>OU744336.1:82125520-86925520 GCA_916610165.2 Gymnosoma rotundatum
AAATATCCGTGACCCGAGAGGAACTGGGTTAGGAAGTAGTTAACTTCCCCAAATTTCCTCTGACTCCATCTTCCTACGTCCGGGATGAGGGTCGCCGTCCATCTTCCGACCGTCTCCGCAGTCCATCTATCCTGCCATCGCTGGATTGTCCGCAGTCTTCGCCCGCTACTTCCAACACTGTCCCCCCTTATGTCCCATGCCTCCTTCCGCTCACGGGCCAGGAGGTCGACGGGTATTTCCCCACTAATTACAAAGACTGCCGCTCCCGAGACAGTTTGGTAGGCCGATGCAACCCTGAGTGCGGCTGTGCGTTGAACTGCTTCCAGTGCCTTGCGCTTGCCCTTCGATCTTAGCGCATCTCCCCAGATTTCACTGCCATACAACAGTATGGAGTTTGTTGTCGCCATGATCAATTTTCTTTTACTCTGCGTGGGGCCGCCGATATTCGCCATCAGTCTGCTCAGCATACCCGTCACCCTTGCTGCCTTGTTGGCCACGTACTGTACCTGGGCCCAGTAATTGAGCCTACAGTCCAGTCTCAAGCCCAAGTATTTCACCACCGTCTGCGTCACCAGGAAAACATCCCCCATCTGCATGCCAACCTCAAGTGGCATGTGCCCTCGTGTCATCAGTATAACCTCGGTCTTGTTCGTGGCAAGCTCCAGACCGTGGTCTTCAAGCCACACCCGAGTCCTTATCATGACTTGGTTTAACTTTCTCCTGGCATCGTCCATGTCCCGTGCTGAGATGACTGCCGCTATATCATCTGCGTACCCCACCAGATGTGTATCCTCCGGCATATCTATGCCCAGGATCTCGTCGTAACTTAGATTCCATAGATCTGGACCCAAGATAGATCCCTGCGCTGCGCCAGACGTGACCGCCCTAGCCCGTTGTCCCTCTGGTGTGTCGTAGAGGAGCACACGGTCGTTCAGATAGCTCCGGAGAATCCCCAGTAGGTATCCGGGGACGCGAAATCTCTCCCGCAGTGCCCTTATAATATCCGCCCACCGTAAGCTGTTAAAAGCATTCCGTACATCCAAAGTAGCCAAGACAATTATGCGCTTCGGATAATAGCGTCGGCCCTGAGCGCTCTCAAAATGCCTTACTACGTCCTCAATTGCGCCAAGTGTTGATCTCCCGGATCGGAAACCGTGTTGCCTTTCCAACAGTCCTCCAGCAATCCTGACGGAATCTGATAACCTGCGTTGAAGCAGTTTCTCCAGTAGTTTCCCGGCAGTGTCCAGCATGCATAGGGGGCGATATGCTGAAGGCTGTGCCGGATCGCCTCTACCCTTGCTTATCAGCGCAAGCTTCTGTATCTTCCACTGTTTGGGAAAGATACCCTGGGCTATACAGGAATTGTAAACTCCCAGCATAGCATCTGGTCGATTTTCAGCCAGTATTCCTATTACCTCAGCTGGTACTCCATCCGGTCCAGGGGCCTTGCCCCTTTTAAGGCATCGCGCCGCAGTCTTGAGCTCCTCTTCTGTGAAGGGAGTAGGCATTTCACTAACCTGGGGTTCTAGTTCTTCGCGTAGCGGAGGGTGCATTGGAAACAAAGTCCCAATGATGTTGTCAATCTCCTCGCCGCCCAAGTGTGGGACTTTGGAGTTCCCACCTAGCCTCCCGGTAACAATCCTATAGCCGAGCCCCCAAGGGTTGCTATTCAGATCACTCCGAAGTTCCTCCCATTTCAATTTTTTGGCCGTTAAAATTGCCATTTTCAGGGCCTTTCGCGATTGCCTAAACTCTTCAGCCTCCAAAGGTGCCTCACCGTTCTGCCTAGCCCTGGTGTATCTCCTTCTCTTGCGGAGGCAGACCCTCCTGAGTTCAGCAATCTCTGGTGTCCACCAGTAAACAGGTCGTCTCCTAGAGTGGCGCGTTATACGCGGCATCGATGCGTTACAGCCCCGAACTATGCGCCGCATTATCGCATTTGCACGGGAACTAGCATCATCATTGGCGTGTGCGATTTGGGCAGAATCAAAACCAGCCAGAAATGCCCCAGGATCCAGTCTAGTCACGTTCCACTTGCGTGTACCTCCCATTCTCGATGTCAGGGCAGGATTGGCTCTTGCTGCGATCTGGAAGTTAATATACTGGTGATCACTCCCACTATAGTCCTCCAGTACCTTCCATCCAACAATTGTCCCGGCCAGGCTCTCGGACACTAAAGTGATATCCGGCGTGGTGTGTTGACACCCCGGTCTTCTGAAGGTAGTGACGTTCCCAGTGTTCGCCACGATCAGACCAAGCCTAGCGGACATGTCCAGGATGTACCTTCCCCGTGTGTTAGTTGTTGGGGAACCCCATTCAACCGCCTTGGCGTTGAAATCCCCAGCCACTATAAAGCGTCCGCCCATTTCACGTACCCTATTCTCAATGAAGTCTAGCTTCGTCTTAAACTGTTCTATACTATCACTAGGGGTGAGGTAGCAGCTCATCAGCGTAAAATTCCCGGTTCGCACGTACGTGTGGCAACAACCGACTCCGTACTGCGTGACCGCGAGCCTACTGTTGTCAGGCAGCCAAAGTGCAGCTGTACCTGTTTCATCCTCGAACCAGGTGCCTCGGGATATTCGCCCGTACTGTTCGCTGATAATGACCACATCTGCTCCCTTCTCGGCAACTAATTGTCCGAGTAGAGCATCCGCCGTCCAGCTTCTGTGCATATTCGCCTGGATCACGTTCATTATTTTCTGACCAGTGGGCAACTCCTTGAGCCGGGCAGGTGATCAGCCCGGCCACGTTTTGCATCGTGGCAGTGAATGCACCTAGTGGCTGCTTTGCAGTCTGTCATTTTGTGCCCCGATTCGCCACATCTAATGCACGTGTCCTCTCTGTCAGGGCCAGTGCAGTTTGCCTGTTTGTGTCCTACTCCAAGGCAGCGATAGCACCTTCTGATGTCCTCGCAAGCTCGTATCTTGGCTCGGATCCATCCGATTTTTATCTGACCAACTTTCTTGAGCCTCGCGGCACCTTCCGCGGATAGCGTGACAAAAGCCCGTACCTGCTCTCGTGCGTTCGGCATCGTGATCCTTGTTCGCATCTGCTCCCCTGGGTCAGGGAGTAGCTTCAGGATTGCCGCCTCCACTTCCTCTTTAAGTGTCAGGGAATCAAGGTCCCGTATCTCTATCGTGGCACTTGGCCTAAGCTCCGCAATTGAGGCCGTTTCCCGGACAGTACTCCTCAACTGTTGGACGAACTCCGGTCTAACTTTCTCCCCTCTCCCAAGTTCCAAGAGGATGGCTCCCGTTTTAGTCTTCCTCACAGAATTCACCTTGACCGATTCATCGGTCGCCATTTTGCTACGCAGGTCTTTAAGCACCTCTGCGTAACTGTGTCCCTCTGTGGGCTTGATCATTACCGCCTCTGGTTTTAACCGCAGCGGGCGGGGCTTATTCCTCTTCTTAGGCTCTGATGGCTTCTTCTGAAGGCTTTTTCCTGCTGAAGGCTTTTTCCTACTGCCCTTCTTAATGACAGTCCGCCAGGTTCCTTCGCCCTTTTCTGGAGGCTCAGTTACGCTCCCATTGGGCTCTTTTGCCCTGGCTTTTTTGGAGCTCTCGGGCACAACCGGGCTAGTGGCCACTCGTTTCGGGTTCGCGGTTACCGCAGTCGGCGTATCCAAACCGAGCTGTGCAGCAGCGTTCCTTCTTGAGTCCGTGAGGCTCTTTTCCTCTTCTGCCGCCTTCCACGCACGCCTGTAGTTCAGCGTGACATCCAGCAGCTCGGACATTTTGGATACACCAGCCTTTACATCGCTGCTGATGTTCTTTTGGCGGTTGAAAGCCCGCTGCATGCTTTCTATCACCAATCTGCATTGGGATATCGCATCCTCCTCCATTCTCCTCATCTTCCGGATAAGCTCGAGTCGAGGAGAATACCCTGCTTTTACGCCTGACTCGCCATCTGCACTGGGAGCCGTCACCAGACAAGCCGCGCTACTGCCCGCAAAGGTGGGAGTGGAAAGCTGTTCCCCCGTCGCGTCGATGCCAGTGGGTGTGCGCTGCACAGTCGATGTCGCTCCAGTTCCGGTACTGGGAGCATCTTTCCTCCGACTTCCACTACCCGTTCGCAGCCCACCATCTGTGGGGGTTTCGGATAAGGCAACGGCATTTAAGATCCCAACATAACCTGCTCCACTTCCAGCCGCGCCCGGTGTCGGTGCGCGCCTTGCCGGTGGTGACCTTTGCAGCAAGCTGCTCCTCCTAAAGGCCCCTCTTTGAGCAGCCGTGTCATCCTCATCTCTCCTTGTTCTATCGTCGTCTCTACCATTCTTCTCCGGTTTTTTAAAAATTGTATCCATTTTATTGGGTCCCGACTTCAGGCCGCTATCCCCATACGGAAGTACAGTTTCCCTATAAGTCCCCATGGTTATCTATGAAATCAGGGAGGCCATGCAAGGGTATTATTATTATTATTATTATTATTATTATTATTATTATTATTATTATTATTGTTATTATTATTTTTATTATTATTATTATTATTATTATTATTATTATTATTATTATTATTATTATTAATTTTATTACTATTATTTTTACTATTACATGTACAAACTTTTCAATTACAATTACACTTTGTAATTGAAATCGATTTTTTTTCAGTTACACATTACTTGTAATTTGTAATTGAAAAAATCCAATTACAAATAACATGTAATTGTAATTGAAAAATCCAATTACATAAATGAAATAAAACTGTGTAATGAATACTTTTTTAATTTTTTTAGTCAAAAAATATTTAATTACAAAAATCATCGATAACATGCACATAATAAACACTAAATTAAAATCAAAAATACAGTGAAACAAATAATGCAACGAAAGATATAAAAAATGTAGATATGTATAGAGTCTATACATATAGACATCATTTACCTCAATAAGTGCGAATGTAAACAAATTTTTATTTGCTTTAACTAAAACCATTTTTTCATCATTTTCATCTGTTAAGCTCTGTCGCCTGCGTGTTAAAATAATACTAGCGACTGAAAAAACCTTTCAACTTGCGCTGAAGTGGTTAACGTTTTTTTACAATTTATTTCAATTAATTGTGAAAATTTGTTTTAGCTGTAAGACTATTAATTAAATTAAATATTGCAAGCAGGTAAACTATTATAAATAAAAGCATTTTACGAATATGTGTAGAAACACAACAGACGACGGTAACGGAACGTTTTATCGTTGCTGAGAGTAAGTAAACAAAATAACGACGATTCTCTGACGGCATTAATAATATTTATTTTCATTTCAGCTTTGTGTTTGTTTTCAAAAATATTTGGTTAAAATATTTTATTACATTTAAATGAATTAGATAAATTCTATTAAAAAATCGATGAAACGTAAAGAATATTAAGTACATTTAACATGTCCATGGCACTAGAGTGTATTGGACTGGTTAACCTTGTAAGGGATTCAATATGTCTTTTCAAAACCTTCACACAGATTGAGAAGCGCGACGAAGAATAAATGATGACTGACTTAAGATGAGACATGGGCTCATATTTTTCACCTTTTCACTTATTTTTTCAATCAATTTTATTTTCATATTTTTAACCTTTTCAATTATGTTTTTCATTTTCAAGTCCATTTTTTTAAATTTTTTAGGAGAGACAAAAAACTGTAACTTTTTTTTTTGGTTAACTTTTTTAAATCTGTGAACGCAGTTTTATTCTTTAGTTCATCTTATTTTATTTAAATCTGTGAATTAAATGAATTTAAATCTATAGAAGAAAACCAAAATTTGTTGTTTTCAGCTGAACTTAGCACGTGGCTGATGTTTTGTTTTTTTTTTTTGGACTTGACAGAATTTCTTACCACTGCATAACAACAAGAAAAACAACATTACGGCATTTTGTTTTTTGGAAATGATGTATTTTGAGTTATACTAGCATACTACATCAAAAACTTAATTTGTATAAAAATTGGACTTGACAGGTTTGCCGACTAAGCCAACGATATGTATATGTATCAGTTTTTTTTAAATATTTTTATTCCTGAAATTTTGTTCTATTCTTATATAAATAATGTGCCTTTGCTATTATTGTGAATTCAAATGCTTATAAAATACTTATATTTCTGGCAATATTGTTAGGAGATCGAGAGACTAAATGTGAGAGAATAATGAAAACCGACAAGAAAATAAAATAAATTTAATCTCAGCGGTATTGTCGTTGAACGATAACTTATGTCAAATTTGTATGAAAATATCGTTACCGTCATGTGTTGTGTTCCTACATTATATACATATGTACATATTGTGTACAATATGTATTTTATAAAATCATTGTGTAGTGTACAAAAAGTCCCTGATTTCAATTACAATTACTTGTAATTTGTAATTGAAAATATTCAATGTTTGAAGACAAAGCTCCCTGTTGAACAGAGTCTATTCTTGTGCCCATTTGCAGCACTTGTATTCATTGCACTAGAAAACATGTTTATTTTTCTTATGCAATTAAAGTATGTTGGATAACATACATAATAAAAAGTGCTTTTAATATACTCGTATGTAACACATTTGATGCAAATAATAAGTTTGATGTTGCGGCTTTGTCTTCCTTCGTATTCGCTGCATTTAAAGTTCAAGTGGAAAATCGTAGGTAAAGAAGCTGGAATTTCAAAATAAAAACTATTTTCAAATCAGTTCCTTTCAACATACAGTCGTTATTTGATACAAACATGCTGCCAAACACTAATACAAGGATCGTATAATTTCAAGAGTTTAAGCAGCTTTGTAGTGTCAACTTATCAAACTTCAAGTTGCAATAATTTTACCTACAAAAACGATGTTGCTTCCTCTAGAGATACACCATTTGGGGAAAAAACTGGTAGGATAAAACATTGGAGAGTTTTCGACTTTTTTACTAATTAAGTTTAAAATATTTTTAACTTAAATTACATTACTTAAAAATATAATTTTTACAGTTTAGTTGCTTTAAAAGCAATAAAATTTAAAAACATTTTTAACGGCTTCAGAAAGAACTTTTGATAAGTTAACTTAAATAAAATAAATTTTTAGTTACGAAACACAAGAGATTTACTTAAAGGTCTTTTTTTCCAACTTAGGAAAATTTTTTTCAAGGATTGCTTAGGAAGGTCTACAGTGCTTCAAAAAAATGTTGAAAGCATTGGAATAAAAGCAAATGAATATTTTAAGATTTACAGTCTAACAATTGAAACTAATAAGATATCAAAAATAAGCTCTTGACTAACTAACTAGTACATAATTGGATTTGAGATGTTAATTATGGTTAAACCATATCACTAGTTAACTGTAAATTTTGGCATTAAACAAATTCTTCGAAAAACCAACAAAACGTTTTTATAGATCGTTAGTGGAACTATCAGCTGTGCAACGAGTTTGGTTGGTTTCAAGCAACTACTTCTACGCAACAACCATTTGGTACCAAGATGACCCTTAGTTTGAATTATTACGCGTGTACAGACGTGTTCGGTGATAAGATTACACTGGTATATAAAGAAAATCGAGTAAAGAAAACAAATCAATTATTGGGAGGAATTAATCCACAAGTTGTAAGTAAGGCAACAATAATACCACGTAAGTTCTATTCGAAATTCAAACTTTTTCATTTATTTGGTAAAATCATTTGCGTCATATATATATATACAGTGAAAACTCTACTTGCGGACACCTCCCGCAAGCGCACACCTCTACTGAGCGGACAATTTCTTCAGTCCCTTCGATTTCTGAGTATGCATTCAAATTTGTTTTACTTACATACCAATACATAGTAGAATATTTAATAGCAGTGAATGCCTCTCCACAACGGACAAATCTGCTCTGACGGTCGGTGTCCGCCCACGGGAGCTTTTACTGTACTCAATACTTGATGATGACAGCAAGGAGCTTAAAGCTGCCAAAATTAAATTTAATCTTTTAACTGATTATGTCGTATATACTCATATGTTCAAAAGTTAAATTTTTATTTAATGTCGCATATGTGCGTCATGCTAAAAAAAAATTGCATTTGCTGTAAAATTTAAAGGTAAGCACAAAATAAGAATTCCCCTGTAATTTTGATATTATAAAGTAGTTATTTACACTGTATTTGCTGATTACCGTTATCATAAGCGTGGGTTATGAAGAATTCTAACATTTAGCGTCAAGTTGATAACAGTAGTTTTGGAATTTTTTTTTTCAATATTTGGTTCAATAGCTAAAATTCAAGGTATTATAAAGAAGAATGAACAATTTAGATGTGAAATTTATATGTCATCATTAGAGTGATTGTGTATCGGTGAGACGGACGAACAGGTGGTTTGCAAGTTATACACTCAGTAAAGGTCTTTTATTTTTCATTTTTCGACGGGCAAAATTTCCACCTTTTCCGCCCACTAGCGCATTGTCGTTTTAGAGAAGGTGAATTCTTAGATGGTTATACACTGTCTTCTTCTCGAATTCTTCTTGCCAATGATGCAGAGGCTTTCGCGCGAGGATATCGATTACGCCTCTTGATATGTTCTTGAGCTAAAACTTCACCGAGTTGCTCAAAAAATAGGCGCCTTTTGTGCAGTTTTTTGTCATTCGGGATATATTTGGGTCCATATAAAAGGGCAACCGGCACCGATTGGTTTTTCTTTTGCACGAGTATGTACAAACAGATTAGTCCAATGTGTAGACTACGTCTTTTGTCGAGTTGTAGTATATGTTATTTGCGGATTTGTCTTTTCTTTTGATATAAGACTCTGAGGATTTCTTTCCAAAATTTGGGTAAAACCAACTGATCAGATATATGAGCAGTAGCGTAATGGACATATGGATATGCTTTTCCGCAGTAATACGTTTTATTTTTTAGTTTTAAAATAATTAATATTTCATGAGAATATCATGAAATATCATGGGAATATTATAAAATATTTATGTATATTTGAACGAATCAAATGATGATTATCATGAGAAGTCACTCCAGCTTTTGAGCGAAGAATATTTTCACTTGCTGCATGACTTAGACATTGCAATTAGGAATTGTTGCCTACTTTATCATACGACCACTAACAATGGTTAACTGTTCGATTGATAACATTAAAACTTTTATCTAGAAATGAAAACCCACATTAGTGCTACAGCTTTGCATAATGGAGCTTGGAGCATAATGGATGATAACAAATTGTACGCTGAGCTTTCTTCCTGGGCTACGAATAAAGAACTCAAGGTCATCCTTACCAGGACGAAGTTGGTCTAAACAAAATTACATAAAATAAAGGATTTGAGAATACCAAAATTAGGAGATTAAAGCGACTAGTATCTTTATACATAACGGTTCAGGATAAGTTAGGCTAGGGCCAATAGACCACACAAAACACTTAAATGACGTGTAACAGCTCCAGGTCTACCGACTACAAGCTCAGTGAACTTGAGTTTTGATAAACAATATCAACAAAACAGCCAAAAACGGGATTTTGGGATTAAATCGAATTTAGTGTCAACCCGTTCGAATGAACATTTTGTACTTTATACTGGGTATAAAGCAATTTTAAAAGCCATGAGTTTAATGCTCGAGAAAGTGCTTCAAATCAGAACGGCGATTCCGCATGTTTCAATTCGAATCTGCTTGGAAACTACAAAAGAGATGTAGTAACGAACGGAACCAATAATTTAAGATTATTTCGGGATCCTGATTATTTAATCTGTAAACGAAATTTCTTTCTGCGTTTAACACAGTTTGTAGCAAAAATGTTTGGTAGGTTCAATACCTACTAATTGTTGGAAATGCCATACAGAATTAAATATCCACAGCGTCGTTCAAATATTTTTAAATGAATCTACATTGGTATTGATTTTGTTATCTACTAGTCAATTGGCTAAACCATGGCAGGCAAATTAAAACTTGGACTGCAACTCTTCTTAAAAAATGGTTAAATGGAAAATCATAAAGATAAAAAAATATATGTTTCATTTGAATTGCATTTGAATTGTTTTGCGGTTTGTTGTCTTTTTTATGACACATAATGCTTTCTTATTTCAAGCTAAGCTTCGTTATTACGGCAAAAGCACACCAGTAAAGGACCTCACTAATGTTAATCTAAAGTATTTACATGTTAAGCAGGCCATGGCTGATTTTGCTTATTTTATTCGCGCTATAAAGTCCTCGCCTTCTAGCACAAATATTTCGAAGGTTATTTTAGCTGGTGCTCATTATACCGGTTCTATAAACAGATGGTTTAGGAAATTATATCCTGATCTAGCAGTTGGTTGTTGGGCGTCAAATGCTTCACTACTTGCTAAACTGGATTACAAGGGTTAGCATTTATTTTAACTATCTTCTCTAAATTGTAGAAATTATTTACATATAATAAATCCTTCAGCAGATAAAGAAGCAGTCGGTCAATCTATTCATTAAGCAGCCGGTGTTTTCTTACAACAACATAGCAAGTGGCATGAACGAAATAGAGCAAATTTTTTAAGGAAATAGATCTGCTGAACTTTGCTTTAAATATTTGTAATACGTTGCGACTTTGCTTTCTTTTGTACCCGAAGTAGTTTCGTCTATTTTGCGAGATGAACACAGCATCCAAATACTATTTTCATTTCTTTTCATTCAACCTTAAGAAATGATTGAAGACAAAAGAAAATTAATAATAAACAGGATAACTTTTAACGATTAACCAGTTTTAGTCAAATCATTAGACACTAAAAGTTGCAAGGATTTCTACTGCAAAATGTGGATACTCTTATTTTGAAAGAGTTTGGGCATGAAAAAGAAAATAAAACAAAATAACTTACACTAAAAATATTCCTCATAAATAATAATTATATTTTATATTTAGGCTTTCAAAGTCTCAGGAACAAGAACTTTTAAAAACCAGCAATTACTTTTTCAACGTTCTGAAATAAATAATTAAATTTTTAGAGCTTAAAACAATATTCTTAAATTTTTATATAAAAAAGTTTAATTCTAATACAGGATTAACGTTTAAGAAAAATTTATTTCAAAAATTGTTAAGTTTTAAAATGAAAAAATCCATATTTTCAAATGGATATTTTAGACTAAAAAGACTTAATAAATAATTAATACATTTAAGAGTTTTTGAGTCTTGGTTAAGAAAGCTGAACACAGCTTGGAAAAGTAGATAAAAACTCTTTAAGCCAAATGAATATTTTTTGAAGTTTAAATCAAATTTTTGGAGAGCACAAACAAATTTTAAAAACAATAAAAAAAATACTCTTTCCTAAAACGCCAGTAGCCGCATCAAAAGTGTAAGGAATTTGGTTGGATTCCAACAACTGCTTAGTTGTTTTAATTTCTTGCACAGAGGCCTTTTTGGTGATAAGTTTACACTGGAATATATAAAAAGTCAAAAAAATAAACCAAATCAATTATTTGGAGGAGTTAATCCACACATGGTTCTTGGCTACCTGTAGGCATACAAGATGTTGGCAAGGCAACAATAATAACATGTAAGTTCTATTCTCATATTTAACAAACAGCACTTGAAATTTTTGTATGAATTCTTTCAATGTCGTGTTCCACATTTCATGAAGACACAGAGGATCGCAAGCTGCCAAAATGAATCCCAGGAATTGGTCAAAGAGTGCTTACCAATAAGATCTTAATTTAAACAATAAGAGTGCTATATTTGGCTATGCCGAATCTTATATATCTTTAACCATATATGTAAGTCTAATTTAGTGAAGTAATTCCAATCAAAAAAATATATATTGGAGTGACAGAGAGTTAAAAATAAGAAAAAAAAATAAATACTATATATAACTTTACACAATAATATTATCGGTTCTTAATGGGTTAGGCATTTAAAGAAATTTTATTATATTCTGGAAGATCTCTTCAAAAGCTTTTAAATGATACCCATGTTGGTATCTTATTAAATACGGTGCACAATCGTACTTTTCTGTGAAAAGTTCAGAGGCCCATAATCCGAAAATTAAGGGCTAGCACCAATTTTTTCACTGAATGTTTACTACAGTATTGCAAGGAAGCAATCAGTTTTCCTGTACTTAAGATTAATTTGAAGACAACGACTGTATAAATAAAATTGTCAAAAAGTTATGTTTAATTGTCACTTTCTAGTAGAGCAAGATAACAGTGATGTTTGTCAAGTAAATTCATAGACTTCAGACCATTTTCTGTTTGTGCAAAGGCTTAAATATAAATATTTCTGGACGAATATCTCAAAACTCTTCAGCAATGCAATAAATGAAAATTGTATCAATAAAAGATTGGAAATACCAGTGCTACCAGTTGACCGCTTGTGAAAGTTTTACGAGTAGAAAAACGCAGCGGGAGTGGGAATATTGAAAATGGTGAAAAATACGATAAAAAAGGCGATATTTATAGCCAGCAGTGAGGAGTTGCTTAATCGAGAACAAGTTGATCTGAATTAATTTTTATTGCTGCTTCTTGCGACACCAACGATTTTATTGCCTTGATGTGATAAGACGAAAAGATATCACTGCTATAAACAGCTCCCTATAGCTAAGTGTGCTATTTTAAATTGAAGTTGCTGCTAACTAGAATATTACGATAACATCTTTGAATACAGAAAAAAAAATTAATATAAAAACACAATGAAGAAAGCCAAATGTTGTTGCCGGCCAAATAAAGACAATTAAAACATTTGCTACAAGTTTTTTCTAGCTGTTTTTGACAAGATAATAAACATAGAAAGAGAAGACATATTACGTTAAGAATATTTCGTTGGAAAAATAATAACAACAACAGCAATATTTTTAAAATATCTTAGTTTTATTACTTTTTACGTTACTTTATGGTTGGGACATGATAAGATTACTTGTGAATTACCCAATTATATACTGAAGAGCTTAAACAAGTTGTGAAAATCAGGCATAAAAATAATCCCGTATATTCTTGATTAAAACAATGGAACGAAGTTATAATCTACAGACTCAGAATAAAAAACTTCTCGAAAAACAAAGCAATTTTTGCGTCTCAATGCTGGACGCCAATGATTCTGAAGAAAAAAAAAAAGATTTAATAATAGTTTTCCTAATCATATCTTTTCTGCGAAAAAAAAACTGCAGAGGACATCAACACAAACGTCAACCAAATACGAAAACAAAAGAATGCATAAGAAGCATATACCATTTCAGCAGTACAACAAATGGGTGGAAATACAAAAAATAATGCAAAGAAATTTTTCTCAGTGTTGTTTTTAATTCAAATTTTTTCTTAAAATCTTTAGGGAAATAAATAATAGAGAATTTGAAATTTCTTTTAATGTTTAAAAAATGAATTTATTATAATAGGCTTTTTGCACTTGCATACATCTATAAGAAATGCGAGAAATGAGTTAAGAAATATGGTAATCACAATAGTAAGTCACTATGTGGCAAGTACTTTTTAAGGTAATGTCTAATTTTTTGCTGGGTATAGATGTCAAACCAAATTTGATTAATTCGCAAATATAAATACAAACATGATGAATTTGCCGCCTCCTCGTTGCTACCTCGTGTGGTCCTTTATTAATATCATTGCAAAAAGCATAAGAATTACTATTAGTTACCTTTTGCTTTCGCAATGCATTGTAACTCATCGTGAAAATCTGAAGTTCATTGCCCGTCAAAAGTTCCACTGCCTTTTCGAAAGCTCTCACGTGCATGTGTGCTTACTTCTGGGAGTCCACAAAAGTTGTACAAATGGTATTGCTATTTTATGTGTAAATATTTGCTACAAAACTTACAATAATTAAATATAACAGCTAATTAGGTAAAAATATATGCTCATTTTGCTAAACATATTTTGTTAATTAATAATGGCCTCGTAGATATACTTTTATGCAAAATTCTAACGAAGAATATAGCGAAACAAAAATCGCATTTCATTCTGCTGGTATTTAATATTTCGTTGAGCTAAAGTTATTGTTATACGAGGGCTGCTTTATATATTTCTGGCCTAATAGTGAAAACGCGAATATTTATAATCAAAAATGGTTTTATTGTTTTTCAAAGTATTCTCCAGCATGATTTATACACTTTTGCATGCGCTCAAACCAGTTGTCGAAGCACTTTTTCCACTCCGATTGAGACACATCTAAAACATGGTTTTTGAACACTTCAACAGCTTCTTCTGGCGACGAAAATCGTTGACCACGCATTTTTTTCTTGATGTGCGGAAACAAGAAGAAGTCATTAGGTGCCAAGTCAAGGCTGTACGGCGGATGACCCATTAATTCGACATTTTGGCCGGTCAAAAACGCTCTGGTTTGAGCCGATGTGTGAGAGCTCGCATTGTCATGGTGAACAATGATTCGTCTTCTCTTGTTGGTTTTTCGAATTTCTCCGATGACTTCAAGCAAACAAATTGTAGTGTACCACTCAGAAGTGACCGTCCTACGTTGCTCAAGCGGAACAGTCACCACATGACCAGTTTTGCCAAAGAAACAGGCGACCATTTGCTTCGAAGTGCTTCTTTCACGAACAACTTTCGTTGCATTTTGCTCGTCTTTGAAGATCTACACGGTCGATTGTTGTTTTGTTTCGGGCTCATACGCATAGATCCATGATTCGTCACCTGTGACGATCTTATAAACGTCTTTTGAAGCACCGCAATCGTATTTTTGCAACATTTCTTTGCACCAATCGACACGAGTCTTTTTTTGAGCGACTTTCAAATTGTGCGGAATCCAACGAGAACAAACCTTTTTTACGGCCAGGTGTTCATGCAGTATCGAATGTATGCTGGTGGAAGAAATGTCCAAGGATGTCTCTATCTCTCGATATGTCGCATGTCGATCTTGCATTATGAGTTCACGCACGGCATCAATGTTCTCTGGCACAACAGCCGTTTTTGGACGACCTTCACCGAATTCGTCTTTGAGCGAGCTTCGGCCACGATTAAATTCATTATACCAATTTTTCACAGTGCTATAGGATGGTGCTTCATCGCCATACAAAGATTTAAGTTCATCAATGCACTCTTGTCGTGATAATCCACGTCGAAAGTTGTGAAAAATTATGGCACGAAAATGTTCACGAGTTAATTCCATTTTTTTCTATATTAAGTTTTTCAAGTCACTGTAAACAACACAAATAATGGTCGTACGTCAAAACGTTTTGAGTACGATTATGCTTAAAAATGACAAACTTTCCAATGGAAATGTCAGATTGCACTTGGCAGCATTTAGTGTTGCAAGGCCAGAAATGTAAATAGCAGCCCTCGTATTATATTTTTTTCAAATATAATGTTTGGAGTTTTTTTTTTTTATTAATTTAGTTTTTTTGTAATATATGAAAAAATGTCTGAGTTAGTGCTATTTTAAAATCCAAAAAAAAAGTCATTTTGTTGTATTTCATACTTTACGATACATACCATGGCGAAATCATGTACCAGGTGGTGGCAGTGGCGAATTTATTCATTGCCGTCGTTGCACAAAATATCAAACTCCATACGTAAAAAATTAGCGTCATTTTTTTTTATATAATGTTTGACATTTCCTGCAACGGCGAAGATGAATGAACTCGCCACTGCCGCCATCTGGTACATACGTTATATTTGTTACAATTAGTAAACACTATAGGTTCTAAATGTAACTTACTGTTCAATTTGGAAGGAAACGCCAAGTGGTCGATTTGGGAATGATATTGATGTTATTAAAATGTTATAAAAAATTTTTCATGATTTTAAAAATATTGAGCGTATCATTTTATGGAGCGACTGTTGTGTAGAACAAAATAACAATAAAATGTTAGAGTCTGCTCTCCTAAGATTTTTGTATAAAGAAATTAATTTAAAACAATAACTCAAAAATCTTCTTAACCAGGGCATTCGCAAATTCAAGAGAGATACGCTGTACATAGTGCAATTGACACGTTCCAAAATTTTAAAAAATAACCGTCCCTAGTTTAAAGTAGCCTTGCGCTAAAAATCAAAACAATTTAATTTAAACTTTCTCGCAAAAAAGTTGTTTTGGTAAAAATATATTATATTCTTTACAAACCACACAAATATCGAAGAAAAGAGACACTTGATAATCAAATAATTTTTGTTTATTATTTCCACAATTCAAAAACATATGGTACGTTTATGAAGAAATAGTTAATACCTAACGTTGAAATCTGCAAATTTTACGTATCCGCAACATATACGAAAAAGTGAAAGAGCAATAAAAATTAAAAAATGTCATCAAAATTTATAGTAACAAAACTGCGTTTTTAAATCCTTCAATTCCACTTGTTATTTAAAAAACTGAAATGCCAATTTTAGCAAGATTTTAGCAAACAATTAAAACGCAAATAAAACCGACTTCAAAACAGTTAAGCTTTCTGTCTATATTGGTTCAAAAGATTGACCACAACCATCCAATTCAAGTTTTATACTTGTCGCTAAGGCGGACTTGGCAATACAGGTTCTATGTTAATTTCAACCGCCTGTTTAAAAATGTTCAACAGTTTCACCGTATACTTCAATTTACATCAACTGTTGTAGCAACTATTAATTTATAATACAGGTTCCTCGTAAATTTCAGCTCTTTGTCTACAACGGTTTACAAGTTTGGCCACATACATCAAGTTACATCAACTATTGGAAGACCTGTTTATTTACAAGTAAAAA
This sequence comes from Gymnosoma rotundatum, assembly GCA_916610165.2. Lineage (NCBI taxonomy): Eukaryota > Metazoa > Arthropoda > Insecta > Diptera > Tachinidae > Gymnosoma > Gymnosoma rotundatum. The sequence goes on from OU744336.1 coordinate 82,142,082, forward strand.
TTTTTAACTTGTTGTTATAGCGGAGTAAATTTCAACCGTATGGCTACAACTGCTCAATAGTATCGCCATAAACATCAAATTAAATAAACTTTTGGAGCACCCTTTAATTTATTATTTTGAATATTTATAGTTGTTAATTTAGCGGTCATAGTATTCGACATTCTGTCCAATTTGCAAGTTTTTTTTTTATTGTAAACCGCAGCACTTTAAGACTCATAATACACGTAAAAAACATTAAAGACACACTTGAATTTTATAAATTATAAACTGATTCAAATAAAGAGAAACATTTTCAAATCGGTTCAGCAAATTCTAAATTCTGCGGGCACAACCAATTAAAAAAGCAAGAAGAAATTGCAAGGCGGTTATCAATTTGGCCTTCTTTTTTTGAAGTCGGTTAAAATCACAAAAGTTATTACTTGTTTACACCATACAAAATGCACAAATTTAAAGTAGTTTTAAAAACCAAAAGTTAAAATTTGACAGTTCTTTTTTAATCTTAGTAAACCAGTAACAGAAGTTACCAGTATTTCGAAAAATATTATTTAAGGCCAAAATATGATGTTAACTGATGTTTCTTAAATGCTTTTAAGTTTTTTAGTTTCCTATAAAAACTACGAATGTAAGTATGTATGGAGCTTAATGTTACTACAAAGACTATAGTAGAGAAAAAAAATATTAAAAACCATAAAGGATTGAAATTCATTATGCGCATGCCAGTCACAAAGGGAAGACAAAAAAAATGTATGTTACAACCACAGCGCCATCTATTTGTCGTATGATTCACATATTAACTTAGAGAAATAAATCTAAGAGTACATATGCATGAAAAAAGGCCCCTTTATTTTAAAATTTGTTGTTTTTGGTAACAGGATGCTGGAAAGCTTAAAAATGTGTGCCCAGATTTGGATTTTTTCAACATAAGGTAAAAATTTGCTTGCCAGTGTCTTATAAATGGCAATAGTTAATAAGAGACAAGTAAACCTCGAAGATTATTGCCGATATTTAAGTAAAAGTAATCTTATTATGATTTATACAAAAAAGAAGCTGAAAATGCAAACTGGTATTTTATTTAATTAAATCTTTGTGAATTCAAGAGCTTTACGTAGAAAACCTCCAGAAATAAAGAATATAAAACACATTCGCAAAAATATCAAACAGTAAGTAAACTAAGAAAAAAGTATAATAGAATAAAATTTCTAGCCAGTTGTTACCTTGTGTGTTAAAGAGCTGCTGTTGCAGTTAGCTACTATTTTTGCTAAACACTATTTAGTATGGCAACAGTGAAATTTTGGCACCGCATTAAACAATTGACAGCGAACGTGGCAGCTAAATAAACAATATCTAGACAAAACCCAAAAGTAGTAATTAGATTCCCAAAAATTGCAATATTTATTTTTTGTCTGGAGGCCATTTGGCAACAGGTAGCGTTTATAAACAAATGGCAGCAAATGACAACCGAATACTTTTCCTAGCAATGGTGCTACCGCCAAATATTATTACAATGTGCTGATTATTAGTGCCTAAGTATAACACTGTGTCAGCACTGTTATTAGTTATACGATTTTTTTTTAAGAAGTGCACATATGTTAGAGGATGTTCGAATATAAAATATGATCGAAGAGTTACGTCCAAGGCCATAAAGCATAGAGCTTCAACCATAATCTTTTGGGCATGCTTTTTATATTGCAGAGTTAGAACCACTTCTTTTTTCGTTGACATATTTAAAGGTGCTGCTACTTTTTATAGAAAAAGAAAGGCTGCCAACAAGGTTACGATCCAAAACATACAAAAGAAAAAAATGCTGGTCAATGGTTTAAAGACTATAATACTTACATCATGGAATAGTCTGCGCAGTCGCCTGACTTGAGCTCTGTAGCGAATACTAGCGTTAAGAAAAACCTATTAACAGCAGGCAAATTTGGCCAGTAGTTATGGAGTCGTGGAAAAGAATGTAAAAAAAAAGATGTGAAGGATTAATTTCGTGTTGCCATCAAAGAACGGAACAAAATATCTCTTACTATTTTTATTTTTTTCTATTAACCGTCCCATACTCGTATTCTTATGTGTTAGCAGAATTTATGTTTTTATCATTGCAATGTTATTTTATGTTAAGTTCGTGATGTTTTAATGTAACTAAGTAATACTAAATAACACTAAATTTACTATTCTCCTTGACGAAACATTGGGAAAAAATGTAACTTTAATATTGTTTTATATACATTAAAGAAGAAAACCAAAATCAGCTTATAAGGAAAATACAAAACTTAAATATATTAACAAAGTAAAAAGGAGCTTATTTAAAAAATCAAGCTCAAGATCACATGAATAGATAAGAGAATAACACTGACAATAACATCTAAGATGTTTGGTCTGTTGTTTTTCACAATGGGCTTCCTTAACTTTAAAATAATTGAATCGAAGTGAAGAAAATTGATAAATATTTGTACATGATGGAACCAAGCATAATTAATGTAGTTTAAAATAAGAAAGATTTCGAATAAATTCTTATACTGAAGTTTGTTTTTTAATAAAACCCATAGACTTTACACGGTTGCAGATAAGATCGTAGTATTTAAATAAGATAAAAGTATATCACTGAAGTACACTTTTGTATGCTTAAGCATAGAAGAAACTTTAAATTTTGAGCAATTGCTCTCTTTTAGCAAAGAGCTTTTATGCGATGTGCAAAATTTGTTTAAAGTGGGATTTGATAGTATTTTAAAATATTCAAAACGTAATTATTTCTCTGAAAAAATACGTTTTTATTTTGAGCTACTACATATGCGTGATGGCGTAATTTGTTTTCTTTCTTCAGAGTTTTTGTGATTGTATGCGTGAACCCGCCAAGCATTTTTAGCGATCATTATTTATATGCACTTGAAATACTTTGAAACATTCATTAAATATATATTTGTTATCATGTATTGAAATTTTTAACTCTAATAATTATAAGGCATAACCTATTTAGTTTCTAGTAACCGTACTACATTCTTGAGGAAACGGATAGATATAGATATAGCCATTTTATTAATGTTTTTGTGTTTGTTAGCCTAAAGCAATATTTCTGCTTCTATATCTACTTTTTAAATTATTATAATTGTAACTTTTGAAACTTTTTTCCGGTTAAAAAACACAATACAATTTTTCAATAAAGCACACTCTCTGGTTGACGACCTCTTCTTATGAAGCATTTCTTATAAGATCGCTAAAATCTACAAATTAAAATGTATAAGAATAGTTTATCAATTCAAAAATAATTACAATTTGTCTACTGCACTATTTGGTGCTTATGTTTAATTCGATCATGTATATAACACAAGTTATTTGCGTTACGTTTTATTAAGGGTGTAAGTTTAAAGTAACTGCACAGTAATCAATGTATACATACGTTAGTAATCTCAATGTAAATTTAACCATATGTTTTCTGTATGAATAAATAAGTGTGAGGTTCAACACTTATTCTATTGAATCAACTTACCCCGAATATAATGTAATTCTCGGCCTTAAGTAGTTTTTGTTTTTATTACTGGGTATTTTATTTTTATTGAAACAAATATTCTTTTATCATAAAATAAATGAAAAAATACAATAAATGAAAACGCGTCCACTCATTCGCGAAGCTAAAAAAGACAACAAAAATTAAGAAAAGAAAATAAAGTTCTAACACAAACATTTTAATTTAATTCTAAAAGTTTAGGAATCATTTTTGCCGCCTCTTTAGGTTAAAAAACGTGTTTAACAAAATAAACTCACCGTGGATAAGCATATATGTTAAGACAACGGTGTATAAAACTCAAATAAAATGGTTCTCTTGATACTTGGTATATCAAATTACATTAACTATTGGGACACTCTAATATTCCATCTGCAAACTTCATAATTGTTGCAGCGGACTTAGCACAACAGTTGCTTTTTAATTTCAATCGTCTGTCTACAACTGTTCAACAGTTTGGCGATATACACATCAAATTACATTAACTATAGGGGCACTATTTAATTTCCAAATTCCACTATTAAACGTGAACTTGTAGTAGACTTAACAATCAGGTTCTTTGTAAGTTTTAACTGTCTGTCTATACCGGTTCAACACTTGGGTCATATACATTAAATTGCAGCAAATATTGTAACACCCTTTAATTTATAATTAAAAATATTTAAACTTCTTTTTATACCAAACAATTTAGTGAACATTCTCTGTAATTTTCAAGTGTTTGTATACAACGGTTCAAGAGATACGGCCATATAAGTCAAATTACATTAATTTTTAAATTCAAATTAGCGGACTTAGCGACACAGGTGCCTTGTTAGTTTCAGCTGTATGTGTACAACAGTTTTAAAGTTTAGCAACATACATCAACTATTGATTAATTTTCAAATTTATACTTGTTGTTATAGCGAAATTAGAAACACAGGTTCTTCGATAATTTCAACCGTCTGTCTACAACTGTTCAAAAGCATGGCCGTATACGTCAAATTAAACGAACTATTGGAGCACCCGTTAATCTATAATTTTGAATGTTAATAGCAATATCATAGCAATCGATATTCTGGCCAATTTTCAAGCGTTTTGTCTATAACGGTGTAAAAGGCCCATATGCGTCAATTTATGTCACCTTTAATTTTTAGATATAGTTTTGTATTACTTTTTTGCCATTGGGAGCTATAATGCTACGCGGATTTTTAAATTTAAAATGATGCCTTTTACGGTTCATAATACACGTAAAAAACATGTATGTTGTATAAGCACACCCTTTAATTTTTAAGGTTATGACCTTTCTAAGAACAGTTCATAAAATCCTAGACATTTCTTTAACTAAATTATTTATTTTTATTATTATTATTTTGTTGTCCAGATTAAATTATTAAATCACCGATATTGATTTTTAAGGTTAAAAGCACGTCTTGACGGCCATTTCTCTAGCTCTTCCGGAAATTTCTGACAAATTTTTTAAATAAAGTAAACATTTTTTTCCAAACTATAAAGTAAAGACAAAAATTGGAGTTAAAGCAAAACAACGATAATCAACAATGATTTTATGTTTCTTTTATCCCTTGTATACGGCTGACATTTTTGGCACTTTTCTACAGTTAAAAGATAATGAAAAATAAAATATCACAAAACACTACGATAATTTATTTTCGTTCAATGAACGGACACTTCGCAAATTATCCCGTGGCCTTATTTATTGTTATGGTAATTAAGTTTTGTATTTTATTTTTTGTTTTTTTAATTGCTATTTTAAATGAAAGCTTTTTCAGATTGTTATAAGCAATGCAATTTTATGTTTTATGATAAAAGAGGAAAATTTAATACAAATGTTTTTATAACTAATATTACATATTTTAATATATTGGCGATATTCGAAAGCCATTTGGCGAGTAAGGTCGAAAAAAACTGACTACTTTTGTCGTTTACTAAATGTAATACAAAACAAGAAAGAGTGTTATGCTATGCCCAATTCTACATACCCTTCTCTATAAATGTAAATCTAGTTTAGTGAGCTAACTCCATACAAACAGACAAATATTGTGGTGACAGTGAAATTTGGTACTGCATATATACAAGTTTACATAAAAATGTCATCGGCTCTTAAAGGGTTAAGCATTTTGGAAAAATGTTAGCATTTCCCTTAAGATCTCTTCGAAAACTTTTATGTGATACCATATTGATGGGCAAGCGCCAAATTTTTCACCTCGTGTTTTCTTTTCTTACTTTTTAATTCTGTATCGCCCGATATATATGTTTTCATAATCTTCACCACAATAAGTGAAGAAGTTTATCAATTCCTTTTTAATTTCTATAATATCCACTTTCGTCCCCAAAAATTATATATATATTCTAAGTTCTTATGCATAGCGAAGTCGATTGAGCGATGTCCGTCAGTCCGACTGTCACGGAATGACAAACTTTTAAGTTTTTTCACTTTTCGTGTTGAAGGGTACAAAAATTAAGAAGTACATATATGCTATACATGTAATGTAACATTAAAATGTCATCGGCTCGTAATGCGTTAAGCATTTTTAAAAACATTTAGTTTTTCGTTTAAGATCTTTTCAAAAGCTTTTAAATGAAGCCCACATTGATATTTTAAAAAATGTGAAAATTTCAGAGGCTTTTAACTCAGAATATATGGGAGAGAGTCAATTTTCAATCAAAAAGTTGAAAATGAAAACTGAAATTATTTTCAGTTCAGTCGCCAGTCAAAAAATTTTTGTTGGTGCTGAATTTAAAACCCCACTTCTAACACTACATATTTCGGTCTTTCAAACATACTAAGAAAAGTCAAAATCGTAAGTATCATTTTGGATTAAAAAAAGTCTGTTAACACAAAAAAAGATTTTGTTTTACGAACCGTAAAAGTTTCAATGTTGTACATCATTCTCTAGATAAGGGATAATTGATAGTTAATAATGTAACCTGTAATTAATCTACATATGTATGTATTGATATTGGAGTAGGCAAGAAGCTGATTGTTCTTACAAACACATCTAAACACGAGCGGAAAGCGTTCTTTTGCTGTCAAAAATTGTCATGCCCGTACATTTTGTATGTAGTATACCAAAATAATGCGGCGGCAACGCTTTGCAATTGGAAAATTCGATTTTGGCAAGACGTTTAATAATTATAATGAAACATACATAAATAATTAATTGAAAGAAAATTATATTTAGTTTTTCGTTAAATTTTAATTTACATAACACAAACAACAGAATTGCAATTCTTGTTAAAATTATCAGGAAATTTATTTTTATTTTTTTAATTACCCTGTTTTGACGTAGCATTGGCGCTTTTGTTTAGGTATGGCATTTCAGCGTAAAAGCTTTGCGGAAGAAAACGTTCCGTTTTCCGCTTTTATTTAGGTATCGCTGTTACGGTTTGCTATAAGATAGAAACAAACAAATTTACAAAATTATATTCCATTTTCAGTACATAAATACATATATAGTATTGTGTTAGCCGGTGCAATTTCGGGAGATAGCGGTCAAAACTCTATAACTTTTGACCGGATGGGTATTTTGCAATTTGTTTTGTTCAATAGGAGGGACTTTATGCTTCAATTCGCGTGTTCAGACGTAAAAATCGACTTATAGGAACGTAAGTAATGTAGAGTTAAAAATGTATTTTAATTTTTTGTTGAGTTTCCACGTAAAAGTTGAACATTTTGGCATTTTAAATAGGTATTTTTTATAATTTCTTATTTTTTTCAATCGTATTTTACAACCAATATTTATTTATTATTATCAAACTTAATTTTGGTCAGAAAATGCCAAAATTTGGCTACTGACATTTATTTAGTCTCAATATTCACAGGGGTCCAAGGTTGGTTTTTTTTTTGGAAGAAAGCTAATTCTTGTGAGGATTAAACTGAAAAATAACACTGAAATTCACAGAACACAACATCGATATAAGTTTAAGTAAACTTTTACTATTGATTTAAAGTGCACATATATTTTATTTAAATGTATTAATAAAAATTTATACTAAAATTGGAAACAAATTATAATCTTCAAACTAGTATTAATTAAACAATATTAGTAAAAATTTCTTCTTGATTTGCATTTTGCAGTAGTTGTTTAGATTTTCATCTAACTATGAGCTTGATTTACGTTTTTGTCAAATACTGGACATATATGGGTCTGATGTGCACAACAAAATATCTTCATTAGTACAATATCTGGAAATTTTTCTTGTATTGTGGTCGCAAAATAATCAGTAGTCTTTGTTCCTTTTTTCTTGCGCTTCTTCTGAGAGATCTCCAATTGGAAGCATACTGTGCTGAATTGTTTGTTCCCCATGGAACAAAATTTTGTAAACTGTGGTTGGCATATGTCTCCAAGAATATTTTTGGTTATAAAGGGTTGCTGTCTCATTAGCATACTGACCAAATTTTTTTGCATCTATCTTTTTGCTACATGCTATAACTTCTAATATGATTTGGAATCGTCGTATTAAATCATAATCTACTCCAGTTATAGAAGCTGCAGTTTCTGGATCGGAAAAAAATCTCCTTGCTGTGTTTCCATCATTAGAATTTCCTTCTCCTTGCTTTGGCTGGTCAATTATAAGGCCTATCTTACGGTTTTTTTCTTGAATATCTTTTTTTTGCTTTCTTTTTTCCATATTTTCTTTGTTGTTTCTCACTGTTTCGCCTAATGGACCAAATTCCAAATCGTATCCCAATTTAAGAATATGCTCCATAAAACGAATTCTAGCATTAAGATGTGACATTCCAAATTCATATGCTTCATTAAAACTATCGTCTTGTGTCAGTGGTTGGCTCAATTGACTTGATATTTTTTTGGCATATGGTGCAGCTTGACGAAGACTTTGTTTCGGTTAAAGCTTGTGCAACTTTTCCATCGATCATTGTAAGTGACATTTTAAAGTTAACTTCGATGCATTGGTCATTAAATTCAAATATCACTGGTTGAAGTTCGTTAATTTCATCTCTTATTTTGCCAACTTCTTCAGTTATGACATCTTTAGTTTCTTTTTTGTAAGCAAACTTTATTGGTCTACAAAATTTTGTTGACGAGGGACATTCATTCTTCCATACATTTATCTCTGCAGCTCTACTACTTGACGGCTCTGAACCAATATAAGTTTTTGTTAAACGTAATGGAACGAAAGAAATAATGAATAAATTGGCATCTAAAGAATTTTCCGCATTACATTGTTTCTGGCCAGAGGACCCATATTGTGGCAACACTGAAAAAAACAAAGAAAGAAAACAAAAAAAAATGTAAGCTGCCGGTATAGGGACCTTTGAATATGAGATAAAGTAGTTAGTTGTTAAGTTATAGTCATAGCGACAACAGCAAATAAGAAAAACAAAAAAATAAAGTGTTATAAATAAAATTCTTATTGTCTTTCGTTATTCAAACGAATTGAACGCTTTCAGAAATCAGAAGTGGGATTCCAGCAAAGATATGGATGAAAAATTTTTAAATTTGTGCACCGTAAGGAAATTAAAGAATATGCTGGAAGACGTGGGAGAGAAAATAACAGGTAATAAAAATGAATTGTTTTTACGTATTTTGAAATACCCAAGAGAAAACCAACGTTACTGAGTCAAATGAAAGAAAATTCAAAAGCAGAACGCGACAGCATTGTTTTTGATGGTGTAAACAACGATAGTAAGGAAGGCTGAAGAAGAGCAGCGCAGTAAAAAAGATACCGTTAATTTAACTAAAAAAATGAGTTTGTCTCTTGATAAGTAAAAAATGAATGGGAAAACGATCGAAAACAAATTGAGCGATGAAAAAGCAAATGACTTGGAAGAGTGTGGTGGTTGTTATAATAAATGAAATAGTTGAAAAGAGAATAAATAAGGAAACAAAAATAAGTTAGGAAATTAACGAACTGAGAGCAACTAAAGAAAACGAATCGAAATAAGATGAATTTGGATTAATGGAACAAGAACTGCAGATAATGAAGCCAGAAATGGAAATACAAAAGAAAGAAATAGAGTTGTTAAAAATGGAAAACGAATTATTAAAGAATAAAAACTATGGGGCTGAATTAGAAAAAAATTTAGCAAAAGACAGTTGTACTGTGGTTAAAAATCTTCTTTCCGATTTCAATAGAAATGGAGATAATTTTGAACTATGGGTTACTCAGCTAAAAAATATCAAAATAAACTACAATTTAGACGAAAATAATATGCGAGCACTCATTTCAAAAAAAAATAAGGGACAGAGCACTGAAATGGTTACACTCTCGCCCTGATTTCATGGTGGTTCCCATTGAAAAACTTTCGACCGATATAAAATCATTGTTTGAGGGCAGGTCAATTCGCCTTTCACTAAAGCGAGAATTCGAGAGCAGAAAATGGAAATCGGGTGAGTCATTTGAGCAATATTTCTATAATAAAAACATTTTGGCTAGTAAGGCTATGATAAGCAAATTGGAAATAGTTAAATACCTTATCGAAGGAATACCTGATTATGCGTTGCGGTCATGTGCTCAAATGCAGTGTTTTTAAAGCAAATAACAAATGTTGGAAGCCCTTGATGCTGTGTCCTTGCCAAAAATAACAGATCGTCAAAGTGGTGCCAATGGAAAAGTCAGAGAAATTCGCTGCTATAACTGTAACTCACTGGGTCATGTGGCAAACGAGTGCCGTAAACCTAAAAGAGTGGTTGGTGCGTGCTTCGTATGTGCTGAAAAGAGTCATTTGGCCGCTGTATGTCTCAAGAGGAAGCCTTATCAGTTTGATGCCGTAGATAGTCAGAAAGAAGAGGATGAGTATATTGTTAGGAGCACTAATTGATACCGGCAGCCCTATAAGTTGTGTACGTCAAAAATTCGTGCCTTTTTGTTTTAAAAGCAGCGCAAGTTCATATTCTAGGTTCTATGGAATCAATAATAGTCAATTTTATATTTTAGGTGAAGTTAAATGTAAAATATTCTATCAAAATAATTGTTTTGAATTAAAATTATATGTTGTACCTAATGAAACTATGAAATATTCTTTAATATTAGGAAAAAGGCCAGGGTTAAACTACATATTGTAAAAGATAGTCGTGTTTATGTGACTGATGTTTCTATTAAATTAATGTAAATAATAATGAATGTGTTCAAATATTGAATGATGATGTTAGTTATAAGGATAAGCAAAAATTTGTAGTAATGAAAATTGTGAGCGCCCAGATGAGCCAGAAATAAAATGTGAAATGAAATTGAGGTTAACGTGTGAAAAACCTTTCTACTTTTCCTCTCGCAGGTTATCGTATTTTGAAAAAGAAAAATTACAAGAGATTTTGGACGACCTTCTGTCAAAAGGAATCGTTAGACCAAGCGAATCGGACCGTAGATCCAAGCGAATCGGAGTATGCCTCTCCGATAGTAATAGTAAAAAAGAAATCGGGAGAACTTTGGTTGTGTAGAGATTATCGTAATTTAAACAAGGTCACGTTAAAAGATAATTATCCCTTACCACTTATTGACGATTTGCTAGATAGATTATCTAACAAATCCTATTTTTCTCTTTTGGACTTGAAAAGTGCTTTCTACCACGTTACCATGAGTGAAGATTTGATTAAATAGACCTCGTTTGTAACGCCAATGGGTCAATATGAATATCTTAAGATGCCTTTTGGGTTAAAGAACTCCCCTTTCACATTTCAACGTATTAGTAATAAAGTTTTAAGTGATCTAATTGGTGGAGGCAAGGTAGCAGTATATATAGATGATTTGATGATAGCGACTAAAAGCTTGGACCAACATATAGAAATACTGGAGATGGTTTTCGAAAGGTTGCTAAAAAATAAATTAGAGCTAAGGCTAGATAAACGTAAGTTTTTGAAATCCGAAATTAAATGTTTGGGTTTCACAATTTAAAAAAATGGTATTCGACCAGACGAGAAAAATATTGAGTCAGTAGTAGATTTTCGGACTCCGCGAAGCGTAAGAGATGTCCAGAGTTTTCTAGGACTATGCTCCTACTTTAGGAGATTATTAAAGATTTTTCCAATACTCGCTCAGCCTCTACAATTTAGTCAGGAAAAATGTAAGTTTCCAATTCGGTGAAGAGAAAAAAAATGTTTTGAGATATTAAAAACGAAACTAGTGGATGCGCCTATTTTATCTATTTATGATCCAAGGAGCCAGACAGAACTACATTGTGACGCAAGTAGTATTGCATTTATGGCAATTTTACTACAGAAAACAGATGATGGGAAAAATCATCTTATATTTTATTTCTCTAAGCGAATAACCGATTGTGAATCAAAGTATTATAGCTTTGAGTGAGAGACCTTAGCTACAATTTATGCTCTGCGAAGATTTAGTATATATTTGCAAGGAATTACGTTTAAAATTTTAACGGATTGTAATTCATTAACACTTACGATAAATAAAATAGAAATACATCCTCGAATAACCAGGTGGGCCCTAGAATTGGAAAATTTCAGTTATACCTTGGAGCATCGAAAAGGAGAAAAAATGCAGCAAATGCCCTGAGCAGAAATACTTATATATTGATTTAAGAGGAAAATACATTAGAACAGAATTTGTCATTTTGTCAATATAAAGATGAGAAAATTAACAAAATAAGATCGCAATATATGTATTGCTTTTTCTCAAAAAAGTGGTAAACACGAGAGGATGCTACATAACATCCCAAAAGGTAATGTACCTTTTGAAACGATTCATATAATCATTTTGGCCCGGTGAATATAAAGACAGCTAAGAAGAAGTACGTTTTTCTTGTAGTAGATGCATTTTCAAAATTTATGCGTTGTATCCAGTTCGTACCACTAATGCAAGACAAGTATGTAGTTGCTTATCCTCTTATTTTCATGCATACAGTAGGCGGAAGATTAGAGTATCAGATAGAGTGCCTAGATGTGAAATCTAGGGATTTTCAAGGTTTTGTCGAAAGTAATAACATAAAACACATTAAGATTGTTACAGCTTCACCACAGGTTAACGGACTGGTAGAATGAGTCAATCGCAGTCTGGCGACAAATGCATGGGCAAGGTATAGTTTGGACAAGGTTTTGCCAGATATTGAGTTCACATTAAATAATACCCTCCATAGAAGAATTTGTACAACTCCTTTTTTTTTTTTTTAAGAGAAGTAGCACTTTAGGCATTAATGCCTACTTAGTTTTTTTAACCGTGCTACATTCTTTAGGAAAGGGATAGATGAGAGAGAAAAAGGTGGTGAAAGGAAATAGATATAGCCATTTTATTAATTATTTTACTTCGCCGGCGAATATGCTATGAAGAAGTACTGACGAAGGAATTACTCTTCGGTGTGAGCCAATTAGGTATGATTATGGACTTTTTAAAAGAAAAACTGGATGAGTGTAAGAAATAGAATCCTCAAAGGGATCTACTGTCCTTACGAGAATCTGTTTCCAAAAAAATAAAAAATCTCAAGAATATAATAAAAAATTAAAAGATCGTGGACGAATTAACAAAGTCTATAGCGTAGGTGACTATGTATCTGTAAAAAATTTTGTAAACGATCCTGGGGCTTGTAAGATGATCATTCCGAAATACAAGGGTCCTTATAGAATCATTAAAATTCTACCTAATGACAGATATGTGTTGAGGGATGTGCACGGTTTTCAAGTAAGTCAAATTCCCTACGAAGGAATTTGGGAAGCCGCTAATATTAAACCATGGTTATCAAATTCATTTTTAGTTTAAGGTGAAATCGGGGCGATTTATGTTCAGGATGGCCGAATTGTGGCAACTCTGCAAAAAAAAAAACAAAGAAAGAAAACACAAAAAATGTAAGCCGCCGGTATAGGGACCTTTGAGTATGAGATGAAGTAGTTAGTTGTTAAGTTACAGTCATAGCGACAACATCAAATAAGAAAAACAAAAAAATAAAGTGTAAAATTCTTATTGTATTTTGCTATTTAAACGAATTTAATGCTTACAATGTTTTAATATTTCCTGCCGATATTGCATTATGGGGCATTTTTTGTTGATGGCACGTTGTACATGTTTGCAATTAACACATTCTATTTTTAAGCATGGTTCAGGGTCGTGAGTTGTTGAAAAACAAATTTCACAAGTTTCGCTTCCATTACAGTATTTCTTGGTGTCCTAATTTAAAACAGTTTTTACATTGCATCGGGCTGGAAAGAAAGAGGTCAACTTTGCAGTTGAGGAATCCGATTTTTATTTCTTTTGGTAAACTGTATTGGTTAAAGTGTAAAACGTGTAGTGGAGTGTTCATTACATTGCCTTCTTTGAATCTAGTAATGTTTTTACAGTCGACGACTCCCTGTTCGCTGAGGCCTTCCGTTATTTCTTGCGCTGAGAGTTATTTTAAGGATAATGCAAATACTACACCTTTAATAATGTTTAGTTTAGGGTGTAGAAAACACTCTACTGGACAAAGTCCTGGAAGAAAATGTGCTTTCAAGAATTTGTTTGCTTGGGCTTCGCTTTTGGTTAAAATTAAGAGGTAAAACACAATTCTTTGTGTTGGTTCACTTGAAATAGCTTTCAGTGCTTTGGACAACAAAAAATTTTTGTAATTTTGCTTTTAACATGATATATTTTGGGAAAGAGTTGTTCAAGTTACATTAAATTGGCAAACAACATGTAAGTATGCAACATACAAAACTTTAAATTTATCTTTTTATTAAAAGTTTACATTTTTTTTTGTAATTTTAGGAGTTTAAGAGGCATTAAAGGATGTCCACCAGGAGAGAAGCTCCACATCTTACCAAGGGATTCTAAAAGGTAAGTAAATCTTCTCGTATTGTTCGCTTTGATACGCGCGTGTGTGTGTTGGAATCAAATAAGATTCCATAGGATGGCGATTATGATCATAAATGTCTGTCTGTTGGTTAGTTTAAAATATGTGTTCGGTTTTAACCCCTTTTGTTAATTACTCAACCTCGTGTATTTGTCTGTCTGAAAATAATTGAGCCCGACCTAAGGCCGGCTACGCAGGAAATCTTTAGAAAGCGAAACCGGTGTTGGTCATACCACAGAGAAAAAAGTCCTTGACGAAGCCCGGCCGTATAAAAAGAATTTTGTTTTTGCTTTCAAGTGTGAGAAGAAAAAGGAATAGAAAAAAGAGCGCGATATACAGAGACCTGATGTACACAAACTGCGGGTCTTACAAAGCACGACTGTATACAACAAGAGCTTAAATAATACTATTATTTATTTTATTTTGTGGCTTTTTTATAAACCGTGACATCTTTTTTTCTTTTATGCAGAGTTTCTATTCGAAGCTTGTAAAGGTAAATGTAAAGACATTAAGACATAAAGTCAATCTATGGATTGAAATTTATGATTAGATGAAAGAAATAACCATTAATTTAAATAAAAAAAATTTAAACTCTTATTTTGATTGTTTCCAAGAATTTGTTTAGAAGATAATAGCTATTTGTTGAGTTTTTGAAGCAAATCCCAGATTAACTTTATTTTATGCACAGGAAATTAAAAACGATTGATAGAAACGAATATCTTCTTGAAATGTTTAATTTTGTGTAATACTTTATATGTATTTAACCTCGCAGTGTGGTAGTACGAATGCATGTCTTTTTAGCCGACTACAAAAAAGAAGGAGATTATCAATTCGTCTGAATGTTGCTTTTTTCAATGTTTGTGCCTGCAACTTAGTGATTTCTAAACCGAGTTTGAAAATTTTTTATAATTTGATAGACTATGCTTAAAGATTGGTTCCGTTTTAAAAGCAGTTCCTAATCTTAAAAATTAAAGGGTGTCCCCATACATCATACATATTTTTTAACTGTATGATGAACTGTAAAAGATACTTCTTTCAAATTCATATGACTGCTTATTGCTGCAGCTTCCAGCACCAAAAGTAATAAAAAAAAATCTAAAAATTAAAGGGTGTCCCCATAGGT
Organism: Gymnosoma rotundatum; assembly: GCA_916610165.2. Classification (NCBI taxonomy): domain Eukaryota; kingdom Metazoa; phylum Arthropoda; class Insecta; order Diptera; family Tachinidae; genus Gymnosoma; species Gymnosoma rotundatum. The sequence continues at coordinate 82,157,436 of OU744336.1, forward strand.
TACATAAATTGACCGTTATTGGCCTATCTTTTAAGCCGTTATAGACAAACGTTTAAAAATTGGACAGAATGTCGATTAATATGAACGTCATAATAACAAGTATAAACATTTAAAATTATAAATTAAAGGGTGTCCCAAAAGTTAATGTAATTTGATATACATATGTGGCCAAACTTTGAAACAGTTATAGATGACTCCGCTTAACACAAGGGTGTCCCTAAAGATTATTAAGTTTGATGTACGTGGCCAAACTTTTAAATTTTTAGTTACGAAAGAACGCTGAAACTTAAAAGGAACCTGTATTGCTAAGCCCGCTATATAAACAATTTTATAATTTGAATTTAGACATTAAAAAATGTTCCCATAACTGATGTTAATTGAGTTATATGGGCATATTTTATGAGACGTTAAGACAAATGCTTTCAAATTATATATATATTATAACAATATTTTAAATTATAAATTAAAGGTTTTTAACTATTATAAACAGACGCTTGAAATTTACAACGTATCTGTATTGCTAACTCCGCTATAACAACAAAAATAAAATTAGGATTTGGAAATTAAAGGGTGTCTCAATTGTTGATGCAACTTGATGCATGTAGCCAAACTTTTGAACCGCTATAGACAGATAGCTGAAACTTACACTGAACCTGTATTGCTAAGTCCGCTAAAACAACAAGTTTATAATTAAAGGGTGTTCCCAAAGTCAATGTAATTTGACCTGTATGGCCGTATATTTTAAACCGATACCTACAAAGTAGTACAAAGAAAGAAGAGAACTATAAATATTTTAAAATTTAAATTAAAGAGTCTTACAATAGTTGATGTAATTTGATGCATGTTGCCAAACTGTTGAACCGTTATAGACAGAAGGTTGAAATTTACAAAGAACCTGATTGCTAAGTTTACTACAACAGCAAGTCTGTAATTTGAATTTGCAAATTAAAGGGTGAACCTATAGTTGCTTTAATTTTATGTATACTGTCAAACTGTTGAACAAGTATATTATTTTGAGATGGAATATAAGGGTGTCCTAATAGTTAATGTAATTTGATGAAGTGGCCATACTCTTGAACCGTTATAGACCGACAGATGAAATCTATTTTGAAGTCGGTTTTTTTGCAAGAATTATTTTTCTTGTCGGTAAAATAACCACAAAATCTATATATTTATCTAAAGCACAAAATGTATTTGTTTGCCGGAACACAAGTTGACCGATCTTCCTGAAATTTTCAGTTTTATATCAAATATGCGGTTAGCAAAATAGCGTACTTACGTTTTTGATATTAAACGTTGGCGTGGTGCATTCTTAACAAAGTAAATATATATCATCGTGTAGCTTTTTAGCTGTATTATGTAGCACCTTGAAATTTTGTTCGAATAACTGTCTAATTGATATGCATAATATAGCGAAAAACTGGCTGGATAAAAATATTAAAAAATAATTGATGTGTTGCTAGACAACTATGATAGGAGCAGTGTTAGAATTTTGTACCAGTGGTAGCTGTATGGATTATTTACATTGAATCTCGTTTAATCAGTAAATATCATGGTCTTTCAAAAGTGCAATTAAAAAACTTGATACACTGAATTTTTTGCTAATACTGAAATTACTGTAGATGAAAAACATAGCTAAATCTTCTGGCTAGACTGTAGAATGGCATCGGTTTGTTATAAAGTCGGTTTCATGAAGCCAGTGAACGTTTGTTATTATGCTATCCAGGACAATACCCAAGCGTTCTGCTTCGTTTAAAAAGGGAAAGCCTTATCCGCTTAAACTGAGAACAGAACAATTTTCATGTTGGTTGAGTTTACGCTTTGATCGTTAGGAATGGTGTTAAACGTTATTTCCTTCTATTGCAATAGGATCCCTAAATGAATCCAATGTGCAGCTTCTGCCATGTCTACAGCGAAGTTCCTATGGCGTCCAATTTCCTGAGAATACCTTTCAGAGCTGTATTCAAAAACATATTCCTTTTTACGTCGTTCTAGTGACCATATTGAGATCATATGAGACGTAACTATCTATTAGAAATAATGGTTTAATTTGGTTGAAGGCGCCTTTCATATCCAGAAATCGCTCTGGAGTGTTTTTCTTAAACTCAATGAATTTTCCTATGTGTTCCATCATTATATGTGGAAATGTTTTAGCGGATATGCTTAGTGTAAGCGAGCTGAGAAGAAGAAGAAAGAAACGATTATATCGACAACACGACATGACCTATTATTCCTTGTTGCCCATAGTGGCCAAACATTTGTGATTGGTTCTTCTTCTGCAGCGATTTCAGTTTACAGATTAGATATAACAGTGATGTCGTATTCCTCTAGATCGGAATCCAAAACTCTTCTGTAGTTGAGCGTTAAAGCTGTTCGACAGGTTTCAGAAGATTATAGCTTAAAGGACGCCCTAATTGCCTGGCCGCACTAGAGTATTTTTGGTTCGATATTGCGCGTAAAGTCACTAGAATCCTGAAATATTAGTGATATCTCTACGTAGGAAAACCATAGGGTAGTGTTAGAACTTGGAATGTATTACGTTATCATAGGTCTCACTTTTGTCACACAGACAATGTATTGAGTTTCATGACTAGAGCAACATAACTTGTTTGTTAAGTCATTACCTCTAAGTTTAAACCGCCAAATATCTACTTCCGGGGACTTTATATTGTCGGCCTATTAAATTTATTAGAATTATTTTTCTTGTCGGTAAAATAACCACAAAATCTATATATTTATCTAAAGCACAAAATGTATTTGTTTGCCGGAACACAAGTTGACCGATCTTCCTGAAATTTTCAGTTTTATATCAAATATGCGGTTAGCAAAATAGCGTACTTACGTTTTTGATATTAAACGTTGGCGTGGTGCATTCTTAACAAAGTAAATATATATCATCGTGTAGCTTTTTAGCTGTATTATGTAGCACCTTGAAATTTTGTTCGAATAACTGTCTAATTGATATGCATAATATAGCGAAAAACTGGCTGGATAAAAATATTAAAAAATAATTGATGTGTTGCTAGACAACTATGATAGGAGCAGTGTTAGAATTTTGTACCAGTGGTAGCTGTATGGATTATTTACATTGAATCTCGTTTAATCAGTAAATATCATGGTCTTTCAAAAGTGCAATTAAAAAACTTGATACACTGAATTTTTTGCTAATACTGAAATTACTGTAGATGAAAAACATAGCTAAATCTTCTGGCTAGACTGTAGAATGGCATCGGTTTGTTATAAAGTCGGTTTCATGAAGCCAGTGAACGTTTGTTATTATGCTATCCAGGACAATACCCAAGCGTTCTGCTTCGTTTAAAAAGGGAAAGCCTTATCCGCTTAAACTGAGAACAGAACAATTTTCATGTTGGTTGAGTTTACGCTTTGATCGTTAGGAATGGTGTTAAACGTTATTTCCTTCTATTGCAATAGGATCCCTAAATGAATCCAATGTGCAGCTTCTGCCATGTCTACAGCGAAGTTCCTATGGCGTCCAATTTCCTGAGAATACCTTTCAGAGCTATATTCAAAAACATATTCCTTTTTACGTCGTTCTAGTGACCATATTGAGATCATATGAGACGTAACTATCTATTAGAAATAATGGTTTAATTTGGTTGAAGGCGCCTTTCATATCCAGAAATCGCTCTGGAGTGTTTTTCTTAAACTCAATGAATTTTCCTATGTGTTCCATCATTATATGTGGAAATGTTTTAGCGGATATGCTTAGTGTAAGCGAGCTGAGAAGAAGAAGAAAGAAACGATTATATCGACAACACGACATGACCTATTATTCCTTGTTGCCCATAGTGGCCAAACATTTGTGATTGGTTCTTCTTCTGCAGCGATTTCAGTTTACAGATTAGATATAACAGTGATGTCGTATTCCTCTAGATCGGAATCCAAAACTCTTCTGTAGTTGAGCGTTAAAGCTGTTCGACAGGTTTCAGAAGATTATAGCTTAAAGGACGCCCTAATTGCCTGGCCGCACTAGAGTATTTTTGGTTCGATATTGCGCGTAAAGTCACTAGAATCCTGAAATATTAGTGATATCTCTACGTAGGAAAACCATAGGGTAGTGTTAGAACTTGGAATGTATTACGTTATCATAGGTCTCACTTTTGTCACACAGACAATGTATTGAGTTTCATGACTAGAGCAACATAACTTGTTTGTTAAGTCATTACCTCTAAGTTTAAACCGCCAAATATCTACTTCCGGGGACTTTATATTGTCGGCCTATTAATTAAAAAAAATATTTAAATTGCTTGTGTTTCACGACATATTGATAATAAAATGAAACAAACACACTCAACTTAACGTAAATAACTGTGAAGCCGTATTTCCGCTGACATAAAACTCTTAAACTTAAATTTACTAACAAAACAGAATGACGTTTTAAGATAAACTAGTGATTTTATAGACTAATGAACAATGGTTCGTCAATTAGCCGGACAAAAAACAACAAACTAGTTAAGATCATTTTTTTGTTTACTATGTTTTATTATTTTACTATTTACGCTTAACAAATAATAGAAAAAAAACAAAAAAAAAACCCAAATGAACATATGAAGTGCCCCTCCTCTTGGGTGTATAATAATTTTCGTTAGAGACACGTTCTATTGAGGAGCGTTCAAAAATCAATTGTTTTTTCAATGTATGTTTCTTTAAGTGCATCTACCCAGCGTGTTTATTCATTAATGTTGCACTTTGTCAGTCTGTCTGACAAAAACATAAAAAATTAGCCAATCAAACAAAATATTATTGTACAGTGACTTAAACAGAAAATCAGACAATGTTCCTTTTGAGCTTGCTTCAAATAAATTTTTGATAAAACGGTGTATCTAAGTTTGTCTTATTGTTTATAACTTCTACAATATCCATTTCCGACTCCCTAAAGTATACTCGTACATGTATATTCTGAGTTCTTGAGCATAGCGAAATCAATTGAAAAATGTCTGTCTCTCAATCCATGTTCGTGTTGAAATCAATTTTGCCAATACACTAGATGAACATATGTCCCATACTGTAGATTTCCCATTCAATAGTTTAAATAAAAACCGGAATAAGGAATTCTTTTCTACCGTAAAGTTTTTCTGTTAAAAAAAAACTTTTTTTTCGAAAGTTGTAAGTTTTCCTGTAACAGATCCTAGTATAATTCGGAGGTGAATAAGTAATAAGTCGTAAAAAGCTCATAAATTTTTCATACGTTTTTTATCACAAACACATCCACCTGTAGGAATACAAACGAAAGTTGAAAAGAGATATGAAAAAATTAGAGGTAAGAGTGTTTTTTTGTCCGCTGAGACAAATTACAATATAAAATTTTTGATGAAACATGAAATTTCTGTTTGTATACTCTAATTTTAAGGATATTTTTACACCTATTTAAAAAAACACAAAAAACTACAATAGCAAATATCATTAAAAGCGAAATGTACAAATTCAGATGGCATCAAAAATTTCATAGTTAATGAGCATGATGAAACTCATTACAACTTTAAACTATACCTTGACATAAATCCGGAGAGTACACAATCATACAGCCCATTCGAACCAATAGTTTTGAGTGTTAGTCAAACTATCGTTAAGGGATGCTCGACAACTTTTGCAACATTCGTATACTTTGTGGTGTTAAGTGGTTTAAAACTAAACAGAAAATTTTCCGAACTAAATGTGTATATTTTGTTTATTCCATGGCGTCGAAAGAAATTTCTTTTACAAACTTTAAGGTTTCAAAATTGGACACACCAGTTTAACTCTGAAGTCATCGATATTATACCTAAAATTATATATACCACTTTCAACTCTTTACAGCAGTGCACACGAATTGCTCTGTTAGTTAACATCAACGTTTTCATTGTATTTTGTATCGATTTTAATTAAAAACTTTCTCAGTTTAACAAAACCAGTACCGCTTATAGTTAAAAATAGTCAACAAACTTTGATGTTGCATACTATTCAGGCATCTAGAATGACACTTTTGTTTTCTGGTGCTACTGTTGTTAGTGCAGCCATCTAACTATAAAATTGGCAACATTTATGTCGAAGCAAATTGGAAGTGTGTTTCGCTATGTATATAAAGGCTTTGCAACGTACGCGGCAAAATAATAGCCCAGCTGAAATAGTGCGGTAATTTTTTTGAATTTCTAATAATACATTCCATATAACATTCCTGGCCTTTCGTTTCTTTGATAAGATGTGTTTATATTCCATTAGCATTGCCAGTACTGCATGACTGTTTTCAAAGAACTCTCAGTTTTCTGTATAATAAATGTATTTTGAATATGTAGCACACTACAATGCGACATAATGTCCATCAATGTAGTTATAACGTCCATGGATATCATAGATATATTTCATGGTATTCTATATAAGAAAGATGTACCGTTTTTTTTTAACAAACTTGCAGAAAATTTTTGGTAAGCGAAGCCGGCGTTGTTTTAAGTGCGGACATTATGACACTTTCATATTAAAAATGACAGAATGTCCATTGACATTATGTTGTGTTTTAAAGCTACATAGTCTCCATGGACATTATGTCACTTTTCAGTCCGGCAAAAATTCCGCGACCATTATGTTCTTGGACACTATGACATGCCACCGCAGAAAATTATTGTGCTTGTCACAAATTGTTATCTAAAATGAAAAACCATGTAACAAACTAAAAATCTATTTTTCTATTGAATTTTGTGTATGAAATGAAAAAGTATTTTCGTGCAATAAAATATTTAAATTACTATTATTACAAATATGTTTTTTATTTAATCGAGAATATCACTGTTAATATACTAAATGTTTTAGCTATGTTCACTTTTCAGTTTTAGTTACTGTATATATTCCGCGTTTTGTACCAACAACTTTTAAATCGCAAAAAAATAAACAACAAATGAAATTGCATTAAATTTTAATTTTTCATTAAATTAATTTTAAGTCAATCAACCTTTTCGCAAGTTAAATTATTTTTTATGTCTCAACTTTTTGCTTCGTGGGGTTTGTTTAAGTGTTAGCATTGCAACAGGAGCTGCAAAAAAAAATCAAAGATTAAAAAACATATTCAAAAATGAATCTAATTCATTTTTATAAGTAAACAATAATGCACATAGCACTATGTAACGTTTGTGCAACCAACGTTGGTACTAATTGATTACATTTTCGCTCAAACGACATAATTCATGTTAGGTGGGTTTGATTATGTAAGATTCTTTTTTTTTTTTTTTTTGTTGATCGCACATTTAGATGTAATTTCAAACGATTGATTGGGTGATCTAAATTTAATGTATGCGGGGAATAAGTTTGCGTTTTTAATCGTAGCACATAAGTTAAATACCATCGTGGCAACTATGTCAGTCGACTAGATAGATGTTCGTGTTTTCGACCATTATATATATAAAAGAAATTAAAAATATGTAAATTTGCAATAACAGAATTTATTTATGTGGTTAAATTCTCAAAATGGGGGAAAGTCCCAACTAAAAAGAAAAAGTCATAACATAATAATCATATTTATTTCTTAGTATTCTTACTTATGTACTTTAACTTGTTTCCTTTGCCTTGTATAATAAAGTTTTTGTTTCCATTTTTAAAATAATGAAGATCTATTCAAAATGTAAAAATAAGTTAAGAGAAGGCTCTATAAACTTAATACATGTTGGTAATATCTTCCGCTGGCGTTACTTATTTACCCCCAGTTAGCATTTTTTTGAATTATTGATCATATTCGAGTCTTCTTTGACTCTTCTACACGATTAAAATAATCGTTTATGCGCTCGTTTTAGAGTCGAAAATTATTGTTTTGTCGGTAGAAAATGGTACCCTTGCTGCGACTCTTCTGAACGAGTCCCTTATGACTCGCGTTTTCGACTCATTTTCGATACTTTTTTCAATCGTACTTATAATCAAATACGATACTTTTTTGAGTCATTTTTTGATCACATTATTAGCCGTATGCGAGTCTTCTTCGAACCCTATTGTACCAACATTTCTAATTATATTTTCTCAAAATGAAACATTGCAAATAACGTTTTGCTCATTTTTTATTACACGCCGTCTTGATGAGCCATTGACTTGTTCAAACATTGAACAATTTCATGTGCGCACATTAAAATGGCTAGTGTAGACCATCGTTGCCGATGTCATGTCGGCTCCACGTAGACAAACGTGAACAAATGTTTGTAACCTATTCTGCTGACGTTTTGTTCATGTGCGAACCAATCAATTGCTCGTCAAGACGTACTGCTACATTCTTTAGCATGTTATTCCTAATTTTCTTAAAATTCAAATTTAAAAAAATGAATTTTAAAAAATTTGTAAAAATTCATTTTATATTTGTGTCTCTATTTTTTACGAAGTGACATATGTATTTTTACGAAAATTAAAAAATAAAAATAAAATATGTATTTGAATCATTTTTTCATCGTTAGGCTGCAAAATAATTCTAAAAACAGTCGAATTTCAAGCATTTGCTTTTTGTACTTTTTGTTTTTTAAACAAGTCGTTTTCTTTGCGTTTGTCGGAGTTATATTCGAGTCTCTTTTTAAACGCACAACTGATGAATCAGTTTTAAGTCAATTTGGGTAGTCTTAAAAGACTCACTTTGGTGATTTTTGTAAAAACAATCTTCCAAATGCTAACTGGGCCACCTCTCTAAGGCCGAGGCCACGCAATGAGCGGTAGAGCGGTAAGCGGCTGAGCGGTGAGCGGCAATTTATTAAAACATATGGAATACTATTGAAGTGGCCACGCAATGAGCGGCATTTCTGAGCGGCTAAGCGGCATTTTTAAGCAGCTAAGCGGCGCCCCTCAGGAATAGAACTTGTTCTAATTTTTAGTTGATTTCTGAGCGGCAAAGTATAAACATGGCAAAAGTGAATGTAGAGCTTATAATTTTATCAGTACAAAGCCGACCGTTATATGGCAAGATAGATTACCAAATTTTAAAAATAAAAATATAACTGTTAAATTATGGAGTGAAGTTGGTTAAATTCGTCGTAATGTCGCCTTGCTTGATTAATAGGATGAATACCAAATCTTCTTTTTTTTCTTAAACGCTTTAAATTCTTGTAAATATGAATACGATTTTCACATAAAAACATTAAACAAACCTCTAATGACAATGGCATTTTAACAACTAACCACTCAGAAATGACGCTCAGTAATAAGCCATTTGCAGCTCAAATTCACTGCTCTGCCTTTCACCCGCTTACCGCTCATTGCGTGGCCTCGGCCTAAGAGGGTTGCATAGCATGCCGACATTCACATTGAAATAAACAAAATTCGCCTTCTGCTTCGCAAAACGCGTTTGCTTACAAATGCAATAAAGCTGTAGAAAACTTGGAACAAAATGGAATAATAAGCAAAATGTTGGTTTATCGTTCCGGTGGAGATATCTATTAGAGTTTTTATAGCATATGGGGTCATATATTGAAACAAAGTGAAAGCTACCTATCGAAAAACCGTCATAATTGAATTTTTTATATAAACTAAGCTACAGTAGTCTAGTACAGCTAAATGAAAGTGCATCTTAATTGGCTCCATTAGAAAAATTGCACATTTACCAGGTTATCTAGGAGATGATGCTTTAATCAAAAGACCTGCAAAAATATGGAAGCGAATACAAAAGAAAAGCGTTAACTTTAACATTAGAAACGCCAAAAGTTATGACCCTTTAAAACCGACGTCTTGACAGAATTGTGCCTTAAGTCTGTGCAAAGTTCTTTAGAATATGTCATTAAACTTATAATTAATACTAAATTTTGAGATATTTAAAATACGTTTGTTTAATAGTTTATATCAAACCCCTATTCCTTAGAAACCAAGAGCATAACAGGTTATAAATTTGATGTATATTATTTTTGGTTTCATAATAACCATAACAATTTAAAAAATAGGGCTTGTTCGGAAATGAATCACTGCGCTACATCTGATGCGCAGTACGTTCGAAAATGCATCAGTTGGCATCACTGCAAATGTCACATGTTCTTAAATGCATCAATGCTATATATGATGCACAAACAAACGTCAAACACGCATCTCTAAAATGGCTGATGCATTTGATCTTTATTAATTTAATTTTGTTCAATTGCGTTTGTTTAAACACTTTTAGAAGAAGAAGGAATTTGATAGTTCCTTACTATATTAACATAATCCAGAATTTTTGGAATTCGTCTGTTGTTGGCACATACGTCTTTTAGCAGTGCACTCAAGAAATAAATTTATTATTCAGGTATGTGATGATCGTTTGTAAAACGCAAATCAATTTTGAAAATCAATTTGATGTAACGAATTTTGATTGGTTTCATATTCCAATTCTTGTTTCATTTCATTTTATTTTTTTTAAACTGCTTCAACAATACTTGAGAAATATAACTCTGCATTTGTTTACGACAAATTGAAAAATTCATAAAAATTTACATTTTATAAATATTTTTAAGTAAATTTGTTTCAATAAAAAACAAAAAATCTAAAACGACGTTTTTGTTGTACCAGCAGCCTTAGTTGTTTAGATCAGGGAAAAGCAACACGAGACCCGCGGGCCACTTGCGGCCCGTTTAGCATGTCATTGCGGCTCGCCAAGCATTTTTAAAATTTGGTTTATTTTATTTACTTTCTCCCATCAATATTTCCCAGCTTAGACCGTAAAAGATTTTTTGCAAGAATTTTTATTATTCTTGTTTAAATTTGCATTTCCGTTTAAAAAATTTTTTGAATTTATATTTATTTGTCTCTTTTTAGCTTTCAGCATAAATAAATATTCATATTAAAAAATAAAATTAAAAAAAAAATATTTTTTCCATAATAGAATGTCTGAAAAGAAAACAAAAAAACGGGGGATTGCGGATGAGCACAGAAAAAGTGTCGACTTTAAAAGAATATAACATAAAAAGGCATTACGATACAAAACATTAACAACAATACAAAAACCTACAACTCCGGATAGATAAGTTTAATCAAATGGAGAAAAACTTCGGAATACAACAAGATTTTTTTAAAACTCAAACTGTTTTATCAAATATCGCAGTAAAGGCTAGTTATATTGTCAGTCAAATACTGGAAAAAAATAAAAAAATGAAACCCTTCGCGGATGAAGAGATGATAAAAGAATGTCTTACTGAGAATTGAAGACTTGTCTGAGAACATAGCAACAACGCTTTGTGAACGCATTGCAAAATTCGAATACTGTTCTTTGGCACTTGATGAGTGTTGCAATATTAGCGATACAGCACAGCTGGCTGTATTTATACGTGGTGTTGACTCCAATTTTATTATTACCGAAGAATTGTGTCGAATGATTCCTATGCAAGGAACTACAACCGGCAAAGAATTGTACGATGAACTAAAGCCTGTGTTGGAAAATTTTTCAATTTTATTAGAAAAGATTATAGATGTATCGACAGATGGAGCACGAGAAATGTCAAGTACGGAGGTTGGAGTATCAGGAAGGCTGTTTCAAGACATTAAGAAGGTCACAGGAAGGGAAATATTCATTAACCACTGTGTAATTCACCAGGAAAATTTGTGTGCGAAAAGATTGACTGCCAGTCCCACGATATCGCAAGTGCTCGTTCGTTCGCACAATTACATTCAAAACAAAAACAAATTCTAAAAAATTGTTTTTGTTTTACATGTAACTATGCGAACGAACGATCAATTGCGACATCGTGGGACTGGCAGTGAGTATGCCAAATGTCACATTACCAATAATTAAATAAATTAATTTTATTAAGTCGCGGGCGTTAAATTACCGCCAGTTTAAAGAATTCCTAAAGTATTTAGAAACTGAAATATGATGGCTTAGTAGAGGCGCAATGCTTAAAAGAGTATACAACTTGAAGACCGAAATACTTCCCTCATTTTGGTAATAAAGAAAGGATGTGCGACTTTGGGTTTCTAATCGACATGACCCAGCATCTCAAGGATCTTAATATTGAACTTCAAGGCAAAGGACTGTTTATTCATAACTTGTATGATAAACCTGAGGGATTTGAGTGCAAATTAAAATTGTGGAAACAGCATCTTTTGGTGAATAATATGTCTCACTTTCCACATTTAGAAAAAGACAACGTTACCACTTTTCAAAAATACGCACCATATATAAACATTTTAATCAACGAATTTCAAGTCATATGTGAACCCTGAGAAATTTTCGCTTTTGACGAAAAATGCAAAGCCAATGATGTCTCTGTTTGGAAGTACGTATGTTTGCGAACCATTATTTTCAACCATAAAACTCATCAAAAGTGACCACCGATCAAGACTAAGTGATGCACGATTAGAAAGTGATGCGTACGAGTAGCCATCTCATCAATTCCAGCTGATATCGATCAGCTTGTATCGAAAAAAACAGTGCCAATACCTGCCTTTTTTTGCATTAAAATCTGTGTTTGAAATCTTTATTTCTTTTTAATTTTTTATATTAATGTTTATTATAAATAAAATTTGTATGTTTGTTTGTGTCACTTTATGCAAGGCCCTCCAAAAAATTTAAAAATTTAAATTAGCCCGTTGATTAAAAAGGTTGCTCACCACTGGTTTAGATGAAGAATTTAACTGAAAACTACCTGCATAAATATACCACCGCTTTTGTTTACTAAATTTAATCGTTAAAAGAAAAAGAAAACAAATTTTGTTAAACTATATATTAAATATATTAGAGTGGCGTTTATCGAGTCAGCATCGTTAATTTTACTTGGCGAAGAGCATATGTATAAGAAAAATTTCAAAAGAAATCTACAGAATTTTCATTTTTAAAGCCTCCTCTTGTTTTGATATATGTATATATGTATTTGGTTGTATGAACCACCACCTGTTGCAAGAGCTTATTTTTTATTGGTAGAAAGTTTCTTCTTTATTGTTGTTTTCCATTAAATATATTCATATTTTAAGAAGAATATTTTTTTTTGAGTTTATGCAAACTCGTTGGGGTATAGCGAAAGGATTCACAAGAGGTGATAAAACTGATGTAAAAACTCAATGGAAGGATTAAGTTACTGAACTAAACAGCTTGGATCCCGTCCAAAATTGTTGTCTAAGGTAATGATCGATGCCAATTGTCCTTTATGAGGAGTTTGTCCAATGAAATAATTTGACTTTCCTTTCAATGGTTGACAACAAACTGCTTTATTTTAAAATATGAAGCCAAATTTATATTAAAAAATTAATTTACTTCAAAAGCATATAACACTTGTGGGAAAGGATAACTGTATTAATACTTAATATTATAAACCCTAATCTAAAGTGACACATTAAAGAGCTGTTAATATAAATATATATTTTTTTTCTATTCTATAGAAAAAACTTTTCTACAGAAAAAAATTTTATTTGTACAAAAATGTTTACATTACATTTCAATTTCGACCTCAGCGCCGTAAGGCATTATTGAGGCAAGTTGACAAATTAATTCATTGTAAAAAGTACAATTAAAAGATTTAACTTAACGTTAAGATTATTAATTACAAAAAATAAGTATAAAAACTATTTTACAGACAAAATAAAATATTACAAAAGCATTTCAAAGTTGTTAAATAAGTGTTGTTTAAAAGACGATTTAAATAGCGAAATTCGATTAATTGATTTTAAATTTGCACGTAAATTATTGAATTTTACAGCACCCACGTAATTAATGCGTTGCTTGGTAGTTTCTAGTCTACATCGAGGAATTCTTAAATTTGTTCTGTTTCGTGTGTTAAAACTAATTTGCTGTTGAGAAAATGTTATGCTTTGGTGACCAATATGGTTAATGCATTTAAGAACAAGCATTAATTAATAAAGAGAGTTTGAACAAACATTGTAATGTAATCACTGTTGCCAGAAAATTTTGCTGCAAAATCTTCAAAAAATGGCTAAGAAATCTGCAAAATCTGCATAATATTTTTAAAATCGGCAAAAAATCTGGTTAAATAAAAATGCAGTAGATACAGCTTCTAGATTTATTAGCGAAAGCAATTAACAAATTCACAAAAAAAATAACAATGTAAATATTAAGAATGTTTTTAATTCAATTCAACAAGAAATTATAATTAACAAAAATATAATTATGCTTAACATATACATAAATACACTTTGAAAGTAAATTTAACTTACTTATTTATTAACTTATGTGTATATATCAGAATTCAACTGCCTTAATACACTAGGTTTTATAGAAGTATTGTAACAATTTGATTTATTCAGTTTTAGAAAGTCCTTACTATATAAAATTCCTTCAAGTGACTCCTTATCTAAACGATTTCTTTGTTTCGTTTTGTTTAGATTATTTTGGCTAAATATTCTTTCCACGTTGGCAGACGAATGTGGCAAAACAAAAATTTTTTGAATAAATTCAGACAATTTTGGAAATAAAATCCTTGAATCAATAGATTTCATTTGACAAACTTGTTTCCAAAAGCTTAACAAACTAATATCATTTTGGTTCAACAGATTTTTAAAATCAAGCAATTTTAGTTCTCTAAATTCAGAGTCAATTATTTGCATGTCTTCTTCATATATTAAATTCGGAAATTGTTTTACGATTTCAAAAATTGAACTAAGTTGGCCATTGATAATAAAATTTGGACTTATTCCTTTTAAAGATTTAAATTGTTCTCCAAAATCAAATCTTTTAAGAATTTGATCACAAAGTTCAACATAAAATTCCACACAGTGGTTTACTATTTCTTTTATTTCGTCTTCGTTTAATTTTGCGTTTGTAATTAAATTGTTGGCATAAATACCTAAATACACGTCATTAGTATCTAAGAAATTTAATTTATTTTTGTACTCTACCAAATACACTTCGAACTGCAATAAATTTGGTTTTATAAAATTACTTATAATAACTCTTAACAGTCTTTCCATTTGTATGTATAAGTTATGTATTTCGGTAGTTTCACTTTGAAACATTTTGTTGATATTGTTAATAATACCAAGTATATATTTTAAAAATGAAAGATAAATTTGGTTTGAACTATTTAAGTTGTCAAAAATTGTTTTAGCTGTATCAATTTGGTCCACGTTTACCGCAAAAGCAAAATAAATTTTTAGTGCTTCGAAAAGATCTAATAAACGCGTTACAACACCTTCTAGTGAAAGCCAGAGAGTTTGGCAGGGATGCAATACGTTAAGGGGTTTTATTTCTAATATTTTTTGAATTTCATTAAATTGTCCTAAAAGTTTAGGGCTATTTGAGATATAGTTATATACGTCTCTAGCCAAAGTTTCAACTGGTGAAGGAAGTTTTAAACAAGCATATGAGGAACATAATCCCAATGAGTGGCAAATACATTTCATAATAAAGAGATTTGGAATGTCCTTTTTAAACAATTGGGCAACAGATTGCGTTTTTCCTATCATAACTGCAGCACCGTCAGCCGCAAAACCGATCATATTTTTTTTATAGTTTATTTTATTGCTTTCAAAATGATTAACAATCATATTATACAAAGATTTTGAATCACACTGCTCTACCCTGAGTAGTCCAAAAAATAGGTCATTTATTTCAAAATCAGTACAAACTCTTATTACTAAACATAATGATTTTTGATTAGACATACAATCTGTAGATTCATCTATACACAAGGAAAATGTATTTTCTTTTATAATGGCATTTAGTTGGAAGCTACCAATTACATTTTTAACAATTGCTGTAGCTTTAGTTCTACCTAATGAAATATTTGATGCTGTTTTGGAGTCTTGAAAAGAATGTTGGCATACCTTTACTAAGTGATCTGCTGCAGCAAACGGTATGTTGTGTTCCACAATGAAAAGGGATAATTTAATTTCCGCACTTTTTGATTTAAATCTTTCAACGGAAAATATTGAGTCGATGGTACTTTGATTATTTAAAATTGAGTCGGATGCATCCAAATGCTTTTTCGTAGTTTTGTGCGCAATCAAATCAGTTTTTCCAGCGGAAGCCATAAGAATTGTATTGCAAAACTAACAATAAACTTTTTCATTTCTTTTTTCAGCCCAAATTTTGATTTTTGTGTCATTTAGCCATTCGTCCTTAAGTTTTCTCTTTTTCTTTTGAACCTAAGCAAATTAAATAAATTTTAATTAAAAATAATCATCACTGTAATCATTGATTTAAAAGAAAAATTTCGAATCCATACCGATGTTCCAGCTTCCTCTTCGTCATAGTTTTTTTCTGAAATAAAGTTTCAACTACCATTATTAATACAAATTATTATAATTCACACATACCACTACTTAAATTATTTAGTTATTTTAACATTGCTTTTTTGACTTCAAACTATACTTTCTTTAATTGTATGAGAAAGCACTTCTGTTTATTTTAAGCACTTTTTCTTTTTAATAGTTTATTCCTCGTTTTAGTTGATTTTTTTTGGACTGAACGTCGAAAAAATTTTAATAAATACCGAAAAATTCAACACTACTTTAACAAGAATAATAACGGTAAACTATTGTTATTCTTTTCTAAATCTTACTCATAATTTATTCAACACTATAGTTTTCTCTTTTTTTTGATGAAGTAAAGTTGAAAAAGATAAATAAAAAAACAGTGATGTTAACACATATATTTTAAAAAGTCTGCAAATTTAGGACTTAAATCAGCAAATCTCACTTAGTTATTTCAGCATAAAAAAATCAGCAAAATGCAGAGAAATCTGCATTTCTGGTAACAGTGAATGTAATGCTTAGCGATGCTAACTCTTCCCTCTCTTAAATTCGAAGCGTCCTCATTTCGATTGTTAATTTGACAGAGAGAAAAAAAATATATCATTCTTTTGTATTAATTTACACTAATATTAAAATAGCTCATATTCTATGAAATAAAGTTCCAAAAATTAAATATTAAAATAGTTCATATTCTATGAAATAAAGTTACAAAATTTAAATAAATGTAATATTTTACTGGAAACATTTATCGTAGTATTTACAGTACACTGGATATACCGAAACATTGAGAATATCTGTGATAGTGATTCGTACATTCTCTAACTACTCCTGGCTAACTTATTATTAATACATTAGTTTTATCTTTTTTAATTCTTATTATTAATATATTAATTTTATCTTTTTTAATTTTTATTTTTATTCTCAAAATGTATACCTATTATGTACTCTCAAATAGAGACGTGAAAATATCAGCTATACTAATTTTAAATTTTCAAGTTCTAAAGCTTGAATTTAATAGTTTCAATTTTACTTTTAATTATTAACATCCATATTCATATGTTCCAAACATAAATGATATTCAGGTTACTAAAATACATTATTATTTTAATCTTACAATATACTTATTTATATAATTTTTTATCTGTATGTTTCCAGTGCACAACGTTTACAAAAGCTACAATAAGATATATCATTTAAACATATTTGTTCCAGTTTACAAATTTCTTCTATTTAAATTACAGTATAAAATAACACGGCTCTAGCGTAGATTACTCTTATGTACCTGTTTTCCGTCTACCAATACTTTAGATCCTAAATCCCTTTCTACTATGCCCTGTATAAAAACCTTATCAAACTTATTTCCCAGTCTCTTGTTTCTTCTAATAAATACCATATCGTCTGGCCTGAAAACTTTTGTCAATGCATCTTTATTATGTCTCTCCAACAAATTGTCCTGCGATCCGCCCTTAAACACCGCGCAATTTCCAAAAGAGTCGAGTGAAAACGCTCAATCTGCCCATTGCTTTCGCTGTGTAATAGAGGAACGAAAAATTGCTCGATGGAAAAATAATCCCTTAAAAGCGTGGTTACGACACCGGATGCAAAAGCCTTTTCATTATCTGTTACTAATAATCTAGTATTTTTAAATTTGGACACTGCCTGCATTAGGGCCGGCTTAATGTCTATGGATGATCTCGAAGCTATTGGAATTATTGTTGCATATTTCGAAAATTTATCTATACAAGTTAGAAAATGTTGTTTGTTTGTGATCAATACGTGTAAAATTTCACCTGGATAAGTCGGAATAGGTGTAGCGCCATATTTTGGATTTGGAGGTCTCCTTTGGTATTTATTTTCCTGGCAAATCTTATAGTTTCCACTGATAGTTCTAAGCATTTTTTTGATGTTTGGAAAGAAATATTCATTTGTAATTTGTAGAAAATTTTCTTGAAGGGATCTATGAGCCCGGTTGTGTTCAGTATTTACGATTTCTAATTGGTCGTTTTTTTTGTGACATCCATGACAATTTTCTCCATGTGAATAAATTTTATGCCGGGGAATGCAATAAGAACTTCAGTCTGAATTTCACCTAGCGTATGTAGATCGCAGTGAATAGCATTTACTGTTGTTGAGCTAACACATTCTTTTAAATATTTAATTAGGACGTTTATACTAGAATAATTTATATTATGCCGTATGAGCTTTTGAAACATTATCTTTTGCCCTAAAAAGCTATGTTCACTTTTATTTATTATAAGTTGCACTTTAAATTGATTTACCGGAAATTTAGTAGTCCGCATCACCTGACTTAGAGAAATTTCGCTATGTACCGTTTCATTGTTAGTTGATAAATTGTAAATGTGTTGCCTTGACAAGGCGTCGGCCACAATATTATCCTTCTCTGGTTTGTAATGGAACTTGGGAGCGAATTCCTCTATAAAAGCACGCCATCGCTTAATCTTGGAATTTGGATTTTTGTATGATACAGCACCTGTCAACGGTTGGTGATCTGTGAATATATTAATTTTAGTTGTTCCATATAAATAATTTCTTAAAGAGCGCAAGGCCCAAACGATCGCCAATAATTCCCTCTCATTTGTTGCATAATTCTTCTCTGTTCCTAATAGTGTCCGAGAAATCATGGTTATGGGCCTGCCTTCCTATCTATGTATGTGTTCTAAATGAGATATTTCGTCGGATGAAAAAATTATTACACCATCCTTGTACACATGACAAATTTTGCCGATATCTTCCCTAAATATGTCGTCAATCGCACGTTGAAATATACTTGGCCCATTTTTCAATCCAAACGGCATTCGGCAAAATTCGTATTTGCCATTATTTATTCCAAAGGCCGTTTTCTGTCTATCCTCTTCAGCTAAGACTATTTGTAGGAAGCCTGATTTTAAAGCGATTGTATTAAAATATTTTGCTTTGCCCATATTAGCCAATATCACCGATGTATCCGGTATGGGGTACCTATCGGGAATAGTATGCTCGTTAGTTTTTCGAAAGTCAATAACCAATCTTTGTTTCTTATTTCCATGCTCACCCAGTTCCTCTTTGTTAACAACGACGAAATCGATGCTCTTATAATGCCATCGTTAAGCAAGGGTTTTATTTCACTATTTACGAATTCGGCGGCTGCCATTGGATATGGATAACTTCTCGTATAAATGGGATCATGAGTAGTTGTTCGAATTCTTGCTATAAATTGAGTGTTAACTGGAAAAGCACGATTTGGTTGCGCAAATGCCTCTGAGTTCTTTTCCATAACTTGTTTTAATTTTTTTTTTTTTTTTTTGATGTGTTGGGGGGTAAATTTTTTATTGTTTTCTATATTATTCACTTTTTGGCAGGGTGTATGCCTTAAAAGTTCTTCGCCTGTTTTATGTAAAAGTATTTTCCTTGCCGTATCAATTTTTGCTTCTATTTGTTTAAAAAAATCATAGCCAATTATACCGTCAAAACTATTTAAAAATGGTAGTAAAAAAAAGGTTGAAGTATGATTAAGAACGTTCATTAAACATTTTTCTGAAACAAGGTTTTCGCCATTTATTGATTTCACTTTGAAGAAATTGTCTACTCTAGGGATGCCCTTCAAACAACTATACGGCTTAATATAGTTTTTTGAAGTCCCAGTATCTGTTAAAAGTTGTAGCTCTTGGCCATCTTTAGTCTTTTTAACTAAATATGGCAAGAGCGAAGTTACTCTAAAAAATTTATATCTTCTGTTGCAAAGTTTGATTCTAAACCAGCCTCTTGCTTTGATCCGGTGTAATATGGATGTTCATGTTCTTGCTGGAATTGCACATTTGATTGATCCATGTAGTTAAGTCTTTGTTTCTTTGGTTGGGGCAAAAATTTTCTTTTAGACGAATATATGTGATCTCGATTACGCTTGGCTGTGATAAAACGATGGGGATTTTAAAAATTTAAATATGATTGAACCGGTTGCTGCTGATGGTATTGAAATTTATTCTGAGGTTGAATTGGTTGTTGTTGATAGTCTTGAAATTTATTCTGAGGTTGAATTGGCAAATGAATGTGCAAAATTGTTGCGTAAGTGATTCACCTCTAATTATTGGGCGGTCGCAAGAGCTGATGGGAGATCTACTGGTTTAGCTAAAAATAAAATATTCGTTAATGGTTCCCTTAGGCCAGATATAAGGACCCGAAGTGCGTTGTCCCTAGCCTTCTCATTTAAAGCCGCTATCATCGTTTCTTCGCTGTTATTGCTCATTCGATTTTTGTTTATGATTAGAGTTAATTGCTTATTAAGTCATAATATTTAGCTAAGAACAAATTGCCTTGCCGCAGTGTACTCATTTCATTTTCTATAATATGTATAGGACTCTTGTCAGCATAATGCTCTGAACAGATTCGGGACAGCAGCTACCGACTGCAACATGTCAGAATAAGAATGCATGTGTTTATATGAGAATGATTATTTTGTTGACAGCAAGGCAACAAGGCGGCAGGTTGTTGTCTGGGCTAAATTCGCCCCTGCAGTCGAATTAAACTAATTTCTATGATAATACATGTAAAATAATAATTGCTTAAAATGTCTTATTATGAAAAACGAAAAGAACAATAAAAATATAAAATAAAAATTATTTAGTTAAAGATTTAAGTGTAAATCTATAATAAAACTGTAACAGGATAATTTCAGTACATGAAATATTTAAGGAGAATAGTGTTGCTGGTGAAGACAATAATTGATTTGGAATACAAAATACCTATTTATTAAATTCTTATCTGTCTCACGTAACTGCTGCTGGATAGATTTGAGTAAAATTTTGTGAGGAGATCCTTTAGAACCTCGGTTCAAACACGGAGTTTTTTTGTTCGTAGAAAAATAGAAAAACCAATGTAAAATCACCCAATTTTACTGGTATAATTGTACCTAAACAGTTGTCAGCACATTTTAGTTTTGTATATAGAAAAATTTTAACACTTTTTACATACTTTTCAATAATTTCCACACCGATGAATTAAAAATGCTACAATTGTCATGGCGAAAGTATACGAAGAATAATAGTAAAAATTTCTGAGGAATGTATTAAGATGTACATAAAACAAAATTCCTTTTTTGTATGGACAACATTTAGTTAAAAATATACTTCTATTCTTAGTACTTGCTGGTTGAAGTACTTATATTAATTTCATTGTCGTATGGGATATCTGTAAATACATAACACGATTGGTTTTAATAGATATCAAAAACTGTTGATTTTAGTATTTTTTATTTTAGTGGACACGAAACTACGTGACACACACTACTGTACTTAGTATTGCTTTAGAGAAATACTTCTATATATTTTCAATCTTAAAGAAATCCAAACGAATTATTCTTCACTTTAAATAGCCTCTTACAAAATAGTTAAAACATTTTTTTAATTATAAATTATAAATCTGAGCTGCTTCCTTAAAAATCGTTTAAATAACATCACTGAAATACAGTTAATTCGTGTTTTTATTATGTAGCTGCTGCCTTCAAAATAATAATTTAGCTGCGTACAAGGCGACAAATGTTGCTAGCGTCATTTGCTGTCGTGTGTTCGTTTATCTTGCTGTGGCGAATGTGGTTAGAGCATACGACTTTTTTATTAATAATATTCTAATAATTATTTTCGTGCTCTATTTTTGAAATAACATTCACCTCAAAACTGAAAAAATTTGAGAAATTAAATATGGAAATTAAATTTTAAAATTATATAGATAAAAGAGTTCTTAATCAAACAGTGAATTCAATTTTATTGTTTTAAAATATTAATTCCCGGAAAGGGGAAAGACCTTTTACTTTTTTTAATCGGTGCTTTGCATTTTTTAAATAGAGCTGTAGAGGGAACCGCAATAATTTTTGACCCAATTTTTTTACGCATTTGCTATAGGTTGTATTTAAAATGGTTTAAAAAAAATTGCCAGTACTGAAGTAAATTTTAATTATATAAGCAAAAAAAGAATACCAATTTTTTGGGGAAAATCCTTAAAAAAGCGGTATTTTTAACATTTTCGCAATTCAGAGGCTTGTAAATTTTTAACGAAAAGCGCCATCAGAACAAATTTTTAAACTTTTATTTATTCTAAATTTTATTAAGAATATAGTAAATGTCTTTAAGTAATAAAACGATAACTTATACGTGTACTACGCCAAAAATACCTTGTAAAGGTCGGCCAAAATTAAAAAAAAAATTGTAAGCCAATTTTCTCCCAAACTTAAAGAAGTACCCTCAACACGTAAGCACGTTTTTATTGCTGTATTCAAGATGTAATTAAATTCTAAGAATCTATACATTTGACTTAAAAATAAACTTTTTGTGACATTTTCATAAAATTATATATCCGAGGTACCATACTTTAGTGCCCTACCCAGTAGCCCCTTTTACCATAGAGTGCCGACCGTCTATATTCACTGAGAAATACTTCTGCTTTGCCTCTGGAATTTCGTAAAGATATCTTGAGTGGTTCATGAGTTATAGAATTTTGTCTAAAAAATCGTTTTCAAACCGCTGTGCAGCGTTACTGTTTTACAAAAACTGTACTTATTATTGTTGTTGTACTTCGCCCTGCACGTGTACTTCTAAGGCTAAGGCCATAAATTTTAAAATCTTACTGTAAACATATTTTTTTAAAAAAACACCTTTAGTGCCCAATTAAAATTTATAAATGAGTTTTTATTACATTTTATGTCTCTCTCTTCTTAGTAGTTAAAATTTAGTTGACAAGATTTAAATTAAAATATATGTTATGCTTTCAACATCGTTATCTTAATTATATAGAAATAACACAAGGCTACAACAAATTTACTTGTTAATAAGCAACGGTGACTTGTTTTTAATTTGATGACTTTAATTTGATAAATTTATTTTAAAATATTCATAATTTATGCAGATCTGGTCATAAATTGCACAGATTAAGCCAATTCTATTACTTTAACTATGAAATACTTAAGGGCCTCGTCTTTTAACCAACACTAGACGTAAAAGGTTGCCTTACACAACAGGCAGATCTTTGAAATTTACGAAGAGCGTTTATCCGCTATGAGAGCAAGTATAAAAAATATAATTAAAATTTAAAGGGTGTCCCAATAGAAAACAAGATTAAAAATTAAAGGGTGATTCATACGTGGTATGTTAACTTTTGTTTTTGAATCCAACACTTCCTTTATTTTAATATATTTATTTTGTTATTGTTGCCCAGCGTAATGAAAAAAGGTTTAAAAGCACTTCTACAGCCAGAACTTTCAGTTTCATAGAGATTTGAAGTGAAATTGGTTGAAATGGCTAAACTGTTTTTAACTTGTGGCCAATGAAAAATTCCATGTGCCCGGTAGCCCTTTGTTTATTGTTGTCGGTGGATTTGGGATAGTCTATTTCGGATAGCTCTATTACTATTACGGAAAGTCTTTTTTATGACACAGCTAGAGAACAAAATGCTTTCTTATTTAAAACTGAGTTTTTACGGCAAAAGCAGACCGGTATCGGACATGAGTAATAAGAATCTAAAGTATTTAGATGTTAAACAGGCTCTGGCTGCTTTGGCACATTTAATTCGCACTATAAATTCATCGTCTCCTAGCATGAATAATTTGAAGGTAATCGTGGCTGGTGCTTATTCTTCGGGTTCTATGGTTACATGGTTTTAGAAATTGTATACTGATTTGGCAGTTGGTGGTTGGGCCTCAAGTGCTCCACTACTTGCTAAATTGGATTTCAATAGTTAGCAATATTTTTAAAATAAACTCTCTTCTCAAAAATTTGGTAAGAACTTACAAATAATTAAACTTATAGAATTAAAAGAAGCGACCGGTCAATCGATTAGCATAGCGAATGGTGTAAAAGAAATGGAAAAAATGTTGGCGGAAAATAGATCTACTGAATTAAAAAGTGCTATTAAAATTTGTAACACATTCGATGCATATAATAAGTTTAATGTTGCGGCCTTGTCTTCTTTCGTATTCGCTGCATTTCAAATTCAAGTAGAAAATCATAGGTAAGGAAGTTGGAGTTTTAAAAATTAAAACTGTTTTCAAATCAGTTCCTTTCATTTGATACAAACATTAATGAATTCTGAAACTACTTAAATAATTACCTAAAATACTCTACGTAAACATTGTTTGTTAAAAGAATCAAAAAATACATTTAAATTTCTCTGAAGCATTAAATCAGCCTTTTCAAAAGGTTTGTTAAGTTTAAAATATGTTGAAATAAATATGTTACAACTTTAAATTAAATATCTTAAAAAAATATTTTATAACTCATTCGCTACAAGAAGCATTAAAATTTAAAAACATTTTTAACGGCTTCAAAAAGAATCTTTGACACTTTAACTCAAACAAAATTCATTTTTATTTAAGAAACACAAGAGATTTGCTAAAAGGCCTTTCTTTCTTTTCCAACTTGGGAAAAAGTTTTTTGAGCTTTGCTATGGAAGGTCAATGGAGCTTCAAAAAATGTTGAAAGCTTTCTAACCCTAACTAATTGGTGTTTGTAAGCACTCTTAAAAGAAAACAATAATTTTTCAAATATCTACTCTTGAGTACCTAATTAGTAAATAATGGGATTTAAGATGTAAATTAATGGCAAAGAAAGTGCAAAATTTGAAAATC
This sequence comes from Gymnosoma rotundatum, assembly GCA_916610165.2. Lineage (NCBI taxonomy): Eukaryota > Metazoa > Arthropoda > Insecta > Diptera > Tachinidae > Gymnosoma > Gymnosoma rotundatum. Next base: position 82,182,166 of record OU744336.1, read on the forward strand.
ATTAGTTAAACCATAGTCACTAGTTAACAATCTGCTTCTTTCTGCTATTTGTTATAAATTTTGACATTGGAACTGTCATCATCATAATTTTGGCACTATATAATAATTATCAAATAATCGTCGTACCAAAAAAGTGCTCATGATGTTTGGAATACACTTCCACAAAAAAAAAAAAAAAATAAGAATTAAAGGTTTGTGCTAAAGATACAATTCAAATTCATGAAGCAATTTGGTGCAGAGTTTAATTTGTAATTTTTGCTCTTTAAAAATTAAATAAGCGGTACAAAGCAAAACACTAATTTTTAATATTTCTTTTGTAACATATTAAAACCAGGATTTCTGTTTTCTGTCGTTGATGATATGTTCATGGAAATGATCAACTTTATTTTTTAGTCCATAATATATTTTGATATTATCCACAAATTTTTACGATAAAAAATATTTTGAGCGGAAATTTTAAAACTTAGCATCACTGAAAACATCTGTTGTCATATAGCTTGACATATCAAATTTACAAATGTGTATTGATTTGCATATGGAAAATTTGATATTCCATATGACTTGTACGCATAGTATAAACACACCTTTAAGGAGTAAACAGGCCACCAATGTAGACAGTTTACGATCGTTAAAAAAGATGATATAGAAAAAATTATCGTCAGTAGTTGCCAAAGTATTGCAGTGTAGCCAATGCATTGTAACTACGTATAATCTGCATATTCAAAAGTATTTTATCCAGAAAATCTGTTTATTGAAATATCTTAATGGAGTAATTTAAAAATACATGGGGAAAAGGCTATAAAAAGAGTAAAAAAAAAATATCAAAAATTGAAAAATAAAGAATAGAAGTTTCGTTTTGAAATAAATAAATCTATGGAAATATTTAACCTGGCACTAATTCTGTTAAAGTTTCTTTTTCAACGTGGAGATAAAGCCAATAACCAGAGAAGCCAATAAAATGTCTTAACAGCTTGTAAAAATAAAATTTATTTAAAAAGGGGTCTGTAAAAAGAGTTCTATTGATTTCATGTGAAACGTATTGAAGTGGTAGAGTGAGAGTGGGGCTTTCTCAAGCAGATATAGAAAACTTTGCAACATAAAACTGATGATTGCCTATAATTATGAAGCTTCACTAGAGTCACACATCACATCTATTAACTGCAGGAACTGCGGATTAACTTTCACTTTCAAATAGATAAATTATTATCTAAGGAAACAGTGCCTTAGACGACAATACTTTCAGCACTGTCTAATGACCACAGGCTTAATCTTCGCACCAGGTCTACTGACTACAAGCTCAGTGAACTCGAGTTTTGACAAACAACTTTAACATTTTCGCCAAATTATGGATAAAATTGAATTTTGTATCAACCCTCTCGAATGAACCGGGAATATAGCGATTTAGAAAGCCACGGGATTAATGCTTAAAAAAGTGATTCCAATCAAAACGGCGATTCTGCATGTTCCAATTTTAATCTGTTTGGAAAATAGAAAAAAAAAACACTTGATGTAGTAATGGAAGACAACAATAATTTATGGTTATTTTGGGATCTTGATTATTTTATCTGTAAACGAATTTTCGTTCTGTGTTTAACACTGATAAAAGGATAAGGTGCAAAGCTTGTTCTTAATAGAACGATTCAATCCTAGAGAGGTTGATAGAACAACAAACATAAAAGGGCCATGTTGTCCAAATATCTTAGTTCGGAGCTAATAGTTCTGGTAGGTTTAATACCTATTAATTGTTTGAAATGCAATAAAAATTAAATATTCACAGCGTCAATAAAATATTTATAACCCTTAACTACATTCGTGGGGTAATTTTTTACCCCACGCCGCACTCCATAATTAATAACTTAATTTGTGCTAAAGCATATTCTTTAAAACTCCGTGTATTGTCAGTTCATGTTGGCATCTTGAAGTGTAAAAGTGGATTACGCGCTACGTCAAATAAAATCTGTGCTAGGTATATATTGGGGTACAAAATTACCCCACGAATGTAGTTGTGTAATTTATTTTTATTCTTGCTATTTATTGATTTTTTATTATGTAGGCAAAATGAAGCGCTATTTAAGTAAATCTAAAGTAGAAAAAAATTTTTGATGAAGACGACTTATCTGATGACGCAGGAGTTGATGATATTTTCCAAGACGATGACGGCATAAGTGATGGGGAAATGGAGATAAGCGATCATGATACAGAAAGCGAATTAGAAGACAAAAAGCTTTCTTATATTGAGAATAAATTACGCCGACGTGTTTTTTTTTAAAGAAGTAGGGATATCTTTAGTCAAAACTCACCTCAAATTTATTTGTAAAATGCCTTCTAAAGAACTAAAAGTCTGTACAGTATGTGAAAAGTGATTTCAAACAGACTCTTTTTACACGAAGAACATCCTCTGTCAGAATTTTTATGTTATACTATATACACTTTTTTTCTTTAATTTTATTTTATTTAAAGTTTCTTTAATATGAATTAAAAATTTAAAATTTTATAATACTACATATAATTTTTTTTCGAGAAGAAGAATACACCTAATTGTATAAGTCAATTTTTTTAAGCCGCTCGAAAAAAAAATTTTAATTTTCTAATTTATGAAATTTTTAACGCAACAACCATGTTATTTTTTTAAAAAATAAACAATTGTAATATTTCACATCAATACTTTCTGTTTTTATGCGAGACCCTGCAAAATAGAAAGAATTTTCGATTGGGGTAGAAAATTACCCCACAAATATAGTAACGTAAGTTAAAACAGCGAATGTAGTTAAGGGATAAATGTATCTACATTTTGATTATATTCTCTCCTAATTTATTAGCTAAACCATAGCTGCCAAATCATCACCTCGAGCCACCTATTCTTGAAAAACTTTTAATGAAAAATCATAAAGATACAAAAATATACATTTATCATTTGAATTGCATTGGAATTTTTCTCTGATTTGTTGGCTTTTTTATGACACATAATGCTTTCTTAATTTAAACTGATCTACGAAAGCAGACCAATAAAGAACATGACTAATGAAAATGTAAAGAATTAAGATGTTAAATAAGAGCTGGATGATTTTACTATTATTTTATTTGCGCTATAAAGTCCTCGTCTCCTAACACGAATAATTCGAAGAATATTTTAACTGGTGCTCATTATTCCGGTTCTATGGTCACATTGTTTAAGAAATTATTTCCTAATCTGGTAGTTGGTTTTTGGGCCACAAGTGCATTAATTTACAAAAATAAGGCCTTCAGGAGAAACATAAGCAGTTGGTCAGTCGATTCATTTAGTAGGCAGTGATTCTTGTTACAAGAAACAAATTCTTCTTTCATTCCTTTTTAACACAAGAAAAAAAAAAAATGCAAGGCTAGATGACTTTTAACGGTAAAGCAATTCTAGTAAATTCATTTAACAATAAAAGCACGGATTTCTACTGCAAAATCTAGTGGATACTCTTAAAGACTCAATATTTTGAAGGATTTCTGGCATGAACAAAAATTATTAAGGTAAGTTACATTGCAGAGATATTTTACTACTTAAAAAATTACAAACCACTAAAAATATTCTTCATAAATATTGGACAAACACGAAACAATACTTACAGTTAATTCTCAGGCTTTCAAAAGGCTCAAGAACGAACGAAAACCTTTAAAAATACAACAAATACTTTTTCAACCTTCTGAAATAAATAAATAAATTTGCAGAGCTTAAAACAATATTCTGTAATTTTTATGTACATAAAAAAGATTTCAATCTATTAAAGCATTTAAATTAAAAGAAAATATATATGAATATATATGTATATAGAAAATTGAACGCTTCACAAAAAATCCGTATTTTGAAATGGATATTTTAACTAAAAAAGACTTAATTTTTAAGACATTTAAGAGATTTTGAGTCGCGGTTAAGAAAGCTGAACTGTGCTTCAAAATGTAAATAAAAGTTTTCTAAGTCAAATGAATATTTCTTGAAGTTTAAAGCAAACTCTTTGAAAGCACAAACAAATTTTAAAAAACATTAAAAACCTATTTCCCAGAGTCCCAGTAGTGCCGTTTGAAATGTAAGGAATTTATTTGGTGTCCAACAACTGCTCAGTTAATTCACTTTTTTGAGTAGAGACGTTTAAATTCTATAGTGAATTGTAAGGAAGTAATCAGTTTTTCTTGTACTCTCATTTGACTGTTTGTCGAGTAAATTCATTTACTTCAGGTTATTTTCTGATTGAAAGATCATATTGAGGACATACGTAAAAGCTTTATAGATCACTGGTGCAACAGCTTAAGAAATATTTTTGACTAATGTCTAACAACTCTTCAACAATACAATAAATGAAAATTGTATTGACAAAAGACTGGAAATACCGGTACTACCAGTTGACCGCTTGTAAAAGTTTTACGAGTATAAAAAACACAGCGGGAGTGTTAATATTAAAAATTGTAAATAATATGGTAAAGAAGCGGCTATTTATAAATTATCGCCCATAGTTGCCATTATTAGAGATGATGACGACGCCAGCAGTGAGAAGTTGCTTAACCGAGAACGAGTTGATATGAATCAATTTTTTATTGCTTATATTTCTGCTTCTTGCTTCCCCAACGATTCCAAGAACTATCATTACTGTCTTTAATATGTTGAAAAAGTAAAAATTTAAACATCGTGAATGGAGTCAGGTAATGTGTTTTGATTTGTCATTTGTTGAATTCTCAAGGTGTCAAAAGTCTTAATGCCGTAAGTCATAAGACGAGAAGATATCACTGTTATAAACAACACCTCATGGCTCAGTGTGCTATATTAAATTAAAGTTGCTGCTATCCAGAATAATATCATAACATCTGTGAATACAGAAAAAAATTTATATAAAAATACAATTATGAATGCCATATATTGTTGGCGCCTAGACCACGACAATTGAAGCATTCGTTACAAGTTTTCTATATCAAAACAATAAACATAGAAAGAAAAGTTATATAACTTTAAGAAATTTTTGTTTGAAAAACAACAACAACGATAGCAACATTTTTAAAAATATCTTGAAATTTTAGTGCCTTATGACAAAAGAGTACTTTAGAACAATGGGACATGACAAGATAACTTGCGAATTACCCAATTATATATTGAAGAACTTAAAGAAATTTTGAAAATTATGATAAAAACAAGTAAGAATGCTATATTCGGCTATGCCGAATTTTATATACCCTTCACCATCTAGTGAAGTAACTCCAATCAGAAAAGCAAATATTTGGGTGACAGAGAATTAAAAAATAAAAAAATTTGGTACTGCATATATATGTATATAATTTTACATAAAAATGACGTCGGCTCTTAATGGGTATAGTATTATTAAAAAAATTAGTATTTCCTTGAAGATCTCTTTAAAACCTTTAAAATGATACCCATATTGATATTTCAAAAAATTTTAAAATTTCAGAGCCCCGTAACTCGGAAAATATAAGTGAGCGACAATTTTTTCACTTGTTTTCTTTCTTATTTTTTTTAAGTTCTCTATCGTCTCATATATTATTTTTTATACCCTTCCCACAAAAAGTGGGAAAAGTCGGTAAATTGTCATTCCGTGTGTAAGAGGTGCTATTGGAAATCAGCATGATCGGTTTATGTCCTTCGAGGCAGCAGACAAAATACCACGCCTACCTCTAATTTTTTCATATCCTTTGGTTATTGTTCCAAAGTAAAGTAACTCTAATCAACAAAGTAAATATATGGGGCGAGAGAGAAATTTAAAATTAAAAAAAAACAACAAGTGAAAAAGTTGGCACTCACCATATATTCTGATTTAAAATTTTTTGAAATATCAATATGGGTATCGTTTTCAAGAATTGAAGAAATCTTTAAGGAAGAGCTTACGCCTCTTCCGTCTTATTAATTTTATTTTTTGACAGATTATCGAAAGATGTTGAATGAAAAAAAATGAGATAGGAATATCTTTTAAAGGTGTTTGGCCCTATATATTTCTTATGGGGATCATCTTACATCTTGGCAAATTGATAAAAGATGAAAAGTGGGAGTATGTGTAAAAAGTCTGTAAGATAATGAAGAACAGGGACGCCAGCATTTCCAAGTCAACAAAGCGTTAAAAAACCTAAAAAGAGCTAACGTACAAAATGTGACGTCTCTAAGTTATGTGTTTGTACTTTATATAGATATTCAGGTATGTGATGAAAAACGATTTAGGCACAAAAACGATTTAAAACCAATGAAAGGTGTGATGCATTTTTTTTAATCGTTATCTATATATATAAAAATGAATTTCTGTCTGTCTGTTTATTTGTGCTTTATAGGAGGCCAAACCCTTGGACCGAATTTTCACAGCATGTTACTGTGACTCTGGAAGGAATAATAGGCTATATGAAGTTTTAATTGGACAAAGGGACGTGGCCTCGCCCATATAACCCAAAATTTAATATCGTCATATCTTGGGCATTTTTTGAAGTAAATATATAAATACTTTTAATTTTATTTAATAACGAGGGGTTACACACCGGGTTTATCTAGTGTCATATAAAATTCAAATTATAATTTGTTTCAAAGAAAAAATTAACATTTTGCTATGTGATGAAAAACAATAATATCAGTTTGAAGATGCTTTCAAAACCACATGGCTTTATTTGTTTTTATCTTAATTTTCAGATATAAAAATCAAAATGTAAGTAAAATTTTAATTTTATAAATTTTGAATAACTTAAAAAAGTCTGCTTTAAGGGAAAACATAAAAATTCACGACAGGGCGATGCGCTAATTAAGTTTGTGCAAACTCATTGGGATATAGCCAAAGGATTCACAAGAGGTGATAAGACTGATGTAGAAACTCAATGGAAGGATTTAGTTATTGAACTAAGGAGCTTGCGTCCCATTATACACGACATAAGTGGTTGGAAAAGGTGCATCTCAAAAAATTATTTTAATTAAAATGTGAATATATTTTATACGAATTTTTTAAGGTATACCCTACCTAGAAAGCAACAACAAACAAGAAATTTTTTTCCAATAATAAAGATGCTCTTGCAACAGGTGGTGTTCCATACAACCAAATATATACAGTGACACAGAAAACTTAACATACCCGCAAAAAAAACTGCATTTTATGTAAAGCTTAAAATTTTTTATCAGCAATATTTATTTCTGGCCTGGCAACACTGAGTGCTGACAAGTGCAATCTGACATTTCCATTGGAAAGTTTGTCATTTTTAAGCATAATCGTACTCAAAACGTTTTGACGTACGACTATTATTTGTGTTGTTTACAGTGACCTGAAAAAATTAATATAGAAAAAAATGAAATTAACTCGTGAACATTTTCGTGCCATCAAGAGTGCATTGATGAACTTAAATCTTTGTATGGCGATGAAGCTCCATCCTATAGCACTGTGAAAAATTGGTATAATGAATTTAAGCGTGGCCGAAGCTCGCTCAAAGACGAATTCCGTGAAGGTCGTCCAAAAACGGCTGTTGTGCCAGAGAACATTGATGCCGTGCGTGAACTCATAATGCAAGATCGACATGCGACATACCGAGAGATAGAGAAATCCTTGGACATTTCTTCCACCAGCATACATTCGATACTGCATGAACACCTGGCCGTAAAAAAGGTTTGTTCTCGTTGGATCCCGCACAATTTGAAAGTCGCTAAAAAAAGGCTCGTGTCGATTGGTGCAAAGAAATGTTGCAAAAATACGATTGCGGTGCTTCAAAAAACGTTTATAAGATCGTCGTCAGGTGACGAATCATGGATCTATGCGTATGAGCCCGAAACGAAACAACAATCGACCGTGAGGGTCTTCAAAGACGAGCAAAATCCAACGAAAGTTGTTCGTGGAAGAAGCACTTCGAAGCAAATGGTCGCCTGTTTTTTCGGCAAAACTGGTCATGTGGCGACTGTTCCGCTTGAGCAACGTAGGACGGTCACTTCTGAGTGGTACACTGCAATTTGTTTGCCTGAAGTCATCGGAGAAATTCGAAAAACCAACAAGAAAAGACGAATCATTGTTCACCATTACAATGCGAGCTCTCACACATCAGCGTTTTTGACCGGCCAAAACGTCGAATTAATGGGTCATCCGCCGCACAGCCCTGACTTGGCACCTAATGACTTCTTCTTGTTTTCACACATCAAGAAAAAAATGCCAAATTCGTCGCCAGAAGAAGCTGTTGAAGTGTTCAAAAACCATGTTTTAGAGGTGTCTCAATCGGAGTAGAAAAAGTGCTTCGACAACTGGTTTAAGCGCATGCAAAAGTGTATAAATCATGCTGGAGAATACTTTGAAAAACAATAAAACCATTTTTGATTATAAATATTCGCATTTTCACTATTAGGCCAGAAATATATAGAGCAGCCCTCATACCCTATTATTTGTTATAAAAAATAAAACTTTTTTAAACTAAACGATTTTTGAAGAATGGAAATATTTATTAAAAATATAAAAAAATTCAGTATTTAATACACAGAAAAGTATACATACTCCCACTGTTGGTCAATGGTACTTTTTCAATTAAAGAACTTACACATGTTTTGTTACTCCGTTGTTATGGTTTATGTCTCTCAGTTAGTAATTGCAAAGCTTTGCAACCAGTTGTTTTTAATTTTGGCAGACATGTGTCCAAAAGTTAAAGAAATAAGCTTAGATATAGAAATCTCATTGTTCAGCATCAAGAGAATGAAAAATAGTTGGGCGAAATTTCTGAAGTTGTAGGGCATTCAAAGCCTAGTGTACAACATTTTTTAAGGAATTGTAAAAAGAACAACAGTGTTAATGGTAGACCAAGAAGTGGCCGTCCGCAAAAAATTACTCAACGTATAAAGCGATACATATTGCAAGAAATTAACGAAAACCCGAGTACAACGGCTGTTGATATAGCAAAAGACATGACAACAATGTCGATTACAACTGTTCATCTAGAAACAGTACGCAGTTGATTGACTAGTGGAGGTTTTCATAGCCGAGTGCCTCGGTAAAACCCAATCGTAAGTGATATTAATGGAGTTTGCTAGAACCCATAAAAATGACTGTAAAAACTTTTGGAAAGACATTGTCTTTAGTGAGGAAAGTAAAATTAACAAATTCAGATTTGATGGAAAACAAATAGTTTGGCACAAAAAGAATGAAGAGCTGGAACATAAAAACTTGATGCCCACAGTAAAACACGGAGGCGGTTCCATTATGATTTGGGGATGTATGTCGGCGGCTGGGGTTGGAAATTCAGTTTTTATTAAGACAACAATGGATGGAATGTATTAAAAGAATGTATTAATGAATGTATTAAAAGATAATTTAAAGGAGTCAGCACCAAAATATGTCTGTCTGAAAGTTTTTACTTTCACCGAGACAACGACTCAAGCACACTGCGGCCATTAGAAGGAATGCCTATTGTACAATGTGCCTAAATAACTGCATTCTTCTTCCCAGTTGGCTGACCTAAACTCCACTGAAATTTATGAGGTGAATTACATCGCGGGATAAGAAAAACTGCGACAAGGAACAAACAGGACCTAGAAAATGCTCTTATCAAAGACTCGTACAAATTTTTTTTTGGAAACTACTGGTAAACTGGTATATTATATGAATAATCGCTTAAATAACGTGTTGGAGAGTAAAGGAGGTGCAACAAAATATTAAAATATCAATATTTTTTAAGAACTCAAACAGTAAACTACTGAGTATTTACACTTTTCTGTGTATTAAAAACTGAGTTTTTTAATTTTTTTTAATAAATATTACTATTTTTAAAAAATCATTTAGTTTAAAAAAGTTTTAATTTTTATAACAAATAATAGGGTATAAATATTGCTGATTAAAAATTTTTAATTTTACATAAAATGGAGTTTTTTGGGGCGTATGTAGAGTTTTCTGTGCCACTGTATGTATATATCAAAATAAGAGCAGGCTGGAGGAAAAATAACAGGAATGTAAGTACATTTGGATTGCGTTAAAAATCCAAATTCTGTAGATCTCTTCTAAAATTTTCACTTATATGCTCCTCGCCCAGTAAAATTAACGATGCTGACACTATAAACGCCATTGCTAATATATTAAATAAATAGTTTACAAAATTTGTTTTTCTTTAACCGATTCAATTTTCTTTAAACGCTTAAATTTAAAAAACAAAAGCGGTGTTTCAAGGCGTATTTTTACAGGTGGTGTTTTCAATTCTGTGTTCTTCATTCATTACAACTAAAGCTTCTGCTACAACAAACGCCATTTAACTTTTTTTATTTTTATTTCAAACACTTTTATTTAAGAATATTAATAAAATGTACATTTTTATGTATTTTTTATTTTTCGTTAACAAATGCAGAGTTGTATATCTTTGGTATTGTTTTTAAAAAATAAAATGGATTGAAACAAAAATAAGAATATAAAACCAATCAAAATTCATCACATCTATATCGTTTTCAAAACGATCGTTTTTTATCAGATACCTGAGTATAGATACTTATTATAGACAGAATAAAACAAGCAGTCATTTTTAAATGGAGTCAAATTATTATTTTCTTCTTTTCATATTTTTGCAACAACAATAAGCAAAAACAAATGCACAAGACGAGTTGTAAAGAGAAGGAAAAAGAAATGCTGTGTGTGGACTTCGTCTCACCAAACTAACATTTAGATTAGTTGGTAAAATAGATGATGTTTACAACGTACATAATATAAGGTAGATAGATTCGAAGAATGCTGATCAAGGATGTGGTGGTTCGGAAAATACTGTATTTTATACTGCCTACCGTACATATATTTTTTTGTTTTCTTTGGAAAAAGTCCGCATACATTTGTAAATGATTTTTCTTTCTAAAAATGTTTAGAAATTAGGCTAAAATTAACCAAAAATAAAATAATATTTTGAACACTTATTTTATTTTATTTTTTTTAACAATTTTTTTTCCAAGAACAAACTTTTTTTTTGGAAATTTCAAAACCGTAGTATAGAGAAACCGCACTGATCGAAGCAGTACGGTGCGAGGTATTCCTGTACTTTTTAAACGCCATAAAGATTAATTTGTCACATAATATTTTCTAGTAAAAATATTAAACTTTTTTGCTTTAAGATTAATTTATTATAAAATATGTATTATATAATATATTAGCATGGTTCAATTTTGTATGGAACAAAATATCAACCGAATGGCTGCCGCAATCTCAGCGGCACACCTCCATCCGATGTTCTAAATTTTCGATGACACTGAGGCATAATTGAGGTTCTGCGCGGTTAATGTGCCGAATCATTTTATCCTTGGATGCTGGCTTATCGACGTACACCTTTTCCTTTAAATAACCCCAAAGAAAGGAGTGTAACAATGTCAAATCACATGATCTTGGCGGCCAATTGACATGCCTCCACGTGGGATAAAATGGAAATTGAATTCTTAGCGAAAAATATCCGTTTTTTCGATAGCTGTCTGGCAAGTGGCTCCGTAATGTTGAAACCACATATCGTCCACATCCATATGTTCATCAACAAAGAGTATGAGAGGTGCAATTGTTGGGCACAACGACGAGTTGAGTCGCGAACAGAAGCAATATCTTCTGCAGTACGAGCATGCACTGGTGTTTTTACATCTCCTACAGACTCGGTTTGATCAAGCTTTTGCACCATTTTCCGAATGTACGAACATTTGGACGATTCAATTGACCGAAAAAATAACAGTGCACGATATGGATTTTGATTTGAACGCCCATTTTCATAATAAGCCTAAATAACTTTAACGCGTTATTAGTTGTGTATCTTTCCATGGTTCGAATTGAGTTAGTCTGAAATTGAGAAATGTGCATTTAAATTGAAAAGCAGAAAAAACTTGACGCTAAGGTGTGGTTCACATTCAACTTCGGCCCTTAAAAATTAACCACCCGATAGTAGCTTTCCAAAATTATTTTCTTCTACAAGAACATAATTCGGTATATCATGAACTACCGAAGATATCTTAATAAAAGTTCACAACAGCAAAGCAGTGGTATTTCTGAAAGGACTTGCGAACGGTGGGTAAAGGGTGTCTTCTGGGTATCTCAGGCATACATTTTTTTTGAAATGTCATAACTCAACTGTTATGATTTTTGAAATCTAATTAGACCTTGAAAATAAAAAAAAAGAAGAATATTGGCTTACAAATTTTTATTTAATTTGGCTGACCTTAACTTAGTATTTTTGGCGTAGTGCGCTTATTAACTGTCGGATTATTACTTTAAGATATTTGCTATATTCATAATAAAATTTAGAGAACAAGTTTTTTTTTGATAGGGCTTTTTTGATAAAGGTAACAAGCCTCGGAATTGAGTAAATACAAAAATGCACATTTGTTGTTTTTTTCCGAAAACTATAGCAAATGCGAATAAAGAGAATATAAGTGAAAAATTATAACGGTTCTCCCTCCAGCCCTATCTAAAGACACCAAGATTAGAAACAAAATTTTTATATTATTGTAAAATTCCTCGAAGTGCAAAGCACCGAACTGATTTTTGAAGCCATAACTGTAATTGTAAGTAGCGATATGTGAATTAGCTTTTACACAAAAAAAAAGGAGAATATTAGAAATGTATTGAATGATAATAATTATCCTATTCAACTTACAAATAGATTGACTAGAAAATATATAAATAGAAAGAATGGAAATACAAGAGATATGATTGACCCAAAGATTTAAAAGTATTTCATTTATGTACCAGAAAAAACAAAATGGTCAGAGAAATCAAACATTTTTCATTAACGTAGATAAAGAATGGCGCACACACACTCTAAATTCAAAAGGTCATTTACTAAAACTAAAGAAAAAATTTAGTCTATAAAATTCCTTGTAGCGGAAACGATAATGGGATTTGAAATAAAATATATATAGTTAGGCTGAAAAAAATAAGCACTAGAATTGTTGGACATTAATTTTATGAAAGATATAAAAATATTAATTCACAAAAAACTATTTTATCAGTATGGTGCTGAATCAAATCATTATCCCAATATGTTTTTTTTTTTATACATTTATTCAATCCAAATATGTAAATAAATTTTACTATAAATAAACAAATAGTAATTATAAATTATTTTATACGCTGTCCCTCCTAACGGGCTCTCAAGTATACTAGCTATTTTTATATATAGGTACATTATTGTAATTTTTATTTCATATAAGTTATTTTATTTTAATTGTATGCAATAATTAATTTAATATTTTATTTTTAAATGTGAGAAAAAAGAAGAAGAAAAATCTCACTTTATGTTTTGAAGAAAGGGGTAATGTCAGGTAATAAAAAGGAAGCAATATTAGCTGTTTAGCCACCAATATTTTTTCTTGTTTTTAGTATTTAGTATTTATGTTTTTATCGAGCTGATAAATACTTGTCTCAAATCTGATATTTATATTAGTTACTTGACTGCTTGTTATCGATTTATTACTGGCTCTCCTATAGATATGACATAATGTAGATATGCCTGTTTCGTTTTGGATAAATCCATTTTTGTCAAGAAAAATAAATGCTTCTGGTGGTACAAAACCTTTCGGTAAGGTTTGAGCTATGTATTCGTCATTAACGTGGTAAGGAGCTAGAATTAAGTTGTTTTCACTACATTCGCAGCATTTAAGAATGTGATTTCTTATAAGGTGTATTATAAAATTATCTATTCTACTAATTTTAGCTTCATTATACAGCCTTTTGTTAGAAATATATTTTTTATAATTACTATTTGATAATCTGAATAAGCAAGTGCAGAATCTTAAACATTTTCTTTTAAAAAACTCGTAATTTTTCCATATAAGATGGGGATATGTTGAACCAAATTTGGCACCCATAAGTCATGATTGGTCTTATTAAGGACTGATACATAATTATCTTAATTTTGGATTTTATGTATTTAGAAAAGAATAGTTTCTTATACATAAAGAAAGCGTTACGAGCTTTTGAAATTTGAAATTTAATGTGTTCATTAAAATATAGGAACTTGTCTAAGTTGATACCAAGATATTTAACAACATCCTTAATTGGGATGCTAATATTATCCATAGATTTGATATTAAATGCTTTCCATTTGCGTTTTATATTTCTGTTGCATTTGCCCACAGGGGATCGTAAAAGTGTCGTTTCACATTTATTCACATTGATTTTTATTTGACAATCTATCGTATAATTTTCTATGATATAAAAGTACTTTTGCAATTTATCATTAATTTTTTCTATTTTATCATCCGAGTGATATATTATTATATCATCAGCAAATCCAATGATATTATCCACCTTATTTAAAAGTCCACATATGTATAGGTTAAAAAGAGTTGGTGCACAAACAGTACCTTATTGTAGACCATTTATCCCGATAAATCGTTTTGTGCTAATAAATTTTCCATTGCTAACTTTAAATGTTTTATTGTTTAACATATTATATATTAGGCATAATAAGTAAAATGGGAAACCAAATGACATTAGTTTAAAAATTAAACCAGGAATCCATATATTATCGAAAGCTTTTTCGAGATTCATTAAACATGCACCGGTTGCTAAGGATTTGTTAAAATTCCAATGTATGTTTAAAACTAAAGTATGCACCGCATGAATTGTAGAGTGTTTATGTTTAAATCCAAACTGTTTATCAGAAAATAGTTTTTCTTCTTTACAAATAAACCAGAAATCCATTGTTATTCACACAAATTTCAATAATTTTGATAATGTTTGAATCAACCGTTATGAAATAATGATTAACTGAATTAGGTCTATCTATGTTATTAGCTTTGTTTAAAATACTAAATGTAGTAATTGTAGATTTGTTATTTTCATAACGTTCTTTTTCTTTTAGAAATCTGTTAAAATATGTTTCTATTTGTAGATGAATTCTATTCTGACTATCAATCTCTTTAAAAGCATTGACTGATTCAAAATACGTTCCAATTACGTTAAGTTTTTGGATGTCATCATAGATCAGATAATGTGTACCATTATTGTCTGTTTCCAATGTATCAGATTTTATGCCAGCATTCTTAATAACGGTTTCTTCGTTAATAGGTACTTTGATGAGGTAAATTTTTAGTGTCTCTGTGTATTTGAATTGTTTTTTGACTTCACTAAACATATCAGATTGATTGTTATGATTAATATTTTCTAGTTTCTTATGAAAATGATTATTCACCGCTATACTAAAATTATCATTTATGAGTTTTCTAATAAGCTTTAGTTTTACTTTAAGTAAGTTTATATTCGCTTGGGATAACATTATTTTTAATCTGTTGTGTCTCTTAATTTTGGTTACTATTCTGCTATTTTCAGAGTATAACTTTTTTATGGTAGTGTTAAGTAATTTACTTATATGATTGACATTTTCGAATTTCGGGACTGATTTTTCTATTGAGTTTAATGTTATTTGCTTTAGTTTGAGTAAATGAAAATCAAATTCTGAGTTTGAGAGATTTCTATCGTTAGGTATTAGGTCATCGCTGTTTAATTCGTTTCTAATATTGTTTTTAAATTTAGTCCAATTAGCTTTTTTATAGGTAAGTTTTAAATCAGCTGATTCTTTCAACAGGGTTAATGGATGATCTCTATCTATTTTTAAAACTTCAATTTTTACTGCATATGATTACCGTCGTAATCAATAGTTTGAAGATAATTCAAAGTATTGTTAAATTTATTTATTGACATATGTCTAAAAAGGTTCCAGCTCGTGGAAAAGAGGGATAGATAGAAGCGAATAATTTACTTCTGTATTTTATTTCATTCTTTGCAAGCCATTCTTTTAATCTTCAATCCATTCTTCATGCTTAGCGTTTAAATCGCCCGCTAAAACATAATAGTGATTACTATTTTCTAACTTTAATGAATGAAAAAGAAGCGATAGTTCCAAATACAAAACGTTACAATTTTTTCCAGAAGGAAAATAAGTTGATATTACAATTAATATTTTATTTGCTAATAATGGTATTTTTATAATACTGGCTTCTTAATGAATAAAATTATTTATAATATTGTTACAATTATTATAATTACAATGTTTTAAGTTATTTTTGATTAATATTCCAGTATCACCGCCTCTTTCCTATCTTTTCTTACTAGAATATAGTTTTGAAAACTTATTTTATGGTTAGTGCTAAGCTTAGTTTCATTGAGTAAAACTAAATCGGGGTTGTTAGATTTTATGAATGTGTTTAGACGTGCCTTCTACTTACTTTTATTAATGAATTGATATTTATGTGGATAATATTAATTGTTTTTTCTACTGTCCCCTGCATTGTTTCGAATTACGATTCAATCATCGAGAAAGTGTGTCTATTCTAGACGTTTGTATTTAGAGTTGTTTATTGAGGTTAACTTATTGATTTGCCAGATTTTGCATGGAATTTTTAAGATCTTTTAAAACCTTGTTTATAGAATTATTGATATTTTCTATTGGTGTATTGTTTTTTACAATATTAGCAAAACTTGCAACATTATCAGAGTTAAATGTGTTATTGAATGCTATTCTTTGACTAAGGTTTTGCCTTTTTGCGCGAATTTTTTTTTTGTAGCTCCTTGTATTTTTCGCATCCTTTATAAGACGCCGGGTGTCCGTACTTGTTGCATACAATGCAAAACAGTTTTTCTTTTTCATTTTCTTAAATATCATCCAGGGAACATTCCCCCTTTTCGTGGTTTTGACAGCATTTGACACATCTTCTTGGCAAATAACAATTGGATGCGCTGTGGAAGAATCGTTGGCAGTTTCTGCATTGTGGTATCTCAGGTTTTTTGAGTGCCTCCCAGCATACACGTCCGATGAGTATTCCCGTAATTTTTTGAGATCATTTACGGTACTATTTGCAATAATTTGTACAATATAAATTGGTAATGTTTGATTGTTTCTATGGAACGTTCGGTCACAAAAGGGCTAACTTTTAGAAATTGTGGCTTCTCATTTTGAAATTTAATTAGTTTATCTAATATTTCTTTCGGTTCGATTTTGGAACTTAGGCCCTTTAATAGGGGTATATGTAAAGAACTTTGTTTTGGTTTTCTCTAAATATGCTCTTATTTTATGATAATCCTCAGATGGCGTAGTAAATAGAGATAACTTGTTATTTTTAATTTCTTTCATTTGAAATTCGTTAATTGTTAGCCCATCTTTAATAAACTCAATTAACTTTTTGGGTTCCACATCATGTGAATATTTTTTAATGTTGTTTTCATTTGGATTTGACCTCTTATTATTCCCGCTATTATTGTTAATTGCTAAATAGTCTAAAAAAACTAAAGATAAAATACTGAATCTAGAATTATTTAATTTATCTATAGGAACAACAAAAATTAAACTAAAAACTAGAATTGCTGGCCATAAATCTGATCAAAGATATAGAAATATTAATTCACAAAAACCTGCATTATCATCTCATTGTGCTAGATTAAATCACTATCCTAATTTTGAAAATGTTTCAGTAATAAACACAAAAAATAATTGTAAACGGCGGTATATGTTAGAAATGTTACATATAATTAATACACCAATAGCACACAGAATTACTTTTAAGGCAGACACAGATAATGTAGCTCAAGTTTACAGACACTTGATAAATAAGAAATAATATTGTACTTTATTTTTTTTCAAAAAATTTTTATATGACAAAATAATTTTTTGTTTTATATTAGTTTGAAAAAATTTTTTATAACTTTTTTTGTTATTGTTTTATGTTCAAATAAATATTTGTTTTTCCTGATGATGCTACACAAGGGAGTAGCGAAATATTGAAAAAAAAAATTAAAAGACCTTGTGCTTAGATAATAAATTAAAAATAACATATACTTTATTTTAAATAACAAATTTCATCGATAAATCATATTAAATGTTTAAATTTTGATACTATATAAATTAAATAACCTTTAGAACTTCTTTTTAATACAAAATAAAAAATTGTATTTATGTATTAAATTTTTAATAGTAATTGTACAAGCAAAACCATTATGAAAATTTTTAAAGATAACTTAAAAGTACGCTAAAATCTACTAAAAATTCTCCAAAGATTACAAAAATAATTTACAAGCAAGATCACAACAATTTTCATTATCTTACTCACTTAGCTAGTGATTGTTTACAAAATGGATCATGTGAAAATAAATTGGGTATGTTGAAAAGGCTTTTGAAGAAAAAAAGTAATGTATCGTCTCAACTATATAATCGACTGGTAGAGCAAAGCATTAACACCAACTTTAAAGATCGCTCATCAAACAAATCAAAATATCTTTTGTCAAATACGCGTCCAAACAATTACACTGTCCAACAAATTAAGACTTTTTGAATGGAACAGAATAGCAACCCCGTAATTCTGAAAGGGTATGTTGAGTATATAATTTTTGTAAAACAAACTTATGGTCCAGCAGGTCTGAGTTTTTTTTACAGTGGGTCAAAGTTTTCATTTTTTGGTCGAAGGGAGCATTATACTGTATGAAAAAAAATTACATGGCAACTTCTATAAAAAAATTATAATTTTTTTTTTTTTTTTAAGAGAAGTAGCACTTCAGGCATTAATACCTTAGTTTTTTTTTTGCAACCGTGCTACATTCTTTAGGAAAGGGATAGATGAGAGAGAAGACAGGTGGTGAAAAGAGATGGATATAGCCATTTTATTAATTATTTTACTTCGCCGGCGAAAATGCTATGAAGAAGTACCGACGAAGGAGGCTGCATGTTTTTATGTTAATTCTGATTATGTATTTATACCATTAAACAGAAAAAAACATTTTTTATTTCTTGACTGCCGCAAGGGTTGAACCCAGGGCAGCCAGATTTGTAGTCAACGTGCTTACCACCTAGACTACAGCAGACTTACAGCCACCTATACTACAGCAGCCTTTTGTTTTAATAGTGGTTTAATTAGTATGTAAATATTTATTTTTTTTAATTTTCGAGTAAAAGGGAATTAGGAAATAGCAGTAGTATGACAATGGATTAAAGATTAAACTTAATATGTTTTCCTGTATTTAGCTTGACGTGAATGTTCCGATGGGTCAAGGTTTCTGTGCAACCCTTATACGTATTCAGCAAGCATTACACTTTGGGATTTCCCTTTGAATCTTTCTTCCAATACCTTTATATCCTGATGAAATCTTTCACCGTGTTCGTCTAAAACCACTCCAAGGTTTTCTTAAAAAAAAATTGAGATGAGAGTGCAGTAAATGCAGCTTTAGTGACATCTTAACGCCAATATTGTTAAAACCGATTAGCATGCATTCAATATTTTCTGCATAGTTTTGTGCTTTTGAGTTTCCAAGGAATTCTGATATAACGAACTGCATAAAGTCAAATGCTTTCTTTTGCATATCTGACAGATGACCATAAAATTCTTCACCTTGTAATAATTTTCTTATATTGGGTCCAACGAGCATTCCTAGAAAAGGTAATTTACATTAAATGAAATAAATTATTTCTTAAAACCATATTTTATCTTCTTTTAATTTTGCTGCAGATAATCTGGGGAAAATTGTTTGAATGCATTTGAAAGCGTTTCCTTGTGTATTTAAGCTTTTAATAAAATTTTTCACCACGCCCAACTTATTATGCAGCGGTGGAAGTATGACCTTATCTTTTGGGACAAGGATTCATGGATTACATTTAAGTCACCAATACTATTTTCTTTACGTTCTTCGAAATATTTAATATGATAATGTCTGCTGGTAGCACGTTAATCCCATTTACAAAGAAAGCACATATATTTTGTGTATCCTGTTTGCATTCCAGTCAATATTGAAATCATTTTGAAGTCTGCGCATACTTCCCATTTATATTTATAGTATTCAATTTTATTTAAGAGATTTGAAATATTTGCGTATGTTTCCTCCTTTTTTGTGGAATACGCAACCGGTATTGATGGAGATCGGTTCAGAGATCGGTTTCGGTTGCGCAATTTTCAAGTCTACTTAACAAGCACTTAGTTTTTTATGACTCAAATCGTTTTTGTTCAGAAGCAAAAAACACTTGTTGAAAAAACCGCTCGTTTAAAACATTCATTTTATTTACTCGTCATTTTGTGCGAACATGAATGTTCTGAATGTGTCATTTAAGGCTCAAATCTATTTCTGCATCAAAGCAAACTTGTTGTTAGCGAAACAAGTGTTTTATTCAGTTGTAAATTAATTTTCTACTCGATGTTTTCTTCTTTTGTTGTTTTTACGTTTTTTTTTTTTACATTTTTAAATTATTTTTCAATAAACTTTTGTGCTTAATATCCAAACGTTTTTTGAATGCCTGTAAAATATAGTGTCGAACTTGTTCTTTTTTTACCATGAATTGCTAATTAATTTTGTTTCTTTTTTCTTTTTATATTAATTTTTGTAAATATTTTTTAATTAAGATTTTGTTATTTCCTTTTTATTGTTTTGTAAATAATTTTTTCATGAAAATGTAATTTTTTATAAAATGTTACTTTTTTTAGTTATAAGTATATACATATATACTGCAACAGTATACGAGTTCTGTGTGTCTTTTTCTTGGAAATGTAATTTTTACATCAGCCTTTATCAAATTCCTGTTTTTCAATCTGGAATATAATATTTCAGCTTTCTCTTTTGTGAGTCCCAAATCTCTTACAAGATCTTCAAAATAAGCTTGGTCTATTAAATTAGAACACATGTTTAAACCATCAAGAGGCAAGTAACTTATATCTGTAGCCGCTGTTATTTCTGTATTGGCACATGTCATATTGGCCAAAAATATATATGTAGGCGGTTGAGGCACCGGAACACCTTCACAGCGCACTTCTGGTAAAATGACATTATTTGTTGCTTCGTATGTCATTATCGCGTAGTGCCTTTGGCTTCTACCAAATTTGTAATTTACGCAGAAATAGCATGTATCTGATTTGTGATCTTCAGGTTCAATCCATGTCATACGAAATGCCAGCGCCTTAGTACCGCCTTTGTACCAGGTCAAAAGACTACTTTCGCAAGTAGTACATACAGTTTTTGGTATCCAAGCTTCAGATAAAAATCGTTTTTCAAAGAAAAGAAAATGTGGTTCCTCAATGATAGGGAATATCTTTCTTCTGTTTTGATGGTGCGTAAAATGTCCACAAATATAACAAAACCAATCTCTTAATTTTCAAACAGAATCAAAAGCTTCAATTTTTTTTTTTTTATATTAATTTTAGTAAAAGTCGCACCCGATACGTACTGCCGAGTAGCTCAATTATACTTAATTTTTTTTTTTCTTTGTAAGTCACAGCTGACAAACAGATTATAATGTTTGTTTCGGCCCAACTTGGCGCTGTTTTTACCTGTTTTTTATATGTTGGTGTATAATTTTACTAATTGAGCGTCAAGAGCTTTTTTTACAACAATGGTGTCTTTGGTGACCCCCACTGAAATTTTCCGGCAAACATTTTCGTACAATTGTTGGACAGTGTTATTAGAATAAAACGTTGTTTAAAATACTTTTTAAAAACACTACACTTATTAATTTTTGGAAGCAATTGATCAAAATGTGGCTTCTAGGGACTCAGCTTCAGAGACGAATTAGGACGTCGATTTATTCTACGAGACAGTAGCGTTTCGCTTTCAAATCACAGATTAATATAATTTTATTTTAGTTTTTGTACAACTCCTTTGTTTAGTGTAGATATTATAAATCTCTTTGTAAAATTGTTTGTGCGTGCGGCAATCACGGCTTAGCGGCTAAACGGATTTTAATGAAATTTGAAACACGGGTAGATATTTGTGCTCATGCTAAAATAGGGTATTTATATTTTTGAGTAATCATTTTATCCTGATTGAGTTCAAATTTCAAACTGCTTTTAATTTCAATAGAGTGATTGATAATTGTTTTTCTATATCCAAAAAGATGGCGCTTCTGTTTGCGCTTACATTAAAAATGCTAACAGAAAGTTCACACTATATACTTGAATAAGTTCATGGCTAATCGTTTTAACAATCTTATATACTAATAACCGTTTGTGAATGAAGTTAAACCAGAATTTTCCTATGAAAACTTTTAAAAATACTACAGTGTAAAATCAAAATTAAGCCTCAAAAACACTGAAAGGTTACTTCTGGCATAAAACTAAAAAAAAGCCTAATTTTGGAACTATTAGAGCATAATTTGTTGTAAAAATCAAACCGGCACTTTGTCATCTAAATCAAGAGCTATTTATTAATAAAATATCGACACATATACGTAAGATTATTTTTACACCTTTACTAGCTGTTCCCGGGGCGCTTCGCTATCCCAATAAGAATAATCGTACCAGCAAGTTTATTATTTAATTAATATGGAAATTAAAACAAATTTCCTTCTATTTGTTGAACCTTATTTTAAAAATATTTTTAAAATTGTTTTTTATTATAGTTATAACTCACGAACGCATTGACCGAATTCGTGCAAAGAATATTCTAAATGTAATAATTAACACAATTTGGTTCCCAAAAGTAAATAAAATTTATTTGTACAGATGACGAATACTAAATTGTACCGAAAAGGAACAAATCTATCTAGCGTTTCTGCAGCCAGTGCTCAACGTACCCATCACTATTATCAATAGAATGTCTAGGTTAAACACTTTGAAGTGATCTGGAAAGCCCGTCCATATACAGAAGTCCACATTCCTGCAGTAAACTGTGTAAAAGTTTGCACATATTTGTCTGCCTTGTGTGCCTTGGTCGCATAAAAGTGATCATAATATTCACATAAAAGTCTCTCCATATAAAGTACTACACAACCAGGTTGTGCTTTTAAGATATAATATGAAAAATGAAACTACTCTCAGAGCTTCCTTCTTCTTTCATGACAGAATTTAAAATAGTTAAATCTAGTGGATCTTTTAGGAACACTTTCCTGTGGAAATGTTGAAAACATTTTTCTTCTGCGTATCTACGTCACAATATAATGAAAATGAGTATTTGTTGTAAAAGCAAACACAAAATATCAAAAATTTTTGATTTTCATCCAGCGCGGCTGACAGACACGAAATTTACCCTATTACACAAGTTTGATCACTTGTCATCAGGCCGTGCTCACAGGCGAAGTTTGATCGTCTAATAGCCGCTTAATTGTAATTTTGTACCTTTTGTCGATAGATTACTTTCAATAATTAGGGAAATTTAAAGAAGAGCCTAAGAATCCATTTTAGACTTTTTGGACAGGAAATCAACATCCATTAAATTTGCATCAATAAAAAGATTAGCATCTATTCTTTTTCAATAAACGGAAAATTCCCACTGGCCAAAAACATTTTCTATCATTTTGAAAAGCATCATTAAAGAAATGATTGCTGCATATAAATTGATTAATGATTATCCGTAGACCGCTTTTGATTTAATTTTGTTGTAAAAATTTTGGATTTTAGCCTATATTTTCTAAAATCCAAAACTGGTATCCAAGAGCTAAAACCGGATCTTTAAAGTAATTAGTTTTTTTTTATTTATTTTAAAAACTAAAAACTGGTTAAAAAATTATATCATAAAATTATTTATAAAGGTAAAAAAAATGTTCTGACTTTCAATTGATGATTTAGGAATTTATTTCATAAAAGGTTTTTGTTTTTTTTTTCCAATAATAAACTTTGCATACATCAAATGTTTCATAAAATATGAGTGCCTCATTTTCCTTAAATAGGAAAGAATTTGCTTAAACTTTTCATTACTTTCTTCTCTAATAAAAAAAAAAAAAAAAAAAAAATCTGCCTGCCTTTGAATCAGATATCGATTTTAAAGTTACTTTCGTGGGTTCTGAATGTTAAATAGAGTTTGAAATATTCATTATTTGTAATATTTATATGAATATTGCTATTTTTTTTAACTGTGGTAGGCAACATATACAATTTGCTTAGTGTACGCATTAATGTTCACGCTATAGCCGCAAGTACAAAGCGCCTAATAACGCTATTTTAACGTATGCGGCATTAGTTTTTTAACCGTAGTAGACAGACAGTAGGAAGGTAGACTGAGTTCGTACAAATGGGTTTTAACAAGAATTATAAAAATTAAAGAATGTTTCCGAAGATGCCGTGCTTTTTTCGTATAATGTCTTTTTTAAATGGTAACAGGTAGGCAAACGCTTTAAATTTTTGTATTTATAATAATAACAAGATTAAATTTAAAATTAAAAACTTGCCTATGTATGGTACAGCACCCTTTGTGCATTTGATTAATTTATTGTAAGGTTCCTTTAAGTATATTAAGTTATTTTAAAAGCATCTCTTCTAAATCGTGTTCGTGAATTTTTTCCACATTTTCTTCTTAATAAGCCCTTTTGAGACTATGTGTTCTTGGATATTCTAAATCAAGAATTTGTAGTCTTAGACGAAATGATTTTAGGTAACCTCATAACCATAATTTTATAAAAAAATTAAGGGCTCTACTTCTTCCACTGTTTATTATATTTATTATGTTTTGCTTTTTGATATTTACAACTTAAATTTATTACCTTTAGAAGCTTTTTTTATTTCTGCTGTTGCCGCTACTGTAATAACTTACGAAAAATATCTACCCTGAAGATTATTAAATAGTCCCTTTTAATAATATTCTTAGTATAGATACAATATATCGTACGACTCTTGCTAAAACTTAAAACGGTTAACTTTGTACATGTTAAACTTATTACTTACTTATACTTAGAAAGCCGCAGTAGAATAAAGTTCCCTTTTGAATAAAAGATTTGTTTAATACCAAAAAAGTATGTAAGATAATATTTTAATTTAAAATTGTAAAATTCTTTTAATCCTTATTCGTATTTTATTTAAGGAATTAAAACATTGGTTGAGTCAATACTTGACAATAAAGAAATAAATATTTTTCAATAAATTAAATCAGTGTTGAAGATCTTATCAAACCACGAAATCTACACCCGTTAACATCGCTCGTTAACATCTGCAATTTTATTTTTAAGTTACAAGCAAGTAATGATTTTACTATTGTATTTTACAAATAGCAGAAAAAAATATTTTAATAAAAATTACAAACATGTAAATAGTATAAAGTTATTTGCATTTATTGCACTCCTCCAGGGTGGTACAAATATCGCATAATTTTGAGCCGGCGTCATAGAAAAAAACAGCCCTTTTATCTTCATTATAATAATCATATATTAGTATGGGGGTTTGTTTTTGCATGGCCACAGCATGAATTCTTAAGGCTTCCACCGTCAAACAGGTTCCAACGTTTTTATACAAATGTTCGAAATATACGACCAATAATGTACCAGAATTTTTCAATTCTATATTCTATAAAAAAAATTATTATTATTTCTTAAGTAGTTTTTATTTTACCAGCACTTACACTAACTCTCTTTGATTTTTGTATTATCTCTAAATTTTCATTATCTATGACATAACCTGATGGTGTATAAAATTCCAGCAACGCCATATTAGAAGATTCTCCTTCGCCTACATATCTAAGACACACTAACATTGATAAGTAGCTTGGTCTGCTTCTGTCAAAACGCTCAACTGCCCTTATGGTGAAAATGGGATAAGGATCTTCTAGCTCTTTCAATGTGTTGTATTGGAAGGCGATTTGAAGTAAAGCTGAACCATTTCCTTCGGCTGCGATTTTAACCGATTTCGTTTTAGGGGCCAACTGAAAATAAAATCAGTCACCGAAATTAATTCTAATTAGTTCTTATTTAGTTTAAGCAAAGAGCTGCTGTATGTAAAAGCATTTTGGAACCAACTTCAACTAAAGCATCAAATTATCTGCTGTAGATTAAATTTTGGTTTACTGAGGTATCACCTCTTTATTCACTTACAGCCTGTATCGTTACGTAGTCATTTAAGGTTACATCCTTGAGCCAAGCATAAGGCCTTAGGTGTACAAATACGAAATCTACAATAATTATAATTATTATATATAATAATTATAAGGAAATTGGAAAATCCTAACAAAACATCGGATACAAAAAAAAAAAAAAAAATTTAAAAAGTCTAATTTACCGAATACCAAATAGATCTAAAATTCTATAAAAATAAAATACATTTAAATATTTTTAATTCTACGCAGGTTTGACTACTTCTTTCTTAGACAACAGCATGGCGAAATAATAGAGGTTGTCTCGATGGCGAATTCACCAATTTCGCCGAAAACGCTAAATATCAAACACATTATAAACAAGTAAGAGAGCTATGTTCGGCTATGTCGGATTTTATATACCATTCACCATCTATGTAAATCTAGTTTAGTGAAGAAACTCCAATCAAAAAAGCAAATATTGGGGTTATAGGTCTCTTCAAAAGCTTTAAAATAAAATTGATATTTCCAAAAATTTTAAATTTTCAGAGCACTGTAACTCAAAGAGTATAGGTGAGCGCCAATTTATTTTCTTTATGGTTTTTTTTCTTATTATATAAATCTCTATCGCCCAATATACCCATTTTTTTTTTTTTTTTAATTGGAGCTACCTTATTGTTCCAAATGTCATGAAAAAATTAGAGGTAGGCATGGTGTTTTGGCTGCTGTCTAGAAGGACACGAACCGATCATGTTGATTTTCAATAGCACCTCTTTCGACACTATTTTTGATCGATTGACATATTTATATTTTCGTAAAATCAAGTTTGCCTCACTAACATGTACGGTCAGACGGACATCGCTCAACGGACTTCGCTATCCAAAAGAAGTCAGAATATACATATATACTTAATGGGGTCGGAAATAGATATTGTAGAAATTACACACGGAATGACAAACTTATATGTACTCTTTTTCAACTTTTTGTGGTGAGGGGTCTTAAAAAAATTATACATATTTTTTATATGGAGTTTGACATTTAGAGTTTACGGCGAAATCAATTAATACGCCATCAAGACCACCTGTATTTTTTCACCATAGACAACATTTTTCGTAAAAAACATTGCTTAAAAAATAATTTAAAACTGTTGAGTTTCGCAACCAATCATTTAAAAAAAAAACAACTTGATGTCTTATTTTCCATCATATATTATTAAACAGAATTAAAAGGCTCAGGGACAGTTTTTGAATTTCTATTTAAATGTCGTTTATACTTAAGTTCTATTTAAGTACAAAATTCAGTTTTTTAATGCACACCTTAATGAAACTTAAATGACCCATCTTGCGTATTTAAATAATACAGTTTTACCATATTTTGAGTAGATTTTTTGTTATTTTTTCGCCAAACTAAGCAAAAATTTTTTTTATGTTTTGCACACATTTCTTAAGGAAAATAGTAATTAAAAAGTTAAATTAATAAATATAATAAGTTTATGTGGTAAATACATGAATATCGCTGGTGTTTTTTTAATATATTTCAAATATTTTAACAAAATTTGCATTTCATTGTGTTTGTTAGCAGCTGTTTTTCACAAACCATTATTTTGCTATTTCCCAATGTTGCCATATTTTTATCATAGTTAAATTAGAACGATAATAAATTACTGAAAAACTGAAACTGTATTTAAATACATCTTGAATTTAAATGCAAATTTACCAAATGCATATTTAAAAAGCTGTCGTTAAAAGCTGCCGTAAGACCTGGTTTAAGTGCTATAATATCTATTTTCTTACCGTTACTTGGAATTTCGCCCCTAGCTTGTAAACGCAGCAAAAAAACTGAAGAATCCCAAAGTTTTTAAATTATTTTAATTTTCTAAGAAATGTGGGGTTTGCTTTAATCAATCGTTATATTTTTCATATTTTTTTTTTAGTTTATCCCTTTAGTGTATTAATTTCTAAATCTAATCTAAACGCCGGCTATGTAAACAGTATAATGCCCAAATTTAGTACTTAAGATGGAATTTTTTTCGATTTTTTTACCAAAGCTCCTATTGTGCTATGTCTTTCTTTAACTTCATAGGTATTTCATCTTTTTTTGGTAACTATTTCTCAGATTACATTTTAATTTAATTAATTAAGAGTCTTTTTCAGACTCTTTTGCTGTCTTTGTTGATTTTGTTTTTTGTCTTTCTGGATACTTGTTTTATAGAGTACGCTTTGACTAGGTTCTTATAAGGCTGAATAGTATTTAGCCTGCGCCACTCTTAGCGTATACCTTTTTTGACAAATCTTTTCTAACACTCGTAGACTACGTTACTTATTCTTATTGAACACTCTACCTTTTTAATTAGAAGTACTATTTTTCCTTATAATGTTCAGCAGCATAAACATCATACGACTACGTCTTTACGTGGCCTTTATGACTACGTGTAGACATAAAAAAGTTGAGGTTACGCGCTCTTTAAAAATATATCTTTAACGTTACAGAAATATTTCTCTATTCCTTCTATGACTATTTGTTTGAGTATTGCAATAGTTTGAATATCTTAAGTTTAAAGAGTACAATTATTTTCTTAGTATAAGTTTTCTACATCTGTATCATTTATATGGCTTCACTTTCTTTAAATCAGTACGGACGGTATTAGTTTGTTTCCAAAACCAACAACGTAACTCTACAAAATTCTTATTAAACTTACCTCAACACTTTTATATAAAATTCCATTATCCTCAGTCACTTTAAGAGTTTCATTCTTAGCGTTTGATATAACATTTATATCCATGTTAGCTGGTTTGTAATCGACATATTCGATATACTTTATAAGGGCGATCAAACCAAGGACAGTATTTTGAGATGAAGCAAAACTACCAAAGCTTTTATGTTGAGCTATTAGCCGTTTAACAGCAGGTACAATGCTATCGACTTTGGTAGAGTTAAGATCCAAAAGCTGAAGTAAATTAAATGAAGTAAATTCCATATCATAGAGGAACACATACTGCCACCATTTGCTCTGATTTTCTAAGCTAGTCTCAGATAACAACTTTATAAGGCTTTGTTGATCAGAAGATAAATATTTGTCCTTCTTGTAGTTGTATATGGCTAATGATTGTATATGTAGCAATTTATATTTTTCAAGATTTTTTACTATAAACTCTAAACCTTTAGATATACTTTGTAAGTATTTGTCGCCATAAGCACAATTCTCTAGGAAGGCCAATACAGCAGCACCTGTTAGAGTTACATTATTTCTTTGTGAAGGATGTAAGAATTTACCGTTTTCGGTAAATTTTCCTCTTTGGTCCTGTTGTTGGCTTAGGAAGGCCAAGCCTTCTTTAATGATTGTTTCGTTGACATTGATAAATTCTTTAAATTGTGGCAAAAAACGTAAGACAAAAGATGTCAACCATGTAGAGCCATCTTGAGGCGCTTTTTCAGTCGTAGATGGACCAGAGCTACTGAAGGAACCATCCATACGACGATAGATTATCATATTTTGATAGCCAGTCTCTAGATTATGTCGCAGCCTCGCTTCCAAGATGGGAGTTAAGAGTTTTGAACTCTTCAAATATTTCATGATTAAATAATTAAGAAACATAGTTTGTTCACAAGAACCTTTTGGCATATGCACCAAATTGTCTAAATTTTTTAAAATTAGGCCCAAAATATCACCCACAACACCCACTTCGCCATGCTGCGAATCAGGAACTACAAATTCTCTGGGTAAATCTATTTGAACTGTGGACTTTTGCTTAGGTTCCTTATTCAAATTAACAAAAAATACATGAGTGTCATATTCGGTAATGCCTTCCGGAACCACATTTAAGGTGTTGTATATGACTACAAGATCAACTGATGTTGTTGCTTTGAATATCAACGTAACGTTCCCAATAACTTTGGGCCTTATCAGAAAATAAACTTTACCAAATGATTGAGGTTCAAGGCTTATACTCTTAGTCAGTCTCTTCTTATTAACGACTTCATTGTCAAAATCGATGATTTCATATTCAGCATTAGTATTGCTTAAGGTTATCGTGACGGGCATTTGGTAGTGTTGAAAATTATGTACAGTGACGGGCACATTAATAATTTCGTCTGGAATATAAATTAAATTAATTACTTAGGTAAAAAATATGTTCACCAAACGAACCTCTTTTAACTGAGAACGGCAAACTTACCGATGCGAATAACTCGGTTATATCGTCCATGCTAAAAAAATGGAATTGAAAAATTAGACAACTACGACAAAAAATGTTTGCAATTTTATATGCATAAAATAAATAATGTATATTTAAAGTTCTTAAAGTTTTAATTACCGGTGGTTAGAAAAACAAACTAACAAAAATTTGGAATACGAAAAACAAAATCTTTTAATTTATTGTTTAGTGGATGTTATTGATGAAAAAGGATCAATAACAATTTTTATCACCTTTATCACACAATTTTTTTTTAAAAATGATTAACCCATTTAAAGCTGATCACAATTTTATGTAAAATTGTATATGTATAGTACTTAATTGTTTTGTTTTTATTTTATATTCTCTGCATAAGTAGATATGTCACCATATATACATATGCATGTATAGCACTCTTACTTGTTTAATTTTACATGTTTAATATTTCTGTACGGTTTCTGTATGACAACCGAACGACTCGTCTAGAATATTTATACGAAAAGCACTTAATATTTTTAATGATTCCTATACAGATTCTCGCTTGTAATACAAAAATCGCACAATAACTTACTGAACACAAACACTTTTGTGCGGTTTCTGTAGCGAGCGAGCGACCCGTCTAGAAAATTTGTATAGGAATCAATTAAAAAAATTTAGTGCTTTTCATACAAAATTTGTTTTTTTTTTGTTTTGTACTCGTACTTAAACTGCAATAGTTAGACACTTTAAATTTAAATATTTTTCAGGCGGCTAAAGGTAAAATATAAAAATAAAACTTAAATATAAAGGGTGTTCCTATAGTGACGTGAAATTAATGTACATATATCAGTTTAGAATTTACACAGAGTGTTTTTTATATTATAGGCGGAAACTTGCAATTGACATAAACTATGTACAGCTGTTTCTGCTTTAAGGACAAGCACTAAAAAGTTAAAATGAAACTAAAGCACCATTGTACAGGTATTAACGTGATTTGGACGTACAGTACTGTTCGAAACCTAAGCAACTTTTTCCCACTAAGTAATAATAGACTCATATCTTTTCTTTAAATAAATTTATAGAAAATATTTCTTTTATTTACTACTACACAATGTGTCTATAATCTAAAAATAACAACAGAAATTAAAATGCATTTCTTTGGAAGTTATGATAAAGTAAAAACAAAATCAACTTAAAAATTGGCTGTTCAAAACCTAAGCAACTTTAAATATTTGGTATGATATCACGACCTCAGCGCATCTTTTGGGCATAGATTCAATAAGATTCGATACAATAGATGTTGTTATAGCTTCCCACTCCGATTTTAGACAGTTCATCAACTCCTGTTTATTTTTAAAGCGTCGAGTTCCAACTCTCCGTTTTAAAATTTCAAAGAGGTTTTCTAAGGGATTCAAGTCTGGCGATTGAGGTGACCAATCCAAAACTTGAACCGCATTAGCTAATAACCAATCCTTGACCAACTTCGATGAGTGTTTTGGGTCATTGTCATGTTGAAACACCCATCGAAGTGGCATTTTCCACTTAGCATAGTTAAGCATGTGAGTTGCTAAAATGTCTCTATAAACAAAAGCGTCCATTTTTGTTTGAATTTCTACAAAGGGACCAACACCACTTGCCGAAAAACAAGTCCAAGCCATCACATTTCCCCCCTATGCTTTATTGTGGCCTTTGAGTACCGGGGATGTAGCCGCTTTCCTTTTGGTATTCTCACGTGGCAAACTCCATCTGAGTTTAGTAAGTTAAATTTAGATTCATCACTAAACAAAACAGTTCTCCATTTGGATATAGTCCCATCCGTATATGCTCTAGCAAAATCCAACCTAAAACTACCGAAAAGCTGAGAAAAGCAGAGACTTCGTTGCAATCAATCAAACAAACCTCTTTTTTAGATGCTTCTTAGTCAGCATAGGCTTTTTAGATGGCATGAAGCTCCTTAAGTTTTGTTCCAATAAACGTTTTCTTACTGTGGAAGAACTAATCTGAAGTTCAAGCTCATTCACTATACCTTTCGACGAAATAAATTGATTTTTTTAACTAGACGGAAAATTTTCTGGTCTGTTCGCTCAGAAGTTTTTCGAGGTCGCCCACCGCTATTGGCCTTCTCTACTTTCCTAGTAGCTTTATACTTTTTTATAAGTCGGGAAACTATTGATTTATTAATATTTAATTAGTTTGCTACAGCAATTTGGGGTTTACCGTTATTAAAAAGTTCAATAATCTTTAGTTCAAAAGCTGATCCATAACGTGTTTGCGTCATGGTTGCACTTCTAAAGAATTGGTACTACTTAAATGCATAAAATCAACCAAAATTACTTTTTTCAATATTAATCATAACGGGACTAAAATTTTTGTTTAAAATTTTTGTTGTTGTTTTAGTTAATATTTTGCAACAAATGCAACAATGTAAAAGTTGCTTAGGTTTCGAACAGCGAATTTTTAAGTTAATTTTGTTTTTTTTTTATATTTGCTTCCAAAGACATAAAATGTATTTTTTTTTTTTTTGTTATTATTAGTATGTAGACTATATGTATAAAAATAAATAAAAAGGAAATTTTTCAATAATCTATTTAAAGAGAACATATACGACCATGAGTATTTACTGGGGAAAAGTTGCTTAGGTTTCGAACAGTACTGTACATAGTTCAATTTTTTTTTTTTTTGAACCGTAATAGACTTAGACATAAACCTATGCAGATTATGTAATGCTATTTGAACGTAAAAGAGAGCACAAAAGACATTAAAAAGCTGTCCCAATGTTACCTTATTTACAGATAGCCTTATTTCAAGGATATTCAAGGATACTTATTTCTATAGCGGACATAGTTTTATGTGTCTGCCAATCATAGTTACAAAAATAACAATACGTTTATGAATATCGCGTCACTTTCAGGACGCACTTTAATTTTTACTAATTGCTTCTAAAGTGGTTACAGCAATACGCGTTTTGTGAAAATTGCAAGCGTCCCCAAAGTTAACGATTTGTTTTTTGTGCTTTAATCTAAATTAAAATTCAGAACTTTGTTAAAGAAATCTAAGTATTGTCAGATTTCAGTTTTCTGCTAAATATTATTTATTACTTGTGCAATTTTTATTTCCTTTAATCGCCTCGGCAGTTTTTCTTAAACCGATTCGGCCTTTTATTTCTTTTTTGAATGTGTTGATTCTCTGCTTAATTCATTGGTGTTTGGTTAAATTCAGTTTTCTTTCTGAATTTTAGATTTGAGGGATATCATATTCATCAACATCTCAAAATCAACTTTTCGAAAAAAAATTTTTTTTTTATTTTCTTTGGGACCTCGGTTCGGTTGTACAATATTTTTATATTTAATTTATCCTAAAACTTACAGTTATCTTTTTGTGGAAAAATTGACAGTTAGACTCCCAACACTCAAATTATGTTATTACAGTGTTTCCGAGTTGTATGTAAAAAGGATAATTCTCTATTTTGAGTCAACATACCAACCTCAAAAATTTTAAATAATGAAAAATTTTTGCCATTTTCAAGCGATTATTTTTCTAACTTTAAATCAGTTGCATTTTCTTGTTTTTTTTTTTTTGCCAAATATTTTTAAAATAATATTCTTTTTCGGAAAAAGTTTACGTCTTATTTTTATAAAATTTTGATTTTATGATAATTTTGATTATTATATTATCATTATTATTTGTTTTTATGCATTTACTTTTGTTTTTTGAGACAATTTGTTTCCTGATTATTTTGTTTTTGTATAAATTACTTTCAGCATCCGCAAAAATCCACCAGGCGGGCAAAAAATACTTAAGTATAACTATTAATAATTTAAAAAAGGCTATTTATTCAAAGGACTGTTTGCACTTACTTTTCCATTGCATTGGTAAGTAAAAGGATTTGCATAAAGCAAATAGTGAAACGCAACATCAAACTCATATCAGCAGTTAAGTAAAAATTTTAACTAAATTAAAAAAAAATGATTCAACGCTTAATTTTTCCGAACTATTTAATAAAAATCTAACTTCACTTTTGAACTGTAAAATGATGACTGAACGAAACTGCTGATGGTTCTTTAAATAAATGAAATTGGATTCAATATTTTTTTATATACAAATACAAAATAGCCTCGACGAGTTGTTTCCTTAAATTAATGAGTGCTACGATGCTGTTCGACTTTATGGAGTTGTCGAGGTCCGCTCTTTAAATACTGGTAGTTCTCACAGCCCTACAATGAGTTCTTTTAAAACTAAATTGAGAAATGAACTTCTCAATTTCTCCATTCATACAAAAGATATGTGAAACAAATTTAATACAAAAGAAATGTACAGTAGTAAATGTGAAAAGATATGAGAGGCATTTAAAATAATGATTATGATTGCTGGGTATGTGTTATTAAACTATTTTTATTTTCTTCGTTAAATATACTATTTTGATCTCTAGGCTTAAGCCTAAGTTACAAAAATTACTCTTATTAAAACTATTTTTTCAATCTTGTAATTAAAAAAAAAAATAATAATAATAGTAGTAATACTTTTCTGTTGTTATTTTAAATATTTAATAAATTCAATGAATCTTTCGCAAATGAACTCCAGTTTTTAAATATGATATTTTTATTGAAAAAATAAAAATATTTTTGTAACTAATATTACATAATTTTATATGTACATTGTAATTATTTTGCGGTATTCGACAAGCTATTTGGCGAGAAAAGTAAAAAACTAGCAACACTAAACACGCTGCAGGATTGAGTAATCACAGCTAAAAAAATGAAACGAAACGAAAAAGAAAAGAAAACAAATAAAAAACAAAAACAGTAAACTTCAACTTTTAAGGTTCTTACTATTCAGGTATTGAGGTTTTTATCTTTGGAATAATTTTGTTAACAACATCACTGCTTTTTATTGAGAATATAGAGAAAAAGATTTGTTGCTCAAAATTACCCAGCGAATTTTTTCATTTTCTAATGAAATTAAAATTTGTAGAGATATGAATTCACTTTTTTCACTTTGAAAACTTCTTTTAACTAGCTATACCCGGTGCACTGTGCCTATGGGAAAAATCGTACCATGACCACTGTTGCAAGCCAGAAGGTTTTTTATTTGATTGTGCACAATAATATGCAGTTCCCTTCATAAACTACATCAAGAACTACAATGGGAGGCTCCACGCCTACTGCTGTTCCGCTTAACTATAAATAATAATATTAGGATTACTTTTGCAAAATTTCAAGAGTCTATCTATTATAAATCTCTAGCTACACGGTAATATTTTTTCATCTTGTATGGAAAACGCCACGTCCACCGTTCCAATCTAGCCAGTTTTCGTTAGTTTAGATTTCTTTTGAGAAAATAATAAAAATAATAAATATCGGTTACAGGCTTTAAGGATTAAGAATTACTTTTGCCGCTATGACAAGAATTAAAAAATTTAATTAGAATTTTAAAGTAGTGCCCCTTACGATTGATTTCCGAATGCCGCGACACAAAGATGGGATAGGACACATTTTATTTTTGCGAAAAGGATCAGTAGTAAAAATAATAGTCATCTACCTCATAAATATTATCTTATTTTTTCCACAACTTCCTTAGTTTGTTGATTAAAATATTATTACCTCCCCTCCATAAAGTTTTATCTTTAAAAATTTTCGCGAAAAATTTTATTTGACGTAAAACAAATGGTTTTAATTACTCCTGCAAAATATAAGAATAATTTTTATAGAACGCTTTGTTTGATTATTTTTATGACTCTATTTTCTTGTGGATGTGATTTTAATGATAGCGAATATCACTTTGTTGCCACTTTGTTGTTCTCAGGTTTTAAAAAAAAAATTATTTTTGAAGCTTAACATAATTTATTTGGTTCTTTTCAAAAGATTTAAATATTTTTAAGCGATAATAAACTAAATTTAATTAAAAAGATTCTTTAAATTTATTGGAGAGATTAAACCAAAAAGAAAACAAAATTAAATGTAAAGTTTTAAATTTGCGAATAAAATTAGTAGAAGAAGCAGACTGAGATCAAGCATACACATGTAAACTTTTCCAATGTTCTTGAAGATATTGCCCCTCAAACGCTGTTTCAAGTTTATTAATTTTTAATTTTAATACCCTTCATGACAGGTTGAAAAAGTATACATAAGTTCATCATTCCGTTTGATTTCAGACCCCATAGAGTATATATTCTTGATTCTTCTGCATAGGGGAGTCTATGTAACGATGTTCTTCCGACCGTCTATCCGTATGCGGGTTGTAACCATTGTTGCCGCGTCCCCAGATGAGCTACAGAAAATTTATGATCACCATTCGCTCAGACATGGTTTCAAAAGAGGTGCTATTGAAGATTGGAGACACCGGTCGATAAATGGAGGAGTTACGATAAAAAAGGAACAGCTCCGCTATTTCCCTTAAGGTTTTCTAATTCAATTGTGCTCTTTTCTGTTGTTAATACTGTTTTTTGCTATGTTTCGTTGAAAACTAAACTTTCAGAAAAAAGATCACATTTAAAAACCCGAGTCGTTTTCAATACATATTATAATTGTACAAGTGAAGCATTTATACGAGTAATATGTTGCTCTTAAATTATTGTAACATGAAAAATATTTTTTCTTTGCGTTTAGATTTTAATGATAATTTAATTCTAGGTAAAGCCTATGAATACAAACAACTTTTAGCGTTAATAGCGCAACAACTGTTAGTGAATCTCTAGGTCGTTATATGAGTGCAGATTTCTTTCTGCCAAATTGTGTGATCCTAATATATGCGCCGTAATTTTTCAACAAGTTAATGCTAAAGACAACACTATTGGGGAAATCATTTAATTGTTGCATCACACATTTCTATAATGTCCAATCTTTAGTTTATATTTTCGAAATTGGATCCGAATATTGTATAATTTAACACAGTAAAACTAACGTTTTATGAAGTTAGGTAAACTAAAAAGTTCAATGGAATTCAGTGGGTCATTTTTCCGATATGCTTTTGCGTTCTCTTTATAATTAATTAACAAAAGCGCGAGTTAACTAAAATCTTGGGACACTTTTTAGAAACAAGAAGTTTTTATAATTTTTTTTCACTGTGACTTTGTGGAATATCTGAAGTACAGTAGGGTAGAGAATGACAAGAAGCCGAGAAAATTAATTTAGCCTAAACTCAGAGACTAGTTGTTGTTATTCAGTATAAGTAAATTCAATAAATCTTGGCAACTCCTAGTAAGAAGAGCAATATATTTTAGTTACAATGTAAAAGTCTTATCATATTATAAACGAAACCAAGCAACTGGAAATTAATTAATAAAATATTTTTAAAACTTTTTTTTAGCACGATAGAAATGAATAGGTATTTTGCAGTTAATACCCGTTATGTTTTTCTAAATGAAACTCTTGAACTTATATGTATGTATTTACCCGCTGGCCGCATGTCATTTTTGGTAGTATAATTTGAAATCTTTTAAAAAATTTTTTGATGACTCCAGTAGTGTCAGCAACTATTTGAGAATTTGAAACAAAACTCCTTGATGTGTTGCCAGTGTTTGAAGACACAGTTCAGCGTCTATTCTTGTGCCCATTTGCAATTACTTGTATTGAATGCTCTAGCAAACATGTTTGTTTTTCTTATGCACTAAAAGTATGTTGGATAACATACATTATAAAAAGTGCTTTTAATATATGTAACACAATTGATGCAAATAATAAGTTTAATGTTGCGCTTTATCTTCTTTCGTATTCGCTGCTTCAATTTTACCTACAAAAACGATGTTGCTGCCGCTAAAGACACAACATTTGGGAAAAATGTGGAAGGATAAAATATTAGAGAGTTCTTCGACTATTTTAATAATAAACCAAAATACTCTTCGTAAAGCTATCAAAATTTCGCAAGCTACTAAAACCTTTGATGAAAAAAAA
This sequence comes from Gymnosoma rotundatum, assembly GCA_916610165.2. NCBI lineage: Eukaryota > Metazoa > Arthropoda > Insecta > Diptera > Tachinidae > Gymnosoma > Gymnosoma rotundatum. The sequence goes on from OU744336.1 coordinate 82,219,858, forward strand.
TACATCAATAATTACCTGAAGTAATAAAATAGCCTTTTCAAAAGGTTTGTTAAGTTTAAAATAGTTTTAACCCAAATTACATTACTTAAAAATAGATTTTTTATAGTTTAGTTGCTTTAAAAGCAAGAAAATTTAAAAACATTTTTAACGGCTTCAGAAAGAACTTTTGATAAGTTAACTCAAATAGAATTAATTTTTAGTTAAGAAATACAGGAGATTTGCTTAAAAGTCTTTCTTTTTTTCCAACTTAGGAACATTTTTTAAGGATTATTTAGTAATTGAATTTGAGATGTTAACTAATGGTATAGAAATTATTATAAAAAAAATCATTGGTTAAACCATTACGTTAGGTTAGGTTAGGTTAGGCTATCGGTGCAAGGATCAATTCATGTCCCTACGCTACTATCAAAGATCTATATCCAAACTACCCCAAGGACCGGATAAATGAGTGTTACCTGTAACAGGTTGTGCAAGGATCAATTCAGGTCCCTACGCTACCATCAAAGATCTATATCGAAACCACTCCGAGAACCGGATAAACGAGTTTATTCTAGCAACATCGCAGACCGATAAGTCTGCAAGACCATGCAGCCTCGGACTGCCGAAAATGGCCGCTTTATTCCCAGAAAGATCTGTACAATGGCAAAGCAATACCCCATCGTTTCCTCCTCCTCCTCATCCTTACAACTCCTACAGTAGTCATGATGGGGAAGATTAAGTCTCCTAGCATGGATGCCAATGACACAGTGCCCTGTCAGCACAGACACTAGGGTACCCAGGTGCTCTCGAGGAAGCCTCAGCAGATTTGCGGTTCTCCTACTATCATACTGAGACCACAATGTCCTCGAGACCGTGCAGGTGACCTCTTTAGACCATCTAATCTGAGCGACCCTAAAGAGTTCCTGCTGAAATAAAGCCTTACAGCAGCTTAGCAGGACTTCTACCAGTGGATCTATCTCCCGGTCTCTTATCCGAGTTCCAGATCTGGCGAGTTCGTCCTATGACTATGTTTCCGGGTATGTCCGAATGAGGAATAAGGACGGCTCCCCCGACCCCCGTGTCTTGTTTCGACCCGTCAGTATAGATATCAAGCACATCTCCACGAAGCATTTTGGACGTGCCCGACGTTGATACCACGAAACCAATAAAAGACATGGGGATGAGCATGCAGTAATCGATGTTGTCGAAAATCGCCGGGGAACAGCCAAAAACGGCCGCATGGCCAAAGTCCCCTGGCCTACACGTCACAGCTGCATTCAACCTAACTGCCGAGTCCATGGTCAGTTATTTGGCCATGAGATCAGCCGGTAGCCAGTGCAGCATTGTAAAAAGAGCCTTCGATGGAGTGGTGCTCATTGCAACGGTGACCATTAAGGCTGAGGTGCGCAGTATACTGTTCAGTATACTGCAGTTCGTCAGTCTGCCCAGTGCGAGCCACCATAAGAGAACCCCGTACATTAATATGGGCTAAATCACCGTGTTAAAAAGCCACTAAGACGTGCCCGGGTTGATACCCCAGTATCTGCCTTTAGCCTTTTTGTACACATAAAGAACCACTAAGGCTCTGTCCGCCCGAAATCGGACATTAAGGGTCCACGACAGTTTGGAGTCCAGGATGATACCTAGATACTTCGCCCTGGTTAAACCATACTCACTAGTAAAATAAGAACTGTAAATTTTGACACTAAATAAATTCTTCGCAAGCACCAAATATAAAACAAATCTCAAAAACTTTTTTATAGATCGTCAGTGGAACTCTCAGCTGTGCTGTTTCAAACAAATATTTCAAGAAAAGAAAACAAATCAAATATTGGAAGGAATTAATCCACAAGTTGAAAATGGTTTCATGATATACAGGCAACTCTAACCTTGGTTGCATACAAGACGTGAATTAGGAAACAATAATACCACATAAGTTCTATTCTAAATTCTAACAAACCGGAATTAAAAAGCTTTTTTCATTTATTTAGTGAAATCATATGCGTCAGATATATACTCAACACTTGATGATGACAGCAAGGAGCTTAAATTTGCCAAAATGAAATTTAAAGCATTAATCAAAGATTGGTTTAAGATTTAATTGAAATAATATTAAGTGATTCAACTATCTTTAAATAAAGTTTTTCATATTCAAGTTGGTTTATTTAATTTTTTATTTTATCGAATAACTTTCTCAAAAAGTTCGTCATTTAAGCGACAGATGATTAGAACAACTTTTAAACTTTCTAAATACGGCCGTAAGCCTAAAGGTCAACGGAAACAAAAATTTGATTACACAGATAACTCTAAACACAGTTTTAACCCCTTCTCGATAGGAGTGTACTGTAGTAATCGAGCTCTCGGTCTTGAAATATCTCATGTGGAATGTCAAAATAGCTACTAGTGTTTTATACACGGTTTATAATTTTCATCTTTACGATTGCATATTTTACGTAAATATGACAAAACCTCTCGTTGTTAAAAAGAAAACTTAAATGCTTAAAACAGTGATGTGAATTATGCAATTTTTTTCAGCAATAACTACTAGAAAGAACAATGACAAGCACAAAACTGCCTGTGTGTTCGTTATAAGAACACGTCTTAGGTACTTGGCGTAGGTCGTATAAAGTATACGCTCCGTTGCGTTATGTTATGACCCCACCTTTTTTTATTGAGAAAATTCAAATTTGCATATTTCAAAAATATTTTTAAGACTTGTGATCGATGCAATATGTCATCATTAGAGTGATTGCGTATCGGTGAGATGGGCGAACATGTTTTTTGCAAGTTATACATTCAGTGAAGGTCTTTTTTCATATTTCGACGGGCAAAATTCGCACCTTTTCCCCTCACTAGCGCATTCTCGTTTTGAAGAAGGCAAATTCTCACGACTTAGACATTGCAAAGAAGGCATTGTTATCCACTTTATCATACGAACACGAATAATTGTTAACTATTAGATTGATAATATTAAAACTTTTATCTAGAAAGTAAAAAACCCATATTAGTGCTACAGCTTTGCATAACGGAGCTTTGAGCATTATGGATGATAACAAATTGTACGCTGAGCTTTCTTCCTGGGCTACAATTCAAATAACGGATTTTAGAATACCAAAATTAGGAGATTAAAGCGACAAGTATCTTCATACATAACGGTTCAGAATAAGTGAGGTTAGGGCCAAAAGACCACACAAAAGTCTTAAATGACGTGGGTTTCAAGACACAGCTCCAGGTCTACCGACCACAAGCTCAGTCAACTTAAGTTTTGGTAAATAACATCAACAAAACAGCCAAAAACGGGATTTTGGGATTTAGTGTCAACCCTTTCGAATGAACATTGTGTACTTCATACCGGGTATATAGCGATTTTGGAAGCCACCAGTTTAATGCTTTAGAAAGTGCTTCCAATCAGAATGGTGATTCTGGATATTTCAATTCAAATCTGCTTAGACGATAACAATAATTTAAGGTTATTTCGGGATCCGGATTATTTAATCTGTTAAAGAAATTTCTTTCTATGCTTAACACTGATAAGAGGAGAAGGCAGGTAAAACCATCGAAGAAATAAACCTTGTTCTAAATAGAAGTATTCAATCCTAGAAAGGTAGACTGGACTACAAAACTAAAAGGGCCATGTTGTCCAAATATCGGAGCTTGTATCAAAAAGTTTTGGTAGGTTCAATACCCACTATCTGTTGGAAATGTCATACAGAATTAAATATTCACGGCGTCATTCAAATATTTATAACTATATCTACATTGGTTTTATTTTGTTTTCTTCTAGTTTATTAGCTAAACCATGGCTGGAAAATCATTACTTCGACTGCAACTATTCTCAAACAAATGGTTTATGGAAAATTATAAAGATAAAAAATATATGTTTCATTTGAAGTGCATTGGAATTGCTCTGTGGTTTGTTGTCTTTTCTTTTGACACGGACTGCTTTCTTATCTCAAAGTGAGTATCGTTTTTACGTCGAAAGCACAAAAGTTAAGGACCTCACTAATGTAAATCTAAAGTATTTACATGTTAAACAGTCCATGGCTGATTTCGCTTATTCGTGCTATAAAGTCCTCTCCTTCTAGCACAAATATTTCGAAGGTTATTTTAGCTGTTTAAGAAATTATATCCTGATCTAGCAGTTAGTTGTTGGGCCTCAAATGTTTCACTACTTTCTAAACTTGATTTCAAGGGTTAGCGTTGATTTTAACTCTGTTCTCAAAATTTTACAAATAATTTATAATTAATCAATCGATTCATCGAGTAGGAAGTGATTCTTGTACAACCACATAGTAAGTGGCATAAACGAAGCAGAGCGACTTTGGTTTGTTTCATACCCAGAGTAGTTTCGTCTATTTTGCGAGATGAACACAACAACGAAATACTACTTTCATTCCTTTTCTTTTAACCTTCAAAAATGATTGAAGATAAAAAAACAAAAGCAATTTTATTCAAATCATTTGACGCTATAAGTTAAACGGATTTTTACTGCAAAATGTGGAGGATACTCTTATTTTAAAGTGTTTTTTCATGAAAAAGAAAACAAAACAAAATATCTTACATTAGAAAGATCTCAACCAATTCAAAAATACTCCTCATAAATATTGATTACATTTTAAACTCAGGCTTTCAAAGTCTGATGAACAAAGACCTTTAAAAAACAACAAATACTTTTTTAACGTTCTAAAATAAATAATTAAATTTACAGAGCTTAAAAATATTCTTTAATTTTTTATAAAAAAGTTTAATTCCAATAAAGGATTAACGTTTTAGAAAAAATTTTTTAGAAAATCCTTAAGTTTTGCTATGAAAAAATCAATATTTTCAAATGGATATTTTAGCCTTAAAATACTTTATTAATTAATACATTAAAGAGATTTTAAGTGTTGGTTAACAAAGCTGAAAACACAACAAAACAAGCTTGAAAAAGTAGATAATAGCTCTCGAAGGCAAAATTTTCGAAAGCACAAATTTTAAAAACATTAAAAAACTTTCCTAGAACGCCCTAGTAGCCCTATCAGAAATGTAAGGAATTTGGTTGGATTCCAACAATTGCTTAGTTGTTTTACTTTCTTGCTTAGAGGCATTTTGGTGATAAGTTTACACTAAAATACATGGAAAGTCAAGAAAATAAACCAAATCAATTATTTGGAGGAGTTAATCCATGCATGGTCCTTAGCTACCTGTAGGCATAAAAGATGTTTACAAGGCAACAATAATAACATGTTTTATTCTCATATTTAACAAAAAGCACATGAAATTATTGTATGAATTCTTTCAGTAGCATGTCGTGTCCCATATTTCATGAATACACAAAGGAGGTAAAAATGCCAAAATGAAATCTCAGGAATTAGTCAAAGATTGCTTACCTATAAGATCTCAATTTAAGTAAGTAAGAGTTCTATATTTGGCTACGCCGAATCTTATATACCCTAAACCATATATGGAAGTCTAGTTCAGTGAAGTAATTCCAATCAAAAAGATAAATGTTGGAATAACAGGGAGTTAATAATTTTACATAAAAATGTTATCGGTTCTTAATAGGTTAAGCATTTAAAAAAGTTTTGTATATTCTCGAATATCTCTTCTGAAGCTTTTAAATGAGACCCATGTTGGTAATTTTCTGTGAAAAGTTCAGAGGCCCATAATTCGGAAAATAAGGTCTCGCCCCAATTCAATCGACTTCGTTATGCATAAGAACTCGGAAACTACAAACAAAATGGCAAACTTAGATATACCCTTTTTCCACTTTTATATACATCTACTCGTATATATATGTATATATATTGTAGATTTTACAACAGCAATGTAAGGAAGCAAGCAGTTGCTGCTAGCTAGAATATTATGATAACATCTTTGAATACAGAAAAAAATTGATATAAAAACACAATTAAGAAAGCAAAATGTTGTTAACGGTTAAATCACGACAATTAAAGCATTTGCTACAAGTTTTTTCTAGTTGTTTTTGACAAGATAATAAACATAGAAAGAAAAGACACATTACCTTAAGAAAATCTCGTTTGATAAACAACAACCACAATAGCAATATCTTTTAAATATCTTAACTTTAGTACTTTTTATATTACTTTAGGATCGGGACATGATGAGAATTGTGAATTACCCAATTATATAACGATTCCAAGTTTTATTGCCGTGATGCGATAAGACGAAAAGATATCACTGCTATAAACAGCTCCCTATAGCTAAGTATGCTATTTTAAATTGAAGTTGCTGCTAACCAGAATATTATGATAACATCTTTGAATACCAAAAAATTGATATAAAAACACAATTAAGAAAGAAAAATGTTGTTAACGGCCAAATCAAGACAATTAAAGCATTTGCTACAAGTTTTTTCTAGTTGTTTTTGACAAGATAATAAACATAGAAAGAAAAGACACATTACCTTAAGAAAATCTCGTTTGATAAACAACAACGACAATAGCAATATTTTTTAAATATCTTAACTTTAGTACTTTTTATATTACTTTAGGATCGGGACATGATGAGATAACTTGTGAATTACCCAATTATATAACGATTCCAAGTTTTATTGCCGTGATGCGATAAGACGAAAATATATTACTGCTATAAACAGCTCCCTATAGCTAAGTGTGCTATTTTAAATTGAAGTTGCTGCTAACTAGAATATTATGATAACATCTTTGAATACAGAAAAAATTTATATTAAAATACAATTAAGAAAGCAAAATGTTGTTAGCGGCCAAATTACGACAATTAAAACATTTGCTACAAATTTTTTCTAGTTGTTTATGACAAAACAATAAACATAGAAAGGAAAGACTCATTACCTTAAGAAACAACAACAAAAGCAATATTTTTAAAATATTTTAATTTAAGTACTTTTTATATTACTTTACGATTGGGACATGATAAGATAACTTGTGAATTACCCAATTATATTTTGAAGAGCTTAAAGAAGTTGTGAAAATTATGATAAAAATAAAACGATTCAGACATAATATTAATCGCGTTGATTACAACAATGGATCAAAGATATAATCTACAGATTCAGAAAAAAAAAAAACTTTTTTTTGCATGTAATTGATGTCATCAAGTTGTAGATATCATCTCAGCAATAGAAGGAATGGGTGGAAATACAAAAATAATACCAAAGAAATTTTTTTCAGTGCAGTTTTAAATTCAAATTTTTTCCTAAAATCTTTGAGGAAACAAATTATAGGAAAGAGAGAGAGAGAGAGAGAAAGAAAGAGATTGTACTGAAATTTCTTTTACTGTTTAAACAAGAATGTATTGTAATAGGCTTTTGACCCTTGCATACATCTATGAGGAATGTGTGGATTGAAAAAGTTGCTTACATTTGCAACATTTTTCATCTTTAACAATAATTTTGCTGCGCGTAGACTTAGCAGATTCAGCACTTCTTTTGTTTATTTAGCATCAAAATTACCGTTTTAGCACTATTTTTAACACTTTCCAACTCTTCATTTACCATTTTCAGCATTTTTAATTAATATAATTTGCAAAATGTTCCAAATAATAATAAGTAATAGTGTTTCTGCAAAACAGTACTTTTCCCGTGCAACAATTACAATAATAGCATCGTAAGGTATGGCAACATAATTTTATAATTGATTTTTAACCTCTTTAAGCACTTTTTGATATTTCTGAATTGAAAAGTTGTAACTTCAAATCTTACTGCGGATACCTAGAATAAATTTGCCTAAGTACATAATATGCCCATATGTATGTACATATGTGTATGTCAGGTTTCAAATTGATTGTTTAAAAATAGCAACAGCACTTGAATCTTTGCTTTGCTTACATGTTTTTCAGCAAATAAAAAACTAAATGTCTCATCATTTACAAAACATTTTATTATAAACCAGACCTGGGAGGATTAAATTACATTTCAATAACAATTACAATTATACGTAATGTAAAATTGAAAATTTTCAATTACAAATTACAAGTAATTGTAGTTGAAATCAGGGACTAAAATCAATCACAATTATATGTCATTGTAATTGAAAATTGTTAATTACAAGTTAAAAGTAATTGTAATTAGGCAGTGATAGTTACTTTTAATTGAACAAAATTCAATTATTTTCTTAAAAATATTAAGTGTAACTAAAAATTCTGAAAATGAACTTCTAAATCGCTTGGAATAATTTCAACTATTTTATTAAAAATTCAATTGAAACTCTTTAGCTGTAATTTTTAAAAGATTATGTTTCTGAACTGCTTTTTGTACACTACACAATGATTGCTTACAATATATATTGTACATTATATACATATGTATTCGTAAAATACTTTTATTTATAAAAGTTTACCAGCTTGCAATTTTCAAAGTTATATCGTTTTATACTCATACAGCTAAGAAATTTTGTACAATTAATTGAAAACAATTAAAAAAAAACTTTAACTACTTTAGCACCAATGGAAAGGTTGTTTCAGTCGATGGTATTATTTTAACACCTAGGCGACAGAGCTCAACATATGAAAATAATAAAAAAATTATTTTACTTAAAGCAAATAAAAAATTTGATTAAATTCGAACTTATTTGAGTGTATAATGTATATACATACCTACATGTGTAAATATCTTCTGTTGCATTATTTGTTTCACTGTGTTTTTGTTTTTAAATATAGCACTTAAATTATGTGTTTAGCATGTGCATGTTATTGTTAATTTTTGTAATTAAAGATATTTTTTTTAATAAAAATAATTAAAAAAGTATTCATTACACAATTTTATTTCAATTACGTAATTGAATTTTTCAATTACAATTACATGTAATGTGTAATTGGATTTTTTCAATTACAAATTACAAGTAATTGTAATTGCAGTTTTTCAATATAAATTACATGTTATGTGTAATTAAAAAAACTCGATGTTAATTACAAATATGAAATGTTATTGTAATTGTAATTGGAAAATTCAATTACAATTGCATTAGTAATTAATTTAAAAATGTAATTGACATCCCCCAGGTCTGTTATAAATGAAGCAATAGCAAAAAGCGAATGCAAAAAAAGAGAAAGAAACGCATATGCTTAAGCTGACTATGTGCTTCTTTCTGCAGCAAAGCATTTATTTTGAAAAAGTTTGCCATTTATGGTGTAATAAAAACAACGTTTTTAAAATGTATTTTCTTATGTATTGTAAGTAATAAATATCTAAATACGTTTTCAATGTTAAAAAGGATGAAAAGCAGCTAGTTGCAGAAGTAACAGAAAGAAAAAGCAATCTTAGTAAGCTACAACTTCATAGTTTCAAAGTAATCGCTTTGTTGATTGCTTTGCTGCAGAAAGAAACACACAGTCAGCTAAAGCAAATATATTTCTTTCTTTTTTGCATTTGCTTTTTGTTGCGCATTTTTCCACAGCAACAATTAAGCCACTACACATTCATTGCAAATAGTCACTGGTGTATGTGATATTAATTAAAATTAAATTAAGTATTATTTTTAGTGTGTTTTTAAGACTGTTTTTGTTTAATAAATGACTTATTGATTTAAGGAATTTGGTTTTTTTCAATAAAAATAAATATTTTTAAGACATAAACAGAAAGTAACCATAATGATAAAATTATGAACTCTCCAAGAAAAGATTTGCTTAAAATCGCCACTTGCTTAATATCGCCACTCTGTTAAAGCACATAAATATTTTTTTTTAGCAGTTTTAAGCAGATTTTTGGTGCCAATTTGGCTCCCAAATTTTTTTTAGATCTGGCTACACCGCGACTAAACAATTCAATAAAATTTAGCTAGTAAAGTCTATGATATTTGAGTTGATTAGTGCTATTGAAGACCAGAAGCAATAATTTTTGCACTGTCCGGAATGAGCTGAACTTATGTGTCACAGTACCGCCTATTATTCCCATAACAAGGGTTAACATTATTTAAATATTTCGGAAAATAAAATGCATTTTTGCCTCTTAACAAAAACTTAATCTAATTCTGGCAAATATTTTTATGTGCCTTGAAAAATCATGTTTGATAAACAACATTAACTATAAGAACGTACTTTTAATTAGCATTTAACAAATTGAAAATCAAAAAGATAGTTGTAAAAAATACAGCCAAAGACAGAAAATTAATATTTTTATTGAAGAACAAATCCTAAAACTTAAGTGGCGACGAGGATAGGACTGGATATTTCAATATTATATACTCAATATGCTACAAATTTTTTCTAGTTGTTTATGGTAAAATAAAAACATAGAAAGAAAAGACACATTACCTTAAGAAAATTTCGGTTGAAAAACAAATTATCTTAATTTTAGTACTTTTTGTTTTTTTTAGGATTGGGACATGATAAGATAAGTTGTGAATTACCTAATTAAATATTAAAGAGCTTAAACAAGTTGTGTTATTATGATAAAAATAAAGCGATTCAGACATAATATTAATGGCGTATATTGTTGATCACAGCAATGCATCAAAAACAAAGCAATTTTTGCGTCTCAATGCTGGACGCCGATGATTCTGAAGAAAACTGGCTAATTTCTCGATGTCGCAATCGTTCTCTCGTTCGAATAAGTACATATAGAACAAAAACAATTTTTCAGAATTTGTTTTTGTTTTGAGTGTAATTGTGCGAACGAATGAACGATTGCAACGTCGTGAAACAGGCCCTAAATAATATTTTTGCCAATCATATTTTGTTTGAGAGAAAAAAAAAACTGCAGACCAAATACGAAAATAAAAGAATGCATAAGAAGCAAGAAAGTTAATAAATTAATTAATTCCTGTCATCAAGTTGTAGATACCATCTCAGAAGTACAAGGAATGGGTGGAAATAAAAAAAATAATGCAAAGAAAATTTTCTCACTGTAGTTTTAAATTCAAAAATTCTCTTAAAATCTTTAAGGCAGAGTAAGTAAATGCGCAGCACAGAGTAGCTCTTTTCTGTTCCTTTGCGCAAAGAGCAGAGCCAACTTGTTATTGCGCATTGCTCTGCGCCAATATGTTTGCTCTGTGTCATGAAGGAGCAGCGCTTGGCTCTTTTTTTGCGCTGCATCTTTTTATTGCGCAATGCGCAAAAGAACCAATAATGCGCATGGATCTTTTACTATGGTACAAAACATATTTTTTAACGTCAGGATTATAATGTGAAAATCACTTTAATAAATATATTATTTGATTTATGTGTTTAGGAAAGTGTTTCGGACAGTTTAGAAGATTGTTCATCGTTTTTTTAATATAGCTAATATTGAAATTTATTAGTATTTATTTATTTTATTTATATTATTGTCTATTTATGTATGTATATGCATATTTATATGTTTGATCGCATGCATAAATGTATGCATGTATGTACATATTTATGTGTGTATGCATACGTACGAAAAAGTAGTGTTATGTATTTTTGTGGTGCGTTCCTACGAATTACCATGAATAATATTTTAAAATGAAAACAAAATTTTCATGGAGGATCTTTTAAAGTGCATAATTTATTACTAAGTCCTAAGCGGCGCTTTTTTAGTGTAGTTGTTGGGAAGTGAGTAAAAGGAGGAATGTGTTGAAAATAAAAAAAAAAAGTTGTTTAAATTTGCATTATCTTTCATCTTTAGACTAAGCAGTTATGCAGTTCAATTAAATGGAGCTAGAAAAATCTACAATAATTGGGTTAATTATTGCTATTGAAGAACAATATTAAATTTGAAAATTGACAATAAACTTCAAAAATAGATCAGTTTTCTAGAAGCTGATCAAGCATTTTCTTTAATAACTTTTTTAAATATAGAAAACAACTTTCTTGTAAAATCAACGTATCACACATGCCTTGTTCAATTCAATTTGAAGTTCTGCATCAAAATCAATGTTGCTATATTGAAAAACAATTTTGTATATGTATCTCCGCTTATCGCTATTTTCCTTATTATTACTTTTGTTTTTATCGATGCCATTTCTCATTTAATTTAAAAAAATTTAATTTTTGTATCCCATAGCATTTTTAAGCGTCTTTGCCATTTGGAATTTAATTCAAATATTAATATATATTTGTAAATACAAGTCAGATAAAAGGGTAAACACATATCTAGATGTAAAATTTAATTTGGTTAGTTCGCAAATATACGTACATACATTTTTGGACAACATTAAACATGTAAAATAAAGCTGCCAGTTTTTTATCTGTTTTTAAATGCAATGTTCTCGTAGAGAAAATTATAACAAATAGCCAAAAATTTCCCTAAGTATTTTAAATACGGCCAAAAATCTCGCCTCCCACCATTTGAAAACTGTAATCGACAAGAGAAAATTTTTATCGCCACGTTTGGCGAGAAATCACCATAACTGACAATACTGCTGCTAGGTCAGTTTAGCTTTCTGTATCTTTTGGCCGTTTACTTAAAAAAATATTGTATAATATATATATAATATAATATAATATATAATATATTGTATATATATATATATATATATATATATATATATATATATATATAATATATTGTATGTATTGTATTGTATATATATAATATAATATATAATATATTAAAATGAAAAAATATATAGAATTTCTTAAATATGATATTGGGCTAAATTGCTTTACTTACTTAGTATGTTAAAACTACAAAAAACCTTAATTTTACAGCGTTATCTGCAGTAAATTTAAAAGAACAACTTTACTGGTTGACTTCTTGTTTACTTTCTTGTTCAACTTGCAAATTTATAAAAGAGTGGAGCCAACTAATTTAACAACTATGTATATGTCCATGTAATTGGTCAATACGTACGAACAAGTATACACACAATAAATAAGAAACGGTTAGAAAAAAAATGAAGTTTAATATTTCTTTAATAGGTGCGTTCACAACATATGAGTTGTTTACTAAAATGTATTAAATGGAGGTTTTATGGCTTTTATACTTTGAGTATAAAAGTATCTAACTCAAAATAACATTGGCCACTCAAAGGCCATTTTATCCTTTCAAGTTCATTCGGCCTCTTTTATTTCGTTGTCAGCTACTCCTGCTCTTTATATCCGTGTATGGGCGTCAGTATTACCTTAAATTTTTAACAAACTAAAAAAGGTATAACAGACATGATCAATTCGCCGTCTCCTGTGTTCTGTTGCTTCCTCTTGTGTTTTTTTTACTAACATTATTGCAAAAAGCATAAAAACCTAACAAATTTAAAATTACTATTGGTTACCTGTTGCTTCCGCAATGCATTGTCATTCATCGTGAAAATCTGAAGTTCATTGCCCGTCAAAAGATCCACTGACTTTTCGAAAGCTCTCACGTGCAATTGTGATAAGTTTTGGGATTCCAGAAAAGTTGTACAAATGGTATTGCTATTTTGTGTAAATATTTGCTACAAAACTAACAATAATTAAATATAACAGCTAATTAGGTAAAAATATATGCTCATTTTGCTAATCATATTTTGTTAATTGATAATTGCCTTGTAGATATACACGCAAAATTCAAACAAAGAATGTTGCGAAACAAATATCGCATTTCATTTTGCTGGTATTTAATATTTTGTCGAGCCAAAGTTATTGTTACATTATATTTTTATAACCGACTTCAAAAAAAGAAAGAGGTTATAAAATTCGGCTTAATGTTGCATTTTTTATATTTGTGCCTCCAGAACTTAGTCATTTCTGATCCGATTTTGAAAATATGATAGATTATGATTACAGATTGGTCCCGTTTTAAAAACAGTTCATAATCTTAAAAATTAAAAGGTGTCCCCATACAACATACACATTTTTTACGTCTATTATGAATTGTAAAGGGAAATTCTGCAAATTTAAAATTACTGTGTATTACTATAGCTCCCAAAAACAAAAAGTTATAGAAAAATAAATCTAAAAATTAAAGGGTACCCCCATAATTGATGTAAATTTACTTATATGGGCCTATCTTTTGAACCGTTATAGACAAACGCTTGCAAATTGGACAAAATGTCGATTGCTATGGCCGTTATGGTAATAAGTATTAATATTACAAATTAAAAATTAAGGGGTGCGCCAATAGTTCATTTAATTTTTTATATATTGCCATACTTTTTAACAGTCATAGACAAACGCTTGGAATTTACAACGAATCTGTATTGGTAGGTCCGCTATAACAACAAGTATAAAAAATGGATTTGGAAGTTAAAGGGTGTCCTAATAGTTGATATAATTTCAAGTGTGTGGCCGTACTTTTGAACCATTATAGATAGAACGCTGAAACTTAAGAGGGACCTGTATTTCTAAGTCGGCTATATCAACGAGTTTATAATTTGAATTTAAAAATTAAAGGGTGTCTCATAATTACTGTAGATTTACTTTTAAACCGTTATAGACAAACGCTTGTAAATTTGACGCAAGGTTGATTGCTAATGCCGTTATAGTAATTAGTTGAAATTAAAAATTACATTATAAATGGTGCACCAATAGTTCATTGAATTTGGTATATGGCCATTCTTTTAAACAGTTGTAGACAGACGATTGAAATTTACAAAGAACCTGTATTACTAACTCCCCTATAACGACAAGTATAAAATTTGGATTTGGAAATAAATGGGTGTCCCAATAGTTAATATAATATGGCGTATGTGGCTGGACTTTTGAACCGTTATAGACAGACAGCTGATATTTACAAGGGACATGTTTTGCTAAGTCTGCTATAACAAGAAGGGTTTTCCCAAAATTAATGTAATTTGTTCTATATGGCCGTATTTTTTGAATTGTTCTATATAAACACTTTAATTTTAGACAGAATGTTTACTACTTTATTTGGTATAATAAGAAGTATAAAAATGTTATATTTTAAATTAAATAGTTGATATAATCTGATGTATAACCTGATTGTTAAACCTAGTACAACAGCAAGTATATAATTTGAATTTGGAAATTAAAGAGTGACCCTCTCATTTGGAAAAGTATAAAGTTTGGAGATATAAGTGTGTATATTTGAAAAAACGTCTCAAATAGTGCTATTTTAAAATCCAAAAAAGGCATTTTGTTGTATATGGCACATTTTGGGAAATATTTTTTTTATGCTTTACGGTACATGCCATGGCGAACTCATGTACAAGGTGGTGGCATTAGCGAGTTTATTCATCGCCGTCGTTGCACAAAATACCAAACTCCATACATAAAAAAATCAGCGTCAAAGTTTTTTATATGAAGTTTGACATTTCCTGCAACGATAAAAATGAATGAATTCGCCACTGCGACCACTTGGTACACACGTTATATTAGTTACAATTAGTAAACACTATAGTTTGTAAATGTAATTTACTGTGCAATTTGAAAAAAATACCATGTTTACGACCTGGGAATGTTTTGGATGTTATTAAAATTTTATAAGAAATTCTTCATGATCTTAAATATATTGATCATATAATTTTATGGAGCGACTCTTGTGTAGAACACAATAACAATAAAATATTGTTGTCTACTCTCCTAAAATTTTTGCATAAAGAAAATAATTTAAAACAATAACTCAAAAATCTCCTGAACCAGGGCATTCGCAAATTCAAGAGATATAGGCTGTACATAGTGCGTATACCGTCCCTAGTTTAAAGTAGCTTTGCGCTAAAAATCAAAGCAATTTATTTTAATATTTTTCGCGAAAATTCATGCTTGTAAAGTTGTTTTGGTAAAAATATATTATATTCTTTATAAACCACACAAACATCGAAGGAAGGAGACACTTGACGAAAAAATAATTTTTTGTTTATTATTTCCACAATTCAAAAATATATTGTCGTTTATGAAGAAATAGCAAATACTTAACTAATAAATTTTACGTATCCCCAGCATTTACGAAAAAGTAAAGGAGCCATAAAAATGAATACAATATTATCAAAATCGAATATGTACATCTATACACATTTCACTTGTTGGTAAGAAAACGTAAATGCCAATTTTAGCAAGATTTAAATACACAATTAAAACGCAAATAAAACCGACTTCAAAACAATTAAGCTTTCTGTCTATAATGGTTCAAAAGATTGACCACATACATCCAGTTAAATAAACTATTAGGACACCCTTTACAATCCAAATTTTATACTTGTCGATAAAGCGGACTTGGAAATACAGGTTCTTTGTTAATTTCAACAGCCTGTCTAAATATGTTCAACAGTTTCGCCTTATACTTCAGTTTACCTTAACTATTGTAACAACCTTTAATTTTATTAATAATACAGGTTCCTCGCAAATTTCAGCTCTTTGTCTACAACGGTTTACAAGTTATGCTATAAACACAATC
The DNA here is from genome assembly GCA_916610165.2 of Gymnosoma rotundatum. Lineage (NCBI taxonomy): Eukaryota > Metazoa > Arthropoda > Insecta > Diptera > Tachinidae > Gymnosoma > Gymnosoma rotundatum. The sequence continues at coordinate 82,236,044 of OU744336.1, forward strand.
ATGTCCACCGACCATCGACTACAAGATGCCAAAAATAGAATACATGCATGCTTATGAGAATAATTCTTTTAGCCGCTACACGACTACCGACTACACGGCTAAATTTGTAGCCCGTAGCCAACTTAGGATAATTTCTATTTTTCTTGGCTACAAAAAACAGATTAGTGCTGCCAATACAATAAATGCATGAAATGGTGTTTTTAAAAACGCAATACATTAAATATCGCTATTAAAACGCGAAAAACTTTTATAGTGGCACCATTGAAAAATAATAATCATCTGTTCATTTGTTTACATTTTTCATTCACATTTTATTTGGCGCATTTTTCATTTACTTTTTATTTGTAAAATTTTCCATTTAGTTCTTTTCTTATCAATTTCTAATTTGTTTCATTTATATTTATTTTATGGGTTTTTTATTGAAGTTGATAAGTATATAATAGTCATTTTTACTGTTTATATGTATTTATTATATTGTTTAATGTAAACGTTTAGTTCAATTTACATGCAAATATGGCCGTGGACACTTCATACACTTATAAAGTTAATAAAATTTTCTTGAGACATTTGAAATTTTTTTTTCATACAAATTCACTTAAAAAAATCAAGTTTGTTTTGTTTTGGTTAACTTTAATACATATGTCAAAACCGATGTTTATTTTTTGTAGTTAGTGGTCGGTAGTCGTTAAAAGAATTAATTAGCTGGCGACTTGGCTATTTTTGAAGCCAGCTACTTTTTTAGTCGGTAGTCGATGGTCAGTAGCCTTTGATTGTGTTTATAGCATTAAGCCACATACATCAAATTACATCAACTATTGGGAGACCTCTTAATTTACAGGTCAAAATTGTATGCATGTTGTTATAGCGGAGTAAATTTCAACCGTATGGCTACAATTGTTCAATAGTATCGCCATATACGTTAATTTAATATTTTGAATATTTATAGATGTTATTACAACGGTCACAGTAATCGATACTATATCTAATTTTCAAGCTTTTTTTATTGTAAAGCGCTGCACTTTACGGCTGATAATACATGTAAAAACATTAAAGGACATCCTTTTATTTTTAAAATTATAAACTTATTCAAAAAAAGAAAAACATTTTCAAATCGGTTCACCAAAGTCCGAGTTCTGTGGGCGCTTATCAATTCGTCCTTTTTTTTTAAGTCGGTTAAAAACATAAAAGTTATTACCTGTTAACACCATAAAAAATGCACTTTATTTAAGTGGATTTGAAAACCAAAAGTTTAAAGTTGACCGGTCTTTTTCCATCTTAGTAAACCAGTAACAGAAGTTACCAGTATTTCGAAAAATATTATTTAAGGCCAAATTATGATGTTAACTAATGTTTCTTAAATGCTTTTAAGTTTTTTAGTTTTCTATAAAAACTACGAATATATGTATATATGATACTTAATGCTACTTTAAACACTATAATACAGACAAAATTTGTTAAACCATAAATATTGGAATTCCTTATGCGCATTCCACTCATAAATGGAAGACAAAAAAATTTACGTTATAAACACAGCGCCACCTATTTGTCGTATGATTTACACATTAACTAAGAGAAATCTAACAGTACATATATATGAAAGTAGGCGCCTTAATTTTTAAATTTGTTATTTTTGATAATAGGAAGCTGGAAAGCTGGAAAGCCATATTTGGATTTGTTCAGCATAAGCCAAAAATTTGCTTGCCCACGTCTTATAAATGGCAATAGTAAACAATTGACCGTAGAAGATTAATGCCGATAATCAAGTAAAAGTGATCTTATTATGATTTATAAAAAAACCTTTAAATACAAAATGTTATTTTAAATAATTAAATCTTTATAAATTCAAGAGCTCTACGTAGAAAACATCTAGAAATAAAATAAAGTCATAACAATAAAAGTTTATAAAGATTTTTTTTATTTTTTGCCAATAAAATATGTCAAAAATTGATTGATGAGCTGGTGTGCACAGCATGTAGCCGAAATCGATTAACTGGAACCAAAATAAAAAAATATTTTTTGTCTGAAGGCCATTTGGTCAATTCATGAGAAAAATTTTAATTCTAAAATGTGGTGTCTATCTCGTAATTCAGAAAAATTTTCACGTTTTTAGAGTAGATAATTAAGCATATTTGAAGGAACTGGTTACTAATTGCATTACCTAATCGATTATTTTTAGAAGGCGTGAGACTAAAGTAATGTGTTTTTTGCAATGAAGCAATCAAGTAGTTACTTTTATTTTTTTGAAATTGGTTTTTTTTAATTCAAGGAACTAGTTTTTAAATTTGAACCAAAAGCTATTCCTGTCGCCTTCGTAAGAACTAGTTTTAAAAAAGACTAAGAATTAATTTAATAAAATTATAAAACATAATAACCAAAATGCTATATATATATATATATATATATATACAGTATTGTTCGAAACCTAAGCAACTTTTTCCCACTAAGTAATAATAGACTCATATCTTTTCTTTAAATAAATTTATAGAAAATATTTTTTTTATTTACTACTACACAATGTGTCTATAACCTAAAAATAACAATAAAAATTAAATTCCATTTCTTTGGAAGTTATAATAAAATAAAAACAAAATTAACTTAAAAATTCGTTGTTCAAAACGTAAGCAACTTTTAATATTTGGTATGATATCCTTTGTTCCTTACGACCTCAACGCATCTTTTGGGCATAGATTCAAAAAGATTCGATATAATAGTTGTTGGTATAGCCTCCCACTCTGATTTTAGACAGTTCATCAACTCCTGTTTATTTTTAAAGCGTCGAGTTCCAACTCTCCGTTTTAAAATTTCAAAGAGGTTCTCTATGGGATTCAAGTCTGGCGATTTAAGTGGCCAATCCAAAACCTGAATCCCATTAGCTGATAATCAATCCTTGACTAACTTCGATGAGTGTTTTGAGTCATTGTCATGTTGAAACACCCATAGAAGTGGCATTTCCCACTCAGCATAGTTAAGCATGTGAGTTGCTAAAATGTCTCTGTAAACAAAACGGTCCATTTTTGTTTGAATTTCTACAAAGGGACCAACACAACTGGCCGAAAACAAGTCCAAACCATCATATTTCCACCCCCATGCTTTATTGTGGCTTTTGAGCTACCCTTTTTTTGGTCTTCTCATGTGGCAAACTCCATCTGAATTTATTAAATTAAATTTAGATTCATCACTAAACAAAAGTTTTCCATTTCGATATAGTCCAATCCATATGTGCTCTAGCAAAATCCAACGTAAAACAGCCAAAAACTGAGAAAATCAAAGACTACGTTACAATCAATCAAACAAACCCCTTTTTTAAATGCTTCTTAGTCAGCATAGGTTTCTTAGATGGCATGAAACTCCTTAAGTTTTGTTCCAATCAACGTTTTCTTACTGTGGAATAACTAATCTGAAGTTCAACCTCATTCAATATGTCTTTCGACGAAATAAATGAATTTTTTTAACTAGACGGAAAATTTTCTGATCTCTTCGATCAGAAGTTTTTCGAGATCGCCCACTGCTATTGGCTTCCTCTACTTTCGCAGTAGCTTTATACTTTTTTTATAAGTCGGGAAACTATTGATTTATTAATATTAAATTGGTTTGCTATAGCAATTTGGGATTTACTGTTATTAAAAAGTTTAAAAAAGCTTAAAAGCTGATCCATAACGTGTTCGCGTCATTGTTGCACTTCTAAAGAATTGGTACTACTTAAATGCACAAAATCATCCAAAATTATTTTTTCAATATCAATCATAACGGGACTAAAATTTTTGCTTAAAATTTTGTTTGTTGTTTTAGTTAATATTTGGCAACAAATGCAACAATGTAAAAGTTGCTTGGGTTTCGAACAGCGAATTTTTAAGTAAATGTTGTTTTTGTTTTATAAATTCTTCCAAAGACATAAAATGTATTTTTTGTTGTTATTTTAGTATGTAGGCTATATGTATAATAATAAATAAAAGGGAAATTTTTCATTATTCTATTTAAATAGGACATATACGACCATGAGTATTTGCTGGGGAGAAGTTGCTTAGGTTTCAAACAGTACTGTATATATATATATATATATATATATATATATATATATATATATATATATATATATATATATACATATGCATTTTCCTTTGTATCTATTTAAATAAGTAGAAATTAACAGTATTTATAAAAATAAAATTCAAAAGTGTAAGGAAAAATTAGTTTGAGAATTCGCTTTCATTTTCCAATTTTTTGCGTTTTAAGCATTCAGATTTAAAATGTTTGTTTTTTGCAGCTTTAATTGCTTTGCCCTCCCCATAAAAGTCAACCTCTGTACTAGCTCCTGAAGACGTTGCAACTAAAATCAAAAAAATATATATAAACAGGTTAATTTTACATTTGTTTGTTATTAAAGTTAAAAGTCATTAAGAACAGTACTTACGAAATAATATATTGATTACTTTATTAAAGTCAAGCAGCCGCTTTTTTCCTTGTATTCCTTCAATATTATAATTAAGAATTATATCCTTTGAAAATATGTTTGTTAATCCTTTACTCAATCCCTAGGTTCCCAAAAGTCGCTTCACTGAAGATACCTATATACAAAAGTAAATAAATTTAAAGTTATATTGAAATTTAAAAAAATTCATTTAAATATATTAATAATATATAAGCATTTTAATACTTACGATTCCACTTTTATTTTCTGAATTTATAATATTTTCCAAATTGGTGGGTTCATCTGCAGAAGATATTAGAAACAATGTTGTTAATTTTGGTTCTTCAAAATGGGATTTGAAAGATGAGTTAAGAGCAACAATTTGTTTTGATAGTACATCACAATGACATCAATGATATAGCGTTAGAATTGATTACATAGCTGTTATTTACATTTGCATGTATACATGCGTCTATGCATATTCACCTTTTAAACTAGTAATTTCTACTAGTGTCTTAACATTCATTATATTTTGTAGTTCTAATAGTTCTAATTATTTGCTATTAAGCTCATTTAGACGTTTTAACATATCTAAAACAAAGATACGCAAAATATAACTCAAACACAGTTAAGCTATACTAAATAATTTTTATGTTTATTTCTATTTCCAAAATTGATTGCATATCATCATCTTGTTTTTGTTGTGATTTATTTTTAGCTATAAGACAGTAAAATATTAAGTACATATGTATCAGAGAACTGCACGAGTACACCGCAACGCATGAGTACACCGCATACTTACTCTATACTTTTCATACTCGAGTATATTAAACACCGCAATAAAAAGTTGCGGTGTTTATTTTACCCATTCTTGTAAAAACGAGTATCAAAAATATCGCAATCAGAATTTTAAGTATTTTTCATACTCGTACGCGAGAATTTTTTTAAATCTCTTTATTTGTAAGCAACGTTGCCACATTTTTACCCTACTCGTATTAAAGTTTTTTACTGCCGTTTTAAGAAATACTGCATTGTATGCAGATCTATTTATAAACAATAAAAAAACAAACTTTGATCAAATCTATTGCTTAAACATTATAAGCAGAAAAACAGACAACAACCGTTTTCATAGGTATGAAATACAACACATATTTAATGAATAAAATGCAATAAAAACCGCTTAAAGGCACAGCTTCTGTACACTATTTAAAGCAGGTATACTTATTTTGTTGCTGTTTTTTATGAACAATTATTTTCAGTTTATGTGCCTTGTTGTCATAAACGTGCTACTAACGGTATTTAGAAAAACAAAATGATAAAATGAATCCGTGAATAAAAGGAAAATTACTTAATTTTTTTAGTTTTAACAAAACTGTATATACGCTGATGTAGTATATTAATTCCTCATAAATAATAATAAATAAAATAAATTCTATCCTGTGTGACTTAAAAAAAAAACCCTAACAAAAACGTAATATAATAAAGAAAAAACTATTCTTGAGTTATTAGTAAACTTTTGTTGTGTTTTTAATAAATTAAAATATGGCGAATTTTACGGGTTCTATTTAATTTATTTTATATTAAATAAACTTTCATAATTTTAAAGAAATATGTATGTTAGCTAATTTAGACATTGGCGACTTTTGATATTGTGTTTGATTTAATAATTCTGATCTGCTAACTCTGTTTTCCTCTCACTACACACGTTAAAATCTCTCTCTTGCTGTTTGTTGTGAGTATGAGTACGAATAAAGTAAAGCCAGCATCGCAAACATTTTACTTGAGTATGGTAGACACTTATACTCAAATGGAATGGGTATAGTAAATACTCGCACTTAAGAAATGCGGTGGCGATCACGCCGCAACCGCATTTAAGATGAGTATACTTAGAGCAAAGACAATAAATTTATAAAGATGTTGCACTCTGAACATTTAAAAAATCAAAAATTATGAGCAGTTTCATGGTAGCGGGGGTAAGAGATAAGAGGGAAGAAATTTCTGTGAGCGCAACCAAAACTCAAGAGAGCACAATATTAGTTTTGTAAACAAGACAGATTCATACACACATGCGTTTAAAAATGTGTGTGGATGTTCATAAGAAATGTTTTGTTAAAGTAAAGTATTGAGAGACAAAAACACACATTTAACATATAGAAACGTACATACATACTTTCATATCTACATATAAAGAGGAATGTGCTTCATAAAATTTTATTTTTGAATTCTATTTTTCCTACTTATTTAAAAATTGTTTGTAAAATAAGCTTAAAAACGAAACTATATGACTGCTCTTGTTATTGTAGGGTAACTATACATTTTTATTTGTGTATTTTTAAAAATATGCGTAATCGCACCGAACTAATCATACCCTAAATTATGTAGTAATTTTTTTAGCATTTATTCTTGTGGATACTTAATATGTGTTTTAAGAAATTTCAAACAATGGTAATAAAATAAGGCACTTATTAATGTATATTTATTATTAAATATTTTGTTAAGTATATTTAGCCTGCATATAGGTTCAATATATATAAACCTCAATATGAATTTGATAGCTAAATTTATATATATAAATTGCCAAACAAAATAAATTACTGGCGCTTTAAAATTGAGACTTTCCAAGTACTTGTTACTTTGCACTCATGTGTTTCCCATGAGCAATGCTTTCTTAGCAACATTAGTATAAGTAAAATTAAGACAACAAATAAAATATCACAACACACCACGATAATTTATTTATGCCTTTTATATGGGCACTTGCAAGTTAATAATTAAAATTAAATTACGGGAATTTTAAATTAAATTTATTATCTTTAAAAAATATTGTGCTAATTATCCCGAGCAAATTATTAAAATCACCAATTTTTTGATTTTTTCAATTTTCCAACTTTTCTGGAGGGATTTTCAAAAAATTTTTTCCGTAAAAACCTTCTACTTGAAAATACGAACAACTGAAAAAATGCTACAGAAATCGGCACAGCTGTTCTCATTTTATGAATTACTATACATTTTTTACACCATTTTTATATATAAGATTCGAACACTATGTTCACTGCAATTGAGACGCTAAACTAGTATTTTTCTTAGAATAGTGATAAAAGTTAATAAAACAAATATTAATAAATGTTATTGAAACAAATTAATTAATGTTAATAATTATGGCATTTAATTTATATGTATGTAGTAATTAAATTTAGACAATAAATGAATTTAATCTACTTTATTCGTGCTTGATTGCTTCAAATATAAATATTTCATGATATTCTCATGAAACATTTTTTATTTAAAAGTAGAAATTGAAATGTATTACTGCGTAGAAAGTATATTCATATGGCCATTTCGCTACTGCTATTTTAGCTCATTAGTGGATTTTACCCAAATTTTGTATAGAAAACTTGAAAGTCTTATATAAAAAGCCAAATTGATTAAATAAGAACTCTATTGAATCAATAAGAGAAAAAGACGGGAACAAAAAGACAGTATACAAAAACACAGCAAACATTCAGTAACTAAAAAAGTAAAGTAAATTAAAATCGAAAAGGTTCCGAATAATAAATTTGCATATTGATAATAAATGAATTTAATATTCGGTGTAAATCGATGTTATTTCTCTTATACAACAACAAAACACATGTTGTTACCATACAAATACACAATCGGTAACATTGGTTTACGTTGAATATTTTATAATGTAAATATATACACATTCGTATGCACGTATTACAAATGAATTAATGTGAGATGAGAGTAACAAGTTTGCTGAGAATAATAATCTCTCTTTGTGATTTTACTCTTTAAGTGGCAGTAGCAGTACGTCCATCGACAAAATATGCACTGGATGTAGAATGTACGGAAGTGAAACATCTTAGTATATTTATAGTCTTTGCTTAGAGTATTAAAAACAGACACTCTTGCAGTTCTCTGATATGTATGTATGTATTTTTAAATATGAGTTTTAAAAAGTGTGTAGGAGTAATAAGGGTATTAAAATTAAATGGTAGTCCCAAAAGCTTTGAAGAAATATTTGTTATATTAAACATTTCTTTAACACCAAACTCATTTGGTTTTAAAAGGGCTATACCGATTAATAAAGAATTGATTGGAATATTAAAAAAATTTCGTGGGTTCAAGAATCTTTTCCTAGTAAAATTATGCTGACTGTTAATTTTAGTTATGGTTACAAAAATACTCTAGCCTATTAAGCATAAGTTGTTTGGAGCGTTATTGGTAAAATTAAACCAGTATTTTTGAAACGAAGCTACAACACCGTGCGAATTATAATTTATTTTAAATTTACAATCAGTCATAACAAGCTTCTCATCAATAAAATTCTTAACAATTTGTTGTGGTATGTGCTTTCGGACACTTATTTTTTCTTTAATTCTTTTCATAAAGTTTTCAAATTTATATGCTGATATGCTATTTAAGTTATCGAAATCATTTGCTGACTGAACTAAATGTAGTAAGTTATGGACATTGTAGGAAACACTAGAAGCTCCATAGCACTCAAGAAATTTTGAAACAAATTTTTTCAACATACCATCAATTTTAGACAAATTTTGATGACTTTTATGTAAAGATAATAGCATTCTATAGGCACAATGTAAAAGGAAGAAATGATTATAAGAATTATTAGGAACAAACTGTTTTAACTCGGTTGCTTTCCATCTACATAATTCATCGAAGCTCCTAGGTTTTCGAACAAATTCTTTTGTAATAAATGGAGACAATGAAAGATGAACTGCACACATTTCTAATTTCAGCTGGTTCGATAATTTAAATTTTGCTTTTTTATTAAGAATATAATTTAACATTTTTTAGGAACTCCAAGGTCAACCAGGTGCATTGGCTCTACCGGGAATTGAGAAATCATTTTTATTCCTATCTTCTCCATTTCAGACTTAAAAGCCTGGTTAAAAGGTATGAAAATTTAAATCAGTTCTTTGATAAAACTCTTCATCTGTTTATTTAAATTTAAATTTTCTATTCTTTTTCCTACTTGGTGACACTTCATAGATCCGTTAAAGGATGTATGCCCCTTAACCCCACATAGAAAAGAACGTGCTGGCGTATTACATATAAATGAGCGGATTAACACTTTTGTGTTCCTTCCATTAACATGAACCCATTTCTCAGCATTTTTGTGTATTCTTCTAAGAAATCGTGAAGAAAGTTATCAACATTAGAAGGCTTTTGTGGTCCAATATAGGTACCAATTAAAAAAACTTCAATATTATTTACATTTGCTATTTTACCCAATATTGGCCACAGGCCTATGCCAGAGCTTTTGAATAATAATGAATAATAATGTCAATATAAATTTCGTGAAGATGACCAAAACAATCGCGTAGTGTTTTTAGTTGAACCTTAAGTCCGATGTGGACATACTTGCGGGGTGTAACCATTCTAATTATACACATTTTGTTCGACTGTAGTAAAGTGCTTACACTTAAAGGTACATCTAAATTTTCCTCTCTTAAGATCTGAAATAATCTTCTGCAACTTAATATAGTGGGATGAAATTCTTGAACCCATAACTTTAGTTTTTTTTTTATGTTTAAGCTTAATTTTTTCTGGCTTGCTGTAATTACACACTTCGTTTTTATCATTTTCAATTGCTTAATTTTTTGCTCTTTCAAAATCTGTTGGCATATTTAGTAATTTTTTTAGTTTTTCTTTTTCTTTTTTAATATTTTTATAAAATTGCGACTTACTTGCCATATTTGGTATATTATATTAATAAATTTATTATATTAGTTACGAACACTGCGCGATATAATCGTTCATATGATTTTTAATAATAAAACACACGTTTTGATGTCGAAAATGTGACTGAATTTTATTATTTTTTTTTTATAACAAATTAAACTTATGTTTCTTAGTTAACAATAAAAATAAATAAAAGTTGTACATAAGTATAACAACAATTATTAAATATAATTTATATTAATATTAATAATAATAATAAATAACCATTTAAATTAATAGAACTATAATAATAACAATTGATACGTTAATAAGCATTAAAATAACACAAATTTTTATATATGACACTATTTTTGTACATTCACCACTTAAATTTTATCTTTTCTTTAAATGAAACAAGAATATATATACATATGTATTCCTAGCAAAACCAAAATTAAGATTATTGTTTTGATTACGCAGTTTTTTTTATTATAAAAATAAATTTGAGAGAAAACGCAGTTTAGATTTGAAATTGAATTCTTTTTTACAAAAATGCAATCGGGTTCAAAGACTTGCAGGATTCTTTAAATTGCCTCTTTAATTTTTTTTTTGGTCGAATGTAAGTGAGTAGGTAGAGAAAAGAGGGATGATGCAACACGGTTTCGTTTTTATTTTTATTTATTTTTTACTCGCTTATTTCAATTTGCTATCAAGCTTCTTAAATTTTTAAAAGGAAGTGAGTTTGTGTGCAAACAATAAAATTGTTTCGGTTTTTAAGTATTTCTCATTTATTTTCGAAGTAATAAAATAATATTGTTTTTCACTTACATTTTAGTAAAAACAGAATTTAGTGAAAAAACCGTAATGAAAACAACTATAAGTAAAATAACCGTATTTTTAGTTTATCCTATTTAATGTTAGCTGAATACACAATTATAATTAATTTTATTTTTAAAATACGAATGCTTTCTTTTTGCTGACCATAAATAGATAATTTCTCTACTGCCATTTGCTAATGCAGCAAAACAACTTGGTAACCAAAAAAGTAATGGCAATGTGCTCTAAATGTAATGTCCGATTTTTTGCCGGAAACAGATAAGCCAGTGTTTTAAATATAAAACACTAAAGTTTGGCAAAGATAAAAATATTCTTCCACCGCTTTAACCAAAAATATATGGGCACAATTGTAAAAGTTTGTTAATTGACATGTTATCTCACCTATTATGCTTTTAATTGTCAATACAACAGATGCTGCAATGACCAGCAATTTTTAATGCATTAAGCTTAAGTCAATACCTACCAAACATTTTTCGAAAAGTTGGAATTAAGGCGTGGATGTAATAATTTTTGGCGGATGAACTTCCCAACTAGATTACAAGCCTAATGATTTTAACAAGGCATGAGGCTGTTATAATCAATTACTCTCTCTTTTCGTATTTGTGACTTATTTACAAACTTAAAACATGCAATAAAACGATATACATGTGGCTTAAAAATATTTAATTCGCATCTGTAAGCTTATTGCGATTTTTTTATCGAAAACAATTTTTAACAAAAAAAAAATTCTTTGAAAATTGTCAAAAATAAATACTAATAATTAATAAATAATAATCTTCATTAAATATAGAAGTTAATAGCTCCGTTATGTGAAATAAATCGTTTTCGGCCTGTGGACAAAATTCATGCGGACTCACTAAACTAAATTTAGTTTTTACTTTTTGGAAGAGGTGAATTAAAACAACAAGAGCAACAGCTGCTTGTTAATATCAATCGTCTGTCGACAATTGTTCAGCAGCTTGGCCATATATACATCGACTAACATCAACCATAGGGGCACCCTTCAATTTCAAAAATCAAGTATTATACTTGCAATTATAGTAGACTTAGCAATCAGGTTCTTTGTAAATTTTAACTCTCAGGCTATAACGGTTCAACACTGGCCATATATATCGAATTGCAAAAAATTGACAAAAACAAGAACAAAGAAGACAAGGAAACAATCGACACAACACGACGACAGATCTTTACTTACACAGGACAAGAAATATATAGATTAACTAACCTTTTCCGAAAAGAAGGTATACACACAACATTAAAAACGAGCAACAATCTCAAGACATCAATAGAAACAACCGATAAATTAAGCACCAGCGAAGTATACAGACTTACTTGTACTTGCAACCACACATACATCGGTCAAACAGGACGAACATTAAAAACAAGGTTAACAGAATACATACGACCATCCAAAAGGAAAAGGGAAGACTCCAATTTCGCAAAACACCTTAACACACATGGACACGAACCAAGGGAAATAGATGAATGTCTGACAGTATTACACCCAAGTAAAAAAGGACGAAGACTAGACATTCTTGAAAACATGGAAATTTACAAAACACGAACGTTTAGCAGAGACATTATTAACGAACAGGTAAACACAACCTCTGACACGATTTTTACACCACTGAAATTACTAAAACACTCTTACAAACGAAAAACACCCACAGACGGTCACACTTACCTATCCAATAATAAAAGACCCAAATATTAAACTACCTACCCCAATAAACAGGACAGATATCAAGGAATCTACCTGCATAATACTATTTAAACGGACAAAAATTACCCAAACCCACCACCTTTTATTCTTAACACTATCTATTTTTAACACTATCTCTTCAGTTTTACCAAAAACGTGGCTTGAAAATGATGTTATCTCATCGAAAGCGCTCGCCGAACATCCAAAGTACACAGCCAGAGACGACGGTTATTACCAAAAAGTATAACAACATCGAATTGCATCAACTTTGTAACACCCTTAAATTCATATTTTCAAACATTTTTACTTTTTATTATACCAAATGAAGCTGTGAACATTTCCAGGAAAAATATTTTTGAAAAGGTAATCGAGTGTGGAATTAAGCACTTTTGGCAGAAGAACTTCCCAACTAGATTGCCAACCTAATGATTTTAACAAGGCATGAGACTTTTATAATCAATTACTGAAAATCGATTACATCGATTAGGAAATAATGAGAACCGGCAGTCTCTTTTAACATAAAGAACTAGTTCCATTACTACTTCCCTTTTTGGAACCTAATGTAATGTGTTTTGTAAGCGAGCAACAAAATATGGCAATCACAAAAGTAAGTCATTATATGGCAAGTAATGTCTAATTTTTTGCTGTGTTCTCTCTTATTTCCAAGTGTTTGTATATAACATTAATTTTTAAATTCAAATTAGCGGATTTAGCGACACAGGTACATTGTAAGTTTCAGTTGTATGTGTACAACAGTTTTATAGTTTAGCAAAATACATCAAATTGCATCAACTATTTTGGTATGCCTTAATTTTCAAATCCAAATTTATACTTGTTTTTATAGCGAAATTAGAACTGCAGGTTCTTTGTAAATTTCAACCGTCTGTCTACAACTTTTCAAAAGCATGGCTGTATACATCAAGTTAAACGGACTATACCCTTTAATCTATAATTTTTAATGTTAATACTTGCTGTGAGAATAGTCATAGCAATCGAAATTCTGTCCAATATTCAAGCGTTTGTCTTTGACGGTTTAAAAGGCTCATATAGGTCAATTTATGTCACCTTTAATTTTTAGATATATATTTGTATTACTTTTTGCCATTGGAAACTACAATGTTACGCGGCTTTTTGAATTTAAAGTGATGTCCTTTACGGTTCATAATACATGTAAGGGACACCCTTTAATTTTTAATGTTATGACCTTTATAACAACAGTTGATTAAATTCTACACATTGGCTGACCCTACTTCCTTTAACTAAATAATTTATTTTTATTATTATTGTAACTTTTTGTCCCGATTAAATGATTAAGTAACTTATGTTTATTATTAATGGTGAAAGCACGTCTCGATGGCCATTTCGCTACCGCTCACTTAGCTCTTCAGGAAACTTCTCACAAATGTTTTAAATAAACTAAACATTATTTCCAAATAAATAAGTAAAGACAAAAATCAGAGTTTAAGCAAAAACAACAATAATCAACAATGATTTTATTTTTGTTTTATCCATTGTATGCGGCTGACTTTTTTTTTGGCTCTTTTATACAGTTATAAGATGATGAAGAATACAATATCACAAAACACCACAATAATGTATTTTCGTTCTATGCACGGATATTTTGCAAAATATCCCGTGGTGTTATTTATTTTTACGTTAATTAAGTTTTGTTTTTATCAAGTTGCTTATTTTATATGAAAACTTTTTTAGGTTATTTTAAGCAATGTAATTTAATGTTTTACGATGAAAGAGAAAAACTAAATACAAATGTTTTTATACCTAATATTACATCTTTTCTTACATTGGCGATATTCGCAGAATCATTTGACAAGTAAGGTCGAAAAAAAACTGGCAACTCTGTAATACAAACCAAGACATTTTATATACCCTTCAGTATAAATGTAAATCGAGCTTAGTGAACAAACTCAATTATTAAGGTGACAGAGAAATTTGGTACTGCATATGTTTAATTTTACATAAAAATGTCATCGGTTCATAAACTGTTAAACATTTTGAAAGACTTTTAGTCTTTTCCTAAAGATCTCTTCAAAAGCTTTTAAATGATACCCATATTTATATTTATATAATTTCAGAAGCCTTTTACTCCGAAGATGTAAGCGAGCGCCAAATTTTTCTTACTTTTTAATTCTGTATCGCCCCATATATTGGTTTTTATAATATTCACCACAAAAACTGAAAGAAGTTTGTCGATTCCTTTGTAATTTTTAAAACAGCACATCTGTCCCCATAAAGTATGTATACATATATTCTGAGTTCATATGCATAGCGAAGTCGATTGAGCGATGACCGTCTGTCTGTCCGTGTTTTTTTTTTTTTTTTTTTGTTGGTGCTGAATTTTAAACACTACTTCTAACACTACATATTTCGATCTTTCAAACATACTAAGAAAAGTCAAAAACAGTAAGTATCATTTACGAACCACAACAGTTATAGTTTAACTGATAAGGGAAAATTTATAGTTAATAATGTTACCTGTAATTAATCTACGTATATATGGATTTTGTAGTAGACAGTAAACTGTTTGCTATAAGGTAGAAACTAATAAATTTACAAAACTATATTCCATTTTCAGTACATACATAGATAACGCACTCATAGTTCAAAAGAGACTGAACTCAAAATTTAATTAAATTATTCATTATCCAGTGTATAAATATTTAACAAACAACAAAACTTTTTATATCATAATCGGCATGGATTTTCTTATAAATAGAGCAAAGTTTTTTTTTAAACCATTTTTATACAGGTCAAAAACCGTTCTTTTTCAATTTCTGTTACTCGACTGTTGCTTACACAACTTACAGACTTAATTGCGTCGTTCTCATATCACACTACAAACAAGAACCATTAAATAGAGAAAATTTTGTGTAATATACTTCTGTGTTTTTCAAATTTTGAGTTTCTTTGTACTATTTTGCTTTTTTCTTATTTTTCTCAGTTGGTGCCGATAAACAAGTCGTGTTTAATTATGTGTTGTACTTACTTGATCTTGACAGTTTATTTTTATATTTTAAACTCACAACAAAATGTGGACTTTCTTTGCAGGTTCACAAAGAATACAATGCCGAATCTTATTAACCCTTCACCATACATGTAAATCTAGTTTAGTGCAAGAAACTCCAATCTAGAGTTTAGACAAGTTCACTCACTGTACAATTTTTCAATTCTTTCAATTTATGAGTTCATCTTTATTTTCTTTTATATTTACAAAGCATATGCTTATACATTATTGAGATTTTATCTGAAGATATTTCAACAAATGAGATAACTAATCACAGGTCTTGATTGCTTTTATTCATTCTAATATTGTTAAAAGAAAATTAGGTAAAACCTACATAAGACAAAAATAACAGTTTACATATACATTAAATATTCTTTTATTAACTGACGAGAAGAATTTCGAATTGAATTAAAATAGTTTTTCATTGAGCCCTTTTATGACATCGACAATTCTTTCATATTTTGTTTCGTCATGAAGAAGCTTAGTAGAGTATCTCCAAGGTATATCGTTTATTATCTTTACTCATTTATTTTGAATAATTTGGAGTTTCATTAGATGTGTCTTTGCCACCTTATACCAAATGGGGCTTGCGTATATCAAGGTTGGCTTTATCACACACTTGAAGAATAAATTTTTATTCTTTAAGTTTAACGTTGGCCGTTTGCTGATAATTGCTCTGATCGTCTAAAGTCGTTTAATAAAAACTTCACTGATATGTTGAGCAAAGTTTAGTTTCTTATTCAGACACTCCCCAAAATACTTCACACTATTCTGAATTGTAAGATTTTCTTCTTTAAATCTCAGCTGACGGTTTGGTAAGCGTTTATAAGATTTGTTAAAAGGGAATCTTCCACTTGCGAAAATATTTTGCGCATTCCTTTCTTCATCTTTCTTAATAGAGCTTTAGTAAGTCCGCATGATACGCGATCTTCATGAACGAAGGAGGAGAAAAGTCCGAAGTATAAATTGAGTATAATAAGGGAGATAATACTTAGCCTTGTGGCACACCAGTTGTTATCAGCTTAGGGGTAAATAATGTATTATTTATGGCAACTACAAACAACCTATCACTGAGAAAATCTGCAGTGAGTCTGCACAAGTATTTCGGTATATTAGCTTGAAGTAATTTATATACAAGACCATTGTGCCAAACGGTTTTAAAAGCCTTCTCTACGTCTAAAATTATGAGTTCTGTGACTGATTTAATTGTTTCTTAGCTTTTATTTTGTTGATAATGCGTGTAATTTGTTGAACGGCACTGTGTTGTTTCTTGAAACCAAATTGTTCATCGGCTATAACAGCGGTATTTCTAATGACATCATTTACACGATTTTGAATAATTTTTTTATATAATTTTCCTAAGTTACTCAATAAACTGATCGGCCTGTAACTATTAGGATTGTTTTAAGGTTTATTCAGCATTCTTGAAATGTTTTAGAAAATAGTTAAGTTTTACACAGCTATTATAAATAATTATTAATAGTTCCACTGCCTAAGGGGCAACTTTTTAACTAAAATATTGACACATTATCCAACCCTGAAGCTTTTGATGGTTTAAGTGTTGCAATCAAGGTGTTGAATTCATTTAGCATAAGCCAAATATCAGAATAGCTATCACATGACAATAGTCTTTTGACATTGAAAATTACAACTTTGTCTAATGAATTCTTATGAAGTGAGATTGTGCGATATAAAAAATGCGTCAGAGAGTATTTATGCCTTTTCATGATCAGTAATTATTGTTTTGTTTCCTTGATTCAAATGATGAATTTTCGTATTTTGTTTGCTCCTTAAGCATCTGCTGATTTTTCTGGTCTATTCCGATAGGTATTTATTTTTTTATTTATCATAGAAGTTAGAGGTTTCACACAATGTTCGTAAAAGTTTGCATTTGCTAAATTTGCTGAATGTTGACATTTCCTTTTAAAAGTTCTTTTTGTTTTAATAAGATTAATAAGCTCATTCGGTAAGTTTGTTCTAGCAGAGTGCAATGGAGTGCAGACATTTCGCGCTTCAATTATCATTTGTACAAATTTGGATATTTCCAAATCGATTATAGATCTTGAGGTATAGAGAGATGAGTTTATTGTGATTTGATTGTTACTTATATTTCGAAATAAGGACCAATCTGTGCGCTTGTAATTATAAAATTAATTATCAATTTGATTAAGCGTAGCATTCTCAATTTTACACACCATGGGTCTGTGGTCTGACGAAATGTTATATTCAAGAACATTCATATTAATGCTTAACGTGCTGTTGCTTTAAACCAAGTCCAAAACTGAAGCATTTCTGTGCTTTTGAGAGGTAGAAAATGTAGGGCTATTAGGATAATGTATACAGAAATAAAGTGATTGTTCAAGATTGAACAGTACATTTAAAGCTGTGTAACTATTTAAACAATTTTACAGTAGTTTTGACTTACTTGCCTTTCGTTTAACTGCATTTTGCATATAAGTGCACAATATTTGTGTTTTTTGTATTTACTCCTCCAAATTTTATATAAATTCACTTCTTTAAGTGCATTGTTCATACCTGCACATTTAAGATAACCACCATATTTTTGGAAATTTTGATTTGATTTCATAGAAAAAGTTTCATTTGCTGCATAATACAAAAAATTAACTGAAACATAAAGAGAAGAAAAACTTTTTATCTTTCTCTCTCTCATATTACATAGTAAGAAAGTGGTGTGGTAAACTTTTTAAAAATATTAAAAACAGTTAAAATAACAAGCTTTCCGCTATTTTAAGACAAAAACCACAGAGTATTGTTTGTTTAGAAGAAATGTAAATAAATTGGAATTTAGTTGAAACGTGAACCTCAAAGAAAAATGTCAAAGAAAAAGTTAACATCTTTATCAATAAAAGACAAAATTAACATAATTAAAGGAATTGAAGAAGACCACTTAAAAAATGCTAAATCGAATTTTGAAAAATAAAGCAGAAATATCTAAAGCCGCAAGCATCTCAAGCAATTGAAACAAAAAAGGAAATCAAAAACGACGGCATGAAAATGTTGAAAAGACACAACAACACAGAAATAAAGGTGTTGTTTTGAGCAGTATGGTGCTCATTAAAAAAGCTAAAGAGTTTGCCATTGAATTTGGAGAAGACTTTGAACCTGATAGCAATTGGCTATTTAGGTGGAAGAAACGCCAGAATATTAATATAGGTGCAATCCATGGAGAGGCATCAAGCAGCAATGCTGAGAGTGCAAAAAGCTATATTAAGAACGCTTTGTCCGATTTTTTAAAAGATTACTCACCAGAAAATATTATGAATGCAGAAGAGAGTGCCCTTTACTACAGAGCATTACCAACAAAAACATATTACCGGTCAGACATTCAACCTATCGGTCATAAAAGCCAGAAATTTAGATTTACTTTGTTATTTATTTGTAATACCACTGGCACATTCAAAAAAGTGTATACTATAAAGACGTGCACTAGGATATCCAACAGTATGGCAAAAACAGATATATTATATGCATAACAAGTAAAACAGATACAAAAGAACGAATCAGTGTAGTTGATATTGTATGCTTTCGCTTGCGCGTACTCACACTATGGATATAAACACATACAGTTGTTTATGGTTTTGCATAGAGTGAGAAAATTTTCAGTTTTTTACTCTCAAATATCTATTGTACCATGAGTATTTGGATATATCTGTTTATGAAACAGATATTTTTGATACTTGTGTGCTGCTTATGATAGAGGCGAGAACTAGTAAGCAGTATTTTAACTTCGTAGTAATAACCCGAATTGTAATTATTAATGTTTAGCTTTAGTAATTAGTTTATATGATTTTAAATGTAGACTTAGCAATATTTATAATATTAATGATAATTTTATTTTATAAAAACAAATGGAAAATTAATAAATTGTTGTCTAGTTGCGCGTTGAGTTATAGGGATAGAATTAATTCAATTAAGAAATTTTATTATATGTTTATTTAAAAATATTAATTCCTCTTTGATAAAAACTAGTAAATAGTTAAAATTAATATATAGAAAAAGGTTTATTACATACATCTGTACAAACATATGTACATAAAAATAGAAGTTCCGAAAAATTTTAATAAAAAAAATTAGGGAAAACATTAACACTTCTAGAATACGCCCAGTAATAATATTGTCCCTTTTATATATGTACGTATTAAATAACGCAATTTTTATTTTCTATGCACTTAGAAGGATATTATAGTTATGTTATTTGTGCATTAAAAATTTTTAAAATTTCTAACATTTACTAAAAAAAACCTCTTTTCTGCATTAAAGAAAAGGTTAAAAAATTATTGAAAAGTTTTAAAGAAAAAAATAAAAGAGTAAAATGGACAAGCTCGTTGTAACTGCTTACCAAGGGATAGTCAGCTTAACAATGGTAAACATACAATATAACAGTATAGTATATCTCTTACTAGTGTGCGTAAATAAGTGGCTGTACCACTAATTAGAATATATAATGAATTGATTGGAAAATAAATTGTTAAAAAATGCAAGTTTCTTAATATAAAAGGGAGCAATTAATTAAATGGACTAACTCGTTGACAATTTCATAAATGCTTAAGATGTTGTTAATATTTTCACTAGCGGTAATTTTATGAAAAAGTTTGATCGCTAATTAGTTAAATGGCTTTAAAACATACGTTTTCTTTTCTTTGTACACTAAGTAAACGCCACAAAGCATATTAAAACAATATTTTAAAGTGATATTTTTATCACAAAATTCTGGTGAAATATGTACGTTTTAACATTAGGCACTATAAGAATATATTTAGTTTTCGAGTAAGTAATAAGATTTGGTAGCTGGGGTTCGAATTAAATTTAGATATCAGACATCAAGTTTTATTCCTATCTCGTTTAAATTTTATAAGTTGTAATTCCATATCATTGCCATTATTAAAACAATTATAATTAAAATAAAATTATTAGCATGATATCGTAGTTATTTTTTCCTATTTCATTATTCAACTAATGCCAATGCAATTTTAATGGTAATAAAAATTTATTTTTATTTTTGCTAAAAAAATTAAAAATATTCATACTTCATTTTAAAATTTAAAAGATAATTTGGATTCAAAAGGTATTTTAAAGCAAACTTAAGATAAAAATATTTTTTAATTGGTTTTAAATTATCAGGCTTTTCGTCTCTCTAAATATAGAAACATGCATACATATATTTATTTAGTTATTGTGTCCTTAGAACTGTTGTAATTGTCGGTAAAAGTTGTTAAAAAACATAATAGTAATTTAAATACAATTACACGCATTAGATTCATAAATTTTTGTTAAAGAATTCAGTTTTGTATATTCAACTTCAATAAAACACAATAAAACAATTAAAACTATTGATCATGTTTAGAAACAATAATTTTATTTATTAATTTTGAGAAACCAATGTATATGTACGTATGAATGGATATTAATTCGCAGCAAACAATAAGTACTTATGGTACAACCATCAATATCTATTTATACCCGTTTGTGCAAAACATAGGAAAACAGATATGTTACTCTCATTCACTCTTTACTCATTCGTATCCATCCAAAGAGAAAATGTAACAATATCAACTTATATCAGAAACACAAAAGTACTCATCTATATGCACTCATAAAAGTAGACACACAAAAACTCATATAAATAGATATATCTGTGCACGTCTTAAGTATACTATAGGAAAATCGAAAAATCCTAGGTGTTTAAAAAACTTTACTCCACCTATACCTTATTTTTCTAACAACAAGGCATGGATGACAACAACTTTGTGGCAAGAAATATTACATTCCTTGGACATGGAAAATGAAAAAAATTAACCGAAAAATTGTTTTATTTGTGGACAATGCCAGTTGTTGTAAAACGCCAAACCTGGAGAATATAGTTGTGCATTTTTTGCCACCGAATACAACTGCCTTGATCCAGCCATTGGACCAGGGCATAATATCAACATTTAAAGCATATTATAGAAAAATAATTGTTCATTAACAAATTTCGATATTAGAAAGGGATATTTCGGTAAAGGGTTTTTACAAATCTTTATCACTTTTGGATTGACTTCACATTATAAAACGGTCCTGGTGGTTGGTGACATCGTCATGTACTTCAAATTGTTTCCGAAAAGTAAATTTGTATGACAAGTGTTAATAATTTCGATCATTAAAGTTTTTTATTTTTATAGGCTGGGTTTATTGCTGCACTTCCAGAAAATGATTTAGAAGTTACAGAAGGTGTTGACCTCTCCAATATTATTCCAGACAGCATGGACTACATACACTGTGATGACGATGTAGACTGTTATGGCCATTTGATCGAAGTTGAAATTATTGATGTAATTACTAATAGCAACTCCAAAACTGAATTAGAAAATGTTGTGGAAGATCAAGAAGATGAGGACGTAGATCAAATCCCATCCCTAAAGGCAGCACTGAAAGCTCTGAATGCTGTTCAAAAGTATTGTTTCTTTAAAGGTATTGATGCACCCCTTGACCAAGTAGAAACACAGATGGTAAAAGAATTTATAAAGACTGTTAAACAAAAAGCAATAACT
Source organism: Gymnosoma rotundatum (assembly GCA_916610165.2). Lineage (NCBI taxonomy): Eukaryota > Metazoa > Arthropoda > Insecta > Diptera > Tachinidae > Gymnosoma > Gymnosoma rotundatum. The sequence continues at coordinate 82,258,249 of OU744336.1, forward strand.
GATTTTTTCTCATAAATATTGTACATAAAAATGTGTATATAATAAGATTAAGCTTAGCTGCATTTTTTACTTACCTGCGCAAAATATCGTTCAAAAGTTGGTTGTGCAGGTAACTCAAAATTACTGTATTCAGAATGTTTTGCATTAAAGTCACAAAGTAAAATAAACTCCTTATTTAGCGCATTTTTAATAGGAAGTAATTTATGTGGGATAGATCTGCGGTTAACTAGAACTACATACACCTCCCTTTTTTCAGTCTTGCTGATCAACACTATATATGCAAAAAATTTTAAAATACGTTTTATGATTTTCTTTAAGAGGTGTTTCATTTATTGAAGTGAAGTAGAAAATTATGTAATACCATTACCACAGTCGCCATAAGATAAGCTATTACGATATGCATTTTTATTATTTACATTGTCAACGGAAAGATCAGTATTGATGTGCTGAGTTAAATTTTGTTTATTGTTGTTATTAAAGCTACGTGTATTTTTTTTCTTGTTGCCTTTGCTCGTGTTTCTAAATAAAGAGAACGAAAGGGACCATTGAAGCATGTAAAAACGACAGGCGACTTATCTTGTTTTTGAAAAGGGAAATCATTGGTGTGGTTAAGGCATATTTATTTTACTAGGTAGGTATAACAAATACAACATTGGTAAAAACAAAGTGACTTTTTATTGTTGTTTTGAGCGTCGGAAATGTCAAAAGCAAAATGAAAAATAAAAGATAATTACTATATATACAAATGCTTGCTTGTTCTAAACACAAATGCTTGCTTTGTTTTGCAAATGCATTTTGATAGTGGTTTTTTAAAATTCGTGAACAAACAAAGTAAAATACAAACAACATTTTGGGGTATCAATCCCAGCACGTCCTACTGGCTCTTTAACACGGTGATAAAACCCATACTAATGTACGGGGTTCTCGTATGGTGGGCAAACTGGCGAACTGCAGTATACTGAACAGGATACTGCGCACCTCGGCCTTGATGGCCACTCCGTCGAAGGCCCTTTTTATAATGCTGCACTGGCTACAGGTCAATCTCATGGCCAAACCACTGGCCATGAACTCGGCAGTTAGACTGAATGCAGCTGTGACGTGGATGTCAGGGGACTTTGGACATTCGGCCGTTTTGGGCTATTCCTCGGCTATTTCTGATGACATCGATTACTGCACACCCACCCCCATGTCTGACATTAGTTTCGTGAAGGTAATTCCAACATTTTGTTGGGTTATCATTTTTTCTTGGCTTATATTTTTTTTCCAAAAAAACAATTACATTACAAATTGCACAAACATTTCTTAATAATTTAGGGTTGAATAACTTGTTAGAAATTGAACTTTATATACGGCATTGTTAAGTGATCTATATTAGTATTAATTTCTGTAATAAATGAAGGTGTAAGGTTATAACCTTGAAGATCTTGTTTAATATCGTAAAGACTAATTTCCGGAATTCCGTAAAGAAAAACCGCATAGAGCCGATTACCTTTCGAGTTGAATGTGGGAAATTCAATTTTTTTTTACTAAATAAAATAGTTTTGCACTTATTGAAACACTCAGGATTTTGTGGAACGTGGAAAAAATGTCTCAAAAAATTGTTTTATTTTTAGAAAAGATGCTCCCTCCTTTATTAGTTACGCGGTGTCAAATCTTTTTCGGAGTATGTAGCCATCAATTGGGGACTTAAAGCCCGTTAACCTTTTTTTAATCGGTGCTTTGCAGTACGAAAAATTTGTTTGGAAAGGGCTGGAGGGGGAACCGTTATAATTTTTTTTATTCACATTTGCTATGGGTTTAATGGTATAAAAAAATTTGCTGGACTGAAGTAAATTTAAAGTACGTGGGCATAAAAAGAGTAGCGCCTTTTTTGGGAAAATCTTAAAAAAAAAATTTACCAGCCTTGTTATAGAACACGTCAAATGTAAAACGAACACAGACCACACATACACAAATGCGTAATGGTTTCGTTTTGTACAACGTGTAACTATTTTTTCGTTTGACTTACGTTGTGTCACGTGTGTATACATATATCAACACTGTGTCAAGTCACAGTATTACCAATGTACTTTTATTTGCTTTTTTGTAACTTTTCCTCATATAAAATTATATATTTTACTATAAAATCATATCTTTTACTATGACTGCAATTAACAAAACAAAGTTATATAATTTGTGAAATACAATCAAGTGAAAATATTGCTTTAAATTAAAAAAGAAAAACTGATTTTAAAATAATGTTTAGTTAAGTGGCTCTTGCTTTTTCTGGTGAATCAACTGAGAGTGACAACGAGGATACTCGCTTTTCGTGACGAGAAATTTAAGAGATACATTAAATATTCCCGAGATGCTGGAAGTCGTTTATAAAATATCTGTGTTTTGTTCATAAAATGCTTCAGTATTAACAAAAAACATGGCTTGAAAATGATGTTATCACAGCGAAAGCACTTGCCAAACGTACCAAGTATACAGCCAGAGACACCGGTTTTCACCGAAAGATATAACAACAGTATTATATTTACTGGCGGAACAAACCCAAGTAATTTATTCTTTTTTTGCTTCAGCATGAATTTTAATTGCATCGTGGACTTTAGCTTGCTTAATAACAAAGTTGATGATGTTAGGGTAACTGCCTCTCTTCTCTGGACTCCTCTAGGCTGTGTCATATTCACAATACGTTTGTGGCAGAAGCCAAAAACCTTTCCATTGGAAGCTGAAGCAGCTGAAATATTACATATTCTATCGATGTCATTTTCCAGTTCCGTCAGGTTGGCTACACGGCAAGGTCCATCATCTATTGCGGTCTTATTTTAAGCCGACTTTTAAGGTCTGCCCACACCAGAAATAACGGTTTTAATGATAGTTTATTAAAAACATATAAAATTAACTTTTTCTCCTCATTTTCACTTCTTGCTGGAGGGCCGTGTGCATATATATATATATATATATATATATATATATATATCATATCATATATTTATCATTTAGCACATGTGAACAAATGGCAATTTATTATATTTTGTAATCCAAATAGAGAACCCTAGTATCAAATCGTATTCTATGTTTTTGAGTCCATGAAACATTTCTCATTTGTTCTCACTTGCTAGATATACTTCCAAAAAAATAAAAACAAACGAATTACTTAAACTGGCATAGATAAATTAACATCGCTTGTTTATTAAAAAGCTTAATAACAGTTTTTATATTTCAAGTGATTTTTGTAAATTAAATATAATTTTTCAAAAATAAGCATCCTACTATGAGCATGGCTCTGTATTACCGGAGAAGTTTGCAATACATTATGAAAACGAAAATTTGGTAGGTTTGGGACAAATCACAATCTTAAACATTACAAAACTTTGTAATCCATTTTCCAAAAATGTTACTCAATTTAATCTCATATACATTTATTTTTCCTATAAATTAAATATAATTCTTCTTTTCATTTTGCATTCTTAAATCCAAAACTTGGTAGAAGTTTGTTTCGTTAAGAAATTATTATTTCCAAAATACCATGTGTTCTGACTTAAGAATCGGGAGATATAAATTATCTTTTTTCAAGCTGTCGATTGCAATTGATGGTTTAACTTCATTATGTCATCCATTTCTTTTATCCTAACTACTACAGTAGACCCCAACACTAATTTTATTTGCTTTGACATAAATGGTAAGGCGAAATTTGTGTTTATTATTAATTTATAGTGTCCTTTACTTTTCTTTAAAAATATTATGAGACTTTAGATTGATTTAAAAATATTTAATTTAAAATTTTTATTTATATGACAGGGGAAAATTAAGGGCACAGTTGTTACTTATTTGAAAACCTAGTAGTACTAGGCCAGTACAATAAAAGAATCATATAAACAAAAGTAAAATAACATAAATTGTTTTGTAAAAAGCATTAAATAAAATTAATTTAATTAAATTCTCTAAGTTGCAAATTAATTATTTTTGCGAAAAAGAAGAAAACAATGCCACGTAAACAGCAAACTGTTAAGAAGAAACAAATTATGCGCTAGAGATTTGTACGATAAGGAACACAAATATTACCCTACGTCTTGACGAACAATTGTTTTGTTGGCAAATGAACAAAACGTCGGCAGAATAGGGAACAAGTGCATAAACCATAAATTAATGCATGGGTAGGAAATCTAGGTTGCTCTAAACTTCCAAAATAGATCAGCTGTCAATAGATGTAGAGATATCTATACACGCTTTTATAAACTCCACAATGTCTTTTTAGCATGTTAATGTTGGTATATATGTATGTAGAACAACAAATAAAAAAAAAATCATCGCAATAAGCAAACAGCCTTTATTTTTTGTTTTTGTCTTTACTTTTATTAATAAAAGATAAGTGATAATTTTAAGAAATTAGTTTCTAATTAACAAAACACGATAAACAATCGTTTTAAAAAACGAAATATGTATACAATTTTTTAAATATATAAAACACACAGAAAAAACTTTATCATCTCTGGCTTAGAAAATCAAATCCTTAAAACTCTATTATATCTATTTATTGCTTGGAATACTCAATTTTTTCGTTTCGACCTTTTAAATACAGCAACTAGTATAAACACGTATAAATATAATAGAATATTTACGACTCGATGGTTCAGCCTTAGACTTTTTACACTTGCCTACATCCTTCATCTTTCATCAATTTGCCAACATATAACATTTTCCCCATATGAAAAATATAGGGCTAAAAATCACCATTTTTCAATATCTTTTCATCTCATTCTCATTTTTTTTTCCTTAACATCTTTCGATAATTTTAGTGTCATCACTAGAAAAGTGACATTAAAATCTTCATGCAAGTATAATTTTGAATTTTTTAAAACTATGGTTTTTAATTAATAGTAATGCTGTCATCTCAAATATATAAAATGGTGTAAAAAATGTATAGTTGTTCATAAAATGAGAACGGCTGGGCCGATTTCTGTAAAATTTTTTGTCAGTTGTTCGTATTTTCGAGGAGAAGGTTTTTACTAAGTTGAGCATTTAAAAAAAATGTTTGTATATTCTGAAAGATCTCTTCAAAAGCTTTTAAATAATATCTATATTGATATCCTAAAAAATATGGTGCACAATAGTGGCTTTCTATGAAAAATTCAGAGGCCCAAAACTCGAAATATATGGGCCAATTTTTTCACTTAGTGTTTTTTTTTCTTGTTTTTTAATGTTCCATCGCTCCATGCATTAGTTCTTTTTTGTGTTACTTCATTGTTCCAAATGATATGGAAAAATTAGAGGCAAGCGTGGTGTTTTGCCCGCTGCCATTAAGGACATGGGCCGATCGGACACACGAACATCGCTCAATCCGCTTCGCTATGCATAAGAACTCAGAATACATATAATTTATGGGATCGAAATTGGATATTGTAGAAATTGCAAAGACAATAACAAGCTTACATATACGCTTCTCACAGTCAAAGTGGACACAACAATTATTATTAAATTTAAATTTTTACGTAAAATATTTTTAATATATGCACAAACATTTTTTTCAATATTCTTTTATTTTATAAATTATAAATAACCGGCTACAAAATCGGAAGCACTAGTTTTGTATAGCGCGAAAATAAAAATATTTAAATTTTTTTAATATATATTGAAAACAATGCTCACATTCAAAGTGGGAAAGTTTAATTTTTTTGAAAGCCCGTTAACTTTGGCACATGCAATCAATTTTTTCGGCCTTAGATCAGTGTTTTATAATATTTCGTATCGTTTAAAATTTTACAAAAGGATCAAACTACAATTAAAGAAATGCATTTGCCATAAATACATAATTATTAAAACCACAAAACTATTAGAGAAATTGCAGAAAAAGTAAACAGAAAAAAGATATACAGCTACCAATGGTGTCCAAAATAAAAAAAATTGTGACAACAGGTGCAAATTGTCCGACCGTTATAAGCGGTATTGTGTAAAGCTTACATGGAACGATCCACTTTGGTCAGCAATTGACATAAAAAAATGAAATAAAAAATATAAGTGTTAGTGCTTAAACAGTCCGCCGAATCTTTAGAAGTAAAAATTTACATAGAAGGTCTTGCCGACGAAAGCCATTAATATCTAAAAATTTGTAAAATCCCTAACGAAAATTGGAAAAATTGATAATTAATTTTTTTTACGAAATTTTGTGTGAAATAATCCCTTATGGTTTTCCAAATGAAAGAATAGAAAATTCTTGGTTTGAAACATCGAAAATTGCGGAAAATGCTAAATGTGGAAAATTGGAAAAATCGAAAATAAATTAATTTTTTAGTGAAATTTATATAAATTGTACAAATATATTGTCCAAAGGCTTTGGCGAGGACTCGCTATATACCATTTCAATTTCTTCGTCCTTCTACATTACTTCAGCTAATTCTGCATAACGTAATTATAATTCTCTTGGTCTTCAATATTAACAATTAACCCAATTATTGTCGACTTTCATTTTATTTTTCATCGTTTACGCATTCCTCATAGAAGTATGCAATTGTAAAAAGCCTGTAACTGTTAATGCTGCTGTAGTCAAGGTGGTAAGCAAGTTGACTAAAAATCCGATTGTCCTGGGTTTAACCCTTGCGGCAGTCAAAAAATAAAAATGTTTTTTTCTGTTTAATGTTATCTAAACATATTCAGAAATAACATTAAAACATGCAGCCTCCTACGTCGGTACTTCTTCTTCATAGCATATTCGCCGGCGAAGTAAAATAATTAATTAAATGGCTATATCTATCTCCTTTCATCGCCTGTCTTCTCTCTTATCTATCCCTTTCCTAAAGAATGTAGTACGGTTACGAAAACAACTAAAAAGTTTATGCCTGAAGCGCTACTTTTCTTAAAAAAATAAAACTTACAATATATAGGATTTAAATATTTTATCTTAATTTTGCATTGCTAAGTTTTCGGCTAAAAAATAAAATCAAAATACTGTTACGTTTATTTAAATTTATAAACGTTTTATTAATGAGTTCTTTATTTGCAAAATAATTAAACACACAAGTTTTAGAGTTTTAATTAAATTACACTTTATTTAATCAATTATTTGACGATTTAACTATTCCCGATTAATAACACACGCTGGCAACTTTAATTGTTATACCACAAGATCTTAACTAGATGACGCTCACAATACGAATGAATCAACACGTATTGGCGTTGCTTTTATATACCCTATTTTTAGGCGTTCTTGAATGTTCGAGAATTTCTACCGCCATCTATTGCGTAGTTGAAAATGCTGCGTTGCCACTTTTATCTCAGACACATTAGTGAGCATTATTATTTACTTCTAGAACCTTCAATCATTATTTAAAAATACATGTTATGTATTTGTATTTAGTTGTTATACAATGCAGGTGTGGGTATGTTTATGTATTGTGTTTGTTTAGTCATCGCTTTGTGTTAGTTGTTTTTGTTTTGCAATAAAGATGTTTTATAGAAACTTCTAGCTTTGAAAACAAACACAATAGGCCACTTCGTTTTACTTTCTTGGCCTCAACTATTTTTAAAATCTTTTTATGATTTAAATAAAGCATCTTTGTAACACTGCCGCCCACTTAAGCCTTTTCGTCCCGAATAGGCTCAACATTACTTCTGCCATATTTAGCCAGCCGCTCTAGGTGAACCACTTTCATTTTAGACCTCGGATTATGATATCTCTGTATCCGGTACACCACTTCATTTAATTTCTTTATCACCTTGTACGGTCCCTCCCAGTGGGTTTGCAGTTTAGGGGATAATCCTTTCTTGCGTTGCGGGTTAAATAGTAGAACCATTTGTCCTTCGGTAAATCCCTCCGTGTTTGCTGCTCGATCATATCTGGCTTTCATCTTATCGCTGGTCATTTTAATGCGGTTACGTACAAACTCATGAAGCTCATGCAGTTCTTCTTGTGCCTGGAGAACGTTTCCATTGTCTTCGTGCACTTGTCCAGGCTTAACACCAAATTCTAAATCCGCTGGCAGTTTTAGTTCTGTCCCAAACAAGATTTTTGCTGGACTACGTGAGGTTGAATCGTGTACAGCTGACCGATACGCCAGTAAAAATTTGGGTATATGCTCATCCCAATCCTTTTGGTGTGAACTGACCACTTTTCTGAGATATTCTTCTAGGGTACGATTGAATCTTTCCACCATTCCATCAGACTGTGGATGCAGCGGAGTCGTTCTCGTCTTTTTGATACCATAAACGTCACACATCTCTTTGAATATAGCTGATTCAAAATTTCGTCCCTGGTCTGAATGTAGTTCTAGTGGAACACCGTATCGGCACACCCAATTGTTCACAAGGGCGTCTACCACTGTTTTAGATTCTTGGTTTGGAATGGCATACACTTCGGGCCATTTGCTAAAATAATCCATTGCCACTAGTACATATCGGTTTCCAGCATCACTGACAGGGAATGGACCTGTGATATCAATAGCTATCCGCTCAAAGGGTGCACCTGCGTTGTACTGCTGAAGTTTGCCACGACTTTTTCTTACAGGACCCTTAGCCTTTATGCACTCTTCGCAATTACCTATCCAATCGGCTACGTACTGTTGGCAACCTACCCAGTAAAATCTCTGCTTTATCTTTTCCAGAGTTTTTGTTATAGCCATATGACTACCGCTGGGACCATTATGGAACTGCTTTAGTATCTCATTTCTTCTAGAAGTTGGCACGACAATTAAGTCCGTTGTAGTTTTGCCATCTGTACTTTCCCAAGATCGATATAAGCAGCCGTCTTCTACTTTCAGGCTATGCCCCTGGCCCAGTACGACTTGCCTAGTTGGCTCTCTGCCGATATTTCATTATGATTCGGTCTCCTGTTGTTTTGCATAGCCAATATAATTTTTTCCAAAATTGGGTCGTCGTTCTGGGCCTTCGACCAATCTTCCCTTGACCCAATTTGGGTAAGCCGCACATCAATGACGCACTCCTTTTTTTCTACTTTTGTGCATTGCTTGCACTCTACATTGCATGGCCGTCTTGACAGGGCATCAGCATTATTGTGCTTTCCTCCTTTTCTATGCACAATACTAAAGTCATAGCTCTGCAGACGCTCAACCCAGCGTGCAAGCTGGCCCTCAGGATTCTTAAATTGCATCAACCAACGTAATGCAGAATGGTCCGTCCTTAAGATGAAATGTTGACCATATAAGTACTTGTGGTAATGTTTAACACACTCCAGCACTGCTAAAAGCTCCCTTCGTGTAACGCAGTAATTTCTTTCGGGCTTAGAGAGCACCCTGCTGTAATAGCCAATGACCTTTTCTATTCCATTAATCTCCTGAGAAAGCACTCCACCTATTCCATAGCCGCTTGCGTCCGTGTCCAATATGAATTTCTGTCCAGCTATTGGATAGGCAAGGACTGGTGCCGTACACAAAAGTTTCTTGAGCTCCTGGAACGCCTTTTCCGCTGCTTCACTCCAGTGGTATGGTTGCGACTTCCTGGTCAACTCGTGCAAGCTAGCAGCCACTTGAGCAAAGTTTGGCACAAATCTCGTGTAGTATGTGCAAAGCCCCAGGAAACTACGCAGCTCATGAAGATTTTGTGGGCGAGGCCAGGTCTTTACTACCAATACTTTGTCTTCATCAGTTGACACGCCCTCTGCCGTTACACGATGCCCTAGGAATTTGACCTCCTTTTGAAACAAAGCACATTTCTTAACACTCAATTTTAATCCTGCAGCAGTTATACGCTTAAAAACTACATCCAGGTTTCTGAGGTGTTCATCAAAAGTCTTCCCCATCACGATTATGTCATCCAGATACACTAAGCACGTCTTACAATTGAGACCCTTAAGCACACGTTCCATTAAACGCTCAAAAGTAGCTGGAGCGTTGCAGAGCCCGAATGGCATCACCTTGAACTGCCATAAACCACCACTTGCGCTAAAGGCAGTTTTCTCCTTGTCTTTATCAGCTATCTCTACTTGCCAATAGCCGCTCTGCAAGTCCAAGGTAGAGAACCATTCCGTTCCAGCCAACGTGTCTAAGGTATCGTCAATTCTAGGCAACGGATAACTGTCTTTCTTGGTAACGTCATTGAGCTTCCTGTAGTCAACGCAAAACCTGGTACTGCCGTCCTTCTTCTTTACTAAAACTATTGGTGAACTCCATGGACTCGAGGATGGCTCAATGACTCCGTTCCTTTCCATTTCGCTGACAAGTTCTTTGACCTCATTTCGTTTTGCTAGGGGAACACTTCTGGGTGCTTGTTTTATTGGCCTCGCTTCGCCAGTATTTATTTCATGTTTCACAACTGCCGTTCTACCTTGGCTTTTATTATTAAGGGCGAAGACGGAGGCATGTTTCCTCAGCAACTGCTTTGCTTTGTTTCTGTCAGGAGGTGTTAGTCCTGCCACCCATTTTTGCACCTGTTCTTCTAATGAATCTCTTTCTGTGGCTTTTATTTTAGGACATACTGTATTCGCCGCACAATTAATTATGGCTTCTGCTGGCTCACATCGACCCATCTCATAATTCCTGTTAATTGTTTTTTCGCTATTGGACAGATTTAGTACTCTCACAGGAACTCTGCCATTGTCGCAGATTTTCACGAGGGCTTTTGCTGTTATGATATCGTCTTTAAGTTCTTTTGGTTCCACTACCCACAACCGGTTATCCTCACAATCTGTCTCCACACGTGCCCAAACTATAGTTTCCGCCTGAGGTGGTAATTTCTGACGTTCAACGGCAAATAGCTTCCTCGCTGTGGTCCTGCTATCATATCCAACATCCAAGGGTATCTCCACATTGCGCCAGATCATTATTTGCTCGCCCATATGCAGACTAATACCGTGGGCTATCATAAAGTCTGCACCAATGATTACTTCATCCACTATATCGGCAACAACAAATACATGGTCAGCGCTGATGTTTGAAATAGTCATTCTTACCCTGGCTCTTCCATAGACAGTGGCTAATTCGCCAGTAGCAGTGCGCAGTCGTACATTATTTAATGGTTCCACTGCCCCTTTTACTAAATCGGGCCTTATAATTGACTGAGATGCTCCTGTGTCTATGGTGAGGACTTGCTTACTTCCGTTTATAAGACCGCAAACAGTTAGGTTGCTATTTTTCTGTTGTACAGTGGAAATGGAGATTGTGGGGCCGTCGGTTGTGGGAGCCAGCACTTGCCCATTAGTGCTGGCTCGATTTAGTTTAACGGTGACTCATGAGATTTGGTGTTGTTGGCCCGCTTGTTGTCCCTTGCTGGCGAAGCAGATCTTGATCTTCTCTTTGCTGATCTACAGTTGCGCTGAAAATGGCCAGCCTTACCGCATTTAAAGCACTTAGCGCGAGAATTACTTTTTTCCTCCTCCATTATCTGTTTGACTAACTCCCTTATCTCGCTTCTACTGTCTGTGTTATGAGTTTCAGTATCGAGACACCGCACCTTGTACATCTGTGGCTTCGAGATGACTTTTGCAGTCTCCTGGGCTAGCGCGTACGAGATAGTTTTTGCAAAGGATGACTTTTGCATAGCACAAACCGCATATTTAATATCTGGATCCCGTATGCCATTCACAAATGCTTCAATCTTAAACTGATCCAGAAACGGGTGATCTTCGCCTGGATAAGTCAGCTGCACCAAACGTTCAATTTCCATGGCGAAGTCTTGCAGCGTCTCATTTGCCCTCTGCACCCTGCCTCGTAACTCCATTCTGTAGAGTTCTCTTTTATGCTCGCCACCATACTTACGTTTTAAGGCTACCATTATGTCCTCATAATTATCTCTGCAACCGGCAGGTAAGCTTTCGAGTATCTGTGCTGCTGCTCCCTTTAAGGCCAGAATTAGCACAATAGCTTTTTCTTCATTGTTCCATCTATTTTTGCTGGCCACTGTTTCGAACTGGAACTTAAAAACATTAAAAGGTGCGCTGCCGTCAAAGCTCGGGGTGTTAATCTTGCTGCCATGCTCAGAGATAACTTTCACCGGTCCCTCTCGAATTTGAAGTTCGCCAATCTGCACTTTTAATTCATGTAATTCTTCATTCACTTCTCTCTTTAGGCCGCACAGTTTTTCATCAAACTCGCTGACCCTCTGTTCGACGATGTTCACTCGTTTGTCGAAGACTTCTGATATTTCTTTAAATTTCTCATTTACCTTCGCTAAAAGCCTTTCCCCGTTGATGCTAGAGCTTTCCTGCATTGCTTTAAAGCTTTCTTGAAGCTTCTGGTTTTGGTTTTCCTGCTTCTGGTTGTTTTCTTCTATTTTCTTCATCTGGTTCTGGTTGGTTTCTTCTATTTTCTTCATCTGATTCTGGTTGGTTTCTTCCATTTTCTTCATTATAGCGGCAAACATTGAATTTAAGTCTATAACGCTGCTTGTTGCTGGGGTACATACTTCAATCTCTTCCTTTTCGTCTTTTTCTCCAAATTCGTATGTCCCAATATCGATACCACGCTGCTTAAATTCATCTATTAACCGCTTTTGTAGTTCCGCTTTATTGCCCGCTGTCGGCAGATCTAACTTACACAGCTCCATTTTTAGCTGCTCAACTTTTAGCTCGTCAAATTTCATTGTAATTATTTATTTATTATTTTGCAATCCCACTTCTGACACCAGTTGTTACGTTTATTTAAATTTATAAACGTTTTATTAATGAGTTCTTTATTTGCAAAATAATTAAACACACAACTTTTAGAGTTTTAATTAAATTACACTTTATTTAATCAATTATTTGACGATTTAACTATTCCCGATTAATAACACACGCTGGCAACTTTAATTGTTATACCACAAGATCTTAACTAGATGACGCTCACAATACGAATGAATCAACACGTATTGGCGTTGCTTTTATATACCCTATTTTTAGGCGTTCTTGAATGTTCGAGAATTTCTACCGCCATCTATTGCGTAGTTGAAAATGCTGCGTTGCCACTTTTATCTCAGACACATTAGTGAGCATTATTATTTACTTCTAGAACCTTCAATCATTATTTAAAAATACATGTTGTGTATTTGTATTTAGTTGTTATACAATGCAGGTGTGTGTATGTTTATGTATTGTGTTTGTTTAGTCATCGCTTTGTGTTAGTTGTTTTTGTTTTGCAATAAAGATGTTTTATAGAAACTTCTAGCTTTGAAAACAAACACAATAGGCCATTTCGTTTTACTTTCTTGGCCTCAACTATTTTTAAAATCTTTTTATGATTTAAATAAAGCATCTTTGTAACAATACATTATTTCAAAAATGATAACGAAAATCAATCTGAAGTATTTGTTTATTCTACATTGTTTTATTATTTTCCTTTTTTTACTACTTATTTTTAGTTACGAAGACTTTGGTTACAATTAGTACTTGTGTTTGTGATATAAGACTTTAAGTCATTTATTTATTTTAGCCATGTATTTTAAACCTTCACACAAAATTTTTTTTTATAAACCGTGAACATCTTTTTTTTTTAAAGATATTAAGGCATAACGACAATCTATTGATTGAAATTTATCATTAGATGATAGAAATAACCATTGATTTAAATAATAAATTTTTAAACTCTTAGTTTGATTGTTTCCAAGAATTTGTTTAGAATATAATAGCTATTTGTCGAGTTTTTGAAGTAAAACCCAGATTAACCTTATTTTATGCGCTGGAAATTCAAAACGATTGATAGAAACGAATATCTTCATGAAATTTTTAATTTTGCGGTGTGGAAGCACGAAAACTGGGCTTTTTAACCGACTTAAAAAAAAAGTAGGAGGTTATCAATTCGTCTGAATGTTGTTTTTTTAATGTTTGTGCCTGCAACTTAGTCATTTCTTAGCCGAGTTTGAAAATTTTTTGAAATTTAATAGATTATGCTTACAGATTGGTTCCGTTTTTAAAACAGTTCATAATCTTAAAAATAAAAACGCACACATTTTTTAAGTGTATTATTAACTGTAAAGGGCACTTCTTTAAAATTCATATGGCCGTTCATTGCTGCAGCTTTCAGCAACAAAAAGTTATACAAAAAAATCTAAAAATTTAAAGATGTCCCCATAGGTGACGTAAATTGACAGAGTGTCGATTATTATGAACATCATAATAACAAATAAAAACATTTAAAATAATAAATTAAAGAGTGTCCCAAATGGTAAGGTATTTTGATATATGTGGCCAAAGATTGAAACAATTATAAACAAACGCTTGAAATTTACAACTAACCTGTATTGCTAACTCCGCTATAACAACAAGAATAAAATTTGGATTTGGAAATTAAAGGGTTTCCCAATAGTTGATGCAACTTGATGCATATAGCCAAACTTTTGAACCGTTATAGACAGATAGCTGAAACTTACACTGAACCTGTATTGCTAAGTCCGCTATAACAACAAGTTTATAAATTAATGGTGTTCCTAAAATCAATGTAATTTGACCTGTATGGCCGTATGTTTTAAAGCATCACCTACAAAGTAATAAAAAGAAAGAAGAGAACTATAAATATTTTAAATTAAAGAGTCTTAAAATAGTTAATGTAATTTGATGCATGTTGCCAAACTGTTGAACCGTTATAGACAGAAGGTTGAAAATTTACAAGGAACCTGGTTGCTAAGTCTACTACAACAGCAAGTATATAATTTTGAGATGGAAGGGTGTCCTAATAGTTAATGTAATTTGATGAAGTGGCCATACTCTTGAACCGTTATAGACCGATAGATGAAATCTATTTTGAAGTCGGTTTTTTTGCAAGAATTATTTTTTTTTTCTTGTTTGTAAAATAACCAAAAAATCTATATATCTAAAGCACAAAATGAGTTTGTTTATTTGTCGGAAAGCGATAACTACTTACACAAGTTGACCGATCTTCTTGAAATTTTCAGTCTTTTATCAGATATGTAGTTGGTAAAATAGCGTACTTACGTTTTTGATATTAAACGTGGACGTGGTGCATTCTTCACAAAGTAAATATATATTATCGTGTAGCTTTTTAACTGTTTTATGTAGCATCTTGAAATTTTGCTCGAATAACTGTCTAATTGATATCCATAATATAGCGAAAAACTGGCTGGATTAAAATAATAAAAAAATATTGATGTGTTGCTAGACAACTCTGATAGGCGAAGTGTTAGAATTTTGTACCAGTGGTAGCTGTAGGGAATATTTACATTAAATTTGGTTTAATCAGTAAATATCATGGTCTTTCAAAAGTGCAATTAAAAAACTTGATACACTGAATTTTTTGCTTACACAGAAATTACTGTAGATGAAAAAGATAGGTAAATCTTCTGGCTAGACCGTAAAATGGCATCGGTACAAGACAATACCAAAGCATTCTGCTTCGTTTAAAAGGGAAAGCCATATCCGCTCAAACTGAGAACAGAACATTTTTCATGTTGGTTGAGTTTACGCTTTGATCGTTAGGATTAGTGTTAAAAGTTATTTCCTTCTATTGCAACAGGATCCCAAAACTTTTCTGTAAATAAGCGTTAAAGCTGTTCGACAAGCTTCAGAAGATTATTGCTTAAACGACGCCCTGCCTGCCTGCCCGCACTCCAAGATAGGCGACCTTTTCTTAATACAGGTTAGCTGGAACCACATAGTATTTTTGTTTCGATATTGCTGTAATATCGTAAAATATTAGTGATATCTCTACGTAGGAAAATCATAGCGTAGTGTTAGAACTTGGAATATATTACGTATCCTTGGCATAGGGCTCACTCTTGTCATTGTATTGAGTTTCATGACTAGAGCAACATGCAGTGTTGCCAGAACTTTTATGTGTGAAATCTGCGAAATCCAACAATATTTCGCAAAAAAATCTGCAAAATCTGCACTTTATTTAAAAAATCTACAATAAATCTTCAAATGTATTTTTCCTTTACTATATACTCTCGCGAATAGTTTTTGCAGAAATTAATTAGTCATTTATTTTTCATTTAGTTAGTCTTTAAAATCTAATACTTTTAAATCTCTAAACTTAAAGTTCAAGTCCTGTTTTTTATTTTCTTTAAAAAAAAACTTTCGAAAATTTTTAGGTAAGATTTGTTTATATCGCACTGTTCAAGACTTGTGCTTAAAATTATTTCAGCTGCATGAGTGCCTAGGTATGTGCTTTTATAGTTAAAAAAAAAATTGGAATATTTTACTAAAAGTATTAATAATACCTTGAATGTACTTTAGAAAGATAAATATATTTTATTAGTATCATTTAGGTATAAAATATGAATATTGTAGTTTCGATTTGAATGATATGAACAGCAAATAAAAAATAATTTTTGAAACAATATAATTCATATAAGCGACTTACAACCGACAATACGAAATGCCAACTTTGGAACGGGTGTAAAATCTTTTTAGGTTTAAAATCTCATAAACTTTGTATTTTATCAAATTGTTTATAATGTTTTGAACTGTTCCACAAATAATTGTATACATCTCTGGCTAGCGTCTCCTCATTAGATAGAAGTTTAAGTTGTGCATACGACGAACATAATACCAGTGAGTGACATATGCATTTTATAATAAATAAATCTGATATTTTACTTTTTGAAATTTGGGCAACGGAATGTTTTTGCCTGTCATGACAGCAGCTTCATCTGCTGCAAATTTAATTATGTTCTCCTTATAGTCAACGTCTTTGCCGATAAAATATTTACTGCCGTATTCGTAAAAAATCAAAACAGATTTGAAATATATTTTAGAAAAAATTTGTCATAAAACACATTTAAATGTTATTTTATGTTTAAGGCGTCGCATTGGAATACTTCTATAGATTTTAAAATCTATGCATGAGGATATTTTATTTGAAAGGTCGTTTTTAATTTAATATTTTTACGAAAATTAGGAGTTGAACTGTGATTTATTATAAATAAATTAATATTGATTTTAGTTTAAGTTCATTTATTTAATTTCTTAAATTTTTTTTTAAAGATTAATTATTTTACAACGGACATTTTCCAAAGAAAACAATAAAAATTAGTCAACTTAATAGAAGTTGCCACACAAATCATAAAAAATCTGCGATTTTAGGCCAAAAATCTTCAAATCTGATTTTGGCAATTTGAGAGGCCAAAATCTGCAAAATGCAGATAAATCTGCACTTCTGGCAACAGTGGCAACATGTCTTCTAAGTTTAAAACGCCAACTAACTACTTCCGGGGACTTTATATTGTCGACTTATTAATTAAAAAAATTATTTAAATTGCTTGTGTTTCATGACATGCTGCCTGATGAAGCAACTAACTGGTAACACACAAATAACTGTGAAACCGTATTTCCGCGAACATTGAACTCTTAAATTTAATAACAAAACAGAATGACGTTTTAAGATAAACTAGTGATTTTATAGACTAATGAACAATGGTTCGTCAACAAGCCGGATAAAAAACGACAAACCAGTTAAGATAATTTTTTCGTTTAATATGTTTTATTATTTTAACATTTACGTTTAAAAAATAAAAGAAAAAGAAACAAAAAAAAACCCCCAAGTGAACATATGAAGTGCCCCTCCTCTTGGTTGTATAAAAATTTTCGTTAGAGACACGTTATACTGAGGAGCGTTCAAAAATCAATTGTTTTTTCAATGTATGTTGCTTAAAGTGCATCTACCCAGCTTATTTATTCCATTAATGTTGCACTTTGTCAGTCTGTCTGACAAAAAGGTAAAAAATTAGCCAATTAAACAAAATAATATCGTACAGTGACTCAAACAAAAAATTAGACAATGTTCTTTTTTAGCTTGTCTCAAATATTTTTGATTAAAGGGTATATCTTAGTTTGTCTTATCGTTTGTAAATTCTACAAAATCGATTTTGGACACCATAAAGTGTATATGTATATTCTGAGTTCTTGAGCATAGTGAAGGCGATTGAAAAATGTCTGTCTTTCCGTCCATGTTTGTGTAGCAATCAATTTTGCCAATAACCTAGATGAACATATGTCCCATACTGCAGATTTCTCATTTAATAGTTAAAAAGAAATCGGAATTCTTTTCTACCGTTAAGTTTTTCTGTTCAACAAGAGCTTTTTTTTCGAAAGTTGTAAGCTTTGTTGTAACAGATCCTAGTATAATTCCGAGGTGAATAAGTAGTAAGTGGTAAATAGCTCATAAATCTTTCCTATGTTTTTAATTAATTTTTTATCACAAACACAACCACCTGTAGGAATATAAACGAAAGTCGAAAAAGAGATATGGAAATACTAGAGGTAAGCGTGTTTTTTGCCCGCTGAGACAACTTACTTGATGAAACATGAAATTTCTGTTTGTATGCAAAAGGCGTATAAGGCAAGCAGAGCAAGCAAAATTGCATGACTTTATTTTGTGATGTTTTTACACTTATTAAAACAAAAAAAAACTCAAAAAACTACAACAACAAATATCATTGAAAGAGAAATGTACATATTCAGATGGCATTACAAATTTCATCATTAATGAGCATGATGAAACTCACGCAACTTTAAACTATAGCTTGACATAAATCTCGAGATTACGCAATCATACAGCGCATTCAAACCAATAGTTTTGAGTGTTAGGCAAACGATCGGTAAGGGATGCTCGACAACTTTTACAACATACGTATAATTTGTAGTGTTTAAGTGGTTTAAAACTGAAGAGAAAAATTCCCGAAGATAATGTATATATTTTGTTTATTCCTTGGCGTCGAAAGAAATTTCATTTAATAACTTTAAGGTTTCAAAATTGGACACACCAGTTTAACTCTGAAGTCATCGATATTATACCTGAAATAATATCTACCACTTTCAACTCTCTACTGTAGTGCATACGAACTGATCTGTTATTTAACATCAACGTTTTCATTGTATTTTGCATCAATTTTAATGAAAAACTTTCTCACTTTAACAAAACCAGTAACGCTTGTAGTCAAAAATAGTCAACAATCTTTTATTTTCTGTTGCTACTGTTGTTAGTGCTGCCATCTGATTATAAAATTGGCAACATTTATGTCAAAGCAAATTGAAAAGGTGGTTCGATATATATTTAAAGGCTTTGCAACGTAAGCGGCAAAATAATAGCCCGGCTAAAATAGTGCGTACATCTTTCTAAATTTCTGATAATACATTCCATATAAAATTCCTGGCCTTTCGTTTCATTTATAAGATGTATTTATATTCCATTCGCATTGACAGAACAGCGTGATTGTTTTCAAAGAACTCTCAATTTTCTGTATAATAAATGTATTTTGAATATGTAGCACACTATGATGCGACATAATGACTGTCGGAGGAGATCACGTTTACTCACCTGCCCATCACTGATGGAAGTGCCAGCACTGTTGTTAATCCCTTTGTTTGTTTGTTAATCCCTTTGTTTGTTTACTCGTTACATTATTATTGTTCAATATTAACATTTTTAATGCATTTGTTTCTACTATTTTTGATAAGTTGTTGCCTTAACAGTTAATTTTATATTATTTCGTAGCCCAAATATTTGCATATTGTAATTTTAGTTTTAGTCTTAAAAGTTGAATTGAATAAAGAACCACGCATAAAAATTCTGTCTCGCGTTTTAATAATTAATTTCAAATTAGTTAATTTTTTTTACGCGACATTTTTTGGCGACCGTGACAGGGCGGTAGTTCTAAAGTTTAAGTTAAATAAAAATTTAATCGGTTTTCTTGGACTTTTTGGCCCGTAGAGCCACATCAAAAATATTTTGTTCGTTTGATTTGTGATAAAGTTCTTGCAAATAATTTGTAGTCTACGCGTGACCTAGTACCAATTTTTGTGGTTTTTTTTTCGTGTCATCTACTGCAAATATTTCAAGTTGTGCATACTTTCGTGTCACATATCACAAAAATTCGTTGTTTGTGTGCATTTGCCTATAGTGGTACAAGTGCATTTTTAAAAAAAAAGTCGTGAAACCAGCTTTAAGTGCTACCTCCCTTTCGAAGATAAGAAATATCGGTTCGTGTTTTGAACATATTAAAACTTTAAAATTTTAAATAAAATGGCAACCAACGATGAAGTAGTTCCTGAGCCACAAAACGCCAGTGGCCCAGAATTAGCAGCATTAAAACATCAAAGAAGTACAATGAAGCGCAACCTCTCATATATGCAGAAAAAGATTGAAAAAGATGGTGAAAATGTCGATGACGCCATTTTGGAATGCAGACTCGAAATTTTGGAATCGTATTTCAAGCAGTTGAGCCACGTGCAAGGAAAAATTGAACAGCTTTGTTCCTCTGATAATGGCCGAAGTGATTACGAGGAATTATTTATCGCTACAAAGGTAAAAATATTAAGTATTTTAAAACGTCATCGTGGTTTGGTATCAATGGATGCTAGTCAATTTAATGCTTCTGTTGCTGGTGCAGTGCATTCATCTCGCCTGCCTTCATTGAAGTTACCCAAATTTGATGGCAAGTATGCTGAGTACGAAAGGTTTATTACTGCTTTTAATAATTTAGTGCACGAAAATCATTCAATTGCGGATGTCGACAAATTTAATTATTTGCTAAACTGCTTATCAGGCCCAGCTTTAGCAGTTGTGGAACCATTTCAGGTAACTGCACAAAATTATACTAAGGCACTAGAGAGATTAAAGGAACGCTACGACAATAAAGTGTTAATTTTTCTTGAACATGTTAATGATTTATTTAGTGTTCCTAATATGATAAAAGGTGACAGTGCTTCGTTACGAAAAATTATTGATACTATTTCGGCTATTCGTGGTTCTTTGTTGTCTCTCGGTTCAGAAATGGAGGTGCTAAATGGTATTTTAGTTCACATTGTATTATCGAAAATCGACTCTGAAACAAAATTTAATTACGATGAGAAACAAGACTTCAAATCATTGCCGACTTGGGATGCATTTTATGACGTGTTAAGCAATCGTTGTCAATTTTTAGAAAGCCATGGAAAAAAGGTTGAAATTTCTGAAAAATTTAATTCTGCAAAGGCAAAGCCTAATTTTAAACGTCCATCTCACACTTTTGTTCAGTCAAACTCTAAGTGCTCGTATTGTAGTTCATCGGAGCATAGTTTAAATTCTTGTGCATCCTTTTCATCCCATCCTGTTTCGGAACGCTTTAATTTCGTAAAGCGCAATGGCCATTGCATCAATTGTTTGAACAAAGGTCATATGATTTCGAATTGCCCATCTAAATCTCGCTGTAAGGTATGCAAATCAGCTCATCACACAGTGCTTCATTTCTACAAGGTTCCTGAAAATTTAAACCCTCCAGTAACTCATGATATCATCCAAAATCAACCTAATAGTTCTTTGGTAAGCAATCCAGTTCAAGTTGAAAATAATCGTTCAACTACTTTCGTCACTCGGGCTCTGAAAAGATCACTCATCCCAACAGCTGTGGTTCTCATCAAAGATTCTTGTGGCATATTTCAACCGGTAAGAGCTTTTCTTGATTCCTGTTCAGAAATAAATTTCATTCTAGAGGAAACTGCAAAGAGGCTCAAATTGGGTTTTCATCCGTACACACAAGAAATCTCCGGCATTGGTGAAGTGCGCACAAAAATCAAATCTTACGTTGATGCTACATTAAAATCTCGTTTTAATTCGTTCGAGTGGTCCTCAACTTTTGCGGTAACTAAATCGATATCATCCCGTCAGCCCGGCGAATACATCGAACCATCTCACTGGGAGATACTTAACACTCTTCAGCTAGCCGATCCATTATTTTACAAGCCCCAGCGGATATAATTGTTAATAGGTACAGAAGTTTTTTTAACTTGTTGGTAGACGGTCAAATCTCATTGGGAGACAGTAGCCCAACATTGAAAAATACATTGTTCGGATGGATTGCCGGTGGTAAATTTACAACTAAATTCCCCTCAGCTCCAACAGTTTGCAATTTAGCTATTGAAACTGCCGAAGAATCCATTGAGACAACATTAAAAAGGTTTTGGGAGATTGAGGACTATGTAAACACTCCATCAAAGTTTACAGAGGAAGAGGAAGCCTGTGAACAACATTACTCTAAAAATGTCAGAGTTATAGAAAATGGTAAGATCCAAGTTCGTTTACCATTTAAAACACCACCAGAGGTACTTGGTAACTCATTTGATATGGCCTACAAGCGTTTTTTGTCGCTCGAAAGACGCTTAGATCGCAATTCAACACTTAAATCTATGTACGTTAAGTTCATGGATGAATATTTGTCGCTTGGACACATGTCGCTGTATACTCATTCGCTAGATGGTCCAAATTTCGTCATTCCACACCATTCTGTACTTCGTCCAGAGAGTACTACAACAAAACTCCGTGTCGTATTTGATGGCTCAGCTCGCAGCTCCTCAAACATATCGTTGAACGATATTCTTATGGTTGGCCCTACAATTCAGCAGGACCTAGTCACCACACTTTTTTTGTTTCGTTTGAATAAATTCGCGCTCACAGCTGACATCTCTAAAATGTATCGACAATTTGAAGTCGATGAACGGGTCCGCAAGTACCAACTCATTTTATGGCGCAACAGCAGGGAGGAAAAATTGCAAGTGTTTCAACTTAACACTGTTACATATGGTTTGTCATCAGCCCCATTTTTAGCAATTCGTAGTTTGTTTTTCATTGCAGATAAATATAGCTCATCGTTTCCTCTTGGTTCTAAGACCCTGCGAGAAGACTTTTATGTAGACGACATCCTTACTGGTTCCAATAACGTCGAAACGTTGCTCAAAAAAAAGGCAGAGTTGGTTCACGTACTTAAACTACATGGGCTCGAATTGGCAAAATGGAGCAGTAATAGTTTTGAAGTTACATCGAATAATGAAGCTGAAGTCCCGATAAAAGTTCCAGAAGACGAAATAAGAAAAACCTTAGGCATGTCCTGGAAACCACAACAAGATATTTTTTGCTATCGATTTGAATTGCCTGAGTTAGAGGAGCCAACAAAAAGGTCAGTTTTGTCTATTGTTGCAAAAATTTATGACTTGCTGGGAATTTTGAGCCCGATCGTGGTTCGCTGTAAAATACTTCTTCAAGAAATATGGGTTCAGAATTACGACTGGAATGACAAGCTGAATGAAGATCTCAAATCTTTATGGCTCAAAATAAGAGATGACTTGCAGTATATAAAAAATATCGAAGTGCCTAGATATGTGCTTACATCGCCTGAAATACTTGGTGAAATCCATGGTTTTGCAGATGCCTCCCAACGTGCATATGGGTGTTGCCTTTATTTTCGAGTTTTGGTCGAAGGCAAATACAAAACAACTCTACTGATTGCCAAGTCCAAAGTAGCTCCTATTAAGGCACAATCATTACCCCGGCTTGAACTATGTGCCGCTGTTCTGCTTAGTAAAACGTGGGAGAAAATAAAATCAAAAATGACTAAATTTGTATCGAAAACCTATTTTTGGACTGACTCGAAAATTGTTCTTCAATGGCTTAAGCTGCCCTCATCAACATTACATTGTTTCGTCGCTAATCGTATCTCCGAACTTCAAACCAACACTAGAGATATTATCTGGTGTCACGTTCCATCCAAAAGCAACCCTGCTGATATTGTATCCCGCGGATGTAGTGCACAGGAATTACCAACAACAATATGGTTTAACGGTCCTAGTTTTCTTCTCGATCATCAATCAACTTGGCCCAAAATTGATGAAACAAAAATTAGCTCAGAAATTTTTGAAAGAAGAAAAGCGGCTGTTTTCAAGTGTACTGATGCCCCAAAATCAATAATCGAAGAGATAATCGATAAGCATTCATCATATTATAAAGTAATTCGAATAATTTCATTTGTTTTTCGTATTTTTAACAGATACCCAGTAGACCGCAACTTGAAGCCCGAAGATGCAGCTCATATAACCGTAGCAGAATTGGATTGTGTTTTCTGGCGCATAATTGGCCATATTCAAAATGGCAATTTCAAGGAGGACATTGTCGCACTTTCTAAAGGAAAATTTGTTCAGCCCTCGCTACAGAAATTGGCACCATTTCTACAAGAAATGAAATTAATAAATGGCTCAGCTATCACATTACTTCGTGTTGGTGGCCGTCTAGCAAAGGCACCTATACCATATGATGCCCGATTTCCTGCTTTGGTTCCCAAAAATCATCTGTTTGTATTATCGTACATCGAATATTTGCATCGCCTTCATTTACACGCTGATCCAAAGGTCTTACTGGGTATCATTCGTCAAAAAATTTGGCTCATTAACGCCAGAGAAGTGGTTCGAAAGGTCGTTCGAAATTGCATCCATTGTTTCCACTACAAGCCAAAATTGATGAATCAAATCATGGGTAACTTACCAGCTGATCGACTTCGAGTTAATCGACCGTTTTTAGTAGCTGGAGTGGATTTTTGTGGCCCATTTTTAGCCACACACCGTAGCCGAGGTAAAATGCCATACAAAATTTATATAGCTGTTTTTGTTTGTTTTAGCTCAAAGGCCGCACATTTAGAAGTGGTGTCCGACCTCTCAACAAACACATTTCTTATGTGCTTAAAACGGTTCATCAGTCGAAGAGGTATTCCCCAAAAAATCTACTGCGACAACGCCACAAATTTTGTCGGAGCACACAACAAACTCGTTGCAATAAAAAATTCGTTGTTCCATCAAGATGTCATTCATGAGCTTAAAACGTATTCAGTCCAGAAAGGTTTTGAATTTTGTTTCATTCCTCCTCGTGCCCCACATTTCGGTGGTTTATGGGAGGCAGCTGTAAAATCAGCCAAAACATTGCTCCTAAAAAACATCGGCGAGCCGTATCTTACTTTTGAAGAATTGCAGACACTTGTGGCTGAAGTTGAAGCAATTTTAAATTCTCGCCCCATCGCTCCAATGTCTGACGATCCTAATGATGGTGAAGCCTTAACACCAGGCCACTTAATAATTGGTTCACCTTTAGTGGCCCTTCCTGAAGAAACCTTAAATCTTACCAAACCAGGGTCTCTTAGTCATTTCCAGCGAATATCGTATTTGAAGAACCAGTTTTGGAAAGCATGGTCCAAGGATTACCTCTTGTCACTACAAGGACGAGCCAAATGGTCAAAGGTGGAGCCAAATGTCATCGAAGGCCAACTTGTTGTAGTTCATTCATGAGGTGTTGGCAGTTCCATATCAGCCATGATTGCACAATACCCAATTAATGTTTCGGGTCATTATCTTGGTAATACCGAAATCGATCGCGTATACCCAAAGCAGCGACACTTTCGCACAAATTTTCTTTCAATATGTTTAAATACACATTCTTGTCCATTGTGCCTTTAATAAAAACGATGTTGCCCACTCCCGAGGCAGCCATGCAAGCCCAAACCATCACACCTTCTCCGCTGTGTTTGACAGTTGGCCCTGTATTGGCTTGACACCACACGTAATTTATGCCATCCGAGCCAAAAATATTGAATTTCGACTCATCAACAAATATTACGTCTTCCCAGAATGAAATTGGCTTTGTCACGTGCTCCTGGGCAAATTGAAGTCGACGTTGCATATACTTTTTAGATACAAACGGCTTTTTGCGAGCTACTCGGCCATTGAAACCATGTTCACGCAGCATACGGCGCACTGTTTCCGTGGAGCATACTTTACCCATTTCATTTTGAATTCCCACCACCAATTTTGGAGCCGATATTTTAGGGTATCCCTAACTTTTCGGATAATTTTTCTTTTATCAGCATCTGTAAAAATTTTATTTAGAGCATTTCTGCCCTTGTCCGCCACTTGATTCTCGCGCTCATACCTTTGAATAATTTATTAGACTGTACTAGCACTCAGTCCTACTATCTCAGCTATTTTTCGCTGACTTTTACCTTTCTTTAAATGCATTAAAACCAATTCTCGCTTTTCTAAGCTAGTCCGCTTACCCATCTTTCAAAAAACACGTATTTATCCTTTTCGATGTAGTTAAAATTAAATTTTACGCATATGAATAGCACAATAAAACACCAAATAAAACAAAAAGTAACGGTAATCTAAACAGAACCTACATATGAATACAAAATCTCCAGTTAAAGAGAGTGCACGAAATAAGCTGTGAGCTTTTTTTTCTAAGAAATAAACTATTTTGATCATTGCTGAAGAAACGCAACATTTTCAGATTTTCTGAATTATACATTTTATTTCAGATATAAACAGCTAACATTGGAAACCAAAATTTTTTTGGTATTATAAATGATTTTTATTCTATAAAGATGAAAAGTTTTATTTTGCGCCTGCACGAAATAAGCTGTGAGCTACTGTATATAATAAAAATAAAATTTATACATTTAAAGTTAAAAATATTTTAGTTTTAAAATTTTATTGAAGGGTAAGTTCACGATAAATTAAAAACGACTTTTATGCACAAAAATATTTGAAAAGTTTGAATTATTTAGGATTGTCCAAACATATCGTATTTTCGGTTGAAATGGAAAGTGGATGGCTTTAAGTGAAAAGTAAGAAATCCGGACGAAATAGGGAAGCGCAGTGGTGAGGATGAAGCTTACGTTTTTTATCCCGAAATTTATTAAACATAATCATATTCTTGTAAACTAATTTTTAAATAAATTTTAAATCGAAAACATTTTTTTTAATTCACAATAATATTTTATATTGGTATTAGTCCTCCTTCTCGAATAATTTTTTAAAACAGTTCGGAGTACCTCATTAATTTAGTCATGTTAACCGAACTTCAGATAATGCTCATAACCGACAAATTTCGATTGGAAACAAATTCGGTTATCATAACGAATCTGTTTTTTCTGTGTATATAAGAACGATGCACCGTTTTTTTAATTGCTGAAAATATTTGGTATTAAAAACGACAGAATGTCTAAGAACATTATCCCAGCAAAAAATTTTTGAAAAGGTAATCGAGTGTGGAATTAAGTTTTTTGGCGGAAGTACTTCCTAACTAGATTGCCAACTTAATGATTTTAACAAGGCATGAGACTTTTATAATCAATTACTGAGAATCGATTACATTAATTATTGTAGGAATTAATGAGAACAATAAGTATGGTAGTCTCTTTTAACATAAAGAACTAGTTCCATTACTACTTCCTTTTTTGGGAGCTAATGTAATGAATTTTGTAAGCGAGTAACAAAATATGGCAATCACAAAAGTAAGTCATTATGTGGCAAGTACTTTTTAAGGTAATGTCTAATTTTTTGCTGGGATGTTGTTTTTCAAAGCTACATAGGGTCCACGGATCCACTGCAGAAATTTATTGTACTTGTCGCAAACTTTTATCTAAAATGAAAAACCATGTAACAAACTAAAAATCTATTTTTCTATTGTATTTTCGTGCAATAAACTATTTGAGTTAACGAAATGCTTTAACTATTGTTACAAATATGTTATTTATTTAACCGAGAATATCACTGTTAATATACTAAATGTTTTAGCTATGTTAAATTTTCTGTTTTAGTCACTGTATATATTCCGCGTTTTGTACCAACAACTTTAAAATCGCAAAATTATAAACAACAAACAAAATTGCATTAAATTTTAATTTTTCATTAAATTAATATCAAGACAATCAATCTTTTGGCAAGTTAAATCATTTTTTTATGTCTTTCACTGAATACATTTCAACTTTTTCGCTTCGTGGGGTTTGTTTTAGTGTCAGCATTGCAACAGCTGCAGCAAAAAAAAAAATCAAAGATTAAAAAACGTCTTCCAAAAATAAATCTAATTTATTTTTATGAGTACACAATAATGCACATAGCATTATGTAACATTTGTGCAGCCAACGTTGGTTTTGAATGATTACATCTTCGTTCGAACGACATTAGAAAAATTTCATGTTGGGTGGGTTTGATTATATAAAATTCCTTTTTTGGATCACTTATTTAGATGTAATTTCAAACGATTGATTGGGTCATCTAATATTAATGTATGCCGGGAGTAAGTATACATTTTGAGTTATAGCACATAAGTTAAGTATGATCGTGGCAATCATGTCAGTCGACTAGATCAATGTTTGTCTTTTTAGACCATTTTATGTAAAAAAAACGTAAATTTGTAAAAATGGAACTAATTTACGTGGTTGAATTCTAAAAATGGAGGAAAGTCGCAGCAAAATAGAAGTCATTACACATTTATTTCTTAGTATTCTTACATATGTACGTATACTTGTTTCCTTTGCCTTGATCATAAAGTTTTTGTTTCCATTTTTAAAATAATAAAGATCTATTCGAAATGTAAAAGAAGGCTCTCTAAACTTAACACATTTTGCGTATATCGTCCTCTAACTTTACCAATTTACCACTGACGAGGTTACACTTCTTTACAGCTATGCCGACATTCATATTGAAATAAACTAAATTCACCTTCTGCCTCGCAAAATACGATTGCATAGAAAATCAATAAAACTGTAGAAAATTTGCAACAAAATGAAATAATAAACAAGATGTTACTTTATCGTTCCGCTGGTGATACTTATTAGATTTTTATAGCATATGTGGTCTTATATTGAAATAAAGTGAATAAAGAATAGACAACTACAGTTGTCTACTGCAGCTGATTCAAAGTGCATCTTAATTGGCTCTTATTGAGAAATTACACACTTAACTAGAAAAATTACACATTTACCAGGTTATCAAGGAGATGATGCTACAATCAAAGTATACATCCCATACGTGACAGTTAGTTCACGATAGAAAGACCTGAAAAAATATGATAGGGAATACACAAGAAAAGCGTTAACTTTAATACTGGAAACGCCGAAAGTTATGGCCCTCTAAAACCGACGTCTTGACAGAATTGTGTCTTAATTCTATTCAAAGTTCCTTAGAATATGTCATGAAACTTATAATTAAAAGTATAATTTAAAATATTTGAGATACGTTTGTTAAATAACTTAAATCAACCCTCTATTCCTTGGAAACCAAGAGCATAACAGGTTATAAATTCAATGTCTATTATTTTTGGTTGGATAATAATCATAACAATTATAAATAAATAAAGTACTTATTATTGTTCAGCGACTGAAGACTGTGAAGTAAACAACAAATATTCCATAATTATTAATTTACTCTTTGCGAATTCATGAATGATTTATTATTTGTGGCTTCCAAGTCTTTACCTAATTGCGTTTAATTTTGCTGATATTCATAAGTCTATATAATACCAAAGAGTATAAATCTGCTTATTTGTAACATAATGTGTGCATAAGCCAACGTCTACATGCCTCCTTTGCTGTATACATAGTGAATCTATCTATTGATGCATAGTGATAGTAAGATTATGTTATGCAGGCAGCTGTGATTACACAGCCCATTTGCTGATTCTTCGTGTTACCTGCGGCTAAGAAAAGGTTGTGGAGAAAGTCAGGATATAGGTAAAAGGGCAAAGAGAAAAATCAAGTCTTACTGAGGGGATCAGAACAAAGAGCGAAAGAAAAAAGGGTTTAAGTCTGACAAAATTGTATCACTGGTTCGTAAAATACTGTATAACTTAATTTATCAGTCTTTAGAGCAACACTTATATCTTTGCTAGCTCTATTTATTTTTCCAACGATACCAGAATTTTTAGAATTCAAATATTTCGCTAGTAAAAGCTAAGCAAAAAGTTGTTGTTGGCTCTAGCAATTACTTACCACCCAATCTCCACAAACGCTTATCATTTGGTCTCTCATTGCTGTCAGCTGCCGTCCAAAATTGTTGTCATTTTTTGTCCGGGTTTGAGCTCATAAAATGAAGAAATCGGCAGCTTCATTAAGAAGGAAAAGTTGTTCGCATACTATTTTACATTGGCAGGGTAATAAACACGCTAATACATTCGTGATGACCTTATACCGAATTTTGAGGATCAAAGAAATCTTATCTTTTTTAGGCAATTATACCTATTTAGTTATATTTTTGTAACCGTGCTACATTCTTTAGGAAAGGAATAGATGAAAGATTAGACAGGTGGTAAAAAGAGAAGAAATATGCTATGAAGAAGTACCGACGAAGGAGGCTGCATGTTGTAATGTCGCAGCGGTTGAACCCTCGCCAAAAAGATTTGTAGTCATGGTGCTAGAATTAAAGTGTGGATATAATCATTTTTGGCGGAAGAACTTCCCAACTAGATTAGCAACCTAATGATTTTAACAAGACATGAGACTTTTAAAGTCAGTTAGTGAAAATTGGGTACATTAACTATTGTAGGAAATGATGATGATCGTACGTACCTTGATGTATTCTCTTTTAACGTAAAGAACTATTTTAATTGCAACTTCATTTTCTTGTGAGCTAATGTTATGTGTCTTGTAAGCCAGTAACAAAATATAATAATCACAAAAGGAAGTCATTATATGGCAAGTACTTTATGTATGGCTTGAAAGTTTGGCCACGTAAAGCAAACTACATTAACTATTAGGATGCCCTTTAATTTCCAAATTCAAATTTTATACTTGGTGTTGTAGCAACCTTAGCACTACAGGTTCCTTGTAAGTCTCAGATGTCACAAAAAATTACATTAAATATTGGGAAATTTTTTAATTTCCAAATCTACATTTTATTCCTGTTGTTATAGCGGATTTAGCAATACAGGTTTTTTGTAAAGCTTTGCCGTCTGTACGCAACTCTTCAACAGTTTAGTCATATACACGAAATTGCATCAACAATTGAAACACGCTCTAATTTATAATTGTAAATATTTATACTTCTTAATATACCAGACAAAGTAGTGGACATTCTGTCTAGTTTTCAAGTGTTTGATATAATGGTCTAAAAGATAGAGCTACATAAGTTAAATTACACTAATTCTGGGAACACCCTTTATTTTAACATTTGAATTTAAATTTAATACTTACTGTTATAGCGGACTATGCGATTCCGGTTTTTTTTTTTTTTGTAAATTTCCACCGTCTGTCAAAAACTGTTCAAAAGTATGACAACATAAGCAAATTGATCAAAGACTTTTTACTGTCAATTATGGAATTCGATATTCTGTCAAATTTTAAAGCGTTTGTCTATGATTCAAAAGAAAGTTCTATATATGTCACCTAAGAGAACACCCTTTAATTTTTAGATGTATTATTACGTCATTTACGGTCCGTAATACAACTAGAAACCATGTATGTTATATTAGGACACCAGACAGAGTGATTTTTAGATTGTTGCCGAAGCATTTAGTCTTAAGTATGTAAAAGCCAAAGATAAATACAGGTCCGAAATTACAAAAGCCGTGGCAATGGTAAGTCTAGTACAACTACGGACGATTTAAGAGAGTTAGTACCCCAATAACATCAAATGATTAACCTTTAAGCTTGGAAGCAATATTAATTGGTTTTAGAATGTCAAAAGAATATTATTGTGTTTATTTGTTATAACGTAAATCAACTCAAAAATTACATCTGCAAAAAAAGCAGGAGTTCTTCACTAAAGATAACTGAAGTGTTAATAGAAACCAAACTTCAAGATTTGATGAACTACACTTTCGGATGCCTAAGTAAAAGCTTGATAGGAGGTTAATCCTAACATAACATTGTTACTCGTATGAGCATGAAAAAACCTGCATATTTTATTAGGTCATTTTAACGTACAAAGGAGTATTCAAAGGTAATCAATGTGAAAGATGATATAAACTAATTTAAGCCATTTGTTCTCAAACTAAAAGAAAGAAAAAAATTACTCTTAATTATAAATTTCTTCTTGCAGTGATGTTGGCATTGTTCTAAATAAAATTTCAAGCACCTTGTCAACTTGAAAATGTTCCGTTACAAACTTAAAAAATTTGGGTAATCCAGCGAGTGACGAGTACAACTATGAATTTACTGCAACGCTAAAGAAAACTTAAAATGCTCCAAGAAATTGGGGATTTAAACATTTATTTTTCTCGAAAGTAATGTAGCAATGAGTTTTATAGATTTACTTTACAGTTATAAGTTAAAAAGAATTTAAAGATTTACATACTCTTGCAATACGCCCATCATCAGGAAAATCACTTGATAATAATTTATCAATATATCTAAAACAATTTTTATTGGTTCTATTAAGTGCAAGTAGAATGACCTTAACATTATATCATTAAGAATTGAAGGCGATGATAAAATGGCCAAATTATTGAAGTATTGCAAAAACCACAGTGTTTTTTTTATACCAAGTAAAGACATACTGTTGAAACTACTGCACCTGATAAATAAAACGGAAATGTATCATTAGATACTTTTTCGACAATACAGTGTCTCGCAAATGCACAGGATAATTAAACAGTTGTGACAATAAAAATAAAAGATATAAACAGAAGTATTGCCCCTTGATTAAATGCAAATTTACGTAAACTTGTTGATTTAAAAAAAATCTTTTAAAGAAAAGAAGACAAAAGCCAACAACCAGAGGCTACAAAATAGGCTTATACGAATCAGTATGGTCATTAAGCAGGCGTGTTGCTTATCAGTAAATTATTTTTACCGGGAGAATATTATAAATTATCAGAATGATCCAAAGAAATGCTGGAGGTTTATAAATGAATTTACAGTTGTAAATAAATCAATGGCAATTATATTAAAACTGAACTTTTTAATAAGTATTTTTTACAAATGCCAACAACGATGAAACAACAAATTATCACTTATTCTGAGAATACGTCGAACAAGTTTAGGATATAACGGTACTGTCCTAATATATTTCAATTTCATCGAACAACTAACCTAGAAATGTTATAGATTATTTATACACGTTCGCTTAGCAAAACTTCTGGCATTACAATCTATCTGAATGTAAATATAAAATTTAATAAGAATATTTAATAGTATCTGAGTACAGACAGACAGACGGGCAGACAGACAAATTTTCGTAATCGAATACAAAAAATTATAATCAAGTATTAAATTAATTGGGTTATAACAACAATTATAATAAATTTTTTTTTCTATTTCTTGTTTTTTCTGAAATTGATTCGTTAAAAATTTCCATTTATAAAAATTAATAGCAATATTAAGCTAAAACAGAGAAATTCAATTTAAATATTTATTTATTAACTTACATTTGTATTGTAATACACATTTATCTTAATATTTAAAAATTAAAATGTTTGTAAACTCATTTCATAGACTAATACGCATTTGCTCACACAATGTTTAATTTTTGCTTTATAATTTTGTATGTTCATGTACATATGCATAAAAACAGGTACACACACCTTTTGGAAAGCAACATTTGATTATTTTCCTTTAGCATAATGTTTCTCTACTTTTTTAGTTTTGTGCTTAATAATTTCCTTAAGTCTGAAATTGATTTTCATTTCTTTCTTGTTATTGCTTATCCTTCACCTATTATACTCTTCGTAATTAAAAAAAAAAAACTATTGCAAAATTTATATTTACACTTAAAATGTTTTGACGTTGAAAGTCAAAGGCTTTTATTTTTCTTTCCAGTTCTATCTTTAATGTAAATTTATGAAAAACATTGATGGTAGGATTGGGTGAGATGGAAAATATAAATTCGCACAGAAACAAAGAAAAATGATTGTATGTAAATAAAAAGATTTAAAGGATATTTAGGTCGGATAAGCAGAACACGGTATCATTAATCAAAATTATATTTTCAGTTTGAAATCTTTGTTCTAATAATATTCTAAAGTATGCGTAAATGTCCAAAGTTAAATAAACTAAAATTCATTAATAATTGATACACAGGCTTCAACTGAAATAAACCTTGTTTCTAAACCTTTGGCCACAAAAAAGATTTGGTAACGTGGTGAGACGTAATAGCTTCAAAAGTGTTTCTGATTCTACAAGACGATTTTTAAAATGCGGAAGGACTATTAAAAGAATATTTTAGAATAAAATTTATTATCCATTTGTTATACATCATTAGTTTACCACAAGGCCGCGTTGCAAAATATATTTGTCTCTGCCATACGTCATGACACTGTAAATATAAACACCTAGATAGCAGCAAATGGTTCGAGGACATTGTTCTTGAATCTAAAATTAAATAGAGTGAGTGAGAACTCACTTAATCAATTTAATTTTTGAAGACTCTTAGGTTTTCTTTACAAAATTTGGATAGAAGCCACTGAGCAGCAGCGAAAGGGCCATATGGATATGCTATCCCCGCATTTAATACATTCCATTTTTTAGTTTAAAATAATAAACATTTCATGAGAATTTCATGAAATATTTATATTTGAAGGAATCAAGCACAATTAAAGTAAATTAAACGGATATATTTATTTACTTTTGTTAACAAGTATGTAAATTGGAGAGCACTGCAGACTGACATCTCACACTAGAAGAATGGAAATTCTCTATAAAGATTTTGCACGTTAAAGGGGAGAACATTATCACTCATTTCTTTTGCTTTTGGAGCATCTTCTGGAACAAAGAAGCTTCGATAATCTATCTAATATGTCCGAGATAGGACTGCATGTAATTAACTTCAGTCAATCCTCCCCAAAATGAATAAACTTCTATTACTCCTATTACTGTCGTGGACTACTCATCATGATTTTCAGTCCGCTCAAACGAATAAATAGTAAAAATTAAAGAATGGTAATAGTTAAGCTCATATTTTAATGAAACCAATAATTTAATAATTTTCGTTAATCGTTCATGATCACTTTAGATATGTTTGTAAATGAATGTTTTAAGTTCTCATAAGTAAAAACATAAAAAACGTTGTTAGAGACATTGTTTTATAACCAAAAATACAATACAAGATTTGTTTAACGGATATGTTAACATTTAAAAGTAAATTTGTTAATCACAAGATATCGAATTCTCAAGAAGAAAAAAACAAATACATTAAAATAGAAATGAAAACTTATTACTCAACAATTTATTTTTTAAAAGAACGCAAAAAGAGTACCCTGCTGTTGTTTCAATTTACACGGGTAATAATATACAGCGAACTAAAAGAATTCCTCATAATTCAAAGCGCAAAATATATCGGTTGCTTTAAGCTACTGTCGAAAGTTATTCGAGTTAAATTTAATTTTTTATTAAATAAGGAGTTGAACTGTGGATACTATAAATGAAGAACAAATGTACAAGACGAGTTTCAAAGAGAATAGCGAAGAAATACTTTCGTTTGTGTGTGGATTTTATCTAACCAAATTAAATTAAATGATGTTTACAATTACACAAGCTAAGTTAAGTATATGCGAAAAATGCTGATGTAGCGATTCAGAAAATGCATCATTACAAACTGCTGGTGCTAATTTTCCTTGTTTTCATTTGGAAACGTCCGATACAAAAAAAACTTAAGACAAATCCATTTCAATTCAATAATTTTTTTTATAAAATAAAATGTGTTGTAAATTTTATTATTTCTACTCCATTTTTAAATAAATACGTTCGTCAGATCCCGCAATAGTTATAAAAATGTTGTTAGTCAATTCTATGTAAAAAGTTAGAACAAAAATTGCAATTTTATTTCATGTTTACTAAATGTCGCAGAAGGATTATGTAGTCCTTTTTTCTCATATTTTTGGTAAATATTATTTTATTTAATTATATTATTTTTCCCCACTGCTCTGCCTCTACTTGCTATAACATACAATTTGTAACAGATATTAAACTAAACATTTATTTTTAAAGCTTTATTGTACATATGTATCATGTAAGATGTACGATATAAGATATTTTTAGGTTTTCATTATTTTTAAGCACTAGGTGACTGATTTTTGCTGGGGCAAATTATTTGGTTCGTTAGCTCGAAATATCAGTCAAGTCTTTCACTTTGAAGCAATTTTTTCAGGTCAACCTTAAATTCTCTTAGGACAATGAAAGAATCCATAACTTTTAAAACTACCGGTAGACGTTATCACTGTTCAATTTTAATGTATAAAAGTGTTTTGTTTTGCGTTGTGAACTCTATTTTTAAGCCCGGCAGAACTTTAAATTGTAAAAAAACACAAAAAATTAAATTGTGTAGGAGAATTTTTTTACACGAAAGATCCAGACATGGCATTAATATTTAAAAATGATTACTGGCATTTAGCCGCTGCTACTGCTTATGACGAAGCGCATTCTGGACGTACAATTTTAGGTAATTTTTTCATGTACTGCTGGCCGTATCTCACGAACAACACAAACAATGATGACCTCCAAAGTGACAATTGTTGCTGGTTTATTAGCACAAACCAGTGACCTTACGTGACCCCACAGGAAATAATCAAGAGGTGTCAAATTGAACTACCTTGAAGCTAATGGACATGTCCACTTCTCGAAACCAACTTATCGCCAAATTTTGATTTTAATAACTCAATGGTTGCGGTTGCCGTATGGCACGTAGCACAATCTTGTTGAAATCACATTTCGTCCGGTTCAATGTCACCCATATTTTTAAACAAAAAATCATTAATCATGGTGCGGCAATGATCTCCATTGGCCGCATTTTAAAGAAATAAAGTCCGATGAGTCCACCAGCATGTAAACCACACCAAATGGAGCATTTTACTGGTTGCAATGGAGTTTGTAATAGGTCTCACTCCATATGCGCCAATTTTGCTTATCAACAAACCCGTTAAGCCAAAAATGAGCTTCATCGCTGAACACAATTTGGCTATAAAACAATGGATCAGTTACTAACTGCTCTAGAGCCCAATCGGCGATACCGTTGTTCAAGCGTGAGTCTATTCATAATGATTTGCCACAGTTTACTGAAAATAATAAGAAAAAATTATTGCTTAAAATTTAATTTTTAGTGTATTTTTTTATAATTCTAAACTCATATAATGCTTAAAAAGCACACTTTATTTACATTCCACGCTAATTAGGTATCTAATTAAAATTGTATTACTTTGTTAAAACTTGACTCTCGCAAATATATGCGAAATTGGCAACGTATTTGTTTATTAATGTTACAATAAAAAAATCCGAAACGGTTTTGAGAACTTATTTGATAATTTTTCTTACCTTGAAATAATTTTGGTATTGGGGCGTCCATACTCTTCAAGCGATAAAACCCAAGAAGCTAAAAAAAGCTAGTCGTAAAGACCAGTAAAAGTAGGTAAAGTGCTAAGCAAGCATGTAGTTTTCTTTAATAAAATTTAGGTAGGCATTCGAGACCATAGAGGTAGCAAGAGAAAGTAGTACACAGCCAACAAAATTCATCTCTATTTTCACTTATGCAAATAATATTGATATTAGAAGAAAAGTTAAAGTATGTGTTTTGTCTATAATAAAAATTAATATGATGGCGATGTTCGTCTAGGTGTATATATTAGTTTAATCTCTATTTTTTTTTTCAAGGTTAAGTGCTATTAAATGTCTTACAGACCATTTCACTAACAATCATTACAGGTATTAAGCACATCTTTTTTCATAATGTTACACATCTTCTCTGTCATCTAACATGCCAAACTTTTCTTAAAATTGTAGCAGTCTTAGAGATTAGCACTCCAAAAAATCATTTTTTTTTTCTTTTCTTTTTCTTGTTATTTCTTAAGTACACAAATCAAGTGTAACAATTACACTAAGTACCTAAAAACACATGCATTCCAACTTTATTAAAGTTTTTTTAATGGTCATCGAAATATTAATGGTTTTTGTTAGATGATTGTGACAGAAATCAATTAACGATTATAAATAAGCACAGCGTGGGGTCTTTTAAAAAATGTATTGCAGCTCTAACAAAGTTTTATTGTTTTCTCTGAGTATTTTTTTTTTCACTTCATCTTTCACAGAATATGAAAGTATTGACATATCAGTTGATAAATAATCTACAGTCAAAAAAAATTCATTTATACAATTTATATTTAATTTTTAAGAGATGTCTTGTAATGTACAAATTTTTTTTAATTCATTATATGTAATAAGTCAAAAGGCCGAAACGATGTTTTAGTATGTGGGGAGTTGATGGTAAGCTTTGGTCTTTGTGTATTTTATTTCGAGTACACAGACAAACGATGGAGGAGGCTTAACACAACTAGCTGACAGTCTTTCGGGGTGGGAACGTGTTATCTGCATATTCTTATCCACATACCATCTGGGTACATTTATACATAATATTTATAGACTCCATTGCCTCTGTTTATTAAATTTGGAATAAAAAAGAAAAAAAAAACAAACGTTACACGCTATCTTCTCACAAAAACTACTTGGGGACACCCATGATGTTGTTGGGTCCAGTGCCTCTTACCCACCCTACCTATGTTCTAGTAAGGCCAATTTTCTAGAACCTCGAAAGCTCCGCCATTCCTAGCTCATCACATCTGTAAGAAACTAAAATTTATTTAAACTTCCATAGTATTTAAAATATATTTATTCACATTGTTATTTTAACTGGGTAAACGTAAATGCCTAACATTACATTTTCTTTTGTTTTTAACACACAAAGGAAACCTTTAAAAAATACATTAATTCTATTTGTATAACCTAATCTTATAAGAATTTTTTTTGTTTATAATAAAATTACATATTATACTAGGGTATTCTTCCCCTCAACCTTTTGCTTTTGCAAATTTAAATTTATACATTTATGTAAAGAGAGAATTTGTATATATGTTAAAAACAAAAACCACAATAGAAATCTCCAAAATTAATATGTGTGTTACTCCTTTTGAGGTGGTTGTTGTTTTTAGTTATATTTTATAGGTAAATTTACAATAATAATATAAACATAAAGTAAAAACAAAATACACGCTCACTCACCAACTGAATTGTAGAGATTTTTGGTTTTTTTGTTTGTTTGATGAAAACGTTTACGG
The DNA here is from genome assembly GCA_916610165.2 of Gymnosoma rotundatum. Lineage (NCBI taxonomy): Eukaryota > Metazoa > Arthropoda > Insecta > Diptera > Tachinidae > Gymnosoma > Gymnosoma rotundatum. The sequence goes on from OU744336.1 coordinate 82,296,720, forward strand.
CATTCCGTAGAGGCCTCTCCGAACGCTCTGCATACGTTGGTTGCTATTTTTTAAAAGCTGTAAATTTTAACTTTTAATTTGTTTAAACTTTATTACTTACGCTAAATAAATTTTTCACCAACTACTATTTTGATAAATAATTAAATTTACAATTATGGACACTGGCTATAGTGTAGCAGACAAAATTCGTTAAGCTTAGGTGTTGCTTTTGTTTAATTTTTCTGTTATTTTACGTTTATATGGGAAACTGTGCAATATCTTTGATTTTAAATTTACTCTCTTCAGTTTTCGTTTAAATATTTTGTTTTTTTTTTTTTTTTTTTTTTTGTGTAAGAACTTTGTTTGCCTGTACGAATATAATCAGGTTGCTTGTTAATAATTAACTGCCAGTCCCACGATGTCGCAATCGTTCGTTCGTTCGCATAATTACATTTAAAACAAGAAAAATTTTTTAGAATTTGTTTTTGTTTTGAATGTAATTGTGCGAACGAACGAACGCTGCGATATCGTGGGACTGGCAGTAAGTTTAGCTTATGATGTTAGGAAAACGAACAAACATACGGACATTCTATTCTAACCCCGTTCCTTTTTCCACTGTTTTACTGATAGAAGATAATTTGGTCCTCCTTTTTATTTTGTTTTTTTAACTAACTTTTCCAGTAGTTCTGTCGTTCCTTTTGGCATAAACAAAAATTTTAAAGTTTGGGAGCTGCCTGCTATTTGGTGGTGACTTTCCCTGCGCACTTGCGCAAAACGAAGGGTTAACGACAAACTTGTTTCTAGTAGTAGGTATACGTAGGGAGACCTAGTGAAGAAATTGGTGCATTAGATAATAGTTATGAATTTAAAGTTGGGTCTTCCTACCTTCTGTCTGTTCAGGTTTTTGCTTATTCTGTTTAACGAAATTTTCCAAATGTCGGAATCTTTTTTGATGGTCAAAAGTAGATAACCAATTAGGCCTACAAGACCATCGGCAAGCGTTCGATTTATATTTCTTTCTAATTAAATTTAAGTTTACAAAATGAGTTTTTTAAGCTTCTACTGCCCTTTGTAAAATAGTCTTTACCTTTTAGGAGCACTTTTTTCCGTTTTTTGCTGTTTAGTATATTTTATTTCAGTAATGATATATAATCAAAAAAATACTTTAACTTTTGTAAGTTTTATGATTGGCTTAGATTCTTTCGATTTTTATTAAACAAATGTGTGTTACTTTGGGGCCTGCTAACACTGAAAAGAAAGAATAACGACAGTGTTCGGAAGAAATTACTTTACGTTGTGACTTTATATGACTACCGACTAAGTGTACCCTTGCATTTGATATTGTGTTTACACAGAAAATACACTGCCTAACTATGACATAGAAGATGTTATGTTGCCAAGGCATATATGTGTACTTATATCGAATGCTAATGGTTAAATAATTTTATTATTGATTTTAGATTTCAGATTGCAAATAATTTTTGTATACATTTTTTTTTCTCTACTTTTGTTTTCGTGACATTACAGAGAAAGATGTTGAAAAAAATGCGAATATAACAAAAATAAATTAATAAAATCAACATCACGATAGTAATACAAACATAAATAGAATGTTCATTACAAAACCACATAATACTTGAATTTTATGAGAAAGTATTAGAGGGAGAGAGAAGATCAAATTCTTAAATCTTTAGCATGGTACGTGCCCAATACATTCTAATTCAAATCTTCCAATATATAATAACTTTGCCCCACTTTTTCCTTGACTTTGGCTTTAAGGTATAACGGAGCCAGTTTTGCGTTAAATTTTTTCTCAACGCTACTTTGAGATAAATTTCTTCGATACACAATTTGACCGACGCCATAAGTTATGGGACGAGCCCGAAGGTTGTACTGAGTTTTGTTCTTCTCGTAAGCGCTAGAGATATATTTTTTAATTTTATCTCTTATCATGACCAAGCTGTCGTCCCTGGAGAGAGGAGAAATTGGTTCGTTGAGCATTTTTATATTTTTTAACAGACTGTAGTACGATCCATGTGTTATCATATCTTGCCCGAAAACATCATGATAGGGGGAAGTTTGTAAAGACTGATGAATGGTATTTCGTAACGAGCAACTTATGGAGCTTAGGTTCTCATTCCACAAGGTCTGATCTTTCTTTAGGTAAGCCCGAACTCCTGTTATCAACGAGCGGTTCACACGCTCGGACGCGTTGGCTTGCGGCGAGTATAAGGCAGTATAAATATGATTTACACCGAGTCTTGTAAAAAACGCATTTAGTTCATTAGCTTTAAATTGGGAGCCGTTGACACTTACGACGTGCTCTGGTATACCGTACACATGAAAAATATGTTCTAGCAAAAACGTTTGAATATTGGAAGAAGTAAATTTTTTTAAGGGACATAACCAGTGAAATTTTGTAAAATGATCTAGAACTATCAATACTCCTATGTTTCCTCGCTTACTTCTAGGGAACGGACCTAAGATGTCTATATACAGACGTTGAAAAGGACGCACTGTTATTGTCGGTCCCCCCATTTCGGGCCTGGTGACAAAATTTGGTGACTTACCCGTTTTGCATATTTCACAATTACGAATATAATTGCGTATATCCATAACCATACCAGGCCAATAAAAATTTCGTCTAAGAAGTTCCAAATTTTTACCCATACCACAATGTGAAGCGATCACTGAGTTGTGAGCTCTGGACATAACTGACAAACGTAGTGGTTTTGGGATCCAAAGTTTCCAGGCGTTTTGTTGTTGGATTTCATCGCCGGTGTAGTGCTCATTTCGAATATAAATATATTTTTCAATAACTTCCAAGTCCGGGTACTTGCCGTTGTTTTCCTGAATTTTTGCAATAAGTTGGATATATTCCTCGCTTAAGAAATGCTCGGAATCGAGATCGATTTCGGGATCAGCCAATTCGATTTCGGAAACTTCTTCGTAGGGTATCCTTGACAGGGCATCGGGTACCGTATTATCTTTCCCTTTCCAATGACTAATGGTAAATTTGTAACTTTGCAGCTTAAATACCCATCGAGCAAGTCGGCCGCTTAATTCTGTCTGCCTCATTAGCCATACTAGACTAGAGTGGTCCGTGATGACTTCGAACTCTTGCATTTCCATATAGCATCTAAATCGCTTTATAGCTTCTATCGCCGCCAGATATTCTCTCTCGGTTACACTATAGTTACGTTGGGCTGTATTTAACTTTTTCGACATAAATGCGCTTGGTTTTTCATCTCCGTTGTTGTCGAACTGAACCAACAATACCAAAATTGCTTGCATCGCACTGTATGTAAAACTTCTTACTGAAGTCAGGGTTTGCAAGGATTGGAGCAGAGGTAAGGAGATCTCTTGAAATGCCCGTTGTGCTTCTGCTGTCCAAGAAAATTTCTTCTTCGTAGATAACACCTCTGTGATTGGAAACACTACCGATGAAAAATTTGCAATAAATCTGCGATACCAGCCTGCAATCCCTAGAAATCCGCGAACCTGTTTTATATTTTTAGGGACTGGCCAAGCCAGGATTGCGTCAACTTTGTCAGGATCGGTTTTTATACCCCCATTACCAATAACATATCCTAGATATTTTGTTTCCGTAACACAAAACCGGGACTTAGAAATATTTAAAGTTAAATTTGCCTTTCTGAATATATCCGCAATTCTAACAAGAACAGATAAATGCGTCTGAAAATCTTCTGACACTACGATTAGGTCATCCAAGTAACCGAAGACACAATTTCTAAGGTCAGGTGGGATAAGTTCATCCATTAGGTGACACATTGTTTGAGGCGCATTATAGCGCATTACCTTAAATTGGTAGAGTGGTCTGCCTGGCACTGCAAAGGCCGTCAACGGCTTAGCCCGATCGGTTAGACCAATCTGCCAATTGGCGTCTTTTAGGTCTAATTTTGAAATTAGGTTTGCCTTTGGTAATCTCGCAAATATTCCCTCAATACTTGGAAGGGGATAAGCATCCTTTTTGGTAACTAAATTGACGTTTCTGGCATTTAAACACAGGCGAATTTTATTTGGCTTGATCACCAAACGCATGGGAGAACTCCATAGAGATGTTAAAGGCTCAATCATACCTAAAGCTAGCATTCGGTCGATTTCTTTATATACCATTTTCTCAACTGCCGGGGAACCGGAAAATACCTTTGTTTAATGGGTGTGGCATTTCCGACCTCAATGTCATGTTTAATTAAGCAGGTTCTGCCCAAGCCCTGTTTTTCAAAATTGGGAAATAAATCTACGATAGAATCTAAGTATGATATTTGACTATGAGTTAATGGGTATCTATCTTCGTTGGAAATTACGTCAGCACTTGTAGTTTAACCAGAAAAAACTTTGGACGATATCTCAAGATCGGACATATCCAAAGGGCAGCTAATTATTGCCGATTCAAAAAAATCTGGAGCTAATTTAAACAACTTCCAAAAATCTAAACCTAAAATCAAGTTTTGTGACAATGATTGAACAATCCATATTCTCATCTGATGACATTGATTTCGAAAATAAACATCAACTATTAGATAACCAGTCACTCTCTGCAATTTTCCGTCTGCAGTTTTCACGTTAGACTTGAGTTTAGTAATAAGTTTTGAACCTTAAAAATCGTTTTGTGCAAGATCTGCCCCCATACATGTGATATTGGCCCCGGTGTACAACAGACCTAAGAGAGAAAAATCTAAAAATTTAACTTTGGCGTAGAACCTTTTGTCAGCACAATTGTTAATAACAGTGAAAACTGTGTACTTAGACGACAGCCTTAACAATTTATAATAATTTCTTAGCCGAGTAGTGGAGCGCTTGGGTTTTTTCTCAACAGGATGAGTTACAGAAGATTCATTAAATAGTTCCTTTCTTTTTGCCAGATATTGTCGCCATCGTTCATGATAAGGTCGGATGGGGTATAAAATTTTGTTTGGTTGGTAAGTGTTTGTTCTTGAAAATTTTCAGACTTTTCTCATTATCATCTGGCTTGCTTATATTTTTGCCGCTTATTTGATGCGATCTCTCTGATTGATGTGTTGGTGGTGGTATTCTGTGCAAGTTTTTTGAATTACTTAAATTTTTTGAATTACAGTTTTGACATTGTGGCTTATATAAGTCTTTAGCACCTCAGCCGTAACAAAAAATTGTTTTTTTTTTTCCTAAACAATCTTGCCAGTGGTGACCAAAGTCATCACAGTTCCAACATTTATTAGTATTAACTTGCTGTAACGCATCAATCACCTGATCTTTGTTGGAGTTTTCCCCCAACTCTGATTTTTCTTTGAAGTTAACTTCTGAAATATTTCGTCTTGAAAACGAAGAGTTCAAAATTTTTGATTGGGCATTTTTACGGAAATAATCATCAGTCATAAGATTTTCTCGCATTTGCACCATTTTACGTAAATGAGCAATAGAATAAATGGGGACATAAAGTAATTCATGTCGTATTTCTGGCCTTAAATTTTTCATCAAGATTACGATTAATTCCCTCTCAGTAATTGGGGCTTCCAAACGATCAATTATTACCGAAATGCCTTCATAGAATGTATCAAATGACTCGCCAGACCTCATTTTCCGATTCCGTAATTCTTCCCGCAGATCAAAAGTGGATTTGAAGTCTTTATATTGATATCTTATTGCAGCACAAAACTCATTTCATTGTATGTTGTCTACCTGCTTGTGGTAGCGCCAATACCAATCCCGTGCTTTCCCGGAAAGTAAAATGTGTAAATTCTTGCAAATAAGGGAGAAATCGTTGTTAAAATTATCGGCTGTCAAACACCGAATTCTCTAAAGGAACTCATCAACAGTTAGACCATTTACCGTACCATCAAACTTAAAATTCCAATTTTGAATTATTGACGTAATCTTGTCAGTGCGAATATTAAAATGATCATGATTATGAGAAGAGAACACTGGGAGACGTTGTGCATTGCTTTGAACTTGAGGAGGTATTGGCAAAGAACCTGGTCTTTGCCTATGTGGAGCTGTTTTAGCCGCATCTTGGATATTGTTTGGTACAATATTTAAATTTTCCAAAACTTTAATGATACTTGTTTCAATAATTTGGGTCAGTTGGGAATGATTAATATTGTTATTATTATTATGATTATATTGACTATTACTTGTGTTAGGAGCAAAAGGTTGAAGATTAGAAAACTGTTCTTCAATATTGGCGTAGTCAATATAGTATGAGAAGTATACTCAGGCTGAAAAGCCCTGGATTAGAATCAGACACAGAGTTTTCTGGGCACAAATTTCTTGTAACCCTTCGCGTGTTATATCTTTTGCTCATAGCCCCACGACCTCTAGTTCTACCGTTTACCTCACTATCAGCCTTTTCAATAGCAATTGATTTTGAGCAAATATGATTAGTCACTTTCTTTAAATCGCCGAGATCACATGGCTTGCCACATTCGGGGCACTCAGCCGTTTGAGACAAAACATGTTCAATGCAACTCCTATGAAAAACATGGCTGCAATTAATTATTAATAAGCAATCCTGAGTGTCCAACAACACTTCTTTACAAACTACGCATTTGTTTACAAAACCAGAAGCGGACGCGCCATTTTTATCATCCCGTGACGTTGAAGCTTGAACTGTCCCCATTGGGGTGCGTTCTAATGCCATTGCCATTAAAAAAGATTATAAGGCAAATAAAAGACTAAAATACAACTAAAAAAAAGAAAAAGAAATTGCCACCCTACGTAGGTGCAATTAACCAATAACAAATTATGTTATTCAAAACTACTTAATATTTGGGTAAAGATTGAAATCTATCCAATTTAAGTTGCAACGATTTTAAGTTTTTTTAATTTCTTACGATAATGATGTGAAAAAGACAAGAATATAAAAGACTTCGTGAAGATTTTAGCGTGTAACGAAAATTACATTTGAAAATTAAGTTCTACTAAAAATGGTTTGACCTTGTTAAAGGAACGAACCAGTATGCAGATTATCTTTTCATTTTATAACCAATGAGAGGGATATAAAAATGCCATTAGCTATCTTTATATACATACATCTTCCACAGTCATTAGGATACTGATAACAACGTTTCAGCATTACAACAGCCTATGTTTAAAATTGTTGAAAAAAAACCAATTATAGTTTATAGCAAAAAAAACTTTAAGAGAAATATCGGTTGCCATATTGAGCTTAACTATCGTTAAATAGACAAGATCCTGAAAAGTTTTAAAGATTATTCTACCATTTAATTGATTCTGTTCCGCAACTAAATTGTGTTTTATTGAAGAATAGAAAATAAAGAAACTAGTTAAATAGGGACCAATAAAATTAAATATTATATGGGCCCCACGTTGGGCGCCAATTATGTAATGTACAAATTTTTTTTTAATTCATTATATGTAATAAGTCAAAAGGCCGAAACGATGTTTTAGTATGTGGGGAGTTGGTGGTAAGCTTTGGTCTTTGTGTATTTTATTTCGAGTACACAGACAAACGATGGAGGAGTCTTAACACAACTAGCTGACAGTCTTTCGGGGTGGGAACGTGTTGTCTGCATATTCTTATCCACATACCATCTGGGTACATTTATACATAATATTTATAGACTCCATTGCCTCTGTTTATTAAATTTGGAATAAAAAAGAAAAAAAACAAATGTTACACGCTATCTTCTCACAAAAACTACTTGGGGACACCCATGATGTTGTTGGGTCCAGTGCCTCTTACCCACCCTACCTATGTTCTAGTAAGGCCAATTTTCTAGAACCCCGAAAGCTCCGCCATTCCTAGCTCATCACATCTGTAAGAAACTAAAATTTATTTAAACTTCCATAGTATTTAAAATATGATTATTCACATTGTTATTTTAACTGGGTAAACGTAAATGCCTAACATTATATTTTCTTTTGTTTTTAACACACAAAGGAAACCTTTAAAAAATACATTAATTCTATTTGTATAACCTAATCTTATAAGAATTTTTTTTGTTTATAAAAAAATTACATATTATACTAGGGTATTCTTCCCCTCAACCTTTTGCTTTTGCAAATTTAAATTTATACATTTATGTAAAGAGAGAATTTGTATATATGTTAAAAACAAAAACCACAATAGAAATCTCCAAAATTAATATGTGTGTTACTCCTTTTGAGGTGGTTGTTGTTTTTAGTTATATTTTATAGGTAAATTTACAATAATAATATAAACATAAAGTAAAAACAAAATACACGCTCACTCACCAACTGAATTGTAGAGATTTTTCGTTTTTTTGTTTGTTTGATGAAAACGTTTACGGCATTCCGTAGAGGCCTCTCCGAACGCTCTGCATACGTTGGTTGCTATTTTTTAAAAGCTGTAAATTTTAACTTTTAATTTGTTTAAACTTTATTACTTACGCTAAATAAATTTTTCACCAACTACTATTTTGATAAATAATTAAATTTACAATTATGGACACTGGCTATAGTGTAGCAGACAAAATTCGTTAAGCTTAGGTGTTGCTTTTGTTTAATTTTTCTGTTGTTTTACGTTTATATGGGAAACTGTGCAATATCTTTGATTTTAAATTTACTCTCTTCAGTTTTCGTTTAAATATTTTTTTTTTTTTTTTTTTGTGTAAGAACTTTGTTTGCCTGTACGAATATAATCGGGTTGCTGGTTAATAATTAAGTTTAGCTTATTATGTTAGCAAAACGAACAAACATCCGGACATTCTATTCTAACCCCGTTCCTTTTTCCACTGTTTTACTGATAGAACATAATTTGGTCCCCCTTTTTATTTTGTTTTTTTAACTAACTTTTCCAGTAGTTCTGTCGTTCCTTTTGGCATAAACAAAAATTTTAAAGTTTGGGAGCTGCCTGCTATTTGGTGGTAACTTTCCCTGCGCACTTGCGCAAAACGAAGGGTTAACGACAAATTTGTTTCTAGTAGTAGGTATACGTAGGGAGACCTAGTGAAGAAATTGGTGCATTAGATAATAGTTATGAATTTAAAGTTGGGTCTTCCTACCTTCTGTCTGTTCAGGTTTTTGCTTATTCTGTTTAACGAAATTTTCCATTTTTTGATGGTCAAAAGTAGATAACCAATTAGGCCTACAAGACCATCGGCAAGCGTTCGATTTATATTTCTTTCTAATTAAATTTAAGTTTAATTACACAATGAGTTTTTTAAGCTTCTACTGCCCTTTGTAAAATAGTCTTTACCTTTTAGGAGCACTTTTTTCCGTTTTTTACTGTTTAGTATATTTTATTTCAGTAATGATATATAATCAAAAAAATACTTTAACTTTTGTAAAGTTTATGATTGGCTTAGATTCTTTCGATTTTTATTAAACAAATGTGTGTTACTTTGGGGCCTGCTAACATGGAAAAGAAAGAATAACGACAGTGTTCGGAAGAAATTACTTTACGTTGTGACTTTATATGACTACCGACTAAGTGTACCCTTGCATTTGATATTGTGTTTACACAGAAAATACACTGCCTAACTATGACATAGAAGATGTTATGTTGCCAAGACATATATGTGTACTTATATCGAATGCTAATGGTTAAATAATTTTATTATTGATTTTAGATTTCAGATTGCAAATAATTTTTGTTTACATTTTTTTCTCTACTTTTGTTTTCGTGACATTACAGAGAAAGATGTTGAAAAAAATGCGAATATACTTTGTTGAATAAGAATTAATGTAATCTTTTTAAGTTAAGTTGATTTTATTATTGTGCGGTTCATGATGAGAGCTGAAGTTTTTCATACAGTAAAAAGAAAATTGAAAAACCGGGTTATACGTAATACACTGGTGTCAAGTTACCAAATATTGTTCTATTTTCTCATCTACAAACATGCATTTATACACCAAAGTTGAGATACGTAAAATTAAATATATCTTAATTCCTAAATAATATTTTGGCAGTTTTGCTTAGCGCTCATTTTCTTAGGTGGGTTGTCATAACGTCCAATGACATTTTGTCGATGAACGTAGAGTCATAACATCCATGGGTATTATAGGTAAATTTTATGGAACTCTATGTAAGAAAGATGCAACAAAAACACTTGCGCCGGTCCGCTTTTGGTAAGCGAACGAGTTGTAGTTTTAAGTGCGGACATTATGATACTTCCATAAATGTCCCTACTAAAGCAGACACAATGTCCATGGACATTACGTCACTATTGAGTGGACACTATGAGATGTCACCTTTTTCAGCATTAACTATTTTGCAATAGCAAGAATAGCAGACATATAGACGGTTATTTGTTCGTTTCAAGGGGCGTTACTGAAGTTATCCATGGCTTTGTTTTTATTTTCGGGTCCAGGTTAAATTTGTATTTTTTGAACATGCTTATTGTACATTTAGGATTGGTCCATATTTTGCACAATTCTACTGATTTTCATTCAACTGAACAAAATAATTTGCCAAAAGTAAATTCAAAGACAGTAGATTCGTGGCCATAAGTAAAATATCTGAAAAGCTTTTTAAGCTGTTTTTTATCGTAAAATCGGTGTATAAAATTTTATATGACCGAAAAGTAAGTTCATTGATTTTTACTGTTGTATTTTATTCACGTTTTGTTTATTTTTTAATAGTTCATTACATTTCTTGTCAGTTTATTCTATAAATTATTAAGGATTGCGTCCCATTGTTTTTATCGTCTTTATTCAAATTCCACACATGTCATGCATTCTTTTATGTAGCTCAGTGTTGCCGTATGGTTAAATTTTTTACATTTTTGTATCTTTTAAAAGCTCCCCGTAACATATAAAATTTTGTTATATGTAGCCAAATTTTTGTAGCTTTTGGTGCAGACACGAAATAAAGAAGCATTGCCAAATAGCACTTGTTTCATTATTTTAGGCAAGAATCTTTCTAATGGCCGTTTTTCTTAATGCCTTTTTTATAACAAACATTACACATTGCAAATGCTATAAATTTCCCACATAAAAACTTAGTTCGCAATAAACAAAAAACAATGTTGCTGTAGTTATACTTTCTTCAATTAGTGAGAAATTACGAAATAATTCTTGCTTTATGCTTAGAAACAGCAAGACGGTAATGGCAGCAATTTTCCAACTGCGAAATAATCGGCCTTATTACGATTGTCGAAGACGACGTTTCGTATAGTCGTAGTCGTTTTTGTTAGTGACTTTTTTTGATATAATGTAAAATGTTCTACAGTAAAATCTTTTGTAATAGATCAAAAAATTAAATTTTATTAATATTATTTGCAGTAGCTTTCGAGGTGATAAATTAACAGCCAAAAATAATAATAACAACAAAATGACTAACTCTTAATTCAATTTGCAAACTTATGTGTAAAATATGAGAATAATAATTAGTGTAAAATAAAATGTTCTTCTAATTCAACTTTACGTTTTTTTATTCGATTTCATCTGACGTAAACTTTAGAAGATGTTCTTTATGCTCTTCTTTTTTAAGCTTTTGTTTCAACTTCTTTTAACGACTTCATAACTTCTGTAAACAGTTCTGTTTGAATAATTATTTTGTTGCTATTTTTTCACTCTTCTTTAGCGTGATTTTTATTTACATTTTGACATTAATACTTAAGCGTCTAGCAACATGTGGATGATCCTGCATGAGCTCCACCAGCAGATTGAGCTGGTGGACAAAAACAGCATAAACTTTCTTTTGTATGCGTTAATTTATAAATGTTTTCGAAAAAGAAGCACATTAATTTTAAAGACAATATTTGAGTTACATATCTAACGAAACGACGCACAGTGGCGTGAAATAAAAAAAAGAAAAAAAAATGGAATAAAAGGCAGGAACTTCTAAACTACTTGCTAGATTTTCATGAAACAAACTGCGATTTATATAGCAGGTCATAAGCTTTTCGCCTGTTGCATTTGGATACACTTTGTGTCAGTACAGAGTAGTACCACAGCGCATCAATGTAGGCAACTTCGAAATTGAAAAATGTTTCAGATTTTATAATTTTATCAAAAGTGAACCGATTTCAGATCAGATAGATTACACAAGGCCTTGTCTTAAAGAAAGAGTTAACAAATTTATAAATTTACAAATAACCGTTAAAAATCTACTTAAAAAACTAAAAGTATTTTTTGACCAAAATTTCTTTTTTTTTCAACTTTCACAGAAAAAGGGTTAACGGATTTAGTAAAAAAAATTCCTACTTTAAATAATTCTATTGAATGGCGTGAACATGCACCTTCTAATCACGGTATTGAGTCCTGATATAAATGCTCATGAGAATCATTGGGATAAAATTTATTAACTTTAAATTTGCGTTTTCGTACGCTTTTCTATTTATATTTTTTTATTTTAGTTTTGTTTTTTCAGTAAATGAAATTGTTGCTTTGTTATTATCGCTAAAATATGCAATAAAACTATTTACTATATTTTATATAAATTACATTAAATTTCTATTTGATTAAGGAAAATTAAAAAAAAAAAAAAAGAAACTTTTGATGAAAAAATGTAACTTTTTTGTCTTTCCCTAGCAACACTGATGTAGCTATAGTTCTGTTTTTTACAATTTTTATATAGAACGGTGTACGAAATCTAAATGCATTCAGACTGTATCACATGCTACTTTATGATAATTTTGCATACGAAATGTGTTCATATTTACATGTTTGTCTATAAGAACCTTAAGAACACATGGACATTAGAATAATCGTTCAAAGGTAGTTTATTTCAAATTTACTTAAATGTAAAACTTACCTTGCCTTAATAAACCTACACCTAATTCTTTTAATAACAATCCTAGGGCCCTACAACAGGTATATACTGACTAAAGAAGGAATAAAAAATGAAGAGATTTAACTAGTCACTTCACTAAGGAAATTTAAACGGTGTAGTGATAAAATTGTTGTGCAGTGTTGTTAATAAGTTAAAAACTATGCGAAAACATTTTAAGACCAGGTACTTTTTTGTTGCCATATACTTCATCATTCCAAGCCAAACGAAGCTTTCTTAATTCAGAGTGATGAGGAAATAATCATGAATAAAAAGCGCTGCAAATGATAAAAAGTAACGAACGACGTACTTTGCTACAGGACGTCTGCATCGATACCTTAAAGTCATTTAAAATTTAAGCCCTGTTATTACTCCTGCCGTGCGAAACTGCTGTGGAAATATTATTTAGTTCTGTAGTTTATACAAAAGTAGTCTGATATAAAATCAAATTCTATATCAATTGAGTCGTAATACTGTACAGCCAACATAACATTACTCCACCTTCTTTAAATACAGCTTGTCTTTTCTCGCATCATAAAAACAATAATTAATTTTCTTTTCGTCAGTAAAAACCGTAGTACGCCAATTATTAACATGACCTTTTACTTAAGTGTCTCTGCCAGAGTGTAACCGATTTTCTTCGCGTACATTATTAAGAGATTATAAGCTTTACTAAAACTGTCGGTGAGTAGCGCACAACCATAAATTGATAAGTACTTTAATTGCACTACAAACGAGTGGTGTTTTCTTGCGATTTTAGTAGGAATAACAATTTGTGACATTTTTTTCAAATATAGTATCTATTTAATCTATATTTGTATTTATGTAGGTATGTCCGTATTTGACTAAAGGAATAGTGTGTCCTTAATCTTTTAACACAATCATTTTTGTAGGTTGTAGTACAGATTGCTTCGTTAAGCGTAAGTTTTTATTTTATATATTTTCTTTTTACAAGGGCTGACAAGCAGATTGTATGGAAATTGATACTCTATCGATAAAATGTAATTTACTTAACACCTTTTAATGCTGAGAATTGAATATCTAATATATGAATGCATGTTATCAACTTGGAACCGTAATACGATGTACTTAAGATATGTGCAATAATAGTGCAAATTTAATGCAATGTAAATTTCAATGAAGTTAAAAGAAAAACAAATATTACAAACGCAAAAAATCTAAAAATTTAAGGGTGTCCCCATATGTGACGTGAAATTACCTTTATGGGCCTGTCATGTAATAATAAATAAAGTCAGTATAATTTGGATATTCAACTGAAAAACATGCATGATATGGTGTCAGAAGTCTATAAATAAAAATAAAAGAGCAAAATCAAAAGAGAGAAACTGAATATATGTATGCACTTGCAAAATATGTGATCAACAAGATAAAACAAATAAAAGAAAGAAAAGTTGAACACAAGAGAAAGTTTAGTTGGATTGCATAATGCATAAAACAGTGCGAAAACATATTTAGAAAAAGAAATCGGTACTTACGGAATATGGCAGAAGCACAAGGTCGACCAATTAAGCGAAACAAATTAAACATAGCCAATATTATGGCAAAATGGCTGCTGAATGGGCGGCGTGGTTAGACGAACATAACAATTATTATGATGCGTCAAAAATCGAGTTGGAAACCGAGAAAGTACAATCAACAGTCAATTTAAAAGTGGCTTTAGGTCGTAAAGCAAACATGTTGCTCCTTAATTTAGGTCTAACAGGGACTAAACTAAACAGCAGAGCAGCTATAATAAATAAGTTTACTAGTCATTTTGCACCACCTAGAAATAAAACATATGAACGTTGCCAGTTTCATCGTATAAAACAAGAATTTGATTTTTATCAAAATTAAGACGAAAAATTGTACAAAGAGTACAAGAAAAACACTATGGATGGAAGAAAATTTAAAACTGCAGCAAAATAACGAGTAAGTAGCTTCAAATATTTTACAAAATTAGATTGTGAAAAGGGATTGTGTCAACTAAAGGTGACAGAACGAACAAGCAAATTAGTGACAATGGGTACTCCGTGGGGTCGATATAAGCATTTACTTCTTCCATTTGGTATCTCGTCTGCGCCTGAAGTGTTTAGTGAGGTAATGTCTCGTGTTGTTATAGCTTTCGGTGAAAACTGTCGTCTCAGGCTGTATACTTGAACCGTTTGGAGAGAGCTTTCGATGTTATAACTTAATTTTCAAGCCTCGTATTTGTAAATACTGAAGAGTTAATATTAAAAATAGATAGTGTTAAGAATAAAAGGTGGTGGGTTTAGGTAATTTTGTCCGTTTAAATGGTATTATTCAGGTAGATTGCCTGATATCTGTCATGTTTTCGGATAAATAATTTAATATTTGCGTCTTTTATTATTGGATAGGTAAGTGTGACCATCTGTGGGTGTTTTTCATTTGTAAAAGTCCTTTAATCATTTTAGTGGCGAAAAATCGTGTCAGAGGTTCTGTTAACCTGTTCGTTAATAATATCTCAATTAAACGTTGGTGTTTTGTAGATTTCCATGCTTTAAAGAATGTCTAATCTTCGTCATTTTTTACTTGAGTGTAATGCTGTCATACATTCATCTATTTCCCTTGGTTCGTGTCCATGTGTGTTGAGTTTCATTGCGAAATTGGAGTCTTCAATTTTCCTCTTGTATAATCGTATGTGTTCTGTAAACCCTGTTTTTAATGTTCGTTCAGTGTTTTCAATGTATGTGTGGTTGCAGGTACAAGTAAGTCTGTATACTCCGCTGGTGCTAAATTTATCGGTTGTTTCTGTTGATGTTTCGAGATTGTTGTAACGAGCAACACTCTACGCAAGGTTTACAGTACACATACGATCATACAAAAGAAAAAGGGAAGACTCCCATTTCGCAATACACCTTAACACACAGCTAAAAAAAATACTAAAGAGTTGCCCTGTACCTCGTTTCTGTATTTCTCGCATCGTAAAAGTTTTCGCATGAAACAAGTGAATTTTTAGAAAAACGATGTAAATTGAAACAAAAAATGGGTTTTCTCACACAAGTGTTTCTGTATCTTTAAAATGCGAGAACTATATGTCATTTAAATTATTTTCCAACAGTTATTGGAAGTATGCGAGAAAAAGTGTTTCTGTACCAATATTTTGTGAAAAGTTTTACGCAAGAACTGTCAAAATAACTCACATTTCAAAACAGCGCGAGAACAAGTAAGATTTAAAATATATTTTTAAATTTGTGTAAACATGGAGTCTAAATCAGCCGAAAGGTAAAAAGCAATTTAAATTAATAATAAAAAAGTATTATCAATAAGTATTTATGCATTTGTTTATGTTTTATATCTTTTTATTTAGAAAATAGAAAGAATTTCCAAACAGCAAAAGCTAATTGATTACATGTCCTCCACACTGTATTATACATTTTTTTCGCTATATTATTTAAAACTTATTTTATTTATTAACTCTTTTCTACACTTTCACTATTTTTCTATATTGGTTGATAATTTATTTCTTTATTTTGACGTTTTGTTTTTATTTGACACTAGTACTGGAATTATTCCAGTAAAAACAGAATCAGTGCTGTCTGTATTCGCATTAAGAACCAGAAACACTTTTTACTCGCAAATCGAGAAACGATGAAATTTTTTGTTTCACTCTTGATGTGAAAACTTTTACGATGCGAGAAATACAGAAACGAGGTACTGTTTGCTTGGGATGGTAAACAATCTTGGAAAGTCTTTCACCAATTTATCTGAGCTTACAAACCCTGTAAGAATACTGCTTCATAAAAACGTCGAGCGGTATTGGGGAGAGTCGCAGGCAAAGGCGTTTGAAAAAATAAAAACTGCGCTTTCGTAAACCCCAGTTTTAATGTACTATGATGTAAACAAGCCAGTTACGTTATCTGTTGAAGCAAGTAGTACAGGTATTGGCGCGTGTTTGCTTCAAGATGGAAAACCGGTAGCTTACGCAGCTAGGGCATTTAGTCAAGCACAATTAAATCAGCTGCAAATAGTAAAAGAAACATTAGCGATACGATTTGGTTGTCAAAAGTTTATGAATATGTGAACGGCAAAGAGCTGCAAATATGAACCAACCATAAACCTTTAGAGACCATTTTTAAAAACCTGATTTAAAATGCACCTCTGAGGCTACAGGGTATACTATGGGACATAGTACAAATTGCCCAAAAGTTATCAATTAAAAGACAAAAACATACCAATAGCCGATGCATTGAGCAGGGACATCGAAACCAATGAAATTGAACCTGAACTAGATGCAAATTAAGTACTGCAGCGTTAACAACGATAGATACAGAAACGTATACGAAATTTAAAATATCTATCGTAAATGATCATGAAGGGTTGGCTGAAAAAAATGCTAGAAATCCTTAGAATTATTAGAAAATACGCAACATTTAAGCATCAACTTACATATGATGAAGGCTTGCTGTTTAATGGCAGTAAAATCATTGTACCAAAAGATTTAAGACATGAATTATTGCCACAACTACATTCTGGCTACATCGGTATTAACAAAACTATATCCATTGCAAGAAAACAGTCATATTGGTACGGTATGACTAAAGATATTACACTAGCCCATCAACAAACACAAAGAGCTTACACTAGCAAAGAGCTCAATCAAAGAATTACTAGAGTAACCTTTTCAAATTGTATCAATGAATATTTTTCACTTTAGAGGTAACGATTTCTTGCTTATAGCAGACTATTACTCCAATTTTTTTGATTTTCGTAAATATATCACGGCTTCAGCAACTGAAACAATATTATTTCTAAGAATGTGGTTTTCCGTTCATGAAATGCCAGAAGTGCTGGAAAGCGATGGTAGTCCACAGTTTACGTCTACAAGATTTAAACAATTTGCTTAAAATTGGCAATATGAACATAATATTTCTTCGCCTTAGTGCCCAAAATCCTACGGTTTTGCAGAACGTGCCGTCCAAAATGCAAAAAAATTTTGTAAACAGTGTTTATTAGATCTTACTGACGAATACAAGGCATTGCTAAATTAGAGATACACTGTTCGCGATAATATGTTAAAATCCAGCAGAAAGATTATTCAGCCGTAAAACGCGCACAACAGTTCCAACGACAAAACAACAACTTTTACCAAAAATATTACTGGACTCACGCAACGATTAAGCTAATGCATGCAAAGCAAAAGACATACGCCGAACGAAGTGCTAAAACCAGAAAATCTTTGCAAGTAGGTGATACGGTTGTTATGCAAACTGGTAATCGCAAGTGGACCTCAGCATCTATAGTTGACAATACTGATGAAATATAGTCGAAATACATTAGCCGGTAGTATAAATCCGGAAGAAGAGGAAACAATTGCAACTGATGAGAATACAACCGCAGCTGAAGCCAACACAACTCATAACGAACCAACTCAACAGTTAACTACTACTAACAACGAAGGGTTTACCGAGAAAAAAATCCACTGCTCGATCTATGATCGAGACAACAGGCGACCCAGTTCGGAGAACGCGAAGCTTTCGCGTGGTGAAACCAGTTCAACGTTATGAACCGTGATACTTACAAATTTTTTACATATTATTTACATATTATTTATTAAAAATATTAAAGCTAAATATTTGTACTTATGGATTTATATATTTTTTTACATCTTTTTCATGACCGTTATAGTAATTAGTATATATATATTCAAAATTATAAATTAGTGGGTGCCCCAATAGTTTATTTATTTTGATGTATATGACTATACTTTTGAACAGTTGTGGACAGGCGCTTGAAATTTACAAAGAATCTGTATTCCCAAGCCCGCTTCAAATAGAATTTTAAAATATGAATTTGGAAATTAAAGGATATGCCCGAAATTAATGTAATTTGACCTATATAGAGAGGCGGTTAAAATTTACAAAGAACCCGATTGCTAAGTCTACTACAACAGCAAATACAAAATTTGAAAATGAAAATTAAAGGGAGTCGTAAATGTTGCTGTAATTTATGTTGCTAAGCTGTTGAACACACTGTTGAACTGTTGAAATTTACAAGGAGCTGTGGTGCAAAGTCTGCTAAAGCAAGTAAAAAGTTTAGAGATGGAATATAAAGGTGCCCTAATAATTAATGTAATTTAATATAGTAGGCCATACTTTTTAACCGTTATTGAAAGACTGATAAAATTTGTTTTGAAGTCAGTTTTTTTTTACCAGAATTATTTATTTTTAATAAATGGTTTAAATTTCGAGGTGAGGATGAATGCAGCGCATAGAGAATTGTCTTTTTATAAGGACTGAGAGTGTAGCAAGTTTTGTACATAAATTGCATTAACAAATTTTTCTATACAAAATTTCCCGGATTCAATATTTTACATATTCAACTTAAACAAAAAAAATAAATATTCAGTTCGACTCCGGAATAAAATAATTTGGGAAATAATTAAGCTATTTCTTAACGGCTAGGCTAAAGAACCGGTGCTGTATTTTTTCAAAGCATTTACATTTTTTAGCTACAGCTACTTTTACGATAAAAAAAAGCGACGAATAGAAGTTGCGATAGATGTTGTATTATTCCTAACATTTATATTTTTTACCTACAGCTACTTTTCAAAAACATAATGCGTCAAGTAGAAGTAGTTTCTTTGCTACTTCAACCAAAGTATTATTTCTAGCTGCTTTGTGTTGAGAATACATTCATACTTTGCAGCTATGAATACTCTTTTCTTGGAGCCACGCCATACTAATATTTACCTCTTGCTAACGACAATAAGAAGAAAGATGAAACGACGCGTGTTATTTTGTTTCAAACACTCGACAATGGACAGAAAACAAAATAAATTGGAAATAAATTTGAAACTATAAAAAATCGTGAATAAACGGAGAATTCCCATTGGCCAAAAAACATTTTTTTATCATTTTGAAAAGCATCATTAAAGAGATGATTGCTGCATACAAATTGGTTAATGTATTAAGCGTGGACCGCTTTGAATTTAATTTTTTTGTGGGTCTAAGTGAGAATTCTATAAGTAAAGTTCTTTTCTAATTTTCTAAGCACTAGGTCAGTTTTTAAAATAAAAATATTGCTTGTTATTTTTTAAATATTTCGTCACCGTTGTTGGGTGGCATCTTCAGGAAACAGGAACCCAAATTTGAAAAATAAATAATTTTTTTTTTTCGTTTTTATTTTAAAAACTGACCGATTAGACTGACTGGTTAGAAAATTAAAACAAAAAATTATTTATTAAGGTAGAAAAAAAAAACAATTAAATTCTATAAAAAAAGTATAAAAAATTTAATTTTGTGACTTTCGATTGATGATTTGGGAATGTATTTTATAAAGGGTTTTTGTTTTTTTTCAAATAATGAACTTTGCATACCCAAAATGTTTCATAAAATATGAGTGCCTCATTAGATAGCGAGAATTTTTATTCAAATTTTTAGCAAATTACTTAAATCGGAAAGAATTTCCTAAACCTTTCTTTACATTCTTCTCTAATTAAACAAAACAAAAAATGTTTTCTGCCTGTCTTTGAATTAGATATCGATTTTAAAGTTACTTTCATGGGTTCTAAATGTCAAATGGAGTTGCGAATATCCATTATTCGTGATATTCATATGAATATTGTTATTTTTTTGACTGTGGTAGGCAACACATCAAATTTGCTCAGTGTACGCATAAATTTTCCCGCTATAGCCGCAAGTACATGGCGCCTAATAACGCTATTTTAACGTATACGGCATTAGTTTTTTAACCGTAGTAAACAGACATTAGGAAGTAGACTGAGTTCGTTCAAATAGGTTTTAACAAGAATTATAAAAATTAAAGAATGTTTCCGTAGATGCCTTTCCTTTTTCGTATAATGTCTTATTTAAATGGTAACAGGTAGGCAAACGCTTTGCTATCTATGGAACAGAAGCCTCGTGAGCCCACCTCGCATTTGATTAATTTATTTTAAGGTTCTTCGGGTATATTTAGTTATTTATAAAGCATTTCTTCTAAATCGTGTTCTTGAATTTTTTCCACAATTTCTTCTTAATAAGCCTTTTTGAGACTACGTATTCTTGGATATTCTAAATCAAGAATTTGTAGTCTAAGACGAAATTATTTTAGGTTACCTCATGATCATAATTTTATAAAAAAATTAGGGACTCTACTTTTCCCACTGTTTATTATTAATAATCCTGAACTGTTAGTTTCTTGCATAGCCTTTTGCTTTTTGATACGAGGGCTGCTATATATATTTCTGGCCTAGTAACACTGAGTGCTGCCAAGTGCAATCTGACATTTCCATTGGAAAGTTTGTCTTTTTTAAGCATAATCGTAATCAAAACGTTTTGACATATGACCATTATTTGTGTTGTTTACAGTGACTTGAAAAAATTAATAAAGAAAAAAATGGAATTAACTCGTGAACATTTTCGTGCCATCATTTTTCACAACATTCGACGTGGATTATCACGGCAAAAGTGCATTGATGAACTTAAATCTTTGTATGGCGATGAAGCACAATCCTATAGCACTGTGAAAAATTGGTATAATGAATTTAATCGTGGCCGAAGCTCGCTCAAAGACGAATTCCGTGAAGGTCTTCCAAAAACGGCTGTTGTGCCAGAGAACATTGATGCCGTGCGTGAACTCATAATGCAAGATCGACATGCGACATACCGAGAGATAGAGACATCCTTGGACATTTCTTCCACCAGCATACATTCGATACTGCATGAACACCTGGCCGTAAAAAAGGTTTGTTCTCGTTGGATCCCGCACAATTTAAAAGTCGCTCAAAAAAAGGCTGGTGTCGATTGGTGCAAAGAAATGTTGCAAAAATACGATTGCGGTGCTTCAAAAGACGTTTATAAGATCGTCACAGTTGACGAATCATGGATCTATGCGTATGAGCCCGAAACGAAACAACAATCGACCGTGTGGGCCTTCAAAGACGAGCAAAAACCAACGAAAGTTGTTCGTGGAAGAAGCACTTCTAAGCAAATGGTCGCCTGTTTCTTCGGAAAAACTGGTCATGTGGCGACTGTTCCGCTTGAGCAACGTCGGCCGGTCACTTCTGAGTGGTACACTACAATTTTTTGCCTGAAGTCATCGGAGAAATTCGAAAAACCAACAAGAGAAGACGAATCATTGTTCACCATGACAATGCGAGCTCTCACACATCGGCTTAAACCAGAGCGTTTTTGACCAGCCAAAACGTCGAATTAATGGGTCATCCGCCGTGCAGCCCTGACTTGGCACCTAATGACTTCTTCTTGTTTCCGCACATCAAGAAAAAAAATGCGTGGTCAACGATTTTCGTAGCCAGAAGAAGCTGTTGAAGTGTTCAAAAACCATGTTTTAGAGGTGTCTCAATCGGAGTGGAAAAAGTGCTTCGACAACTGGTTTGAGCGCATGCAAAAGTGTATAAATCATGCTGGAGAATACTTTGAAAAACAATAAAACCATTTTTGATTATAAATATTCGCATTTTCACTATTAGGCCAGAAATATATAGAGCAGCCCTCGTATTCACAACTTAAATTTATTACCTTTAGAAGCTTGTTTTTATTTCTCCAGTTTTATTTTTAAATTACAAGCAAGTATTGATTTTACTATTGTATTTTACAAATAGCAGAAACAAATATTTTAATAAAAATTACAAACATGTAAATAGTATAAAGCTATTTGCATTTATTGCACTCCTCCAGGGTGGTACAAATATCGCATAATTTTGAGCCGGCGTCATAGAAAAAAACAGCCCTTTTATCTTCATTATAATAATCATATATTAGTATGGGGGTTTGTTTTTGCATGGCCACAGCATGCGTTCTTAAGGCTTCCACCGTCAAACAGGTTGCAACGTTTTTATACAAATGTTCGAAATATACGACCAATAATGTACCAGAATTTTTCAATTCTGTATTCTATAAAAAAAAAATTATTCAATTTCTTAAGTAGTTTTTATTTTACCAGCACTTACACTAACTCTCTTTGATTTTTGTATTATCTTTAAATTTTCATTATGTATGACATAACCTGATGGTGTATAAAATTCCAGCAACGCCATATTAGAAGATTCTCCTTCACCTACATATCTAAGACACACTAACATTGATAAGTAGCTTGGTCTGCTTCTGTCAAAACGCTCGATTGCCCTAATGGTAAATATAGGATAAAGATATTCTTGCTCTTTCAATGTGTTGTATTGAAAGGGGATTTCAAGTAAAGCAAACCCGTTTCCTTCGGCTTCGATTTTAACCGATTTCGTTTTAGGGGGCAACTGAAAATAAAATCAGTCACCAAATTTAGTTCTAATAAGTTGTTAAGAATCTTATTTAGTTTAAGTAAAGGGCTGCTTTCATAGAACAAAAAAAAAAAAAACTTTGTATGTAAAAGCATTTTGGAACCAACTTCAACTAAAGCATCAAATTATCTGCTGTAGACTAAATTTTGGTTTACTGAGGTATCACCTCTTTATTCACTTACAGCCTGTATCGATACGTAGTCATTTAAGGTTACATCCTTGAGCCATTTTAGATTTATATCTTGCTAGCAGAAGATCTTGGCTGTACAAATACGGAATCTGCAATAATTGTAGCTTCAGATGACGGGTTATAAGGAAATTGAAAACTTCCAACAAAACTTCGCATACAAAAATACGGAATAGATTTATATTTCTACAAAAATAAAATATATTTAAATATTTTTAAGTCTACGCTTTTTTGACTACTTCTTTCTTAGACAAAATCATGGCGAAATAATATAGGTGGTGTCGATAGCGAATTCATCAATTTCGCCGAAAACGCTAAATGTCAAACACAATATAAACAAGTAAGAGAGCTATATTAGGCTATGTCAGATTTTATATACCATTTACTATCTATGTAAATCTAGTTTAGTGAAGAAACGCCAATCAAAAAAGCAAATATTGATATTTCAAAAAATTTTAAAATTTCAAAGCAAGGAAAATATAGGTGAGCGCCAATTTATTCACTTAATGTTTTTTTCTTATTTGCTTAATTCTTAATTGCCCAATATTTTTATTTTTGTTATTGGAGTTACTTTATTGTTCCAGATGACATGAAAAAATTAGAGGTAGACGTGGTGTTTTGCCTGCTGCCTCCAAGGACATCGACTGATCATGCTGCTTTTCAGTAGCACCTCTTTCGAAACTGTATCTGATCGATTGACTTATTTATTTGTTTCGTGAAATCAAGGTTGCCTTGCTAACACGGACGGATAGACGGACATCGCTCAATCGTCTACGCAATGCATAAGAAGTCAGAATATATATGTATACTTTATGGGGTTGGAAATGGATGTTGTAGAAATAACACACGGATTGACAAAATTATATATACCCTTTTTCAACTTTTTGTGGTGAAGTGTTTTAAAAAAATTATACATATATTTTATATGGAATTTGACATTAAGAGTTTACGGCGAAATCAATGAATTCGCCATCGAGACCACCTGGATTATTTTACCATGGAGAACATTTTTCGTAAAAAACGGCTTTCTATTACTGCATTTTTATTTATTTTTTTTTAGAATCAAGATTTCTAACATTCAGCAAAATTTTGTAAATATTTTTGCTAGGTCACAAGTTTAGGAAAATAAATTTAAAAATTTTAAAGTTTAATTATACTGTTATGAAAACTGTTTTTAAATGAAACATTGCTTAAAAAATAATTTAAAAGTGTGTAGAATTTTGCAACCAAAAAAAAAATACAACTTGATGCCTTATTTTCTATCATGGATGATTAAAAAGAATTAAAACACTAAGGGCCACTTTTTGACTTTATATTAAACGTCATTTATATTTAATTTATATTTTAATGAATATCGCTGGTGTTTTTTAAAATATTTAAAATATTTTAACAAAATTTACATTTCATTGTGTTTGTAAGCAGCTGTTTTTCACAAACTATTGTTAATTATTTTGTTATTTCCTAATGCCATATTTTTATCATAGTTAAATAAGAACGATAATAAATTACTGTAAAATTGAAACTGTATTGAAATATTACTTAAATTTAAATGCAAATAAACTAAATGCATATTTAAATATGAAGTCAAAAGCTAGCCATTTGACCTGAAATAAGTGCTACAATATCTATTTCTTACCGTGAGTTGGAATTTCTCCCCTAGCTTGTAAACGCAGCAAAAGACTGAAGAATCCCAAAGTTTTTAAATTATTTTATTTTTCTTAAAAATGTGGGGTTTGCAATAATCAATCGTTATATTTTTTACATATTTTTTTTTTATTAATGCCTTTACTTTATAAATTTCTGTTAAACAATCTAAACGCCGGTTTTGTTTAATGCCCAAATTTGACAATGAAGATGTAATTTTTTCCTTTTTTTTTTACCAAACTCTACTGTGCTATGTCTTTCTTTAACTATCTCCTTCATGTTTTTTTGGTAACTATTTCTCAGATTACATCCTAATTATTTAAAGTCTTTTTCAGACCAGATTCTTCTTAGACTCTGACTTTTTTACTTTCTGGATACTTGTTTCTTAGAGTACGATTTTCTCTGCTGCTGTGACTAGGTTCTTATAAGGCTAAATAGTATTTAGCCTGCGCCACTCTTAGAGTATACCTTTTTTTGACAAATCTTTTCTAATACTTCTCTCGTAGACTACGTTACTTATTCTTATTAAAAACTCTACCTTTTTCCTTAGAACTACTATTTTTTCTTATAATGTTCAGCAGCATAAACGTCATACGGCTACGTTTCAGGAGTATTTCTCTATTTCTTCTATGAATATTTGTTTGAGTATTGCAATAGTTTGAACAATTTTAAGTTTAAAGAGTAGAATTATTTTCTTAGTATAAGTTTTCTATATCTGTATAATTTATATGGCTTCACTCTCTTTAAATCAGTACGGACGGTATTAGTTTGTTCCTAAAAGCAGCAACTTAACTCTAAAAAATTCTTATTAAGCTTACCACAACACTTTTATATAACATTCCATTCTCCTCAGTCACTTTAAGAGTTTCAATTTTATCGTTTGTAATAACATTTATATCCATGTGAGCTGGTTTGTAATCCACAAATTCGGTATACCTTATAAGGGTGATCAAACTAAGGACAGTATCTTGAGATGAAGCAAAAGTACCAAGGGTTTTATGTTGAGCTATTAGCCGTTTAACAGCAGGTACTATGCTATCGATTTTAGTAGAGTTAAGATCCAAAAGCTGAGGTAAAGTAAATGAAGTAAATTCCATATCACTGAGGAACACACACTGCCACCATTTGCTCTGATTTTCTAAGCTAGTCTCAGATAACCACCTTATAAAGCTTTGTTGGTAAAAAGATAAATATTTGTCTTTCTTGTAGTTGTATGTAGCTAATGCTTGTATATGTAGCAATTTATATTTTTCCGGATTTTGTACTATAAACTCTAAACCTTTAGATATACTTTGTAAGTATTTGTCGCCATAAGCAGAATTCTCTAGGAAGGCCAATACAGCAGCACCTGTTAGAGTTAAAAAGTTTCTTTGTGAAGGATGTAAGAATTTACCGTTTTCGGTAAATTTTCCTCTTTGGTCCTGTTGTTGGCTTAGAAAGGCTAAGCCTTCTTTAATGATTGTTTCGTTGACATTGATAAATTCTTTAAATTGTGGCAAAAAACGTAAGACAAAAGATGTCAACCATGTAGAGCCATTTTGAAGCTCTTTTTTAGTCCGAGATGGACCAGAGCTGCTGAAGGAACCATCCGTATGACGATAGATTATCATGTTTTGATAGCCAGTCTCTAGATTGTGACGCAGCCTCGCTTCCAAGTTGGGAGTTAAGAGTTTTGAACTCTTCAAATATTTCATGATTAAATAATTAGGCAACAGAGAGGACATAGTTTGTTCACAAGAACCTTTTGGCATATGCACCAAATTGTCTAAATTTTTTAAAATTAGGCCCAAAATATCACTCACAACACCCACTTCGCCATGCTGCGAATCAGGAACTACAAAGTCTCTGGGTAAATCTAATTCAACTGTGGACTTTTCCACAGGTGCCTTATTCAAATTAACAAAAAAAAAATGAGTGTCATATTCGGTAATGCCTTCTGGAACCACATTTAAGGTTTTATATATGATTACAAGATCAACTGATGTTGTTGCTTTGAATGTCAACGTAACGTTTCCAATAACTTTGGGCCTTATCAGAAAATAAACTTTACCATTTGAATGTTGTTCAAGTCTTATACTCTTAGTCAGTGTCTTCCCATTAATGACACTATTATCAAAATCGATTATTTCATATTCAGCATTAGTATTGTTTAAGGTTATCGTGACGGGTATTTGGTAATGTTGAATATTATTTACAAAGACGGGCACATTAATAATTTCGTCTGGAATATAAATTAAATTAATTACATATTCAAGCAAAAAATATATTTATTAAACGAACCTCTTTTAACTGAGAACGGCAAACTTACTGATAAGAATAACTCGATTCTATCGTCCCTGCTGAAAAAATTAAATTGAAACATTAGACAACTACGAAAAAAAATGTTTGCAATTTTATATGCATAAAATAATTAATATTTATTTAAAGTTCTTAAAGTTTTAATTACCGGTGGTTAGAAAAACAATTATAAAGTTTCCGTTATTGTTAAGAAAATAACTAACAGAAATTTGGAAAAAAAATCTTTCAATTTATTTATGGGTGGATGTTATTGATGAAAACGAATCAATAACAATTTTTTATCACCTTTATTTAAATTTTTAAAAAATGATTAACCCATTAAAAGCCGATGACATTTTTATGTAAAATTATAAATAGTACTTCATTTTTTTATTTTTATTTTATATTCTCTGCATAAGTATACATATATGTCACCATATATAAATTAACAACAGTGCGTGTTATAATCGTTACACGATTTTTATTAACACAAACGCACGTTTCAATGTCGAAAATGTGACTGAATTTTTATTTTTTCAATTTCTATAACAAATTTAATTTATGTTACTAAGTTAACAATAAAAATAATTAACAGAGTTTTACAATGAATATCATAACAACAATAAATACAATTAATTAATTATAATTTACATTAATAAATAATAATAAATAAAACAATAATAATAATAATAATAACAATAATTTATAATAGAATGTTGTTGGGTGTTAACTGCCCCCCTTTTAAAATTAAGACGTCCTCGTTTTAACTAGCAGAAATAATCAAATTAGTTTTTTGAATGATATTACCTAATGTTATTTTTATGAACCTGTTTCCCACGTATTATTACCTTTGTTCCCAAATCCTTTTCAATGACTTCTTCCAAATATACCTTATCAATTTTATTACCTAATCTTTTATTTCGTCGAACAAATACTAAATCTCCTACACTAAAATTTCGATTAGCACTACCTAAATTTTCAATTTTCTCCTGCGTAGCTACTATCCTTTCCCGTATAATCTTTAAGTTAACAACACCAAGAGATTGAAGAATATCAATAGGTTTTTGATTTGTAATAGAATGTATAGTGTTATTATATTTGTGGGTAGAAATAAGTATTAGATCTGATATGTTATCAATATCATATTGTATCATAACACACCTAGCTATTTCAAGCAGAGTCGAATGAAAGCTTTCAACTTGTCCATTACTCTCACTGTGCAAAGGCGGTACGAAAAATTGTTCAATCCCAAAGAAATCTCTTAGCATATTATGTATGGTTTTTGATTGGAAAGACTTTTTATTATCAGACACTATAAGCTTTGTGTTTTTAAAAATATTAAGAATCTGTAAAAGAGCAACCTTAACATCAATAAGAGCTCTTGAATTTATTGGTACTGCAATAGCATATTTCGTAAACTTATCAAGACAAGTAAGAAAATGTACTTTACCAGTTGAAAAAATATCAATATGAAGTATATGTCCAGGAAAATCTGGAATTGGTGATGCACCGATTATTGGTTTTCTTGGTTTTCTATTGTTTTTACTTTCTAAACATATCTTACAATTTTTAATGATCGAATAGAGCATTTTCTTTATTTTTGGAAAAAAATATTCAGATGTAATTTGTTTATAGTTTTCATTCAATGATCTGTGCGCACGATTATGCTCTAAATTTAATGTCTCCAACTGATCATTTTCATTTGTTAAATCTATTACGAGCTTTTTAGTATGAATAAATTTCACTGATGGGAAATGATCTAGAACGTCATTTTGAATTTCTGCCAATGTACCCAAGTCGCAGTGCATT
Source organism: Gymnosoma rotundatum (assembly GCA_916610165.2). NCBI lineage: Eukaryota > Metazoa > Arthropoda > Insecta > Diptera > Tachinidae > Gymnosoma > Gymnosoma rotundatum. The sequence continues at coordinate 82,325,562 of OU744336.1, forward strand.
GCATTGGCTACACGAGGATTAACACAGTTTTGTAAAGTAAGTAAAAGTTTTTGAATGTCGGTGTAGGTTATTATATGCCTCTTATATTGCCGAAATATTATTTTCGTTATTTTGCTATCATTTGGACCTTTAGAAATTATCAATTGGTTGGTAAATTGATTTACTGAAGCAGCTATTGATTTTATTGTTCTTGAATAAGACATTTCACTATGTATTGTTTCAGAATCAGTGTTATTGAAGTTGTTCATGTACTGACGCGACAATGCATCTGCTACGACATTTTCCTTGCCGGGTTTATAATAAAATTTTGGAGAATAGTCAGATATAAATGCTTGCCATCTCTTGATTTTAGGGTTTGGGTTTTTTTCCGAAGTTGCGAACGTTAAGGGTTGGTGGTCAGTAAAAATGTTAATATTTTTTACACCATACAAAAAATGTCGCAATTTTTGCAAGGACCAAATAATACAGAGTAATTCTCTTTTGTTGGTTGCATAATTTTGCTCTGTAGATGAAAGCGTACGAGAAATCATGGTAATTGGCTTACCATTCTGTAACAAAACAGCCCCAATAGCATTTGAACTAGCATCTGCTGTCAATTCAAATGATTTATTAAAATCAGAATGCTGAAGTAGTACATCTTCAGAAGCTAATATACGCTTTACTTTTTCGAAGGCAGTAAGCGCTTCCTGACACAAGCTAATTTTGACATTCTTTGATGTTTTTGCATTAACATTTCCATTTTCTCCCCGAAGGTAGGTGGTTAACGGTTTCACTATATCAGCATAATTTGCGATAAATCTTCTGTAATATCCAGCCAGACCAATAAAAGATCTTAACGCCCGTAGAGTTTTGGGAACTTGAAAATTAAGAATATCCTGGACCTTACCAGGAGATGTCTTGATGCCATTTTGCGAAACAACAAATCCTAGAAACTCAACCTCATTCCTAAAAAATTTTGATTTTTCTGTTGAAATTCGCATTCCTGAATTCGCCAACATTTTCAATATTTTATCAACATGAGATATATGATCATTTTCATTTTCAGAAAAAATTATCACATCATCCATATACACAAAACATGTTTTCCCGATTTCGTCTCGTAAGACGTCATCAATGGCCCGTTGAAAAATACTGGGAGCATTTCTGAGTCCAAAAGGTAGGTACAGTAATATCCGGCATTGGATATTTGTCTGGGACAGTAAAGTCATTTATTTTCCGGAAATCAATGACCATACGCATTTTCTGCCTACCTTCAGAATCTATACCTTTTTTGCTGACGACATGGATAGGTGAGTTATAAGCTGATGAAGATTTTCTAATAATGCCATCTCTTAATAAATTTTCTATTTCGGTATTTATAAACGTTGTCGCAGAAATAGGATACGGATAACTACGAGAATAAATAGGTTCTTTCTTTGTCAAATTTATCGTGGCTTCAACTTGAGTGTTGACAGTAAGCGCTCGCTCCGGATCTCAAAAGCAATTACATTATTTTGAATAATTTCTTCGAATTTACTATACAAATCAACAGGAACATATTTTCTATCAATTTCTATTGAATTTACCTGGCTGCATAAAAAATGGTTAATTTGTTCCTTTCCAGTTTTATGAAAAAGGACTCCATTCTTTGCATCAATTAAGGCTTCTATTTCCTTCAAAAAGTCATAACCTAAAATACCATCAAAAGAACTTAAACATGGCAATATAAAGAAAGTTGTTGTATAATTCAAAAGCTTTATTTCACATTTTTCTTTAATGAGCGTAGATCCATTTATTGATTTAATTTGAAAGGGTTTATTCACTTGCTTAATATTTTTAATAAAATCTAAATTTCGTATATAATTTTTAGAAGTACCTATGTCTATTAAAAGATTCAGCTCTTGCCCATTCATTGATTTTTTAACAATATAAGGCAAGAGCGACTTTACACTAAAAAATTCAAATTATCGATTGCATCATCTTCGGATTCGTCATAAGTAGAGGCTTTATTTTCAAATATATCTTCATTTTCGCTAAATGGTTTGGCATAATTGATTCTCTGAATATTTTGAACTGGAGACTGGCCAGAATTATAACTAACCAGCTGCCGTTCAGATTTATTTTCATAGGAAATTGGCTTCTGTCCCTTATTATTGAAGTTTTTTGGATAAACTCCTAGAGCATTTGTAGGTGGTGTTGGCTTTCTAAAATATGTTGTACTTTTATCAACATCCATTGGAACAGGCGATGGGTTTTGTTTGTGGTTTGGAGAACGGTCAGAAAAAACTTCTTTAGGCAATCCATTGTTCAAAAAAGGTACCGTCATTGGTGAAAACTTTCTTGAGTTAGCAAATGCATTTGCGAACCTATAACGTTCATGATTTTGTTCAAGTTCTTGAGCCGTAGCCAAAGCCGTAGGCAAGTCTATTGGATTTGCAGAAAAACAAATATCACATAAAGGTTTACGAAGACCTGATACAAATACACGTAACGCGTTTGCTCTTACTCGCTCATTTAAAGCTTCGATAACATCATGATTCGTATAAGTCATGAGAATTTTATTTATAATCAGAGTAAGTTGCTTATTTACTTTATCATAATATTTATTTATAGTTAAATTACCCTGTCTCAAAACACTAAGCTCATTTTCTAACAAATACAAAGGTCTTTTATCAGAATAAGACTGATCTAGTCGTGAAATTATGGCATCAAAATTAAAAATTGTATTATAAGAGCTCAAAGTAGCATTTGCCTCACCAACAATCTTATTTCTCAAAATACCCATGGCAACATAATATGCTTCAGATCCCTTTATATAATAATTTAAAGCAAACTTCGCAGATTCCCTCCATGCCAGGTATTCGCAAGCATTTCCACTAAATTGGGGAAGTGATTTTATTAAATCTAAATTTGTATTACCGTTAGCAGCACCAGGTTGAATGATTACTGGAGTTAAAGGTTCCATTCGAAATGGTTGCAGTTGTTCAACAACACTTGTTAAATTACGAATATGTTCCAAAATTTCTGTTCTAGTAACACCTACTGCTGATTCAACTAGACTTAATACCTCGTTTCTATTCATTTTAATTTTTATATTACTAACGAAAGAAAAAAAAAAATAATATTTTGGGCAACACTGGGTAAAAAAGTAACGAAATGTTTTAAATTTGATTATTTTAGGTATTAATATAAATATAGTAAATAAAAGAACAACTAAAAATAAAAACTAAAACAAAAATATAATAAATATTATAAAATAAAAGATAATAAATAATCACAAATAAATAAAGTATAAATTGAATATAATACTTATATATAAGTATACTATGTATGTTGATAGATTTCGTCTTCTTTCGGCTTCTTAATCCACTTCCTGCTGATTCCTCACTTAATTAAGTTTGTCTTCTAATACCATATATGTATGTAGTTCATTCTTCTCGTATTATTTATTTGATAGCACCAATACAACAATAAAATATTTGTTTTTGTAATATTTGGCTTTAACAACAATTAGCATTTTTTATATTATTTGGCTGTACACGACAAGTTTATTACTATTTAATCAGTTTTCAATTATTTTTTCTTTGATGTCCTTTAAAGATTGAAGGGAACATATACATATGTATATATATTTAGTTTTTTATTACCACATTGGGTTAAATGCACAAATTTTTATTTTTGTTTAAAACTTTCAACTGATGTTTGTTCCATTATTTTTTATTTCTCTTTTGTGGTTTTTATTTTTATGTTTGATTAATTGCAAGTAATAACTAAACTAATTTAATTTAGCACATTTTAAAAATTTTGAGATTTTTCATTATATTTCGTATTTAAAATCTTAAATTGTTTTATAAACTGTTATTGTATTTTATATATTAAAACTTTTCGCGTTGGGCGCCAATTAACAACAGTGCGTGTTATAATCGTTACACGATTTTTATTAACACAAACGCACGTTTCAATGTCGAAAATGTGACTGAATTTTTATTTTTTCAATTTCTATAACAAATTTAATTTATGTTACTAAGTTAACAATAAAAATAATTAACAGAGTTTTACAATGAATATCATAACAACAATAAATATAATTAATTAATTATAATTTACATTAATAAATAATAATAAATAAAACAATAATAATAATAATAATAACAATAATTTATAATAAAATGTTGTTGGGTGTTAACTTATACATATGAATATATGGTAAAAGTTATATAATATATATATATGTGCGGGTGTGTGCAGTGACTTGATTTTAACGTACATATGTATATCGGTTCAGTTTAGTTTTTCAACCGTAGTAAGACGACATTAACAGCCAGTTTACAGAATGAAATTTGCCGTTTAGACGCTCAAAAACGTTACCGCTTCCCATGTTTGGGGTTTTAAAACGCGAATGTTATTTTGTTTTTGTAACGTAACAAATGGCAATTGTTTCTGGTTTATGTATCGCGCATTGTAGTGTAAGACACGTCGAAAATGAGCGAAGAAAAAAAAACCATACGGCAGTAGTTAATATTGTTGGGCAATCATAATACTTTCACTTATAAAAACATTTATTAGTATTTAAATTATTGTTTATTTTTATTACTATTGTATAAATTTTTTTATTTTCACAAATTTTTGCTTTTCAGATAAAAATTTTTTCTTCATTGTTTGATAATTTCGTTTTGTTTATTTAACTCAGCTGTTTCTTTTTAAGCGCCGAAGCAAGGTTACCATCATTTACGGCAAAAACAAAAAATGTATAAGAAAAAAAAGTAAATAAAAAACATTAACTAATACATTGGCAATACTACGATTTGACGAAACACAACGTGTTACACGAACGCTAATTATTACGTATTCGTCCATAAGCCATCCTGTTTCGTTTCGCTCCTGTTTCGTGTTCTACAAACAGTCTGTAAGAATTTACACAGAGTGTGTACAAAATGTCTGCTATAAATTTTTATATTATAGACGGAAACTTGAAATTTACGTAAACAATGTACAGCTGTTTCAGCTATAAGGACAAGGAGTTAAAAGTTAGAATAAAATTAAAGCACCATTGTACAGATAGTAACGTGATTTTTACATATGTACATTGCCAATTTTTTTTGAACCGTAATAGACTCAGACATAAAACTATGCAGATTATGTATTGCTATCTTTTCGTAAAATGAGCATAAAAAAATTAAAAAGGTGTCCTAATGTTATCTTATTTACAGATAGCCCTATTTCAAGGATACTTATTGCTATAGCGTGTCTGCCAATCACAGTTACCAAAAAAAAAACAACACTTTTATAATTATCGCGTCACTTTCAGGACTTTAATTTTTACTAATTGATGTTATAGCAGTACGCGTTTTGTGAAAATTTAAAAAAAAATTTTTTGTGCTTTAATCTAAATTAAAATTCAGAAGTTTGTCAGAGAAATCTGAATATTTTTCTGCTAAATATTATGTATTTTATTGCTCGGCGAAAAAATAAAGTACTTGTGCAATTTTCATTTCCTTTAATCGCCTCGGGAATTTTTCTTTAACCGACTCGGCCTTTTATTTCTTTTTTGAATGATTTGATTCTCTGCCTAATTTATTTGTGTTTGGTGATATTCAGTTTTTGTTTTGAATTTTAGATTTGAGGGATTCATCAACATCTTAAAATCAACTTTTCGTAAAAAAGAACTTTTTTATTTTCTTTGGTACGTCGGTTCGGTTCTACAACATTTTTATATTTAATCTATCCTAAAACTTACAGGTTTTTATCTTTTGTCGAAAAAAATGCTAGTTAGACCCCCAACACTCAAATTATGTATTACAGTGTTTCCCAGTTGTGTCTAAAAAGGATAGTTCTCTATTTTGAGTTAATATACCAACCTAAAAAATTTTAAATAATGAAAAATTTTTGTTTTTTGATTTTTTTTTTTTTTTCTTTGGCCAAATATTTTTTTTAAATACCGATTTTAAGGTGCGTTCGCTTTGCTTCTCGTTTTAAAATTTTTAAAATATTATTCTTTTTCGGAAAAAGTTTGCATCTTATTTTTATAAGATTTTTTCTTAGATTTTATCATCATTTTGAATATTTTATTATCATTATTATTTGTTTTTATGTATTATTTACTTTTGTTTTTTGAGACAATTTGTTTCCTGATTTTTTTTGTTTTTTTTTTTTCAAATAACATAAAAAATTCTGAAACAAATGTGAAAAATATAATAATGGGATATTGGCACAATAGAAGAAATAAAATTATAATAATTCCCAAAGTAATTTTATAAATACAAAAAGATACTGAATAAGCAAAATGGCTTCACAATCAGAGAAGAAAAAGGATCCCAAAGTATTGTGTTTGCCTATTTATATATAGAAGTTTTCGTGTAACATATAAAAGATAATAGTAGTCTTGTTTTAGAATGCCTTGCTTCTTTTTAATTAACAAAGTCAAAAAGCAAGCTTGAAATAAATAACAATTATTGGGTAAAAAATGTTTTGAAAAAATAACAAACGCAACGTTTTTTTTAATATGAGGATAAAGAAATTTCTTTCTGCATCCGCAAAAATCCACCAAGCGTGCAAAAAAGACTTAAGTTTAAATATTAATAATTTAGAATAGGCTATTTAATCAAAGTACTATTGGCACTTACTTTTCCATAGCATTGGTAAGTAAAAGGATTTGCACAAAGCAAATAGTGAGACGCAACATCCAACTCATGTCAGCCGTTAAATAAAAATTTTAATTAAATTAAAAATAAAGTATTCAACGCTTAATTTTACCGAACTATTTAATAAAAATCTAACTTCACTTTTGAACTGTAAAATGATGACTGAACCCAAACTGCCACGATGCTTTACCACTTTATGGAGTTTTCTTTAAATATTGGTATTTCTCACAGCCCTGCAGTGAGGTCTATTAAAATTAAATTGAGAAATGAACTTCTCTATTTCTCCATTCATTCAAAAGATATGTGAAACAAATTTAATACAAAAGAAATGTACTCCAGTATATGTGAAAAGATATGAAAGGCATTTCAAATAATGAGTACGATTGGTAGGTATGTATGTGTTATTAAACTATTTTTATTTTCTTCTTTAAATATACTATTTTGATCTTAGGTTTAAGCTAAAGTTACAAAAATTACTCTTATTAAAACTAATTTTTCAATCCTGTAATTTAAAAATAATAATACTTTTCTGTTGTTATTTAAATATTTAGTAAATTCAATAAATCTTTCGTAAATGAACTGCAGTTTTTAAAAATAACAATTTTATTAAAAAAATAAAAATATTTTTGTAACTAATATTACATAATTTTATATGTACATTGGAATTATTTTGCGGTATTCGACAAACTATTTGGCGAGAAAAGTAAAAAATTAGCAACACTGCAAGATTGAGTAATCACAGCTAAAAAAATAAAACGAAACGAAAAAGAAAACAAAACAAAAACAGTAAACTTTTACTTTTTAGGTTCTTACTTTTTAGGCATTGGGGTTTTTATCTTTGGAATAATTTTGTTAACAACATCACTGCTTTTTATTGAGAATATAGAGAAAAAGATTTGTTGCTCAAAATTACCCAGCGAATTTTTTCATTTTCTAATGAAATTAAAATTTGTAGAGATATGAATTCACTTTTTTCACTTTGAAAATTTCTTTTAATTATCTATACCCGGTGCGCTGCGCCTATGGGAAAAATCGTACCATGACCACTGTTGCAAGCCAGCAGGTTTTTTATTTGATTGTGCACATTAATATGCAGTTCCTTTCATAAACTACATCAAGAACTACAATGGGAGGCTCCACGCCTACTGCTGTTCCGCTTAACTATAAATAATAATATTAGGATTACTTTTGCAAAATTTCAAGAGTCTATCTATTATAAATCTCTAGCTACACGGTAATATTTTTCATCTTGTATGGAAAACGCCACGCCCACCGTTCCAATCTAGCCAGTTTTCGTTAGTTTAGTTTTTTTTTTAAATAATAAAAATAATAAATATCGGTTACAGGCTTTAAGGATTAAGAATTACTTTTGCCGCTATGACAAGAAGTAAAAAATTTAATTAGAATTTTAAAGTAGTGTCCCTTACGATTGATTTCCGAATGCCGCGACACTCAGAGATGGGATAGGACACCTTTTATTTTTACGAAAAGGACTAGAAGTAAACACATAGTCATCTATCTTATAAATATTATCTTATTTTTTCCACAACTTTCTTAGTTTGTTGATTAAAATATCATTACCGCCCCTCCATAAAGTTTTATCTTTAAAATTTGTCGCGAACAATTGTATTTGACGTAAAACAAATGGTTTTAATTACTCATGCAAAATAGAAGAATAATTTGTATAGAAAGCTTTTTTTAATTATTTTTTATGACTCTATTTTCTTGTGGATCTGATTTTAATGAAAGCGAATATCATTTTATTGCAATGCTTTCATTTTTTATGGTTTTCAGGTTTTAAAAAACAAATTATTTTTGAAGCTTAACATAATTTATTTGGTTCTTTTCAAAAGATTTAAATATTTTTAAGCGATAATAAAACAAATTTAATTAAAAAGATTCTTTAAATTTATTGGAGTGATTAAACCAAAAAGAAAACAAAATTAAATGGAAAGTTTTAAATTTGCGAATAAAATTAGTAGAAGAAGCATACTGAGATCAAGCATAAACGTGTAAACTTTCCCAATGTTCTTGAATTTGCCCCTCAAACGCTGTTTAAAGTTTATTAATTTTTAATTTTAATACCCTTCATGATAGGTGGAAAAAGTATGCATAAGTTCATCATTCCGTTCGATTTCAGACCCCATAGAGTATATATTCTTGATTCTTCTGCATAGGGAAGTCTATGTAACGATGTTCTTCCGACCGTCCATCCGTATGCGGGTTGTAATCATTGTTGCCGCGTCCCCAGATGAGCTACAGAAAATTTATGATCACCATTCGCTCAGACATGGTTTCGAAAGAGGTGCTATTGAAGATTGGAGACACCGGTCGATAAATGAAGGAGTTACGATAAAAAAGGAACAGCTCCGCTATTTTCCTTAAGGTTTTCTAATTCAATTGTGCTCTTTTCTGTTGTTAATACTGTTTTTTGCTATGTTTCGTTAAAAACTAAACTTTCAGAAAAAAGATCACATTGAAAAACCCGAGTCGTTTTCAATACATATTATAATTGTACAAGTGAAGCATTTATAACATGTTGCTCTTAAATTATGGTAACATGCGTTTAGATTTTAATGATAATTTAATTCTAGGTAAAGCCTATGAATACAAACAACGTTAATAGCGCAACAACTGTTAGTGAATCTCTAGGTCGTTATATGAGTGCAGATTTCTTTCTGCCAAAATTGTGTGATCCTAATATATGGGCCGTAATTTTTCAACAAGTTAATGCTAAAGACCATACTATTGGTGAAATCAATCAATTGTTGCATCACACATTTCTTAAATGTCCACGCGAGTTAACTAAAATCTTGGGACACTTTTTAGAAACAAGAAGTTTTTATAATTATTTTTTCACTGTGACTTTGTGGAATAGCTGAAGTACAGTAGGGAAGAGAATGACAAGAAGCCGAGAAAATTAATTTAGCCTAAACTCAGAGACTAGTTGTTGTTATTGTGTATAAGTAAATTCAATAATTCTTGGCACCTCCTAATAAGAAGAGCAATATATTTTAGTTACAATGTAAAAGTCTTATCATATTATAAACGAAACCAAGCAACTGGTATTTTGCAGTTAATACCCGTAATGTTTTTCTAAATGAAACTCTTGAACTTATATCTATGTATTCACCCGCTGGCCGCATGTCATTTTTGGTAGTATAATTTGAAATCTTTAAAAAAATTTTTTTATGACTCCACTAGTGTCAGCAACTATTTGAGAATTCGAAACGAAACTCCTTGATGTGTTGCCAGTGTTTGAAGACACAGTTCAGCGTCTATTCTTGTGCCCATTTGCAATTACTTGTATTGAATGCTCTAGAAAACATGTTTGTTTTTCTTATGCACTTAAAATATGTTGGATAACATACATTATAAAAAGTGCTTTTAATATATGTAACACAATTGATGCAAATGTTGCGGCTTTATCTTCCTTCGTATTCGCTGCTTCAGCATCAAGTCGCAATAAAAAAACGATGTTGCTGCCGCTAAAGACACAACATTTGGGAAAAATGTGGTAGGATAAAATATTAGAGAGTTTTTCGACTATTTTAATAATAAGCCAAAATACTCTTCGTAAAGCTTTCAAAATCTCGCAAGCTACCAAAACCTTTAATGAAAAAAAATACATCTATAGTTTCCTGAAGTATTAAAATAGCCTTTTCAAAAAGATTTGTTAAGTTTAAAATATTTTTAAGTTAAATTACATTACTTAAAAATAGATTTTTTACACTTTGGTTTCTTTAAAAGCAAGAATATTTAAAAACATTTTTAACGTCTTCAGAAAGAAATTTTGATAAGTTAACTCAAATAGAATTAATTTTTAGTTAAGAAACACAGGAGATTTGCTTAAAGGTCTTTAATTTTTTTCCAACTTAGGAAATTAAGGATTACTTAAAGAATGCTGAAATCTTTCTAGCCCAAACTAATATTTCAAGAATTACAGTCTAACTGGTATTGGTAAGCACTTCGAAAGAAAACAATTGAAATTAATAAGTTAATAATGGGATTTGAGATGTTAACTAACGGTATAGAAAGTATTATGGAAAAAATTATTGGTTAAACTATTAGGTTAGGTTAGGTTGCACAGGCTGTCGGTGTAATGAAACCGACTCACTTGGGTCCTAAATGTCCCGTTAAGTTTCCTGTAATAGGTTATTCAAGGATCAATTCAGGTCCCTACGCTACAATCAAAGATCTATATCCAAACCACCCCAAGGACCGGATAAACGAGTTTATCCTAGCAACATCGCAGACCGATAAGTCTGCAAGACCATGCAGTCTCGGACTGCCGAATATGGTCGCTCTATTCCCAGAAAGAGCTGGACAATGGCAGAGTAAATGCAAGGTTCAATTCAGGTCCCTACGCTACAATCAAAGATCTATATGCAAACCACCCCGAGGACCGGATAAACGAGCTCTATTCCCAGAAAGAGCTGGACAATGGCAGAGCAATACTCCATCATTTCCTTCTCCTGCTCATGCTGACAACTTCTACAGAAGTCATAATGCGGAAGATTGAGTCTCCTAGCATGGGTACCACTGACACAGTGCCCTGTCAGCACAGACACCAGTGTACCCAGGTGCCCTCGTGGAAACCTCAGCAGATTTGCGGATCTCCCACTATCATACTGATGCCATAATATCATCGAGACTTTGCAGGTGACCTCTTCAAACCATCTAATCTGCGCGACCCTAAAGAGTTCCTGCTGAAATAAAGCCCTACAGCATCTCAACGGGACTCCCACCAGTGGATCTATCTCCCGGTCTCTCACCCAAGTTCCAGATCTGGCGAGTTCGTCCGCGACTATGTTTCCGGGTATGTCCGAATGAGGAATGAAGACACCTCCCCCGACCGCCGTGTCTGACTTTGACCCTTCAGTATAGACATCAAGCACATCTCTACGAAGCATGGTAGACGTGCCCGAAGTTGATTCCACGAAACCGATATAACACATGGGGGTGAGCATGAAGTAATCGATGTTGTCGGAAATCGCCGGGTAACAACCCAAAATGGCCGCATGGTCAAAGTCCCCTGGCCTCCACGTCACAGCTGCCTAACTGCCGAGTTCATGGTCCGTTATTTGGCCATGATATCGGCCGGTAGCCAGTGCAGCATTGTAAAAAGCCCTTCGATGGAGTGGTGCGCATTGCACCGGTGACTATCAAGGCTTAGGTGCGCAGTATCCTGTTCAGTACACTGCAGTTCGTCAGTCTGCCCAGTGCGAGCCACCATTAGAGAACCCCGTACATTAATGTTGGTTAAATCATCGTGTTAAAAAGCCAGTACGACGTACCGGGGTTGATACCCCAGTATCTACCTTTGGCCTTTCTACACACATACTGAGCCACTAAGGCTCTGTCCGCCCGAAATCGAACATTAGGGGTCCACGACAGTTTGGAGTTCAGGATGATACCTAGGTACTTTGCCCTGGTTAAACCATAGTCACTAGTAAAATTAGAACTGTAAATTTTGGCGCTAAACAAATTCTACGCAAGTACCAAATATAAAACAAATCTCAAAAACTTTTTTATAGATCGTCAATGGAACTCTCAGCTATACTGTTTTAAACAAATATTTCTACAAACCAAGATGCCACTTAGTTTGTATTTTTATGCTTGTAAAGACGTACTTGGTGATAAGTTTAAACCAGTATGTATAGGAAGTCAAGTAAAGAAAACAAATCAATTATTGGAAGGAATTAATCCACAAGTTAAAAATGTCTTCAGGCATACAAGACGTGAATTAGGCAACAATAACACCGCATAAGTTCTATTCGAAATTCTAACAAACCGGAATTAAAAAGCTATTTTTCATTTATTTAGTGAAATCATATGAGTCAGATATATACTTAACACTTGATGATGACAGCAAGGAGCTTAAAGTTGCCAAAATGAAATTTAAAGCATTAATCAAAGATTGGTTGAAGATTTATTTGAAATTGATTTATTTATCTTTAAATAAAGTTTTCGTATTCAAGTTGGTTTATTTAATTTTTTATTTTATCGAATAACTTTCTCAAAAAGTTCGTCATATAAGCGACAATAAGTGAGCAGGTATGCTCTTGGCCAGATGATTAGAACAACTTTTAAGCTTTTCTAAATACGGCCGTAAGCCTTAAGGTCACCGGAAACAAAAATTTGATTACACGGATAACTCTTAACACAGTTTTATCTTGGACATTATTGAGGCGAGCCGGCAAGATATTAAAATTTTTAATTTTATACAATTGAATAAGATTTAAAGTTTACAAAAGTGTAAAAAACAAAATACAGCAAAAAAAAAAGAAAAATATCATTAAATGATCAAATATATTGCATCCATTATTAACAAAAGGGAGAAAAACAAAATAAACAAAAAAAAAATAGTAAAAAAGATGAAAAAGAAGGTAAATACAGATTCTATCATTGAATTAAAATATTAAAAGAAGATATTTCAATTTAGTCTTTCTTATAAATTATATTAGAAGTGTTTCTAAGTTATTAAGTAAATATTCTTTTACTCTTACTTTAAAAGCTGATATTTTATCAATATTCTTTATATTTTGGGGGAGATTATTAAATTCCAAACTGCCCACATGTTCAATACGTTGTTTAGTAATTTCCAGCCGACTACTAGTTGTCATAAGATTCATATTATTTCTAGTTTCAAATCTTGTTTGAGATCTTAGAAATGAAATTGTGTGGTAACCAATATTATGGGTTGATTGAAAAACATAAAGTAGTAGTTGTAGTTTGTGCAGTTCGTAAATAGGCAGAATAGTTTCTGAAATATCTTTATATAGCGAAATTGTTGGATACGTAATTGGCAAATTAAAAATAGCCTTTATAGCCCTGTTTTGTGTTCTTTGTAACGATTTCAATGCATTGTTTTTCTTACTGGCATATACAATTGGCAAATAGTTCAGTCACCTGAATATCAAATATTGATATAATAGAAGTTTTGTTTGCTTTGTAAACTTATTTTTAAATTTGTAAAGCAGTCCTAAAGTATATACAATTTTACTTTTAAGGTTCTGAATGTGTAAATTCCATCCATAGATTGTTCTGAAGATAGATGCCAAGATATTTTACTGAATCGCTCTCAAGAATTTCCATTCTACCAACAAAAATATTAAAACATCTATCATCCATTAAATACGGACGAAATCTTAGCAGCTTTGTCTTTTCAGGATTCAATACAAGTTTATTTAGCCTTTTGAATTCCCCAATTAAGGCTGCATCTCTTTCCATGTATGCCTTTAAAACCGGTTCGTACTTATAAGGATAAAAGAGACATAAATCATCTGCATACATATACAGTTCGCCAGATAATTGAAGATTCTGAATGTCATTTAGATATATGGTAAATAATAATGGGCCTAAAACGCTTCCTTGAGGTACTCCATATTCAACTTCACCTATTCTACTGTCACAATCTCGCACTGTAACATATTGCTTACGGTTCATTAAGTAGTTAGTTATTAAACTCAAAGCAGTCCCATCAATACCAAAGTATGCCAATTTCTGAATTAAAATTTTATGATCAACAAGTCGAAAGCTTTTGATAAATCATAAAAAATTCCGCCCACACCATTACAGCCACCATCCAAACCTTTACAAATATTATTTACCACGTTCACCACAGCTTCTTCCGTTCCACATCCCTTTTTAAAACCTAACTGACAATACAGCAATTGGTCGAAACTTACTTAAGTCAGTAGTATTATTTTCCTTTGTCATGGGTACAATTTTGGCAATTTTTAATTTATCTGGATATATGGAAGTGTTTATGATGCAATTGAAAATTCTAGCTAAATGTGGAGATATTAAATCCTTACATTCGAATAACATTCTTGGAGATATGTTATCACATTCAGCACTTTTTGATAAATCTAGTCCTGAGATAATTTGTTTAACCTACAAATCAGTGGTTTGCGTAAAATTGAATGTAGTTCAACAATAAGTGAGCATTCTGAGAGCGTTAATAGAATCATCTGGTAAACATTCGATCTGCTCTTTTAATTTTTTCGGAACCTTCAGAAAATATTAGTTGAATAAATTGGATTTCTCATGATTATCTTCTACTACTACTCCGTTGTTATTTCTTATTTTTATTTCGCTTTTTGTTTTCCTGAGCATCGAATTACGGCGAAAGCACACAAGTTGAGGACCTCACTAATGTAAATCTAAAATATTGTTATAATTTTCGGCAATAACTGTCGTCTCTGGCTGTGTACTTCGTACGTTTGACGAGCGCTTTCGTTATGATAACATCATTTTCAAGTCACATATTTGTTAAAACTGAAGAGACAGGTAATTTCTGTCCGTTTAAATTGTATTATGCAGGTAGATTCCCTGATATCTGTCCTGTTTATTAAGGTAAATAGTTTAATATTTGGGTCTTATATCATTGGACCGTCTGTGGGTGTTTTTCGTTTGTAAGAAAGATTTATTAATTTTAGTGTTGTAAAACTCGTGTCAGAGGTTGTGTTTACCTGTTCGTTAATAATGTCTCCGTTAAACGTTCGTGTTTTTTAAATTTCCATGTTTTCAAGAATGTCTAGTCTTCGCCCTTTTTTACTTGGGTGTAATACTGTCATACATTCATCTATTTCTCTTGGTACATGTCCATGTGTGTTAAGGTGTATTGCGAAATTGGAGTCTTCCCTTTTCCTTCTGCATGATCGTATGTGTTCTGGAATGTTCGTCCAGTTTGTCCGGTGTATGTATGGTTGCAGGTGCAAGTAAGTCTGTATACTCTGCTGGTGCTAAATTTATCGGTTGTTTCTGTTGATGTCTTGAGATTGTTGCGTAGAGTGTTGGTCGTTTTTAGTGTTGTGTGTAAACCTTCTTTCCGGAAAAGATTAGTTAATCTATATATTTCTGGTCCTGTGTAAGTAAAGATGTGTCGTCGTGTTGTATCGTTTGTTTCTTTGTCTCCTTTCTTCTTGTTTTTGTTGTTGTATTGTCTGAGTAGTTTGTCGATGGTTGTGTGGTTGTAACCGTTATTTTTAGCTATAGTGTAAATTGTATCGAGTTCTTTGTTGTATTTATCTGGAGCGAGTGGGACTATTTTAAGTCTGTGAATGATATGTCTAAATGCTGCGAGTTTATGTTGAGTAGGATGGTTTGAGGAGCTGTCGATAGTTGTGCCTGTCATGGTTGGTTTTCTATAAATGTCAAAGTTTAAGGTATCAATTCCTCGTATTATTGATATGTCAAGATAATGTAAAGTTCTGTTTTGCTCTTTTTCCATTGTGAATGTGATTTTGTTGTGTATTACTCGTATGTTTAAGTCTATAAGAATTTGTTCGGCGTTGTCTCTTTCTAGGATGCATATAATGTCGTCTGCGTATCTGTAGTAATTTTCCATCAGGTTTTTGATGTGTAGTTGTTCTAGATATTGCATGAAAATCTCTGGGAAGATTGGGGACTTTGGGTTTCCCATGCCGAGTCCATCAGGTAGTTTATAGAAGTTATTATTGAATCTAAAGTAGTTTTGTTTTAATATCGTCTTTGCAATATCCATTATTTTGTTAAAATTTTGATTGTCATATAAGTTAGAAATTATGTTACGTAGGATAGTCAAAGTTTCATGTGTGGGTTTTGATGTGTATAGATCCTTTATGTCGAAGGAAACGAGTCTCGTATCATCAGTGATTTTGATGTCCTTAATTTTGTTTATGAGCTCTTGTATATTTCGTAACATGTATATATTGTGCAAGTTTATTTTCTCTTTTAAGAATGTGGTAAGGTGTTTGGCCAAGTTATATGCAGGCGCAGGTTTTTAAATTACTACAGGTCTGATTGGAATATTTATTTATATTGGAATATTAAACTATTTACCCCAATAAACAGGACAGATATCAGGGAATCTACCTGCATAATGCCATTTGAACGGAAAAAAATTACCTAAACCCACCACCTTTTATTCTTAACACTATCTATTTTTAACACTATCTCTTCAGTTTTAACAAATACGAGACTCGAAAATGATGTTATCACATCGAAAGCGCTCGCCAAACGTACGAAGTACACAGCCAGAGACGACGGTTATTACTGAAAATTATAACAACAGTTTAATATATACTGGCGGAATTAACCCAATTAATTTAAATCTAAAGTATTTACATTTTAAGCAGTCCATGGCTGATTTTTCTTATTTTTTTAGCGCTATAAAGTCCTTTTCTTCTAGCAGAAATATTTCGAAGGTTATTTTAGCTGTTTAAGAAATTATATCCTGATCTAGCAGTTGATTGTTTGGACTCAAATGCTTCACTACTTGCTAAACTGGATTTCAACTCTTTTCTCGAAATTTTACAAATAATTTACAATTAATCAGTCGATTCATCGAGTAGCCGGTGATTCTTGTTACAACCACATAGCAAGTGGCATAAACGAAATAGAGCGACTTGGGTTTCTTTCGTACCCAGAGTAGTTTCGTCTATTTTGCGAGATGAACACAACAGCCAAATACAACTTTCATTCTTTCAACCTTCAGAAATGATTGAAGACAAAAAAACAAAGTAATGCATAACCGGATGACTTTAAACGATTAAACAATTTTAGTCAAATCATTTGACGCTAAAAGTTGAACGGATATTTACTACAAAATGTGGATACTATTATATTAAAGAGTTTTGGCAAGAAAAAGAAAATAAAACGAAATATCTTACATTAGAAAGATCTTCCACTAATTCAAAAATTAATAACCACTAAAAATACTCCTCATGAATATTGATAATATTTTAATCTCAGGCTTTCAAAGTCTGATGAACAAAGACCTTAAAAAACAACAAACACTTTTTCAACCTTCTAGAATAAATAATTAAATTTACAGAGCTTAAAACAATATTCTTTAATTTTTAAATAAAAAAGTTTAACTCTTATAAAGAAGTAACGTTTTAGAAAAATTTATTTAGAAAATTCTTAAGTTTTAAAATGAAAAAATCTATATTTTCAAATGGATATTAATTAATACATTCAAGAGATTTTGAGTGTTGGTTAAGACAGCTGAACACACAACAAAACAAGCCTGGGAGAGTAGATTATAGCTCTCTAAGCCAAACGAATATTTCTCGAAGTTTAAAGCAAATTTTCGAAAGCACAAACAAGTTTTAAAAGCATTAAAAAACTTTCGTAGAACGCCCTAGTAGCCCTTAGGCGTTTTACTTTCTTGCATAGAGGCGTTTTGGTGATAAGTTTACACTAGAACCCATGGAAAGTCAAGAAAATAAACCAAATCAATAATTTGGAGAAGTAAATCCATGCATGGTCCTTGGCTACCTGTAGGCATACAATATGTTGACAATGAACAATAACAACTAACAGCATTTGAAATTTTCGTATGAATTTCTTTCAGTACCCTTAACCAAAATATTGAAGTCTACTTTAGTGAAGTTATTCTAATTAAAAAGATAAATATTGGAGTGACAGAGAGTTAATAATTTTACATAAAAATGTTATCGGTTCTCAATGGGTTAAGCATTTAAAAAAAGTTTAGTATATTCTCGAAGATTTCTTCTGAAGCTTTTAAATGAGACCCATGTTGGTAATTTTCTGTGAAAAGCCCATAATCCGAAAAATAAGGTCTCGTGACAATTTTTTACTGGATGTGTTTGGATTATTTTTTATTCTTCAACCGCTCCATATATCTGTTTTTGATTGGAGTTACTTCATTTTTCCAAATGATATAGAAAAATTATGGGCAGGCGGAGCGGTTTGACCGCTGCCTTAAAGAACATGGGCCGATCCTGCTAATTTTCAATAGAAAAATTTCAAAACTATCTGATCATTTTTGAAATTTTCTTTAGCTACCCAGTGCCTTTGCAACAATGATTTCAATACTAACATGGAGGGACGGATGGACATCGCTCGATCGACTTCGTTATGCATAAGAACTCGAAAACTACAAACGGAATGACAAACTTAGATATACCCTTTTTCCAATTTTATATATATATATAATGGATGAAGATTTTACGACAGCATTGCAAGAAAGCAATTAGTTTTTTCTGTACTTAAGTTTCATTTGAAGACAACGACTGCATATATAAAATTATTAAAAGTTATGCTTAATTGCCAGTTTCTAGTAGAGTAAGATAATAGTGATGTTTGTCAAGTAGAGTCATTGACTTTAGACCATTTTCTGATTGGAAAATCACATTGACGAAAAGCGTAAAAGCTGCATAGATCGATAGAAGTTTGTGCAAAAGAAATA
This sequence comes from Gymnosoma rotundatum, assembly GCA_916610165.2. NCBI lineage: Eukaryota > Metazoa > Arthropoda > Insecta > Diptera > Tachinidae > Gymnosoma > Gymnosoma rotundatum. The sequence goes on from OU744336.1 coordinate 82,344,384, forward strand.
TTTCTAGACGAATATCTCACAACTCTCAAACAATGCTATAAATGAAAATTGTATTAATAAAAGATTGGAAACACTAGTACTACCAGTTGACTGCTTGTGTAAGTTTTACGAGTAGAAAAACACAACGGAATTGGGAGTATTAAAAATTGTGAATAATACGGTAAAGAAGGGGCTGTTTATAGCCAGCAGTAAGGAGTTGCTTAATTGAGAACAAGTTGATAAGAATAAATTTTTTATTGTTTATATTGCTACTTCTGGCTACACCAACGATTTCTAGTTTTATTGCCGTGATGTGATAAGACGAAAAGATATCACTGCTATAAACAGCTCCTTATAGCTAAGTGTGTATTTTAAATTATGATAATACCTTTGAATACAGAAAAAAATTAATATTTAAACACAATTAAGAAAGCAAAATGTTGTTAGCGGCCAAATCATAATAATTAAAGCATTTGCTACAAGTTTGTTTTGGTTGTTTTTGACAAAATAATAAGCACAGAAAGGAAAGACTCATTACCTTAAGAAACAACAACAACAGCAATATTTTTAAAATATCTTAATTTAAATTCTTTTTATATTACTTTAGGATTGGGACATGATAAGATAACATGTGAATTACCCAACTATATATTAAAGAGCTTAAACAAGTTGTGTTATTATGATAAAAATAAAGCGATTCAGACATAATATTAGTCGCGTTGATTACAGCAATGGATCCAAGATATAATCTACAGATTCAAAATAAAAAAACTCCCGAAAAACAACACAAATTTTTGTGTCTCAATGCTGGACGCCGCTGATTTTGAAAAAAAGATAAAATAATATTTTTGCCAATCGTATTTTCTTTGCGAAAAAAAAACTGCAGATATCAGCATAAACTTCAACCAAATACAAAAACAAAAGAATGCATAAGAAGCAAACAAATGAATGGTATTTTTGCATGGTTTTGTTACATGTAATTGATGTCATCAAGTTGTAGATATCATCTTAGCGATAGAAGGAATGGGTGGAAATACAAAAATATTACCAAAGAATTTTTTCTTAGTGTAGTTTTAAATTTAAATTTTTTCCTAAAATCTTTGAGGAAACAAATAATAGAAAGGAGAGGGAGACAGAGAAAGAAAAATATTGTATTGAAATTTCTTTTATTGTTTAAACAAGGAATTTATTGTAATAGGCTTTTGACACTTGCATACATCTCTGAGGAATGTGTAGATTGAAAGATTCACAACTTCTTTTGTTGATTTAGCATCAAAATTACGGTTTTAGCATTTAGCACTATTTTTTAGCACTTTGCAACTCTTTATTTACCATTTTCAGCATTTTTAATTAATATAATTTGCAAAATGTTCCAAATAATAATAAATAATAGTGTTTCTGCAAAACACTACTTTTCGCGTAACAACAATTGCAATAATAGCAACGTAAGTATGGCAACATTATTTATCTTTAAGCGCTTTTTAATGTCTCTGAATTGAAAAGTTGTAACTTCAAATCTTACAGCGGATACCTAGAATAAATTGCCTAAGTACATAATATACCCATATGTATGTACATATGTGTATATCAGGTTTTAAATTGATTGCTTGAAAATAGCAACAGCACTTGAATCTTTGCTTTGCTTACATGTTTTTCAGCTAATAAAAAACTAAATGTCTCAGCATTTACAAAACATTTTATTATAAACCAGACCTGGGAGGATTAAATTACATTTCAATAACAATTACAATTATACGTAATGTGTAATTGAAAATTTTTAATTACAAATTACAAGTAATTGTAATCAGGGACTAAAATCGATTACAATTATATGTTATTGTACTTGAACAAATTTCAATTACAATTACCTGTTATTCAACATTTTCAATTACACATTACATGTAAAATTAATTCAAAATTCTTAATTACAAATTAAAAGTAATTGTAACTAGGCAGTAATAGTAACTTGTAATTGAACAATTACAATTATACGTAATGTGTAATTGAAAATGTTTAATTACAAATTACAAGTAATTGTAATTGAAATCAGGGACTAAAATCAATTACAATTATATGTAATTGTAATTGAAAAAATTTCAATTACAATTAGTTGTTATTCAACATTTTCAATTACACATTACATGTAAAATTAATTCAAAATTCTTAATTACAAATTAAAAGTAATTGTAACTAGGCAGTAATAGTTACTTGTAATTGAACAATTTCAATTATACGTAATGTGTAATTGAAAATTTTCAATTGCAAATAACAAGTAATTGTAATTGAAATCAGGGACTAAAATCAATTACAATTATATGTAATTGTAATTGAAAAAATTTCAATTACACATTACATGTAATTGTAATTGAAAATTCTTAATTACAAAATAAAAGTAATTGTAACTAGGCAGTAATAGTTACTTGTAACTGAACAATTACAATTATACGTAATGTGTAATTGAAAATTTTCAATTGCAAATTACAAGTAATTGTAATTGAACTCAGGGACTAAAATCAATTACAATTATATCTTATTGTACTTGAATAAATTTCAATTACAATTACTTGTTATTCAACATTTTCAATTACACATTACATGTAAAATTAATTCAAAATTCTTAATTACAAATTAAAAGTAATTGTAACTAGGCAGTAATAGTTACTTGTAATTGAACAATTTCAATTATACGTAATGTGTAATTGAAAATTTTCAATTGCAAATAACAAGTAATTGTAATTGAAATCAGGGACTAAAATCAATTACAAAAAATTTCAATTACACATTACATGTAATTGTAATTGAAAATTCTTAATTACAAAATAAAAGTAATTGTAACTAGGCAGTAATAGTTACTTGTAACTGAACAATTACAATTATACGTAATGTGTAATTGAAAATTTTCAATTGCAAATTACAAGTAATTGTAATTGAACTCAGGGACTAAAATCAATTACAATTATATCTTATTGTACTTGAATAAATTTCAATTACAATTACTTGTTATTCAACATTTTCAATTACACATTACATGTAAAATTAATTCAAAATTCTTAATTACAAATTAAAAGTAATTGTAACTAGGCAGTAATAGTTACTTGTAATTGAACAATTTCAATTATACGTAATGTGTAATTGAAAATTTTCAATTGCAAATAACAAGTAATTGTAATTGAAATCAGGGACTAAAATCAATTACAATTATATGTAATTGTAATTGAAAAAATTTCAATTACACATTACATGTAATTGTAATTGAAAATTCGTAATTACAAAATAAAAGTAATTGTACCTAGGCAGTAATAGTTACTTGTAATTGAACAATTACAATTATACGTAATGTGTAATTGAAAATTTTCAATTGCAAATTACAAGTAATTGTAATTGAAATCAGGGACTAAAATCAATTACAATTATATCTTATTGTACTTGAACAAATTTCAATTACAATTACCTGTTATTCAACATTTTCAATTACACATTACATGTAAAATTAATTCAAAATTCTTAATTACAAATTAAAAGTAATTGTAACTAGGCAGTAATAGTTACTTGTAATTGAACAATTACAATTATACGTAATGTGTAATTGAAAATGTTTAATTACAAATTACAAGTAATTGTAATTGAAATCAGGGACTAAAATCAATTACAATTATAAGTAATTGTAATTGAAAAAATTTCAATTACAATTACTTGTTATTCAACATTTTCAATTACACATTACATGTAAAATTAATTCAAAATTCTTAATTACAAATTAAAAGTAATTGTAACTAGGCAGTAATAGTTACTTGTAATTGAACAATTTCAATTATACGTAATGTGTAATTGAAAATTTTCAATTGCAAATAACAAGTAATTGTAATTGAAATCAGGGACTAAAATCAATTACAATTATATGTAATTGTAATTGAAAAAATTTCAATTACACATTACATGTAATTGTAATTGAAAATTCTTAATTACAAAATAAAAGTAATTGTAACTAGGCAGTAATAGTTACTTGTAATTGAACAATTACAATTATACGTAATGTGTAATTGAAAATTTTCAATTGCAAATTACAAGTAATTGTAATTGAAATCAGGGACTAAAATCAATTACAATTATATCTTATTGTACTTGAATAAATTTCAATTACAATTACTTGTTATTCAACATTTTCAATTACACATTACATGTAAAATTAATTCAAAATTCTTAATTACAAATTAAAAGTAATTGTAACTAGGCAGTAATAGTTACTTGTAATTGAACAATTTCAATTATACGTAATGTGTAATTGAAAATTTTCAATTGCAAATAACAAGTAATTGTAATTGAAATCAGGGACTAAAATCAATTACAATTATATGTAATTGTAATTGAAAAAATTTCAATTACACATTACATGTAATTGTAATTGAAAATTCTTAATTACAAAATAAAAGTAATTGTAACTAGGCAGTAATAGTTACTTGTAATTGAACAATTACAATTATACGTAATGTGTAATTGAAAATTTTTAATTGCAAATTACAAGTAATTGTAATTGAAATCAGGGACTAAAATCAATTACAATTATATGTAATTGTAATTGAAAAAATTTCAATTACACATTACATGTAATTGTAATTGAAAATTCTCAATTATAAATTAAAAGTAATTGTAACTAGGCAGTAATAGTTACTTGTAATTGAACTAAATTTAATTATTTTTATTAAAAAAGTGAATTTAAAAAATGGTGAAAAAGTTGTCTAAACCGATGGTTTGAAATTCATATAAAAGCGAACTGCTGAGATTTTCAAGCTTTAGTAGGTGGCTGTTTAATTATTTTCTTCAAAATATTAAGTGTAACTAAAAATTCTGAAAATGAACTTCTAAAACGCTTGGAATAAGGTGTAATTATCAAAAGATTATATTTCAGAACTGTTTTTTGTACACAACACAATGATTGTTCACAATATATATTGCACATTATATATACATATCGCACTTGATCAACAAGAGCGTATTAACTCAAAATTTTAAAATTTTCAGTAGAGTGAAAAAACTGTTTGTGGCCACATTTTAACAGGATTTAAAAATTGAAATATACCATAGGAAGCAAATTCCATTTGAAAATTTATTTACATCGTTTTTCCTAGAAATCTGTGCAAGTATTGCACAAAAAATCAATTTTTTGAGTTAATAGCATTTTTCTGAAATTCTTCGATTATAAATGAAACAAATTTTATCAACAAGACAGTATCAACTCAAAATAAAACCAAATTGAAAAGAGACTCAATTCAAAATAATACCTTTTTTATGAAAATTTACCAATCAGTTCCATGTTAACTTTTGTATTAACTCAGAATAATACCTTTTTGTTGAAATCAAGGTAATCACTACATTATCACGAATATAATGAATATGGTCTCAAAAGTAGTTTTCGAGATGAAAGAGTAAACGGAATACTTTGAAATTTTTACAGTAGATAGATATTGATGTTGTTAGCTGAATTCTTGAAAAAAGTAATATTTCAAAAATTTTGAGTTAATACCCTATTGTTGATCAAGTGCGATATGTATTCGTAAAAAACTTTTATTTATAAAATTTTATCTGCCTGCAATATTCAAAGTTATACCGTTTTATAGTCATACAGCTAAAAGAAATTTTGTAGAATTAATTGAAATGATTAAAAAAAAACTTTAACTACTTCAGCACCAATTGAAAGGTTGTTTCAGTCGCTTGTATTATTTTAACACCTAAGCGACAGAGTTTAACAGATAAAAATGATGTAAACATTATTTTAGTTAAGGCAAATAAAAAATTTGTTTAAATTCTTATTTGAGTATATAATGTATATACATATTTAGATGTCTTATATCTTTTTTTGCATTATTTGTTTCACAGTGTTTTTGTTTTTATATATAACACCTAATTTATGTGTTTAGTATGTGCATGTTATTGATGATTTTTGTAATTAAATATTTTTTTTAATAAAAATAATTAAAAAAGTACTCATTACACAATTTTGTTTCAATTATGTAATTGAATTTTTCAATTACAAATTACAAGTAATTTTAATTGCAGTTTTTCAATATAAATTACATGTAATGTGTAATTGAAAAAACTCGATTTTAATTACAAATATGAAATGTAATTGTAACTGAAAAATTCAATTACAATTACATGTAATTAAGTAATTTCATGCGTAATTAATTCTAAAATGTAATTGACATCCCCCAGGTCTGTTATAAACGAAAGAATAGCAAAAAGCGAATGCAAAAAAAGAGAAAGAAACGCATATGCTTAAGCTGACTATGTGTTTCTTTCTGCAGCAAAGCATTTATTTTGAAAACGTTTGCCATTTAATGGTGTAATAAAAACAACGTTTTTAAAATGTATTTTCTTATGTATTGTAATTAATAAATATCTTAATACGTTTTTAATATTAAAAAGGATGAAAAGCAGTGAGTTACAGCAGTAACAGCAAAAAGAAGCAATCTTAGTAAGCCACAACTTTATAGTTTCAAAATAATCGCTTTGTTGATTGCTTTGCTGCAGAAAGAACACATAGTCAGCTAAAGCATTTTTTCACAGCAACAGTTACGCAACTACATATTCATTGAAAATAGTAACTGATGTATGTGATATTTAATTTAAAGACTAAAGTATTATTTTTATTGTTTTTTTTTTTTGTTTAATTAATTCCTTATTGATTGAAGAAATTTGGTTTTTCTCAATGGAAATAAATATTTTTAAGACATAAACATAAAATAACCAAAATGCATTTAAATAATAAAATGCATTTATGCCTCTTAGCAAAAATTTTATTTTTTTATTTTAATAAATCTGCATTCTCGTTTCCAAGACGAAAATGCAATTCTCTTGTTTTTGCGCACGTCGAACATCTGCAGAAGGAATTCTGGAAAATATTTTTATATTTTGCCCTGAAAAAACAAGTTTGATAATCAAAGAATTTACATTTAATTAGCATTTAACAAATTGAAAATCAAAAAGATGGCTGTAAAAATACAGCCAAAGACAGAAGTTTTATATTTTTATTTGAGAACAAATTCTAAAACCTAAGTGGCGACGAGGATAGGATTTGACATTTTAATATCCTATGTTTTTTTGTGCGAGAGTACATAATCGCTCAATGCATAAGAACTCGGAAATTACAAATTGAATGACAAAGTTAGATATATGTACCCCTTTTCCACAATTATATATACTTACATTGGATGAAGCTTTTACGACAGCATTGCATGGTTGCAGTTTTTCCTGTACTTAAGTTTCTTTTTCTTTGCAGAAGTAAAATCGTCAAAAGTTATGCTTTGTTTTCAGTTTCTACTAGTGTAAGATAATGGTGATGTTTGTCAAGTCATTGACTTCAGACCATTTTCTGATTGGAAAATCATGAAAATTGTATTAATAAAAGATTGGAAATACTAATACTACCAGCTGACCGCTTGTGAAAGTTTCACGAGTGGAAAAACACAGCGGTAGTGGGGATATTAAAAATGGTGGATAATATGGTAAAGAAGGGGCTATTTATAGCCAGCAGTAAGGAGTTGCTTAATCGAAAACATGTTTAAAAGAATAAATTTTTTATTGCTTATATTGCTGCTTCTTGCTACACCAAAGATTTCTGAAAAGATATCACTGCTATAAACAGGTCCCTATAGCTAAGATTGCTGTTTTAAATTATGATAACACCTTTGAATACAGAAAAAATTAATATAAAAATACAATTAAAAAAGCCAAATTTTGTTACCGGCCAAATCACGACAATTTAAGCAAGTTTTTTCTTGTTGTTTATGACAAGACAATAAATATAGAAAGAAAAGACATATTACCTTAAGAAAATCTCGTTTGAAAAACAACAACGACAATAGCTATATTTTTAAAATATCTTAACTTTTGTACCTTTTATATTATTCTAAGATCGGGACATGATGAGATAACTTGTGGATTACCCAATTATACAACAATTTCAAGTTTTATTGCTATAATGTGATAAGACAAAGAGATATCACCGCTATAAACCGCTATAGCTGAGTGTGCAATTTAAAATTGAAGTTGCTGCTAACTAGAATATTATGATAACATCTTTGAATACAGAAAAAAATTAACATAAAAATACAATCAAGAAAGACAAATGTTGTTAACGGCTTGAAAATTGTAAGTTACAATTTATTGTTTTATTAATTTTAGCCAATCTTAATATAGTATTTTTGGCGTAGTAAGCTTATTAATTATCAAATTATTGCTTTAAGATATTTGCTATATTTTTAATAAAATTTAAAATAAACTACTAATGTAATTTAAATTAACTGTAATTTAATTAACTTCAGTACTAGCAAACTTGTTTAAGCTATTTTAAAGACAACCTATATCAAATGCGGATAAAAGAAAAATTAGATCAACAATTATGACGGTTCTCCTCCCTCCAGTCCTTTCCGAAATTTCGAATTTTGAAACAGAATTTAAAAATTATTGTAAAATTCCTCGGAATGCAAAGCACTATTTAAAAAAAGGTAAACGGACTTTTAAGTCCCCAAATTTTGGTTACATACTCCAAAAAGGATATGACAGCATCGTGTAAAAAAGCAATTTTTTGGGACTTTTTTCCCCCGTTCAGAGAATTTATTTGTTAAAGGAAAAAAATTTATTTTGTATAACTTCAAAATTTTTTGTAGGAAAAGCTCGATGCATTATGATTTCGTGGCAATTTTAAGTCCATAATTAATTTCTCAAAAGACCACCTTAACAAACCTTAACATACAAATAATTACAATATTAATCTGGATGTCAAAAGCTTTATTTTAGTGCTACTTATATGTACATCGAGCATATATTTAAGCTAGAAATGATTTCTAAACCTCGCCTTATCGTGATTTTGTTGTAAAAAAACTAAAATGTGTATAAACAAATTTTGTACCAAACTGCAAAACACACACGGTTAACAAAATGCCTTTATACACATTTTTGGTTTTTACATATACAATGAGCAAAGAAATCATGAGGAGGCCGGGCCTGCAATTTATAAATAAAATCCAATTCAAAACGAGTGTGAAACTTTTTTGGTTTCAGAATATTTTAAAAATATTTCCACAAGACCCTGTTAGAAAAAAAAAATAAGTGTAAACAAAATTTGACATCTGAAAACGTAAACAAGAAAGTCAGCTGATTCACTGCCACTACCTAGTACTTAAATGTTCCTTGCCTAAAATCTTTAAGTAAATAAAACATAGGAAAGAGAGAGAGAGAGTTTTACATTTGCATACATACATCAGGAATGTGTTGAAAATGTCAGAATGAAAAAAAATTGTTTATATTTGCAATACCTTTCATCAACGCCAATAAATTTATAAAGATGTTGCAGTTTGAACATTTAAAATTTCAATATAAATTTTATGCAGTTTCCATGTAGCGGGGGTTAGAGACAAGAGGTAAGATGTTCTGTGAGCGCAACCAAAACTCAGGATAGCCCAAAAATAGTTTTGTAAACCTGACAGATTCATACACACATGTGTATAAAAATTAGTGTGGATCAGAGAACTGCAAGAGTGTCTATTTTTAATACTCTAAATATTCTCATCTTATTTATTTATATGGGTATTTACCAGCGTTGTCAACTTTGAAATTTCAAAACGCACCAAAGTGGAGAAAAAAACGCACCATTTAAGAGAAAACGCACCAAGTTTTAGAATTTCTTTTTTATTTAAAATCTTTACTGATTTAGTTTTTCAAAAAAGTGTAATTTTTTTGTATTAAAAATATAACAATAAAGCAATCTTAAAGTTCAAGGTTTTTACAAACAAACAAAAAAAATACAAAATAAAAAAAAATAAAACTTAACAAAAATAAAAAATAAACAAATATGTTTGTGTTAATTTGTACTAGATAATACATTTTTCCATATATTGCATACACAAATTTTGAAATAAAAAAATATTTCTGTATAATTACATACATACAGTTTAATAAGAAAAATTGCCCTACAAAATTCATTTTATTAAAGGCTTATAAATGAAAAAAATATGAATAATTTGAAATTACATTAACTAATGGGACACCCTTTAACTTCCAAATCCAAATTTTATACTTGTTGTTATAGCGGACTCAGCAATTCAGGTTCGTTTTAAATTTCAAGCGTCTGTCTACAACTGTTAAAAAGTATGGCCATATACATCAAATTAAGTTAACTATAGGCTCACCCTTTTGTTCATAATTTTTAGTATTAATACTTGTTACTATATCGGCCATAGCAACCGGCATTCTGCCCAATTTACAAGCGTTTGTCTATAACGGTTCAAAACATAGGCCCATATAAGGAAATTTACATCAATTATGGGGGCACCTTTTAATTTTTAGATTTATTTTTGTATAACTTTTTGTTATTGGGAGCCATATTAATACGCAGTCATTTTATATTTTACAGAATCGTCCCTTACAGTTCATAATACACGTAAAAAATATGTACGGGGACACCCTTTAATTTTTAAGATTATGAACTGTTTATTAAACGAGATCAATATGTAAGCATAATCTATCATATTACCAACAATTTTCAAAATAGGTTCAGAAATGACTGAGTTCTGCAGGCACAAACATAAAAAAGCAACATTCAGTCGAATTGTATAACCTCCTTCATTTTTTGAATTCGGTTAACTGATCACGACAAAACTCTGCTTTTGCTTAGCTGTTTAACAGATACGACAGCAGCCTTTACAACAAAAAAATGACCATGAAAGGGACCATCTAAAAGGGATAGTATATTCCACACAGTGAAATGTTTCTTTTTTAACATAACATAAATTAATACAACAACAATACCATTTCATTTTGTGCTTATGATTTAGTACGTCTTAAACGAAATGGTATTAAAACAGATGTTTTTTTTTTGTACAAAATTTTTTTGTGGTGCCACCACAAATTAAAAAAAGCACCAAAGTTTAAAAAAAAACGCACCACGCACCAACATTTGAAATTTTCGCACGAAAAATTCGAAAAAGCACCCAAAATGGTGCGAAACGCACCAAGTTGACAACGCTGGTATTTAGTATACCCATTCCATTTGAGTATTGATGAGTTTAAGTGTCTAGCATACCCAAGTAAAATGTTTGCGATGCTGGCTTTACTTTATTCGTACTCATACTCACAACAAACACCAAGAGAGAGATTTTAACGTGCGTAGTGAGATGAAAACAGAGTTATCAGATCAGAATTGTTAACTCAAACACAATATCAAAAGTCGTAAATGTCTAAGTAGCTAACATATGTACATACTTCTTTTAAATTATGAAAGTTTATTTAATATGTAACAGAAAATAAATTAAATAGAACCCGTAAAATTCGCCATTTTTTCATTTATTAAAAACACAACAAAAGTTTACTAATAACTCAAGAATAGTTCATTGTTTATTATATTACGTTTTTGTTAGGGTTTTTTTAAGTCACACAGGATAGAAATTTAAAAATTTTATTCTTTAAGCAAACAGATTTTTAAAATTAATAAATAGATATAAAAGCAATAATTATATTTAACAAAATAATATATGTAAACTAATTTATTATTTATGAGGTCTAATGACATTCAGTCAATGCAATATTACATCTGCGTATATACAGTTTTGTTTAAAACTAAAAAAATAATAAAGTAATTTTCCTTTTATTCACGGATTCGAAGAATAAATTCATTTTATTTTTTATCATTTTGATTTCCTAAATACCGTTAGTAGCACGTTTATGACAACAAGGCGTATAAACTGAAAATATTTGTACATAAAAAGCAGCAATAAAATAAGTATACCTGCTTTAAATAGTGTACAAAAGCTGTGCCTTTCAGCGGTTTTTATTGCATTTTATTAATTTAATATGTGTTGTATTTCATACCTATGAAAACGGTTGTTGTCTGTTTTTCTGCTTATAATGTTTAAGCAATAGATTTGATCAAATTTTGTTGTTTTTATTTTATTGTTTATAAATAGATCTGCATACAATGCAGAATTTCATAAAACGGCAGTAAATAACTTTAATAGGGTAAAATGTGGCAACGCTGCTTACAAATAAAGAGAATTAAAAAATTCTCGCGTACGGGTATAAAAAATACTTAAAATTCTGATTGCGATATTTTTGAGACTCGTTTTTAGGCTCTTTGTTTTAAATATACCCCCAACAAAAAACACTTACAAGAATGAGTAAAATAAACACCTCAACTTTTTATTGCGGTGTTTAAAATACTCGAGTATGAAAAATATAGAGTAAGTATAGAGTAAGTATGCGGTGTACTCGTGCAGTTCTCTGGTGTGGATGTTCATAAGAAATGTTTTGGTAAAGGAAAGTATTGAGAGACAAAAACACACATTTAACATATAGAAACTTACATACATTCATACTTTCATATCTACATATAAAGAAGAATGTGCTTGATAAAATTTTATTTCAAAATTTTATTTTTCCTACTTTTTTAAAAATTATTTGTAAAACTCACTTAAAAACGAATCTTTATGACTGCTCTCGTTATTTTATTTACCCTAAAAATATATTTTTATTTTTGTATTTTTAAAAATATGCACAATCGAAATGAACTAATTGTGCCGTAAATTACGTAATAATTTTTTTAAGCATTTATTCTTGTGGATACTTAAAGCATTTAATGAAAGTACATGATATTGCATATTCGCGTTGGAAGAAATGCCTAACAAATGCGTTATATGAACACTATCGTTTTGCTAGGAATAATACTATCAAAGCAAACAGGCAAGCTAAGTTCTCGTTCTACGCAAACAAATTCGAAAAATTCATAAATGTAAAAAACATATAAAGAACCATTAGAGAAATTAGTGTTGTGCAGGAGAAGTTCGTTCATGTAAATCCCATTTCTGATCCCAATGTCATTAATAAAAATTTTATAGAGATCCAAATGCTGATCACTTGTTTTACATCAAGTTTGATAACAAAAACACACCAAGCCGACTTTCGACTTTGACTGTGTAAGCGATGTAGATGTTTTGAGAAGCTGCCTTTCTATTAAATCAATGGCTACGGGAGCTGATAAAATACATCCAGCTTTCCTTAAAATGATTCTCCCACTTTCTTACTATTTTTAACACATATATTTAATTTTATATTTACAACCAGTACCTATCCAAAAATATGGAAACAGGCAAAAGTCCGTCCTATTCCAAAATCATCCACAGATTATCGCCCAGTTACCATTCTACCCTATCTATCTAAAGCTTTTTAAAAAATTCTACATTCGCGCCGGACACAGTTGTATCACAGCCCTCGTTGAAGGCATAAGGAAGGAGCTGTATGATGGTCATAGGGTCTTGTTGGTCTTACATGACTACTTCAAGGCTTTTGATACTGTTGATCATACTGTCCTGCTTCAAAAGTTAGAAAAGATGATGCATTTTTCTTCTACACCTACAAAGCTAATACGTACTTATCTTAGTGATCGAGAGCAATACGTAGAGTTTCCCAAAATGGCTACATCAGATTCACTTCCTGTCACTAGAGGTGTTCCACAGGGTTCAATCTTGAGGCCTTTACTTTTCTCTGTATATACAAACAATTTGCCGGATCAACATAGTCATTGCAATATTAGAATGTATTCGGACGACGTCCAAATATTTATTAGTGAAAAAAGCGAAAATTTCGTAAATAAACTTAACGAAGATTTAAAAAGAATTTCGTCAGGGGCTGCCGTTAATGGTCTGAGTCTTAACCCAAAAAAATCAAAATGTGTTCTGATCCATAAATGATCCCAAAAAATAACCAGTGCAGTGTATCCAACAAATTAAAGATAGCAGAGTTTGGGAAAAAGAACTAACAAGAACAAAATTAGCCAACAGGGTCACACAATTTAAAAGAAATATAAATAACAATCAAAAAGAAAAATTTATTTTGGCTGTTTTTGAAAAAACGAAAAAAGTTTTACGCAAACATAAAAACATAATTCTAACACAAGCAGACAAAGGTAACAAAACGGTGGCAATATAAAAAAATGGAAAAATTACTAGAGGACAAGAACACATATCGAATTACAAGAATAGACCATACTCCAAAATTAATAAAAACAAATAACCAGATAATAAATGAATTACATAAAAAAGAATATATTGACAACTGGCAAAAACACATACCTACTTGTTCCGCCGCAACAGCTCCGAGAATTTATGGACTACCGAAAATACATAAACCCAACATGCCTCTCAGACCCATAGTGTCATCAGTTCAAGTACCATGTTACAAGCTCAGCAAATACGTAGGATCAATACTCAAAAACATAATTTCTGATAAATATAACGTAAAAAATTCTTTTAAAGTAAAACAACAACTGAAAAATATAAAACTGGATGCCAATGACACTATAGTTTCTTTTGACGTTATTTCACTCTTCACGAATATACCAATTAATACTGCTATTAATAACATAATGGATAAGTGGAACTTAATAAAAACAAACACAAAAATACCACGTTCAAAATTTTTAGAAGTTTTAAAATTTTGCCTGTATGACAACAATTATCTTGTATACGATAACAAAGTATATAATCAAATTTTTGGTATGCCAATGGGAAACCCGCTCTCACCTACAGTTGCCGACATCGTGTTAGACAATTTACTGGACGTAGCATTAGCCAAATTGAAGACAAAAATATTCAAATTAAGTACGTAGCAAAATACGTAGATGATATTTTAGCTATAGACAACATGGACGACAAAGAAGAAATACTTGACACATTAAATAAATACCACTCCAAAATTTAGTTTACTATGGAAGTAGAGATGGACAATAGGATAACATACCTTGATGTGATGCTGATTAAAAATGAAAACAAAATAACATTTGAATGGTATCAAAAAGAAATTTCATCAGGCAGGATCATCAATTTTAATGCTACACAACCAAAATCTTAAATAATAAACACGGCCAAAAACTTTATACAACGCGTACTGGACATCATTCACAAAATATTCAAAAAATTACCGACATATTGATCAAAACAGCAACAATGGTAACACCAATATAGAAAAACAATTTTACAGTGTGATATACATACCTGGCCTAACCGACAACAACAGTATAAAAACAACAATAAATAAATTTGAAATAAGCTTTGCATACAGCCAAACAAAACATTAAATGCATTTTTTACAAAAACAAAAACACCAATAACAAAACTAGAGCAAAACAATGTAGTTTACGAAATTCAATGTAAAGGGGATGAAAATAATAACTGCAATCGTATTTACCAGCGTTGTCAACTTGGTGCGTTTCGCACCATTTTGGGTGCTTTTTCGAATTTTTTGTGCAAAAATTTCACTTGTTGGTGCGTGGTGCGTTTTTTTTTAATTTTGGTGCTTTTTTTAATTTGTGGTGGCGCCACAAAAAAATTTTTGTACAAAAATATACCTGTTTTAATACAATTTCGTTTAAGACGTACCAAATCGTAAGCAGAACATGAAACGGTATTGTTGTTGTATTAATTTATGTTATATTAAAAAAGAAACATTTCACTGTATGGAATATACTATCCCTCTTAGATTTTCATGGTCATTGTTTTTGTAGTAAAGGCTACTGTCGTATCTGTTAAACAGCTTCGCAAAAGCAGAGTTTTGTCGTGATCAGTTAGCCGACTTCAAAAAAAGAAGGAGGTTATACAATTCGACTGAATTTTGCTTTTTTATGTTTGTGCCTGCAGAACTCAGTCATTTCTGAACCGATTTTGAAAATTGTTGGTAATATGATAGATTATGCTTACAGATTGGTCCCGTTTAATAAACAGTTCATAATCCTAAAAATTAAAGGCTGTCCCCATACATATTTTTTTACGTGTATTATGAACTGTAAAGGACGATTCTGTAAAATATAAAATGACTGCGTATTACTATGGCTCTCAATAACAAAAACTTATACAAAAATAAATCTAAAAATTAAAGGGTGCCCCCATAATTGATGTAAATTTACTAAATTTTGAACCGTTAGATACAAACACTTACAAATTGGACAGAATGTCGATTGCTATGGCCGATATAGTAACAAGTATTAATACTAAAAATTATAAACTAAAGGGTGCGCCTATAGTTCACTTAATTTGATGTATATGGCCATACTTTTTAACAGTTGTAGACAGACGCTTGAAATTTACAACGAACCTGAATTGCTGAGTCCGCTATATCAACAAGTATAAAATTTGGATTTGGAAGTTAAATGGTGTCCCATTAATTGATGTAATTTCAAATTATTAATAATTTTTTTGCATTTATAAGGGCAATTTTGTAGGGCAATTTTACTTATTAAACTGTATGTATGTAATTATACCGAAGTACAAATAGTACAAATTAACACAAACATATTTGTTTATTTTTTATTTTTGTTAAGTTTTATTTTTTAATTTTGTTTGTTTGTAAAAACCTTAAACTTTAGGACTGCTTTATTGTTATATTTTTCATACAAAAAAATTACACTTTTTTTGACAACGCTGGTATTTACATTGGAACAACTAAGAGAAGTTTAGAGACAAGAGTAAATGAGCACAGAGCTGATGTTAACAAAAACAGAGAAAACACAGCATTGTCTCAGCATATAAGCCTGATTTTGACAATATAAAAATACTAGACAAAGTAAACAACGAGAAAAAGAGATACACCATAGAAAGCTTAAGAATACAACAAAAAATAAACCAAACAATGAACATTAAAGAGGACACAGACAATTTAAGCGCCAGTTATAAACCGCATTAATTTAAGCGACAGATTAAATTAAATTTTTGTGCTTGTTAATTCATGTTTAATGTTGTTTTTATTGTTATTTTTATCAAAAATCTTTAATTTATTAATGTAAACTGTACTGTCTACTATAAGTTAACATTTTTGTACATTTTCGCGGTAATTGTTTTTAATTGTAACTATGTTAAATTTTCTTCTTTTTAATTAAATAGACGACCCCTTGAGAAAGTGAACAAAAAATTCACGAAACGTTGGGGAAATATGTAACAAAAAATTGTTTTTTATTTACATGGATCAATTTAGGCCTTATTAGCTTAGAATATAATATTATACATACGGAAATCAAAATTTCATGGCCAAAACTAACAACAATAATAACCATAAAACCAACTGTTATTGTAGACTGTGAAAAAATTGAAATAGTGAATAAAGCTATGAATTTAGGAGTTATATTCAACAGCACTGGTCGGATCATATCTCAACCGCTTGTGTGAAAAAATTTTCAATATTCCGGACATTATGATCTACACAATACTGCACGCCTTTAAGAATTAGACTTCTTCTTGCAAAAACATATCTAATTCCAGTATTAACATATGGCAGTATTTTTTGGAAACTGTGATGCAAAAAGCAAGTCAAGGGTTAACGTTACCTTTAATAACATAACAAGATATGTTTTTGGACTTAAATCGTA
This sequence comes from Gymnosoma rotundatum, assembly GCA_916610165.2. NCBI lineage: Eukaryota > Metazoa > Arthropoda > Insecta > Diptera > Tachinidae > Gymnosoma > Gymnosoma rotundatum. The sequence continues at coordinate 82,361,767 of OU744336.1, forward strand.
TGGAAATCAGCATCATATAAGCTTTTATGCAAGGCAAATTTTTGGTGTACAGTTTGACGATTTTTTGAAAATTAAAGTGGTAATATTCCAACATAAAATAGTAACTGCTAGTCAGCCTGAAGAATTATATAAACGATTTAGTTTCAGTCGCTTCGGTAGAAACAAAGCGATTGTACCCTTAAGATGTAAGTCAAATTGGCAATTTTTTATATTCGCAATACGTCTTTGGAACACTGTCCCACCGGATATTAGAGGCATTAGCAACGTCTCATCTTTTAAAAGGCAAATTTCACAATATTATTCTTAGCTACAATTTAGTGATTGAAATAACAATAACTGATTAAAACCCTTAATGACTTTTTATCCATTTATTTGTCTTAACCTCTTATAATTAAGTATTTTTAAAATAATATATTTAATTCTTATTGTTAATTTTATTGCAATTTTATTTTAGTTGTAACAATGTTTTTTCTATATCCTGATTTTTGTAATATTGTTATAATAACGGTTTGTAAACTTTTGCTACGTTAAGACTAAAGTTTTGCTGCAGAAGGTACCATATAAATAAATAAATAAGTAAATTTGATTTGGTTCGTTAAAATTTTTTATAATTGTTTTTGTTGTATCGATTTAACTAAAAGTACCAGCAAATGAAAAGTAAATTTTTAAAGCCTCAGACAAATTTTGTATTTAAACAACTTCTGCTTCAAGCGACATCCATATGGTTTGACTTGGGTGCAGTAATTTTTTGGTTTTATCCAGTAATTTTTGAATTGAAGACTTTCTGAACTATTTGATACGTAATTTTAAATATCTCTAAATGGAGTCTTAAATTCGAAAGGTAATTAAAGGCAATCATATAATGCAAGTGAGTGACAAATACATTTTATAAATATAATAATAAATCTGGAATATCGTTTTTTTTAGATTAGGATTATTTTTCTTTGTCATAACGACAGCACCGAAACCTTGCAGTTTTCGTAATCTTGTGTAAAATAGTCTACAATAAACTTGTACAAACCTTTGGCATAACACTGATCGTCTATCTATCAATCGTAAGAAAAAGTCCTAAATTTTAATTAAATTGTACACATACATATATGTATGTACGTACAACCAAAAATAATGACTTGTTTTTACATAGATCGGTTGATTCATTCACGCCAGCGAGAACTTTTTATTTTTTAGCAGCTCACATACAGTTAAGAACTAATTTTTGAAACGACATTTTTACAAAAGCAACAAGGCCTAAGCCTTTTTCCCCTTAGTAGAAATGCTGACTTATTAACAGTTGCCTCTTTCTATTGTTACAAGTTTTCCAGTGTTGCCCAAAATTTATAAATTATTCTAGAGACAAAGAAAATTACCTTGTTACAGTGTTTATAAAAAATCGGCGTTTTTGGAGCCAAAATCGGCAAATAGCCACTTTGATAAATTTAAGGTGAAAAATCGGAAAAATGCCGATAAATCGGCAAATATGGCAGGCCTGGTAGCAGTACGTCAATGAATCAAGAAAACAAGATTGCGCAGGTCCATTGTTTTACTGTCTAGCGTTCTCTCTTTTATGTGACTTAGAAATAGAATATTTGTATGGAGCCAAAAGGGGCCTTAATGTGCAAAAACTAGCTTTAGCTTATGTCAAAAATCCAACGAAAAGCCTGTCAAATGCTTAGGTAACTTAATTAATAAATTTATGTGGCTACAATGTACTTACATAAATTTAGTAACTTATTTGCCACAGTTGCACATTTATGTTTAATTCGTACTTTACCCAAAAAAAAAAATTATATATAAATCAACAAAATTTTAAAACCAAACGGCTTTAAAGAAGATATTTTATATATTTAATAACATTCACATACACATTTACATATTTTGGTTTATGTTCTAAAAAAAAAGTAAAAAACATTATTACAAGTTATTTTCTGTTTTGTGTTTGTGGCTAACCGTACTAAAAAATGCAACGATGTTTATCGCTTATATCGTATACATACTTACTAGATGACCCGTGCGAATATTTCGCAGCGTTAGTTGTCATTTTTGTAAGATAAAATGAAAATAATTAATATAAATTTTAGTATCTTCAATACATTTTATTAAAAGTATAAAAATATTAGAGACCATAATATATCATACATATTTACAAATACAATGTTAGAGGTAATGACATGATCATCGTTAACTTTTTGCCCTTACCAATCCTTAATACAAACAAAAATATCTTTTAATAGCGGTATTGCCAAAATATATACTGTATTATGTAGAACTGCATTACTATTAAGCGACCCTGTATTACCACACTTGAACCAAAAAAAAAATCACTGCATTATCATGCAGTTCTATATAAAATATAATTTTTATCAATGAAAATATTAATTTTTCAATTTCTAATTATTTTTCGTCATTAGTGTTAGAAATAAGCTTTAAAATGAGATATCATTCATTAAATTTGATGCGGTGGTATGGGAGATATTTGCAACCGACAAAAAAAAATGTGCTTTAGAAATAATTTATATGATGTGTGTATAAATACAAATTTAATTTAAATATATTATATTTGTAAAAAATTGGCCATAAAGAAAAATGTTGTTTTATCTACATTTTCTATTGAATTAAAAACTAAAAATTTAACAATTTAGGTCTTAATTAAAATTTTTGTTGCGATTAGTTTCGTACCTTGCATAAAGAAATAAAATTTAACGAAACTTGAGGAAAAGTTATCTTATGTACATTATAGTTTACCACATTTAGTTTAATGTATTTGCACAGTTGTATAAGCTTGCTTAAGTTGTTTTATGCACATTATAGTTGCGTCTTAAGTAGTTAAGCAGTTTAATAAAATGGAGCTAGTAAAGTCTATAATAATTGAGGTAATTAGTGCTTTTGAAGACCAAGAGCAATATTTTTTGTACTGTCCAGAATTAGCTGAAGTTATGTGTCACAGTACCGCGTATTATTCCCATAACAAGGGTTAACATAATTTTTAGTTTTAACAAAAACGCGGCTTGAAAATGATGTTATCACATCGAAAGCGCTCGCCGAACATCCAAAGGACACAGCCAGTCACGACGGTTATTACCGAAAATTATAACAATAATTTAAATATTTTGAAAAATAAAATGCATTTTTCCTCTTAACAAAAATTTAATCTAATAGCAAATTTATATATATATATATATATTTTTTTTATTTTAATAAATCTGCATTCTCGTTCCCATGCAAATTTCTTGTTTCTGCGCAGAAATTCTGGCAAATATTTGTTGTTTAACAAACAACATTAACTATAAGAATGTACTTTTAATTAACATTTAACAAATTGAAAATCAAAAAGATATTTGTAAAAATACAGCCAAAGACAGAAGTTTTATATTTTTATTTAAGAACAAATCCTAAAACTTAAGTGGCGACGAGAATAGGATTGGATATTTCAATTTTATAAATTTTTCAGTTGTTTATGGTAAAATAAAAAAACATAGAAAGAAAAGACACATTACCTTAAGAAAATCTCGTTTGAAAAACAAAACAACTACAACAACAGCAATATTTTTAAAGTATCTTAATTTTAGTACTTTTTATATTACTTTAGGATCGGGACATGATAAGATATTTTGTGAATTACCCAATTATATATTAAAGAGCTTAAACAAGTTGTGTTATTATGATAACAATAAAGCGATTCAGACATAATATTAATCGCATAATTACATTTAAAACAAAATTTTTCTTTGTTTTTAGTGTAATTGTGCGAACGATTGCGATATCGGGAAACTGGCCCTTAATAATACTTTTGCCAATAAATCTTGTTTGAGAAAAAAATGCAGAAGATATCGACACAAACGTCAACCAAATGCGAAAACTAAAGAGTACATAAGAAGCATAAAAATTAATCAATTAATTAATTACTGTCATCAAGTTGTAGATACCATCTCAGCAGTACAAGAAATGGGTGGAAATACAAAAAATAATGCAAAGAAATTTTTCTCACTGTTTTTTGTTTTAAATTCAAATTTTTTCTTAAAATCTCTGAGGTAGAGTAAGTAAATGCGCAGTGTAGAGCATCTCTTTTCTGCTTCTCTTTCGCGCAAAGAGCAGAGCCAAAGTTGTTATTGCGCATTGCTCTGCGCCTATATATATGCTCTGCGTCATGAAGGAGCAGTGCATTAAAAAGAGCAATGCGCTTGGCTCTTTTATGCTGCTCCTTTTTTGTGCGCAATTGGCAAAACAGCCCAAAATACGCATGGATCTTTTACTATGGTACACAACATATTTTTTTAACGTCAGGATTATAATGTGAAAATCAGTTCAATAAATTACACTGGCTTACAACCAAAAAATACCAAGAACCTGAACACGAAAAACACTGTAATTATTTTTTTTAAGTACCGTTTGTAAATAACGGTACTTTTGTGTTTTTCGGTGTATGGTCCCACTCAAACTTGTGGAACCCAACCGAAAAGTCCGATCGAGATGAATGGCATACTGTTAAAAAGGTAATTAAATGCCTTTTCCGTCGAAATGCTGCAACTTTCTATCTGCCAAGAAATGCCTGAGTTATGGCACCTTAAAGTTCAAAATTTGCCTGTTTTTTTTTCAAATTTTTGATTTTCATTTGGTTTTTTTTCTACATTATAGTAAAGATGTGTAATATTTTATTCATTTACCAAAAAGTTTGTTTTATTACCAATATTTTAAGCGTAATTTGAAAAAAAAACGGATGAAAAATAAAGTTTTTATTAAGGATTTTGTAGAACGACAATATTTTCATTTTCATTGCTCACATACTAATATTCCAAAAATTAAAAATAAAATGAAGAGCGACTTGGAAAAGCAAGAAGAAACAGCAAGGCGGTTATCACTTAAAATTTATTACTCGTTTACACCATAAAAAATGCATGTATTTTAAGTAGATTTGAAAACTAAAAGTTAAAAGTTGGTAGGTCTTTTCCCGTCTTTGTTAACCAATAACAGATATTACCAGTATTTCGAAAAATATTATTTAAGGCCAAATTTTGATGTTAACTGATGTTTCTTGAATGCTTTTAAGTTTTTTAGTTTTCTATAAAAACTACGAATATATGTATATATGATAGTTAATGGTACTATAAACACTATAACACAGACAAAATTTGTTATAACCATAAAGGATTGGAATTCGTTATGCGCATGCCAGTCATAAATTGAAGAAAAAAATATTTACGTTATAAACACAGTGCCACCTATTTGTCGTATGATTTACACATTAACTAAGAGAAATCTAACAGTACATATATATGAAAGTAGGCGCCTTAATTTTTAAATTTGTTATTTTTGATAACAGTAAGCTAGAAAGCTCAAAATATGTACCCATATTTGGATTTGTTCAGCATAAGCCAAAAATTTGCTTGCCAATGTCTCATAAATGGCAATAGTAAATAAGTGACAAGTGACCATAGAAGATTAATGCCGATAATCAAGTAAAAGTGATCTTATTATCTATATATATAAAAATGAATGTCTGTCTGTATGTTTGTGCTTTATAGGAGGCCAAACCCTTGGACCGATCTTCCTGAAATTTTCACAGCATATTACTGTGACTCTGGAAGGAATAATAGGCTATATGAAGTTTTAATTGGACAACGGGGCGTGGCACCGCCTATATAACCCAAAAATGTAAATCGCCATATTTTGGCCATTTTTTGGCCTACGTCGACGATATTTGGTACATACGGTATTGGCATAATTAGGAATACGTACCAGGAGAAAAGTGGGTGGGACCCCGCCCCTTTTTAGAAAAATTAAAAATCGTAATATAGTATTAACTACTGGACCAATCGTCATTAAATTTTCGCAATAGGATATTCTTGACTATATAACGTTGGGAGTGGACAAAGGGGCGTGGACAAGGGGGGGTAGCGAAGCACACCGGGTTCTTCTAGTGATTTATAAAAAAACTTTATATACAAAATGTTATTTTATATAATTAAATCTTTATAAATTCAAGAGCTCTACGTAGAAAACATCCAGAAATAAAATAGTCATAATAATAAAAGTTTATAAAGATTTTTTTTATTTTTTTGCCAGTAAAATATGACAAGAATTGATTGAGTGTGCACTGCAGCATGTAGCCGATATCGATTAACTGGAACCAAAATAAAAATATATTTTTTGTCTGAAGGCCATTTGGCAACAGGTAGCGTTTATTTTCAAATGCCAGCAAATGACATCCGAATACTTTTCCTTGCCACAACACTACCGCCAAATAGTGTTACAAATGTGCTGATTGTGAGTGCTTGAGTAAAACACTGTGCCAGCACTGTTATTATTTATATGATTTTTTATAAGAAGTGCACAATAATTTGCAGACGGATGCGCAAAAGTTACTTGTTCATATATTAGAGGATGTTTAAATATAGAACATGATCCAAGATTTACGTCCAAGGCCATAAAGCATGGAGGTTTAACCATAATGTTTTGGGCATGCTTTTTATGCTGCGGAGTTATAACCATGTTGCACTTAAAAGGGACATAATATCCACTGACATTATTTCGCTTTGAAAAATATCATAATATTATGGACATTGGGTCGTTTTTAATGTGGTCATAATGTCACTTATGAAAGCGTTTTATTGTCCGCGTTTAAAACAACAACAACTTTCCTTACTAATATAATTATTGATTTACGTATTCTGCTTGTTTTTTGCAGCTTTGATTGCTTTGCGCTCCCCATAAAAGTCAATCTCTGTACTACCTGAAGACGTTGCAACTAAAATCAAAAAATTATGTATAAACAGGTTAATTTTACATTTGTTTGTTATTAAAGTTAAAAGTCATTAAGAACAGTACTTACGAAATAATATATTGATTACTTTCTTAAAGTCAAGCAACCGCTTTTTTCCTTGTATTCCTTTAATATTATAATTAAGAATTATATCCTTTGAAAATATGTTTGTTAATCCTTTACTCAATCCCTAGGTTCCTAAAAGTCGCTTCACCGAAGATACCTATTTAAAAAGTAAATAAATTTAAAGTTATATTGACATTTAAAAAAATTCATTTAAATATATTTATAATATATAAGCATTTTGATACTTACGATTTCATTTTTTTTTTCTGAATTTATAATATTTTCCAAATTGGTTCATCTTCAGAAGATATTGGAAACAATGTTATAAATTTTGGTTCTTCAAAATGGGATTTGAAAGATGAGTTAAGAGCAACAATTTGTTTTGATAGTACATCACATAAAGTATTGTTTTTTTAATTATTATATCTGAAATCAATGACATAGCGTTAGAATTGATTATATACCTTTTATTTACATTTGCATGTATACATGCGTCTATGCATATTCACTTTTTAAACTAGTAATTTCTACTAGTGTCTTAACATTCATTATATTTTCATTATATTTCATTATATTTTAATAGCAAAATATTAGCTATTAAGCTCATTTAGACGTTTTAACATATTTAAAACAAAGATACGCAAAATATAATTCAAATACAGTCAAGCTATACTAAATGATTTTTATGGTAATTTTTATTTCCAAAATTGATTCCATATCATCATCTTGTTTTTGTTGAGATTTATTTTTAGCTATAAGAGAGTAAAATATTAAGTACATATGTATGTATGTATTTTTAAATATGAGTTTTAAAAAGTGTGTACGAGTAATAAGGATATTAAAATTAAATGGTAGTCCCAAAAGCTTTGAAGAAATATTTGTAATATTGAACATTTCTTCAACACCAAACTCATTTGGTTTTAAAAGGGCTAAACCGATTTATAAAGAATTGATTGGAATATTAAAAAAATTTCGTGGGTTCAAGAATCTTTTCCCAGTAAAATTATGCTGACTGTTAATTTTAGTTATGGTTGCAAAAATACTCGTGCCTATTAAGCATAAGTTGTTTGGAGCTTTATTGGTAAAATTGGACCAGTCTTTTTGAAACGAAGCAACAACACCGTGCGAATTATAATTTATTTTAAATTTACAATCAGTCATAACAAGCTTCTCATCAATAAAATTCTTAACAATTTGTTGTGGTATGTGCTTTGGGGCACTTATTTTTTCTTCAATTCTTTTCATAAAGTTTTCAAATTTATATGCTGATATGCTATTTAAGTTATCGAAATCATTTGCTGACTGAACTAAATGTAGTAAGTTATGGACATTGTAGGAAACACTTGAAGCTCCATAGTACTCAGGAAATTTTCAAACAAATTTTTTCAACATACCATCAATTTTAGACAAATGTTGATGAATTTTATGTAAAGATAATAGCATTCTATAGGCACAATGTAAAAGTAAGAAATGGTTATAAGCTTTATTAGGAACAAACTGTTTTAACACTGCAATACCCGTATATAAAATGAATTCACGAAACTCAGTTGCTTTCCATCTACACAATTCATCGAAGCTCCTAGGTTTTCGAGCAAATTCTTTTGTAATAAATGCAGACAATGAAAGATGAACTGCACACATTTCTAATTTTAGCTGGTTCGATAATTTAAATGTAGCTTTTTTATTTAACACTTTTATGTTCCTTCCATTAACATCGAATCCATTTCTCAGCATTTTTGTGTATTCTTCTAAGAAATCGTGAAGAAAGTTATCAACATTAGAAGGCTTTTGTGGTCCAATATAGGTACCAATTAAAAAAAACTTCAATATTATTTACATTTGCTATTTTCCCCAATATTGGCCCCAGGCCTATGCCAGAGCTTTTGAATAAAGGTAGCCCATCTATTCCAGTGTCAATATAAATTTCTTGAAGATTACCAAAACAATCGCGTAGTGTTTTTAGTTGAACCTCAAGTCCAATGTGGACATACCTCCAGGATGTAACCATTCTAATTATACACATTTTGTTCGACTATAGTAAAGTGCTTATACTTAAGTGTACATCTAAATTTTCCTCTCTTAAGATCTGAAATAATCTTCTGCAACTTAATATAGTGGGATGAAATTCTCGAATCCATAACTTTAGTTATTCTTTTATGTTTAAACTTAATTTTTTCTAGCTTGCTGTAATTACACACTTCGTTTTTATCATTTTCAATTGCTTCATTTTTTGCTCATTCAAAATCTGTTGGCATATTTAGTAATTTTTTTTTAGTTTTTCTTTTTTAATATTTTTATGACTTATACTGCGTTTCCACTGCCTTGAAATCAACTAGGTTTGAGGAAAACAGTTCGAAGTGTTTCCATTGAGCTGAAGTGTTTTGTAAATTCGAATTTATGACGTTACACTGACATATTTTTGCGTAAAAAAAAAACTATGTTATTTTTTGTAAAAAATCGTTTTTATTGTTAAATTAATTTTTGTTTTTATATATTTTTCTTCTTATATTTTTTAAACACTTTTTTTAACAAAAAACATTATTGCTTTCAAACATTTAAAAGTATTTGTCACTTTTTCGATAAAAACATCCAATATGAATAGATAACTCGGAGTTGAACTTGAATATCCTAGACACATCACAGTGTTGCAAAGGCAAAATTAGTTCGAAAAAATAAATTTTCGACATGATTTCAAGCAAATCAAGTGATTTAAGTGGTTTTTCTAGCATGTAAAATGTATGGAAAATCAAGTAAGAAAACACTTGATTTGAACAAATCAAGCTTAATAAAATTTAGAACAAGCAAGCCTCTGAATTGAGAGAAAGTAAAAAGTACCGTTTTTTTAGGTTTTCTCAAAAAAGCGCTACTCTTCCTATGCTTACGTAATTAAAAATTTTTTCAGTCCAGCTAATTTTTTTAAACTATTAAACCCATAGCAAATGTGAAAAAAGAAAAATTAGTTTAAAAATTATAACGGTTCCCCTACAGCCCTTTCAAAACATAACCAATTTTGGAACAAGATTTTAAAATTGTTGTAAAATTCTTCGTGGTGCAACCGATTAAAAAAAGGTTAACGGGCTTTAAGTCCCCAATTAATGGCTACATACTTCAAAAAGGATTTGACACCGCGTAATTAATAAAGGCAGGATAGCATCTTTTGTAAAAACAAAACAATTTTTTGGGACATTTTTCCACGTTCCACAAAATACTTATTGTTTCGAGAAATGCAAAACTATTTTATTTATTAAAAAAAATTGAATTTCACACATTCAATTCCAAAGTTAATCGCCTCTATACGGTTTTTCTTTACGGACTTCCGGGAATTAGTCTTTACAATATTAAACAAGATCTTCAAGATAATGACCTAACACCCCTTTAAATTGAAACACAAATTAATAACAGAAATATCATTATAATTACTGCTTATTCTCAAAAGTTTAAAGATAGTTTTTCTAATGATATAAAAAAATTAACCTCACTAATCGCCTCATGTATGGACTTTGTGACTGAATAAAATTGTTTGAATAGTTACACAGCTTTAAATGTACTGTTCAATCTTAAACAATCACATTATTTCTGTATACATGATCCTAATATCCCTACATTTTCTACCTTTCAAAGGCACAGAAATGCTTCAGTTTTGGACTTGGTTTAAAGCAACAGCATGTTAAGCATAAATATGAATGTTCTTGAATATAACATTCCGTCAGACCACAGACTCATTGTGTGTAAAATTGAGAATGCTACGCTTAATCAAATTGATAATAGATTTTATAATTACAAACGCAAAGATTGGTCAAGATCTATACTCGATTTGATAATTGAAGCCCGAAATTTCTGTACTCCAGTGGTAAGTTTTTATTAAAACAAGAAGAACTTTTAAAAGGAAAAGTCAACATCTAACTTCTATGATAAAAAAAATACCTATCGGAATGAAAAATGGTGTGTTATGCTGTCGAAATTGAGGCCAGGAAACAAAGTTTTTTGGAAAATCAGCAGATGCTTAAGGGGCAAACAAAATAGGAAAATTCCTCATTTGAATCAAGGAAACGAAACAATAATTACTGATCATGATCTGACGCATTTTCTACATCGCACAATCTCACTTCATAAGCAATCAAATCAATGTCAAAAGACTATTGTCATCTGATAGCTATTCTGATACTTTGATTATAGTTTCGCTACACATTGCAACACTTAAATCATCAAAAGCTCCAGGGTTGGATAATGTGTCAAATGTGGCAAGGTTCAGTACTATTTATTCTTCAAGTGTGTGACAAAGCCAACCTTGATATATGAAAGCCCCATTTGGTATAAGGCGGCAAAGTCACATCTAATGAAACTCCAAATTATTCAAAATAAATGTGTAAAGATAATAAACGATAGATAGATAGGAGATACTCTATTAAGCTTCTTCATGACGAAACAAAATATAAGAGAATTGTCGATGTCATAAAAGGGCTCAATAAAAAACTATTTTAATTCAATTCGAAATTCTTCTCGTCAGTTAATAAAAGAATGTTTAGAATCGGTTTAATGTCAAATGCTTATGTAACTTATCAAAGAAATTTATGTGGCTACAATGTACATATATAAATTTAGTAACTTATTTGCCACAGTTGCACATTTATGTTTATTTCGTACTTTTGCCAAAAATAATTTCTATATAATATAGTTTGGTTTATGTTCTAAGAAAATGCAAAAAAAAAAATTATTACAAATTATTTTCTGTTTTGTGTTTGTGGCCAACCGTACTAAAAAATGCAACGATGTTAATCGTTTATATGGTATACATATGTGTGTATAAAGCCAAATTTAATTAAATATATATTATAATTGTAAAAAATTAGCCATAAAGAAAAATGCTATTTTTTCTAACAATTTTTATTGAATTAAAAACTTAAAAATTTAACAATTTAGGTCTTAATTAGAATATTTCTTTATTAATGTATAAACCAAAGCACAATCAGCTGTTTCCGTACGGAAAGTGCGATCAGTTTCGTACCTTGCATAAAGAAATGAAATTTAACCCTTATCGGTCGTAAGTCACCTCTGACGTGACAACAGTACTTTTCTGCAACGGTCGTATGGCACGTGTGAAGTGACAAGGCGAATTATGTCGAAACATACTGTCTATTGATGAGATTTGTTTTTAAAATGCATTCATTTCTTCAATTTTGTATAAAGCCACTTGTAAAAATAACAATACTAAACCAATGCCGCATAAGCAATTTATTCGAAAAATAGTTATGTCACTAGTTGGTGATTTTCGTGAAGGGGAAACTGTACGATATGGAAAGCCTTCAACATCAGACAATGAGGAGAGATTGGATGGCAAACTACATATCTTGCAACCTGATAGTAAAGGAAAGCATAACGACTGTTTAGTATGTTCTAATCGCAAGTTACCTGGAGGGAGGAAAACAACAGTATACTTTTGCGAAACATGCCAGGGAAAACCATTTCTTCATGTTGGAGATTACTTCAAAAAATACCATACCTTACAAGTATATAAATAATTACCAGAAACTCAGACATGTAGTAGTTGTACAAAAAATAAATAATTTGTAACAAAACTGAAAAGAAATGAATATAAATGTATAATAACATACTATTGTTTTTTTTCATATTTGTTAAAAATAACTACAACCTGGTGAGAATCAAACGTGTGAAAAGTCGCGTCCGATAAGGGTTAAAACATCTTAAACTTTGAGTTAAAAAAGAGTTTTTATGACATTTTAAAAAAATTATATGTCTGAGTTAACCAACTTTGGGGCCCTACCTAGAAGACCCTATTTACTTGAGGGGCCGTCTGTAGATTCACACCTCTGCTTTGCCTTTAAAAATTTACTTGAGATATCCTGAGGTTCATGAGATACCGAATTTTGTTAAAAAAATCGTTTTCAAACCACTGTGCGGCACTTTGTGAAGAAAATTTAAAGATAATTTTCTTCTAAACTAGGGTATCGGTGCTGTTGTTAATTTTTTAGCGGAATAACTGAAGTTGCTAACAAGTCAAAAGTTTCACCAAAATGCTAAGTTTCTTACCTCAAATAATGAAACAGTTACTCTTGCAGTTATATTACTTTATTTTGTGTCTTTACCAAAAATAACGAAAATTCGGCCTAATATAACAAAATTATACATTTTCGTGGAGCCTTCAAAAGTTTCAAAAATCTTAAAAATTTAACCAAACGGCAACACGGTATATGTACTTATAGCAATGGTAGCGCTGTTAATATTCTTGGCCAATCAACAGCAACTTGTGATGCCCGTTAAACGTCCTCCAAAATTCATAAAGAATGAATAAATAATTTACAAGTTGTATTTTTTGTATAAAATTTACCTGTTGCATTAAGTGTTTTGGAAACAGTCTTAAAAAAAAATATACGTCAGAGCACTTACCTCCATAAACGAAAATGCACGACATATACACAATTACGTAATGGTTTCGGTTTGTACAACGAGTAAACGTTTTTTCGTTTGACTTACGTTGTGTATATATCAACACTGTGTCAAGTCACAATATTACCAATGTACTTTTAGTTGCTTTTTTGTTACTTTTTCTTATATAAAATTATGTTTTTTACCATGAACAATGAACAAACTTAAACAAATATATTATATCATTAGTGAAATACAATCAAGTGCAAATATTGCTTTAAAATAAAAAAGGAAAACTGATTTTAAAATAATGTTTAGTTCAGTGGCCCTTACTTTTTCTAGTGAATCAACTGAGAGTGACAACGAGGATACTCGCTTTTCGAGACGAGAAATTTAAGAGATGCATCAAATGTTCTTGAGATGCTGGGATATCAGTAAGTTGTTTACAAAATATCTGTATGTGTTATTTATTAAATGCGTGGCTTGAAAATTATGTTATCACAGCGCAAGCGCTTGCCAAACGTACCAGAGACACCGGTTTTCATCGAAAAATATAACAACAGTATTATATTTAATGGCGGAACAAACCCATTAATTTAATCTTTTGTTTGCATTATCCACTCCCGTGCTACAGAGGATTTTATATTTTTTCATCTTTGTTTGCTAGAAAACATGCATTCAGTAGACATGTTATCATCTTTTGGTGTTAAGGTTTGCGGTTTGTTTATGTGATTTGACTTAATTCGTAGATTTTTTGCTTGCTATCAGACTAGAAGACTTTTTATTGCAAATTACCCATTCCTGTGAAAAAGTGTCTTCTTTTAGATCTTTTAAACATAAAGTAGATGATGTTGGGGTAACAACTGCTTCTCTTCTCTGGACTCCTCTAGGTTGTATCAGATACACAACACATTTGTGACAGAACCCAAAAATCTTTCCATTGGAAGCTGCAGCAGCTAAAATATTACATATTCTGTCGAATAATGACAGTTTAAATCCAAATAAAAACAACAATAAAAAAATATCCATCAATAAATCTATGTGATGTGGAACCAAAAAAGTTGATTGAGTTCATTAAAGATGGACTTAAAATTAACGAGTTTCAAATAAAAGAATTAAAAAATAACAAGTTATCTCTATTTACTACGTCATCTGAGGATTACTATAAAATAAGAGCATATTTAGAGAAAACCAAAACAAAGTTCTTTACATATACCCCTAAAGATACAAAAACTAAATCTTACTTATTAAAGGGCCTAAGTACCAATATCGAACCGAAAGAAATACGAGGGCTGCTATATATTTTTCTGGCCTGGCAACACTGACATTTCCATTGGAAAGTTTGTCATTTTTAAGCATAATCGTACTCAACACGTTTTGACGTACGACCATTATTTGTGTTGTTTACACTGACTTGAAAAAATTAATATAGAAAAAAATGGAATTAACTCGTGAACATTTTCGTGCCATCATTTTTCACAACTTTCGACGTGGATTATCACGACAAGAGTGCATTGATGAACTTATATCTTTGTATGGCGATGAAGCACCATCCTATAGCACTGTGAAAATTGGTATAATGAATTTAATCGTGGCCGAAGCTCGCTCAAAGACGAATTCCGTGAAGGTCGTCGAAAAACGGCTGTTGTGCCAGAGAACATTGATGCCGTGCGTGAACTCATAATGCAAGATCAACATGCGACATACCGAGAGATAGAGACATCCTTGGACATTTCTTCCACCAGCATACATTCGATACTGCATGAACATCTTGCCGTAAAAAAGGTTTGTTCTCGTTGGATCCCGCACAATTTGAAAGTCACTCAAAAAAAAGGCTCGTGTCGATTGGTGCAAAGAAATGTTGCAAAAATACGATTGCGGTGCTTCAAAAGACGTTTATAAGATCTTCACAGGTGACAAATAATGGATCTATGCGTATGAGCCCGAAATGAAACAACAATCGACCGTATGGGTCTTCAAAGACGAGCAAAATCCAACGAAAGTTGTTCATGGAAGAAGCACTTCGAAGCAAATGGTCGCCTGTTTCTTCGGCAAAACTGGTCATGTGGCGACTGTTCCGCTTGAGTAACGTAGGACGGTCACTTCTGAGTGGTACACTACAATTTGTTTGCCTGAAGTCATCGGAGAAATTAAAAAAACCAACAAGAGAAGACGAATCATTGTTTACCATGACAATGCGAGCTCTCACACATCGGCTCAAACCAGAGCGTTTTTGACCGGCCAAAACGTCGAATTAATGGGTCATCCGCCGTACAGGCCTGACTTGGCACCTAATGACTTCTTCTTGTTTCCGCACATCATGAAAAAAATGCGTGGTCAACGATTTTCGTCGCCAGAAGAAGCTGTTGAAGTGTTCAAAAACCATGTTTTAGAGGTGTCTCAATCGGAGTGGAAAAAGTGCTTCGACAACTGGTTTGAGCGCATGGAAAAGTGTATAAATCATGCTGGAGAATACTTTGAAAAACAATAAAACCATTTTTGATTATAAATATTCGCATTTTCACTATTAGGCCAGAAAAATATAGAGCAGCCCTCGTATCAGATGAACTAATTAAATTTCAAAATGAGAAGATACAATTTCTAAAAGTTAGCCCATTTGTGACGAAACGTTCCACAGAAAACAATCAAACATTACCAATTTATATTGTACAAGCTGCCGCAAATAGTAACGTAAATGATCTCAAAAAAGTTACGGGAATACTCTTCAAACGATTCTTCCACAGCGCATCCAATTGTTATTTGCCAGAAGATGTGACAAATGTTTTGCGTTGTATGCAACAAGTACGGACACCCGGCGTCTTAAAAAGGATGCGAAAAATACAAAGAGCTACAACAAAAAATTCGCGTAAAAAGACAAAACCTTTGTCAAAGAAGAGCATTTAATAACACATTTACTTTGGATAATGTTGCAAGTTTTGCTAATATTGTAAAAAACAATACACCAATAGAAAATATCAATAATTCTATAAACAAGGTTTTAGAATATCTTAAGAATTCTATGCAAAATCTGGCAAATCAATTAGTTAACGTCAATAAACAACTCCAAATACAAACGTCTTGGATAGACACAATTTTCTCCATATTTGAATAGTAATTCGAAACAATCGAGGGGACAGTAGAAAAAACAATTAATATTATCCATATAAATGTCAATTCATTAATAAAAGTAAGTAGAAGGCACGATCTAAACACATTCATAAAATCTAACAACGCCGATTTAGTTTTACTCAATAAAACTAAGCTTAACACTAACCATGAAATAAGTGTTCAAAACTATATTCTAGTACGAAAAATTGCAAAAAGAGGCGGTTTCATTCATTTAGTAACTTGTATTATACAAATACCGTTACTAGCAAATAAAATATTATTTGTTATATCGGCTTACTTTCCTTTTGGAAAAATGTGTAACGTTTTGAATTCGGAACTATCGCTTCTTTTTCATTCATTTAAGTTAGAAAACAGTAACCACTGTTATGTTTAAGCGGACGATTTAAACGCTAAGCATGAAGATTGCGGTAACTATTGTAATAACTCACAGGGCTCTAAATTAAAAGATTGGCTTGCACAAAACGAAATAAAATACAGAAGTAAATTATTCGCTTTGCTGGTACCAAACTGAGGACTAGCTGTGGACAAGTGTGGAAATTTTTTCATGCAATTAACTAATTTTGGAAATTAAATTGCGCTTGAGATCTTTATGCTTGAAATTTTAATTGCAATTATAATAATAATTTGTTTTTTTTTTATTATATATATTTTTATTTATATTTTATTTTATTTATATTTATTTTAAATTTTGTTATTTTTTTCAACAGCATAGGAAATTTTGTATTCGGGCTAGTTTGATGCTTTTAACAATGTAATACGCAGATGTCACGTTTTTTACAAAAAAAAAAAAAAAAATTGTTACAGTCGCGTTTTTGAACACAAAAATTAAAAAAGAAGTTTTCACACATATTAACTGCAAATTGTGTCCTATAAACAGGCTTTTAAGCTTTAAAAAAATTTTAGCATTATTTTTTTTTAATTTTTTTAATTAATCAGGATTTGAACCTAGAATTTTTAAATAAATGAAAATTGTCTCATTTTCGGCTTTTTGGTTCATTTTTAAAAAAGCCCAAAAGAAATAAATTTTTATTCGTTTATTATACTTCTTTTAACAATTCAATTTATAAATAAAATTATGTTATATTGATAAGAATATGAAATTTGAAAGTTGTATTTACATTAATTATTCAAAGTCAGAGCCATTAGGGTTGTTATTATAAATATCTTGCTGTCGTAACAATACGAAACCAACAGGAATTGAAACATGTTTTGTTGTTTTCAGATTTTTTAGCAAAATACATATGAAAGATGCTAATATATCAAAAGTCTATGCAATAAATCAGTATAAGAATCATCTGCAGATGTTTTTCTCCTAGAACTAAGACGATATCGTCTGTTGTCTTTATGGTATATGAGTTTATGTACCTTCACTGACATAAAATTCAATGAACATTTCTCTTAATACATATACATAGCTTGCAACTATTGCGAAATTTTTAAAAGCTGATGAATTTATTGGCTATTCTGATGATAAGCATTATAGGATAATATGAAAACGTTTTCTCAAATCCACTTCAACACCTATTATCTCTGCTGTCTTCTCTGCGTGTCTATAAAATCTTTTTGTAGTGTTTCATCGTTTGATTTTGCGAATTTTTTTTGGCATATCGACCAGTAATCCCGAAATTTATTTTTAAAACGTTTTTCGATCCAATTATTTTGCTTTATTTTCGCATCCTCTAACCTGCCATTTTTTAATATCTTTTCCGTATGCAATTCAGACATTCTATACATTTTATAAAACGAATGCAGGCATGAGAAATGCCTAAACGAGACATGTTTTATTTAAAATGCAAGTTGATTATTCATAGTTCTTAGTATCTCTCCACATATTAAACATATTTTCATACGAAATATCTTCCGGAACGAAGTTCTTCTGCATTACCAATAGTCACTTAAATTGCTCGATGCAGAACATAGACCAACAAATGATTAATCAAATAATGACTAAAGATTAATAACCACATACGATTAAGTGACAAAGCGCTTCAATTTCCATACTAATTCGGAAGACGGATATAGCTTGGGACTTACAGCTTTTGTATGATAAATCAGTATCAATTATCCCTAATCGGGAGAAAGCAGCCAAAGATCGCTTGCCAGATGAATGCAGTTGTACGGCAGCTGCCATTAGCAACTGATTTGGATCGGTAAAATTCACCAGTTTCGTCGCTATTCCTAATTCGGTTTTTTCCAATAGACATTAAAATTTTTCTGGCCTTTCGCCACTTACATAAGTATAATGAGAAAAAATTTTTTTTATATGCAAGCCACGGGTGGTGCATTTAAGAAACTTCAATTTTGATTTCTTACATTTGGACCACTTTTCAAGTATTCCATAGCAAGTTTTACTAACAAAAATTTTTAATATTTTTTAAATATATATATATATATATATAGAATAAATGGTCTAAAAAATGTACAGTAATTTATAAAATGAGAACAGCTAGGCCGATTTCTGTAAAATTATTTGTTAGTTGTTCGTATTTTCGAGGAGAAGGTTTTTACTAAGTTGGGCGTATAAAAACAATTCTGTATATTCTGGAAGATCTCTTTAAAAGCTTTTACATAAATATTGATTCTTAAAAAATATGATGAACAATAGTGGTTTTCTATGAAAAATTTTGAGGCTGAAAACTGTGAATATATGGGCCAAATTTTTCATTTATTGAATTTATTTTGTTCTTATTTTTTAATGCTCTATCGCTCCATACGTTAGTTCTTTTTTTGAGTTACTTCATTGTTCAAAATGATATGGAAAAACTAATGGCAAGCGTGGCGTTTTGCCCGCTGGCACGAAGGACATTGACCGATCGGTCACGCGGACATCGCTTAATCGTCTTCGGTATGCATAAAAACTCAAATTATATATACTTTATGGGATCGAAAATTGATATTTCAGAAATTGCTGCTCACTTTCAAAATGGACACAACAATCAATTTTTTCGGCCTTAGATCAGTGTTTTATAATATTTCGTATCGTTTAAAATTTTACAAAAGGATCAAACTACAATTGAAGAAATGCATTTGTCATAAATACATAATTCTAAAAAGCACAAAACTATTAGAGAAATGGCAGAAAAAGTAAACAGAAAAAAGATATGTAACTACCAATGTTGTCCAAAATAAAAAATTGTGCAAACAGGTGCAAATTGTCCGACCGTTATAAGCGGTATTGTTTGAAGCTTATATTGAACGATCCACTTTGGTCAGCAATTGATATAAAAAAATAAAAAATAAATGAAATAAAAAATGTTAATGTTAGTTCTTAAACAGTCCGCCGAATCTTTAGAAGTAATAATTTGCATAGAAGGTCTTACCGACGAAAGCC
Source organism: Gymnosoma rotundatum (assembly GCA_916610165.2). NCBI lineage: Eukaryota > Metazoa > Arthropoda > Insecta > Diptera > Tachinidae > Gymnosoma > Gymnosoma rotundatum. Next base: position 82,381,434 of record OU744336.1, read on the forward strand.
ATTAATATCTAAAAATTTGGAAATCCCTTAGGAAAATTGGAAAAATCGATAATAAATTTTTTTTACGAAATTTTGTGTGAAATAAACCCTAATGATTTTCCAAATAAAATAATAGAAAGTTCTTGGTTTGAAACATCGAAAATTGCGGAAAATGCGAAATGCCAAAAATCGGAAAAGTCGAAAAGTGAATTTTTGTATGAAATTTTATTAACAAATAGGTAGGCGCCTGTTATCGTATGGATTCGGTTCAATGTTCATGCTCAGTAAGGAAACGGAATTCAGGATGGTCAATTTTCAAAATTTCATTTGTGAAGTTGTAGTGGCAGTTTAAAAAGGTATGTAGAATACAACTACTGATGACAATTCTGTTGTTGAATTAAGCAATTCCCTATGCGACAAAATCTGGCCTTAAAGTGAGCGAACGCGTACCGATTTCAAAGTTATGTATATTAATTTTTTAGTTAAATTTATATAAATTGTACAAATATATTGTCCAAAGGCTTTGGCGAGGACTCGCAATATACCATATATTGCGAGTCCTCAATTTCCTCAATTTCTTCGTCCTTCTGCATAACTTGAGCTAATTCTGCATGACACAATTTTAATTCTCTTGGTCTTCAATAGTAACAATTAACCCAATTAATGTAGACTTTCATCTTATTTTTCATCGTTTACGCATTCCTCATAGAATTATGCAATTGTAAACAGCCTGTAACTGTTAATGCTGCTGTAGTCAAGGTGGTAAGCACGTTGACTACAAATCCGATTGTCCTGGGTTTAACCCTTGCGGCAGTCAAAAATTAAAAATGTTTTTATTTTGTTTAATGGTATATATACATTCAGATTAACATTAAAAAAATTAAACCTCCTTCGTCGGTACTTCTTCTTCATTGCATATTCGCCGGAGAAGTAAAATAATTAATAAAATGGATATATCTATCTCCTTTCACCACCTGTCTTCTCTCTTATCTATCCCTTTCCTAAAGAATGTAGTACGGTTACGAAAACAACTAAAAAGTTTATGCCTGAAGTGCTACTTTTCTTAAAAAAATAAAACTAACAAAATATAGAATTTGAATATTTTATCTTAATTTTGCATTGCTAAGTTTTGGGCTAAAAAATAAAATCCAAATACATTATTTCGAAAATGATAACGAAAATCAATCTGAAGTATTTGTTTATTCTACATTGTTTTATTATTTTCCTTTTTTTACTACTTATTTTTAGTTACGAAGACTTTGGTTACAATTAGTACTTGTGTTTCTTTAAGGTATAAGACTTAAAGTCATTTATTTATTTTAGCCATGTGTTTAAAACCTTCACATAAAAATTTTTTTATAAACCGTGAGACATCTTTTTTTTCCTTTTTGCAGAGTTTCTATTCGAAGCTTGTAAAGGTAAATGTAAAGATATTAAGACATAACGACAATCTATTGATTGAAATTTATCATTAGATGAAAGAAAAAACCATTGATTTAAATAATAAATTTTTAAACTCTTAGTTTGATTGTTTCCAAGAATTTGTTTAGAAGATAATAGCTATTTGTCGAGTTTTTGAAGCAAAACCCAGATTAACTTTATTTTATGCCCAGGAAATTCAAAACGATTGATAGAAACGAATATCTTCATGAAATTTTTAATTTTGCGTTATACTTTATATGTATTACACGTCACAGTGTGGACGCACGAAAACTGGTCTTTTTTAACCGACTTAATAAAAAGAAGGAAGTTATCAATTCGTCTGAATGTTGCTTTTTTTAATGTTTGTGCCTGCAACTTAGTCATTTCTTAGCCGAGTTTAAAAATTTTTTGAAACTTAATAGATTATGCTTACAGATTGGTTCCGTTTTAAAAACAGTTCATAATCTTAAAAATAAAAACACACACATTTTTTAAGTGTATTATGAACTGTAAAGGGCACTTCTTTAAAATTCATATGACCGCTTATTGCTGCAGCTTTCAGCAACAAAAAGTAATACAAAAAAAATCTAAAAATTAAAGGGTGTCCCCATAGGTGACGTAAATTGACAAAATGTCGATTAATATGAACGTCATAATAACAAAAATATAAATTAAAAATTATAAATTAAAGAGTGTCCCAAAAGTTAATGTATTTTGATATTTGTGGCTAAAGATTGAAACAGTTATAAACAGATGCTTGAACAACAAGTTTATAAATTAATGGTGTTCCTAAAATCAATGTAATTTGAACTGTATGGCCGTATCTTTTAAACCATCACCTACAAAGTAATAAAAATAATGAAGAGAACTATAAATATTTTAAATTTTAAATTAAAGAGTCTAACAATAGTTGATGTAATTTGATGCATGTTGCCAAAATGTTGAACCGTTATAGACAGAATGTTGAAATTTACAAAGAACCTGGTTGCTAAGTCTACTACAACAGCAAATATATAATTTGAATTTGCAAATTAAAGGGCGATAGTGTTGCTTTAATTTTATGTATATTGCCAAACTGTCGAACAAGTATAATATTTTGAGATGGAATATGAGGGTGTAATTTGATGAAGCGGCCATACTCTTGAACCGTTATAGACTCTTGAACCATTATAGACCGACCGATCTTCTAGAAATTTCCAGTTTTTTATAAGATATGCTGTTGGTAAAATATCGTACTTAGGTTTTTGATATTAAGCGTGGGCGTGGTGCATTCTTCACAAAGTAAATATATGTCATCGTGTAATATAGCGAAAAACTGGCTGGATAAAAATAATAAAAAATAATTGATGTGTTGCTAAACAACTCTGATAGGCGAAGTGTTAGAATTTTGTACCAGTGGTAGCTGTAGGGAATATTTACATTGAATCTGGTTTAATCAGTAAATATCATGGTCTTTCAAAAGTGTAATTAAAAAACTTGATAGACTGAATTTTTTGCTTACACAGAAATTACTGTGGATGAAAAAGATAGGTTAATCTTCTAGCTAGACTGTAAAATGGCTTCGGTATAGTAAAAGTCGCTTTCATGAAGCCAGTGAACGTTGGCTATTGTGCTATCCAAGACAATACCAAAACCTTTTGCTTCGTTTAAAAAGGTAATCCTTATCCGCTCAAACTGAGAACAGAACAGTTTTCATGTTGGTTGAGTTTACGCGTTAGGAACAGTGTTAAAAGTTATTTCCTTCTATTGCAATAGGATCCCTAAATGAATCCAATGTGAAGCTACTGCCATGTCTACAGCGAAGGTCCTATGGCGTCCAATTTCCTGAGAAGCTCTTTCAGAGTTATATTAAAAAACATAGTCCATTTATTGCCGTTCTAGTGACCCTATCGAGATCATATAAGACGTAGCTATCTATTAGAAATAATGGTTTAATTTGGTTGAAGGCGTCTTTCATATCCAGAAATCGCTCTGGAGTGATTTTCTAAAACTCAATGAATTTTCCTATGTGTTCCATCATTAAATGCAGAGCTGCCTAAGTGGATGTCATTAGTTTAGGCTAGATGAGAAGAAGAAGGAAGAAGACGATTATATCGACAACACTAAATGATTTATTATTCCTTGTTGCCCATAGTGGCCACAAGTTTGGTATTGGTTCTTCTTCTGCGGCGGGTTCAATACCCAGATCAGATATAACAGTGACGTCATCGTCCTCTAGATTGGAATCCAAAACTCTTCTGTAGTTGAGCGTTAAAGCTGTTCGACAGGTTTCAGAAGATTATCGCTTAAAGGATGCCCTTCTTGCCTGCCCGCACTTCAAGATAGGCGACCTTTTCTTAATTCAGGTAAGCTGGAACCACACAGTATTTTTGTTTCGATATTGCGAGTAAAGTCATTAGAGTTGTAAAATATTAGTGATATCTCTACGTAGGAAAATCATAGCGTAGAGTTAGAACTTGGAATGTATTACGTATCCTTGGCATAGGTCTCACTCTTGTCATTGTATTGAGGTTCATAACTGGAGCAACATGACTTGTTTGCCAAATCTTAACCTATAAGTTTAAACCGCCAAATATCTACTTCCGGGGACTTTATATTGTCGACCTATTAATTAAAAAATTATTTAAATTGCTTGTGTTTCATGACATGCTGTTAACGAAACGTTGAAGCAACTAACTGGTAACACATTAATAACTGTGAAGCCGTATTTCCGCGAACATTAAACTCTTAAATTTAATAACAAAACAGAATGACGTTTTAAGATAAACTAGTGATATTATAGACTAATGAACAATGGTTCGTCAACAAGCCGGACAAAAGACGGCAAACTAGTTAAGATAATTTTTTTGTTTAATATGTTTTATTATTTTAACATTTACGTTTAAAAAATAAAAGAAAAATAAACAAAAAACCCCAAGTGAGCATATGAAGTACCCCTCCTCTTGGTTGTATAATAATTTTCGTTAGAGACACGTTATATTGAGGAGCGTTCAAAAATCAATTGTTTTTTCAATGTATGTTGCTTTAAGTGCATCTACCCAGCGTGTTTATTCATTTATGTTGCACTTTGTCAGTCTGTCTGACAAAAAGATAAAACATTAGCCAATCAAACAAAATATTATCGTACAGTGACTCAAACAGAAAATTAGACAATGTTCTTTTTTAGCTTGTCTCAAATATTTTTGATAAAACCGTGTATCTGAGTTTGTCTTACTGTTTGTAAATTCTACAAAATCCATTTCCGACCCCATATGTATATTCTGAGTTCTTGAGCATAGTGAAGGCGATTGACAAATGTCTGTCTCTACGTCCATGTTTGTGTAGAAATCAATTTTGCCAGAAACCTAGATGAACATATATTCCATCCCAGCAAAAAATTTTTGAAAAGGTAATCGAGTGTGGAATTAAGCATTTTTGGTGGAAGTACTTTCCAACTGGATTGCCAACTTAATGATTTTAACAAGGCATGAGACTTTTATAATCAATTACTGAGAATCGATTACATTAATTTTTGTAGGAAATAATGAGTACTATTAGTACGGTAGTCTCTTTTAACATAAAGAACTAGTACCATTAATACTTCCTTTTTTTGGAAACTAATGTAATGTGTTTTGTAAGCGAGTAACAAAATATGGCAATCACAAAAGTAAGTCATTATATAGCAAGTACTTTAAAAGGTAATGTCTAATTTTTTGCTGGAATACTGCAGATTTCCCATTCAATAGTTAAAAAAAGATCGGAATTCTTTTCTACCATTAAGTTTTTCTGTTCAAAAAGAGCTTTTTTTTCGAAAGTTGTAAGTTTTGTTGTAACAGATCCTAATATAATTCGGAGGTGAATAAGTAGTAAGTGGTAAATAGCTCATAAATTTTTCCTATGTTTTTAATTAATTTTGTATCACAAACACAACCACCTGTATTAATATAAACGAAAGTCAAAAAAGAGATATGGAAATATTAGAGGTAACCGTGTTTTTTGCCCGCTGAGACAACTTACTTGATGAAGCATGAAATTTCTGTTTGTACGCAAAAGGCGTATAAGGCAAGCAGAGCAAGCAAAATTGCATGACTTTATTTTGTAAGGATGTTTTTACACTTATTAAAAAAGAAACACACACGCAAAAAAAAACTACAACAACAAATATCATTAAAAGCGAAATGTACATATTCAGATGGCATTACAAATTTCATCATAAATGAGCATGATGAAACTCACGCAACTTTAAACAATAGCTTGACATAAATCTCGAGATTACGCAATCATACAGCGCATTCGAACCAATAGTTTTGAGTGTTAGGCAAACGATCGGTAAGGAATGCTCTATAACTTTTACAACATACGTATACTTTGTGGTGTTTAAGTGGTTTAAAACTGAACAGAAAAATTCCCGAATATAATGTATATATTTTGTTTATTCCTTGGCGTTGAAAGAAATTTCATTTAATAACTTTAAAGTTTCAAAATTGGATACACCAGTTTAACGCTGAAGTCATCGATATTATACCTGAAATAATATCTACCACTTTCAACTCTTTACTGTAGTGCATACGAACTGATCTGTTATTTAACATCAACGTTTTTATTGTATTTTGTATCGATTTTAATAAAAAACTTTCTCACTTTAACAAAACCAGTAACGCTTGTAGTCAAAAATAGTCAACAAACTTGAAGGGTGACACTTTTATTTTCTGGTGCTACTGTTGTTAGTGCTGCCATCTGATTATAAATTTGGCAACATTTATGTCAAAGCAAATTGAAAAGGTGGTTCGATATATATTTAAAGGCTTTAAAACGTAAGCGGAAAAATAATAGCCCGGCTTAAATAGCGCGTTCATCTTTCTAAATTTCTGATAATACATTCCATATAAAATTCCTGGCGTTTCGTTTTTTTGATAAGATGTATTTATATTCCATTCGCATTGCCAGTACTGCGTGATTGTTTTCAAAGAACTCTCAATTTTCTGTATAATAAATGTATTTTAAATATGTAGCACACTATGATGCGACATAATGACCATCAACGTAGAGTCATAACGTCCATGGATATCATAGATATATTTAATGGTATTCTATATAAGAAAGATGCACCGTTTTCTTTTTTTAAATTGCAGAAAATTTTTGGTAAGCGAATCCGGTGTTTTTTTAAGTGCGGGCATTATGACACTTTCATATTAAAAATGACAGAATGTCCATGAACATTTTGTTGTTTTTCAAAGCTTCATAGTGTCCATGGACATTATATCAAATTTGAGTGCGGCAAAAATTCCATGGGTAATATGTTCGTGGACACTATGACATGCCACCGCAGAAAATTATTGTGCTTGACGCAAACTGTTATCTAAAATTAAAACTAAAAATCTAGTTTTCTATTGAATTCTGTGTATGAAATGAAAAGTGTTTTCGTGCAATAAACCATTTCAGTTAACGAAATGCTTTTACTATTATGACAAAATGTTTTTCATTTAATCAATATGTTAATATACTAAATGTTTTAGATATGTTCAATTTTCAGTTTTAGTCACTGTATATATTCCTTGTTTCGTACCAACAACTTTAAAATCGCAAAATAATAAACAACAAATGAAATTGCATTAAATTTTAATTTTTCATTAAATTAATATCAAGTCAATCAATCTTTTGGCAAGTTAAATCATTTTTTATGTCTTTCACTGAATACATTTCAACTTTTTCGCTTCGTGGGGTTTGTTTTAGTGTCAGCATTGCAACAGCTGCAGCAGAAAAAAAATCAAAGATTAAAAAACGTTTTCCAAAAATGAATCTAATTCATTTTTATGAGCACACAATAATGCACATAGCATTATGTAACATTTGTGCAACCAATGTTGGTACTGAATGATTACATTTTCGCTTGAACGACATTAGAAAAATTTCATGTTGGGTGGGTTTGATTATGTAAGATTCCTTTTTTGGAGCACTTATTTATATGTAATTTCAAACGATTGATTGGGTCATCTAAAATTAATGGATGAAGGGAATAATTATACATTTTGAATTATAGCACATAAGTAAGATCGTGGCTACCATGCCAGTCGACTAGATCAATGTTCGTCATTTAGACCATTTTATGTAAAAAAAACGTAAATTTGCAAAAACAGAACTAATTTACGTGGTCGAATTCTCAAAATTGGGGAAAGTCGCAACAAAATAGAAATCATAACATATTTATTTCTTAGTATTCTTAAATATGTACTTAAACTTGTTTCCTTTGCCTTGTATCATAAAGTTTTTGTTTCCATTTTTAAAATAATAAAGATCTATTCGAAATGTAAAAGAATGCTCTCTAAACTTAACACATATTGCGTATATCGTCCTCTAACCTTACCAATTTACCACCTCTCTACTGACGAGGTTAAACTCCTTTACAGCTATGCCGACATTCATATTGAAATAAACTAAATTCACCTTCTGCCTCGCAAAATACGATTGCATAGAAACGCAAGAAAATTTGCAACAAAATGAAATAATAAACAAGATGTTAGTTTATCGTTCCGCTGTTGATACTTATTATATTTTTATAGCATATGTGGTCTTATATTGAAATAAAGTGAATAAAGAATAGAAAACTATAGTTGTCTACTGCAGCTGATTCAAAGTGCATCTTAATTGGCTCTTATTGAAAAATTACACACTTAACTAGAAAAATTACACATTTACCAGGTTGTCAAGGAGATGATGCTACAATCAAAGTATACATCCCTGTGTCAGTTAGTTCACGAAAAAAAATGATAGGAATACAAAAGAAAAGCGTTAACTTTAATACTGGAAACGCCGAAAGTTATGGCCCTCTAAAACCGACGTCTTGACGTGCATTGAATCTATTTAAAGTTCCTTAGAATATGTCATGAAACTTATAATTAAAAGTATATTTTGAGATATTTGAGATACGTTTGTTAAATAATTTAAATCAACCCTCTATTCCTTGGAAACCAAGTGCATAACAGGTTATAAATTCAATGTCTATTATTTTTAGTTGCATAATAATCATAACAATTATAAATAAATAAAGTACTTATTATTGTTCAGCGACTGAAGTAAACAACAAATATTTCACAATTATTAATTTACTCTTTGCGAATTCATGAATGATTTATTATTTGTGGCTTCCAAGTCTTTACCTAATTGCGTTTAATTTTGCTGATATTTTTAAGTTTATATAATACCAAAGAGTATAAATCTGCTTATGTATGCATTAGCCAACGTCTACATGCCTCCTTTGCTGTATACTTATTATCTATCTATTGATGCATAGTGATAGTAAGATTATGTTCTGCAGGCAGCTGTGATTACACAGCCCATTTGCTGATTCTTCGTGTTACCTGCGGCTAAGAAAAGGGAGAGGAGAAAGTCAGGATATAGGTAAAAGGGCAAAGAGAAAAGTCAAGTCTTACTGAGGGGATCAGAACAAAGAGCGAAAGAAAAAAGGGTTTAAGTCTGACAAAATTGTATCACTGGTTCGTAAAATCTTGTATAACTTAATTTATCAGTCTTTAGAGCAACACTTATATCTTTGCTAGCTCTATTTATTTTTCCAACGATACCAGAATTTTAAGAATTCAAATATTTCGCTAGTAAAAGCTAAGCAAAAAGTTGTTGTTGGCTCCAGCAATTACTTACCACCCAATCTCCACAAACGCTCATCATTTGGTATCTCATTGCTGTCAACTGCCGCACAGAGGAGTATTTGACCCAAAAAGCTGGTCAAAATTATTAAGCCTGGTTTTTGTTTTAAAAGTTTAACTTTTTTGTTAGTTTTAGCTTTAGTTTGATAAAAAAAGGTAGTGGCAGATTATTATTGACCACCAACCACCCACCCAACCTCCATTTAGAACTTTGTTTATTTTTTTTTCATTTTGAGGAGAATTTATTTTTATATATATGTTGTGTATTTTTAGAAAAATTATTTATTATTACGTATGCCGGTCTCCCCCTCGCATTCCACCAAAATTTCGTTTGCAACTGTACTTTATTCTAAGAGCAAGTCAAATTAAATTTAGATAGTCGAACTATTGTAGTTGTGTAGGTACAGGGAAATAAAACACAGCTGTTTATGGATTTTACAATGTCTTCTTTCTCAAAATTATAATTTATCCAATATTAAATATTTAAAAAAATTTGTCTCGTAGCTTGGCTTTCTATAAGGAAGAAACAACCAAATAAGCAAAAACATATTTGCTTCTAATATTTATTTTATATTATTAAATACTCATCACATGAAAGAAATAAACTAATTTAAAAATTCAAAATTATGATAATGTCATACGTATTTCATCATGACCATCATCATCTGTATCAGGAAGTAGTAGTTGAATAGTATCTGATAAAAAAGGTTTTTTCATCTTTCGTGTTTTTTGTGTATTGCAGCTTAAAAAAGGGTCACTGCTCAAAAACTTTTCCAGAAACTGAAGTTCTTCATAATCCAACTTCTGTAATACATCATCAAGGTATGTACATAAGCGTGTTGCAGTGTGTTCGAGGAGAGATTGCAGCTTCACTTCCGCTAATGTCATTTTTTAGCAATGAGTAGTATGGATATACATTTTTGTTGGCATTGTATAATATTCATATTGGTTTTTCGTGAGATCAGCATTTATAAACAATGCTAAAGCACCCTCCGCTGAAAGCTTATTAACTGGGTTGACCTCGGAAGTTGATAACGATCGCTTGAACATTTTTGCTTTTCTTGGAGATCGTGTTATATCCATTATTAATTTAGCCGCATAACGATGTCCCACTGCTCTCTGGCTCATTGATGCAGCAAATTTGATCTCCCCTGTTGTTAATTGCTGACGAATTTCTTGCGTTTTTCTTCGTTTTGTTTTTTCACTTGCTTTATTAATTTTTTTTTTCGTCGCCCTGAAGATGAACTGCCAAATACTGGTATTGTCACAGTTCCTTCCAGCCATTTAGCATACGTGCTTAAAAATCGGTCCTCTTTTCGTTGTGCTAAGCCCCAAAATCTTTTGAAACAATTTTTGCTTGTATATCACCATCTCCTTGAATCATTCTGAAAGCATTCTAAAATCGCACACAATCTATTAGATAAAAACTGCAACTTCTCGTCAATGATTCTAGCATTAGATTCCTGTACTATTTGGAATAACTCAATGTTATCTCTCAAAGTTGCAAAACTCTTATAATAAGTATTTTGCGCAATAAGCCATATATGTATATCTTTCAAAGTGCATTTTTCCGTTACTTAGTTAATAACCTGATACTTGGGTGCATTTTTTATATAATTGCACCGTTAACTAACTATATTTTCAGAAGAAACAAAGTATCCTGAAGACGATGAAGTGTTATATAGACCGCAGGTAAACAAAAACAGTTTAATAGGTGTGTATGCGTGGGTTAACTTACAGTTAGTAAATTTGAACTTATAAAGTAAAACCTGAATTCAAAGAAATTCTTTTTTTAAGGGCTGGTAATCCATCATGTTGGTAGTTGCTAAAAGTGATTAAATAATATTTTACAGCAATAATTCGAAAAACACAAAAGTTTATGACGACATGAGCAAAAATAGAAAAAAGGTAAAATTTTCAAAAAATCACCAAAAATAATGGCGCAATCTTGCGCAAACTTTTTTTCTTTTTTCTTAAATTAGAGATCTCATATTTTATTGTGGTATATAACATTATTTGTACAACAGCTACCTTCACTTTCAAAAAGCTTTTCCTTTTTTGTTTTTGGTAAGAATTTATATATTTAAATACATAGTTTTTCTTATAATTAAAATTTTAATAATAAATATTAGAGATAATTTTTTCTTTTTAAATATTGAAAATAGCTGCTGATGAAATCTTAAATGCAAAAAAAAATCAATGTAATACCTCTATTCGTTTAGCCATAAAAAAATATCTAATAAATATCTGGAAATCGAAAAAATTCAATAAAAACGCATGCAATTTTCTTCACTTTCCTGACTTTAACAGTGTCCCACAACTACAAATCTTAACTTACACCCTTTAAAATGCACGATATGATGTAGAATTTTGTTCTCTATCGATCTGCGTAATTTGTTCTCAGGATTTCATCAAATTAATTTTTGCCTTTTTGGCCAGCTTTTTGGGTCAAATACTCCTCTGTGTGCCGTCTAAAATTGTTGTCTATTTTTGTCCGGGTTTGAGCTCATAAAATGGAGAAATCGGCAGCTTCATTAAGAAGAAAAAGTTGTTCACTTACAGCAGGGTAAAAAACTCGCTTTTACATTCGTGATAAATTTATACCGAATTTTGAGGATCAAAGAAATCTTGTCTTTTTAGGCAATAATACCTATTTAGTTATATTTTTGTAACCGTGCTACATTCTTTAGGAAAGGAATAGATGAAAGATTAGACAGGTAGTAAAAAGAGAAAAAATATGCTATGAAGAAGTACCGACGAAGGAGGCTGCATGTTGTAATGTCGCAGCGGTTGAACCCTCGCCAACTAGATTTGTAGTCAACGTGCTGGAATTAAAGTGTGGATATAATCATTTTTGGCAGAAGAACTTCCCAACTAGATTAGCAACCTAATGATTTTAACAAGGCATGAGACTTTTATAGTCAGGTACTGAAAATTGGGTACATTAACTATTGTAGGAAATGATGATGATCGTACGTATCTTGATGTATTCTCTTTTAACGTAAAGAACTATTTTAATTGCAACTTCATTTTCTTGCGAACTAATGTAATGTGTTTTGTAAGCCAGTAACAAAATATAATAATCACAAAAGGAAGTCATTATATGGCAAGTACTTTAAGTATGGCTTGAAAGTTTGGCCACATAAAGCAAACTACATTAGCTATTAGGATACCCTTTAATTTCCAAATCCAAATTTAATACTTGGTGTTGTAGCAACCTTAGCACTACATGATCTTTGTAAGTCTCAGTGTCACATAAAATTACATTAAATGTTGGGAAATCCTACAATACAGGTTTTTTGTAAAGCTTTACCGTCTGTTTGCAACTCTTAAGCCGATTAGCCATTTACACGAAATTGCATTAACAATTGTAACACACTCTAATTTATAATTGTAAATATTTATACTTCTTAATATACCAGACATAGTAGTGGACATTCTGTCTAGTTTCCAAGTGTTTGATGTACTGGTCCAAAATATAGAGGTACATAAGTTAAATTACACTAATTCTGGGAAAACCCTTTATTTTAACATTTGAATTTAAATTTAATACTTGCTGTTATAGCGGACTATGCCATACAGTTTTTTTTTTTTGTTAATTGCAACCGTCTGTCAAAAACTGTTCAAAAGTATGACAACATAAGCAAATTGATTAAATACTTCTTACTATCAATTATGGTAATCGATACTCTGTCAAACTTTAAAGCGTTTCTCTATGATTCAAAAGAAAGGCCCATATAGGTGACCTAAGAGGACACCCTTTAATTTTTAGATGTATTATTACGCGTAAAAAACATGTGTGTTGTATTGGGACACTCTTTAATTATAAAAATTAAGAACTGCTTTTAAAACGCGATCAATCGGTTAAGAAATGTGTAAATTCTGCAAGCATAAACATAAAAAGCACCATTCAGACGAATCGATAATCGCCTTCTTTGTTCGACGTCGGAGCTTCTAGTCTTAAAGTGCTACTAGAGTGATTTTTAGATTTAGATTCAGAAGAATTTAGTATTAAATATGTAAAAGCCAAAGACAAGTACAGGTCCGATATTACAAAAGCCGTGGCGTAAGTCTAGTCTGACTACGAACGATTAAAGAGAGTAAGTACCCCAATGACACCAAATGATTAACCTTTAAGCTTGGGAGCAATATTAATTGGTTTTAGAATGCCAAGGGAATATTATTGTGTTTATTTGTTATAACGTAAATTAACTTAAAAATTACATCCGCAAAAAAAGCAGGAATTCTTCACTGAAGATAACTGAAGTGTTCGTAGAAACCAAACTTCAAGATTTGATGAACTACACTTTCGGATGCCTAAGTAAAAGTTTAATAGGAGGTTAATCCTAACAAAACATTGTTATGAGCATGAAAAAACCTGCATATTTTATTAGGTCGTTTTTCCGTCTAGTGTCATTTTAACGTACAAAGGAGTCTTCAAAGGTAATCAATGTGAAAGATGATTTAAACTAATTTAAGCCATTTGTTCTCAAACTAAAAGAAAGAAAAAAAATTTTCTTAATTATAAATTTCTTTTTGCAGTAATGTTGGCATTGTTTTAAATAAAATTACAAGCACCTTGTCAACTTTAAAATGTTCCGTTACAAGCTTACAAAATTAAGGTAATCCAGCGAGTGACGAGTACAACTATGAATTTACGCTAAAGAAAACTTAAAATGCTCCAAGAAATTGGGGATTTAATCATTTATTTTTCTCGAAAGTAATGTAGCAATGAGTTTTATAGATTTACTTTACAGCTATAAGTTAAAAAGAATTTAAAGATTTACATACTCTTGCAATACGCCCATCATCAGGAAAATCACTTGATAATAATTTATCAATATATCTAAAACAATTTTTATTGATTATATTAAGTGCAAGTAGTATGACCTTAACATTATATCATTAAGAATTGAAGGCGATGATAAAAGGACCAAATTATTGAAGTATTGAAAAACCACAGTGTTTTTTTATACCAAGTAAAGACATACTGTTGAAACTACTGCACCTGATAAATAAAATGGAAATGTATCATTAGACACTTTTTTGACAATACAGTGTCTCGCAAATGCACAGAAAATAGGCTTATACGAATCAGTATGGTCATTAAGCAGGCGTGTTGCTTATCAATAAATTATTTTTACCGGGACAATATTATAAATTATCAGAATGATCCAAAGAAATGCTGGAGGTTTATAAATGAATTTACAGTGGTACTTTTTAATAAGTATTTTTTATAAATGCCAACAACAATGAAACAACAAATTATCACTTATTCTGAGAATACGTTGAGCAAGTTTAGGATACAAAGGTACTGTCCTAATATATTTCAATTTCATCGAACAACTAACGTAGAAATGTTATAGATTATTTATACACTTTCGCTAAGCAAAACTCCTGGCATGACAATCTATCTGAATGTAAATATAAAATTTAATAAGAATATTTAATAGTATCTGAGTACAGACAGACAGACGGGCAGACAGACAAATTTTTGTAATCGAATACAAAAAATTATAATAAATTTTTTTTTCTATTTTTTGTTTTTTCTGAAATTGATTTGTTAAAAATTTCCATTTATAAAAATTAATAGCAATATTAAGCTAAAACAGAGAAATTCAATTTAAATATTTATTTATTAACTTACATTTGTGTTGTGAAAGACATTTATCTTAATATTTAAAAATTAAAATGTTTGTAAACTCATTTCATAGACTCATGCTTATTTGCTCACACAATGATTAATTTTTGCTTTATAATTTCTTATGTTCATGTACATATGCATAACATATGCATAAAAACATGTACACACACCTTTTGGGAAGCAACATTTGATTATTTTCCTTTAGCATAATTTCCTTAAGTCTGCCGCTTGTAGGCCATGGCCATAACACTGTTGTTATTGCATGTTTGGAATTGACTAAGATTGAACAACAAATCATTGAAATTGATTTTCATTTCATTCTTGTTATTGCTTATCCTTCATCTCTTATACTCTTCGTAATTTAAAAAAAAAAAACTATTACTAAATTTATATTTACATTCAAAATGTTTTGACGTTGAAAGTCAAAGACTTTTACTATCATTTCCACTTCTATCTTTAATGTAAATTTATGAAAAACATTGATGGTAGGATTGGGTGAGATGGAATATATAAATTTGCACAGAAACAAAGAAAAATTATTGTGTGTAATAGTGCGTTTCCATTGACGTGATTTTGTCTAAAACACTTGATTTGCTCAAATCAAGTGTTTTGCTACTTGATTTTCCATACATTTTTCATGCTACAAAAACCATTTAAATCACTTGATTTATTTAAAATCATGTCGAAAATGTATTTTTTCGAACTAACTTTGCCTTTGCAACACTGTGTTGTGTCTAGGATATTCAAGTTCAACTCCGTTCTATCTATTCATATTGGATGTTTTTATCGAAAAAGTGACAATTACTTTTAAATTTTTGAAAACAATAATCTTTTTTGTTACAAAAAAGTGTTAACAAAATACAAAACAAAAATATGTAAAAACAAAATTAAATTAAAAATAAAAACAATTTTTTACCAAAAATAAAATAGTATTTTTTTCTTTTACGGAGAAAATGTAAGTGTAACGTCACAAATTCGAAATTACAAAACACTTCAGCTCAATGGAAACGCTTCGAAGTGTTTTTCTCAAAACTAGTTGATTTAAAGTCAATGGAAACGCAGTATAAGCATTAACAAATTAAAAAATTAAGCTAAATAAGTAGATTTTAAAGATATTTAGGCCGGATATGCAGAACACGGTATCATTATTGAAAATTATATTTTTAGTTTGGATTCTTGGAATAGAATAGAATATAATATAATAGAAGGAGTAAATTTGTTTTAATAATATTCTAAAGTACGCGTAAATGACCAAAGTTAAATAAATAAAAATTCATTAATAATTGATACATAGCCTTCAAGTGAAATAAACCTTGTTTCTAAACCTTTGGTTACAAAAAAGAATTAGTAACATGATGAGACGTAAGCTATTAAAAGTGTTTCTGATTCTACAAGACGATTTTTAAAATGCGTAAAGACTATTAAAAGAATATTTTAGAATAAAATTTATTATTCATTTATTATACATCATTAGTTTATCACAAGGCCGCTTTGCAAAATATATTGGTCTCTGCCATACGTCATGTCATTGTAAATAAAAACACATAGATAGCAGCAAATGGTCCGAGGACCATTGCCCTTGAATTTTAAATTAAATAGAGTAAATGGGAACTCCATTAAATCAACGGTTACTGTGTTTTTGCAAAAATTATTTTAAGTTTATGTGATCCTTTTGCATTATTGATTTAATAAAGTTTTCATTTAATCAATATAACTTTTGTTGTAAGACTCTGAGGTTTTCTTTACAAAGTTTAGATAGAAGCCACTGAGCAGCAGCGAAAGGGCCATACGGATATGCTTTCCCCGCATTTAGTACATTCCTTTTTTTAGTTTAAAATAATAAACATTTCACCATGAAATATTTATATTTGAAGGAATCAAGCACAATTAAAGTAAATTTAACTGATATATTTATTGAATTTTGTTTACAAGTATGTAAATTGGAGAGTACTGCAGACTGTTGTCTCACACTAGAAGAATGGAAATTCTCTATACAGATTTTGCACGATAAAGGGGAGAACATGATCACTCATTTCTTTTGCTTTTGGAGCATCTTCTGGAACAAAGAAGTTTCGCTAATCTATCTAATATGTCCGAGATAGGATTGAATGGAATTAACTTCAGTCGATCCTTCCCAAAATGAATAAACTCCTATTACTCCTATTTTCAGTCCGCTCAAACGAATGAATAGTAAAAATTAAAGAATGGTAATAGTTAAGCTGCTATTTTATGTAAACCAATAATTTCATAATTTTCGTTGATCGTTCATGATCACTTTAAATAAGTTTGTGAATGAATGTTTTAGATTCTCATAATTAAAAAATGAAAAAAAAATGTTTGCGACATTGTATTATAACCATGAATAAAACACAAGATTGGTTTAACGGATATGTTAACATTGAAAAGTAAATTTGTTAATCACAAGATATCGAATTCTCAGGAAGAATAACTGTTATAAAAAAATTACATTAAAATAAAAATGAAAACTTATTACTCAACAATTTATTTTTAAAAGAACGCATAAAGAGTACCTGCTGTTGTTTTAATTTACACAGGTAATAAAACAGAGCGAACTAAAAGAATTCCTTAAAATTCAAAGCGCAAAATACTTGGGAAATATATTGGTTGCTTTAAGCTACTGTCGAAAATTATTCGAATTAAATTAAAGTTTTTATTAAATAAGGAGTTGAACTGTGAATACTATACATGAAAAAAAATGTACAAGACGAGTTACAAAGAGAATAGTGAAGAAATACTTTCGTTTGTGTGTGGATTTTATCTAACCAAATTAATATTGATATGACATGGTTAAATAAATAGTGTTTACAATTAAACAAGCTAAGGTAAGCAGATGCGAAAAATGCTGATGGAGGATGTAGCGATTCAGAAAATGCATCATTACAAACTGCTGGTGCTAATTTTCCTTGATTTTATTCGGAAACGTCCGATACAAAAAAAAAACTTAAGAAAATCCATTTCAATTTATTAATTTTTATTATAAAATAAAATGTGTTGTGAATTTTTTTATTTTTACTCCATTTTTAAATAAATACGTTCGTCAGATCCCGCAATAGTTATACAAATGTTGTTAGTTAATTCTATGTGAATTGACTAACAACAAAAATTGCAATTTTATTTCATATGTTTACTGAATGTCGCAGAAGGAAAATGAAGTCCTTTTTTTTCTCATCTTTTTGGTAATTATTATTTTATTTAATTTTATTATTTTTTCCCTAGTGCTCTGCCTCTACCTGCTAAAATATACAATTTGTAACAGATATTAAACTGAACAATTATTTTTAAAGCTTTATATGTATCATGTAAGATGTACGATATAAGATATTTTTAGGTTTTCATTATTTTTAAGCACTATGTGACTGGTTTTTACTGGGGCAAATTATTATTCGCATCCGTCATGGAAACGGAGGTGCTTTAAATATTTTTCGTTAGCTCGAAATATCAGTCAAGTCTTTCACTTTGAAGAAATTTTTTCAGGTCAACCTTCAATTCTCTTAGGACAATGAAAGAATTCATAACTTTTTAAAATACCGGTAGACGTTATCACTGTTCACTTTAAATGTATAAAAGTGTTTTGTTTTGCGTTGTGAACTCTATTTTTAAGCCCGGCAGAACTTTAAATTCTAAAAAAAAACACAAAAATTAAAGAAATTTTTTACACGAAAGATCAGAACATTGCATTACTATTTAAAAATGATTACGGGCATTTAGCCGCTGCTGCTTATGATGAGCCGCCTTCTGGACGTCCAATTTTAGGTAATTTTTTCATGTACTGCTGGCCGTATCTTACGAATAACACAAACAATGTTGGCCTCCAAAGTGACAGTTGTTGCTAGTTTATTAGCACAAACCAGTGACTTTACGTGACCCCATAGGAAAAAATCAAGAGGTGTCAAATTGAACAACCTTGAAGCTAATGGACATGCCCACCTCTCGAAACCAACTTATCGCCCAATTTTGATTTTAATAACTCAATGGTTGCGAGTGCCGTATGGCACGTAGCACCATCTTGTTAAAATCACATTTCGTCCGGTTCAATGTCACCCATATTTTTAAACAAAAAATCATTAATCATGGTCCGGCAATGATCTCCATTGGCCGCAACGTGAGCTCCGGCCTCACTTTTTAAAGAAATAAAGTCCGATGATGCCACCAGCATGTAAACCACACCAAATGGAGCATTTTACTGGTTGCAATGGAGTCTGTAATAGGTCTCACTCCTTATGCGGTAATTTTGCTTATTAACAAACCCGTTAAGCCAAAAATGAGCCTAATCGCGGAACACAATTTGGCTATAAAACAATTGGTCAGTTACTAACTGCTCTAGAGCCCTATCGGCGATAGCGTTGTACAAGCGTTAGTATATTCATAATTATTTGCCAGAGTTTACGGAAAATAATAAGAAAAAAATTATTCATTAAAATTTAATTTTTAGTGTTATTTTTTATAATTTTAAATTCATATAATGCTTAAAAAACACACTTTATATTA
The DNA here is from genome assembly GCA_916610165.2 of Gymnosoma rotundatum. Taxonomy (NCBI): domain Eukaryota; kingdom Metazoa; phylum Arthropoda; class Insecta; order Diptera; family Tachinidae; genus Gymnosoma; species Gymnosoma rotundatum. The sequence goes on from OU744336.1 coordinate 82,400,628, forward strand.
GTTTAATCTATATTTTTTGTTTTCAAGATTAAGTGCTATTAAATGTCTTATAGACCATTTTATTAACAATCATTATAGTTATTAAGCACGTCTTTTTTCATAATTTTACACACCTTCTCAGTCATCCAAAGTGCCAAACTTTTTCTTAAAATTGTTGCTGTCTCAGAGATAAGCACTCAAAATTATCATTTGTTTTTCTTTTCTTTTTCTTGTTATTTCTCAAGTACACAAATCAAGGATAATAATTGCACTAAGTACCTAAAAACACATCCATTCAAACTTCATTTAAGTTTTTTTTTAATGGTCATCGAAATATTAATGGTTTTTGTTAGATGATTGTGACAGAAATCAATGAGCGATTATAAATAAACACAGCGTGGGGTCTTTTAAAAAATATATTGCAGCTCTAACGAAGTTTTATTGTTTTCTCTGAGTTTTTTCTTACTTCAACTTTCACAGAGTATGAAAGTATTGACATAGCATTTGGTAAATAATCTACAGTCAAAGCAAATTTCATTTATACAATTTATATTTTTTTTAAAAGATGTCTTCCAAACATGTCTCAAGTTGTTGCTAACTTATTAATTTATTAATGATAATGTCGACTGTCTACCTGTCTATGGAGGTGTCTACTTTGTTGGATAATAATGAACGTAATATTTTTAAGTTAAGTTGATTTTATTATTGTGCGGTTCATGTTGAGAGCTGAAGTTTTTCACATTTTTCATGCATTTAAAAGAAAATTAAAAAAGGCTCTTTGTTTACGAATTTAAAGCGGGTTATATGTAATACGCTGGTAAAATACACTGGTGTCAAGTTACTAAATATTGTTATATTTTCTTATCTGCAAACATACATTTATACACCAAAGTAAAGATACGTATTTTGGAAATTTTAATTAGTAAAGGAAACATTATAAATTAAACATAATTTCTAAATAATAATTTGGTAATTTTGCTCAAAGATTATTTTCTTTAAATTAATTGGGTTGATTCCGCCAGTATATAATAAACTGTTGTTATAATTTTCGGTAATAACCGTCGTCACTGGCTGTGTACTTTGGATGTTCGGCGAGCGCTTTCGATGTGATAACATCATTTTCAAGCCGCGTTTTTATTAAAACTGAAGAAATAGTGTTAAAAATAGATAGTGTTAAGAATAAAAGGTGGTGGGTTTAGGTAATTTTTTTGTCCGTTTAAATAGTATTATGCACCGACCGACAAGAACACATGAGACACAAGATAGCCGATGTACTTGAACCAAACAATAAAAGAACATACTGCATCTAAAACTAGTCCTGACGAACAAAAAACTACTAGACAGATAAAAGCAAAACTTCGGAATAATAATCTATTACTTACTAAAGCAGACAAGGGGAACACAACTGTAATAATGCACAAGAAAGACTATATAGAGAAAACACATCAATTCATTCAGCAAGTAAAATGCACAAAATTCAAGAATGACCCAACCGATTCATTCCAAAAGGAAATACGAAGCCTACTAAAACGCTGCAAAACGTTCACTGACGGAAAGTTATACATATTCATGAACATGAACCCAGGACCCCCTACACTCAGAGCACAACCCAAAATTCATAAAGAAAATATTCCAATCAGACCTGTAGTAAATTACAAACCTGCGCCTGCATATAACTTGGCCAAACACCTTGCCACATTCTTAAGAGAGAAAATAAATTTGCAGAACACATACATGTTACGAAATACACAAGACCTCATAAACAAAACTAAGGACATCAAAATCACTGATAATACGAGACTCGTTTCCTTCGACATAAAGGATCTATATACATCAATACCCACACACGAAACTTTGACTATCCTACGTAACATACTTTCCAACATATACGACAATCAATATATCAACGAAATAATGGATATTGCAAAAACGATATTAAAACAAAACTATTTTAGATTCAACAATAACTTCTATAAACTACCTGATGGACTCGGCATGGGAAACCCAACATCCGCAATCTTCACAGAGATTTTCATGCAACACAGAACAACTACACATCAAAAAACTGATGGAAAAACATAAAATAACCCATTACTACAGATACGTAGACGACATTATATGCATCCTAGAAAGAGACAACGCCGAACAAGTTCTTACAGACTTAAACATACGAGTAATACACAACAAAATCACATTCACAATGGAAAAAGAGCAAAACAGAACTTTACATTATCTTGACATTTCAATAACACGAGGAATTGATACCTTAAACTTTGACATTTATAGAAAACCAACCATGACAGACACAGCTCCTTAAACCATCCTACTCAACATAAACTCGCAGCATTTAGACATATCATTCACAGACTTAAAATAGTCCCACTCGCTCCAGATAAATACAACAAAGAACTCGATACAATTTACACTATAGCTAAAAATAACGGTTACAACCACACAACCATCGACAAACTACTCAGACAATACAACAACAAAAACAAGAAGAAAGGAGACAAAGAAACAAACGATACAACACGACGACATATCTTTACTTACACAGGACCAGAAATATATAGATTAACTAATCTTTTCCGGAAAGAAGGTTTACACACAACATTAAAAACGAGCAACACTCTACGTAACAATCTCAAGACATCAATAGAAACAACGGATAAATTTAGCAACAGCGGAGTATACAGACTTACTTGTACTTGCAACCATACATACATCGGACAAACTGGACAAACATTAAAAACAAGGTTTACAGAACACATACGATCATACAAAAGGAAAAGGGAAGACTCCAATTTCGCAAAACACCTTAACACACATGGACACGAACCAAAGGAAATAGATGAATGTATGACAATTTTACACCCAAGTAAAAAAGGATTAAGACTAGACATTCTTGAAAACATGGAAATTTACAAAACACGAACGTTTAACAGAGACATTATTAACGAACAGGTAAACACAACCTCGATTTTTACACCACTAAAATTACTAAAACACTCTTACAAACGAAAAACACCCACAGACGGTCACACTTACCTATCCAATAATAAAAGACCCAAATATTAACTATTTACCCCAATAAACAAGACAGATATCAGGGAATCTACCTGCATAATACTATTTAAACGGACAAAAAAATTACCTAAACCCACCACCTTTTATTCTTAACACTATCTATTTTTAACACTATCTCTTCAGTTTTAATAAAAACGCGGCTTGAAAATGATGTTATTACATCGAAAGCGCTCGCCGATCATCCAAAGTACACAGCCAGTGACGACAGTTATTACCGAAAATTATAACAACAGATTATTTTCTTTGGTGGCATGTCATAATATCCAAGTACATATTGTCCATTAACGTAGAGTCAAAACATCAATGGATATTATAGTTATATTTTATGGTACTCTACGTAAGAAAGATGCAACTTTTTTAGCAGCTGGCTAACTTTGGTAAGCGAAGCAATTGTTCTTTAAAGTACGGACATTGTGACACTTTCATAAGTGACACTATGTCTGTCCATACTAAAAACGACACAATGATTATGACATTTTTCAAAGATACATATTGTCCATAAGGTCGTCCGTAACAACTGTGAAATAGCCCCTTTTCTTAGAGCTTTTAATACTTTACATATCAAATAATATAAAATATTTCTCCATTTAATATATACAGGTTGGCTAAATTTATGATCTCTATTTACTCAGAAATAGTTTCGAAAGAGGTGCTATTAAATTTGACAACGTTGGTCCATAAATGGTGGGGATATGTTACAAAAAAAAGGCTAGTGCCACTATTTGTCTTCCTGTTTTGGATATAAATGCGCTTGTTGGTGGCTATTGCTGTTTTTGCTTTGTTCAATTAAAAATCGACATCTCAGAAAAAATATAAGTATAACATAAAAACCAAAATAAATTATTTTACTAAGCTTTCACCATTTTTGTGAATCACGATGGTTCAAGAAATAAAGATTGCCCATGCGTTATACGCAATGTAAAATTTAATCGAAGCCGATAGAAATGATGGCACGTAAGCTCCAGCAAGAATAGCAGACACGTAGACGATTATTTGCTCGTTTCAAGGGGCGTTACTTGAGTTTCCCATAGCTTTGTTTTTATTTTCGGGCCCAGCATAAATTTGTATTTTCTGAACATGCTAATTGTACATTTAGTATTGGTCCACATTTTTCATAATTCAACTAAATTATATTTAACTGAACTCAACAATTTGCCAAAATTAAATTAAATTCTAAGGCATTAGATTCGTGATCATCAGCAAAATGTCTAAAAAGATTTTCAAGCTTTTAAGTTTTTTCATCATAAAAACGGTGTTTAAAATTAAATTTTTATGACTGAAAAGTTAGTTCATAGATCTTAACTGTTGTAGTATATGAAAGAAATACTTTCAAGATTTGTTTATTTTTTAATAGTTCGTTACATATATTGTCAGTTTATGCCATAAATTATTAAGGATTCTGTCCTATTTTTTTGTAGTTTTTAGTTCAAATTCCACACATGTCATGCATTCTTATAGCTAAGGTTCTGTTTATTACAATTTTTCCATAAAACGGTGTACGAAATCTAAATGCATTCAGTCAGTATCACATGCTATTTTTCACAAGTATTCACATGTCTGTCTGTAAGAACTTTTATAACACATGGATATTATAATACTCGTTCTACGGTAGTTAGTTTATTTCAAATGTACTTAAATATGAAACTTACCGTTCCTTAGTAAACCTACTCTTGATTCTTTTAATGTCAAACCAAAGGCCCTACAACAGGTATATACTGACTAAAGAAGGAAGACGCTTAACTAGTCACTTGACCACGGAAATTTAAACGGTGTGATGATAAAATCATATTGCAAAAATTGATGTTCATAAGGTAAAACCTGTGAAACAAAATTTTGGGACCTGTTACTTTTTTGCAATGGACTGCATCATTTCAAGCCGAATGTGGCTTTATTAAACTATAGCCGTCAAGATCGGTAATCCTTACTTACCCATAAACGATAATGACGCGGCAAAGATCGTGAATTAAAAGCACTGCAAACGATAAAAAGTAATGAACGATGTACTTTTCCTACAGAACGTCTGCATTTACACCTTAAAGTCGTTTAAAATTTAAGCCCTTTTATTACTGATGCAGTGCGAAACTGCTGTGAAAATTTTATTAATTCTGTGGTTTTTACAAAAGTAGTCTGATATAAAATCAAACAATTAATTTAAGTCCGGTTTGTAAAATTAGCCATTTGTATAGTTTGAAATTCATTTGTGTCGTAATACAGCCAACAGAACATTACTCCACCCTCTTTAAATACATCTTGGCTTTTTTTTTTCATTAGAAAAACAATAATTAATTTTCTTTTTGTCAGTAAACACCGTGTCTTTGGTAGAGTGTAATCGATTTTCCTTGCGTACATTATTGAGCGATTATAAGTCTTAACTAAAACTGTCGCTGAGTAGCGTACCACCATGAATTGATATGTACTTTAGTTGCACTAAAGACGAGTACTGTTGTCCCGCGATTTCCGTACGAATAACAACTAATAAAATGATCTTATGTCTTACGTAATATTGCGCAAAGTTATTTCTTTCCAAATATAGTATTTGTATCTATTTAATCTATATATGTATTTATGTGGGTATGAACCTATTTGAATAAAAATAAAGTGTGTCCTTAATCCTTTAACACAAACATTTGTGTAGGTTGAACTTCAGATGCCATCGTAAGTTTTTGTTTTATATATTTTCTTTCTACAAGGGCTGAGAGTAAGACTGTAAGAAAATTGATACTCCGTCGATGAAATGTAATTTACTTAACACCTTTTGATGCTGAGTATTGAATATCTAATATGTGAATGTATGTTGTCAACTTGGAACCTTAATACTTAAGATATGTGCAATAATAAAAAATTAAATGCAGTGTAAATTTGAAAGAAGTTAAAAGGAAACAACATATTACAAACGCGAAAAAGTATTGATTGGCTAAAATAGTTTTTTTTTTAATCAAAAATATTTTTTCGAACTAAATCATTGTTTATTGAAAAATTGGCTACCTGAATGCAACGCACAGAGAATGGTCGTTTGATAAGGACTGAAAGTGTAACAAGTTTTTTACATAAAAAAACAAAAAGAAATTTTAATTAAAAATAAAAACACGGGAATAATAAATCAAGGAATTTAAACTTGTAATTTATCGTGCTACTTTCCCGGTATTGATTATTGAAGGTGAAAGCACGTCTCGATGGCTATTTCGCTACCGCTTATTTACCTCGTCAGGAAACTTCTCACAAATATTTTAAATAAATTAATAAAATTATTTTATTTTATTTACTATATTCATATATATTTTTTAAATCTAGAAAAAAATTTCCCTTTTTAATATTTTACATATATGTATTCATATATATATTCAACTTAAAAATTAATAAATTTGAAAAATTTTCTGATGATGCTATAATCCTGCATAAAAAATAAGTGTTAACTATTCAGTTGGACCCCAGCTAAACGGTAAACAGTGTTGCTGGATCCAATTTTTTTAAAGTAACAGCCATTTCTAAACGTCTAGGCCGATATATCATGACATTGAAAAATCCCAAAATTAGAATGTTTACTGTTTTGCCAATAAAGGCTAAATACTTTCAGCAACAATTTGGAGGATATAAAACTTTCTTACGGCAGTCTTCTTTTTCCAATCCCAGATTTGGAATTTTAAACAAAAAAGCTAAAAATTGCAGTGTCAATCAAACTAAATTGTAGAGCCTCCATGTCAAGTTTATACGAAATTTTATTTAGACCTACAAACATATAGTTATTAAAATTCTATTTCTTTGTTTTTATTTTAAAAATTTATTAGAGTTTGATTTGAAAAAATATAGAACTACATGTATATTTTAAATTTAGTTGTTTAAGTTATTTAAAATTTCGACCGTATTGTTTTCATCCTCCTTATGTACCAATTCCTTATGTACCAATTCCTTTTGGTACTTTTTAGAAGAACTGATTTTTTTACAAAATTATCGGGTATGTCTATTGTGTAGCAACAAACTTTTAAGCCCTCTTTTATATGGATAACTGAATATAACAGCTTTGTGTTTATTCTAATTCTGAGTTTACTTTTAATTAGGGCCAATAAACGCTCTACTTCTGCTTTTGAAAAAGGCAACACTAAAAGAGATAATACTCAACTTGATAATTCTTTAAAGGGGTTTTCGTTGACGGAATTTCTAAGAATTATGTTATCTTCATTTTCATATCCCATGTCTGTTCAGTTATATAGCTCCACCAATTTAAAATTATTACTATTTCGATAGTACAGAAGTTAAATTCGTTTAAAATATTAATTATTTCCTTTAATGTATTTTCTACTGAAAATTTTAAAATTTTCCTCAAAATAGTAATATTTTTGGGAAGACGAGATTTTAATTATTTGACCAGCTCCTTTGAGAAAATTGTGCACACTTTTCTTATATTGTTTTCTACTTCGAAAGTTATTTCATTTTCTTTTAGTTTGCTTTTTAATAATGTTTCGAACTCATATCCTAGATATCTATATCTAAAAAATCTATATCCATTAGTTTTTCTTTGATAGATATTTTACCAGCCAAACCTTTACCAAGAAAAAATAAATCATTTAAAATGTTTAAAGCGTCGGTTGTTTGAGCCTGTAAGGCCTTGTTAGTAGATTGCTTTTGTTTCAAAGTATTTTTAAGAAATGTTGCAAATAAAAATGGTTTTTCATCTTTGTACAATTTATGTAAAATTTCAGCTGCATAAAATTTTTCGCTAACTTTCCCTATTCCAAAGTGAGTTTGAAGTTATAACCAATGTTCATCAATTCTGCGAATTTTTACCTCTATTGACATCCACCGTGTGGGACAAGGGCGATGACTTTTCAGAGGGTCCTTTTCATTATTTGTGGCTTTGTAAATATTTTTGTATAGATATTTGCGTTTAATATTTGGAAAACCATGAATACGTTTCATTATAAACATATTCTAAATTAGTTGGAAGTAAAGAACAGTACTCCTGAAAGTTGCAAAAATAGGTATCATATATAAATTTTTGTATTTTGCTTTATACAGTTAAAAAAATTTTGCTCGATATTAATTTCACATACTATAAGTATGATTTTTTAAATTTTATGAGCTAGATTAAAAAATGATAAAAATGCAGAATACTTATAAAAATGTGCTAAATTAGCACTTATTACTTTTTTTGAAATTCTTAATGCTAAATCAGAAAATAAAGTGCTAAATCTAGCACTAATAGTGCTAAAATAGCAAGTCTGGCTATCTTACACAGAGATAAACAGTTTTTATATATTCCTTAAGAACATTTTTTTCTATAAAAAAAAATAATAATAATAAGCTAAAATATACAAAAATTAAATAATTTGGAATTTTTTAAATTTAGACTTGTCTTATTTATAAGTCAAAAAAGATAAAATATTTAAATTATTAAATATAATAAAAACTTCAATTTCTATCATTTAAAACTGGAAAATGCAGATTAAACCACCGATTTGTAGCTATTTATTAGTCCTTTAAGCCTTTAAGAAAGGCCAAGGATTAGAAAAATTTACAGGTGCAAGGTCCTTAACTTTAAGACCAGTCGAAAGTGGATAGTAGAGAGCTTTAAAACTTTAACTCAGAAGAACATCTGCTATGCTTACGTCATCAATCGGCGTGGCACTTTACAAATGGCTAAGTTTATTTCAAAATATTTTGATTCTGCACCACTATGCAGTGTGCCTTAAATAGTCCAGGTTGGCATGTAAAGAGCGACTGCAAAACATTATATTTTCCGAGTTAAAGACCTCAAAATTTAATTTATATGTATAATGTGTAGTATCTGAAACATTTTGTGGTGAATGGGCCAATGGGCCAAGCTATCAGGCTCTCTAAAAAAATGTGTAGAACTAGTTGAATTTTTATCCCTTTTATTGTTAATTTTTCAAATACTCGTATCTTGTGTAAATATTTAGTCCCTTTTTAATAAAAACAATTTGTTATGTGTACGTATGTATTCAGATATATATTCTGGGATGCTTCTAAAAACTAGGTATAAGGCAGGTTTTTAATTTTATCAGTTATTAAGTATTGTACAAAAGCAGGTCATACGGCCTGTTCTAAAAATCACGAGAGTTCAAATCTCGAACGATTTTAAAATCACGCTATGGCGTGGTTTTAATTTTTCGAAAACAGGAGAAAACGGTTGCTTTTTAGACTTGTGTTGTTTTTTTACATTTGTAATTAAAATATTAACAGTAATTTAATTAATTCAAAATAGCTGGAGCTAAAATAAATTAGTGAATTTGTATTCGTTTGTAAGATATATAGATATGTACTTTCATTTACTTATTTTGGCTGACCGAAACGCTTAAAATTTGGCTTCAAATAACAATTCAAATAACAATTATTATTTATGCAAAAAGATTAGGAAGTTGCCACTATTTTAAATTATTAAATTTGCTCATATTTTGCACTTAATTTTTTCTAATTGTGCTCAAAAATAACTACTACTGACAATTCTAAATATTTTCTTAGTCATGATTAGATTTTGTCATAAATTAGAAACATAAGCATAAATTGGATAAATATGACATGACGTTTTAAACTGTGTCACGAGCATTGCTAAATACAATAAGACAATTTATTATAAAATAAGATATAAAATCATTATTAATATATTAGAAACGAAATAATTAGAAAAACACAAGCAAGTAATTTCAAATCGGCAGTCATTTAGTTAACCGTTTTAAATCAAGTGATTTCAGCTTATTTTTTACGCAGAACAATTTTTACATAATTTGAAATCACTTTGACACAAAGTGATTTGTAGAACAGACCTGATAATGTAATATTTATGAAATTATTAGTTGAACTGTGTGCTATTATAACAAATGAGCTTTTTTTGTTTTCTTTTTTTATTAGGACCAGCACTCAGTGGATGACCCCTGCTTATGCTATGTATTGTGCCAAACCTAGGAAATTAGGTTGTGGGAAGGGGGATAGAGGGAGAAGTGCTTGTGGACATTTGATTTGAATTTTTGCACATTGAAACTAGTAGGAAAGACCTCTGTGGCGAGTTTATTCCACATACGAACTGTTCGGCGAACTCTCTCTGTAATGCGTAGTGCGATTCAATGGTCAATCTACCTCAGATAAATCCGCTCTTGTGCAGAGCGCGTTGCGCGTACAAGATTACGGATTTCAGGTTTCCGTTGTAGAACCGATAAAACAGTGAAACACAACTCACATTGCGTCGATGCTCCAGTGAGTCAATAGATCTGTATGCCCTACTGTCACCGATGAGCTTCTTCGCTCTCTCCTGCACGCGGTCGAGTAACTCCAAAATAGACTTTGAAGCACCGGCCCATACATGAGAGTTGTATTCCATTTTTTATTCCGATAAGGGTGATAAAGATAGTAAGGAGATCAGATGAAGTGAAGTATTTCTTACACTGTTTCAAAAAAACCTAGGCACTTGAATCCTTTTTTTTTTTGCGACATAAAAAATATGCTGATTCCAACGAACATGACATTGAATTTTCATGCCAAGAACATCGAGAGATTCTGATTCCTTAATATATAAATAAATATCACCCAGAATTACAGATAAGGTAGCATATTCAGCCGTACGCCTATGCAAAAGCACTCAGCACTGGGTTTTATGAGCGTTGAATTGAACCCTATTCACAATGCCCCATTCGGAGATCACCCTAAGGTCGCGATTAAGGGTATCGTCCATGTGCTTTCGCATAGCTCCAATTTCCCGAAGCCTTATCCGGCATAGTTACTGACACGCTATCCAGTGCGGGCAGTGGTTGATTGCTTTCCGGCAAGTAAGAGTTACTTGCATGGGTTTCAGCCAAGAAGTTTGCTTTATCAACCGGGTCGTTAATTATTTGATCATCCCTTAAAAGAGGCGGAATTCTCTCTTCTGGATATTTTTAAATTGATATATTTAAATTTTTAGAAATGAAAATAAAAATAATTTAAGCAGAAACTCTTTTAATTCATTTGTTACTTCTAATAACAAATTGTCCTGCCAATGCTTCCAGTAATTTATATGATGCATACAAAACAAAAAGAGAAGCATTTTTAACAAGTAAAAATTCTATATTCGAATCTTATATATCCTTCAACATAAATGTGTGTATAACCACATGTACCCGTACTTCAGATTTCTCATTGCATAGTTTAAGTAAAAATCGACATAAAGTTCAATTAAGCTTTTTCCCCCGATAATTACAAGTTTTGCTTAGGGTTGTTGTCCCAACTATATAATCAAACCAAGTGCCACCAAGTTTTCTCACATTTTATAATAACTCAGGATAGTAAATGCTTCTTACCTTTTATTATATCATAACCACCTGCAGAAATACATATTAAAGTTGAAAACAAGTAAGAGTCTATATTCGGCTATGCCAAACCGTTCAGACTCTTAACCATCTCTGTAAATCTAGTTTAGTGAAGTTACTTCAATCAAAAAAGCAACTATTGGAGTGACCGCGACTTAAATAAAACAACTGGTACTGCATATATAAAGTTTTACACAAAAATGCTATCGGTTCTTAATGGGTTAAGGATTTTTAAAAAATGTCTGTTCGATTGACATATTTATATTATTTGTGACATCAAGTTGGCGGACGGACGGAAATCGCTCAATCGACTTCGCTATGCATAAGAAGTTAGAATATATATGCCTTATTGGGGCAGAAGTGGATATTGTAGAAATTACAAATGAAATGAGAAATTAATATATACCCTTTTTACTCTCTTTGTGGTGAATGGTGTAATTAGAGACAGGCATGGTGTTTTGGCCGCTGCCTCGAAATACATGGACCGATCCTGCTGATTTTTAATAGCAAAATTTTCGAAGCTATCTTTGATCGATTGGCGTACACAAGCTTTCTCTAGAGGTACGAGTACAGACGAATAGACATACGGATATCGCGCTATGCATAAAAACCAAACATATACACTGATAGAAAAATCATCATAACGCTAAAGTAATTTAACATCAATTCAATGACAAATGTCTTCGTTTTTGACCCCGTGACACTTGTCATTGTTGCGATGTCAACCATGTCATTATTTGCTTATTTTGTCATCAATGCCAAGGATCACAATTTTGTCATCAATTCAATGACACGCTGACGTAAACGGAATGAAAAACCGATATCAATTAAATGACAAAATGACATCAAAATGATGACGAAACTTTTTGGTTTAATGAAAGAATGTCATCAATGCGAAGACTAAATATTTCGAATGAATAAGAAGTGTCATTAGCGCAATGTATATATATATATATATATATATATATATATATATATATATATATATATATATATATATATATATATATATATAATACGGAAGCAATAAAAGTTTCAAATCCATGTGTTTTTCTAACAATAAAGATACATATAATTTTTATTTACAATATGTATGTATATATTTCACAAAATAGAAAACTTAGGAACTTCAATTTTTATACTGTTAGTATAATTTTCGGTAATTTTTATGTTATATTATAATTAAAATAAAAAGTTATAAAATATACATAAAAAATTATGTCAACAATATGATGCTAAAAGTTCATCAATCTGATGGCATATTAACATCACTCCCTATGAATATGAGAAAATTCTCTGTGTTTAGCACTTTGCTCTCATTACTTTTTACGTTGGCGCCAAATTTGATGATTATAATCATAATTATGTGTCATCAATATAACGACAGGGTGTCATCATCTTCGTTGTATATATGCTTTTGCTTTTTAAGCATTGTTTTCAAAAGGCCGTGCATATTTAGTTATATATTTGTTTGGTCATAATAATGATGATGAACTTACATCAATGTGATTTTATTTTTTAAATTCATAAAAACGCTTTTAATAATAAACATTATGAAAAAAAAATCAAGTTGCAATTAAAATGCTAACTGGAATTATAAAAACTCTATTTACTTTTTTCTTAAATATATATTTTACGAAATAATCGTATACGAAATATTGCATCAAGTTGATGACATTGTAGTCATAACTTAGATGACATCTAAAATATGACAAAATTCTATGATGATGTCTGTCATTGCATTGATGCCATTTTATACCTTATTGATGACATCTTTCATAATATTGATGTTTAAATTTTGATGTTATAGCGTCATCAAACCAACGATGATTTTTTCTATCAGTGTATATGCTTAATAGGAGAAGAAAATGGATATTGTAGAAACTCAAACGGAATGACAAACTTAGATATATCCTTTTTCACCTATGGTTAAGGGTATAAAAACACAAATTACAAGTGAAGATGTTAGTCATCATTTTCTCAAATGCTTCAAGTGTTTAATTTTTTTCTACTGCACAGTGGTTTGAAAACCATTTATTTTGGACAAAATTCCGTATCTTATAAACCACTGAAGAAATCTGTACAGGGGCATATTAGAAGTATTTCTAAGTATAGCTGCGAATGATCAGCTCCCTAGGCCAAATAGGGTCTTCTGGGCAGGCATTCAAATTTGAGTTCGCCAGTCATATAATTTTTTGAGAACGTCATAAAAAGTTTATTTTTAACTCACATATTAAGATTTATTCAATTTAAATAGACCTTAAAAATATATATAAAAAAATTTGCTTACACTTTTGTTAGTTTAAGAAAAAGTTGGCTAAAATTATTTTCTTAATTGTGGCCGGACTTAACTTAGTATTTTTGTGCTGGTGCACCTATTAATGAGCGGAATATTATTTCTTAAGTAGCTCGCAAAATACCCAATTATGTTCAAAATTAATCGTTTTGAAACCACTATGGACTAGATTTGGATTTATCAACTAAAAAATAATTTAAAGATTAACTATATTAAGTATGCAATTTTATATAACTCTAAAACTAAAAGGAATATTGGTTCATAATAATTTATTTTCTGATTGCAAAAGGTTGTTTTTATTTAACTTGTACCAAAATAAGTTTAAGGTTTCACTCCAGTTGTAATCTTATATTAGTTTTCATATATGTAAATAATGATGAACTATAAAAGGCCCTCAGTAAAACGAGCACTCCATATAGTTCAATTGTGTGAGTAGTCAATTGAACTAGCTCGTTCACGAACTACACAACTCTAATGTAGACTGTCACAAAAGGTTTTGCTACGGACAAATACTGCCTTAACTGTATTTAAAAGCAAATGAGAGTGCTATATTCGTTTATGCGGATTATTATACTCTTCAACATATATGTATAACCACATTACTGCAGATTTCCTATTGAATAGTTTAAATAAAAATCGTCATAAGAATTTCTTTCCTACCAAACATTTTTCTGTTAAAAAAAGCTCATTTTCCGAAAATTTTAAGTTTGGCTTAGGGTTGGCTGTCCCACTATAGAAAATAGAAAGCTTGCTGTATCACGTGAAAGCTCACAAAATTTTTGACCTTATTCATTAATTGTCATATACAACAATCACTTGCTGGAATAAAAAGGAAAGTTTAAAAAAACTTATGGAAAAATTGTAGGCAGGCATGGTGATTTGCCGATCTTCTGATTTTCAACAGCAAAATTTTCAAAACTATGTCTGATTGATTCGCATATTCAAATTGTCTCTATCTCATCTAGTTGTTTCGCAAAGTTGATTTCAACACGAACAGGAACTTCTTTATTTACTTTATGCTACAAACTGTAACGCAAGGAATATGTGTGTAAACAATTTAAACATAAGGGTGTGTTTGATGTTTAAGTACATTTGAGCAAGCTCATACATTATTTTATATAATTAGAAAATTTTAATTTTCCTCTATTAATACAAGATGATACATCCAGTTTTTATATTTAGTCAACACAAAAACTGCTGCCTTAAACAAATTTTTATATCCTTTACCATAAAAAGTGGAAAAAGAGAATATTTTAGTTTTTCATTCCGTTTTTAATTCCTACAATATCCATTTTCGACCCCATAAAGTATATATATATATTCCGAGTTCTTATGCATAGCAAATTTGATTGAGCGATACCCGTGTGTCTGTCGGTGTTAGCCTTCGCAAACTTGATTTCAACAAAAATTTAAATACGCCAATCGATCAGGCATATTGTCGAAAGAAAGCTATTGGAAATTAGCTAGATCGGTCCATGTCCTAGACGCAGCGGGCAAAACACCACGCCTACCTCAAATTTTGCTATATTATTTGGAATAATAAAATAACTCCAATCAGTGCGATAGAGAGTTAAAAAATAAGAAAAAAAACTTCAAGTGAAAAAATTAGTGCTGGCCCATATTAATTTTTACTTAATTTTCATACATTCACTACAAAAAGTGGAAAAAGGGTATAACTAAGTTTTTCCTTCTGTTTGTTATTTCTGCAATATCCATCTCCGACCTCATATTTTCCGAGGTAACCCTGCTTAACCCATTAAGTGCCGATGTTTTTTTTATGTAAAATAATAAGTATGCAATACCAGTTGTTTTTTTTTTTATTTTTTAAATCTCGGTAACCCCAGTATTTGCTTTTTTGATTAGAAATACTTCACTAAAGGCCCAACTATAATGTGCATAAGATAACCTAAGCAAACTTAAACAACTGTGCAAATACATAAGATTATTTGTGGCGAACTATAACGTACTTAAGAACACTTTTCGTCAAATGTCATTTCTTAAAGCAAAGTATGAAACTGTTCGCACTTTCCGTCCGGAAACAGCTGATTGTGCTTTGTGTTACACATTTATTAAGAAGAAGATGTACATTGTTAAATTTTTAGCTTTTAATTTAATATAAGATAAAGAAAAAGAGATAATTTTTATTTTTTGTCCCTTTTAATATTTTTGACTCAAATAAAAAAACATAAAAAACTTGGAAAAAGGGAAAAAACGTAACAATATGTGTCACAATTTTATTAAATATATAAAAATACTCGTATGTTCTTTAAATGCTTATTTGTTTTAAAATGTTGTTTATTTATAAAAAATTGTTTTTGGCAAAAGTACGAATTAGACATAAATGTGCAACTGTGGCGTATTAGTTACTAAGTTTATGTAAGTACATTAGTCACCTACAATTATTCACTGGGTTATCTAAGTATTTGACAGGCTTTTCTTTGGTCTGTTTGACATAAGCTCGAGCTAAGTTATGCACATTATAGTTGGGCCTTAAACTTTATTTACATATATGCTGAAGGGTATATAAGATTCGGCATAGCCGAATATGGCACTCTTACTTGTTTTTAATAAAGTTATTACTCAAAATATTTCGTAGCTCCAGAGGAAACCATAAAATTTGTAGGCCCAAGTTAAAGAAATGGGAGCAAAGATTACTATACACAAAAAAGTAAGAAAACGCTAACATTAATTTTCAATGCATATGTAGTTGCTTAACTGTTGCTGTGGAAATATGTGCAGCAAAAGCAAATGCAAAAAAAAGAAACACATTTGCTTTAGCAAAAACATATAGTCAATATGTTTCTTTCCGCAGTAAAGCAATAATCAAAGCAATTAATTTGAAAACGTTTGCTGTTGCTTAAGCAATCAGTTTGTCTTTATTTTTATTTTTGCTTAACTCTTTACTATAAAGTTAAGGCTGACTATGATTGCTGTTTCTTGCTGTAACTCGCTGCTTTTCATTCTTTTCAACATTGAAAACGTAATTATGTATTTATTACTTACAATACGTACGAAAATGCATACAAAAATATATACAATGTAAATACAAACGTTGTTTTTATTACACCTTTAAATGGTGTTTTTTATCTTAAAAGCAACAGCAAAAGAAGAAACAAACATCAAATATGCTTAAGCAATAGCAAACGTTTTGAAAATAAATGCTTTGCTGATTGCTTTGCTGCAAGAAAAAATATATAGGCAGCTGAAGCAAATGCGTTTCTTTCTTTTTTTTTGCATTTGATTTTTGCTGTTGCTTTCTTTATTATTAAATATTTTGTAAATGCTGAGACATTTAGTTTATTTATTAGCTGAAAAAATGTAAGCAAAGCAATGCTTTTGTGCTGTTGCTATTTACAAGCAAGCAAATTAAACACTACTCTAAATGCATTTTAATTTTTTGTATGTGCGTCATATTTTTTATTTACCTCAATGTTTTGTGTCAGTTAGCTTGGAATGTTTTCTTATAATATTGGTTGCATCGGATAAAACACTTTAAGGTATTTGTTATTTGTTTTATTTGATTTCTTCATATATTTCCATTTTATAATTTTCAACAATCTCACTTTTAGTAAAGGCAACTATTTGATTTCAACATTTTCACACTAAATATCCTCTTTCCATTACAAATGACCAAATTAAGTGTTATTAAAAAAATCTTCAGAAAAAACCAAGATAAAAACTTGTTTAATATTTTATGACCAAAAGAAAAAAGTTTTTAAAAAAGTATTGCCGCTAGTTTCTAAAAACAATCCACATACAACAAAATCCCAAATCTCATACACCAACTTTACAACAAATATCGGTGAACAAAACAACAGCAGCAACAGTCGTATGAAGAAAAATAGCATCAACATCAGTTATAATAAACAGCAACATTGTGTGCTAATGACAGTCGTAATTAAGTTAAAAATAAGCTTAATGGGATATATTAAAAAAAAATTACAAATGATTTTTTAAGGAAATAGAAAAATCAAATATTCCCGTTATTGGCTAACGATGACAAAGTAACTAGTACCTTCCTATATTTCATGTATAATCCAATCATAAGTCAATACTTTCGAAAAGCAAATACTACAGGTGTCATTTGACAGCCAGCATTCAAGTGTTTCCATTTTATACTGTCGGAAAAGTAATGTGATATGGCAAATTTTGTTCCAGAATACTACATGGCGATACAGTCTAAATATAGTACCGTATGAACACATTAATAAAAAAATAGGCAAATAAAAATCTTTATGCATGACAGTTTGGGGCTGCATTGGCTTGGTGGAAGTAGACCAATGCGACGATCTAAGCATACATAAATTAACACAACACAAATAATATTAAAATGTGTTTTGTGAAAAAATTTTTAGTACAAATATCTCCTAAACAATATTTTAAATCTAGTTTAATTTTCTCTAAATACGGCAGTAAATATTTTATCGACAATGACAATTAATTCTTTCAGAAAACAATAACAGTCTTTCAGAAAACAAACTATGCCACAATCGATTCGTATTTTAATCCTCTTTCTATTATATATAGCGCTATATGTGCACGCGGAATAGTTTTCGAGATATAAGCCTAAAACTAAACTTATATTTTTGATCGATTTTTTCAAATTAGAAAAGTTTGCCGCTTAATAACTTTTTCCGTACAGTCTTTCAGAAAACAAACTATGCCACGATCGATTCGTATTTTTATCCTCTTTCGATCGTATATAGCAGTATATGTGCACGCGGAATAGTTTCTGAGATATAAGCAAAAAACTTAACTTATTAATTTCAGCGATTTTTTGAAATTTGAAAAGTTTGCCGCTTAATAACTTTTTCCGTACAGTCCGTACTAAATGAAAAAGAAATGGCTTTATTTAATTTCTGGAAAAAGTACTCCAAATAGGACGTACTGGTTCTGATTCTGCTTTTCCAACTCTTTCAGCGTTCGTCCAAAATATATCGAGTACGCCACATTCATCGTCAAATGTCGAGAGAATATTTAGTAAAGGAAAAATGCATTGGAAGATTTTAAAATAAAATGGAAAGAATTTGTTTCAAAACTCAACTAGATTAGGGGAAAATTCTCTTTGCAGTGGTTTGATTCTGTCCTTTTTTCTTATAAGCACGACGTTGCCTTATAGCACTAAATTTCAAGTGAATAAATAATAAAATGGCTAGTGAAGTCTTTTAAATTTGTTCGTCTATAGTAACATGACAAATGATAAAGGTCACTGATAATAGATTAGTAGATCAGGATGCAAAAGTCACCTTATCTTGATTTGAGCAAATCAAGTGTTTGGAGAAAATCACGTCAATGGAAATACACTATTACGTTCATTACTATTCCTATGGAAATTTTTTTTCAACTTTCTCTGCCAAGAATTTTTAATTTTTTGAAAAGTGT
Organism: Gymnosoma rotundatum; assembly: GCA_916610165.2. Taxonomy (NCBI): domain Eukaryota; kingdom Metazoa; phylum Arthropoda; class Insecta; order Diptera; family Tachinidae; genus Gymnosoma; species Gymnosoma rotundatum. The sequence goes on from OU744336.1 coordinate 82,419,666, forward strand.
TTTAATCTCATCAGAGACATAAAACTTTCTATGGCCCAGTTCTATAAGCTCAGTATGACTACTAATACTAGCATTAATACTAATAGTTATGTAAATGTTCGATAAAAATATCTATATCCGAGTTTTCTCTATTTCTATTTGCTGGGATCGGATCAAGATCTCTTTGAAAATTTTTCCAATTGGTTTTCTCATATGATTTAAAACAGCGAGGAGCAAGAAATATTAGGTTGACAGTAGATAAAGTTATAAGTGATTAGGGATATTAAAGTTCAAAATATCAGAGCTTATCAAGAAGTGATCAAAGAAAGAATTCTCGTTTAAAATCAAATAGTTTATGTCACAGACTCTTTTAAACTGTGAACAAGCACCTCCAAGCCAGTTAAAAAGATTTCTACCATTTAATTTATCATTACTATCACCCCACATAATTTTTTGGCTTTCAGGTCTCCAACTATAATTGCACTATCATATGAGGATGAAAAACTCTTAATTATATTTAGGCCAAAAATAATATCATCACACTTCCTAATAGAATTCTTTAGGGTCGTTTAACGCATATCAATATTAATTCTATAAAGAAAACTAAAAATTTAAATCAATCAAATTTACAACACAAAAATCAGTATTTTTCCTAACAAAAACCGCTGTGCCTAGAACGGAGTCGTCTTTAATACAGGTAAATTATATAGTCGGAGTTCATTCTCAAACGAAACTCTAGTCTCCTAAATAAAGGCCACGTCTACTCCATTATTCATGAGCAATCTATTTAACTTTATTCTTCTACATGTATCTATCAGAGACCTTACATTCAAAGTTATAATAGATGGGGCTCATATTGCGTAAGTACATCCTGCAAAAGGGTGCCATATTCCCGTTTTGCTCCACCTTTTGGCATCGAATTATAAAGATGTAAAAATTTTGAGATCCTTGTTTTCAAGGAATCTTTGCAGGAAAAAGTCTGGTAATTCAAGGAATTATAGCTGGCCTATGGCCTCCATTTTGCTGACTAAAAATTACTGGCAAATGATTTGCCTGGAACCACGTTATTTTGTACCAAAACCGCCTTAACATTTTCTTTTTGCAGGGCATTTCTTTTAAGCAGATTTTAAAACACCCTTTTTATCTTTCCTATATTGTTTAAAAAGTGGGTAACACTTAAAATTTGCCCTTACAATTGCGGCGATTCCCAATTTACGGTCTGATGAAACAAGTACCTAATGCGAATCAAGTCATCTATTTTTTACCGGGTTATAATGTGACCAAAAAAAGGCCAGTATCATACTCTCCTTTAACAGGTGCAGGAGTTTTGAACTTCGAAATTTTGGTCACTGTATCGGGTATCAAAACATCTAATGTCCTCTTGATGTCAGTAAGTTGAGTCAACTAATAGAGACCACTCAGCACTAAAGAAACTTGTCTTCACTGTTGAGGCGTAAAAGAGTGAGACTCTACGCCTTGACTTCTTAGCAATTCTATCATCTCAAGATGGGCGGAAAAATCCTGAACTGGTTTTCCGGCCTTTTCAGAAGCCAATTGTGAACTTGACTCTTCCTTCTGCATGTTATTTAAATCTTGAGTAAAAGAAATAGAAAGTGGTGAAAGAAGACCTTGGGTACAAATGGCATCATTTTGTTAGGTACAGAATATAATTGTTTATCATTGTTTGATCTTGTTTTGTTCAACTTGGTACTTGTCTTTAGTTTGCTGGGATGCTTCCTTAGAGCCGTCCTATCATTACAACTATGTATCTGGGACCGCCATCCCTGAGTCGCGCATTGGAACCGCAATCTGTTCCAATGTAATGTAATGTGTTCCAATGTATATTATATTTGAACTTATGTACATACATACATATGTATATGAAATTTTCAAATCGTATATTAATTTTTGAATAAATTATTAGAATTATTTTTATTTAATGCAACAATATTTAAATCAATAAAAAATACTGTTGAAAACTCATAAAAACAAGCACAATTTTTATTTCTTGTGGGCACAGATTTATTGATTTTTGATTGAAATAGTGCAATCGAAATATATTCTTTTCAAAGGGAACTAAATATTTAACTTCGTATACTTTATATTTATTTAGTTTTTTTTTTTCAATTTTTGAAACCAGTTTTACATGATGGTGGTGATGCTTTTTATACGTTCTTAATTTAAGCAAGTGCATTGGGTCACTGTGTTACTGGGTGTTTTCTCAACATGTATTTCATAATTCCTTTTCCTTGACAGCCTTTGTTAAGTTTAAAAGAAAAGTGAAATTTCTATAGTGTTACTTCAAACTGTAATTATTTCGCCCGCCGTCGTTTAGCTTTGTTGTGTGAAAATGCGACTTTATTGAAGAAAAAGCTGCATAACTGTTGTACCACATAACTGTGCCTTCGTTTGTTTTAGTTGCAAAACCAAAGACAAAAGAAGAAGAAACATTATTGATGTTCAACACAGACCAAATTTTTTTCTTACACAGATACCGATTGTTTAGTGAGCATAATAAGTTTTAAGTCTTTCAAATAAAAGATAATTTGAGGTAGAGGGAGTTTACATTAAGGGCATTGTATCAGCTACAAAAGTCATGATGCAGAAGTTTTTAGGCAAGAGATGTAGAGAAGCTTACGGGGTAGCAAAAGTAGCACGAGATGAATATTCAAGACTCTTTTTAGTTTTTTCTCTCATTCCTGTTTCTCTCTTTCGTTTTTTGCAGTTCTATGCTTAAGCGATATTACCAAATGGCTGTTTTTCTCCTATATTATTCAAAAATTGTTGAAAAATTAATACGTTTAGTTTATGGCAATACTTGAAAAATTGGTTGATAAAACATCATAAAATTTTCTCTCTTGCCACAAAAGAGTCATAATGTAAACGTGTGATGACTTACGGAGATCCTCCAAAAGAGGAAACAATAAAAAAGTCAGCACCAATGCCCTTAATGTAAACTGCCTCTTATCTATTATTTTATAATACTAAAAAAAATACTAAACAATTTGAATGGTAAGAATTTATAAAAACTGCCCTTCTTTTCTTCACTAGTCAGCTTACTACAACTCTGGTCCAGAGTTGCCAGATGATCTGGATTATCCAGTTTTGATTCCAGTTACCAGTTAAAACACAATTTGTACAGTTAAAAACAAATTTCTTCTATTTTGAAAAATATTTTTTCTTGTTAAATATAATTTTTCTTAACACTGATTAGTACTGTTGTTAGGTTAACAGAATACATACGACCATACAAAAGGAAAAAGGAAGAGTCCAACTTCGCAACACACCCTTACACACATGGACACAAACCAAGAGAAATAGATGAATGTATGATAGTATTACACCCCAGTACAAAAAGGACGAAGACTAGACATTTTTGAAAACATGGATATCTAGAAAACACGAACGTTTACCGGAGACATTATTAACGAAGAGGTAAACACAATCTTTGACACGATTTTTACACCACTAAAATTAATCAAACACTCTTGCAAACGAAAAACACCCACACACTTACCTATTTAATAATAAAAGACGGAAAGACTAAATTATTTACTCCAATAAACATGACAGATATCAAATATTGTACCTGCATAATACCATTTATACGGACAAAATTTCCTAAACCCACCACCTTTTATTCTTAACACTATTTTTAACAACTACTAATAAAAATGTGGCTTGAAAATTATGTTATCAAATCGACAGCACTCATCACACGTACCAGGTATAGAGTCAGAAATGACGGTTTTCACCGAAAAATATAACAACAGTATAATACTTACTCGGGAACAAACCCAATTGTATTAATACTGATTAGTACCTTCAGTACCTTCATTTTGTTTATCAGTGGCAATTTATAACGAAGGAAAAAAATCCGTTTTAAATTTATAACCATCTCTTTCATAATGGGATAATATATCGAATAGTAATTTGAGAAATGTTGTACGATGACTTCTAATGATTCGACAATTTCCCTTAAGATATTCGAATTGATAAGATAAAATTCTCCTTTTTCCAAAATGCGATAAAGACAGAATATTAAATCTATAGCAATGTATTTTGTGATAGTACTATTAGTATTTAAAAAAAATCTATGCTCACAAGAAAGGGGTAGAATATCCTTCGACATAATAAAGGGTGACATATTAATAAGAGTAAATTTTAATGAAAAGGAAGACAGTTATGTATGTATTTGCGGTTAAAATTAATATATATTGTTACGTTTTACCCTTTTTTAGCAGGCAAACGTACGGATTCTTTTGATTGCAAATACCACTGTGGCTAAATTCTGTTTTCGAACTTTATGGCTTTCTCTGGCTATACTTCTTGATCCTACTGGTCTTGTGAACCCTTGGTCTCGTATATACTAAACATGCATTATCACCACAAACGCAGTCGTCCACGCTACACTACTGTGTTACTCCGGCGAGACATGAACTACTCGATGCCTTGTTTATTAACCTTAACCATCCACAGACATCTCCACTACTCCTTTTATCCAAACCATTCATCTCCTTTAATCCAGTAGCCACAACACACGTCTGCCATACACTGTTGTTATGCTGTTTCATTTCCCCGCGCTAACCGCTATTGCTCTTACTTTTAATTATAAAGGGCTTCTTGACAATTATCTGTTACTACTTTTATTAAATTAGACGTCTTCACTAAATTGTCTGCCATGGCTTCACACAATAATTGTCTTTGCCTCTCGGGAGGTTTGTACTGCTGTTTATTAATTTTAATTGCATGATAACAATTATTATTTTTTCGTTGCACACATTCCCGAATGCGGTATCGAACTCAGGACCCTCTGTTTTGTAGTACGTACCTTTACCAACGCAGCCATTCAGGCTGCTCAGCTTTTGTTGGCTAACTTGTGGTTTTGTTATTCTATAAACATTTTATTATTCGTAACAATATATATGTATGTACGTATGTAACACTACGTTAGACTGAATTATGCATTTACGTTTCCCCGCTGTTATAATAAAATAATAATTTTTTATGTTTGCAGAGATTTCTAAATTATCCAGTTTTTTTTTTCAAAATCCAAGTGAATTTATTCCATTGTCCATTGGAAGTCGTCATAAAAAATAAAATGTATTTTATATAAGACAACAGCAGTTCTCGTGAATTTTTGTTTCTACATCAAACCAGGAAATAAAATAAAAGTTCCCTTAAATGTACAATATTATTATTGGTTTTTATTGTAATTGGAGGTAGTGTACAAATAATTTTTAATATAAATCCCTAAATTTTATTGAGGAAGGGAAAGCTATGGGTATTATACACTTCACCACAGGTGGTTTACCTAAGTTTCTCATTCCGTGTGTAATTTCTGCAATATCGATTTCGGACCCCATTTATTCTGAGTTCTTATTCTGGGTTCTTATTTATAGCAAAGTCTGTTGAGCGATGTCCGTTTGTCCGTCCGTGTTCGATTTGAAATCAATTTTGTACAGGCGCAAGATGAACTAGAGAAAATTTAAATACGCCAATCGATTAGACTTAAGCTTTTGCTATTGAAAATGAGCAAGATCGGTCCATGTCCTTCGAGGCAGTGGGAAAAACAACAGGCCTGCTTATATCTTTTACGTATCGTTTGGAACAAATCTAACTGCAAGCAAAAAAAAAAATATATGGAAGATAGAGAAATAGAAACTAAAAACAAAGAATCAAGTGAAAAAATTTGCGCCCGCCCATATTTTCTGAGTTATGGCCTCTTAACTTTTCATATAAAAGTACGATTGTGCACCATATTTTTTTAAATATCAATACGGGTATCATTTAAAAGCTTTTGAAGAGATCTTTAAGAAAAAACAAGAATTTTAAAAAAATGTTTAACCCATTAATAGCTGATGACATTTTTATGTAAAATTGTATATATTACCAATTTTTTTTTTGTTATTTTTTAATTCTCTGTCGCCCCAATATTTGTTTTTTATTGGAATTACTTCACTAAACTAGATTTACATATATCGTGAAGGGTATATAAGAATCGGCATAGCCAAATATAGTACTCTTACTTGTTTTGTATTCAATTTGGTAAATTTTTATCTGTTGGTAAATTTTTAGTGCACATTGTATTACCTTGTACTTGCTTTATATGTATGATTTTATTAACATTATGTTTCACTTTTTTTCCTGTTGTTGCTGGGATATTCAGCTAAAACCCGAAAACAAATAAAATTAATTAACAGCCAAAAAGACTTGATTTTTTAATAAGATTTTTATGCGATTTACGATAATAAAATTTTATTTCTGTTAACCAAACATGACTTATATTACCATCACAAGTAAGAGTAGTAAATAAATGACATTTACAGTTAATAAATTTGGGGGGAAAAGGAATATAAAAGAAAAAGTATAAATTTTTTACACTATTGAAATAAAGTTTTTTTTTTTTTAAATTTATGGCTACTGACATTTTCATTATTAACACGCATTATTGTAAAGATTTTTGTCAAAATTAATCAGATTATATTGAGTGTGGGGTTTTATTTACTGATAAATAGAGTTTCCTATTTATGGGTAATTTACGACTTAAGTTGATTTAAAATTTATTCATTTCATGCAGAGTAAAAATGTGACTAAAGACCTTAGTGATCGAAAAAAAAAATATTTTAGAAAAATTAAACATACTAATATACATAAATATGAAAACAATATGTGCATAAAATAATTCGTTGAGCTTTGGTTAAAATAAAATAATAATATGTTAGAGTCGAATCATTAATGCTCCTCTTATTCCTCTGTTTTTTAAATGACTAATTTTCACATAAATAAAAACTAGTGTTTTGTATTAAATATTAATATTGAATAAAATAATTTATAACTAATTTTTTCATAATTATTTTATTTGGTTTAATAACACAATACTCTGTATCTGATTTTTATACCAAAGGGAATAAAATAAAAACAAGGTTACTTTTTTCTAATGTTTGTTTAGAAATAATATGAAAACATTTATCAAATTAAAGTTGACACCCAGTGGAAATGAAATCAAAGCAAAAAAGATAATAAGAGCCTTTTATTTTAGAGTATACTTTAACAAGAGTCGACTTTAGTCCATAACTATGAATATGGGCCTATATTTTTATTAAAAAAGAAATTAAAATATTATAAAAATAATAAGGCTAAAATAATAATAAGGCTATTTATAATATTGATTTATATTATAAAGTCAGAATTGAAGCGCTTTCATGTGTTACAAAATTCGGGTATTTGCTAAATATCACTTGATTCTTAGAATAAGTGAGTGAAACGCAGTAGAGAAAGTTTGATTTTAATATGTAAATAACGTGGAACCACTGCAAAGAAGGAAGTGCTGTAAGTGCATTTATGTTTTTATTTATTTAGTAATAAACAACAATATTCGTATCTTAAATTATAAATATTTAAATTTCTGCCTGATTGTGCTGAACTCAAGCTCTCCTGTACTTGTGTACGAATTTTCTTTTCTTAATAACACCCATAAAAAATTAGACATTACCTTAGAACGTACTTGCCAAATAATGACTTACTTTTGTGATTTTGTGTTACTCGCTTACAAAACACCTTACATTAGTTCGTAAAAAAGGAAATAGTAATTGAACTAGTTCTTAAAATTTAAAGAGAATACCTCAAAATATGTACGATCGTCATCATTTCCTACAATACTTAATGTAATCAATTTTTATTAAATGATTATGGGATATACGAGTATCTGCAAAAAACGCTGATAGATAGGTAGCTGTTGATTTTAATTAATGTATAGAAATGTATAATTGGACTTGTTTTACCTAATAAGACATAAGAAATAAATCAAATGTGTTTCTTTTCTTTCACCTTTTTTTCTTAGAGGCGACGATGCAAGTACAAAGGCATTCTACCCATCAGATGCATGAATAATGGTCGTTGGTGTTATTTTTCTAATACAGAATAAGTAACTTTAAACTACGAATTTTAGAAAAATATACTACGCAATGAACATGGATAAAATCCTCAATGTAGCCTTTACAGCTATCCGCAAGGTCACTTTTGAAAATCTCTTATTTTCGTAACTATTTAAAATCAACGAAAATGATTCCCTGCAAAGATTTTCTAAGCTACGATATTTGTGACAGGTCTGTGGCTGTATTTGTATAGGTGTCTGCTTGTTTGTTAAAAAGGAGATTATGTTCAAAATGGTCCCAATAGAGCATTTTAAACGTTGAAAATACTGTTGGTCAGAAGCCACGGTAGATGCGTTGTTTAGAGCAAATTAATGGACGCAGAAGCAGTTGAAGTCATCCAGAAAGTTGGTGCAGGGGCCCCAATAGTAAGTAGTAGCAGATTAGATTTTTATACTCTGAATAATGTAAAGAAAACTTTTTTGATCACGACAAAACTCTGCTTTTACTAAGCTGTTTAACAGATACGACAGTAGCCTCTACTACAAAAACAATGACCATGAAAATCTAAAAGGGAGAGTATATTCCATACAGTGAAATGTTTCTTTTTTAACATAACATAAATTAAAACAACAACAATACTGTTTCATTTTGTGCTTATGATTTGGTACGTCTTAAACGAAATGGTATTACAACAGGTGTATTTTTTGTACAAAAATTTTTTTTTGTGGTGCCACCACAAATTAAAAAAAGCACCAATATTTAAAAAAACGCACCACGCACCAACACGTGAAATTTTCGCACAAAAAATTCGAAAAAGCACCCAAAATGGTGCGAAACGCACCAAGTTGACAACGCTGTTCGTTACTTGAATCAATGTTAATAGCTTTAGAAGACAAAAGTGAAATGGTTGTGGGAGGTCTTCTAATTATTAAATCCGTTTACAATATCTGGCCTTGAAGTTGTATCTACATACATGTACTACACGTTTAATTAATTATAATTAATAATAAATATGTACTTATATACTTGTTTTTTCTTCTTGTATTTCAGACAATGGAGGATCCCTTGCTGCGACTTTGGTCTATATTTAGCAACAAAAGCTTCGATGGTAAAATACAATCTGAATTTTAGATATAAATTATTGTGTCTAAATATGCAAATATTCCATAATCAAATTATATTTACTGTCCATAATTTTGAAGTTTGTCCAGCGAACAGTGACATGAGAAGAAAAGCGGTGATGCTTGTGCATCGGTATGGTATTACGTGGTATATAGAGCAGTTCTGACAAACCAAGCGGTTCAGTTGCTGTCTTCTAATAAACATAGAAATGAGGACAATCCTGATGGTGTATAAGCAGTACAGAATTTTTACGTTTTTCAATTTGTAAAGCTTAATTAAGTTTCATGCGTTTAGCATCCTCCTTTGAAATTTCTAAGTAAATTATGTATGTGGCGAAAGTACATTATCCAGGAGCTCATAAGAAAGTAAATGGAAACTGTATTAAGCGTCCTGAAAACTTTAGTTTTAAGATTAGTTGATGTAAAATGTAAATGTAGAGGAAAAAATTGGTAATTGGTAATTGAATCTGAATATCCTAAGAATTTTTTTTATATTGGAATTTTGTCATTATTTAGTCCATTGGCGTTTGGTATACTTCACTTTAAATATTAAAATATTTTCCATTAGCAACTCTTCTTTCTCGCTAAGTACCTATCACTTTGGTAATCCAGGTAATTATCTTTTACGCCGTTTTAAAAATCCAAGGCACTTGAAAGCTTCTAATGAGACTTTAAAAATGTGTTTAGTCCATCGAAAAGAGTTTTTGATTACTTACTACTTATACCAGCCATACTTACAGATGAAGCACCCTTTTCGGTTGTACGTCTGTGTGTAAGCATACAACATTGAGTCTTACGTGAATTTAATTCAATTCTGTTCGCCCGGTTCCATTCAGATATTGTTATAAGATCAGATTGAGCGTATCGTTTATATTTTGCAGCTTGGTACCAACCTTAAAAAGCTTGAATACGAATGACAAAAGAGTAAACAGGATTAAAAGTTTGAAAATAAAGATAGGAGAAATATAGGAGTACGAACAGAACTCATTTGATAAAATGCTATCTATAACAACTCGACAACAGTGCGAAAGTTATCACCGACAGCAAAATCAATAAATTTTGACAAAAGCGCACCATACCACACCGTCAAACGCCATGGAGATACTCGTATCTAGAATCCATCAGCTTCCGTTTTAAATAGTGTTTATAAGTAAAGTTTAGAAAGATTGTATACCGCAGTAATCTACTTGTCCTAGGCTACTACCGCTATGCCGGTGACCCGATTCATGTCTTCTCTAAATAGTTACTTTGTCCACTTCAATATATGTTCTTTTAATACCCTTCACCACAAAAAGTGAAAAAAGAGTATATATAAGTTTGTCATTCTCCGTGTAATTTCTACAATATCCATTTCCGACCCCATAAGGTATATATATTCTGACTTCTTATGGATAGCGAAGTCGATTGAGCGATGTCCCTTTTGTCTGTCCGTGTTAGGCTAACTTGACTTCACAAATAAAAATAAATATGTCAATCGATCAGATACAGTGTCGAAAGAGGTGCTATTGTAAATCAGTATGATAGGTTCATGTCGTTCGAGGTAGCAGGCAAATTACCACGCTTACCTTGAATTTTTTCATGCCATTTGGAACAATAAAGTAACTTCAATCAAAAATTTAAATGTATGGGGATGTAGAGAATCAAAAAATTAGTGAACAACAAGTGAAAAAATTGGCGCTCGCCCATATTTTCCGGGTTACTGAAATTTTCAAATTTTTCTAAGTATCAATATGGGTATTATTTTAAAGCTTTTGAAGAGATCTTTAAGGAAATACTTAATTTTTTTTTATAATTAGCCCATTAAGAGCCGATGTCATTTTATGTAAAATTATGTATATGTAGTACTAATTTTTTTTTTTTCTTATTTTTTAATTCTCTCTCACCCCAATATTTGCTTTTTTGATTGGAGTTACTCCACTAAACTAGATTTTCTTAGATGGTGAAGGGTATACAAGATTATGCACAGCCAAATAAAGCATTCTTACTTGTTTTATATAATTTTTCCAAAAAATCAAAGTTTTCAAAAATTCATATCTTTGATATGGTGCTAAATTCAGACGTAGATTGTACAGCGCTGCAATCTACTAGTCCAAGGCTATTCCCACAATGCCGGTGACCCGATTCATGCTTTCTCTAAATATCCACTTGGTGCACTTCAACGTATGCTCTTTTTCATATCATTTTACTTTAAAATCTATGTTTTAAAATTTTTCAAAATTTTTTCAAATTGTTAAATATTTATTCTTTAAAAATTGTTATAATTTATAGGTATAAGATATTTTCATGTATATGTAACTTTAAAAGCGCAGTTAGCAATATGTGAAACGTATTTAACATTTTTGTATTTATTTGAATTATTTATCTTTACACCCTTACCCTATTTCGGGGAATAAACTAACTCTATGCTAATTTGCTTGGTAAAACTTTCTTGAAAGAGAAAAAAACATTTTGTAATATTATTTGCCAAATTTTATTTTAAGAAGCAGAAGACGTTATAGCTGAATGGCATAGCGTGCCATAATTCCAACATTGTTTCAATGGTGAACTACTCATCTATTTTGATTAAGACTTTCAATTTTACTAAAACCAAATAAAAATAAACTAATAATTTCAACTGCGCTAAAAATGAATTTTTTTTATTGACTTTTGTTATTTTTATCAACAGTCGTGTATAACTTAATTATAACTTAGTTGGAAATGGATTAAATAAACTATGAACGGATAATGTTAAAATTTTTTGAGCGTACTTCTAGGTTTCTTTAACCAATATTATTGAAAATTATGCCTTAATTAAAATTTTTTAAAAATTACAAAAAAACGAACTTAAGCTAAACTAAATCAGTATATTTGTTATACTTTTAAACAGTTCAACTCATAATTTTTAATAACGGTTAGAAGATAAGAATATAATACATACATTTATATTTTTTTATATAAAGAGAAGTAGCACTTAAGGCATTAATACCTACTTAGTTCGTAACCGTGCTACATTCTTTACACACAGAAAAAAGATTGGTAACAATTCGCTTAATACGTTAAAAATTCAATTACTAATATAATAATTTGATTTTTATTATTAATAATTTATAGTCTTGATTTATTTTTTATATTAAAAGCTAACAAATGATATTTGCTTCTAAATGTTAGTTGTAACACCTCTTAGAAAAGTTAACATGACAGATTTGTGTCTTTACTAAAATCTATTCTATTAAATGGAAGATGCAACTAAACTTATTCAGTACATTACTACTGAAATCCAAATTTTGGAAGTAATAATTATAAAACTCGATTGTATATTCTGAAATCGAAAAATGTTTGACACAATATAAATAAAATTTGTACACATTACAAAAATCAAAAATATTTTAGTTCAAAAATAAAAAGATTTATAAAAAGTGGTGAAAAGTTCTCCAATATTGGTAAATGGTTAGTTAAAAATTTTGTCTGAAAGACGTTTGTATATTAAAATAATTTTATAATATTTAATTTATTTCGCAGGGCAAAACGTACGGTATGGGATAGCAAGTTGAAGAAACTATGTGGAAAAGAAGAAATCATGATGTAAAGGAAGAAGATAGCTGCATTTAATGGTTCGAATCATGAAATTTATAATTTATAATCTTATTCCTATAATTTATTATTAAAATAAAAGTAAATATTAAAAAAATTTTTGTTTTGTTTAATTCACAATAATATTATAGAATCATTTTTTAAAATAGTTGTGACTGCTATATTTATTAAGTTACTACAACCGAATTCAAGATAATACACACAACCGACAAAATTCGATTGGCAACAAATTCGGTTCTTATAACGAATTTCTTTTCGCTGTGTAGGAAAGGGATAGATGAGAGAAAATAAAGGTGGTGAAAGCAGATATATATATATAGCCATTTTATTAATTATATTACTTCGCCGTCGAAAATGCTAAGAAGAAGTACAGATGAAGGAGGCTGCATGTTTAAATGTTGTTCTGAATATGTATTTATACCATTTAGCAGCAAAACACATTTTCATTATTTGACCGCCGCAAGGGTTGAACCTAGGGCAGCCAGATTTGTAGTCAACGTGCTTACCGCTTTGACTACAGCAGCAGGAGATTCGGTGTAAAAATTACGTTTGATTTTTTGATAAGCACTTTAATTTTAATATAGTTTTTATTTGACCTTTTTAATTAATTATATTTTAATTTATTTATCAAGCACAAGGGGTTTATCTTTTATTTCTTCAATATAAAGAAAATATTTGTTTTTCCCGATGATGCAGCACAAAGGAGTAGCGAAATATTGAAAAAATAAAAATAAAAGATAGAGGACCTCGTGCTTGATAAATAAATTAAAATCACTTTATTTTTAAAAATTTCTTTTTTTTTAAATTTTTATTTTTAAGCAAAACCTTCCCAACGATAAAAATAATTTAGAAAACTGTTTCAGATTAGCGGAGTTTTTAAGCAGAATAAAAAATATATACCTTCTTATTTTAAGCTGGCTAAAAACATAGTCATTAATAAACTACACTTTACAAGTTTTCAGTTTGTAATACTTTCTATACAATACGTGATGGCAAGAAAAATAATTTTTGATAGTTTGCTGGTATTCTTAGTTAATATAAAGTTCAATATTAGCGGTAAAAAATATTCTAGAGTAGGGAGATTTTACATTCTACTTTATATTCGTAAAATGTTAGGTAAAAATTAAGTTATTACTTGCGCCAAGTTCAAATTCTCCCCTACTCACCCCTTTCTAAATAATCAGTCATAAAAACTAAAAGGAAAGCAGAGAAAAAATCTTTGGATAGTGGGTAATCTTTTAAAAAACAACAACATGATGACTTATTTTTACTGATCTCATCAGGCCATCATATTGTTGTTTTTTAAATTACTTATTGTGTTTATGTTTATATTTGTATATCGTTGCCAGATCAAATAAAACTTATCCCTCTTGAAGTTAAAAAATACCAGCGAAACGTTGGATAAATAATGGAATATAAGTTTTTTTATTGAGTTATTTGGCCAATGTTATTTTGTTTTTAAGTTTCCTGAATAAGCTAATATGACCTGTGTTTCCAAATGTTAATAAAACCAACTAATTTTATATTTTTTCCCGTCGTTTCGTCAATTATTTGTTGACTTTGTAAATATAAAACACTTAAAACAACTTAAAGAACACGTAACATATATAACAAACGTTTCAAAAACATTTATTTAAATAAAAAAACACAACTTAAATTAGTATCACAGTTTTTTTTTAACAATTTTCTTATAAACTCACCCACACCAAGGAATAAAAACGCAGGTTAAAAAAGATATGGAAACTTCGATCGATCGATGGGCGTATTTAAATTTTTTCTAGCTCGTATAGTGCTTTGGCATAGTTTATTTTAACCCGAACACGGACGGACAGATGTACAGACGGACATTGCGGAATTGGCTTCTCTATGAACAAGAACTCCAACAACATAAACTTTATGGGGTCGAAAAAGGATGTTGTAGAAATAACAAGCGAAATGACAAACTTAGATATACCCTTTTCCACTTGTGGTGAATAATAGAAATGTGAAATAATTCTAAAAGTGCGCTAACACGTAACCGCAAACGATACTCCGTTTATTATTAATAGAAAAATACCAGGAACGTTCTTTATTAAATAAAAATAATAATTTAAATCTAATAATACTTTTCCGGTGTTTTGATGTCATTGTTATTTGAACCAGTTACTTTGTGTGTAACTTTGTAAGAGCAATGTTTCGCTGTTGCATTTTAAAAGAGCTTATCAGCGACAGTACAATGTTTATTCAGTTAACAAATCAACATCTTTTGTTAATTTAAGATATTGTTTTTATCATCATAATTACTAAATTGTTGCTATATGCAGCGCATGTGGGCCTATAATTGCCTTTTAAACTAACACCTACTCACGACATGTAACAGAAAAGACGACTACAGCAGACAATAAACAAAATGAAAAGCATTTAGCTTTTTCGGCTAAGCCAAATCTTATATGCCCTTCACCATATTGTTGAGTAAAAATTAAAGAAGCATATCATTTTGAATTTCCATATATATATATAGTTACGAGTAAAAGTAATTTCTTGGTCCAATATTGAATTTTTGAATACTTTGTGGGACCATAACTTTGGAAAGAAGTAATCAAATGATACGAGTATCGGTTCTTAAGAAGATTTGTTTGTTTTGCTTTTGCTTTTGGCTTACTTCTTGTCATATATTTTCTGGTCAAGTTCGTAGCAATTTTAAAATAAGTGTGAAATACCATTAAAAATTCTGACGAAATTTTACGTTTTTTTAAGTTTCGCTGTTTTTTTAGGATTTGTTGTTTTTTTTTTTTTTTAATCTCAGGATTAAATTTTTAGACCTGTTTAAGAGCTAAGAATTAAATTTTTATATCTGTTTAGAAGCTAAACATTTTCAAAAGGGACCCAATCAATATCACGAGATATAGAATTAAGAATCAGTTCAAGATTTTTGAAAACTGTACTAAAGCCCACCCCCAGTCAAAACTAAAAAAAAAATGATATTAAAAAAACCTTAGCTAATAATTTTAACCGCAGCTAGGAATTTTATTCTACCAACATAAGCTTTCAGGATTTTCTACAAGATTTTAGTGCTGCACTCTGTAATAGGATTAATTTATAAAGTTACAATGTGATATTATTTTACATATATCTAAAGAAACTTTTTGCAGGATTATGTCGAATACAAAAGTCCTTCTTCAATGCGACAAGTTTTTTTATTTGGTATTAGTAGATATAAACCAATCATATTGTGATTAAAAATACTTGTATATAGGCATAAAGTTTTAAAAATGTTTATACAACATTATCAGATATAGTGACTCAAGAGACAACATCTGCAGCTTTTAAAACCATTGGGCAGT
Organism: Gymnosoma rotundatum; assembly: GCA_916610165.2. Classification (NCBI taxonomy): domain Eukaryota; kingdom Metazoa; phylum Arthropoda; class Insecta; order Diptera; family Tachinidae; genus Gymnosoma; species Gymnosoma rotundatum. The sequence continues at coordinate 82,435,536 of OU744336.1, forward strand.
GTGAATAAAAATATAGTTCTAGCTAAAACTAGCAATCTTAAATTTAAACTAGTTTTAGGATAAAATAAAATTTTCAAGATCAAATTTTCAATTTCAAGCTCACTTTTCCAGCGTTTGCTGAGAATATGTGGAATAAAAACTAGTAAGTACTTAAAATTACAAGTTTTAGCTTAAATTTTTGTAAGCATGTTATTGAGGTGCAGTTATAAATGTATCCAAAAAACAAACAATACCGAAATATTTAAAATTTATCTCAAATGTTATTAAAGCCTGGCCAATTATAATTTCCTGGCCAAATTTTCTCAAATACTCTTCATTAGGCATTATCTCTTGCAACTCTCCGTGACGGCACTTGTGACTTTTCAAATATAATTTAATGCTTTTAGAGCATATCGAAAAATTTGCACTATTTTGTCACTCATAAATAATCAAAATAATAAACAATCAAAACAAACTTATACTGTTCCCAAAATGTTTTAATACAAGTTTTACTTAGATTTTGTAAGAAATCAACTCTTAAATAGTTTATATTAGCTGATTTTGTAGCTGCATATGTTTTTGAAGTTATCTAGTAGCAGCAAACATTTATTCACACTTTTTATACTAGCAAGGCTAGTACTGAAAAGTTTAAACTAGTGCTATTACTTGGTACTATATAGTATTAACTACCTTTTTATTCACTCTACCCATTGTCACAACTTGGTCAAAGATGTCGGAGTAAAACTTCATTTCGAAAAAATATTTAGGTACATGCTAAAAGGAGTACAGATGTTATAAGGGTGTTGATGAGTTTTATTTTACAACATCGTAAAGTTCAAGAAGCACTCAAGAGAACAGCTTATTTAAGCGCAAATTCAGGTATCTTTAAGCATGTTAAATACACTCCATCTGATTTATCTGCTCAAGTCACTTTCAGGGTACCTGTTTCCAGTGTTTGAAGTATAAACTTATAAATATGGCCTTGACATATTTATCTTTACAAGTCAAATGCGTTATTTATTTGGCTTCCTTAAAAAAGTTAGCACAGGTTAAAATAGCAAAAAGATATTTTAACAAATATGTAAATACATAATTAAAAATAATTTTCTTTACAATTTGTTTTTAATTAAAAATTGTTTTTTTTTTCTTTACTTTTTTATTGAAAAGAAAAACAATTGTAAATTAAAGCCACCTACAAAACAACTTTCATTTGCTTAGTTTTGACTGTTTCTTCTGCATGTAAATTATTTACTTTTCTGTTTCTTATGTTTTCTTAGTGTATGTTAGTGAAATTGGTAAGGTTGGAAAATTTTTGTTTCTTGTCCAAATAGAAAATAATTACAAATGTTTAAATTAGTGTTTTAAACTAAAAAATAAACCAAAAATATAAAGACAAATGCAGGCATCACGAAAGCAAAAATAAAATTGTTTATTTATATTTGATAAAATTTTTATTTTAGCATTTACGCATTAAATGTAATAGGTTTTTTAGCTTTATTTGCAACTATATAAAAAACATTTGATGACACAAAGTACAGCTACATTTTGTCGAATGATAACTTTCTCTATTCATCCTACGCAAAATTATTCGCTCATTGAACTGTCATTTATTAAGTTTCGCTTATATTTTTAATTAACAGTTTTTCTTTTTTTTTCTTTTTTTGCATTTAAGTAACAAATTGTATCTTCCACCAAACTAATTAGCCGTTTAGGTTTGCAGTCAATTTGTTATGTTTCCTTTTTTTAAAAAAAGTATACAATTTTTTATGAGAGTTAATTTTTTAAGGATTAATTAGAGTAACTTAATTTTTAGGAACCTTTTAGATTTTTTTATTTGTTAATGTACCAAAATAGAATTCAATTCAATTTTAGTACAAAACTTTATTGAAAATTTTTCATAAAACTTATTTCAATGTTATTTTACTTTTTATGAGCATAGCAGTAAGTCTGTAAAATATTCTCTGCCATATTTATAAAATATTAAAATAGATTTGAAATATGTTGTATGACAAATTTGCATAAAAATTTTATCATAAAACACATTTCAAACTTACTTTATTTTTATTAATGTTAATATATTGCAGGAAACACAACTTTTTTGCATCAATGATTTTCTTACCCTCAAAAGTGAAATATTTTGTATATAATGAAGATAGATTTTCGCTGAATAGATTTAGCTGCAGCCAAATATTAATTATTTATTCGCTGGATTGCTTCATCGTCCAATACGGTACATTCTGTAAATGTTCGTTGGAATGCAAATGTTTCAATCCATAAAAATCGGCTAGTAAATATTTCAGACCTGAGTTAAAGTACTAATAAGGGGCTTAAAGAGTAAATGAGTTTGACAAATGCTACTAGTGACATCGCGAAATAACTCTCACTTTACCTCAGCAAAAATGAAGAGAGTCCAATAAAGCAGGGGGAAAAAAGAGGGGCAAAGTTAAATTAAGTCGTTATTTTAATTTTTGGTTATAGATTTCACAAACAGATAGACCTTATTATATACTTAAAAACTTTAAAATGCAAAAAACTTTAGATCTTACACAAGAAGGATGATTCAAAATTCGCTTTGTCGTTAATTCGAAAAAATGCAATATTTTGTGGAAAGTTTTTAAATCTGATACGCCTAGAATTTTATGACAAATTATCAATACAAATCTATCTATATATATAAAAATGAATGTCTGTCTGTATGTTTGTGCTTTATAGGAGGCCAAACCCTTGGACCGATCTTCCTGAAATTTTCACAGCATGTTACTGTGACTCTGGAAGGAATAATAGGCTATATGAAGTTTTAATTGGACAACGGGCGTGGCACCGCCTATATAACCCAAAAATTTAAATCGCCATATTTTGGCCATTTTTTGACCTACGTCGACGATATTTGGTACATATGGTATTGGCATAATTAGGAATACGTACCAGGAGAAAAGTGGGTGGGACCCCGCCCTTTTTAGAAAAATTAAAAATCGTAATATAGTCTTAACTACTGGACCAATCGTCATTAACTTTTCGCTATACTTTTAATTTTATTTAATAACGAGGGGGGTAGCGAAGCACACCGGGTTCATCTAGTTTTATCTAAAATAGATTTCAAATATATTTTAATGTTTAATGAATACGACTGTAGAAATTGTATATGTTTGTTTATATAAAAAATTAAAAGTAAAACATCTAAAATTTTTGTAAAATTATTTTTCTTTTTTATAGCAGGTGTTCTCTTCGATTCAAAGTTTGATTTGTCGTGTTAATAATTGTTCTTTGCATCAGTGTTGCCGTTTGGTTACGTTTTTTACATTCATTTTTTAACTTTTGAAGACTTCACGTTACATGTATAGTTTTGTTATATTTGGCCAAAGTCTCGTAGCTTTTAAAGACACCTCCATAAAATAAAGCGACATTACTAAAAAAGCATTTGTCTCATTATTTGGGAAAAGATCTGCCCGTCTCTATTAGCCGTTTTCTTAACATAATAAATCCGTTTTACAAACAAAAGTTAGAAATGATGCCACCATTCTATTAAAAAAAAATCAAATGAATAAAAAAAGTAATGTTTCTAAAGCTGTACTCTGTTTAATTTGTAAAAAGTTAGGAAATGTTTCGTGCTTTTTTTTAATAATAGCAAATTGTTTCTGGCAACAATTTTTTTCAATCACTAATGGCGTTTTCTTTTCTGACAAAAATGTTGCATATGTTTAACACTTTTTACACCTTTGTGTTCTTTTCTAAAAAATGTTCGATAGGGTAAATTAAAAGTATGTTCTTTTGAAAATATGTTGCACGAAAAAGTGTAAGATATGTTACATATTTTACCCTCAATTCTATGTAAGGGTAGTATGCTACACTTTTTTTTGTAGTTTTTACTCTTGATAAGTGATGTTTGCTTTTGTTGCTAAACCCAGTGTTATATTACTTTATGTTTGAGAAGCTAATTAAACATTACTGACATGTAAAGGAAGTTAGAAAAATTCAATAACAGTTTTTGTTCTATTGTGCTATAAAATGTGTAGCATATTTTCGGGGTTAAGGCAACATGCAAAACTTTTTATGTGATTGTTGGGTAACATTTATTTTCAGAAAGGAAAACGCCATAAGGGAAACTATGTTCTCAGTTTGAACTTTCGAAAATTGTAAGAAACCTAACTGATTCTGATTTAAAATTTTGACAACTCGTTAGTAGTACCAATACTCCGGTTTAGAAGACAGATTTCGTTTTATTGCCTTAAAACATGCAATATTTTCTACTTTTTTTTACAATTCCGCGAAACGTCACATGCTTTTAAAAGAAAAGGCGCAAGAAATATATAAACATTTTTATAAATCGGTTAAATCACTTTCTTTAAAAGATCGAGCTGCAACAGAATATTTTAGTTTTAATATTTTAATTATTTTAAAATAATGGTACTAAAGACAAATTTGAGACTTATTTGCTTTAGAATCTCAACATAAAGTGACTGAAAAATTTTCTTCAACTAATTTTGTGGAAGAGCGAAGCATGCACTTGTAAACCACGGAATATTTGGGTTGAATCCTGACTTAAATGCTCAAATATTAAATTAATACTTCCAGGTTAAATTTTATAATTTCATTTTCCAATGGGTGTGTGGAGAGAATATTTACTCAACTGGAACTTATAAAGAGTGATAATCTTACCCAGTTGAATACTGATACAAAAGCTGTTTTTTACTTTTGTTTACAAAACCATTTCATCATAAAATGTCTGAATAACGAAATTTTTGTAACATTAAAGAAAAGCAAGTATTTAGCATTTAAAAGAATACTAAATCGATATTATTTTGTTGTTTTTCGCTAATTTAGCTTAAACAGCATGCAGCCAAAAAGCTTGAAACGGCAATTGAAAGTTACAATTTTAGTCAGAATAGTAAAATTTTCTTGTACAATTAAAAATAAGTTATACACATGCATAAAGCTTAGATTATTTTTAATTTAAATATTTTTTTCCATCTAAATAACAACAAGAATGTTTATTAGAGCTAACTTCAAAAAATAAATTTAAAAGAAAATTACCTTATAATTAAAGAACTTTAAAATATATTATGATATATATTTTTGTTATTTTGTTCCTTACTCCTGCACTAACTTTAAAATGTGTTCTATGACAAATTTTCCAGAGAAATTTGTCCTTAAATATATTTCAAATCTATTTAAAATGTTTATGAATAGGGCAGTTAGAGTATAATTTTAAATATTTTCTTGTTGTTGACATTCCCAGCAAAAAATTTTTGAAAAGGTAATCGAGTGTGGAATTAAGCATTTTTGGCAGAAGTACTTTCCAACTAGATTGCCAACTTAATGATTTTAACAAGGCATGAGACTTTTATAATCAATTACTGAGAATCGATTACATTAATTGTTGTAGGAAATAATGAGTAACATTCCTTTTTTGGAAACTAATGTAATGCGTTTTTTAAGCGAGTAACAAAATATGGCAATGACAAAAGTAAGTCATTATATGTCAAGTATATTTCAAGGTAATGTCTAATTTGTTGCTGGGTATAATGGTCTACTGTTTTATAAATTTTTTCACTCTAGTACAATTACTTTAAACTGGTACTATTTAATGGTCAAACTTTACAGTTTTTAAGTCTTACATATCATTCCCAAACCCGCAACAAGTTACTTTGCTAATATTTGCTAGTAAGGAATTCATTTACTTTTTTATATTTTGGAGAATCATAGCTAAAAGAAAAATTTTTAAATTACATATTAAAATTTTATTTTTTTTAATAGTAGTTAAAGCTGATAACTACCTTGTAAATATACACAAAGAATACTACCAAAGCTTGTAGCGAACCAGAAAGCGCATTTGCATTCAAAGTCTTATACAATTAATAACGAACTTAAGCCAAAAAAACAAAAAAAAAAAAAAAGATGTGAATGATAACTCATTTAAAAACCAACAATTTAACATAATAAAAAAGAATTTAAAATTAAACGTACTATTAATAAGTAAAAGTGCTATATTCCATCTCTGCCACATCTTATATGCCTTTCACTAAAAGAAGCAAATATTGGTGTGACAGTGATTTAAAAAATAAAAAATATTTTCTTTTTTTTCCTATTTTTTAATTCCCTATCGTCCCATATATTTTTTTTATTGGAGATACTCTATTTATATTTGTTGTGATTTTATGTTTGCGGGAAGAAATTGCTTTTTTTTAACGCTTATATCAAAAGATGTGTTGTTTTTACAATATCTTGGTTATATTGAGTGTAGTGGCTTCTTAAGAAATGCATTTTATCTTTTGTCTTACTAATAAAATACTGTAGATAAAAAAATTTTAACAATAACTAAGTTGCAATTAATTTAAAAATAATAAATAAAAATCCCCGATAAACTCCCATATCATAAAAAAATTTCCCCAAACAAGCTCCAGTCCCAAAACAGAATCTTTTATCCCCATTTTGTAAATTAAAATCCTTAATTTGGGGAATCCCCTAATCTGACAATGCTACAAGCGAAATCTTTGCTAAGGAAACAAATATTTCCGTAATGCTGAAAATCCATCCCACGCGTTCTATGCGTACACGCCTTATACGCGTCTGTCAAAAAAGTAGAATTAATGTAAATATATGTGACAAGTTACATAGCACAAAGCGTAGAAAGCATGAACGCGTAGAACGCTTCTCAAGCGTCATGAAAAAATGTCAGCTGTTTTTGATATCTAAGGATGGTAAATTATATTTTATTATCAATGGTATCGATAAATATTGTTGTGTTAATGATTACTTTTTTCTGTTTTTTTGTTTTAAAAAGCCCTTTTAATAAAAAAAACTATTTTTTTAGTAAAGTTTAACAATAAATTCAGAAAAAAATGCGTTAATATTAATAATTTAGAACAACTCTTTCATCAACAAAACTAATGTTTTTGCTATCGATTACTTTTATGTACTAAGTTTCATCCCTAATACATATATTTACTTTAAAAAGTTTTTAATACAAACGCAAAAACCGTTTCCTTTTTTCTGAAGATTTTCATAGGTCCTTGTTATACAAAATATTATGTGCATAAACTTATGGTGTTTTCTTTTCTGACAAAAATGTTGCATATGTTTAAAACTTTTTACACCTTTGTGTTCTTTTCTAAAAAATGTTCGATAGGGTAAATTAAAAGTATGTTTTTTTGAAAATATGTTGCACGAAAAAGTGTAAGATATGTTACATATTTTACCCTCAATTTTATGTAAGGGTAGTATGCTACACTTTTTTTTAGTAGTTTTTACTCTTGATAAGTGATGTTTGCTTTTGTTGCTAAACCCAGTGTTATATTACTTTATGTTTGAGAAGCTAATTAAACATTACTGACATGTAAAGGAAGTTAGAAAAATTCAATAACAGTTTTTGTTCTATTGTGCTATAAAATGTGTAGCATATTTTCGGGGTTAAGGCAACATGCAAAACATTTTATGTAATTGTTCGGTAACATTTATTTTCAGAAAAGAAAACGCCATTAATATATACCATAAATTCTTTAAACACTTTTCATTTTTCCAAATATGATTTCTTTAGATAAAAATATTTACACTACAGCTGATCAAAACAAAAAGTTGGCGCATAAAAAGTGTTGCATGTAACTTGACGCATAAGAAGTGTAGAAAGCATAAAAAGCATTAAAAACGTAAAAAGCGTGTACGCATAGAACGCGTTGTATGGACTTTCAGCTTAATTCCAATTTCAAGTAATTCCCGACACTACTTTCAAAGATTACATTTCATTCTTTTCGATTATACAAGTTTAAAACTAAGGGTCATGTTTTTTAACTTTTACAACTGTCCACTGTAATATCTTTGGAACGGTGCATTAAAATGTATTTCCCATTTTTTAAGATTAGTAATAGGTTTCACGATAGACGTTTATATCGAAAATAAAAGAAGTTGCATGACATATGTTGGAATAAGTATTCGAGAACAGTTTTTATATTTGCTCGTATCAATTTGCATTTGTTTATGTATTTAAATATTTTAATTTTGTGATGTTTTTTGTGTTTAATGCCTAACAAATTTAGCAAACGAATAAGATTTGTGTTTATAGTGCATTTACATTACACCGAAATCTACTTCTTATGAGATTTCGAGCAAAATCTAGCTGATTTTTAATAGATTCTCCATACAAAACAAAATCTACTGCGCAACTAGATTTTTAGTAGATTTAACTAATTGATACAATTCTGCTTTTCCCAAAAAAGCACCAAAAATTACTACACTTTGCAACAAAAAGTGAAATTTTTTATTAAAATACAAAACAAATTTAATAAAAACAAAAAATTTTGTAATTAATAAAAATATATTCAAGTGTATAAATAAAAAACAATGTTATTGTTTTAGTGCCTGTTTTTCTGTTTGTTGTGGATATGAAATCTTGATACTGTCAAAAAAGAAACATAGTGTAAACAAACTAGATTTAGGGAAAGATTTCAAATCAAATCTAGCAAATTTCCTTCTAATGTGAATGCACTATTAGAAAACTTTTCAAATCCTCAGTGCTGTATGTATAAGTGCGTATTACAACATGCGTTTGCCTACTTTATAGACAGGTTACGATAACATCCCTAAAAATAAAAAAGCATTTAAAAATAAATTAAAATAATACATTTTTTGAAATTTTAAAGTTTCTTCGTTATACATAAATAAATATTCTTAACCTACCTACGTTTATTCGTTTTAGTTATAAATAAACAGGCAAGTTGTTTTAGAGCTGGTAGTATTTAAAGAGAGAAACAACTTTGTGAAAAATATGTTGTAATCAAAAATATGTACTTTTGCAACTTGTCCGCCCAACAGATTTTTTCTCATATCCAGCTAACGAATGGGCAAATAAATAATAAAAAACAAAGATATTTTATTGAGAAATGGCCATTCAACTTTTATTAAATTTAATATCTAAAAGTTGAATAAAGGCCCACAGTTATACTGCAAACAAAATATAAAAATCATTGTCAATATCGTAAACAAATAGATGAATTATGGCAAAATATTTAAAGCAATTTATAAAATTCTGTCTGACATATCAATAAAGAATTCGTCTTTTTAATACAAAATTCGATAGAAGATATTTCTTTTTAGCATTTTTAAGCCAATACATTGTTCCACTAAACGATTTAAATTTATATAAATTTGCATGTTTGAGTTCTTTAGTGTCATTGATGTTTTCTATAAGAACAATAGCATTTAATTAACCAAAAATATTTTCTTGAAATTGTTCAATAACAATTTGCAAAAATGATCGTTTCATCACGGTCATAACTGGTCAATTAAAATAAAATTTTCTGCTTTGGTTTTCCCATACAAAACAATTAAAAAATCATTATATATATATAAGAAAAAGTTGTAAATACAAATATATTTGAGATCAAATGTACACTGCCGCTCATCTGATTAGGTTTGGCAATAAAATAATTTTGTTTACCATCCCTGTCTAAAACTAACGCATAAACTAGTAATACAATTGGTTTTATTTCAAAATTGCATGTATACCTAAAATCTTTGCTAAAAATCTAACGGGAATATTGTGCCGTTATCTTAATACATGCTGCAAAAGAAATATTGTATTGAAACGATGCATTTTTTTAAGCTCATCAGAATAGGTTTAACAACAAAAAACAAAAGAAATATAATTATTATATATTATATATTTATGTATATAAAATCTAATTTTTTTGCAAAAATAAATAGAAGACATATCGTTTTAAATATATAATGTCATTATTATTATATTCTAAGCGAAATAATTAGAAAAAACGAGCAAGTGATTTCAAATCGGCAGTCATTTTGCTAAATGTTTAAAATCACGTGGTTTCATTATATTTTGTACGCAGAACACCTTTTGCGTGATTTGAAATCACTTTGACAAAAAGTGATTTCTAGAACAGACCTGATAATCTGATGTATTTGGCCAAACTGTTGAACCCTTATAGACAGACGGCTGAAATTTCGTAAACGTTTTTTTTTATTTGATAGTAAAAGTCTTTTTGGCATCCTCATTTTATTTACCTAGGAATTAACCAGAAGCTATAAAGTTCAACCATTTTATTCTTTATGTTCATAATTTAGAAATAGTTTTAAGTTTCCAAGTAAAAGCCATGATAACATATCAATATAAACGCAGATATCTCTGGAATCAATGCATAGATTTTCTTACAACCTACTGCATTTTGTTCGTCTAATATCCATCTTTCATAATGTGTAAGCTTTATTTAAAATTATTTTTAAGTTTCTAAGTAAAATCCAGTCGATGCCACTTTTACCGAAATCAGTTTCAATATAAACGCAGATATCTCTGGAACCACTGCATAGATTTTCTTTGCTGCTGCAAAGTGTATTAAACATTTTAGAATTTTTTAATTTACAAACGTCTTTCTGAGATTAATTTTGTACTTACCTTTCAACAATATTGGGAACTTTTCACTACTAACAATATATTCATGGTTTTTTTAAGTGAAATATTGATTATTGATGTGCACAAATTCATTTTTATTATGTCAAACATTTTTCGATATTATAAGACACAATCGATTTTGATGATTCTAACTACCACACACAGAAAACAGATAGGTATAAATTCGATTGGTATGTTCAAAATTTAATTACTAATATAATAATTTGATTTTTAATATTAATAATTAATAATGTTGATTTATTTTTTACATTAAAAGCCAACAAATGATATTTGCCTCCAAATGTTGATTGTAACACCTCTTGAAAAAGTTAACCTGACCGATTTGTACTCGTATGTTTACTAAAATCTATTATATTAAATAGAAGATACAACTAAACTTATTCAGCATATTATTACTGAAACCCAAATTTTGGTAGTTAGAATCATAAAAATCGTTTGTGTCTTCTAAAATCGAAAAATATTTGACATAATAAAATGAATTTTTACAAATTACACAAAAAATAATCAATATTTTAGTCTTAAAACACAAGATATATTGTTAGTGGTAAAAAATTCTCCAATATTGTTGAAGGGTAAGTCCAAAATCAATATCAGAAAGACGTTTGTAAATTAAAAAATTTCTTAAATGTTTAATACACTTCGCTACAGCAAGACGTGCAGTATGAAACGGACATTTAAAGAAACTGTGAGGGAAAGACGAATCATGATGTAAAGGAAGGAGTAGGCTAAATTCGACGGCTCGAAATATGAAATGTAATGTGTAATCTTATTCCTATAATTTACTTTTAAAATAAAAATAAATATTAACATATTTTTTTGTTTTATTTAATTCACAATAATATTTTATAGTCACCCAAGAATAATTTTTTTAAATAGTTGTGACTGCTATATTTATTCAGTTATTACAACCGAATTCAAGATAATACACACAACCGACAAAATTCGATTGGCAACAAATTCGGTTCTCATAATTAGCATTAATTTTCGTAGAAATTTTTCGATGTTTTTCTTTATAAACCATCAGTAAAAGTAGAACTTTCCAACGCATGTACTCGTTTGAAAATCGCTTGATGGTTCTCGAGTTATAAATTGACGAGCATAGGACAAATTATTTATATAAGTATATAGATATGCAACTAAAAAGCTTTTTGGCTTTCCACTAAAGTTATGTACAACAATGTAAAGAAAACCTGAAGTTAATTTTTATTTACAAATTTCGCTTCAATTTTACATAACAATTTATTTTTGGACATCACTGTTTTAGCACTGGCATTGGCGTTTATTATCCATACATGGGCATACCGCGTTTAAAATTCTATAACTAGTTTGCATTACCATTAAGCTTTAACTGATCAGAGAAATTAAAATTATAATACATCAACTGCAATTGGTTTTAAATTATAATAATTATTGCATTTCTTGAAAATATATATATTTTTCAAATCTAATAAGGGAATAAAAATATTTACTTGCATATGTTAGCCGCAGTTACAAATATTTTAGAAACTCTTACAAGTATTCTTCTGGCAGTATTCCTTTGATGGTCAGATAACCATAGTAACTTAACTAAAAATCAGTAAGCATAAGCCCATACACATACATAAATTCATACTTTACATTTTCATTAAGTGAGCATTTTATGTTTTTTCTACTTGTTTCTATAACGCCCAAAATATTTTAAACTTTGCCTAAATTAGAAGTCACTGCATACTGTGTTTCAACAATCACGTCTTTTATGGGCACGTTTAGTTATAAGACACCGAAAAATAAAAGCTCTGGGAAAATATTTAGTTAATGCGTATTACGCATCAAAAGATGTGTAAAAATTACTAATATTTTATGACCACATTTTTGCGTTTAACTTCATTTTTATTCGTTTTTTAAATAAGACAAAATTTGAAAATAATTTCAGACATAATGAAGTTTTCAAAAAACTAACACTAAAAAAAACAAATTACTAACCTTCTCCTTTTGGTAGTTAGTTTAAAAAAAAAAAGCCTGAATATCACATAGCTGGATAAAATATAAGAAATCGAAATTTAAAGACAATATTAAAATCAACTACAGATTTTTTTTTCCAACTTTATATCTTTTGCGTGATTATAGTGTAGTTTATAGAGATAAACAGTTTCTCAAATTTTATTACCTCTTGTTCCTGTGGCTTCGTTACCATTTCCCTTGCTTCTTTAACTATTATAATGTATTCATTTTCATTATTTAAATTATGTTTATTAGATTTGCAATTTTAGTTTTTATTTTTGCCTGGTAAAAAAAACAAAAAAAAAAAAAAATTTTTTTTTACAAAATAATACACTTCGCTGAAAAGAAAAAAAAGAAAAGAAATATGAAGTTATACAATACCTTTAACTTGAACTAAAATTTCTAGGCATGTTAAAAATGACAGACTGTAGACTATCACAATATTCGACCAAAATAATCATAACATAACGTAAAGTAAGGTAATGTATTAAAAGTAATGGTGATTTATTGTTTGCAGAGAAATCAAGTAAGCAGCTTTAGTTACTCAGGCTCCCCTGTATTGCTGATTTGGCCTGGAGTCAGAGTTTTATATCTCAGATATCTGCAACAGGCCGATCGCACCTCAGAACAGTATCCAAAAATAAAATAAAAATGTTTTTCCAACTTAAACTTTCTCAATACAAAACACATACATTTTTCTATTTTAGTGTATCAAAGTGATTATGGAGGCATTATAATAAATTTGAACTGCTTTTGCCTTCACGATAAGCGCAGGAGTACATTACGGCAAGGAAAATACTTCTAGATCTTATAGTGTTTTCTGTTTAACTTATAGAAAGAAAAAATATTTTTAGAAGACAGAGATAAGTTATTTCCTATTATTATGACTTAATGAAAACAATTAAGAGTGCTATATTCGGCTATGCCGAATCTTATTTTCCCTTCACCATATATGTAAATCTAGTTTAGTGAAGTAACTCCAATCCAAAAAAAAAAAAAAACAGAGAATTGAAAAATAAGAAAAAAATTAAGTACTGCACATACATAATTTTACATTAAAATGTCATCGGCTCTTAATAGGTTAGTATTTTCTTAAAGATCTCTTCAAAAGCTTTAAAATGATACCCATATTGATATTTTCAAAATATGGTGCACAATCTTTTTTTAGGGGCCCATAACTCGAAAAATATGGGCGGTCGCCAATTTTTTCGCTGCATGTTTTTATAAGTTTGTCTTTCCGTGTGTAATTTTTACAATATCCGTTGTAGAAATGGAATGTCAAACTTAGCTATACCCTTTTGTCACATATTGTTGTGAAGAGTATAAAAAATTTTAGTTTTAAGAAAATTTTGTTCGTTGTATTTTGATGCAAAACTTAATTTTTGAAACAATAGTTCTTAATTAATTTTTTTATGTTTAAATTATTTTACCACGTACTTTACTGCTCCGAATCTAAAGTATCTTGAAAACATTTATAATATTTTGCAATTAAAAAAAAGTCGAAATGATTCAATTACTGGTGGACTTGTTAACGATGTATCCTCTCCTTGCACTAAGTAAGTATACTTCTTGACTACATAAGGACAACGTTCAAGGCATGGAAATGTTTCCTTTTGCGTTGAAAGCACCTAACAATAAAAAAAAAAACGTGTTAATTATTTAACAAAGATTTGCTTTTTTGTTGCAAATAAAATGTGCCATTACATAATAAAAATTTAACGATTCAATCAACGATTTTTCAACGATACAACCAATTTATTTTTTGTTTCTTATTCTTGCATTTTTGTTAAAAGACAAACAGTCATGGAAACAGTGTTGCCAAAACGGCGGTTTTCCCGCTAGATCTAGTGGTTTATTGCAATTAAAAGCGGGAAGTTAGAAAAAAAACCGCTAAGTGGTTGTTTCAGCTGGGAAAATTTTAGTTGGCTGGTTTTTAGCATTTTGTAAGCTACAATAAGATTTGTTAGTTACAAAGTAAGCTTCCTTATGTAGTAGTAATCTTTTATAAAAATATATAGACAATCCGTCTCTGTCTTGTTTTTTTAACTGTTAAAACAATTAATCTAAAGGTAAGTAACGAAATATATTTTAATTGGTCCAATAAAAACTTTTTTTAACTAGTGGAAACTGTCATTTCAGAATACCAGAAAAATGGGTTCATTTTACAAAAAAATGATAAATTATCAGTAAATATCGTATATATAACAAACAAAAAACAAGAGGATGCCTCCGAATATTTCGAACATCTGGGTTATAGCGCGGAAATAATCGAAGCAATTTAAAATTAACTTAATAATATAAATGCTATAAAATGGAATAATCTAATGGATACTTCATATTTTGGTACGAAGTTTTTGATAATCAAAATGCGGCTGGAAATAAAATTTTTAAAGAGCTAAGTGAGTTTGCCTTGCGATTATTACACATGCCATGGTCTAATGCAGAAGTGCAACGGGTTTTTAGTCAACTTAATAGAGCTAAATCAAAGCTTAGAAATCGATTGCAAACCAATATGGTTGATGCTATTTTAACCGTTAAGTATATCAATTCCTCAGTTTTTTTATTCGCCTCTTTATAATTACTTTGTTGCTCTAGATATGGTCTCCGTCGGCATAACATAGGGCTACGATTACAAAGTTCCAAAAAAATTTGTAAACTTAATCGGTACCTGAATTAAAATCTTAACTAGAGATGAACAATTATTGCCATATTCATAAAAAATAGTAAAAGGTTATTTTATAAATACGGCAGTCAGTATTTAAAAACAGTTTTAAACAAGTAAGAGTGCTATTTTTGGCTATACCGAATCTTATGAAACCTTCGCCATGTAAACTTAATTTAGTGAAGTAACTCCAATCAAAAAAAAAAAAAAAAAAAAAGTGACAGAGAATTAAAAAATAAAAAATGGTACTGCAAATATATATATTTCTTTACAAATGCCATCGGCTCTTACTAGGTTAAAGATCTCTTCAAAAGCTTTAAACTGATACCCTTTTTGATATTTAAAAAAATTTGAGAATTTCAGGGCCACGTAACTCGGAAAATATGGGTGAGCGCCAATTTTTTCAGGTAATATGTCTTTCTTACTTTTTAATTCTCTATCACCCGATCATGCTGATTTGCAATAGCAGTTCTTTCAACACTGTATCTGATATATTGACATATTTATTTTTTTGTGAAACAAAGTTTGCCTCGGTAAAGGGTGTAAAAATAAATTATTCAAAAAACTTTTTGGCGATTTATGTCAGCGTTTTTTTCGACTAGTTACAGATTTCTAGCGGTTTTTTAAAGTAATATCTAGCAGGAGTGGGTTTAATAGTTTTGGCAACACTGCTTGGAAAGATAAAAACGTCCTGCCATGAGAAACATGACGTAATAAAAATATATCGCGTAAATTTATGTAACAAGAAGCAATGTATTTTTATGATAAGTAATTCAATTTTATTTTACAGTTTATGTTATGCTTATCGAATTTTCATATTTAATAGAAAAAAAAATATTTTTAAAATCAACATTTAGCCATTTTTTTCGCTTTAAAATGTGTAGCCCATTTCATAAATAAATAAAAGATAGATTAATACTTAGCCGTTTGTACTACAATCGGATTTAGCTTAAAAGTATTTGTCGATTTAAATTAGAGATTTATATCCCATTATAAAAAGCTTTAAGACACAAAACTATGAAGCTCTCAGCAAAACTTCTTGTTATCGTTGATTGCTTATTTTACGAAAAATTGCCCTAGTAAAAATTCTCAAAGCGGAAAAATAAACAAAATAAATTGGCAATCGTACAAAAATTAAAATTTGTTTTTAGTTTGAACATTTCCTCAAAATTCATTTTCAACAAAATTTAGGAATGCACAAATTTTTTTTCTTTAAGCCTGGCGAGAGAAATATGTTCGCCCTTTGGTTGCCGTGTTTTTTTCGGTTTTTGAAATTTATTAGAAAATCTCTGCTCCTGCCAAGTTAGTAGTGTAGACGCATCAGCCGCAAACATTTTTATGCTTTGACGTATTCTACTGAAAACTAAGAAAGGACAGTAAGAGCGAAAACAAAGGAAGAAGGAAGGGCAAATGATAACTGTTAAGGTATTCAACATACTTTTCTTGACGGAGACATATTGATTGTGACAACACTGTTAAGAAAATATGTATTTTAACTTCCGCTGAAAAAGACAAAGTACAAAAAGGGATTCTATGTGCCCCGGCCATTAAAAACAACAATAACTCTTACAATAGTGAACAGGGCGTAAGTGTTATCACATTTCTTTTACAAGCTGTGAAGGAGACCTAACATAAATAACTTTGTTTATGAATTATACCTATAATGTATAGTCAGATACACAGACGGGCCGCCAGAATAAACCTTTATATTGTATTGATTTGCTTGAAAACCCTGTCCGACGTCTGAAAAAATAACGTAAATATGCGCGTCTTATTAGATATTAAAACATAACCACAAGCTTATCAAAATGAATTTTTCAACAACATAAATTGTTAGATAAAAATATTTTTTTTTCAATTAATAACTTTGTGAGGACAAAATTAAAAAAGGCTTTCGAAAAACTTTATTGGTAAAACTTACTGATGAGAATTTTTTTTAATCATATACATACCTTTCAGATATCTTTTGATACTGGTTTAAGCAGAGTTTTGTATTTTGAATTCCAAATTTAGAAAGTGGTAAATTAGAACGTTAAGAATTGTTTGTTATAAATTTGATTCATTCCTTAAATTGAATAAATGTTAGAAATAAAGTTTCTTTCTGTGTGCAGAGGCTTAGACTTTTTTTTTTTGAAAAATCGTCAAAAATTTGATAATAAATTGTCAAAATCGTCATAACAATTAGAAATTATAGTCAAAAAATCGTCACAGATTATGAACCTTTTAATATGTTTCGTTTGTTGAAATAAAATAATGATCCATAGTTATTTTCGTGTTTTTTGATTAAACTTTTATTTACTTTTTCATTAAAACATTCTCAAGAATCAAAATTTATTATTTGGATTCTTTTTTATGTAATCTAAGTTAGTTGTGCCTGATAGCTTGATTGATAGCTGATACTCTTATGAAATATTTATTAATTAAAAATTAAAAAAAAAAAATGAAAGTTATTAGCATACCCGTATGGCCATTTTTAAACTCTTCAGTGGATTCTACCCAAATCCAAGGAATCAAGCGCAATTAACATATATTAATATTCTCAAAAATTATTTTTCATATAATATTTGGAAAGTAATGTTCCCTTTTCTTAAACTTTAAATAAAGAATTTAGTTGATATCTATATTATGTTATTCGTCAGAACTTAAAAATAAGAGTTTTATCACTACATTTTCAATTAGCTGCCTCAGTCAGAAAAAAGTTCTTCTGCTTAAAATAACAGATGAAAGTACTGGACTTAAATTATTTATAACTAAGTTCTCACTGCCGTATTTATAAAATATTTAAATAGATTTGAAATGTATTTTAGGACAAATTTGTATAAAAATTTTGTCATAAAACACATTTCAAATTTATTTAATTTTTTATAAATATGGCAGTCAAAATGTAATCGTTTTAACTTAAAAGCATATTTCTATATAACCAGAAAAACCATTTTAATAAAATCGTTTTCAGCTTTACTTACTTTTTTTTTATTGACCCCAAGGTAAAATTATTCCTCTGTCAAAAATTTATTGCGATATCAAAAATTTATTTTTAATGTTTTGATATTATTAGTTAAACTGTTTTTGTTTTTGCTTTAGATTAAAATTTCTGTTTAGGTTTGATGCGTGGCGTACATTATAATGTACGTCGATTTTATCAAGCAGTTACTGGTTGAAATTTAGCATATATTCAATTAATTTGCAGTTAAAGGTTCGTTGTGATGTTTTTTTGTTTTAATTCTAAAGAGGCAGTAAAATTTCAAGACAACTTGAGATCAGTGTTAAATATATTGTCTAGTCATCGTCGACGTAGCCTTATATGTAAGAGTTTATTTTTAACCCTTAAATGCTCACAGTATCTTAAAAGATACAACCATAAAAACAGTACTCAAGAGCTTCTTTAAAAACGATATTTAACAAAAGATGCATGATTGCATTAAGAAAATAAGAGAAAAGTGTTAAAAATTTAGTTTTAGAAAATACATGTCAGATTTATTGACTTACTGGCTATTATATTTAAAAAATGTATTTTTTTTCAAAAATTAATTAACTGGTTTATTAACTATAATAAAATACACTTAAATAGAAATAGTAAATTAAAAAAAATATGAGGATAAGTCAAAATATGTCTAGAACCTTCTAGGAGTAAATTTAGAATCATTGCCTTCGGCATCCCACCAAAAACCTTCTTTAGTTGGTTGTATCTTAAAAGATACACTGAGCACTCTCCTACAAATGTGAAATTCGTTTGGTTTGATTTGAATTGCTTTGTTTTTAAACTTCATTCGGATATTATTTTTTGAACTAACAGGTTGTTTTAAATTTACTTCCTCCATTTTACATCATTTTTATAATTTTTCGTCAAGGAATATTGTTTAAAATAAATATGTCAGGTATAAGAAGGGTTGGTAGAGTAAAGATGACGGATGAAGAAGTGTGTGAAATATTGTGCAGTAGTGAAGATTTCCCCTACGACAGCATGGATGAAACCGATTCTGATACCGATGATTTGCAGGCAATAAATACCTTAGAAATAGAAAGTAGAGAAAAAAGTGATAACCAGCGAAATACTAAAATGCAACTAATAGATGACTCTGAAACTGAGAAAGAAATTGAGCTTGATAACTCCTTACATGATTCCTTCATCAAAATGATAAACGATGACAATGATCAGGAGTTTTTAGCCACTATAGGTAATGCCCAGTTAGATCAGCTTAATTTAGAGACGTTGAACTCACAAACTTGGCCTAAGAATGTTTGGAGTTCTTTTTCTTCTCAGTTTAGTGGAGTAAATATAAATCCCCAATCTTCAGAGTTTGAAAGAATTTTGTGGAAAAAAGGGAATCTCCAATTTAATGAAAATCAAGTTCAATTTGGAGGAGATAGTAGTCTGCCAGATAACATAAAATCTTTAGGGACTGCCTATCAAGTTTGGTGTTATTTGTTTCCAAAGACTTTGGAGGAACATATAGTTAAAGAGTCCATAAAATATTCTGGAATAGATCAAATTAATTTTAGCATAATGGACTTGCGTAAATTTATTGGAATTCTCTTCTATATGACTTATTATAAGCTTCCAAACTCACGAGACTATTGGTCTGAAAAAAATCACCGTTGCGTTGATGTAATAAAAAGCCAAATGAGTAGAAGACGTTTCGAAAAAATTCGTGAAATAATTCATTTTAATGATAACACTAAAAGACCTGCTCAGGATGACCCTAAACGTGACAGGCTTTATCTAATTAGGCCAGTAATTGAGACTATCAACAGAACTTTTAGCACTGTTCCAAAATTAAGAAGGTTATGTGTGGACGAGTAAATGTGCTCCACTATAATTGGGAGCTATATGAAGCAATACTTACCTAATAAACCTAAAAAATGGGGTTTTAAGCTTTATGTAATGTGCGATACAATGGGATATGCATACAAATTTGAAATATATAGTGGATCAGCTGAACCTCGTGCTGAAGGAGAACCGGACCTTCAACACTCTGCAAACATAGTTGTTTGCCTTCTTCGTGAAGTACCTCGATTCAAAAACCATATAGTGTTCTTTGACAATTTCTATACAACTACACCGTTGTAAGTATATTTACGCACACAAGGTATACTTGCTGTAGGAACTATTCGACGAAATAGAATTAAAAACTGTAAACTCCCTGACGAGAAACCAATTATGAAATATGAACGTGGAACGAGTCAGGAATTTATTTGTAATATACATGGTGTCGAAGTGACATCATTGTCATGGAAAGACAATCGGATTGTTAACCTTGTTTCGACATACGTCGGTACCAAACCTATACTGAATAATAGAAGTATAGAGGAGCAAATACTAACAATAAAGCGATTTGACAAGAAAGAAAAGACAATCAAAAATATACCATGTCCACAAATCATAAAGGAATATAACCGTCATATGGGCGGAGTTGATCTGATGGATAGTTCAATGAGCCGCCACAAAATATCCATGAAAAGTAGAAAGTGAACCAACCGAATATTTTATCATCTTCTTGATATGACATGTGTAAATGCCTGGATACTATATAAGAGAATAAACAAAGATCATCAAGTGCAGCTAATGCGATTAATTGATTTTAAGTTGGAAATAGCAGAATCTTTGTTTTCATACACTACACTAGCTATGGTAAGCTCCCTCTCAGCGTGGCCGTCCACCTCTTGAAAAACAAATTGAAGAAAAACGTCGTAAGCCAAATGCTCAGTCAGCGCCGCCAAAGGATACCAGACTAGATATGTTAGGTCACTGGACTACGATGGATAAAAAAGGAAGATGCAAGTTACCAAACTGTTCTGGACAAACAAGGATGTTTTGTACAAAATGTAAGGTAAATTTATGTTTAATTTCAGAAAGAAATTGCTTTTATCAGTACCATCACCATTAAATTTATGTACCTTAAGTTTTAATATTTTATATGTGTATTTAAGAATTTCTTTACGTTTATTATTTCTATCTGCTAAAAGTTAAGTTTTAATGTATTAACACGATTTTTATAATAACTTTTTGTTTGTTAAAAACTGTGAATAAAATTCTTACATAAACTAAAATTTATTTCTATAGTAATTTTTAGGAAAGCATAATACGGGGAGTGCTCAATGTATCTTTTAAGATACAACGACTTTTTTCTCAATAACTTTTTTAAAAACAATTTTTTTTAAATCAGGAAGCACAGTTAATTATTCTTCTTAATTTTACATGCCATATATTTTTTAAATTAAAATCGACCTTGAGCATTAAAGGGTTAAATTAAAAAACAAAAAATGGATTTTCTCGCTTATTTTTTTGATGACTTTTTAAATGTTTCTTTTATTTATTTACATATGAACATATGTACAGTAGCTCCAAGCGAATTTCGTACACCTATGAAAACAAACTTCATTATGTTATATGTCTAAAACTAAATAGGCTAATAAAATAAAATTACTTAATTTAAGTACAAAACTATGTACTTAATTAAATATCAGAAACAAAATTTCGAATACACCTTTATTTATTAAAATACAGAAAAATATTTTAAAAAGTGGCAACTTTCGACGCCAAAGCCAAACTCGTAAAGCCATATTTAATTTAGCAACATTCTTTTAGTTTGCATCTAACTTCGGGATATTTCGTAAAAATAATTTAAAAATAGAGACTTTCCCCATTATCACCTTTTTTATTGACATTTATTTGAGCTTTTGTTTAAAAGAGTTACGAAGGAGAACAAAATGGGTAGACAGAGAGGACACACTTCTGTTGAAGTAAGAAAATCAATAATTCAACATCATAATAATAATAATAAATCGATGCGAGAAATATCTGAAATAGTTAATAGAAGCCGATCAACAGGATTGCTAACAAGAAGAAAAGTGCAAATAACAAAGTTTTCTCTGCTGGAGACAAGCAATATAATTAACGTCAAATAAGAAAGAACCCATTTTTAGGGCTCCGAAACTCATAGAAATTGTTGAAAAAGACTTAAGAAAAAAATGCTTCCAACAGACCATAAGAAACATATTAAAAAGGGCTAATTTCAATGGTATAAGGACAAGAGTTAAACTGATTAATAAGAGAAATCAATAGACAAGGTTACGATTCGCCAAGGAACATGAAACAAAGAATTTTTCATTTTGGAAGCAGGTATTATTCACAAATGAAAGTAAATTCAACTTGTTTGGTTCAGATGGAAGACCTTATGTATCGAGAAAATCCAATGAGAAGTTGCTTGCCAAAAACATGAAACCAACAGTTAAGCACCTTGGTGGGTCAATAATGGTTTGGGGATCATTTTCTGCATCTGGACCCGGTGTTTTACACTTTATCGATGGTACCATGGATCAGCATATGTATCTGAACATTTTAAAAGAAAGTTTGCCAGTTTGTAAGCAGAAACACTGTCTTGGTGAAAACTTTTATTTTTACCAATACAACAACCCTAAGCATAAGGCTTACAATGTGCGATCATGACTACTTTATAATTGTTCACATGTTATGGATACACCAGCCCAGAGTCCAGACATAAACCCAATCGAAAATTTGTGGAGCTATCTCGATCGTAAAATTCGTAGTCATACAATAAGTTCTAAGGATGGCTTAAAAAGGACGAATGGGGCAAAATTTAACCAAGTTTTTGCGAAAACCTTGTGCCCAGTATGCCAAATAGATTAAAAATGGTGATTAAAAATAAAGGAATGCACACCAAATATTAATATTTAAAACCACCAAAATAATATTTGATTAAAATGTGGTGTACGAGTTTGGCTTTGTCACAGAAATTTCTATTATTTTATGTTTTTATTAAAAAAAAATTTATTGAATAATAATTTAAAGTTTTTATGTTTTGTTAAATTTGTTATAAAATGCACTAATAAAATAAATATAGTTTTATTTGTTAAGAGCTACTTACTTAATATTATAAGATAGTTAAAAAATTAGTCTAAAGTGTACGAGTTTCGCTTGAAGCTACTGTATATTAAGAAACAAATAAATTAAAGGGAAAAAGTTTGTAGATTGAAGCAGATTTTACATTAGAATGTATATTTTCAAAACAAAATTTAGAATACAATTTTTTTTTGTACTTTGAAGCCGCTTTAAGCTATAAAAACTATATATGGAATTCTCAACGGCCGAAATTAATTCCCATGTCAAAGGGTTTAGAAAGAAAAATTATAAATATATGCGGTGGCGTCGAAAAAAAACAGAAAAAATTAGGCACCAGAAGAATGTAATGCAGCATTTTTTGGATCAGTACATACATCAATAGCATTCTTCGCATCTGTTAAAAATGAAAATGGAAACCTAATGTAAAGACAAACTTAATTTAAAAATTATAATTTAAAAATTAATTTCATATACTTGGTTATTTTCTATACATTTACGTTTAATAAACTCGCTAAGAAAGTTTTATTAAGTATTTCTATTTTGTCATACAAATAATTTATCTGAACGAAAATTTTCACATTAATAAATTTTATTATATTTATATTTTTTGTATTGTCTAATTTTCTTTTGCCGTTTCAATGTCATTGGTAATAGTAGCAAAAGTAAATACATTTTAGGGCGTTGGATAGTTCTTTAATTCTAACAACTACTATATATTTCTTAGATTTAGAATATCTTATTAAATCTATTCCTCCTGAAGAAAATTTTAAAAGATTAAAGAATTCTTGACTCTTTCTGCAAAGTGAAAATATCACACTTTTAAATCTAATACGTATAAAATAATATGAATGCCACATAATCTTCAAGATATAAGAACTTTTAAACCAAAAATTGTCAAACATCAATATGTGATATTTATCGAAAAAAAAATCGTCAAAAAGGCTTTAAAGAAGATATTTTATATATTTAATAACATTTACATACATATTTGCATATTTTGGTTCATGTTCTAAGAAAAGGTAAAAAAAAATATTACAAGTTTTTTTTTTTGTGTTTGTGGCCAACCGTACTAAAAAATGCAACGATGTTCATCGCTTATATCGTATACATATGTGTGTATAAATACAAATTTAATTTAAATATATTATATTTGTAAAAAATTGGTCATAAAGAAAGATGTTGTTTATTCTACATTTTCTATTGAATTAAAAACTAAACATTTAACAATTCAGGTCTTGATTAAAATTTTTCTTTATCAATGTGTAACACAAAGCACAAGCAGCTGTTTCCGTACGGAAATTGCGATCAGTTACGTACCTTGCATAAAGAAATGAAATTTAACGAAACTTGACGAAAAGTTATCTTATGTACATTATAGTTTACCACATATAATTTAATGTACAGTTGTATAAGCTTGCTTAAGTTGTTTTATGCACATTATAGTTGGGCCTTTTATTCGTTAACCATATACGCGGAGAAAAATAAAATAAACGGCGCAAAAAAATACAGCCTTAGTACAGTGTTACGAGGTGGAGACAAGAAAATGTTACGCTTTTCCTTCAAAAAAGTTACATTTTTTCATTAAAAGTTTAATTTTGAAATTTTCTTATTCCCAATAAGGGAAAACACAAGGCAACAAATTTATTTACTTAATAGAAACCAAACTATAAAAGCAGAAAAACGGATAAAAGCGTAAATTAAAAATAGAAAGTTTATAACAAAAAATTAAATAAAATAGATAAAAAAATATAACAATTTTCTTTGGAATAAAATATTTTCTATGTAAAGTTAATTGTTCAATGAACCCTTCCCCCTTGATATTTTCAAGTGTGGGCAAATGTGACAGATAGTTTCTTTTGTAGGTTTTGGTTAATTAAAACTTAATTTGTGGATCAATGACATTATTATACATAAATAAATGTTGTTTTTGCCCTTCAATTTTATCAACTTAAAGAAGTTTCTCTCATGTATATGCTATGACATTTTTTTTTATTAATTTGTAAGTTCTTGCTTAGATTAATTTTTGTATAAACAAACATGCTATGCCGAATTAAGCACAGTTTTAACGGACTTAGCAATACAGGTGCTTTATAATTTTTAAGCGTCTGTCTACAACTGCTAAAAGTATGACCATATATATCAAATAAATCTAATAATAATAATAATAATAATAATAATAATAATAATAATAATAATAATATTTATAATTTTGAATATTAATACTTGTTACTACAACGGTTATAATAATCGACACTTTGTTCAATTTTCAAGCGTTTGTTTATAACGGTTTAAAAGATAGGTCCATATAGGTCAATTAATGTCAAATATTGGGAAGATCCTAAATTTTTCGATATATTTTTGTATTACTTTTTGTTATTTGGAGCTGTAGTAATACAGAGTTTTTTTTTTAATTTGAAAGTGTGCCGTTTACGGTGTATTATACACGTAAAAAAACATTTAATTTTAATTTTTAAGAGTTTTTAAAACGAAACTAATTTGTAAGCATCTCCTCTCAAATAAAAAAATCCAAAATCGGTTCCTGACTAAATTCTGCGGGCACAAACATAAAAAATCAACATTCAGTAGAATTGATAACCTCATACTTTTTTGTCGATTAAAAATCAACAGCATCACATGCATTTTGCGTGTGCTTATTCGCTTATCAGCCCATTTTCCTAAAAATTATTTAAAATTATCACTTGACGATTTTAAGATTGTTGTCAAGTTTAAAAAAATTTTTTTATTATAAATTGAACTTAATTTTGATTGCAATTAAATGTTATATTTCAACTTGCCTGTCATATATAACGGACGCTCTGAGTAAATTAATAAATTAATGTCTAAAGGCAGAGTTTACTTTGTAAGCATTATCCGTTAAGTTTTTAATGCAGTTTTAAACATGTGTTGCTGTTTCTTTAGCTTGCTGAAAAATAATACTCTTTGCTAAGGGAACTGTTAACTTCTTCGTATTATCAACACTTTTAAATAATGTTTGTAGTTTTTTTTATCACAACACATGTACAATTTTGTACGTCATTAAAGCTAATTCGAGTTTATGGGATTTGGAGTTTTAAAGTGGTAATAAAATTACAAAAAAAACTTTTTTTAAAATGTGCAAAATTGATTTTCATAGTTTAAAGCTAATTGGACCATTGTATAATGTTTTATGTTTGTGTTTAATTTGATTATGTATGTAATACAAGTAATTCAAATGAATTTTTGGAAAATGTTTAAAGAAAGAGGAATTAAAGATTACAAACAGACAATAATGCTCCAGAAGATTTTTGGGTAAAATCTTTTATCGCTTATTCCATAGAACCCCAATGGCAATGAAGCTTTACTACAGCATTTTCAGCTCTTTATTGTTATATCTCAGAGTGATCAGTGGATTTTTGGATAATTTGCATTCTGTTACACGTTAATATATATTCACAGGCGAATAGAAATATCGTTTCTTTATTTTGAACACCTCATTTTTTATTAAATGATAATTTTTGCCTTAATCTTTTTTAGTGTGTTAACGTTTCTAAAAAAAACTCTCCATTAAACTGCATCATGATTATTCCTATAAAAAAAATTTACAAAAATATCTCATCTTTTTTTTGCACTATTTAATGTTAGTTGTTCCTAGATTTTTTAAATAAAAGAGGGAATTAAAAAAACTTATCTACGCTTAGGTTTTTCCCACCATAATTTTAGGCAGGAGAAGTAGTTAAATTAATCTTGCAGAATGTGTCTTAAAAAAACAACACACAAAATCTTTGGTACCATCTTCAGCATAATATTAACTTAAAACCAATTCATGGAAAGGCTAAGCAAACACAATACAAAGCTTATTGAAGATACCACAACATAGAAACCAAAATGTAAAAACACAATACAAAGCTTATTGAAGATATCACAACATAGAAACCAAAATGTATATAAAGAGAGAGAAAATCCTCAGAGCAACAAAACTTGAAGATGACCAAAACTTTTTTAAAGAAACAATGAAAAAACGCAGGCCTTCTAAACAAACGCTAAATAAACATCATAAAACTAAAGATAAGAGTATACGAAGCTTACGAAACCATTGTAATGTAATTTATAAAAGATTAGGATTAATATCTTGACACCTCTAAGAGGTGCACAATAAAGTACACTTAGAGAGGACGAACACGCAAGAGCTTGTGCTCATCGCTTTCCTTTGTACTTTGTCACTTTAATTTGTTCAATGTAAACAAAAAGTGTAATGTTTAAGTTGCTTAAGGTGTGATTAGACTACGTGTACAAGTCATATGAAATGTCTGATTTTTCACATGTAAGGTGGGAGTCAACAAGACTCCGTCGCTAAAGCTGCTGAGGAGAGAACGGTGTAAATGGATGTTGAAAAATGAAAAAAAAAACTCCTCGAAACGATGGTCATATTGATCCTGGAGTCAATATATACAAGGGGTCTTGGCATCGGCGCATTTGTTCGACATAAGAGACGAGAAATGTTGCCTCGCCAGAGATCACATATTTATATTATATCATCGCATAAAGCGGAATTTCCCTTATAATCTTTAGCTAACTCTGTATTTCTTCTTACGTATACAAAAAATTGAATTACTATTAAAATTGCACTGTTCTTATTTGATTGTTGAGTATCATGTGTTTTAAAATAACGTTAACCAAAGATTTCAGCATCAGCCACCAAGACGTTTTGCAATATCAACTTCTCCAAACAAAATGGGTGCTATATTTAAGGTGCTCAACTTGTACTTTATAAGTAATTTTTTAGGGGACTTATTCCATTAATGTTGTATTTATGGAATTATTAATGTTAATTGGACTAAACTTCAAGTAAATTTCAATTTTTAAATCTATTTAGATTTATTTTGGTAATTATATATATTACATGCAACTCACTAGCAACTAGCCTTAAATCGCCTTGTTAGCGATACAAATAATTGTGGATTACTTAGCTGTTCAAAAAGTACCAGGGAACAATTAATCATTCTAAATTGAACAGCATCTTTTTCATGGCAGTAATATTAGTTTTGCTAGCGGATTTTTTCTCAACGATCAATTGTTATCATCTTTCTCAATTACTGAACAATTTTCTTCAATCTAACTCAATTACTCTTTTTATACACCGCACCTTTGTACATCTAAGATCATCGTTCCATGCGTAATTTTTGCAATATCCATTTCCGACCCCATAAAGCATATATATTCTGAGTTCTTATGCATAGCGAAGTCGATTGAGCAAAGTCCGTCTGTTCGTCTGCGTTACGGTTCAACAACTTCGCCAAAGCACTAGATAAGATAGAAAAAATCTAAACAGGTCAACCGATCAGCATGATTGTCCTTCGATTCAACGGAGAAAACTCCACCCCTGCCTCTTGTTTTTCCATTTCATTTAGAAAAAAATCTAGTTAAATGAAGCAACTCTAATCATTAAAACAATTATATTGGGCGAAAGACAATTATAAAATAAAAAAAAGAAATCAAGCAAAAAATTGGCTGTCGCCCATATTTTTCTAGTTATTTTCTAAGGTTTTCAATATGGGTATTATTTAAAAGCTTTTAAAGAGATCTTTCAGGAAATATTAAAAATTTATAAAAATACTTAACCCATTGTATATAGTACTAAAAATGTTCTTATTTTTGAATTCTCTGTCACCCCAATATTTGCCTTTTTGATTAGAGTTACCTCAATAAACTAGTTTTACATATATGGTGAAGCGTATATGAAGATTCGGCATAGCCGAAGTTCAACTACAATATCGATAAAGCTTAGACCCTCTTTGCTCAAAATCTATACACATTAAAAACCGTAACAGGATCATTTCTGTACATGAAATATTCACCCCTATTTTTTTCACATTTCACTGAAAACCAAATTCACCTTATTTATAATGAATGTTTTCTTTTTGCGTGAATTGTGAGATTTTTTATTTGTTTTATTCACTTTGATTTTTATAGTGGAATTCTACATAAGTAAGTATTTTTCATCTAAAACTTTGATAGCCACAAATGCAACTTTTTTTTATTTTAATTTTTAATTATTCATACTTGTTTGTACCTGGTCAGGGAAAAATTAAAAAATAAAACAAGCGCTAGGCACCGCGTATTTACATTCATTCTTAACTCTATTCTATAATGTTGTGAGCAAACAAGTATGAATAATTAAAAATAAAAAATAAATAAAAAAAGTTGCATTTGTGGCTATCAAATTGCTAGTACAAAAAAGCAACAACAAATGTACAAGATGACTTACAAAGAGAACGACAAAGAAAAAAGCTTTAAGTTGTGTGTGAACTTCGTCTCACCAAATTAACATTAAGATTAGTTGGTTAAATAGATGATGTTTACGATGTACATAACATAAGGTAGATAGATGCAAAGAATGCTGATGAAGGATGTGGCGGTCCAATCATTCTGCTAGCGTCTACTTTATCTTGTTTTCTTTGGAAAACGTCCGCATACATTTGTAAATAATTTTTCTTTCTAAAAATGTTTAGAAAATTAATTAAAAAGAACCAAAAAGCCGAAAATAAAGTAAAATTTCATTCATTTTTAAAATCGATGGTTCGAATCCTGGCCAGGGAAAAATTAAAAATTAAAAAAAAAAAATACTTTAAAGCTATTTTCTAATTCAATGCAATTATTAATTATTTAGCAATACTCTTTTATTTTTATTTTTTGTTGTAATTGCTAGCGAATATATGTATATACGAAAGTTATTGATAAGAAATGATAAAAACAAAATAGCATTTAAAATGGAACTCAAAAAAATTCATAAAAAAGTAAACATCTTAAAGTTTCCAATATTTTAGTCAGGGCAGCAAGACTTTATTAAGATCTGCAACAGCTGTTATTGTTGTTAATATAAAAGATTTTTTATAAAGAATTTTGTTCTGAAGGCATAATTTTTTCTTGATTTCTTCATATGTTGTGTATTAATTCTGAACACTATGCTTTTATATTCTTCGTGTTGTGAATTAGTTTGTCAAGTAATTAATTTAAAAAATATAAAATGTAATTCTATGGACATCCAACAACAATATAGCCAAAAACATTAGGGTAAGTGAAAATGACCAAAAATTTTTTTTTATTTTTTGTTTTGGTTTTTTGGTTTGTGTATCTTTTACACTCAAATAATGCACCACTGCCCCATTTGACGACGGAACCACTATAGGTTATGGTAGTTTTTCCAGTTGTATAGGAAAAAAAACTTGTCAAGTGCGTTGATCTTAAGCCAGAAGCATTTGGAGCGATTCCCACAGAATTATCGGAAGTTAATAATAACTTGTTAAGCGCTGATCAGAAATACCTAAATGAAATATATTTCGCAATTTAGTTTTGATCAAGTTTACCTAATAGAGACTTAGGAAAAGAGGCACTCTCGATGGCTAACTAGCGCCAATATTCCGTTTATATACTGGTGCTGCTTAACCATAAGGCAAATGGCAATTTTCATTGTAAAACTCTACATACCAATATGATTTGAATTAAAGTCAAGGCTATCATGTAAACACGTAGACTGTTTTTTTTTTTCGACATGCTTAAAAGAAGTTTATATTTTAGAGATGACATAAAAAGTATTATTTTAAAAACTATAAAAAATCATATTTTGCACACCCTAAAAATATGTTGTTGGCAATGCTACGATTCGAAGCTTCAGAAATAAGGAAATGGGCTCTTCAAGGAGGGTCAGAAAAGAAACTATCACAGATACAGTTCGGGAGTTGTGTCTTCAAGATCTTCAAGTAAATGCTACAAATTACTATGATTGGTAGATTGGGTGAAGGAGAAATTAACAGAACCTGCAATGATAATGAAATATACTGATACAGAAATTTTACAGGTGATAAATTCCTTGAGTTTGAAAAGTTTTCTTGCCTTACTCAAGCAGTAAAAAAGTGTGCCAAGCTCATCACTTAAACTTCAAATTCTGTTTGTGGATCGGAAGTAGGAGATGTTTTCTTTTGGTCAAAAAATGCTAGGCAAGATATACCATAATTTGAATCCAAGTCCCAATTTTTTAAAAATATCACTCTTGGTTAAGGGCAACAAAAAAAATTTTTTTTTATTAAATGTATTTTATGTGACTAAATAAAACACTGAGGCTGCTGGAGTCAAGGTGGTAAGCACGTTCCATGGGTTCAACCTTTGCGGCAGTCAAAAAATAAAAATGTTTTTTGTTAGATCTAAAATTAAAACATGCAGCCTCCTTGTCAGTTCTTTTTCATAGCATATTCGCCATCAAAGTAAAATAATTAATGAAATGGCTATATCTATCTCCTTTTACCACCTGTCTTCTCTTTTATCTATCCCTTTCCTTAAGAATGTAGCACGGTTACAAACTAAGTAGGTTATAATGCCTGAAGTGCTACTTCTCTTAAAAAAAAAAAACACTGAAATACTTTGAATTAAAAGTCTAAAAAAAATTTTAAACCAAATTACTTTTATTTCAATAAATGATCTAATTAAAAAGTGTAAGTCGTCTACGCTACCTCAAGACCTTGACCTAGGAAGCTTATTTATTTTTAGTATGTTTAAGGCTACGGCTAATTAACATGTCAATTAATATCTTTGTGTCGTTAAGTTGTAAATCTAGGTTTCATCTTGTGCTGATGTTTCATACACTCAAAAAACTTTTACACTAACTGTTTGCAGTTTATTTAAGAAGTTTTCAGTAAATTTAAAAATAAAAAAAAATTTAATTTTTTTGACTGCTGTTAGAGAAACAAACGACAATTAAAAATACAAATTTTTGCTGCAGTCAAAATTATAAATTAATTTTCACCTTGTATCAGTAAAAATGAAATACTTTAGTGAAAAAAAAGTTCTACAGTAGAGGAGCACTATTTTACAATAGCTTTAAATTATAAAATACATAAACTGCTAAAAAATATGTCTTTATAAAAGAACAAAATAGTTTATGGAGGAAAAAATCAACAAAATATTAGTGAGTATTGTACATAGTATTTAAAATTTTATGTTTTAAAAAATAATGTTCTCTTTTTACAGGTAGACAGGGAGCCGTGTTGCCATAGCCCACTTGGGCCCATTGATTGGTACAAAACTGAGGCAAGTTATTGAATTACAGATATATCGCTCATTACTAATACAACATCATAATTCAAAATTTAAAATTTTGGTTTTAATCAAACAGATTTTTCGCCATTTTAATTATGCTTTTTATACTTTTTACTTTTTGATTTTCAAGAAAGAACAAAAAATTAAAGCAAATCAAAAATAAGAAGAAAAAATAGCATTTGTATATCAAAATATAATAAATAATCAATAAACATATTAAGACCTTTTGATGTTAAAAATAAATAAGGTAGGGTATTTTTAGAAGCTTGGTTTATAAGAAAAAATCAGTTAATTATACTGTTTTAGTAGGTTAAATTTTATAAAATAAACAGTAATTACTAATGTATTGGTAGGTTGCATTTTGTTAATTAAAATTAATAAAAAAAGCAGTACTCTTTTCTCTTCTGGTTATTTTTCGTGCGTTGGAATAAAAGAAAAATTATTTGTTTTCACATATTTTGTTGGTTATAAAATCAACATTTAAAACCAATTGAAAATTACATTTAATTTAAATGAAAAAGTAGTTGTTAAATGAAAAAGTAGTTGTTAAAAGTGGTTTTTCATTTAAGTTTAACTACATAATGTTCTGAGTGTACAAATTTATATCCGATTTCTTATGTTTTTTCGTAAAATTTTCGCGAGTAGACTTCCAGGACTTATTTAGGAACCTCATTTAAATCTCAGCATTCGTTGTGTAATTTTATAAAACAAGGAAATGTTTGTAATAAGTTGTTACAACAGATTAAAGTTTTTATTTGTTGCGAAACATTTGGTATATAGTTAAAGACAGGGGTGGGCAACCTATGACTAGCGGGCCAACTGCGCCCCTGCGTGCACATAAACTGCGGCCAGCGAACATATTTAAAATTTAAATTTAAAACTAAGAAAAAATTGTATTATTTTGTCTTGTATTCGAACGAAGATATAAAACGGTAACATAAATCGGTCTCTAAAAATCATAACGAAAAAAGTTATGTTAAAAAAAGTTACGAAAAACAAAAATATATTAATGTTTTATTTGCTTTGTATCAAGAATTTGAAGAAATATGAATGGATTACAGCAGTGACTAAAATTCCCGAAAATTTAAAGTCAGAATTGATTAAACTGCGAAAAAGAAAGAATATTAAAACAAAATTTATGTAAATATCAAAAATTTAATTTTATATAAATTTAGATGCTCACATATTTCTGGAGTTAATTTATAATGCAAAAAACAAATATATAATATATATATATATATATATATATATATATATATATATATATATATATATATATATATATATATATATATATATATATATGTATATATATATCAAAATATTATGTAGGTATATATATAGATCGCAAATTACAGACGAGAATTTAGAAATTAGCTTAATAGTTGCTACTACTAAAACAAACAAGCAGTGGCATGTGTCTCATTAAAATGGCTATACTACTTATTATTAATTTTTTGTAATGTTATAGTGCAGTAATCAAAAGTATTTTAAATATATTATTAGAAATATTTTATTTTTGTTCAACTTCTAAAAATTGTCTTCACCGTTTTAAGAAAACATAATTTTCATTTACCTACAGAACCAATGTTAATGGCCAGCTTGAGTTTGGTAGTTTTCAATTTTGGGCCGCATTTCAAAAAGGTTGCCCATTCCTGGTTAAAGATATTTTACGCATAGCTATCGAAATTCACATACATGATTTGATAAATATAAATTGAACTGTTTAAGATTTTAACATATGAATTAAAAAAATATTGCATTTTGACGGATGTGTGATCTACAAAATATAGCATTACATTCTGCTGATGTCTAATTTTAATAAAATATTTTATTATTTGATAATTTGAGATTATATTTCTTTAAGCTCTGCCAGTTTATACACAGTATTGGCTGACACTGTTACCACCTTGATTGGCCGAATGATTTACGATCTCAACATTAAAATTGTATAACGAACAACCGCAAGATCATTCAGAAAATATAAGAATAAGAAATACAAAAAAACAAAAAAAAATCATTGAATACAATACGGTCTTGTTATCTTGTTGTATGTTCGAATATATTGGGTCTAATGAATTAAGCATTATTTCCTTTCTCACTTCTATTTTGTACTTTTATCATTTTATCCGCATCGGCCGCACGCATGAGCAATAAAATTTTATTTTTATGTAAAAAGAATACAAAATGAATATATTCAAATATGCACAAAATCCCTAAATGAAGGTGCGGACACAACGAAAGTCGTAAGTAAAAATATTTTTTATTTTTATTTTGGGTTTGAAGTGTAGTACGTGATTCCAACAAAAAAAAAAAAAAAAATTAAAAAATTTTAAATAGCGACGGTTTGAAAATTCATGCATTTTTAGCAACAAGATATTGGAACATATTTGAAATCAATTTTTAATTGTTTAAAAAACAGGCGACTCTGCTGAAAATAGTTTGAGCCTTATAATAATTAGAAATCAACCTACTACTTTTTCAGCATCTTTTAAATTTGCAATTAACAATACGCTATTAAAACGCCAGTTCGTGTACGTTTAGCAGACTTAGTAATATTTTCCAGTTTTGCTTCAGTATCCCAATTAAAACTAAAAGTGCGACCGGATGAGTGGTTGTATTCACCACAGTAAAGACAATATGTACCTGCACTACTTTAATTTAATTTTTTTTAATATTTGAGTTATAAAATTGATTTATATTTGGTTTATTATTAACTATTAATATAAAAAAGTTAATGCATTCATTTGTCAAAAATATTAATATAATTATAGTGTAAATGCATTCATAATTTATTTAAAAGCATTATTTTTACAAAAGAATTAATTAGAATCAAAATGCATTCTTTATGATCTAAAAATTCCTGAATGCACTCAGTTTAGAACAAAAAAAAAAATAAATATCAATTTTCTGAACCCCGAATGCATTCACTTCGCATCCAAATTTAAATCAATTGTATTTTGAACACTTTCGTTGCTCCTAAAAAGTAAATGAATTTTAAATTTGAATTATTTTATTAAAGATTTTTAAGAAACGTAATTCACTTCACTTTTTCATTTTTTACAGGTACCAAATTTTTTATAATGGAAAATAATAATGGTCAATAATGGAAAGTAAATTTCATTCAAATGGCTGCCTCGGCTGGCCATGCAGTAGCATACACGATCAAACCAATTTGTAAGCACATTATCGATTGTATTTTACAAATGGCTTTACGAATATTGTCCTTTAATGCGTCAATTGTCCCTGGCTTGTCGGCGTAATACTTATCATTCACGGCACATCACAAATAATAGTCCAACGGTGTCTAATCGCAGCTCCGAGGTGGCCAAACGGCATCAGCTCAGCGGCTGATAATGCGATCTTCAAAACACGGCGCAAAACATCGAGAGTAGCTTTGGCTTCAAGCGTACACACAACAATATTCTTTCAGCGGAAGGATAAAACTAATTATGTGTTAAATCAGACATGAGCTAAGTGTTACCATTTTTGAAATAAGCACTAGTTGAAAAAAAAAACGTTAGATAGCAGACGCTATATATCTTCTATAACAAGAAGTATAGAAACGAAAATTTAAACTTATTAAAATAATAAAGTATATACGTATTTTTTAGACACATATTTTCGAAAGGGTTCTTAAATATGTCATTATGTCCTAAAAATAGCGTGGTTGCTGCTCAAGTATTACATTTAAAAATTACAGGTAAACCAGGTGACATACACTCAAATGTTTGATGCAAATTCTGCATTTATAAGAAATAAATGCCTATAAACAAATTTTGCACAAACTCAAAACATTTTATTAAAACATTTGTCAGTTGCTTGTAAGCAGTTTAAGTGAAATTACAGGAAATAGAAATGCCCTTAAAATTAGATTTAGAAGTAGAAAATCAAGTGCAAAAAAATTTGATTGTGGATAAGATTATGTTGTATTTTCGTTATTTTTCATAATGATATTATTCTTATAACATGTTAAAAATTTGTGTATTTATACCGATAAGTCTTTAACATTATTTAAAATTAAGCTTGCCCATCCACTTAAAGTCAGAGATCCTCAAGATGGTATCTTTGAACTCATTTTATACTTTTTGAATACATCTGATTTCCTGAACAATTTGTCAAAATTATAATGCAATTAAATTCTAATGGCGAATAGTAATAACTTAGTTTATTAAAAAGCTAAAATAGCAGCAGAGACTATTGTGGGCTTAAGTTTTGAATATGATCTAAATTAAAGGTAAGATTCAAATCAAACACGTAATCGACATATTATTATGCAATTAGTGACGTGTGAAGAAGATTATTTTCATTTTAAAAATGTATGCAAAACTTCTTGTTTATACTGGTTTAGTTTGGAAAACAAAACAAAACTTTACTTGTCACAACCACTTATTACAAAGCATTTTGTAAGTTATTTGGATTTCTAAAAAGTTCTAAACAGCATCATATCAATGCCTAACACAGCAAGTTATCTGCACGGCGATACATAACGGTACGTCCAGCAAATTATTTTGAATACGATTTTATATTTATTCCTTTTATATTTATTCTCTTTTCGGTTTTTACTTTTTGTAAGAAATCAATGTACAGTGGTAATATCTACCCACTGTAAAAATCTTACATCATCTTCTCTACTCGTTTGCCAAAACAAAAACCCCTCTTCTCGATATCAAAGTAACTTCCGCAGAGTCAATTAAATGAAATATTGTTTGTTAATTGTTGTTTTAATCCCTTCTTAATTCTTTACAATAAAATCATTTTTATAACTTTCACTGTAAATGGTAAACAAAAAAAAAACAGTTTTCCGCGTACACTTAAAATTTCTAAATTTTGTTGCATACCATCAAAGATCCAACTAAGTTTAGTGGAGGTTTAGGAAAACCATATATCATTATCATCAAGGCGAAGCAATTATATTAAATTGTCAGTGTACACTAGGATTTAAATAATTAATATCAAATTGTAGAAAAACCGAAAAAAAGTCATGAAAGTTTAAGATATAAGTAATTATATTTATGAAGTTTAAGATATTATTAATTAATAAAATGAAATACTTAAATTTTTAAAATAATGCTTTATCCATTAAGAGCCGATGACATTTTTAAATTAAATTATAAATGTAGTACTTAATTTTTTCTCTTATTTTATAAATATCTGTCACTTACCCCAATATATGCCTCTTTGAATGAAGTTACTTCACTGAACTACATTTACATTACATACATACATACGTTATGGTAAGTTGATTTCCACTCAAGTACTAGTTATATAAAATATCAAGGTCATTATTTATACCATTATCCCCAAGTTGGTCGAATAAATACGTTAATTGTGTCTCTTGCGACGTTGTGAGTTGCACTTGTTTTTGTATTGTAAACAAATGCTGCGTTGTCACCATTGTTAGGTAATGGCAATGAGGCTATTGTAGAAGCTGTAGCTGTTGCTGAAATATTAATTGGAATTTATGCCAGGACAAAGTTACGAATTTTTGAGATAACAATCAGATTTAAAAAATTTTCTTATTTATTTAAAGAAAAATCTGTTATTCATTCCCAGCAAAAAAAGTGAAAGTTTAAAAATCAATAATTTTTGTTTATTCTAGTTAAGGTTTAATCCATAAAAAACTCATAAAAAATCATGAAAATACTTCTAATAAAAAGCTTGAAAATATAATTCGATTTTATTACAACAAATAAATATTAATAAAAAACTATTAGAGCTCATAATATTAACGAGTTACTTGCATTTATTTTAAAAAATTAAAAACCGTATTCCAATCATTGATTGTTCAATGGTTTTAAGTGTTTATTTAAATGCCAAGCCGTTTTGATAACGTAAACCCATGCTCGCCAATGACAAGCTAATGTTGAAATCATGCGTTTTTCCCCTATATTGAACCAGTTCATTTTAAGTAAAATCCATAAATTACATCCTTCTTTGCATAGCTTTTTTTGCTGGGCTTTGCTATAATTTAACATTTTCATCATTGATGTCTAGCATTGTAGGTATACTGTAGTAAATGTTACAGATAAGTTTTGTTGCCATTGTGTAAAATATCGATCATTGATTTTAATCCTTTTTTCAATGATACTGGTGGTCGTTGACAAGTGGTTGGGATTTATAATGTCGCATCGTTTATGTTCTTAATTTTAGGACAGATCTCAGCAATTTTTTTTTTTTATTTACGTTGGTTAATTTTTTCTATTCCTTTCCGCTTTTAAATTTAAAGTTTTTTATCAATAAATCTTACATTTAATATAATTCATCATTTTGTAATTTACTTTGAAGTTATTTTATATTGGTTAATCTTTCATCTATTTCGCCGTCGTCAGTTGGGGGAATATTCATTTGCCAAGATTTGGATGAAAGAGTTTATATTTAAAAGGATTTTAAATTTTATTACATCTGCTACGATCTTCGCAAATGTTTCACCACCAAAGAATCAAAAAACATATTTACATCCTGTAGGTTTGTAGTGAAGATCCAGAAATGTATATTTATATCTAAGGGACCATGATATTAGAGGACTACAAAAGAGCAAAAGGTTCGAGTACAAAGAACGTACAAGATAATTACAAAATTATATTTCTTTTAAAATATAATCGCTTTATAAGGCATGGAAATATTGAAATTTTGTCATAAGTATGTGATTCTATATAGCGAACGGCTCGGAAGGTGTTATCCTTAGGGTGGTAGATCGTGGATTCGCATAGCTTCGACTTTATCATTTTTTCTATTTCAGACTATAAAAAGTACATCCAGTATAGTTTTCGAAAACATTTGGGCAAAGACGCTACCAAAGTGTTACTTTCTGTGAAAATGATTCTTGAAAATTATGTAACGTTTTTTTTTTAAATAGGGGTTTGATTAAGGTGCGCGTAGTCAGAAAGTATATATTGTCGAACAAATCGATATCCAACTAAAGCTTTTGCAAGTCGCACACAAAAACCCGCAACGAAATAAGTAGTCGTTCGCTTTCTGCTGCTGAATCAATTCGAGCTTAAAAGCGAATAATCGGAGGCATTTGTGTAATATTCTTATCACTAGCTCTGGGTCCTTTATAGCAGTCTGAATTTGTTTTAAAAACAGAAAACTCAGAGAAATCAATTTTTATATATTATTAAAGCGGAGGATCATTGTTCAATGCTAAAAGGATTAATCAGTTGTATATTTAATTCACACTCTTATCTTCTGGTGGTTCTTGGCGATTACTTGCCATTCATCTTATTATATATACCCGCAAGGTAAAATTGCCTTTTGTTATTATTATTATTTAAAAGTGTTTAATCTATTTTAAGGGACTTATAATAGATTTATTTATTTTTAAATACATTTTCTGATTATTGATGGGTATTGGTATTGATTGCTTAACTTAACTGATTATGTCAACTCTTCCTCAATTTAATATAAGCAAACTGCGTCTTTATGTTTAAAAATTTCATTGTCTTACCGATTGAACTTACCGATGGTATTTAAATTATTGTACCGGGTGGCATTTCCGTACTGGTGTCGCCTTTGTCTCCTAATTGTCATAATCTACTGCATTGATTGCAATGAGCGATAATATGCCAACTTTTCTTCATATTTAAACAAATGCAATGAACAGCATTTGCAAAAATATACAAGTTTTATCTTACGACTTGACGTTTGATCATGTTCGCTGTTAAGAAAAAAAAAAAGTTGTAGTCCACATTAAATGTATTTTTGTTGTTTATTCAATTATTCATAACATTTTTCTTTTGTTACTGGGTTTTAACAGAGCTATTTATTTGTGTTCCCTTAATTCTTTGAATAATTTTTCATTTTTAGAGCCTTTAAGAAAATGTAGCGAAATAATTGCTTTAGTGGGATTTTTTCTTTAAGT
The DNA here is from genome assembly GCA_916610165.2 of Gymnosoma rotundatum. Lineage (NCBI taxonomy): Eukaryota > Metazoa > Arthropoda > Insecta > Diptera > Tachinidae > Gymnosoma > Gymnosoma rotundatum. The sequence continues at coordinate 82,475,371 of OU744336.1, forward strand.
CAAAACTTTTTTACTGCAAATTTTTTATAGCTTCCTTCTTTTTTCTTATGGTTATGGTTGAAATCTTAAATTTGTAAGTCTTTTGAAAAGAAAGTGATTAATGTGATTTTAATTTTGAACTTAATACTTTCCGATTTCTGTTTTATTTATTTATGTTTTGTTATTTCTCTTATCAGTTTTTATCTTGACTCATTTTTTTATTATTTAATTTATAAACAGTGAAAATATGGGTGGGGTACATAAAAGATAAGCAAAATGATTAAAGTTGGATTGAAGGCCAAAAGCATTTTTTATTCCGTTTGTTAATTATATGTGGCGGATTATTACGGTCTCTATGTATTTCACTTAACAAATTTAAAGCTATTATTATAGAGGTTAAAGGCAGCGTTGCCAAAATGATGATTTTATCAAATTTTTGATGATTTTTGAACCAAAATATGATTTGATGATTTTTTTTCTTAAATTATTTCTAATTTACAAAAACTATGTTTTTTGTACATTAAAAAAATTTGAACATTAACTGTTTGCAGTTTATTTAGGAAGTTTTCAGTGAAGTTAAAAATTAATGAAAATATGGTTGTTTTAGGAAGAATTTTTTTATTTAACTATTTTTGACTGTTGTTAGAAAAACAAACGACAAAAAAATACTGATTTTCGGTGCAGTCAAAATTATCAATTAATTTTTACCTTGTTTTAGTAAAAATGAAATACCTTATTAAAAAAAAGTTCGTCAGTAGAAAAGCACTCTTCTACAATAGCTTTAAAATATAAAATAAAAAAATATAAACTGTAGGAAAATATGTCAGTTACAAAAAAAAATTTAGAACAAAATAATTTATGTAAGAAAAATATAAAAAAAATATTAGGAAGTATTTAACATAGTATTCAAAATTTGCATTATGTGTAAAAAAAATATGTTCCTTTTTTGCAGGTAGAGAATAAAGAAAATAAATTCTGGACTCTTTAGACAGGTAGCCGTGGTGCCACAGCCTACTTGGGTCCATTGTTGGTCCCGAATTAAGGTCAGTTATTTAAATTTTTTAATTACAGATATATCGCTCATTTAATAATATAACGTCATAACTGGAAATTTATAATTTTGGTGTTAATCATGCAGATTTTTTCGCCATGTTATTTATGCCTTTTATACTTTTCACTTTTGAATAGAATGGGCCCTTATTTCATTTCATGTTTAGAAACTTAGTTTGTCACATTTCAGTTGTGGAGTAAACTTCATACTCGTAACGTAAAGAACACATGGCTTTCTAAAACATCGTCACATTTCGTTTTGTGACTGCATATATAAAAAGTTGGTCTTTTTAAAATGTATCGGCTTTTTACGAACAAAGTAAAGCTCGGTTTTTCTCTTTATAAATGACGAAATTTAGTTTATGACACGGTAGTGGATGTATTTTTACAGCAATAAAGTCATAATTAAAACATTCCACTCTGTTTGTCCAAAACATCCTCTTTAAAACAAACTTGATGCAAGTTTTCTTAAATTTACTTTTTATTTCTGAATCATTTTACAAGTCAAAAACTTCAACTGCGATTATCTCGCAATGATTTTTTTGAGTTAAGACGTTCTATTAGTAAATAAGCGATATGTACTTTAAGTATTGGTTGCACAACTTTAAAAAAAATTTTTTAAAGTACATTATTTTTTCAGCATGAAATAATCCTGAAATCTTTTGATTTTCAAGAAGGAACGAAAATAAGAAGAAAAAATAGCATTTTTGTGTAAAAATATGTAGAATAAATAATCAGTATATAAAGTTATAACTTTTAATGTTTAAAATAAATAAATAATCTGTAGTTTTTATTGTTTTTGTAGGTTATTTTTAGAGAGTTGGAATAAAAGGAAAAGCAGTTAATTTTACTGTTTTAGTAGGTCAAAATTTTATACATTAAAATAAACACAGAAACAGTTATTTTTAATGTGTTGGTAGGTTACATTTTGTTAGTTGAAATAAATGAAAAAACAGTACTTTTTACTTCTCTGGTAAGTTGTTTTTTAGAGCGTTGGAATAAAGGAAAAATTAATTGTTTTTACATATTTTGTTAGTTATAAAATCAACATTCAAAAACAATTGTGAATTACATTTAAATTAAATGAAATGTAAGTGGACCGTTTTTTAAATGAAAAAGTAGTTGTTAAAAGTGTTTTTTCAATTATATTTACCTACATAATATTTTGAGTGATTTCAAGTGTGTAGTACTTTCACTGTAATTGTACTACATAGTGAAGTTAAGTTTTGTATCGGCTTGTTGTAAACAAAACAAAATTTATCAAAGCTTACCCTGTCAAATACATAGAATGTATACGGAAATTTTATACAATTTTATACAAACAGAATTTGTGAACATGAGTCTCTATAACGATCTTGACTTTGAAAACAAAAGTCTATTTTTACACAATGAAGAAGTCTGGCTGTTTTTGTCAAACAAAGGATTTCTAGCTCAAAGCGCAAAAAAATGAATTTATTGAAAATTGTGTGGAATTGTACATTGAGTTGTGTAAACAAATATTAAAACGATCTGAGTTTAACGATACGTTTTTAAAAGAGCTCTCAGGTCTTAACCTTTTGAAAATTATAAGTAGAAAAGTTAATTCTCTGATAGGCTTAATACACAATTTTCCAAATTTATATAGTGAAAAGGATATTCAAAATTTAGATAGCGAATTTAGAGAACTTGGTTTTATAAAAATTTATTGATCATTTTACAACTCTAGCTAATCTTAGCTGTGAGGAATTTTGGTCAAAAGTTTAAAAACAACTCGTGCTGACAACATTACAGCTTTTCCGGTGTTGTCAAAATTTGTTCGAAACTTAATTAGTCTTCTTATTTCTTCAGAAAATGTCGAACGAATATTCTCAATAGTTAATTTAAACAAAACTAAGTATAGAAATATATTAGACAACAGCACTCTCGAAGCTATCTTATACGCAAAAGATTACGTAGCAATAAGTAACTGTTCCTGCTTTAATTTAAAAATATGAAACCCTGTATATATTGCAGTAAAAGTTCTTTGTCAAACCTCGTACAGTTTTACCAATAATAATTGAAATATATACATGTATGTTAATACATGTATTTTAATTATAATTTTTAAATAAAATTTTGTATTAAGAAAATTATGATTTTTTTTTTTCCATAATATAAGTTTTTTTTTGCATATGATGATTTTTTGTCAAAGCTTCTGGCAACGCTGGTTGTTATAATAAATTTATATTAATTGTACTTAAACACTCGTAAATGCCATAGTCTTGCTGTTACAAACAACATTATCTGCATTATAGCGGAAGAAAACTGCCATGATTTTACCAATAGTGTGCGAAAGAGTAATAAAAGTCTGATTAGTTGCAGTTCGTAAGTAATTTTAGTTATAAATTATAACATAAACAAAATGTGGACTGTCTTATCTATCCTCCTGCCTATAACCAATTTTCTAGTTTCGGTATTGTTAATTAGAGGTAAAGATTTTATAATTTTTCCGAAACTACTCACCAGTCTTTATCACAACGAAAATGAAATACAATTCTTATATATGGGCCGTTGCTTCTAAGACTATTTTGGAGTTACTCGACCGCGTGCAGGAGAGAGCGAAGAAGCTCATCGGTGACAGAAGGGTATACAGCTCTATTTATTCACTGGAGCATCAACCCAATGTGGGGTGTTTATCATTGTTTTATCGTTATTACAACGGCAACGACTGCATCACCAATAGAAAATTGTAATTTATAAATCCGGTTAAATAAAAGCATGCATCACCTTTTAATATACGCTTAATCGACTTCGCTATTCATAAGTAGTCGATATATATATATACTTATGGGGTCGAAAATGGATATTGTTGAAATTAGAAATGAAATGTCAAACTTAATTATACCCTTTTTCCACTTTTTGTGGTGAAGGGTATAATATTATAAAACAAAACTATACGTATACTAATGCCATAATAATACAACACTGTGAAAGAAAGCTGCCAGATCTTTCAGCAAGACAGGGCACTTGTTTCCCAAAGTTTGCTTGCAGAGGTGGTTGTAGGGAAACGTTGCTTGAATCATTGGGCACTTTCATAAAACAGCTGTTTAGCTTAACTGCTACGAAACTATTGGCAACACTAACGTCTTAGAATTACTGGTATATTTAAACAATTAAAATTAACTAAACTCTTAAGCGATTTTGCTTTCTTGGAACATTCTATAAACTTGGTCTTCAATGCGATAGTTGGTAGCCCTCGAATTTTCATCTTTAAATTTGCACAACAAAACAAAAAATATTCTAATAAGAGGTAAAAGTTCGCCTATTTTTTACGCCCCTTGTTAGTGAAACTACACTTCACTATTTGGTTACTTGTTTTCAATGTAAAACATAACCAAATATTTTGTGACCGGTATCTTAGGTAGTAAAACCGTTGTTGTACTTTATAAAAATAAGAAAAAATAATCTTGCTTGTGAAATATTCAAATAACATATTCATAAATCTATTATTGAACAGAGAGATGATTTCTAAACTTAACTTGAAAAAATGTGTTAAAGCTACTCAGATGCAACGAAACTTTTTGTTTTCACTTACAATTATTTGAAATAAATTAGGAAAACAATTTTCAGTTCTTTTTAATAACTCTTATTTTATCAATTAAAAAAAAATTTAAAATTGTCTAAAGTTTTATTTTATTATTTTAAAAAAGGATAACATTCTTTTTAAATTTTAATAAATTTCGCAATTACTTAATTACATACTTTTATATTTTTTGAAAGTAAATATGGTAAGATACAACAAAGAAAAAATTAAATATAAATTGAGCAAGGATAACTGCATTTGTCACTTAGCAACAAGTCTAAAAATATAAAAATTGGGATGCAGAATTACAATTTTGTTTATTTATGTGCTAAATGCAATGAAAAATGCGATTTTCTAACTTAGTAACAATAATAAGTTGTAATTGGAAAAGCACAATATGATTTACGTTTAGTAACAAAATAAAATGCAAGCAAGAATGTGAATGTGATAGAAGATCGAACAAACAGAAATCCGCATAAAGACAAGGTTTTTCAGGTTAATTAATGTTTTTGTAAATTATTTAAAATAAGCAAACATCAATTAAGAGTGCTATATTCGGTGATGCCGAATCTTATATACGCTTCACCATATATGTATATCTAGTTGAGTGAAGTAACTCCAATCAAAAAACGGGTATTGGGGTGACAGAGAAATATAAAATAAAAAAAATTTGGTATTGCATTTATATAAAATTCTACATAAAAATGTCATCGGCTCCTAATAGGTAAAACATATTAACAAATATTAGTTTTTTCTTAAAGATCTGTTCAAAGGCTTTTAAATGATTCCCATATTCATATTTAAAGAAAATTTGGTACACAATCATACTTTTCTATGAAAAGTTCAAAGAGGTATATTTATTATTAGTTCTCTTTCGCACTCTATAATGGTTTTTTATACCCTTCACCACAAAAAGTGCAAAAAGGTTATATCCAAGTTTGTCATTCCTTATATATTTCTACAACATCCATTTCCGACCCCATAGAGTATTTACATACATTCTGTCTGAAATAAAAAAAAAAACAAATAAATATGTAAATCTATCAGTAATAGTGTGGAAAGAGGTACTATTGGAAATCAGCATAATCGGTTTATGTCCTTCGAGGCAGCAGGCAAAACACCACGTAACTGCAATAAAAAAATAAATATAGGGGCGATAGAGAATTAAAAAATAAGAATAACACATCAAGTGAAAAAATTAGCGCTCGCCCATATTTCCAAGGTACGGAGCTCTGAAATTAGCCCATTAAGAGCCGATGTCATTTTTATGTATAAAAGGCTAGAAAGTTAAGCACTGTGGGACCAAAATATACTGTAATTTGTTGAAATTTTATATAATGAAAAAATTGGCAGGTGTGGACTAACATACACAGTATGTGCAAAAAATTATTACTTTTGAAACAATCTACTCGATCCTTAATAGATATAAACAAATTAGAATTTGTCATATCTAGGACACTAACAACCTCATTATAGTAAATCTTCCATTAACAACTACTACGCTTTTTGTTATTCTTTTTCAGTATGTAAGACTTTAATGGGAATTTAATGTGATTTTTATCTTCGACTTCTTTAATTATTTTTATGTTTATTTTATTCCCTTTGTAACAAATAAGAAGCGTTAGTAAGACAAAAACAAAAAGTTGTTTTTAATATATGTATTGGCTTCTAAAATAACATGCTAGTTTTTGAAGTCTTTATATCAAAAAAGGAAAATTTTTTTTGCTTTTCTAAAAATTTGCATAAAGGTTTGCTGATGAGCTAGCTTAAGTAACCGAGTATTTTAAACAAGTTTTTAAATTGCTTGCTTAAAGATAGCAGCAGCACTTAAATCTTTGCTTTGCTTACATGTTTTTCAGCAAATAAAAAAACTATATGTCTTAGCATTTACAAAATATTTTATTATAAAGGAAGCAACAGCAAAAATCAAATGCTGAAGCAAATGCGTTTCTTTCTGCAGAAAAAAAAGTGGAAAAATAAAGTGGATTTTTATTTAAAAATGTTATGGGTTATTAGACATTGCAACAAATACTTATATTTTATTGGCAAGTTGCCAATAAAATAATAAGATGCAAAACACGAAATTTATAAATTGTTTCTAAAATTTGCTACTATTTAATTGATTCAATAATTTTTAAGCCGACACATACAAAATATTTTTTTTGCTTCATACCTGTTTTGAAATTATAACATGTAGCATGACAGCCAATGTAACTGACGGTGTGAGCAAATAAAGTTTAGCGAAAAGTTTATGTTTTTTGATTGCATTCCTTTACAAACTGCTTTTAATAAGTGCATGTCTGTTAATAGGTATTTTTATTTTACTTCTTTAACTTGAGATTTTGTTAGCAGTTACATATTATTTATATCACTTTTTTATATTCGCCTTTTGCCAGATAAAAACAGACTTTGTGGCGTCTCACACAAAACTCAAAACAAATAATTACGATTAATTTGATTGAAAGTTGTGCTAAATCTACTTCTTTTTTTCTGTTTTTTTTTTTTTTTGTACAAGTTTGCCGTAGTTCCATTTTCTTGGTTGTTGGTTACTAACAATTCTTGTTTATTTATGTACATGTTTTGGTTGTTAAAAACAGTATAATTTAATTTCGTTATTTCTTGGTTTTTACATAAAAATCTTTAAAGCGACCTTGATAACTTTTTTTGTTTGTTGTATATTCATAACTTTAAACAACACACATGCATATTTACTTTTAGTTTTTTAGTAACATAAAAATGACTGATAATTACAGAGGATTTTTTTTTTTCGGTTTAAATAAACAAACAAAACATTTCGCCAGCAAAGCAAAAAAGTCATTAAGAATGGACAAATGAAAAAGTATGATTGGTAGGGTATGTGTTGTTTTATCTGCTGCATTGTGTGTTTTGAAAACAATATAAAATAAAATTACAGGTCAGTAGTCATACTCCCATATAATTTAAAATCTCCAGGTAGGAGGTGTCTCCCTAAAACAACGATAATTTTAACAGATTGTTTACTATTTCAGTTTAATGTGTAGGCAAATACATACAAACATGTATATAAACATGAAATTATAGACTTCCTGGTTAAACAAAAACCATTGTTTTAAACTCAGATATATGCAAAATATATTCATATAAAATATGAAATATAAAAAATGATTACAAAAAAATATAACAATATTAAACAAACAGCCTTGTAAAATGTAATTCCTAGAAATTATTAATCATTCGTTAAACAAAGACGATGTAATACATTTGCAAATTTTTTTGTCATTACTAAATGGTAAAAAATTATTTAATTGTAGTTTTATAATTAATAACTATTTCGTTTGTTTTTTTTTTTTGTGATTGGAATTCAGAATTTTAAGATATTTTTTCTTTTCAAAGAAACCGCCAGATCTTTTTTTTTTCTACAATTTTCTCATAACTGTGAATAATGTTTTTAACAAGTGAATGTTCTAGCAAAGCAATTGTGGAGATTGTTATTTTAAAAGCAAAAAATTCCATTCCAAAAAATTATTTAATAATTTAATCATATGAAATTCTTGAAAATGTAATCACATTTAATTAGTTATAAATAATAAGAAATGTTTGTATTGTATTATTTAATACAGAATTTATAGAAACTTTAATTGATACCCATTGTGTAAACAACGTTATAAGACTTTTAGTCTTGTAGAGTATGTTCCCTAAAGGGAACTAAGTCTGATGGTTCAATCGCGGCTAAAGAGTTGAACCGATTTAAAAAAAAAACAATTGCATTTCACTCTGGGGAAGAGAGAAGGGAGATAAACGGGAAAGAACGGTAGTTTTAATAGATCCACTGATGAATATTATATAATCTAGTAGGCCATCGCTTTTCTACTAGAATGGGAAACGAACAACTGATGTATAACAGTCATGATTTGCTGTATTTCCCAGCCTGTTTAAACTAAATTTTTACTGTGTGTGGGCGATGTAGGAGGCCTGTTTCTAAATATTTGTTTTTTTTTTCTCAGCAATTAGTCTTTCGGTGTGAAAATTTGTTTCTGCTCAGTTTTGATTGGAAATACAGGTTGGATAAGCGCTAGAATGTCTCACGTAATAGAACCAGGCAACGTCGTGTATAAAAAGCTGGTAAATAAATAAATAATAAATAGTTTTTGTCAAGAATAAGAAATAAAAATTCAGATATAAAACTTAAAATAAAGACAGAATATAAATTAATAAAAAGAAACAGCGCACACAAACATTCTATTAACTATCAACCGAAGCCCATCTATTTTAAAATTAAATTTTGCAGCCAACATCCTGGAACTCATCCTTAAAAAAAACCTAGAAAAACCAACAAAATTTTTTTATGTGAATCTTAAAAGCTCAACTAAATCTATTTACAGATTTGTATCATTCATTTCATTTTCTCAAATACCACAGTTTATTTTAATTTGTGGTCACTTTGACACAAACAAATTTATTGTAAATAAAAATGACTTGTTGACTATAACTCAGGGTGGCATGTCATAGTGTCCACGGATATAATGTCCATGGACTTTATGTCACTAATGAAGGCAGTAGCGTGCACAGGGGCTCCTCTTTGATATGGCAGAATGCTTGAGGGGCGATAATAAATAATATTAATTATAGTTAAAACATTGAGAATATGTGTGTTAATAATTAATATTTTACAACAATAAATATACAATATGTATGAATATTAAATATTTATTTCATACATATTATTAAAACCAAAAACTCTTGCTCGACGTAAACACACTGGCTCCAATAACTTGTTTGGTATGGCAGCTGCCATACCTCCTATACCCATGTGCACGCCAGTGTATGAAGTTGTCATAATTTCCGCACTTAAAACACCAACGGCTTCGTTTACCATAGATTGCTTGCATATCCGGCTGGCAGCGCCAATTTTCTTCGCTATGATATAATATAATATCCATTAATCTTCGTCACCATCTGGTGCGACAAAATGACTAAGAAAATATAACCGTGAACGTTATGACATGCCACCATATTCACCGTGATTAATAAGGCCGTAAATAAATAGAAGTTGGTGATTTATATCTTGGCATTGTACAGTTGTGAGCTAAAAGAGCAAAAACATTTCCAAGTACATCAAATTGAAAAATGTTTGACCCACGCATTTGCATTTATTTTGCTTCAGTCTGACTAAAGGCCAAAAACGCAATTTATAAAACAATTAAAAAAAAAAAGCCAACAGTCATCACGAAACTAAACTTCTTGTAGATATTTATTTTAGTGCTTTACAATGTTGGAGGTTTGTCGTTTATTGTCTTATAGCAAAATGTTATTATATAAAAATAAGATTATTTTTTCCTCTTTCCTATCCTCCTCAAGTCTTGTAAATATATGTTATGTTATTAAGATTCAAGACAGATTGATGACAAAAACTTTAGATTTAAGCAAAAAGCAAAAGCTTTTGAATTAAATGATAACATTTTTAATTCATATCCAAATTAAATGTTTCATTGAGACAAGTGGGTATTTACTGTGTTTCGTTTCGTTTTATAAAAAATCAAATAGTCATTCTAATTGTAACTTAATATTTTCTCTAAATAGTGGCACAAAATCAGTTTATTTATTTATTTATTATAATTATTATTATCGTAATTATCAATAAATAAGCTAAAAGCTTACTTTTATTTTTTACAATAAAAAATTTCTCTGAACATATAACGTTTTACTGACGACGTTTCCACTGCGCACTTCGAAGTGTAACAAACTTGTATTTAAACGTATTTGTTCGACAATGTACAAGTTTTCAACAAAAACATAAGTCAGCGTTGGAATAATATGCCTAATTTGAACACTTTATGGATTACTACGGATGGATGTAAGTTTTATGATAACGAAATATCGATATTTCAACTACATATATGAAAAATTTAATCCTTTCGGATTTTCATACTTAGTTTAAGAAGATTTCGTAGTTGTTACAAATATACAAAAAACTGTATTTAATTTTTGTTATTCGGTTTTCTGCATTTAACTTTATACTTAAATTATACTTATTCTATAACAAATATTTGAATACTTATTTTATATAAAAATAAAAATTCCAACTCTCTATCGTGAATTGTAATTTTTTTAATTAATAAATATTCCACCTTTCATTGCCAAGAAAATACAACGTGCAAATAAATTACAGCAATCTCAGTTATTGAAGTTTAGAGTATTTTTTTGTTTTCTTTAATCTACTAAAATCAACGTTTCTCTCCAAGCAATTACACACAATTTGCTTAAACTAAATTATAATAATTACCCGGAAACTAAGCATTACGATGAATTACTGCTTGCCGGATTAAACAATTGTGTTGCTTTTTTATTGTTACTGTGTTTTCGCTTTGGCTCTTGTTGTAGAAACTTAAGTTGGCAGCCAAGTGTTGTCAATTCAATTTGCAATATTACAGGTATCACTTCACTCTCTATCAAATTCGGTAAAACACTGACAAAAAAAAAACTAAACCAGTCCTGAATTGACTGTATAAAACCTAGATTAAGTAACACGTTGTGGGAGCAAAATGTCAAGAGGATAATTGTAACAAACCAGCTGCCACTAGCACCACTGTTATTGGTTCACAAACTGTGGATTCAATAATATATATTTTTTTAATTTCAAAAACAAAACCAGTAAAGTTTTAAAAACGAACTCTATTGTTGTGGGTACAAAAAAAAACTTTTAGGTTTTGTTTGCACTTTTTACTTTTTGCATAACTAAGGTACGGTCAGATATGTCAAATATTTGAACATCAGTTACGGGAGTAAGAAAGTAGTGTTAAAATACAAACTTTACGTGACCAGTATTTGACTCCTTAAAGTAAAAAGCGGCACGGCTAATGCCAATGAGAATTTTCAATATAATATAATAGTAATATTTTACTCATTACTGCATGTTTTGTTGGTGTAGAATAAAAATATGCTACACAATTTTGCAAATGCTATGATGGAAGATCATTTGCACAAGATTGTGAATTGGGCTAATAAATTTAATTTAAAAGTTATCCACGTTGCATAAACAGGTGAGAGAATAAAAACGGCAACATATTTCATTTAAAATTTATGTCATAATCATTATAAAATTTATCTTTACAAAAATTGAATTCGCTTTATTTTATTTGTTATAAATTAAGCGGTGTGACTCAAGTCTTAGCGGCAATTTGTTTATTATTGATTGTCATTTCTAATCGGTACTAAAATGTAAGTTTAACTTAACTCTCAGTGGCAAGTGGTATACAAATGAGCTTTAATTCTGAATGGTTAATTTTTAAAATGAATTCGCCAAGAGATTAATAAACATAATATAATATTAAATTAATTGGGTTGAACATTCAAACATGAACATCCAAAGTACACAGCCAGTGACGACGGTTATTACCGAAAATTATAACAACAGTATAATATAATATTTTGGTTAATCTTATAATTCGAACAAATCTACTTTTAGGGAATTTGTACACAATTCTATGCAAATTTTCAGACAGATTTTGGTAGCAATCATGCTTTTTTTTTTGTAAAATTTTTTTGATTCGCTGCTGCAAAAAGTAATAACCAGATTGACAACAAAAACAAAAAGCAATTTTTGCAGGTTTTAGCTTTAAATTAAAGAGCTGTACCTTCATTTTCGCCATCTTCACTCGTTGCCGCTCAGAAACCAAATTAAAATTAGAATTAGTTCAAATATTTTAGTTTTATGCCGTTCAATACCTTGCCTCATACTACGGGTCGTTGGTCTAAGGATTTTTCTAATACATAAACGAGGCTGCTTCCGAAGGAGCTTCAAGCTAAGAATATTTTTTAATTTAATGAAATTTCTATTTCTGTTGTTAAAATTCCCATTTTGTAGTAAATTTTATAGTCTTTAACGAGCATTGTTTATCACATTTCGAAGCAGTTTTACATCATAAAGAATTAAAAACAGAATAGGCTTTTCATAATTTTCAAGTTAGAAAGGCGTCGGGAGTTTTTTTTTTCAAGATTTACCGATCAAACAAAAGGCAACGCTTTGTATTTTGGCACTTGAGATTAACGCCAAGACAAAAATTGGAAAAATATATAAGTAGAAAATAATATTCAAACTGTTGGGCGAATTAAGAAGATAAATTTGCAATCTAATGAAAATTTGATCTGATTGTCGATTCCGCTTAAATTAGTTTTTATTTTTATTTTAAATAAGTCGTTTGCCAAAAATTTGTTACAACAAATTTGTTACAAATTAAGTGCATCTACCTAAATATTATTTTCATTTATTTCATACTTTGTCGTTTTTATCTCTCAAGAAAAAAGCATAAGCAATTAAGCAAAATAATGTTATACGTTTTCCGGGTAGTGTACGAAACAGCTTCTAGATTTAACCATGAGACAAAAAATTGCTTTATATTTTAATTTTTTATTCAATTACTATCAAGTCAATCAATCTTTTGCGAAGTCAAAGTAAATTTTACTCATTTTTCTGAATGCATTTCAACGTTTCCGTCTCGTGGGGTTTGTTTTAATGCTCACTGATGATGAAAAAAAGCAAAGAATGGGAAACATAATAGCCCATTTCACAATCTTGTGCATCATATAGTGCATCATAGCATTTGCAAGATTGTGTAGCATATTTTTAGTCTACACCAACAAAACATATGGTAACGAGTAAAATATGCTACACAATTTTGCTAATGCTATAATGCAAGACCATTTGCACAAGATTGTAAATTGGGCTAATATTTTCATTTAAAATAAACTTTTTCTTTTTGTACGAATACATTTTTGCATGTGTGGAATTAAAGTTGGTATTAGAAGAGCTTTCTTCTAATAAAATTTTCGTGTGAGCAGCAGACCAACCTTAAAGCTTCGCCTGTACAACGCACAGTTGCGCCCGTAGAGCAAATGAGGTTGCAAAAACCAAAATTTTTATGAGCGCCCACGAAGTTTTGAATAAACCCATGTTATAGGAAACTTTTGAACGATTTCAAATATGCCACTCTTAATAATATCACATATTTAGTTTAAAAGATATAACCGTTCAAACCGTTCAATTTTTAGTCAATTTGTTGCGATTTGTATAATAATAAAAAAAATTAACTATTTGCTTTGTGTTTCTCCTGGTAAATCACTATTTAATCCGTTTTTTCACTATTTTTCAACTTTGACGGAAAATAAAAAAAATCTATATTTTTCTATATTTGCCATATTTACAAAACCTGCTCTTTGATTATTTCTTTACATAATTCAAAAGGTTTTATCTGCCCTTACGTGCCCGTTTGGCTTCTAGAGGTAAAAAAGGTTAAAAAGACATGGTTGTAGAAATTGTATGGCGTCCATCCCTTATATGTTTTGACTGACAGTAGTTTCTTTTTAATGGTAAATTTTTGTTTAAATTTTTTTTTAGTAGTAAATTTTTAGGCAAGGAAGCATAAGCCTATATATTGTAAAATAAGCACAATACCTGGATTAGTCTACGACTAAAAGTTGGCGCAACAATTACTGAAACCTTTAAACAATTTAAGTATTGAAAACATGGCGTTGTACAATTTAAAATTATTTGAACTGTTTAGAAAGTCAATCACACCAAAGTTTTTCACGGAAGCTGCTTTAGAAGAACTTGATAGCTTATACGGAAATATTGAGAGAAGCGAAATTATAAAAAATAATTTTTATTTGATATATACAAATATTAAGGCAAAATGGGTGAAATCTAATCGAACCATTCAGAACTTCAACTCCAAGGACTGGCTAAATGAAGACACCATCCTGGCTATATTGGCAGTAGATAAACCAACCACATCAATCAGAGAAGCAAAAGGAAGGCAAAAAAAAGTATTGAGGAGTGTTCAATTTTCACAAGAAAGAGGAAACTTGCCGATGCCACCAATGACTTTACCACGAAGCATTTATCGGACGCGCTGGCTATTAAATATACAAAGGATAGTGAAAGAGTTAGGTCTCAGATAACCAAAGCTGTTGCTGATGCAAGCCAACTGCGACTAAAAAGGATTAAGGAAAGCATTCCAACGCCCACAAACGCACACATTAAAAAGTATGGTTCCGAAGAAGCCTTGGCCTTGTTTATGAACTTTCCAAAGAGAAACTACGGGCATCTTTAACGCGACACGGCGCTGACATTTTATCCAAATACAAGCATATTACGCAAGCCAAAATAAATTCTCGATCACTGCATACGGAGTTTACGGAAAGCCAATCTGCAGGATCTCATGGGCCATACAGAAAAACGGTGGTTGGAGAGTCTTCCTGAAAATGAGGTGAAAATTCTTCCTGAGAAGTTGACATTGATTAGCAACTGGGGCTGGATATCTTCCGATGACGCTACAATATCGGACGGAAATATGTTTATGGCATCTGTTGTTCCTTTGCGGCTAAAATCTGATGTTTCCCTACACTGGAGAAATCCACGCCCGTCATCAGTGCATTATTGCCAACCTATAATGTTTCTGGAATTGACAATCAAATCGTGAAAAGATTGGGAACGATCTTGGATGTTTTAAACTGCAAAAAAATGTCAATTCTACAAAATATGGAGAATATGCGTCGAAAACTGCATCTCTTTTAGCAGAAATGTATCCACAGAAGAAGTTGACCCCGACCGTCCATCAAATATTGGCGCATGGCAAAGATAATTGAGTTCCAGTCTTTGCCAATTGGAGAGCTTTCTGAAGAAGCACAGGAGTCTCTTAACAAATTTTATAAAAAATATAGATTGCAGAAGACATTCAACACATCAAAGGTAAGGCAAAATGAGGACGTCTTCAACATGTTGGCAGCATCTTCCGATCCACTTATTTCTTCCCTGCGGCATGTAAAGTCACGAAAAGTGTTAGAAAATAATTATAGTTTAGAAATGCTTAGTCTTTTAGATATAACTTCTCTTACGATTTGTGATGAATATTTTACAGAAAATTGAAAAAATTAATTTTAAAAAATTATTTTTTTTTTAATTTGTTGGGTAACAATTTAAAACATAAAACCCTAAAGAAAAAAATAAAAACTATTTAAAAATGTAAAAATAATTTTTTTTAGTTACCATAAAATTGATTTTTTTACTAATTTTAACTTTGATAACCCATAAGTAGGCCCCTACAAAGCGTAGCACCCTTTCATTTCATAGGCTGAACAGTTATCTATCATATGCTGTTTAAACTGTTTAATTATCTTATTCGGTTCAAAAGATATGATTTTTGCAACGAAAAAAACTCAAATGGCGCCACTGTGCAACGTAAGAAAATTGATACATATTTTTTTGCTCAAAATATCCATTAAATGGAAATATGAGTTAAAAATTTTGTATTTTTTTTAGCAAAATAAATTATTAACTTTTTAGTTTTGTATTTGATAATTTTCTTAGGACTGGCCTTTGTGGGCCACGTTTTATTTTATAATGATTCTGCTACTATGAAGGAGTCGGTTTTCTGACCGTTGTGTTTTCACTCTTGAAAATATTGTGAAGTTTTTACTATTACGCATAATGTATTGACGACAAAAATATATTTTATGCTCATTTTTTATCTTTAACAGATGGTATGAAAATTTGAAGGGAAATATCTAATTAAATAGTCAACTGTACGAGTATACGGTTACGGAAAAAACCAAAATGTAATCAATATTTATGGTTACGGTTAGATCTATTGCATTATGGCATGTCCTCAATAATCAAATACAATTTTTCCAATAAGGTTGGTTTGAACAGCTGTTTTATATCCTTATGAAACCTTTAAGTGAACATAAAGCAAAAAAAAAAATCAAGGAAACTTGTTGCTAAATTATTTTCTATTTAATTAAGCTTTGGGTCCTTATATTTTTTATTAATATTTTTTTTTCAATATTTCGGTACTTTCGGTACAAAATTAATTTTGTTTTTTTGATTCAATATCAATATTAATTTTGTTTCCTGAAGAAGGTACGCAGAAAGTACCGAAATATTGAAAAAAAATATTAATAAAAGATATAAGGACCCGAAGCTTAATTAAATAGAAAATAATTTATTAAAAAAAAGGGTCAAATAATCATTATTAAACTAATTAGGAAACTTGTTGCCTTAAGTTTTATTGCCGAACTATAATTAATTAAAACTATACATTTTTAAATCTAAAATACGTGTTCAAACAATTAAGATAACAGATTATAGTAATTATTGTAAGAACAATTGTCTAAAAGGGCAATGTGTAAAATTTCTCGTGTATTTCAAAAGTAGCAAATTAAAAAACAAAAAAAAAAAACAAAAAAAAAACAAATGGCGCATTGCAATAGATGTCCTTAGAGTTTAGTTACTGTTGAACTGTGTTGAAATCAAGTTTGCGTTTGAAAAAATTGGCGCTCGTCCATATTTTCCGAGTTACGGGCTTCTGAAATTAAAAAATAATTTTAAATGTCAATATGGGTATCATTTAAAAGCTTTTGATGAGAGTTTTTTTTTTAGGATATATTAAAAATTTTTTAAAATGCTTAACCCTTTAAGAGCCGATGACATTTTTGTGTAAAATTATGATTAGTAGTACTTAATTTTCTTTCTTATTTTCTAATTCTTTGTCATCCCAATATTTGCTTTTTCAATTTGAGTTGCTTCACTAAAATAGATTTACATAGATGACGAAGGGTATAAAAGAATCGGCATAGCAGAATATAGCATTCTTACTTGTTATTTTTAATATTAAAGATGACCTTTGGAGTAAAAGATTTAAATTTTAAATGTTCAATTTAAAGAATTTTGCATATTATTTTATTGTATTTACTCATTAAGCATAAGAATACCTATAACTTTTTTGTCAAGGGATATTTCCAAATTGTGACTTTTTAAAACTGAATTTTAACAACCAAATTATAACTGTGAAAGTTTGGTTTATTATTAAATTTTATTTTTTATAGTTATAATAAGCTGTTAGTCATGTAAAAAGAAAAGTTTTTAATTTCAATCTTCAATTCATAGTTTTATGCTTTATCTTATAAAAAATATTCTTGACTATTTAAACATTTATACTAAAGCAAATTCATTCTTAAAATTACATAACCGCTTTTATTTGATAAAACTTTCAATTAATGGAAGCTAAAACCATTGGAACAAATAAGTTTTTTTTTAAATAAAACTAGCGCAATTATAATTTGGATATGTGTGATGTGTGTACTGTTTCAATTACGTCTTACAAGTATATGGCTGTATTGCTTTATAGTCAATAATGACATTAGACTGCAATTCTAAAGGAGTAATAAAATTACTAAGGCTTAAAAGATTATTCTTATATTTATAGCTTTAAAGGCTATTAGTTTATTTAACTTAAAACATTAAAATATAAAATATAAGGAATAAATTAAGAGTAATTCAAATGAAGAAAAATATGAAAAAATTATTAAAATTATCATAAATAAATTATTATAAATAGAGTTATATATTCAACTATTTTCATAATAATTTAATATGAAAGCTCTATAACATAATCGTATATAAAAATATAAAGTAATTAATGTTATTAATACTATATATGTTAATAAAAAAAAATTTATTATTAATGGATAATGATTGAATAACAATTCATTTAGGTAAGAAACCCAAAAATGGAGGTAATCCTCCTAAAGATAATAAATTAAGAAAAATATAATATTTTAAAATTTTTGAATTAAATAATAATGAAAATAATAAAAATCACATGTATTTGAAATATTCGTAGATGTTTTAAAATGCTTCATTAAAGCATCAAGAAATCAGGACATTTTTTAATTGGACTGAAGGAAGTATTTGTTTCTTTGTGTTCACACATTAAACACATTTAGTCATAAGTTCTCTATAATATTTTTTCTGACGTCTTAACTTCAGTAAAACATATAAAGCAAACGAAAAAACTATGTCTTAATTGTGTGTTCAAATACCATTTTTGCAGGCCTCTAATACCATTTACACTCAAGCATTTAGTTATAAAAGAAATGACTAGATTTGCAACTAGCTGAGATTGGTTTCGTGCCTAAGTATACAATACTGATTCAAGAAGCAATAAATGGTTACGAGTTGTGTGCAATTTTGCATTCATAGTTGTTTACAAATAGTAAATAGAATGTTTTCTATTTACTTGTCAATATAAATATAAAAAAGTAAAGAAGCAAAAAATCATTTGCAGGTTAGAGTCTTTTAAGAAATATCTCTGTTACTGACAATCAGGTTAAGAATGTTTTTATTTTTTATAAATATATTTAAACTTACACTTCAACGAGAACCCAAGTCTGGCTTAGGTGTTTTTTTTCACCTTTTCGTTTGTTCAGCTGCTGTTCGTTAAAGAATAATCAAATGGTTTTTGTGGCTTTGGCACATTTCATCTCCAATTTGTATGCATACTTTTTTATTCAAGATAGTTTTTTTTTGCCAATATTCCGTTTAAAATTAACTTAACATGCCACCTGTTTGGCAGACCTCTTTACTTTGGCTGTCTAGAATAAATTATTTATATTTTCTTTTTTTCATCTTCATGTTTTATTTGATTTTTTTTTTGTTAAGTAGAAGTAGATGTGTATTTCGTATCGCCTTCGTTGCATTCATATCAGTTAATTAGTTATTTTTCTTTATTTTCATTTGCATATTCCACCTTTTTCTATTCGTTTTTTAATTTTGCAAATATTTGTTTTCATCTCAAAATCACTCTCACTGTAAAATTCTTCAATTTTATTTTGTTTTACGTCGGGAAAATTGAATTTCTTTTGCATACTGACACACTTTATGCATTTGTTCTCTTTTCTTTGCTTTAAGTTTTTTGACATTCTTGTTTTAATACGTGTTAAATCTTTATACCCTACACCGTCATAGATAGGATAGTTTTGTAGCGTTTGATATTTGCGACAGCAGAAGAAAAGATTTTCCAAAGATTAACTAAAAAAATTATAGGAAGAAAGAACATTGAAAACTGTACTGGCATTTTACACCACCACACAATGCTAAGGGCCAGCTCATAATAATAATAAACAATAGCTAAAAACAATGGGTAATAAACTACAGTTTATCTTTTTATATGTACAAACTTCTTGCAAAGTGTTGAGCTTATTTCATAATCTCTGAACGTAGAAGATACTATACCCATCGAATACTTCTCATTAATGTAGGGACACCATTATAAGCACAGTGAACGACTTGGAAGCGGCGAATTTTCAATACTATTAGATCGGACAATTTTAGGTTTATATGGACATGTAATAACCAAAAATGTTCTTCATGTCCAATAAATTCCTAATTTAAATATGCAAACAAATCAACGATTTTAAGTTTTAGTTATCTTCTTTTCTTAAAATTTATTTAGAAAAATATACATATACAAAATATTGTATTAACTTGCTTATAAAATAATAAAATTGAGACCAGCGGAATGCAACGCATTTAAGCATTTAACCTGAAAGTAATAATTGAACTCTTTTAGGATGTTATTTTAAAAACTGGGGCTGCTGTAGTCTAGGTGGTAAGGACGTTGCCTACAAACCGTCTCCCCTGGGTTCAACGCTTACGGCAGTCATAAATAAAAAAATGTTTTTTTTTCTGTTTAATGGTGTATATACATATTTAGATCTAAAATTAAAACATGTTGGTACTTCTTCATAGCATATTCGCCAGCGAAGTAAAACAATTAATAAAATGGCTATATCTATCTCCTTTAACCACATCTCTCTCATCTATCCCTTTCCCAAAGAATGTAGCACGGTTACAAACATAAATATACCGAAACATAATGGACCGAATTATTAAATGCAAAGTATTTATAAAATTTATCTAACTGTAGCGGCGGACCTTGTTTATATGTAGAACTTCAATAGGAAGAAAATACATATTATATGCAGGTCATGTTTTTTAATGTACGAAATTAAGGAAATAGAGATGACATTTTGGACTTAAATAAATAACGTTTTTAACCGACATCAAAATAAAAAGGAGATTAAAAATTCATCTGAATGTTGTGTTTTTATATTTGTGCCTGCAGGACAGTCATTTTTGTATTGATTTTGAAAAATTTTCTTTACTTGAACAGTTATGCTCTACAGATTGCCACAGTTCATGATTTTTTCTTTTTTTTATTAGGACCAGCACTCAGGGGATGACCCCTACTTATCCAATGCATTGTACCACAACTAGCCAATTAGGTTGTGGGAAGGGGGATAAAGGGAGTAGTGCTTGTGGACATTTGATTTGAATTCTTGCACATTAAAAGTGGCAGGGAAGACCTCTGCGGGGAGTTTATTCCACATACGAACTGTTCGGCTAAAAAAACGAATTCTCTCTGTAGTGCGTAGTGTGATTGTCCCCGTGCAACATGTATGTTTTTTACATGTGTTATGAACTACAAGGGACGCCAATTTAAAATGTAAAAAATGCGTATCTCCGTAGTTTGAAACAACAAAAGGTAACAAATAAATAAATCCAAAAATAAAGGGTGTCTTTACAAGTGATGTACATTGACTTAAATGGGCCTATCTTTTGAACCGCTATAGACAAACGCTTAAAAATTAGACAGAATGTCGATTACTATGATCGTTATAATAATAACTATAATTGTTCAAAATTATAAATAAAAGGATGCTCCAATAGTTCATTTAGTTTCACGAATATGACCATACTTTTGAGTAGTTTTAGACAAGCGATTAAAATTTACTAAGAACCTGTATTAGTTAAAGTTTAATTTGGAAATCAAAGGGTGTCCCAATAGTTATTGTAATTTGATGTATGCATACTAACTTTTAAGCCGTTATAGACAGACAGCTGAAATTTGTAAGGAACCTGTTTTGCTCTGTCCGCTATAACAACAAGTATACAATCTAAATTTTGAAATTAAAGGGTGTTTCCATAATTTATGTAATTTAACCTTTATGGTCCTATCTTTTAAACCGTTATATACAAACACCCGAAAATATCCACTACTACTTTGTCTGGCAACAAATATTTAAATATTAAGGGTGCTAATTGACGTGTATGTATGATTGTATGATGTTAATTGATGTGTATGTAGAGACAGGCGGTTGAAATTTACCAAAAAACCGCTACTGCTAATTCCGCTACAGCATCAAGTATAAAATTTTAATTTAAGAAATTAAGGGGTACCCCTATACGTGATGTTATTTAATGCATGGACCAAACTTTTTTAGACGGGCAGATGACAATTAGAAAGAACCTTCATTGCTAACACCGCTGAAACAACAGGTATAAAATTTGGTGTTGGGAAATAAAGGGTATCCTAATAGTTATTTTAAATTGACGTAAGTAGCTAAACATTTTAACCGTTATAAACAAACAGCTGATAGTTAAAAGAAACTTGTATTGCTAAGTTCGTTACAGCAGCAAATATAAAATTTCAATCTTGAAATTGAAGAGTGCCCCTATAATTGATGTTATTTGATGTTTGTGGCCAAACTGGTTGAAATTTGCAAAGAAACTGTATTGTTATGTCCGCTGTAACAAGAAGGATTTGGAATTTAAAGTTGATGTAATGAGTTGAACAGTTGTATACAGATGGATTAAAATTACAAAGAATCTGTATTGCTAAGTCCGCTGTATTATAAAGTATACAATTTGAATTTGGAAATCAAAAATTGCTCCTATAGTTGATGTAATTTGTTGCATATGTTCGACTGTTGAACGGTTTTTTAGACAAGCATCTAACTCCGCTACATCAGCAAGTAAAAAATTTGAATTTGGAAATTAAAGAGTGCCCTTGTAGTTGTTATAATTTAATGCCTATATACAAAATTTGCGCTGCTGATTCCGCAATAACTAAAATATATAATCTGGATTTTTATATTAAAGTGTGTCCCAACGGTTAATGTAGTTGGATGTATATGGCCAGACTTCTGAATCGTTATAGAAATATAGCTGAAAACTGTTTTGAAGTTGTTTTTTTTTTTGAATTTACAAGTAAAAGCTGTTCATCAGGTATAAGAAAAATTTGATGTAGTTTTTTTAAAAAAAAACGTCTTTTTAAACTGATAGCGAAATAGCAAAACTAGAGTAAGAAAAATAATTGTGACAAATCTCTCAGCACTCAGCAGTTAAAATATATGCTCAAATACGTTAAAATTTTATCTTATATAGAGCACCCTTTAAATTTAGCACCTGTTGCTATAGCGGTCGTGTTAAATAAAACTCTTTGTAAACCCCATTAAGGCCATTAATGGAGTTAGGGAGTAATAAAGATGTAAAACATACAATAATTGATAGCACTTCAAGAAATTATCGTGAATATTTAAAGACTTTGTTTAAGTTGAGAAGCATCTTACTAGAAAATAAAGGTTTTAAATATCTACAACAATGACAGTAATTAGACTTTAAACCTTATTTTATCGCTGAAAGTGGTTTCTAGATTAAGAATTATCCCGATTTTAGTTGATTTTTTTTTTATTGTTCAATTACATTTTAAAATTTTATTATAAAAATAGATATTTCTGGTTATAATAACTATTAGAATATTCAAAGTTTACTTTGTTTTTAACGAGAGGACCGTTTACAAAAAAAAAAAAAAAAAAAACAAAGAAAAAAGAAATATATTAGTTTATTTGACCTATGTAATTAATTATATTTTCTAATTGTTTAAGCACTAAGTCAACGGTGTGGCCAAATATCTAAAATAAAATAATAAACAATAACAATACATAACACTAAATGCGAACAAAAATAAAATCCTTTTTTACTTTACAACACTTATGTTATCGATTATAATCGACAAAAACATTCTCACTCGTTAATTAATTTTTTTTTTAGCAATTTCACTGCAGAATAATTTGTAGCTTGTTGACGTCCATGTTAATTAACGAATTTAGTTATGGACTTCAGCTGTGTGTAATTGTTATATTTTTATCATTTTAGGAATTTAACTAAGAAAGCATTTCAGATCGCTGTGAATTTTAGTTTTAACCACTTCTTTCAATATGTTTAATTTTTGTTTTTGTAAGGTATCGGTTAAAAACTAAAATGTGGTAAAATTTTACAGCTGCTGGTAATTATTTTTCTGTGCATTATTTACATCGCACTTCAAACCTTATTTAAATTAGATTTGACATTTTGAAATTTGTTAAAAAATGATTTTAATGCAATTAATATCGTTTGATATATCAAAATGAAACTCAGTATCTGCCTTTGGTGTCTGGTGATTAAGAGCTGTGGGTAGCGGAAGGTTACTTGACACCCAAATTTATAGTCATTGTTTTTTCGATTCGAATATACAGGGTGTCCGCCGGGAAGGTATACTACTCGCAGCAATTCTATTGTCATACTGGCTGTATGCGATACCACATGCTAATCAGGCCCAAAGCGTGCAGTTGTGTTAAAAAGTTACCAATCATTTCACGATGTCGCACCCCACCCACAGTTACCGTCACGCAGTTTTCACATTCAAAGACTGTTCACACAAGACTGTTACTTTTAATGGATGCAAATGTGACTTGGAGGGGTTTCCCTTGCCCAGAACCGACTATTCTGTTTATTCACATATCCATCCAAATGAAAATGTGCCTCGCTCTCTTTTCAACTGAATCTTTAATAGAAACAAATGCAAATCCTTAACCAAAATTTTGGCCAAAGTTGTTCTTTGAATACCAAGCTCCTGAGCACGGCGTTGAATTGGAGTTGACGGATTGTTTTAAAACCTTTATTGAGCGGCAGTAATGTTCTCAGCAGATCTTGCAGTACGTATTGGTCCACTTTTTTAAAATTATTCACTACACGATAAACAAAGCGTTTTGTTGGCATGCTGTTACTCCCAAACAAATTTGACGTAACTTTCTAATCGTCACAGTAATTTGCCGCAATCTGCCAAATATCAGCCGTCACGACTAACGTTTACCAAAATGGTAACATTGAGTGTGGGCTAAATATTTTATTTTTTATTAATGTAAATGTTTCGTTAGTTAGTAAGGAACACAGAACGATATGTCTTGGTTTTTCTTTCAAAAATAAAAAAGTCATGTTAACCACTTTCATAAATATATAAATATATATAAAACGTGCTTGATTCCTTCAAATATAAATGTTTCATGATATTCCCATTAAATATTTGTTATTTAAACTAAGTGTATTATTGCACGGAAAGGATATCCATATGGCTATTTCACTGCTGCTCATAAAGCTCTTCAGTGGATTCTACCCAAATTTTATAAAGAAAACCTCAGTCTTATATCAAGAAGCAAATTGATTAAATAGGAACTACATTGAATTAATAAGGCAAAAAGACAATAAAAACTCAAATTTGTTTTAAATATAAATTCGAATTCATTTTTTAACAAAGGCTACTGCTTGTCGTAATCTTACAAAAAAATAATCTAGTAGATAAAATATAAGATAAAAATATAATGAATGTTTAATATCAAATAATATTCCAATTATTTATTACCCCATTTGCAGTAAGAAACACATATGTGTATAACTATAAGCTTAGTAAGTATAATTAACACATTTATCACCACACTTAATCGCCAAGAGATTCGTTCTTTAACATGAGTTTCATAATTTCTGAAAGAAAAAAAAAACGTATAAGATCAAGATCATGGCACAAGTTATATACCACGAGTATAAGCGTTTGCAACATTTTTGAAAGCATTTCCATGAGCAATATATTTTATATATTCATTGTAAGATTACATTTTATTATTAAGTCCTTTTACTAACAACAAAATAAAGCTAACAAATAATTAATAAAACACATTATTAACAGACATTATCATTATTTAAAATCATTTATTGCTTGTTAATAGACAATTGTACGAGTAACTGCTTGAATGCATGAATTTCAGGAGAAAGAATTTCAGGAGAAAGAGTAGTATGGAATCTGTGTAAGTAATAACAAAAGAGTTGCTGTCTGCCCACAACAATATTAGCTTTTTATTAGTTATGAATATGGCTCTTAAAAAAACCTGTTCTTAATTTATTAACAATCGGAACGCTGTTTTAGGTGGAAAAATAACGCGGCTATGCCGCTATGACTTAAGTGTCATCAGACATGTTCCTGTTCTTCGGCTTTCACCGATTTGCGTCTCACTCTCACATTGATTAATCATTAGCCGCAACTTAATGTACCCAGTTATGGGTTCTTAGTTAAATGTGCACAGTTATTCGCTTTACAAAATGTAATTTGATGTTGATTGTTGGTGGAGTACCAAATAATTCATCGTTAACACTTAATAGGGAGGTGTTTTAATACCAGAGGAACTACTTGCCATACAAAGATAAAGGTCGATGGTTAGTTCTTGGATGAGTCCTTTGGCGTTCTGAAGTTGTTAATTTTCTAAACTAAAAAATCATTGTTTAATAGAAAAATACATTGCAAAAGATATTATTTTCTTCTCTTCGATACAAATGATATTTTGCTAAGGTATTCAAGGCTATCAAAGGAAAAATTGCATTAACGATTAAATATATCGGTAATTAAGACCAGTCCCCCAGCACGGTATTTTATTTCCTAATTTTAAGCAATAGCACGGTATTAAAACGCTGGAGATCAATCAGAAATAAGAATCAAAGCCTGTCTGCAGACCTTCAGAAATTTTCCTTTACGAAGGGCCTACAAGCTGGAGATTTGGTAAAGAAAGATTAATTTAGAACATAAAAGGAAATCCCAAAATGTTTGTTCTATTTTTGCAGTTGTTATCTACTCATAATAAAATACAGCTATTTGCATTTGTTATAAAAACCATATGCGTAGATAACCCTGCCTGAGGATGGACAAGCAATACCTAGAACAACTACAGATTTTGCTTCTTTAATAGCCATCTCTTAAAAATTCTCTAAGAAAATTCATGTTTAAAAGTAAATCTCCTAAGTAATTATGCCATCTCTGACTTGAATATTATTTTGTTGATAAAAAATAACAAACACATCAGATGTCTATTTATTTATATGCAGCGATTTGCTACTAAACTTTTTCACAGTAAAGACCATCATTTTTAAAGTTTAGCTTAGTTAATAGATTCATTTAAAACTCTGCTATCAACAGCTTTCTTAATGTGTTTGTTAATAATTTTCTTTATCATCTGCCATTTTTTGCAGTTTCATCCAACTAAAAACACCCACAGAATCGCGGATGTACATAAAGCAATTATTGTTTTTGGCTCTGTTCAACAACATCTGTACGCAAGCCAACGACTGTCCGTCCGCTAAACACAGCCATACATTAAGGAATCACCAAAAAATCTAAAAATGTTAAATGGGGTTAAAAGCTTTAGCCGTTCGTTTATTTTATTTGATTGTTTACTGCATGAGTTGACTGGTATTTGTGTTTGTTTTTTCTGCATTAAATGGCATCATTAGTGAAGTTGCATATTATAGTTAAACTGTTGTTGCTGTTGCGGCTATATTAAAATTAATTTATGATAGTTTTTCATTACATCCTCATTTTTACTAAGCGTTGCTTGCTTTTTGATTTGTTTTTCTTGAGATTTTGCCACAATTAAATGATCATAATTTAAAATTGTTGTAATGTAATAAATATGAACCGTAGGGAAAGCTATGATTACATATTAGAGGTCTGCTCAATTATATTTCTATACGTGAAGTTCATGTGTAATGGCGACATATGAAGGCGTATTTAAAGTAATACAACAACAATACAGTTTTTTTAACAGCAAAGCTCTCAAATAACTATTGTTTAATATTCCTCTGTTTAGGCTAATAAAAGCAGAAGAAAACCACACAACATTTCTAAAGAGACTGATAAGTGCAGAAACTATTCTCCGTATACTTCCTAACATCGATTTTAAGCGTAGAGTAGCACAGAAACATATACATAAATATTTAACAGAACAAGTAAGAGTGCTATTTTCGGATATGCCGAATCTTATATACCATTCAACATCTACGTAAATTTAGTTTAGTGAAGTAACTCCAATGAAAAAAGTAAATTTTGGGGTGACAGAGAATTAAAAATTAGAAAAAAATGCAGCATATATATCAATTTACATAAAAATGCCATTGGCTCTTAATGGGTTAAGCATTTTTAAAACATTTTAAATTTCAGAGCCCCGTAGCTCGGAAAATATGGGCGAGAACCAATTTTTTCACTTGTTTTTTTTTTATAATTTTATAATTCTCTATTGCCCCATATATTTATTTAGAAATATTTATTTAGAAACAGAAATTACACACGGAATGACAAACTTATATATACCCTTTTTTTAAAAAACAAAGAAATATTTATAAATACATATGTAACATACATTTTTGTTAGTTGATAAACAACCATTTAGTTCACTGCTTGTGTGCCCGCATGGAAAAATAACCGCTACCCGGTTATTGGTAACAAATATTAGTATTTTGAAACTAGAAACCAGAAATCCAATCCACTGCCGGTAACCAGAGGGGTACCTCAGGGCTCCATTGTTAGACCGCTGTTATTATCACTGTACTCCGCTGACCTTCCAGGTATTTTGACCCATTATAATGTAAGAATGTACGCGAATGACGTGCAACTTTATACCAGTTGTATTAATGCATTAATTGACCAGTGTATTTTCTCCATTAATGAGAAACTCCATCGAATTCATACATTGGCAACGGCAAATGGCTTAGGAATAAGTCCAGGAAAATTGAAATGCATTGTTATTTAAAAGCGACTTGCCAGACATGATTTTATACCTAACAAATTTATTAACAAACAACAAATTCAGATCTGCTAAAAATCTCGGAATATTTTTTAATGACAATCTTACGTGGTCGTTTTACTGTATGGTTGTGAACTATTTGCTAAATGTGATACAGTTAGTGAAGGGAAACTGAACGTTGCGTGTAACAACATAATCCGTTACGTATATGGACTTTAAAGGTACAATTATGCGAACGTCCACGTAAGCTAACCTAACGGCCGTTTGTTTTTAAATATACTAAAACAATGCAAACGCTTACCGAAATTAACTGTCACGTTTCCGTAACGCTTCAACCTGTATAAAATAGGTTTTGACGGCATTGTTACGTGACATTCGTAAGATAGTGCTGGAATATTATGTGATAAGTACCATTGCGGCACATTTGCCCTTTTAAGGTACTTTTTAAGTATTGATAATAATTGTATCATTCATCAGTTTTTATTATTTTGCTTAATAAAAGTATAATAAATAAATAGTTACATTAAATACATAATAATATTTTTTAAAACAGATAAAAACAGATAAAAAACTATAAAGCCAAAATATTAAATTACAAAACCTAACACAATTTTCAATTTGCTGCAGCTGTTCAGAACAGTGTTGAGATTTGTGGCATAGTTACGGGCACTGTTCCGTACATGTAAATTTAGAAAAAGTACTAATTTCGCTTCGAAAAATATTTTACATTGCAATATGTGCAATGTATTGACAAATTTAATTATCTGTTTTAAAAAATATTATTATGTATTTAATGTAACTATTTATTTATTATACTTTTATTAAGCAAAATAATAAAAACTGATGAATGATACAATTATTATCAATACTTAAAAAGTACCTAAAAAGGGCAAATGTGCCGCAATGGTACTTATCAAATATAATTCCAGCACTATCTTACGAATGTCACGTAACAATGCCGTCAAAACCTATTTTATACAGTTTGAAGCGTTCCGGAAACGTGACAGTTAATTTCGGTAAGCGATTGCATTGTTTTAGTATATTTAAAAACAAACGGCCGTTAGGTTAGCTTACGTGGACGTTCGCATAATTGTACCTTTAAAGGCGGTCTAGTGTATCTTTGTTTTTATCTCAGTTATATGGCCTGTCATTAGATAAGTTTTTATACATAAGAGTTTTAGTTTTTTTACATAAAATAGTGTATGTATACCCACAAACCTGATCATCTGTTGAGTAAACTTTAATCTCACAGTGGCACTTCTTCGTATTCTCCCTGGAGTTCTACACCCCACAGCTCTCAACTAATAAGTGACGCACTAAAATTTAAAAAAAAAAATTAAGCTGTTTTCAGCATGAAAAAAGAAGGACCCTTAGTTATAGTGCGTTTACATTAGAACGAAATCTACGAGTATTAGATTTGATTCGAAATCTTTTCCTAAATCAAGTTCGTTTACACTATATTTCTTTGACACTAGCAAGATTTCACATTCACAACAAACAGAAAAATATGCATAAAAATAGTCCATATTTACACAATGAAATTTTTTAAGGCATTTTTTTTTTCTCAATTTTCTATTTAAGTTACAGCGTTATGCGTTATCTAAAAGTAAACATTAGAAACAGTAACATCCCCTTAAAACTCAAGCAATACCTTATTGCTTGATCTTCCTGCTTTATAAACAAACAAAATTTCATTCTAGTTTCATGAAAAATTTAATAGTTTAAATGCCGTTATAATAACATTGCTTTTTATTTATACTTCTGAGTTTTTGTCAGTTTTATTTTTTCTTCACTTGGATACTTTTCTATTTAAAAAAATCACAAAATTTTTTGGTTTTATAAATTTTGTTTTGTATTTTAATAAAAATTTCATTTTTTGTTGTACAGAGGAGTAATTTTTGGTACTCTTTTGGGAAAATGCATAGATGTATTACGAAGTTAAACTAGATTTTGAGTAGATTTGGTCAAAATCTAGTAACGCAGTAGATTTTGTTTTGTATGGGAAATCAACTAAAAATCAACTAGATTTTGCTCGAAATCTCATTAGAACTAGATTTCGATGTAATGTAAATGAACTATTAGAGAGGAAATGACAATTTAACAGTGTATAACAGGGGTGGCTGAATTTGTTAAAACGTCAGTAGCAGAGATACAGCGTTTTATGTACTAAATGTCTGCGTGGGTTAAGGGCACATGCTTGCGAAACAAGAACCTGAGTAGCTAGAGTCTAGCCGATGTAACTGCGAGAAAGAAAGATAAATCAAAACTTCTGAATGCTCATTCGCAAGATGCTTCTTTGAATGCGACTGTTTAATTAATGAAATGAAAATTACCGGTATTTCAAACAGTTCATAATACATTAAATAGGAATTATGAAAGAAAAGAAATACTTATGCATATAATTTTATTCAATAAAATTAAATAAGAAAAATATAATATGTGAAATTGTTCACAAATGGCAATATTTGCATGTAACTCACTAGCACCTATGACTGTTGAAAATAGAAATTTTTGAAAACAAATCTGTGTTCGTTTGAGTCTATAAAAATTGTTTGATCATTTCGTTCAACTATGTTCCTTACTTAGAATAAATTGACACCAAGCAATAAAATGCCAAACATACAAAAAATGTAAAGGTTCAATTAAACGTGCCATAACCCTTACCATAGAAAACAGCTGTTCAAACCAACCTTATGGGAAACACTGTATTTGACTATTGGTGACATGCAATAATGCCATAGCCATATTAATTAAATTTTGATTTTTACCATAACCATATACAGTTTGCTATTGAATTTAGGTACTAACTGTTTGTATTTTTATTTTGTTCTTATTTTTCATGTTCGCTGAATGGTATTGGCGAGTTTTAATTAATACTTTTCGTTAAGATGCTTTCTTAACAAACGGCAAAACAAATAGGAGTTTTTTATGGCTATGGCATCACTATTTCCTCGCAGTAAAAGTGATTGTGGTTATGGCTATGATTATGGCTATAGCGTTATGGTACGGCACGTCTTATTTAACCTTAAGCGCTTACTAAAAGTTGTTTTCTATTTGAGTATATTATTTCAACAAAAGCTGTCTGAAACATTTGACCTGATCAATCTATTGCTTTACTGCTTAGTTAGGAAAAACTGTGTATGGGGGATGTGTGTTGTGGATTAAAGGGCTTGGATTTATGGCGTATTGGAGTGGCCCATGGACGTTTTAGGTTACTAAACAAGGCATCGAGTAGTTCATGTCTTGCCAGAAGAACACAGTAATGCAACACGGATCGCTGCGATCGTAATAACGCATGTTTAGTAAATACGAGGCCATAAGATCAAGAAGTATAGCCAGATAGAGCCACAGAGTAAGAACTAAAGAAATTGAATGTTCTTCAGTGGTATTTGCAATCAATAAATTTGTACATTTGTTTCAAAAGGGAAAAACGTAATAATATGTTAGTTTCTACGCGAAATGGTGACCAGTCAGGTCCACTGCCTTGATATGCTTTTAAATTTTTCTGGATTAATGTGGAACATTATAGTTTTTATGTCCATGCATTCATATCAAATGTACGTCTATCCTAGAAATAAAAGTTCTATTTATGAAAGTAAGAAATATAAGATTTACTTAGTGTTTATTTCCCGTATTTGATTCTACATGATCACAACGACTCACATCATTTTCAAAAAAATATATACAATACAACTTTCTTAACAAAATGAAAATTTTTGACACATTGGTCTGATTTTATGTAGGGCTGTGAATAATCAATTACAGCCTAAAGATAAAATTTTCAGCCATTGCCTCTTTCTTTCAGGCCTTTAATTATATTATGTCGTATCTTCATAAAATGAATTTCATACAACCACAAAAGTTAAAATAAATGGTTTGTTAGGATATTTTCATAATATTTTATCTTCTCAGTTTTTTGTTTTTTGCTTAAATTCAATTCAAAATTAAAAGCTTTCTTTTTAACCTTTTTTGTATTTAAAAAATAAACATTTTCACACTACGACCCAACATATTTTCACATGAATAAATGAACGAGAAAAAAACTTAAACGAAATAAAAATGTTAGCAATAAAGGAAATTAGGAACATTAAACAAAAATTTCACATTAAACAATTAGAGGATGAAGAAAAACCTGTAACAAAAAAAATTATGAAGGTAAAAAATAAAGCTGTGTGGATGTCATATATGAATGGTATAGACAAAGTGAAAAAGCAATATCTTTTAATATTTCAGTGCAAAGCACACAATGGCTTAAAAACGATTAATTTTGGACATAATTCGGTATCTCATGAACCACTGAAGATATCTAAATTAAATTTCAAACTAGCAAAGCGGATGTGTATCTGACTAGAGCTACAGTCGGTCGGCTCCCTAGCGCGAAGGGGGCTTCTGAATACGCCACTAAATTTGGGTACCGCGGGCATATTATTTTTTTGCAAATGTCATAAAAAGTGTATTTTTCACGTAAATGATAAGATTTTTAATTTAATTGGACCTTGATAATATCTATACAATATTGCCTAAACGAAAAAGGAAAGAGCACAGAAATTTTTTTTTGTTTCACAAAAATTCCTCTATTTGTGCCATTACGGGACAAAGTGTTTGCTTAATTAGTTGGAAGTTGAAGATGTGAAAAGGAATATTAAACGTTACTTTCGACACATCATATACAAACTACAAATACAAAATAATTACCTTTAGTGACACTTTTTCCTGAAAATATCAAAACACATAGATATTTTATCATGGTTTTTTTTTGGTAAGAATGCCACTTTAAAACAAGTCACAGTGCTATATTCGGGTACGCCGAATTTTACATAACCTTCACCACTTATATGTATGTAAATCTAGTTTAGTGAAGTAACTACAACAATAAGATAAATATTGGAGTGACAGAGAATTAAAAAATAAGAAAAAAAAACCAGTACAACATGTACATATTTTTACATAAAAATGTTATAGGCTCTTAATGGGTTAAGCCCATTATATATTTGTTTTTTTTTTTTATTGGATATGCTTCATTTTTCCAAATAATATGAAAAAATTATAGTAAGGCGTGGTGTTTTGTCCGCTTCCTCCAACGACATGTAACGATCTCGCTAATATCGAACAGCACCTCTTTCGAGATTATTTCTGATCGATTTGTGAAGGGACAGACGGATATCGCTTAATCGACTTTACGGGATCGGAAATGGATATTGTAAAAATTACAAACGAAATGACAAACTTAGAAATACCTTTTTTCCCCTTTTTGTGGTGAAGGGTACAAAAATGCTCTATTGTATTTTAGGGACTTTATTTCGTGTAAAAATTATTTAATGTAAAAATAAAAAAAAAAAATTCATTAACTAATGTTCATTTTTAAAAAAATTTAAAGTTAAAGTTCCCGATTTTGTTTTTTAAGTATATATCAATGAAACTTTGTGCTTAACACCAATTCTTTTAATGAAAACAATGGTAATTAAAAAAACATCAGCAATATTTATTACAATTACATAGTCATCGATTTAGTTACTCCCATATATAATTTTTTAATGAAATACATTCATACTATGTATGAAATTCTGCAAATTTTGTAATAACATTAAAGTATGAAAACAGTTCATTTCATTTATGTTCAAACTTTTTCTTGTTCAAAATATATTAAACATTTCGGCAACATTTTTACGGCGAAAGGTATGAGTAATACCATGGTGAAATATTACAGTTGGTATCGATGGCGAAATTATTTATTTTCGAAGTAGACGCTAATGTCAAACACCATATAAAAAATTATTCATATTTTTTACATGTGTAGTTTGACATTTAACGTTTCTAAGTTTACATAATACTCGTAGAATATTTTAGTCTGATCGTTTTGATCAATACAAATCTTATTTTTTTTTTATTATTTATAACATTACGCTAGAGTGCTATGAAATTTTTAAATAAAAATGCAATTTATTTGTTTGTTAGAAAAGGCGGCGGCTTAGGCCAGCTCATGAGAAAACCTTTATCCAAATTTTAAGAAAAGCTAAACATATATCTCTTCAAAAACAACATTATTAAATTTCCAACAAATATTTTTAAATTTTTGATTAAAAATTCAGTATATATTAGAAAACTTTACTGAGATACATTTTCGCCAGATCTCAGATAACATTTTTTATTGAATGCTAAATTATTCTTTTGTTAACTTCGATAGTAGTAATAATGCCAGTGTTGCCAATACTATTGAACCAATTCCCGCTATATATTAATTTAAAATGCTAGAAACTGCTAACTAATCGCAAAAAACGCTGGCATAAACCGCTTAAATATTTCTTGCACAATTTATTTTTACAACCTTCACCGAAGCAAACTTGGTTTCACAAAAATATTAATATGTCAATAAATTAGATATAGTGTCCAAAGAGGTGCTATTGGAACTCAGCATGATCCTTCCATGTCCTTCGAGGCCTACATCTAATTTTTTCATGTCATTTGGAACTATAAAGTAACTCCAATAAAAGAAATAAATACATGGGATGATAGAGAATTAAAAAGTAAGAAAGAAACATTACGTAAATAAATTGGCGCTCACCCGAGTTACGGCGATTTGAAATGTTCAAATTTTTTGAAATATCAATATGGGTATCATTTTAAAGCTTATGAAGAGATCTTTAACCCAGTAAGAGCCGATGGCATTTTTATGTAAAATAATATACAGCAGTAGCATTTCTTTATTACTAATACGCGCGCCATATAATACCTCTTAATTGCTTCCAGCTTTTTTAGCAATCAACTGTTATAGATATTATATAGTTTTGCTTGTCTCATAACAAACAGGGTTCAGAAGATACACACGTCATATACAAAATCTATTGTTCGAAAACAACATACACATATTATGTTTTCCTCTGAATTTTATATGCTGCGAACACAAATAATAATATTTGTTTCACCACAAAAAGTGGAAATAGGGTATATCTACGTTTGTCATTCCGTGTGTAATTACTCCAATATCCATTTTCGATTCTTTAAGCTTGATTTCACACAAAAAAAGTATGTCAATCGATCGGATATAGTGTCGAAAGAGGTGCTATTGGAAATCAACTTGATCGGTCCATGTCCTTCGAGGTTGTAGACAAAACACCACGCGTACCTTTCGACTTAATCCAAAAAATAAATATATACGGCGACAGAGAATTAAAAAATAAATAAAAAACATCAAGTGAAAAAATTAGCACACGCCCATATTTTCGAGTTACGGGGCTTTGAAATTTTCAAACTTTTTAAAATATCAATACGGGTATCAATCTAAAGCTTTTGAAAAAAAATGTTTAACCCATTAAGAGCCGACGTCATTTCTATGTAAAATTTTATATATGCAGTAACAACAAATTTTTTTTTTTATTTTAAAATTTTCTGTCACCCCAATATTTGCCTTTTTGATTGGAGTTACTTTACTAAACTAGATTTAATAAATTGCGAAGGGTATATGAGATTCGGCAAAGCCAAATATAGCACTCTTACTTGTTTTTTAATTTGATTTTACACGTTAACGTGATTAGCATGTGTACTGTGCTGAAAAAATACATGTACAATATATTTAAAATTTTTGTAGGTGTAACGGATATAAAATTGATTCTTTATAAAACTAAAATTTTAGCGCTACAACGACAAATAAATGTCAGTATTATTATACAGATGACACCAAGAGTACCACTGTGATTTAAAATTTTATGAGGAGGTCCCTTAGAAACGTGGTTCAAAATATTATACTCTTCTTCTTATTATTAAGTCATTTCGTAGAGATAATAGAGATACAAATGTTAAACCACCCAATTTTACTCGTATAATCGTAAAAGAGAGTTGGCAGCACATTCTATTTTTGTATATAATAAAAATTACATAAATAGAGGCAGGCGTGGTGTTTTGCCCGCTGCCTCGAAGGACATGAACTGATCTTGCTGACAATTTCTAAAAAAATTTAAACAATATGGAATCGTATTAGCTTATTTGTGCATAATTGATGTGTTTTTCAAAAGGTAGTGACATTATTGTTACACGATTAGAATTAAGTGCTTGCTGTGGAATCCACTTGTGCTACGTTTATCTATGTTCGTTTTAGATATGGAGTTATTATGTTGTTCAAGTAACACTCCTCAATTGGAGGTCGCTTGGTGACGATGCATAGTTTCTATTTGTTGCGATAATCAAATTTATGTTTCTATGCTCGCTGCCGACGATGAACTTGAAGAAGAATTTTACTATTTGTCTACAAATGGACAACTTGTATTCCTGATATTGTAATTGTTGTTTAATAAGCAATGAAATAAAGACACCTTTTTAAATAGTGTTAAAATAATTGTTGTATTTAGGGCGTGGGAGATGAATGATTTTGTCATTCATTCAAGATGTAGCATTATTTTTTGCTGAGATTCTGTGGTTTCTTTTTGTTTTGAACTCATTTTAGTATTCACAAGTTACTTTTTGGAATCTTTTTAAGCAAAACGTCAGTGAAAAGATATAACGGAAAAATTAAGGTACATGGTATTCATATAAAAAATATTTGCTAAACAGCGCTGCCAGATTTACAAACAAAGCGTATTAATAATACAGGTTTTTCCTAATAAAATTATTCTTGTTTTGTGCGGGACTGAATGTACATGTATATAAAATATATACACATGTATATACAGTAGAAAAAATAAAATTTAATCTTACTTTTTTTGCTGACGATAAAATCCTATTAGAGAAAATGTTGTAGAAAAAATTCTTTCTTTGTGTGTGTGTTGTTTTGAGTTAGCTATAATCAAGCCACTAGCCATCGCTTACTTATAGTTAAGATCATGCTCCTACGACCCTAATCAAGTATTATTATCCTTCTGTACAATCATTATTATTCCACAGTGTATGAGGGCGCTACTTTCAAAAATTGTAAGTCAATAAAACATATTCTATGTGACGATGCCCTTCAACACCGAACTATTACACGAACTCTATTCACACGTTTTTAGAGAGATTCATTTAAATGTAAAATTGTTTCGCTTCCAAGTCTAAAAGAAGCAAATGAAAATTTAACTTTATTTTACAATTAAATTGTTTATTTTGTGAATTGATTAAAATAATATTAAAAAGTTTTGTAGTTATTTTTCGCTAAGCAACATTTATGTCGTTTGTAATCTAAACTTGTGCATCTCTTTTAAAACTATTCCCACTTTTATGCTGAAGAAATGAAAATAGATGAATTGAACTGTTATTTTCCACTTCAACTGCAATTAACCTAAGACAACTTCTTCTAGTTAAGTTGGGAATTTTTAGTTGTTTAATTTTTGTCTTTCTAGGTTTCGTATATACTGTGAAGAGAAATCTTTTTATGTAGTAAGGGCCTAGTATTACACTAGACTTAAAGGACCAAGTATAGTTTTTAAAAATCAGACAAAAATTGTAAAAATGCAGTTCAGATTCTGTGTCTGTTAAGCTTATATCAAATGCTAAACCAGTCTTTACAAATGGAAAAGTTATTTCCAAAATATTTTGATTGAGCACGCAGTCAAGATAAGATAAAAATCATACTGCCGCTAATACTACATTTATTTTTAATATTTTAAGTACCACAAGTAATTTTTCTACTAACGAAGCAGAGATTTTAGGACAATTTACGATTCTCAAAGGCATTCGAAAAGCTTTGGATTATATAAATGGCCCCTTCCCTTTTACAGTACACAGTGGCTTGAAAACGATTTACTTTTGGCTTAATTCGGTTTCTTATGAACCACTGAAGATATTTTAATGAAATTTCACAGAGGCGAGAAAGGGGCGTTTTGGGTAGGCCCTTAAAGTTGGGTACCTCTGGTATATAATTTTTTTTTTGCTATGTTATAAAAAGTTAATTTTTAAATCAAATGCTAAAATTTTTTAAATCCAAATTGATCTTGAAAATACTTATGTGTATAAACATACTTCGTTAGGTATTTGTGTTTTTCAGATTGGCACAAAATGTATTTATACACATACTCGTATTAATTTTTACATACTAAATGAGAAAAACCTATGAGAAGGCAAAGTTTAGGAAGCTTCTATAGCATTCTTACCTGCTCGATGTACATTTCAGTGCTATCAGAGGATAAATTTTAATTTTTGATTGGCAATATTATAATGATTTTTTCGTGCTTCATTGATTAAACGACATTTATCCCAAAAACTTAAAAAAAAACACTTTGACGTGGCTTTTTGAGAAATAAAATATAGAATTTAAAGTGTCGCAAAATCAAAACGCATCGAGATATTCTTACAAATTTTTTAAATTATGCTGCTAAACGAGCTTTAATTCAAATGGTAAAAATATTTAACTTTTTTATTTTAACATATAAAATGTCGGAACAGGGAAAAATATGTCCCAAAGAATAGTTTCTTTTTTACAAAAGTGAAAGCGATATCGGTAGTGCAATTCAGTAATTTTAGGCAATACGACATTAGTTGTTGTTGTCGAAATTTCTGTTGCTTGCAAAACATTTAAGTAACTTCAGTTTAACGATCAATTAAACGAAAAAGGCAAAAGAGTTAACACATCCGAAATCAAGCGAGGCGCATGCATGTGTTTACTTACACAAATGATAACCTCTTCATAAGTGCGGTCGAAACATATGTTTATGTGCAAGTTCTTAAAACCTTCAGCCCAAAAAGTAGAAAAAGGATTTATATTAGTATGTCATTCCGTATGTAATTTCTACAATATCCATTTCGGACCCCATAAAATATATATATTCTGACTTCTTATGCATAACGATGTCGATTGAACGATGTCCTTCTGTCCGCCCGCGTTAGTGTTAAAATCAAGTTTGCCGAGGCACTAGATCAGCTAGAAAAAAAAATCGATCAGACATAGTGTCGAAAGAGGTGCTATTGGAAATCAGCATGATTGGTCCATGTCCTTCGAGGCAGCAGGCCAAAAAAACACGCCTACCTCTAATTTTTTCATGTCATTTGGAACAATAAAGTAACTCCAATCAATAAAATGAGTATATGGGGCGAAAAACATTGAGTGAAAACATTGGCGCTTAACCATATTTTCCGAGTTACAGGGCTCTGAAATTTAAAATTTTTTTTAAATATCAATGTGGATATTATTTTAAAACTTTTGAAGATATCTTTAAGGAAATACTTAAATTTGAAAGGCTTAAGCCATTAAGAGCGGATGTCATTTCTATGTAAAACTATATATATATGCAGTAATTCTCTCTCACTTCAATATTTACTGCACTAAAATAGATTTACATAGATGGTGAAGGTATATAAGATTCGGCATAGCCGAGAATGCTATTACTTGTTTTTACCAATGAAATAAATTTTAAATGTGCGTAAGTCTAATAAGTTAAACAAGTATGTTTTATTTAATTTAAATTACTTTATTTTTTGTTTTTATTTTGTGTTCAAATATGTGTACATACATATTGTGTGTTCATGCCAATATGTATACATAAATGTACATAAACACAAGTTGTAAATTGTTCATTTTGTCGACAGTTCTAACAATGCAAAAATTATAGACACCTTCTAACGATGGGGGCAACTTGTTAAAAGTATTACTGAATAGCAGGATAATCTTTAAAACCCCCTTTACTCTAGGTGGCCGATCATTCGCAGCTCCACTCAGAAACACCTCTGATTTGCATCTGTTAAATTTCACTTACATGCTTTTGGGGTTCATGAGCTACCGAATTATATTTTAAATAAATTGTTTTCAAACCTCTGTTAATTAATGGCTGATAAATACGAGTAGCTCAGCTTTATAGCAAATTTTTCGTTCCATAACAAATTTTATGGTATTTTATATTGGGTATGCTTAAGGGCATGTATTGGGATTGCTTATTTTCGATTATATATTTAAGCACTTCGTCTACTGATTGTGTTTTATTTCTTAATATTAGACAATGCTAATTTACTGCGAGTTTTTACTGACTTAGTTTCATTATTCTATAAGTCAAATGCAGCAATATCAAATATTTTTAAATATTGCAAGTGCTCAGGTGTTTACTAGTCGTTTGCAAGAATATGTGCCAAGCACCTGATTCACATAATCGCGCCGAGTTTATTACCACTGCAATCCAGCATTGCCTTTGTTTCAGTCTCGTCTACATCGCTAGTATATGGTGTGTAATGCATTAGTTTTCTGTTCGAAAAATATAAGCGCGATTATACCTCGCTTCACTTACCACCTATGTAAGTCTAGTTTAGTGAAGTAGCTCCAATCAATAAAGCAAACATTAGTGTGACAAAGAATTAAAAAATAAAAAAATTTTGGTACTGTATATATATAATTTTACATTGAAATGACATCGGCTCATATTGGGTTCTTTTCCTAAAAGATTTCTTTAAAGGCTTTTAAATAATATCCTATTAATATTTTAAAAATTTGAAAATTTCAGAGCCCTGAACTCGGAAAAATGGGTGAGCGACAAAAATTTTTACTTTTTGTTTTTTTTTTTCTTATTTTGAAATTCTTTTTCGCCTTATATAAACTATTTTGGTTCCAAATGACGTGAAAAAATTACAGTTAGGCGTGGTGTTTTGCCTGCTGCCTCGAAAGACATGGATTGATCATGCTGATTTCCAATATCACCTCTTTCGACACTATATATGATCGAATGACATATATAATTTTTTTGTGAAATCAAGTTTGCCGAGGCAACAAACACGGACGGACAGAGGGAAATCGCTCAATCGACATCGCTATGCATAAGAAATCACAATATATATACATATATATACTTAATGAGGTCGGAAATTAATATTGTAGAAATTACACACGAAATGACAAACTTAGATACACCCTTTTTCCACTTTTTGAGGTGAAGGGTAAAAAAAGTGAAGTGAAGGATATAAAAAGTTGTGAATAAATGTGTGTTGTTTATTTTGGTCATATATAAATTCAAAAGTATTTGAACAACGAGTTCTATAAAGAGCTATTTACGTTTTGTATACTTCACTATTCGAATAAATTTCTAATTTTAAAGAAAATCGTAATGTGATAAGCCCTGCAAAACTCCATTTTTTTAGAGTTACTGACACCGAATTTTTCTTTTATAAAATTTGCAACGTTTCGAAAATTTTTTTGGAGGAATGGGCTATTATCGGTATTACAGTTAAGGGCTTGTTAAAGGCTTATGAACATTTTAAGGTATATTTATGAATTAGACTGTTAGATTTTTTTGTAGTTTAATTGTGCGCTAACTATTGGCAATCTTTGGCTCTCACAACTTCACCACACGATATTTGTTTCTTTAACTTTTGTTTTGTGAATGCAACATGATTTTTAATTGATTATTTTTATTTTGTTGCTTTTAACCAGAGTTATGTTTTGTGGCAAAGTAACAAACCAGTATTTGTTTATTTCTCTTTTAACATGAAAAATAATAAAAACTTTAGGTGGGGTCTGTCAACTAGATATCTCTCAATCTTAGAACATTCAGGCTACTTAATCATTTCTGGATTCAAGTAAAAAAAAAACAAAAAGTTAGAGGAACAGAAAACGAGAAATCTTAGAATATCTAATATTAAAACTAAATTGTTAAAAAGTTGTTTACGATTGCAGGCAAATGTACGTAAGTTGTTTTTTTTATTAATTAAAATATTGTTTGATGTGATAACGCGTTATTTACGATGAATTAAGTAAAATATCAATCCGTTAGTAGTAAATTTTGCGATTTTATTTATTTACAAATTTTATTTTTCTGATCAAAGATATTAAACAATATTATTACTTTAGTTTTTGTGCAGCGATACGGTGGCGCCGTTAAATTTAAGTACTTTTTGCTTTGCAGAATATTAAAACTTGAGGGTTTAATTTATTTTTATAAAGTCTTTCAAGCGGAGATTAAATTCCAATAAAAACTAAAGATTCAACTTGCGGTTTACATATAATTTTATATCTGTGATTAATTAATAATATTAAAAGCAGCTAACTACAATTAGATATTCGATTTTAATGCTCTAATTAAATGAAAAAATTGAAATAAACAAAAGTTTCAAACCAATGTCTTTTTTAAATTTTTGATAAACTTTGTCCAAACTAGCTTTGGACTTATTTATCTGGCAGCACTAAATTTAAAAGCACTCAAAACAAGGAATTTGTTAAAGTCAAGTTTCGTCAAAATCCTAAGAAAAGTTAAAACAAGAATTCAAAATTAATATTAAAATCACTTATCCTTCTACACTCTTGAAGTTAGGTCATAAATCCTAAAAACTACATTTATCACTTACCCTTTTAACTTCGTGAAGTCAAGTTTAATTCTTACCCTAAAATATTAAATGAAATTTTGTATTTTGAATACTTACCATTCAATAATAAATACTTACCCAAGTTTTGTGAAATCAAAAGAATATTTTTTAATAAATAAATTGTAATTATTAAATTGGAAAATTACTCAACCTTTCAATTATAAAAGTCATCCTAAACCCAGGTGAGCATACAATTCCCAAAAAGTAAATAAAAGAATCTAACTCCCATAATCTTTTATTTTCAATTTACCCACTTATAATTGTTCTAAACGAGCGATTATAAGCCTAATCATCTTTATAGATTGGCCCCCACTCACCAGAAGTTTCCCTACCTGGCTCTCTATAAAGAGATTAATTAAATATAATCAACTCGATTATATTCATGGTCCTTTCGAAGCCGAGAAGAATTTGTTTAATTGGGAATTAGTGAAAACGCAACTCACAAATTATCAAACATCCAGTCTCTTATAAAAAAAAGAGGTCATCTCACAACAACATCAAAACACCTTAATCAAACCGGAACAATGAGGTAAATGACATGCAAAAAAAACTCTATTCATCAGTATAAAAAACATTACAAGTGCGGTAACACCAGAGTGCAAAAAAAAAACAAGTGTTAATAAAGAAACAGATTAATATAAAATTAAAAAGAAAGAATTATAAGAAGTTAAATAAGGCAAAATTTAACAAAAAGTGAAAACTAAGTAAAATTAAAGTGTGGTATGAAGAAAAAGTTACTATATAGTTACATACAGTTGTATGCATTTTTTTAAAAAAAGAATCTAAACAACAACCAATAAAACTAAAGAACAAAATTCGCCATTTTCAAGTACAAGTGATTATTATTTCAATTATTTCGAATATAAATTTCCTAATAAGCTTACGCAAAAATAAAAAAATAGCGGAATTTATTATAAAATAGGTACATAAAAAAAAACAACAATTACAAAAGTGCCATGATAGTTTAAGTGAAAGAATATTCCTTTCATAAATTTCTTAAGTTTATGCACTCACATATCTACCTAAATTCATGTAAGACAAAAATAGCGGGATTTACTTTAAAGGTATATAATAAAATTTATATACTTCTTTAAAAAGTCCGTTACTTTTCCCTCTTAAATTAAATATATAAACGGTACACATACGTATATATACACATTGTACATACATATACATATGTATGTTCATACAAATTTTCAAAATTCGCTACTCGTTAGCTGCCCAAAATAAAAAGTTGAAGAATAAAGCAAATAAGTACATATGTACATAATTAATTGTATAATTTTACAAAAGTGAATTTTAATAAAATGTATTTATTATAAAAATAACTATGCATATGTAACTGCATAAAGAGAAAAAGCAAGACAAAAAAGTTAAACAAAAAAGTTTTTTTTCATACATAAAAACGTAATAGTGATAAAACTCTTAAGATTTCAACCACAAAAATTAACATCAGTTTTATTAAAGTTCTTATTATACAAGTAAGTTAAAGAAAATTACTCTTATTTATTTTATATCCATAAACACGTATGCATTGAGACAAAGAGAATATCAATGCAGTTTAATAAGATTTAGGGTTCCCAGATTTTTCCCGACTCGTATCCCCAATTAGATAAATTTTATCCCCAAAATTCTCTTAAACATAATATCATCTATCCCAAAAAATTCCAACTGCATATAATACTTTTTATTTTTAAAGTAAATTACAATATTCAAATTTTTTAATATTGTATTTGGCAAGCTATATATATTTTTTTGTCAAATTGATTAACAAAATCGAAATGTTCTGAATCCCGATTTGGGGAAAACCGCTTAATCTGACAATACTGATAAGAATAACAACATTAAAGAGAAAAAAGCAGATCATTGTTATTTAAAATCTCTTAACCTCTTATTAACTGTGCTTTAAAACACTAATATTTATACATATTTGTATGTATATATGTAGAACAAGCATAACTTAGATATAATTAGAAAAATGCAATTTTAGTGAAATTTAATATTAAATACATTAATTAAAAAAAAAAAAAATCTCTTATGGTTTATTGCAAACACTTAATAATAATAAAAAGGAAAAGGAATAAAAACAACTGCATACCTACATATTAAAACACAAAATTCTTTGCAATACATTTTGTTCTAATTCCATACTGCTCCTCAAATTAAACCAGAGGCGGAAATCTTAATACGTTCAATATGTCAAGCAAAAAATTATAAAATTTATACCCATAAAAAACCCACAATTTATTAAAAATAAAAAAAAAATAATTTAAATTATTTTTAAAAAACACTGGCGAAGAACATATATATATATATTAGAGTAAATTTTAAAAATTTGATTTGCGGATATCATCAATTTTTTGAAGGTTTTTGGACAAATAAAAATAATGGCAGTCTTTTTTTGGGAAAATTTTCACTCCTTGGGGTGATTCAACCCACCCTAAAACGCGGAATTTGAGTTCGTTTT
The DNA here is from genome assembly GCA_916610165.2 of Gymnosoma rotundatum. Classification (NCBI taxonomy): domain Eukaryota; kingdom Metazoa; phylum Arthropoda; class Insecta; order Diptera; family Tachinidae; genus Gymnosoma; species Gymnosoma rotundatum. The sequence continues at coordinate 82,520,190 of OU744336.1, forward strand.
TCCGCAGAGCAAAAACGGTTTATGTCAAATCTGATTTCAGAAACCGATTCTGCAGCAAAAATTATTACAATAAATGTTTTTTGAATCCTCAAAACAGTTCCAAAAACCCTCAACAGAGGGCGTAAATGTCATTAACAAAATTTTTTTTTATGATGATTATATTTTTTTTAGGTTTTTGTAAACATGCACGAAGAAGAGGCATTTTAAACTAGCAAAATGGTACCAATATAATATTTTTATCACAACCCGTTAAAAAGTTATGAGACTTCAAAATTATTTCATAACAAAAAACAATTAATTGTTAAAAAAAAGTTTATTTTTTTTTAAATTTTTCTAACAACTTATTATTTAGCCGTAGCAAAAAATGTTAAAAGGCATATAACTTTTTAAGGTGTTGTGATAAAAATAAAATATTGGTACCGTTTTGCTAAGTTTTATATGCATTTTCATCATGCATGCTTATGAAAACCTATTTTGTTAAATGACATTTGCGCCCTCTGTTGTGGGTTTTTGGAACTTTTTTTAGGATTCAAAAAACGTTCATTGTAACAATTTTTGCTGCAGATTCGGCTGGTGAAATTAGATTTGACTTATATTTAACCGTTTTTGCTCTGCGGAAAAATGAGCTTAAAATCCGCGTTTTAAGGTGGGTTGAACCACCCCAAGGAGTGAAAATTTTCCCAAAAAAAGACCGCCATTATTTTTATTTAGGTAAAACCCTTAAAAAAAATGATGATAACCGAAAAACAAATCAAGTGACCTGGTCGCCAAACGAACTCTAATATATATATAAGAACCCAAAAAAAAGTGATTTATACGTGATTATTTTTATTCGAAACTCATTCAGGTTATATTATACTTTAAAATATAATACTCAACTATCCATATCTGCTTTAAATCAAATTTAATGAAATCTCTTACAAATCTCATACAGTGTTACCACTGATATTTAAAAATAAATAATTTTCTCGCCGTAAAAAATATATTTAAAAAATAAAATAAACATTTAATTCAATTTTAATAAAATCTCTTACAGATCTCACAGTGTTACCACTGATAATTGAAAATAAATAATTTCTCGCCCTGAAATATATATTTAAAAATCAAATAAAAAATCATCAATCTTAAGGAAATCTTATAACGCGCTCATTCAGTGCTACCACTGAAAATTAAAATTATGTAATTTCTCGCCCTAAAATATATTTAAAAATAAAATAAAAAATTAAATCAATTTTAAGGAAATCTCTTACCGATCCCATACAGTGTTACCACTGATAATTAAAAATAAATAATTTCTCTCCCTAAAAATATATGTATTTAAAAATAGAAAAAAATATTTTATTTGTTACAACCCAAGCTGAAATAAATTTCAGTACAAAAACTTAAAAATAATAATAAATCTCCTAAAAATTATTTATTACTAATAGAAATTAATAATGTAAATAAACAATACAAAAAAAAAGAGAAACTTTGTAACATATTTCTGGTATTCGTAACTTCACTACTGCTCTGTTTATCTTTTATACAATTTCAATTTCTCAAATTTGGGATAAATTTTACGTTAGCTTCTAAATTCACGTTTAATTAAACTAGAAAACACATCTAGTGCTATACTCTTAGCCCCTTACTCTCATAATTGATTTTAGTAGCTAATTTTACGTGGATTATCCAATTGTTGGAAATTGAATAGGAAATCTCGTATATTAGATAAACAATTTCTGAAAACCCTTAATTATCCCTAAATTCTAAAGATGCCAAATACATCTCCCTCTGATCATAATTCCTCTCCAAAAGATCACTTCAAGTTTGACTCCAAACGCTTAATTAAATTTTGTGAAGAATTTGACAGAACCCCAGTGGAAGATCAAAGCGAAACTATTCTCGAGTTCAAGTTAAAGGCCTTGGATCAAAGATGGGCCAGAATAGAAGCTTCATACGAGAAAGTTATGTTATCCAGGCGCACTGAGATAACACCCGAATTAAGACAGGAATCCACTGAACACTTTGAGGCTTGTCAAAAGCATATTACCTCTGCTCATCCCGGATTCGAGATTTGTTGAAAATGTTTCGGTTGCATAACCAGGGTAACCCTAGATTCCAAACAACTTCTCGTTACTCCACACATCAGCACTCTCCTGGCCAAAACTGCGTTCAAGAAAATTTAAGTTCCTTTTCGAAATTTTCTCCCGCCACAAAGTTATATCACCTCAAAAATAAAATAAGAGGTGAAGCGGGGATTACTCGTTATCCCCGTTCCCATGATAAAATTGATCTTTCGTGCAATGCGCTCAAGTCTCGATATGGGGGAGAACGTATTTATCCTTTCGATGGAAGTCCCGTTCCAATAAAAAATCCCCCTGAAGAGTAATTGAAAGGAAAGTCTGAGCTAAACTCATTGGATATGAACATTATAAGAGATGATAGTGAAACCTCGTGCATTGTTTAAGCATACCCTAAGTACAAAAGTCCAGTTAACAACTGCATAGAAACTCTTAAATTACCTGCTCATCCTTCGGATATTGCAAACAACAAAAGTTTGTCGCCTACAATTCAGAATATCAACAATTCTTTATTCCCAAATGCTCCCATTAGAATAGTAGTAACTCCTCCCCTTAAAGCGTTAGGGCCGAATTACGGTTCGGTTCAAAGCAGCAGCAACTCTAAATTGCCTCCTTCTTCTTTGCTGCGTCACACAACATGCCGGGTTTAAAGACAGCTACAAACTGTGTGGCCACTAACTTGAATTTTTTAACGAAGAATCAAAATAATTGTAATAAATCACCCGTGCTATTACCCACTGACGGATCTCTATGCACCACAGATAAATGGATTCGGAATGTAAGGCCGACGATAAAAATCCCCAGTTCTATTCATCAAACCCATGATGAAATGAAAGTTGTGAAAGCGAGACTGATGGTTTTTACTCAAAATACCTTCTATTGTGGGGAATATAAGTGCTTAGTTGGCTCCCAAACTTTTTTCAGCAAAAGCTCGCTAAAAATTTTAGAACATTTTATTGATGACAATCTAATATTAAATGTTAATATGCGTTTAGTGCAATCTGATCTCCCATACAATAATCGGTACCCCATAATACTGCACGGCAATACTGGATTATGCAAACCCAATCTAGCCCATCTTCGCAAACTTCTTTTTCATGCGGAATGTAGATTAACGTGCAAAATGGCACAAACGGAATTTTATATGTTTAGACTCAAACCCCGAGTCAAGAAGAATTTTCGGCACTATAAAACTTGTATAATGTACAAGGCAAAATTATCTACACTGATAATGGCACCCCATCCACCAGAAATATGTAATTGGTGGTTACTCTTTCAGCTCAAAATACCACCCTTACGCAGATAAAGTTTCATTAAGGCATACGTTTGTGTCTTCATTTGCTTTGTCACAAAAGCGGAGCAATTAAAAGTTTGCTCAGACCCTTCCTCGGCTGCGTCTCATCCGGCATTTGCTCGATTCCTTGGGAGGCGCGGCCTACCCCAAGGGGTAATATCTGATAATGGCAGAAACTTGTTGCGCGCTAGTAAAATACTCGAATTTATTCCAAACTCTCGTCCTATTTTTGCGTTTTCAGAAGATCCTGAAGATTTAACCCTAACACTCAGCCATTTTATAAAAGAATCTCCCTTATTGGCACTCAACTCAACACATCAAAACTCTTTCAAATTTAACTATATCAATACTCATAATATGTTATATTTATATTATTTATTTAATTTCCATTTTTTATGTTTTCCCAATATTAGATTCAACCGCAGACTTGAAGCCACTCGTCATAGCAACAACCGTAACCAACGCGAGAAAACCCGTGATCGTTCAATTTATAAATGTGCATTGTGCAAAAATTTTCATGCCCTGCGATTTTGTCGTAAATTTTTGAGAATGAGCGTAAAACAGCGTGAAGACGTAGTAGAAAAGTACCGCTACTGCGTGAATTGTTTGGCAAAGAGTCATGACTTGAGAGCATGTTCATCAGCAGATACCTGCCGAAGATGTTACAAGTACCATCACACATTATTGCACCCAAAACCTCAGCGAGAAAAGCCAGCAAGAGCTATTGAAACGAAGAATTTGCGCAACCGGCAAACCAAAGCTAATCATCAACCTCATCAACAACAAAGCCAGTCGACAACTACCTTATCGGCAACACCGGATGCCAAAATTATTGTTGAAGCCATTCGATCGCTGGCACAAGTGTTATGCGTCCAAGAAAAACCATCCCCTGTTGCCTAACCTTGAGTCCGGCGCCATGTCCAAACTAGCTTTGGACACAACATTTAATGTCAGCTTACAACGCCAATTACCGTTTACCAACACTACTTTTAAATCTTTAAACTCGACTTATTTATCTGGCAGCACTAAATTTAAAAGCACTCAAAACAAGGAATTTGTTAAAGTCAAGTTTCGTCAAAATCCTAAGAAAAGTTAAAACAAGAATTCAAAATTAATATTAAAATCACTTATCCTTCTACACTCTTGAAGTTAGGTCATAAATCCTAAAAACTACATTTATCACTTACCCTTTTAACTTCGTGAAGTCAAGTTTAATTCTTACCCTAAAATATTAAATGAAATTTTGTATTTTGAATACTTACCATTCAATAATAAATACTTAAATACTTACCCAAGTTTTGTGAAATCAAAAGAATATTTTTTAATAAATAAATTGTAATTATTAAATTGGAAAATTACTCAACCTTTCAATTATAAAAGTCATCCTAAACTAGGCTTGCCAGATCCAATTTGCCAAAAAGCTTGACATTGCCCAAAAAAAAACTTGATTTTGAAAAAAAAACTTGACAAATAAAAACACTCATACTATTGGTTTTTATTTAATTTTTTTTATTATTTTTTTCATAAAAATTATTAGAATAAAAACAAAAATATCGTTAAAAGTAAAAATAACAGAAACAATGTGAAAGAAACAAAAAACAATATAAGAATAAAAATTCAGTCGTTATATATTTTAGAGAAAACTTAGGCGTTATTTAAAAAAAATATAGGTACTATCTTAAGAAATATAGATAGTAAAAATATAGAGCATATCGATGTGTTTTTTGGAAATATAAACTTACTTTTTTAAGTATTATTACATATGTAGCTAGAATAAATTTGCGAAAAAAAAATTAACTTACAAAAAACATTGACAAATCACTTTTTCACTTGACACTTGACGCGCATTAAAAAACTTGACAATCAGGCCAAATCAGGCCCGTCTGGCAACCCTATCCTAAACCCAGGTGAGCATACAATTCCCAAAAAGTAAATAAAAGAATCTAACTCCCATAATCTTTTATTTTCAATTTACCCACTTATAATTGTTCTAAACGAGCAATTATAAGCCTAATCATCTTTATAGATTGGCCCCCACTCACCAGAAGTTTCCCTACCTGGCTCTCTATAAAGAGATTAATTAAATATAATCAACTCGATTATATTCAAACTTGTTAAATATTTTTATTTATTTATTTACATATTATACTTATAACTAAATTAATAATATAATGTAAAAGGAGCTATGGCAAAGTAGGCCTTAAGCTCAGTTTGGTTTAATACTTATATATGTTTGTAAAGGTTGCTCTCTGTTAGAAAGTCTACTATTAGCTTGATGTCACGGGATGTCGTAATATTATTAATAATATCAGAAAAGTCTTTATTCTTTAAAATGCTACTTTTCAATTTATTAATGTGAGGATAATTTGAAAAGATGCGATTATTAAAGTTTACCGGGGTGTTGTTGCAAAAGAGACAAGGTTTAGGTTTGGACTTGTCTATTATGTGAGAGTGTTTCAATTTTGTGTGTCCCATTTTAAGTCTCATTATATTAATTTGATGTTTTCTAGAAAGATTTTTGCGTTTTCGAAAAGTTGAGAGGCGTTCCATTTAATAGGGTTGCTTCTTTTGTACCAGCCGGTTGTAAAATTCCAATTATTTAGTTGTGAGTTACAGAAGTATGGTTTAATGTAACATGTTATGTCATCTTGGGAATAATTTGGAGTACAATCAGAGGAGCGCGTAGAGCATCTTTTGCGAATCTGTCGGCGATTTCATTACCTGTTATGCCCGAGTGGCCGTTTGAAAATCGCGTGATTGTTCTATAGATATGCAATTAGCTTCAAAAATAAGGTTTTTGATAGGGGTTGTTTTTAATGTACCTAAAGAGAAGCGTACTGCTGAGTTGAGAATTGTTTTTATTTCGCTAAGAGTGCTCTTGGGTGCAAAACCATAAAGGTATATTCCTTAGTTGATTTTAGATATTATAAGTGATTTGAAAACGTTTATAAGAGATGACGTTCTGTATTCAAATCGTCTTGAGGAAAAACGTTTTCTAAATATAATAAAATTTGCTTAATATGTTTATTGTACAATGTTATTGAATAGAAGTGCTACAAGAGTAATCATAGATGCATAAAAAGTTGTGTCTATATAGAATATTTTATAGTGGATTAATTTCATAAAATGAAACTATTAGACAATAAATTCTTGACGGAGTTATTAAATTATAGTCACATGGTATGCCAAGTATTCTGAAATGTTTAAAATGAGGTCATTTTGTTACAAAATATATTGTAAATAAATAATAAATTTCTAAAAATTACAAAAAAAGGCAAATACTGAAACTTGTAGTTATAAAATTTTTACTTGTATTTATAAATGTGCGCTGGTATTTACGCTTGTTCATTTTATATTGGCGTGCTCTAACTCCAAGCCAGTTTTCTGTACAGGGGTGCACAACTCCTGTAGCAGCCGACTGCCTAATTTTTAGTTTTATAAAGTCCTACTATAGAGCGCTTTCTCTATGTCGATACCCAGTTCAATTCAGGACTACGGCTTTGACTTAGGCTATCGGCGGTAGCATCTTCTGCTCTGTTTATTTTTCGCTGATATGGATTTCTACGCTTAATTAAAGCGTGTGATGTTCCACTTCGGAATCTTAATAGCACCCTATACGATTTATCTGTTCAGTATCTCTACTGAAATCTTGCTTTTTCTCCTCTAACTATTAGTAGATAACGAATGGTATCATGGATTATTTAAATAAAAAAAATTTTGTACGTATTTTTATTTAAGGGTACTTTTTATTGAAGACTTGCTGCTTACAAGCGTCCCGTGATGTAAGCAACTGATTTCGGTTAAAATTTGTAAGTCGACTGGATTAACTTCTACGATATTTTTTCAAACAAATTTATTTTTACCTTAACTGTCACAGTGGAAGTTAATTTTAGCCGCTTTTTAAGCTTAAATTATGATACTTTTTTTAGTTGTATATAGATTTTAGAATGAATAGTAAACTCTTTTTTGAGGTTAGTTTTACAAAAATAGCTCCAGAAAAAATAGATAATGGTACAACCCAAAAAAAGGAAAAACCAAAAGAAAAAAAAAATGTTTTTTAGACCCAAAAACAAATTATATGTTTTTTGTTTTTGGTTTCAATTAAATTTTAAACGTACTGTTTGCTCTTGGCTGCACTTCACATGGTAGAGAAACCATTTTGATACTTCATACCATTTATGGTTTTCATTTTATAACGCACCAAAGTTGGACTCCTCTCGCATTTTTTTGAAAAATTTGTTCCATTTAGAATCACACATTAGATTTCAATAAAAATGACTAATGCCTTTAAAATATTCAGCAAATTTATCCATCGATAATCTTATCAAGCTTTGAGCGTCATTGTAAGTCGGAAAAATTAAAAAGAAATTAAAGAAGGATTTCTATATTATTTGATTAAGCTGTAAAAATTATACTACATGCATCATACAAACAACATACAGCACAATACGGTGTAGATTAGTCTTCATCACAATTTGCATCTTGAAAAATAATATCAGGGACCACAGAGAAGCGTCACGTACCCCACAAAAACCAGCTGTGAAAAATTATACAATCGATGATGCCTAAAAGTCTGGCTTAAAAAATGTAAAAAAACATGAAAAAGATGTAGTAAAACATGAAAAGAAACATACACATATTTACATACAACACATTTTAAGAAAAATAATAAAATCATGATGCCAACACATTCGTAAAAAAATATCTGCGATGATGATCATGGTGATAAAGCAATACAAACACTTTTACTTCTTCTATAAACAACAATCTGTTTTCTTTTTTTTAACAAAGTGTTTAGTTTAATGGCTCATGCATCATAATGCATACATACGTTCAACATTCAAGTAAAAATGTTTTTCTTTTTCAGACGCATACCACACCTATTTGCACGTTGCGTATTAAAGAAATCAACAACATAAACAAAAAATACTTTGCAGAAAAGCTGAGCAGCCATATGAAATCTCTATTAGATAAACAACAGATAAGATGAAAACTATGCAAAAATCTCTTAATATCGACAAGCTGTTTGTGTAACTAATACGACGAATTAAACATTATGAAAATCTGTTTAAATATGTAAAATTTGTCGAATGTCGCTTTATTTGTATAAAAATGACTTTTACAATAATTTTTTTTTCTTTAAATATTTGTGTTCAATTATTTCTTTTCTCTGATATAGAGACATTTTTACTTAACACCAAAAAAATATTTATGTATATATTTTAATAATAACTATGAATCGCTTTAAGTTTTTTATATTTCTTTCATATTTAAATGAGTGAAGAAATTGGCGCTCGCCCATATTTTTCGATTTGTGGGCCTCTGAACTTTTTGTAGAAAAGTACGATTGTCCATCATATTTTTTAAGATATCAACTTGGTTATCATTTAAAGGCTTCTGAAGTGATCTTAAAGGAAATACGAAACTTTTCAAAAAATGCCTAGCCCTTTAAGAGCCAATGATATTTTTATGTAAAATTATATTGCTTAATTTTTTTTTTCTTTTTTTTTAACTCTGTGTCACCCCAATATTTGACTTATTTTGGAGTTAACTAACTTAACTAAATTTACATACACATATAGTGAAGGGTACATAAAATGCGGCATAGCCGAATACAGCACTTTTACCTGTGTAATTTATTAAACACTACGTCGGTTTTCAAGACAATAATATAGTTCCATAATCATAGAAACCCACTTTAAGTTAAACCGGGTTTAACTGGGTTATACATCAAATAAAAAAATGTTTACACATAATTTGTAACAAAATACAGTTAAATAGATTATCCATCTCTAGTCTGAAAATAAAAATCAAATATAAAGAAGTAAATTTGTTTGTTTCACTAATGGTAAGGCCTTTTAATGAAAATGGTTCATTGATAATTAATTAAAAATCAAAATTTTTAACATTGACTAATGTTTAAATTGTTTCACCCCATTATCATTAATGAATGAATTTTTTGCCTGTGTACACTAAATGCACATCTTACTCGTAATGTATAGTGGAGCATTACAGCCAATTCCACTAAATTCTAATGTTTAAATTGTTTCACCCCATTATCATTAATGAATGAATTTTTTGCCTGTGTACACTAAATGCACATCTTACTCGTAATGTATAGTGGAGCATTACAGCCAATTCCACTAAATTCGAGCGAACCTTTTTTTCATATATTTACATTAAAAACAAAAACAAATTTTTGTGTATTGTTTTTGTTTTCAACATAGTTATTTTAAATTGGCATATTGATCACAAACATTTAATGAAATATATATATTATTTTTAACACTCTCAGGAAAAATGACTAATAAGTTCTGCTAGCTGGGGTGGCTTTTGATCTCAGACATCAAATTTTACACCTATCTCACTTAAAGTTAATAAGTATTGACAATAGCTAGTTTGTAGTAGTTTTTAAAGTTTTGTTTTTTTTTTTTGTTTTGGATTTATAAGTTTGGCTCCCACTTAAGGGCTGTGAACCACTTTGTAAAAGGTCTTGCCTCTCCTGTTACAAGGGTGTTCACAGCCCTTAATTGGGGAGCCAAACTTTTAAATTTTAACAATTTTCAAATTCAGATCTATTTACAAGTGTGTGATTTCATAAAAATTTCATTTTTTTGTACATTTGTATGTTATTTTGTTACTTAAGGTGCGACGAATTACGATTTATTTTAACATAAATGTGATATCTAATCTTTTATAATAAGTAGAATATTTCATTTCTTAAGAAAGATAAATATTTCTCTGCATAATTTAGTGGTTACGTCTAACCGTACCTTATGGTTTAAACTACTTTCACAGCAGAAGCATTTATATGGTGACGAGGTGGAGCAAGATTTATTTTACTTGAACGTTTGAATTTTTAAAACTTTCCTACTGGTTTGTTTATAAATTTTTTAATTTGTACAAATTTTGTATTGATAACCATAAATCTGCTGTTCCATATTTTCTTTTCAGAAAAGACAAAAAACTGTACATTTTAAGCACCACAATCTACAAAAACATGGTTTGTTTAGTTAAATAATTACATAGGAGTATGAGAGGAAAATAATAAGACAATCAACAAACGGCAGCAGTGAAAATCGCAATTGTTCAAAAATTTAAAAACCAGTAAAAAATATGTATGTGGTAACACCTTTCAGCAATAAGAGCTTTATAAAGCACATTTTTCTAAAAAAAAAAGTCTGATATAAGCCGTTAGTAGTGCAATTTAAGCGTTTCGGTTTAGTTTTTCTTCTCTTTTGTATTTTATTTTTATGTATCAATTGTTGTGCGCCAACACCTTTTCGGTGTTAGCTGTTTACTATTTAAGCACAAGTGGTATAAGAGTGAAATTTGTTTTATTTTATTGCTCCGACATTCATAGCATTTTTATATTTTGAAAAATAGTCTTTACTGATTTACATGAAACTTTTGAGTTTCTCGTAATTTTTTAAAACTAAATTTTGTTTTGTTTGCTTTTTATATTTTCGATAAAGCGAAATATTAAAATTTCATATTAAATTGTGTATAATGAGTCTCAAGAATGTTTTGAAATTTCTTTAAACTTAAAAGCAAAAAAAGTTCAAGAGCATGCGTGAAATAAACTATGTGTCTATTCTTAAAAGAAAACGCAATCCAATGAAATGTGACTACCAAGAATCGTCTTATAACTTCTACAAAGTAGCGATCCCAAACACACACCTTTAAACATAAAACCATCATATTTCTTCACAAATTGGGCGAAAAGTTTTATTGCTAATAAACCATAACTGAATTTTATTATACATGAGTCTTGTATATTTTGGTATTTAAGACATTCAGTTTTATAGATGTCCGTAAAGCAAGTTATACTCGTAAAATAAACCTATCAGTGTGAATGGTATATGATAGATAGCTGTTTTACTCATATTTTTAACTCAACTGTTTAAGTATTCTCAAAATAACTTAGAAACCCTAAATTCATCATGTTCCGATAGAAACAAGCTTTTTTTGGGCTTTCAGGTTTAAATTGTAGACCCTAACGATGCTACCCATAGGATGGGGCAATATTAAAAATGTTTTATAAAATACTTAACATCAATCTTGAAAATTACTTAATTGTTAAATATGGAACTTTTCAAAGTAAACGGAGGCATTGTTCTATCTGTCTCTTCATAAGTGAAAAATATACCTATATAACATATAAATTAAAAATGTTATTATGTTTCGTTTTTACTAAGTCACTAGATATTTTTGAAGCTCAAAATAAAGCACGACAGGAACTATTTGCTTAAGTCTGTTAAAAAAATATACTTCACTACTTTGTTTGAGTTTTGCTTAATACTGCCACGCTACTCGCAGTTAGAATTTCTGTTAGTAGGCGATCTTAAACGTCTAAATTGTTTTACTGTTGAGAGAGCTGGTATCATTGTAGATGTTTCTTTTATACAATAATTTATAAACGCGTAAGGTTTAGCTAATAAAAGGAATACGCCAACAATAACTACGAGATATTTATTGTGTTGTTTGTAAAATGTTTTTCTTTGTTTTATGTGTGTGAATAGCATTGAAGCTTTTTAGAAAATTTTCTGTTTTGTTGCATAGTGTTTCAGATGATTTTTTTTTTTTCAAAAATTTTAAAATACATAGCCTGCTAAAAAACAAAGATGACGTGAGTCTAATCAATTGCACAGGAGTGCATTTTCTAAAAGAGTCGTCTTGTTTCTGAAAATTTTGTTAAAACATGACTTTATTTTCCACAAGGCATTTTGCTTTGTAATTTTTATTTTTTAAGAATTGATTTTTTGATAAACAATTTTGTTTGGAAAAACTCTTAAAGAAGCTAACTTTTCCATTATTCAATATACTTAGTTTGAAAGAAAACAATGCAAATTTGACATAGTTTTAAAAACGAGAAGAACAATATCATTATGACAATATCCAAAGCAATAATAACAATTTTCATCACAAATTGTGTCATTTAATTTATTTACGAATATGACCGCTAAAAGAGGGTCAATTTCCAACTCAAGCTTAAACTTCCGCATTTATAAAGAACAACTTACTCCCAAGAATAAAGTATGCAACACCAACCAGATATATGAAAATAAGAAAACAACAACAGTAGCTAAAACAACAACGACGAATTAATATGGCAATATATTTTAAAAAATTATTGTACAAATGTTAAATTGGGTCAACAAATATGCAGTGACAACATGGACAATCATTTTACAAGTTTAAAAGAAATAAAGAATTTTTTATTATAAAAAGCTCATAAATTATGACCGTAATTACTTTTTTTTATTGAAAAATAAAATTGACCATAAGTAATACAATTCATCACCATAAAGACTGTTTAAATATTTAAATTAACTTAAGTTTATTATATATTATATACAGCATTAATGAGAGACATGGGTTTGTAAGAGTATTATATTTTGCCTCTTGCTAATTTTCTATTAAAATGCAAATAAAAAATATGATATGCTTAAAAAATTCGTTTCTGGAGGATAACCCAGTTTCTTGCATTTAAGAAGTAAAAAAGGTTAAGACTTTATTTATTAATATGTAACTCTTAACCTGAAGGATTTTTACGACTTAGTTGTATTAACTTCTTATTTGTTATAACAGGGCAAATATTTTGTTTATGTAAATCTTCATCATGCGATAAATAGTTTTGCGCTTATTTAATACGTAAGAAAAGATGTTTTAAAAATGGATAATGTTTTACATATAGAATAGTATAAGGCTAAATGGCCCAAACCTGACTCAGGTCTTCAATATTATTAAACCTTTTGTTTAATTTAACATTATATGCCACACTATTCGGTTACGTTGCGCAAATCAGTATAAGATTTACTTAAGGTTATTTTTCAACGAATAATAGATTAAAACTAAAAACTTATACCATTAATTTAATTTTGTTTAATATAATTTTTTGTGTCTTTAACATTTCTCTGTCTTGCGAAAAAGATCTGTAATTTTATATTTTACCTAAACTAAATTTCTCCAATTAAAGTATATTGAAGGTTTTTTTCATATTCGTTGACCATATAATGAGCATCTTGCGTTAACTTTTCTCGTTTGTCGCCACAGCCACATGCTAAATCAAGTAAGAGTGCTATACTCGGCTATGTTGGCTCTTCTATACCCTTCACCGTCTATGTAATCTGGTTTAGTGAAGTAACTACAATCACAAAAGCAAATATTGGGTATATTATTTTACATAAAAATGCCATCGGTTCTAATGGTATTTCTATAAAAATCTCTTCAAAAGCTTTCAAATGATACCCATATTGATATTTTAAAAAGTTCTTAAAGTTTAGAGGCCCGTAACTTGGAACATATGGGCGAGCGCCAATATAGTTGTTTTTTTGATTTGAGTTACTTTATTGTTTCGAATGGTACGGAAAAATTGGAGGTAGGCCTGGTGTTTTGCTGCAGCAACACCTATTTCGAAACCATATCGGATCGAATGGCTTATTTAGATTTTCTCTACCTGCTATAGTGCCTTGGCAAACTTGATTTCAACACCAACACGAACGGACAGACGGACATCGCTCCATCGATGCCGGTATACGTAAGAACTTAGAATATATATACTTTATGGTGTCAGAAATGGATATTGTAGAAATTACAAACGGAATGACAAACTCATATAAACCCGTTTTTCCACTTTTTGTGGTGAAGGGTAAAAAAAAGGAATGAAAGTGCACTCTAGCAATTGTTCTTATTAATTAACTTTTTAGCAAAAGGATTAAGAAGTTGTGTAATAGATAAATGGAAAGTGGATTGCAATAAAATGCTTGTTTCAGATAAAATTTGCAGTGCAAATTACCAAAATATTGTGAACGAATTAGTTGTACAGATTTTTTCCAATGAAACCAACTTTTTATCAAAATTGTTTTCTTTTATGGAAGTAATTATTAATCAAACATTTTTCCTAAGACCACTGGGGTAGTTGAGTTTTGGCCAGAACGTCTTTCTCACCTGAAAAATTTTATAAATATTTTTGATAATTTCATGGTTCAATTACCATCATAGAAAAAAATTAAATAACTTTAATGTTTTTCTTTTTTTTTAATTACAGTAAAAACCTGGCAATCCCGATAACGAAATTTTTAATTCTCTGTCTTTCCAATATTTGCTTATTTGATTGAAGTTTCTTCGCTAAACAAGATTTACATAGATAATGATTGTTCTTACCTGTTTTATCTATTTTTAACCGACTTCAAAAAAAAGAAGGAGGTTATACAATTCGGCTGAATGTTGCTTTTTTTTTAATATTTGTGCCTCCAGAAATCAGTCATTTCTGATCCGATTTTGAAAATTTTTGGTAATATGATGGATTATGCTTACAGATTGGTCCCGTTTTAAAAACAGTTCATAATCTTAAAAATTAAAGGGTGTCCCCATACAACATACAGGATTTTTACGGGTATTACGAACTGTAAAGGGCGATTTTGTAAAATTTGAAATGACTGCGTATTTCTATGGCTCCCAAAACAAAAAATTATACAAAAATAAATCTAAAAATTAAAGGGTGCCCCATAATTGATGTAAATTTAGTTATATAGGCCTATCTTTTGAACCGTTATAGACAAACGCTTGCTAGTCGGACAGAATGTCGGTTGCTATGGCAGTTATAGTAACAAGTATTAATATTACAAATTAAAGGGTACGCCAATAGTTCATTAATTTTGATGTTTATGGCCATCATGATCCGATTTTGAAAATTTTTGGTAATATGATAGATTATGCTTACAGATTGGTCCCGTTTTAAAAAAAAGTTCATAATCTTAAAAATTAAAGGGTGTCCCTATACAACATACAAATTTTTTACGGGTATTATGAACTGTAAAGGGCGATTTTGTAAAATTTGAAATGACTGCGTATTTCTATGGCTCCCAAAACAAAAAATTATACAAAAATAAATCTAAAAATTAAAGGGTGCCCCATAATTAATGTAAATTTACTTATATGGGCCAATCTGTTGAACCGTTATAGACAAACGCTTGCAAGTCGGACAGAATGTCGATTGCTATGGCAGTTATAGTAACAAGTATTAATATTACAAATTATTAATTAAAGGGTGCGCCAATAGTTCATTAAATTTTATGTATATGGCCATCATGACCTGATTTTGAAAATTTTTGGTAATATGATAGATTATGATTACAGATTGGTCCCGCTTTAAAAAAAGTTCATAATCTTAAAAATTAAAGGGTGTCCCTATACAACATACATATTTTTTACGGGTATTAGAAATGATTGCGTATTACCATAGCTCTCAAAAACAAAAAATTATACAAAAATAAATCTAAAAATTAAAGGGTGCCCCATAATTGATGTAAATTTAGTTATATAGGCCTATCTTTTGAACCGTTATAGACAAACGCTTGCAAGTCGGACAGAATGTCGGTTGCTATGGCAGTTATAGTAACAAGTATTAATATTACAAATTATTAATTAAAGGGTACGCCAATAGTTCATTAAATTTGATGTTTATGGCCATCATGATCCGATTTTGAAAATTTTTGGTAATATGATAGATTATGCTTACAGATTGGTCCCGTTCTAAAAAAAAGTTCATAATCTTAAAAATTAAAGGGTGTCCCTATACAACATACATATCTTTTACGGGTATTATGAACTGTAAGGGGCGATTCTGAAAAATTTGAAATGACTGCGTATTATTATGGCTCTCAAAAACAAAAAATTATACAAAAATAAATCTAAAAATTAAAGGGTGCCCCCATAATTGATGTAAATTTACTTATAAACTATCTTTTGAACCCTTTTAGACAAACGCTTGCATATTGGACAGAATGTCGATTGCTATGGCCGTTATAGTAACAAGTGTTATTATTAAGAATTATAAATTAAAGGGTGAGTCAATAGTTCATTTAATTTGATGTATATTGCCATACTTGTTAACAGTTAAAGACAGACGCTTGGAATTTACAACGAACCTGTGTTGGTAAGTCCGCTATAACAACAAGTTTAAAATATGGATTTAGAAGTTAAAGGGTGTTCCAATAGTAGTTGTAATTTCAAGTGTGTGACCAAACTTTTGAACCGTTATAGACAGAACGCTGAAACTTAAAAGGGATCTGTATTGCTAAATCCGCTATATCAACGAGTTTTTAATTTGAATTTAGAAACTAAAGGGTGTCCCACAATAGATGAAGATTTACTTATATGAGCCTAGCTTTTGAACCGTTTTAGACAAACGCTTGCAAATTGGACAGAATGTCGATTGCTATGGCCGTTATAGTAACAAGTATTAATATTACAAATTCTAAATTAAAGGGTGCGCCAATAGTTCATAAAATTTATTGTATATGGCCATACTTTAGAACAGTTGTGGACTGACGCTTGAAAATTACAACGAACTAGTATTGCTAAGTTCGCTATAACAAGTATAAAATATGGATTTAGAAGTTAAAGGGTGTTCCAGCAGTTGATGTAATTTCAATTGTGTGACCAAACTTTTGAACCGTTATAGACAGAACGCTGAAACTTAAAATGGATCTGTATTGCTAATATTTAACATTATGAATTACAGGGTGCACCAATAGTTGTAGACAGACTATTGAAATTTACAAAGAAATAAACGGGTGTCCCAATAGTTGATGTGGCCGGACTTTTGAACCACTATAGACACAGCTGAAATTTACAAGGGACATGTTTTTCTAAATCCGCTATAACAAGAACTTATTATTTGAATTTAGAAAGAAAAGGGTGTGCCGAAAACTAATGTCATTAGTTCTATATGGCAGTATTTTTTGAACCGTTGTATACAAATATCTTAATGTTAGAAAGAATGTCCACTACTTTTTTTTTGAATAATAAGAAGTATAAAAATATAAAATAAATAGTTAATATAATCTGATGTATATAGGCAAACTGTTGAACCGTTACAGACAGACGGCTGAAATTTACACAGAACCTGATTGCTAAATCTACTTCAACAGCAAGTATATAATGCGAATTTGGAAATTAAAGGGTGCCTCTATATGTTTATTGCCAAATGTTTATTGCCAAACTATTGAACAGTTGAAAAAGTATTAAGTTTGGAGATATAAGTGTGTCCCAATAGTTAATGTAATCTAATTTGTGTGGCCATACACTTGAGCTGTTATAGGCAGACAGGTGAAATCTGTTTTGAAGTCGGTTTTTTTTTTGCAAGAATTATTGTTTATTATACTCGTATCAGTGTTAGTTTCTATTTGTTTTATTTTATAATAATAACACATAAATAGTCGTTTTACTTTCCTCTAACATTACAGGTGAATTTTAAAATCATTTTGAAGTATTTTGTTTATATGAATTTTCAAATATATTTAGTATATGCAAGTTTAGTGCATAAATGCAATTTTAATATTTACTAATATGAAAAAATGTTTACTTGCACATGCTGTGGTGAATAGTTTGTTGAATGACAGAAAAAAGCGTGAGTGATTGTATAAATAAATTCATTAATTTTAATAATAAGTTTCTTATCAGTTAAAGGCTTTAAATATAATCTTAAGTTTATTTACTTATTAACTAACAGGCTCTGTATGTTAGTATATCGAAAGAACATTGCATTCGTTATGTTTATGTACATTTCGAACAAAAACAAACAAAGTTGTATTGTTATTGTTCAATAATAATAATGAATAAATAATAAATAAAAACAAAATAATTATATAAATAAATAAAAGGGATAGCAATAAGAATAAGAAACAGAAATAAAACGGGATATTATGAAGTATTGATTCAATTAGTTGTCATTCAATCAATTTGTCTTTTGATGTAAGACTATTAGGTTTTCTATACAAAACTTGTGTAGAATCCACTGATGAGCTATATGAGTAGTAGCGAAATTGCCATATGGATATAATTTTACGGCAGTAATACACTTCATTTTATAGTTTTAAGTAATAAATATTTCATGAGAAAATCATGAAACTATTATATTTGAAGAAATTAAGCACAATTAAATTAAAAAAATTCCGAATACAAATTTTCATACTGGATACTCTATTTAATTATTAAGTGTTTGTCTATAACGGTTGAAAAGACAGGGTAATATAAGAAAAATTATACCAATTTTGGAAAGATAATGAATATTCTTATTCAGGAAAAATATTTCTTAGTTTTTTTAGACGTCGATACGTACATATGTATATCAACACAATGGGACCTTTGGGACCCAAGTGAGTCGGTCTTTCTTTTTCCCGACGGCCTGTACAACCTACATATGTATATGAGTTCGTTATTTAAGTACGTATGCATATAGTTTAAAGATGATAAATATCGTGGAATGAGTTAACTCTTCGTACAGTTAAGGATATATAAAAAAGGTTGTATTTCCGGGAAGAATAACAATTTAAGGAAAATCCAATAATGTACTTCTTGTGACTGATGCTCACCAAATGAGTATACATATAAAAAAGTGACTTAAAAATACTTAAAATGCTGGCAGCATTTCATTACAGCGAATATAAAAACTAATAACTGTTATACAATAATTTATAGCCGTTAAAATTAAATATGATATAAATATGATATTCAGATTAAGCTTATAATAATGATAAAAATAATTATAATAATAATAATAATAATGATAATAATTTTTGATGAATTCTGTAATCTCACAACGATTATGCGTTTAAATTGAAAAGTTTTATAATTTACCGCATATCTATTTAAGTAATATTATAAAAAAATATATATATACCGGCATATATTCTGAATTCCACATGAAATTTTCACTTCAAATTTTTCAGAGCATTGTTGGTGCAAAATTATTTTTTACAATTTTTTTGTATTATTTATTTTTGTTTTTATTGCTGCTTCGCGTAAGTTTTCAAGAAATCATAAATTTTCTTTTGAATCTGGATACGTTTGTATAGAATTGAAGTGATAACCGTTGCCTCATGACCTATATTATTTTGTTTATGCATTCAAAATACATAAAAATTTATTTTTGTAAACAAAAGGCAAAAAACAGGAAATACATTTTCATATGACGACCATTTGATGACGTACGTCCAGATATTTTAAATCTTATGACTTTACATGCATAACTGATATTGCAGATAAATTATTTTAAGAACAAATTTTGGAAAAAAATTAATAGTTTGAATAATCGAACTAAAGGCGATAAATCTTATCAACGCATTCTTTGCATAGATAATCTAAGTTACAGAAAAATAAAGAAACTTTTAAAACCGCCAAAATAAAAAACAAAAATTGGCAAAAAGTCCGGAATTTGCATTGGTGTAGTTATAAATTTTTACATTGTGTGACCCAGCTGCTGCAAAATTTCAAGCTTCTTTTCTAAATTCGGAACCGGACAAAGGTAAATCTGTTTTTCTAGCACCATTCAACCAGTGATGCCAAGTGGAGGGATTTTTCCCTTTTTGTAGGGACTTTTCTTTTTAATTTCAGATATAGGGAAAAGGAAAAGATTTTTTACTTTTGTCGAATTGTGGGGATATTTTTAAATTGCAGAATTTTTTATTTTTTAACAACTTAAAATTATATATTTTCCAGTTGTAAACTTACAATTAAAATAATATATACACTATTCTTTAAGTGTATCGTATTTTAGTTGGATGAACATAAAATATTTGTCATCTTTAGGCTTTATTATTGAAGATCCTCCATATTTTAATTTAAATAATTATCTCCTTCTTTTTACACAAAAAGCACACCTAGGTCTTATAGAGGTTTATGTCTTTTTTGCTTGGTTGTTGAATTGTTTGTTTAGTTTTAAAATTAGTCATAAATTTATTTGAGAGATGAACTCTCATTTTTCCAAATTTTGCAAAAATAATAAAAATTTTACCAAGTCTGCCACATGCTAATGCTGACGCCGAAAGGATTTCTTCTGTAGTTACGGAAGTACGTACAAAAAAAAAAAGAAACAAACTAATCCGTGATATGTTAAATTCTAATTGCATTATTATATCTAATTTATAAGCAAGTGTAATTAATTGTGTAAATTTTAAAAGCATATCTAGTCATATAAAAAAATGAATTATACGGAAGTAATTTTTTTATTATATTTTTTGTTGTTCTTAAGTTATTTTTATGTTATTCTTATGTCACTTTTAATGTTATATTAACCGTTTTTATGTTATTTTTTATTTTTAAATGAACCAGAATTTATGTATTTATGAATTGAATTAATTTAGTTTTTTTTTAAATTGAAAAAGTGTAGGGAAAAATTAAGGGAAAAAATTTGAACCTTAAAGCAATTTTAATAAAGTTACCAGCTGTGAGTCAGAAATTTTCATAGAAAAATCTTCATATGTCAAAAAAAAAAAACAAAAATGTTAATTTAAGAAAAACAAAGTTTAATATATTTTATTCTTTATTCTGCGTTGTTACTTTTAATGAGGTTACCATAAATACATACTACGAAATAAAAGTATACATACAAATGTAAATCAAAATTAACAAGTAAACATAAATATCAAAAGTTTTATCTAAACAATTTTTTTAATAATATAAATAAAAAAAATTGTAACTTTACATTGTACCTTTAAGATGAAATATATATTTATGCTTTTGGTTTTAAGTCAACAAGTAAGAAAATGACTTATATCATAGAAGTAATCAAAATTCTATTAATAATTGAAATACTTTACACACTTCTAATTTCAGGTTTTTTGTGGCATGCATTTTTCAATAATAGCACGAATATTTGTTAACTGACAAATAATCTTTTGTACATAAAATACCCTCTAATATGGCGTTGGGTAATCTTTTTCAGGAGATGGACATATTTAATTTAATGCAAAAATCGATAATGTTGGAAACACTAAATCACTATCAGCTTTAGAAATATTTAAGACTTGGTGTTATAACTATTTCACTGTTGCATTTTCTAATATTATTAGAATATATATATTAAAATTTATGTATGTTGCGGAGTTTCCTAAATTCGTCATCTAAATTTTGTAGCTCACTGTCTTGTCTTAAATTTGGAAAAAGTTTTAGTAGTCCTCCTAGTGAAGAAACTTTTATAAGTTGTTTGCTTTTTTGTTTATAACTTATACTGACGTTCGAGTCAATATAATTAAGCTGTTTTAAGGTTGCGTTGTTATTTGTTTACAAAACTCAACGTAAAAGGCAATACAATTATCAACGAATTTATTTAGTGTAGTAGCATTACACTTTACAACTATAAAAGTCACAATATTAAGTGTCAAGCAACTGATAAAAAAAATATTGAAATAAGACCTTCACATCTTATTTTGACTAAAAAAACGTTAAAAGTGAGATAAAATCTTTACTTTGGCATCGCTTATTTTCAGTATGAGTCTTTAAGGATACTTTTTTCCTTCTTGTAGCCATTACAAACTTTAATTGGAATTCACACAAGATATTTATTTATTCAAAGCAAAGACACAAGTCGAAACAAAAATGGCTCTCCAACATCTGTTCATTGATTGATTTTTATACATTAGTGAGAAGAATTGGATGTCGACAGTTCATAACTAAGTATTATGCGCAATTTATGAATAAAAAAGTGTACATTTTTGTTTGAATACATATGTATGTACATATATATTTTCATTTCAAATGAAGAGCAGCATTTTTCAATTAACAACTCCCTTAAGGCCCAACTATAATGTGCAAAACACAACTTATGCAAGCTTATACAACTGTGCAAATACATTAAATTGTATGTGGTAAACTATAATGTACATAAGATAACTTTTCGTCAAGTTTCGTTAAATTTCATTTCTTTATGCAAGGTAAGAAACTGATCGCACTTTCCGTTCGGAAACAGCTGATTGTGTTTTGTGTTATACATTGATAAGGGAAAACTTTAACTAAGACCTAAATTGTTAAATTTTTAATTCAATAGAAAATGTAGAAAAAACAACATTTTTCTTTATGGCCAATTTTTTACAAATATAATATATTTAAATTAAATATGTATTTATACACACATATGTATACGATATAAGCGATGAACATCGTTGCATTTTTTAGTACGGTTGGTCACAAACACAAAACAGAAAATAACTTTTTTTAACTTTTTCTTAGAACATGAACCAAAATATGTAAATGTTATTAAATATTTTAAAATTCTGTTCATTTATATCGAAATTATTTTTGGCAAAAGTACGAATCAAACATAAATATGCAACTGTGGCAAATAAGTTACTAAATTTATGTGAGTACATTGTAGCCACATAAATTTCTTCAATAAGTTACCTAAGCATTTGACAGGCTTTTCGTTGGATTTTTGACATAAGCTAAAGCTAGCTTATGCACATTATAGTTGGACCTTTATAATCTCACATCAGTTGCAAATATTGCCATATTAATTATGTACGAACGCCAAGATAGCGTCGATTTGGGGAATTAAAAAACCGGAAAGTAAAATTCCTAGGGATTGGTTATTTTTAAATTAAAAATAAATTGAGTATAAATTTTGGCATCTAGAAGAAGGAATTATGATGTAAATTATTAATAAATTAAATAAATAAAAAAAATTAAAAAGAAGCATTTTTGCTGTTTACAAAAAACATTCTGATTTTTTGTTTAAGGTCTCTACTTAAATGATGTACTCGTATGATTGAGGATATATTTGCTTATATGTTCTGCTATTAAATCTGTATTCCTCTATATCAAAACTTTTTACCTTGACATTTGTATTGCTCGGTTTTTTAATTTTAACTCATTTGTAAAGTATTTTTTTTCGGCAATTTTGTATATCAACATAAGTTTATTATAAATGATTTAGTAATTTACTTCCTTCACCTGCTTAAATAATACTTTAAGACAGGATTTTACTGCAAGAATCAGATATTGAAAAAAACGAAAATTATAATGTTTAACAAAGTTTAAAATAATCTTTGTATTTGTTGAATGCACAAAACAATAGAGTCAGATATTAATGCCATATTTTAATTATCCCCGAAGTTATATAAAATAAATATTATTTTTTCCCTTCTAAAAGGCATCACAGATACTTAACGGCTAGGCAGATTTGTGTAAATTTTTTTTGGCAGTTATTCGTATTTTCTACTTTTCCCTCCGGAAAAGTAGAAAAAGTGAAAATCTAGTTTTTGTATAAAATTTTGCGTGAAATTGCGAGAGGTAAAAAATAGGTGGCCACTTAAAAAAACAAGTCTTTTATATCCTTCACCATCTATATGAATTTAGTTTAGTGAAGTAACTCCAATCAAAAAAGCAAATATTGGGGTGACAGAATTAACAAATAAAGCAAAAAAACAAAAAAAAAAAGATTTGGTACTGCATATATATAATTTTACATAAAAATTCCATCGGCTCTTAATGGGTTAAGCATTTAAAAAAATTTTATTATTTCCTAAAAGAAATCTTAAAAAGCTTTAAAATTATATCCACATAATTATTTTAAAAATTTTCAGACCCGCAACTCGGAAAATATGGGCGGGCACCCACTTTTTCACTTGATGTTTATTTCTTATTTTTTAATTCTCTATAACAGCTCAAGTGTATGGCCACATAAAATAGGTTACATTAACTATTGGGACACACTTATATCTCCAAACTTTATACTTTTTGTTAATATACATCAAATTACAGCGACTATAGGGTCACCCTTTAATTTCCAAATTCAAATTATATACTTGCCGTTGTAGTAGATTTAGCAATCAGGTTCTCTCTAAATTTCAACCGTCTGTCTGTAACGGTTCAACAGTTTGCCCATATACATCAGATTATATTAACTATTTAATTTATAAAATAACATTTTTATAATTCTTTCTGTCTAAAATTAAGGTATTTGTATACAACGGTTCAAAAAATACTGCCAAATAAAACAAATTACATTAATTTCGCGAACACCCTTTAATTTCTAAATTCAAATTATAGGCTTCTTGTGAAAGCGGACTTAGCAAAACATGTCCTTTGTAAATTTAAGCTGTCTGTCTATAACGGTTCAAAAGTTCGGCCACATACACTATATTATATCAACTATTTGGACACCCGTTTATTTCCAAATCCAAATTTTATACTTGTTGTTATAGCAGAATTAGCAATACAGGTTCGTTGTACATTTCAAGCGTCTATCTACAACTGTTTAAAAGTATGGCCATATACCAAATTAAATGAACTATTGTTGCACCCTTTAATTTATAATTTTTTTATTAATACTTGTTATTATAACGGCCACAGCAATCGACATTCTGTCTAATTTGCAAGCGTTTGTCTGTAACGGTTCAAAAGATAGGCCTATATGCAGTCTGTCAAGGATGAGTTTTCACACCAAAGAAAAATAAACGTTTTTATATTATTTTATAAAAAAAGTACTATTTATTTCAGAAAAAAAAAATTTTTTTAAATTTATTGTAATTATTTACATCATTTACAAAGATTTAAAACAAAAAAATTCACTTCAATTAAAAACTAAGGAACAAATTGTAATACAAACATAACTACTTCATTTTTTTGGTGTCAATAAACTCCTTTCACAAATAATGAGATCTGTGTATTTGGCATTCATTTCATTCCTCAAATAATCTTTTGCGGCTTTAATATTTGGTATGACCACCCCTTGCATCTATCACGCATTGTAACCTCTTTCTCATCGAGTGAATTAACTTCTTTAAGTCATAGTTGGTCGGTATATTATGCCACTCCTCCGTAATTGCAGCTTTTAAAGCAGTCATGTTGGTGGGATGGCGTTTAGCGACCCGTTTTTTCAAATAAACCCAAAAATTTTCAATCGGGTTTAAATCTGGACTTTGGGCAGGTGTATCTATGACCTTACCGCAGTTATAAAGTAGCCACATTCTTACCATATGGGACTTGTGCTTGGGGTCGTTATCTTGGTAAAATTTAAATCATAGCTTATTTTCTTGCATGAATCCGAATTTCCTTGCACTTGCGATCAAATTGGTCTGTAAAATATTTAGGTATTGTTGCGCATCCATCGTTGTGTCTATAAAGGCAATATCTCCTACACCTTTACACGAGATACAACCCCAAATCATTGTTGACAATTTTCCAAATTTGACTGTTGGTATAATATTGCGGTTTTCTAGAGATGTTAATGGTTTGCGCCACACTCTAGCTGGCCCATCGTTGTAGTACAACATTATTTTGGTCTCATCGCAGAATATCACGTCGTCCCAATACTCCACAGGTTGCGAAATGTTCATCGTGGCGAAGGAAAAACGCTTTTCTATATTAATTGTAGAAAGTAATGGTTTTTTACGTGCTGCTCTTGAAGAGTATTTGTTTTTTAATAACGCCTGCCGAACAGTTTCATGTGAAACAAAAACACCACATTCTTCTTCAAGCTCCTTTGAAAGTGTCCTTAGGGAAATCTTTGGATTTTGGGCCACTTTTCTAACAATTGCCCGCTCTGTGCGATCATCTATTTTGGGCTTTGTTCCACCTCCACGTTTTAATTCTAATCTATTTTCTTTCTCAGCACGATAAAGCACATTGTAAATAGTTCTCCTTGATACCAAAAACCTCTCTGATAGCTCCTGAGCACTTGCTCCTAGTTGGTGGTTGTAATAAATTAGTTGGATTACGTCGTACGATAACCGCTTTCCAGGCATTTTTTTAAACACATAAACTTGCTAATTGATGCGCGTGCCACAAATATTTCATGTCAAATGATTTGCAAAATGACATACAAAATATCACGCATCGTAAATAACGGCATATTACCGCTAATCATCAAGAACTTTCAAAGAAGAGAAAAAAATCTTGTGTTGTGAAAAGAGTTGTTTGACATAAAAAAATGGATAAAATTTGTTTTTTTAGTTGTTTTTTCTTCTTTAAACTTGTTGCCCTAACCATTATATATACAGAGTGTTGAAAGGTACATGAGTTAAAAAATTATTTTTTCATAACATAAAAGTAGCCCTTTTCTTAAAAAAAAATTAAAAATTTGTGAATATTTATTGTGTGAAAAGTCATCCTTGACAGACTGTAAGTAAATTATCATCAAGTATTGGGGCACCCTTTAATTTTTAGATTAATTTTTGTATAATTTTTTGTTTTTGGAAGCTATAGTAGTGCCCTTTACAATTCTTAATACATGTATAAAATATGTATGTTGTATGGGGACTGTTTTTAAAACGGGACCAATCTGTAAGCATAACCTATCATATTATCAAAAATTTTCAAAATCGGATCAGAAATGACGAGGCACAAAAATAAAAAAGCAACATTCAGACGAATTGTATAACCGACTTTTTTTAAGTCGGTTAAAAATAGAGGTACGCGCGTGTTTTTCCCGCTGCATGTAAGGGCATGCATCTCTTTCGACACTATGACAGCTCGATTGAAATATTTATTTTTTGTGAAATTAAGTTTGTTGAGGTAACACTAACACGGACGGACAGACGGACATCGGTCAATCGACTTCGCTATGCATAAGAAGTCAGAATATATATAATTTATGGGGTCGAAAATGGATATTGTAGAAATTACACACGAAATGGCAAATTTAGTTATACCCTTTTTCCACTTTTTGTGGTAAAGTGTATAAAAATGCCTAACTTTAGTTACAGAAACGAAAAAAATTTTAATACAAAAACACAGTAACCATTGAGTAAATATTTTTATGATAATATTTCATGAGGATATCATAAAATATTCATATTTAAAGGAATCAAGCACAATTAAAGTAAATTATTATAAAAAAGATTTTAAATAATAAATTTTCTTAATAAATAAAATAAATAACGTTACAATTTTTTTTAATTTTTCGCAATTATACAGTCTAAGACTTGGATAATTATCACAGCATTAAAATTTTAATCAAGCCACGTTTTGCGGCAGTTAATTTGTTAATAATAGCTTTCAATATGTTGTTTCATTTTTGTTTTGACTGTGGGAGCATGTGCTGTGTTTCGTATTTTATACCTATTTATTAAATTATTTTTTTAATGTTGTAATTTTTTCTTTTATTATTTGTAATGACAGCATGTGCCATAATGCAACCCACACGCAATTTTCATGTGAGTTATTTTGTGAGAACTTACAATTTAGACAGATGTTGGAAATAAGGAAGAAAGCTATGAATTTCAGTTAAATTTAGTTTATTTTTTTATACGTCAAAAAATTTTATTGAGTTTTTTTGCATCTACGGGTGCACTGTAACTAAGATCTACTGGATTGGATGATGTTCGTATATCGCAGAATTGGCTTAGCTCTGTCAAGAGAGGTATGTGACAGTATAAAATCTGCGATGGCGGTTAGATTTATTATTGTTGTTTTTAAACTACTACGTTGTCTAAGCTTCGGAAAATTCAAATTCTGTTTTATGAATTAATATTTTCTAACTTCTTATATGAAGGTGTGAGATAAAAAACACCTTTCGTAATTACGAAGTTTATGTCTAGTACAAATGTTTAGTCGTAGTATTATTACACTGCATGTTTTTTCACAAAGATCGGACAGAAAAATATTGTTTTCTTTTAAATTTATAAAATTTTATTAAGGCCAGGATTTACTTTCGTACAATTTAATTACACAAAAATCTCACAGAATTTTGTCCTACTTAAAAAATCGTTTTGAAATGACGTCTTAGGTGCCACGATATTAAACAAAAAATAAATGCAAAAAAACCCATGGTTTGCATAATGAATCAAGCAAACAAGATTGCGCAGTTAGTTTGTTGTATTGCGTTCCCTTTCTAATGTATGACGTAGGCATAGAATATCTTTTGTAAACAAACTTCATTTGTGTTTGGAAAGTGCAACAGAATTAAAGTAAAAACGGTAAAAATTTATTGAAAATAAAAATAAAGTGTGCAGTTAATAAATGTGAAAATGACAACAATTCAAAAGCATGCAACAAAATAAGCTTTTTCAGTTTTTCTACGCTCCCTGGTCTATTAAGACAGTGGTTATGTTTTTGTGACCGCAAGGGAAATTTCAATGTGAAAACGTCGCATGTCTGCATGGAACATTTTAAACCGGAGGACTTAAAAAACAACTTGCAATATGAGATGGGTAAGTTTATTATATAATATTAATAAAAGATAAAAGTTTAATTTTTGCGAATCCATAATAAGGTTTTACTAATAAAATAATCTTGAAGCGCGGGGCTGTGCCCACTATCCGTAATATATCTCCTTAAAATGAAAAGGCTTACAAGAAACAAGCAACTCGAATCCAAAAGCGTAAAAACAAAAAAAAATTTGGAATGCTTCTTAAAGAACAAAACGCAGAGCATATTTTCAAAGGTAAAAAATAAAGATTCAATACCTGATAAAATTACTTATACTGGCATTTTTTACTAGATATAAAAAGGCCAGAAGTGCAGGTTATGGAAACCGAAGTTATTAAAGAACAACATCCAGAACATGAAGAGTTTGTTCAAAGCCAAAAGAAAAACCTTTGCACTAATAATGATAGTGAAATAGAGTGTTTAAAAAAGGAAAGGTTTGTTGAATATAAGTTTTGATAGATTCTTCCTATTACTTTTTGTTTTTACTTTCAAGGAACATCTTCTTAAAGAAAATTCTGATCTAAAAAATACTTTGAAAAAACAAGAAGCAGAATTAAGAGCCTTGGAAGAACAAAAAAGGAAAGACTATTGTCTGTTCTAGTCATGTTTTATGTCCTGCCATGTAGAAACACCATTGCGGCGAATTCACTCCTGCGGTCTTTCGTGTTTCATTTGGTGAGCCGTCAATTGCTCGATCGGCTTTATTTTTGCATGGCTCGAAACTGCAATACAAATTGCGGTTTAACTTTATTATTCTCCATAACCTGCAAGCGGTCAAGTTAAAAATAAAACTTTTTTTTTAATTTTAAAAGAACAAAAAGCAAAAAGTTGTTTGAGAAACGAAAGTTAAATACAGGGGTTTTTTGGACAAAAGTTTAAGAAACGAAAACGAAATATAAGTGTAATTTGAACAAAGGGAAACTGCTGTAGGAAAAGTCAACCAGGCTACTGGTCATACTAAGGTGTTGCAGAGCCCAGCCACATATCCATCAGAATCCAACATTTCGCGGCTTTCTGCACTTTACCAAATGAGATGAATTAAATAACTTTTTGACTGATAGGTCTCACGCGATGGAAAGTGTTTCAGACATTATGGCCAAAAATAATGCAATTAGTGATACGAAAACGTCTGCCAGTCTTTGTTCTAATCCAGTGTTTCCTAAAGTAAAACAGTTTAAGACTCATCATAGAAAAGTTGACTCAGTGCCATGCCAATTGTGTAGGGAAAATCACAAGTTAAGTTACTGTAGTAAATAGAAATTGTATTTCAATTCTACATTTATACAGTGAATGTCATAGTCCCAATAGTTGCTCAAAATGCAAGAAGAAACGCCACATTTTGTAAAAAAAAAGTCAGGTTCAACAATTTCAGCGTTAAAGACAAAATAAAGCTAGCCAATTACAGTCCACTAATAGTAGTCCATCTGGAGTTGTTCATTCGCATCATACGATAGTGAAAAAAAAGGCCACAGCGTAGGTGAAAATTAAACCCCTTGGTGCTTTTGATAAAGCCCGGGCTCTAATCGATCCGTGTTCTGATGAGTTTTATTTCTGAAAAAATACAAAGACTGCTTAATTTGCCCACTGTTCCGGTTACAGGTTTAGGCGGAGAAGTTGTAAGCAAAGTTTTTTAAAAGGCATCGATTTTGTCGCAAGAGGATAAGAAATGTGAGGAAATTTATTGTTCCACTACCATAAGAAATTCCGAAGGAAGGTATAATTAAGTCTGCCCTTTAAGAATAACTCATCTGCTCTTGGTCCCAATAGACATATTGCTGTTAGCCAATTTTTGAGAAATAAAAAATCATTAATGCGTAACTCGGATAGAAAAGTTCAGTATGATGAGGTCCTAAAATAATATTTAACGTTCCGTCACATGTCAAAAGTGGAAAGTACCACAGGTGTTTCAAGTTACTATTTACCCCATCATGGCATTTTGAAAGCCAGAAAGCACAACAACAAAGTTAAGAGTGGTCTTTAATGCCTCCAGCGCGTCCTCTAGTGGTAAAAGTTTGAACGGCCTGTTCTACACTGGCCCAATTCTGCAAGCTGAAATAGTTAATCTTATTTATCAAAAATGTACCGGCAAATTTTTGTTTAAGCCCTTCCAGAGAATCGTTTTTCGTAGCTCCGAGAATGATGAAATGAAGATTATCAGCTGAATACTGTTATTTTCGGTGTAAAGAGCGACGTTTCCCACGAGAGGCTCGAATATTACGTGAGTGTATTTATGTCGATGACGCCCTATTGTTCCAGATGATTTGCTGGCACGTGACCATTTATGGGTATTTTAAAATTGGGAGGTTTTGAGCTGCGAAAATTGACGTCTAACTCAAAACAAATTTTAAAAAATTTACCCCAAGAACATCTTTTGAACTCCTCTTTTTTGTCGCTCTATGATAATAGTACTACGAAAACGTTAGGGATCCACTGGAACGCGGCAGAGAAAATTATTTGTAAGCAGTCGTAAACAAAACGAGAGGTTCTTTCGGTCACTGCTGTTGATCCAGCAGGTTGGTTGGCCCCAGTAGTTATTACGGCAAAAAATTTTATGCAGCAGATGTGGCTCAATAAAATAAAATGGGATTGGATGGGAATTTTATTAAAAATTATAAAGATATTGAAAGCACAAACTGCCACGTTGGATTCAATACTTACATAGTTGTTATATTGAATTTCATGGTTTCGTCTGGGTTAGTTTACCCTGCCGCAGTGTACATAAGAGTTAACTTTTAAAATATAGTCCACACAAAGCTACTCATATGCAAAACAAAAATAGCCCCTATAAAAAAACTTACATTACTCCGGCTGGAGTTATGTGGTGCGGTTCTTTTCGCCAATCTAGTCGATAGCGTGATTCCTACATTTAATATAAATATGCAGTTTTCATACTTTTGGTCCGACTCAACTATAGTTCTTGCCTGGCAACAAAAATCCCCCTGTGGCTGGAAGACTTTTGTTGCAAACAGGGTGGCCACAGTATTAGAAAAAGTAGGAAATAAAAATTGGTGTCAAGTAGTGTCTAAAGATAATCCTGCCGATCTAGCAACCCGGGGGCTGGTACCTTCGGATCTGAAAGAAAATAAACTTTGGTGGCACGGTCCAGATTGGCTCAGTGGTGATAAGTCATCGTTGCCCGTAGAAGTATCAGAGTTTGAAACATCAGAGGAATCAAAAAAGGCTCAAACTTTTGTTGCGAGATCGACTGAGTTAGAGGACATACTTGAGCGTTTTTCAAGTCTGTCGCGAACGTGGCATGTGTTGGCGTATATTTTTAGATTTTTTATACTCGCTAGTAAAAGGCGACGGAAGAATAAAAAGTTCGAGACACTAAGAATCGCTGCCAGTGAGTTACGTTTCATTAGAAATCGACTATTTTTTCTGTCCCAGCAACTCTTTTCTAATGAATTTTATTGCCTGTTCGCTAATAAGAAAATTGACTCCCGAAGTCCTTTGTTGACCCTCATGCCCTTTTTAGACAAAAAAAAAATATTATTCGCGCTAACGGTTGTCTTAGCTCTTCATCTTCCTTTGCTTATCATGAAAAATATCCGACTTTACTTGCGTATGGTAGTAGATTAGCTCAGTTGTATGTTGAATTTGTTCACAAGCTTGTCCATCATGGTGGCTCCCGTCTGGTGTTGAACGTAATTCGTCTAGAGCGCTGGATAATAAAGACTAAAAATATTGTCAAAACTGTCATTCATAATTGCAAGGTTTGTGTCTTACATCGCAAAAAAAACTTTAGACTCAAATCATGGCTGCGCTACCTGAAGAAAGAACTGCCCTAAGTCGCCCTTTCATCAATATATGCGTGGATTTTGCGGGCCCATTTGAGATCTAGAGTTTTACAGGTCGATACTGCCGAATAACGAAAAGCTACATGTGTCTCTTTGTATGTTTCTTTACAAAAGCAATCCACCTAAAAGCTGTAAGCGATTTATCTATCCCTGCCTTTTTAGCGGCTTTAGCTCGTTTTATTTCTCATCGTGGTTGCCCAAATTGCATCTACTCAGACAATGGCAGAAAGTTTGTTGGCACTGCACGAGAAATCAAAGCTAACTTTGAAAGAATGGCACTTTATCCCCGCGGCAGCCCCTCATATGTGGGGGTTATGGGAGGCAGGTGTGAAAAGTCTCAAAATGCATTTTAAGAAAATTGCTGGTCAAACAAAATTTACTTTTGAAGAGTTCTCTACACTTATAGCAAAAATAGAAGCATGCCTCAATTTCCATCCTCTTGGCCCTATGTCTGAAAATATGGATGGTCTGGCGGCCCTTACACCCGGTCATTTTTTAATAAGGTCTTCTTTGTTGTCCCTGCTGAACCAGAAGAAGCAATGTCGCTACTTAGTATTGTACATCGATGGCGCAAAATAAAGGCGCTACAACAAGAGATTTGTCATAAGTAGAATCATGAGTATTTAAAAGAGTTGCTTAAACGTACTAAATGGAAGCTAGCTCAGATAGACTTAAAAGAAAACGATCTTGTCGCACTTAAAACTATGCCCACTTGTACTACAGAATGGCGTGGTTCGGATGGTAAAATGAGGGTAGCAGACTTAAAAACCCAAATCGGTAACATCACACGAACGATCCACAAATTAGTACCTCCGCATACTTATACTTGATATATCAAAACCTTCTCCGA
Source organism: Gymnosoma rotundatum (assembly GCA_916610165.2). Lineage (NCBI taxonomy): Eukaryota > Metazoa > Arthropoda > Insecta > Diptera > Tachinidae > Gymnosoma > Gymnosoma rotundatum. The sequence goes on from OU744336.1 coordinate 82,553,127, forward strand.
TATTAGCTCATAGTGTAATAAAAAATCTGCTCTGTTTCCAGTACTCGATGGCAGCCCGTCTATTCAACCCGATGTTTCCGGTGGAAAAGAAATTTCGAATCATGGCCTAGAAGTGGATTTGTTTCAATTGTTTGGCACAGTCGCACTCTAGTGCTAACTGTAACAGCTTGGACAGGTGCCACAGATGCAAAAAAACATCGCAGCTGGTTGCACCCGATGCCGGAGGGTAGAGTGTGGGCTGACATAACCGCCAGTATTGCTATTGCTGCTGGGCCCGGAAAGAAGCCGCTAAGGACACTGGCAGTTATCAACTCTACGGTCGCAAAATCTTCCATTACGCGGCAGGAGGCGGAAGATTTTTCCTGTGACATCCGACGAAGTAGCACTAGAGTGCGCCTGTTCCACAAACAGGACACCAAACTTACTTAGAGGCGGAGCTAATCGTAGAAGATTCCCGGTATGGCCATAGCCCATCTGTTTCGATTGAGCCGGAGCTACGAAACGACCCCTAATATAACTTGACCAATCGGCAGTACCACCATAGCCTTAAATTCTTTTTTATTCTGGGCGCCGACTTAGCCCACAAAATCCTCATTGGTCCCGCTATCGGAAAACCAGGGCTTGTATACATGCAGGAGACTATTTTTGAAAAATACGTTTTTCGAAGAAGGACTCAGAGCAAATCCAAAAATAAAATATGTTAAACTAAATAGACCGGAAAGACTTCACTATTTTATTATTTAAGCCTGTTATGTACATGTGGGAGAGCCGTTTATCTAAAAACAAATAAGAAATATAAGGATATTGTCACTGAAAATGAGATGCTACCATTTTTTTATCCATAGCGTTAAGAGGACAACCCTAAACATAACAATGAAATAAAATCTATTATTTAGTATTCAGTTGTAAAATATGCTTAAAATTTTCCTATAAATACTATTACTATTATTAGTTTTTATGATTTTTAATGCTAAGATCACAACTTGTTTTTTTTAAACAAGAAAAAAACCGAACATAATTTTGTCATTAGTTACTAGTCTTAATCGCTTTTAAAAAATGTATTTATTATTAATAATAATAAACAATATGAACTATAAAAAATAAAGTTAACAGAAAAAAAAAACAAATATTAATCAACAATATTATAAGATTATGACGTAGCTTCCTATTGCGATAATGTCAATTGCCCGATCGGCGTTATTTTTGCATGGCTCGCAACTGCGATACGAATCGCAGATTAACTTTATTATTCTCCATCATCTACAAGCGGTCAAGTTAAAAATAAAATCTTTTTTTTTTAATTTTAAAAGTACAAAAAGAAAAAAGTTGTTTGAGAAACGATAGTTAAATAAAGGGGTTTCCTGGACAAAAGTTTAAGAAACGAAATACGAATGTGTCTTGTAATTTAAACAAAGGGAAGATGCTGTGGAAAAAGTCAACCAGGCTACTGGTCATACTAAGTTGTTGCAGAGCCCAGCCAGACATCCATCAGGATCCAACTAATCGACAACCAGGTAAACAATTATAAAATCTATGAATTTAAAATTAATGATTTAAAAACTAAATTAACGAAGGCTCATTTCGAATTAAACAATTTGGAAAAAAATCTCCTAGGCGTTTTTATTAAAGGGCAAATTTCAAAATTGAAGGCAGGGTTTAGAAGCACAAAATGGTGTGAAGAAGATATTACCCAAGCAATAACATTTCACTATGGCCGAAATTGCGATTTTAGCGGCAAAAAATACTTCCCGACAAGCTAGCTTCACCAAAATTGGTGTGTAGACTTCTAATGATAAAAAATCGATTTGAGAAAAAAATGGGCGGTCCACGCCCCCTTTTTTTCAAAGTAGTGGCAAAACGTACTTCCTGGCAAGCTAGCTTCACCAAAATGGTTACACGGACAAAAAAGCAACTTGAGAAAAACTTGAACGGTCCACGCCCTCTTTTTCCTATATCCAAAACCCAAATTGTCGCCAAAAATACTTACCAAAAGGCTGGCTTCATCAAATTTTGAAAACGGACTTCTTCTGACAAAGAAAACTTTAGAAAAAATGGGCGGCCGCGCCCACTATTAAAAAAATATTGAATGCTACCAAGAAATTAATTTATTTTTTAATTCATAAATTTATAATTTTAAAGAAGTTGTAAATGCTTATGGATTAATCTGAAAATAACAAAAATAACATACATATTCTCGAAAGATATAGGGCTTAATTATTCATGGTCTGTTTCTTCGTTTTCAGCCGCTTCTAATTCCAATGAATAATTATTTATCGACTCTAAGCTTACATCAGAATCAGAACTATAATTGCAGCTGGAGGCTTCTTGAGATGGTAATAAAAGTTCTGGTGGCAATTCAGGCATTTTAAAAAGATCAATGACTTCTCGAGGAAAAGGAAGTTTTTTTGAACTATTTGTACGTTCTTGCAAACATAAACTTGAAATATATGGGTCAGAGCTATCCATAGCTCTATGATACATGTCAAGTATGTTGTGCACTCTTGAATCCTTTCGAGCGTGACCAGTTCGATCTTTTTTATAATATTTGTTTCGCGCCTCAGATGCATTTTCTGCCAGGACACCTACGGGTACTACTGAAGCCTCAATTATTTGTGACGAATGCACTAATATTTTGTGTATTGTGGCAGACATAGAGTACCATTCGTAGTTTTGGAAAAATATTTCACTGGTTTTAATGCAATGATCACGAAGCCTTTGAGCATCAATTTCAAATTCAGAGGAGAGAGCAATTAAGATTATGTGTAAATGTTTCAATAAATCAATATTTATACCAGTAATAGATGCTAAAAGGTCCGTGCGAGAAAATGCTCTTCTAGATGTGTTGCCATCGTTGGTGTTGCCGCTGCCATTTGCTTTCGGCTTATCAACATGAAGCCCCATTTGAAGCAAAAACTCTGCAAGGATTCTCTTCTCTTCTGTTCCACGAACTTGGCATTTTTTCTAATCTAGCTTGTATGAAAGTTTTAAAACAAACTCGAAACTACGAATCCACGCATGCAAAGGGCTTAATCCATATTTCAAAGCGTCGGGCTTCGATTCAAAATTAGGAGAATCAAAGTTTCTTATAGTTGGAAATTGCTTTGGACCGGCATGACAGATGGGACATTGCTGTGTTCTTTTAGTTTCTGTCAACACATTTAAGACTTTCCCATCTATTAATGTCATATATAAATTATATTTTACTTTAATTTTTTCCCATTACTTAGTGTGTATTGTACTCAAATATTTCAAATATTTCAGAATTTTTGAACCTGAGTGTTTCTACAAAAGTATTAAAAATTCGTTCATTAGCAGTCAAATGCATACACTTTTACCATGACATAAAACTTGAGTTTTCTACAAACAATCACATGTAAATAGTTCCAATGACACTTCAAAACATTTTTAGTTTTACTCCACGAAAAACGATAAAACTCTTCAGAATTTAAAAAAAAAAAAAATACATACAAAATACCACCAAAATAAGTACAAAATAAAAACATTTAGCAAACTATATTTGTATATAGTAAAATTACTCACCTCTAGTAATAGAACTCATATTTACAAAGTTTTTTACAAGAATATATTATTAAAAAACTGTTTTTAATTTTATAAAAATTTTGCTGCTTCACTTGTATTAACACGTACTAAAAAATTTGTAAACATTACCAGCTGTTTGTACATAAACAGGGTTGCCAACAGTAATTTTTAGTTTTTTCTTATCAATTTGTTGGGTATTGAACACCATCAAAATAAGTGCAAAAATTTAAATTTGAAAAATTGACTTTTTGCCGCTAAAATCGCATTTTCGGCCATAGTGCATTGTGTCGTGTGCACCCTGTGTATAGCTAAGGCAGTGCGGTAAAGGGTAATACAGTAAAAAGGCAGGATGTCACGTGGCGATAAATAGGGAAGAAAAAGAATACGACAAAGAGATGATTAGCATGCAGTTGCATGTCCAAAAAACAAAAAAATTATAGGGAAACGGTTGTAGGACGACATATTGTGGCGTCTAGGAGGTTTCTAGAACTTGAGCTATGAAAGTCGAGATCATTCCTGTGATACTTACGAAGTGGCGAACCAAAAAGGAAACAAATTTGAAGACGAAATTTATTTGTAAATCAAAGAGACTTGTGTAAAAACAAATTTGGTGAAAAATATAAGAAACGAAAAGAAACAAACAATTTTAACTGAAAGCGGAAACGATTTTAAAACTTAAAGAACTCCTATATAAAAGAAGAAAAAACGCAAATTAGACAATTTAAATTGAACCAACAACTTTATTTATTAGCTGAAAACAAAAATCAAAAGATTAAAAACTGACGGTTTAAACGATTAAAAGCTAAAAGATTTTAACAATTAAAAGATAAAAATAAAACTACTCGCTAAATCTCGCTGTCGCTTCCAACGAGGGATCCATCTTCAGCAGAACCGGAGACACCACCACTCCTGGGGTGTCAGGTAACAGCCACTCGACTTTCAGGCTCAATGACGAACGACTCACGAACTGCAACTCAAAAATTTATGTGAATGTGAATCTGATTTATGTGGTCACCTGTCCGAGTGGGCTCCTGTCCCACAGTGCTCTAAACACCGGCTGAATACAGGTGTCCACCTGTGCCTACACATGGAAACCAATTTAAAACTATTCAACTCCAACCGAGCTTGCGCTCTTCCCGCGATTTGGGTCTAAACACAAGCCACCACGAGCCTCCCGAAGGGCCTCACCAACTGCCAAGCTGGAATCGAAGTTCCAGGGGCTCTTGACACCTGTGATACCAGATTAAAGTCGCCGGTCGGACTTCGCAGTTATGAAAAACTACTTCCAGTTGAACCCCAAATGGTTCGGGACTGGCGGCCCAACCTTCAGTCAACTATTTCACTAATCTATCAACCATCGCCCCTAGCACTTCTTCTTCTAAAGACCTCCCGAGCGAACTCATCTAACCTACTTATCGTATCAGAACACTCAACCGCCCTACTGAAATCATAAGTATCTCCAGAACGGAAAATACCCATGCCCTCTAAATTCCTAAACCCAACGTAAAAAACCATTCGGTGAGAACGTGCTTCCAATCTTCAACATTGCGGCAGAAAGGAAGGTCCAAAAGAACCTTACAACACTCCCCCCAAGATGACAAGCTAGCTACGTCAACCCCGTGGCCGGTAATATACAATCTCTTATTCCTACACCTGCAGATACGGTAGAGCATTACTGAGGGATCATGACGATTTTTATCAACAATCCTCCTCCATTCCTTCTTTTTTAGCCGCGATGTTTCCTTCTTGTAGAGCCTCTGGCCAGTCAAGAATGCAGCTTTCTTTAAAGCTAGATCCTCTGCGTTCAGAATTAATTTTCATTGGCCAAAACCTATATTTTTTGTTGACAGATTCTTAAAATTTTTATGTCACCAGAAAGAAAACAAATCAAAACTAAGGTAGCCGAAAAATTGGGTCAAAATATTCACAGTAGTGGGCGTGGCATGCTGCTAAATGCAAAGAATTTATGTTAATTTAAAAATAAAATAAAAATTGTAATATTTGATCTCATATTAATTGCGATTTCTTCAAAACTGTTATCGATATTGAGCTGCGGTTTTTTTTGTTATGTTGGGTGAACTGTTGTTTTTAAGAAATGGTACATGCGCACCCTGTATAATTTGTAAATAGGGTGTTATGTTTAAAATTGGAAACCTCCATATATTCGCAAAGTTTGAAGTTTAGTAGTATATAAAGAAAGGCAAAAGTGTTCTCTTTAAGCCTATATATACTTTTGCACCCGCCCGGATCCGCCCGTAGAACACTTTTTCTATTTTAATGAAAATACTCAGCATTTTTACAAACAAATTTCTATCAAAACTGCTAGTAAATTTATTTTATTCGAAAATTGAGAGTTTTAGTACACAAAACAATTTTTGGTAAAATTTCCTTAAAATCCAGTATAAGTTGTATATAACAAATTTTCCCATAGAAAACTTGTATAAACCAAATCAACTTAGGTAGTTAAACTTAGTTTTTTGTGTTTAGGTAATCTACTTTAGGTTTAACACTTTTATATGTAGTATAAATCACAATAATTTGGAAATAAATTTTATTTCGGTACAAGTATTAGATTTAAAAAGGCAAATTTATTGTACGTTTTCCAAATCAGCTTAGGTAGTTGAACTTGGTTTTTGTCTTAAAAAATTCCATACAAAAGAAAAATACCTGAGCTGGCCTAGGTAATAATAGCTCTAATATTTTTTTGTGTGTACGTAATCTACTTTAAGTTTGACATTTCTTTATTGAGTATATAAGGACAAAAATTTGGAAATAAATTTTACTGTCAGACAAGAATTCGATTTGAAAAGGTTGATAAATTTTTGGAAGTTATTTTTATAGAACTTCAACAAATACATTATTTTCAGCTTAATTAAAATATGGAAACTTTCAGCTATAATGAATTGACCGAAGAATATTTTAAAAACAAAAACAAAGAAGATGTTCTAAACCATATTGAAAGAAAATTGAACATAAATGCTATCAGCAGTGAAACGCAATTGGAAATAAAAAACAAAGTACCGTAAAAATATTGCAAAAACGCTACAAGGAAGTTCACTATAGTAAAAGTAAATTTTACAAGCGCTTTGAAAATTGGTTACAAGGTGAACTTAGTATCCAGGTGATTTCAGAAACCACAAATAAGAAGAGTGGTGGAAGACAAGAAAAATCGCTAGATAACTGTAGCCATAGATCTAAGAGACGAAAACTTAAGAATATAAATGAAGAAATCGGATGTGAAAACATTAAAGATAGTTTTCTTTACAAGCTGCGATCAGAAAAACAATTAACGAAAATGGATATCATTGAAAAAGTCATTTCTGCTAGTCCGGTGAAAACAAAAAGGATCCTTAAAAGCATTCCGACACCAAACCAGGAAAAACAGTTCACAAATGAGGAAGCGCTTGCATTATTTCTGGATTTAAAGTTCACAAAACAGCAGTATACTCAACTCAGATTACGTGCGATCGAAAAAGGCTCAAATTTATACCCGTCATATCATCACATAATTGCAGCTAAAAAGGAGTGTTATCCTCCAAAGGAATCTATCAAAATCACACCAATTTCGGCACAGGTACAACTGCAAGCTGTACTTGATCATACAGCCGAAAATTAGAAACCTTTCACTTAAAGTAAGTGAGTTGAAAAAATATGGAAACTGCAATTTAACTCTTTTTTGTAAATGGGGATGCGATGGGTCTTCTGGACAAAGACAATATAAAAAATTTTTATGTGAGGGTATTTCTGACACAGAAATGGTCATTTGTACCATTGCGATTGATAAAAAACTTAGACGACTCGGAACCTTCGTCCAGCACAGTGAAAACAAGTTATATTTGGAAAAACCAAACTCCATCGTCTACAAAATACTGCAGACCAATAAAATTTGAATTTAAAAAGGAAACTCATGATACTATTAAGAATGAAGTAAGTGACATTAGAGCTCAAATTTCAACACTAAGGCCATTAGAGTTAGAGATAGAGGAACAGGCTATTAAATTGAATTACCAATTAATACTATCTATGATAGACGGAAAAACTGCCCAGGTTTTCACTGATACAAAAGCTTCATCCAGCTGTATTATATGTAAAGCAACATCAAGTCAGTTAAACCAAGAACCGACAAAGTCGGAGGATAGTATTGATGCATTTGAATTTGGATTATCACCGCTACATACGAGGATAAGATTTATGGAACACATACTGAAAATAAGCTACGATTTGGACTTCGGAGCTTCAGGATCAGTAAGAAATAATGATACCAACAAAGAAATAAGAAAATTGAAAAAGAAACAAGTTCAAGATGCATTTCTCAAGCACAGGTTGATTATAGATCAACCAAAACAAGGATCAGGTAACACAAACCATGGCAACATCGCAAGAATATTTTTTTGGATCCCGAAACTACATCTGATATAACAGGTGTTGATATAGATGTTATTTCAAGATTTAAAACAATTACTGAAGTACTTGCGTGCAATGGACTAATTAATGCTAAAAAAATTGGTGATTACGCCAAGGAAACCGCTGCTATATATACATCCAAATACAAATATTGAAATATGTCAGCAACAGTGCATAAAGTTCTTTATCATGGAGAAGAGGTCATTAAGCACCATTTATTACCAATTGGAGATTTGTCAGAGGAAGCCCAGGAAAAAAGAAACAAGGATTACAGGTTTTACAGAGAACATAATACCAGAAAAATATCACGAATTTCTACAAATGAAGATTTATTTCATATATTATTGGCAACTTCAGATCCCTTCATCTCTAGCATTCGAAGTCAATGGAAATTGAATCATTCGGAACTAAATGCCGAAGCTAAGGCACTGCTACAGGACACAGGTAATACGGAGCAGAATATAGAATATTTACAGGAAATATTCCAGCCAAATGAATAATAATTATAATTTGAATTTAGTATTTGAATAAAATAAAGTATACAGACGTTAATATTAAATGTTATTTTATTTACCTAGAATCTATTTATAACTATAAATAAATATGTATATAATTAAAGAAAAATTAAATTACACTGTTTTGTTTTAAAATTGACCAAAAACTAGGAAATATGTAAGTATTGTTAGGCATAAAGTTGAAATTTGGACAATCCTAATGAAAATACGGAAAATACCTCAGTGAAAATAGGGGCCACCCTAAGGATAGCAAAATATTGTATTGTCATCCAAGATTGACCCGTGGACCAAATTTGAGCCACATTGTTTAAGGAAAATTGGGTCAAAAATGAGTTGGCACATTTGAAACGGAATTTCAAGCAAGAATTAGGAAAAGCAAATCGAAAGTTCAACTTTAGGCTTGAATTTCTCAGCAACCGCTGAACCGATTTTAATAAGGCCCAAATCGGTAAAAGCTTAAGATGTTGTCTATTGACTAAAAAAGAACTACTAAAAAATCTTTATTAGTTAAAAAGTTACAGAGTTTTGGCCAATGAAAAACGTTTTTTGAACCACTGTGCGTCGGTCTCTTTGGAATCTCTTCCCCATATGTCTTACATTCTTCTGCATCAAATGTAATTCTGAAGTCCACCACTTAACCCTGCCTCGAACCTTTTCTCTAACACGCATCATCATTAACCCTACAAATCAATCTGTCAATGTAGTTGACCTGATCATCAACTGGCATTGTCCTAAAGTCATCAAAAGACTCATCTAAAGGGTACGCCCCAATTAAGCTCTTATATTGAGCCCAGTCTGCGTCGTGTAACCGCCACCTCCGGTGCGGCGGAGCGACAAGCCCAGGCCTAACGTGACAGTAAGCCAAAATCTCAATACGACTATGGCCAATCACACAAAATTTCTCACAAATTGTCCATCTAAAGGAAAACCTAGCTAGACCTGCATTATTGCATGCCGTAACATTTATTTCACTACAACCCATCGGACCGTCAAACGTATAAAGCTCGTTCGCCTCATTCAAGACTGAAATGTCACAAGCCAATCTCTAAATTCTATTCCCCGCCTGTAACTCTGCTGACCGGCAAAATTACCAGTCAACTTACTATGCCACATACTGAAACAAGCATTGGCTATGCCTACAGTAAATACTGGCAAGCAACTCCCTACTAAAACCACCTTCAATTGAAACACAAACGCCCCATTGGGACTTACTAACCTCTACACAGTCATAGCAGCTGCTGTCGACAACAACTGCAGCATCGCCCCTATCATCAGTAAATACTCTCATATCACCTGGCATACCACTGACCCAACCGCCAGTTGTGTACGGCTCTTGCAATACTGCAAAAACCGAACCCTGCCGGCGCATTGCTTGTCCAAACTCACACACTACTGGAAAAGAATCCTGATAATTCCACTGAAAGATGTTAAAATTATAAACACTATCCATCGTAATGCCCAGAGTTCACCATTCCTACCAACGCACAGTACACCGGGCAGGCTCCTGTAAGTATTCTATGCCCCGAAGGTATACCCTTAGAGGCACAGTTCCTACAATACCCTGATTCATGCAGCAAAATTGCGTGTGACCAGCCTGACAACAAATCCTGCATCCAATAAACTTCGACCTACATTCTTTTACCCTATGGTCAAAACTCAGACATCTATATCAACAGCTAACAACATCTGAAGGACGCACAGCAAAACTAAACCATTTGATATAGCAACGACCTTATCCCACAATCGGTGCGTAGAGGCGTTGCCACACTCCAACACTATATCCACTTCACCAGCGGACGCCTTCCAGGGCCCAGAAACCATTCGGACGGACTTCTTAAATTCTTCCGCCGACATTTTCTCCCCCAAAAATTTAGCTCACAGGCATCGTTCATGAATTTATTTGGAGATATCTCCTAGTGAACTCCTCTAATGACTACTCTAGGGCTCAACTTATTCCTACTTCACTAAACTTAGAATTTTTTATTACATTATCTCTCTCTGTAGTACAGAGGGGGTACGTAGTACCGCTCCCCCATTGCGCATTGGCCTTAGTGCATGCACTCTTACATCTAGAGAGGGCCAAACTCCTTCACCACTTTATCAACTACATTCTTAGAAGTAGTACCCGCCTTCCCCTTCGCAACCACCGGCTTGGGTTTCACCGCAGCAATAGCGGCGGCCACAGGGGCCGCAGACGCACCCACAGCACGGGCGCCGAAGTAATGGGCACAGGTCAAGGTACAGGAGGGGCTACAATCCTCTATCCTATCTCTAAGTCTCTTAATTTTCAACAAAGTCTCCGTAAAAATGTACTGATATTCTGCGGTGATATCAAGTAACTTCCCCGCAAAGGAAAGTTCAATTACCGGAGACATCAACGCCGCCCAAAACCTGTCAGTAACCGATTGCATCCATAATAATCTGTAAAGAAATATAAAAAAACACAATTTTTAAATTTAATCCTTAAAAGGATAATTTAGCAATAAATACACAGAACGTCGTGCGCAAAAGTAAAGTACACACAAGCCAGCAGCAACCCTTATTGCGTCAGCAAAAAACACACAAGCAATTTCACAATGCAGTAGCAAAGCAAAATTCTCAAAATATCCGTCAAGAACAATCAAACACAGCCGTAAAGACGTCCGCACACTTCAACTGTTAAACAACGAATGAATGATACTTACCATAAAGAAATATTACTCCACCTCATAAGTTTTAGAACAATAGTGCGCGGTAGGATTAAGCTCAAACCTATTCTTTACGGCGTGATCGTGGGCATTTTAGTTTCCCTACCGTAGTGTTTTGCTTAATTTAGAAAAGAAAAATAAATCGTTAGGCGGAATTGAAATATATATTTTTTTAAATTTTAAACCTTACCTTGAACAAGATTCCGGACGTGGGACACGTGACGGACGGGCGGCAGTTCCTGCACCGATAGCAGATTTGCTATCCATTCCAAAAAGAGAATGAGCCTGAAGAAGATGAAGAATGAAAATTTTATTAAATGAAGTTTGTTAAATTTTGTTAAAGAAAATTATTGCATTTTAACTTTTATTTTTTTTACTTGCATGTTGTGTATTTTTTTATTTATCCCGCAAGTTTAAAACTCTTCAATTGCATCATCGGTTTTATGAATTCTAGTACTAAATTACACAGTAAATAAAATGTATAACATTGTTAATTTAAAATGAAATTTTTATTAGATTTTTATGTCATGATGGCCTAAAGGTTTTAGAAAGCGGTAAGTAGGGGCAAGAAGGAGAAGAAAAAGAGGAAGGAAAGAAAAAGGGCTAAAATGTTCGGGACATCAAACATTTTATTTTTTCTCTACGAAAAACACATAAATTTTAGTTTGTACCCTGCTGAGATATACGTTTTAATTTAGACAATTGAAATTTAAATTGGGAAATTAATTTTGCTGTTCAAACATATCCAATTTAATTTACTCAATTAAAAATTTGACAGTAGAATATAGTTTCGTTCAATAACGAGAAGTTATTACTAATTGTTATTGGCAAGTATTCAGTACTTAAAAAGAAGCAGCAAAAGAGTAAAAAAGAGTATAAGATGTGAAAGTTAATAACATTGTTACTACATTTGTTACTGACTAAGAACAGAGCAGCTGATTCTTGTTCTGTTTTACAAAATAAATTAATAAATATTAACTACTTTGAATTGAAAGCAGTAAATACTCTCATATCACCTGGCAGACCACTGACACAACCGCTAGTTGTGTACGGCTCTTGCAATAGTGCAAAAACTGAACCCTTCCGGCGCATTGCTTGTCCAAACTCACACACCACTGGAAAAGAACCCTGATAATTCAACTGAAAGATGTTAAAATTATAAACACTATCTATCTTAATGCCTAGAGTTCACCCTTCCTACCAACGCACAACACACCGTGCAGGCTCCTGTAAGTATTCTATGCCCCGAAGTTAGACCCTTAGAGGTACAATTCCTACAATAAGCCTGATTCACGCAGCAAAATTGCGTGTGACCAGCCTGACAACAAATACTGCATACAATATCCTTCGACCTACATTCTTTTACCCTATGGTCAAAACTCAGACTTCTATAGCAACAGGTGGACTTTACGACCACCCAGATCAACTTGAATATAAATATTGATTAAAATCGTATATTCTCGGAAACAACGATGACATCATTCAATTGATGGAAATATTGAATGCGATAATACTCCAGACCCGGAAGAGCGTTTTACTGGTAGTTTTTACTTCATTCAAAAGTGTCAAATTGTAATTTCATAATTTCTTTATTAAAATATACATATACTTAATTACCAGTAAACAGTTTGATTTATGTTTGTTAATGTAGCTGTATGATTACGAAATGAACATACGATATGCTGACGCGAGGCACCCTGGAGCAAATCATGATTCCTTAATTTTTAATTTAAGTGATTTAAAAACTTATTCGAAGAAACGCTCAAGAAAATTCATAAAAATCTTTATTTCATTCCTTTTTTGTATTTAAGGATATCCTCTACGACCGTACTTAATGACACCGTTTGGAATGACAGACGGAGGATCTCCACAAGCCCGATACATGCGAAAGGACGCAACATTGTTCAAAGGACGATAGGTACCCTCAAGAGCAAATTTCGATGCCTGTATTCTGTTAGAGACTTACATTATTCACCCAAAAAAAGCAACACAAATTGTAAATGTCTGTTGTTCTCTACACAACATAAGTCAACATTTTAAAGTGGTATTCCAAGCCGATAAAATATTTATCGAAAACGAAAATATGACATCACAATCCCTAAATTCAAATATTGAAGATACAGAAGTTGGAACAAGTATTTCATTTCAATTTTCAATTTAATTAAATTCAGCCTTATATATATGTACATGTAAACATTTAATGTAATTTTAGGTAAATAAGTAATAAAAAAAATAAATACAGCATAATTCCTTGTGGTCAAAACAAATATTTTAAAGTTTTTGTAGCTCCATTAAAATTGCTTAGTAATTTCATTTTTCAACTTCTCAATTTTCATTTCCTCACACTCCCCTCTGAGATTGTGAAGCTGAGTATATTTATTAACTTTCCTTTCATATAATGCAATTTTCTTCTGCTTAATTTCCAAAAGCTGTTTGTTTTTTGAAAGTTATTATAAGTGTTTTTTTTTCTAAATCCTTAACACTTATAAAAAGTTTAGCATGTGTCTTGCATTGTTTCCTCAAAAGGTCCAGACGTTCTTGTTCTGGTAATATTTTCTTTTTCTTAGCTGGGGTGTTTAATAACCCAGGTTCATTTGTAATGAACTCCGAAAGTTCGTCCAGATGGTGCTATTTGGTCATTTAGTGATAATAGCAGGGAGACGCAATCCTCAAGGATATTAAGAGGAGTTTCTTATGAAGAACCACCTCCTGTTAATTGATTATTTCTCTTATTGTTAGCAAGTTTTTTTTAATACTTGCTTTGTATTTAATCCAAACCTTTATGAAGTTAATAGTCATAAAAAACATATTTAAAATATTTTAGACGCCATATACTTACACGTTGCCATTCGCTTGAGGTTCTTGTAGGTGAACACAAGCTATTGAATTCAATGGAAAATCCTTCCCAAGCTTCCGTGCACTGATTTTTAGTCTTCCCAAATTTATAAATTACATAAAACTTCCGTTAATTTAAGGAAAATATGAAAAACGTAAGTTTTAATGAAAAACTGTAACTTTTTTGAAGGAAAAGCGTATTTCTTTCTTGTCGATCACTGGCAACACTGGTTTGAAGACGTAGTTGTTCTCTCGAAGAGATTGCCAAATATGATTTATATGAAAAATTTTAATTTTCTTATTGAAAAATGTAATTTTAATGCTAGCCTTGCAATCATTTACTTAATTTTCTCAGGGAGGTCTCAAAATAACAAAATTATAACGTTTTGAATAAACTGAAGTTTTGTAACATATTTTACATCAACTTACATAAAATAGTATTAAAACAATTAAAGTTATTCAAAAAGTGTGTTAATTTTATTGCCAAAATCCTGTTAAACTAGAAAATTAAAAAGGAAAAAAATAAATGAAGAGAGAAGAGAGAGGAAAAACAGCAAATATGAACTGTGCAGTGGGCAAACGCAAGGTAATAGTCAAAGCGAATTAATAAAAGGTATACTCACGGCGAAAATAAATACAACACTGCGAAAGAAATACGTACATTTTGTTTTTGTATAAATTAATTTAAATAATCTTCGGCTGTCAAAAACATCAGAAAAAATAAGTAAACATTTACAAGTAAAGTTGCAAAACAAATTAAAAAAAAATAAATGACCTAAAATTTGTAATTTAAACCATCAAACCCAGGTGCAGTTTGACTACTCTTAATCGGCTAGCCGTCGTGCTGGAGACAAAAAACCGTGTATCGTCGATTGGAAAAGATGTATTTCCGGTGCGTACGTATGTGGTACAATTTAAGCCAAGTGAAAAGTGGTGGACTATACGAAAGTTTTTAGGGAAAACATGATACAGACCCACATGGATATATTCAACGTCATTTCGTACGTGCCTATGTTTTGTCTAAGGGCTATGACGCGGTAGTTTCTACGCTGTCTTCAGATTGTGTGCTGACTATCAGTGTACCAGAACAAGAAGTGGAGCAAAAATTTAATAAATGTTTAATTTCGATAACAGGTTTTTAAGTTTATTTTTATTTTATTTGAGTTTATTTTTATAATATGTAGATACACAAAATAATATGTTGTTAATAAATTTACTATTTAATAAAGTTTTATCATATTAAAAGAAAGAATGATTTTGTAACTACGTTTTAATTGCGCAATAAAGGAATTTACGCAATTAAGTCCCTAATTGAATTTAATTTACCATATAAGAAATTAATTAAAAAATTTTTCAATTAGTACTTAATTAAGTCGATAATTGATAAAGTTTCCTCATACAACCAGGGTTTAATATTCAGCGCCAACAAAAATTTTTTTGACTGGCGACTGAACTAAAAATAGTTTGATTATTCATTTTCAACTATTTGGCTGCTTAAAATAGTTGAACTGAGCACACACACAATTAAAAACCAGTCAGTCTACTATTTTCAGGAGCAAAACGAACACACAGCGACTGAGTTTTGAGTTTGTAGGATAACAGTACGCAACTAAAGGTGCGTTTAGACTGTGCTAATATTTGTGCAAAATCAAAAAAATTTTGTTTGTCCTAGTGTAAACACTCGAATTTGTTAGCCATCAAATATTTTTCGACTGTTTGTTGGCTAAAAAAATCTTTGTTTGTGAACAAAGATTTGCATAATGTAAACACTTTGTCAGCACGTCCTTACAAATATTTGGCTCGATATTTTGTTTGTTCTCGCAATATTTTTGGCGAAACAAATAGCGACAAATAATTGTAGAAACGTGGGTTGCCAACAGTTATTTTTGACAGTGCTTAACATATAAAAAATAAAACAAATTAAAATGGCAATACTGGTCAATTCGTTTGACAGATTGGTAAGTTAAAAGCGCTTTTTTGTATTTCTTTATTATAAAGCATATTTTTCTAAAAGAAAATGGACAACATCAATGCAGCAAATATTGAATCGCCACCATCTGCCAAAAAAAATCCTCTTGATGACGCAAGACTAGAACGAAGAAAATATATTTAAATTGATCGGCGAAGTGGAATGACATCCTTGCATTTGAAATGCATCAAGTGCTGACTACCGTAAAAAAAATATGCGGGATAGCGCATGGACTGAAATTGGCGATATGCTTAATGTTACAGCGGAGGAAGTTTCCACAAAATGGTCGAATTCGAGGATTCAGTACCGGGGCTACCTCAAAAAAAAAAAAAAACAAATCTGGACAAGGTGCAAACAATGCACCAAAGTGGAAATATTTCGACTCCATGGCTTTTGTTGGACGTGCGGAGGTTAGCCAGCGGCAACCAATAACAACAAATTTAGATATTTTATCTGAAAGCAAAGGTACCAAGTAATCGAAGTCATTTGAACCTATGCGCACGAAGTTTTTATGCAGGGAAGGTTCTTCAAAACTTAGTTCCTTCAGAAATTTTTGGCAACATCCTTCCATTTTACGACGCTGCACCCACGCTCGAACCCACATTCTTCTGGATCTTTTTTTCTTTTTACTGGGTTTCTGAAACTGCTATAGCTCCAGCAGTTATTAATAATAAATCTTCAATATCACTGTTACTAAACATTTTAACTTTTCACGTTGCTTCACAAACACAATTTGATACTATTTGGCAGATGGATTTCATAAACATAACAACAACATTATTTGACAGATGTTTGTCATACACACCGGACAAATAAAATTATTTGTGCAGTGTAAAAGGGTATACAAATATTTGTACCAAACATGGCTGACACAAAATCTTCTGTTATTTATGCAAATAAAATTCAAACAAATATTAGTGCAGTCTAAACGCATGCCCAAACATTAGTCACAATACCATACTATTAGCCCAAACCATTATTTGTTGTGTTTGGACAAATATTAGCATAGTCTAAACGAACCTTAAGAAGCCAGTTCGTGTGCGTTTAGCAGACGTAGTTATGTTTTTTTAGTATCTTAACAAAACTAGAAATATGACTGGATAATGTGAATGGGGTGGTTAAACAAAGTAGAAAAGTGAGCGTTCGTATACATTTTTTTGTTCAACAAATTAAAGAAAAATATATACATGCATTACTACTTTGTGCTGCTACTCGAAAATGCTTTAATTTATATTTTTTGAATATTTGAGTTATAAAATGTAAATTTATTTTGATTAAAAAAAATTCTATGAAAATTATAAATTTTTTAACTAACCATATTAATAGTTTTTGAATAGTATTGTAGAGCAGTGCTTTAGAAGAATAATTCACATTTGGGTTTTAATTAACTATTAATTAATTTGTAGAAATTATGAGTGGAATTAAAATGTGAATGCTTTATTATTTTTAGAGGCCTTTTGCTATGTGAAAAAAACCGTTCTTGCTGTTGTATATATAAATTGTCCTGTGCCCTTTTTAAAGAAACTGGAGCGTTTTAAAAATTATTAGTATATTATAACAACAACACAAAATCAATCTACCTGATGTTAACAAAATTCCACAGTTAAAAGGTTCCCGTTAGTGTTTTGTACATTTATTACATATGGGTTTTTTACATTAGGTAGTGTACGTTCCTCTTCTTTTGGAGTATTCTTTCTTTTTCTTTCATGAAATTGATTTACTTAAAGAGTGCAAGAGCTCACATTGTATGTTATTAATTTTACTGCGAAAACATTTTACTGCTTTTGCATTAAATGAATAATAAAGAGCTACACCCATTTCGTGTAAGTTTCCTGGAAAACGCCTGTTAGTAATACTCTCATTTATTTATTAAAAGACATTAAATTTTTTCTTTATAATTATCTTAATTAATTCATTTTAAATCTGCACAAAAGTTTTTTCAGTAATAAAGTCATTTTAAATTCAAACTGCCGTATTCATGAAATATTAAAATAGATTTGAAATATATTTTAGGACAAATTTATATCGAAAATTTGTCATAAAAAACATTTCAAAGTTATTTTATTTTTAATGAATATGGCAGTTATTTTTTTCTGCTTTTATCTGTATGTATGTAAGTAAACTAAAAAATGAATTATGAAAAAAACGGCAAAGAATATTTATTTGCTTGACCATTGAACTAGGTAGTAAAATTGTGGATGAGGGGCGGTTACATTGTAACAGGCACAAATCTTTTAAATTTCAATTTATGGGAATTTCGACTTTATTATAGTTGTAAACAAAATCGCGAAAGAAAAAACATGGATATATTTAAATTTTATGGGTGTAAAAACCCCAAACAAATTCCACCCAACTGAGACTTTTGTATATAATAGGTTAGTAGGCTACACTTAACAGGAGCGCTAAAGCTAATTTTGACAGACTGCAAAAATCGGTTAGGCGTAGAAAATCTTGAAAATATTTTATTGGCTTAACTTAATTCTATACTTCTCGATGAAATTATTGACGATTTAATATGAATAGCTATGTTTTATTAATACATTTTAAGTTATACTATATAATTTACTAAGTTTAAGGTTAATTTATTAATAAAGTTCCAAGTTGAAAACAAAATCATGTAATCCAAAAATTAATTTTAAGTAAAATTATTCTAATCGTGTAGAACGATTTTAATATTTAAACAATTAAAAAAGAAATAAGCAGAAAATCTATTTCTTCAAAATTATTTACATGTGCATGTAACAAGACATTTGCAATCAAACTTTCATACAAACAGTATGAAATAAAATTCTTTTCTATTTATACCAACAATGATAATACACATTTCTATTTGTTAAAAAAACTGTGCACAAACACACAATCAAACTATTCTGTCAGACTATCCACACACATTTTTAGTTGTGTTACATTACTAGAAAAACATGACTACGTCCGCTTAACGCACACGAACTGGCTTCTCAGTTGCGTACTGTTATCTTACAAACTCAAAACTCAGTCGCTGTGTGTTCGTTTTGCTCCTGAAAATAGTAGACTGAATTCAGTTGGTTTTTAGTTTTGTGTGTGCTCAGTTCAACTATTTATGTTGGCGTAAAATAGAAAACTGATTTCAGTTGTTTATTTTCAGTATGTAACTGAAAAAAGATTAACTGGTTAGTAAAATGTGACTGCTAATAGCAGTTTTTCCAAACCCTGCATACAACCCTTATGAAGTGTGTTCAGTTAGAGAAAATTTATACAATGACAAAACTAAATGCCCTAAAAATGAAAAATTAAATATTTTCAAATTATATGAAATGAAAATTTTTTGAAAATTTAATAGAAATTCAAAGCAAGGGTGCAGTCAAAGCTTGATCGTAGTAACTAGAAGAGTTCCATATTTCAAATAAAAACAAGCAAACTTTCTTTTAAAGCCGAACTTTTGTTTATTCTTTCAAATTTACAAACACAAATTTCTAATGTAAAAATTAGGTCTGTTCAATAAATTTTCGGCACAAACTAGCAACGATAGAGTAAAATAAAAATTTACAACATTACTATTCCAAATAAAAAGGGCAAAACGCATTTTTGGAAAATAATAGCAAAGTAAAGGCGAACTGACGAAAATAACAAACAACCATAAAAATAAATATGTATCTAAAACAGCAAAAAAAAAGCGGTGTTCGATGCATTTTGTATTGTAAAACTTTTAGTTTATTTTATTCTATTTCTTTTGTTTATTGTTCTATTAACCTGGCGTTTACTTGAAATCGCCATACAAATTATGGCAAAAAAGCCGCAACGATGTGATGTAAATATTTTCGTGGAGAATGCTAATAAACACTTTCAGTTCAAAGTATTTAATATTTATTAACTTATTTTGTAAAACAGAACAAGAAGCAGCTGTTCTGTTCTTGACAGTAACAAAAGTAGTAACAAATTTATTAACATTCACATCTTATACTCTTTTTTATTCTTTCGCTGCTTCTTTTAAGGTACTGAAGTAAACATTTTCCAATAACAATAAGTAACAACTTCTTGTTATGGAACAGAACTTATTCTGCTGTCAAATTTTAATTAAGTAAATTAAATTGGATATGTGTGAACACCAAAATTAATTACTCAATTAAAATTTTAATTGTATGTCTGAACAGGGTATTAAGTTATTTAAAAAGGCTTCCACTGAAAGAAAAGAAAAAAGTATTAAAAATAGCTCAATATTTTAGTTAAAATACTTTAATAAATACTTTCTTTTTTTGATGATTTTGTTTATTACTCCAAAAGCTGCCTTAAGTTAAATTATTTAAAAAGGCCGCTGTGAAAGAAAAGAAAGAAATACTAGAAAATAGCTCAATATTTTAGTTAAATTATTTTAATAAATACTTTCCTTTTTTTGGTTATTTTATTTATTACCCCAAAAGCTGCCTTAAGTTAAGTTATTTAAAAAGGGTTGCCCTGAAAGAAAAAAAGTATTAGAAAATATATCAATATTCCATTTTAAGCAGTTTGCTAAATCCCAATAGATTTTGCTTCGACTTTTGTTCCTTTAATCTCTTGTTTAGATGTCTAACTCGAAAGTAAATTCTGCATTAAAAGAAAAAATCTTTTATATTATCACGTAGGTTCGCGGATTTTCTATTTTCCATTAGGTTTTGCTTTAAGTTGCGACAGTGTGATATATTATGGCCGTTTGCTTTTCTAAATACTATTTCCAAGTTTCTAATTTTGGCAAGAAAATTTTTTTGGCTTTTTTAGCGACGTTTTTGAAACTTGGTCAACCCATGTAAAGGAACTTTCATGACTTTCGTATTCTTCAAGATTCAACCTTTTTATTATATAACCAGCTATGAACTCTACGGCAACCTTCATCTACGTTCGATTCATCCAAGTTGACAAATTTATTTTCCTCTGGCAGTTCTTCAATTATATTGCTAGTCAATATTTTGCGGCTCTAACATTTAATTTGCTCCCGAGGAATTGTCATCTTATACATTACCGGTGCCATTTAAATGCTCCGTATTTTTCGCTAAAAAATACAAACAGCATTAAAAATAAATTTTTATTAGTACTTGTAATACGCCTAGGAAAACTATAATCTTTTAAATATAATGTTTTATTAACAAATTAAGTTCATTTATTCACACGGTTAATCATATAAGAGTATGTAACTAAAAACCACTACTATATATTCAGCTGTTGTTCGCCATATTGTCCCTTTTTATACGTTGTCACTTATAGATCATATCAGTGTTGCCACAGTACTTTTTTAATTAAATAATGATAATGTAAAAAATAAATAATAACTTACCCAATATTTATTTTCAAAGCCTATATTTAAAATCTCTTGGCGACGGATGGTCATTTAAGCCCACTTTGCTCCAGCACGTCGTGGCTTAATCGGTTTGTCACCAAGTATGTCATGCTATACCTTTGCACATATTTCTGTAACATTAGTAGCGCGTTATTGGAAGTTATTACTTAGTTTTGAATTGAAAATATCAAACCAGTCATTAACCAGCTGGAAAAAGCCAGCTGTCTCTGTTGGATTGTAGAGATCTATCCCCAGAGAGTAACATCTTCTAATCGCATTTGCGTTTGTATTTTAAAATAGCTGTGCAGCTAATTTAACTTTTTGTCTTCCTGAAAATTAAGTAAATTTAAGAAACAATTACTTTAATTTGTAAATCATATCTGAATAAATATTTACCTGCACCTTTTACCTCAATATATTCTTTGCTTAACTTAAATGTAATCTTTGCTTAACTTAAATGTAATAGAAACGTCTGACTTAGATGTTAAATCTAACAAATCAATAATCAATCCACTGTCAAGGAAATAGTTTCGTATACGCTTAAGCAAATGGGGCGCATCTGCAAAGCAAACAATTTTCTCGTCTTTGTGCTCGGGATTCAAAAACGAAGGAGTATCTAAAAAAGAAAAGAAAATTAGAAAACAAGCAAAAAATATTATCTAAATAACTATGTATCTTAACAAATCATACTAAAATATGAGTTACTTTTTAAAACTTAGGCAATAATTATAAAAAGCAGGTCAACTTTTTAATTATGAATCCCATTAACATCCTTATAAACTATTATTTAAAACATATTTCAAATTAATAAATAGCTAATAAAATTTTATTTACCCATTTTTTTTATCAATATCAATATGATGTGTCTTCGATATTATGCTGAGTGTCGGTGTTGCAGTTGAGTGTTGTTAAATGTTGTGTATTGTTAGATTTTAATTGTTTCAATATTAAATTTAACTTACCCGGCATAATACCCAGTTCTTTCCACAACTTACGGTTGCTAGGTCCCATGTCACAGACTATGGCCACCACTGGAAAACCTGCGCCTTTAAGCTGGTGTATTATGTTTAACAAAATATCATTAGTCATTTTACAATCGAATGTGTAAAACATGGGCTGTTTCCATGAGTTTCGAATGCCACGAGTCATAACTACTTGCACATAACTTGCAGGCTTTTTTACGATATCTCCAACTGAGTCATATTCGAAAGTTGAAGTGTGGATCTATGAGGTAGCGAAAATCCTTTCTTATATAAATGGTTTATGCTCTTGGCCCCGAGGCATGTAAGCATATCGCACTAGATATATCCACCCATTTCCAGATCACTGAACCAGGAGACATCAACTTTTTAACTTGACCTTCCGTAAAAATTTTTTTTACTGAAGAAAGTGCCGCATTTGCCTTTTCAAGTTTTAATTTTATTTTCCGATTGAAGTTCCCGGTATTGTAATCTCTTTGGGAGTCCAAAGAAACGATGGACTAAAAATTATAATTATGCATCAGTTTACATTTTTTTAATTTATAACTCATTAGAAAAAACATTTTATATTTTTTAAATTGTATACTTACTCTGTCTGAGTACATTGTTCCTTAAAAGATTGATGTTTAAATTTCTCTGCAGGATGGATTCAATGGAATTGTGCATGCTACCTTGATTTTAACAATGGGGTCTAAAAATTCAAGTTAATATAATAATCAAAAAATTATTATTAAATGTTCACTTTTAATATTTAGATCTAACTTCTCTACTTACTCGTTATATGAAATCTTGCTTGAAAGCTCGCTAGTTTTCTCCCCAGGATTATTAATCACTTTATATTGTTGAACAAAAGGCTGGTCATGTGGCAAAAGTAACTTTTTGTGGCTAATGTTTATTATGCTGTTTGGCAGAAAATGGTCAAAACATACAAGCGACGATGCTGCGAAATTTTTTCCACAAATTTCACCCCACTGAATTATTTTCTCAATGTCCTTTGGAACGTGGAACAATTAGCCACTTCCTTTTTCAAATTTTTTTACACAAAGCACAAGAATGCATTTTTGTATTTATAATTGTATTTTTTGTTATACAAATAAAATTGTTTTTTATAAAAACTATATTTTTTAATAAATCACACTTTCTTTCGAAGTTCGTGGTTAAACTTAAAATTTCCGTTACAAATGTCGCACAAATTTTTTTTGTAACCGGCAAAAGTATTTTGACATATGAGGAAGGGAGAAAAATAACAGCAGAAAATAGTCACCGGAGCTGTCAAGACCACCTGTTCTTAATTCGCATTGGTAATATCAAAAAACTTAGTAAGAAATGTTATTAAAACCTTATATTTCAGGCATATTTAATAAAAAGTTTGTATTTAAGAGAAGCTGTACCATTTTAAAATTTTCCAAAATATGAAGCACGAAGGAAGTTTTGGATAATATTCTCCAACGAGGAAAGCTTGAAAGTTAAGATAGAGAAAAAATTTGTGGTCTGAATTTTTAGCAAAAACTTGAAATTTAAAAGGGTTAAGTTATAATTCTTGCGAAAAAAACCGACTTCAAAACATATTTCATCTGTCTGCCTATAACAGCTCAAGTGTATGGCCATATAAATTAGGTTACATTAACTGTTGGGACATATTTATATCTCCGAATTGTATACTTTTTCAACTGTTCAATAGTTTGGCAATATACATCAAATTGCAGCAACTATAGGGTCACTCTTTAATTTCCAAATTCAAATTATATACTTGCCGTTGTAGTAGATTAAGCAATCAGGTTCTGTGCCAATTACAGCCGTCTGTTAGTAAAAGTCCGGCCTCATACACTATATTATATCAACTATTGGGACACCTGTTTATTTCCAAATCCAAATTTTATACGTGTTGTTATAGAGAAGTCAGTAATACAGGTTCTTAGTGAATTTCAATCGTCTGTCTACACCTGTTTAAAGTATGGCCATATGCCACATCAACTGGACTATTGGTGCACCCTTTAATTTATAATTTTAAATATTATAAGCTGTTGCTACAACGGCCATAGCAATCGACCTTGCGTCAAATTTACAAGCGTTTGTCTATAACGGTTCAAAAGATAGGCCTATATAAGTAAATCTACAGTAATTATGGGACACCCTTTAATTTCTAAACTTAATTTATAAACTCGTTGAAATAGCGGACTTAGAAATACAGATGCCTTTTAAGTTTCAGCGTTCTGTCTATAACGGTTCAAAAGTACGGCTACACTTGAAATTGCATCAACTATTGGGACACCCTTTAACTTCCAAATCCATATTTTATACTTGTTATTATAGCGGACTTACCAATACAGGTTCGTTGTAAATTTCAAGCGTCTGTCAATAACTGTTAAAAAATATGGCAATATACATTAAATTAAATGAACTATTGGCGCACCCTTTAATTTATAATTCTTAATATTAATACTTGTTACTATAACGGCCATAGCAATCGACATTCTGTCTAACTTGCAAGCGTTTGTCTATAAGGGTTCAAAAGATAGGCTCATATAAGTAAATCTTCATCAATTAAAAGACACCCTTTAATTTCTAAATTCAAATTATAAATTTGTATAATTTTTTGTTTTTGGGAGCTATAGTAATACGCAGTCATTTTAAATTTTACAGAATTGCCCTTTACTATTCATAATACACGTAAAAATATGTGTATTATATCGGGACACCTTTAATGTTAAAAATTATGAGCATAGTCTATCATATTACCAAAAATTTTTAAAATCGGATAAGAAATGACTGACTTCTGGAGGCACAAATATAAAAAAAGCAACATTCAGCCGAGTTGTCCTTCTTTTTTTGAAGTCGGTTAAAAGCAAAGGTAATTCTTGCAGTGTCTTTCTAAGGTGATATGAAAAGGATGTAAAAGTATTAAAATTCCGCGCATAGTTATTTGAATTGTTTTAAGAGAATTTTATGTTGAAAACGGCAAAAAGAAGTGCGATGTGCCAATAAAAAATTCATCATGCTGCATTTAGAAGCTAAGCTTTGCAAATAGTTATCTTGAGAAATCCCTAAGACGTTTGAAGGTCAAATAACCAACTTAACAGCGGTGATAAAAGTCAGAAATTTACTAAAGCAGGCCGATCCCAATTACTCACCTTATACCCATCAAGTACCAATACATACAGATTGTTAGTGAAAAACATTCCCAGTTTCATATGGGAGAACGATGCAAGATGGTCAAAGAAATTGAATATATCACAGGTGTATTAAAACCTGTTATAAAATTTTCAAACAATTTCTGACGAAGCTTTACAAAGGAGCTGAGAAATGTAGAATTAGTTAAAAATAAACATTACAAATTGCTTATTTTTAAAAACTAGATGACCCGTGCGAATATTTCGCAGCGTTAGTTGTCATTTTTGTAAGATAAAATGAAAATAATTAAAAGAAATTTTAGTAACTTCAATACATTTTATTAAAAGTATAAAAATATTACAAATCAAAATATATCATACATATTTACATACATACATACATACATATGTTTAAATGCTTTTATAATACTTTTTTGAATACGATGTTAGAGGAAATGACATGATCATCGTTAACTTTTTGCCCGTACGAATCCTTAAAACAAACAAAAATATATTTTAATAAACGGCATTATAGTAAATAGCGATATTGCCAAAATGGATTTTAATACATACTGTATTATGTAGAACTGCATTACTATTAAGCGACCCTGTATTACCACACTTGAACAAAAAAAAAAAAAAAATCACTGTATTATCATGCAGTTCTATATAAAATATAATTTTTATCAATGAAAATATTAATTTTTCAATTTCTAATTATTTTTCCTCTTTAGTGTTAGAAATAAACTTTAAAATGAGATATCATTCATTAAATTTGATGCGGTGGTATGGGAGATATTTGCAACCGACAAAAAAAAGTGCCTTAGAAATAATATATATGATACTGATCTTAACCCAGAATTATTTTCATGAGAAAATCAATTAATTATAAAGAAAAGTCATCAATATCTAAATTTTAAAAACAAAAGTAAAACGAATAAATTCTTTCGGATTTGAATTTATCAACTTGTATTTGCATTTAAAATACGCTTTTCCCTTCCTTTTGTGATATAGTAACGTAAATATGAACTCGTTTTTAACTTTATGTATGTAAGTGACAGCAATATGTAATATTGTAATAACAATAATAAAAATCGATACAGATAAATTGAAATTGATTTTGGCTTAGGTTCCATTGATTAGTCCCTTTGTGCCAGATTTTGGCTTAAGCTAATTTTTCAATTTCTAAGAATTATTCATTCATTATATTCATGCTTAACTCATAAAAATCAATATTATACTGAAACAGCAATCATAATGTTGTGAGGGAACAAGAATGATTAAAAATAAAAATTGCATTCAAGACCAGAGAGAACAGTGAAGAAATTGTTTGGATTGTGTGTGGACTTCGTCTAACCAAATTAATATTGATATGAATACTCCTCGAATTCTTATTTACACAGTTAGTTGTTTAAACAGATGATGTTTACAATCTACACAACCTTAGGTAGATGGATGCGAACAATGCTGATAGAGGATGTAGCGATCGAGAAAACGCTAGATTAAATTCTGCCGGTGTCAATTTTTTTTGTTTTCTTTGCAAAAATGTATGCGGACATTGTAAAATAATTTTTTTTTTCTCAAAAAAAGGTTTTTAGAAAATAAAAAATTAATTCAAGCCAAAATTAATTTCCATTCATTTATAAAATCTACAGTTTAACTAATAATTGATTAAATTTTTGGTTATACATACATACGTAGTTGATTAAAGCGATGGACACCGTCGCATTTTTTTGCACGATTGGCCACAAATATAAAAAAAAAAAAACTTTAAATATATTTTATGAAAATTTGTCTTAGAATATGAACCAAATAATGTATGTATGTTCTTTGAATGCTTTTTAGTTTTAAAATTTTGTTTATTTAAAAAGAAATTATTATTGGCAAAATTACGAATTAAACATAAATGTGTAACTGCGACAAATTAGTTTCTAAATTTATGCAAGTATATTGTAGTCGCCTGGATTTCTTTAATAAGTTACCTTAGCCTTTCACAGGCTTTTCGTAGGACTTTTACATAAGCTCAAGCTATCTTATGCACATTATAGTTGGGACTTAAGACAGAGTTAAATTCAAACGAAAACGCTATTTTTCATGATACTTTTGCAACTTGACTTTTTGTCCAGTGTTTTTAAGTGCACCTAGAGAAGAGTTTAGATCTGGATATTTACCCATCGCAAGGTATTTACCTATTTATACCCACTTTCATACCCGGATATTTATCTAATTTCGGGTAAATACTTATTTGAATAACAAATACTGCTGTTACGTAGAGAAAAAGAAATGTAAACATTTGCGAATCTATTTTGAACATATTTTGTTTAATTGTATTTCGTTTATACATTTCTTGACTCGTTTTGCTCAGATAAGGCACTTAGGTCTGCATCAAACACAACAACGATTCTTAATAAGAACCTCTGATCAGCGTGCTTTGGCAATTCAATGTAATGAGTGAGAGCAATGGCAACAACAATGCTGAAACAATTATTAAATTTAAAAATTCAGGCATGTCACAGAACTCAATTCCGATCGAAAGTGGTTTTAAATCTGTAATTTGGTTCTTCAGAAAACGAAAAACGAATAATTTTTTTCGAAATGAAACCACTTTTAAATTTTAAAGTGGAATTTAGATTTTTTAATATTTCTTTATTTGCGACTTTTTTGTTGACTTTTATTGCGTGTCCTAATTAAGATTAGCCTTGTTGTTTACTTTGGTGTGCGCAATATTGCCACATTTAAATGAAAAGTTGAAGATTAAGCATTTTTTAGAAATAAGCAAAATCGATCGGAATCTAAAGAAGGTAGAACTAAATCGATTGGAATTGTAAATACGGAATTCAAACCATTCAGATCGGAATTTGTGACATGTCTGATTATTTTATTTGTTATAAAAAATCTAATTCATAATAAAAATTTAAATTCTTTTAATTTATTTAAATTTTTCTTTTTAGTGAAAGGCCAATGTAAGTGGCATGCGGACACGGGCGGCAATCAGCTGTTCTTTTTGCCGCTTGAATTTATTTAACATAGGCAAATGACGCGGCTTTTTTACGTAGAAACTTTTAGTTTTTTGGACGCAGAAATGTATAAATTTAATTGATAAAAATTTTTAAAGAAAAAAAGAAACACAAAGAGAAGACTATGGATGATTTGACAAATTAAAGCTGCAAAACGAAAAGCTGAACAAAATTCAACATTGCCGCTCGGCCTCTTTTGACGGCACTACCAAGTTAAATTAAATTCAACGTGTTAAAAATTTTGAATGAGTATTTTTATTAACAAACTAATTTTTTTCAAATAGGTAATACTGCTTCCTCATGCCGCTTGCATTGGCCTTTCACCATTATTCTGATTATACCCACATTTTGGGTAAATACCCAGGTGCTTAGGTAAATATCTCGGAATTTATATTTGAATACCCAATTTACCCTTGCCCCATCACTAAGCGCACAACATGTCGCAACTTTTATAAATTTGCAAAAATTGTTTAAATTTTAAGGAAGGTATTTTTGGTGGAATTTATCCTCAAATTTTTTAGTTACTCACTCACCGCAAAAAGAAAAAATAAAACTGAGGTTTAACTGTCTCATTTCTCACATTTAGGCAGTTGTATCTAAAATCGCTAAATCGTCGTTTAAACAATAATTAACAAACAATACCGAAAAAACCATTAACAAATTCTAAATGAGGAAATATTGTTAACATTATAAATTCATTGTCTTAATCTAAACAAAAAATAAAAAAGGCAAACAACATATTTTTGTTATTTAAATTAGTTTAACAACTTATCATATCTTGGGCAATTCTAGAAATTTTAATGTTGTGTATTTTAGTTGCTGTAGTATTTTCTTTCACCTGTTCTCAGTTCTCAAATATAGAAGTTTGATATTATAAAAAAAAACAACTAAAACAAGCAGACATAAAAACAAACTATTACTCGTAACAATGAATAAATATTAAATTTAAGAAATTAAATATTTTAATCTAAACACATTCTTAAGCATTCAAATAGTACGATGTTTGTTAAGTGAATACGAAAAAATCAAATCTACTTACATATAAAGATAAACGTCTAAATTGAGGAACAAACAAACTTAAGATATAACAAAACACTGAACTGAAATTATAAATTAAAGTTATGTATCTTAGCAACGAGGTGTGAGTTGAAAATGTTTTACCAAGGAGGAAGTATGCTAAGCAGAAGTGTCTGCTATGCAGATGTTATTTTAGAGCAGGATTATGTGATAAAATAACAAAAAACTTTTATCTCTATATATAATATTACTATTATGTACATTTTTAAAGTGTAAAAAATTGTGCTTGTTATAAAATTTGTTCTGAATTTTACCCGTTTTTTTTGGAACCCTGTACCCCTGTACAAAGTTATCTCTAATCCAAAACTATTAATTCCAATTCCATTTCATTTTCTTTGATAATAGATCGTTAGGCCTTTAAAGTACCGATATAAATGAATGGAGTGCTTAGATATCCAATTGAAAAATGCAAGGAAATTACGCTTTTATTATGCCTGTATGAGGAAAACCTATTTTGTAGAACAAGTACGAGGGCTGCTGTATATATTTCTGGCCTAATAGTAAAAATGCGAATATTTATAATCAAAAATGATTTTATTGTTTTTCAAAGTATTCTCCAGCATAATTTATACACTTTTGCATGCGCTCAAACCAGTTGTAGAAGCACTTTTTCCACTCCGATTGAGACACCTCTAAAACATGGGTTTTGAACACTTCAACAGCTTCTTCTGGCGACAAAAATCGATGACCACGCATTTTTTTTCTTGATGTGCGGAAATAAGAAGAAGTCATTCGGTGCCAAGTCAAGGCTGTACGGCGGATGACCCATTTATTCGACGTTTTGGCCGGTCAAAAACGCTCTGGTTTGAGCCGATGTGTGAGAGCTCGCATTGTCAAGGTGAACAATGATTCGTCTTCTCTTGTTGGTTTTTCGAATTTCTACGATTACTTCAGGCAAACAAATTTTAGTGTACCACTCAAAAGTGACCGTCCTACGTTACTTAAGCGGAACAGTCGCCACATGACCAGTTTTGCCGAAGAAACAGGCGACCATTTGCTTCGAAGTGCTTCTTCCACAAACAACTTTCGTTGGATTTGGCTCGTCTTTGAAGACCCACACGGTCGATTGTTGTTTCGTTTCGGGCTCATACAAATAGATCCATGATTTGTCACCTGTGACGATCTTATAAACGTCTTTTGAAGCACCGCAATCGTATTTTTGCAACATTTCTTTGCACCAATCGACACGAACCTTTTTTTGAGCGACTTTCAAATTGTGCGGGATTCAACGAGAAAAAACCTTTTTTACGGCCAGGTGTTAATGCAGTGCTGGTGGAAGAAATGTCCAAGGATGTCTCTATCTCTCGGTATGTCGCATGTCGATCTTGCATTATGAGTTCACGCACGGCATCAATGTTCTCTGGCACAACAGCCGTTTTTGGACGACCTTCACGGAATTCGTCTTTCACCGAGCTTCGGCCACGATTAAATTTATTATACCAATTTTTGACAGTGCTATGGAATGGTGCTTAATCGTCACACAATGATTTAAGTTCATCAATGCACTCTTGTCGTGATAATCCACGTCGAAAGTTGTGAAAAATGATGGCACGAAAATGTTCACGAGTTAATTTCATTTTTTTCTATATTAATTTTTTCAAGTCACTGTAAACAACACAAATAATGGTCGTACGTCAAAACTTTCCAATGGAAATGTCTGATTGCACTTGGCAGCACTCAGTGCTGCCAGGCCAGAAATATATATAGCAGCCCTCGTACAAAAATCATAGTACGAAAATCATACTCGTACCTCTTTCTTTTTGTCTTCATCTTTTATGTTATTTAGTTGCATTTCTTTATCCGTAGTAATAAGTTAATTCGTTGATTAAATTACTGATCCGCTCTCTTTGGCCCAAGGAAATATATCACTTAAACCCTTGCAGAGAACATCATGACATCCTTTTTGGGATATTCATATTATATTGCAATCTTTCATTATTGAATTTTAATCGTACAGCAAATACAATTTGAAATATAAAGACCTTTCAGTTAAAAAAAAATATTGCGGTCTTAGAGCACTTATGACTGTCTGTATTTACGCTGCTAATGAAAAACGCCATAAAAAACATGTTTAGGATTATGTGACTTAAAAACTTATATTTTTAGCCCACACATTAAATTTCTAGAATAAAATGTGCGAAATCTTTAGTTTTTTAACCCTGAAAAGTTTTCCTCCCAGTGGTCGGAACGAGTTTATCTTTATTTTTTGTTCTCACAGAATTTGTAAGAATTTATTGATCGGATGCCGTTACAGTCGACAAGAATTGGCTGCAAAGACAGTACTTTTTACTATTTCTTAGCTTTTTCTTGATAATTGTATTATTAAATGCAGGAAGGAATATTCTTTCTTGTTTTTACTATATCTGTTTGAAAACCTAGTAGAAGTTGGGTAAAACCGAATTTAATAACATTGTGAGAAGATATAAAATTAAAAAGATCCAAAATAATAAAAAAAGTATCAACATCTACTTCCCGCTTTTATTTCGAATTGAATTAAAACTAACCTACGAGTACAAAACAAATTTAAAAGATATAATAACTTTTAGGGAGTTCTATCACTAGGATTTTATTTATTTATTTTATTTCATTCATATGTTCCATACACAAGACCTAAGTCTTATATTAAGTATGAAACTGAGCATATGCCAAAATATAAATTAACTTAAAATAAAAATTACAAGATACAGAAAAAAAAAATATTAATAATAAAAATCAAAATATTAAGTAAATTGAAATATAAATTGATAACATATGTTGTAATATTCTGGGAATTTAAAAGTAATTAATTACAACTTCAAAACATGCATCAAAGTGAGATCGAGATTATCACAAACATTAAAACAATAAGAACATAATAATAAAATAGTAACTATAATACACACATTTACATTAGAGCTTAATGAGAAAAATGACTAATAATTTGTAATCTAAATGGAATTGCGTTCCAGAGACTGATAGCATTAATAAAGAAATGATATTTAGAAATCAATGTACGATGTCCAAAAGTAAGAAGCCTTTTACCCCTATCAAGTGTCGAAAAGTGTAGTCGATCATAAAGGTGTCTAGGTTGTTGTGTATATATAATCTTATGCAAGAACAGTAAGATACGAACCCTCAAGTAGTCATCAAAATTCATGCCATAAAGCAAGGTGACATAGGGGGAATTATGATCAAACCTTCGCAGACCATGTACATATCTTACAATATTATTAAAAGCCACATTAAGTTTTCTCCTACAGTTGCAGTTGTGATGCCAAATAGTTCACAGCCATACAGCAAAATTGGTAATAAATACGATTTGGCGAGAAGTATTCTAATTCTCATCGGAGTACAGTAATGAGTTTGCCAGAGATTCTTTAACATAGAAATCGTGCGACCACACGCTATATTAATGTGGTTGGACCAAGTCAAAGTGTCATTAAGATATATACCAAGATTTTTGGCAGATTGTACAATATCTATATGCTGACCGTTCAAAATTAAAACGGGATCGTAATCCAGTTCATTAATCTTTTCCTTAAATAAACCCTTCGACTTTGCAGGATTAATTTGCAAGCCATTAGCAGTAGCCCACTCGTACACAACATGTAACTCCTCGTTTAAGGTCCTTACACACTCATCGACAGCAGTGTTTCTGCAGCTCATGTAAAGCTAAATGTCATCAGCATATAATTTAATCTTACAGTGTTGGAGCTTGTCCTGAAGATCATTTACATATAAAGAAAAAAGTAGAGGACCTAAGATAGAGCCCTGTGGAACACCTCGTTTCAATGGTAAACATCTAGACCTTGAGGTAGGAGCTTGAACGTATTGATATCTGTCAACTAGATATGAGTGTATAAGAGCCACTGCAGATGACGTAAATCGAAACATATATTTAAGTTTAATGCTCAAAACCTTATGGTCAATAGTATCAAATGCTCTAGAATGATATAAAAGAACTAAAAATTTCACGTTACCACAGTCCACCTGCTGCCTGATGGCTTCAACAACATCCACTAGAGCCGTAATACAACTGTTATTTTTACGAAAGCCCGTTTGCCGATCACTAAGCAAATTCTCAACCTCAAGAAACTGAGTAACTTGATTATGCATCAACCTTTCAAAAGCTTTAGATAAAAAAGGCAAGATTGCTATTGGCCTGTAATCAGAATTCGATTTAGGAATAGGAACAACCTTAGCCAATTTCCAAATTTTGGGATAGCAATTGGTAGTAAAAATTTTGTTAAAAATAAAGGTTATAAATGGAAGAAGTTGTGGGATAAGAATTTTCAAAAACCTTGGGTCCATTTCATCCACACCAACAGCATTGGATTAAATCGATAATATGCTAAACAAGACATCATACTGGGTTACGTTCACAAAAGAAAATGTATTGTCCCAAACATCATTGGAGAGATGGTAGTAGTCAGAAGATGGTTGCACATTCGGTGTATTCAAAAACTGTTCATTTAGAGTGTTGGCGTTGACTACACAGGGTTCCTCGATACAAGATCTAGCAATGCCTATTTCACGAATTCTTTACCAGTCTTTTTTGATCCTATCGCTGTAGAAAATTTTGCGGCATAGTATTCAGTTTTTGCCTTCTTGATTAACCTATTAGTTATTCTGCGTAATACTCGGTATTCCTCATACAATCTAGCTGTTCTAAAACGTTTCCACCGGGTATATAAATTATTTCTGCGATCGATAGACTGCTTTATATCGCGAGTGAATCAGGGCTTATCATGAATATTAATTCTCTTTGTTCTCAAAGGAACTGTCAGATTGTATAGGTGCTGAATGCTATATTGCAGGAAGGAGAGTTGATCATCTACAGAAATCAGTCTATATAACATACTCCAATCTATATTAAGAAATGAAAATTATATGTCAGAAAAATTTGGTCGTGACGTGAAAAACAAGATGCAGATAGTTGGTCGTAAAGTAGGACTTTGGAAAGATCACTGACAAAAAATAGATCAAGAAGTGTACTGTTGGTATTCGTGAAATGAGTAGGATTAGTCGTATTAGGGGAATTAAGACCAAGTGAAAGCATATTATGTACAAGAGTGGAGTTAACTAAAATATTGGAGTTGAAATCACCCGTAATTATAACATCCTCGTATGCGACACTGAGTGTCTGCAGAGTGTCCATTAAAGCCTTAATGCAAATACGATTATTAGGTCTATAAATACTACCTACAAGTAATTTCCCTCCTTCAGACCTCGAGTATCGTCAGCGCCAGTAACCACCTCGCCTGCAGACTTACATAGAACTTTAATTGCAATACCCTTCTTCACGTAAATTGCTACACCACCATACCCATTTCTTTCCGCCCTTCTCACATTATATCCCTGCAAGAGAAACGACGAATCAGTGAACTCAGGTCTAAACCATGTTTCCGATACACACACCACATCAACACCGGAATTCTCGAAAATAAATTTAAATTCTTCAATCTTGGTCTCAAACTTTGGGCATTCAGGTGACATATTCGTATACCACTTCTCTGTTTGGACAAAATCCTTATCATTCTACCTATCCCATCTCTAGAACGCATTCTATCGTTATCCAAAATATCTATCAACTATTTGGTATGAGTTTGTAACGCACGAGGAAAATACTGTATGTTTACTTATGTATCGTAAAAAACGTGTTATAATTAAATTAGCTAAAAATAAAAATGTATGTATAAAACTAGAAAGAATTGGTACATTATGTGTATTAAGTTTGATTACTTTCAACAATATCACGAAATGCCCGAGCAGAAAAAGAATTATCAGGCACTCAGAATTATCAGCTAGAACGTTTGACATATACCAAGCCCCGTACAGTAAAAGCACTATATATGCGATTATCCCTTTTTAGAAGAGTAGCGGCGCGTAGAATTTTAAAATTTAGAGAAGTTAAGTTCTCGTTGACATAAAATTTTCTGTCCAAGTTCTCGCTAATGTGTCTTAATGAGAAACAAAACCCCGGATTATCCTTGCGAAAATTAGCAAATGCCTTCAAGAAATGATTTTTATCATGAGGATTGCACAGCTTTACAATAATCACCGCATCTTTTAATTCAGATTCGCGTTTGTTATTGTGAATTGGCAGCCGATAAATAGTTTTGATTGCAGGGACACAGGTATGTATGGTATTGCAGATTTTCTCAAAAATGTCAATTAAATTCTCATTTGACTTATATGGAATTTCATTGAGTCTCAACTCACAGGCAACATTTTTATTTTCCTGTTGATTAACCCTAGCTTTTAATAGCTTAATTTCATTTTGCATACTTGTAATGCTATCCACTGCTATCTCTAATTTGTCCACTCTCTCAGTAATATTCTTCAATTCACTTCTAAAACTGCTGAAATTCTTTTCGATCTCGCTTAACAACCGGTCTTCACACTCTCGGAACTTGTTCTCTATCGTTGTTTGCAGTTGTTCAGCCAGTTTTTCAAAGCGCCTCTCCATAATTTGCACAAGCATAAAAAATGAAAAAAAAAAGAAAAATTGTATTAAATTTCAAAACAAAGCATCAAAAGGAAGGAGTACCTACATGAAGAATGTGTGTCGCATTATATACAGTTTCCGTCTTAATGTGCCAATCAACAATCTAGAATTTATGCTTGGAAATCGATACAAGCAAAAATTGACCATTGTATTATAACTTCAAAATTACTAAAAAAAATTAAGATTACAAATATAAATATTACATAAAATTTCTTAAAAATGTATTAATGCTATACGTATACATACATATGTATTGTTTATGATACGAGGGCTGCTCTATATATTTCTGGCCTAATAGTGAAAATGCTCTGGTTTGAGCCGATGTGTGAGAGCTCGCATTGTCATGGTGAACAATGTTTCGTCTTCTCTTGTTGGTTTTTCGAATTTCTTCGATGACTTCAGGCAAACAAATTGTAGTGTACCACTCAGAAGTGACCGTCCTACGTTGCTCAAGCGGAACAGTCGCCACATGATTAGTTTTGCCGAAGAAACAGGCGACCATTTGCTTCGAAGTGCTTCTTCCACGAACAACTTTCTTTGGATTTTGCTCGTTTTTGAAGATCTACACGGTCGATTGTCGTTTTGTTTCGGGCTCATACGCATAGATCCATGATTCGTCACCTGTGACGCTCTTATAAACGTCTTTTGAAGCACCGCAATCGTATTTTTGCAACATTTCTTTGCACCAATCGACACGAGCCTTTTTTTGAGCGACTTTCAAATTGTGCGGGATCCAACGAGAACAAACCTTTTTTACGGCCAGGTGTTAATGCAGTATCGAATGTATGCTGGTGGAAGAAATGTCCAAGGATGTCTCTATCTCTCGGTATGTCGCATGTCGATCTTGCATTTTGAGTTTACGCACGGCATCTATGTTCTATGGCATAACAGCCGTTTTTGGACGACCTTAAGGAATTCGTCCTTGAGCGAGCATCGGCCACGATTAAATTCATTATACTAATTTTTCACAGTGCTATAGGATGGTGCTTCATCGCCATACAAAGATTTAAGTTCATCAATGCACTCTTGTCGTTGTGAAAAATGATGGCACGAAAATGTTCACGAGTTAATTCCATTTTTTTCTATATTATTTTTTTCAAGTCACTGTAAAGAATACAAATAATGGTCGTACGTCAAAAAGTTTTGAGTACGATTATGCTTAAAAATGACAAACTTTCCAATGGAAATGTCAGATTGCACTTGGCAGCACTCAGTGTTGCCAGGCCAGAAATATATATAGCAGCCCTCGTATAATTTTTTTTTTAAATTAATTTAATCCAATTAATCTTGGTCAGTGATGAAAGCCGGATTTAAAGAGATGTAAGGTCTTGCTTATTGGAAACTAGTTCTGATATTTGAAAGTATTGAAAGCGTAAAAAAAGACTGTTTCATTACTCGAAGTTAAGTCAATATGCCCTTACAAGACGACTGCCTATTATAAACATATTGCTTGGACAACTTTCGTGCTGTGACAACTGCATGTCAAATCGGTTGATACATATTTCACTCAGAATTAAACCACTCAATAAATGTGTACAGTGATTGAATTAAATGTTGCAACGCTTTTTTTTCTTATTAAATTAATTGGATTAATTCCGCCAGTATATATTAAACTGTTGTTATAATTTTCGGTAAAAACCGTCGTCACTGGCTGTATACTTCGTACGTTCGGCGAGCGCTTTCGATGTGATAACATCATTTTCAAGCCACGTGTTTATTAAAACTGAAAAGACAGTGTTAAAATAGATAGTGTTAAGAATAATAGGTGGGTGGGTTTAGGTAATTTTTTGTCCGTTTAAATGGTATTATGCAGGTAGATTCCCCGATATCTGTCCTGTTTATTGGGGTAAATAGTTTAATATTTGGGTCTTTTATTATTGGATAGGTAAGTGTGACCGTCTGTGGGTGTTTTTCCTTTGTAGGAGTGTTTTAGTAATTTTAGTGGTGTAAAAATCGTGTCAGAGGTTGTGTTTACCTGTTCGTTAATAATATTTCTGTTAAACGTTCGTGTTTTGTGAATTTCCATGTTTTCAAGAATGTCTAGTCTTCGTCCTTTTTTACTTGGGTGTAATACTGTCATACATTCATCTATTTCCCTTAGTTCGTGTCCATGTGTGTCAAGGTGTATTGCGAAATTGGAGTATTCCCTTTTCCTTTTGTATGATCGTATGTGTTCTGTAAACCTTGTTTTTAATGTGCGTCCAGTTTGTCCGATGTATGTGTGGTTGCAGGTGCAAGTCAGTCTGTATACTCCGCTGGTGCTAAATTTATCGGTTGTTTCTGGTCGTTTTTAGTGTTGTGTGTAAACCTTCTTTCCGGAAAAGATTAGTTAATCTATATATTTCTCGTCCTGTGTAAGTAAAGTTGTGTCGTCGTGTTGTATCGTTTGTGTCCTTGTCTTCTTTCTTCTTCTTTTTGTTGTTGTATTGTCTGAGTAGTTTGTCGATGGTTGTGTGGTTGTAACCGTTATTTTTAGCTATAGTGTAAATTGTATCGAGTTCTTTGTTGTATTTGTGTGGAGCGAGTGGGACTATTTTAAGTCTTTGAATCATGTGTCTAAACGCTGCGAGTTTATGTTGAGTAGGATGGTTTGAGGAGCTGAGGATAGTTGTGTCTGTCATGGTTGTTTTTCTATAAATGTCAAAGTTTAAGGTATCAATTCCTCGTGTTATTGATATGTCAAGATAATGTAAAGTCCTGTTTTGCTCTTTTTCCATTGTGTATGTGATTTTGTTGTGTATTATGTTTAAGTCTATAAGAATTTGTTCGGCGTTGTCTCCTTTTAGGATGCATATAATGTCGTCTACGTATCTGTAGTAATGGGTTATTTTATGTTTTTCCATCAGTTTTTTGATGTGTAGTTGTTCTAAATGTTGCATGAAAATCTCTGTGAAGATTGTGGATGTTGGGTTTCCCATGCCGAGTCCATTAGTTAGTTTATAGAAGTTGTTATTGAATCTAAAGTAGTTTTGTTTTAATATCGTCTTTGCAATATCCATTATTTCGTTGATATATTGATTGTCGTATAAGCTGGAAAGTGTGTTACGTAGGATAGTCAAAGTTTCGTGTGTGGGTATTGATGTATATAGATCCTTTATGTCGAAGGAAACGAGTCTCGTATTATCAGTGATTTTGATGTCCTTAAATATATATTATTATTATTATGTTCATTGTAAACATAATCTATGTAATTAATCGAATAATTTAGTAAATAAGAATATGAGGAACGTTAAAAATGAAAATAGAAACCTGCAGCCTTATTCTGTAAATCGCTAAAGCTAAATCTTCATCGCTTAAAATCTTAAAAATCTATTTAGCGATTTTTGGCTACAAATGCAATTCTGTAAAACTTTTTTCTAAATTTGGCATGGTTTTAAAATTTACTTCGCCGCATATGTAGCGTTTGTTCTAAAATTTTGTATTCTCTACTTCAATTAAGTGGTTTTATATTCCAAAAAGATTCCAATTTTTAGCAACGAATATTTTGTGATGCTAAAATGTAAGTAAAATAAATATGCTTCTTTATTTGATGTTATTTGTGTAAATTTTATTTATTAAAATAAAAGAATTAACAACCAAATGGGTTACAAAGGCCCAGAAATATAATTGTGCTCATAAAATATTTAAAGGCGCATAGAGAATTTGCCCATCACAGGTATGAAACCGTATTTAACTGAAGTCAAATAGAAAAAAAAAGAGTTAATTTTTAAGTTTGTAAATTCCACCGGACTTAAGGCCATAACTAAACGGCTTGGGAGCAACTCTGAAAAATTGTGAAAATTGGAAAAGAACATGATCATATATGCGCTAAATTGTATATAATTTTTTTATATTATTAATTAATTTTATGTTTAATTTATGCATTTTTTATTAAAATACATGTGTATGTGAAGTCTGTATGTTGCAATAATTCTTGCAAAAAAACCCACTTGAAAACTGATTTTATTTGTCTATCTATAACGGTCTAAAAATTTAAACATGCATCAAATTCCATTAACTATTGGGACGCCTTCTAATTTGCAAATCCAAATTTTACACTTGTTATTATAGCGGACTAAGCAATACAGTTCCTTGTAAATTTAAATCGTCTTTCTACAACTGTTCAAAAGTATGGCTAAAATTAAATGAACTATTGGGGTACCTTTTAATTTATAATTTTGAAAATTTATATCTATTTTCATGACGGTCATAGTAATCGGAATCTTGTCTAATTTTCAAGCGTTTGTCCAAAGATAGGATTATATAGGTAAATTTGCTCCACCTACGGGGGAACCCTATAAATTTTAGATTAATTTTTCTATTACTTTTTGCTACTGGGAGCTATAGTGATACTCAGTTTTTTAATTTTGGCATGGTGCCCTCTTCGGTTTATAATACACTTAAAAAATATGTATGTTGTGTGGGGACACCCTTTAGTTTTTAAAATTATGAACTGTTTTTAAAACAGGACCGGTCTGTAAGCATAACCTTTCAAATAAAGAATTTTCAAAATCGGTTCAAAAATATTTATGCAAGAAAAAACACAAAAACCACATTTTCACACATTCAGGAAGGAGGTTATCCTCCTTCTTTTTTTGAAGTCGGTTAAAAAGCGAAAATTTTAGTGTGCAAATTTCAAATTTTTTTTTTTAATTTACATTTTACTCATTATTTTAAGACCAAATTAGCTACGGCGAAAAAAGAAAATTTTAACTAAGCGATTGAATATACAGAATACGAATTTGGAGATACGGCTAAAATATTTGCCGTAATTTATATATATATATATATCTTTTTAGCTATCGAGATTTAGATTTAGCTACAAGAATTACAGAATAAGACTGCCGGACAAAAGTTAAACTAATTAATTAACTTGTTATTTAAAATTAATATCATAGATCGGGTTATTTTCAACCCTACAACTAACTTTAATAAATTCGAAAAGAATATTTTATAAAGTAGTGATATATATTATATTTATTAATTTTATATTTTTAACTCGAAAGTCCATTGGTATAATTTATATTTTCGGTGTTTCTTTTGCGGTATCGATATCATTAATACTAGCAGCAAAAATAAATATGTACCTTTTTAGGGCGTTGGATAACTCTTTATTTCATACAACTACTATGACTATCTCAGGTTTAGAATATCTAAGTGAATTTATATTTCCTAAAGAGTAGTAATATAACCATTTTTCAGTTCAGTACCGAATAATCGTCAAGATATAGAAAGTTTTAAAGCGAAATTCGTCAAATGTCAATATGTGATATTTCTAAAAAAATCGTCAAAATGACGTAAAATCGCCAAGAAAAAGTAATTTTGAAGAGAAAATGTAATGTGAGAAAACCTGCGAAACCTCACAGTTAAACACCCCTAAAGTTTTTATAAAAAATTTGCAATATTTCAAATATTTGTAGGCGGAATGGGCTAAAATAAGTATTAAAAGAATAGGTATAAAAAGAACCCTTACAAAAGCCCATTAAAAGCCCATTACAAGCTAGTTAAATGTTATTTAAATTTTTATTATAAATTTTGCAAATATTTTTACCTTTCTAAACAAAATTTGCTCCATTTTGTTACAAAAATATTTTGTTAAGGTACATAGCTGTATATGCATTCCGGATTGCTTGCTAACACTAGACCTAAGGGTTAGTTTTTTATTTTTAATGCTTGAGAGCTTATTGGGTAACAAATTTGTTTGTGATATACGTATTGCCTGATAGGAATTTTGATAAGATCTTCTATGATATCCATATTGTACCATTCCGCTTCAAAGTGCTTAAGATATCACAAAATATTTGTAAACACTTTAGCGATATGCAACTTTGAAAATATAACCCCTACGATTTTGTGATTTTACATTTTTTTCTTATAATTACTTTTTTTACCCCAGGTAAACTTTATTTACAAAATATCTTAAAAGCATGAATTTTGCTTCTTCTTCTTTTTATTTTAAAGTTAGGTAGAGGATGCAATTAAAAATTGATATTTATTAAAGGTTTCTAAAAAGTTTAATAGGCCATTAAACGTAAATAAATAAGGATTTGAACTGTGAACATTACAAATGAATTAAAATTATTTTGTCTTTAGTTTTTAATTTCTAAAAAACTTTTTTTATAAGAAAAGGAGTATATGGCCGCTATATTACGGCGTACACTGTAAATTCGGTAAATGCTCAATAGCCCAGTTCACAATTTTGTGCAAATGGTATTGCATCATAGCATTTGCAAAATTGTATTGCATATTTTAATCATTACTGTGTGTTTTGTTGGTGTAAACTAAAAGTATGCAACACAATTTTGCAAATGCTATGATGCAAGACCATTTGCACAAGATCGTGAATAGGGCCAATGTGTTGTTAAAATTAAAAGAAAAATGATCTCATAGCAAATACATCGTTTAGACTTTTCTATTAAAAAGTTTTCTCTAATTAAGTCCTCTTAACGTATTTTATACAATTTACCATTTATCATTGTACATTTGTGGCTTAAAACAAGTAAGAGTGCTATATTCGGCTATGCCGAATCTTATATACACTTCAACTTATATGTAAATCTAGTTTAGTGAAATAACTCCAATCAAAAAAGCTAATATTGAGGTGATAGAGTATTAAAAAAAATGGTACTGCATTTTTTAAAAATTTTAGTATTCCCTTAAAGATCACTTCAAGAGCTTTAAAATGATACCCTTATTGACATTAAAAAAAAATTTGAAAATTTCAGAGCCCCGTAACTTGGAAAATATGGGCGAGCACCAACTTTTTTTTTTGAGCGGACATCGCTTAAATGACTTCGCTATACATAAGAAGTCAGAATATATATACTTTATTGGGTTGGAAATGGATATTGTGGAAATTACACATGGAATGACAAACTTAGATATACCCTTTTTCCACTTTTTGTGGCGAAAATGCCAAATTTAGTTAATGCACGTTGAACAACAACTTTAGTAAGTGTGATAATATTAAAAGAAAAATACTCCTCTTAGATGCCAATGACATTCAAATTGTCGAACGACTAATTATTTACGGCAATAATAAATTTTTTTGCTTTCAATATGAAAAAAACTATACGAAAAGTTGTTAATGAAGAAAGATAAACCTAAACTATAAAAATGAGAGTTTAATGAGCCACTTGTCTTGCGTATATTGAATGAAAAAAGAAGAAACAGCAACATGTCTCAACATGTAATTGTTCCTTATTACTTTTTTACGTAGTCATTAAAGCTTAACTACCAATTTCGTTGAATGCTGTGCAAATATCAAGTAAATACAGTAATAAAAATATTATCAACTTTATGTTAATTGTAATTTATGCGGATTTCGTTAAACAACATGCTAAATTACCCATCTTATTTTTTTGATTTCGCAGACGTTTGTTTTTATCCGTTTATTTTTTGTGTAGTTTTCTATTGAAAACATTAAAGCAAACCTATTTTTAACATTTCAGATTAAATCTTTTTAAGACAAGATACAAATCCACTATTAACCATTTGAAAAAGACGAAATAACAAAAATATTATTAACGAAAAAAGCGAAACTGAATATGTGAAAGTTATTTTGTTGGTGCTTTAAATTGCAATTGTTTTCTGTTATAATAAACAAAAATTTAAATAATTATTAATGTGTTTTGGTTTAATATAACTATGGAGCATTTAAGATAATGATGTAATGCTTTCAAAAACATATGTATTTATATATATGTAAATAATTTTTTTTTTATTTTTTTTATTTTATTTGCAATCTATTTTACAATTATAAAATAATAAGCAAATTTCATAACTTTAAAGTAACATATATTGAGCTTCTATTAAATTAAAAAAAAAAAAATCAAAAAAGTATAAACAAAGTATAAATTCAATGTAACAAGTTAACAATTTTCCTATTTCCTAGAGGGTAGGTCAAGTACGTGTAACCTTTTAAGTCTCTGAATTTCATCGCTATAATTTAACAGATTTATTGCTAACACATTGCAATGATTACTGAGTCTAATTAGGTATCGTTCGCTGTAGTTATTAATCTCATCTTTGACCATTAAGATTCCAAGATCTCTGTGTATGTTTTTGTTGTTGATATACCAAGGAGCATTTGTTATTAGTCTGAGAGTTTTTGACTGGTATCTTT
The DNA here is from genome assembly GCA_916610165.2 of Gymnosoma rotundatum. Lineage (NCBI taxonomy): Eukaryota > Metazoa > Arthropoda > Insecta > Diptera > Tachinidae > Gymnosoma > Gymnosoma rotundatum. Next base: position 82,597,139 of record OU744336.1, read on the forward strand.
GTAATATCTCAACATTGGAATTACTTGTAGTTCCCCAAAGTTGGATACTGTATATCCATATCGGTTTAAGTATTACTTTGTATAAAAGAGTTTTGTTTTCTAAGCTTAAGCTAGACCTTGTTTTTATATTAAGTTGCTTACGTTTCATTTTGACATGCTCTTGTCAGGTAAGTCTCCGATCAATATGAAGGCCGAGATATTTAACAGAATTGATGCTTGGAATAACTGTGCCATTTAAATAAATTGGTGAGTAATCATTTTTTCTTAAGGTAAATGTTACGTGGACAGACTTTACATTATTAACTTTTATATTCCATTTTTGCCGCCACTCTTGAAGAAGATTTAATTGATTTTGCAGCAACTCAGAAGCTATGATGGGCGATTCATTTGATGCTAAAAGTGCAGTATCGTCCGCATACGTAGCAGTGGTTATATTATCAATTGTTGGCATATCAGCGGTAAAGATGGTATACAAAACTGGTCCTAGAAGACTACCTTGTATGGAAATAAATAAAAAAAATAATAAAATATATATAGCTCTGATATTGGTATGAAGAGGGATTAAAGTTGTAAAATATGTATATTTAAAGACTGTACTTGAATTTTTTATGTACTTTCTTTCCCATTTAAACTAATGTTATTCTATAAACATTTGACCATATTATTGCCACAAAGTTATTAAAAGTAATATACACGTAATATATTAAATTTTGTTCTATTAGTGTTTAATTTTTTTTTTTTACTTTTGTTTCTCATTGTTTTTGCATAACTCCTTGACTTAGGCTACAAATTCGCAAGACTGGTTATTTAAGTTTCAACATAATGACTTTAAATTAAAAATTAATTTGGTAGTTAAATAGAACTTAATCAATAATGACATTTACACGCAAAGTGAAGGCCATTGATCTTTGTTCTTCTTTTTTGATATCACATTATTTTACGCGGGAAAGGGGATACGTTCAAAATGTGTTTGTTTATTTCTTAACCTTAATTTAAAAATTTCTAATAAAATTAGAATAAAAACCTTTAAGAGCATACATTTGTGTTGATTCCATGTGATAGGTTCCGTGTAGAAGTGCTAATAAAAGCAATCAGGAGGACACACGCAAAGAAAAAACATGGTTGAGCCAACCATAAACTTAGAGCAACATACTATAGTGGTATTTTTACATTTAATAATAATATAGCTGGTCTTGCCACCATAATGTTGTCTAGTTTAACATTTCTTACTTACTTCTTTATAGCATATCCGCCGGGAAAGTAAAATAACTAATAAACTAATCTTTCTTCTTTCACCACCTGTCTTATCTCTCATCATTTTCTTTCCTAAGGAATGTAGCACGGTTAAGATAATAACTAAATAGGTGTTATTGCTTGAAGTGTTGCTTCTCTAAAAAAGTATAAATATAATTTTATTTAAATATAAACATAAAATGGTTAAATTAAAACATCATAATATGGTTGAAAACGTCAGGTTATATGGTTGAATGCTATAATGCTGATACAATAAACTTATTATTATTTATTGTTTCATTTATTAATGCCCACGACTTCATCTGTGTGTCATTTCTAATTTTCTTAGAACTAAAATTTAGAAAAACATGTTCTGAAATATCTATTTTAAAGTCCTGTAGACGGCGTTACAAATTTTTCATTTACAAAAATAAAATGTGCAGACAACTGTTTTAGTACCATTATACCGGTAAAATTTAGTGCTTTCACACTTGAATCTATATTTTCTCTACGAAATGACTTGTTTTTACGAAAAAAAAACAATATTCTATATTGAATTCAAGGTTGTAAAGGACCCCCTCACAATATATTGTTCAAATCTGTTTAGTACTTTTTACGTGATGTGAGCACATACACACCGACGGACAGACAGACAGACAAAAATTCCTAAAATAGGTGTTTTGTTATTCAAAAAGAACTTTATGTACAGAAATGACCCCGTTACAGTTTTCTTATATGTATAGATTTTGTACATAAATTTTAATTTTTTCTCTAGCAGTAAAAAATATTTTCAACTATAAGCTAACAACAACAATTAGTATACTAATGGAAAAGCATTCAGTCAAGACCTAGAACAAAATATTTTTAAACGCGAAAATTATTTGCTTTTCATCATACATTGATTAAAAATAATATATTTTGTTTGTGGTTCGAGCTTTAAAAAATTTAAATCCCACCATGTTAATAAAAAATGTTTGTCCTAACTAAAATTTTGTTGTTATAAAGAACATAATATAGATATTGGAAATAAATTACAACCATGTTTTTTCTCTGTGGTACAGTTATACATTTTTAAAAAACACAAACATTCACTTTGGTGGTAAAGTAAATTCCCTAATAATTTAGTCGCTTTAATTCTACACAAGTCTTACGTAATCAATATAAAATTTCAAAAGCAATCCTGATTATTAAGAAGATATTCTTATTCTTTTCTAGCAAAAGGCCTTATTCTTTCGGCATAAAATTTCATTCCAAAATCCTGGATATTAAAGAAAGTTCATCGGTTTAAAGATGTTGCTTTTACCCCAGACAACGTCATAAGTCAAGAATTTTTAACTGTTTTTCAAGCTTTTTTTTTTTTTTTACAGAAAGCTTTTGTTATTTCGTGTGATTTTATTAAATCAGTTTAATTGTTGTAGCACTTTCTTTTACAAATTTTTCTTTGTCTAATATATTATATGAGCATTATATTCCAAAAGTGTCGAAGTTTGTATACAGATGTAAACGTAAATATGTAAAATAATACTTTTATATCTGCCATCAAATTTCTGTAATTTTCAGAACATTTTTCTAGCACAATCCTGCTAAATGTCTGTTAACAATTACGCCTTAGCACTTTATACACATTCATAGTCTCCTACTAATAATTTAATATTTTCTACAATTCCTTGGCTAGCTCGGGCTACTTGTCTTTTTTTATCGCCATATTTTTTTTTATTTATGTAAATTGTATTACAATTCTCCGTTTAATTTAAGTAAATAGTTCCTAGTTGTTTGAAACGTAGTGTATTTAATACTTATTTTTGGTGGTTGCAGCTAAAATTGCAGAAATATTAAATGATTTGACGATCTTAAGTGGATGTGATATTATGATGGAAGTTACATTAGTTATAAACAACATTTTATACGCCTTTGTACAATGTAATTAAATGTCTGTGTTTATAACGTTAAACTTTTGAGTTACAAACAAATTTATTTTGTATTATTTTCTGAACAATTGTCTGATATTAGTTGCTTAAGTTTTGCAAGTAAAGGAGGTACTGAATAAAAACTTTTATATGCACCGAATCCTAAACTAAAAATATCATGCCACCTTTTGCAGCATTTAATTCACTGATTATAGCATTCAAAATATTGTTCCGTTTTTTTTTTCGGCTTTGTGAGCATGCGCTGTGTTTCCTATTTTAAGTTTATAAAATTATTTTTTCAATGTTGTTATTTTACTTTTATTATTTGTTATGACAGCATGTGTCATATTACAACCCACATGCAATTTTCAGGTGTGTTATTTTGTGACAACTCGCAATTCAGGCTGATTTTGAAAATAAGGAAGAGAATTATGAATTTCTGTTGATGTTTAATTTAGTTTTTTATATAACGCTAAATTCCATTGCGTTTTATTGTTTCTACGGTCGCACTGTACGTCGCACTGTAGATCATGTCCTCTTGATAAGTTGGTAACAAAGAGGATTGTTTGGTATCTCACAATAGGAAATAAGATCAATTTAAATAAGCATTTGATAAAATTTTATGTTCGTATATTTCAGAGTCGCTCTTGCTCTGTCCTGAGTAGTAGTTGACAATATAAAATCTGAGATGACTGTTTTATTTTTTAGCTCTTACTTGATCAACATCAGAAAAATACATTGTTCAGATTGTTTAAACCGTCAGCTACTTGAGCGTGCATGATAGAAAAGGGCATGAATAAACTCTTCACGCAGAGAAAAAATATGGTTGTGGAATGGTCCCAATAACCATATTATGTTCTATGCAATAATTAATAGTTACAAAGTACAAATTATAGTTGTTTTCAACAAAATTTCAGTCACGACAAACATTTTTTTGTTAACATTTAACCATTCACTGGTTGCAGCATAGTTGGTTTTAACTTTTAAAAATTTGAACCACATACAAAGGTTTTTACTTATTATAAAAAGATAATATGTTTAACCACAATATGTTATTAATAATCAAAATATGATTAAAAGTAATCAAAATAACATTTGCGTTTAAAAATATTTTGTTCACGGTTTTGACAGAATGCTTTTCTATCAGTTTAGTAATTTTTGTTACCTTAAAGCTGAAAATGTTTTGACTAAGAAAAAAAAATTAAAAATTTATATACAAAAAAATAAAATACAAAATATGAAACAAATGAAACAAATGAAAGGTATGTAAAACATTTCAAAATAGTAGAAATCAATAAAATTCTGTATATATGTGTTTGGGGCACAATTGTGAAACCACTTAACATATTTTTCAATTAAAACTGTCTTAATATACGTCGATAATAACTGTTATTATTTAACGTTATGTTATTTAATTTAACCATTTAATGTTTTTATATAAACATAATTATGTTTACACTTTAACATGTTATTGTTAAGCTAGACAACAGTATGAATGCAGGATTTACAATATAATTACTAAATGTGGCAATACTATGTATTGCTAACAACTATATGGTACAACCATAGTATGTTGCCTCAACCATGTTTTTTCTCTGCGTGTACTCATATTGGCTGCGCGAATCCAATTGGTAACTGCAAAAAACGTGTGTACATAACAATTAAAGGAAAATATCTTTTTGGCTAAAATCCACCTTGAGAGTCAAGATGGATTTGTTTATAAAAACATTATGGCGACAGTCTTCTGGGAATCATATGTGATATTATAATCAATTTACTTAAAAATTGAAAGTAAATTACTCAATGTTCCTAAACAGATGTAGCCTTGTTTAAAAATACAAGGCACAGAATTTTACAATAATTGTGGTTTTGATTATGACAACGTACGGACATCTACAAATGAATTTGCTTTAACAAAAATCAAATATTTATAATGTGATTAGTACCTATTATTTATCGCTCGACTGTAGGCATTTTATTTAGATTGATGAAGTCAACAGCAATACAAGTTCCTAGGTTTAAGACCACGATAAATACAACTCAGAAAAAGAGATTTATTGACCAAATTTGTTGGCATTTGAATTTTGTGGGTTGTGAGTACTATCTGCAATTCGGTTGAAGTGACTGAATGAACATATTCACTCGTAACTAAAAAAGCTATTCGAGAAAAAGGACAGTCAATAGAAAATATTATTTTGAGTTATATAAAACAACTTTAAATTTTCACATAGAAGTTTATTTAAAAATCAATTTAACCCATAAGAACAAAATAAATTACACGTGATGAATACCTCAAACCTATTTTTTAATTCTTTCTGATTTCTTACTATTTAAAACTTCTTCCATTTTATTTTCCATCTGAAAATACTATACGTTCTGCTAATGTTAACTAAATAAAATGATTTAATTCTTTTGAAAAAACCTTTCAACAAAATCGTTAAATTTTTTCGCTACTTTCGCAGCTCCTATTTTTTTTTTTTTTTTTTTTTTTGTAAACTAATGAACTAAACTGATTTCAGAAAAGCTTTTGTTTTCAAAATTAAAATAATAGTTTTTTTTTTATCTAGCTACCCACATTTGAGTATCCGTATGAATGTCCTGAGTTAATTTTGACGCGTCTCCAAATTAACAGAAAAGATTATAGTAAAGACACAAATCAATGGAGTAAACTTTTTTAATGATTTTAGCGTGTGACTTTTAATTACAAATATCATTTTTTTTTCTAAAAAATAAAAAACTAAATTAATTGCATTAGTGGTTAAATTTTATTAGTTTCAAACGATTTTTTACCAATCTGTCTGTGTGCTTTTTTGGAAATAAGAAATTAGAAAAGGAAAAAACAAAATCATTTTCTTTCCGTCACAAGAAATTTATGTAGTGCATACTTGGGAATTTTTCATTGCCATTAGAATTTTATTTTCATTATTAGAAATATTGACAATGGAAAAAAAACATTTAAACATTTAATTTTATTTTCATTATAATTCTATTTACTAATGGTACAGAAATTTTGATAAAATTGTTTAAATACTAATTACAATTGGAAAAATTAAATGTTTATAGGAAAAAAATTTGATATGAGGAACTTCGCTAGGAACTATGCATAAAACAGATAACCCTAAATTTTTTGTAGATAAAGATCCGTCTTTGAAAGTTTAATTGATTTATAAATTTCATGTGAAATAGTTGTAAAACTTAATGTCTGAGATCTAGTCACTTAACACCACAGCTAGCAGATCTTACGACTTACACAAAAACAAAAATTTGTTCCTTTGGTAATTAATTTTTTCTGAGAATGTTAAAACATGTCTCTTTCGCCAATTTTTTGTGTTAAAATGCCATTATTTTATATATTTATTTAGTACACAGGGATAAAGGGTAACGTTTGTTAAAACCATTTAAATCTTTAGTCAATTATGATGACTTTAAAATGAAAACACGGGAATATTAAATTAAGTTAATCCAACTTTAACATTATCATTCTACTTCCCCGAACAAATTTTTTAAATCACGGATATTGATTATTATAGTTGCTTGATGGCCATTTCACTACAGCTTTTTTATTTCTTTAGAAAACTTCTTAGAAATATGTTAAATGTAAATATAAAAGTCAAAGTTTAAGCCAAAAACAAACAAAAAGCAACATATATTTTCTTTATCCTCTGTATACGGCTGACTTTTTTTCGGCTCTTTTATACATTTAAATGATGATGAAAATTAAAATATCACAAAACACTGTGCACAAGCACTTAAAAATGAGGGCACTTGAAAATTATTTAATTGATAAAGAATCAAAATTTTTAGATCAAATTAAAACTCCTTAAAATTGACTGAAAACATTTTTTGTTTTGCCTACAAATATGTAGGTTTTACACAATAGTGTTTTAAATCATGTGCTAAAATTGCGGCGTTTCAAGATAGCAAATTTTAAAATCTAGAGATCATAATATTTTTATTACAGCAATATTGAGATGGATGAAAGAAGCCGAGTACGAATTTAAAAAAAATTATTAATGGAGCAGGAAAAATGGAATGGTTTTTTTGGCACTCTTAAATTAAAATTAATTTTTAAGAAGGAATTTGTTGAACGCACGCCGAGAACATTTTACAAAAAGTTGATGGGTCTTAGGTGTACGCATTAATTTTTTTAACTGAATCATCCAGTAGAAAAACTAGCAGGAAAGATCTGTACTGGGTACTATTTTTCTGGAATAGTACGACACGTTGAACATAAGAGAATTTTGCCTATCTGGCCGGAAATTACTTTTTAGCTTATATTGGCTCGAAAAATTTACTGAGTGCCCCAGATTAATGAACTTGGCAAGAAAATCTTCTACAGTCGTAGGCTATTACAGCTAGAATACAAAAAAAGTCGGATCAAAGAGAAAAAATACCCTTTAGAAGAACTAATCCAACCTCTGGGAAATGCAAGCTCTTTTTAACTTTCTCGTCATTTTGTATAGCAATGACAAATTTTAAGCCCAAAGAATGTTAAAGGGTGAACTCAACAGATTCTAAAATAGCATAATAGGCCCGCCCTTTTTGTTGGCGGTAGAATAAAATATTATTTGGACAAAAGACAGTAATTATTAAATGAAATGGATTACATATGCCCTAAAAGCATATAATTTGATTAATTCGGAATTTTTGAAAAGGTAATCGAGTGTGGAATTAAGCATTTTTGGCAGAAGTACTTCCCAACTAGATTGCCAACTTAATGATATTTTATTGTAGGAAATAATGAGTACCATTAGTACGGTAGTCCTTTTAACATAAAGAACAAGTTCCATTACTACTTCTTGTTTGAAAACTAATGTAATGTGTTTTGTAAGCGAGTAACAAAATATGGCAATCAAAAAAATAAGTCATTATATGGCAAGTACTTTTTAAGGTAATGTCCAATTTTTTACTGGGTTATTATATATAATCATTTAAATAAAAAAATCTGCCTTTAATTATAAAAAGCAAAATACCTTATGAATATAAAAAGATTTCGTAGTCGTGTGCACCTATGCAAGGAGAGAAAAAACAGAAAAAGGTGAAATTTCAAAAAATCGCAAAAAATTACACAAAAACGGCTAATTTTATTCTGCAGTATGAATGTAGAGATCGCAAATTTTATATATTTTTTGGATCACTCTCAAAAACCTTTTCACTTTTTGACAAAAAATTTAACAAAAATAATAATTTTTTAATTTCGAACGTAATTTTAATAATAAAAATTAAAACAAAAAAATTCTAAAAATAAATATATATAAGTAGCTGCCAATGTAGCCTTTGACAGAAAAAAATCAATATTATGGCTTTATTCGTTTAGCCACATTAAATATATATTGCAAACCTCTTAAAAAAATGTATGCGATACATTCAATTTCTTGAATTTAACAGTGTCCCAAAACGACAAATGTCAAGCAAAAGCCTTAAAAATTCACTATACCAGGCAAAAGTTTACTATCTGTCAAGCTGCGTTTTATATTTCTTAAAATTTATTTTTGGCCTAATGTCTGGCTAGATTAGCAAAATAGCCCTCTGTGCGTTGTTGGGAGCTGAAGTCTCTGTTTATGGAATTTTTGTCCGATTAACAACAAGCAACAAGTTTTTTGCATTTACATAATGAGGTCAATTTTAAGTAGCAAATGAAACAGCACATGCAATTCCATGTTATTACTGAATTCATATTTTAGCACAATTTACCTTTATATAAATTAGTAATACGCTTTCTACCCAATACATTGATATCGGCAAAAAAAAAAAAAAAACTGAGTGCATCTCAGGATGTCTAAAATTATGCGTACGATTACTATCTAAAATAAATTCTCTGTATCTGTACGCAATTCGAAATCAAGAATATGGTAATGTCGTAAGCCTTTTAATAATTTGCATTTATTGCTAAAGAAACCAATTTGTTTTAATACTTTAGTTTACTTTGTTTTATATCGTTGCTCACAATGGAAATTTTTAAACATCTCAATTTTATTACACTAAAATTTTTAAAATGTGTATCTTTATTATAAATGAGAAATAATTTCTTAAAAACCTTACAATTTATTTAACAGTCATATTTTAATTAATATACTAAAGTACTCAATTCAAAAGACTTAAGAAACACATTTGTTTTATTTGACTTCAAGACAAATTTTTAATAATTTTTGTTTCTGGTAAAATTTCACCTCGTATATTTGTCAATTAAAGTAAGTAAAATTTACAAGAATAACTTGAGACTGGAAATTTTAAATAACATGTTATTATTTGTCTGAAAAAAATTAATTAGATTGAAAACTATAGTAAAAACAGTCTACCCGTTATAACGCAACTGACTTAAAATTCGTAAAGTTAAACTCGTAAAGGCAACTTCAGCATTTAACACAAAAAAAAAGGAAAGCTAAATAATTATAGTAAATTGTATGACGGCCTGTCAACAGTGTTAGCATACATTATGTTATTAAAGCTAATTTTATAAAAAAAAAAAAACATTATAAAAAATTATAGGAAAATGTGTTATTCGAGTGACTTTGATACGCATGACTCTACCTAGTTATCATTCAACACCACATAACATTATCATTGTCAGTTCGTCAGGTTTTTTTACTTGTTGCGGACGTTGTTGTTTTAATTTTAATCACTAGCGTCTGTCGGCTTGACGCTTTCCAATGTGTTAAAGCATTTATTATTTTGAAGAGGTTTTCCGTTTTTAACAACTAATCAGGTTAATTGTATTTAAATAAAACTGCACCAACAAAATGACTTCAAGACTGATATATAAAGCAACTAGTGGCTGATTTGATAACTTTAAAAAAGTGTAAGGTATTATTAGTTCATATTTAAATATGTAACACATTGAAATATTTCACTTTTGTCTTTAATGAGTTTGTTACTATTTTGCACTAACTAAGGAAACTCCTCTCATTCAAAGAGCTTTAAAAGTGCTAAAATGTTTCTATTATGAGACGAATATAACAACGGCTGCCAGTTGCAAAGATTTATCGTAATTTTTACGGTTTTGAAGTGCGGAAGGTGGTTTGTTTTCGATTGAACTTTCTTACCCTAAATTTGGCGATTTTTAAGACATTGTTATTATTTTCGTATTATTGTACTTCAAAATTTATGACTGTTATATATAGACGTTTGTGGCTTTGCTATAACCGCTATAAGTACAGACATAGCAAATTTAATTGAAAGTTGTAAAGTGCTTCTTAGGCACAGAGTTTTGACGTATGCAGTAAGGTGGGGTCAACCCTTTTTCTAGAATTTGGTTTCTCCTGTATTATAAACTGATTCTCTACAGCCTTAAATATACTAAAAAAAAATATTTGCTTCCTATGTCAAGGTCTTGAAGTGACGCAGGGGACTTACATTTTCTAATTAGATGAATCTAATTCAAATTGATGCAGTCCTTTATTTAGTCACATATTATATTATTTTGACACCAGGGTTCCGCAGTTAGATATATGTTATCCCCACAATTCCCCAAAAAGCACAAATCCACACTACAAATAATACTATTTATTTTTAAATTAAACTTAAGTTTTAACATATGCTTTTTTAATATTGTTTTCGTACAAGCTACATCCCAGCAAAAAATTAGACATTACCTTAAAAAGTACTTGCCATTTAATGGCTTACTTTTGTGATTGCCATATTTTGTTACTCGCTTACAAAACACATTACATTAGTTCGCAAAGAAGGAAGTACTTATTGAACTAGTTCTTTATGTTAAAAGAGACTGCCGTGCTAATGGTTCTCATTAATTCCTACAATAATTAATGTAATCGATTCTCAGTAATTGATTATAAAAGTCTCATGCCTTGTTAAAATAATTAAGTTTGGAATCTAGTTGGGAAGTACTTCCGCCAAAAATGTTTAATTCCACACTCGATTACCTTTTCAACAATTTTTTGCTGGGATATACTTTTATATTAAAGTTAAATAACAAAATCAAAAAGTTCTGAATCAAAATATCCCATGTCGTTGTCTAAAGCAAAAATTTTATAATATTTTTTGGGGTTAAACATTTGAAGCATTTCTAAAGATGAAACAAAAAAGTTACAAAAATTGTAATATTTTAAAAATGTGTATTAATTCTCAGTGAAGATTCCAACAGCTTGTATTGCATTTTATTTCTTATTTTGGTTTTTACTGATTTCATCGCTGGAAAAAGACGAATTAATTTTTTAAATTTACGGAGAGACTTATCTGTTATAATATTTAACAACGTTATTCGTTACCATACTAGGAATCTTGCACGTAAAAAACGAAAAATATATTATACTACTATAACCAAAAAGAGAATTGCAAAACATCCAAAAAAAACCTCTTTAAATCCCCAAAACACAAAATATATCCTCAAAGAATACCTCAATCCTCAAACTGAAATTGTCATCCTCATTTTAATTTGTCGCATTTAATTGCAGATTTGGAAGACAGAACTACCGAACTTTATCTGTGATAGTTTCTTTTCTGTCTTCTAACACTCTTTGAGAAGTCAATTCTCTAATTTTTGAAGTATCGTCTTGTAGCATAGCCAACAATATATTTTCAGGGTTGCAAATATAAATTTCTTTATTTAGTTTTTAAAACAATGCTTTTTAGGTAATTTCTTGAATACAAATTTCTTTTAACCATGTTGAAAAAACGAAGTGGTCCGTGTTTACATGATGGTATTGACTTTATGTCAAACCATGCTGGTGCGTACACTTTTATAACGAATATGGCTAGTTGCTTTACGTTATCTGGTGGCTTATCAGCACGAATATACAAAAGGAGGATACTATTGACGCAAGTTTACCATAGAGAGTGCGCTAATTTTCCTGGGTCTCTACTAGCTAAACTTGTTGAAAGTAAGCTAGCCGAACATACTTCATATAGGTATTTCTGATCAGTGCATATTTAATTAATATTAACTTTCGGTAATTCTATGGGAATTCAAAAGCTTCTGACTTAAAATCAAGGAACTTGCCAAGTTTCTCTCCTATACAGGATATTTAAACAAATAAAAAAAATTTTTGGCCATTTTTACTCCACACTAGTATGCAGGCAACCACAAATTTACTAATACCTAAAATAGTATTTTAATAATTAAAAACAAAAATTATTATTTTTTACTTTAAACCGCATCTGTCGTCAGCGTTCTCATCTACTTTAGGTTGTGTACATTTCAAAAAAAAAAAAATTTCACAATTAGAGGTTTCTTTCATTTCTTTTATTACTCTTAAATTCAAAAGCTCTACTTAAAAAAAAAACTATTGTTTTTATTATATTTATTCTTCTCTTATTTTCTGTTTTTTCTTATTTTCTGTTTTAGTTGTGTTTATGCTTGTGCTTTATACATTCAATATTTCGTTAGTAAAAATAATTGCAAGTAAAATTCTTTGTGCGTTCTTCAGTTAATATTTTCCGCGCATGTGTTTAGGGCATTAAATGCAGACATAACTGACATTTCTTTAAATGTTAGTTGTGTGCTTTTATCTTTTGTACTGAAAAGAGGAACATAGTTTCTAAGCCATTTTCCGGACTCGCGTAAATCCAACAATTAGCAAAGCTTCCATTTGTTTTGCTTACACAGCAGCATTTAAATTTTTATTGTATCGAGGTTTGCTCGCTTTCATTGGTGTAATAACTACAGGTTTTGAATTAGCTTCTTTAACGCTCGCTAAATGTTAACTAAGGCAAATTAGATATTTGCGTGATTCACCTTAAATTGTAAAAAAGGATATATCAAAAATATTTTTGACATTTTTAACTTTTATTATACCCTTCACCATGAAAAGTGGAAAAATGGTATATCTAAGTTTTTCCTTCCGTGTATAATTTCGACGACAACCTTTTCCGACCCCATCAAGTATACATATACTGAGTTCTTATGCTGGATTTCACAAACAAAAATAAATATGTCAATCGATCAGATATAGTGTGAGAGAAGAAGAGGTGCTATTGAAAATCAGCAGGATCGGTCCATGTCCTTCGAGGCAGCAAGCAAAACACCACGCCTACCTCTAATTTTTCATGTCATTTGGAACAAAAAAGTACCTCCAATAAAAAATAAGTATGTGGGGCGATAGCGAATTAAAAAATAAAAGAAAAACGAAAAGGGAAAAAAATGGCGCTCACCCATATTTTCTTAGTTACGGGGCTCTGAATTTTTCAACTTTTGTAAAATAACAATATAGATATCATTTTAAAGCTTTTGAAGAGAACTTTAAGGAAATACTCAAACTTAGTAGTAGTAGTCAGTTTTATGTTAAATCATATATATGCTGTTCCAAAATTTTTTTTATTTTTTAATTCTCTGTCACCCTAATACTTGCTTTTTTGATTGAAGTTACTTCACTAAACTAGATTTACATAGATGGTGAAGGGTATATAGGATTCGGCATAGCCGAATATACCACTCTTACTTGTATATTTTAAATTATCAGCGTAAAGCTTTTATCTAAATAATAATTTAACTTCAACTAGAAATACTTAATATAACTATAATAATAAATTTCACTGTTGTCTGTATAATTAATATAATCTTCCTTATTAGCAGCATTCCAAACTTTATCATTTTTTTCATAAACAAATTTCTCCCAATTAAACTAAAAAAATGTTTATGCTTAGTTTTGAACACAATTATTAGAAAATTGTTCCATTAGAAAAACTGCACAGTTTGATGAGGGTTTTGGCTAACTGTCTTTGATTTTCTATAAACCTGTAAAAATTTGTATTTATTTTTCATTAAAATTTTATGGTTGTGATTATTCATAATGTTTTGTGAAAAATTATTAACTTCCAAATATTGAATTTTTTTTATTCATATTTAAATTTTATTATTGAATTAAAATCATGAAGCAGCAGCGAATGTAATTCCGACAATTTTTTTTTTGTTGTAGTGTGAAAATTACCCTGGCTGAACAATCAGCTACAATGCGATTCATATTTGTTCATTCACATTACTATTGATTAAAAAAATAAATTAAATTGATAAAGAAGAAAGCAAAACAAGACTTAAATAAAAATAATCCATGTTGCCATTAATAAGCAGCGTGTGGCCTAATTTATCTAATAGTTGCGATTTAGAAAGAAATGTAAAATATAAATTATTTTGTATTTAAGTTTTTTATATCATGCTGCAAAAAGCGTGAAACACCTGGACGCCACATAAGAAATATTTTCTTTGTGAATATTCAATAATTGGAAAGATTTAATGAGAAGTATTTTTTCAATAATAACAAACAGTAAAGTTAAGCAAGTTACCATCTATAAAAAAATATTCAAACGGATGTTGATTGGCATGATTGATGTTATATATTGTCGCAGTATTTTATCCTACAAATAAGTTTTCTTTTTGATTGTTGTTATTAATTGAATGTGAACTTCTTGCCTGTACATGTAAAAATAAAAATTTTTTCAAAAATTTACATAGTAATAAGGATAAACAAGTGTACTACAACTTTGCATTATTCCAGACGATTTTCAAAATGGAGCCATCATTATATTTTTGGAAAAGTCTGCAGACCAAACAGGGTTCGCAACTTTGTATCACAATTATTTGTGCCTTAATCTAACGATTATTGTAAAAAGATATTCAGTGTTGCGGTAAGGAACTTTGGAAATGGTAGAGAGAAATATTATAATGGCCCATTGTCTGAATATCTTTTTCTGAATATAATCGGATTCAATAAATATTTAATGAGAAAAAACAAAAAAAAAATTTTGTTGAATATAAATCTTCCGTAAAATTATAGATTTCACATTTTTGTATTAAAAATAAGGGCTAATTCATAAAAATAATTTAAGATTTCTTCACTGCTGCTATTTGATAAAAAATGAGTCTGAAAATTACCTGCATGTGCCTTCACTTGCATCATTGTTATTTCACTAGGCTTTTATTTCTGCTGACTGTGGATACTCACAAAACTACGGTTTAAGAATATTGAGCGATTTCCATTGTCAGCCGCGGGTGAACAATATTGAATCAATCAAATATTTATTGCAAATCCCCAGTATTTATTTTACGTAAAATATATCGCAAGAATACCTAAAAATATGTCTAGATGATTTCGATAACAGCCTTAAACAAACCGAGCACAAGCTAAATACAATAACTTTTATCCTGTGGATGTCCAGCTGGTCCGAAATTGGGGAAATATAAAAGAAAATTAATTGATATGCTCTTGTTTTCTTTATTTTATTAGATATTCCGATATCGTTGATAATTTTTGAAACTACATAGAATTATTAAAAATATTGTAAAGCTGTAGATATTGTCATTATTTATTAAAAAATGATTTTTAAAATGTTTATTTTTTTTTTTTAATTTCGACGCATTCCACTGAAAACTCACTCTTAATCGAAAATACCTGGCGGTCATAACACGCGTAATTTAATGGACTTTCATACGGGGTACAATTTATCTGGTCAGTGGCAGATAAATAATCGAAAAAATGAAATAAAAACCTCTTAATATTTTCTCTGTAAAACAGTTTAATTTTTAATAATTTAAAAATTTAAAGAAGACTTTTTCAAAATTGGGGAAGAGGTATTTTTTATTGAGTTCTTGTAAAAAATAATTTTATTTTTAATGCTATTAAATTTTCGTTATCAATGTTATGTTATTAAGTCCTGCAAATCAAGGAAAATTAAATAAATAATATTAATGTAAATTTCACTATTTCCAGAAATCTCAGTAATCTATTTAATACATTAATTGCCTTTTTTTAATTAACAATTTATTTTGTATAACCTTAGAATTCAAAAATTTTCTTTTCTTAATACTAGAAGATTATTGTCTATCCAGCAAAGTAAATTTGCGAGATTGGTTTGGTTAGGGCAAAAGATAAAAGCCGAATGGCTTCTAAACTATAAAAGATAATCCTTGGACAAATATGAAAATTTACCCTCAGAAATAAAAATCGGCAATTAATTTAATCGAGATAATTTAAAAAATAGCACAAACTTTTATATAAAAATGAAAATTTATTATTTAGAATCATCTTAATACTATATTATTGTAATTGTGCTTGATTCCTTCAACTATAATTATTTCATGATATTCTTGCGAAATATTTATTATTCAAAACTAAAAATTAAATGTATTACGGCGGCGAAAGCTAGACGTTTATTAGTTTCAGATTTAATTACATTTTGTCGACCAATTATCTCAATGCGTAAAGACAGAAATTATATGCTTTCTACTAGGGCTGCTATATATATTTCTGGCCTGGAACACTGAGTGCTGCCAAGTGCAATCTGACATTTCCATTGGAAAGTTTGTCATTTTTAAGCATAATCGTACTCAAAACATTTTGACGTACGACCATTATTTGTGTTGTTAACAGTGACTTGAAAAAATTAATATAGAAAAAAATGGAAATAACTCGTGAACATTTTCGTGCCATCATTTTTCACAACTTTCGACGTGGATTATCACGACAAGAGTGCATTGATGAACTTAAATCTTTGTATGGCGATGAAGCACCATCCTATAGCACTGTGAAAAATTGGTATAATGAATTTAATCGTGGTCGAAGCTCGCTCAAAGTCAAACTCCGTGAAGGTCGTCCGAAAACGGCTGTTGTGCCAGAGAACATTGATGTCGTGCGTGAACTCATAATGCAAAATCGACATGTGACACACCGAGAGATAGAGACATCCTTGGACATTTCTTCCACCAGCATACATTCGATACTGCATGAACACCTGGCCGTAAAAAAGGTTTGTTCTCGTTGGATCCCGCACAATTTGAAAGTTGCTCAAAAAAAGGCTCGTGTCGATTGGTGCAAAGAAATGTTGCAAAAATACGATTGCGGTGCTTCAAAAGACGTTTATAAGATCATCACAGGTGACGAATCATGGATCTATGCGCATGAGCTCCAAACGACACAACAATCGACCGTGTGGGTCTTCAAAGACGAGCAAAATCCAACGAAAGTTGTTCGTGGAAGAAGTACTTCGAAGCAAATGGTCGCCTGTTTTTGCAGCAAAACTGGTCATGTGGCGACTGTTCCGCTTCACCAACGTAGGACGGTCACTTCTGAGTGGTAAACTACAATTTGTTTGCCTGAAGTCATCGAAGAAATTCGAAAAACCAACAAGAAAAGACGAATCATTGTTCACCATAACAATGCGAGCTCTCACACATCGGCTTAAACCAGAGCGTTTTTGACCGGCCAAAACGTCGAATTAATGGGTCATCCGCCGTACAACACTGACATGGCACCTAATGACTTCTTCTTGTTTCCGCACATCAAGAAAAAAAATGCGTGGTCAACGATTTTCGTCGCCAGAAGAAGCTGTTGAAGTGTTCAAAAACCATGTTTTAGAGGTGTCTCAATCGGAGTGGAAAAAGTGCTTCGACAACTGGTTTGACCGCATGCAAAAGTGTATAAATCATGCTGGAGAATACTTTGAAAAACAATAAAACCATTTTTGATTATAAATATTCGCATTTTCACTATTAGGCCAGAAATATATAGAGCAGCCCTCGTATTAGATTTACTACGATTGCTTTACGTTAACATGCAAAAAACGAAGAGTCGTACTGCCAGACACACGAACCACATGTGTCAAACATTATAAGATAGTGACTATAAGTGACTACAAATAGGTTGCCACATATCACGCAGGCCACTTAACAATTCAATGACTACAACAGGGATTTCTTAGTTGAGAATTAACGCATTTAAGCCATCAGCTTCATCGGTTTCCTGCACAAAATTAACGATGATCTTTCGAAGACTTTCTAACTTTATACTCTAAACCAGCTTATCATAAGCTAAAAAAATTTAAATAGTAAAGTATAAACAAGTGTCGACTAGGGCCTGTCGTTTTGCTAGGCAGCTTGTCATTTCTAACCACTTCAGCCTAAATTCATGTTTCTGGCGTACAAAATGTAAATGTTGATTTCATCACAACATAATCAAAGCATTTGGAATAAAATCACGTAAATTACTAAAGCCAACTAAATTGGCCAATTAGATATTTGTGTAAAAAACAAAAATAGAAAAATCAGCAGAAAACAAAAAAATTATGAAAGCCTTTTTATATTTATAGTTGCAACTTAGTTGTGCGAGACAAAACGTTTTGTAAGTTAAATCAACAAAAACCCAATTAAATGTAACTAAAACTAAACTTGTCCTTTTAAATAAAGGTTTTCGTTATTTCTACGTTTTAATATAATTTTCATAAGCATATTTTCTTTTCTATAGAAAAAATAATTTTTAAAATTGGAAGAATAATCTTAAGTATTTGACCCAAGGTAGACAAAGGCACAGCCATTCTTGAAACTGGTTGGTCACATGTGCAGAATAATATGTACGCATACACTATTACGTTATAAATTTCCCGTGTATTTTTTCGCCAATCGATAGATACGAATTTAAAATTCAGGCTACAATATTACACTTAACCCCCTAAATTCACATTTTCTGTTTGACTTTAAAAAATCATATAAAGTTAGTTTTCGACTCAAAAACATAAATCTGAATTCAGTTTTTTTCTTTGAGTATTCATTTACCCGTAAGAGGGCAACTGTAAAGTTCACCACTATCGTAGTCATTTAAGCAACATGAATAATTTTTTGATATACATTTTAAGAGTTGAAGTAAATTGTTGTATTCAAATTAAATAAAACTGCTTTCCTTTTATTATTTTAAGGGTTATTATTAGGGCTGCGATTTCCATGCAAATGCATGTTTTTTGTCGATAGTGTATGAACGATATCGACTAATTATCTTTCCGAATCAATAAATTTGCGTTAAAATGCCATCGATTTGTTTTTACATATTTTTGCATATTTTCGTAAAAATGCATATTTTTTGGCATATTTTAAATTCATTAATACATATTTTTGCATATTTTGAAATTTTTAAGTGATTTTTCAAAAAATGTCCAAATAAACAAAAAAATTAATAAATTCTTTTGGTGTTCTGCTTAATATACATTAGAAAAAGACGCATATACTACATAACTTGATATCGCATGCTAACACATTAATTGACATTCAATTTTCAAACATAAATATATATGTATGTAATTTTTCCATTGTTTTGCAACGTATTTTTGAGAAAACCTAGATTCTTCTTAATTTCAACGTGAAGTAGACAATTTTAACATTGAAAACAATAATTTAAATGAAATGTGTTCAATAATTGTTAGATGTTTAATTGTGAGTATATTTTACACTTATCGAATTTAACAATGTCTTAAAATCTGATCGTCGAAGACGTTATTGAAAAGTTTGCAATGAATCTGTGCGTCACGAAAGAAAGTTTTTGCTTGAGCAACACTTAAAAAGTCAAAAACACAATATACAATATACAGAGACAACTGCTATATTATGGAATAGTGGGTATCGTAGTAGTAGTTTTGTATGGACTTATGCGAAGCATTTATTTCCGCTGACATACCCTTAAACAAATTAAATAACGAAAATTTTAGAAATTTCATCCAGTCTACTCTCAGAAAAAATTATTTAGACAAAATATATGTATGGCTCCGAACTAGAAAAGATCTGTTCGTTCTTGAAAAGCAAATATATATGGGTGTCGATGGACCAAATAACTAATGTAGAAGAGCGTTACGTTACATATTTTATTGTCGGGGTTTTGGATAAAGATGAAGAAGTTTCCAAAAATAAATTCTTACTTAACGTTGTGGAATTGGAACACGCCAACCATGCTACGATAGCTCGAGCTTTCCATGGCTCAATAAATTTATTGGGTCAAGATTTTGACAAAAAGCCGATGCGGCACCTTACATGGTTCAGGCTGCCAATAGCCTTAAAATATTTTACCCAAAACTGTTACATTTTACCTGCTAGGCACATGGGTAACACCGTGTTGCAGAGGATATTAGAAGCAAATTCGATAATATTCATTTATTGGTTTCATACGGGAAAAATTTATTTTTAAAGGCTCCTTCACGAGTTGTAATTTTGAAAGAAATGTATCCCTTGGTTCCCCTACCACCGCAGCCAGTATTAACAAGATTGGGAACCTAGCTAGATGCTATAGAATACTTTAAGCAATTTAAGAATGTTATTGATGAGCTTGCTGATACTGATTCGTATGCAATTATAAAAGTACAAGCAATATTAAATTAAAGTAAGAAAAAAATGCAAAGCGTTTTGCAAAAAAATGAAGGATTTACAAAATTAAACAAATTTCAAATATTTTTAATCTGAAATCATATGTGGGATCTGAATTAGAAAGTGAATATTCTGCAAACGAATTGGCTTTCTTAAAGTATGCTCCTATAACTTCGGCTAACATTGAAAGGTCATTTTCTATGTACAAAAGTTTTTTACGTCTGAACAGACAAAGTTTTATTTTTGAAAATAAAAAAAAGTATTTACTTGTTTACACAAACAAAAATTTTTGTGCTGTTTCTGTATTACAGGCGATCAACTCGTCTGGAAATTTTATATGAAAATAACTCAAAAATCTGAGTGCTTTTCATACAAATTTTCTAGACGAGTAGATCCCCTGTAATACAGAAACAGCACATTAAATTAGTTATGTATTTAAGTTTTTGAAATCCATATGTATGTTGTAGCTTTGAATAACAATAGACTGAATTTTTTTATTTTTTTTTGTTTTTAATTAAATTAAAAAAAACACGATTTTTTCATTGACTGCATATTTTTTATTTTTTGAGTGCATATTTTGGATTTTTTAGTGCATATTTTAAGCGCATATTTACGATTTTTTAGTGCATGAAAAGCTCAGCCCTAGTTATTATTAAGGTTGAAAACCCGTTTTTTTTTTGGCATAGAATTACATAAATTAATTCTGCATTTATCACAGAAAGCTTGCTGTTATAGTGATAAACTTAAAACATTTAATTTTTTAAACTAAAAGATTTGTGTTACATAAAAGGTTACTAAACAAAAAATTATCAAAATTTCAATTTCAATTCAAATTAAAATACTTCTCAAGACGAAGCTGTGGCTATAGTTTTCAACCAGTATAAGTCTCTTATATATATTTTATTTCTCTATTTTATATTTCTTCAAAAAACACATATTATAAATAGCAGTGCCCATAATTTCATCTGGGTGTCATTTCAAATTTTCTTTAAATTCAAATTTAGAAAAATGTGTTTTTAAATATTTATTCCAGAGTCCTGTAGGCAGTGTTAAAAATTGTCTTTTTATAAAAATAAAATGTTTTTAGCACCATTCATTACACACAGTAAAATGGGGTGTTTTCACATTTGTATCTTTATTTTCTTTACGAAATTGCTTATTTAAAAAAAAAAATTATTCTATAATGGGACGTCCTCACAAAATTAGACTCAAATCCCTCTAGTTGTTTTAAGTGATACGAACACAGACAGACGGAAAGACAGACGAAAATTCCAAAAATAGGTATTCCTTATCGATTACTATCTACACCAACATCAAAATTTTCATAAATATTTTATGTGCAGAAATGATCCCGTTACAGTTTTATTATTTGTATAGATGTTAAACTATACAAATGTTTCAATGCTAGTGAACGCTAGGGATACGATACTGCAATGTGCAACTAAGCAGATCTTTAAGTAATTACCTATATTGTACATTACGATTCGAATTAAACTTTGTTTTTCGTTTAAAAACCTTCAAATGCTGCTTTTCTTTTTCTAATTTTTACCGCTGTATGTATTCCGTACTACGAGCACAGCTAAGTTTTTGTATGTTCTTAATAAGGCAAGAAGAGCCTTCTTTAGACTTGATCCTGTTTTCTACTCTTAACTGTTAAAATTTTAAAAACGTTTTACATCTCTCCTGAATTTTTTAGTTTCCGTCCGTAACAGATGTTTACTGCCCAAGTTTATTATTGAACACTTTTTTTTTGTTTTTTTTTTTTTTTTTGACACGTAGATGCTTTGAGAATATGTGTATTTTATGCATATGTAGTGGAAATAAATTAAGAGATCATTAATTTCTTTAGTACTGAACAGATTTAAATGAGATAAGGACGGTGAACTACAACTCGACTATATCTTAAAAAAATGTGAAAGAAAAACAAAATCTGTAGACAAACAAAGGAGAAAATCGATCCCGAAGTTTTGTGTTTGCCTGTTTGTATATTGAATTCCCATTTAATTTAGCTTCTTACTAAATGTTTAAAATTTGTGAATTTCTTCTTTTTCTATTTCACACATTCTACAATGAAACAACTGTTTTGTAAAATACTATTGCACTTCTTTTTCTTTTCCTAAGATTCAGGTTTTTGTTGCAAAATATTTTATTACATTTGCGAAACTAAATACGGAATAGAGGTAAATATTAAATACCTTGTTGTGCATCGCCTTACAATTCTTTTATACTCTTTACCACAGGTGAAAACGGGTAAATCTAAGTTTGTGATTGCGTTTGTAATTTCTACAATATCCTTAAAATAAATACAAATATTTTGAATTCTTATTTATAGCAAAGCCGAGTGAGCGATATCCGTCTATTCGTCCACGTTCGGGTTGAAATCAACTTTGCCAAGGCACTACATGAGCTACAGAGAATTTAAATATGCCAGTCGATCAATTTTCGAAAAATTTACTATTGAAAAATCAGCTATATCGATTCATGTCTTTCAAGGCAGCTGGCAAAACTCCACGCTTCCGTCTAAATTTTTAATATCATTTTGAACAATAAAGTAACTCCAATAAAAAAAAAAGATCAAATGAAAAAAATTGCGCTCGCCCTTATATTCCGAATTATTGTCCTTTAAACTTTTCAAGTTTGATTGTTGAAGGGTATACAAGATTGGACATAGCCAAATATAGCACTTTTAACTGTTTCCCCTAAGTTTTAATTGCAACATAAAATATCCACCCTAAACCATGCAGAAGTTTTAACGACAAAAGCGTTGCTTTAGTCTTAAATTGTATTTTATGTTTTTCTTGTCAGAAAATTCATTGTGTCTTAAAAAGCAATAACGCTAAAATTAAGATGTTATAAAGAAAAATATTTAAACTTATTTTCTTTTTTTCAAGCAAACCGCTTCCGTTTGTTGAATTTTTAGTTTTATTTTTATCTAGACTTAAGTTTCCAAATTTAAGCAATTTTTTTCCTTCACCTACGACTTAATTTTATATTAATCTTTTGACCTTTAAGCTGATTACTTTATAATTTTTATAAAAAAGAGTTATTTTGGTGTTATGGTTTAAAATTGCTTAAGATTTTTATTTTGTGCACGCATCGCTCTAACTTATCAAACAGTAAGTCGTATGATACCCAAATTTAAACAGGATAAAATAAAAATAAATTTTATTTGAGTCTTTTCAAATCTTTCTTTTTATTCAAGCTTAAATAATACTCGAGTGTTAAATACGTTTTTCTTTGCTCTGCTACAAGCTATATGTAAAGCCTTTCAATGTATCTATTTTAGTTGTTAATTGACTCATTTGCGTTCTCTATCTGCTTAAACAATAAATCATTTGCTGTATCAACTGTCGACTTATATATTGGATTAATGTTACTTCCTTTAAAATTTATAATATATACAAGTAATTAGATTTATAAACAAGAAAAAATTCTGGAAATTTCAATAAAATTCTAAAAACGAAAAAATTAATATTGCATTAATTCTTTGCGAAAATATTTTATACACGCAGACAAAAAACATGGTTGTGATATGGTCACAGTAACCATATTATGTCCTTTGTAACAATGTATGGTTGCGGAGAACCAATTATAGTTGTTTTCAACAAAACTTTGGTCACGATAAACATTTTTTGTTAACTTTTAACGATTATATGGTTACTGTGCACCAAAAACGCAACATGGTTGGTTTTATTTTAAAAAAATTCCAACCACAACTAAAGCCTTATAACTTATTAAAAATAATATAAAATATTTAACCATAATATATTATAATTAATCAAAGTATGGTTAAAAGCAACAGAATAATGTTTGCGCTAAAAAATATTTTGTTCTAATACTTGACAGTTTAGTAATTTTTCTGGTAGATAAAATTTCAAATTGTTTTTTATTGTTGAAGAAAGTGAACAAAAAATAAAAGTTTATATGCAAAATAAATAATCAAAAATGAAAACAAAAAAAAGGGAACTACAACATTTAAAAAAAGTTGAAGTAAATATGCATCTATGTATGTATGTATGATTACAGCATTTAATGTTTGAATTTGAACTTAATTAATGAATTTAATTGAAATAAAAATTTATACTTTGGACAACAATATGGTTGCAAATGTAACAATACTATGTTTTGTTAGCAACCATATAACGCAACCATAGTATGTTGCTCTTAGATTATGGTTACCTCAACCATATTTTTTCTTTGCGTGTATATATCAAATATTACAACTCATATGTTTCTTATAATGACAACAATTATCAGCAATTAAATGTAATTATTTGTATAATAGAAAACACTTGACATTCCGCCAGTAACATGTTGAAAATATGCTTTTAAAAACAATAGTTTGTTCTAAGAATTTGAAAGTTGTTTTAAATGTTTATTAATTGAAAAATAATATTAACATGAACAAAACTTATAATATAATAATTTAATTAAACATTTTAAACATTTATTCAATGTATACATGTGTTCTGCAGCTTCTAATTTTATAAAGAAGTACACTTTTTCGTATTAATTAAAAAAATATAAGGAAAGTGAAAACCAAAGGCTTTGAAAGGCAATAAAAAAGAATTTGCTGAAAATTCTACACAATGTCGAGCTTGATTCCTTCTAATATAAATATTTCCTGAAATTCTCATAAAATATTTTTTATTTAAAACTGCAAGTTAAAATGTATTACTGCGGAGAAAGCATATCCATATGGCCACTTTACTACTGCTCATATACCTCATCAATGGATTTTACCCAAATCGTGTATAGAAAACTTGAAAATCTTATATCAAAAGCCAAATTGACTAAATGAGAACTACTGAAAATTGTAAATGTTTTCAAATAAAGTATTTTTTTTTATTTTTGTAAATTTCTTTTGAAATACATATCTACTATGTAATTTGGAAACATTTACCTACAGCCAAAGATGGCGACATTCTTAAAATTTCGAAAGGAATTAGCAAAAAAATTTTTTCAGCTTAAGCAGACAAACTGAAAAATACGACTTATTAATTACTGCTTAACGTGTGGACCAAAACTAGTTAGTACAAAAATTAAATCACGGTAGATTCGCGTCTTTCGGGCCATAGAGAACAACTTTTCAAAATTTAAATAAAGTTTGAAATAGATTAGTTTTAGTGATTTGTCGATTTTATGTAAATTTGCACGCCTGACAAAAGTTATTTATTTATTGGTTATAAATAGTTCTCCTAATGCACATACTCGTACATATTTATAAATAGTAGTATTTTATTTAAAAATTTGTAAATCAAAAACTATCGTACAAGCAAATACGACCTTCGTTAACGACCCTTGTACTTTTCAGAAGACTGTAAACATTTTCCTCTTAATAACCAAATTTGGGAAATCATAGTCAATAATTTTTGACCGCTTAAATTTTTTTCTGATTTTTTTTAAGCTAGCATCCTAGAAGAAGACCAGAACTCGGGAGGAGAGTACAAACGGGTGGACTAGAGTTTTGAATCTTTTAATTTATTATAATCTTATTGCATCAAGTCATTTTTATGCCTCCATAACTCAGTCATTTCTGGATCGATTTTTGTTTTTTTTTTATCTAAAAGGTTACGCTTACAAATTGGTCCGATTTTAAAAAAGGTTCATAACAAAAAAAAAAAAAAAAAATAAAGACAAAGGGTGTCCCCATACAACATACATGTTTTTTACGTTACGAACCGTAAAGGACACCACTTTATAACAAAAAAAAAAAAAACATTGCGTATCACTATTGATACCAGTGAAAAAAATAATTAAACAATTAGAGGGTGTCTCCTAAGATGAAACAAATTGATCCATGGAGGCCTATGTTTTTAACTGTTATTTTTAAGCGCTTGGAAATGGACAAGAGTGTCGAATGCCACGACCGTTATAGTAACAACTATTAAAATATAAAATTATAAATTATAGGGCGTCCCAACAGTTCATTTAATCTGATGTATATGGCCATATTTTCGAGCAATTGTAGACAGATGCTTAAAATTTGCATAGAATATTTATTGCTTATTCCGCTGTAGCAACAAGTTTATAATTTGAATTTAGCACTTAATGTAATTTGACTTATATTCCCGTATCTTTTGAACTGTTATATAAAAACACTTGAAAATTAGACAAACTGTCCACTACTTTGCTTGGTATAGTATAAATTACATCTAAATATTTTAGATTATAAGTTAAAGGGTGTCTTAATACTTAATGTAATTTAATGTATGTGGCCATACTTTTTGAACCGTTATAGACAGACAGATGAAATCTGTTTGGAAGGTTTTCTTTGCCAGAACTTGTTAAGTAAATGTTAAGGTGACAAAGATGTTTTGTTTCTTAATTCACAAAAATATTTAATGTTGACTCTCGAATCATTTTTTTAAGTCGTTTACAGTACAACCGACAAAATTAAATTGATATCAGATTCGGTTCTCATATTGAGTTTCACAGATCTTAACAGTTATTTATTTTAACACTCTTATACTTCACTCATATCAGAGGTGAATTCAACTGACTCCATCATTCTTTTTGCCATGGTAAAGGCTTGTTTGACACAATATTAAGTACAAAGATTTTTAAGTAAATAAGAAATATTTAAATGCTGCCGATTACTAAATTTCGTGTATACGTAATTTTAAATAAAAATGTCGAACAATTTTTGACTTTCTTCAAAAATTATTTATTTTGAACACTCACTTTAAAAAATATCTGGTAAACTAGTTATAATTTGCATACAATTTTCATAAGGCATAAGAACAAAACTTAATTTTGGAAGGCTTTTCAGTAAAATCAGCGTAACACGTTTTAAGTTTGCGATTTTAAAATTTTCATAAAACAGCAAGAAATATCCAGAAAACCTTTTTTATAGCCTTATACATTTTATACAGCATGTTTTCTACACAGAGAAAAGAAATTCTTTATAAGAACCGAATTTGTTGCCAATCGAATTTTGTCGGTTGTGTGTATTATCTTGAATTCGGTTATAATAACTGAATAAATATAGCAGTCACAACTATTTTAAAAAATGATTCTTGGGTAATTATAAAATATTATTGTGAATTAAACAAAACAAAAACTTTTTTTAATATTTACTTTTATTTTAAGTACAAATTATAGAAATAAGATTTTAAATTATAGATTTCATGATTCGAACAATTGAATGCAGCTTTCTTCTTCCTTTACAACATGAATTCTTCTTTTCCACATAGTTTCTTCAACTTGCTATCCCATACCGTACGTTTTGCGCTGCGAAATAAATTAAATATTACAAAATTATTTTTATATATACATGTCTTTCTGAGATAATTTTGAACTTACTATTTACCAATATTGGAGAAATTTTCAACACTTTTAATAAATCTTTTTATTTTTAAACTAAAATATTTTTGATTTTTCTATTGTGTACAAATTTTATTTATATTGTGTCAAACATTTTTCGATTTCAGAATATACAATCGAGTTTTATGATTCTCACTTCCAAAATTTGGTTTTCATAGTAATGTACTGAATAAGTTTAGTTGCATCTTCCATTTAATAGAATAGATTTTAGTAAAGACACAAATCGGTCATCTTAACTTTTCTAAGAGGTGTTACAACTAACAATTAGAAGCAAATATCATTTGTTAGGTTTTAATATAAAAAATAAATCAAGACAATAAATTATTAATAATAAAAATCAAATTATTATATTAGTAATTGAATTTTTAACGTATCAAGCGAATTGCTACCAATCTTTTTTCTGTGTGTATTATATAAATTTTTTTATGTTTTATAATTTTAAATAAAAATACCAAAAACTGTTCACTTGCTTAATAACATACGCATTGTACGACAAATTTATTATTGAAGCTGTCATATTGAACTTAACTCCGCAAATTCAGCATACAAATGTCGTCACAAAATCGTTTAGCAATCTAGGTCACTAAACCCATGTTTTTTTTAATCTTGTACTTTTTTATGCATAAGTACATATATTTCAAATATCATTGGCATTAGATGAGGAAAACTCACTCAGATGTCATTTAAATCTCATATCCTGTTTGCTCATTCAAAATGATACTTAAAAACACAAAAAATAAAGCCGCATTTTAATTTCTGCAAGCATGGGTGGCTTTCTAAGATCATTCCAATTTAACAACGGGTTCAAGTCTGTAGTGATCAAAGCACGAAATACACTTTATGAACTCCATTTAAATTATTATTTTAATATTTCACTAATATGTGGTGCGTAGTAATATTGCAACAAAAAAGTTTTATAATTCGACAATCTTGTTTTGTATCCTGTGCGTGTATTGATAATCATTAGAAAATGTTATTACATGAGTTAAAAACAAACGGTGGTATTTTTATGCTAAAATCATTCTACATATAAAGTTTCGTAAATAAAAACAACTTTGATTTTTAATTCTTACACAAACACTTTAGCGACAGGAAAGAAGTTTGAAGGATTTATTTCGATATAGTTATAACAAGATTTCTTACATGTATAGCAAATTGATTTGACATAATTTGTCATCAGAGACTACAATCACTAAAGGATTAAAAACAGCATGACCGGCAAAAACTCTTTATTGAATAAATAAGTTACGAGTCTTGGACCTTCAGTTTGCAAAGATGTCATATTTCTAAAGGAATTAATCAGGGCGTAGAATCAAAATCTTTGTAAGATGCTTTTCATCTTTAAAAAGTAGAAAAGGGTACAACTTAGTTTACCATTTCGGTTGTAATTTCTACAAGATCCATTTCCGATCCCATATTCTGAGTTCTTATGCATAGCGAAGTCGATTGAGCGATATCCGTCAGTCTATCCGTGTTAGTGATGAAATCGTGTTTGCAATCGGTCAGACATAGTGTCCAAAGAGGTGCTATTAGAAATCAGCAGGGCCGGTCCACGACCTTAGACGCAACGGGCAAGCGCCACATCTACCTCTAATTTTTCCATTTTATTTGGAACAATAAAGTAACTCTAATCAAAAAAATAAGTATAAGGGTCGATAGAGAATTAAAAAATAAGAAAAGAAACCCAAGTGAAAATTTTTAAATAATTCTCAACCCATTAAGAGCGCATGACATTTTTATGAAAAATTATATATATGTAGTACTCAATTTTTTTTTGTTAAAATTTTTCAATTCTCTGTCAGCCCAACATTTGCTTTGTTGATTTAACCATTGAATCAATAAGACGAAAAGACCATAAAAACTAAAAAAAATTTCACAAAAACACAATACCTATTTTATATTTTAAATATTTGCGAATACAACATAAAGATTTGTTTTTGCTTGCTTTTAGTAAAAAAAATACAGTCACATTATATTAATAAAAACTATTATATACTATCATTAAAAGACTAGTATTTTTTTATACCCTGAATCACAAAAAGTGTAAAGTCGTTTTTTTGTCATTCCGTTTGTAATTTGTCATTCCGTTTGTAATTTCTACAATGTCAATGTCAATGATCCCATAAAGTATATATATTCTGGGTTCTTATGCATGGCGAAGTCGAAGTTGTTCGGTTTAAAATAAACTTTACCACTAAATGAGATAGAGAGAATAAAAATACGCCAATCAAGGTGCTGTTGGAAATCAGCAAGATCGGTCCATGTCCTTCGAGGCAGCAAGCAAAGCACCACGAATATCTCCAATTTTTCCGTATCACTTGGAACAATGAAGTAACTCCAATTAAAAAACAAACGACCAAATTTTCCGAGTTACGGACCTCTAAACTTTTTACATTTTTTAAATTATCAATATGGTAGCATTTAAAAGCTTTTAAAAATATCTTTAAGGAAAATACTAAAATTGCTTAAAAATACTTAACCCATTAAGAGCTGATGCCATTTTTATGTAAAATTATATATATGTAGTACTAATTTTTTTTTAATATTTTTTCCCAATATTTTTTGATTCGGCATAGTCGAATATAGCAATCTTAATTATTTTCTTTTAATTTAATAAAATTTTTAATGGCACTGCTGCAAACTTTGATTGTAAAGCATAGTACGTTGAAATATTCTTGATTATTCAAACAAATTACTGCATCTAAAGATTTAAAAGTACTGTGACTAGAGTGATGATGCTGACGCTGGTAAGGCTTCGCAGCAGGAGCATTGCATGTTGTAGCTTATGAAATATTTTTGTTTAGAAAAGCGATTAAGTTTTTCTCTGCTGATGATCATGAATATGCAGACGTTGTTAATACAAAACAGAATAGTTTGATTTTTCAATTTTCCAAAAGCAAAAATTATGGTGCATGCTTATAACATGTTACTTATAAAACTTGTCAATACAACAAAAAGTAATGAAATATCTACAAAGTTATGATATATTTATTGGACAATGATCTTTTCTCGGATATGAAAGAGACAAGAATTACTAATAGAACATTTTCTTTGTAAAAAATTATTTTTTTTACTTGATTTTTTTATTTATTCACGTCAAAGGACAAGCTTGAGGCACTTGTGCAAATTGATGAGCATGTTGTAGAAGTAGTTTTTCCATATTAGTTCTTAAAAAATATTTATTAACTGTTTCATCACAAATAATAATGAATTGGCTCGAAGTTTGGACGACTGTGTTTGTTAGGTTAACCTTGGCACAAGTTTGTATGGAACATTTAATAGAAATCTGAAATTTGTGAATAAAATCAATAACCTATAATGTATCGCTAACGCGATTTCTTATTACTCGCTTGAGTTTTTAATAAACTAACACAAATTTCGTTTGAATTTTAGATTTAGCACACTATTTTCTTATCGTCATTAACGAATAATTTAAAGGAAATTAGTGCAATACTTAGTTGTAAAAAGTAAAGTTAGTTAGAAGTTTATTTAAGTTTAGGTTAGGTTCAACAAGCAGCTATATAAATAGCTTGTGTTCCTTTGTGATATTTACACAAAAAAAAAAAAAAAAAAAATACTGAAAAGTTAAAAAAGTGGGAAGAAACGTAAGAGAAATGAAAAAGATGGAATATAAAATAAAAACAGTCTCATTGGTCTTTCTGAGCCATATAGAGTTTGATAGAAAATCGGCTAGAACTTCTTAAAAAAATTAACGCTGTTCAATTTAAATCGGGGTACATTGTTTCTACAGACATTCAGTTCTATAGTTGCAGTGTCGACATTCTAGGTAATTCTAATGTTTGCCCTAAGTCTACCACAGGCTATCCTAAAAACAAAAAAAGACTAACTGGCACTCTAGTATCGGCCAGTTCGTAAAAAGGATTACTTTTGAGTTTTCCACAGGCCGAGAAGAAAACGCCACGAAACACTTCAGTTACGCCATCATCCGCCATGTATTTGCAAGGGATAGTCCCATATTCCCACACTTACTTAAGTGTGGTTGTGTAGGGGAAATTAGGCATGGTAAATACACCCATAAGATATTTCCATCTAAAACATGCTTAAGTTCGCTAGGAGTCTGCAACTTAGCTTTTAGAAGCATCAATATAGACACAAAGTACCCGAGATAAATCAGAGTGGCAAGGGTCTAAGACTGCGAAAATCTTTATATGATCAGATAGATATATGATCATGAGTGTTGATCGCCATATTCCAAAACATAGCAGACAGAACTCCTTTCTGTAATGTTTCCGACCGGTTTCTCATGGACATATTTTGGGTAAATACATACTTTGAATAAGAGAAGCAAAGAAAAAGGTTGATTTTCCATTAATTATACTCTATATACTAGAGACCACTTTCGCAGTGTGTCCAGCGATATGAACCGTGTAGGACAGTAAGGTAACCTTGAATAGCTTACAACGAAAAGTTGATAAACAAACGCAATCCTCGCAATATCTAGTCACCCCGAAATTGTCAGGTTCTCTATGCACACAGTAATGATATATTTCAAAATGTCCTATCAGCCACCTGCAACGTGTCCGATAGAAGAACAACGGAATTCAAAACGTAGTAAAACAAAATTTCGATTCGCATGTCTACGATTAAGTAAAAATAAAATTAAATTGAAAATGCACTAGTTTCTTTCCATTTGCAAACAATAAATAAACACATTTTACGATTAGAAAATTTCATACATAAGTACAATTGTAGCCATTATTAGGAGAAGTGACGGCAATGACAAATTTATCTTTATTAACATATTGGTCAACAATCTAAACAATCAGACTAATGCTTAGTTGAAGTAATTCAAAAAAAGATTAAAACGGAAATAAATTGTTAATTGTTAATGCCAAAGAACAACTTAATAATTAAAAGGAAGAATTTTTAAATCAGATGTGCCAATATCAATCGAACGAGGCGCTTACCAACGTTTTCCCGATTCTTCTTCTTCTTTGAAAGATCATTATCATAACTATACAACTTAAAAATGAAAAAAGTGTCTTTTGCATTTTAAAATTTAATTTATTGCAAATGAATTGGAAACGAATTGCAGTTAGGTTTTCCCTATTTCGTATGAATTAAATCAAACTTAATTCAACTCATTTGTTAGTGTAAAAAGATTTATTAAAAATTTGATAATTCAGTGCATGTACGATTAGCGAATTAATTTAAAAAATTAATAACTCAAGGAGCATTTCCAATCAACAACTCTTAAAATTTACAGATAAAGTAGACATTAACTACGAATGAAGTAAAGGAGATACTGCAGACTTGGACCCATTTTGAGAAAACCATACGATGAACTCATCGGATTATTCTTACCACAACAGAAATTTTTTTAATAACCTAAGATACATCGCTTCAAATAGATAAAGATAGAGATTCTATATATAAATTGAGTATGTTCCTGATTGGATACGCCAATTGAATAATATCATGCGAGTTCATAAACTTCTTTCCTTTCAATACCTTTGAAATCTTACTAATCGCAATGATGTTTTTGAATAAATGATTGATTAAAAAGATATTCTTGCAGTATCTTATTCATTAAAAACACATCCCACTCTTTAAAAACTATGTTCTTTTCATTTTTTAAATATATATTTTTAAGGAAAGAATGTCATTTTGCAATTTAAATGTTAATAATTAAACTCTTGGTGTTTGTGTTTATAAATATATTAATTCAATAAACAGTTTTTGCTGGACGTGATGTTTTTAATCCTTTAGTGATTCTAGACTCTGATGACAAATTATGTGAAATCAATGTATAGCAAATACATGTAAGAAATCTTGTTATAACTATATCGAAATAAATCCTTCATAATTCTTTCCTTTTGCTGAAGTGTTTCTGTAAGAATTAAAAATCAAGGTTGTTTTTATTTACGAAACTTTATATGTAGAATGATTTTAGCATAAAAATACCACCGTTTGTTTTTAACACATGTAATAACATTTTCTAATGATTATCACACGGGATACAAAACAAGATTGTCGAATTATAAAACTTTTTTGTTGCAATATTACCACGCACCAGATATTTGTGTAATATTACAATAATAATTTAAATAGAGTTCATAAAGAGAAAACATTATTTTGTGCTAATAATTTAAAGTTTCTTTTGTCGCATTAGAAATTCGAAATTGCTAATATACTTATCTGTGCGATGGAGTGATCATCCTCAAGATTTTTGTGTTTGAATTCTTGTTTCACAGACCAATTTAAAGTGAAAAAGCAAAGCTTTTTCTTACATTTATTTCTGTTTGTAACTTTAAGATAAAAAATGTACAACTTTTATGATAATATTGTAATAGTCGATAGTTATCTCTCAGCAGTACTTTTCCAGACTTTAATAGCAATTTATTTTACTTTGCATTATTTACTTTGAAGTAAATCACTCACGAGGAAACCGATTTCTACATATTGAGTATGCCAATTGATTTTTCTGTTAAATTTAAAATTTGTTTTATCTCTGTAACACCGTTAAGTAAACCATTGTACAATAACTTAATATGTATTTTACGTTTTAATTTTCTTACAAGATTTTTTTAATCTTTTTTGTAATTTCTCACACAAATTGTTACAATTGGTTTTATTACAACACCCATGTGTGAATATTTGCAACTTGATTTTTTATGCCCTAGGTGGAAAAAGAGTATATCTAACTTTGTCAATTCGTGTGTAATTTCTAAAAAATCCATATCCGACTACATAAATTATTTATATTCTGAGTTCTTATGCATAGCGAAGTTGATTGAGCGATGTCCGTCTCTCCGCCCGTGTTGGTGTTGAAAACAATTTTGCCAAGGCACTAGATGACCTAAAGAAAATTTAAATAAGCCAATCAATCAGAAATAGTTACGTAAAATTTTCTATTACAAATCAGTAAAATCGGTCTATATCCATTAAGGCAGCGGGCAAAGTACCCTGCCCGCCTCTATTTTTTCCATATCATTTAGAACAAACCAAGTTAAGGTGACCAAATTGGTTATTATTTACAAGCCTTTGAAGAGATATATAAAGAAGTACTAAATTTTGTTAAAAATGTTTAACCCATTAAGAGCCGATGACATTTTTCTTAAAAGTATACATATTTACTGCCTCATTCATAAAATATTAAAATAGATTTTAAATCTATTTTAGGAGAAATTTGTACGGAAAATTTATCATAAAAACATTTCAAGGTTTTATTATTTCTTATGAATATGACAGTTAGTATTTAATTTTTGTCTTATTTTTTAATTCTCTGTCACCCCAATATCTCCTTTTTTGATTGGAGTTACTTCACTAAACTAGATTTACATAAATGGTGAAGGGTATATAAGATTCGGCATGGAAGAATATACACCTCCTTACATGTTTTTGTTTGTTTTCGATTTTTCTACGCGGCTTTTGTCTAAAAATATTTGGATTTGTTAACAAACTCGGTTTTATACTTTGATCTTTCTTTATTGTTGTTGCAATCAAAATGAACATTTTCGTGCAAAATAGTTTAGTCTTATTTTACTGACACTAAAAAACTAAAAAATAATTATTGATTAAATAATAAATAACACTGTCCAACAGCATTTTTGGAACAGAATAGCGACCCTATAATTCTGAAAGGGTTTGTTGAGTGGATCATTTTTGTAGAACAAAGTTATGGTACAGCACGTCTAAGTTTTTTTTTACAGTGGGTAAAAGTTTTCATTTTTTGGCCGAAGCGAGCGTTATAGTGTATGAAAAAAATGCTGTAAGTTAATGTCTGAGAGAATTCTTATGGTCTGAGTTATATTGTGGAATTGTATGAGGATTATTTTTGTGGAAGATCTTAACCCTCTAACTGGTCCCTTTATGGGTCAATTTGACCCTTTTTTCGAGAAAATCAAAAAATATCCTTTAAAAAAGGATATTTAAGGATTAAAATATTATACCAAAATGTTTGCCGGAAAATTTCAGTGGGGGTCACCAAAGATACCATTGTTGTTAAAAAAGCTTTTGACGCTTAATTAGTAAAATTATACACTATTAAAGAACCATATTTTCTTTTCTTTGGAATACGAGTTTTATCTGAAGCTTGGATACCAAAAACTGCATATACTACTTTGTACTATTTTTTATTATTAATTTTAATTAATATCACACCCGATTTGTAAGTCACAGCTGACTAGACGCGAGAACTCAGTGTTTGGCCCGGCCGAACTTGACGCTGTTTTACCTGTTTTGTATATGTTATGAAATTAAAATTATGATGAAAAATATTAAGAAGGACCAAATCCAAAAAAGTATATTATTGTTTTCACTAAAACTCACAGTAATACTATATGTGTCTGTTTCAAAATTAAATTTATGCATTAACATTATATTGAATATTTACTAATTTTTTTTTTAATGATTATTAAAAAATTATTGAACATAAATTTTTAAATTTAGTTAATGCATTAAACTTAATGCCGAAAAAAATGTTAAATTTGGGACGAGCTACAAATATAATTCGACAAAAAATGTTTTTATGATCAAATAGAGAAAAGTTAATTATATATTTTATTGCATCTATACTGTACTTAAATAGCTGCTCAAGAGGAAATACTGCTAAGTAAAATATAGAGAACAAATTTAAGGGACAGATATAATAACCACACTACTTTCTCAAAAGTTCCATTGTTAAATATCATCAAGACTATTAAATTAAATGTGGATAATTTCTTTAAGTTGGATATCAGTTATTTAAAAAACTAAAAGTAATAAATAAATTTTACTTATCAATTAGAATTTTGCATTGACAGAGAAGAAGAAAGTAGTTACAATTATTTGGGATACTTTTCCTTGCATACTTGAGTTTTAATCAGTTAATTGATGATTAATGAACAACATAAACTGTTTAACAATCATGTCGTTTGATGCCTTCAATTCTCCTGGAATTGACAATATCATCCCGGCGGACTTGCAACATGGCATGGACTTCATAAAACCATGGTTATTGCGAATCTACAATGCTTGTCTGGAAAATACTTAAAGCGGGAAAGACATCTAATATTAAACCGAAAGACTTTAGGCCAATAAGCCTATCGTCCTTCTTACTTAAAAAATTGGTAAGGATTCTCGATCTTCAGATCAGAAACTCCATAAATCCCGCGCTTAACTCTAGCTCGCAGCACGCCTACACGAAAGGAAAATCTGTGGAAACAGCGCTGCACGTGTTAATATCCGATGTTAAAAAGTCCCTTTCAAATAAGGAATTTACGCTTGCAGTGTTTCTTGACATAGAAGGAGGTTTCAATAACGTCTGCTCCAATGCCGGTTTAAAGGCCCTCTTGAATCTTGATGTTGATGACAATCTGGTGGGATTCATTGCGCAACTACTCAAGACACGTATCATCATGTCCACTTTGGGAAATGATCACGTCGAAAGGGTAGTGAAAAGAGGCACTCCACAAGGTGGTGTATTGTCTTCCCTAATCTGGAATCTGGCAATTAACACGCTGCTCTGGTGACTGGACCAAACGGGTGATAGCTTATGCTGATGACATTGCTATCACGGTCTCCGGAAAATACCTTACAACACTCACAGAACGTGTGAACTATTCGCTCAATGTTCTGTCTCAATGGTGCCGTGAATTTGAACTCAATGTTAATCCTGGCAAAACGAAGATATAATATCCCGATTTTTACTGCACTTAAGATGAACGGCACTGTGCTCAGTGTAAGTAGAAGTGTGAAATACCTTGGGGTGATACTCGACCATCAACTTTAATGGAAGGCAAACATTGCCGAAAGAGCTCGGGAGGCGACCTGTGCGCTCTATCTCTGCCAGATAGCTTTTGAACCAAGATGGGGGCTTCAGCTTCGGATCACCTCCTGGTTCTATAAGGCAATAATCGAGCCAAATATTCTCTATGGTACTGTTTTTTGGTGGCCTGCTCTCAAGAAAACGGTCAACCAAAAGCCTCTTGATAAAGTCAGGAGAACAGCCGCTATTTTGATTACTGGGGCTCTCCGAACTACTTCGACTAATGCTCTGTATGCCCTTCTTCACTGGCTACCCACCAAACTCCTGGTATTGCAACAGGCCAAATGCTGTGCAGCCAGACTTAATGCCCTCTCACGCTAGCTTCGGCCGAACATAGGGCACTTTAAGATTATCGTTCGGGATGTACCCCTGCCACCAATGGTGGACTGCATCTCTTCTACTCCTGCTCTGGATCACGGGTTTCAGATCAATATTCCAAGTAGGGAGGAATGGGTCTGTGACGAAGTGGTTGTTAGTAATACTGTCGACATTTACACCGATGGCTCGAAACTGGACGACAAGGTCCGTTGCGGAATCTTCTCACACAATCTTGGACTAAGACTCTCCTTTAGATTTCCTGACAACTGCAGCGTCTTTCAAGCCGAGGTATTGCCATTCTGAAAACATCCGAACTGGCGCTTGGGGACGATCATTCTGGCTTTTCCATTCGGATATTTTCGGACAGTCAGGCGGCAATCAGGGCGGTTGCTGGTGCATACAGTACATCTAAGCTAGTCCTGAGATCTATCTTATTACTAAACACACTATCAAAGCGATCACAGTTTGACCTGGTTTGGGTCCCTGGACACAGAGATATCAAGAGAAACTGTGAGGCCGATGATCTCGCCAAAGGGGGCACATTGCTTCCTAACATCTCCTCGCTACCATAAAGAACCACTAATTCAATTTGGATCGCAAACTATGGGTAAAGGAAAGTTCCTGTGTCTCCAGACAACTGTAGACTACACTGGACCTCAAGCGGACCAGGCAGCTGCTCGGACTGAACAGGAAATCCATAAGTATCACGGTCTCGGTACTTACTGCTCACTGTCTAATTGGCAGGCATGCTGAAAGACTCGGTCTGCCCTTTAATGATTTCTGTCATAGCTGTGGCTCGGAGGATGAGGAAGAGACCGTACTGCACCTCCTGTACCATTGCCCATTCCTGGCTCAAAGAAGATTAAGAATTCTGGGCTCTCCTTTCTTCAGAATTCTTAAGGAGCTGTTATCTCACTCTATAGATGACATAGCGAAGTTCATCCGGGACTCTTCATGGTTCTCAACTGGGTAAGGGGAGTCGCGCCGTGTTCCTTGTGGCATTACAATGTATGTATCGTCTAGTATTTTTACAGCTTCTAATAATAAAAATGAATTACACATAAGTAGTAAACTTGACTTCCAAATGAATGACTTCCGAATATTTTGCGCACACTTCGATATGATATTTTTATTTATAAATTCCTTTTTTCTAGTCGATATTTGGAATTACTCAAATAAAATCGCCCATTAGATTTCTTGCTTTATTTTGGCATGGTCGGAGGAAGTATTTCTTGACGAAGAAACTATTTATAACAAAACAGTTTACTTAAGCTACAAAATTCATTTTTAGTCAAATAATGTACGATGACAAATATTTTGCTGTTCCACTTTTACAATGTTTAACAAATATGTTTGTTGTTTTAACACACCTTCTCTCAATGTTGTTGCCCCATTTGAATTTGTAAATCTTGAGAGTAAGTTAGTTTAAATAGAATTTAGTTTTTAGTTCAATTTCTTGTTGCCGAAATAAAATTCAAAACATAAAAATTTCTTCATAATCTTGTCCAGCAAAATTGACTTGCTAATGCACAATTGTTAGTTTGTTACCGATGTGTTAAAAAGGCAAGAAAACTACATCTTGTCCACAAGCAAAACCACGAAATGCAAAACAGCTACAGGTTTACATAATAGAATGAGTATAGAAAAATAGATTCGTGTTCTATCTGTAAGTGGAATCTCGTGTGCATAATCAAAGAATTTTTTTTGTATAACAAATGTTTTCTTTACAACAAGGTTTGTCGTTTTTCACTTTTCTATTCTAAGTTTATCATAGAAGCTTTCGTTTTTGGCACCTTTAGGAAAATATAAAAACTTTTAGAGAACAAAATCGTCTTTAAAATTATTAGAAACATAAACTTGATGTTTCTGTTGCACTTAACACTTTTTTGGTACTTGCTCAACTACTTCGGTATTGCAATTTACTTATATCCGTTAAAACAACACCTTTGATATTTACAAAAACGAATTTCTTTTTATTAAAAAAGTACCAATGTATTTAGGTAGCATCTCGATTCACACTAAAACAAAAAAAAAAAAAAAACAAAAGTGAGCAATAAAAAATTTTAAATAAATTACACAGAAAAAAGCAAACACTATAATTTATTATAATTTAATGATTTTTAAAACATTAGCCCCAAAGTTTATACCAGCAGGTAATTATAATGCAAAACACACGTCTTGGGGCTATCACCTTCTTATCCAAAAGAGAGGCAAGTATATGAAGCTATTTCGCTCAATAAGATGGATTTCAGATCGTCCCACTTACTGGTCTACAAATCGTAACATAATAGATCATTCACCGGCTTTTCTAAATTTCATTTAGGACCCTTAAAATCTAGAGCACAATAGTTTTTTTCTAACAAAAGGATATACTGGATAAAACCCAAGATGTACGGCAGCGGTCACTTTCCACAAAGTATTTTTTTAGAATCAAATAATGAAATCGTAGATGCTGCTGACCTTTTTACAAACACACTAGCTGAAGGTGCTAGAGTTTCCACGCCACTAGCTTTAAAAAATCTCTATTATAAAAAAAACGAAGAATAAAACATCAGTGGTAGGAATTCTGTTCTCTTAAATGCACAACTCAATTAATGCCAAAGAACTCTGCGCACCGCGTCGAAGAATGAGAAACAGGTAACCCTCAAAAAATATTTTCAGATTTAAGGCTCAACTCAGAGAGCAGGAAAGCTGTAAAAACATTCGACATCCTACTGAAAATGTATTCGCTATACGGCTACCAAATGCATATGGGCATAGAATGCTAAGGAAACACTTAAAGCATTTGCCACCCACTTACAAACTTCTGCGTAACAACACCACCATCAACGACGTAGTTATCCGAACAGCCTTTCGCCATAAAATTTGCTACTAAAGGGTTACATATTGCCAGTGATAAGATCAATGCAACGATAATCAGCAATTTACCAAAATCCACTCTACGAATCCTCGTATTATAAATTTTATACTACGAATTGCTCTTTTCCAGCTTCATAGAAACATTCGGATATAGTAAAGATTCCTGTGGCCGGCAAGGACTTGACTCATATCGTCCTATAAACTGCCAATACTGTCAAAACCTTTCGAAAAATTATTACTTCAGGTCTTGATGCAAATGTTATTATTCCCAACCATTAATTAGGTTTAGGAAAGAACACAGTACGAAGGGCTATTATACAAAAGTTAATGTATCTCCCAGATAATACACATAAGTTATTAAAAAATTATACATATGTAATACAGATCACTCCATATAAAATCCAAAAGCCTCTTCCACCAAACAAATATGTGACGCATCACATCGCAGAAAAATTTACTCATATTAAGTTGAAATCAGCTCTGTCTAATTGGCCCTAGATCAGCGCTGGCCTTAGACCTCAAGGTCCTTCTGTACAAGCATTAAAGCCCTTATAGCAGTACGGAGCTTTCACTTATGTTCTCTACCTATTGCCACAATTGTACAAATGTTATAAGTTGAAAGCAATTTTTGCCTAATAGCATAACGTCCAACTATAAGGAAACGGCTCTCTTGGTCTCTAACATTGAAAAAAGGCAAAGAAGACAGTTTAAAATTTTACACACAAAAAAGATGGCATATGATAAATGCTAACACCAATAGGGATCTCAATATCACCCATATGGTTGAGGAGATAAAAAAGACATGTCTCCCCTGATAAGAGACGCCTTTATTTGTTGGTCGTAGACGTTTCAAAAATTCAATAATGTAATTGCGGTACCAATTTTTTTAATACTTTTTAATAGTTATTGTAAATGTCATAGGGAAAGATATATAACTTAATAAAACAAAAAAAAAAAACTATTATGATTAATTTCTGTCAAACAAAAAATTGCAGTAGGTAGTCCTATATATACTCACACGACTTTTTGGATATTAAACAAACGCGTTTTGCAAATTTCCATCGCCATCCACGCCACAACACCCTGTGATGCCAGCGAGAGTTGAATTACTAGCTTTAAATTTTACACACATGTTATGTTTTTACTTTCCTTTAAAACTAAAGTTATGTTGAGGTTTAATCCATGTTTGGCTTGCTTTATCTATCTCGCCTGCAAGGCGTCTGCATTTACTATTTATTTACATATATTTCATTATTCTCTAGGTTCTGTTGGACTTTCAAGTCATAATCTGTTATGCCCTATAGAATGAAAATTCAAAGGCACATTGAATTGAGGACAATTCAAAACAGTTATTGGCGATATTGTTTTGAAAGAACGGCACCGAAATCGTGAATAACATCATGAATGACATTACAATTATAACATAGTTGACGACCATAAACAAGCCAACGTCAATAAAATTAAATATAAAAACGAGTCAATGAATGTGCTCTGAGTCACCTGACTACGTAGCCAAATTGGCTACCAACTTTTGGTGACAATTATTAAATAAACATAAGAAATAAAGAATGTATATTTGCCAATTTTACTTTTTCTTCACAAGCTTGCTTGTCAGTCGCGTTTCTTTTTAAAACATGTGTTTTTATCAACGACCGGACATTATTATTATTAATCCACCAAAATATAAGTGGCATAAAAAGTTAACAATTTTAACCGATGCATGTTGGATTGAAATTCTCAATACGAGTAATAGCTTCTAATTGAAAATTTAAAATTTATGACCCATATTCATAGTTATAGAATAAAGTCGACTCCTGCTAAAATATACTCTAAAGTAAAAAGCTCTTATTATCTTTTTTGCTTTCATAGTCAAGAATAAAGTATACTTTAAGTTTAGACGCCTTCCACTGGGTGTCAACTCTCATTTGATAAATATTTTCATACAATTTCTAAACAAACTATTAAAAAAGCGACCTTGTTTTTATTTTGTTCACTTTGGTATAAAAATCAGATAAAGAGTATTGTGGTCTTAAACAGAATAAAATGATTTTGGAAAAATGAGTTAAAACAGCTTTAGGTAGTTTTAAATTTAAAGTTGACTTCAACGTCAAGAGTATATTATAAATTGTCTATGAATGAGTTAGAGTCGACTCTAAAGTAAAACCTACTTTAGTTCCCTTAAAGTATACTTTATTTTAACTATGAATATGGGCCTATATTTTTAAAAAGTAATCCATTGCAGGTTACAGTAAACAAAATTTTGCATCACTAATTATCTATTTCATTTTTCGATGTTATATACTTTTCGAGTGGTGCGTTGTCAATTTAAAGGTTTTTTTAAGTTTTTAAAAACAGTGGTATAAACTGAAAATAATAATTTTTTTTAATTAAATTTTTGTATTTTCCTAGCATAAAAGTAAAATTTTTGCAATTGAACCTTCAACTTTAGGTATTTGGAAACTTAAATGTTAAATATTTTTGTTGAAGAAATATTTTTAATATTTTTTTGAAAATCGGTGTAGAAACCAATAATTTCTCACTTTCAAGTAGAAATTTTAATCCGGTTTGGGCAAGCTTGAGTAAAAAATTTTTTTTTTGGAATTTTCTATGATATGTCTACCTTCAATTCATATAAAAACATTTTGCGAGGTTTTTGCGATAAAAAGAAAATGTTTTCCATTTCAACATCAAAAAAACATTAAAGTATTATTATCAGCAAAAATTTTTAAAAATGTAGTCGAGTGTGGAATTAGGCATTTTTGGCGGAAGAACTTTCGAACTAGACAACGAGGGGTGCTCTATATATTTCTGGCCTAATAGTGAAAATGCGAATATTTATAATCAAAAATGGTTTTATTGTTTTTCAAAGTATTCTCCAGCATGATTTATACACTTTTGCATGCGGTCAAACCAGTTGTCGAAGCACTTTTTCCACTCCGATTGAGACACCTCTAAAACATGGTTTTTGAACACTTCAACAGCTTCTTCTGGCGACGAAAATCGTTGACCACGCATTTTTTTCTTGATGTGCGGAAACAAGAAGAAGTCATTAGGTGCCATGTCAGTGTTGTACGGCGGATGACCCATTAATTCGACGTTTTGGCCGGTCAAAAACGCTCTGGTTTGAGCCGATGTGTGAGAGCTCGCATCGTCATGGTGAACAATGATTCGTCTTCTCTTGTTGGTTATTCGAATTTCTCCGATGACTTCAGGCAAAAAAATTGTAGTGTACCACTCAGAAGTGACCGTCCTACATTGCACAAGAGGAACAGTCGCCAAATGACCAGTTTTGCCGAAGAAACAGGCGACCATTTGCTTCGAAGTGCTTCTTCTATGAACAACTTTCGTTGGATTTTGCTCGCCTTTGAAGACCCACACGGTCGATTGTTGTGTCGTTTCGGGCTCATACGCATAGATCCATGATTCGTCACCTGTGACAATCTTATAAACGTCTTTTGAAGCACTGCAACATTTCTTTG
Source organism: Gymnosoma rotundatum (assembly GCA_916610165.2). Lineage (NCBI taxonomy): Eukaryota > Metazoa > Arthropoda > Insecta > Diptera > Tachinidae > Gymnosoma > Gymnosoma rotundatum. The sequence goes on from OU744336.1 coordinate 82,641,098, forward strand.
CACCAATCGACACGAGCCTTTTTTTGATCGACTTTCAAATTGTGAGGGATCCAACGAGAACAAACATTTTTTACGGACAGGTGTTCATGCAGTATCGAATGTATGCTGGTGGAAGAAATGTCCAAGGATGTCTCTATCTCTCGGTATGTCGCATGTCGATCTTGCATTATGAGTTCACGCACCGCATCAATGTTCTCTGGCACAACAGTCGCTTTTGGACGACCTTCACGGAATTCGTCTTTGAGCGAGCTTCGGCCACGACTAAATTCATTATGCCAATTTTTCACAGTGCTATAGGATGGTGCTTCATCGCCATACAAAGATTTAAGTTCATCAATGCACTCTTGTCGTGATAATCCACGTCGAAAGTTGTGAAAAATGATGGCACGAAAATGTTCACGAGTTAATTCCATTTTTTTCTATATTAATTTTTACAAGTCACTGTTAACAACACAAATAATGGTATTACGTCAAAACGTTTTGAGTACGATTATGCTTAAAAATGACAAACTTTCCAATGGAAATGTCAGATTGCACTTGGCAGCACTCAGTGTTGCCAGGCCAGAAATATATATAGCAGCCCTGGTACCAACCGAATGATTTTAATAAGGCATGATACCTAAAATATGGCAATCACAAAAGTAAGTCATTATATGACATGTACTTTTCATGGTACATAATGTCAAATCTGTAGCTGGGTAGCAACGCACTCACTGCATTAATCATGTATGTATGTAAGTGTGTACATATACATGTAGTTTTGTTATAGTCTTCCAGTTTACATAAATTTTTAATACATGGTCAGCAGATTATTTCTTATGCACTGTTACCTATTGAACAGTTACCGGAGGAAGCTCAGGAACCTTGTAATAAAGATTTTAAATCATACAGAGAACATTTTTCAAGAAAATGCAGTCCTGAAAAGTCCAATGAAGTTATTTCCAAAACATTTTTAATAAGCTCTGATCCTATTGTTGGTAAAATGATTAACATTACAAAAAGAAAATTACCGTCCTACCACAGCAGGTATTGGACCTTCTATTATTACCTGAAATTTCCAGAAAAAATAATTTTTTTGATATATATTTTAGTGACAGCGAATGCGAAGACTTATAGTATTAAACATAAAATTTCAATTTATATAATAATAAGAACTTTGTAATAAATAAAAATTAGTATGGCCTATTCCCGGGAAAATTTTGTACGGGGCTATACAAAATCATTTGCTGATTTCGCTGAATTTTTTTATGTTGAGTTACTAAAAAAATTAAATTGCCCTAATTTTATTTATTTATCTATAAAAGTGGAGCTCTCAAAGAAATTTAAAGATAATGGGAGCTGACAAACCAACACCCCTGGCGTTAAAAAAAGTTTTTTTTTTCAAAAATCATTTTTTTTTTAAGTAATAATGACCCACTTAATACTGCAAAACGAAAAAATTAGTGCTTCTCTCCAACGCCAGAATTAAGAGCCGTTTTTAGCAATTTCAACCTAATGTGCGACGAAAAGACAACACTGGCATAAAAGTTTTACCAAAATAAATAAAGAGTTCGATAGTTTTGTGATTCATGAGAATTATTTTAAATGGCAATGCCTTGTTTGATATGCAGGTATTTTCCGAGTTATTGGCCACTCTTTCATAAAAAAGTACTATTTTTTAAGATATCAATATGGTATCATTTTAAAGATTTTGCAGAGATCTTCAAAGATATACTAAAATTTTTAAATTTAAGGGCCGATGACATTTTTATGTAAAATTATATACAGGCAGTACCAAATTTTTTTATTTTTTGATACTCTGTTGCTCCAAGAAAAGTAACGGATTTATACAGAATATAAGAAACGTAAGCCCGAGAAACTTTTTCAAGTTGATTGAACACTTATGTTAAATATTAACAAAACCTTCTTAAAACAGGCGAATAAAGTTAACCTAGAATTGAGTTCGCTGACATCTTTAGTTGCACAATAAACGAAATGGCCATAGGAATTAGCCTTCCACCAATAATTAAATAATAATTTTACGGCATTCACACTATGCAATTGTTGATGAAACAAGCATGAAATTTTTGTTTGCTTGTAAAGCAGGAGGAGTATTGCAATATACTTTGTTTATTAGAATGATGAAATGTGGAGTATTATTATAAAGTTGCCTACTCAATAAAATATAAAATAAAATATCCTTTAATCTAATGCTAAAAGGGAGATCCCAAAGTAAATAAATACAAAACAAAAATAATAAAAGAATCTATTAACCAATAACTAAAATTTTCATTTTTCATTACCAATAACAATGACAAACATCTTAATAATAATTCGTGTTTTAACTTTAAAAATATATTTTTAACTTAGACTTTTTTATTTCTTTTCTCATAAAGTTTAGTCGTCGTAAACTACAATTTATGACTAATTTTATTTGAAACACTAAACTACAACAAACCACACATTTTAAGCCTTTATAAAAATAATGGGCGAAAAAGTTACGGAACAAAGAAATTTAACACATTAAATTTAAAAACGCTCGATAGCTGTGATACCTGAGTCATAAATAAAGGTTGTCAAACTGTAATATAAAAATTTTCTATATTTTTTATAGTGCTCTTCAGTTGAAAACTTTTTACTATAAATTATACCCTTAAGTACATGTAGAGGATATATGCATATCATGTAAATCAATATATCAGCGCTTACTTTCCAATGTATATAGTCTTTGTACAGCTCTAGATATTTATCGAGATTTGAATAAAATTAAAAATATGCATTTCGATGGTTATCGACAGCTGTGATACTCCCCCAAGTCTAGGTATATTTTTTTGTTTAACTGATGAAAAAAAATTTGGCTTGAATATGTTTTATTTTTCATAAGCATTGTCCAAAAAAATTTGTTAAAAAAAAGTTTAAGAAAAATCTGAGAAGTTTTGCTCCGGGTTAAACACAAGCAGAACAACAAAATTTTTTCTCTAAAAAAAAGCCGAATATCTTCTAGAGCTAAAACAGAACTACTGCCAGGATTAAAAATTTCCAACATCATAATAGAAATTTGTTATGGCTTTCATATTTCATAAACAGGAGGTGTGCTGAATCCCTAAGCAATGTACATAACTAGTCCCGCCATATGTGCCGATTTATCGGCATTTTGCCGATTTTTGGCCTCAAATTTATCAAAGTTTCGATTTCCAGATTTTGGCTCTAAAAATGCCGATTTTTTGATAAGCACTGTAACATAGTAACTTTGTTTTATAATAATGTATTAATTTTAATTTTTAACAAAAACAATTATGCTTGAGTCCGTCAAAAACAAATATTTCATGATATTCTCTTGAAATATTTACAGGGATAGTATATCAATATGTCCATTTCTTTACTGCTCATATATAGCTCATCAGTGGATTCTACCTAAATTCTGTGAAGAAAACCTTAAAGTCTTATACCAAAAGCAAAATTGGTTAAATGAGAACTCCATTGAATCAATAAGACAAAAAGGCCATAAAAAAATTAAAAAAAATCCTAATACAAAAACACAGTAACCATTGAGTAACTATTTTAATTTTTCTTTCATTTTTCTACACAAGGGTTGTCAGCGGAAACCATTCATATGTATTTGAAAGATTTAATGAAAAAATAACATTAAAATAAAACAAAACAATAAAACAAAACAAAAAAACTGCACCAAAGTCAATTTAGATCACTGGCGCGTGAAGCAGTAGTTGTTTGAATACTAAATTTGTGTGAGGCGTTGAAAGTTTACTTTTAATTTGCTGCTAAAGTTGACCAAATCGGTGAAAACAATTATAAAAAATTTAAACCAACCAAATTAAGTATATTTATCCTCTTTAAATATATTCTTGAAATTGTCAATAGTGTAAACAGAATAAATTAAAGTGACTTAACCGAATCATACAACATGAACAGCCAAAAATAAAATCGATGGACTTTATTTAACTGAATTTTGGAAAATTGATAAGGATAACAAAAAACGAAATAAAAAAATTGTGAATAACTGCATTAATTTTTATTTAAAACTTACAATTCAAAGCATTTCGAACATAAATCTTTAAAAATTATATATTATTTGACACATTTTTTTTAATAAAATTATATTTTATTGTATCCGAAATGTTTTTTTTTTTTTTATTTTCGATTATTTGCCGATTTTTTTGTGTTAAAGTGCCGATTTCTTATCAACAATTTCTGGCACACCTGAATGTAACGTCCACATTTATAAGTTAACCTCGACTATGTTCTTGATATGTTTCAATGCAATCGGGCTAGTCGTTTATAAACTAACGAATTTGTTCAATTATTTTACCAAATCATCCACTGTGCAGCGTCTTTTAGGTAACAACTCTGCTGCAAACACATTCTCAAATTTTCTAAAACTGCTCCTGCTGCATTTGTACTCGGAATGTTAAGATTGTGCCAATCATTCGTTTTTTAAAGAGAATAAAAGAAGGCATCAAAATTGAAAAATTGAAATTGTTGAATATGGCTGATTTTCTCCATAAAAACATTTTGTATAAAATTTGACATATCTAACATATCTTTTAAGGCAATATATGTATATAAATATACGAGGGCTGCTCTATATATTTCTGGCCTAATAGTGAAAATGCGAATATTTATAATTAAAAATGGTTTTATTGTTTTTCAAAGTATTTTCCACCATGATTTATACACTTTTGCATGCGCTCAAACCAGTTGTCGAAGCACTTTTTCCACTCCGATTGAGACACCTCTAAAACATGGTTTTTGAACACTTCAACAGCTTCTTCTGGCGACGAAAATCGTTGACCACGCATTTTTTTCTTGATGTGCGGAAACAAGAAGAAGTCATTAGGTGCCAAGTCAAGGCTGTACGGCCGGTCCAAAACGCTCTGGTTTGAGCCGATGCGTGAGAGCTCGCATTGTCATGGTGAACAATGATTCGTCTTCTCTTGTTGGTTTTTCGAATTTCTCCGATGACTTCAGGCAAACAAATTATAGTGTACCACTCAGAAGTGACTGTCCTACGTTGCTCAAGCGGAACAGTCGCCACATGACCAGTTTTGCCGAAGAAACAGGCGACCATTTGCTTCGAAGTGCTTCTTCCACGAACAACTTTCGTTGGATTTTGCTCGTTTTTGAAGACCCATACGGTCGATTGTTGTTTCGTTTCGGGCTCATACGCATAGATCCATGATTCGTCACCTGTGACGATCTTATAAACGTCTTTTGAAGCACCGCAATCGTATTTTTGCAACATTTCTTTGCACCAATCGACACGTGCCTTTTTTTGAGCGACCTTTAAATTGTGCGGGATCCAACGAGAACAAACCTTTTTTACGGCCAGGTGTTCATGCAGTATCGAATGTATGCTGGTGGAAGAAATGTCCAAGGATGTCTCTATCTCTCGGTATGTCGCATGTCGATCTTGCATTATAAGTTCACGCACGGCATCAATGTTCTTTGGCACAACAGCCGTTTTTGGACGACCTTCACGGAATTCGTCTTTGAGCGAGCTTCGGCCACGATTAAATTCATTTTACCAATTTTTCACAGTGCTATAGGATGGTGCTTCATCGCCATACAAAGATTTAAGTTCATCAATGCACTCTTGTCGTGATAATCTACGTCGAAAGTTGTGAAAAATGATGGCACGAAAATGTTCACGAGTTAATTCCATTTTTTTCTATATTAATTATTTCAAGTCACTGTAAACAATACAAATAATGGTCGTACGTCAAAACGTTTTGAGTACGATTATGCCTGAAAATGACAAACTTTCCAATGGAAATGTCAGATTGCACTTGGCAGCACTCAGTGTTGCCAGGCCAGAAATATAAATAGCAGCCCTCGTATATTAAATGTCCCCAAGTTTCTTTCACAAAAAAGTGTAAATAGAAATCACAATATTTTTACAAAAAAGACATATAATTTTCAAGAAAATTTTTGTTAGAATTTCACATATTCGATGGTTAATTTCTTCCGATTATTTCAATATTTAGATTTATAGCAACATTTTAGCCTAAAAAAATATTTAGGACTATTATCATATTTTACCAAAAAACAAAATTAAAATTAATTGCAGCATCAAAATTATTCTTTCTTTTTTACCTTTTGTAAAACAATCAATATTAACACCTAAGCGAAAGTGGGGAAAAATATTACAATTTCAATCAAAAATGCTGAAATTTTACTTTTCTTTTCAACTTTATTAGAAAAATGTTAAGAAAACATGCAATAACACACTGACATACTGCACGTACGGAGATTTAAGAATCATCGACATCTCGATTATTTTATATGCCAAGCATCATATGCAATCATAATGTTTGTTTTTATAACGAAAACATAAAAAGTAAAAATAAGAATACACGAAGTGAACTATTTACATTAAGCACCTTTTCCTTTCAACAAAAAAAAATGTGCTAAAATCATGTACAAGTATTGCATGTAGTAACACATACTACAGTTTCTTTAAACAATGACAGGATAAGAAAAAACAATTGTACAACATAAATAAAAAATACTGGGTGAAGCGATAAATCGAATTGAATTAGATTATGGACAAACGATGTGCAAATATTTTATTTTTTGAATTTGCAACACAAATAATTCTCACGTTGTTTGTAAAGATTCTGTTTTTTGTTTGCCCTTTGAATAAAAAAAAATAATTAATAAATAAATAAAAATGAATAAAATTTAAAAAGAACAAGTAAGAGTTCTATAATCAGCTATGCCGAATCTTATATATCTTTCACCAAATATGTAACTCTAGTTTAGTGAAGTAACTCCAATAAAAAAAGAAAATATTGGGGTGATAGAGAAAAAGAAGAGAAAAAATTGAGTACTATATATATTTTTACATAAAAATTTCATCGGCTGTTAATTGGTTAAGCGTTTTTTGCCTGCCGCCTCGAAGGACATAGACCAATCTTGCTGACTCTTAATAGTAAAATTTTCGAAACTACGTCTGATTGATTGGCGCATTTATGTTTTCTTTAGCTCATCTTGTGCCTTGGCAAAATTGATTTCAACACGGGCGGAGTGAGGGATAGACGGAAATCAACCTTCGACTTCGCTATGCATTAGCACTCAGAATATATACACTTTATGGGGTCGAAAATGAATATTGGAAGAATTACAAACGGAGTGATAAATGAGAATCGTATTTATTAAAAAAGGACAAGAAATAACGAAATGTAATTTTTTCCGTAAATTTTTAATTAAACTAAAAACATGAAATTTATCACTGTCGGTCGGCCTTCATTGCAATATTTCAGCAAGTTTGTCTATAATATCGCCCGCATCAAGTGAAACAAAACTTTTGCTCGTCGGACCCCTTAAGAAGAGGCTTTAAACGTTTTTGTGTCATAGTAAATCTTAGCTTATTTTTGAAGATCGTTAATTTTGAAAAGCCTTTATCACATGTGCAACTAGTGACCGAAATGGGAAAAAAATCGGAAACTACTATATGAAAGTTGGCATACGTGGTTTTATCTGTATACATTCAACCATATTAGCCAATTGTAAACATTTGTTGATCAAAATTGTATTTCGTTACGGTACTGAAGACGTTTGATCTTCGCCTTTAACTCGGAAAGGTCGACCCTGAATTGCTTTGAATCAGTTTTATAGTCATCATCACTAGCTTTGAATCGGATTAGTTTTATTACTCCATAAATAACGTTGATCGAATATTTTTTTTTTTAGGGAGACGCCGATGATTTGTTTAGTATGGCAGCACAAGGCCTGCCACATCCGTGTGCAGGCCAGTGCAGGGTTGTTTAGATAGACTTAATCTAGAGTATGCACATTATAGTCGTTAATTGTTTAATAAGCGTTTCTTAAGAATTCTCATTAAGATTAAGTTACCTTTTTTATTTAGTTGATTTATTAGTTAAGATCTATCGATTCATAGAGATGAGAATAGGTCGGTGGTTGATTTTTTTACGATAAAGAACAGTGAGGCGTTTAACTACTTATCATTATTTATTTTTATTTTCTATAAAAAATAATTGATGCCAATGGCGCAAAGACTTAGTAGATCTTGAATATGTATTTTATTCTTCACATCAGCACAATCTTAATCATAAAAATGTGAACAAAATCATAATAATTTAAATATAAAGCGCTATTCTTAAAACACATAAACCGTATATGCATGTGTAAAAGAAAGTTAAACAAAAGTCGTAAACATTTTCAATTTCATTAAATTTTTACCCAACCATCCCATCTATTAAATATCAACTGTTACCTCAACACGCTATTTATAGTTAAAGGCAAAAAAAAAACTATAAAAACTGTTTCTAATTTGGCGTATTGTAAACGTATTTATATACTGAGACTGCAAATTAAACGCGTCATTTATGCCAAGATATGTGCACAAAAATGCACAAAAATCTATAAAAAATTAAAATAAAAATTCCTTTTTATTAATAAATTTATTGTTTGATGAGTAAATTGCTGTTTTGAAAAAAGTTTACGATGAAACAAAATTTTTTTAGGTTAATTTTTTTTTTATTAATTATAAATTTTATAAATTATATTAAACAACGGGATTTTTTTAAATTATATTAATTAATTTTCAAAAATTCTTTTTTCGTGCAATTTACCCGATTAATTATTTAAATCACCGATATTGATTATTGAGGGTCAAAGCACGTCTCGATGGCCATTTCGTTATCGCTTTTTCGCTTTTCCAAAAATAGCACGGAAAAAAAGATTTTTTTAAATTAATTAATATAAATTTTTTAATTTAATTTCTCGTGTTATTATTTCTCCTTTGTTTGTTTTTTATAAATCTCCATTGTTAAATAAATTGCTTTAAAGTCCTGATTGTAAGTTTTTCTAATTTTGTGCACTTTCAAATCAGTTTAATTAAATTTTATTTACAGTCTTATGTCTTTGTTTTGACACATGAATAAACTTTCTTTGTAAAAACTTACAGCTTAAATAATTTAATTTATTTAAAGAAATTTTTCACACAAAACTCCTACGCTTACGTGCATATAAATTTGCACAAAGAGTAAAATGACTTTACAGCGAAAATATTTTAAATTAAATTTAGCTTTAAACCATATTAGAAGAGTTGACAGACAAAAAGGCAGACGTCATAATGAAGCATTGTGACATATGCTGGACGGAGTTTCAAACAAGTTAAGCAAAACAAGATCATAATTGCAATTAAGTTTCTTTCTGTTGGTTGCAACATTTATTATAAACCATAACCGTTAATCGTTTCCATTTTAAAATGTTGCATGTGTCTTGTTGTCATTACCCGCGCGTAAGCCTTCTACAACCAAGTTTAGTGTGTGCTGGTTGATTTTGTAATACTGCGGTTTATTTTGGTGTCACTTTAAGTCGCTGATTTAAAACACATAAAAAACTTTTCTTTTTCCAAAAATATATTATAATTTTTCGGCTGTAAATGTGTTTCACGTGGTAATAGTTGATTTTTCTTCGTCAACTTGAATGTCTGCACCATCCTTTGGATGATTTAGTTAACGTTGCATTATATTTATTGCATAGTCACACAGTAGATTTAGAAATTGAAGTGCCCTACCTCAAAAATCTGAATCCCGAAAAAAGACAACTGTATTCCTCAGCAGACAACGCGTTGATTTCTTCTGACAATCAAACAAAAAAGTAAAAGTTCACTACCTTGTATTCATTCATAACTTTTTTGGTTATTTTTTTTACGTTATTGTAAATGCGTTCAATTTTCGTTACGTTTTTTGCTGCATGCACAACTCAAGCCAATATTAGTTATTGTTGCAACATTTATATCATCACATTTATGTCCACATAGTTTATTATATCTATGTATGTATGAAAATGGTGAAGAGAAGTAAGAAACACATGGTGCTGTAAGAAATAACTTTTAAAATATAAACATTTCCTATACTTTAATTTTAATAATTGTTACCCTGGAGTTAATGTCGACGTCGTTGACGGCGTCAAATGTCAACAAAAAGTTGAATCGTATGAAATTGTATGAGAGCAGTTAATCTCAACGCGTTGCAACGCCGTAAAAGTTCAATCTGTTTCAACTTTTTCGGCGTTGAAACGCCGTCAACGACGTCGACATTAACTCCAGGGTTAAGAAGGCATACTCATGTAAGATTATATAATTTTTTCGTATTTTACTTTGACATCAACCAGGCCCGAACAGTCAATACTCCTTTTTTTATGTTTCCGTGAATAATGTTTGCATAAATGGCAGTAGCAATGGTCAAGTTAGCTACTCATAAGTTATGCTATAGACTGGAATTTCACATGAAATTCGCTTTTGATATGTACGTTCCTTTAATGCTCATTCGCTGCCTGTTGATAGTACTAAAGTTAGGCTGTAATATCCACTTACTTATAACAATTTGAAAACATTACCTTACGGACCACTGCTACCTTTACTTATTTGCTGAGGAAGGCCTGTTATATATAAAATTTAATTTTATTTTGAATTAAATTTATCTACATTAAAAAAAAAATAATATATTTTCTGATGGTTTTACCTAAATAGTTGCCTAAAGTTTTGTGAATTTCAACACATTTTTTGTCATAAAAGATATGTTTTTGAGTACGTTTGGATACAAATAATCTAAATAAAATTCCTTCAGCCATTTAAACATTGTCTGATGAAGTTTTATAGTTGCTTGGTTTTTTCTTTCAATGCGTAATAAATCAGAAGATCTGAACATTATCTGCCCGAAATTTCGTTACGGTTTCTTGTCAACGACCTTAGATTTCAAGGAAATTTTCTGCATGAAGGCGTATACGAACACATAGAAACCTCAGGGACTAAAATCGAAATATTCATAACTAATAAAAACATGCTAGGAGAAAAATTCAAGTAGTTAACTTATTAAGGCTAAAAAAATACACTAGGGCTATCAAACAAATCCCAAGCGTGATAGCTTACTTGCTAACACTAAGACTAAAGCCTATTCAGTTGCAAATCACATCTTGAGTATTGAGATTGAGTCTAATAAATCCCCAAAAGGAAGTCTAATGGATGTTAATTATGCTCATACTAATAGTGTATGGTCACGTCAAAAATTACTTCTGAGATGTTTTTTTCTGATCGAAAAATTAAGTGAATTTGCACTAAAGTTTTCCAAAGCCTTACTTTTTAAAAATTTTTTTTCAAATTTGCACTTTTATAAGCAAAAATTGTAATTACAATTTCGGGTCTGGTCTTAGCTATGGCATTAATGAAAATCTAGCTCAAAATTAAAAAATCCCTCCAAGAATTCCTAAATTAAATTTAGCTTTTGCCATTTACGAAAACTTGCAAAAATAATAATTGGTATCTGTAAACATAAGCCCATTCATACTCATTTAAACTTTTACATTTTTCAAAATGTTGTCAGTGTTTGCTGCTTCAAGTTAATTTTTGTTCCCAAATGAAAGCAAAATTTTAAAACCGGCAGTCGTTACCAATTTTATTGTGCGTTACTGTGGCTCATGTTGATGATATTTTTCTTTATATTAATAATGTTAGAGCTTTTTCTATATGAGGTTTCTAGTATTATTATTATTTTTTTTATCTAATAATGTTTTCGATACATGTATGTACATATGTAAGTTGTATTGCGTATTGTTACTTTTTTTTTTACAAATTTAGTAGTTTTTCAGTGGGTTATTTTTAGTTATGGTCATACAAAATTTTAACAAGTTTCTATATATATTTTGTTTCTGAAGACTTATTTAATAATACAAAGTTTGGTCATTTATAATAGAAAGGAGACATTTTGCGTTAAAATCTTGAAATCATAAAGTTACTTCCATACACATCACCGAAAGTGAGAATGTTGACAATTTTAAAAAGGAAGTATTAAACCAGAAATATACTGAATTAATTTTTATTTCAATAAAATATATTAATCTTAAATAAAGTTAAAATTTTTTTCTCATTGTTCCAAACTGATTAAGTTACGCATAAGCCACAGATAATTGACGCATGAACAATAGAGCTGTATTTTTTTTTTCCAAATACAAACAAACAAAACATGTTTAAATTTTTTAATGATATTCACTCTCATTAGATATTTTATTTAATTAGAACATTTGAAATCCTATTTAATGAAAGCAAAAAAAAATTGTTTAGGATTTGAATATACACGGATGATTCCAAAATACAAAAAAGAAAACATTAGTGATAAATTAATAGATAGGAAAAGCTTTACTTTTCGCAATAATGGTTACTCTGACTGAGTTCGTTGTAACACATACATAGAAACTTTTAGAAAATTGTCACTAGGACGAACAACACTTCCTACGCACTGTATAATTTAAGGCGCTCAGTACCTCTTTTCTGTATTTCTCGCATCGTATAAGTTTTCGCATGAAACAAGTAAATTTTTAGAAAAACGATGTAAATTGAAACAAAAAATGGGTTTTCTCACACAAGTGTTTCTGTATCTTTAAAATGCGAGAACTATATGTCATTTAAGTTATTTTCCAACAGTTATTGGAAGTATGCGAGAAAAAGTGTTTCTGTATCAATATTTTGTGAAAAGTTTTACGCAAGAACTGTCAATATAACTCACATTTCAAAACAGCGCGAGAACAAGTAAGATTTAAAATATATTTTTAAATTTGTGTAAACATGGAGTCTAAATCAGCCGAAAAGGTAAAAAGCAATTTAACTTAATAATAAAAAAGTTTTATCAATAAGTATTTATGCATTTATTTATGTTTTATATCTTTTTATTTAAAAAATAAAAAGAATTTCCAAACATGTCCTCCGCACTGAACTATACATTTTTTCGCTATATTATTTAAAACTAATTTTATTTATTAACTCTTTTCTACACTTTCACTATTTTTTCTATATTGGTTGATAATTTATTTCTTTATTTTGAAGTTTTGTTTTTATTTGACACTAGTACTGGAATTATTCCAGTAAAAGCAGAATCAATGTTGTCTGTTTTCGCATTAAGAACCAGAAACACTTTTTACTCGCAAATCGAGAAACGATGAAATTTTTTGTTTCACTCTTGATGTGAAAACTTTTACGATGCGAGAAATACAGAAACAAGGTACAGATTTCGTCAATCGTTAAACGTGCTATGACAAAATGTTTATTATTATTTTCAAACACTTATTTTCATGATATAAAAATAGAAGGTAGTTTTACTTTCTCTTTTCGTCGCCGTATTAACGTTTTGACGTTTGCGGGAATTATGAAAATTTGTGCTACAATATAAATTTGTAATTTCCCGGTTTTCTGAAGAAAACGTTTCGCTTTCCGTTTTACTTAGGTATGGCTGTTAGGTTTTCTACACAAAATTTGGGTAGAATCGACTGATGAGGTATGTAAGCAGTAGCGGAATGGCCATGTGGATATGCTTTCCCCGCAGTAATACATTTCATGTTTTGTTTTAATAATATGCTTGAAGTAATCAAGCACGATTAAAGTAAATTAACATAAAAAAAAATTCCGAACAACAAATTTTCATATTGATTTTTTTATAGCAATAATAAGCAATTCAACCCTTGTGCTTTTGTTCACGTAAAAGTGAATTCACTGATGTTATTCACATAACACTTAATTGTTTTACATCAAACACAGCTTATTGGTTCATGCATATGTACATTTGTATGTTTTTTTTTATTAAAAATTAAAAACTAACAAATAAGAGTGCTATATTCCGCTATGTTAAATTTTCACCATATATCCAAATCTAGTTTACTGCAGTAACTCCAATAAAAAAAAACATATACTGGGATGTTAAACAATTAAATAATAAGGGAACAAATTAAGTATTAAATACGTATTATTTTACATACAAATTCATCGGTTCTTATTAGGTTAAGCATTTTTTTTTTTAATTTTAGTATCTGCTTAAAGATGTCTTAAAAGCTTTTAAATGATACCCATATTAATATTTTTAAAAGTATGGTGCACATTCATACTTTTCTAGAAAAAGTTCAGAGGCCCATAACTCGGAAAATATATAACTCACTGAGTCTTTTTTATTTTTTACTCTCGTTCGTCCCATATATTTGTTTTTTTTTTTTATTATTTTTTATTTATTTATTTTTTCATCTAGTGCCTTGGCAAGGAATATTAACAAGGACAGACGGACTTCGACTTCGCCATGTGGACATATCACATTTTAGTAGTGTTGCAGAATTTTTAGCTTTCTTACCCAACGGCTTGTCGAATATATCGATAATTTACTAACACAACGCCATAACTCAAAATTTCATGCAGAATTTAATGCTTTACACACGTCTTTATGTCTTTAGTACTTTCCACGTTTTAAGTCGTCAATTTATTCCATGTTTGGAAACTTTGTTTGAGTGTTTGGGACTTACCTTTTCTCTTTAACGGTTTGTTTATTTTTTTTTTTCGAAGATAATTTTGAGGTTACCAATTTTGCTCAATATTAAAACAGAATGTAAAATTTATTTATTTATGTTATTGTGTAATTAATTTAATTAAAATGTACTGATTACTGTTAAAAAAAGTAAAAAAAAAAATTTTCTAAATATTTCTTGTTGAGGAATGTAGTTGGTTAAATGTGTGCTGTGAAGTTCCGTAGCTAGGATTTTTATAAGGGGTCATTTGATACGGTTTCAACACATATTTGGAGTCTCCTAAAACAAAAAAAAAAAAAATCCGTCCTCCCTCAATATACATTCGGAAGAGTATCTACTCGTCGCTCATTTTACCAAATGAAGAAATCATGATATGATCCAGGTCGGCCTGAATCTACAGCAAAAATTACCATTTCATACTCACAAATCAAGAATACAAAATTGCTCTAAGCATTTTGAATTACTTGAATTAAACTAGGAATGTAAAGAAATAAACAAAAAAATATATATATTTTAGAAAAAAACAGCTGTTTTTGTGTTTACAAACCATGAAAACCAGGCCGAAAAACTAAGATCGCATGATTTTAAAACAGTTTGTGCTTTCAAAACACTGGTACGTAGAAAACAGACGAGAAGGTATCTAAATTGTATAAAATGTAATAAATATTATAAGAATACTATTAAGACTCAAGCCGAAACTTATTTGGTAAAAATTAAAGCCAATAAGTATAAGCATCATGGAAAACGATTCTAAATAAAATTTCACCGTGTTTCCTCTTGAATAACTAGTATCAGTGAAAGAGCAGATTCCTTAATTTTTTTAAGAAATTGATTTGTTTAATTGCAGTTTTTTTGTTGTGAAATTACGATTGTTTGGTTTCTGTTTTTTAGTAATCTAAATTTTTTGCTAAAATTTCGGCATTGTTTGAATAATTTTGATTCTCATAGAAATTAAATTTATTACAGACACTTTATTTTCTTGTGGAATGTAAATTTTTCTTATATAGATTTTATAATTTTCAGCATTAGCTTGTTAAGAGACCGAAAGTTTTTGCTTTTTTTACACTTGCTGTTGTTACTTAAGTAAATTTGTGTCATCTCTTTCGGCATCATTGCTTATCTTTTTTATCAGTTTAAAGATATTGGGTTTCTTTATTTCATAGAATATATAAAACTAACTTATCTATTCCAATTGATGTAATATGAATTAAACAGAAAATTTTATCAAGGAATGATACTTTTCAACTTAGTTAAGTTTTATTAAATTTACGTTAATTGTGAAAATGTTTCCTTGTACCATACTTGGGATATTTTTATTTTTAATTAAATTTAAATATAATTTTATACTAACGATATTATTATAATTATAATTGTTTTCACTATTTGTAATTAAATTTAAATAAAACTAGTTTATTAAAATTACTAGTGAAATAAAATTTGGAAATTTTTAATAATTTAACAATTTCAAGTGAGATAGTTGTAAAACTTGCTGTTTGTTAAAACATACACACAAAAAAAGATTGGTAACAATTCGCTTGATACGTTTAAAATTCAATTGTTAATATAATAATTTGAATAATTTATAGTCTTGATTTATTTTTTATATAAAAAGCTTACAATTGATATTAGCTTCTAAATGTTATTTGTAACACCCCTTAGAAAAGTTAACATGACCGATTTGTGTCTTTACTAAAATCTATTCGATTAAATGGAAGATGCAACTAAACTTATTCAGTACATTACTACTGAAAACCAAATTTTGGAAGTAAGAATCATAAAACTCGATTGTATATTCTGAAATCGAAAAATGTTTGACACAATATAAATAAAATTTGTACACACTACAAAAATCAAAAATATTTTAGTTTAAAAATAAAAAGATTTATTAAAAGTGTTGAAAATTTGTCCAATATTGGTAAATAGTAAGTTCAAAATTATCTCACAAAGACATTTATATATAAAAATAATTTTGTAATATTTAATTTATTTCGCAGCGCAAAACGTACGGTATGGGAGAGCAAGTTGAAGAAACTATGTGGAAAAGAAGAAATCATGATGTAAAGGAAGAAGATAGCTGCATTCAATGGTTCGAATCATGAAATTTATAATGTATAATTTTATTCCTATAATTTATTATTAATAAAAAGTATATATTAAAAAATTATTTTGTTTTGTTTAATTCACAATTATATTTTATAATCACCCAAAAATCATTTTTTAAAATAGTTGTGACTGCTATATTTATTCAGTTATTACAACCGAATTTAAGATAATACACACAAAAAAATGATTTGTAAATATTCGGTGGATACATTCGAAATTTAACTACTACTATCACAATTTATTTCTTGTTATTAATAAAATATAATAATGACATACTTTTTATATTAAAAACTAAAAAATAATATTTATTACTGAAGGTTTGCTGCTACAACTGTTTAGAATGTTCACCTTACTGATTTATGGCTTTACTCAAATTAATTTTATTAATTGAGAGAGGCAACCAAACTAATTCAGCACATTACTACTGAAAACAGAATTTTGGTAGTCAGAATTATATAAATCGTTTGCTTTACTCCTTCAAAAAAGTTTTTGACATAACTAAAAAAAATAATTATACAGGCATGTTCTGAAAATCACAAGATTTCAAATCACTTGTGATTTTAAAATCACAATTGTGATTTGATGGTGTTCTGAAAACCACAAAAGTTTTAACTTTTCGTTGTGATTTCACCTCTTCGAAAACACAAGAAAACAGCTGGTATTTTGTTTTAGTTTGACGAAATTTTTTATGTATTGAAAATTATTAGTGTTTTTCTTGAAATATAAAGTGAAAATAAATTAAAAGTATTGTTTTTATAAAAAACTAAAAAAACTGATAACAAAAAAGTAAATGCAAAATCACAAAGCAAATAACAATATTTCTTGCAATAGAAAGTGTCTTTAATTTTTTCATAATTTTATAAATTCTTTGGTGCCAATTGCTAATTTTGCTATAAAAATCAATAAAAAACATTTTAAGGTATTCATATTATTTATTTACAGCGAAGTTCAAAATAAAGTGGTTGAAAAAATAACCAAGTGATACTAAATCGGCAGGCATTTAGCTGACTGGTTTAAAATCAGAAAAATTTTAAAAGTTTTGTATGCAGAACAGCTTTCTTGTGATTTTAAATCACTTTCACAAAAAGTGATTTTCAGAACATGCCTGATAATAAAAAATATAATAAAAATGTATTTAGGTTTACAAAATATAAAGATTTAAAGAAAACAGTGCAAAGTTCTGCAAGATCCTTCAAAGGTAAGTTTTAAATTATCTCAAAAAGGCATTTGCAAACAAAAATAAAATGTTTTATTTACTTCGTACAGACAAGAATTTCGGTATTTGCAAATACAATGTAAAATTAAAGAAAGTAGGTGGAAAGAAAGAAATCGGGAGAACATAGAGCGGCGTTGTTGATTGGTATGGTTCGAATCATGAAATTTTACGTTATATTATTGCTGTAACTTATTTTTTTAAATAAAAGTACATATGAAAGTTGTTAAATTTATTTTATTCACCACACAATAATATTTAATATCGACTGTCGAATGAATTTTTGAAAAAGTTGTGAGTACCATATTTATTCAGTCATCATAACCGAATTCCAAATAATACTCACAACCGCCCAAATTCGATTGGAAACAAATTCGGTTGTCGTAACGAATCTCTTTTCTCTGTGTATACACAACCTACGAAATTCGATTGGCAACAAATTCACTTCTTATAACGAATTTCTTTTCTCTGTGTAGGAAAAAAACCAAAAAACCGAAAAAAGCCTAAATTTTTTATTTTGAAAAAAAAAAAACTTAAATATAACCAACTCCAAATAGCATCTGTGGATAATAAATAAGCACGATTTTTTCACATTAAATTGTGAAGTTTATGAGACAATTTTAACGATTATAATATGCATTAATGTTATTGTAATTGAAGTATTTAGCATCCAAAACACCAGACAGAAACCAAGAACAAAATTAAAATCAGACTGCGTTAAATGCCGCCTGCGACATCCATTTAAATAAAGAGTAAAAAAATAATAATTTATATGAATCAATAGGCTGTATCATATATATTTTTTTTTTAACAAAACATTAGGAAATTTTAAAATATGTTTAAATCGGCTTCAGCAGCATTTGTATTGTATAATATCTTTAAAAAAAAAATAAAACAGAAACTCCAACAATTTTATACTTCTAAAGCTTGATTTAAATATCTAGTTAAGTTTTGTGCATTCACAGTTTAGTGAAAGTGTTCGTAAATCGAATTGGATTGTTTAGTAATGTTTTCAAACATTTGAATAAATTTGGAAGCTTGAATAAGCTGTAGTTATGATGACACATTATTTCTTATTAAAGTCATAATTTAACTTATCATAAATTTAAATAAATACTTACCACAATCTCACCATGAAAACGGAAAAAAACGAAATTTTATTAGCATTATTTTCTTTGTATGGCAAACTTTACATGTATTTCTCATTTCGAAAAATTTTAGGCTAAGACTATAAATTTACGTATTGCCAAGCCCTATAAAAACAAGTCTAAAAAATAAAATTAAAAGGTGTTCTAAAAGTAACTTAATTTTTTAACACCTATATTTTAGATTAACCCAAAGTATGTTTCACTATATGTCCTATCATAAATTTAAAAAATAAAACTAAAAATCAAAGGGTTACCCATTCGTGGTGAGCTTAGAAAAAAGTAAGAAAAATTAAATGTATTCGATAATAGTGCAATTTTATCTGCATTTTAACTTATGTTAAACTTTTAGATATGAATTTAAATCAGATTTCAGTCTAGTTTTTGTGTCGTTATCGTCAGTAAAATGTTTATTACTTGATATTTAAAAAATCTTGTCTTGTGTATTTGGCCTAAATAATTTTTTTTAATATTTAAATTGATATTGTAGAAATTACACACGGAATGTCAAACTATACTCGTATACTACAACTATATACCCTTTTTCCACTAATTTTGTGAGAGTGTCATTGGGACCAAAGTGCGGCTTGTTAAATTCTTCCACATTAACATCATTTCTTCCACATTAACACCATTTTAAGGCCAAACTACAAGTAAAGTTAAACAACTGAGCAAATACATTAAATTATGTGTGGCAAAATAGATGTCCTTAAGAAAACATTTCGTCAAATGTTATTTCTTAAAGCAAAGTACGAAACTGATTGCACTTTCGTACCAAAACAGCTAATTGTGCTTTATGTTATACATTCAATAAGAAATTTGAAATGAAGACCTACAGTGTCAAACTTTTAGTTTTTAATTTAACAAAAAATGTATAAAAAAGAACATTTTAATTTCTTCCCTATTTTTAACAAACGCAACAATTAAATTTTTAATTATATAGGATTTAAGTAATGTTCACCGTTGCATTTTTTTAATTTAGTTGTCCACAAATAAAAAAAAAAACTGAAAAAATTTTAATAATTTTTATTAAATTTATCTTAGGGCATGAGCAAAAAATGTAAATATGTATGTGATTGTTATTAAATATATAAAATATTCTTTTTAACTACCTTTTTGTTTTAAAATATTGTTTATTTTAAATGAAATTATTTTTGACAAAAGTACGAATTAAACATAAATGCACAACTGTGGCAAATTGGTTACTAAGTTTATGTTAGTGCATTGTAGTCACCTTAATTTCATTAATAGGTGACCTAAGAATTTGACAGGCTTTTCGTTGGAGTTTTGACATAAGCTCGAGCTATCTTATGCACATTATAGTTTGCAGCTATCATAGTACTACTATCATTTTACTATTTACTATTTCATTTCAACTATTGTCATAAAAATTTATCCATTACTGTCAGCTGACAATAGACTTCCTTTTTAATATGCTTCACAACAAAATATGGAAAAAGGGAAGATCTAAGTTTGTCATTCCGTTTATATATTCTAAAATATCCATGCAAACCCATTTTAACTTATGCAAACGCAAACTTGATTTCGACAAAAATTTATACACGCCAATCGATTAGACATAGTGCCGAAAGAGGTGCAGCGGGCAAAACACCGCGCCAACCTCTAATTTTAAGTAACTTCAATAAAAAAAACAAATATATGGGGCGAAAGAGAATTAAAAATAAGAAAAAAAAATATCTAGTGGAAAAATTGGAGTTCGCCCATATTTTTCGAGTTACGGGCTATTGAAATTTAGAAATTTTTTAAAATATCGATATGGATATCATTTAAAGCTTTTGATAAGATCTTTAAGAAAATACTAAAAATTTTAAAATGCTTAACCCGTAAGAGCTGATGGCATTTTTATATATGTATACTACTTAATATTTTTCAGCTAGCAGTTACTTGACTTAACTAAATTTACATAGATGGTGAAGGGTATATAAGATTCGGCATAGTCAAATATAGCACTATTACTTGTTTGTTATTAAACCCTACATTAAATGAAAAAAAAAAAATTTTTTTTTTAAATTATCGTCAAAAAAGATCGTAACTACATGCTGCAGGTTTTCTAATAAAAATACGGATGTACTATAAAAAACTGTAATTGTTTTTATTCTTCTTTACATACTTCAAGCACTGTTAAATTTAAACTCAATATTAAAGAAACTCTGTGCTGTAATCCAAACTCAACACACACATTTGTAGTAGACGCTGTTTTATAATTGTGTCCAAAGTAAGGATAATCTAAGAAATGTACTTTTCACCTTAAATTTTTTTATTTTGTTTTTTTTTTTTTTTGTTCTTTGTATTACGACTCTGCCGTTTTAACGTCATGTTTCTAAATATTTATACACTTGTTACTTATACTAACATCATTAAATTAACAAACTATTAGACAAATATCCTTAAGTTTGTTAGATGCTCTGAAACAAGAGTAAACTTCTTTACTTCTTAAGATCTGTAGAAGAAAGAGGAAAAAGAAAACAAATGGTAAAAAAACATATCTTTTTCATGTTTTATATGTGGTTTTAAGACTTAGACATAAATTTATTGGCCAGTTGTTAATGTTTTAGATAAAAACTTTACAAAACCACTACACAACATAATGTCTTAACCTGGGACAGCTATTGGTGTTAGTTTTGTGTTTTTGTTTTTTATTGTATAATTTCAACAACTAAATTGAGCTCCTAACCTAATTGCTAAGACAAAATCATTACAGCATTTCACAAAATAAAAAAAAAACTGTAAAGAGCTTTAATGTTGACTGTTAACTGTGTACAATAACAATAATTATATTTACAATAATAACAAAACGTTTACTAATATTTATTAGAAACAAATATTAAAAATGTTAGACAAATTTTCACAAAAAATATCATCCTTAAACGATAGCGGAAAGGGACTTATGTAAGCAAATCTAATTTTTTTAAATATAATTTTTGCACTTCGCTCAAGTTTTGCAAGCCAGGTTTTCGTTTCACTTTAGATGAGGTCATTATTTTTAAGGTGGAGAGATGTATTCTGCCTTTCATTTCATTACAATACCATTTAGTTATTTAGCGCACTGATGTACATTGAAAAATATAAAACTTAGCAAATATCCAAAAGCTTTAAAAATTTAACAACAACTTTTAATTTTGGATTTAAAGACTTCAAATACTTTTAATTCAAATTACGTTGAAGAAGGCTGTGGCGATTACGTCAAGTTTTCGGTTGTCATAAAGCAGATCTTCAAATTTATTTATTTCAGTTCAAATTTTTATTTTAAAATTAATTTCTTTTTTAAAGTTTTGTTTTAATTATTCCACAACATAATTATTTTATAAATAAACATTTTTATTATCCTTTTGAAATAAAAAATAAGTATATAAATTGTTTTACGAAAGTCAGTGCGATGCGAAAATGCATAAATGCGAACAATTGATATTCTGTATTGCGATATTTGCAAAGTTCTTTTTTAATCGCATTTCAAATGGGAAAAGGTGGTAAGTCGGTATTTTAAATTGCGAAAACAAATGTCAAATTCGCAAAATTCGACAACAAAATAGCATTCGCAAAGTACAAACGTGTAAGTGAAAGATAATATTTTATTTTTTTATTCATCATATACAGTGGCTCACAGCTTATTTTATGCACTGCATAATTTTATCCTTTAAGTCCTATAACAATAATACCAGTAGGAATTAAAAAAAGAAATTGGTATCAATAAATAGAGAAAAGGGTCTAGTTTAACAAGAAAACTTTATTTATTTAGAAAATTAATATTAACATAACTAAAAAACAAGAAAAGTAAAATATACAGCTTTTTTCATCTCACAGCTTATTTTATGCATTTACTTCTTTTGGTAACGATACTTTCAGAATGCGTTGTCTAGCGGAAATTTATTTTTAATTCTACCCTATTGTACTTTTCGATATGATTGGCACTTAATTAATGGTCTTATTTTGTCAATAATTTGGTTAATTTCGGGAAATTTAAAATGGGTTCACGCACAACATTAGTACAGAAAGAATTGGTAGTAAATCATTTTAAAAACGGTCACTCGCAGCGGAAAATAGTTGAAATGATGAATAAAAAAACTAAGACGTCGCAACAAACTATCGAGTGCTTCGTTCGTGAAAACCGTTTAATTAACAAATGTAGATAAGCACCAAATAAAATTTTTAATAAACATGATGAGCGTTATATTGTCAAAAAATTTTAAGCAAATACAGGGCTCTCAGCTCCCAAATTGACTTTCGATATTCAATATGACATATGCAAACATTGCTGCGTTGAAACTTTTCAGTGTGTTCTTCGTCACCATGATTTTAATGGTCGAGTTGCACGTAAGAAGCCTTCCATTAGCGCAAAAATCAAAATATGCAGTCTCAACTTCACTGTAGAACACGATTCCAAAGACGCATCGATTTGGAATGCAGTTATCTTAACCGATAAATCCAAATTTAATAAATTCCGCTCCGATGATAAGTCCAACGTATGGAAAAAACCTAACACCGAGCTTAATAAAGAATATTTAAAGGCAACAGGTAAGCATGGTGGTGGCAGCGTCATGATTTGGGCCTGTATGTCGACTGTTGGTACTGAGAGTTTAGAGTTTATTGAAACAACCATTGACAAAATAAGTATCTTCAAATTTTAAAGGACAATTTGTTGCAAAATGCAAAGAATCTGGGTATAAGATCAAATTTTCGATTTTATCAGGATAACGATCCGAAACATAAATCGGGAATTGTAAAATTTTGGTAAATTTATAACTACCCTTACTTGATGATTACGCCACCTCAGTCACCAAGCCTCAATGTCATTAAAAATCTATGGTCCATTTTGGAAGAAACATAAGGCAACACGAGTTTTTAAGCAAAAATAGCCTAAAAGAATTGGAGTGATAGAATATTTCGCCCAATTCATCGCGAAAACTAGTTGGATCTATACCAAACCGTCTTAAGCCTGTTATAGACAATAAAGTGTATCAGACAAAGTATTAAAAATATAAATTAGCAAACACAACTTGAAAGTTTTCAATACTTAAAGTTACCGCATAAAATAAGCTGTGATATGAAAAAAGCTGTATTTTTTATTTGTTTTACTTTTAGGATAATTAAATCTTAACTTTTTAAAAATTGAAGTTTTCTTGTTAAATTAAGCCCGTTTATCTATTAAATGATACCAATTTCTTTTTTTAATTCTTACTGGTTTTATTGTTACAGGACTTAAAAAATTAAAATATGCAGTGCATAAAATAAGCTGTGAGCCACTATATTTATTAATTAATTCAGGGTAAGCAAGCAATAAGACCACCAAACCGCGTCAATTTTAAATAAAGATATGAATAAAGCACAACCATTTGGCAAGAGGCCTTTTAAAAATACCAAATGCTCGTCAGTCGGCAAATACTTTGTGGCAAACGTTAACTGAAGAACTAATTATCAATTGACCACCTATTAGAGAAGCTGCAGAATGGAAAAAATATGAAACATAAAAAAGTAAATTTTAATAGGTTTGGGCCGATTTTAAAGTACACACCAAACAGAAGCCTAGACGAAATAAGACTGAAATTGGCTATAGTCCATGAAGATATAATACACTGTCTCCCTTAGAGGTGAAATTATTAAACTTTATAGATTCCGTAAATGGATTACCGGGCGCACTTTCCTTCGGGGCAGCAATTGCTTCTAAGTAATCTTCTCTGTATCCTTTCATTATTCTCATGACGTTTTCTTCGTCTTCTACTCATAGTGCCACAGAATCCATTTTTATAATTTTTTTTTTCTTACAGAAATTCTATATAAATTTTATAAAAAATTTCCACAGCCAAACACAAAAATATTATTTTTAATTTGACGTTTGTTGATACTGATGTTTATTTGAGCAGCGTTGCCACGATTTGAAATAATTTGCGAATGCTATTGCGAAAGTCTTACAGTATACCAATTTCCTTTTGCATCGAATTTCATTTGCGCATCGCAATTCAGAATAAGCTCCTTGATCTTTGGAAACGTTTTATTATCTGCATTTTCAATTCTAATAAAAAAAATTCCAAATTTAGTACAAACGTGCTAAAACGGCAACCCTGTTTAATATATAATTGTTGGAAATAATTTAGTGTAAAAATTGTGTATTTAATAATGCCGTTCAAAAATTTTTTGTTGGGATATTTTTACACATTAACAACAACAACTAAAGAAAACACAAAAAATTGTTATATTCCGATAACCACAACAAAGAACCCTTTAAATTTTTGTAAATATTTTTTTTAAATAATAATAATCGGCTTGTTCGGAAATGCATCTGATGCGCAGCGCGTTCTAATAAACACAAGTTAGCACCAATCCAAATGTCGTGTGTTCTAAAATGCATCATAGAAGTTTTTGATGCGCAAACAAACGTCAAACACGCATCACAAAAATGGCTGATGCGATGAATGAGAAAGTATTTTATTTTGTTAAATTACATTTGTTTATGCATTTCTAGAATTGAATTAGACGTAAAGTTTTCGAAACTTTTAATAAGGGTTCGATTGGACATGGAAGAGTAACTTACATCAGGAAAAAGGAAGAAGTCGGTGCTCTTGGTCTTAGCATCAGCTGTTTTGCATCGGCATCGCAAACTAACCACACATGCGCATCAGATGCAGCGCAGTGATGCTTTTCCGAACAAGCTGTTTTCTGTTTCAAATCTTGTTTTTATATTTTCAATATTCAATATTATGGTATACTGATATACACAAGTATTCCACTTTTGCTTGTTTATAACGTTGAAACACACACAATCAAGATCAAATGGCCAAAAAACTATTTTCTATAATTTTGGCTTTAACTTACTTTCTCACAAATTATTCTTTTCTCTTTTATGCTCTTTTCCTACCATCTAAAATTACCATATAACGGTACATCTGTCCTGCATAAATAACATTCCTTTAATGCTTTTGTGTTATAACCTTAACCTTTAAATCAGCCTTGTGTGAAAAACCACACGATACAAAACGTTTTTATGCGATAAACTAAAACATAGTTGAAGAAAAGAAATTTCTGGACTTTTTTTTAAATAATTTTTTAGTAACGAAATATTTCACAACTTACGTATGTTGCCCTCGTGTGTGGTTTTCCACACATATGTAGTTTCCATGTATTTTTCACAATATTTGCTGATGCCAAGAGTTCGAAGAAAAGTGAATGATTATATAAAAATAGACCCAAACTTATTATGATTTGTTGTTGATCAGCAAGAATAAAGCGGCAATTACACAACGAAATCATGTAGCAGGTGAATATGGGCGTCCCATATTTAGAGCAATAATAATAAAAAAAAAAACATTTCATTGCATGAATCTTGTTCTTCGAGCTGAGTTATTGCCTCATTGTTTCAATTCAATCCGTCTGAGTGAAATATTTGACGAACAATTGCTTGGATTTCGTAGAAGATGAAAATTTAGGCAAAATATGCCTTCTAAGCCTGAAAGATATGGTATTAAGTTTTGACGTTTGGTTTGCTCCGAAAAATATTATGTTTGGAAAATCCCACCATATTTGTGTAAACCTGTTGGTAGTTTACCTGAAAAAGTCAATGGGAAATGGTTCCTATTAAGAATTAAAACCACGTTCGATCGGAATTGGGTTCTTTGACTTGCCTGAATGTTTAAAAAATAATTATATTCCTATAGCCGTTGTAATAGAATTTTGTTTTTTATATTTTGTTTTACAGAGGACACACTTTGTCTGTAAGTTTCATACACCGCCTATAATAGTTAAAAAGGAGAAACCCTCTCAATTATTTATGTTATACATCCTGTTTTAGCGGACATAGCGCTGCGTACTTAGTTTGAATTTCAAATGTTTGCTTACAATACTTTAAAATAAAAAGTTGTAGAATAGAACAAATCTTTTCCGCAGTAACACCCTTTGATTTTTTAATTAATTTTTATACTTGTTGTTAAAAAGGCATGTAGGTATTTGATGATCATTTTTTACTCCGTGGTACCCGCTGCAGTTTACAAAAAAAAATATTTTATTGCTTAACAAAAATATAAAAAAGAAAGTTTGATTGAGACAATTTCTATACTGTTTAAAACGTAAAGCTTATTACGAGTATTGTCGTTAAAAAAAAAAAACTTTTTTATTAAAAACAAAAATTTTCACTTTTTATTTCTTTTTTGACATAGACTTAGAATTCTAATTTTGCAATGATCATTGGATTTTTACTTCCAAGATTGTTTTACAATAATTTTTTGCTTTTAGTTGCACTCGCCTTAAAAAATGAGGCCACTTTGTACAAGTGAACTTGATTTCGGTTGGACAATACTACTGAAAAATCATATTATTTTTAGGTCTACCAACCTCTAATATGAAAATAAAATCCATTTATTAAACAAATTAATAAAGACTCATAAATTTTTCGAAACTTTTAGGTGTCTAATTTGGCATTTTTATCTTTGTGCAGAATGGATTTTTTTTATTCAAAACATTTTTGGCCTACATTCATTTCCTTAAGTAGTTTAGCACTGGTAAGTTGTTTTGTTACTTAAATTTTTTAACCAAGAAATAATTGTGTGCAAAATATGTTGTAATCCAAACAAAAAAGTACGTTTGCAACTTGTCCACCCAAAATTTTTTTCTAATGTGCCGCAAATAAATTCCAATGATATTAAGAAGCAAATAGGAAAGAAACAAAAATATTTAAAAGAAAAATGGTCAACTTCTGTCTTAAACGTATACGAGACGAAGGCACAAACATGCTCATATTTAAAAGTTGATTAAAAAAGCCCACATTAAAATGTAACAAAAAAATAAAACTAAAAACGAAAAATATTTCTAAGAAAATAGAATATCACAAACACATAAGTGAGTTATTGCACTGTGTTAAAAAAATTTATTGGATTCTTTTAAATTAACGTATGGGAGATGTTAAAGTAAGCTTGGAAAAAACTTGCCTGAAATAAAGGCAAGCGAAAACTTCTATTAAGTTAAATATATGTATATATATATATATATATATATATATATATTATTAATTAAGTTAATTATTTTTATTTATGTTGTATTATTTGTTGTTTAAACATAAATCAACGAATAAACGATTATTGTG
Source organism: Gymnosoma rotundatum (assembly GCA_916610165.2). NCBI lineage: Eukaryota > Metazoa > Arthropoda > Insecta > Diptera > Tachinidae > Gymnosoma > Gymnosoma rotundatum. The sequence continues at coordinate 82,668,951 of OU744336.1, forward strand.
AACAGTTGAATTATTTAACAAGCAACTAATCAGTCAACTCTGACTACGTTTAACTCAATTTGCTAAATACCACACTTGCAAGCATAAACAAACAAAGCGTTTTCATTTGCTTATTGTCTTCAAACCATTTCTGTGAAACTAACTTAAAGAAAATAAGTAAGAGAGCTATATTTGGCTATACCAAATCTTATTTATCCTTCAACATATATGTAAGTTTAGTTTAGTAAAGTGACTAAAATAAAAAAAACAAATATTTGGGTGACAATGAACTAAAAAATAAGACAATATATAAAATTTCTTTTAAATGTCACCGGTTCTTAATGGGTTAAGCATTTTAAAAAAATTTTAGTATTTCTGTAAAGATCTCTTCAAAACCTTTAAAATGATACCCAAATTGGTATTAAAAAAAAAAAATTAAATTTCAGAGCCCCGTAACTCGGAAAATATGGGCGAGCGCCAATAATTCACTAGATGTTTTATTTTTCTTATTTTTTAATTCTCTATCGCTTCATATATTTGTTTTTATAGCCTTCACCACAAAAAGTGGAAAAAGGGTATATCTAAGTTTGTCATTTCTACAATGCAGTGTCACTTGAAATTTGTTTTTATATATCGTTTTAAATATCGTTCAATAAAACGTAGTGTTCTTAACAGACATACATCAGATCGTAAAGCACATTGTAACTAGCTGAAATGTCATAAATAAAAAGAGCGTCAACTTAGTATCTTGAACAGTAATGTTAACTTATTTTATTTTATAAAACCCACTGTATAGAAATAAAAACAAGCTTAAAGTTCTAGATTGCCCTAAAAATAACTAAATTTTCATTACTCTTCAAAAATAAAAAAAGCCAAACAAACAAAATATTATCCAACTTCACTTTATGCCGCGCGTAAGTGGGAAATAAAAATTGGTGTCACGTATCGTCTAATGATAACCCTTCCGATCTAGCAACCCGGGGGCTGATACCTTCGGAGTTATATGAAAACAATCTTTGGTGGCATGGTCCTGCTTGGATCAGTGGTGATAAATTATTGTGACCCGTAGGAATATCAGAGTTTGAAACATCAGAGGAATCAAAAAGGGCTCAAAATTTTGTTGCTAGATCGAGCGAGATAGAGGACATACTTGAGCGTTTTTCAAGCCTGTCGCGAGCGTATCATGTGTTGGCATATAAAAGTCAACGGAAGAATAAAAAGTTCGAGACACTAAGAATCGCTGCTAGTGAGTTGCGTTTCATTCGAAATCGACTATTTTTTCTGTCCCAGAAGCTCTACTTTTCTAGTGAATTCCACTGCCTGACCGCTAATAAGAAAATTGATTCCTACGCCCTTTTTGGACAAAAATAATATTATTCGTGCTAATGGTCGTCTTAGTTCTTCATCTTCGTTGGCTTATCATGAAAAATATCCGATTATACTTGCATATAGCAGTAAATTAGCTCGGCTGTATGTTGAATTGTTCACAAGCTTGTCCATCATGGTGGCCCCCGTCTGGTGTTGAACGTAATTCGTCTAGAGCGCTGGATAATAAAGGCTAAAAATCTTGTCAAAACTGTCATTCATTATTGCAAGGTTTGTGTCTTACATCGCAAAAAACTTCAGACTCGAATCATGGCTGGGCTACCTGAAGAAAGAACTACCCTAAGTCGACCATTCACCAATACAGGCGTGGATTTTGCGAGCCTATTTGAGATCTAGAGTTTTACTGGTCGATACTGCCGAATAACGAAAAGCTACGTGTGTCTTTTCGTGTGTTTCTCTACCAATGCAATCCATCTTGAGGCTGTAAGCGGTTTGTCGACCGCTGGCCTTTTGGCGGCCTTAGCTCGTTTTATTGCCCGTCGTGGTTGCCCAAAATGCATCTACTCGCACAATGGAAGAAATTTTGTTGGCGCTGCACGAGAAATCAAGGCTAACTTTGAAAAAGTAGTTAAAGAGCTGCGTGACACTGCGGTGGAAAAATATGGATTTCAGCATTTAGAATGGCACTTTATCCCTGCCGCAGTTCCTCATTTGGGGGGGATATGAGAGGCAGGTGTGAAAAGTCTTAAAACGCGTAAACGCTGCGTTATTATGGTTTGCTTCATACATTTTGTATGTACGTGAAAATTTTTACAGATAGGTTGCGCTATAAGCGCTAAATTAGGTTGGGCTGTTAGTTATTTTAAGAGTAACTTCTTCTCAACTACCAGATGTTCGCCAGTTTACATAATAAATTGCATAAGTATTGAATGTTGATATTTTAGAGATACATCTTCGACTCTAGTATGAGTGAATTAGGTAATGTTACAGATATGCAAAGCATTATTGCCTTTTTGTCCGACTTGTATGGTGATCGCTTAAGTGAAATGCATCTGATTTATATGAATATTGGCCCATACTCATAGGTAAAAATAAATTAATAAAGGGAATTAAAAACGATTTTACTTTACAGTCCACTCTAACTCATTTATAGACAGTTTAAAATATACTTTTGGCGTCAAAGTCGACTCTAAATTTAAAACTAGCAAAAGTTCTTTCGGTTCGATTTTTAATCAAAATCAAAAGCTCGTAAAAGTTTGTCTTTTAAGAGCAGGGGAAAATATTTAATTTTGCTTACATCTTCAAATATATATTTCGTAGGACTCCTTAAAATTTTATCACAATTTGTGGCAATTTCAATGGTAAAACTGTCAGTACAGTCAATTACCTTAACGAAGTTACTGCCGCGCATACCTTCCTGTATTGCTTTGCCTGAATTTTTCTTTTTTTCTATCATTGAATCATTATCTTTGTTTTCCATCGTTTCCAGATGCAGTCTTATGCATTCAGGAAGGCATTCCTTTTTAGCGGCTCACCAGTTGGTTTCTCTGTCTCTTACTTTCTTTAGAGTCTGTAAACAAATCTTTATTTAGTTATCTCCAAAATATTATCTAGATGTATATATGAACAAACCTTTTTAAATTTTTCCAAATTTATTTTATTCGGTTTAAAACACAATACTCTTCTTTTTTTTTTGACTAAAGTGAACAAAATGAAAACAAGGTTTCTTATGTTCGTTTAGAAATTGTATGAAAACATTTATCAAATTACAGTTGACACCCATTTTAAATTGGTTCCGCTGAAAGTATACTTTATTTTTGTACATGAAATCAAAGAAGATAATAAGAGTATTGTAGTATGGAGTATACTTTAGCAAGAGTTGACTTTGGTCTATAATTATGAATATGAATATGGGCATTTATTTTTAAGAATTTTTCGTTAGCAAACGTCCGCATACATTTGTAAAATATTTGTCTTTTTTAATATTTTTAGAAAGTAAAATAAAAAAGGAATATGAACCGAAATCAATTGTAATTCAATTTTAAACAGTTCAACTACCAAGAAATTCATTAAAGAGTTTCCCGTTAGTTGTATCGCTGTAGTTTCACGTTTCTTGCCGACCGAGGATACCAGTTAGATTAGAATTCGATATCTGGGTTTTTAGATAGAAAATACTCACAGGGTTGGTACTAAAGAAAAAGAAAGAAATTTGTCTGATATGGCCGAACTTAATTTCTTTTTTAAGAATTTGATTATATTATTTTGGTTGTGTTTCTATTGCCCTTTGCTTTGTTTTTTTATCGCTCTAATAAATGTGAAATATGATAAGTATAGTACAAGAATATATATTATTTCAAAAATAGGATCTGGCACCCCCGTTATTGTTGTCCGCATCAGCGTGGTGAATCAGTTACTTCAGTTATATAAAAAAAAAGCTGAGCAACCTCAATGGCTGCGGTGGTAGAGGTTTATGCTGCAAAACACAAGACCGTGAGTTCGAGCACACCTTTGGATATGCGTACCACGGAAATTAATAATAAGTGTTATAATGCAATTAAAAATTAAGAAGCAGCGGTTCAAACCTCCCGAGAAGCAAAAGACAATGAAGCCATGGCAATAATTTATTGGAGACTTCCAATTTAACTGATAATTGTCAAAGCGCCCTTTATAATGAAAAGTAAAAAAGGTAGCGCAGGGAAGTATAACAGTATAACAACAGTGCATGTGTTGTGGCTGTTAGATAAAGGGGATAACTGGCTTGGATAAAAGGCGTAGTGGAGTTGTCTGTGGATGGTTAAGGTTTCTAAACAAGGCATCGAGTAATTCATGTCTCGCCGGAGTACTACACTAGTGTAGCGTGTATGGCTGTTTTTATAATCATAACGCCGGCTTAGTAAATACGGAGCCATACGATTCACAAGATCCCAGACAGATAAAGCCACAAAGTCAGAATACAGAATTTGTTATGATCCACTGTGGTACTTGCAATCAAATGAATCCGTACGTACGTACGTCTCAAAAGGGAAAACGTAACAATATATAAAAAATTGTTGCAAATTTAATTCGATTATAATTACGACGAAATTATGATTGATAAAAATTAGATATACTCTATATAATTACATGGTACTGTATTTAGGTATTTATGGACATTATTTATTTAATTATTTCTATTAGTTTCTTTATTTAAGAAGCTGTAAGGCTTTTGATAATTTTGCATTATAGTTATAAGCAATGTTTGAATTCAGTATTTTAAAAAGAAATAAGAGATAAAAAATTTATTTCGTTTTTTAACTTTATTTATGATTAGTTTCTTAAAACGAAAAAAACACAATAAATATTTTATGATATTCTCATAAAATATTCACATGAAATATTATCACAAATATATACTATACAAAAAGAAAGCGTGTCCATGTCAACATTTCACTAGTGCTCTCCTAGATGTTCAGTATATTTTACGTAAAGTTTTTAATAAAGAGTCCAAGTTTAAGCTATAAACTATTCGAAATTAAGGTCAATTGGCCATACAGGCATGCTTTTACCACAGTTGTCTTTTTATATTTTAATGCTCTTTTAAGATTTTGATCGTATAAATTTAAATAAACTTAAATATTGATTCCATTCAAGTTTTGTATTTTTTTGAATTTGCTATTGAGATTTTATATGCATATATTAATTCTAGCTGCAAAGGAAATATGAAAAAAAAACTTCACTTTATTATTAATCAAGTAGATTTTAATAGATGGCGAGGGGTATATTAGATTCGGCATAGCCGATTATAGCACCATGATTATAAATCGATTTCAACATTCGACTGTTGACAGTGATCGTGCTTACAACAAGTGTGCAGTGAAAAAGAAAAACAAAGAAAAGTTGTGGGAATTTTAAGGGTTGTTGCAAAATTTTCAACATCCACAATATACAAACTAGTGGTGCAGGTAGACTTTGTCAACAATGGTGGACGACAGCTTGTATTCACTCAAGCGAGCGAGGGTGGCTGGCGAATATTCATCTGACGACGAAGTAAGCCGGCTATTTAGCTTAAAGGATAAGGCAATTGAGGAACTTAGCCTCAAACTCAATGCCATTCTTGACGAAAATAAAAAACTAAAAAAATGGTTGAAGAATTCAAAGGGAATTCAACGCAAGGCTTAGCAGGAAAAAATGACAAGGCATCTAGCGAGGAAGATGCTACTTTTGTAGAGGTGGTTCAGAAGAAGAAAAAAAAGCAGAGGAAGGTTACTATTGTGGCAAGTTATCAGAATTCGGAAAAATCAATAAATGCTAATGCGGAAGAAGGTATGGATTTTTCAACTATTGACGCTAGCCCAATAAACAAAAATGACGAAGCATCCAAGAAGGAAGTTGATGATGAAAAAGCGGAAGAGGTTCCCCGTACTGAAAATGGGGATGCCGGTAAAAAACTAAAAGGAAAAAGTAACATTGTAAGTAAGATAAGAATACCAGTTATTACTACTTATAATGTTAATGTAAAAGAAATTACTAATATTATTGATGAAGCACTTGACCATACTAATTATAATATTAAGATTATGGGCAAAAATGCTACTAATATAGGGGTTTGCACTCTGGGCGATTTTGAAAAAGTAAAGGTTTTGCTTAAGGACAACGGGATAAACTTTTATACATACACGCCAAAAGTAATGAGACCGTTTTCGATTCTTATAGAGGGTCTCTCGCGTACATACACTGTTGAAGACGTCATGCAATATTTGACTGGACTTCAAATTGGAACTGGGTAATGATAGATGGCTTTTGAGGCTATTACGAGATTCCGATATTTCGGCCTTTTTTGAGGTATGGTATATTCTTCGCTGCCGTGTCAGCATGAAAAAATATAGAAAAAAGGGTGCTGTCACCCAGTGTTTCAACTGCCAGAGATTTGGGCATACATTTTCGAATTGCCAGATGCCGTACCGATGTGTAAAATGTGGTGCATCCCATGGACCGGGAAAGTGCAGTATTCCCGCGAAGGAAAATAACACAACCGAATTGTTGCTTACCGATCCTGTAACTGGACAGGTTACTAGAAAGGTGGGACTTCCGGTAAAATGTGTTAACTGTGGAGTTGAGGGGCACGTAGCCAGCTCTAAGCAATGCCCACAAAGGCTAAGGCTTTTAAAGAAAATAGAGGCCAAAAAGGCATCTCGGGTGGAGCCCCAGGAACCTCGACGGTTCTTTAGTAGTGGCCTTAAGCCTGGAGTGTCATACGCATCTGCTGTGGCAAACAATCTTCCTAAAGGCGGTTCAACACCATGTAATTCTTTTGGAACGGCGCCGAGCAGCGCTGCGCCAACTCTTAAGAGCGCAATGGCTCAATTCGCGATGATTGACAGTGACTGTAAACGATTCTTTGGAGGAGGTCTGTTGAACTGTATTAATAAAATCGGTGGATTTGCACGTGAATATCGTGCAATTAAAGATGATGAAGGTAAATCTCGGGCTTTGCTTGGGATGCTAATGATGCTGCAGAACAATGTCTAGGACACTTAAAGTAATTTTCGTTAACGTGAATTCAGTTGTCTCTAAACATAGGAGACACTATTTAAAACTATTTTTGGACAGACACAAACCCGACGTTGCTCTAATAGTTGAACATAAATTAAGTCCTCGACACAAGTTAGACATTGCTAGATATATAATGTTTAGACAGAATCGTCAATCTGGACAAGGAGGAGGGACGGCCGTTCTAGTGAAGGATAGTATTTCATGTGAAAGGGTTATAGTTGACACTGGAAATTTAGAAAACACGATTGTGCGCATTCACAGAATAAATGGATCCTCTATAACTGTAGTGTCGATGTATCGTAGACCAACAGCGACAATGTCAGCCTCTGATATTAGGCCTGTTTTTGACCTAGCCAATACTGGGGCAGTGGTAGTTGGAGCCGATTTAAATGCTAGGCATCCGTATTGGGGGGATTCCCTGGAGAACACAAGTGGTAGGTTGCTACAGGATTTACTATTGGCGAATCCGAACCTAGAAATTCATCCCACTGATGGCCCGACAAGAACTACGGCCGTTTCCTCTTCATATATAGACATAATGATAACTTCTGTTGGCATGTCTCCTATAATCATGGGAAATGGGCTTAAAACCCTTGATTTTGAATCTGATCACAACGCTGTGGAAGCAGTTTTTGGCATTGCGGACTGTGTTGGGAGAATACGACCAACAAGGTTAGACTTTGACAAGATGGACAGAGCAAGATTTAATGCGACTCTATCCCGGGAACTTGCCGACTGTACGCTACCAGTAGATACGAACGTGTCCGAAGCGGAGATTGACGAGTGTATAGAGTTAATGACACATGCCTTTAAGAATGCTATGGAACTCTCTACTCCTAAGGTTCTAGTTAGAAGAAAAGGGCTTTTGAAGCTTCCACCTAATATACTTCATTTTATTGATGAAAAAGAGAGATTGCGCCATATAGTTCAAAGATGTGAGGACCAAGGTCGTCGTCTTACCCTTAAAGCAGAAGTAAAAAACCTGGATAGAATAATACAGGGTGCTATTGCAGTTTACGAGCGCGAAAACTGGACGAGAAAATTGAGCAACATTAGGCTGAATGATAGGACGTATAGATCTTTAAAGTCTGCGGCTGGTTTAAGTAAAAATGTTGTCATCCATGATCTGATCACTGCGGATGGCTCAATAGTATCTGATGACTTAGGGAAGGCTAATCTACAGGCAGACCGCTTCCACAGCGTGCACGAGTATGAAATAGGTTCCGATTCTTTTGCTGTAACCGTCGCAAGTCGAGTCTCCACTTTACAGGATATGACACCTATTATGGTTTTTGATAGGATTACGACCGCAGATGGTAGCGGCTCGGACAACAGCCAGCTGATTAAAGCAGAAACCATTGGCGAAACTTTAAGGAGAAGACCAAACAAAAAATCGAGTGGTTGGGATGAAATTCCTGATCTAGTACTTAAGAGAACTCGTCGGGATACCTGGGGATTTCTGGCAATTCTTATGAACCACTGCATAAACTTGGGATACTTTCCGAGAGCAGGGAAAAGGGCATTAATAGTTCCGATATTGAAACCCAAATCTGACCCAAGGCAGAGCAGCAACTATAGGCCGATTTCTCTCCTATCTCCCTTTGGAAAGTTATTAGAATTCTTTATTCATTCCAAGATCACGGACAAAATATCAGACTGCAATATTCTTCCAGATTGTCAGTTTGGATTTAAAAAAGGACACTCAACCTCGCATGCATTGATGGTTTTTTCAGACTATGTTTCCAAAGGTCTGAACGAAAGATATCCTACAATTGCGGTTAGCTTGGACTTTGCCAAGGCTTTTGATACCGCTTGGCAGGATGGCATTGTTTTTAAATTGATGAACATGGGCTTCGATAGAAGTGTGTGTAAAATCGTCTCCAATTTTCTATCCGATAGGACTTTTGGCGTTAGAATAGGCAGAACTCGATCGATTGAAAAATCTGTCAGTGCTAGAGTACCACAGGGATCCTTGCTTGGCCCTGTACTTTATAATATATTTATGGCTGATATACCTAAACCGGCTGACGGTGATCTTTTATTAATGTATGCAGATGATATACTCATTGCAGCTTCTGGGCCCCTCGCTCGTAGTGTAAACGAAAGAGTTAACAACTACTTGACTCGACTGGAGCCTTACTTTGGTAAGTGGCGGCTTTACTTAAATATGAGCAAGCGTAAATTTTTATATCCCAATAGCAGATCTTTCATACCAACTCTTAGTATAGGCAGCGAACTGATCAGGGTTTCAAACAGGATGAAATACCTTGGTGTAATTTTCCATGAAAATTTTGAGTTTTATCGCCACATAGACTTTGTCTTGGAGCGCGGCAGGCTTGCACATGCCGCATATCGATCTATTCTTGGATATAGGGGAGGACTCGATAGGAAAATTCGATTCCTTGTTTATCGCCAGATAATTCGACCTCTCATATCCTATGCCTTCCCAGTCTGGTCCAGAATTTCTTCTTCTCAGATGGAAAGGCTAAGGAAATGGGAGAGAAAAATTATGGTTACTTGCCTTGGCCTACGGTGTAAGCAGGGACCTGATGGCATCTACCGCAAGCCATCTTGCAAATCAATATACAAAGCTTTAATAGAATTGACTCTTATATGGTAGGGTCGGCTATAAAATTTCTTGAAAGGGCTCAATCCCTTGAAAACCGTCTTCTTGGACAGTGCTTTGAAAGCGCAAACAATCTGAGGACCATACGATTGTCTAATTACTTATCACCGATAGACCTTATGACATTGAACGGAGCTGGCCTCCTATATGAAAGTGCAAACCTCTTATATTACCATAGGAGAATAAATACCTTAGATATAGAAAATGTGGTGTATAACACCGCCCAATAGGCAATTCCTATTCTTTTGTACATAACTTTATTTTCTTTTGTATATAATGCTATTTTTTCTTCTTTCTTGCCTTACTATAAGGTTTAGTTTGATATTAGAATTAAGCACAAATGCCTCTCTATTTACCTTTTTTTGGGGAAATTTTAAAACAAATGTTGTACCTACAGTAAACTTAACTTTAATATTATTATAAGCGGCCATGCTGCAAATACTTTTATGAAATATCTTGGCAAGTCCTTGAAAAATACGCTAGTATGTAAGGAATAAATAATTAATTAAAAATAGTTTTAAGAAAACATGTACATCATTAAAATTTTTGGAAATAAATATATACTATATACTGATTATAGCACCATATTATTATTGTCCGTCAGGCCAGGTATTTGTATATTATGCAGTAAAATTGTTCTTCTTTTTAGTTGTGATTGTCAGATTTTGACAACATAAAAATATTAAACAAGAAAAGCAACGAAAGAAAACGATACACAACAGAATGTTTACGAATACAAGAAAATATAAACGGAACTATGAACAAAAAGGAAGATCCAGACAATTTAAGCGCGATATACAGTGTTGAATAAAATCCAAAAAAATTTTGTTAAAGTTTAAAACCAGAAACAGTATCTTTCTAATACATATTAATATCATGTCTACACTATAAGTAAAATGTAAGTTTTTACCGTATGTAAAAATAATATTAGTAATATTTTGATGTTTTTAAATAATTATTCAAAAATAGACAAATCCCCTGAAGAAGTGAACAAAAATTCACGAAACGTCGGGAGTAAATGTGTCATAAAATGTGCACTTTTTTTAAATGGAGAATGTTAGGCATAACAAGCATAAAATATAGACAGAAAACTAAAATTATTATCGACTAGCTTCTGAAAGGCAAGTCTAAAATATTTTCACACTTAAGTCTTCTGATTTTAAATCTTTTGTATAGCAGTAAAACAGCTAAAGGGTTTCTAAGATTACTTAATCGTCCAAGTTAGTTTTTACAACATTTTTTAATATCTTCTTCTACTGAGGGCAAATGAAGATATCTATAATTGCATTTGTTAGAGACAAGCCATATTGTTGCAGTGATTAATCTTAAGGTTTTGGACTGATATCTCTAAAATATTAATATTTGACGTGTTTGATATTTCCCATAACATAATTTCGTATGTCCATACAGATTTCAGGACAGCTTTATAGACAGCGTTCTTATTGTTTAAATAAGCCTCTGATTTTGATCCTAACAGCCAATATAGTTTACGACTATTAACGTTTAATTATTTTTGTTTAGCTTTAGTCTGTGAATTCCAAGTTAATCTTCTATCTAAGGTGATCCTTAGATACTTAATGGAAGTTTCTTTGATATTTGTTCCTTATTTATAGTCACACTTGAACAGACTGCTCTTTTTAATATGTTCGAACTTATCTGAATTTATCTTAATGTTTCACTTATTCTGCTATATTTCAAGAAGATTAATTAGGATCTGGACAATCCGTGAAGCTTCTATCAGTGACTGGCTATAAGCAGCTATAGCTGTATTATTCGCTTATGTTGCCACCAAGACATCATCTGCGATTGTAATATCAGAAGTAAAAATAAAATATAAAAAATAATCTAAAAGCCACTTTGTCCTTTTTTGTATAAATTTTGATTTTTATTTAATTTTTAAGGTTTTTTTCGAAATGTAGAATACAAATTAAGGAATGATTGGACGAAATTAAAGGTTTATTTTTTCATACAAACTATTGCCATGTACTAATAGTATAGACTAAATAGTTGCCAATTTCATGTTTTTTTTCACATTTGCCATTGTTTTGAGTAATGATTAATTGGGTTAAAAGTCATATCTTGCTTCTGCATACTAAACCAAAACCTTAAAGTATAGTAAGCAGTATTTCTTATCACTGAAGTAAGGTAAAATAGGAGTATATAATAGTTTAAACATTCCTAGGAAAAATGACATAATATTAGAACATGTATGTTGTATATGTTTTCCTGTACGTGATGACAACTGCAAGCTTGGGTTGTAGGTGACTTTAGGTCTCAGACATCAAATTTTTTATAACAGTAAAATTTCGATATATGATAACATCTGCAAGATAGTAAAGATTTTTTTATTTTATACAAAGTTTCTTTAAGCTTATTAATTCAATTATTTTTTATAAAACTGTTATAAGTAATCAAACGATTTCATAATTCATTTCATTTTTAATTCGAAAAGAACCATTAGCATTAAATTTTTTTGCGTTGTAATTATTAACTGACTTCAAAAAAAAAGAAAGAGATTATACAATTCGGCTACATGTTGCTTTTTTATGTTTGTACCTGCAGAACTCACTAATTTCTGATCCGATTTTGAAATTTTTTGGTAATATGATAGATTATGCTTACAGATTGGTCCCATTTTAAAAACAGTTCATAATTTAAAAAATTAAAGGGTGTCCCCATACAACATACATATTTTTTACGGGTATTATGAACTGTAAAGGGCACTTCGGTAAAATTAAAAATGACTGCGTATTACTATAGCTCCCAATAACAAAAAGTTATACAAAAATAAATCTAAAAATTAACAGGTGTCCCATAATTGATGTAAATTTACTTATATGCGCCTATCTTTTAAACCGTTATAGACAAACGCTTGAAAATTGGATAGAATATAGATTAATATGGCCATTATAGTAACAAGTATTAATATTAAAAATTATAAATTAAAGGGTGACCCAATAGTCAATTTAAATTTATGTTTATGGCCATACTTTTAAGCAGTTGTAAACAGACGCTTGAAATGTCAACGAGCCTGTATTATATAAGTCATAGCAGACTTAAAACTTAAAAGGGCCCTGTATTGCTAAGCCCGCTATATCAACGAGTCTATAATTTGAATTTAGAAATTAAAGGGTTAAAGACAAATGCTTGCAAATTGGACAGAATGTCGATTGCTATGGCCGTTAGAGTACCAAGTATTAATAATAAAAATTATGAAGTAAAGGGTGCGCCAATAGTTCATTGAATTTGATATACTTTTCAACAGTTGTAGACAGACGCTTGATATTTACACCGAACCTATATTGCTAAGTCCACTATTACAAAAAATACAAAATTTGGATTTGGAAGTTAAAGGGTGTTCCAATAGTTGTGTAATTTCAAGTATGTGGCAGAACTTTGGAACCATAATAGACATAACGCTGAAACCTAAAAGGGACCTGTATTTCTAAGCTGGCTACAGCAAAGAGTTTATAATTTGAATTTAAAAATTAAATGGTGTCCCATAATTAATGTAGATTTACTTGGCCCCATACAATATTCACTTTTTACGTGTATTATTAACTGCAAAGGGCACAACTTTAAAATAAAAAGTGGCCTATCACTATAGCTGCTTATAGCAAAATATACAAAAATTGATACATAAGTATAAGTAAATTAAAGGGTACCCTAATAGTTCATTTAATTTTATATTTAGTTATGCTGTTAAACAGAAGATTGAAAATAACAATGAACCACAATAGCTAACTCTGCTATAACAGCAAGTATAAAATTTTGGATTCGAAACTTAACAGATGTCCCAATACTTGATGTGATTTGGTGTACGTGGCCGAACTTTTGACAGAAAGCTGAAACTTACAAGGGACCTGTATTGCTAATTCCGTTATAATAAGACGCTTATAATTTAAATCAATGTAATTTGACCTATAAAGCCGTATCTTTTGAACCGTTATATATAAAATTAGACAGAATGTTCACTGCTTTGCACGGTAACATAAGAAATATAAATATTTTAAATTATAAATTAAATGTTGCTACAATAGTTGATGTAATATGATGAAATTTACAAAGAACCTGATTGGTAAGTCTCGAGCAACAGCATGTATATAATTTGAATTTGGAAATTAAAGGGTGCCCCTGTTGTTACAATAATTTGGTGTAGTTTGGAATAAACTGTTGGGAATAAACTGTTTAACAATTGATGGTAACAGGAAATTGTAGTGCTAAGTTCGCTAAGGCAAGTGTAAAGTAAAGAGATGGGACCCCAATAGTTAATTTTATTTGATGTATTTGGCTATAATCTTAAAGTGTTATAGACAGAGAAGATGAAGTCTATTTTAAAGTCGGTTTTTTTTTCATTAGAACTATTAACAAATGAAAACATACGGTTATGAAAGCACTAATCGATGACAATAGGTATGTTTATGGGCCATGAATATGCCTCTTGTTGGACCTAAAAGTATATTTATGGTGAGAGGTAACTTTTAAGCAATTATTTCTTGGGTTGTACTGTAGTAAGTTTTATGTGTAGTGTTGTGGAAAATGCCAATATCCCCAAAGTTTGTATCAAATATGGTGTTTACATTTAAAAAAAACTCACATTATCTTGTTTTTTTAAGTAAAATTTTACATCAAATCTTTAGAAAGAAAGACAGAACTTTGAATTTTGTACAACGTACACACCAAATTAAAAGAAAAAATGCGGATAGACGAAATATATTAATTTCATTTTTATAAACAACATAAAAATTCGACAATATTCAAGATGATGTCTATCCTACTGCTTAGCCATTATAAGGTTAATTAAAATGATTTTATTGTCTTCTGCAATTAATTTTTATTTTAAGGCAATTATTTCTTTTAAACTTCTTTTGTAAGCAGAAAATTACAGTAACATGCTGGCTTTAGCTCTGTTCTTTTTATTGTAATTCTTGCACATTTCCAATTTTTTAAAGTTATTTTTTAGCTGTAATAAAAAATAAAAGTTTTTTCCCGTGGCTTCCTGCATTTTAATAGAAAAACAAGTTCATTTAACATTTATTTTCTTCAGTTAAAGCCATAAATTTTATTTAATTATTTATTGAAGTTTATTAAGTCCCCAGTATAAAAGCGAAATTAAAAGCTAAAGGGTTGGTAATATCAAAAATATAGCTCACCAAAAAGTAACTAATATCGAAATAGCGCAAGGTCGGGTGTTCGATGCTTAAATTAATATTTGTATGAATTCATTATTTGCAGTCAACTACGTAAAACAAAAGCTTTAATAAGCCCCAAAAAACTATAATATTTATTAATTAAAAAAAAAATTGCGATTGCTCAAATCACAGGGAAAACTGTTTTTAATCCTGCTTCTGTGACATATTTTGTTAAAGAAATATTTATTGATACTAGCATTGATTTACCATTTAACACCGGTAAATGAAAGCTGCTTCAAATATCAAAAGTTTAAAATCAATTGGAAAATCTTAAACTAAGATTAAAAAGATTCCGAATAATAAGTTTTCATATTGATGTTTTTGCTTATTTGTAAAAATTTTTTACAATTTTTATTTTTTGATTAAATCTTTCATATATGTACATATGAATGGTTTCCAAAGGGAACCCTTATGTAGAAAAATGGAAGAAAAATAATTCTTGCGAAAAAAAACCGACTTCAAAACAGATTTTATTTGTCTGCCTATAACAGTTCAAGTGTATGGCCACATAAATTAGAGTACATTAACTATTGGGACACCCTTATATCTTCAAATTTTATACTAGTTCAACTGTTCAATAGTTTGGCAATATACATCAAATTACAACAACTAAATTTAAAAACTCAAATTATATACTTGCTGTTGTGGTAGATTTAGCAATCAGGTTCTGTGTAAATTCAAACCGTCTGTCTATAACGGTTCAATAGTTTGCCCATATACATCAGATTATATCAAACATTTAATTTATAATCGACATTGCGTCAAATTTACAAGCGTTTTTCTATAACGGTTCAAAAGACAGTCTTATATAAGTAAATCTACAGTAGTTATGGGACACCCTTTAATTTCTAAATTCAAATTAAAAACTCGTTGATATAGCGGACATAGAAATACAGGTCCCTTTTAAGTTTCGGCGTTCTGTCTATAACGGTTCGAAAATACGCCCACACTTCAAATTACACCAACTATTGGAACACCGTTTCACTTCCTAATCCATATTTTATACTTGTTGTTATAGCGGACTTATCCCTGCAGGTTCGTTTTAAATTACAAATGTCTGTCTATAACTGTTAAAAAGTATGGCAATATACATTAAATTAAATGAACTTTTGGCACACACTTTAATTTATAATTTTTAATATTAATACTTGTTACTATAACGGCCATAGCAATCGACATTCTGTCCAAGTTGCAAGCGTTTGTCTATAACGGTTTATAAGATAGGCTCATATAAGTAAATCTTTATCAATTATGCGACACCCTTTAATTTCCAAATTTTAATTATAAACTCGTTGATATAGCGGATTTAGCAATACAGTTCCCTTTTAAGTTTCAGCCTTCTGTTTATAACGGTTCAAAAGTTTGGTCACATACCCAAAGTACATTAACTATTGGAACACCCTTTAATTTCCAACTCCCAATTTTATACTTGCTGTTATAGCAGACTAAGCTATACAGGTTCGTTTTAAATTTCAAGCATCTGTCTACAACTGTTCAAAAGTATTGCCATTTATCTCATATTTTATGAACTATTGGCGCACCCTTTAATTTATAATTTGTTATGTTAACACTTGTTACTCTAACGGCCATAGCAATCGACAATCTCTCCAATTTGCAATCGTTTGTCTATAACGGTTCAAATGATAGGCCTATATAAGTAAATTTACATCAATTATGGGGGCACCCTTTAATTTCTAGATTTATTTTTGTATAACTTTTTGTAATTGGGAGCTATAGTAATACACCGTCATTTTAAATTTTACAGAATCGCCCTTTACAATTCATAATACACGTAAAAAATATGTATGTTGTATGGGGACACTCTTTAATTTTTTAAATTATGAACTGTTTTTAAAACAGGACCAATCTGTAAGCATAATCTATCATATTACCAAAAATTTTCAAAATCGGATCAGAAATAACTGAGTTCTGGTGGCACAAATATAAAAAAAGCAACATTCAGCCGAATTGTATAACATCCTTCTTTTTTGAAGTCGGTTAATTAAAAATAGTTACTGAATGTTAGCTGTGTTTTTGTATACAACATTTTTAAGTTTTTGTTATCTTTTTGCTTTCTTGATTCAATGGAGTTCACATTTAATCAATTTGGGATATGGGACTCTTAGGTTTGTTTTTCACAGAATTTGGGTAGAATTCACTGATGAGTTATATGAGCAGTAGCGAAATGGACATATGATATGCTCTCCCACAGTAATTCATTTCATTTTGCAATTTTAAATAATAAATATTTCATGAGAATATCATGAAATATTTATATTTTTGAAGGAATAAACTACGATTGCAATACATTACTTTCTTCAACGTTTTTCTGTTGCAGAGAGAGAAATAGCGTGCCAACATAACATTGTTGGCCACAATTTTCCACAAGGATTTGCATTTGTTGTCAGTTGGCAAAAAGGCTTCTTCCATAAGTCCATTTACGACGCCGTACATATGCTTATAGGATGTTACTGCTCGAATACGTCAACTCCGATTTTCATGAAAATATCAAAATGAGTGACGAGACATATTTGCATTTGGATGGATATGGAATAAAGAGAATAGTCAAATTATCCATCAGACACCATTGCATCGATTAAAAGTGACAGTCTGTTGTGCTATTTAGTCAGGAGGAACCGTTGGACCTTACTTCTTTGAAAATAAAAACGGTGTGACGGCAACTGCGAATGGGGAGCGATATCGTGATAAGATTGTAAAAACTTTTTAACGCTATAACTACATACATTAGGCTATATTAACAAGTAGTATCAACAAGACGGTGCCACATCGCATACAGCCAATGGAGTTGCTACGAAACCTCTTTCTACAACAAGTTATTTTAGGAAATAATGACATTGATTGACATCCACGGTCGCCTGGATTGACTGCTCCAAAATTCTTTTTATGTGGATACCTGAAAAGCAGGGTATAATCAAACAAATCAGAAACGCTTGAGCAATACAAACAAAAAATCCTTGATGACATTTATGAAACACCATGTAAAATGAGTGAGAAAAGGGCTCACATTTGTGAGCCTAACAGATCTATTTTCTTTCATTTAATCACAAATTATATACAAAAGAGTATACCTTCTCGGCGGACACCCTGTACAAAGTATACGTTTTGCGCAAATTTTCTTTAAAGGCTCATTTCAAACGATATCAATATCTACATTACAATAAACAAAATAAAATCATATTGTAACAAATTATCGACGTGAAATTTACAATTGTTCCTTAAAAACCAATTTTTAGAACTAAAATTATATTTAAAAATTAAGTACAATTTTTAAAATAATCATAATGTATTGGATGCAACACAAGACTTTTGTTGCGACAAAAATTCTACTACTATATTCTATTTACCAAACAACCAGCAGGCAGATAATATTACAAAATTTTTTCTTTATTTTTATTGACGTTCAATTTATATAATTATTGTTATTAAATTGTTTGATTGCTTAACCTCTTTAATTTGTTGCTTAGCAAATTTTTGAAAGTAATAGTATAAAAAAATCTCCATTTAAAGTTAGATCACCAAAGGACGGGATGGTATAGTAGCCAAACAAGTGAAGCAAAAAATAGTCCATAAAAACGAATTGGTTTTTCAAGTTTTAGTTTTAGAGACTATAGTTATAGAGGCGGTAGTTGTTGTTTTTTGCATGGGAGAAGCACATTTTGGTAAAAGGTGTGTCAGTAGTTAATGCAGCTGACTTACAAAGTAAATAACACTAATCTACAGTTACAATAACCACAACGAAAACTATAAAAAATCTCACAGTAAAATCAACAAAAACTATAACAAACGGCAATGTTGCCATTGCTGTTCCTACTGATCGTGTAACATTGTTGCCATTGTTTTGCATGCGTTCACCCCATTCAAAAATATTTATTACATTTTCTTTAGTTTAAATTTTAAATGTCATAATAGCATGTAAAAGATTTATTTACAAAACAAAGAAAAATTTTGACAAAACGGTGGGTTATACTTGAGGCATTATATGCAGAATATTAAAACATTATGTTTCAGAAATATTATTAAAATTGCCAACGCTTCCTGCAGAATGACATTCACGCCCAATATGATACTGACTAAGTTTTAACTGATTTCCGTTTAATTTTATTAGAAATATTTTAGTGTTATAGTTTCATGAACATCAAATATATAAATAAGTATCTAAAACAAATGTTATATTCACCAATGAAACATTTACATTCTGATTTCTTCACAATAAATCCAGAATGTTTTATACACCTATTTTAGCAAAACCGATTTTTTATCATGCTCAATAAAAGTCAACCACACCACTACACACATTTTTTAAACAAAGTCATTGGATGCCTGGCAAAAGCGAAAGAGACTTGGTTTTTCAATTTCAAAGGAAGGTCGAAAAACATAGCTTAATAACGTTGGTTTTACTTTTTACGAAATACTGGTATATCTCATTACTCACCTATACCACAATACTTGAACGTACTCTGCTTTGGGTAAATTTAAAATAAGTCCTTGTAGTAATCACCTAAATATAGGAAAACCTTAAAATTTTAATTTTTTATGCCTGTTTTTGTAGCGACCTAGCAATACATCTCAGTCTATTACGATTAAAAAAAATAAGGCCATTCATGTGA
Source organism: Gymnosoma rotundatum (assembly GCA_916610165.2). Classification (NCBI taxonomy): domain Eukaryota; kingdom Metazoa; phylum Arthropoda; class Insecta; order Diptera; family Tachinidae; genus Gymnosoma; species Gymnosoma rotundatum. The sequence continues at coordinate 82,688,234 of OU744336.1, forward strand.
AAATCACGTTACCATTGGAATAACCTTCCTTTAATTTGTGTACTTATTCTTAAAGCAGACGTAGAAAAATATTCTCTACACAAATTTGAAACGGTATAACGGTTTAAAAAAGGTAAGGCTTTTGCGGAAATAACGGCATTTTGGATAACACCCAGTAATTTCTAAATTTTTAGTTTAAAACTAATTTTTATAGCGGACGTATTTGTACATATTCTGTGTAAATTCTAAATGTCCGTTTAGCACGGTTAAAAAGCTGAAGCTATATAATAGAAAGCCACGCCAATATTGGAACATTAGTTTTTTCTATTTGTTATAGCACCTTAAAAATATTGTACAAAAATAGGTGTAAAAAAAGTAATAAGTATTAATCATTTTAAACAACGGGATTTTTTTTTTAATAATATTAATTAATTCTCAAATTTCAAAAAAATTCTTTTTTTCATGCTATTCTCCCGATTTATTATTTAAATCACCGATATTGATTATTGAAGGTCAAAGCACGTCTCGATGGCCATTTCGTTATCGCTTACTTAACTCGTCAGGAGACTTCTGACAAATATTTTAAATAAACTAAAGATTTCCGTCAAAACAATAAAGCAAAGACAAAAATCAAAGTTTAAGCAAAAACAACAATAGCCAAATGTAATTCTATTTTTCTTTCTCTGCTGTATAAGGCAGAGTTTTTTTCTGCTCTTTTATACAGTTGAAAGAGGATGAAAAATAAAATATCACAAAACACTACGATAATTTATTTTATGCACAGGCACTTTGGAAATATTAAATATTTTAAAAGAGCAGAAAAAAACTCTGCCTTATACAGCAGAGAAAGAAAAATAGAATTACATTTGGTTATTGTTGTTTTTGCTTAAACTTTGATTTTTGTCTTTGCTTTATTGTTTTGATGGAAATCTTTAGTTTATTTAAAATATTTGTCAGAAGTCTCCTGACGAGTTAAGTAAGCGATAACGAAATGGCCATCGAAACGTGCTTTGACCTTCAATAATCAATATCGGTGATTTAAATAATAAATCGGGAGAATAGCATGAAAAAAAGAATTTTTTTGAAATTTGAGAATAAGTATTAATATTTAAAATTATAAATAAAAGGGTGCCCCAATAGTTCCTTTAATATGATGTTAATGGCCATAGTTTTAAACAGTTGTATGCAGATGATCGGAATTAACAAAGGACCTGCATTGCCAACTCCGCTATAACAATAAATATAAAATTTGGATTAGAAATTAAGAGGGTGTTCCAATAGTTGACGTAATTTGACGTACGTGGCCGTTAGAGACAGACTGATGAAGCTTACTAGAGACTTGCATTGCTAATTTGGCTAAAATAAAAAGTTTATAATTTAAATTCAGAAAGTAAAGGGTGTTTCCAAAATAAATTTAATTTGACTTATATCTCCGTATAACTTAAACCGTAATAAAGAAAGACTTAAAAATTAGACAGAATGTTCTCTACTTTGTTTGGAATGAGAAGAAGTATAAATATTTAAAATTATGTATTAAAGAGTGTTACAATAGTTGATTTAATTTGATGTATATGGTCAAACTGTTGAACCGTTATAGACAGATGGTAGGTATTTACAAAGAACCTGATTGCTAAGTCTACTAAAATAGCAAGTATAAAATTTGAATTTGGAACTATAGGGTCACCCTTTAGTTGCTTTAATTTGATGTAAGTTTCTAAAATGTTAAACACGTTGTTACACAAGTATAAAGTTTAGGGGTGAAATATAAGGGGGTCCCAGTAGTTAACTTAATTTGATGTATGGGGCCAGTGGCCACACTTTTGAAACCTTATAGACAGACAGATGAAATCTGTTTTGAAGGCGGTTTTTCGCAAGAATTATTTACATCTTATATACGGAAACCTAAAAACAAATTTTAAAAGAAATCAAACGATTGAATTAATTACGCAAATAAATGTAACAAGATGACAGGAACAAAAAACAAAAAAAAACACAATGGCTAAAACATGGAAACTACAAGTGAATCATCATCAAAGAGAGCAAAAGTATCGAACCAAAGATTCCAGGCGAGACTCTTTAGTTTAAAAAGAGTTTATACGAGAAAGTGAATTAATTACCTTACTATAACTCAAAAACCCATAAAAAATTTAAGGCTATTCTAAGGATAAAGTATAAGTATTTAAATTACATTTACCATTTGAAAAAAAAAAATACTATGGGAATACATTGTAAATTCTAATGCGTTAAAAAAACATTTTCTCATTTTTAACCGACTTTAAAAAAAGAAGGAGGTTATACAATTTATTGTTCTTGTACTTTTTGACGACATGGACGTATTTTCTGTTATTGCTGCTCCTTAATAGAGCAAATATTTTGGAGACGAAAAACCTTACAGGCTATTTTATGGCGAGAAGTTTGAATACTTCCCAGTCTAGGAAGCAATTTTATAAGTGCTGCTTCCTTGAAAATTTGAAAGACATGAGTAGGCGCGGATTATGCTTGTAAAAACTAAGAACCATCTACGTGCGTTTTATTTTTATGATTTTTGTGACGAGACAAAAAATATAAAAAATATGAAAACACTTGTTTAAACAGTAGTTCTTAAAGATTTTGGTTTTTATTATTATTTTTTAAATTTACATAGATATTTACTTTTTAATAGTTTTTTATCTTTATTTTAATCGACTTTAAAAAGGAGTCAATTTCCAATATTTATTATTTTAACGGAGTTCTGGATCGTTTTACTTGGAAATTGGTCCCGTTTTAAAAATAAGTTATTAAAGTGAAAATATACAGGGCGTTTCTTAAACAATAAAATTATTCTTTAATGAACCAAAGTCCTGTACCACTAAAACTGGAAAAAAATTTTATGTTAACAATTTGTGTTACAAACAGTGACTTAGTTAATTTAAAATAATTACTAATTGGAATTAGCGTGCGTAAAAATTTAATAATAGACACTCTATGAGACAAATTGATAAAAGGTAGGATAATCATTAAAATAGTTTTTTATACAACAAAGAAATTGTGTGAAAAAATATATTAAAAACAGTGTTTTCCTTCCCTTTTGTAGTCATTAAAAATATTACTTACTGGATATATTACATTAAAACGAAACTAAAAACTCCACAAGTGTATATATTAGTTGACAAGCTTGAATATCTTATTTCAAATAAAGCTATAAATCTTTGAAAACTTTATGTGTAAAAGACTTCATAAAGAAAACGAAATAACAAAAAAATGATTTTTTTTAAGCAAGAAAAAATAATTTACGTACACGTATTTTTTCAAGTGTTGAAAGCTATGTATCAATTAAGTAGATGTTGAAAAATCTATTAATTATACAATCGTTGCAGCAACAATGAAACATCGTAAAAAAATATTTATAATTTGTAAGTAACAAAAGATACTGGAAATAAACGCTTTTGCTAGAAATGATTTATAGTTGCATTAACAGCTGTAAACCATTTGATTTAAATAAGAAATTTATAATTTTTTTTGTGACCTTTTTTATTGAGAGGAAAGTTTTTGTACACGCTTACTGCACGTTTAAAAGAAAAACAAATTTTTTCCTGGATAGATAAAGTCAGGATTCAGATGAATTTTATGAACGACTTTTGAAACTGAGGTTTATTGGAAGCCTTGTCGTAAGTGATACTAAAATTGATATTGCATATATATTATACATTCATATATTTCTATAGATGTAACGCTAGAACTACAAATAAATGTTTAAAGTCACGAACCTGAAATAAGATCTCCAGCTAGAGATTTATTAAAACACACATATTCACCTTAAAAGCTTGGTTTATTCGTTGATTAACAAGGTAAATCCTGCTACTTAAATTTTCGATTAAATATTTTTTGGAATGAAGACTATTCGAGTTTAAGTGCAGAATGAAAGATTAATAATCTAAAATTTGAGAAAAAAACTTTAGTATAACTGCAACAAGGTCTTCAAAATAAAGTATAAAATTATTATTAATTGTTATTTTAACAAATATTTATTTGGGATGAACTATTTTAATTGCTTTTATCTATAATATAAATTTTTTCCAAACAAATGTTTAGGAATTTTATTTTACTAATTACATGATAAGTTCAATTTTAATAAAAAAATTTACTTGCGTTTATGAAAAATTACTTTAGAAATTACATTCTTTATATATTGAATCGTTGAAAAAAAATCAAATGCATAAGTATGTATGTATATTCAAACACATACAAACATGTTTGTATATACATATAATAATGCTAGAAAACTTTATTTACAATAAAGAAAATAAAGAATAAGAAACTGAACTAATCAAACCTGAGAACTGACATTCTTCATTGTTGCTGGTAAATTCTTACAAAACTGCACTTGCCAAACTGTAATATTTGTTGTTATATATACATATATGATGTTAACGTTTCTTTTTATTAGAACTGCAATAACACTGGCATTCACTACATTTTTATTTTTAACACTCGGCGAAATTCCTACAAATATCTTCTCCGATTTCGTGCTGCTGCATCGCAAGAAGTGTAATGCCCTGATTAAAACTTGCTTAACTTAATATCTTACTTGATAAAAATACTTGTCTTCATTTGCTAAAACAAAAACTACGACTTAAGTAACATTAAGCCAAGGTAAATGTAAAAAACAAAAGTATAATCATAATAATAATTAACACCCACACGTGGTTTAAATTTGAAACCAATTTATATTTAAGTGAAGGCGATGGCGTCAACGTGGCTACAGTAAATGTTTAGCAATGTATGAGTCAACTTGTTATTGAAGTCATTTCAATTAAAATGCTTAGTTTTAAAACTTGTTAAACAACAACAAAAAATAAAAATCGAGCTTTTGGTAGATTAATGCTAAATACATCATTTAATGAAAAAAATTAGACCCAACCTAAAAAAGCTGTTAGAATTACCCTTACACACTTGATAAATCAATCAGAAAATCAAATCTGAATTTGTTACTTTTAACGTCCTTTTGCATTTTAAGTGACGATAGATCCTTGAGAACAATAATATACTCTTTTTAACTTAATTTTTCATATTACTATTATAGTTCCTAATAAAAATATAACATTTTACATGAAATTTACAATGGTAATGTTTGTTAAATAGTTTAAAAGCGAGCCAAATGCAAAATTTGTATAATTTTTTTAAACTATGTCAATATTGAAAAAGAAAATATTTCATATATAAAAAAACATTAAACGGAAAAAAATTAGATTTTTTAAGATTAATTTCAATGTTGATTTGCTCAAAAGTACGAAAATGTTGTTTAACACGTTTTAAAAATAAAGTATTTAATTAATATATATGTGCATGCAAGTGTGTTCTGACATTTTAACTCACGAACGGTCATAACGATTTCGATTAACTTTTTTAGGGTTTGTCGTATAGTCATGACAACATGTGATTTTGTCTATATCAAAATCAGTGTTTAGAGAAATACTGTATCGATTGGGAGAGAAGGCGTGTTTCTCTCTATGAAAAGTTGTTATCGCTAGCTAGGGAACTGAAAGGAGAAAGGTTTTAAAATTTCATTCAAGTGGTTTTAATATTAGCGTGTAAATGAAAAAAACAGGTAAGAGTGCTATATTTGGCTGTACCGAATCTTATATACCCTGCACAAAATATGTAAATGCAGGTAAGTGAAGTAACTCCAATCGAAAAAACAAGTATTAGGGTGAGAAAGAATTTAAAAAAAAAATTTTGTACTCTATGTTATCCGCTATGGTATCCGCTCTTAATGGGTTAAACAATTTTTAAAATGTATTATTTATTTAAAAATCTCTTTAAAAACTGTTAAATGATACTCATATTGATATTAAAAAAAAAATTGAAAAGTCAGAGGCTCTTAACTCGGAATATATTGGCGAGCACCAATTTTATCACTTGACGTTTTATTTTTTATTTTTTAATTCTTTATCGCCTCATATATTTGTTTTTTTATGATTGGAGTTACTTGATCGTTCCAAATGATATAGAAAATTAGAGGCTGAGGTGGTGTTTTGCCCGCTGGCCCGAAGAACATGGACCGATGTTGCTGATCGGTCTTGATTCGAATACTACCACTTTGAAATAATCTGCGTAGTATATGGGTGCCTCCTTAATGCGGTCTGTGATTTTGTTAGTCATTTGCTATCGGTATTACTTCTAAGTACTATTGTCTGTTCTAAAAAATTTTTACTAATAGACAAGTGATAATCTTTTTCAAGCTTCTATACGAAGGACCATTGCGTAATATATGGGTTTCACCGACGAATGTTAAAACTGACTTCCAAATGATTTTTGTGGAAAAAGGAAAATTCATACGCCTGATGCATTTTATAAAAAAAACTGATTAGTTTTAAAGTCGAAACGCATTAGCAATGAACTAGCGTGGATTTTCAGACTTCTTGAAAATCAAAATAAACATAATAATCCGTTTCAGGATGGGCTAATTTTAAAAGTGACTCATGCACTCATGCACTTATGCATTTTAATTTCTTTAGGTTTATTTGTTAAATTTTTTGTTAAATTTTTAACAAAAAACAAATAGCATAAAAATAAGATACAGAAATGTATATTTGTAAAATATAAAAATAATTTGACAACTATAAAAGTGGCAATTTCATAGTTTGCTGTATTTATGCAACTCTACCTCAAAAAAGTAAAAAGCGCGTGGGAATCTAATCGGCTATAAATGCAAAAGAGGACAATTAGTGTCAATAACCATGTAACTGTTCATTTTTTGTTATTTGTTTTGGTTTGTAAGTTTCAATTTTATATTTTTATAAAACGCAATATCGGTATTTTGCATAAAAAATGAAAGTTAAAACAATCAATTTGAACGTAATTGCATTTGAAGTACAATTTCAGCATTGCAAACATTATGTATTTAAGGTAGTTAAATTAATAAAAAATATCCTCTTATGTAGTTTTATTAGACAAACGCTTGAAAATTGGTCAGAATGTCGATTACTGTAAACAGTGAACCCCAGAGACGCTATGGGCTACCAGGTCGGAAAAAATTAACTCTTCAATCTACCATAAGGTTGCTAAGAGACATTCATCTGTTAGCTTCTCGAAGCGTGCAAGTGATGCCTGTTACGGGAAACACAGACAGAACAACAGAAACAGGCGGACAGCCGCGAAAAGCCGCAAACATATAAACAAAACACAAAAAATATAAATGCCATTGAGTGAAACAAATTTTCTCGATATTTTTAGACAGTATATATAATTTACTTATGTAATATAATAATTTATTCACAAAAACTTTTGAAGATAATTTTTCTAAATCAACTATTCTAAATAGTTGTTCAAATAGAAATAAAATGAAAAACATTAAAAAAGTATTTTTGAAATTTTTATACAATTTTTATTTTATAGAACAAATTCTAAATTAATTTTTGTGAATACCACAAACGGAACGTTGACGAAGGTTATAGCGATCCACTAAATGCGTTTATTTCTGCTGGTGTCTTATTTTCCTTATCTCTTTACGATGTCATCAAAAGTAATATTAAATATAATAAACAGAAATCTTCACTTTGCCGTTTTAAGCAACAAATCCGTAACCCGGCTTACTTAAAAGAAATTCTTTTGCTTAAAAATAAATTGTAATGTTTAATGTTTATATTTGTTGCATAATTAAGAGGTTGCACGTTCATTTCCACTCGTTATACATAATAATAACAAATCAAACACAAAACGTTTAAACAATAATTTCTTTAAAATGTATTTTGTTTTGTACAACTGACAAGTGAAATAGTTTCGTTTATTTTGATATTTTGTATTAACATTCGACGTTTGTCAAGGTACACACACGCGTGCACCTTTTTTTCTAGCTTTTGTAACTTTTTACGTTCAATAAATAAAAGCTAAACTCACGAATAGAAATCACACATATTTCAGACTTAACGAAAATTGCTTTTGCATAAAATGGCTTTATTTACCTCCATGGTGTTCGCAATTTAAGAAAATTTAAGCGTTTGTAATTTATTAAAGTTTGAAGTGTCTTAAATATTAAAACGTATAGAGTTGTACACTTCGCGCCACTTTGATAGCGTTTTAGTTTTACTTAAAGCTTAATACATAATTTTCAAACTAAAACTGAAACTTATGCAATAATTAACTTGTAATAATAATTTGTAAAACTCATGCAATAAGTGTTGTTTATTAGGGGTCTACACATTTAAGTTCTGATTATGTATTTGTAGCTAAAATTACAAATATGCACGTAAAATATTCGCAGATTCTGCTTGCGATAGTCGCAAACATTTTGGTTTTGTAATGCAGTATAATAGAGCTTCGGGATATTTTGATGGCTTGATTTAAATTCGGAACGGTTTGGTATTGTCTTTTATCGGCAGTGTTGATTGGACCGCTATCATATTGCAAAATTCAATATAATTTTCTAGAGGGCTTAAATAAAGCTGGAAAGCGATTCTGGTGAACCAATAGTTGCTTTCACTGTTGTCTTCAGAAACTAACGCTCACTTGTTCCGAAATAAAAAAATTCCTATTAAATTATTACACCGCCCTCTAGAATCTGTACACGATCCTTCCTAATTCCTAAAAATGGGAGGCATAGCTATATTCGCCTTCGAAACTCAAAATTTGCTCTTCTTAGAAAACAACGATTCAAGGTGCACATCACAACAAAATTAGTAAAGCTCACATTATGGTATATTTTTTACTCGAGGGTCTTTTTTAAGAGAAACAGGTCAAATGAAATGAAGATAGCACTGTCAGATAGCAGTTTGCTATAATACAGAAGATTAATAAAACCTATACTCCAGTAGCGCAAAGTGTTTATGGTTTCTTTTTGTCACGTCCTCTAGATATTTGATAAATAACGTTTCCATTTTAACACAAACATAAAAAAATTGTAAAATTGATATTTGTATAATGTTTGTTATTACCCACGAATTTTGTTAAAATACAATTGTATATGATCTGTTTAAGTTCATGAGGAAAAAGATGTTAATAATGATTTATTAACACGTTGAAAGCTTATACAATTAATTTTAATTGTTAATAATGAACGAGTTATTGTGATAAATTATTTGAGTGTTTGATCGGAAACAAAGCATTGGAGGTTGTTTTTCAATGCCATGTTAAATTTGTTATAAATAATTAATACTTTACGGTACACTTGTTTGAACTTAACTTTAAGTTTTATTACTGTTTTAATTGCTTTTATTAACTTTATTTTAATATTAATGTTTATTTGATCTTATAATAAATTTTTTTTCTAATAAATTAAGCACTAGGTCAGTTTTAAAGTTAAAACGGGGAATAATATTTTACGCATAACAACTTGTCAGAGGCGTTGACATAACTCTAATTAAGAAGCAGATTTCCCGGTCGACAACTAGAAAAAAATTCGTTGTTTAGCTGCTACCTTCCAAATAAATAGGACAACACGAAATGTTGTCAGATCTGGGGAATGTCGCGGCTGTAATCGTAGGTGTTGCAGAGGACCATACTGAATCTCGGCCTCAAAGAAATCAACTTTTCATCAAAAATCATCATGAGCTTGGAGGCTTGAAGTCACTGTCTGGTGTTTAAACTAACGGCGCTATTATATTTTACGTCTTTGAAAGGGCTTAGGCCTAGACCAATGATATTACCTTACCTCAACTGAAGATGTGGTACAAAAGAAATTCGGAGGCTTTATTTCCATGTCACCTAAGCTCTCCTTATGGTGATTATCACCATGGCAAAATTGCCCTCTTTTACTATTCTAGAATTCTATTTGTGTATTGTAAAGTCACAATAAAAAAAAAATCTTTCAAATACAAATTTAAAGAAACGTCATATTTGAACTAAAACAAAAAACCACTCATTATGTTTTTGATCTGTGACCTTATATTTGAAATAAAATTTAATTATTAATCACATTATTTATAAATGTTCAATGCTAATTTATTAATACTGTTTTTATAAAAAAATAATTTATAAACAGGGTTTTCTTGTAATATTGAAAATGTTAGCTTCACGCTTACTTAATAAAAATTGTTATAAAATGTCTAAAGAACTTTAAAAATAATTTTTAAAAAAAATGTTAACAGTGGCTGAAAGCTTCCAACGGGAATATATTAAAAAAAAATTACAAGAAATTTATTTTTACCTCTCTTATTCTTTTCTTTATTATTTCCAAGTTAGAATTCATTCTCTAATGAATCTTTTTTAATATTCCAGTAATTTGTACTTATTAGGGGCATTTTAACTTATGCAATCTCTTGCAAGTGTTGTCTCTTTTCTCACACAGAATCAATTAATTTGGAAGGAAAAAATTTAACAAATTGGCAGTTATATTAAGCTTTAACTTACCGCGAATATAATAAGAATAACACTTTAAGTTACCCAAAAAAAGACCTTTCAATACCATGAGCAACACCAGCAGCAAGAGTATTAAATCAACAATTAATCATGGATTTTGTGAGGCTTACGAGCATAAATAAAATTTTAACAAAAGCTTAACATGCTCACCTTTACTTTTTGAGTGAACCTCTATCTACCCAAATTAAATTTGTTTATTGTGAAAACATAAAATGAAAAAAAAACATATGCGTTTTAAAAAAATTGGCAGCTTTCGATTTGTGGTAGTGATTTGTAATATGGCCGCAAAAATTGAATAGCAAAATAACAAGTTGTAAAAATTTGACGGCTGCAAGCATAAAAAATTATAAAATGCTGCTTGATCGGACATCCAGTTGAAGGCAGATATTAAAAACGCATCATCGTCTCTTTCGTAAGCCATCAGCATAACTTGTATTTTCTATGAACGTCCGTATTTTACAAACTTTTCTTTTCAAAATTAAAAAAAAGAGCAAATAATAATATTAAAAAAAATATAAAAGCGCTAGACAAAATATTAAATGAAAGATTAGCTCTAGCCAGAAATTAATTAAGAAAAATTTCATTTTTATTTGACGAAAGTGCCGTCTGTATGTTTAAAACACTAAAATGTTTAACTTAAAAAGTTAAAAATTTTGACTTATCATTCTTTGTGTCATTTAAATAAAAAATAATTTTTTTTTAAGATAACTCACAATATGCGTAAGTATGTATTTTTATTTCCACTTGCCCCAAAAATGAAAATCTTTTAAAAATTTTACTTTTGGAAAATTCCATTCGAGATGAGCGTTTTGTGGTGGTTTAAACAGTTGGTAATTAAGGATTTATTTTTAACTCAGATAGTAGTATCTTTGTACGGCAAAATGTTGAATTTGCTTCGCTATCCAAATGTCAATTGCTACCAGTGATGCCAACTTGGCTCTTTTTGCGCTATTTTTAGCTTGTTTTAACTACCACTCACGCGAAATTTTTCCCTTTAGCTCCTTTTCAAAGAAAGAAGAATTTTTTGGTGAAATAATTAGTTTTTTGTGAGTTTGTAATAAATATACATGTGTTGGTTTTTTGAGTATGAATTTTCCAGCGTAATAGGTTTTTTAAAGATAAAAACTTATTTGCTCCTTACAGGTAGCGAAAAGTTAAAAAAAATACGGCATAAACGAATTTGTTTACAACATTTTTTTACAACTTAACAACTTATAAAAAACACTTGCACATAACAAATAACACTACATATTATTATTTTGCGTGTACGATAACCAAGACTTGTATGTTAATTGCTTTATTAACGCAACTAACAACTTTAAATGTAGAAATAAACAGCAAAAAAATACGCTGCTAACTTAATTTTAAGTTCGAAGTATGTACTTCATACGAACTACGCCAAGTACCGAATTGAACATGCACTTTTAAGTTTATGACGTGTTCTTATAAATTTAATTGTATATTATAGAAAATTTAATAGATAGCAATTTTGATATAAATAATAATAAGGAAAGGCAGTATTGTGCTTTTCATTGTTTCTTCTAAATAGTTATTGCTGAAGAATAGTTGACATTACTGTTTTTAGCATTTAGTTTTCTTTTCAACAAAAAGAGGTTATGTCATATATGAACATAAAAATTATATGTAAATCGTGTGTTAAACACAGATTTTGACATATATAACAAATTACATATGGATAGCAATTTTGACGTTCCATATTTCGGACTTCTATTTAGTATATCTTTTTCCCAAAAACTTCCGTTACGATTCTAAAATTATGTACATTAATTTTTTAATTAAATTTATATAAATTATAGAAATATTGTACTTAAAAATGTCAAAAGGCATCGACCAGGATTTTCAAAATCGAGCATATTAATTTCTTCGCCCTCCAGCATAATAATTAAATTTTAGGATTTGTCCTAAAATGGCTGTATTTTTTTATTATTATTTTTAAATTCGAAAATGCGAATTAAAAGTACATTCTTAAAGTTAATTTTGTTTTTCAAGCATGTTGTTTCTTAAGGTTATATTCAGGGCACAAAACAAATACTTCCCAGAATTCCATCTGCAGGTGTTCCACCTTCGCAAAATCAAAAGAAGTGCATTTTCGTCTTGGAAACGAAATTTATTAAAACAAAACAAAAATAGAAATTTTTTATTAGATCCATTTTTTTCAAATAGTGAATATCGAACAGCACACCAAGACAAGACTAAACTTTTTATTTGTCAAAAACAAACTGACAATCCAAAATTCTTGCGAAAAAAAACCGACTTCAAAACAGATTTCATCTATCTGCCTATAACAGCTCAAGTGTATGGCCACATAAATTAGGTTACATTAACTATTGGGACACCCATATATCTCCAAACTTTATATTTTTTCACATGTTCAATAGTTTGGCAATATACATAAAATTGCAGCAACTATAGGGTACCTTTTTAATTTCTAAATTCAAATTACATACTTGCTGTTGTAGTGGATTTAGCAATCAGGTTCTGTGTAAATTTCAACCGTCTGTCTGTAACGGTTCAATAGTTTGCCCATATACATCAGATTATATCAACTATTTAATTTATAGTATAACATTTTTATACTTCTTATTATAACAAATAAAGTAGTGGACATTCTGTCTAAAATTAAGGAGTTTGTATACAACGGTTCATAAAATACGGCCATATAGAACAAATTACAATAATTTTGGGAACACCCTTTACTTTCTAAATTCAAATTATAAGCTTCTTGTTAAAGCGGACTTAGCAAAACATGTCCCTTGTAAATTTCAGCTGTCTGTCTATAATGGTTCAAAACTCCGGCCACATACACCATATTATATCAACTATTGGAACACAAGTTTATTTCCAAATCCAAATTTTATACTTGTTGTTATAGAGGAGTTAGTAATATAGGTTTTAGGTTTTAGGTTGTTTTAATGTATGGCCACATACCAAATTATATAAAATTTATAATTTTAAATATTATCAGCTACTTCTATAACGGCTATAGCAATAGACATTGCGTCAAGTTTACGAGCGCTTGTCTATAACGTTTCAAAAGATAGGCCTACATAAGTAAATCTACAGTAATTATGGGACACACTTTAATTTCTAAATTCATATTGTAAACTCGTTAATATACGAGGGCTGCTATATATATTTCTGGCCTGGCAACACTGAGTGCTGCTAAGTGCAATCTGACATTTCCATTGGAAAATTTGTCATTTTTAAGCATAATCGTACTCAAAACGTTATGACGTACGACCATTATTTGTGTTGTTTACAGTGACTTGAAAAAATTAATATGAAAAAAATTGAATTAACTCGTGAACATTTTCATGCCATCATTTTTCACAACTTTCGACGTGGATTATCACGACAAGAGTGCATTGATGAACTTAAATCTTTGTGTGGCGATGAAGCACCATCCTATAGCACTGTGAAAAATTGGTATAATGAATTTAATCGTGGCCAAAGCTCGCTCAAAGACGAATTCCGTGAAGGTCGTCCAAAAACGGCTGTTGTGCCAGAGAACATTGATACCGTGCGTGAACTCATAATGCAAGATCGACATGCGACATACCGAAAGATAGAGACATCCTTGGACATTTCATCCACCAACATACATTCGATACTGCATGAACACCTGGCCGTAAAAAAGGTTTGTTCTCGTTGGATCCCGCACAATTCGAAAGTCGCTCAAAAAAAGGCTCGTGTCGATTGGTGCAAAGAAATTTTGCAAAAATACGATTGCGGTACTTCAAAAGACGTTTATAAGATCGTCACAGGTGACGAATCATGGATCTATGCGTATGAGCCCGAAACGAAACAACAATCGACCGAGCGGGTCTTCAAAAACGAGCAAAATCCAACGAAAGTTGTTCGTGGAAGAAGCACTTCGAAGCAAATGGTCGCATGTTTCTTCGGCAAAACTGGTCATGTGGCGACTGTTCCGCTTGAGCAACGTAGGACGGTCACTTCTGAGTGGTACACTACAATTTGTTTGCCTGAAGTCATCGGAGAAATTCGAAAAACCAACAAGAGAAGCCGAATCATTGTTTACCATGACAATGCGAGTTCAAACACATCGGCTCAAACCAGAGCGTTTTTGACCGGCCAAAACGTCGAATTAATGGGTCATCCGCCGTACAGCCCTGACTTGGCACCTAATGACTTCTTCTTGATTCCGCACATCAAGAAAAAAATGCGTGGTCAACGATTTTCGTCGCCAGAAGAAGCTGTTGAAATGTTAAAAAACCATGTTTTAGAGGTGTCTCAATCGGAGTGGAAAAAGTGCTTCGACAACTGATTTGAGCGCATGCAAAAGTGTATAAATCATGCTGGAGAATACTTTGAAAAACAATAAAACCATTTTTGATTATAAATATTCGCATTTTCACTATTAGGCCAGAAATATATAGAGCAGCCCTCGTAGCGGACTTAGAAATACAGGTCTATTTTAGGTTTCAGCGTTCTGTCTATAACGGTTCAAAAGTACGGCCACACACTTGAAATTACATCAACTATTAGATCACCCTTTACTTCTAAGTCCATATTTTATACTTGTTGTTATAGCGGACTTAGCAATACAGGTTCGTTGTAAATTTCAAGCGTCTGTATACAACTGTTCAAAAGTAAGGCCATATACATCAAATTTAATAAACTATTGGCGCACACTTTAATTTATAAATTGTAATATTAATACTCGTTACTATAACGGCCATAGCAATCGACATCCTGTCCAATTTGCAAGCGTTTGTCTATAACGGTTCAAAAGATAGGCCCATATAAGTAAATTTACATCAATTATGGGGGCACCTTTTAATTTTTAGATTTGTATTGTTTTTTGCGGATATAGTTTACATATTACTTTTCAATTTTTACAGGATTTCGTAGTCATATTCTTGCAACCTTATTGTCCATCTTAGTTTAGAATTAGGTTCCTTTCTCTAGAATAAGCATGTTAGTGGTCTATGGTCCGTTGCGATGAGGAATTGCCTATCAAATAGGTATGGCCTAAAATCTTTCGTGGGGTAGACTATTGCGAAAAATATATTTTACTATGGTGCCGTAAATTTGTTCGACTTGGGAAACAAATTGGAGTGCCCTTACTATTATTGACAAAATAATTCGATAAAATAAAAAAGTAAATAAACCAGCTCAAATAGGAAAAACTTTATTTAAAAATAGTTAAATCCACTTAATGTTATTTTAATTAATTCTTTGACCAATTTTTGACTTATGCCTTATTTACGCCTTGTATGCCAGCTAATTCCAGTTGACCGCGCGTCATGTAGACATTTTCGCCTAGTGGATTAATTCCTCCAAATATTTGATTTGTTTTCTTTACTTAACTTTTTATATATTCTGGTGTATACTTATCACCAAACACGTCTTTACAAGCGTAAACTAAGGCGCATCTTGGTACCAAACGGTTGTTGCGTAAAAGTAGTTGTTTGAAACCAAGTTGTGTAGTGTTTTCACATTTTTTGGTGCTTTCGAATAATTTGTTTAATGCCAAACTTTACAGTTCTTAGTTAACTAGTGACTATGGTTTGACCAATGATTTTTTCTATAGTACTTTCTTTGGCATTAATTAACATCTCAAATCCCATTAATTACTAATAAGGTAGTCAAGAGCTAATTTTTAATAACTTTTTAATTGCAATTGTTCTCTTTCAAAAGTACTTACGAATACCAGTTGAACTCTAAATCTTGAAATATTCGTTTGAGTTAGAAAGCTTTTAACATTTTTTTTTTGTTTTCTGTTGACCTTCCTAAGCAAAGCTTAAAAAGTTTTCCCCAAGTTGCAAAAGAAATAAAGACCTTTAAGCAAATCTCTTGTGTTTATTAAATAAAAATGAATTCTATTTGCGTTAAAGAATTAAAAGTTTTTTTTTAAGCCATTAAATATATTTTTAAATATATAAATAAACTATAAAAATCTTTATTTTAGTAATATAATTTAAGGTTAAAAAATATCTTAAACTCAACAAACCTTTTTGAAAAGGCTGCTTTGATGCTTCAGAAAACTATAAACATATTTTTTTCTTAAAGGTTTTGGTAACCAAAGAGATTTTAAAAGCTTTACAAAAAGTATTTTAGTAAATTATTTAAGAAGTCGAAGTACTTTCTAATGTT
This sequence comes from Gymnosoma rotundatum, assembly GCA_916610165.2. NCBI lineage: Eukaryota > Metazoa > Arthropoda > Insecta > Diptera > Tachinidae > Gymnosoma > Gymnosoma rotundatum. Next base: position 82,704,686 of record OU744336.1, read on the forward strand.
TTATCTATCCTACCTATTTTCCTCAAATGTTGTGAATCTAGCGACAGCTTAAAGCTTTATAAGTTGACACTACAAAGTTGCTCAAACTCTTAAAATTATTCGATTCGATTAGTTCTTGCCAGCATTTATGTATCACCCTTACCTATGATTTTCCACTTGAACTTTAAATGCAGCGAATACGAATCAAATGTGTTACAAATATTAAAAGCACTTCTTATTTCAGTAGATCTACTTTCTTCCAACATTTTTTTCCATTCGCTATGCGATTGTAACAAGAGTCTTCGCCTACTAAACGAATCGCTTGATCGGTCATTTCTATTTATTTGGAAATTTAATTTTAAAAAGAGAGCTAACCCTTGAAAGCCAATTTAACAAGTAGTGGAGCACTTAATGCCCAACCACCAACTGCCAGATCAGGATACAATTTCTTAAACCATGTGACCATAGAACCAGAATATTGAGCACCAGCCAAAATTACCTTCAAATTATTCATGCTAGGCGCCGAGGACTAAATAGTGCGAATAAAATCAGCCAGAGCCTGTTTAACACCTAAATACCTTAGATTGTCGATAGTCATGTCCGCTACCGGTCTGCTGTGGCCGTAAAAACGATGCTTAGTTTGAAATAAGAAATTATTATGTTCTCTCCCTGTATTATAAAAAAGACCTTCAGACCCTGAGCCAGCCACGCTAATAAACAAAGGGCCCCCGGGCACATGAAATTCATCATTGGCCATATGTCGCTAAAACAAACTATTATTCTGAAGAAAAACAACAAAGAGCTGTTATCAGTCACTATTTTTCAGGTTGTGGTTTCACTCTTATTAAAAAGATCTACTTTCTGTTCGATCCATTCAGTTGTATAATTTGATTTCGATAAGGAAAGAGGTCTTGCAGTTTTTGCAGCTACAAAAACGATAGCTGCAGGGCAATTTTACAAAAAGTCTCTATTAAACTGAAAATTCTGGTCGTAGCAGCACTTTTAAGCCCTTTAGTATTACGAGTACACTGGGCAACAATGACAAAACAAATAAATTAATATAAAGTGCTAGTTGGACTCACAAACAAAAGTTTCCGTACCATGTATGAATCACATTTTAATTTTTAATAATGTCTTCTATTGGGACACTCTTTAAGTTTAAATTTTATTTTTTTAATTGTTCTTATAGCGGCAAATGCTTTTCGAAAATTTCAAAGGTCTGTCTGTTACTTATAATTTTGTCTGTAAATTATTGCCCACTTGGATTTAAAAAACGAGGCGTGACTAAAAATATTTATTATTTTAAACTAAAAAATTAAATGTATTACTGCGGGGAAAGCATATCCATATGGCCATTTCGCTACTGCTCATATATAGTTCATCAGTGGATTCTACCCAGATTTTGTAAAGAAAACCTCAGATTATTAAACCAAAAGCCAAATTGATTTAATGAGAACCAGATTGATTCAATAAAGCAAAAAGCCATAAAAACTAAAAAAAAAATTAATTAAAAAAACATAGTAACTACTGAGTAACTATTATATTTTTTCTTTCATTTTCCGGCATTTTCAAAATATTGCATACAATTTTCAGTAAATTTGGAAAAAATTTAAGATTATATCTCCTCTGACCAAAAATTATACAATTTTCAAATTAAAAATTTCGAAATTATTGCATTTTTGTGAATTTTAGCCTAAAAATGACCACCATTTTTTTTTAGATAGCAAAAAATTTTCTTTAGGAATGTATAAAATTTTTTTATTTTTGTTTAGACTTGCTACTCGTAAATATGTATACGTATAAAACTGCTTATTCTAATTAAACATCAAATAAATTTTACATATTTTTCAATAAAGTTTTGATATTAGCGACTACGTTGTTAATTCCTAAATGTGGCATTGGAAAAAAAAGACTGCTGCTCTAGTTCATATGTGGACTGTATAGGCATAATAGTAAAAAATTAAATTTTGAGATTTTAGTCTTTTGTTTTAATGTTGGAGATCCTCTGCAATTTGATTTAAGCTGACCAACTGCACGTACACAGAAAGTTTTATTTGATTTGCTTAATTAATAAAAATATTATTGCATATTTAATATTATTACTTTCTTCAAATTAGACCATTTTTACAATAATTTTTCGAGATCAGCATAAAAATTAAAAATTTTATAATACTTTACTTTTTTCATGTATACAAATAAGATGATGCAATTTCCTATCAAATAAAAAAGATTTACCTTAATATCATTCTTACAAGCAAAACTATGTTTAAATTATATTCAAATTATATTTAAGTCGGAAAATATGGGCGAGCGCCAATTTCTTTACTTGATGTTTGTTTCTTATTTTTCAATCCCCTATGGCCCCATGTATTTGTTGTTTTGATTGGAATTACTTCAGTTAAGCAGATTTTTTCCAAATGATATATCAAAAAAAGGCCTGGTGTTTGTCCGCTTTCTCGAAGGACATGTGTCTTGATTATTTTCAATAGCAAAATTTTCGAAACTATGTCTGATCGATTAGGGTATTTTAATATTCTGTAGCTCATCTAGTGCCTTGGCTAAGTTGATTTCAACACTAGTACGAAGGGAGAGGCGGATATTGCTCAATAGACTTCGGTATGCATAAGAACACAGAATATATGAGATTTATGGGGTCGGAAATGGATATTGTCTAAATTGCAAACGGAATGACAAACTTAAGTATACCCTCTTTCTACCTGTAGTGAAGGGTATATACAACTAAAATTCACTTTTTGACGAATAAATTAATTTATTACCAGCACTTTAATGACATGCTTACAAAAATTTAAGTTAAAACTAGTAATTTAAAGTACTACTATTTTTACTCTTTGTAAATTTCAACCGTCTGTACAACTGTTCAAAAGTTTGGCCAAATACATTAAATTAAATGAACTTATTGATGAATATTGATTATTAATACTTGTATTACAGTCATAGCAATCTACATTTCTTCCGTCCAATTTGCAAGCATTTGTCTATAACGGTTCAAAACATAGGCCCATATAGATAAATTTACGTCATCTTTTTTGTAGTACTTTTTGTTATTGAGTGCCCTTTAAAGTTCATAATACGTATAATGTATATGTTGTATTTGTACACCCTTTCATTTTTAACATTATGAATTGTTCTTAGAACGAGACATTCAAACGGATTGATAACCACCTTTTTTCATGTAGAAAGGGTATATATAAATTTGCCATTCTGTTTATAATTTCAGTTTTTCCACTTCCCCAAAAGAACTGAGGAAAATTTATGCCAACCATTCTCTCAGCAATAAATTTGAAAAAGGTGCATTTGTAGCAATGCGCGATATTTGCTTATGGAGTCCTGTTACTTGTGAAGAAAGAGGGGTAAAAAATTTACAATTAGATGTAAAAGTAGTTGTGAGCTGATGAGCGCAAAATGACTAAAAGTCTATGTAAAAAAGTAGTTTATTTAAAAACTACCGTGTATTTTGAAAAGGTAAAAAAAGTATTCTTCAAGGATTTTTAATGTGTTTATTTTTTGCAAGTTTTTTTTTTTTGTTTTATTTGGGAAATATCCTATACTTTCGGAAATAAATTAAATGCTTGTAGGGATTTTGGAGACTTCTGCCACAATATCGCGAATAACTTATTAAATAAACATAAGTCTTATGATTATAAAACTACAATATGCAATATAAACACAACTTTATTTTAAACGGAGACAAACAGTAAATCTTTCAAAAAGCAGCAAAATTATTAAATTCATAAAATTAAGATTTATATCAATAAATTTTGTTTTATAAAGTATAAAAAACCAACATTTTTTTGATTTGATATCTAATTGTATCTAACTCAGTAATAAAATAATTAAAGTTAAAAATTCAATTTTACATCCATCGCACACTGGGCAGTTTGAGCTACTTTTTAGGTCAAAATTAATTTCAATCAAAGTTTAGGACCTTTATTGCTGAAATTCTGAACTTAAGAGTGATTCGTCATTAGGCACAGCTATGTGTTTCTTTTTTGTAATAGTATAGGTTTTTAGGGTTGCCACGATGTGAAAAATGTTAAAAAAGCTGAATATCTCAAAAACGAACGGATACATTTTTGCGAAATTCGGCATGATAAAACAATTTAGTTTATAAAATGAAGAAACGTAAAAGCCAACTGTGGTTTTGCTTGGAAAAGCCGTTAATTTTTTAGGAGGCATAGTGCCACTTTAATGGTAAAAAGTTTGAACTCTTTACCCCTTAACAAGGTCAAATTTTGTTTTGAAACATTATTTTAACCGATTAACTGATAATAAAGTTGTAAACAGCAGTTTTGTAATGTTTTTATTCGTTTCACAAATCCAAACATTAAACAGTTTACAATATTTCATCAGAACAAAATTATATAAGTCGAAAACTGAAAAACCAGAAATGAAAAATAAAAAAACTATTAATTTAGAATTCTTTTCTTCTCATCAAGGAAAAATAGAAGCTTATGCGGAGTTTATATTTATGGAAAAATTCATTATTTAACGCAAGTTAGAAATACAAATTTTATTAACGAAAGCAATTACGTGCACCAAGATATTTAGGTTTTTTTTACGATTTTCTCTTTTTTTTCTTATAACTGATAAGAAACGTCTTATCGTCAAATTTACACTTTTTATGTTGCACTGGGTACGTTGCTTGCAAATGTCAACTTTGACTGCCCATAAATCAGTTAATTTTTGGTTTTTTACAAAAACCAAGCATGCAGTTGTTTGCTTTAATATATTCTTAATCGAACGTTTTTAACAGAAACCTTATTATGCATAGCGCAAAAAACAATTTTTGGCCAAGATTTCAGGTCAAATGACATATCTTACTAAATAACCATTAAATAAAACACAAAAAGAATAAATTGTGCATTTTTCTTTTTGGAGTATTTAAGCCTTATATCAAGCTTCATTGAGATCAGTTTATCCACATAAAATTTTTTAATTTCCACTGCTATCATCCCAACGGGCACAGTTTGAAAGAACGCATAGGAAACATTGCTACAGCCTTTGAGGTGTGCATAATGTATAAAAAAACTTATTTAATTTAATTTAATTTGGTGTAAGATTATAATATACGAATATAATATAATCAGGCATGTTCTGAAAATCACAAGATTTAAAATCACAATTGTGGTTTGATGGTGTTCTGAAAACCACAAACGTATTAACTTTTCGTTGTGATTTCACCTCTTCGAAAACACAAGAAAACAGCTGGTATTTTGTTTTAGTTTGACGAAATTTTTTATGTATTTAAAATTATTAGTGTTTTTCTTAAAATATAAAGTGAAAATAAATTAAAAGTATTGTTTTTATAAAAAAAATAAAAAAAACTGATAACAAAAAAGTAAATGCAAAATCACAAAGCAAATAACAATATTTCTTGCAATAGAAAGTGTCTTTAATTTTTTCATAATTTTATAAATTCTTTGGTGCCAATTGCTAATTTTGTAATAGAAATCAATAAAAAACATTTTAAGGTATTCATATTATTAATTTACTGCGAAGTTCAAAATAAAGTGGTTGAAAAAATAACCAAGTGATACTAAATCGGCAGGCATTTAGCTGACTGCTTTAAAATCACAAAAATTTTAAAAGTTTTGTATGCAGAACAGCTTTCTTGTGATTTTAAATCACTTTCACAAAAAGTGATTTTTAGAACATGCCTGAATATTTCAAAATTTATCGATGAAAGAAATTATTGACCAAATGCCTATAAGGGGTCAAAATTACTAAACGTAAGCTGATATAAAAGACTCTTCGCCACTCTGGGCATTTCCAATTAATCAATTGGCTGTGTTATATTTTTAAATAAAAGTTTTGAAATATCCAGTTTCTTATTCTTATTCTTCTTTTTTTTTTTTTTTTTGTGGGCTAAAGGAACCATAAAGTCTTTTGATTTCTTTTAACTTAAGGTTACGAACATTTTCCGGGAACTGAATTATTATCTTTTAAATGCAATGCTTTTTTCAATAATAAAAGGCAATTGATTAATTGAATGTTTAAAACTCCTTCATCTATAATTTCAGCAACTGTACATTAATACTAGTCTTCTTTAAAGTCACCCACTGTGCAGTCATTTAGCCATTAATAATAACGCAAATATATTTTGTATATTAATGGCCGGATATCCTCTTGCCAAGTACGGCAAGGCTTGCAATAACTTGTAAAAAATGTTAACAATTGTTAATGCTTTTTATAACTAATACGAGTTACAATGATGCATATAAAATAACTTTGTGTGTAGAGTCACTGCCTTTTTTTGCAAGCTGATTTAATAATCGCGGCTACGCACATATGTAGTATTATGACGCTAGAATATTACTTTTTATTTTATGTTTTATGAGAAGAGCTATAGATATTCAAAAAAGAACAACTAACGTAAAATGGCACACTGGAAAAGAAAAAATTTTTTATATTTATTTTCGTATTTTAAGGTGCTATTTTTAAAAAAAAAAATTTGCTGCTTTTTGAATATATTAATTGTTAATTATTGTATCAAGTCAAATAACAAATACCTTAAGTATTTGTCGTGACTACATTTAAGTAAATAATTATTGTATTCTACACTTTTCTACATTTTTATTTTAAAAAATCATGTTTGAATTTCATTAATTAATTACACATAAACGTGCTTTGATTACAATTTTTGCAGATTTGGTTTTTTTTTTAAATTGTGTTTTTACCCCTTGGAATTATTAGCCATTAATACGTATTAAGTTTATTTGGGTGAAAAAAATTATAAAATATTCATTACTGGTTTTTGTGTAAATAATAATGGTGACACTAGTGTGTATTATTGATTACTAAAGGTGTTGAGTTAGACATATTTTTACCTTAAACACATGAAAAAATAAACTAAATATTTACTTGGTTTGTTTGTTTGTGTCCAGCAACAGTCTAGACCTCATAAATTGTATTAAAACTTAACATTATTTTAATACGTGCGTAAGATACCAATTTATATGGCGAACTGATCAAGTGTTTAGGGAATTTATAAATAAATTTAATTTTTCGTTGTTTGTTACACATGCAATTTTGTTATTATTTTTTATTATAAAAAAAAATAATTAAACAAAAAAAAAACCCCACACAGATTGTTTGTATGTATATCTCATTTAATGTTTTTTTAATATTGTATGAGTAATATTGTCAAAATGTCAGACTTGCGAATTTAGGCAATATGTCATATAATGTTGTTGCCGAATTTAGGCAATATGTCATATAATGTTAACATGCTTGACTATAAGAGGCTGGTGTAAAATATAATTTCTTTCCATTATTAACTGTGGAAAAGTGTAAATACAAAAAGATTGTAATTTATAACCACATCAATTATGAATATATTCTGGATGCTTAATTATAGGGAAGTAGATTTACCTATGAATGTCTGTACGTGTACGGATTGAATTTTTCCCAAGGCACCCAAAGACCGAAAGAAAGTTAAAGCTCATCAATCTGTCAGATATAATTTCAAAAATTTTATTAAAAAAAGCAGTCCAATCAATATTTTACAAAAAAAGCGTATTGAGTCATTTTATACAATTAAACTTCTTTATTGTAACTGTACAAATAAGAAAGTTTTGTGCTTTGTTATATTGAAAAACCGAAACTTCAGAAAAAACTCTAGATTACTTGGTAGTTGGAATTTCACAAAAAGTTTGAAATTTCTCCCAAACATAACATAAGTATTTACTAAAATGTCACAAAAACGTTAAACCTTATTGAAAATTTTGAAGTTTCATTTAAAATCGATAATTCAGACGAAAAGCTCTAGATTTTACAACAATCACAAATAAACGGAATTTCAAAAAAAGAAAAGTTTTTCAAAGTCGGTTGAGAAATGACTGAGTTATGCGTTCACAAACATAAAAAAGCAACATTGATTGATAACCTCCTTTTTTTTAAAGTCGGTTAAAAATACTTTAAGATTTTTCCCTTAAAATATGTGTAAATCTTTTTAATAATGTATCGCTTTTGTGGTAATTTAATGTTTATATTTCCATATCTATTTTATAAATCTGACGCCGTAACAATTTAGATCTGAAGACCACATAAACGATTATTTAAAAGTAAATATTTATTGCATATATCTTTGTAAGGCGCTTTGACTCAAAATAAACTGACTAAGAGTGAGAAAGAGATTTTCTTCTATTTTTGCCAAGATATTAGAACACTTTTATAATGGATCCATCATTTTTAGCTGCATGTTTTAAATTGAATTCTTTTTAAGGAAAACGTAAATCCATATTTCAACAAATCTCAATAATAACAAAATCATATTATTATGCTTCCTTTCAAACTCACAAAAATATTCACTAACTTTTAAGTCGTTTGAAAACCAAATCTTGAATCACCTTAATTAGAAAAATAATAGACACTCATTGACAAAATATTATCTTTACTTAAGTCATTGTATGTCCTGGCACGGAAATAGTTTTAATATTAAATAATGTTTTCATAATGATTATAATAGTAAAATAAGTTTGTTACAAGCTTTACTAAATAGAATTCGATTCTCTCAATATTTATTTGTAACAGAAGACCTCAAGATAAAATTTTTCATCTATTAGTTTCTTCATTGCAGAATCAAAAGTGTTACCTAACTCAATTAAATCCAAACGGTCCCTGTAGTGATTTTAGATTTTTAACAAGTCTTATTTAGCCTGTTTAGCAATGAGTGTTATCAATAAATGCCGGTCGAATATTCAAAAGGCCTCAGGCAAAAAAATTAGAAACAAAAAATAATATAGATTCTTTATAGTTTATTGAAAACAAAAATATGTCGATTATTGATTGAGTGAGCAGAATAACAGCATGTGGTCTAATTCATTTAATTGCCAAGCAATTGCAACAATAATAAAAACTACATGAACAACACAAGTTGCAGTATCAATAAATGGCAAACAAACAACAATACATAAAATTTCACACAATAGAAAGAGGTAATAAAAAAACAAAAACAAAAGGGAAATGAAAATGAAAACGCTTTCTAGCCTTGTTGTTGCCTTAAGTGGCATAGAGCTGCTGTTGCAGCTTATAACTATTGTTTTCAAATGTTGTTTAGCATGGCAGTGGTAAGATGTTGGCCTCATGATAAAACGGTATTGGCAGTAATCGCAACAGCCACAACAACAAGTAAAAAGAAAAAGTGGCAAGAAATGTGGAAAAAGGTAAATTATGAACAATTTTATGTCTAGAAGGCATTCCACAACAGGTAGCTTTTGTAGACAAGTAGCAGCAAAAGCAATTGGAAAACTCAACAATATTAATATTATCAACAGCAGAATATTTTTTTTTGCTGCCATTAAGGCTATTTTATGTAAAAATTTTATTGTAAAATATTGCAATCATTTGAAGCCAAAAAGCACCGCCTGTGTGCTGGTAGTTAGTGATAAGTTAAACAAGTTGCCACTGTTTATTATTTTTGTTTATTTATATTAAAGCAAAGCACAGAAGTTTATCAATCATTTTTAATTACTCCATAATAATATTTTGTTTCAAACAATTTTTTTTTACCCACTGATATTTTATATGAGCAGCATCGAATGTCTTATATCCAATGATTCGCTTTTCCTTTGGCTATCTGTATCAGGAAAAATGTTAAGTTCCCTTTTTTAGAAAGCATGAAAAAATTCTTCTTTCAACAAAAATTAGATGAAGAGTTAGAGATTAATATGGGAACATTTTGTTGCCATATTTATGTCCGGCATTCAGGAGTTTATCGCGGGCTTCCTGGAAGTACAGATCCGGATTTAATTTCCATTTATCCTGAGATACCACATGTAGCCCACCGCCCTCTTAATGGCCGATATAACATGATACTTAGGAAAACAAGTTAGAGCTCCGTTGAAGACAAAAGAAAAAATAATGGCGCCATACCAGTAAAATTTTATAGAAAAACAACTGTCAAAAAGCTTTAAAAACAATGTGGCAGTGATGACAGCAGTATTGAAACACAAAACAAAGTAAGATTACTTTGTATGTCTATTCAAACTAAAATATGATATGATACCCATAAGCAGGCAATTTTAACCTTGAAACATTTACAACAGCTAATGAGCAAAGGTTAGATAACAAAAAAAAAAAAAAAAAAACAAATCAATAATTAAAACGCTTAATGAGGCAGTAAAAAAGTACGAATATAACAAAATAATAAAAAACAAACTGCAACATTGTATCATTATAACAATTTCTATTTTTGCCTTAATCATAGTTGTGATAAATCTTCACTAATAAGTATACAAAACATGGCAGTAACAACACAAGTTTATTAATATTTCCAATTCCTCTTGTATGAGAAAAAAGAAAAAACATTGAAAGGGCATACATATTTAACAAATGAATACGGCAAGTAAATGTAGCGTCGATATTTCAAGTGAGTGTGCAACATGATTAAAAACTAGTACTAAAGCAGCCTAGCTTTGTTTGCTTGTATATACTATCAACATGTTAGCAACACGGCCTACGAAGACGAAAGGTTGGCCTAATGAGTCTACAACAAAGACTTGTTCAACAAGCGTCTCATTAGGTGTAATATAAATAATGTCAAGGTATTTCTACAGAAAACAAACTTGCAAATAATAAGTATTTGATAGTTGTAACAACATTTTCTAGAATCTCTTATCCATGATTAACAGCAGCCTATAAACGTCATTTCCTGGGGAAATATAGAATGCTTTAATGCTCTGACAGTTGAAAGTGATAAATTCCGTGATATTTTCAACCAGTATAATGGTTTTGGCCTTGGTAGTGCTTAATATTTCTTCAAACGAGCCTTTGAATTACAACAAACAAAAGCAAAAAAACAGGACTTCAGCACACTTGATACAATTATAATTTTTCTCACATAATTAACTTCTTTAGACAACCAGTAGAATATTTCGTAGAACTACAAACAGAAAAAATCTATTATAGTGAAAGTTTTATATTCCTTTCTTGCTCAGTATATCAATGTGATGCAATTTATTCAATTAATTCTTTTAAAATTCCCACCCACTTTTATGTATGTGTTTGAAAGTTTTAGCAGTTCTGTTCATTTTTTAGGTGTGTATTAGCTGCAATAATTAATTATTTTGGCTTCAAAGCTTCATCTAATGTTTACAACAAAATGAACATGTTGTTGTTTATAGTTAACAAACCTATATCCGTGAAGTTAAAAGCCAGAGTCTTCCGCATTTTCAAAAATTCAAAACATAAAAATCTCAAATTTGTTGTTCCACTTATATAATTATGTGTTGTGTATTTGTATGTGTATGTGTGCATGAGTTCATTTGTTTATTTCATAAATAATTCATTTCGAATTAATGTAAAGCAATCATTTCCTTTACATACAAATAAACACAGTCATATTTATCTGGAATGGCCTCATTTTTATAACGTGTGCAACCATATGGTTGCATTCATGCATATGTAAATCGTTAAATGTCAAAACAAATTATTTAAAAAAGGAAAAGTATTAGCAACAAATGAAATGAATTAACATAAATAATATTTATAACCCTTTGGGAATATTTGTTCGATTTAGAAATCATTACAATGGAAATATTTATAAATCATTTTACAATATGTCAGAAATACAGATTGTAGCTAGACTAGGCGGCTAAACATATAGACAGTAGAACAAAAAAGTCAGCAGGTTTTTTAATACATAGCTGCAAATATAACCATTATTCTCTTTATTGTTCTATATAAGCTTTAAAATAGTTTTTTATAGTTTTATAAGTCTTAAATATATTACACATGGGTGCAAAGTTATTCCATTCGATGTTGATAGATTTTCATCTTAACCTCTACTAAACTTATTACAATATCGAATGCGAACCATGATTAATTCTAACATTTCAAAGTAACTAACGAGTTAATTAAAACGAACAAGTAAGAGTGCTTTATTCGGCTATGCCGAATCTCCACCATATATGTAAATCTAGTTTAGTGAAGTAACTTCAAACAAAAAAGCAAAAATTGTGGTGACAGAGATATAAGAAATAAGAAAAAAATAAGATGCTTCTTAAAAATACGGTGCACAACCGTACTTTTTTATGAAAAGTTCAGAGGCCCATAACTCGGAAAATATAGGCGAGCTCCAATTTATTCATTTGATGTTTTTTTTTCTTATTTTTAATATTTCTATCGTTTCGTTCGTTTGTCTTTTGATTGTTCCAAATGGTATCGAAAAGTTAGAGGCAGCCGTTGTTGGTTTTCTGCTGCATCGAAAGTCATAGACCGATCTTGGTGATTTTTAGTAGAAATATTTTCGAAACTGTGTCTGATCGCTTGGTGTACTTAGATTTTCTCTAGCTTGGCAAAGTTGATTTCAACCCAAACACCGACGGACATCGTTCAATCGACCTCGCTATATATAAGAATTCAAAATATATATATGCTGTATGCGCCTACATGAAATTATTAAAGTTACTATTTGCATATAGAAAAACAATTATTAATCGTTTCATAGAAATTAAAAGCAGCTATAAATATAAGCTTAATCAGAATAAAATGATTATTCTAAATGGTCTTGTTTCGCTGTTTGAAAACATAAATACCCTTTTTTCCTTGGGGGAATATGTATATCTACCCGCGTTTCAAATTTCATTCAAATCGGTTCAGTCGTTTAGCCGTAATTGGCGCACGAACAAATAAACCAGCAAACAAACAAACAAACTTTATAAAATATATGCTAGACATTAGATTACTACTCCCGGTTTTTTTAAGTACAGAACTGATGAAAACATTAAACACAACAGCAAACAGAGGTATTTTGCTTCTTGCTGCAGCCACTGAAATGTTACTGCACACGCAGTAACAAACTGCCGCTTAATAAAACATATTTTTCATTATTCCTTTTTTTTTAATATTTTAAATGCCTATTTTCCAATATGCATGTATGGAGTATAAGAATAAGAGAAGCACAATAATAGTTTTGGTTGCGATTAGCTCTTCTAAAATACGGTCAAAAAATATGGAAACGTGCAATTTTTTTTAAGAAATTGATTTTTTGTGTTCGAATATATGGATATGTTTTGTTGTTATAGTTATATGTTTGTGAATATACATTAACACAAGTTGTACGCCGCACAGAAGAAGAAGAAGAAGGCAGCCAAAAAATCAGATTTTTGTGATTACCGATCTTAGTGTTTTCTTATTCATTTGAAAATAAATATCAGTTAACTTCCAGAGGTAAAAATTTAGAACTCTGTTCCAACTATAACATACTAAACAGGGGGATCCAAAATAGACTTTCCAAATATTTTGTTAAAATGATTTTTTTTTTGTTTTAAAAGATATTATATCAAAATAAGCTTTTTTAATTATGTTGCTTGTTAGTTATCTGTGCTAACAAATTAAAGTTGTTACGTTTTTGAGAAGTTTTTAAATTTATTGTATTAAAAAAGGTCAAAATTCTTCAAAAATATCGTGCCTAATAGCACATAACTCCCTTCCGTCAAACCACGTCAAAAAGATATTTCTCTGTCTTACAACCCAAAAACCTCCCCTACACACATGTACCCTATTATATATGCGCCAGGTTGCGCCCGTGTGCAACAGAGGAATTTTTCTGAAGAAAGGTCAGGTGCACAAAAATTCTGAATATCTACGAAATTAAAAAAAAAAATTCTACACAAAGGTAAAGCCATTTTTTTTAATCTCCTTGAAAGATGGCGTTTAAAACTTTTGCGATGGAATCTGGTGATATACAAATGCACTATACTCGTATTGTACCAGTCACATTTGCAAAATCTAAATATTCAATGAAATTTTGGTTACTTATTAGAGTTGGTAATGGCATATACATAATAAAATAATAAGATCATAAAGAATTGTGAATCCAGAATAATGAAATAATTAAAAAGGAAGTTTTAAATAAATAAAGTTTCAATAATTGCTTAATACTGTTATAAAGATCTTGTTGATATTTATTAAAAAAAAAGATGAACGCGATATAATGATGCACATACTGAGCAATTAATAATTTAAGATATCGCTCCTTTTTTGCAACATAGTCATATCTCAAAAAATTAAACATTTATAGTTACTTAAGCAAAACTGCTCTTTTAGACCTTCTGTATATGTTGAAAAAAAATCAGTTTTATATCCCAAGCTGAACCGAAGTTATAGCAATTGCAATTGCGGCAATTAGATCATAGGACTTATGTCTTGAAAACTTAAATATCATTTTTCCAAGTTCAAGTTTTTTTGAGTATGAAAGCGGTACCCTGAGTGCTCTCGAATAAACGTTACATCAAAAGAACTTATTTTTAGAGCTTATCTACAGCCGTGGAAAAATGTGGCAAAAAGGGTCGACCAGAAAAACCAATTGATGACTGTAGTAAAAGCTCTAGAAGACCTACGCTTGAGAATATCAATGAAAGAATAATTTGCACCAAATTCAAGCATCGCAAAAAAAGAAAAATGAAACAGAAATAATTGAAAAAATAGTTCAAGCAACACCTAGGCGTACAAAGAGGATTTTAAAAAGCATTTCTACACCAAGAGAAGAAAAATTGCGGAATTTTCGCTGAGTATCGTGATTTAGTTTCTGTCAAGAAAGAATGTTTGCTGCCACAAACTTCTATTAGGGATACTTTAAGTTCAGCAGAAATAAAATTGCAAGGTCATCTTGAGCAAACCGCAGAGTGATTGCTAAATACACTTAATAGTGGGCATTTGAAAAATCTCGGAAACAGCAGTATTATTTTAATTTCTATGTGTGGATGTGATGGAGCAATGTAATGCTGAAAATTGTTTAGATGTTAATTTATTTACTCTATCTTTCGTTCCGCTACGCCTAATAAAAATTTCTACCAGTCTAGCGCCCGCAACTAGATATATGGAAAAAAGAAATTCCCTCATCAACAAAGTATTGTAGCCCATAAAATTTGCATACAAAAAGAAAACAAAAGATGTCATAACTGAAGAAGTTAAAAGATGAAAGATCAAATTAAGCACCTTCAACCCGTAATATTTAAATTTAATGAGCAAGACATCTGCAATTTTTCATGAAACTAGCATGACATTTCTGTTTGTTTGTGAAGCAGGAGGAGTACGCAATATGGTATTGCTTGAGTTTTGAGGGGTTACTGTTGCTGGTGTGCCTCAAAAAATTGCATAGTGAAAATCTGGACAATGTGTCTAACAATATTTGATGAAAAAGTTGCGCAAGCTTTAATGGAAACAAAGTCGTCGTCAAGCTGCATTATTTGCCAAAAGACATCAAGCCAATTAAATCAACCTCCAGCACAAGACGATAGCTTTGAGGAAGCTAACGAATTTGGATTGTCGCCTCTTAATACTAGGATTCGTTTTATAGAGCATATTCTTAAATTGGGTTGTGATTTGGAATTTAGTCCTTTAAACGAAACTATAAGAAACAGTAAAGAAAATGCAGAAAAAGAAAGAAAAAAAAAAGTACAAATCCAATAAAGATATTTTCAGTTACGGCTTATAATCGACCAACCAAAACAAGGAGAAGGAAATTTCAATGATGCAAATGCAGCAAGAAGACTTTTTTCAGATCCAGAAACTGCAGCATCTATCACAGGTGTAGGTTATGAGTTAATAAGACGATATAAAATCATATTACAAGTCTGAGCATGCAGCAGAAAGATAAATGCAAAAAAATTTTTAGATTACGGGGAAAAAATCATTCAACATAATATGCTACCAATAGCAGATCTGTCTGATGAAGCGCAAGAATAAAAGATCAAGACCACAGATTCCTTCGCAAACACGGAACAAGAAAAATGTCTTGACTTTGTACTAATGAAGACCTTATCACTATTTTGTTATGTACTTCAGATCCTTATATGTCTAACATTCGACAAAAATTGAAAACAAATCCAGTCGAATTATAAGAGGAGGTTAATCAACTAGAAGATGAAAATCAATGCTATTTAGAAGAAATTTTTACTAAAATTGCTTAATGTACAGTGGCTCTTTGATTTGAAAGTATACGTTCGTATGTATGTAAATTAATCAATATATATTGTATAAATTTTTATAGAAATATTTAAAAGTAAAATAAAACATCAACCTAAAAAGGAATTTTTCATTAAAACTTTTCGTTATTAAGAAAATTTTAACTTTTTAAAAATTTTAAATTTTTTACTTCAAAAGCAACCCTTGGCCTTTGCTGCTTTTACCCTGGAGTTAATGTCGACGTCGTTGACGGTGTCAAATGTCAAAAAAAAAGTTGAATCGTATGAAATTGTATGAGAGCAGTTAATCTCAACGCGTTGCAACGCCGTAAAAGTTCAATCTGTTTCAACTTGTTCGGCGTCGAAACGCCGTCAACGACGTCTACATTAACTCCAGGGTTAAACTTAAAAATATTACTGGGATAAAATTTGGCGTTTCCTGATAAGATTTAGTTTACAAAACTATTAATTATTATAATTTGTAACAACAACAATAGGACATATGAAAAAAAATTTTTAATGTTTCAACATTCTTTGTTTTATACTCAAATTCAATTAGTAATGATGGCGAATATTAAACCATTTGTAACTTTTTTTTTGTGTCGGTCGACTTTTATTCTTTTTATCCAAATGAAAGTACAAAATCCCACCTACCAAACAGAAAAAAGCGCATATAAAAATTCCGATCCAATCAAAAGTTACGCATTTTTGGATGCCACTGTGCGACGTTTATTTTGTCGACAGAGTTAATTAACAACGCAAAATTTATAGTTGCAACATACTATTCTGTTTAATCTTTGAAATTTTGCAAGTATTTGTGTATCTTAATTTTTTGTAGTATGTGTTTTTCCACTCCTGGGCTTCGTCTGACAACTCTCCAATCGGTAAACATTGATATATTTAATTAAACTTTACCATGAGCCAAAATCTTATGATTTTGCTAAAAGTTAGGAAGTTTTTGATGCATTATCATCAAACTTTAGCCATTTACCATTTCTCTAGAGCTTATAACATTTAGGATAACTGCCACCCTTTTTATAATATTATTGTCGACCCCAGTAATTCGGGTTGTTACATCATTTTCAAAAATGCTCTGGACATATTCAGCCTAATTATAAAAAAAAATTCCGTGTGACTTCTTTCACTTTTCTCTTATATCCAATTATAAATTTTTCCCCTAAACATAAAAATTATATGAAAATAAACAAAAAAAAAACTCCCACGGGTTTAAAAGTTAACCGAAGTCTTTAGCAGAAAGAAAATTGTTGAATAAAGAAAAGATTACGGGTTTAGCTATCGCACAGTAGTTTGAAAACGATTTATTTTGGGCACAATTCGGTACCTTATCAACCGCTGAAAGGATCTTAATGAAATTTCACACAGGCAAAATTGAGGCAAATGGTCGGCCCCCTAAGATAACGGGTGGCTTCTGGGTAGGCCCCGGAAGTAATCCCAAATCTCGCTGGATCCACAGAAGAAAAACTAAGATAAAATTTAATTTCGCTATTCGAGTTTTTAATAATTTAATTATGAAAAAGCGTAGTATTTTTGGTGAAGTCTTGAAAAATATATTATTGTTATATCTCTTAGTTCTAATATATTTGGTAAATTTTAGATTTTGCTGCTATATTTTTGCGAAAGCCATATAAAAGTGACATTAAAAGCTTTTCTTCTTTTATCCAAACAAACTTTTACTTTTTACCGTTCAATAATAACAATTTCTATAAAAAAATTATTAAATTTTCATCTCTAAAAATGCAGTTTCAATGTTTTTTCACAGTCACATTCTTATCTCTATACAAGTAACAAAAACATTTTCAATTTCTTGTCTTCTGGCTTCGTGTTCTATGCCACATTCAAATTATGTTCTTCACGTAAAAAAGTGACTAGAATAGGATTAAGAACACTTACAAACACCAAATTAAAAGAAAATAATAATGTACTAAAAAAAGGAACTATTCCTGTAGCCAACAACATTTATATGAACAATTACACCAGCAGCAAATCAAAACAGAAAAAATAATTACTTTGTAATTTAACACAATGATCATGACGCGACGTAATGTCTGAGACAAGCATTTTTACAAGATCACTACACTGCACAATACAACATTAAACGCACACTTCTTACTAAAATTCGCACTGTGAAAAAAAAACTTACGACAACCAAGTCATAACAAAAAATCTCAGAAAAAGACTTAACATGCAACGCAAACAACCACATATGCATCATACAATACACCAAACAATCGGATAGAACATGGTTAAATGGAAAAAATTCCCATTATTTAACGATTAATGAGAATAAAAAAAAAAAAGAAAAATCTTCAATAGGTTTGAACAAAAACACCATAAAATAACCACGAGGCAATTCGCCACAAATTCGCATGTGATGTAAATCATTTTAATAGTAACTATTTGTATCATGACACTAATAGTAGTACTAATGATTTTTATAGAACGTACTTATAAGATATTCAAATTAAATCTCATAAAAATGCATCATGGAAAAATTTTATGATAATTGAAAAAAAAAAAATTAAAATAAATTTTTTGTATTAAAAAAAGTTTCAAAAAAAGTATCTTCTAGACATAACATATGAGGAATTCAATGTTCTTTCTTAACATATTTCTATTTAAAAATGAAAGGCCTGGTCTGCAATGACATTAACTAAGTTCTACGACTCTTAAAATTATTTTGGATCAATAATAGTGTAAGCGAGTATAAATTTCCTGGTGAAAAATTTTTATAATTTTACTGCTAATTTTTGTAACCATTTTAATGGATATCGAAGAATATAATAATATATAACCAGTACCGTGAATAAGTACACGCAGAAAAAAAACATGGTTATTATATGGTCACAATAACCATATTATGTTCTTTGTAACAATGTATAGTTGCGGAGAACAAATTAAAGTTGTTTTCACCAAAACTTTAGTCACGACAAACATTTTTTAATAAATTTTAACGATTATATGGTTACTGTGCACAAAAAATGCAACATGGTTGGTTTTAACTTAAAAAAATTTGAACCACAACCAAAGTAATATAACTTTTTAAAAATAATATAAAATATTTAACCATAACATATTATTATTAATCAAAGTATGGTTAAAAGCAACAGAATAATGTTTACGCTTAAAAAAATTTTGTTGTAGTACTTGACGGTTTAGTAATTTTTCTGGTGGCTAAAATTTGAAATTGTTTTTGATTGTTAAAGAAATTGAAAAAAACAAAAATTTATGTACAAAATAAATAATTAAAAATAAAATGCAAAATATGAAAACAAATAAAAAGGGTGGTTGCCTTAAAAAAAAAAGAAAGAAAAAAAAAAGTTGAAGTAAATATGTATGTATTGTAAGCATATAAATCTTTATTTTTGTGTTTGAAGCATAATTGTGAAATCATTTATTTGTTATTTTAAGCAAATAATTGATTTTTTTATGAATTTATGTTTTTAAATAAATTTTATGACAAATCATTATTAATCGTTTTTTATATCAGGAAAATTTTGCACTTGCGAGACTATATTATAATTCAATTATATTTCATGACATTTTCCGCCATATTATTATATTTTAATTTAACCATTTAATGTTTATATTTGAACATAATTTTGTTTATACTTTGGACAACAATATGTTTGCAAATTTAACAATACTATGTTTTGTTAGCAACCATATAATGCAACCATATTATGTTGCTCCTAGATTATGGTTTCCTCAACCATATTTTTTTTTAAGTGTATCCTGTGAACTGCACAAACTGTTCAGTATGGTATCGTTAATCGTTGAAAACATTAAACAAATTTTATATATGCATACAATTTACTAATAAGTCACCGCATCACACAAGATGCAAGAAAAGTTAGGTATGTCAAAAAAGTCTTTGCAAAACTGCTATCACGACTAAGACTAGAGGAATAATCGATGAGTAAAGTCAAAGGTTGGCCTTTCATGTAAATTTTAGTAAGAAAAGTCCTATTTAAAAGTAACAAAAAGAAGCAAATCATTGAAGAGTATTGTGTATGATCAGCAGTACAAAATAAAAATAAATTTTTAGAATGTATAGAAGTTGTCGCTATTTGCTTTTCAATTTTGATTAATTCCACAAATGAAGTCGCTAATAATTATTAATTTTTTAATAATTTTAATAATTATTTTGTCAATTAAATTTTTAAGAAATAAAGAAATTTTAGAGACAGTCATTTAATTTAGGAGTAATTTCGCTTTGGGAATTAATTTTCAATAACATAAATTCATGCTGGTAGCACTTCTAGTTAACTTTTGTTTTTTTTTTCCTTTAAAGATATCTACCAATTGAAAACTAATCTAAAACGTTAATACAGTTCCGTTCTATCATTGCAAAAAAAAATATTTAATTTTCTCTTGTTGTAATTTTGGGTTAGAAAATAGAATTAAAGATTAGAAGAAAGTTAACCTGTTTAAGTATCGAATCTTCTAATTAAAATATAACTACCAACATTAACAAGAAATAAATTTAAGTACAATCATTATTTATTATTATTTTTTTAATGTTTTAACGTCTACATCAATATCGCTAATATTGCTGGCATTCAATTATGGCCCTTAGAAAAAAAAGCGGAAAGTTTCATGGTAAATCAAAAGAAGAGCTCAAGGGTGACATGTACCCACTACCTTGTTATTTTTGCCATTTTCTGTAATTGCGATTACTTGTGTGGCAAGTTATAGTTGAAGGTTTACGGACTCGATACAAACTGTCATCAGTTTTATAAAGTAGCTAGCAGTGCCCACGACTTCGTCTGCGTGTCGTTTCTAATTTTCTGAAAATTCAAATTTAACTATTTATTTCAGATTTCTGTAGACAGTGTTAAAAAATGACAATTGTTTTAGTACCATTAACCGGTAAAATTGGGTTCTTTCAAATTTGTATCTCTATTTTGTCTGCGGAACGCTCTATTTGTACGAAAAAAAGTATTCTTTATTGGAATCAAGGTTCTAAGGGACCTCCTTACAAATTTTTGTTCAAATCCATTCAATAGTTTTTACGTGATACTAACACAGACAGACGGACATACGGACATTTAAAAAATAGGTGTTTTGTATTTTATATTGATTACTATCTACATCAACATCAAAGTTTTAAAAAAGTTTTTCATTTTATTATATGTATAGATTAAGACAAACGCCATTAATTTTGCTGCAAACGTGTCTAATGGTCATACTATTGCGTTTTTTTATTAATCCCTTTACTGCAGGTGGAAAATTGGTATATCTTATCTTGTCATTCCGTTAGCAATTTCTACAATATCCATTTTCGACCCAATAAAATGTTTATATTCCGTCCGTCTATCCATCAATGTTTGTTTTAAAATCATCTTTGCTA
Organism: Gymnosoma rotundatum; assembly: GCA_916610165.2. Classification (NCBI taxonomy): domain Eukaryota; kingdom Metazoa; phylum Arthropoda; class Insecta; order Diptera; family Tachinidae; genus Gymnosoma; species Gymnosoma rotundatum. Next base: position 82,725,965 of record OU744336.1, read on the forward strand.
AGACATTAGGTGAGCTAGAGAGAATTCAAATACGCCAATCGATCGCCTGCCTCTAAGTTTTCTATAAAACTTGGAACAACGAGGTAACTCCAAACAAAAAAACAACTATGTTGGGCGAAAGAGAATTAAAAAACAAGAAAAAAAAACACCACCTGAAAACATCGGCGCTCGCCCATATTTTCTGAGTTATGGGCCTCTAAATTCTTCATAGAAAAGTACAATTGTGCACCATATCAATCAATATGGGTATCATTTAAAAGTTTTTGAAGAGATCTTTCAGAAAATAACGAAATAATTTTTAAATGCTACATCCATTAAAGGTTCCTTAATAAACTAATCTAGTTTTTATATATAGGTGAAGACATATAAGATTCGGTATAGCCGAATATAGCACTCTTACTTGTTTTTATTTTTATTTATTTGTTTATTGCACCCTTTACACAATTTCTCCACTTCAAACACATCATTACAATTTTTTTTTTAAAGGAAGGAATAATTTTAGGAATAACAGCTTTAAGATCTCAAAAAAGAGCCTAGCAATATATGTAATATATAAAGTCTGCGATCTAACACTTTCCCAAAAACATATTAACGAATACAGTTACTACTGATTTTTGTACTTTAATTGCCCGTTTTTCACTTTTTCAACGTTATGCAAATTTTGAAAATATATATATTTCTACATATTACGAGGGCTGCTAAATATATTTCTGGCCTGGCAACACTGAGTGCTGCCAAGTGCAATCTGACATTTCCATTGAAAAGTTTGTAATTTTTAAGCATAATTGTACTCAAAACGTTTTGACGTACGACCATTATTTGTGTTGTTTAAAGTGACTTGAAAAAATTAATATAGAAAAAAATGGAATTAACTCGTGAACATTTTCGTGCCATCATTTTTCACAACTTTCGACGTGGATTATCACGATAAGAGTGCATTGATGAACTTAAATCTTTATATGGCGATGAAGTACCATCCTATAGCACTGTGAAAAATTGGTATAATGAATTTAATCGTGGCCTAAGCTCGCTCAAAGACGAATTCCGTGAAGGTCGTCAAAAAACGGCTGTTGTGCCAGAGCACATTGATGCCGTGCGTGAACTCATAATGCAAGATCGACATGCGACATACCGAGAGCTAGAGACATCCTTGGACATTTCTTCCACCAGCATACATTCGATACTGCATGAACACCTGGCCGTAAAAAAGGTTTGTTCTCGTTGGATCCCGCACAATTTGAAAGTCGCTCAAAAAAAGGCTCGTGTCGATTGGTGCAAAGAAATGTTGCAAAAATACGATTGCGGTGCTTCAAAAGACGTCTATAAGATCGTCACAGGTGACGAATCATGGATCTATGCGTATGAGCCCGAAACGAAACAACAATCGACCGTGCGGATCTTCAAAAACGAGCAAAATCCAACGAAAGTTGTTCGTGGAAGAAGCACTTCGAAGCAAATGGTCGCCTATTTCTTCGGCAAAACTAGTTATGTGGCGACTGTTCCGCTTAAGTAACGTAGGACGGTCACTTTTGAATAGTACACTACAATTTGTTTGCCTGAAGTAATCGGAGAAATTCGAAAAACCAACAAGATACATTGTTCACCATGACAATGCGAGCTCTCACACATCGGCTCAAACCAGAGCGTTTTTGACCGGCCAAAACGTCGAATTAATGTGTCATCCGCCGTACAGCCCTGACTGGGCACCTAATGACTTCTTCTTGTTTCCGCACATCAAGAAAAAATGAGTCAACGATTTTCGTCGCCAAAAAAAGCTGTTGAAGTGTTCAAAAACCATGTTTTAGAGGTGTCTCAATCGGAGTGGAAAAAGTGCTTCGACAACTGGTTTGAGCGCATGCAAAAGTGTATAAATCATGCTGGAGAATACTTTGAAAAACAATAAAACCATTTTTGATTATAAATATTCGCATTTTTACTATTAGGCCAGAAATATATAGAGCAGCCCTCGTAGACCTTATAAATATAGATCTATCTACATAGGTTAGGTTAGGCGGGCAGCCGTGTTGCCACATACGGATACGGAGAAGGAGCGATAAATGTAGAGAAGAGCCTTCTCGATGAGGCCAGTCGGCTAAAGTGTGCGCTCATCCCCTTGAATGAGTCACGATGTCCTGTTGTAAACCCCCACTTCGCCTCAATATCTTTTTATTTAAATTATTTTATTTTACCGTTAAGAAGTGTTTCCTTTTGCGCTTTCTTAATCGGTTAAAGTTAAATAAATTCTAAAATTTTTATAATTTTCAAACTAAGCGTCTTGATATGATTTTAATATTGAGACCATTAAATCAATAAAACAATTACGATTTTTTTGTTTGAACATTGTTCCGATGGCACAATTAAAGGTAAATTAAAAAAACAATTTAAAACTTTTTTAATGTTTCCACACAATTGCTGCACCCAAAAAACAATGTGCAATGTAGGCGTATTAATATAAGCAATCAACAGCAACAAAAATTTGCCTCTCCTCACACCAACAAACCTACGTTAACGTTGCAAAAATAATAATAATACTAAAAACAAAACTGCAACATAAAGAATCCTACAAACACAATTGTTTTTTAAACTGAACAATATTAAAAAACTCCTTATCCAAAAGAAAATAAAAATAAATTTTCAATATTTAAGTAAAATAACTGCAACATTACAATAAGACGCAACGCAAGATTCTACACAACTCGTTACTAAACTGACAATATTTGATGATACGTAAACATTTAATCTGTTGTTACTTGCTTTTTTTGTTTTCTCAAACCAATGTACGTTGGAAACTTTTCAAATAAAAGAAAAGAGCGTTTTTCGTACTTTGTTATTGAACTACTTTTTTGCAAATACTTATGTTTTTTGCAGACTTCCATTAAGAAATTAAAGTGTTTAAAATTTAATAACGTAAATATAATATAATAACTAAATAATTATTTCTTCAAACGACGCGATGACATAAAGTAAAATGACATCTTTGTCTTTAAAATCATACACGGGCACATTGCATTTTATTTTAACTGCATTCAAAATTGCAGTAAATAATTAATGAAACAAATACGACAATTAATAAATTTTTACTCATACTGCAGTTTTATTTTTAATACCCGTAAATTTTCACTGATTACTGAAATTGAAATCGCGGTATCAGTAAATTCATACTGACTACTTCAATTTTTTCAATTTTAGTAAGGCAATAAAAAAGATTTACTGGTACATTTTAACCCAAGGTAAACTATTGCTTTGTAATGACCTATTTATTTAAATTGGAAATATTATTGTGTATTACAAGTGACTTGTTAACTAAATTCATAAACAGGAAGTTTATGTTTACTTGTAGTGCAAAAAAAAACAGATCAGCAATATTAACTGCAAATAGAAATTAAACAGGAGTATAAAAAAACATTTTTACTGCAATTTTAGCGGTACTGCAAAGTGTCCATATATTTTTAAAACTAAGAAAAATAAGTTCTCAATAAGGCCTGATAGGATACAATTAAAAGTTAAAACCCAAATATATTGTGCATAAGATAACTTAAGCAAACTTAAAAAATTGTGCAAGCACATTAAATAATATGTGGCAAACTACAACGTACTTAAAAAACTTTTCGTCAAGTTTCGTCAAATGTCATTTCTCAAGGCAAAGTACGAAACTGATCGCTTTTTTCAGCTGATTATGCTTTGTATCATACACTCATAAAGACAAATTGCAATGAAGACCCACATTGTTAAATTCTTATTTTTTTTTATATATAGAAAACTAGTTGACCCGGCGAACTTCGCCTCGCACCAATTTTAAGCCTTTTTTCATACAAAAAATCAATTTTCGATTTTTCCAATTTTCCGAATTTTCCGCATTTTCTATGGTTTACGCTGAGAACTTTCTATTTTCTGATTTGGAAAGCCATTAAGGATTAATTCCACGCAAAATTTCATACAAAAACTCCATTTTCGATTTTTCCAATTATCCGACTTTTCCGAAGGGATTTTCCAAAATTTTCTTCCGTTAAGAGTTTCTCCTCGAAAATACGAATAACTGACAGAAAATTTTACAGAAATCAGCCTTGCCGTTCTAATGAATTACTATACATTTTTTATACCATTTTTTTTTATTTGAACCTATATTTTTGGGCAAATTTAATTACACCTGCTTTTTATGTAGAGATTAAAATACCTTTTTCCTTGTGATTACTGTTTGCATAAAATATTATTTAGTGTTATATATTTTCTATATAAACATGAATGTTTAAATTAAAAGAACTGCAAACGATGATCACGGTAACTATTTAAAAGATCAGTGATTTGAAAATAACATTCCTCAAATCATGTTCCTCAAAAATCACGAGATTGCTCATCCCTATTTCACACTGCAAAACACACGATAAAAGCAACTACCGAAATAGATCAACAGCAGGAATAGGAATTTTACAGAATGGCAACTAAACGCAAAGGCTATTGAGGACATTTCTTAAGAGGAAACTACAAGTAACTGTAGAGACAACATACACCACGAAATTTTTGAAGTCACTAGTTTAACTAGTTTGTTGTCAAGAGGTGTAATGAAGATTGCGCGGTAAGCAAAATTGCATGTCTTGGATTTGAGTGGATGTTTTCACATATTTTCGCTGTGTTATTTGAAATAACACAAGCAACTACAATAACGACTATCAAATTAAAAGCTAACTGTACAGAAAAACTTCATGGTTAAGGAACACTTTGAAACTTGCTGAAAATTTTAAAGAGAATTGAAAAAATGGCATGTTGTAAATCTGGACATATTTAAATGCAATTTTTAATACAGAGAAAGAGTGATCAATTCCACATTACATCCACAGAAAACCAATTTTTGTCTATCTACGCTGTTCCCAAATAAAGAAGCGATTAGTAATTTTATTACTTTTAGTTAATTGATTGCTATTCTAATAAGTAAATAATTCGTCAAAAAAAATCACAAAATAATGTGTAAAGATAACTGTTCATTCTCTATGATTACTTCCAAAATCTATTACATCAATTGTCAATTTAAGTTTTTGAAACCTAAAACAAATTTGAAATATGAAGGATATTAAAAAAATATTTCAAAAAAGAAGTTGAAAATTTTTATTTGGAACATTATATAAATATTTTTCTAAATATGTACATACTTCACGTTTCACTAGTAATTTCTTTATATTTTAAACTTAATTGTAATCGTTTAAATTAAAATTAAAAATCTAAAACTGTTTCCCAGTTAACTATATAATCATAACGATTATATTTACTAATCGTCATGGCTATTTTACATCTATGGTTATATTAATGATATTTATATCATCATGATATCCAAATATATGTGCATACATATGTATTTCTATGTTTTTCTATATATAGCAATGGTTGTTTTTCTGCAACATCGTTTAAATCTAAACATATACTTTTCTTAAATTAGTTTTTATATTTGTATAATATAACTGAAATAGATGGCGTTTTGATACACACGTTGCACTTGCCATTTAAGCTTCGAATATTTATGAAACCTTTATGGCTTTGGAAAAAAATGTTAACGATTTTGACCTGAAATATGAGTTACATGACATTGACATTGACTAAACAGACATTATCATGTGTAAATAATTAAAATACAGTCTGTCAATATTGTGTTCGCACACTCAAAACAAGCACGATTTATTTAAAGTTTTTAGTAATTTTATAACGTATTTATACCTAAAATTTTATTTATGTACACATTACATAAATTAGTATATATTTGCACACATCCTGTCGAAAAAAAATTTATTGGGTTCAAAACAAGGAAGAAATACAACAAAAACAAATCTTTACTTCATTTTACACTGTCAATAAACTCTTTGCACAAAAATCTTTTGTTTCCCTTTTCGTTAATTTTTTAAGCTAAATAGTGATTTACCGTTATTATATGTGCACATTGTTCTTGACAGTGAATTTTTAAATTAGCTTGTGAATGACTTTGACTTTGCACACGTCAAAACTTACAACATTTGAAGTATTTTATATGGCTGGGAAGAGATTGTCGTATGATCCCTGCAAACATTTTCAATCGTCGAATCTTCGCCCGCGAATGGCCGGCAAGTTGTGTACAATCGCGGCGAGCAATCGCGCGATTTAAGCGATTCGCTAAAACGCTCGCTTGTGTGCCTGTGGCGATTCGCGAATAGAGATCCGCTGGCGATTCACAGTTAACGACTTGCAGGCGAATCACAAATAGCGACTTTCACTTATTTCTGCATAGGTATTTTCAACTGCATTTAAATTACGATTTCTCACTATTAATTTAGCGGCTTCTCTCTTACTTTTCAACCGCAGTGCTTTGTTTGACAACAATTTTATCAATTTATTACTTTTACACACCACACCTTTCACTGATCACTACTTATTTATTTATTTCTTTTTGATATTTTATATTTCCGATGTATTCTTATTGTCTTTTTAACAGATCACTTGTCCAACTGAAATGAAAATTTTGCTAATTACTTTTGAAAACAAATATTTATTTTCTCGTTACCTTTAGAAAACAACAAAAAATAAAAAATTCCATTGAAAGTTATGAAAAAACACAGATGACTCAATTTAAATGGATAAAGAATGCAAAAATACATTGTTAGAAATATTTCCCGTTACCGATGTACGCTCGCGTATTCATCGCTTAGTTATAAGGCATAGGCGATGGTTAGCGATTTGTATTCCCTGAGCAGAATCGCGTAATCATCGCCAAACAAACCATCGCCAAAAAATCTCAAAAATGTTTGCAGGGATATCTTTCAAATGATTTATTATAATCGCCAACTGGAAAGGAAGCTGGAAGAAGAGCTTAGTGTTATTGTTTGCCACTAGACAGTGTATCAGATCATAATAAAAATTAAATACTCGTCAATAGCAGCAAGAAAAAATCCCTGCAATATAGATAAGCGATTTTCCTTCACTATTAGGAGCCGAATTTATATTGAGACGACGTGATATTTTTTAATGAAACGAAGAAGATGTTATACTATAACGAAAGACGTCAAGGTTGAAGCGTAATCCTTTAATATCTCTGAAGCGGCAAAATAATATTCTAAAAGTTAAATTTGGAAAAATGTCTATAATGATTTGGGGCTTCTTCTCAAATCAATGAGTTAGTAACATAGCTTTTTTAGAAACAACGATGGACCCGCATCAATATTTGGACATTTTGCGAATCCATTTAATTAATAGTGCGCAGAAATTTGGTTTCATAAGGGACAAGAAACCAAATTTTAAATTCTATCAAGACAATGACCGTAAGCGTAAGTCGCACATGGTAAGAATGTGGCTACTAAATAGCTGCGGTCACGTCATCGATACACCCACCCAAAGCCCCGATCTTAATTGACGGTTGTTTTAAAAAAAACTCCAGCTATCGCTTAAAAATGAAATTTTAAAAGAGTGGAAGAAAATACCAAAGAATTATGACCTTAAGAAGGATCAATGAAAAACCGTTTACAATGTGTGGTAGATCCTATAGGTTTTCATACTTAATATTAAAAATTTTTGAGTTGAATTTCAGACTTGTCCGCTGAAACCAAAAGTGCAAGGAAATTTTTGTGCAAAGAGTTTATTAACAGTGTAAAATGAAGGAAAAATTTGTTTTTGTTGTATTTCTTCCTTGTTTTGAATCCAATATTTTTTGTTTCGACACGATGTGTGTAAATATATAAAAGTTTATGTAATGAGTACATAAAAAAATTTTTAGGTATAAATAAATAAATAAATAAAATTACTGAAAACTTTAAATAAATCGAGGTTGTTTTCAGTGTGCAACGCAATATTGACAGACTGTACGAATAATTTAAAATGTAACCGACCTTTATTCGTTTGAAGAGCGTGACTAGGTTAATCAAATAAACGTATTAAAGCGTAAATCTAATTTTTCACATTTGTAAAAGGTAAAACAAGAAACAAACAAACGAGATAAGAAACGAAAAACTAAATTTAAACTAAAGTTTGACGAATATGCCAGGAACTTTAGCAAATAAGTACAAGCCTATTAAATTAACACTCAACTGGCACTCAAACTTTAACGTGAGTAAAAATGAGAATTGGATTTAAATATTTTTAACAATTTTAATTTAATTTTTAAATTATTTTTTGAACTGTGAATATTATTATAAATGAATAGAAATTATTTTGGCTTAAGTTCATTTCTTTTTAATTTCTAAAAATCTTTTTTTAGAAAGAAAATTTATTTTACAAATGTATGCGGACGTTTTTCAAAGAAAACAAGGAAAATTAGACGCTAGCAGAATGAAATGCTGCACTTTCTGGACCACTACGACCTTCATCAGCATTCTTGGCATCTATCTACCTTAGTTGTGTATTTTTATAAACATCATCTATTTAACCAACTAACTTTGTAAATAAGAATACGAGAATATTCATATCAACATTAATTTGGTTAGACGAAATTTACACACAAACCAACGTATTTCTTTACTGTTCTCTCTGTATTTCGTCTTGTACATTTGTTTTTGCTTTGTTTCAATTATCGATTGAACACGAATGCAAATTTGTTTTTAATCATTATTACTTGTTATGAGTAAATAACATTTCATTCTAATCTAATTTTTTCTTTATTGTCGATAAAATATGTAAAAAGTAATTTGTATAAGCTAAAAGAGTCTACTAAGCCAAAAAAATAAGTTTGAAAATTTATGCAGACCCGAACTGTCAAGCTTATTTAAAAGGTCGTTTTTAATTTATTTTTTATAAAAATTAACAATTGAACTGTGGATATTATATATAAATTAATTGAAATTGATTTCGTTTTAAATTCATTTTTTTAACTTATAGAAATCTTTTTTTAGAAACAAAACAATACAGATTAAAAAAAATCTTCGATATTAGGCCAAAAACCTTAAAATCCGTTTTTTTTGCAATTTGAAAGCCTAAAGTCTGCAAAACGCAGATAAATATCCACTTCTGGCAACAGTGGCGAAAAGCTAAAGCCGCAGATTCCTGTCTAGTTTGAATCGCCTCGATACCTTCCAAACCTGGCATACTTATTCAACTAAAAAAAACCTACTGAGTGAGAATTCAATAAATAAGCAATTGAATCTTACAGAGTATATCTACATACAAATAAATAAAGTGTGGCCTGATCGACAGAATAAAACTATATATTTAAAACCGGCATAAAATGAATATGTGCGTAATATGTGTCACAAATGTTACTACAAAAACTCAAACGCAGATATACGATATAATAAGTAAAAGGAAAAAATACCAATATTAGCGGTTTAGGTTAGACACCAGCAGCATCAATAGGTTTTCTTACATTTTTTTGATGCGAATACCTAGGAAGTCATTTTAATGCCTGACCAAATATAAATCGCTTTAAGTTTGTGTTATGATTCCAAAAATAAGACTTGTCGGCAAAAGCATGTCAACAAAAATTAAGTCGCTACCCGATTTTATTTTGTTATTCATTTTTAACCGACTTCAAAAAAAGAAGGCGGTTATACAATTCGGCTGAATGTTGCTTTTTTTATATTTGTGCCTCCAGAACTCAGTCATTTCCGATTGAAAATTTTTTGGTAATATGATAGATTATGCTTACAGAGTGGACTTGTTTTAAAAACAGTTCATAATCTTAAAAATTAAAGGATGTCCCCATACAAAATACATATTTTTTAAGTGTATTACGACCTGTAAAGGGCAATTCTGTAAAATTTAAAATGACTGCGTCTTACTAAAGCCACCAATAACAAAGTGTTATACAAAAAAAATCTAAAAATTAAATGGTGCCCCAATAATTGATGTGAATTTACTTATATGGGTCTATCTTTTGAACCGTTATGCACAAACGCTTGCAAATTAGACAGATTGTCGATTGCTATGGCCGTTATAATAACAAGTATAAATATTAAGAATTATAAATTAAAGGGTGCGCCAATAGTTCATTTAATTTGATGTATATGGTAATACTTTTGAACAGTTGTTGCCAGAGGCTAGAAATTTACAACGAACCTGTATTGCTAAGTCCTCTAGAACAAGAAGTATAAAATTTGAATTTGGAAGTTAAAGGATGTTGCAATAGTTAATGTAATTTAGTGTATGTGACCGAACTTTTGAACCGTTATAAACAGAACGCTGAAACTTAAAAGGGGTCTATAATGCTAAATCCATAGCGGATTTAGCATTAACGAGTTTATAATTTTAATTTAGAAATTAAAGGGTGTCCCATAATTGATGAAGATTTACTTATAGGAGCCTATCTTTTGAACCGTTATAAACAAACGCTTGCAAATTTGACGCAATATCGATTGATATGGCCATTATAGTACCAAGTATAAATATTAAGAATAATAAATTAAAGGGTGCGCCAATAGTTCCTTTAATTTAATGTATATTACCAAACTTTTTAATAGTTATAGACAGACGCTTGAAATTTACAATGAACCTGCATTGGTAAGTCCGCTATAACAACAAATATAAGATGTATATTTGGAAGTTAAAGGGTGTTCCAATAGTTAATGTAATTTCAAGTCTGTGGCCTTACTTTTGGACCGTTATAGACAGAACGCTGAAACTTAAAAGGGACCTGTATTTCTAAGTCCGCTATATCAATGAGCTTATAATTTGAATTTAGAAATTAAAGGGTGTCCCATAATTACTGTAGATTTACTTATATAGGCCTATCTTTTGAACCGTTATAGATAAACGCTTGTAAATTTGACGCAATATCGATTGCTATGGCCGTTGTAGTAACAGCTGATAATATTTAAAATTATAAATTAAAGGGTGCACCAAAAGTTCATTTAATTTGGTATATGGCCATATTTTTAAACAGTTGTAGACAGACGATTAAAATTTATAAAGAACCTGTATTACTAACTCCTCCGTAACAACAAGTATAAAATTTGGATTTGGAAATAAACGGGTGTCCCAATAGTTGATATAATATGGCCAGACTTTTGAACCGTTATAAACAGACAGCTGAAATTTTCAAGGGACATGTTTTGCTAAGTCCGCTATAACAGGAAGCTTATAACTGGAATTTAGAAATTAAAGGGTATTCCCAAAATTAATGTAATTTGTTCTATATGGCCGTATTTTTTGAACCGTTGTATACAAACACCTTAATTTTAGACAGAATATCCACTACTTTATTTGGTATAAAAAGGAGTGTAAAAATGTTATATTAGCCCAATTCACAATCTCGTGCAAATGGTCTTGCATCATAGCATTTGCAAAATTGTGTAGCATATTTTACCTATTACTATATGTTTTGTTGGTGTTGACTAAAAATATGCTACACAATTTGCAAATGCTATGATGCAAGACTTTTTGCACAAGATGATGAATTGGGCTATTATAAATTAAATAGTAAATTGAACCGTTACAGACAGACGGTTGAAATTTATACAGAACCTGATTGCTAAATCTACTACAACAGCAAGTATATAATTTGAATTTGAAAATTAAAGAATGACCCTATAGTTGCAGTACTTTGATGTATATTGCCAAACTATAGAATAGTTGGACTTGTACAAAGTTTGGAGATATAAGGGTGTCCCAATAGTTAAAGTCATCTAAATTATGTGGCCATACACTTGAACTGTTATAGGCAGACAGATGAAACATGTTTTGAAGCCGATTTTTTTTTCGCAAGAATTATTACAATTACTTTTTTTTATTTATATCCGGGTATGTATACAATGGTCACTGCTTCTTAATGGATGTCTTTTACTATTTTGAGTTAGAGTTTCGCTTTTATTCTTTTCACTAAATGGACTGTAATTTTAGAAAGTATTAAAAAAGTGCATATAAAATATTTCCTTTAAGTTTGATGCTGAAAATATCAGGTGTTATTAAATTCGAAAGTTTGGCGCGACCATTTTATTGTTGATCATTTTTTCGATGAAAAAATGCCAACAGTAGCGAACAAGATTGTTCAGAACATTTTACGTTTTTACTCGAATTGAAAACTTGATCTTACCTATTATAGTTTTAGTTTAAAACCACTGCATGGTTACATAAGTGCTATGTTTTCGAAACGAGCGGGAGATAGTTGTTGTGGTAAATAAATGATCGATATGAAAAATCTCTGCTTATAGATGTAAAACTTTTTATAAGCCTGAATACAGAATTGTACTAGAAATAGTATAGTTAGAGCAAAAGTCTTAAAAAGAAGGCTTTAGGTTAGAATTCGAAACGGTTGTTAAACACAATATGAAATATCTCTTCCTTAGCGATCTGTTATAGAACCATGACAATTTACGGTACCTATTATAATGATATTTAATTAAAGATATTTATTTTATATTACTTTTATTTTTAGGAGTTTACTGTTTTAAAAAAAATCTGTCCCAAGTTGGAGAGAACATTTTAATTTTAATTATTTAATGTGGTTGTTAAATTTGAATTCAATGTTAGGCGTAGGAAATTTGTTATACCTGATGTCTCTTCAATATATATACATAGATGTAATACTAATTTTGTTATTCTCTGCTCTTGCCTTCTATTGTTTAACATTTCTAACACTAAAATAGCTTAAGGCCCAACTTTAATGTGCTAGCTTGAGCTTATGTCAAAATCCCAACAAAAAGCCTGTCAAATGTGTGGATAACGAATTAATAAAAAGAGCATTTAATATATTTTTTCTTTATTAAGTTTCCAAATGAATTACTTAAAATAAATTAATGTCTTTAGCTAATAATCATCTTAGGACAATTGTAGTCGTTAGTTGTTTATATTTATAAATTCGTATTTTAGTTTTAGTTATAGATATTTCATTTTCGTTTAATCCAAATATCAAGATCTTATCGTCAAAATCAGCAGATGAATACGTTAATTGCAACTCTTGAGGCGTAGAAAGTCGCAGTTGTTGTTGCATTGCAGTCAAGTTAAGCAAAGCTCTTAAACATGAATGTTGCATTGTCGATATTGGTTGTTGAGGACGGTGTAGATTTTGCTGTAGTAGCTGTTGTTGTTGCAGTAACAATTGTAATCGGTATCAAAACAAAGGATCAAACTTTTCAGCAGGCGATATCAATTATTTTGTTTGCTGCTAGTTAAAACAAATTTGTTGTATGGTCATATAGCGGAGAAAGAAAAATAGAATTACTGTTGGTAATTGTTGTTTTTGCTTAAACTTTGATTTTATCTTCGCTTTATTGTTTGGACAATTGGACAATTTAAAATGTTTGTCAGAAGTTTCCTGAAGAGTTAAGTAAGCGGTAACGAAATGGCCATGGAGACGTGCTTTGATCCTCAATAATCAATATCGGTGATTTAAATAATTAATCGGGAAAATAGAACGAAAAAAAGATTTTATTGGGGGTTGGTTAATATAATGGGGAAATTCCCGTTGTTTAATATAATTAAATATTTATCATTAAATTTATCAGCGGCGTGAGGGCCGATTCCTATTTTACTTACTTTCCTCCATTTAGATTTCCATTTGATTGCGGATGAAAACACTTCGAAACAAACAGATTATTAACATTGTTTTTTATTTATTTTATTTATTTCATTCATATGTTCCATACACAAGACCTAAGTCTTATATTAAGTATGAAACTGAGCATATGCCAAAATATAAATTAACTTAAAATAAAAATTAGAAGATACGGAAAAATATTAATAATAAAAATCAAAATATTAAGTAAATTCAAATATCATTTGATGACATATACAGTAATATTCTAGGAATTTAAAAGTAATTGATTACAAGTTCAAGACATGCATTAAAGTGATATCGAGATTATCACAAACATTAAAACAATAAGAACATAATAATAAAATAGTAACTATAATACATACATTTACATTAAAGCTTAATGAAAAAAATGGCATACAATATTTTTTCTAAATTGAGGTGCGTAACTAATAATTTGTAATCTAAATGGAATTGCGTTCCAGAGACTGATAGCATTAATAAAGAAACGATATTAGAAATCAATGTACGATGTGCAAAAGTAAGAACCCTTTTACCTCTATCAAGTGTCAAAACGTGTAGTCGATCATAAAGGTGTCTAGGTTGTTGTGTATATATAATCTTATGCAAGAACAGTAAGATACGAACCCTCAAGTAGTCATCAAAATTCATGCCATAAAGCAAGGTGACATAGAGGGAAATATGATCAAACCTTCGCAGACCATGTACATATCTTACAATATTATTAAATGCCACATTAAGTTTTCTCTTACTTTCACTATCACAAATAGTTCACAGCCATACAGCAAAATTGGTAATAAATACGATTTGGCGAGAAGTATTCTAATTCTCATCGGAGTACAGTTATGAGTTTGCCAGAGATTCCTTAACATAGAAATCGTGCGACCACATGCTATTTTAATGTGGTTGGACCAAGTTAAAGTGTTATTAAGATATATACCAAGATTTTTGGCAGAGTGTACAATATCTATATGCTGACCGTTCAAAATTAAAACAGGATCGTAATCCAGTCTCATTAATATTTTCCTCATAATCAAACCCTACGACTTTGCAGGATTAATTTGCAAGCCATTAGCAGTAGCCCACTCGTACACAACATGTAACTCCTCATTTAAGGTCCTTACACACTCATCGACAGCAGTGTTTCTGCAGCTCATGTAAAGCTAAATGTCCTCAGCATATAATCTAATCTTACAGTGTTGGAGCTTGTCCTGAAGATCATTTACACATAAAAAAAGGTAGAGGACCTAAGATAGATTGATTGAATAAAATCCAACTGATTGTCAAGACTGTTTTATTAAAAACGCAGGATTAAGAGTGTGCATTAGTCCGTCTAGTGTGTTATCAGTCAATGAATTGCTGTTAGAATATCAGCGGTGATTATATCATCATATTGAATAGGAACGTTCTCATGGGTGACAATAGAAGGACTAAAATATTGCGAACATTTTATGGCCTAAAAGGGACAATATGATTTTGGATAATTTTTGCTATCAAAAGAATGTCACGTATCTCATCAAGCAATTATTGTTGTGCGCACGTAACTCAGACAGCGTGAGCTCTTCGAGGCCATTTTTGGACCTCATTAGACTTCTTCTTACAGGGTGCCACCTAAGACCACTGCAATGCAAATAAAACGGAAATGATCCATGCCCTTCAGGATAATGTCGTCCAAGCAATTTGTGGTATAAAAGCAGAAACTATCAACAAAGTCTTAAGAACTTGGGCTTACAGGATATGCTTTTTAGATAGTCATATGAATTAATTCGTGTTCCATTAATAATTGGAATATTTTTCCGCGTTTTTTAATTTAATAATTGTCTGCGCATAGAAATAAATCATCGTGTTGTTTTATGATATTTTATTTTTCATCCTCTTTCAACTGGATTAAAGAGCTGAAAAAAGCCGTATACAGTGGAAAAAAATAGAATCATTGTTAGTTATTGTTTTTGTTGTTTTTGCTTAAACTTTGATTTTTGTCTTTACTTTATTGTTTGGACAGACAATTTTTGTTTATTTAAAATGTTTGTGAGAAGTTTAATGACGAGCTAAGTAAGCGGTAGCGAAATGGCCATCCAGACGTGCATTTGTTATTGAAAATCAATAACTGTGATTTTTAATTTACATCGGGATATTTAGAAATTAGCACAATATTTTTTTAAAAATTAATTTATTTTCTAAATAATTCCCGTGTTTTTTTTATTAAATATTTTGCCTTTTTAATAAATCCATGAAAAATACAATTAAGTTAATTTAATTTTTAAAATGTTGTTTGCGTCAGTTCATAAGTTGTAGTATTTGACATTTCACAACCTGGGCAAAGTGCAAAACAAACCGATGCAAAAAAATACCATTAACTATTGTTTAGCGGTCATTATTCTTTACCCCATTATTCTGTACCCCAGCAATTTTTTAATTATCTCTGCATTTCAAAACGTTGTTTCTGAAAGACACAGCTAGTTTTATTATAAACATATTATGCAATCATTTTTTGTTCTTTTAGTAAGCAAAAAAAATGTGTCTATGTATGTACAAAAACTTATTAAAAGTTTTAAATTACCTCAAAGATGTACGAGTAATGTTTGAGTTGAAAAGACACTTGTACTTTAATTTAGGGATTGTCTGTTTTTATTTTCGAAACAACAACTGCGTGGGTTATTCTGTTGTTGATTTAGCACTCTGTTGGTTACTTGTAAATGTTTAAGGTTTCCAATTACCTTCTTGTGATGTTGCTGTGATAAATGGGTGCGGTTTAAGTTTATAGAATGTAATTTGTGTTTTATAATGACACCTTAATAGACATTTAAATGTGAAAATTTTTTAAACATATGTTTCTGCTGATATAAATATTTCTTTAGCTGTTCAATTTGTAATCTGGTTTTATTATTATATATAAAGGGTTAATGTTTTAAGCTTGTCAAGAAACTCAGAATAAATGAGGAGCAGCAAAAAAAAACTAATTAAATAATTGTGTAATTAAACATTTTTTAAGTTAAAACTTTTCTTGTTTAATTAAAAATTTAGTTTTTCCTACGAATATAGAATACAAAAACTTTGAGCCAAGACTTTATTACTCAAAAACTTTAGTTAGCCTTTAAACTTAAACAAAAACGAAAAAGCTGCATACATCATTTCATACAGTACTCGTATCATACACTACGTTAATACGTATTCTATTTGCAAATAAAAAATATTTCTAATGATTTAATTCTCTCTTTATTCGGAAAGAATGTTTTTGATAATTTAGTGGTACCGGTTATTAATTTTATATTTAACTGGTAAAATGTCGACAAAAAACATTTGAATATTTTATAATTATACCCTCTGAAAACTTTTCGCTCAATTTCTTATATACAAAAGCAATTTATAAACGATAGTTTGTTTTTCCCCTCAGAATGTTTTTATTTATTTTTTTTATAAGGCCTAATACGAGTAGCCAAAAACACTAAAAAAAAACTTTAAAACTTTAATAAAAAAAAGTAGGTTATCTCAGTCCTTTCTAAATTAGTTTTGAATTTATTTTTTCGTTATTCAAAAGGTCCCGATTTAAAATCAGTTTCTTATTCAAAAAATTAATGGGTGTCTCCATACAGCATACTTATTTTAACGCGTTTAATAAACCTTAAAATTAAAAAAAAAACTGCATATCACTATAGCTCCTAATTGCAAAAGGAATAAAAAATATAGATTTAAAAGTTAAAGGGTATCCCCATATATATGGACTTATATGGACCTATCTTTTGAACTTTAATAGACAAATGCATGAAAATTAGTCAGAATGTCGACTAATACGACCGTTGTAACAGATTAAATTTACAAGAAACCTGTACTGCTATGACGTAGAAATTAGAGCGTGTTCCCAAAACTTGTGTAATTCAACTTATATGGCACTTCTTATTTAACCGTTATATACAAACACTTCAAAAACGACAGAATGTTCACTACCTTGTCTGGTGTAATAAGAAGTATAAAAATTTTAAATTATAATTTAAAGAATCTTTTTTAGAAAGAAAATTTATTTTTTACAAATGTATGCAGACGTTTTCCAAAGAAAACAACAAAAATTAAACGCTAGCAGTATGAAATGCTGCATTTTCTGGACCGCTACGACCTTTCATCAGCATTCTTCGCATCTATCTACCTTAGTTGTGTATTTTATAAAGATCATCTATTTAACCAACTAACTTTGTAAATAAGAATACGAGAACACTCATATTCATATCAACATTAATTTGGTTAGACGAAATTTACACTCAAACCAACGTATTTCTTTACTGTTCTCTCTGTATTTCGTCTTGTACATTGGTCATCGATTGAACACGAATGCAAATTTGTTTTAAGTCATTCTTACATGTTTACTCACAACCTTATAGATGCAGTTCCAGTATCATTTTAATTGTTATTAAGTAAGCATGAATTATAAGCACGCAAGGCACAGCGAGCATTCATGCTTACTTAATGTATCTGTAATTTTTAACAGCATCTATTTGACAGCTTTTAAATAAAACAACTTATAGTTTTAAATCCTTAGTCGGCAAGTTTTTAAATAGCAATTGGTAATTATTGTATATTTTTAATGATAAAAAAATCAGTACACGTGTGTTACATTCAAAATGTCTATTAATAATCTTTATTCTTCTTAAAACAAGTAAAGCTTACAATCAAGAATGGTGATGCCGTACGGTGAAAAATCTACGTGTGAAAGTTACAATAGTTCTCCCTTGCTTATAGGACAGGATCTACGACGTAATCTTCGAGATAGGCCGGTTCACGACGTCTGCGAGTAGGCCTACGTACGGTTGTTAGTGCTGGAACAACGTCTGCTGGTTGTATCGCTACATGTCGATCTGTAGACTCTCCTAGATTATACGGAATGACAACCAAATCTTGAAGGTCTAATGTCGGAGCAATTTCCTGTTGACCCGCATCTTGATGCATTGGCTCAGTAATTTCTCCTTTTTGAATACTCGTTGCCCTCAGCTGATTTATATGGCGCTTAAACGAATACCCATCATCCAACCTGATTAGGTAGTGCAGATGTCCATACTTTTCCATAATAGTTCCGAGTTTCCATATGTGTTTGTTGTTCGAATAATATCGGGCATATACTCGATCACGCACGCTTAATTGCCGTGACTTACATTGACTTGCTGAATTATAACCCGAGGCTTTAGGTGGTTTCAGTGCATCTAATTGAATTTTGAACTGTCTATTAAGGTACTGCTCTGATGGAGTCTTGCCATTTTGAAGTGGTGTTGCGCGATACCGGAATAATATTTCCCTTACCTTCTCAGGAATGGTACGAGGGTCGTCTGTCATGGCCTTTAATCTATGTTTTATTGTCTGCACATTACGCTCGGCAAGGCCGTTTGTAGCCGGATGTCCTGGTGCTATAAATTTTTGAAAAATGCCAGCATTTGTGCAAAACGATCTAAATTCATCACTGGTAAAAATTGCTGCATTATCCGAAACGATAGCATCTGGATACCCATGTCTCGAAAACAGATCTAGCAGTAATGATACCGTAGAGTTTGACGTTGGAGCTGCCCTCATTACACCGATCTCGGCCCACTTTGACTTAGCGTCAATGACAATAAGGTAATAGTGATTCTGAAAAACACCAGCATAATCTATATGTATACGCTGCCAATTACCTTCCGGTTCCTCCCAAGAATGTAAGCTCGCCTTAGGGGGACTTGATTTTATGCTACCACATTGCACACAGTTACGTACCAAGCGTTCGATATCTGCATCAATACGTTTCCAATACACGTATCTTCGAGCTAATTGTTTCATCTTTGTGACCCCTAGATGTGTTTGATGAAGCTTCTTTAATACTGCCTGTTGTAGAGGGTGCGGTATTACCACACGCTGACCCCTAAATATAATACCATTATTGATAGTGAACATTGTGTCTTCCACGCGATTGGTTTGCAGATTTCGAAGAAGCGTTGAAAGTTCTTTATCGTTTTTCATTTCAGCTCGAAGAGTTTTGAAATTTATTGTCGAACTGGTGATTTGTTGAATTGTGGCTTCACATAGTTGATTCACTTCCTCGTTGATGTCTTTGTCTGTTGAATGTTGAACATTAATTGGAGCCCGAGACAAACAATCCGCATTTGCATTGTCAATCCCCTTTTTATAGACAACTTTGTAGTTGAATCCCGATAGAAAAGCTGCATATCGTTGCAAACGCGAAAATGTCATTCGGGGTAATTTTGAATTTTGGTGAAAAATTCGAACTAACGGTTGATTGTCTGTAATAAGGGTAAATGGTCTGCCAAATAAATATTGATAAAAATGATCAACTGCAAATACGATTGACAGGGCTTCCCGATCGATTTGTGCATAGTTTTTTTCAGATTCTGTGAGAGACCTTGAGGCGAATGATATGGGGCGTTCTTCTCCTTCTATGACGTGAGACAGTACTCCGGCTATTCCCGTGGGACTGGCGTCACATGCTAACAATAGTGGATACTTAGGATTGTAGGGGACTAGAACACGATCGCTGGCTATTTCGGTCTTAATTTCTTCGAAAGCTTTATCACACTGGGATGTCCACTTGAATTTTGATGTCTTTTTTATAAGGTTTCTAAGAGGGGTTGTAATTGTTGAACAATTTGGAATAAAACGCGAGTAATACGTCACGTCATTTTGGCTTAGGCATCTCGGTTATGGCTGAAATTTTAGCTTTTGATTTTAAAATTTTGTTATGTGTAATTGTATGGCCCAAAAATTCGATTTGTTCTTGAAAGAATTGGCATTTGCCCTTATTCAAATGCAAATCATGTTGTTGTAGTTTTTTTAAACAGTGAAACAAATTTTGCTTACATTCGACCATTGTTGATCCATGCACGATAATATCGTCAAAGTATGCCTCAGTCTTAGGAATGTCTTGTAAAATTTGACTCATTATGCGGTTGAATTCAGATGGTGCTGTCTTAATACCAAAAGACAGTCTGTTCATCCTATACGTGCCACGATGTGTTGAATTGTTTGGATGCGGCTTGAATGCTCATCAACTGGTACATGTAAGTATGCTTTGTATAAGTCTAGTCTACAGAAAAATTTTGAATTACGTAAAGAGTTAAAAATGTCTTCTATTTTCCGTATCGGACTGTGTGCGTTTATCAGGCGTTCGTTCACCCCCACCTTATAATCTACACAAAGACGTATGCCACCATCCGATTTTGGAATTATTACCAAGGGGGACCCCCAATCACTAGTTTCAGTTTTCGATATTACACCTGCGTTTTCCAATTGATCCAGTTCGCAGTTGACTTTTTCGATTTGTGAATAAGGAATTTCACGTTCCCTACTAAATATAGGCGTAACACCCTCACGTAATTTTAATGATACCGTGTATTGCTTCACGCACCCAATTCTGGGCTGAAAAATCTCATCAAATTCATTAATTAAAAAATTAATTTCGCTATCGTAACGGTTGTTGACTTGGCGTATGGCATTAATTTCATTCAAATTAATCTTAAACTTCCGTATCCAATTACGACCAAGTAGAGCTGCATATCCTTCTGGTACAATAAAAATTTCATCCGTTATCGTTTTATTACCGTATTCGCCCTTGACTTGATTTTTACCATCTGGTACAAAAACGTCTTTCGTATACGACCGAAATGAAATGTTTGTTGGTAACACTGGAACATCGAGTTGGAGTTCCGAGAATGTATCTCTCGGTAAAAACGTGTAGCCTGATCCCGTGTCAAGTTCAAAATTACCGGTTTTCCCTGAATTTTAACATCTATGCAAAATTTTTCTAAATTACCTGTATTATTCTGGTATATATCCACAACGTTAAACACTCCGTATTGATGTGTGTTTTCAATTCGACTTACATCCTGCTGTATTGTTTTTGCAAGATTTGGTTTTGAATCTTTCATTCGGGCCTTTATACACACCTTTGCAACATGACCGGTTTTCTTGCATACATAACATTTAAGTTTACTTTTATTGCTTGTGCAGTCTCTGGCATAATGGTTACTTTTCCCACACCTTAAACATAACCCTTCTAAGCCCAACGCTTTATAATCGATTCCGTGTTTGTTCCTTGATTTATCGTTAACTGATCTTTTATCATTGTTTCCGTGCTTTCCCTTCCTAGTAAAAATTTTGTTTATTTCCATCATTGACTGAGTCGCATTTTTTGCAAGTTCCTTAGAGTCCATCTTAGCTGCTTCTATAGCGATGGCTTTCGATACGATATCGGAAAAATCTGCAACGTTAGATTGCAGTAACTGCTCGCGAACACTGTTCTCTCTTATGCCCCGTATGAATTGTGCCCGTAGGAAAATGTCAGCTACTGATCTTTCACACTTGCAGAAAAATTCGCAGGCGCTTATGTTCGAACTTAAATCTGCAACATAATCGGCAATCGATTGGTTATCCGTTTGATAACATGACAAAAACTTGTGTTGTGTTACCAACACGTTACGTTTTGGTGACAAATGGGTCCGTAAAAGATCCATCAATTCGTCGTACTTAAGTGTATTAAAATTTTTGGGGGCAGCCAAGGCCGTGACCGTGTTAAACATTTTCGCCCCAATTGAATTTAGCAATAGCTTCGAACAATATTCCTTATCCGTGAAAACGTTCTTCATGCGCGCATAATTTTCAAACCTTTGTCTGTATATGACAAACGATTCCTTTGAGGTCTCCAGCATTTCAAAATTAGGTACCAAGGCAAGATTAGAACTTACATTTATTTTCCCTTGTTGAACTGCCGGCGTTGATGTGATGCCGCTAACTTTTTCTAGAATTTTCTTTTGCATCTCCATGAATTGCGAAAATTGAGTGGCGTCCATTTTGAAAAAAATATCACAAACAAAATTTTAATATTTGACGTATTTGAATTATTTACCGCCTTTAAAAAAAATTGATACTTTTGTTGGTATTGAAAAGTTGAAGACTTCGATGAACTTTTTTTCTCCTCGTCGCCAAATTATTGTATATTTTTAATGATAAAAAAATCAGTACACGTGTGTTACATTCAAAATGTCTATTAATAATCTTTATTCTTCTTAAAACAAGTAAAGCTTACAATCTATATAAGATTAACAATCAAGAATAGTGATGCCGTACGGTGACAAATCTACGTGTGAAAGTTACAATAGTAATGCTATCCAACCCTGAGGACTTAGAAGTTTTCTAATCTTTAATAATTCAATATAAATCACCCATTGTGGTGAAAATGACGGTGCCATCGGATATATTTTTGTAAAGGTAGAATTGTTTTGTTAAGCTTACCTCTCAGCCTTCTGCTAATTTCTTAAACAACTTATCGACGGGCTTTAAACTTGACAATAATTTTTCAAATTATTATATATACAAATATAAATTGTACGAATTGAGCATAAAAATTTGACTCAGTTCGGGTCTTTTTATATTTCAGACTACATATGTATTTGCTACTTAATTGTTTTACCAATGTCCTGTGCGATTGAGTTCTTATTGGTATAAATTTAATAATGAAAGTTTATACAGTTTTTAATATAGTTTTCAAAAGTCAACCAGTTTGAAATTTTGTAGTCAAAGTGATCTTGGTTTTTTAGATTCGAAGATGATAGATAAAACGTGTAAATTACTGGCTGCTCAGCAGAATTTAATTAATTTAATTATTTAATTTTAAAACTTAACAATAAAAATTATTTTTTTTAATTAATTTGGTTAATTCCAGGTGGCTTGAAAATGATGTCATCACATCGAAAGCGCTCGCCAAACGTTCGAAATACACAGCCAGAGACGACGGTTATTACCCAAAATTATAACAACAATTATTTTTTTTATTTAAAAAATAAGGGTTATTTAAAAATGACGGTTATTTTTGAGACTAATATTTTGATTTTTTGTCACCATGACACGATATAAAAAATGGTAATAAATATAGAACCCCATATCCCAATTGAATGAAGAAAATTGTGGTTCGTAAAAATCATATACCTTATGGTTTTTATATTTGGACCTACTTTTTTTTGGCACAGGGTAGTTACACAAGCAATAGAAGTTGGCAATCATGATTGCAAAAGAATTTTTAGATCTTATATTTTGTCTTACTTTAGCTCGATTTCTACTCTTAACCTTGCATTAACTGATTAAAAGACTCTTATCCCCAAAGGAGGTGAATGAAGTTCACTTTCATTATTTTTTTTATAGATTTTTTGATATTTCTGTATTTTTATTTTTTACCACAGTATATCATTGAAAATTATTATACGTACTTTCATTATTTTAAACTAATTTCTGGTTACAAGTCATAAAAACTAAAATTAATATTTTTTAACAACAAATAATCTAAAATTATAATACTAAGGCGTTGCAAATTGAATGATAATCGTTTACTATCTAAAATCAAAATGCACAAAAACTTACAACACTTTTGAAGTATTAACGATTATTTTACTTTCTTTTAAGCAACATAACATACATATATGTATGTATGTGGCTACCACTTCAGTGTAGTACAATTTTGCAAATAACTCTTTTGTTTTCATTTTCGAACAGACTCATTTTAATTGAAATATCAAAAGTTCATATCGTAATTTTTTAACATAAATTTTCTCTGTTTAAAAGCAGTAAATCAAAAAATAATTAAAAAACCTCTACACAAGTGATCGAACATCAGACAGCAATAAAATAAATATGAAATTTATTAGTAAACAAACCCATTTGCTGTATGCAATTAAATGTTTAAGAAAAAAAAAAACTAATAAAAAACAATTATTTAACTTTAACAAACATTGTACGCCTTAAAATTTGGCAATAAATACTCTTTGGAATAAAATACACAATTATAAATATTTATTATGAGAAACACTTGGTAGACTTATATATCTCTCGAAATTGTTTTGCTTGGAGAGATTTCCCTTTTTGTGTTATTGATTGTCTTCCTTACTGGTGTCCAACCGGCCTCATTATTGCCGTTGTCTACTGCCTTGATTACAGTGAGCGATAATACGCCAATTGTTCGTCATGTGCAAATAAATGCAGCAACCAAACAGCAGCAAAAAAGTGAAATTATTGACTTGAGTTTTTAATATGTGTTCGAGTTTTCTTGTTGATAAGAATATAAACATAGTAAAACGGTAGTTAGCATTTAAAACATTATTATCGTTTGTTAAAATATTGTTAATGCTGCTGTTTGTTATTGGGTTTTAACAGTAATTTTTGTGTTACTATACTCTTTGAATAAATTTTTTTTTAGTTTTTTTTTCGAAATTTAGTATAAAATCTGATTGCCTTTAATGGGTTTTTCTTGTCGTTTTATTAATTCGCTTATTCTTTTTTGCAGCTTATTTATTTTTACTTATGGCGGCAGTTTACATTTCAAAGTTTTTGTTGTCTTTCTAAAAGAAAGTGAATAATAGGATGCTAATTTTGAATTGCACAAGTTCTGTTTTTTTTATTTTCTTGTCTTTTTTTATTCTCTTGTCACCTTTCATCTTAATGTAAATTTCTTTCAATAAAAGATTAAGAATGAAAACTTTATGGGTGGTATACTTAAAAATTAATGTTAAGTTTATATTTAGGCGTAACCAATTTTTGTGTACATCTAATTCAGTTACTATACTTGATCATTTGCAGACTGTAACGGTCTTCATCTTTTATGTTTTTTACGCCTCAGTTATGTAACTTGTTTTAGTCCTTTGATCCTCATGATAATAGCCCTATTCCGATCTTGTGTAAATAATGTTGCATTATAGCATGTGCAAAATTGTGTAGTATATTTTTACTGTATACCAACACAATATACAGAAATACATTTGAAAGTCTTGTATTAATACAATACATAAAACCAATAGTTTATATTTATTCTAATTATGCCATAATTTACCAACCGCTAACTGACAGTCAGTGAACCAAGTCTATTTAAGAATCAACTAATTGTTCTTAAAACTTTTTTAGACATGTTTTAGATATGCACAAGATTGTGAACTGGGCTAATATATACTTTGGAGGATGACAACTGACATGATATTGTCGGAATATTCCCAAATGTGGACCAAAAAAGGGAAAAATATTCAGCGTTCAGCCATAAATTGAATAAGGAGTAATAACTGATAAACACTACTATAGAGTCAAATCAATATTTCAAATGTGGATACTCTGCGTGGGGAACGGGGATGCTAAATAGAAGCGGCAGGGTTCATCCCAGGTCTCTTAAAGGTCAGGCGGCAACAGATTAGAACGAGTGGTAATAGAATAACATTCAGAGGTAAAAATCAGGTGTAACAGGAAACAGGCATGGACACATGGATAGACGGGGACACCTTATAACGATAACACTGCGAGGCAAACTGGGAAGCTACTCAGAACCGGACAATGCTGACTGTAGGGCTCTTCACAAGAATTCCAAAGAAACACATCAGATGGATAACCCAAGGCTTTATCTTAAATAAAAATTTAAAAGTTTATAAAAAACAAACGTTAAAAATTTACTTGAAAACTGAAAGTACTTTTTGACCAAAATTTCAAATTTTTTTAACTTTTTATGAAATTTCAAATTAAAAAAATTATTACCACTAACATAATAAAGTCAAAGAAGAAAATTTTTACTAGTTATTTCTTATGATAATAGATTTCTAAAGTTGTTTTTAAAATAGTATTATCTTATATTAAAAAAAAAACAGGTGAAAAATTAAAA
Source organism: Gymnosoma rotundatum (assembly GCA_916610165.2). Classification (NCBI taxonomy): domain Eukaryota; kingdom Metazoa; phylum Arthropoda; class Insecta; order Diptera; family Tachinidae; genus Gymnosoma; species Gymnosoma rotundatum. The sequence continues at coordinate 82,752,052 of OU744336.1, forward strand.
GCGGCAAAGTAAAAATTGAGTATTTTAAATTTAAAAGTCAAATTTCTTTAAAAGTATAAATGATATCATGCAAATTCCAAGCACGCTTTTCCTTTACCTATCTATATAGATTATTAAAAATAAATTTTTGAAATCGTATCACTTTTAATAAAGTAATAAGCTCTAAAACCGTTTACAAATTCGCGGTAACCTACTTTAACGCCCTTTGGTACTACCGTATACTGAAACAGGGAGTATCCGATTGCAATGGGCGAAAAGCCTATCACCTTCTCTATAAATCGCAGTTTGTTTCATGAAAATCAGGTAAATAGTTTAGAAGTTCCAGACTTTTATTCCATTTTATCGTGTATCATGCCACTGTCCATCGTCTTGCAGCAGCTGTATTTTGTATTATAACATACCGTGGTCCTTACATAAAATATTCCAGTTTGTCAAATAACACAAGCCCAATTCTTGACTTTGGCCCACACAGCAGTAATATTTTCCACGTTAAGCACACTTCGAGTGCAGGTTGATAAATTAATGACCAATATAGGGAAACTGGTGCGAAACTTACCTGCTAGGTGGGCCCATTATAACGACTATACGATGGATGTTATTTACGAATTCAGACAGCATCAATTTTTATAATAAAACTCAGTAATTTGCAGGCTTTGTTCGCTTCTTTATAACGAATCTTTTTTTAGACTGAAAAAATTAACACTAGAGAACATGATAGCATACAATTAGTTTTTTTTTATAAAAACAAATTCAAATACAATTTTACTAAAACTAACTGCCCCATTTTTTTGTAACTTGGCTTATGTACATATATACTTAGTAATCTTTATATGATTTTGTAAAAACTATACCACCGCATGTTCGACGCAAAAATATGAACTAAAAATCACATCTTTGTTGGTTAAAATAATAAATGTATCTCCATTGGGGCAACTCAAGTTTAAGTTAACTATAAACTAACACTTCCGTGTGCAAGGTATTGAGAGATACATTTTTCTTTATTTCTCTCTTTTTATATGAGCTGCCCAAAACCCTAAATTTAAAATTTTTTAAACACTATTTTTTAATTATTGTAAACATCAATGCTGGCATATTTATTGTTTGAAAAAATTTTCGCACATACATCAATATAAAAAAATTAATCCATACTAATGGTGTCTTTAGTGCTAGAATGCTGCAAATATGCGAAGCAACCACTAAACGGAAGCAACCGTCACATTTTACCACACTTACGCCACATAAAATGCAAAAAAATTAAAAGTTTTCAAAAATAAAAAAACCCGAGATTAGCAATAAAGTTCATACCAAAATTAACTGCATGCGTAAAAACAACAGGGACATACAACAATGGCAGCAGTGATTATGCCACCAATATCATCATCTTCAGAGGCGGTAATCACTTTCACTGCAACCTTGAATTTTAACAACATGTTTTTAGTAATAAAAAATTAAGAAAATAATATACACAAAAAAAAAAATAAAATAAAACAAAACTTGTCTAAAAAAATGCATGTAGTTTTTTAAATAATGTAACACTTTCCATAAAAACTCCCAGATCATAAGGCAAAGAAGGACTCTTGTTTTCGAATGTTTTTAAAATCAGATGCTTAAAAGAGTTAACTATTTAAGTTGAGAGAAACTTTAAAGCTTTATACACATTAGAAGGCGGAAAAATCTGGTCCCGAAGTTCAAATTCATCTTATTAAGCGAAAGGCATTAAAGAAAATAAGAGAGGCAATGATTTTTGATATACTTAATTTTTTTTTGCTCGGTAACAATGTGAATGTACTATTTTATCCATACTGTCCTCTACCGTTATTAAATCCTTCTGCTCGACTAGGTTTAAGTTGCGGCCTCTCAACCAGTACTTAGATACAAATTATTCTGCTTTTTTATTTTATATTATATTTTGAACAAATCTCTTCAAGTTGTAGTAAACAAGATAAAGTAATTAGTAATTTTAATGCCTCGTAAAGAGAGAAAGAATGGATGTATTAAAAAGGCATTTCAAGCCTTTTCATTACAATATGAATAAATGAATTTGAATAATATAAATGAACATTTAACTTCCAAATTCAAAATATATATTTGCTGGACTTATTAAAATATTTATACTTCTTATTATACCAAACAAGTTAGTGGACATTCTCCTTAATTTTCATCTGCCTTTATATAATGGTTCAAAAGATACGGCCATATAGGAAAACCCTTTAATTTCTAGCTTGTTCTTATAGCGAGCGGACTTAACAATACAGGTCTCTTGTAAGTTTTAGCTACCTGTCTATAACGGTTAAAAAGTTTGGCCACGTACAACATATTATATTAACTATTTGGACACCCTTTAAATTCCAAATCCAAATTATTTACTTACGCTGAGCGATAACTAAATTCCTTTAAAATATTTCGAAAATATTTTTGCACTTCTATTGGGCGGTGTGAATAAAAATTCTAATTATGCTAAAACTAGCAAATCTTAATTTTAAACTAGTTTTGAGGTGAATAAAATTTTCAGATAAAGCTAGTGCTTTTTGTTGCCTAGTTCAAGCTGGATTATCCAGTGTTTGCTTAAAAATATGTGTGAATAAAAACTAGTAAGTACTTAAAATTACTAGTTTTAACTTTTGTAAGCATGTTATTAAGGTGCTGGATATAAATTTATTCTTGGTTTATTCGTCAAAAAGTGCATTGTCGTTTGTTATACCACAGGTGGAAAAAGGGTATAACTAAGTTTGTAAATACGTCTGTAATTTCTACAATATCCATTTCCGACCACATAAATTATATATATTCTGACTTCTTATGCATAGCGAAGTCTATTGAGGAATGTCTGTCTGTCCGTCCGTGTTAGTGTTGAAATCAACTAAGCCAAGGCACTAGATGAGCTAGAGAAAATTTAAATACGACAATCGATCAAACGAAAATTTTGCTATGGCAAATCAGCATAATCCATGTCCTTCGAGGCAGCGGGCAAAACACCAGGCCATATCATTTGAAACAAATCTAGTTAAGTGAAGTAATTCCAATCAAAATATGTATGGGGGCGATAGAGAATTGAAAAATAAGAAAAAAAACATCAAGTAACGAAATTGGCGCTCACCCATATTTTCCGAGTTAAATATATTTTTATGCTTTTGGAGCATATCAAAAATATTTGCACTATTTTAATCACCCATCGTGATAATAAATAATCAAAACAAACTTATATATATAATATGTATGTATATAACTTATATAATTAACTAGCGGACCTGGCGAACTTCGCCTCGCCCCAATTTTAAGCCTTCAGACAAACTTTAGAGTAATAATACAACACAAATATTTAAATTTTTGATGGAATCAGTGAGAGCGATTTAATGCACAAAATTTCATACAAAAAATCAATTTTCTATTTTTGCAATTTGCCGCATTTTTCTCAATTTTCCATGATTTACACTAAGAACTTTCTATTTTCTGATTAAGGAATAATTTCAAGCAAAATTTCATACCAAAACTCAATTTTCGAGTTTTCCAATTTTCCGAATACAAATAACTGAGAAAAAATTTTAAAGAAATCGGCCAAGCCGATATCAAAATATTTGACTACAAGTTTTGCTTAGAATTTATAAGAAAAAATGTTTTTTTTTTTTAAACAGAGGCACAACCTATCACTTTTCAGTACTAGCTACCTAGTAGCAGCAAAGATTTATTTACACTTTTTGTAGTTTATACTTTTTAGCCTTGCTAGTACTGAAAAGTTGAAGCTAGTGCTAATACTGGCTACTGTGTAGTATAAACTACCTTTTTACTCACTCTAGCCAATGTATAGTTTAATTTTCAGTGTTTTGGGTTGCTATCTCAAACCAGTAAATTACCAAATGAATATTAAGAAAAACAGTCACTCAAAGTTATTTATATCACTGTACGGAAATTCTGAAATAAATTTTTTATATAACACTTGCATAAGCACGAATTATTTTATCTTAACAACAAAACTTCATTTCAATTTTATGATATCACAGGTATATATTAAATTAATTCATAAAGAAACAAAACAAACCTTAGCTAATAAGTTGTCTGTCGTGTTAAACAAAACATCCTATTAGTTAAAAGTTGCCCAAGTTTATGCCACAGCCGCGTTGCGTTTAAAAACTCTTTATTTTAACCTTTCGTCACAGAAGCCTACAATACTACGTCAAAGAACTTCAAAACAGCGCAGTCATTATTTGAATCCTAAAAACCTTCAAATTATTTCTAGGTTGGTAATATTTTTGAGCAGTTTTTGATTCAAAAGTCTTATGCTAATGTTTGCAGGATTGTTAGTCTTGCAAGTTTGGTCCAGTTTAGCCATAAGCGTACTTGCAGTTTTTTTTTAGAAAATTTAAAACGTATCCCATGGCAAAATTTTTTTAAGAAATTATTTAAATCAAATTTGTGCTAAAAGTTTTTGTCGTTTATTGTCCTTTTCCTCCACCGTAATCCCACCATACTGGTTTTCATTTATGCATACAAATTAAAAATTGAGAATACATATTTTTTTAATGTTTTCATAGCTTTAAAAGTCTGTTAATTTGTAACCTCTGTTTACGCTAGTGAATTCTTGTAGAATATGTCGTACAACCAATTAATAATTTTGTTTTTTTTTTCGTTGATACTTTTTTGATTTGGTGTTACGTGCCCAAACAATGTACATACATATTTTTGCATTTAGAATAAATATGTTTTTGTGCCACATAAAAAATGCCTGGCAGCAATAAAAGTACATAATATTCCTACAGAACTCAGCTCCCTTTTCCAAAGGTAGAGTTTATGGACATATTTTCAAATTTCTTATGTTTAAAATTTAGTTGTTCTTATTTTTGATTTGGCGTCAAAACAAAAACATCGTAAATTATTTCTGGGCTGGAGGACAAACACTAACCGGTATTGTCGTATTCTTCAGTCAAACATTTGCAAAGAAAATCGCTTTTGAGACTTTGTATAAAAATTGAAAAGTTGTGCTTTCATTCATATTTGTGACGGCGCTAGAGCATAACAATGGCAAAGAAAATGTATGAGAAGGTTTTAAATTGTTTTTTTTTTATTGTTATTGTTATTAAGTTAAGTTAAGTTTTTGAGGTTAAAGTAGCCGGAGTTGTGTGGTTATACACCAATTTTATTTTGGTTGTTTTTGTTTGCTGTTACTGTACTGCCGCCAATATCATCATCATCAAAGCTATAACCCTCCTCACGTTTTTGTAAATTTGACTTAGAGTAAACTTTTATGCCACAAATTCTTGGTATTTTTATATAAATCTGGTTGGTTCATTCAAGTTTTCTTTTTATTTTGTAGCCAGCAATGGTTGCAGCAACTCATTGTCTTTGGCTGTGAAAAGATTATGGGGTTTTATAGTCTTGTCCAAGAATGCCGCTTGAGCGATAACCGATGGTGGTAGAGATAATACCCCCACATACTTAGAATAATTTTTTTTAATTCGGTCAAAAATAACACAGCAAGCATGATCTTAATTTTGGCCTTGCTATTGCTCAATTTTCTGCTCCTTTAATTTTAATTTTATTATTCTTTATTTATTTATTTTTATATTTTTGCTGGAATGTGAAGTATTATTACAAAAGCACTCGCAGCAGGTAAACCTGCTTTATACAAAGAAGTTACTTATTATTTTATTTACTCGTACTTTTTATGGCCCCTTTTTTGTTTAAATGCAGCCGTACATTCTCTTTCGTTGTGTAATTTGATTTAGAAACTAAAAGTGATTTAGAAAATTTATGCTACATTTATAGCAGTTTTTGATTTATTTTAGTTGTAGATTTCAAGTTTTTTGCATTTTTAGCAAAGTTAATAATTCTGAATGGCAATTTGGCTGCTAAATTATTTTTGACGAAATTCGCCAAAACCAATATCAAAAATATCCAAAATCGCAAAACGATTTTTGATAGATTTAGTACATAACATTGATGTATGTTGTTATACTTTTCGGTAATAACCGTCGTCACTGGCTGTGTACTTTGGATATTCGGCGAGCGCTTTCGATGTGATAACATCATTTTCAAGCCACGTATTTTTTAAAACTGAAGAGATAGTGTTAAGAATAAAAGGTGGTGGGTTTAGGTAATTTTTTTTTCCCGTTTAAATGGTATTATGCAGGTAGATTCCCTGATATCTGTCTTTTTTATTTGGGTAAATAGTTAATATTTGGGTCTTTTATTATTGGATAGGTAAGTGTGACCGTCTGTGGGTGTTTTTCGTTTGTAAGAGTGTTTTAGCAATTTTAGTGGTGTAAAAATCGTGTCGGAGGTTGTGTTTACCTGTTCGTTAATAATGTCTCCGTTAAATGTTCGTGTTTTGTAAATTTCCATGTTTTCAAGAATGTCTAGTCTTCGTCCTTTTTTACTTGGGTGTAATACTGTCATACATTCATCTATTTCTCTTGGTTCGTGTCCATGTGTGTTAAGGTGTATTGCGAAATTGGAGTCTTCCCTTTTCCATTTGTATGATCGTATATGTTCTGTAAACCTTGTTTTTAATGTTCGTCCAATTTGTCCGATGTATGTATGGTTGCAGGTGCAAGTAAGTCTGATTACTCCGCTGGTGCTAAATTTATCGGTTGTTTCTGTTGATGACTTGAGAGTGTTGGTCGTCTTTAGTATTGTGTGTAGATCTTCTTTCCGGAAAAGATTAGTTAATCTATATATTTCTGGTCCTGTGTAGGTAAAGAGGTGTCGTCGTGTTGTATCGTTTGTGTCCTTGTCTTCTTTCTTCTTGTTTTTGTTGTTGTATTGTCTAAGTAGTTTGTCGATGGTTGTGTGGTTGTAACCGTTATTTTTAGCTATAGTGTAAATTGTATTGAGTTCTTTGTTGTATTTATCTGGAGCGAGTGGGACTATTTTAAGTCTGTGAATCATATGTCTAAATGCTGCGAGTTTATATTGAGTAGGATGGTTTGAGGAGCTGTGGATAGTTGTGTCTGTCATGGTTGGTTTTCTATAAATGTCAAAGTTTAAGCCATCAATTCCTCGTGTTATTGATATGTCAAGATAATGTAGAGTTCTGTTTTGCTCTTTTTCATTGTGTATGTGATTTTGTTATGTATTATGTTTAAGTCTGTAAGAATTTGTTCGGCGTTGTCTCTTTCAAGGATGCATATTATGTCGTCTACGTATCTGCAGTAATGGGTTATTTTATGTTTTTCCATCAGTTTTTTGATGTGTAGTTGTTCTAAATGTTGCATGAAAATCTCTGTGAATATTGCGGATGTTGGGTTTCTCATGCCGAGTCCATCGGGTAGTTTATAGAAGTTATTATTGAATCTAAAGTAGTTTTGTTTTAATATCGTCTTTGCAATATCCATTATTTCGTTGATATATTGATTGTCGTATATGTTGGAAAGTATGTTACGTTGGATGGTCAAAGTTTCGTGTGTGGGTATTGACGTATATAGATCCTTTATGTCAAAAGAAACGAGTCTCGTATTATCAGTGATTTTGATATCCTTAATTTTGTTTATGAGGTCTTGTTTATTTCGTACCATGTATATGTTCTACAAATTAATTTTCTCTTTTAAGAATGTGGTGAGGTGTTACTGATCATACAAAAGGAAAAGGGAAGACTCCAATTTCGCAATACACCTTAACACACATGGACACGAACCAAGAGAAATAGATGAATGTATGACAGTATTACACACAAGTAAAAAAGGACGAAGACTAGATATTCTTGAAAACATGGAAATTTACAAAACACGAACATTTAACGGAGACATTATTAACGAACAGGTAAACACAACCTCTGACACGATTTTTACACCACTAAAATTACTAAAACACTCTTACAAAAATATTTGATGGAAAAGTTTTTTTTTTAAACATTTTTTGCAATAAACGTTTAAAATATTACATATTATCTTTTTAACTTTTAATAGCAAAACCTAAAGCACTGGTTTAAATTTTTGTGTGCAGTTATTACTTAAATTAAAATTTATGAAAACTTAAAGTATTAAAGGATACGTTAACATTTCATGTGTTTTAAAATGAAACCCTAGAAAATGCTCATTTTGTTTATATTCTTAAATTATACATACAAGTTAAGAAATAAAAAGTTTTTAATTTTTGTATTAAATATTTGCTGACGATATGTCTGCAGCTTTTCCTGTTTTGTTTCTATGTCATTGTACTTACCTGAACTATCATTAAAGCAAACTGCAAAATTACAGAGAATTCTGTTGTTACAATTTTAACGCAATCTTGCAGTTTGGCTTAATGATCATTAAAACACTAAGTTCCAAAGAATTGTATTTCGTTGCATTTTATTAATAAGAAATTTTGAATTATTAAATAAAGAAATTGACAACGACAAGAGCAGTCGTAGTCAAGTACTCGAACTAACAAGTTTTTTATTAACAACATTAAACTTAACTTACATAAGAACTTCTTTAATATAGAAAGAAATTACGTATGAATACCAATTAAAAATATTTTGCTTGTTTTCTCTTGTGTTGATTTTATCTTGTGCTGATATTCAAATATGTATATGATATGTTTACAACTTGTAATGCTCTTGAAAATAAACATTTTGTAATCATAAAGAGTTATTGAGAAGTGTAGAAAGTTAAATAATTTTTCGTTTTGTTTTTTTCACATTTCCTAATGTTTTTTTTAAGATTTTCTTGAGCGTGGAAACTTTGTCTTCCCACCTAATAATTTTTTAATTTGATTCAATAACAGTGATATTGAAATTTTCATCCGAAATATTGTTTTTTGCCTTTTTTTTACAATTTAGTCTAGACTATATACGGTTTAATTAGACGTGTCATAACATAATGCCATAACATTAAAAATGGCAAAAACCGTGAATACAATATTTATTGTCAGCGAATAGTGGTGCTATGACTATTAACAACTATTTTCTGTCATTATTTATTGTATTATGCTATTATCCTATAATATTTTCAAATAAAAAGGCAATTTATTTGTTGACTTGGAATAGCAGGTATCTGCACGTATTTCGCCAGTTGCCAGCTCATCAGGAAACCTTTATCCAAATCTAAAATAAGTCAATTTTAATTCATTTATAAGATCCACGGTTAGAATCCTGGTTGGGGAAAAAAAATTAAAAAGTAAAAAATTTATTAAAAAAATTTTTCAAATAAAAAAAATTTATCGTGTTTCCTATTTCCAAATTTTAACAAGTTTTTTGGAGAAGAGTTTAAGTTTTTAAAAACTTGCTATTCTATACTTGCTATGCAATTGCATTTGATTTTTGTCATGTCCTCTGCAATTGCAACATTTCGCAAGAAACATTTCCTTGTTTTTTTTTTTTAGTTGGTGTCTTAGTTAATGCATTTGTCGACAAAGATTTTGAAAATTGTGATGATTTTTTTTTCAAGTTTTATTAAATGGCAAAGAGCCTTTAGTTTACTTTTGACCAAATATGGATTATGTCGCCAGTTGGCAGATTTTACTGTTTTTTGTGTTGTTATTTATAATTCCATTTACTCTTTTACAGGAAGTAGTGATTTATATTTTATTTAATATTATTTATATATGAATCACATTAGCCCTCCAATGTAATTTATAAATCATTTTGTATTAATTAAACAGTTTGGTTGTTCCTTTTTTTATATTTTATATATGCATTTTTTATTTTATTTTGTTTTTTTACTTAAAAGAAAATGTAAGTTTCTGTAAACTGATATGCGCATATTCTTTTACGAGTGTGTTAGTTTGGATATAAGTTAAAAGATAATTAATCATTTATCAAAATATTGTGCTTTTATTTTTATTTAAAAAAAGTCTACACTAAATTATTGCTAAAACTTCTTGAAAACGTTTTTATATTTTTTAACAAAAAAAAAAATGCTCTGAAACTTATGTTTTAATGTAAATTGTTATTGTTTATGATTTACTTTGTCTAGTAATAGGGTCGTGAATAGGAAAGCATTATCATGTTATAATAAATCTTGGCACTTTGTTCAAACTTACACATGACGTAATGAAAAGTAAATAAAATGCTCTTAAAAATAATAAGAAATATTAAAAAAATACGTTGTAGACTTTGGAACTCTTTTTATTTTGGAAAATTTATATGAAATGTAAAGATTAAAATTTTTTTAGATCTGAATTTAATACATAGCACAATAAACAACAAGAATAACACACAAACAGTTGGATGTATAGTTTACAAACTATTTTTTATTGTGCGCTCATTTTTAAAAAGTTAGATTCAATTAAAAATTTATTTAACCACTGAATAATTTACGATTTTATGGCGTAGTTTAATCTAAATAGAAATAAGAGATAAAATGACATGCAAATATTTTTAAATTATGATTGATTGATTCAATATACTTAAAATGGGGAAAATTTTAATTATTTTTACATTGAAAATATAAAATAGCAAATTACTAATATAATCAAATTTAAAACCGAAAACAAATAAAACCTAAAATAAGTGCAACATTTTATTCTTTATACTTAAAACAATTACAAATAGAATTAAGTTGTTGTTAAAAAATAATTTACTTGAAATCTTTTTTATATTAATTCACTTTAATTGTGCTTGATTCCTTCAAATATAAATATTTCGTGATATTCTCATGAAGTTTTTATTACTCTAAACCTAAAAAGTTTAAGGTATTACTGCGGGGAAAGCAAACAAATGAAATAAAAAAATTTGAAAACTAAAGCATGAATGTTTATTGCTATAAAACTGTCATATATGTAGTATTGTTAGCATTTAGCAGTTTTTTTTGAAAACACTATTTATTAAAATTAGTTTTATTTGCGTTTAATTGTTAGATATGTTTATATTTATTTTATTTATTATTTTACAATATTTTATTATTAAGTATTTTATTATATAAACATATTAAATATTAAGTTTTTATTACACTAAAGATTATTTTAAGGATTATTATAAGGATAAAGGATTAAAATCACTGGTAATTATTGTCCTTTTGATTTTATTGTAACTCTTAAACTCTTGTTAATATTTCACGTCTTTTCTGTTATATGTTTCTCTTAATAATGCCCTGTTTTTTATTTCTTTAGGAAACCCTTTTTTCGTATCTACATATTTTTCAAAGCCTACTCATGTAATTTTTTTAATTATATTTGTGGGTGCAATGTTTGTTTGCTTGTAAGAGTGTCTTTGCCTACTTTGTTCTTTAATAGACTTCTGTCAGTGTATATGTTGTTCCTTATTGTTTGTTAGTGTATAAGTGTGTATTTCGTTGCTTATTATGTTTGTCGACAATTTTATATTTCATACTTAGTGAACCACTTCTCATCCTACATACATATATGTACATATGTATGGCCGACTTCCTAAACGCCTGTTGCAATGCATAATTTAAAAAAATGGTCTTAAGTGCAAACTTGCGTTGCAGAGACATTTTTGCATTTTATCGGCATTTAGGAATGTCGCTAAGCATCTAAATACATAAAACAAATGTCAAAAACATGGTATAAAATTAAATATTTTTTTTTTTAGAAAATAGAGGTTACACAAAATTATTTATCCATTTTGTTGGCAAGTGCTGAGGAATTATCTCAGGTCAAATCTTCCAAAAAATATAGATTTGCTATAAAAACCCATTAAAAAGAAAAAAAAAAAAAAGAAGAGACAATTTTGTTAAGGACAATAAAAATCCCGGGAACAAGTGATCAAAAAAAATTTTTTTTTTAAAGAATTCATTGAATTAATGGATGATGACATTTTTTTATTCACATTTCATTTTAAAAATAAACAAGAAAATACTTAGCCATTACAGCTCAAATGTTTGCATACAAAATAAAAATGATGCGTGATTTTGACTTCTGATACTCATTAAAGTGAGTTGCCAAACGATTAGGAACATTGTACGTTTTCAGAAAGCTTACATATGCATTTACATAGTGTATGCATTGTAAATATGCATTGCAACTTGCGTTTAGGAAGTCGGCCTATATCTTTATTTTTACAATAAAAAAAATCATTGATATTCTTTTTTATTACAAAAAATCCCAAAAAATTATTTTTATTTCCGTTCATATTTTTCAGAAGCATTATTTTAACAGATTCTAATAGACTAATCAAGAAACTAAATATTTTACACTGCTAGTGATTTTCTGATTCTAACTCTAATTTAACTATTATGAATTGTTTGCTTGTGTAGGAAACGCATTTTCTGAAACTTCGATAAAACTTCTTACAAGTGACTGACAAATATCTAACTTTTTTGTCAAATTGTATAAGTTTGTGCGTAATTTATTCATCTGCTTTATTCGAATTTTTGAATGTGTAACATGTAAACAGCAATTATGATATTTTATGAACCATGTAGCGGTAAAGAAATTATAGATATTTTATTATTTGTTTGCAATAACAATAGCAATTGATCTTAAAAATAGTTTTTTGACAAGTAGATGGAGGACTATGTGTTACTATGTGTTTTTATTATTGTATTTCTGTTATTGCATTAATAATTATTCTTCTTCCAAGAACCCCTTAAAAATATGCGTTTAAAAAATAAATATAATTTTTTTAAGGGCATAAATATTTTTTTTTTTTTGATTTTTTGACAACAAAACAAAAGAAATAGAAGTACATACAGATACGCACAAAAGTATTGGCAGCAAGCTTTCTTAAATTTATTCCAGCTTCACTGCCATTGGAAAACTATAAGAAGTAAATTAAACGCTTTTGATGTGTGCTAATTCAATGAATTAACTAATGCATTTGGTTTTATATCAAGATTTTTTTTTAATAAATTAATAGAAAACTTAACAAAAAATTAGCGCGACTTCATCGAACAAAAGTATTGACAAGTAGTTTAAAAGCTTATTAAATACAATTTTTTTTTAAATATTTCTTATTTAATGCTTGGTTGATAAGCCTTTTTGCTTAATTACTTCATTCAAGCGTTTAGGCATAGAATGCACCAGATTTTTGGTTTCTTCTTGCCCAATATTAACCACTCTTTCTTCAAGGCCTGCTGTAGCTGCGATTTTGTCGAATTTGTCCCACAAATGTTAAATGGGATTAAGATCTGCGGAATGTGGTGGGTGTGGAAGAACATAAGCCACATTGTACGCTAACAACATACGCACATCACGAGCGGAATGTTTTGGGTCATTATCATGTTGGAATGTAAATAACGTTGGCAAATTTAGTTTCTCGGCATTTTTTAAAGATTTTCTTTCAAAATATTTAGATAAACGGATTTATCTGTGATTCCTTCAATAAATACCAACTCACCAGAAAAACCACTTCTCTCCATTATTATTGTACACACAATTGTATATAAAATAGCAAACAGCTTTTAAATTTAAATCAATGTAGACCTGTGTTATTACGGTTATTGTAAATTTACTTGTTTTAGCTAATTAGGTCTACATTACAAAAAATTTACGAAATGCATCATTTGCTTATTAGTTTTTAAATTGTAACATACATAGAAATTAAAAATGTCACATTATGATTCAAACACACTTTCGCGTAAACCACATAAACGGAAAACACCTAAAATGTTAACAGCAATTTTTGAAAATATATGCATCTTAATTAATAAAGCGATTTAATAATTCGCGTTAGTACTACCAGTGTCCTCTGAAAGTCAACTGTGATACTTATATACACAGAGAAAAGAGATTCGTCGTGAGAACCGAATTTGTTGCCAATCGAATTTTGTCGGTTGTGGTTATTATCTGATATTCGATTAAGAGGACTGAATAAATACGGTACATCCAATTATTTTAAAAATAATTTCGATAGTCGATAAAAAGTATTATTGTGAATTAAATTAAACAACGATATTTTTTACATTTGTCTTTATTTAGGATAAAAAAAGAAAACAAATAAAACATTTCTTGACTGTAACAATAACTTTTACCTAAGCACCCCCACTTCCTCACGCTTTCATGCTTTACACTTTTGACTCCATTTCCTCTGTCTTTCATTCCACTCTGCACGCTTTTGCACTGCAAAGTAAATACATCTTTTGAAAACCTATTTTATTTACACATGTGGTATTGGAGAAATTTTCGCAACTTTCAATAAATCTTATTGTATATTTTTTATAAATTGTAATATTTTTCAAATTTTAATATTTTGAATATAAATTTTATTTTTATTATGTCAAAAAACTAAGAAGAAAGAACGCAATCGATATTTGTAATTCTAACTTCCAATATTCGGGGTTTGGTACTAAAGTGCTGAATAAGTTTCGTTGCATCACCCAATAACCGGAATAGGTTTTAGTACAGACACAAATTGGGCAGGTAAACTTTGTTAACTGTTGTTGTGACCAACATTTAAGATCTAATATAGTTTGTTAGTTTATAGTACAAAAAATCTCTCAAGATTATGTTTTATTTGTTATACAAATTAAATTATGATGTTAGCAATTGAATTTTGAATATTTTAACTGATTTTTTACCGATATTTTTTCTGTGTGTACTTTTGGAATTCGTATATACCTGTTTTTTTAAGTTTCCTTTCGAGAAATATGGGAAGAAGTAGCAACTAGCAACAATGTGTTAATCGACTGCAATTCGGTATATTCAATACTATTTTGTAGAAAAATGAACTCTTGCCACTTGTGCTGATGTTTAAAGGTTGGTTAAAACAAAATCATTTATTGGTAGTTGTAAAAAAACAACAACGTTATTATAAGTCAAAGTCAAAAAATGCAGAAACAGCATTAGTGTATGAATTTATAAAATTTAAGTTGTAATTCTCAAGAGATTTTGGATTCATATTCAAACAGCGCTTAATAAGCCAACCTAATGATTTAATTGTCCATCTAATGATATTAGGGACTACAAAATGATTTTTCTTGCCACAACAAACGAACACAAGCATGTGGTGTCTTGAAGATATAATGTTGAAAAAAATAATCGTATGTATTTTTCAATAATTATAGCGAACAAAATAGTCTGTTCGAAGAAACAAAAAAAAGCCATATAGTTCAAATAACATTAATTTTGGGAACATCCTATAATTTCTAAATTCAAACTATAAGCTTGTTGTTTAAGCGGACTTAGCAATACAGGTCCCTTGTAAGTTTTAACTGTCTTTGTATAACGGTTTAACAGTTTGGCTACATAAATGAAATCTTAGCAATTATTGGGACACCCTCTTATTTCCAGATCCAGATTTTATACTTGTTGTTATAGCGGATTTAGCAGTACAGTTCCTTTGTAAATTTGAAACATCTGTCTACTGCAGTTCAAAAGTATGTCCATATACATCAAATTAAATGAAATGTTTGGGTACCCTTTATTTTTTTAAATTTTGAATATCAATATTTGTTTCCATAACAGTCATAGTAATCGAGATTCTGTTCAACTTGCAAAAGTTCAAAAGATATAAAGGCCCACATTTGTCTGCCCATATATGTCGGTCAATTTACGTCAGCTATGGGGACACTTTTAATTTTTAGATTTCTTTTTGTATTAATTTTTGCCACTAGCAGCTATAGTGATACGCAGATTTTTTTTAAATTTTAAGCGGTGGCTTTTACAGTTCATACTACAACTAAAAAGATGAGTGTATGTAGTATGAGGACATACTTAAATTTTTAAGATTATAAACTGTTTTTAAAACGGGACCAATCTGTAACATTACCTTTCAAATAAAAAGGTAATTTATAAAATTGATCCAGAAATGACTGAGTTATAGAGGCACAAACATAAAAAAGTAACATTCGGTCCTCCTTCTTTTTTTGAAGCCGGTTAAAAAGAAATTTAGTCTTGCATGTCATTTATTGACTTGTCTTGGCTGGGGATTATTTTTGGAGTACATTGTTTCTAAATGGTTGTAATCGCTACAATTTTTGATTTTTTCAAAATTTTTAAAGCATTTGTCGTAGTAACGAGAGTAACGGTGTGTTCTATAGTTGGAAAATATGAAAAAAAGGTTTAAAATACATTTTAAATTTTCGGTTATGCTGCTAACTTCGTTTATTTGTTTCATATCAATTAAGAAAATGTTTAGCAACATTCAAAACTAAACACTGTTGTTCTTTCAATGTCTACTAAATATTCCGCTATAGATAAGTTCTTTTTTTGTTTAAATGCTTCTTGGGTTATGTTTAAGATATGTGTATTTACGCTGGTTAAACTCATCACAACGCAAAATAAAAGAAACTAAGTAGTCGTATTTAAGTTATCAACAACTAGTTATCATTGTTTTCTTAAACTAAAATCTAAAGAAATTGTTTATTATTATAAGTCAAGTTATAAAAAAGAACGGAATTGTCAAATGTCCTTAATGTTAAACACAAATGATATGCTTTGAAGCTTGCAGCCAAAAGCAATAGTTTATTTATGCATACAATGGTAACAACAAACAATTTACAGATTTTAAATAAACTTTAAAGAAGCTGGTCAGACGTTTTGACAAAAATTTACATAAGAAATAGTAAAGAAGAAGAAGAAGAAGAAGTGAGGTTGAATATAAAACAGAAATAATGCATATGATGACGCGATGAATGATGATCATGAAAAGGTTTAGTGCTGAAGCAAACTCATTACGAATTCACGGTCCTTAAAAAGTCACTCCAACTTGAAATTGAAATTTTTAAAATTTTTTTTTTCACAGCCGACTACACCTAAAGAAAAACTTTGGTCATTAAAAACTGAGCACATTTCAATTAAATTTAAGTTTTAAATTTTGTGCGCTGTTTAGAATTAGTTTTAATTTATAAATGTACCAGCATCTTAAATCTTTACAAATTATCTAAAGTTTTTTTTTTACAAGATTGGTATTATAAGCCAAAGGAAATAGGATAAACAAGTTTTGAGAGTTTGATTCAAGATGTTTTGTTTATAATTCATGTTTATTAAAAAAAAATATGTTAAGAAACTTTATTATTGTCGTCCTTGGGATTTTTGGAATTATTCAATGTGTTTGTATTCTTCAAACTACAAATTTTTTAAAGAACTTTTTCATTGCAATTGGACCAGCAGTATGTAAAAAGAATATTTTTTTTAATTTAAAAATTTTGTCAAAGTGCATCATTTCTACTTAAAGTAAGCTATTGTTCTTTAATCACTACAAATTGCTTACCTCGTATTTCGAGAAACTTTTTCTATAACTAACCATCTTACAAAGCTGTGAAGCAATCAAAATAATAGGTGCATCTTACAGCATTGAAAAGATAGCATGAGTTTTCTATTAAAAGCGAAAAGCAACAGAAAAGCAAAATTTAAGTGGAACTTAGTTTGGTAAATTGCTTCTTTTTTATAATTAAATATAAAAAAAACAAGTAAAAAGGCTATATTCGGATATGCCGAATCTTATATACCCTTCACCGTCTATGTAAATCTAGGTTAGTGAAGTAACTCCAAGCAAAAACAAATATTTTGGTGACATAGAATTAAAAAATAAAAACAAAAATTAAAATTAATTAAAGGTTAGGAGTCTTAGTATTTTCTTAAAGGTCTCTTTAAGAGCTTTAAAATGGTACCCATATTGACATTTAAAAAAATTTGAAAATTTCAGAGCCCCGTAACTCAGAACACCACTTTTTTCAACTGATTATCAATATCATATTTTTCGACACTATTTCTGATTCATTGTCAGACGGACAGACAGGAATCGCTCAATCGACTTCAATATGGATAAGAATATATATAATATATTGGGTCGGATATGTATATTGTAGAAATTACACACGGAATGACATGAAGGGTTTAAAAATATACATATTATATCTTGTATATAGTTTGAGAATTTACTTTAAGTAATGTGTTACGTAATTTATAGATATTTTTTTATACAGTATTTACAAAAGAATCAAAATTTACTTATTTTCCGCTTTTGGATCACTGTCAATATTCATTCATTTATTAGACCCACGGTTCAAATCCTGATGGAGAAAAAATTAAAAAGCACACAGTTTTACAAATTCCTTTGCGTTTCGATATTAGAAGACCTATTCCTTACTGCAAATCTTGTAGTTAATTTATCAATAACAGATTTAAACATTTCTTGGTTAGAATTTTTATTAAACAGAACAGTTGCGTTTCTTCTAGGTAGATTGTAAGCGTCTTTGATGTTTTTATTTTGGATGATTGGCCAGCCATATTTCATTATCGGTCGAATACATAAGTTTTTTATTGTATAAGATTTTTTTTTGTGATAATTGGGACTCATTATTCAGAAGTGGATAAAGGGCTCTAAATAGTTAAAATGTACTTTTAGCAAAAATTCTTAATTTTTTGTCAGTTGTCCGATATTTGCAAGTGTTTTAATATTTGCTTATGTTTTTCGTTTTTTCTAAAAACTTTATTTTTACCAATTAAATCGGCAGATATTTCTAAAGGGTGTTTTTTTTTAACCCGATAGAGCTTTAAGTTGTAAAAAATAACACAAGAAATCAAATTGTAATAAAAATTTTTTTTATACGAAAGATCAGAGCATGCCATTATTATATGAAAACGATTTTGTGCATTTGTCCACCACGGCTGCTAATGGCGAAGCGTATTCTGGACGCCCAATCTCGGTGACTTTTTCAAGTACTTGTGGCCGTATGTCACGAATAACACAAACAATGTTGGTCTCCAAACCATCAATTGTTGCTGGTTTATCAGCATAAACCAGTAACTTCATGTGGTTCTACAAGAAATAATCGAGAGGTGTTAAATCGCACGACCTTGGAGGCCACTTGACTCGTTCATTTCTCGAAATCAACTTATCGCCAAATTTTGCTAGTTGCGGTCGCCGAATGGCACGCAGCGCCATCTTGTTTCAACCACATTTCGTCCGGATCAATGTCACCTAAACTTTCAGACAAAAAATCATTAATCATGGTGCGGTAACGATCTCCATTGGCCGTAACGTGAGAGATACGGCCTCATTTTTGAAGAAATAAGAATGATGTGAATTGGGCTCACTCCAAACGGATCAATTTTGCTTATTAACAAATTCTTTAAGCCAAAAATGAGCCTTATCGCTGAAAACAATTTGGCGATAAACAACTGTTCAGTTACTAACTGCTCTAGAGCCACATCGGCAAAATAACGACGCATATAATGGCCTCGTGGCTTTAATTTCTACACTAGCTAGACCTTTTATTGGTGTAGGCCAAGATCTTTGCGCAAAATGTTCCACGAAGTGCACGGACAGAGTCCCAATTCCTGCGACCGATGATGAATCGATAAATTTGTATCTTCTTCTACACTTTCGGTTACACCAGCGATATTCTCTTCAGTACGTACATTCCTTCAACGCGCTGGTATTACTGCATCCTTTAGGTAGATGCGGTACGAAATCTATCTAGAGTTCGACAAATTGCTTGCTCAGACGGACGATTATGTGCACCATAAAAATCACGAAGTCGTATACAAGTTGCTGAAACTGATATCTGATTTTCAAAATAAAATTGGATGATTAATGATTATTATTATTTTATTATTATTATTTTTCTTAATTTAAAGTTCTGTCGGGCTTTAATAACCCCCGATACATTGTCTTACTTTAATTTAAGATAAAAAGAATAGCAAAACATTTTGTTACAAAGTTAAATTGTTTGCTATTTCGCATTGAAAGCAATTTGAAAAAGCAGTATAAACTGTTGCTTTTGCAAAAGCAATAACTTAAATAAAATGTCATTTTTTATTCATGCAGAAGAAAAATAAAATATATGTTGTATGTGTATCTGATTATATTTAAAATATAGGAATGAAATAAATAAAATAAATGAATGAACAGATATATCCAGAGTAAATTGCATTACGTTGCCTATAGTTTTCAAAGTGTTTCGTAGTGTGTTCGACAATAGTAGGGTGGTATTTGTAAAGAACTTCCGATCAAAGATAGGAGTCTGATATCTAGACTGTATAATCTGTTTTACTCTATTAGGTTTTTTTGGTTATTTGCTTATGTGATAATCATTAAAATACTTTAGATAAATGATGTAATATTGATATGGGACTAGAATCATTTTAAATTTTGGGGTATAGAGATGGTCAGGTCATCATCTAGCAATTTTAAAGGCGACTAGTGGTAATTGTGGTATTGAGAAGTATAAAGAAACCCCGTCAACCCGAAGAAAAAAAGACAAGAAAATTTAAATCGAATTTTGGTGGATAACGGACTATTTTCATCTAGAAAAGTTTCATTAATTGTAGAACTTCTTTTAATACATAATTGTCAAGGCTACAAAAAAAGATATTTTGCTAACAATTGTAATTTTCTTGACTGCTTTTCATTTCTTTCCATTTTATTTATTTGTATTTTGAGTATGTTAACATCGGGAAATTTATATAATACAAGGGCTGCTCTATATATTTCTGGCCTAATAGTGAAAATGTGAATATTTATAATCAAAAATGGTTTTATTGTTTTTCAAAGTATTCTCCACTATGATTTATACACTTTTGCATGCGCTCAAACCAGTTGTCGAAGCACTTTTTCCACTCCGATTGAGACACCTCTAAAACATGGTTTCTGGCGACGAAAATCGTTGACCACGCATTTTTTTCTTGATGTGCGGAAACAAGAAGAAGTCATTAGGTGCCAAGTCAGGGCTGTACGGCGGATGACCCATTAATTCGACGTTTTGGCCGGTCAAAAACGCTCTGGTTTGAGCCGATGTGTGAGAGCTCGCATTGTCTTCTCTTGTTGGTTTTTTCGAATTTCTTCGATGACTTCAGGAAAACAAATTGTAGTGTACCACTCAGAAGTGACCGTCCTACGTTGCTCAAGCAGAACAGTCGCCACATGACCAGTTTTGCCGAAGAAACTGGCGACCATTTGCTTCGAAGTGCTTCTTTCACGAACAACTTTCGTTGGATTTTGCTCTTCTTTGAAGACCCACACGGTCGATTGTTGTTTCGTTTCGGGCTCATACGCATTGATCCATGATTCGTCACCTGTGACGATCTTATAAACGTCTTTTGAAGCACCGCAATCGTATTTTTGCAACATTTCTTTGCACCAATCGACACGAGCCTTTTCTTGAGCGACTTTCAAATTGTTCAGGATCCAACGAGAACAAACCTTTTTTACGGCCAGGTGTTCATGCAGTATCGAATGTATGCTGGTGGAAGAAATCTCCAAGGGTGTCTCTATCTCTCGGTATGTCGCATGTAGATCTTGCATTATGAGTTCACGCACGACATCAATGTTCTCTGGCACAACAGTCGTTTTTGGACGACCTTCACAGAATTCGTCTTTGAGCGAGCTTCGGCCACGATTAAATTCATTATACCAATTTTTCACAGTGCTATAGGATGGTGCTTCATCGCCATACAAAGATTTAAGTTCATCAATGCACTCTTGTCGTGATAATCCACGTCGAAAGTTGTGAAAAATGATGGCATGAAAATGTTCACGATTATGCTTAAAAATGACAAATTTTCCAATGGAAATGTCAGATTGCACTTGGCAGCACTCAGTGTTGCCAGGCCAGATATATATCTAGCAGCCCTCGTATATTTCAAAAACTTTAAAACGTATAAATTTTTCACATCGCGCTTGAAACTAAGTTTGTAATAGACAATCTACATGTGAAGTGTTAAAAATGGCAACAAGACCTGTTTCATGATTTAATAATTTAAATTATTAAATAAAAAAATAATATTTAAAATTTTATGTGCAAAATTATCTTTTTTCAATTGATACACAAATATACATGTTGTATCAATTTCTTTTTTGTTTTTTTTTTGTTTTTTGAACATTTATGTTTTCTTTCTGTTAAACGTTATAAATGAACGAACTAATTCACTTTAAATACAGCGTTGCCGCTTTGGTCCAATCGGACCAAACTTGGTAGGTTTTCGTTTTTAAAAAACAGTTTGGTAGTTTGGTTGGTTTGTTGCCTTTTTTTAAATTTTTGGTAGGTTTTCCTCCTGTAGCAACAGTAAATTTTTTACCTTAAAAATTCAGAACATAAAATAAAAAAATGTAACTTTGAATTAAATAAACAATAACTGTGAATAGTTTTACCACTGTTTTCAAAAACTGTTTTAGGTGTAATAAAAACATCTCTGCTTTTTTGCATAAAGATTATTAAAGCTATAGCCATCTCTGGTTTAAGAAACGCGAACAATATTATGAAATTGAAGTTAACAATATTTTTGAGTGAAGGCTTATTTACAAGTGTTCGTATTAAAAAAATTAACAGACAAAATGGAAAAGTAAGTAAACTTTTTTAATTGTATATATGTACCTATTAATTACATAAATATTTACTAATATTGCATGTAAAGAAACAGTAAAAAAAAATTTTAGAACCGAATGGTTGAACGAATTTGATTGGCTCCAGGAAAGGGATGGGTGTTCATTCTGCATAGTATGCTCTAAAACTATTTTAAATCATAACATCCATCTTAAAAATCACCAAAAGACAAATTTCCACCTCAACAAATTCGGAAAAAACCAAGTGAGTATAACAGAGTTTATGTGCAAGAAACGCATTTTTAAATTTTTGGTAGGCTGTGAACGATTTTGGTAGGATTTTTGAAAATTATTGGTAGGAAGTCAATTTCTTGTGTGGCAACGCTGTTTAAATACCTGAATGGAAATGACCGATCACTGAAATAAACGATTAGAGAAGAAGTCTACTATAAAAGAATATAATATTTTATCATATTATGATCAGTAAAAGAATAGATGAAATTGATAGTTTTAAAGTAATCTGTAATGAAAAGGTTGGCTAATTTTATAGCAGAAAGAGAAAACGTCATATAATACAGACGTGGCTACAGTACGATAAATAAGCAATTATATGAAAGGAGATTCTTTGTTTTATCCCGTATATAGTAATAGAAAGCAAGGCTGGAAATTATGCTGGATTATATCTAAGAAGTCAGGAGAATGAAAGGGTCTTGGCATTATATCCTAGAAATAGAACTAAAATAAGGCGAGTAGAATTACATACGATTTATGTGGCTTAGTATACCCCAACTGAAAACCGGAAAAACCGAAACTCTGCGCTATAGAACTTAAACGTCCTGAAGATACTGAGATAATTCTAGAGTTGGGGCTAGACCACACGGTCCTAACTATGATTCTGATAATAATCTTTTTATAGGCGTAGTTACTAGTTGCTGTCACTTATAGCAAGAGTAATTTTACTGGAGTGTTGCACTTCGGATTTTACCGGAACTGTTGAGCTCATAACACAATTATCCAACGAAAAACATATCCTTATTATTTTCTACAGCCGCATATGTCTGACCTTTCACAATTGATAATACAATACTTTAAGACCAATTAATTTAAATATACAAAATTGGCGCATAATTGAATTTTTGAATAAAAGCAACTTTACCTTTTCCGTTGGAGTAACGTTAAACATCAACGGTGACCCAGTTTAGAATTATTTAAATATGTTTATTTTAAATTTACTTAATAATCTAATCAATATGTATTTGTTAGTCATTTTACTACAGTCATCGTGCCAATCATCTGTCTATCCTCAATTCATCTTTATTTATTTAACCAGTACTTTATTGTTTTCGTTTCAAACATATAGCGGCTCTATTTTTTTTTAATTTATTCGTTTTTCTTTTTTCTTAAAAAGTGTATTCGGTGTTTAGTTTATTTTTTGCCTTTGAATTTTTAAACCTGTGTGTGCACTGTTAATGACAACGTTATCAGTAATAATAACAATGGTAATGGTGTTTTTTTTTAGATTACAAGTCAATTTGTGTGAATGATGCAGAAAATATTATGCTTAAAAGATTTTCAAAGCATTTTGCACACACTGCTCTTAAAGAACAATAATAATTATAACTTCAAAAAAATTTGAAAGAAGAATTATAAATCAAATATTAATTTCTTTCATATTAAAGTCTTTTACAGAACAACAACAATGTTTGTGTGGTATATTAAAAAACGAAATGTTTTATTTAGTTTTATTTCTAAAAATACTATGCTATGACGTTGAAAGTTAGATAATTTAATGGAATTTACTTTTGTCAGGCCACGTTAAAAGCTACAACAATAAACAAAACAAAAATTAACAAGTAAGAGTGCTTTATTCGGGTATGCTGAATCTTATATACCCAAAGAGTTCACTTAAAACAGAATTTAGACGTTTTAATTTTAGTTGCACAAAATGGAGCCCTACAAAATCTTCGCTTAATGAAATATCAAAGTTCGTTAATAGATGTCTAAAGCAAATATTAAGAATTTACAGGCCAAATTGCTTATCAAACGAAGAGTTGTGGCGAAAAGCGAATTCTGGTCCAATAATAAAAACGGTTAACCAGAGAAAGTAGACATGGAATGGTCATATTCTTAAAAAAACTTAAAATAGCTCGAATGTCTTAAAATCAAGTTCAATCACTAGCCAGACATAACGCCCTATGTTCTTTGTGGAATTATTTAATATACAACCAAATTTTTTTTTTTTACTTTTAAATAAAGGACATATTTATATATGTTTAAATTATAATTAAGTACAAAAAAATTTTATTTGACGCTAAATGACAATAAATATTTTAATAATAAACCATTAACGTTGTTTAAAAACTCCTGCCAGATTATAATATTTTTTTTTCTGTAGAAAATGTATCTAATCGAGATAAACAAAATGATAAATAATATTGTGAGTTTTTACAATAATAAATTGAATATTTTCCTGTTAGCAAATACTTAACAAAATAAAAGTTTTTAAATTTAAAAAGCGAAAATATTAATGATTTATTTATTCTTTGTTTATTCTTTGTAGCACTCATGTGCTACACTGCAACATGTCAACAGTTGCTCTTGAGTAAATGAAAACATCTATTTAAGGACCAAATCGCCTAAGTGTTAATTAAATGTCCAAATGCCTTGATAATACAAACAGGCTAGCCGTTTTTAAATTCTGGATTTATATTCGTTGTTTAACGAAATTGTACAGCGGTAGCTATAGTGCTGATATTTTAACAAATCCGTAAAAAAGTAAAATTTGTAAGCTTTTAATATAAATAAGGAACGTAAATCCTTTAACTAATGAAAATGTGAATTAACTTGCTAGCCTTTCTTGCTATGGGGCGCTAATCCAAAGGCGTAAAAATTTATTAAATTAGTTTGAATTTTGTAGATCAGAAGACATCTATATTTGAAATATCTTTAGAATCTGATTTTGCTAAGATCCATTGAAATTTATAAAATTGCGCATTTGTCCTCTCCCCGACTTCTCTGTGCTTAAACTCTTTCAAAATAAACATGAAATATACATCATTTTACATAAATATCTAACTATGCTTAAAATTTTATTGTAATCGGTACAGATGTAAATGCCCGTTTTCCCCCTTTTTCTCTTATCTAGATCCTAGCTCTAAAAACAACTATAGATGAGGAGCTATGTATGTTTCAAATTTCTTTAAAATCGATTTTCCGAGACTTTACTAAAATTGATTAAAAGGCATATAAAAATGCCCGCTTCCCGTTTTTATCTCCTCCTATTTAAAATATAAAAATATATTTAGAAATATAAATATCCTATTTTGCCATGATGGGTGTAGTTGTTTAGCCATGATTGTCACATGCGCAAAAAAACAAAAACCTTCCGCCGGAAAGTATACTACTTTGTTTTGCTGCCATTTTGGTAAACATTAGTTCTGACAGTTCTTATTTTGCAGGAGACACGTGGCAAATTTGTTATGAAAAGATATTCGATAAATCAATATATTTTAATCGTTATAAAACATTTTATCAAAATCAATTTTCAATTTCTGTGACGATGATATACATAGTTAAGTGAAACAACGTGCCAACAAAAGAGGATTTGTAGGTGATAGGCCCATGCATGAACTACAACGTACTGCAAGATCGAATGAAAACATTACTGCTGCTGGTCTTCAAAAAAGAACTTTGACCACAATTTTGCACACAGATCTGCATTTGTTTTCATTCACAAGACCATTTACGCCGCCATACATATGCCAAAAGGGATTGTGTTAAGAAATTATTTGGATGAATATGTGAATAAGTAGAATAGTCGGTTCTGGGCAATAGAAAACCCTTTGCATTCATTAAAAGTGACAAGGAGGAATCATTGGACATTATATCTTTGAAAAGTAAAACTGCGTGACAGTAACTGTAAATGGGGAGCGATATCGTAATATGATTAAAAACTGCATGCTTTCGGCTTTAGAATTAACATGAAGTATCAACAAGACGGTGCCACATCGCACTAAGCCAAGCCATATTAAGTTATTACAAAAAATGGATGCCTGATTTGACTGCACCGGACTTCTTTTTGTGGTGACATCTGAAAAGCAAGGTTTAAGCAAACAAACCAGAAATGCTTGAGCAGCTCAAACAAAATATTTGTGATGAAATTAATGAAATACGGCGTGAACTGTGTGAGAATGTAATAAAAAATGTGCTCACATTTGTGAGACTAACAGAGGCGGACATATATCTGATATTGTATTCCATATATATTTGCCGGCATAAAGTAAAATAGTTATCAATATAAGAACCATTCTTTTTTTTATTAAATCAAAAATTATAAACAAACGGCGGACACAAGGATAAAAAAAACAGACTGTCGTGAATAGATTAGCATAAATGAGTAAATATGCGTTGTTGATGTAATTTACTCAAATGTAAAGTGTTTCTATCAAAAGTTATTATAAACTGAAGGACGGAACAGCTTACCTCATTATTATTATTATTTTTAACTAACTAACTGTTAAAATAATGCGAGTATAGTACACAAAAATAATCTTAACTGATTTGTCGCTTCTCGTATGAACGTTTCACAATGTGGTCGTCCGTCAATCCATTCATTCATCTTTGTTTTTTTTTTTGTTATTAAATTTAAGTGTTTTATACTCTCATAAACTAAGCTTGGCAGTTTCTAATGTTCATTGTCTATAGTTTGATCAGACAACCGTCTTTGTCTTTTTTTTTTTACTAACCACAACGACTTTAGAGTACAGCTTGTCATTAAACATAATTTTGATTATTTTTTCCTAAAACGCAATAAAAAAAATTACTGAACTAAAATACTGACACTATGAAGTGAGCGAAAGTAAACAGATGCGGCCATAAATTCAGAAGTACAGATTTAGCAAGACAAACAATTAATTGAGACGACCATTTGACAAGGACAATTTTCTGTCGGGCCATGTTTTTTAAATTAAGAAATAAGAAAGTAACGCCAGAAGCTAATGAAGAGATAAACATGCATACGGCAATAATATGAGACTCACATCAAGTATTCTCATTCACTGCACAAATTTTCACTCGAGAAGCTCTTTGCTTGAAAAAACACTAGCGATATTGTCTCAGTGATGAATATTATCTATCATGTAGAAAGCAATAAAATACGCAATGTATATAATTTCATTGCAAAAAAATATAATTTTTTCCAAGTTTTTTTAACTGCTAAAATCAATACATTTCTAACATATGTATGTATACCAGTAAATGTAGCTATTTTCAATCTTTATGTGTGAAGCAAACTAAAAAATTTATTAGAATCAGAAATAAATCAGCACTGTTACTTATCATGCAACCTATAGACTTTAGATCAAGGCAGCACCTTGACTAACTAAATATCTTTTTTCCTCCTTTCAAGACATAAAAAAGTAAACAAGCAACTATTCACTTCTGCCCTGCAAATATATATATTCTCATGCAGATTTGTCACAAAATTATTCATCGTAATCAGCCTCATGTGTTTTTTATTCTTCCGCTCGCCAAAAAGGGATCAAAAATTATAGTACAGGGTGTCCGCCGGGAGGATATACTTTGTTTGTTCATAATTTTTGATCAAATGAAAGAGAATGGATTTTATATTGAAATATGTTTTATATAAAGTCAGCAATTAAATATGGATAAATATCCGATTCTGTTATTCTCAAAAATGCGAGCCCTTTGAGCACATTTTTACATTCTCACACATTTCATTAAATTTTATGGCGAATATTTTGTTAAAATTGCTCAAGCGTTTTGGTTTGTTTGCATAAACCTTGCTTTTCAGATATTATCACAAAAAAAAAGTCCGGTGCAGTCAAAGCAGGCATCTAAGGAGGAGAATTCTCCATTAACTAGAATCGACTATTCTGCTTATTCACTTATCCATTCAAATGAAAATGTGCCTTGTCATTCGTTATGATTTTTAAATGAAAATCGGAGTTGTCATTAGCGAGCTGTAACATCCTATTGGCATATGTACGGTGGAGTAACTGGTCTTGTGGTAGAAGCTCTTGTGTCAACTGAATTTTAAATGGAAACAAAGACCAAGCTCCTGACTACGGCGTCGAATGTAATGTTTTCAGTTGATCTTGCAGTACTATGTGTTCAATGATTGTTCCCTCTTTCTTCGAAATCATTCACTATACGATAAATGGTGCGTTTGTTGTCACTCTCATTGTCACTGCTTATTATTTATAATGATAAAATTTTTGTAAGATTTAATTACGTTGGTTTATCGAAAATTTTTCTATAATAAGTTTTGCACGTGTCTACTTCATGACTGCCAAGTACGAACTGTCAAGACTTATGTTTACCAAAAATGGTGGCACAACCCTGTATAATATATTATTTCATAGCATTTTTTACCCTAAGCAAGCAAAAAATTTAAAAGGTATTTAACATTTCTTAAGAGGGATTTTTAATAGATCATCAAGAAAACCAACTTTACTTTAATTAATTAAAAACGTTTATTTTTTTTACTAATGTACTTAAGCATAAAGGCTACTCTTGCCAATCCACACCCTTTAAATTTTTCGTAAAATAAATTTGCAATCAGAAGATAAGAAATTTATTTATTTATTTATTTTAGAAGAAAATAAATTGAAAAAAAACTTAATTTCCTTTCTCACAATCGTATCCATTAATTATTTAAAAATGCACAATAAAATTTAAATCAATAAGAGTATCTGAAGCCAAACTTTCCCTTTAATTTTGCTATTTCCAGAGCACGTCGAGCTTGTCCTTGTGCTTTTCATCTCATTTCTACATTTGTTTAGTAAAAAGAAAGAAGTCAACTGAAGATCTGTAAGTTTCTATTCTTCTTGCATTATCATATATGAGAGCTGCCATTGCAAACCATCATAATGTGTTATAAATACGTTAAGAAAAATAAAAAAATTACTTTTAAACCTATTCCGCTCCCACCATCCATTACGCCGTGTATTTTTTGGTGACGTGACGTATATTTTGATATAATATTACAAAATTGTTCGTTGTTGAAAAATAAATGCTTTGATTAGCAGTTGGAATATTAAATAATTCAAAATAGATTTCCTATGATTATTATTAAATAGATTTTTGATAAAAAAGTTTTCTTTGACCCTCAATAATCAATATCGGTGATTTAAATAATAAATCGGTAGAATAGCATGAGAAAAAGAATTTTTTTAAATTTAAAAATGTTTTCTATTTTTATGAACGCAGCTGTTTTTTATGCAGCATAGAAATTTAGAGTAAATTAAATTTTAGGAAAAAATATGCAATATTGCATTATTAATAAAAATTATGTTGAAAAACTTTTATGTGAATAATTTCAAATCTTTTAAGCTCGTAAGGTGTAAAAATATTGTATTGAAAACATAAGGGTATTATTTGCGTACAACGATATTATATACGGCGCACCCAAGTGTTTATATAATAATTATAAAATGTACAGAGCAATAATAAAATAAAACAAAAAATTGTATTGCTTTAATAGCTTTTGCTTTTGTTTTCCATTAGTTTTTTTGTTTGTGGAAGAGAAATTTTGTTTTTAAAGTAAAGTTATGAAAAAGTTATTAGTAACTGGCAAAGTTTTTTAACAAACTTTTTTACATTTTAAACATATGGGTACAATTACGTTTTGATCATATGTGAATTTTTCGCATGTGTAGTGGTAGTAATTTAATGAGTCATATATTTTTTAAATCTTAAACTGATTTAAATGAAATAAAGACGTTGTTCTCAAGCTCGATAATATCTACAAATAGGAGGGGTGGAATCGTACATCCGTGTCGTATCGACAATCGTGCGAAAAAAAATTTATGTGATACGTTAATCGTATGAACTAAATGACATTATGACATACGATTGTAAACGGATCGTAATTTTTGAATGATTCAAAATAGTTTTGAAATTAAAAAATTCCAGAGCTAAATAAAAAGTATTCAGGCTGGTCAGTTTTCCAAATTTTGTTGTTTCCAAAGGTCAAAACCGATTTTTTGCCTATAGCGCTTGATTCAAGGACTGCTGATTCAATTAGGAAGCATGTTTTTTGCCAAATTTTTGTGTTCATTCATGAATCTTAGATTTAACTTATTGTAATAATAACTTTATTATAAACTAAAATTAAATTTATTTAATTCACACTTTTTTTTAGCGAATTTGTTGCATTTTTCATTTTATTCGAACAAAGTTTTGTTAACGTGTGACAGTTCGTAAAAAACGTACGTTCATGTACACGATAACGTATGTTATAATCTGCGTTATTGTTAATTATCATCCGTTAACGTATGTCATAATCCGAAAAACGTATTTTTACGATACGTGTTGTACGTTCACAGATGTAACGATACAAACCCTGATCGGTTAAAAAAACAAAGGGGAAAAGACTACCGAAATATTGCCTTTGATTATTTGTTTTTAAAGTTTTGGTCGTTAAAAACAGCAGAATATAAGACGTGTTTCGTGTACATTAAAAATGAATTTTATACTTAAGGCTTACGTTTATAAAAGAAGTTAGAAATTCATAACGAAAAGTAATACAAAAAGTACAATTTTGGAAAAAATTTATATTTGTTTTCAAGATCGTTAGTTAGTTAGTTAGTCAGATCGGGTTTCAATCATATTCGAACCACAGGCCTTTCTCTACCCTTTATAAGCTGTGAATCTGCTGAAAAAGAAGTCGAACATATTTTAGAAGGACGGTGCAGTAGTAAGTTAGTTTTCAAATGAGTCCCGTCACATCTGAGAGACCATTTTCCAGCGCAGGTTTATGCCAAAAGACAAGCGATACTATCTTTTTCTGCTAAATGTAAGAACACTTTGCTTCTGCAAAAGTCTTATCAATATTGATTTTATATACTAATTATATATATTTAACTTATGTAAAATTTAGTGGTTACTCTATCCTCGTCAAATATTTGCGCAATCTGAAAAAAGCTAAAACTTATTTTTTTTTTTGATAATTGTTTTCATAAATCTATTGGTTAAAATTTCTTTTTTATATTAGAATACAATTTTGTTTTTTAAAAGAACTCTCAAAGTGGTTTCGATATAATATCAAATCGGCAATTACAGACTTTTTTAAGACATGTAGGATTGTATTTGCTTTACTTACATTTTATTCCTATTTAGTTCTCAATCTGTATTTTAATATTTATTTCGGTGTAACTGCTATAATTGTGCAATACACACAGCGTTACGAGTCACGATTGCAAATATATTCTATTTAGTTTTGTCGTAGAACTTTACCAATTCGGAGTAAAAATCTATTTGTTATCTAAAGTCTCTTTTAGCGATTAATACGTTAGTGAATAACACTCGTTCAAGTGTCATAAATTACGAAGCAAAATGCCATATTTCATTTTATTTTAATTCAAAAAATTCCAGTTTTCATTTCGTCAACTTATATCTGATTCTTTCGAGATAAAGCAAAAAAAGGGGTCTAGTCTGCCATAAACTCTTTAGAGTCAGATTTAAAATTTTTTAAAATTTTCACATGAAATTTATGAATATTTTTGTTATTTTAATTTTTGAATTATTTTTTCGAACTGTGAATATTATAAATGAATAGAAATTATTTTGGCTTAAGTTCATTTTATTTTTAATTTCTAAAAATCTTTTTTTAGAAAGAAAATTTTTTCCCCGCATAAATTTGTAAAATAAATTTTCTTTCTAAAAAAATATTTTTAGAAATTAAAAATAAAATGAACTTAAGCCAAAATAATTTCTATTCATTTATTTTTGTTATTTTTTTAGAAAATAAACAAGTAAAAATTATGGTGCCTATTATGAGCAACTTTCGAATTTCGACTGTAGCTGAAAGAGCTGATCGAACGAATTTTCATTTGGTATTATGGCGAAAGTTTGATAAAAATAGTGTTATTGTGAATGCTACTTAATTGGATAATTCACAATAGCGCATAATAGCTATCACTCTAAGCAAATATTCTTTTAATAATTTATAAACGAAAAATTAAAACAATTTTTAATTAAAAGGAATACGACGGAATTATGGTTCGATGAATCGCACGTTGGATTTTGTTTCTTTAGATAACCGAGCTTTTCTAATTGTTGTTTTGTACTTACAATCTTACCGTGCGCGTAATTAAAATAATTTAGTGCCACCATTTGTAAAAAAAAATAAAAAATTCACGAATACTTACATTTTCAATAAGTTTTACAAATTGACACAAAACATCAAGATTAAAATTGTGTTCGATTGAAAATTCGTTGCATAACGAAATCTTCGACAGTGCTATCAACTCATAATACGAATTTGACAATCGATATTTGATTTTCGTTAGCCAGCGAAGATCGAAAATCGAATGCAACTCATAAAAAGGGTCTATATTTTCTATACCCAATAATGTAGCATATTGCACTACGATTACTTTGAAATGTCCAATGGGCTTAAATTGTATACCATTCATGCTTTTTTCAAGAAATAGAAAAAATCAAACTGATTGCTAAGGATTAATAGTAGAGAAGTTTCTTACATATCTAATATATGAAGAAATTGTTACGAAAGTAAGATCTAGCGACCCCTGTTTGTTAATAGTATGAGAGTGGTGAATAACGTTAATTCCACTAATGGTTTTTCATTTTTCCCTTCTTCTCTTTACGTTTTCCCTTTTAGAACAAACGTACGGATGCTTTTGATTGCAAATACCGCTGTGGCTCATTTTAAATTCTGTATTCTTACTTTATGGTTTTCTCTGGCTATACTTCTTTATCCTACCGGTCTTGTGAATCCCATGGTCTCGTATTTACTAAACTTGCGTTATTATTACAAACGCAGCAATCCACGCTACACTACTGTGTTACTGCGGCGAGACATAAACTACTCGATGCCTTGTTTAGTAACCTTAACCATTCACAGACATCTCCACTACTCCTTTTATCCCAGCCAGTCATATCCTCTTAGTCCAATAGCCACAACACACTTCTGCTGTACACTGTTGTTATGCTGTATCACTTCCCTGCGCTAACCGCTACCGTTCTTACTTTTTATTATAAAGGGCTTCTTGACAATTATCTGTTACTCTTGTATAAAACTAGACGTCTCCATTAAATTACCTGTCATTCCTTAAAACAATAATTGTGTTTTCCCTTCAGGGAGGTTTGTACTGCTGCTTCTTAATTTTTTAATTGCTTTATAAAAATTATTTTTTTTTTCATTGTACGCATGTCCGAAAGCGGGATCGAACCCACGATCTTCTGTTTTACAGTACGCACCTCTAAAAATATAAGAAAATAATTCGTTGAAATAATTGCACTTAGAGTATAAAAAAATGGTATAAAAAGTTCCGTTTATCTTAATAAATTGCCTATTTTAAAAAACTTCTGATGACTTACAAAATAGAAAAATAAAAACTCATTTTTGCTATTTAAAAGACAAACTAATAAACTCAACAATCATGTAGCTTCCTAGGAGAAAGCAAATTCCATATATGATACAAATACAAATTATATCGCCTTAACACTAAAAGTGAGAGACATACAAGTGTGCGTGTAATCTAAAAGTGAAGCCTCGATTTTAAGATATTATGGCATACAAAATGCAAAATAAACAAAAAAAAAATATATATTTAAAAATTTATTCATGCCGTTAACATGTAATCAAAATGCACTTCAAATTAATTGCGCATAATTTATAACCACCCCATTTTCATCATTCGAGTCCAATGTTTGTCACGTAAAACTTTCATTTTCATACACCTCTTCCTACCTCCCTCAAAACCCATAAAATTGAGTAATTACTTCAAAAAATAAAAATAATACCAATCAAATATTACAATTTAAATCTTATACACAAATTTATTTGGAACTAATTTTTAAAACTTTTACAGCAGAGACAGACATTTTGATTGTTAAATCAAACAATTTTTTTAATCAACTGTTTGTAGCTGTTGGTGCTGATTACGCTGGTGGTAGTGGCAGTTGGTTTGTTTCAATTATCCTCTTGGCATTTTGCACCCACAATATGTTGCTTAATCTACGGTTTAATGCTGATTTACCAAGTCATTTCATGATTAGTTTAGTTCTTTTTTTTCATTTCCAGTGTTTTACCACTTTTGGTAGTGAATGAAGGAGTAAATAAAAAAATTTCAATTGTGTACACATTTGTAATATTGCAAATTGAATTGACAACATTTGGCTGCCAGCTAAAATTTCAGCAACATAAAAAGAAAAAAAAAAAAAAACAAACTCTAGCATAATAAGAAAACAATACAATTGTTTAGTCTGAATTGCAATAATATTGTTTTCCTTAATTCATTTTAATGTTTAGTTTCCGCGTAATTATTATAATTTGGTTAAGGAAAATTATAGGTAATTGAAAATAACCAAAAAAAAAAAAAAACCAAAAAGATTTCAGTCAATTTATTGTATTACATCATGTTTAGAGAGAAAATGTGCATTTAAGTTTAATTTTAGTAGATAAATAAAAATGCAAAGTAGGTAAAGAGGTAAGCAAAAAGGCCAATTAAATATATTAAATATTCAGATACTTTTTTTTTTGCAATTAAATGTAAAATAAGATTTGGCCAAGTAAAATACAAGATTATTGACTCATCTTAGGCGTGATATTGCGATCTAATCTAGTGTTAAGATATCGATCGAAGTTACAGGATTTATACCAATATTTTGATATAGAGAAAAGAACTGACTCGAAAGAGAGGTCCCCAATATTTGTACGTTGATGCTTCTGCATATTTTTTTTTATAATTTGGCTATTTTACTTAATTTTAAAAATATAACTTCCATTCTCACATGTAATGGGAGGAGTATAGTTAGAGAAATGGCAACAATTTCCTGCAGGGTTGTATGTACAAAATACTGAAAAGTCCTTTAATCTAAGGGAAGAGAATAAATAACATAAGTAAAACCAAAAAAGAAAAAGCATTTTAACAAGTAAGAGTGCTATTCTCGGCTATGCCGAATTTAATATACCCTTCACTATCTATGTAAATCTAGTTTAGTGAAGTAACTCTGAACAACAAAGCAAATATTGGGGTGACAGCAAACGAAAAAAAAAATTGGTACTGCATATATGTATATTATTTTACATAAAAATGTCACAGGCTCTTAATAGGTTCGACATTTTTTAAAAATTTTGGTACTTTCGTTAAGATCTCTTCAAAAGCTTTAAAATGATACCCAAATTGATACCCATTTTTTTTTTTTTTTGGAGTTACTTTATTATTAGAAGTAGGCGTGGTGTTTTGACTGCTGCCTGGAAAGACATGGACCGATCTTGCTGATTTCCAATAGCACCTCTTTCGATTCTATGCCTGATCGATTGGTATATTTATTTTTTTGCCTCGACAAACTTAATTCAATACTAACACTGATGGACAGACGGACAGACGGACATCGCTCATTCGATTTCGCTATGCATAAGAAGACAGAATAATTGTACTTTATAGGATCGGAAATGGATATTGTAGGAATTACACACTGAATGAGGTGTTTTGCAGTACTTTGTTGAAAGATTCGTTGTCGGTCAGCTCCACATTTGCTTTAATGTGTTTGAAAAAACAAAAATAGATTTACCGATTTTGAGCAAATATCTATAAATAGTCAGAAAATTTCCTGTTACGTTCTAAATACATTACAAATAAGCAGAGAACATCGGTTATCGTTGCTTATCATTCACGTACCAGTGTTAGCTGACCGCCCTTAACCAAAAAAGAACAAATTAAATTTTAGATTA
Source organism: Gymnosoma rotundatum (assembly GCA_916610165.2). Taxonomy (NCBI): domain Eukaryota; kingdom Metazoa; phylum Arthropoda; class Insecta; order Diptera; family Tachinidae; genus Gymnosoma; species Gymnosoma rotundatum. The sequence goes on from OU744336.1 coordinate 82,787,856, forward strand.
ATTCTGAACGGGATATCCGATTTCATTAATAATTCACATGACAATGAAATAATTATAGTAATGGTTTCACACTCTCTAAGGTAAGGGAACATCAGGTAAAAGACTGACTTAAGCAGTTTAAAAACAATTTGATATTTTAAATATGTTTTATTTGATTTTGACTCAGACTTAATTTTGATGTTTTTATTTTTGTCTTACTTGACTTACTTGACCTCAGCGGATAAGGGTTCACTGATTTGAGTCTACCCCTTAATTCTCTCATGCGCTTATGCAATGCACCAGTATTAACATGTCTTTATTATTTTTTTGTTAGATAAACATTTCAAATTGAAAAGTAAACAATTGAATATTTTAAAAAATCTTAATTTATTATGTATCCGCACAAAAGGAAATCCTATTTCAACTACGAAAATGTTCAATTAATTTTTAATCAAAGAAAAATGTAAATGGATTTATATTTACTAAAACGTGTATTTGATTTAGAATTCACCATTTGGCAAAATTAAGGTAAATCTTGACCCAAGTCATCTGCCTATTATAACATATACCATACTACGGTTTTTCGATTGAATAGTTTAAATAAAAGTTGATATAAGAAATTCTTTCCTACCGTTAATTTTCTCTGTTAGAAAAAGTTTTTTCTCGTAAATTTTAATTTTTGCTTGGTGTTGTTGCCCCAACTTAATTTCATTAATTTTTTATCATAAACAACAACTAGCTTATTAAGTTCTACCCAGTTTTCTTGCTTTTTATTTTAAATGTAACCAGATGTAGTAATACAAACGCAAGTTGAACAATTAAGAGTGCTATATTCGGCTGTGACGAATCTTATATACCCTTCACCATATATGAATAACCATATATGGTACTTAGTACGACATCTGTTGTTGTATTCCTGCAGTTGAGTGTCTCTACTAATTACTAAGTTGTACTTGGTACGTTTGTGCAGAAATACCTCGTACGCAAAACTACAGACCCCACACTGCAGAAATATAAACAAAAGCTGAAAAAAAGATATAAGAAAATTTGCGGCGGACGTGGTGTTGTGCGCGCTGCCTCGAAGGACATCGACTGATATTGCTGATATTCAATGGCAAAATCTTCGAAACTTTGCCATATCTAGCGTCTTGGCAAAGTTGATTTTAACACGAAATCGGGCGGATAGTCGGACATCGCTCAATCAATTTCGCTAATCATAAGAACTCAGAATATATACATATACTCTATAGGGTCGAAATGGATATTGTAGAAATTGCAAACGGAATTTCAAACTTAGATATACAGGCATGTTCTGATTTCCGCAAGAAATTTTTGCTTTATAGTTTTCAAGGCATTGTTTTTGTAAAAAATATTTTTTTACCAACAATGCTTCGAAAAATATAAATTGAAAATTTCTTGTCGAACTCAGACCATGTGTATAAAAATATCCAAAACTTAAAAACATAGGAAAATGATTATTTTGGAAATTGTTTAGAACTTAATTTATTTTTGAATCAAGCACTATTAGCGTAAATATTGTTAAATAAATATTAAATAATGATTCAAAATAATTTTTAGATTGTGAAAAGTTATTAACAATTGTAATTTTTGGTATTTTGATATCCATTAGTTTAACTATTTTAGCATTATTACCAAACAAATAATTTTAACTCGGCTTAAGTCTACGTACTTTATTCAGAAATTTATTCAGAAAGAAAAACTATAATTTTTTTATTATTTTATTGGTTTTATAAAAATGATTCCAAAAATTACTAAATTTTAATTATCTTAACAATTGACATACAATTTAAACAAAAAAATGCAATCGTTCGTTTTAAAACAATATTTTTAAATGGGTTAATAAAATTAGATTTATATATCATTTGTTTATTAAAATATATGTAAATATATTTGATTGTCATATTTATATCTCGAATGGCCACACAAAATAAGTTGCTGAATATCATAATTATAATTATATTCGATGTAACTCGTGGATAAATGAGTAAAATATCCACTTTAAATAGGTCAATTTAAAACGAACTATTTCTTTTCTCACAGTTCAAGAACAACCATCTGCATTTATTTCAATTTTGTTTCAACATTTTGGTTTCATTTATTAGTCGTTCGCATAAATTTGGACAGAAGCAATTGCTAGTTAATGCTCTTCTTTTAGTATATTAATGATCAACACGAAAAGGCATTTATAAACGAAATAAAAAAATATATGGTATTAAGATGAAGGGGGATACGTTTACAACTATCCAAATATTTAACTAATGTATGACTATTTGGTTTTACTACAAATGTGAGAATGCATGCGTGCTTGGGATCTTGATGTTGTTATCACAGTATGATCATAAAGCGGCAGAAAACACTATATGGAGTCTACAAAAATGTTTGCTACTTAACAAAAGCAGCGTGATCAGTTTGTGCTGATACAGCAATAAATTCAAATGATATGATTTTAACAAACCTCCCAGCCTTTTCACACAATTTAAATTTACTAACAACACAGTTACATTCACTAACACTTAAATGAAATTTAATTTATCATAGTTGAAAAAAAGTTTTTAAAATGCGGTAATTTCATCTGATCCATTTCATTTGGAGAATTGTTAAAAATTATGGGTGTTGAAAACATTCGAAAGATGACCGTTAAGATTTAATAGACCTTAATGCATTAAAAATCATAAATTTTATATTTATTACAAAATTAATACATAATTACGAATACATAACAAATCTACGCCCGAAAAAGGTTGTAATTATTAAAAGTGTTAAATAATACGGTTTTCTAGCATTTTGTTTATGCTTTTGGTTTTTATTAATGATAATTATATGTTGTTGGATATTAAAAATTTTGCCTCTTGGTTTAATAAAACTAAAAAAAGAGATTATAGCTAACACGATAAAAAATGGATATAGAGACCAGGGGTGCCACAAAATTTTAATAAGAAGTCGACAGTTTTGCACAAAAAAATCGGCAAATTAAAAAACACATTTTAAAGACAAAAATAAAAAAACACATTTTTCTTAAAAAAAAAAGTATTAAATATTTTATAATTTTTGAAGATTTATAAGATTTATGTTCAAAATAAAAAAAAATTAATATTTAAATTGTATTTTTAAATAAACATTGAGATTTCTTTATAATTTTGTTTTATTTCGTTTTTGTTATGTGTGATTCTTATGGGGCAATATTCCCAATACACCTCATCTCATTTTATAAAATGCTCTTTATTAACAAATTCCGTTAAATAGTGTTTATCGATTTTTATAAAATAACTTAGTTAATTGTTTTTGCTGTATCGATTTGATCAACATAAGCAGCAAATGAAAAGCAAAATTTCAATGCTTAAATTTTAAACAACTCCTGCTTCAAGCGACAGCCATCTCTTGAGTGCAGTTATGTTTTAGTTTTATTTCTAGTAATTTTTAAATGTTTTTGTATAATGCGCATTATGCAAGTGAGCGCTAGATACATTTCATAATAAATAAATCTGGAATAATGGTTTTTTTTAAGTTTTGCAACTGAATTTTGAGCCTGTAATAACGGCAGCACCGAATCCAATCAAATTAGACTTGAAGTTTTTGTGATTTTGTGTAAAACATGTACAAACCTTTACTTTTATCAATTAAAAGAAAAAGTTTAAATGTAACACATATACGTACAACCAAACACAATGACCTGACTTAAAAGGCATTACCAAAGCGCTTTTAGTTTTATGCTAAAATACAATCCCTATACACAAAAGCTTAAAAATGAAAGTTTTCAACCTCTATATACAGATGTTATCTCCTTTCAGAACCATTACTGTGCACTTGATGACACGGCAGAAAGTAAAGGTACAGACAATAGCAAAGATAAAACAAAAAAACATCTCCAGAGTTTTCTTAGTGTGATCTAAATGAATTGGGTCGTGATATGAATTTGTTAAAAAGAAGAATTTTAATAACGATCAAAACAGGCTTGCAATATATATGTGAATTGATAACTTATACTTTTGTTAACTTAGATATTGTTGCCTAGCTCCTAAAATTAAAGAATAGACAGATACCAAGAATAAGTCATGTAATTTCATGAGTTTTGTAGTAAGAAATGGGACTGTACCAGAAATTCCCCATGTGTATCAGCCAATTAGCCGGTTTATTAAAGGAAAAATATATCGTAAAAATAATAATGAGTATTTAAATTTTAAAAAAGTTAGTAAATATTCCTTAAGGTAGGATCATATGATTGCCGCTAATGCACCACATTGTCCCATTTTTGAATGTACATAATTCCCGCACATTAATGATGTTGTCCCAATGATATTTTCTTCAGTCACATGATTGCATCATTGTGTACATATTCGATTGCCATAAAATGGCAAAAAATAATATAGCAACAATAATTCCGCCGCCTAGTCACACGGTTTTGAATTATAATTATGAGAATCAGCTGATAAGCGAACTTGAAAAATTAGTAGTTGTTGTTCTTTAAAACGAGAAAAATACTTCATCTTTGTATATTATATGTAAATTAAATATACAACAAATGAACAAAAGAAAAAAAAAACGAAATGTAAAAATGGTGTTTTTCTACATCTAGGATAAGCTCACTGATTTCAGTGTATGACCACGATAAAGTAATACTCAGCTTCTTCTCTTTTTTTGATACAGGTGTTGTGATTATAACCTCAATATTTACTTCATCAATTATATTAAAACTGGAATTTATTATAATTATAGTATAAAATGAAATTAAATAATTTATAGTTAAAAAAAAAATTATGAGCACATACAAAAAAATTTATTTACAAAAATGTAAATTGCCGCGTGTTCTTAATTTTTATTGCCGCGTGTTGTTTACTTCTACTGCCGCACAAAAATACAATAAATTTTATCGCGCTTTTGTATGCGGACGATTTAGTCATAAAAATAATAAAATCCAGTCAACCATTAATAAACTGGAAAAATGGAATGACAAAAGCGGTTTTCAATTTCATGAGGAAAAGACAGTAGCAATAAATTTTCTAGACGTTTAATACCTTCCGACAATACAACGATATAACTGTATGGCAAGAATATTCAATTTGTAGGGGAACATAAATTCTTAGGTGTTATATTTGACAGCAAATTGACATTCAAATCCCTTTTTAGGAAAATTAAAGCAAAGGCGAACTTGAAGCTAAATATAATTAGAATGTTGAGATGCTCACAATTTGGATCTCATCCACAATCTCAGCTAAAAATTTTACACTCAATCGTCCTCCCATCTATTGATTATGCGTCAATTATATACTTATCTGCCAACAAAACTGATTTGAACGTATTAGTTAGTTAGTTAGTTAAGAATGGTAGCCTCTCGCGACGAGGCTCACTTGAGTACAATCGACTCCCCTTACCCAGCCGAGAACCATGAAGATTCCCGGATGAACTTCGCTATGTCCCCTATAGAGTGAGATGATAGCTCCGTAAGAGTTCCAAAGAGAGAGAAGTCTTAGTCTTCTTTGAGCCAGGGATAAGCAATGGCACAGGAGGTGCAGTACGGTCTCTTCCTCATCCTCCTTATAGATTCAGGAGATGATCCTTTCAACGTGATCATTTCCCAAAGTGGACATGATTATACGTGTCTTCAGTAGTTGCGCAATGAATCCCACCAGATTTGCATCAAGATCAAGATCCAAGAGGGCCTTATGGACGGCATTGGGGCAGACGTTACTGAAAGCTCCTTCTATGTCAAGAAACACTGCAAGCGTAAATTCCTTATTTGAAATGGACTTTTCAACATCGGATATTAACACGTGCAGAGTTGTTTTCACAGAATTCCTTTTCGTGTAGGCGTGCTACAAGCTAGAGATAAGCGCGGGATTGATGGAGTTTTTGATCTGAAGATCAAGAATCCTTTCCAGCGTTTTAAGTAAGAAGGACAACAGTCTTATGGGCCTGAAGTCTTTGGGCTTAATATGAGATGTCTTTTCCGCTTTAGGGATGAAAACAACTCGGGCTACACGCCAAGCTATGGGCATGTAAGTATTTTCCAGGCAAGCATTATAGATTTGCAATAGCCATGGTTTTATGAAGTCCATGCCATGTTGTAAGTCATATATATTGTCAATTCTAGGAGACTTAAAGGCGACAAACGACATCATGGCCCACTCTATGTGACCATTCCTCACCCGGAAAGTGGGTGGACAAGCCGCGCGGAATACACAGTCCCCATCGGTTCGTCAATCCCTTCACTATTAGGGAAGTGAGTATCGAGCATCGTCTCCAGGGTATCGATTACAGAGTCCGTCCATTGACCGTCCGGCTTCTGAATACTCTCAATAACTCTCGGGGACGTGTTAAGAATCCTGTGTAGCCTGCTAGTTTCGGACGAGCTTTCTATGTTACCACAGAAAGTTTTCCACGAGGCTCTTTTAATCTTCGTATGGCATACTTTAACTCCCTTTGTTTATCCTTATAGGACAGCCAGTTTCCACCATTTTTGACCTATTAAAGAGTTTTCTACATTTCCTACGTAACTCCGCAATCTCCGTGTTCCACCAAGGGTGTTTCGGCTTACCCCTTGGCTTCGGTGGATTGCAGGCCGCTTTCGCTGCAGAGCAGATCTGCAAAGTCAAGAATTCATCCGCCCGATCAATATCGCAGTGGCCATTAATCTCGAAGGGAGCAGGCCTTAGGCTAAGCTCTAAAATGGACCGAAATGTATTTCAGTCCGTTTGTTTACTATTTATGTAGGAGTGGGACACTCCGGAAACTACTGATTCCAGATGTAAGTTATAAGTTAAATATCTATGGTCAGAAAAGGAGCACTCTTGAGAGACACTCTAATTTCTGGCAATAGTAAGGTCGAGGACCTCCCTTCTACTCGAAGTGACGAAGGTAGGCTCGCTTCCCCTATGGACAAAACTTAAATCATAAGATTGTATAAAATCAAAAAGAGACTCACCCCGTTCATTGATATCCATGCTGCCCCACATATGGTGATGAGCGTTGGCATCGGCTCTAATGATGACCGGCATTTGACGGTCGTTAGCCTCTGCAACCAGAAGCTTCAGCAGGTCATGTGGTGACGAATCTCTATGATCGTGGGCCATATAACTGGAGACCACCCGGACATCCTTCGAGCCCGTCTCCACTGCTATGGCAAAGCTGCTTATTTTAATGATAGTGCAGAAACCCGATTATTGATAACCCATGGTTCCTTGACCAGAACAGTATCCTCTCCTTTCTGTGACAGGCAGAGGAGTAGGGCCGCCGAAGCAGCGATGGAATGATGAAAATTAATTTGCACAACCTTCATCATCATTGTTTTTAGCCTTCGCTAGACAGGAGTGATACCTCGCTATCTGCCAAACGTTCGGATCCGAGCCTCATTTGCCGAAAAAAGTCACCGGCAAACTCGGATTAAGAACTGACACTTTTTGTGTCATCCGACATATCTGGACCACATATGGAGGCCGAAATCGTTTGTTTAGGTTCAGTTTATCCTGCGGCAACCTCTGGTAACAGAGGTTCCATGGGAGGTTTAGAACTTTCCCCTGTATTGTCACCCTTATAGATCCTGAGAGAGATCGAGTCGAAACCGTAGTTGATCTCCCCCTTACAGGCGTTGAGTGGGGCGAGGGACTCGTCGTTAATTTCGATGATAGCGTCGCGGAAGTGGCCCTTTGGCTCGCTTACTTTAGCGACCTTCCAGTCGGCCGTAGGCAGCTCTGTGTTGCTGAGTTTTATCAGCTCCAGAATTTCATCCGGAGAGGAGGGATCTGCCGGGATTCGGGCGAAGGATCTTGGACGGTTCGGAATCTGATCCTTGGGTACAGCTGAGAGCTTAGCACCCGACCAGATTTCACCTAGGCTGTCAATTGCTTGCTTGTACAGATCCGCTGAGCGTTGATCAGCACAAGCGATTAAATTAACACTGTATACTTGGAAATGAAATGAAAAAGCAGGTTTTGCTGTTTATAGTGATTTCATTGTCATCACGAAACGTATTTCAGACTATTCTTCCATTTACACCTCCGAATTACTTGCTATAAAAACTTGTATTGAGAATATTCGCAATTTTATAGGAAAATTCTTTTAATATCCGACAGCAAAAGCGCCCTAGAGGTATAAAAACACCCTTTCAGTAATAATATAATAGAAAGGCAAATAAAAGAATGTCTTACGAAATTACCAAAAAATATAATAAGTTTTCTGTGGATACCAAGCCACTTACGTATATCCGAAAATGATTAGGCAGACTTTTTTGCCAAAAATTCATTGGAACAAACAGTATCAGCATATTATAAATATCTGCCTTCAGACTATAGACAATGGATTTGAAGATACATTTGTAATATTTAGAATGATACTTGGAATAGTGACAACTTGTCCAAACTATATCGAATCCACAACGATATTGTACCTAAATTTGAAAGAACATCATTACCCACATCTGATTTTATTAAACTGATTAGACTGAAAATTGGCCATTGCTTATTCTCCCATAAACATGTTATAGAGAAGACTCAACCTCTACTTTGTAACTGTGCAAATACCTTGAATGTTTTCCATATTTTTAATGAATGTAATCTTTTACAATCGCAAAGAGCAAAACACAAAATAAGCAATTTAGAGACACTTGCAAAAGAAAGCAAATTTACTGACATTAGAAACTTCATGATGGAAATTAATTTATATAATAAATTTTAAATCTATGTTTAATACTTTATATATTAAAAAAGAAAAATAATAGAAATTGGAAAATATTATATAGTGTAGAATGTATTATACTTATACTGTATTGTATATAATGAAATATATAAATGGCCTATATAACTTTATAAATTTGGGGCCTTATTTAAATAAGTAAATAAATTATCGCATTTTGTTTTTTTTGCAATGTTGATTCTCATTTTCCATTCACACGATTGCCGCACCAGAGTTGCATTTTATTGGGAACAACTAGCACAATATCGGCTTCGATTGCCGAATAAGCTTATTAATTGTGAAATCACATGATTGGTGCATTATATAAGGCAATATTTGGTGCATTGCTACAATAATGTGTGATCCCACATTTAATTTTAATTAAAACTTTAATTAGGGTAAATACATAAAAGTTTAGCATCTGCGAATTTCGCAAACTGTTTTCTTTAGTCTTGCATTGTGCCAAAATAAGTCAGTCAAAGACGTACAACAGTAAAAGAAGTTTTATCTAAAAATTGTTTTTTGTAGACATTAATCTTTTATTTACTTTCAGTTTTTAAATAATTTACTGTATCATTAATCATTCAGTGATTATGTTTTTTTATTGTAATAAATTAACATTTATCTTAAGAAAACCAAAATATTTATAAACACATAAGTACAAACCCAAACCACAAAAAGTCGGATGCCAAAAAAAAAAAAAAAAAAAAAGTAAGAAAGCCAAGTACAAATTTGTACAAAAAGTTTTATTATCACCATACAAGTATTAAAACACGAAAATAATGCAATCATTTAATGAACATATCAACTTCTTCTTCTTCTTTTATTGCCTCAGCAATATTTTTTCTGCCGTTTTTTTTTGTTTTTTTTTTTTGATGCAGGTAAAATAATTATTTATGTATTTTTAAACAAAGTTTACGACGTGATTTGTTTTCCTTTCAGTTAACCTTGTAGAGATTAAGTAAAAAAAAACATACATGAATGAAATCCAAAAAAAAAACATTTAAAACTTTTACATGAGGCTGCACGAATTACATAAGATTTTATTTTTTAGTGCGGTTTTCGCTTAAGTTTATTCTGTAGTACGTGGAACATTATTGATAATGGGTGGCATGAGTGATGGTTGAATCAAGGCTAACTACTTAAAAGAATGTATGTCGCTAGAGTCTGCATTTTAGTCATTAAAATGTCAAATATTATTTTTCATAAAGCAAAACGCATGCATGAAGTTATAAACTAAAATATAAATTTCTTTTAATTTATTGTACTGTACACATTGGGTAACTGTTGGGTTTGTTTTTTAGATTTCAGTTTAAAGAATATATCATTTAAGGATAAATGTTATGATGCTTTAAAAACCAAAATTAGTTTTTTTTCAATTACGCTCATAAATTTTAAATATTTCTGGATCAGCTCAGGACAAATAATCATACTATCAGTAACATCAAAGAACACATTGCGGTTTCTCAAAATCCCAGCTCTTGAATTCTAGAGTAAATAATTAAGATGAAATATTTGATACAAAATTACTTAAGTTCAGAGAGACCACTGGGAATAATGGAAGTAAATTAAATGTACGATCTGTTAGATTTGATTTGGTTGATTTTTTTCAAAATTTTGATTATATCTCACTGTGCAAAAAATTATATAATATTATTTTATATTAAAAGTAGCTATAAATTCCTTTTTTATGTTTAGCAGTAAGAGGTACCCTACACCAAGTCAAATTTTTTTAATAAGTTTTTTATACCGTTAGATTCAAATTGTTCTTCCGCAATTGACAGGTAGATACAAATAAGTCCGATAACGACATTAAGTCCAATATGTTTAGAGGTATTGAACGTCAAGTACATTAAACGGCCATCAGACGATCAACCTTGGCATGTCAGCATGGCCTGATAAGAGAGAGAGAGTGTTTTACTACTACACTATCATGCAAAGTTTTTCAAACATCAGTATGCAAGTAAAGCTCGTACTTTTGATGGCACGTGAACTAGTTGCTATTTTGGTTATTAATGAATTATTGAAAGATGACAGTCAGAAAAAGAGAAAGAAATGACTGGACAAAAGAATGGTTATTAAAAAACAAAAACGGTCTCACACTAAATTATTGAGAGTATTGGAAATAGTGGCACCTGACCACAATAAAATTTTTTAAGAATTGATTGTTCAGTTTACAATGAATCATCAGAAAAAATCACGACATTTATTGAAAAAAAATTAAATTATGCGAAATGTTAGTTCTGCACTTGAACGCCTTTCTGCAACATTGCATTTCCTAGCAACTGGTCAAATTTTTACCTCATTAAAATATCAAACTTATAATCTGATCAAAGATATAGAAACATTAATTCACAAAAAACTGCATTATCGTCTCATTGTGCCAGATTAAATCACTATCCCAATATTGAAAATGTTTCAGTAATAAACATAGAAAACAATTATAAAAGACGTTATATTTTCGAAATGTTACAAATTATTAATATACCAACAGCACAAAGAAATAATTTTAAGCCAGACACAAATAATGTAGCTCAGATTTATAGACATTTAGTAAATAAGAAATAATTTGTACTTTGTATTTGTTATAAAAACATTTTTATTTGACAAAATAATTTTTTGTTTGTTGAAATATGTTAGTTTGAAAAAATTTTTATTACATTTTGTTGTTGTTTTTTGTTGATTAAATAAATATTTGTTTTCCTGATGATGCTACACAACGGAGTAGCGAAATATCGAGAATATATATAAAAATAAAAAAGACCTAGTGCTTAAAAATTTAATAAATATATTAATTATTAAAAAGGTCAAATAAAAACTTTATTAAAACTTATATAAGTCAATCGAGTTCAATGGAAGCACAGATATCCCTTTTTATTTGCCATAATTTTAGCAAACTTTCGTACGCGAGCTCTAGCCAAGTCATCTTTACTCTTCGCTTACAAAAACACAAATGTAAATGGCATTGTGTTTGACAGACATAAAATTAAACGAGTATGATGGCATGTCATCAAGCCGTGCTCACGTGCCAAGTTTGATCGTCCAATTATTCCTAAAAGCTCAGAGGTGAAAATCTGATGGCCTATTTCATCAATACCATCATGGGATATAAAAAATACCAAATTCTTTTTAATAAGTAACGGCAACAGTTTTATTACGTATTTTTTTTTTTCTTTTGGAATATCGACTATTATCGACAAAAAATATTAGAGTATTAATAAATATGGATTTTAATTATTTAGTACAGACTCTGTACTACAGAATATAAAAATAATATGTGATATAATATGTGGTTTTCCGGTCCTCTGTAAAATTTCTAAAACATGACTTGGTGCAGTTAAAACTATAATAGAAATTCTCACGGAGGAAAATGTGGAGGTAAAAATCAAATTTATCGTTTAAATGAAAGGTTTTGGTTTTTCGTATTTGTTTAAAAAGCTCAAATATAAAAAAGAGAAATACTTTGTAAAAGAGTAATAAACTTTAATCGTGTTTAAACAATAATACGTAACTAATAGAAGTTTTATAATACTTGACTGTTATAAATTTACGGCTTAAAACCAACGCAACAAAATACAAACAATGATGTCAACAGAAGCCATTGCACAGTGGGCGTTTGACAAACAGAAATATTTCTATAGTATTGAAACTTCAAATGGCTATAGAAGAACGGAAGTCGAGTTCTAAAGAAACTCCCCAGAATACATGGATAAGCTTTTATCGTTTAAAAGATATTCGGCATTTAAAATTAAAATTTTTTGGTTTTCAAGCCTTAATTGTTCTAGCATCTAGTAGAACAAAAATCTTTTTAATTTTTTTTATATATTCTCTGTTTTTTTTTTTTTTTTGGATTTACAGGTCAAACTGAATACAAAATAAATTATTATTTCCTATTTTTGATTTATTGAAATTAATTTTTCTTTTTATTTAATTTTTATTAATTATCTGAACTGTGAAATGTTATAAATGAATAGAAATTATTTTGGCTTAAGTTCATTTATTTTTTAATTTCTAAAAATCTTTTTTAGAAATAAAGTTTATTTTTACAAATGTATGCGGACGTTTTCCAAAGAAAACAAGAAAAATTAGACATATCAACATTAATTTGGTTAGACGAAATTTACACACAAACCAATGTATTTCTTTACTGTTCTCTCTGTATTTCGTCTTGTACATTTGTTTTTGCTTTGTTTCAATAATCGATTCAACACGAATGCAAATTTGTTTTAAGTCATTCTTACTTAAATTAATTGGGTTGATTCCGCCAGTATATATTAAACTGTTGTTATAATTTTGGGTAATAACCGTCGTCACTGGCTGTGTACTTTGGATGTTCGGCGATGTGAACATCATTTTCAAGCCCCGTGTTTATTAAAACTGAAGGGATAGTGTTAAGAATAGATAGTGTTAAGAATAAAAGGTGGTGGGTTTAGGTAATTTTGTCCGTTTAAATACTATTATGCAGGTAGATTCCCTGATATCTGTCTTGTTTATTAGGGTAAATAGTTAATATTTGGGTCTTTTTATTATTGGATAGGTAAGTGTGACCGTCTGTGGGTGTTTTTCCTTTGTAAGAGTATTTTAGTAATTTTAGTGGTGTAAAAATCGTGTCAGAGGTTGTGTTTACCTGTTCGTTAATAATGTCTCTGTTAAACGTTCGTGTTTTGTAAATTTCCATGTTTTCAAGAATGTCTAGTCTTCGTCCTTTTTTACTTGGGTGTAATACTGTCATACATTCATCTATTTCCTTTGGTTCGTGTCCATGTGTGTTGAGGTGTTTTGCGAAATTGGAGTCTTCCTTTTCCTTTTGTATGATCGTATGTGTTCTGTAAACCTTGTTTTTAATGTTCGTCCAGTTAGTCCGATGTATGTATGGTTGCAAGTACAAGTAAGTCTGTATACTCCGATGGTGCTAAATTTATCCGTTGTTTCTAGTGATGTCTTGAGATTGTTACGTAGAGTGTTGCTCGTTTTTAATGTTGTGTGTAAACCTTCTTTTCGGAAAAGGTTGGTTAATCTATATATTTCTGGTCCTGTGTAAGTAAAGATGTGTCGTCGTGTTGTGGCGATTGTTTCCTTGTCTTCTTTCTTCTTGTTTTTGTTGTTGTATTGTCCGAGTAGTTTGTCGATGGTTGTGTGGTTGTAACCGTTATTTTTAGCTATAGTGTAAATTGTATCGAGTTCTTTGTTGTATTTATCTGGAGCGAGTGGGACTATTTTAAGTCTTTGAATCATATGTATAAATGCTGCGAGTTTATGTTGAGTAGGATGGTTTGAGGAGCTGTGGATAGTTGTGTCTGTCATGGTTGGTTTTCTATAAATGTCAAAGTTTAAGGTATCGATTCCTCGTATTATTGATATGTCAAGATAATGTAAAGTTCTGTTTTGCTCTTTTTCCATTGTGTATGTGATTTTGTTGTGTATTATGTTTAAGTCTATAAGAATTTGTTCGGCGTTGTCTCTTTTTAGGATGCATATTATGTCGTCTACGTATCTGCAGTAATGGGTTATTTTATGTTTTTCCATCAGTTTTTTGATGTGTAGTTGTTCTAAATGTTGCATGAAAATCTCTGTGAAGATTGCGGATTTTGGGTTTCCCATGCCGAGTCCTTCAGGTAGTTTATAGAAGTTATTATTGAATCTAAAGTAGTTTTGTTTTAATATCGTCTTTGCAATATCCATTATTTCGTTGATATCTTGATTGTCGTATAATTTGGAAAGTATGTTACGTAGGATGGTCAAAGTTTCGTGTGTGGGTATTGATGTATATAGATCCTTTATGTCGAAGGAAACGAGTCTCGTATTAGTGATTTTGATGTCCTTAATTTTGTTTATGAGGTCTTGTGTATTTCGCAACATGTATGTGTTCTGCAAATTTATTTTCTCTTTTAAGAATGTGGCAAGGTGTTTGGCCAAGTTATATGCAGGCGCAAGTTTGTAATTTACCACAGGTCTGATTAGAATATTTTCTTTATGAATTTTGGGTTGTGTTCTGATTGTAGGGGGTCCTGGGTTCATGTTCATGAATATGTATAACTTTCTGTCAGTAAACGTTTTGCAGCGTTTTAGTAGGCTTCGTATTTCCTTTTGGAATGAATCGGTTGGGTCATTCTTGAATTTTGTGCATTTTCCTTGTTGAATGAAATGTTGTGTTTTCTCTATATAATCTTTCTTGTGCATTATTACAGTTGCGTTCCCCTTGTCTGCTTTAGTAAGTAATAGATTATTATTCCGAAGTTTTGCTTTTATCTGTCTAGTAGGTTTTTGTTCGTCAGGATTAGTTTTAGATGAAGTGTGTTCTCTTATTGTTTTTTCAAGTACATCGGCTATCTTGTGTCTCATGTGTTCTTGTCGGTCAGTTGGTAAGTATGTAATAGTAGCTTCGGCGTCTTCGATTTGGGTTTCAATTGTTTTTTCTATTTTGTCAAAAGGTAGATTATGTTTTAGTCCCTTTTCTATTAGTTTTGTTTCATTGTCGCTGAATTCTATGTTTGTCAGGTTTTTCAATTGTGGGTAAAGTTCTGAGTTTGTACGTTTTTCAGTCTGTTTTGTTTTTTTTTTTTTAGAAATAAAGTTTATTTTTACAAATGTATGCGGACGTTTTCCAAAGAAAACAAATTTCCATTCGTGTTCAATCGATGATTGAAACAAAGCAAAAACAAATGTACAAGACGAAATACAGAGAGAACAGTAAAGAAATACATTGGTTTGTGTGTAAATTTCGTCTAACCAAATTAATGTTGATATGAGTTATGAGTATTCTCGTATTCTTATTTACAAAGTTAGTTGGTTAAATAGATTATGTTTATAAAAATACACAACTATGTAGATAGATGCGAAGAATGCTGATGAAGGTCGTAGCGGTCTAGAAATTGCAGCATTTCATTCTGCTAGCGTCTAATTTTTCTTGTTTTCTTTGGAAAACGTCCGCATACATTTGTAAAAATAAACTTTATTTCTAAAAAAGATTTTTAGAAATTAAAAAATAAATAAACTTAAGCCAAAATAATTTCTATTCATTTATTAATTTTTCTTATTAAAATAGTCAAAATTCTTTTTATTTTGTGTTTAAAATTTGGATTTTGTGTTCCCGTACTTTTATATACACGCAAAGAAAAAATATGGTTGAGGTAACCATAATAAGAGCAACATATTATGGTTGCATTATGTGGTTGCAAACAAAACATAGTATTGTTACATTTGCAACCATATTGTTGTCTAGAAAAATAATAACATTCTAAAGTATAAACATAATTATGTTCAAATATAAACATTAAATGGTTAAAATTTTCCAGATATAAAAGACTAAGTTTTTATTGTTTTATTCATTTACGATTTGTCATAAAAATCGTTTAGAAACATAAATTCACAATAAATCAATTATTTGCTTATAATAGCGCTTAGATCAGAAGTTACAAGAAATAGTTATATAAAAATACAGTTTATAAGCCCAAATAAATAATATCACAATTGTGCTTCAAACACAAAAATAAAAATGTATATGCTTACAATACATACATGCATAAATATTTATTTCAACTTTTTTTTAATGTTTTGGTTCCCTTTTTATTTCATTTCATATTTTGCATTTTTTTAAATTATTTATTTTGTACATAAATTTTTATTTTTTTCACTTTCTCTATCAATAAAAAACAAAATAAAAAAAATTTAGCTACCAAAAAAATTACTGAACTGTCAAGAACTTGTGTGTAATTTTGTCTTTTTATGAGAGAAAAAAATGCTTGCTCTCATCTTCACGAACTTTACCCGAAAAGTAAAGAATCAGACCTATTGATCAAACAATGCTTAAAAATTTTCGGGGAAAATAAATATAAAAATTTATCAAAAATTTTAATTTATGTTACATCTTTTTCTTGTAAGAAAATCAAAAACTTGTTTCAAAATGATAACTTTGAGAGCTTTTTTTTATACCAAACACCACACAAACCAAAAATGCTATATTCAGAATCTTTTTAATTCTTGACCAATGGCTTTCCCTTTTCCCGTTTTTTAGGAGTATCAGTTTTAAACCAGAATAGAAGCAATCAAAACATTAAAACCTGTTTTGAACGCTGCAAATTGTACATTCTCAGCGCACAACTGGAATATTATCCCTTTATCCTTTTTACCGTAATTAGCAAACAAAAACGTCTATAAATTTCTATAAAAATTCAAAATTACATTGAAAAAGATTGAAAAAAAGGAAATTTTATAGTATTAAAAATAAATTCATTTTCAGCAATATGTCCGTTATATTTAATAGTTTAATAAACATTGATAAAATATATATTTACTTCTTTTACTCACCAATTCGAATTTCTGAAATTGTGTTACGTTGTTAAAGAAGTGTGCGTAGATCACAAGTATAAAATAACAGTTCGTGTTTGTCTAAAAATAATATTTTATATTCTGAGGCCTGTAGTATTTATCATTTATAAAATATACATCAGGGAGCTTCTCTTTATAAATGTTTTGCTGCTTATAACATATATGATATTAAGGGTGTTTAATGTGCGAATTTTATTACTTTATTGTTTTCCGTGTCTCGAAGGCTTTGAGGTACAAATTTAACTACGCCTTCCCCATAGCCTTTTCTGTACTTCTTGGTAACTACGGAGTTATAACCTCTTTTTACGAAATCCCCTACTGTGCACCGCGAACAGTAATAAAAAGGAAAGCAATAATCCTCCAATGTAAGTTATCCCATTGAAAGTTGTTTTTCATGATTATTCCTTGAATAACTATATATTTTTTTAAATGTTACATAAGTATTGTTTTTAACATTTAGTTGTTAAGTAGTTCTTTGATATGAAAACAAAATAAATGCATTAAAATCATTTTATGCGTGGGTTGAACATTCTTCTTTTTTATGGATTTTATTCTTGCTTATGATCTAACACAATACAAACCGTGAAAAAACAAAGAAAAAATATAAAGATTTTACTTATTTACGACTATTAGAATGAACCTTGTTTATACCGTTCACGTCGTTATTATTTCTTTTCTGTTTTTATGTGTAATGGTCAACAAACGAAAATAAATTGTAGTATTTAAGAACATTAATAGAAAATAAATAAAAACTGCTTCAAATCAATGCAAACGTATAAAAAGATTTAACAGAGTTTTTAAGTATTGCTTAAGTAAAATTACTGTGTATGTGCTTGTTTTTCTTAGGCTTGGGTCAAGGTTTATTACTGTGAGGGTGTGTTTTTCAATTCTATTAAAACTTGACACTAAAATTGATTTAAAAACTGCTTGTTTGGGCGGACGTTGTAATGAGAGCCTAGTTTATGGTGGGTTATAATGGCATTTGTTAATTATAAGTTTATTTTGTATATCTTTTGCTTAAATGTTTAAAGGTAGTTGAGTAATTATTTGATTTGATGACATAATGTTTTTCTTAGTTTTTAGCCTCCAATTGGAAACAAAACTACCACTGACTTTAAAAAAATAAAAAAAATAAACGGAGAAAAATTCAATAAAATTTCTTTTGAAACTGCTAAGACAAATCTTTTCATTTGACATATCTTTTGTAAATTTATAGAAATGAATTAAGTTTAATCTTCATTAATCGTGCTTCTTTCCTTTAAATATAAATAATTTATGAGAATATAATTTTTTATTAAGAACTTAAAACGAAACTTATTATTGCGGGGGAAGCATATCCAAATAACTTCCATTTGTTATTGTTACTGCTTATATAGATTTTCAGTGGACTCTATCTAAAATTTGTATAGAAAATGTAAAAATCTTATATCTCAAGCCAAATTGTTCAAATTGGCATTATGTTCAACAAAAACTCAAGAACTTCTTATATAAAAACACAGTAAACACTTTCTTGAACTTTTGCTTTTTTGCTGAAAAATAAAATTCAACTGAAAAGGAAAAACATCTAAAATGATCAAAGATAAATTGGAAGGAGATAAAAATAGTTAGCTACACGTAGGGCTAATATAAATTAGTGTTTTATTTACATTTGTTTTCGAAGTTGATTGTTTCGAGACAGAACTTATATTTGAGAGAATTCTATGAAGCCGGTGTTGGTTACACCACAGAGAAGAAATCCTTGCAGCCGGCTGAAGACCGATTATGCAGAAAATTTTTCGCAATCTAAGCCGTTGTTATTTTAAGTAATAAAAAACGACATAATGTCCATTGATATTATGTAGTTTTTCAAAGTGACATAATGTCCATGGACACTATGACATTTCAAGGGCTCTAAGTTCCAATATATGCTCAGAACTGTCATGTTGAAGCAAAAAAAAAAATAACATATGGTTCTTTTTATTATTTTCAATACTTCTTGATTACTAAATCAAGGGTAAATCCATTTAATTGATTTAAACTAACAAACAAAAATAACTTTTGCGAAAATTCATTTGATCGAATATTCAAGAAAAACAAATTAAATATTGTAATTTTTATATGAACATTTGTGTTTGTGAACAGGATATCCACGTACAACTCCTTCAATTAACATTAAATACGCAATAAATTTAATAATTAGGCATAATCTAAACCCCGCCAGTTAAAAGTAAAGATATTCAATAACCTGTCTCCTCTACTTCATCCTTCTTAGCAACCAATTAAATATTATTTTATTTTTTGTATTAATAAACATTTCGTATAAAGAAAATACAATAGAGACAGGCAAATTGTTGATTTATAATACCAAACCACTTTCACTTTTTATGAATCATGAAAATGGTTTAACCGTCGAGGCACAATCCGTTAAAAAAGATCTAAATTTGAAATAGATCAATATTGAGAGCAAATATATTCGCTCATTTTAAACTATGAATAGGACCAGCGTTACCAAAGGGAATTTTCAAAAAATGGCACAAAATTTTAAGAAATAAAATAATGCCAAATGGCTTTTTTTCTGTTCGTCTAGCTTAAGCCATTTATACATGAGTTTTCATTTTTAAAATAATTTTCCTACTAAAATTCAATCGTTTACTCTAAAATAAAAAATAAATCTTGATTGCCTTTTATATTATGACAACTATGCGATAACAAAGGATATTTTGGGTAAACTCAAAAAAAAGGGAAAGTGTTGCAACATAACAAAAAAAACAAAGTAATTTAAGTTTAAAAAGCCTCCCAAGAACTTACGAACCACCAAAAAGGATTGATCGAGACATATATTGAACAGACAGTTGGAAGTAGAAAAAGTGAAATCGTCTTTGATTGTAAATGCTTTTTAGGGTCCTCAAATTTATCTTACGTTAACGTTCCTTAGATAAAATTGGACCTAAATAAAATTTTTATTAAAAGTTAGTGTGTTATTTTTAGCTTTGTTTGTAATTGCTGCTTGCATATTGTTTGGAGTGCTGCTTGCATATAAACTTTTTATAAGTGCAACATACATACAACATTTTATTATCCGTTTTGTGACATAGTTGATAACGACTTCTTTTGACTGTGCATTTGGCTGGTTCACATATTTTTTCTTAATTGTTGGTTGAAGCCAAATGTTGCTGTTTCTGTTCAGATACAGTACGTAGCTGATGCACAATTTCTCTTAAAAATTGTGTTCTTGGCAACAATTTTCGCTGCTTTATGTAGGGCGTGGCAAGTTAGTTAGTAAGTTAGAATTGGCTGCCTCTCGCGACAAAGCTCAATTGAATGGCCTGTTATGATATGACAAGGAAGGCGGTGCGCCTCCCCTTACACAGCCGAGAACCATGAAGATTCCCGGATGAACTCCGCTATGTCCCCTATAGAGTGATATGACAGCTCCGTAAGAGTTCCAAAAAGGGAGAGCCCAGAATTCTAAGTCTTCTCCGACCCAGGGATGGGCAATGGCACAGAAGGTGCAGTACGGTCTCTTCCTCATCCTCCGAGCCGCAGCTGTGACAGAAATCATTAAAGGGCAGACCGAGTTTTTCAGCATGCCTGCCGATTAGACAGTGACCAGTATGTACCGAAAGCGTAATACTTATGGATTTTCTGTCCAGTCTGAGCAGCTGCCTGGTCCGCTTGAGGTCCAGTGTAGTCCACAGTTGTCTAGAGACACAACCGGAACTTTCCTCTACCCATAATTTGCGAGCCAAATTGAGGTAGTGGTTCTTTATGGCCATTTTTATCATTGCTAGAGGAATTTCAACGTCTGGTAGCGAGGAGACGTTAGGAAGCAATGTGCCCCGTTTGACAAGATCATCGGTTTCACAGTTACCCTGGATATCCCTTTGACTAGGGACCCAAAACAGGTCCATCTGTGATAGCTCCGATAGTGTGTTTAGTAATGAGCGAAAACTCAGGACTAGCTTAGATGTACTGTATGCACCAGCAAGCGCCCTCATTGCAGCCTGACTGTCCGAAAATATCCGAATGGGAAAGCCAGAAAGATCGTCCCTAAGCACTATTTCGGATGTTTTCAGAATGGCTATTACCTCGGCTTGAAAGACGCTGCAGTAGTCAGGAAGTCTAAGGGAGAGTCTTTGTCCAAGGTTATTGAAGAAGATTCCGCAACCGACTCTGTCGTCCAGTTTCGAGCCATCGGTGTAAATGTCAACAGTATTATTCACAACCACTTCGTTGCAGACTCATTTCTCCCTACTCGGAATATGGATCTGAAACCCGTGGTCCAGAGCAGGAGTAGAAGAGATGTAGTCCACCCTTGGTGGCAGGGGCACATCCCGAACGATAATCTTAGAGTGCCCTATATCCGGCCTAAGCCAGTGTTAGAGGGCATTAAGTCTGGCCTGTTGTAATACAAGGAGTTTGGTGGGTAGCCAATTAAGAAGGGCATACAACGTTTTTGTCGAAGTAGTTCGGAGAGCCCCAGTAATCGAAATGGTGCTGTTCTCCTGACTTTTTCAAGAGGATTTTGGTTGGCCGTTTTCTCGAGAGCGGGCCACCAAAAAACAGCACCATAGAGAATATTCGGCTCGATAACTGCCTTATAGAGCCAGGAGATGATCCGAGGCTGAAGCCCCCATCTTGGTCCTTGAGCTCTCTGGCAGAGATAGAGCGCACAAGTTGCCTTCCGAGCTCTTTCGCCAATGTTTGCCTTCTATTGAAGTTTGGGGTCAAGTATCACCCCAAGATATTTCACACTGCGTAGGTGTGGCAAGCTGTAGTTCTAAATTCTCCAAAAAAATGACGATATTTGGCAAAACAGTAAAAGCATTATAAGCTGATATGTCTAAAATGTTGCTAAATAGAACTTGAGGCCATCTATTGGTCTTCCTTTTGCAAGTGTAACATGAAACAACTTTACCCAGAGTATCAACTCTTCCTTTACACTTATTATAGTCTAATATCATTTGCGGTTTTTTTGTCCTCACTTGGTTGGTTTTGACGGTATATACTGCCAGAATGAACAATTTCCTCTTAATGCTACTAATTGCTCATTTATTGTTACATCTGGAGATGGATTGTAACTCCACTAGAACTGTCAGATGTCTCCGCGCATTCTTCGTTATTTATTTAGCGTATATTTTATCTCTTTACTATTGA
Organism: Gymnosoma rotundatum; assembly: GCA_916610165.2. Classification (NCBI taxonomy): domain Eukaryota; kingdom Metazoa; phylum Arthropoda; class Insecta; order Diptera; family Tachinidae; genus Gymnosoma; species Gymnosoma rotundatum. The sequence continues at coordinate 82,809,984 of OU744336.1, forward strand.
TTTTCCTACAAGAAATACACACTCGACACCTTAAGCGTTGATATGTTTGATTAGTTCGGTGCTTTCTGTAAGACTGAAAAGAAAATAAGAAAATAACTTACTTTTTACATACCAATTATCTTCAACAATAATGGAGTGAAGAAAGGAGACAAACATATAGACTTTTAATTTAAGTGTAAAACAAATTTGTATATGTATGTAAAATATAAAACAGGAAAAATATAATTTTCTTCCAAAATAGGTCAAATTTGACCCGAAGACCGTATGAAGGTCAAGATTGTAGTAATTTTCGCTCTTGGTAGCTTTTTTCTTGTAATTATGAGTAAACGAATCAAAAATAACCTTTTAACGTTATAATATAATTACAGAACTTCATATGATGTAAGACTAAATTAAACAAGTAAAAAATTTAATCATTTGTAAAACAATGGAAATTTTTGTTTTCAATTTAAAAAATATAGATACACTTAAGCGCACAACTGCTTCGCAAACAATCCATTCACTTGTTGCAAACGTTGTTCACTATCATGAAAAAATTTTAGAAAAAAATAAAATCTGGCGGTTATAAGTATAAAAATTGTTTTATAAAAATATAAACATTTTTTAGTCATTATCAAACATCAGTTAAATAATTTTGCACCATTTAATAGAGGCTATATATTTTACATTAGAGATTAAGTAGAACGTTATTATTTAATACAGTTTGTGCTTAACAAATAATAAATAATTAAATTTCAAGAAATATTTTTGTGCAAGCTTTTATTGTATTATATTAGGTGGCATGTCATAACGTCCAGGGACATAATATCCGTGTCTTACCAGAAAGTTACCTAACGTCCATGGACATTATGTTACACTACGATGCAACATAATGCCCATCACGCTAGAGTAATAACGTCTATGGAAATTATAGTTACATTTTCTGGTATTGTATATAAGAAATATGAAACATTTTTATAAATTGGATTGCAGAAAATCTTTGGTAAGCGAAGATGGTGTTGGACACTATAAATGCCATCATGATTTTAAATTAAAAAGTAGATTAAATTAGTTATTGTAATGATTTTCTATATGTATATTACCAGTAAGTCATATTCACTTACACGCAATAATCTAAACATAACACTAACATTTCACACAATCTGATAAAGTTGACTCAAAAACACTCTAACAGGCAAGTAGAATTATGAGATTTATCAAATTATGAGAAGACACAATTAAGGTTCATTACAATAGGTATGAATTCTTGAGTGTTTTATATATAAAATAATTATCAAGGTCATTTAACAGAGCAAAAAACAATAGTGCACTCAGAGCAGAGTGAACTATTGGGTATAACTAACTCGTTATTTCTTACATAAGCTACTTTTAACAGCGAAAACACACAAACCTGTTAAAGTAAAAAGATTTTTTAGGCAACAACGTAAAAAAGGAAAATTCTCTACAGTACCGCCACTTTTCTTGTGTGCTTGCGAGATTTTTTTTGTTATTATAATAACTACTGACTTAAAAGACTTGACAAGTGTTTATAAGTTTAAAAAAAAAACCAAATATAATAATATAATTAATTTATACTGAAAAATGAAAATGTACACAAAAACAAGTATTTTTTATCGCCATCAACTGAGAAGAACAAAATTAATGCAAAATATTAAACGTAATAAAAAACAAAATAGATATCGAAATAATTTTCAATAAAAATACTGATAAAAAATTGTCTTGAGTTTTAAATATGACGCCATTTAGTCTGTTAATATTATATATGGTAAATGACGAAGACCAGTAACAACAATACCAATTACAACAATGAACACATAATTTTTATATTGCAAAAAAAAAAAAAAAAATCACGAATTTTAGATAAACACCTACTTACGAGGGCTGCTCTATATATTTCTGGCCTAATAGTGAAAATGCGAATATTTATAATCAACAATGGTTTTATTGTTTTTCAAAGTATTCTCCACTATGATTTATACACTTTTGCATGCGCTCAAACCAGTTGTCGAAGCACTTTTTCCACTCCGATTGAGACACCTCTAAAACATGGTTTTTGAACACTTCAACAGCTTCTTCTGGCGACGAAAATCGTTTACCACGCATTTTTTTCTTGATGTGCGGAAACAAGAAGAAGTCATTAGGTGCCAAGTCAGGGCTGTACGGCGGATGACTCATTACTTCGACGTTTTGGCAGGTCAAAAACGCTCTGGTTTGAGCCGATGTGTGCGAGCTCGCATTGTCATGGTGAACAATGATTCGTCTTCTCTTGTTGGTTTTTCGAATTTCTCCGATGACTTCAGGCAAACAAACTGTAGTGTACCACTCAGAAGTGACCGTCCTACGTTGCTCAAGCGGAGCAGTCGCCACATGACCAGTTTTGCCGAAGAAACAGGCGACCATTTGCTTCGAAGTGCTTCTTCCACGAACAACTTTCGCTGGATTTTGCTCGTCTTTGAAGACCCACACGGTCGATTGTTGTTTCGTTTCGGGCTCATACGTATAGATCCATGATTCGTCACCTGTGACGATCTTATAAACGTCTTTTGAAGCACCGCAATCGTATTTTTGCAACATTTCTTTGCACCAATCGACACGAGCCTTTTTTTGAGCGACTTTCAAATTGTGCGGGATCCAACGAGAACAAACCTTTTTTACGGCCAGGTCTTCATGCAGTATCGAATGTATGCTGGTGGAAGAAATGTCCAAGGATGTCTCTATCTCTCGGTATGTCGCATGTCGATCTTGCATCATGAGTTCACGCACGGCATCAATGTTCTCTGGCACAACAGCCGTTTTTGAACGACCTTCACGGAATTCGTCTTTGAGCGAGCTTCGGCCACGATTAAATTCATTATACCAATTTTTCACAGTGCTATAGGATGGTGCTTCATCGCCATACAAAGATTTAAGTTTATCAATGCACTCTTGTCGTCATAATCCACGTTGAAAGTTGTAAAAAACGATGGAACGAAAATGTTCACGAGTTAATTCCATTTTTTTCATATTAATTTTTTCAAGTCACTGTTAACAACACAAATAATGGTCGTACGTCAAAACGTTTTGAGTACGATTATGCTTAAAAATGACAAACTTTCCAATGGAAATGTCAGATTACACTTGGCAGCACACAGTGTTGCCAGGCCAGAAATATATATAGCATCCCTCGTACATCTACACCTATTAAATAATTAATTAAGTCATTTTTAAAGGAGTGTAATTATTAAAATTTTTTCTTCTCGCTTACAAAATGTAGAAAACTTTTAATGATCTACTTTCAAAGATTGACGCTTTACACTCACACTTGCAGTTATACAGATTGTTATGCATTAGAACAAGTTTCTAACTTTACTTTAAGAATCAAGTGCATAATTCAAAGTACACGTGTTTTTACAAACCAAATAAATGGAAAAACTTAAAAAATTTTATAAATAATTTATTAATTACACACTGCCAAACTTAAGCACAACTTCATGATTTTTATTTGGGTTCTTCCTATAAAAATAAATAAAATAAATGCTTTTTTTTGTTGTTGTTGAAACAGCGATGTCAGAATATTAAAATTCCCTTAATTTTATAGAATTTTTAGTGAACGATTTTTAAAGATTTTTCCCCACAATTGAGATTTTTTGATTTATTTGCTTGACACCTAATATTTTAACTTCCTGTTTAAAATGTACTAATCATGTTGATTACCTATGTGAAAGAATTTTATTATAAATTAAAACTCTAAAATATAAATTTTTATCACTACCGCTAATAGATAATTATGATGATGTTTACCTATTGGTATTAGTAAAAACAACAATTTACAAAATGAAGTTTAGTGCTACTGAATTAAATGATTTCATTGAGAATTGTTTTGCCTTTTACATTGAAGTCTTCAAACAAATAACAAAACGACATGACTTTAACGGCGCAACCTTAAAAAGCTTTATTATATTGACTAGCAAAATGTTATTAACAAACACAGTTTCGAAATTTAATTGAAAACAATGAGAGAATTTAGATGACGAATTAAGGAAACTCCGAGCCGTAGACTTAATAAATATCTTAAATTTTGGAAAAAAATTGGACAAGTTTTTACACACAATATTAAAATTTTCTCGAGCGGATAGTGAGTTCGTGTTTCAAACTTTGTCCAAGTTTGCATTAAATTCGATATGTTTGCCTTGTTCATCTGCAAACGTACTTAAGTTTATTTGTTATTTAACAATTGTTCGTGCTATAATTTAATAATTCCTGCAAAAACAAAAAACGAACATCGAAACAGATTTCAAGAGAATGGCCACATACATCAAATTAATTTAGATATTGAGACGCCCTTATATTCCATTTCTAAATACAGGTTTGCTCTAAGTTTCAGCTGTTTGTCTATAACGACTTAACAGTTTGACCACATATTTCAAATTATATCAACTATTTTGACACCCTTCAACTTTTTAGCAATACAGGTTCTTTGTAAATTTCATAGCAATCGACATTATGTCCAATTTTCTAGCGTTTGTTTATAACGGTTTAAAAGGTAGGCCCCTATAGATCAATTTACATCACTTATGGGCACAGCCTTTGAATTTTAGATTTATCTTTGTATAAATGTTTGCCATTGGCAATAATTTACATTTAAATCACTTTTCTAGCTGTCGTCTAGAGTCGTCCTGAAGGTAGTGCTGACATTTTTGCAAGGTGAATTAATTTACAGGTGGTCTTAATAGCCCAGCTGATTTTTGTTTATGTTCGAGGTTGTTGTTAAAATTTTAAAATAATTTTAAAAGTAAAAAATTTTCAAATAACAGGAAGGAGAAAGAAACCAACTGGTCCATTCATTCATTTAAAGCACCAAATGATGATAAAAAAAATAAATTAAATTCGGCTGCCTCTTGTTTAGTCAGCTATTTTTTACACAAACGTGGTGCTTTGCAAAAACAAAATTCCATTAGGTTTTTGTTTTTGTAGCCGTGTGGCCACCTAGTATTTAATTTGCCTTGATTTTTTGGAATAAATTTCTTTTTTTCCTTACTTAAATTTTTCTTGACTTTCAGCTTTCAGTACACTCCATAGGGAAACCAACTTCGGTTATTACAATATGAAATGAGTTCTTTTTAAGTTAATTACCCACGACAGCTATGAAGTTGACTATAGATTGGTTAGAAAAAAGAATATATTATAATATATTTCTGTTAATGGTATGATTAAACCATTTTAAATATATTTCATTGTATGTTTAGAAACCCAAAAACCCTTGAACTTTAAATTATATTGTGTTCGTTTTCTTGGAATTTAATTTAAAACAACGCGTTTTGCAATTGATATTTCCAGTTGACTGGGAAAAATCTAAACGACTTATCTTGCTCAACACTGGCCAATTATTTTCTCCTACAGTTAAATTTCCAAAAAAAATTTAATATCCAAAATCTATTAAATTGTAATTTCTGCCTAATTTTGAGTTGTTAAAAAGTTTTTTTTCGTTCTTTATAAAATTTAGCATGATCGATAAATCTTACAAGCGATTGGGCACAACTAGGTAATTGACAAAATTAGAGGGCAAAAATTCATCTGGTCGTACTGGCGTTAGACTTAACTTAAACTGTTTTTGTGCAACTAAAGGAATGATATTGGTGTACAGACTCAATATAAAATTGGTGTCATATAATTTTGTAAGTGAAATACTTAAGTACTCAAAGACTTTGAGACCTTTAATTTGTAGTTCAAATTTACGTCGCATGAGAGTTTTTAAATAATTTTAAATTGAAATGCGCAATATTTTTCTTCATTTATTATTAAAAAAATATTTCATTAACCTAAGAGTTAAAAATTACGTTTCAGTCATCAGCCTATAAAATCATTTTTTGACATAATAAGGTTAATGTGTCACTTATTCATATTGAAAAGAGCATTAATGAATGCCATTAAATTGTCAAAAGCAGCAAAAGCCATAACGTTAACTAAAATATATATATTGGATAAAAATGTAAAAGGGAAAACCAAACAAAGCAAAGCCACCATCAAATGCCATTAACATCAAATTGTCAGTTACGAACAAGCAGACAATAAATCATGAAAAAATAAATTGGCAGAAAATAATTTCAAACTTTTACAGGTAATAACTCAATTACTACGTAATATGATGGGTTGCTCGCTTGCTTGATTATTTAATACGAAAGCGAATTTGGTATTGAAAGTTTAAAAGGCAAACAAACAAAAGCAAACAATGTAAAGGAAAAAGTTAATTTGGCAAAAATATCGGACCATAAAATAACATATAAAATGTACGATGCCCATAAATGATTGCAGCGTTCTTATAAGTGGAAATAAAGTAAAAGATCGCCTGCCTATTATAACCCCTTTACACACAGAAAAAAGATTGGTTAAAATTCGTTTGATATGTTCAAAATTTAATTACTAATATAATTATTTGATTTTGAATATAAATAAATCATAATTTTAACTTATTTTTAATATTAAAAGCTAATAAATGATATTACCGTCCAAATGTTAGTTGTTGTGTCTTTACTAAAATCAATTCTATTAAACGGAAGATGCAACTAAACTTATTCAGCACATTACTACTGAAAACCAAAGTTTGGTAGTTAGAATCATCAAAATCGATTGTGTCTTATAATCGAAAAATGTTTGACATAATAAAAATTAATTTGTACACATTACAAAAAAAATCATCAATATTCCAGTTAAAAATAAAGAATATGTTGTTAGTGATGGAAAGTTCTCCAATATTGTTGAAAGGTAAGTACAAAATCAATCTCAGAAAGACATTTGTAAATTAAAAAAATTCTAAAATGTTTAATACACTTTGCAGCAGCAAAATGTGCGGTATGGGACGGAAAGTTGAAGAACCTACGTGGAAAAGAAGAATCATGATGTATAGAAAGGAGTTGGCTGAATTCGAATGTCCGAAACATTAAAATTATAATTTATAATCTTATTTCTATAATTTATTTTTAAAATAAAAGTAATTTTTTTTTAATTTTTTCCTGACCAGGCTATCAAATTGCTAGCACAAAAAGCAACAACAAATGTTCAAGACGAGTTACAAAGAGAACGGCAAAGAAAAAAGCTTTAAGTTGTGTGTGAACTTCGTCTACCAAATTAACATTAAGCTTAGTTGGTTAAATAGATGATGTTTACGATGTACATAACATAAGGTAGATAGATGCAAAGAATGCTGATGAAGGATGTGGCGGTCCAGAAAATGATGCATTTCATTCTGCTAACGTCTAATTTTTCTTGTTTTCTTTGGAAAACGTCCGCATACATTTATAAATAATTTTTCTTTCTAAAAATGTTTAGAAAATTAATTAAAAAGAACCAAAAAACCGAAAATAAAGTAAAATTTCAATAAAAGTAAATATTAAAATATTTTGTATTATTTAATTCACAATAATAATTTATAGTCACCCAAGAATCATTTTTGTAAATAGTTGTGAGTGCTATATGGACATATCCCAGAAACAGTCTACCAATCAAAAATTTTTTAACTTAATCCAACTTAGTTTTTTTTTTTAATGGAGCATGGAAAAGATATCTAATTTCATAAATTTATAAAAAAAAGTTTATTTCGATGATGATTAATTCAAAAATTATTACAAAATCCTACCCTACCTCAGGTTTTTTAATGTTATACAAAATAAGTGAAATTATTTACGTGTTGATATCATTGCTTTAGTATTAACAATTCTCTTTAATTTTTGTAAAAAAAAAATGTTGCTCACTTTTTTGGAAACAGCAAAATTTGGTATGAAAGGACAGATAAATGCGTTGTAGCGTGCATGACGGAAAATAAGGCTTTTTTTGTATTGTGAGTAGAAAAAATTTTTGTTTTACAAATCATCTATAATTTTAATTTTAAATTAATATCCTGCTTTTAAGAAAAAAAAATTATAATTCTACAATTAAAAACCAAAAAATTACAGCATATTAATTTTTGTAGCGTGCGTAACGATTTGAGTTCTCCCAAATATTACAATAAAAACCTTTGCAATTTTTTATTTTTTTTTCTTATTACTTCCCTTCTTAAATCTATTCTTAGCCTACATAATACGCAGAGCAACAACAATTTAGCTTACTTTGTTGGTACGATAGGCGCAAACGGTAAATTTCATGTGGTCTCGACTTTGGTTTCGTTTCATTAATCTGCAATTGTCTTTTAGTGTTAGTTTAGATTATGGACATATTGATACCATAAAAAATTGTTTGCTTACAGTATAATTTTTATTAATAAGAGTTCGAAAAGTGAAGACGTTTGCAGAGCGTATTCGAAAATATCGCAAAAAATACAATCAAATGATAACTTAACACAAATAGAACGTTTCAAAAATGCGAAAAGAATGTAAATTTAAACATATACATAATTAAATTAATTTATAAACATAAAATATGAATTAAATAATGATATTAAAAAAGAATATGAATTCTTTTGCTAAAAGAAATACAATTGTTTTTATTTATATACTACTGGAAAAAATGTAGCGTGCGTAACGTAGCGTGCGTAACGCTGGGTTCACGGCTTTTGTAAAAAAACAACAACACATTTTGGCTGAAAGTAAGTTATTTTATAATTCCCTTACTTTCATCTTTCTTTTAAGTATTTAATTTTTCTGTTTTATTATGCAAAATTTTCTAAAAATCACAAAAACATACCTCAACCTTTAAAGTTACTTCCATTTTTTGTAGCGTGCGTAACAATACTTTGAGATCAAATTTTTAAAACTTATTTCTGCTAAAAAAAAAATATTTTGATGAGATTCGAAAGTACACTTAAATCCCACTAAATACTGTGCATAACTTGAAGGTATGTCTTTTGCAAGACCAAAAAATTGGTATTTTTCAATCCGAAAACGCGTACGAATGTAACGTTCGTAACGCAGGATTTGCCCATATTCATTCAGTTATTGCAACCGAATTCAAGATATTAACACAACCGACAAAATTCGATTGGCAACAAATTCGGTTCTTATAACGAATTTCTTTTCTCTGTGTAGATGCGAAATTATATGGAAGCAAAAATTAATAATAATCATTTATTTATGTGTATAAAATAGAAGTAGTTGGAGGTTAATAAATAATACACTTCCGCTATTAATTTTAATAAAAATCGAAAGACTTAAGAAACAAACCTGAAATATATTTTTACATTAGAATTCCGTTCTGATTAACCGACTTTAGAAATAGAGGCAGGTATCAATTCCACTGAATGTTGCTTTTCATTTTATATTTATGGCTCCATAAATCAGTTATTTCTATATCGATTTTGAAATTTTATTTTTTTGGAAGGTGATGCTTCCGTTATCGTATCGTTTTAAGAACAGTTCATAATCTTAAAAATTTAAAGGTGTCTCCAAATGTTTTTTACATTTGTTTTTGTTTTTTTTTTTTAATTAAAAAAAACCGCATACAACTATAGCTTCCGATGCAAAATAAAATACAAAATTAAATCTAAAAACTAAAGGGTGTCACCACGGATGACGTAAATAAACTTTCAGGGGCCTATCTTTTGAGCCTACGTAAACAAACACTTGCAAGTTGGACAGAATATATATTTAGCCAGAGCCACAGTGTAGGAAGTAGAAAATTGCTAAAGTAAAAGTAAGATAAAATTTCGTGATAGTATTTGCAATCAAAAGAACTGCTTGAGGTATTTCGAACAGTTCGTAGAAGGTCAGCAAAGAAACATATTTACTTACAAAATCTGATCTGAAAATGTAGAAGCTTTATATTAACTATTTCTTAGTTTTATGTCACAACACTAATGATATGATGTTTTTATTATCAACATTCAGATAAAATAATCTTTACCAATTACTTTAAATCTACGTATATCAATTCTTCTTTTCTTTTCTTAGAATATTTCCTGTTAAAATCAAAAAAAAACTATTAAAAAAATAATATGGAGTCGAAAAATAAATGCTTATTGCCGTATATATAAAGATATGAATCGTCTTAAAAACTTAACTCATTAGTATGTTATTAGTACGTATTGCAAAGGAGTTGTCTGGTGGGGCATATGACATGTTAAATAAATTGTTAAATTACAAAAACAAAAGTAACTCAATTTTAAAAAATTGTGATCGAAAAAGCTGCAATAAAATACCTACTCATTTACATAATATAATTGAATTTTTTTCAATAAAAATACGTAAATCTATTAATCTTCATAATATAATCAGAATGCTTTTCTTTCGCTTTAAAACATAAAAAAAAAAAAAAATATTAAAAAACTAAAATTATTAGTGGAAGATACAAAAAGCCAACCAACTAATCAAAAATATTGTATGAAAAACCTGAAAGATAGAAGATAAAATATCAAAAGCAGAGCAATCGCTTTTTACCGTCTCACAAATACTATTCTCGTCATATTTAAATTAAATATGAACAAACTAGTTGAGTTTACCTACAACGGAGAAAAAATCTTTTAATGCACTGAATATTCATTAAAAAAAGTAGCACTTGACAGTTGGTAAAAAGAAGTAAACGTGGAAAAATCTAAAATGTAACGCAATGTGGTTATAACGACTATTCAACAAATCTTGTATAATTAATCACTCATTTACTTGTCGTAACAAAAATTGAAAATTAGAAAAATACAGCAAAACATATTTTAAAGACCTCCGTGGAAGATCTGATTTAGTTAAATCAATTTGTAAAGCATCACTAGTTAAAGTTTAATGGCTCTTTTTGCCAATTTCTTTTTGGAAATTATGAAAACTTCAAACTATTAGTTGTTTTCATACGCACTCAGTTTCCACTGTCGCACATGCATTTCTGTACTCAATTGATATAGGGACTTTCTATTAAATAAGTAACTAGAAAGAAAAAAATATAAAGTATGAATTTAAAATTTCCAGTAAAATATTAATAATTATTATTTCATTATCTACCCTTTTATTATCCATCGCATTTTTTGTTCCCTTCTGCATGCGGTTAAGTAACTCAAAAATGGTTTTAATACAAAAAAAAAAACTTTTGATTTTGTAATATCTTTGTATATTAACCCATAGTTATACTTGACGTGCCACATTCAGCCCTATGCCTGAGTTGAAGCACGCAGCATTGCATTCACTTGGGCATAGTGTAGTAGAAAGAATGGAATCTTCCGTTACCCCTGAATTTTTCTTTAACTTATTTAATTAGATTCCATCTATAACTAATCGAATAGTGTGATCCATCCAAAATCAATAAATTTTAAAACGAGTGCACAACATCACACTTTAAAAACGCCTTGAAATTATCTAAAGCCATTTTTCCGAAAGGAAGGCCATTAATTCGGCCCCTCAGTAAGCTGTTAGTAGTCAGCTGCTTTAAGAGCTGAATATTAAGTATACTTTCCATCAATTTGAAAATTGCGATTGGGCGGTAATGATTAGGATTGCTATCTTCCCCTTTTTTGGGGTTTTGGCCACCTTCCAACGTAATGGGTACAAAATGTTGAAAAGTTTCTTTTTATTTAAGATCTGACAACTTGAAAGAATATACCTGGTGTATTTACTGATACTGTTGCTAAATCGAGCAGTGCTTGATTGCTTTGTGGCAAGTGAGATTTACTTGCAAAAATTTCAGCCAGGAGATAAGCTTTTTCATTTGTGTCGTTAAAAATTTTATCATCCCTTTAAAGAGGCTGAATTTCGAAACTAGCACTATCCTTAACACCTTAAATGAATGATTAAAAGCTTTTGCTACTTTCAAAAAATTATTGATCTCAGCCCAACGAGTCCTTTCGTACATATATTCTAAGTGTTTGATGGCCGTTTTTGAAACGTTATTCGTTCCAGGAGGGAAAAAGAAGCGACAATGATTCAGTGGTCCTAATTACCGTTAGGCGGAAAAGAGCTATCGGTTTTGGAACTGGTCTTTGTTAAAAATCTCATAATGAACTTAAGGCGTGCTGCGATAAGCTGATAGGTAAACGTACTACTTTTCAATATTTAATTTCTTTAATGGCATACAAATTAAAAATTGGTTCACTATTCAATCTACGGTGGGCATCTTTAACAACACAAATCATAAATTTGTATGGTTGTACCAATACCTTGTTTTTTATTATCATATTTTACACCTGAGCTATTCAGCATTATTTACATAAACTTAAAACACCTGGCGTTTAATCAAAATCCATTCATAAATTGGAATTAAGAGATCACAAAATAAAAGCCCTACTAAAATTTCTAAAATAAAAGCAAAACATATTTCATCAATTAGCAACATTCACTCGAATCGATAACCTCCTTGTTTTTTTTTAAGTCGGTTAAAAATAAGTATTGTCATTTATTATATATTTATTTTCGATGCTCCAAAATCTTCATCACAGTCTGTAGATTACATAACTCCCAAGTCAAATTTGCCGGAGAGTTATACCCTGTTCAGACATAAGTTTTAATTTAGACAATTAAAATTTAAATTGAGTAATTAATTTTGCTGTTCACACATATCCAATTTATTTTACTCAATTAAAATTTGACAGTAGAATATAATTCTGTTCAATAGCAAGAAGTTGTTACTAATTGTTATTGGCAAGTGTTTACTTCAGACATAAAAAGGAGCAACGAAAGAGTAAAAAAGATTATAAGATGTGAATGTTAATAAATTTCTTATCACTTTTGTTACTAGCAAGAACAGAACAGCTGATTCTTGTTCTGTTTTACAAAATAAATTAATAAATTTTAAATACTTTGAATTGAAAGTACTTCCAACGAAAATATTTACATCACATCGTTGCTGGACTAAAATGGTGCGGCTTTTTTGCCATAATTTGTATGGCGATTAACAAAACCGAATATCTACAGCTGAAATTTTTATAACCACACAGCAGAAAATAAACATAACATTTATAGTTTTAATACAAAATATTTTGAATTGAAGCTAACGTTTGCATAATAGTTAAAAGAAAGCTGAGAAAACTATATACAAGTAAATGCCAGGATAATAAAACAATAAACAAAAGAAATAGAATAAAATAAACTAAAAGTTTTTCAAAGAAGACGGAACAATTTTGGCAATTTCGCAAAGTATTCGAAAAAAGGTGCTCACGATCGATGACAAAGCTCTTGCAAATGCTAACAAAATGCTTTAAGCATCGAACACCGCTTTTTTTCTGATTTAGATATTTATTTTTATGGTTTTATTTTAGGGTTGTTGTATTTTACTCTATCGTTGCTAGTTTTTGCCGGAAATTTATTGAACGACCTAATTTTTACATTAAAAGTTTGTGTTTGTAAATTTGGAAGAATGAAGAGAAGTTCGGCTTTAAAAGAAAGTTTGCTTGATTTTATTTGAAATATGGAACTCTTCCAGTCAGTACGATCAAGTTCTGACTGCACGCTAGCTTTGAAAATCCATTAAATTTTCAAAAATTTTTCATTTCATTTAATTTGAAAATATTTTATTTTTCATTTTTATGGCATTTAGTTTTGTCATTGTATGAAATTTTCTCTCACTGAACACACTTCACAAGGGTTGTATGAGGAAACTTAAGCAATTAATGACACAATTAAGTACTAATTGATAAATTTATTAATTAATATCTTATATGGTTAATAGATTTCAATTAGGGCCTTAATTGCGTAAATTCATTTGTTGCGCAATTAAAACGTATGTCTGAACAGGGTATTATAGTTTTAAATAATTTAAATGTTTATTTACTCATCTACTTTAAGAGTAAGAAAATAAGAAATAATAAGGCAAACATTGCTTCAGATTTGCATAAGATCTTCTTGATGGAGCTGGTTAGGAATATTAAGCTATTGTCTCAGTAAATAATGCAGTCATTTAATGTCTTGCTGATGAATCATTTTTGTAATTCCAACAAATCATTTGATTGAAAGAGCCGTTACTTTTTTAAAAACATTATGGCAAGTTCTTTGTAAATATTTCCCAGAATGCTATGAAAATATATCATTACGGTTGTTTCAAACATAGCTTTAGTCACAACTAACAAGCTCTTTTCAGCTTTTGATCAATAAAATTCGACTAAAGACAAAGTTTTTGCGCTTAGACCAAAATAATATAGTATCTATTGTGATAGCATAGGGTGTGCCCCAGAAAGATATTCCACTTTGCTTGTTTCCATTGTAATCGTAGCTGTACGCTTAGTTATGTATGTTTTGTTAATACCAAATGTTAAATAAGTTCAAAGCATACAGTTGTGGCTGTCACTTTTAACAGATGAAAAGGTGACTGATAAATACTTTGAGGGTTTTTCATTGCCCAGAACAGGCCATTCTGTTTATTCTCATATCCATCCAAATGAAAATGTGCCTTGTCAATGAATATGATTTTTTCATGAAAATCGGGGTTGTAATGGGTGAGCTGTAACATCCTATTGGATTTATTTGTGCCAACTTAATCTTAAATAGAAACAAATGCAAATCCTTGTGCAAAACTGTATCGAAAAATGATCTTTGAAATCCATGCTCCTGAGGACGACGTCGAGTTGTGGTTGAAGGAATCTTTCACTTTCACTTTCTTAACCAGTAGTAATATTTTCAGCCGATTTGCTTTATGTTGTGGTCCATATTTGGGCTTATCAGCTACAGACCTTATTTCTTCGAAATCATTTACTACACGATATGTTGTACGTTTTGTTGGTACGTTGCTTCTCCGACAAATTTCACGTAACTTTTTTTTCGCCACAGTAATCTTTTATCGATTTTGATTAAATATTTTAACGACTTAAACACACGTCCATAATAAATTTGGCGCGTGTATACTTTACGACTGCCAAATATGAACTCTCAAGGGTAATGTTTACCAAAATAGCACCAAAAGAAAGAATATCATCTTGGTGGACACCCTGTGTATTATTAATAAACACTCTATATTAATTAGGTTTAGTAGTGGTAAATTTGAGCAAATATGGTTTTGTTTTAAAAATACTTTATAACATTAAGACATTAAGGTAAGACATGAAACGTGAAAAGGTTCTCTATAGGAAAACCCTCTTAATTTTAATACTATTGTATGTCAACCTATATGAGTTTAGAAGGTGAGGCCATATTAAGCGTATTTTAAGTTAATACATGCCAAAAAATTCACCCTTTAATTTTTAATACACCATACTCTGTGTAAATTTCGAGTGTCTGCCTGTATAGTTTGAAGAGAGTAGCCCATATACGTAAATAGAAAAAAGATTTTTATGAGCACACCCTTTAAATTCACGCTTTGACTTACTCCTTCTTGTGAAATTTATATAGTATAATTATTACAGTTCGAGAGATAGAGGCCGAAGTGGTACCTAAAAAAAGATAGCGAACACTTTTATTTTTAAAAGATTTTTCCTACCTAATTAGTGCGATACGAAATACTTAAGACGATTGTTTTCATTTTTTAGGATTAAGCTAGACATACGAAACTAGTTTCAGAACCTAGTTTCTGTTCAATGTCAAAATATTTTAACAGTTTTTTTTTTAAATAAGTTCAAATAGGTTCAATAGGCAAAGTGTTGAACAGTGAGTACCGAGTATTTACACTATTTACTGAATACATAATTCTGAAAAAGAGTTATTTACTCGATTGTTGCAGAGTTGAATTTTTGGTTCTGAATTGTATAAAAGATTTCACGGCCTAAACAGAGCTTTGTTACAAACATAAGTCTATTTGTATGGTAACATTAATAATCGTACAAACCTCAATTTATATCACAACAAAATTCTTATAAACCCATTAAAAGCATTTAGTAGTACCCAGTACTCTAATGAAATATATTGAGCCGTATCGAACAATTAAATGTAATCAATTTAACTAGCACTAGTTAAACAGTATTGCAAATATATTTAGTTGCAGATAAATCCTCTTTAAACAAAAAAAGAATAAATATAATCATTATTTTCTATACCAATGTGCTTAATAAGAACCCTTTCTCAGATTAGTATAAGATGGATTATCATTGCTTATAAAAATTTAAAGTAAAAAAAAAAACAACTGGATTTTTTATATACGGTCGGTAAAAGTAAAAAGTCACCTCATGCCCCCATACCATACCATACTAATGGGTCTTGTGTGCCACAGATAAGAACTACAAAATGTATTATTGGACACGAAGGACCACAAAGTATATATGCAGAGCCTTTGAATAAAAAGGAACAAACTCCTTTATAATATATAAATTAAGGTTTAATAAAATACTTTGTGAAACCTATTGACACGAATGTTGAAACTTTTTAATACCTTAAGAGCAAAGGTTGGAATACTCGTAGATCCACACAAACGAGAGGTTATAAAAGATGTGACCTCCGAACAGTAACACAGAGCCATAACGGGCGAAATTAGGATTTTTGGTTAATTTATAACCGCTGAACTGATATACCTCTACAAATCTTGCAGATATTCAAAGTCTTGGGAAAATGTAATATTTTGTAGGATGAAAATAATGGAAAACAAAAAAATCAAAATCATTTCAAGCAGAAAATTTGTAGTAAGATATACTAAATAAAAAATAATCGACATAATTCTTAATAAAATCGTAGGCTTTCCATCTGAAGATACTGAAATTGAAACATTAAGTTAATGGTACTATTCTGTAATAGTCGTCGACAAATTAAATTTCTCTTTCCTTTACAAAATGTATTTTAATTTAAATCAACACAAATTTTTTTAAATAATAAATATTTCTTTAAGTTAAACCACAGGTATATATAATTGTAGAATTTTTATCCCGATTAAGTTATCAAATCCCCTATACTAATTATTGATGCTAAAAGCACGTCTGGGTGGAAATTTCGCTACTGCTTAATTACCTGTTCAGGAAAATTATCACAAAAATTTTAAATAAACCAAAAATTTTAGTCCAAGCAATAAAGTTAAAATCACAATCAAAGTTTAAGCAAAAAACAACAATAATCAAAAATGATATTATATTTCCTAATCCCCTAAATACGGCTGATTCTTTTCGGCAAATTTATACAGCTATAAATGATTAAATATAAAATATTATCAAACACTACGATAATTTATATTTGTTCTATGCACGGGCACTTGCAAATTATTTAATTTAAATTAATCACAAGAATATAGAATTATATGAATATTTAAAAAAATTAAAAAAATAAATATATTTTTTTTAAATTCCAAAAATAAGCTACCAGAAGTAAGTTCTGCTAGAATATCACTTCAGACTTCTGTCACATCTAAACTTAATTTTCGTTTTCAATCATTTGAATCATCGTTATTTTTATCTACAAGTCGCGTATGCTACACGTGATTAACCGATGTAATCTTTTATAAGAATTAAATAAACTATGTGATATTAAAGAATTATTTCATATATATAATTATAAAATGTATGAATTTTTATATAACAATAACCAAACCAAACAAGTAAAAGTGCTATATTCGGCTATGCCGAATCTTATATACCCTTCACCATTTATTTAAATCTAGTTTAGATAAGTAACTCTAATCAAAAACGCAAATATTGGGTTTGACGTAGAATTAAAAAATAAAAAAAATTGGTACTGCATATATATAATTTTACATAAAAATTACATCGGCCCTTAAAGGATTAAGAATTTTTTTAAATTTTACTATTTCCTTAAAGATTTCTTCAAAAGCTTTTAAATTATATCCATATTGATATTTGAAATTTGAAAATTTTAGAACTTCTTAACTCGGCAAATGTGGGCGAGCGCCAATTTTTTCACTTGATGCTTTTCTCTTATTTTTTAATTCTCTATCGCCCCATGTATTTTTTTTTTGATTGCAGTTACTTTATTGTTCTAAATGAAATGAAAAAATTAGAGGTAGGCGTGGTGTTTTGCCTGCTACCTCAAAGGATATGGACCGATCATGCTGATTTCTAATAGCATCTCTTTCGACACAATATCTGATCGATTGACATATATTTTTTTTGTGATTTCAGCACTAAATCAAACGGACAGACGGACATGGCTCAATCGACTACGCTATGCATAAGAAGTCAGAAATTACACACGGAATGACAGATTTAGTTATACCATTTTTCCACTTTTTGTGGTGAAGGGTATAAAAACAAATCACATTAGAATCCCGTTATTCGTAATTGCAAGAGACCACTCAAATAACGGGACTTCGGCTTAATGGGGTTCAAATAAATGATAAAATATAAAATTGGCCGGGTTTTCTTTAAAGTTAATTAAAACAAATTAAAAGAAATAAATTAAAGAGGATTTGAAAAATACGAGGAGACTGAACGTATAAATAATTTTTACGATTTAATATGATATTTTCATTGAAATATCACGGTTTTCAGTTTTTCTACTGAATATTTATCGAAGAATCAAATATTTTAATATTATTTGTGAAATGTTTCTAAACTGAAACAAAACAAAAACTGGACAATTTTTAGTTTAAAAACCATTTATCAGGTTAAGTAACATTGACTTTTCTTAAAGATTTTAGTAGTGTAGTATTAAACACAGGCTTGAGAAATAAAATGTTTAAGAATGTATTTACGAACATTTTCATTTTCTCAATTTAAATACAGATGAAGAAATGCAGTAGAAAAACGATGTTTAAATAATGGAGTTTTTGTTACATTCTTAACATAACATAAATTAATTTTGCTGTTTCAAGAAATGTTACAAAATGTTGTTACGAAAGTAAGATCTGGAAACCCCTGTTGTTATTTCCGTATGAGCGTGGTGAAAAAGTTATTTCAGCTGCATAAAATAATATCACAGTTAGCCAACAAAAGCTGAGCAACCTCGATGCTTGCGTTGGTAGAGGTGCGTGCTGTAAGACAGAAGATTGTGGGTTCTAACTCTGCCGTTGGACATGCGCACAACGAAAAATAAAAATTGTTGTAATGCAATTAAAATTAATAAACAGCAGTACAAACCCCAAGAGAGGCAAGAGAGGCAAAAAACAATTATTGTGTGAAGCCATGGCAGATAAATTAGTGGAGACGTCCAATTTTATATATGAGTAACAGATAATTGTCAAGAAGCCGTTCATAATAAAAAGTAAGGACGGTAGCGGTTAGCGCAGGGAAGTGTAACAGCGTAGCAACAGTGTATGGCAGACGTGTGTTATGGCTATTGGATTAAAGGGATGACTGGCTCGGCTGAAAGGAGTAGTGGAGATGTCTGTGGATGGTTAAGGTTACTAAACAAGGCATCGAGCAGTTTATGTCTCGCCGGAGTAACACAGTTGTTTAGCGTGGATGGCTGCATTTGTAGTAATAACGCATGTTCAGTAAATACGAGACCAGGGGTTCGCAAGACCGGTAGAATCAAGAAGTATAGCCAGAGGAAGCCATAAAGTTTGAATTTATAATGAGCCACAGTGGTATTTGCAATCAAAAGATTCCGTAACAATATTGTAAAACATTTTTGTATGCAAAAAAAAAAAAATAAAATATTATATCCAGAAATATTAATGGCCATTTATATTTGAAGAGAGAAATTTATTTATTAAATCTTTTATTTATTTATAAAATTATTTTAATGTTATGAGAAATTAGATATCTATATATTTACAAGTTATTTTAGTGTTTGCATTTCATTTGCTTGTATAAAAGCACTCATGTAATATTTTTTTCATACTCTGTAGTTTTGAAAAGACACATGTACATATCTTGTGTCAATTAACCTTGCAAACACTTTCTTATTTCGCTTTAAAGACTGGCGCTTGTAGGCCATGTTTATAATGTTGCTGCTGATGCATGATTAGACATGACCAACATTCATCAGCAATATAAGGAAATCAGTTTTCATTACTTTTTTGGCGTTAGTTTTATAATATCCTTCTACTCTTGCGCTCTTAGTAATCATAAACAACTTGTATAAAATTGACATCTGAACATAAAATGTTTTGACGTTAAAAGTCAAATTTTATATTTAATTTTAGTTTCTTCTCCACTTCAATTTTTAGTAGAAATTAAAAGCAAAGAAAGTGGTTGGTTGGGAGAAATAGATAATATAAATCTGAACAGTAACGAAGAAAAATGAATGTGTGCTAGCATTAACAAATTAAATATCCAAATCATATAGACAAGGATGGCTCGAATGATTAATGGAATTTATGTTTTGCACAAAATCCTATGAGATTTAAGATAAAAGACATCATATTGTTTATAAGTGCTTTAATAACATTAATATGCATCACTTTATATACAGAGGAAAATAATTTCTTGTAAGTTTTACACATTATTCCTATAAAGAATTCAAGTGAAAATAATTTGCAAAATAAAACTGAACTAATTTTATTATTATATGTATATTTAGTGTAAAGTAAAAATCCCATCTGCATAAATAAATAAAAGAAAGAAAAGTATATAATTGGCTTTATTGTTTATAAATTCTTGATTGGTCCTTAGTGGTCCACTGTGCCATGTAACACATTTTTCTATTGCTAAAATTTCCAAAGACTTTCCATAAAAGTTTAATCGTCTTGAAAATTGCCAATCTGCAATATCTTTTTCTCTTTTCTTATCATTTCTCAAGTAATCAAATGCAGGATAAATATTGCACTAAGTACCCAACAATAACAATAACAATAACCACATTTCAGATTTCGAATAGTTAAAAATATTAATGGTTTTCGTGACAGAAATCAATGAGTGATTATAAGCACAGCATGGAGTCTGCTAAAAAATTGCAAATAAAAGTTTAAATTTTTAAGTGTCGTTATGTAATTTTTTTCTGATTTTTTTTTTTTACTTTAACTTTCACACAACAACCAAATGTTTACGCACACCTGAAACATTATACGCAGCTGAAAAATGGTATTTGTACAATTTTTTATTTTCTTTTAAACAGATCTTAAGCAGTTTTAACTGATATGATAACGTATTAATGATAATTATCACTAACTCCTTATAGAAACTTACGCCCACCTTGGTTGACAGGCGACATTTCTCTGTATCTTTAAAAAACTTGTACTAGAAGGAGAGATAAGATGAAAACAGTGATAAATCCTAGATACATATCTAAGCTGCACCATTTGCTTTGCTTGAATTCCAAAGACTGATTCATGACGAGCAGGTCAATATACATCAATGCAGATCTAGTTATATAACAAAACTGTAACAGAATCATTCAGTATTTTCTTAAAATGTTGTTGTTAGTGTAGTTAGTAATTGATTTCGAATACAAAATTTATGGAATTTTTATCTAAATGGACTTGAATAACATTTTGTGAGGAGGTGCCTTAGAACCTTGGTTTAAATATAGATTACTGGTTTTTCGTAAAAAGAAGTCATTTTTTACGGAAAATACAGGGACAAAGGAGAAAGCTCCCAATTTTACCGGTTTAATGGTACTGAAAAACTGTAAGCATATTTTACACTTGTTGATAAAAAATTGTTTGTTGTTTGTTTACGCCTTAATCACGGCTAAACGTCCAAACTAATTCGAATTTAATATAATGTTATGTTGATTTTCAAAACTCGGTTACAAAGGAGCAACCGATTTGAATGAAATCTTAAACATAGTAAATTCTTTTTCAAGACACAGACCTAGAGGGAGAAAACCAAAATTTTTGTACCCCTAAACTGAGTTTAGTAAGATTTTATACAAAGATCGATATTTATCCTAATTGGAGAAAACAGCAAAGGTGAATATTTTTTTATGTATACAAATTGATGATGATTTTAAAAATTGTTTCTCTATTTTTCAGTTACTTTATTGTTCCAAACTATATGAAACAACTAGAGATAGGCATGGTGCCTTGCCAGCTTCCTTGAAGAGCATGGATCGATCCTTGCTGATTTGCAATGGCAACATTTTCGAAAATATGAAGATCGATATGCGTATTTAAATTTTCTCTGGCTAGCCTTGGCAAACTTGGTTTCAACACTAACACGGACGGACAGACAGACATCGCTCAATCGACTTCGCTATGCATAAGAAGTAAGAATATATATAATGATAAACTTAGATTTACCCTTTTTCCACTTTTTGTGGTGCAGGGTACAAAAATATATGACGAATAGAGAATTAAAATATTAACTGGTTCATTTAGTGTGAGTCAATAAGTTTCTCTATCTACAGATCAGTAAGGACAATATTTACACCGATAGACCAAAAATTATTCTGCACTTCCAAGCAAAATGAACGAAATTATGTACAAAACATAAAGTAATGACCTTGAAAAGCCCAATATTTTGAGTAATTCAAAAAGTACACCTTACAGTCTGTGTAACCCTAAAATAATTTTATTTTCTAAGTAGATATAAGTGGCATTTAGATAAAATTTGTATTGGATATACAAGGCTACGACTATTATTAAAAAAAAAAAAACAAAATTATTATTAATGTTTCAACTTTGCCGTCGTCTGGAATTTTTTTAATTAAACCAATTTACAGAAAATTGTACAGTTTCAACAAATACTTATAATATCTTATAAAGAAATTACTTCACCATCATTTTAATTGGAAAAATATACTGAACAATAAAAAACAGCACAAACTTTCTTCATGAAAAGCATAAATGTAAAAAAAAATGGAAATAATTGTAGCAATTAGATGTACCAGCATAATCATTATAAAAAAAATAAATATGATAGTCTTTGGACAATAAAAAATACTTTTTCCTTCATCAGTAATAAAAATTAATTAGAAAAGCTACATTTAAAGCAATTAAATTACATAAATTTCACTCTTAGGAAATATTATTTTGTACATACAGGCCATTGGTTGTAATAAAGTATTACTAAAACTAAAGTAGTAAAACATATTTATAGACAAAATAAAGTACATAATACATACAGACAAATTTCAAAGTGCATTTATTGTAAACTGCCGACAAAATTAAAAGCTAAAACAAGTAGTTTAAGTTTTATATGGCTGACTTAAAACTTTTTAAAGATTTTTTGCTATTATTTTTTTCACAAAATTTTGTTTGGTAAATTTTTATGACTAGTAGACGGTATTGTTGGACTATTTCTCTTGAACATTTCCACCAAAAAATTTGGTGAAAAGTACTTGCAATAAAATGACTTACATTTGCGATTGTATTATTTGAATACTCGCTTACAAACACATTACATTAGTTCCCAAAAAAGGAAGTAGTAATGGAACTAATTTTTTATGTTAAAAAAATACCTTAAAATACATTATTTCCTACAAAAATTAATGAAATAAATTCTCAGTAATTGATTATAAAAGTCTCATACTTTGTTAAAATCATTAGGTTGGTAATTCCACACTCGATTAAATTAAATTTAAATTTTTTGCTTGGTTAATATAAAATCCACTGTAATATTAGCAGAGTGAGCATGAAATGTAATAGAAAATTGCAATAGCAATCATTGGAAACGTGCACTTATTACATAGCTTATATTCACTTTGAAATTATGAAAACTAGTGGTCGTGGCTCCTGTAATTACTAATAACGGTACATGTCGAGAACTGTATTGTCTTATACCCAGAAAAAATTTTATAAAATGTAATCGAGTGTGAAATTAATAATTTTTGGTGGAAAACTTAAAGATTTTAACAAGGCATGGGACTTTTATAATTAATTACAGAGAATTGATTACATTAATTATTGCAGGAAATAATAATGATCATTAGCGCATATTTTAAGGTATTCTCTTTAAAGTGAAAAAACTAGTTTCATTACTACTTCCTTTGTTGGGAACTAATGTAATGAGTTTTGTAAGCGAGTAACAAAATATGGCAATCACAAAAGTAAGTCTTTATATGGCAAGTGCTTTTTAAGGAAATGCCTAATTTTTTGCTGGGATAGCCATAAATTCTGTAAAGAAAACCTTGTAATAAAATGGCATTAAAAAAGTACCAATCACTGAATTGAAGTGTAGTGGTATATTTCCCGTTGAAAGTTATTAAATATAAAGTGTGGCGGTAACTGTGCTATAACAAATGGCACAAGATATAAATACATAAATTAAAAATACAAGATTACGCAGGCCCGTTACTTTATTATAAAGCTTTCTCTCTTTTGTGTGACGTAGACATAGAATATTTTTTATAAACAAAGTACATTTTGGTGTGGAAAATGCAACAAATTGAAGTAAAAAACGTAAAAATTTTATTAAAATTAAAAATGAAATGTGCAGTTAATAAATGTGATCATGAAAACAATTCAATAGCATGTAAAACAAGCTTTTTCAAGACGTTTTGCTCATTAAACGAAATTTTGTAAAAGATTCAATTTAACAAGCTCATCAAATTAAATGAGATGAAAAAGTAAAAAAAAAATTTTTTAGAGGAAACATTTATTTTTAAATTCGAAAAGATAATGAGGAGCTTAAAGACAACTATAGCATGTCTAAAAAAAGATAATTTAATAAAATAAAAAAATTAATTCAAATCGAAACATTTTGTTTTTAATTTTATTTTGACAAAAAAAAAAAATTCCATGGAGAGCGTTATTTTACGTTCAGCTATTAGGCATTAAGGTTGGTAATAGCTATTATATAATTCCTTTATAAAAATATTAATTTACAATTACTTATGAAATAACTTCTGAAATACATAATTTTTAATAAGAATTTTCAAACTTTTGTAGCTCTTCTATAAATAGCTTTCAAGCCCAAGTTCTTTTCTTTCTGTTTAAAATTTTGTTCAAATCGATTTTCCCGTTTAGAAGTTATGTGGTTATTTCCAGTTTTGCGCCAAAAAACTCTTGCACTTTTAACAACAAACACAAATTTTCATTTTATGATGTCGTAGATGCGCAATAGAAAATATTTTTGTACGGCTGAATACGCAATCTTGTTTTCTTGATACATGCAAAATATAAAATGTATTGAACACGACCTTCATAGTTTGTGCGGATAACTTAATCATACGACTGTGTAATTGAGACAGTAGGCATAGCACTTTTCCTGCAAGGTAAATATTTATTCACTTGTGAATGGAGAAATCGTTTTTTTATAAGATTCGGCATAGCCGAGTATAGCACGCTTACTTGTTTTTTACCACTTTTTGTTATTTGTAGCTGTAGTGATAAGAGATTTGTTTAAGCTCTTAGGGCGTCTGTTTCGGTTTAATAGACACGTTAAAATTATGTGTATTTTATGAAGTACGGAAAACTTTATGTAACTTACATAATTCTCCAATTTATGATATGCCTTACTATTAAATTCATTTTCATATTGTCTGGCAACCTTGTCATGGATACATACAAATATTTTTTGCGCGCAGAAAAACAATTTAAATAATAAAATTATAATAATAATTTAAATAGCAAAATTACAATAATTGCAGAATCTTATGCACAACACAAATTAATACCTAAAAGCAAAGTATTTTTAAGTGCAATATGATGCAAAAACAGGGAGGTACGAGTAAATTGTTTCCTTGCAAATAGCGTGCGTATATAACGTGCTAGCATATAAAAAGTTAAATTCATACTGAGTGATCCGCTATCTAATTGTTTGATGCTGCATCATTGTCTTCTGATGGCTTTTGTTCAAGTGTCATCAATATTTATGTATGTATTGGAACATAATATTTTTATGCTGTGAGTATAAAGAACAAAAATAAAATTTTTCGGACACCGGCTTGAAGCTGTCTGTATATAACAAGCTTGGATTTGCAGTTTAATCATATTTTTTAATATGGCTCCGATTAATGATCACTATAAATGTCCTGGATGTGATAAAAATGTGATTAAAACACAAAGGAGTATAAGTTGTGCATATTGTGAGAAGTATTTTCATATACAATATGCAGATGTGACTATTGATCAGTATAATTATTTAATAAAAAACAAAATTTTAAAATATATATGCAATAATTGCTCCACTATACCAAAATTGTGTAATGTACAAAAAGAGCTACGAATTGGGTTTGCTGCGCTTGCTACCTCGTTTGAGAAGGAGTTGGCAAAAAAAGTGCAGGAGAGTAAGGAGCAACTGAAGGAGTATCTTGATTCTGGTTTAAGGAAAATGGAGGAAAAATTTTCTGACTTTGCCAATAAGCAGTCAACAGTTGATTCAAGTGATATGAAAACTATAAAAGCTGATGTAAAACAATGTTTTGATGTCATTAAAGTTGTTGATAATGCTGCTAATAGCAGACTGTCTACACTTGAAGTTCAAAACAGTATTTTGCAACGAAGACTACCTAGATCAAATATTATCATTCGGGGGTTACCTAAAGGCATTAAAGAACTTCGAACTCCAATTCTTAAAATATCTGCTCTTTGCAATGTTAATATATCTAATGCTGATGTGTGGCATTGTACGTATTTCGCTGGTGGTAAGGCTGTTATAGTTAAATTCAACTCTGTTCAAGTCCGTGATGCCGTTATGATTAATTTTTATAAGAGACGCAGAATAAATTAAATGAAGTGATATCAACTGCTGTGCAGTCCGATATAGTCTTAGGTGATCACCTTACGGATGCGGCTAGGAAATTGATTTCTGTCTTCGCAAGCTGAGGAATGACAAAAAAATTGTTAAATAGCAGTTTCGAAATTATGACATCCTCAAAGCTAATATCGAAATGATGGACGGGTCTGTTAAACTGCTTTCCTATGATGAATGTCTTATCATGCTCAGCGATTTCAATGAAAACTTTTTACATAATGATTCATTTATCTAATCACAAAACTAAATTTGCTTTTTGTTGTATTTACCATATTTTATATGTACCTATATAAGGCTAAAATCATTTACTGCTGTATTCGTGAAAGACAAGATAAGTTTTTAACATATACATTTTTGATCTATCTTGATATTTTACGAATATTGCTGATAAAATTCATGTTGATGCCGGATTCAGGTTGACTTCAAATCATTTTATGCTTTGCAAATTAAGAAGCATGAGTTTTAATTGCAGTTTATTAATTGAGTTGGTAGCTCTCTGGTATGTATACGAGGGCTGCTCTATATATTTCTGGCCTAATAGTGAAAATGCAAATATTTATAATCAAAAATGGGTTATTGTTATTCAAAGCATTCTCCAGCATGATTTATACACTTTTGCATGCGCTCAAACCAGTTGTCGAAGCACTTTTTCCACTCCGATTGAGACACCTCTAAAACATGGTTTTTGAACACTTCAACAGCTTCTTCTGGTGACGAAAATCGTTGACCACGCATTTTTTTTCTTGATGTGCCGAAACAAGAAGAAGTCATTAGGTACCAGGGCTGTACGGTGGATGACCCATTAATTCGACGTTTTGGCCGGTCAAAAACACTCTGGTTTGAGCCGGTGTGTGAGAGCTCGCATTGTCATGGTAAACAATGATTCGTCTTCTCTTGTTGGTTTTTCGAATTTCTCCGATGACTTCAGGCAAACAAATTGTAGTGTACCACTCAGAAGTGACCGTCCTACGTTGCTCAAGCGGAACAGTCGCCACATGACCAGTTTTGCCGAAGAAACAGGCGACCATTTGCTTCGAAGTCCTTCTTCCACGAACAACTTTCGTTGGATTTTGCTCGTCTTTGAAGACCCACACGGTCGATTGTTGTTTCGTTTCGGGCTCATACACATAGATCCATGATTCGTCACCTGTGACGATCTTATAAACGTCTTTTGAAGCACCGCAATCGTATTTTTGCAACATTTCTTTGCACCAATCGACACGAGCCTTTTTTTGAGCGACTTTGAAATTGTGCGGGATCCAACGAGAACAAACCTTTTTTACGGCCAGGTGTTCATGCAGTATCGAATGTATGCTGGTGGAAGAAATGTCCAGAGATGTCTCTATCTCTCGGTATGTCGCATGTCGATCTTGCATTATGAGTTCACGCACGGCATCAATGTTCTCTGGCACAACAGCCGTTTTTGGACGACCTTCACGGAATTCGTCTTTAAGCGAGCTTCGGCCGCGATTAAATTCATTATACCAATTTTTCACAGTGCTATAGGATGGTGCTTCATCGCCATACAAAGATTTAAGTTCATCAGGGCACTTTTGTCGTGATAATCCACGTCGAAAGTTGTGAAAAATGATGGCACAAAAATGTTCACGAGTTAATTCCATTTTTTTCTATATTAATTTTTTCAAGTCACTGTAAACAACACAAATAATGGTCGTACGTCAAAACGTTTTGAGTACGATTATGCTTAAAAATGACAAACTTTCCAATGGAAATGTCAGATTGCACTTGGCAGCGCTCAGTGTTGCCAGGCCAGAAATATATATAGCAGCCCTCGTATAAATATATGTGTATGTTGTTTAAAAATTTTATTTTTTTCTATTTTGGTTTATGAAGAATTGATTTTATTTTGTTATTTTAAATTGCTTTTCTTGTACTTTTATTCATTTCTGCTAGAGAAAATCTTGGCTATGTTGTCAGTGATAATTCTTTTCTGCGCTCTAATTTAAGTAATTTTTCTACAAATCTTAATGTAGGTCATTTAAATTGAACTAGTTTAAATTTAAAGCCTAACTCTTCAAAATTTTTGGAGATCAAACATTTACTAAATGATGGTTTCCTAGATGTATTTGGTATAAGTGAAACATGGTTAAAGGAAACGATCTCCACGAATGCTATTGATATTTCTGGATATTTATGCCACAGAAGCGATAGACCTAATGGTAGGGGAGGCGGTGTTGTACTTTATGTTTCAGGAAGTATTCAGCAGAAAGTGATTCATGTGGGCACGAATTATGGAGTCGTAGAATGTTTGTTTATTGAATTTGTTCTTGATGGTGTGAAAATTTTAGTTGGAATTGTATATCTTCCTCACGTTGATTTAGCTTCATTTGAAGATAAGGTGTCCGATTTACTAGTTCGCTATTCTAACATTGTTATTATTAGATTCCGTAACGTTTGTAGAGGATTGAATCTTTCACTGGTTCACAATTCAATCCCTACTCAGTTTGACGTTCGATTCAATTCTACCTCCTTACTTGATTGCTTCTTGGTCTCTTCTCCTGATTTAGTTCAGATATCTAACCAATTTCAATGTCCAGGCATAAGTCGTCACTCCTTCATTTTTGTGTCACTCAAGATTTTACGGTCGGTTGTGCAACAATATTATGAGTTTTACGATTATGATGCAGTTGATTTAAGGGCGGTGGAATCTAAGGTTTTGAACTGTTGTTTTGATGAAATGTATATCACTCATTGTATTGATGAACAGTTAAGGATTTTATATAACAACCTGAACATTTTGCATTCAATTGTTCCTTTGAAATGACGTTTTTTTAGAAATATTGGAGATGACTGACTGGTTTAGTGCGCCTGAGATTACGTATCGACTGTCACTAAGAGATCTACAATACAAAACATATTTGCGTGATAGAACTTGTAATAATTGAAGAGTTTTTTGTAGATGCAGAAAAAAGGCTAAGTCTGTAATAAGGAAGTTTAAGAAAAAAGCTCATGCTTCAATTTTTAATGATAAGAGCAACAGGGAGATCTGGTCAGTATTAAATAATAATGGATTGGTTGATGGTGCTAAAAATTTGTATAATGTTGACCCTGATGATTTAAATAATGATTTTTCCTCTAACCAATTCATTGATTGTAACGGGATGATTGAGTTTTCTAGTTTTCCATGTAGTGGCTTCAAATTTCGTTCAGTGGATGTTTTTGAAATGTTTAGTGCTTTTAATTTCATCAGGTCGAGTGCTGTTAGATATGATGGCTTTGCTCTTAAATTTATTAAGTTAGTTATGCCAATTATTGCTAATCATATATTACATTTAGTTAATTCAATATTAACTACGTCTACTTTTCCACTGTTATGGAAGGTTGCGAAGATCATTCCCATAAGTAAGAAATGTGTTATTGCTAATAGCAATGAATTTAGACCAATATCTATTTTATCGATCTTATCTAAGATGGTGGAACATATTATAAAAACTCAAATCGTAAACTATATTAAAGAAAATGACTTGCTTCACGATTGTCAGTCTGGATTTAAATGTAACAGAAGTACAACATCATTGCTCCTTGGTCTGACTGACAACATTAGAAATAATATTTCTAAAAAAGGAGTCTGTGTATTATTATCTTTGGACTTCTCTAAGGCGTTTGATAGAATTAAGCACTCCCTTCTGATTAAAAAACTGCATAGAAATTATGGTTTTTCGTCAACTGCTTGTAAGTTGATATATTCCTATCTCTCCAATAGAATGCAATATGTTTTCTGCAATGGTCGTTCTTCGATGTTGCTACCTGTTTACAGTGGAGTTCCTCAGGGATCCGTACTTGGACCATTACTTTTTATCATGTTTATGAACGATCTTTTTGATGTAGTTTCGAGTAATATGTGTCTTCCATTTTCTTTTGCAGATGATGTGCAGCTCCTATTTCGATGTACTGGGGAATTTCCTGATGTTTTGCAAAACATGATTGATTTCACTATGGGTTTACTTCTAACTTGGGTCTCTAAAAATTGTCTGTTGATCAATACTGAGAAGACTAAGGCTATGTTGTTTGGTAGATGTAAAAGTAACACATTTTCAGTTGAAGTTAATAATAAATCTATTGAATTTCTTGATAAACTTAAATGTCCTAGTGTGATTCTTGACACAGCCTTAAGTTTTAAATGTCATGTTAATTCTCTTATTTCTAGAGTCAATTTTACTTTACGTAGATTATATAGTTTGAATTTGCTATTGCCTTTTCATATTAAAAAAAGAGTTGTACATGGTCTAATTATGCCAATTTTCTTATATGCATTAGAGGTATATTCTGGTACCTTTGGTTATATCATGAGAAAGGTTAGATTATCCTTTAATAGAGTTACGCGGTATCTTTACTCGCTTAGAATACGTCAGCATATTTCGCCCTACGTTTTGAAATTTTGTGGTTTTTCGTTAGTGGAATTTGTTAAGTTTAGGATATTGTTGCACTTTTATAGATCATATATGTTACAAACACCTAGGTATTTGGTTGATCTCTTCCAGTTTTGTAGATCGACTAGAAATAGACAATTGAAAATTCCGACATTAACTCCCATATTGGAGCGTTCATTCAGCGTGAGAGTGGCACGTGCTTATAATGCTTTACCAATATCTTTGAGGATGTTTGAATGTTCTGCCAATGCTTATAAGATTAAACTATTTCATGAGCTTTCAAGGAATGAATAATTAATTACTTCTATTATTTCTGTGGCCTATCTATCTTTGTTTCCAGTAGTGTATCAATTGTTTTCTAAATTTTTTGCGAAAGACTTTTGATATATATATATATATATATATATATATATATATATATATATATATATATATATATTTAAATTAATATTTATTTAAATTAATGCAAAAAGAAAATTTTTATACATGTATTTTTTTTCTTCTGTTATTATTTTTAGTATTGTTGTTAATTTAATACTTTTCTTTTTTATTAATTTTACATAATAAATTGATTGTTATTTATTAATATTACTTAAGCAGAATATTGTAACCGATTATGGCCAAGAGGCTAGGTTATTAAAAAACAAATATATAAATAAAAATAAAAAAATAAATTCCATGTCAACACGCAAAATTAAAAAAATAAAAATTATTAACCGATTGCATTCTATCGTGGGGCATCTTTTTTTCTGGCCTTCTAACTCATTTAACATTAACTTTAATGGTTTCTATTTAAGTAACATTTTTGCTTCCTACCAAACCCATTGCAATAATTCTGCTTTCAAAAAGTTCATTGGATTCATTTTTAATCACTTGTAAATAAATGACGTTCGTGTCTTAAGTCTTGCCTTGCATAATTAATTTTTTCAAAAGATTTTCCTCCTTAGATTTTTCATTAAGTAATCACTTCCTGATCTTCAAGTCTTACCTTTAACATGATAACAGCATCATGCAACTCACACGGTTATATTTAAGACATAACTTGCATTTTGTTATAATCTATGACTTAAATCATCTGTTGGCAAACACTACCTCCTTAGATCTTTATTAAAACTTTATAAACAAACAATCAATAACCGTAAGAAAACGAAAAAGAAGAAAATAAAATTTTTAATCTAGTTGGTTCTAGAAGGTGTATTTAAAACTGTAGTATGTTACAGAGTAATGTACTTTAGATGCCTGCTGTTACAACGAACATGTTTAAACAAACAAATAATCAACATAAATAAATAAATACATTTATTAAAGCAAACAAAGCATGCATAAGTCAACTACATTTATTTTGTAGTTATTTTTGCATTTTTCTAATCAAATTCAACATTAATCTTTTTCTCTACAGAATATAAGAAGGCCCGTGGTATTGAAAGTAAAATATGACAAGCCAAAACTAAACTATTTCAAAAGAGAGCTTTAATCTTCATGTTTTACTTTCAGTATTAATTGTTTTTTGTCTATCCATACACTTAAAGAATAACTTGCTTTAGAAAAAGCTGCTGAACATAATTTTGCTTAAATTTTTTTTTCGTTTTTATTATAACTTGGGCCAAAGCTGACTGGATCTATAGATGAATTGAATGTTTTTTTTTTTATACTCCGGGCGGCTTTTGCAGCTTCTTCAATTCATGTTTTTCCAAGTGATTAATGAGTTTTTATTGCAACAAGTGTTGGTTTTTCTTTATTGTTTTTTGCTTTAGTCTGCATCAGATTTTTTTTATTGTACGAGTATGCAATACTGTGCTTAATTTTGTTTTCAGTAGCTTACACTTTTATATTTCATGTTTAACACTTTTCTATACAAATTTTTTGTTTACTCTTGGCCTGCAAACACATCAGTGCCATTTTGTCACTTTTATGTGGTAGGAGAAAAAGTATTATCACCATAAAAATTATAGCAAGGAAATATATATCTAATCGGGAGATAATATGTTGGCGTTGGTTTAAACTCGCGGGAGGAGAAGGTTCCATTACGACAGAATGCCGCCAATAAAACGGTGTAAATTTAGATAGTCCGCAGCTCTTGCGCAAGAAGCAAGTGTAGGCTCCTGCGAAACTTTTCAAGAAAATTTCGAATTGGGATATTCTTTGCGCATCGACGGCCTAGTAGACCTGTTGCAGTTAATTTCTATCAAAGTTGTTCAATTTGGCATGCGAATTGAAAAGATTTGTCACATAGGACACTTTTGTAAAGTTGCCGCCTATTTATAACGGATTATTTGTTAATTTTATTTTGCACCAATGTACGCTTTTTCTTCGTCTGAAAATTTCTTTGATGACTTTTGTTTCTATTTTACATTCACTCTCACTGTGAAAATCTGGGTGCAAGACCTGGCGCACATTGTTTACCTCGAAAGTTTGATTGAAATAAAAGAAAGCTCTAAATATAAAAAAATTGCTAAAGGTGCTGTTGACTTAGTTCGTGTATTAATAAATAACCTCAGAATTGGAAGACGGTTATCACTTTACACACAGTGCTAAATAGAGCTTCAAAGCAAAATTCATTGTAACTGTTCTTTTCGAACTTAATAATTGTACTTTTACTTATTATTTAGATATTTTTACTGCGACAGGGTATAACCCTATCATACATCATATCCATATTATTTGCAAAAGAGGTAGCGTCTAAACTCACTCACAAACGGTTCTGCTCCAAATATTTGATTTGGACTTAAATAAAAAATATATACAAAGAATTTCTCGGTAAAAACCGCCGTCTCTGGCTGTGTACTTCGTACGTTTTAGCGAGCGCTTTCGATGAGATAACATCATTTTCAAGCCACGTGTGTGTTAATACTGAAGAGAAAGTGTTAAAAATTGATAGTGTTAAGAATGAGAGGTGGTGGGTTTGGGTAATTTGGGTCCGTTTAAATGGTATTGTGCAGGTCGATTGCCTGATGTCTGTCCTGTTTATTGGGGTAAATAGTTTTATATTTGCATCTTTCATTATTGGATAGGTAAGTGTGACCATCTCTGGGTGTTCCTCGTTTGTAGGAGTGTTTTAGTAATTTCAGTGGTGTAAAAATCGTGTCAGAGGTTGTGTTTACCTGTTCGTTAATAATATCTCTGTTAAACGTTCGTGTTTTGTAAATTTCGATGTTTTCAAGAATGTCTAGTCTTCGTCCTTTTTTACTTGGGTGTAATACTGTCATACATTCATCTATTTCCCTTGGTTCGTGTCCATGTGTGTTAAGGTGTATTGCGAAATTGGAGTCTTCCCTTTTCCTTTTGTATGATCGTATGCGTATAATGGCAGTTGTTGAAATTACAGTTTTATTTTTCACTGTTCAATTTCCTTTAGCGTTAGAACTCTGCTTCAAAAATTCTATAGTGTTCCGAAAGTTTAATGAATGAAGTGAGGTTTGGTTCCATAAACAAAAAACTGAATTACATACATTTACTCGACAAAACTTACGCCCTAAAATCTACCATTTTTTCATAACTCTATAAATGCCGAGATACGAAGGGCGTTACTTACAAGACGTTACTACAAAGCTTCCCCATCAATTGCTCTAGAATTAACAAAAGTGTTTCATTCTCTGCAATGCTAATGGACTACAGCCTTTACTGCCATTTTTCTATCAAGTTTAATGGTAATAAATGTGGAATCATACCAGTCTGTAAACCGCGGCTATTATTGCTTTGTGAACTCTTCAGCAAGAGCGGATGCGTCACAGTCATCTTTTTCAAAGTTTCCACTTTAAAAGTATCACAAGTATAATTATGAATTATATATTTTAAACCTTTGCACCTTTGTTATTTAGAAAGCAATAACGCTCTTTGCAAAACAAAACTAATTTTTTCTTCAACTTACTCGTATATCTTACAAAGAAGTTTTCTACAGCTATTTTACATTCTTTGAATTTTGATGGACTTATTTCATCATCATCATTTTTATCGTTAACGCAAAATTTTATTATTATTTTTTTACTCTTAGTTTTTTTTATGTAAATATGAAAAAAAAAAATATGCGGCGTCATTTGCAAGTTGTAGTAATTCAAAAACTTAAATATTTCTTTAACTGGTAACCAGGTTAATTGTATTTCATATCATAAAACTCGAGTCATTGTAAGTTTGCACTTAAACGAGAAGAAGTGTGGCTTTATAGTTTTATCAGCTGCAATTCGTTGAGTACGTTCTGATGGTATTGGCTGTTCTGGCGCATTTATTTGCAGCATTTTTT
Organism: Gymnosoma rotundatum; assembly: GCA_916610165.2. Classification (NCBI taxonomy): domain Eukaryota; kingdom Metazoa; phylum Arthropoda; class Insecta; order Diptera; family Tachinidae; genus Gymnosoma; species Gymnosoma rotundatum. Next base: position 82,844,875 of record OU744336.1, read on the forward strand.
ACGCATATTGTTTCTTCGCCAACATTCCATTTGGCAATTAACTTAACATGACACCTGTTTTGCATATCTCTCCACTACGGCTGACTACAAGAGTATATTTTTTTTACAAGTTTCTTTTTTATATTATAAACAAATTTTATTTGTTATTATACAAGTATACAGAAGTGTGACTCCTATCACCTATGCTGCAACCCAGCAAAACATTAGACATTACCTTAAAAAGTACTTGTCACATAATGACTTACTTTTGCATTTGCATTTGCATTACTTTGTTACTCGCGTAAAAAACACATTACATTAGTCCTTAAAAAAGGAAGAAGTAATGGCACTAGTTCTTTATGTTAAAAGAGAATACCTTAAAATACATACTCATGATCATCATTATTTCCTACAAAAATTTATAAAATCAATTCTCAGTAACTGATTACCATTTTAAATATTTTTTGCTGGGAAGTTTTTATTCATAACAGCTTATTTGTAAGTTTTCTTCGTCTGAAAATTTCTTAGAATACTTTAGTTTCTATTTTAGAATCACTCTCACTGTGAAAATCTTTGGTTTTTTAGAAAAACATAAAGTTTCTTTGCATTCTGACACACTTTCTATAGTTTTACTACATTTTCTTTGCTTTATTTTTTGCAATTTTTCTTTTCAATTCTTGTTCGTATTCCCATTAACCCACACAGCTAATGATAGATGTAACTTGTACCATGTAATGCTAGCAACACAAGACAATATCTTACTCTTCAGAATACTTGTATGGATTACAAACAAGTCGGCTTATGATAAATATCTATCTATATCAGCCGGTCACTGAATGTGTACTGTCATCACACAAATATAGTCAGAAGGAAAACTCCTACACATATCAAAGGTGTGGATAAAATCCACAACATTGTTTTGTGTGCCCAATATTTGAAAGGGCAGAACTGATTAGCGATTTAAGTTCTATATATAAAATTTAATATAAATTAGTTGAATGCGAGAATAAAGCCAACTGTATGACCGATTTACCTTACGGTGACATACCATACCGCTGCTTGTAGAGTTTTTCGATAATTATGATATTTTATAGAATTTTAGAATTAATTTTCGTTTAAATTTAATACGAATACATATGAAGTTTTTATTATTTTTATTATAAAAAATAATAGTTCGTCAAAGGCAGGTGAAATAGAATTTTGTTTAATTAAAAAATAACTACATTAATTAGTTACAAGTCCAAAAATTTTGTTGTACGAGGGCTGCTCTATATATTTCTGGCATAATAGTGAAAATGCGAATATTTATAGTCAAAAATGGTTTTATTGTTTTTCAAAGTATTCTTCAGCATGATTTATATACTTTTGCATGCGCTTAACCCAGTTGTCGAAGCACTTTTTCCACTCCGATTGAGACACCTCTAAAACATGGTTTTTTAACACTTCAACAGCTTCTTCTGGCGACGAAAATCGTTGACCACGCATTATTTTCTTGATGTGCGGAAACAAGAAGAAGTCATTAGGAGCCAAGTCAGTAGTGCGATTCACTATGCTTTTTTAACCACAATTGTTTCGTTTAAAAAATTTAACCACAAAATTAACCATTTTGCTATTCACTAACACTTTAAACGATATTTACTGGTGTTTAAAGCAAGCTGCTTCAGTCAGCTGTTATTTTTAGCAAAACAAATTGTGGTTTATTAACAGCAGTATTTTTTGTGTGGTTTAATCCGTTTAAAAAAGTGTTTGTTTACCGTGTACCTAATAATCGTTGAATAACATTGCTTTAAAGTATTTAGTGTACGATATATTTATTTTATTAAATAAAACCCTTTTAATGATTTTGTAAAATAAAACGACTTTATTAATTTATTTTTTTATTATTGAAAAAAATTAAATAAAAAGATAAACCATTCAATGAAATTAAATAATAATAATATTAATAAAAATAATAAGATACAAAGCAAAAAATTTATTAGACGAATAATTAAAATAAAAACAGCAATTAAAATTAAAAAAAATAAAACACAAAAGCCAAAAATTAAAAATACATACATATATGTATACATATTTATGAAAACTATATAAAATTTATTAATATCAAGGTTTTTATTTTGTTTTTTTTGTATTCTTCTTTGTTATTTTCTCCTATTTTGACATTTCGCTCAGAGAGAGAGAGAGAGAGAGAAATATAAAACTGTTTACCATGGTTATAAATAAGTTAGTGAATCACATAGTGGTTAGTGCAAACAATAAAATGTGTGGTTAAAGTTAACCACCTTTTAAAGTGTTAAAAGTTAGTGAATCGCACTACAGGGCTGTACGGCGGATGACCCATTAATTCGACGTTTTGGCCGGTCAAAAACGCTCTGGTTTGAGCTGATGTGTGAGAGCTCGCATTGTCATGGTGAACAATTATTCGTCTTCTCTTGTTGGTTTTTCGAATTTCTTCGATGACTTCAGACAAACAAATTGTAGTGTACCACTCAGAAGTGACCGTCCTACGTTGCTCAAGCGGAACAGTCGCCATATGACCAGTTTTGCCGAAGAAACAGGCGACCATTTGCTTCGAATCGCAAAATCCACGAACAACTTTCGTTGGATTTTGCTCGTCTTTGAATACCCACACGGTCGATTGTTCTTTCGTTTCGGGCTCATACGCATAGATCCATGATTCGTCACCTGTGACGATCTTATAAACGTCTTTTGTAGCACCGCAATCGTATTTTTGCAACATTTCTTTGCACCAATCGACACGAGCCTTTTTTTGTGCGACTTTGAAATTGTGCGGGATCCAACGAGAACAAACCTTTTTTACGGCCAGGTGTTCATGCAGTATCGAATGTATGCTGGTGGAAGAAATGCTCAAGGATGTCTCTATCTCTCGGGATGTCGCATGTCGATCTTGCATTATGAGTTCACGCACGGCATCAATGTTCTCTGGCACAACAGCCGTTTTTGGACGACCTTCACGGAATTCGTCTTTGAGCGAGCTTCGGCCACGATTAAATTCATTATACCAATTTTTCACAGTGCTATAGGATGGTGCTTCATCGCCATACAAAGATTTAAGTTCATCAATGCACTCTTGTCGTGATAATCCACGTCGAAATTTGTGAAAAATGATGGCACGAAAATGTTCACGAGTTAATTCCATTTTTTTCTATATTAATTTTTTAAACTCACTGTTAACAACACAAATAATGGTCGCACGTCAAAACGTTTTGAGTACGATTTTGCTTAAAAATGACAAACTTTCCAATGGAAATGTCTGATTGCACTTGGCAGCACTCAATGTTGCCAGGCCAGAAATATATATAGCAGCCCTCGTATTAAATATATGTAATTACATTTTTGCTTAAACCTACAAGATGTACAATTAAATCCTTGCATTTTTTAGCTGGTGTAATCCTTAAAAAAATTTGAAGAGTACTATATAATCCCCAATAACCGCTTTTACTTTTGTCATATTTTTTTAATGTCAGGTGTTTTACCATTTACAGCTCATTAACGTCCATGTTAATAAAGTATTTATTTTTGAAACTAAGCTTTTTACCTCTTTATGTACTTATGTTAGTTGACAGGCAGCCAGCCAAGTGTTAAGTTTTAACTGTTTCTTTCATCGTGTTTTAATCTTTTGATTGTGTGATATCAGAGAAATTAGTTTTCTGTGAAAAAATGATCTGCATTTTTTGAAGATCGAAAGGCTGTAATTCACTCTTGTATTTCCTGTCTAAGCCAAGAACAATTTTCCACTTGATCAATCGAAATTATGTAGACTTTTCCGACAAACATAGTTATTGCTGAAGATTAAGTTACTTTATAAAAATTATACGTTTAAATAAGAAAATAAATATCAGAAATAGGCCGACTTCATAAACGCCTGTTGCAATGCATAATTAAAAAAAATGCGTATTCAATGCTAAACATGTTTTAAATGCAAACTTGCGTTGCAGAGACATTTTTTGCATTTTATCGGCATTTAGGAACGTCGCTATGCAACTCATAAGTAAAGCAAATGTCAAAAACATGGTATAAAATTGAATAATTTTTTTGGAAAAATAGAGGTTACACAAAATTATTTATTCATTTTGTTGGCAAGTGCTGAGGAATTATCTCAGGTCAAATCTTCCAAAAAATATTGATTTGCCATAGAAACCTATTAAAAATAAAAAAAGAAGAGACAACTTTGTTAAGGACAATAAAAATCCCGGAAACAAGTAATCAAAAATAAATATTTTTTTAAGAATTCATTGCATTAATGGATGATGGCACTTTTTATTCACATTTCATTTTGAAAATAACAATTTTAAAATGTTTGCATACAAAATAAAAATGATGCGTGATTTTGACTTCTGATACTCATTAAAGTGAGTTGACAAACGATTAGGAACATTGTACGTTGCCAAAAAGTTTAGATATGCGTTTACGAAGTGTATGCATTGTAAATATGCATTGCAACTTGCGTTTAGAAAGTCGGTCATACATTTAAATGTTGGTTAGAATTTTTTTTATATATTTTAAAAATGTGAAGCAATTACGTGGTCGAGTTGTGTTGTTGTTTTCTCGTGAAACTTCAAAATTGAATAAAAAATGCAAAAAATTTTGGGGAAAGAATTCCAAAAACATCTAACCAGCAACCAAAAAGACTCGATCTGATAATAGATTCCAAGAACTGTCTAACCTTGAGCAGTCACAGTTTGAAGATGGCGAATTCATAGAGTTGACAATAACGATTGCAGACACCTGTCGCAGTTTTTCGAATGTAATCAAGTTATTAGGTAATAAATACAAATACAAAAGATGTCTGTTGGCACGTCAGTTATGGCAAACAATTTGTCAATATACGAGGAAACATTACAAAAAATAAAGAAAAAGATAAAATGTTTTTGCTTATTAATAAAAATTGTTTTTCAATTTTTATTTTTTCATTGAATCTTTCAAATACATATGAATGGTTCCCAATGGGATCCCTTATGTAGAAAAATGAAAGAAAAAATAAAAATAGTTACTAAATGTTTGCTGTGTAGAACATTTTTGAGTTGTTATTGTCTTCTGTCTTATTGATTCAATGGAGTTCTCATTTAATTAATTTGGCTTTTGATATAAGACTTTCTAGTTTTCTATACAAAACTTGGGTAAAATCCACTGATGAGCTATTTGAGCAGTAGTGAAATGGCCATATGGATATGCTTTCCCCGCAGTAATACATTTCGTTTTGTAGTTTAGTTTAAAATAATAAATATTTCATGAGAATATCATGAAATATTTATATTTGAAGGAATCAAGCACGAATAAAGTAAAGTAATAAAATGTTTTTCACGCATCCGGTAAAAGATCAAAAAGATTGCCCTAAATAAACACGAAAAGAATCTCCAAAAAATTTTAACAAAACTTCAATATTCAACCAATAACAGAAATAACTAATGCAGATAATGTTCACGTTAGAATTCAACAGAAACCAGATTACTAAACGTGAAATTTTGAGAATAAGGTATTTTAATGAAATCGCTGTTCATTAGAGAAATCCCCTCTGGATCGTCAAATTGCCACGGTGAATACAACTGTATTGTGTGCGGTAGCCCTCATGGTTATTTGACCTGCCCACTTAACAAAATCTTACTTCGAGGCCCAGCGGTCTATAAACGCTTTTAACTGTGTTAAAAAGAACCTCAAAAACGTCAATCATTGGCTGATGACGCTTGTTTTTCGATCTAGTTGTGAGTATTTGGAAATCCGCTAAAAAGCTTCAAGAAACCGTGCACATACAAGTTTCAACACGAGTAGACCAGAGTTTAATTTATCTCCAGATGAGTTTCCAACTATAAGTAACAAGAAACTAAAGCCAATTATTGTTTGGCTGTTTAATTTTGATAGCAAAAGTAATGCTAAATTTAAACAAAACTTCTCTATACCTGTTGGTGTCATCTTTAAAGAATCCCTTCCGTCGGACTAAGGTGGTAGAAGCGATGATAATTTCTTGATGTTGTGGAAAAATACAAAACTAAGTTCGACAAAATAAGAGTTTTCGGTAATATGTTAGAGTATGTTATATAACCAAAAAGTACTGACAATGATTCGTGTTATACAATTTATTGCACAGCGCATAACAAGTCGTTCTTCTAAAAATCAATTAGAACAATTATTGGACAAAACTCAAATCGATTTAATCTGTATTAACGAAACTTATTTAAAGTCATACAATAAAATTAATATTTTTTATTATAAGGTTTACCCAGGGATAGCCAATAAAAACTCGTCTGATTCCAAAATTTAACACAAAAAAAAATACAAGTTAATTTTGTGTTTGAACAAAATTTTTTTTATATTTTTGTTTCCAGTTTTCTGAAGATGCCACCTAAAGACATGGCGAAATATTTAAAAAAAAAAATGATTGCACACTCGGCACTGACTTTAGTTGCTGGAGCTGCATTTCTACTAACAACAATAAACCTTTTAAATTCTTCGAACTTTTTTATACATTAGGGGTTTTAACACCGAACTTGTAAGTTTGTTAGTCGTTAATCGTTAATTTTTTACAGGCATATTGTTTTTGTATATTTACCGCGCTACCGGATTAACATTTAACAAATTAACAACACGGCACCCCTGATAAAATAGTTCTTAGTTGGTAAATATAATAAAAATGTCATTTGTGATACATTTCTAAAAAAAATATTTGTGTTTTGGCCATATTCGTGTACATTGGGAGTAAGTATGTTAATTAAATGATTTTTTATTTTATTTTAATAAATCAAAACTGTTCTTTTACACTTTCTCGTGGCATCTCTTATTTTTTCAGAACAAGAAATCAGCTGTTTTACTACAAAACTTACCAGACTAAAAATGTTATAAAAAGGGGGTCGTTCACAGTCGGTAACTTAAACAAATTAACAAACTACCGAGTAACAAATTAACAAATTCGGTATAAATACCACTATTGTATTTTTTTTTTTTTTTTTTTGGTTTTTTATAACAAAAATTTTTATTTTCTCAATTAATTAATTACCGCGACCAATAAATTATAAAAGTTACGATGATGAATAAAAATTCACAAATGTAGATAAAGGGCATTTTTGCCTAACCTTTTTGTTCTGAAATAAAAATATAACGGTTATTTTCGGTCCCTGAATGTGGCCAAACTAACAGACAGTTGAAATATCTTTTTTTCTGTGTTTTTTTTTTTTTGCAAGAGTTATTTACAATAATAATCATAAAAACTCTAACCGTTTTTTAAAACCAGCCATCTTTAAGTAAATCAATTTTCTCAATGCGCTTGTCAAAAATTTTCATCTTCATTTGCCATATTTTGCATAGCTTAAAGTAATATAAAAACACCCACACTTTTATATACATAAATAATGATTATAAAAAAGAGGTAAAAAACGAGTATGATGATTGTCCGTTTTGTACAGACAGCATTAACAGTGAACATGCTAATAAATGATTGTCCGCTAAAAACATCTTTCAATGCTGTACGCTGCAACTATGAATTGATAAGCCCAGGAAAAAAATCTTAAATGGGGTTTAAAGCTTTAACTCCACGTTTATTTTAATTAATTTTTTGTGTACATAATTTGACTGGTATTTTGGTTTGTTTTCTTTTCTGATTTAAATGACATCATTAGCTTTTGCATATTATACTTTTTATGTTGCTAATGTTTTAACCTACTGTATTCAAATAATTCATGATAATATGATAATGTTTCACTCTCATTTTCTGAAAATCTATCCTGCTATTAGACTCCCATTTTTAAGTTTATTTCTTTTAAGTTAAAGATAAGTCTGAAAGGAAATGATAGTTAACGAAGATATTTCCCACATATTTAATTTTTTATGTCGCAATTAAGAGTAACTAAATTAGATTCTTTACAAGATTGTTGTATAATGCACACGAAGCGAATAATTTATTAAATTTGCTTTTAAAACATATTTAAGACATACATATGTATATGTAAATAAGTGTGGTCACTGAATAAAAATAATTCGTTCAACCAGTAAAAACTAATTGCCTCCTTCATACGTAAATGTACATGTTGAGAATCAACTTTGCATTTTCCTTAAGCAGTGACGTTACCTTGCGGACGTACCTGTTAAGCTGAAAGTCCATACAACGCGTTCTATGCATACACGCTTTTTACGCTTTTCATACTTTTTATGCTTTCTACACTTCTTAAGCGTCAAGTTACATGCAACGCTTTTTATGCGCCAAGTTTTTGTTTTGATCAGCTGTGGTGTAAATATTTTTATCTAAAGAAATCATTTTTGGAAAAATGGAAAGTGTAATGCTTAAAGAATTTATGGCATATATTGAATTTATGCACATAATATTTTGTGTAACAAGGACCTATGAAAATCTTCCGAAGAAAAGGGGACGGTGTTTGCATTTGTATTAAAAATTTTTTAAATTAAATATATTCATTAGGGAAGAAACTAAGTACATAAAAGTAATCGATAGCAAAAACATTAGTTTTGTTGATGAAAGAGTTGTTGTAAATTATTAATATTTACGTATTTTTTCTGAATTTATTGCTAAACTTTACTAAAAAATAGTTTTTTTTTATTAAAAAGGCTTTTTAAAACAAAAAAAAAAAAACAGAAAAAAGTAATCATTAACTCAACAATATTTATCGATACCATTGATAATAAAATATAATTTACCATCCTTAGATATCAAAAACAGCTGACATTTTTTCATGACGCTTGAAGAGCGTAGAAACGTTGAAAGTAAACAAACTTCTTGCGTTCTACGCGTTCATGCTTCTACGCTTTGTTCTGTGTAACTTGTCACATATATTTACATTAATTCTACTTTTTTGACAGACGCGTATAACGCGTGTACGCATAGAACGCATGGTATAGACTTTCAGCTTTAAAATACAATAATTGTTTTTTAAGTTTCAGCTGTTATATATTTGATGTCTCTTTATAATCAGTAATGTCAACAAATTAAAAACAAAATTATAGCTCATTTTGGTAAATGTTGTTTTTACATTAAATCAGTAATTTCGATAAATGTGCGTTAAGACCATAAGGAAACTAGTACATTATAAAAAATATATGTATGTATGTCCATATATCAAACAAACTACAGAAATTGATTGGCCAAAGATAAGTCTGCTTAGATAACAGAAAAATATAAATTGTGGTAGCATATTAATTTACTATAATTTTAATGAAATATTTATTATTTCACACTAATATTTGAAATGTATTACTGCGGCGACAGTAATTCATATGGCCATTTAGCTACTGCTCATATTGCTCATCAGTGGATTCTACTCAACGCCGTGTACAATAAGCTAGTAAAAAATATATTTAAATTATATAAACGCAATTCATCAAATAAGTTCTTTTTAACCGACTTCAAAAAAAGAAGGAAGTTATCAATTCGACCGAATGTTGCTTTTTTATGTTTGTGCCAGCAGAACTTAATCATTTCTGAACCGATCTTGAAAATTTTTTGTAATATGATTACAGATTGGACCCGTTTAAAAAAAAGTTTATAATCTTAAACATAAAAGGGTGTCACTATACAACAATACAATTTAAAATTACCGCGTATTAATAACAATAACAAAAAGTTATACAAAATAAATCTAAAAATTAAAGGGTGCCCCAAAATTGATGTAAATTTACTTATATGGGGCTATCTCTTGAGCCGTTGTAGACAAACGCTTGAAAATTAGACAGAATGTCAATTGCTATTGCCTTTATAGTAACAAGTATTAATATTAATGTTCTGTTTCTGTATTACAAGCGAGCGACTCGTCTAGAAAATTTGTATAGGAATCACTCAAAAAATTGAGTGCTTTTCATACAAATTTTTTAGACGAGTCGCTCGCTTGTTATACAGCAACAGCACATAAAAATTATAATATTTCATTTAATTTGATGTATATGCCTATACTTTTGAACAGTTGTAGACTCCCCTATAACAACAAGTATAAAATTGCATTTAGAAATAAACGGGTGTCCAAGTGGTTGATGTAGTGGTTGTCGTATTGGTTCTAATTCTGCTTCTCCAACTCTTTCAGCGTTCGTCCAAATGTCGAGAATATATTTAGTCAGGTAAATTTAAGTTCATTTAAGTTCCAATGTTTCGATACACTTATATCTACAGATTTGCTAAAAATGATGTCACCTGATCTTTATGAACAAAACTAAAAAAATTTAATAAATTTTTATATAAACAACAACTGTTGGTTATTGTTGTTTTTGCTTAAACTTTGATTTATGTCTTTGCCTTATTGTTTGGACAAAAATCTTTAGTTTATTTAAAATGTTTGTCAGAAGTTTCCTGAAGAGTTAATTAAGCGATAACGAAATGGCCATCGAGACGTGCTTTGACCCTCAATAATCAGTAATTAATTAATCGGGATAATTAAATAAAAAATAGCACCAAGTTTTTATAAAAATTATATATTTAAAAAAATAAAATATTCCCGTGTCTTTAATTATAAAAAAATGTATACTTTATAAAAAACAGCTACTGAGCCTACGTCCCACAAATTTTTAATGAAATGCATTCAGTTTTGCCTGTATTTCGTGTTCTAAATTTCCATCATGATTAAAAATTAAAAAAAAAACAACTTCAAGCGCAGACACGTTTAGTAACAGTTTGATTGTTATTACAAATAAAAACATGAATTAGTTGCGTATAATTCCAACAAAATGATCTGCCACGTTTTTGGTTTTTATGTAACCAAAGAATAAGGAGCGCGTTGGAATATCTTGGGCGCAAGATGTCTTTGCTTTTACTCCTGCAGGCTGTTACGGGTCTGGATAAGAAACTTAAGCTTTCGTTACTTAGCAAGGTAGTTGGTAGTTGGCTTCGGATGAGGCATTTCTAAAATGACACGTGCCCACTTTTGGGGGACCTAAAGTTTCGAATAATTTGAAAAGACTACACCGGACTTATGTAAAGAAATGAAGGTAAATACTTTCCTTTTCTTTACTGAAGTTCTTGAGATTGTTTATTTTCAAAAATTTTTAACAAATCTGAAATGAAGCTGATTATTAAAACAGATCAATAAATGGTAACAGTTTGTGATCTTTAATGAGAAGCGATAAATTTAAGAAGCCTCGGAAGTTTTAAATAATAAGACTTTGTAAAAAAAATTAAAGCTGTATGTACGTTGGCCTTGTTTTAGATGATTTTTCAATTTTTATTCACCTATTTAAGTGATCAATTAGCCAAGAATACTCGTAAAAATGTGCTCATTTCTCAGACATCAATACTATAGATGCTATCTGACCTACCTTACCACTTACATAATTTGAATATCATTTCTCTCTCATTAATACAATTTTATTTTTTACGATTATATTGAAGCCAATTCAATTTCTTAGACGATACATTGACATTTGAGTAATTTTCAATTAAAAGCCTTTATAAATTTCCTTGTCATAAAATAAACACTTAACCTTTTTGCATTGAAAAAAGTTAAATTTTCTCACAGCACGACCTAACATTTTTCAAATGAATTAATGAACGGGATAAAGAAAATGTTAGCAATCAAGGAAATGAGGAACATTAACAAAAATTTCACTGTAAACATTGAAGAAAAACCTACTCTTAACAAAAAAGTTGTAACGGAAAAACAAAACTGCGTGGTTGTTATGTACAAATGTTATGGACGATGTGAAAAACGAAATCTTTTTACACTTCAATCTGCTTTACAACAGTACGAAACAAAACAGTATAGAAAAAGTTTTGTTTAAACAAAAAAACCCATCAGTTTCTTTCATTGCGGGGCAAAGAGTTTGCTTAATTAATTGGCCTGCATAAAGTTGGTACATCTCGTGGCAAAACTCCTTAAACAAAGTAAAATATGTTTAAAAAAAACATATAATATTAAACATTAAACATCATTAAATTAATGAACACATTTAAGCATTTTTTTTCAATGAAACAAACATTTAAAAAAATTTTTTTGGGTAAAAAATTATTTTCATTGTAATGGTTAGTTCAAGGCGAATCAATTACCAGGTGGCAGCGTAGGCGAATTCTTTAATTTTCACTGTGAACACTACTGTCAAACTCCATACATAAAAAATCTGTGTACTATTTTTTATATATGAAGTTTGACATTCGTTTCTACCAGCAAAAAATAATAAATTCTCTAACGCTGCCACTTGGTAATTGATGTGCCTTGGGTTAGTTCAAGCAACAACACTGCTCAAATAAACAAGCGAAATACTCTCGGAATACTCGATTGAGCAATGTCTCTCTGCCCGTCCGAAATTAAAATACGCCAATCGATGAGATATAGTTTCGACTGGTCCATGTCGTTCGAGGCAGTGGGCAAAATACCACACCTACCTCTGCTTTTTCCATATCATTTGGAACTAATCCAATTTAGTGAAGTTACTATAACAAAAAAAAGTATGGGGCGAAAGAGAATTATAAAGTAAGAAAAAAACTTCAAGATAAAAAATTGGCGCTAGGCTAACCGGCTACAAATTAGATATTACCTTAAAAAGTACTTGCTATATATACTCATGATCATCATTGTTTCCTACAATAAATAATGTTGTCGATTCTCAGTAATTGATTATAAAAGTTCCATGCCTTGTTAAAATCATTGTGTTGACAATCCTGTTGGAAAGTAGTTCCGCCAAAAATACTTAATTCCACACACGATTACGTTTTCAAAAATTTTTTGCTGGGTATTTTTTAAGAGAGATATATTTTGAGAGAGATTGTGCTCCATATTTATTAAGATATCAATATCGGTATCATTTTAAAGCTTTTACACAGATATTTAAGGAAATACTAAAATTCTTTTTAAATGCTTAACCCATTTAGAGCCGATGATAATTATATGTAAAACTATATGTAGTAGTTAACTTATTTATTTTTTAATATTTGAATTCTCTTGTTTTTTTGTTGTAATCCTTTTTGTTTTTTGATTGGATTTATTTCACTAAACTAGATTTACATATATGAAGGGGTATATAAGATTCGCCAAAGCCGAATAAAGCACTCTTACTTGTTTTAATTGTATTTAAATTATATTTTAGGACTTCCTGACAATCTTCATTCCTTTTAAGCTGTTTTATTAGAAAATTCTCTTTGAAAATGTGTTTCTGCCAAATTATCTTAAACATTGCATTGCATGAGCTGAAATTTTGTACATACATACATACACTATTAAGTATTTTAAACTTACATACATAACTAAATACATACATCCATACAAACATTCATACATACATTCGTACATACATACAGAAACACATTTTTATGTGGAGACTAATTTAATTGTCTGCAACAGATTTCAGTTTGCATTACTAAATATAAAATTTACATGATATTGACGCAGCCTAAACCACTAAAATGATTACAAATCCTGTCTAATAATAAAAATTGTCAAAAGGGGTGGTAACTTCAATTTACTTCCAACATTTATCAAAATGTATGCAGCTTAGGTCTTATATTTGTGAAATAAAAGAAAATATACCCTGCAATACCATTGTTCCATGAATAGCCAGTGATAAAAAAATAATAAATTAATCAACCATATCGACCCTTAATTACCAGCAGCATACGATTGTGTTTACAAAAATGTATGTAACCATTCAACATTTAACAGAAATTGTTTCCTTTATTTTAATAAATTTAACAAGAAATAATATCATTTCTTTTAAAGGAGGTATTACTGCAATAGCACTGAACCTCTACAGTTAGTGGGAAAATATCTTAATTATACTCTTATATAAATAAAAGAAGAATAAATATAAACTTGTTGAGTTGTTAAAATCATTATTTTTATAGCTTCATCGTAGCCATTCCTTCATGTAAAAGCATGGAATTAAAAACAACAAATATTCGGTATTATATTTTATCAGAGATCGAAATGTTTTTGTTGTTATTTGTCAAAACAATACCAACGAATTGTGATTCATTTTAGATTTAATAAAAAAAAATTTGTAGCTTTAATGTTTAGCTGTTGCAGTGTACTGCACGCTATATGTGTGTTTGTGACGCTTTGTGCTGGCGGAAATCAATCTACCTCCAACGAACCTCAGCTTACTTACAGTTCAATTCATGCCATTACAATTCATGTACAATAAATGGTACCTAACGTTTCAATCAATATGATTCCACAATGTGTGTGGGTGATATTTTTAAGTATTTAAAGTCAATTAAGTATAATCTATGATGATGTCGATGATGATGAAAAATAGAAATAAAACAATTAAAATTTTCTATACCGCCATACTCCACCATATGAAGTTTGTTAACGAATCGTTTGCGAGAGTCATTAAAATGTAAAATAAATTGTTTCGATTTCCGTAAGTTTTTTTTTTTTGTTTTTATTCAGTTTTCCTTTCTTAGAACCCTCAATAAAAAAATTTACTCTAGTCAACAATTAAATTGTTTATTTTAATCAAGAAATGTGCATCTGTTTTAAGACTATTCCTTACTTTATTTTAAAGAAATTAAAATTAAGGCAACTGTTATTTTCCACTTTAATTGCAATTAACCCAAGACAACTTCTTGTAGTTGGCAATTTGTGTTTTTTTTTTGTTTTTCTACATTTTTTATTTATGTTTGATAAAGTTGAAATAAAACTGTATAGAGAAATATTTTAAAGTATTAAAAGACTGTCTCTAGTTTTGAAAAACTAATAATACAGTCATGTTCTGATTTCCACGTGAAATTTTCACTTTAAATTTTTCAAACCATTGTTGCTATAAAATTATTTTTTACGAAAACAATGCCTTGAAAAATATGAAAGTGCAAATTTCGTGTGGATTTCGGAACATGCCTGATTTTTAGCAATATCAGGAAATAGTGAAATAAATTAAGGAATATCTAAACAGTGAATTTATTTCAGTGTATAAGTCCTTTATTCTACAATAATTGAATTGCGATCATTTACGGTCAGCGTGTATGAAGATCACGTAAGTAAAACGGAAAAATATGGCATTTATGATCGTTGATATCTAAGTTCATATTTCATTAAACCAGTACTTGTACAAATGCCTGAAGATTAGATTTTTTTTATCATTTAACGGTACCAGTAGAAGCCAAACGGGCACGTAAAGGCCTATTTTTCGTGATGTTATACCTGAAATCGCAACAAATTGACTAAAAATTGTGTGTTTTTTTGAAAAACGAAAGTCGGTAACCTTTAAACGGTTATATCTTCTAAACTAAAAATGTGTTATTATTAAGAGTGGCATATTTGAAATCGTTGAAAAGTTTCCTATAACGTGGGTTTATTCAAAACTTCGTGGGCGCTCATAAAAATATTGGTTTTTGCAACCTCGTTTGCTCTACGGGCGCCACTGTGCGGCGGCACTATAAGCAATATAATGTCCAAGACTTGAAATCGCTTTCATCTGTACTATAGCCGTATGAAGTTTCACTACAATCAGACTTTTCCAATTACAAACTATAGAGCTATTGCCATTTTTTTTCCAAAAGCACCCACGGTGCATTGTTCGGTTGGCCCTTTTTGGCTTCCAAAACAATAATTCTTATTTAATTTCTATTTTATTGGTACACCATTATTTTTTCGCCCCTTATAATGTTATGTTTTTTGGTTTAGTAACGACCCAATTTATTTATTTAAAAAAAAGAATTATGAAATTAGACAGGGTCTGCAGCAATCCATTGATCTTAAAATATTCAGGCAATTTAATAGTTTCTTGGAAATGCTTGTAGCTAACGGAAGTTCTATGCTAAAATTAAAACGTATAGTGGTAGATGAAATTTTTAATGCATACTTGGAAGCGAACACTACCACTAAAATTAAAAAATTAAAAATCCAACCCATGTAAGTTAAATTATTATGCGGATGACTTAAGTTATGTGATGTAATCAGCGTAATTTATAATCAGACCTGTAAGTGATTTAATTTGTGAATCACGCATGCACTGAGTAAGCAATTTATGAACTAATGCTTTTCACACAATAAATGAATTGAATGAAATATGAAATAATTGAAATGAATTAGGTAAAAAAATGAATTGCAATTCAATTTAAACGAATTGGAAATGAATTTAAAAATAGAAATGAATTGCAACTCATTTTACAAAAACATAAACATAAAAATATTCACTTACAGCTCTGGCCAAAATGAACAAAAATCAAATACCCTTTTGGTGGGTTATCTTGGTTTAAAAATTAAAATTATTTACATTAATTATAAAAATAAACAAAATAAAATTTACTCGAGAAAACTATCTGAATAAAACTTTTAAAATATTCCTAGACCCGTTGTTACCATTGAAAGTGCTGACCACCTACCCGATTAATCTTCTAACTAACTATTCCCCTAAAAGTTTTCTAGATGGATTAATTCCGGATAGTGCGCATATGAAATTTATGTCGTTGTCATATTGTATTACCCAATGAGTCACAATTTTCTCTCGACGATGTAGTAAAATTACCCCCTACAACATATTTTGATATACGTTCATATTTATAATACCGATAGTTTTCTATAAGTGTCCCAGGCTTACTGCAGAAAAGCAACATTGCAATATTGCTTTCACAGAATCGAAACAATTGTTAAGTATCCGGTGTACTCCTCTTATTCCTTAAGTCTCGAGTTTAGTGAAGATATTCAAAGGCAAAACTCAGTTAAGCTTTAATATTTTTTTACAAGATAAAAGATTTTTTTACGGTTATGCTTTTACCTTGCTTTACACTGTGTACTGTGAGGGCTTATGTCTAAACATTAAGAACACTTGGAGCAGATTAATGGTCATTTTTTGTGAATTGCCTTAATATTTGGATATCATGTCTCTGGTTGTAGTATATTTTGACCGGCCTCCAGAAGAACTTTTAATAGCATTGTATTCTTATAATCTGTGTTTTGTTTTAGCCCCATTTGCCTACGGTACTGAAAATTCTTTTATTTGCCGACAACTTTTCTGTTTTTTTTTTCTTTAAAATGCCTCTTCTGGAACAAATAAAAAATTCATGAATAAAATTTTCAACTGAATGCTTTTCAAATACGGTTGCTTTTTTCTCCGTGTTAACTTTAACATAATGTATTGAATTTTTGTTACAAAGAATACCAAATCGATTGTGTGCTCCTACAAACATTGTGATTTGGCTTCTGAAAAACTTATTTACAAAAAAAATTTTAATTCCCATTAAAAGAAAATCTCATTTTTGGGGATTAATCTCTGACAACACTGAGCATGTTAGAAATTTTTTCCATATAAATCAGTGTTCTCTTAAAAGTAAAGGAGTTCAAAAGTGAAATTTAGCGAATGAAGTTTTACCTTGAATATTTCCGAACATATAAAAGATATTAAATCAGGTTTTCGTCGCATTAAAGAAGACCATTACGTACGAAACTAAGATCAATAAAAATTAAAGAATTAAAATATTATTTTTTGTGTAGATAAAAAATTTTCTTCTTAAAACTTGTATTTTTTTTAATCGCCTCCCTAGACCCCATTTATGAGCAGGATGCCTACACAATTTGGCCAATTACTAAGAAACAATCATTTAAGAATAGTTATAGGTTGTAAAAAGAAAGAAAATCAGCGTGCAGTCTTTTATAGTCTCGAACATTCAGATTTTTGTTTAAAAACTGCCCACATTCGAACAAAATTTAGTTTGTGGTGCTTCGCTAATGCTGTAGCTTGTAGAAAAAGTTAAAAATTTTATAAATTTACTAAAAAACGTTAAAAATTACCTTTTGATCAATATTTATATTTTTTTAACTTTTTATGAAATTTCAAATTAAAAAAATGATTACCATTAACCTAACGAAGTATAAAAAACTTTTCTTACAAGTTGTTTCTTATATCATTAGCTTTCTAAATCTGTTCTAAAATAGTTATATCCTTTATTTAAAGAAAAACTACAGGTGAAAAATTAAAAACTGCCAAGGTAAAAATTTTATATTTTAAATTAATTAGTCGAATTTCTCTAAAAGTATTAAAGGTGCAAATTCGAAGCAGGATATTCCTTTATCTATCAATGTAGATTACTAAAAATAAAAAAATTTTAAATCGACTAACTTTAGATAAAGTTATAAGCTCTGTAACAATTTTCAAATTCAAAGTTACCTACTTTGACATTTCGGTTGGGCTTCACAAGGGTTTGAGTGGGACCATACACCGAAAAATACAAAACTACCGTTATCTAAAAAACGGTACTTAGAAAAAAATAATTACAGCATTTTTTTCGTGTTCAGGAGGTCCCAGTTAACTTATCTAGCCATGTGGTGTTCTTGGTATTTTTCTAAATTAAAAATTTGTGTATTAATTGTCATTATGCAACAACATATGTATATCACCGCAGATGCCAGATTTAATGTCAATATAAGATTATATCATTTACTCCATAAATGGATGTTCACGTAGGAATGTATTAAGATATAATGCCATTATTTGGGCTTATAAATTATATTTCTAGTATAAATTATTCTTATAGCCAATGCATCTAAGCTTTTTATTTATTACTCTCTAATAACAAACAAATAAGTTATTTTTTTGTTAAATATTAATAAAACAATAAATAATAATAAGTCTTTTACCAGTAAATGTTTGCATTCAATTATATAACATGATATTTTTAACCATATTATGATATTTTAATTTAACCATTTAATGTTTCTATTAAATGTTTTTGTTTAAATACAATTATGTTTATACTTTACCAGTTGCTGTTAAGCTAGACAACAATATGGTTGCAAAATCAGCAATATTATTATTAAATGTAACAATACTATGTTTTTCTAACAACTATATAATACAACCATGGTATATTGCTCTTAGATTATGGTTACCTAAACCACGTTTTTCGTTTAGGTGTACGTAGTGGCGAGAATGTGATTTCCCTAGCCGAAGTCTACAAGTTATCATTTCACGTACCAGCATGATGAAATTTTTCACGAGTTATGGCCCGGTTTATTTGTCTGAATAAAAAACGATAGCATAATAAAATCCAAAAGATAATAAGAAAGAAAGTTAAAAAATATCCATAAATAATTTTAACTCCCTCAGTATTTTCCTAATCCGTTCCTTATAGTCTGAATGAGCGATTATTCTTTGTTTTTGAAATAATTGACTTAAAAAGGAAATTTTCACCAAAATATGTGACTTAGTAGCATACCTTCTTAAATTGCCGCAGTGTTATCTTAGGAAACTTTTTCAATATTTTTATATGGGTATTATTTGAAATACTAAAGTTTTTTTAAAAATGCTTAACCCATTAAAAGCCGATGGCAATTTTGTGTAAAAGTATAAGCATCCAGTACCAAATTTTTATTTTTTAATTCCCTGTCACCCCAATATTTGCTTTTTTGATTAAAGCTACTCTACTAAACTAGATGTACATAGATGGTGAAGAGTATATAAGATTCGGCATAGCCGAATTCTATTTGTAACACTAGTTATAGCGAAATTTTCAAATGCCAGTTCTTTACGCTTAAGCTACACTTACACTGCCTTATTTTTCATTTCCGGTTGTTGTCAATAAAAACAGTTCACATTATTCAAAGCGTTAAGAAAACTATAAGAGTTTTCATTTTCGGTCTTATATTTTCTTAAAGTAAATTAAAAACGAATGAAAAATTTCTCATCGAAATCAATCTTATTAAGATCAAAAACATAGAAAGCCTACTGTTTTGCAAATTTAGCGGGCTTAGAAGTTAGGCCGCATACAGGGGGGACACCCTTTATTTTGCAAATACAAATTTTATACTTGTTACATAATGTTGTTAATTTAAAGCATCTGTCTACAACTATTCAAAAGTATGGTCATATATATCATAATAAATGAACTATTGGAGCACCCTTTAATTCATAATTTTAAGTATTAATATTTGTTACAATAACGATTATAGTAATCGACATTCTGTCAAATTCGCAAGCGTTTGTCTATAACGGTTTAAAAAATACGGCCCTATAAATCAATCTACGTCACCTGTGGGGAAAGTTTTTAATAGTTAGACTTATTTTTAATTTATTTTTCCATCGGAGCTAAAGTGATACGCAGTTTTTTATTTTAAAGTGGTGCACTTTTCATAATACACGTAAAAAAACCTGTTTTTTATATGGGAACACCTTTAATTTTTAAGATCATGAAGTGCTCTTAAAACGCTTCCCCTTTTTAGAATCTATCCAGGAATATATCTAGCAAATGGTTCCTGGTCTCGTTTGGATCGCCTAAGCGTTGACACATCGACGTTTTCATTTTTATTGTTGGCAATTTCTGAATTTTCGTTAAATGAATTCGTTTCCTTTAGTAAATCGTATGGTTCAAGTGCTTCATCCCAATTTTTATCAGTACAAGAGAATTTACAATTGCCGTAATTTTTTTGGTTTGCATGAACGCATATCAATTTTCCTTTCCTTAGCAGCACATTGTACATGACATTTCCGATCCGTTCAATAATTTTTCCAGGTTCCCAACATGAATTATAGTAATTTTTATAAAATCTTTTGCACCATGTTTTATGTTAAACTGGGTTTCCATAGTGGTAATACATTTGTAAACAAGTTCTATAGAGCATGGTTTAATGAGGTACAAAGTTAGACGCATTTTCCATCCAAATAACACTTCAGCCCTTCACAATTTCTGAGGTGAATTCGGATTAGGTGTTGATCTATAAATTTGAAGGAATATTATAAGATTTTTAATAATAGTCCCTTCTCCGTTTAATTTTGAAAGCGTTTGCTTAAATGTGTCGACAAATCGTTCGGCTTGACCATTATACATAGGATAGTAGGGGGTGGAACAAAAATGTTCGATAGCATTTCGGTTTATAAAATCTCTTAATTAAGATCTTTTAAACTGTGTGCCGTTGTTTGATACTAGTGTTTTTGGTAAACCAAAACGTGAACAGTTTGTTGGGCATTGATGGATTTTGTCATTACTATATTATTTTTTGTCATTATATCAAAATCATACGCCAAGAGCTTGATAGCCCAAGATTGGAGACAATTATCTTGATGAACTTCTATGCCAGTTTTTTTCCCCAAAGATGACTAACAATGGCTTATGGTCAGTATAAAGTTTAAATTTTCGACCATTAATCATTTTGTGAAATTTTGTCACAGCGAATGCCAAAGCTAACCCCTCCTTTCCAATCTGACTATGTGATTTTTCTGCAGGTGGAAGCATGACAAATCGCTTTAATCGATCCGCCTGGGTACTCATGAAAAATACACCAAAATGCACCAAAACCGTACTGAGACGCATCAGCAGCAACTGTTATATCCTTTGAAGGGTCATAATGTGTGAGCCATTGTTTTGAAGATAAAACTTCTTTTATCTTTGTAAAACAATTTACGAAGTTTTACTTCGTTTCCTCGTCTTTGCCATTCCAGCAAGCATTTTGTCCATTATTTGGAGGAATATAGCGGGAAAAGTTTTAATTCCAAAAACCATACGGTTGTACCGATATAAACCCTTATGTATTGTTATAGTTAAAAGATGTTTTGATTCGTAGTTAGCCTCGATTTGTAAAAAAGCATCGGATAAATCTATTTGGCTAAAATATTTTGCATTTGAGAGTTTTAAAAAATGTCTTCAGCCAGCGGCAATGGATATTGATGCGTTTCGAGGGCATCGTTTAAGCCTGTCGAAAAATCAGCACAGATTCTAACAGATCCATTTGCCTTCTTTATAACAATCGGAGTAGTTTATAGGAGAGATTACACCTATGTCCTCTAAACTTTTTAATTCGGCTTCAACAAGATGTTGTACAGCATAAGCCAATGGACGTTTTGAACAAAAAACTGGTTGTATGTTGGGCTTTGTTACTAAATAGGCTATTGCTTTCGTACACAGGCCACATTTTTCAATTTATTAAAGCGTAGCTTCTTTTTTCAAATAAATAAAGAAATTTTCAAATTCTATGTAGAAATGACTGAATTATTGAGGCACAAATATAAGAAAAAGCAACTATCTCTAACTAACTCTTTTTGAAGTCTTTTAAAAAATAATCGGAAGTAAGAAAATTCTACCTGTTTTCGATGAACAACAAATTTATATTCTGCTTCTGACGCATACCACACCTATTTATGCATTGAATATTTATCATCAACATTAACAACAAACAATCAAAATTTGTATCAAGCAACATAAAATCTCTATTTGATAAACAACAGATAATATGAGATGTTCACAGTTATCTTGAAATTTCTTACGACTATTGTTTCCACTTATAACATTGAAAAAATATAATTAAAACTCTGACTCTTGTCAAGTGTTGTTATACTTCTGTGCAATTAAGTAGTACAATATGTTTTCTTTCTTTAAATCTTGTTTTGGGTTTTTGTTACGTTTAAAATACAGGCCAATAGCAAAATTTTGTGGTGATAAATAAGGATATAGTTGTAAAGCAATAAAATCGTTAAAAAAAGACAAAACCTATATTTTGTTCATCTTTATATGGGAGTCTTCTTTGTTATAGTAAACAAATGTTTTTGTTATGTTCTATAATAGACAAAGGTGTCTTAGCTATTGTAAATGCGCTTCTAAAATTCTTATCAACGCAGAGCAGGTGATTATATTACGTGTATACACAAATTGTATATGTATATACAACCAGCAAAAAATAGACATTACCTTAAAAAGTACTTGCCATATAATGACTTACTTTTGTGATTGCCATATTTTTTTACTCGCTTACAAAACACATTACATTAGTTCCAAAAAAGGAAGTAGTAATGGAACTAGTTCTTTATGTCAAAAGAGATTACCTTAAAATACGTACTAATGGTTCTACAGTAGTTCATGTAATCGATTCTCAGTAACTCTCTAGTTGGGAAGTATTTTCGCCGAAGATATATGGACATTGCATTGAATGACATATCAATAATATATTTATTAAAATAAATCCATGTATTGAGTATGCATATTTTCACCTATTTAAATGGCAAATAAACAAACATATTTTTAAAGTAATAAACTGTTATTTACAAAGCATTTTTATACCCTTCACCACACCGTTTGTAATTTTTACAATATCCATTTACGACACCATAAAGTATACATGTAAAATTCAGATTTCTTATGAAAATTAAACTAATGTGGGATCAATCCCCCTGTTTTATTTTTATTTAAATTATTTATTATTTAATTTAAACTTGCTCGACTATGTGAGCTGTAGTACAACTGAACTTTTTTGCAATTTAATTTTTCCTAAAAACCAAAATACTTAAGGAAGGAAACCCAAAACCTTTGCTTAACAGGCAAAATCAACACACAAAATTTCTGGCAAATTAGCCAATCAAATTAAGACAATTGCAGCACGATCCAAAATGTGACAAAAATGTGTTAAAATCCAAAATCGTAAATTACTTAAATCTTTAGACAAAAAAAAACTACCAATTTTTTATTTATGTTAAACGTCAAAAGGTCTTAATTTATTCATTGATTCTATTTTTTTATTCATTGGTTCTATTTTAATACACAAATGCTATTTTTTCCAGGGTTTCGAGAAACTGCTATTAGCAGTCACATATTAATAACCAGTTTATCTTTTTTCAGTAACATTTTGATTATAAACAACTCAATTCAGTTTTTTATTTAATGCCAACTGAAAATAGTTAAATTTAACACACACAAATCTGAAACCAACTGAATTCAGTTTACTATTTTCAGCTGCACAACGAACACAACGGCGGCTTTTTCTTCAGTTTGCGAATTAACAGTACGAAACTGAAAAGCCAGCGCGTGTGCGTTTAGCAGACTTAGTTATGTTTTTTTAGTAACGTAACGTAACACAACTGCAAATGTTACTGGATAATGCGTATACAACTTTATGTTCAAAAAATTAGTGGTGTTAGTCGAAAATATCTTCAATTTATATGATTTTCATTATGACAATTTATACGAAAATTATAAATTAAAAACAATCGTGCTTAATTCCTTCAAATATAAATAATAGATAAAGAACTTCGTAGCATGTAAAACAAAAAAACCAAAAAATGTTGGTTACAAGAATAGGCAACTACGAAATTCTTCCTTTTTTTACTTTTAGATTTATGATTTTTATCCTTGCCTCATACAAGTAAAGTTTTTGTTGAATTTTCATTACATTTAATATATATTATATTCTTATTTACTAAGTACTAAATATATAGATTTACAATTAAAAATGTGTTATATTATATTAAATGTACTCGAGAACTCGTTTCTGGAACTTTGTATATACATGTATACATTATTGAATACTAGTGTTTATTATAGTAGAAATAGTTTAAAAGATGTAAATAAATAAACAAAACAAAAAAATATAAATATTTCATGATATACTTATGAAATATTTCTTACTTAAAACTACAAAAACAAAATGTGTTATTTTTAATAATTGAAACTTAATTTGAATTATTTTTTATGCTAGTAAAATTCTAGACATTTTCATAGGCCTTTTACTGTTAGAAAACAAGTCCATTTTTTGAGCAGCTGCAGCGTTTAAAAAATAATTAATATATTACAATAACAACAACAATACAAAATTAATCTATCTGTTATTAACAAAATCCCGAAGTTGAAGGGCAACTACGGTTAAAGGTTTCCGTTAGTTTTTTGCACATTTATTACATGGGTTTTTTAAAACAATTTAAAAAAATATCTAGAAAATTGATTCTTTCAAAATTAATTTCCCATAAATTTAACAAGACATTTGCATTCAAACTTTTATTCATACCAACTATACAACAATGACAATATAGTAATTTTTTTTAATAATAAACTGTGTACAAATACACTAATAAATTATTCAGACAGATTATCCACACACATTTTCAGTTGTCTTGCGTTTCTAAAAAACATAACTATGACTGCTAAGCGCAAACGAACTGGCTTTATTTGCAAACTCAATACACAGCCGCTGTATTCGTTTTGCTGCTGAAAATAGTTAAACTGAATTCAGTTGGTTTCAGTTCTGTGGGTGCTCAGTTTAACTATTTTAAGCAGTCAAAATGTTAAAAATAAAAACTATTTTCAGTTTAGCTGCCAGTCAAAAAAAAAAAAATTTGCGGAATTTTTTACCCTGACTTTTTCTTCTTATTTTTGATTTCTTTCATATTTTTGTTCTTTCTTGAAAATAAACGACGGATTTAAGGATTATTCTATGCATCAAATTTATATTAAATAGAATGTTTTGGACAAACAAAGTAGAATGTATTAATTATTACGTTATTGTTGTAAAAATACATCCACTACTGTTTCATAAACTAAAATGTGTCGTTATATATGAAAAGAAACACCAAGATTTACTTTATTTGTAAAATGTCGATACATTTTAAAAAGATCACCTTTTCATATATACAGTCACAAAACGAAATGTGACGATGTTTTAGAACGATATGATCTTCACATTATAAAGTATACTCCATAACTCAAATGTGTCGTTCTTATTGACAAACAAGCCTATATATATATATATGTATCTGTAATTAAAAAATTTAAATAACTTACCTTGGTTTGGGACCAATCAATGGACCCAAGTGGGCTACCTGCATAAGGGCTGCAGTATTCATCTTTTTATTCTCTACCTGTAAAAAGGGAACAATATTTTTTAAAGCATGATGCAAATTTTATATACTATCTAAGATACCTACCAATAGTTTTTGATGTTTTTCTTCCATAAAATACTTTGTTTTAAATGTATTTTTTTTATCAAATAATTTTAAAAAAATTGTTTTGCTATTTTTTTATATTATCTCGATTTAAACTATTAATCACCGATTTTGATTATTGAGGGTGAAAGTACGTCTCGATGGCCATTTCGCTACCGCTTACATAGCTCGTCTGGAAACTTCTATATTTTTATAACTAACATATTTTCCAACAATATATGTTTTTTATTTTATATTCTGAAGCTATTGTAAAATGGTGCTTTTCTACTGTCGAATTTTTTTTAATTAAGTATTTAATTTTTACTGAAACAATGTAAAAATTAATTGATAATTTTAACTGCACCGAAAATCAATATTTTTGTCGTTTGTTTCTCCAACAACAGTCAAAAAAGTTAAATAAAATTTTTGCCGAAAACAACAGTATTTTCATTTATTGTTAACTTTACTGAAAACTTCTTAAATAAACTGCAAACAGACGATGTTAAAATTTTTTTAATCTATACTGTGGAATTTTGTAAATTACTCTTTTTGCAAAACTTTTTATAGGGTTTTAAGTATTTGCATGTGTCACTTTAGTTTTTTGCGTGAGGTTTTACCAACCATAAAAATTAATGTGTTGTTTTTATGACTCGAATTCTTAGAAAATCCGTAAATTAAATTGCAAATTTGTTACAGGTGTTTGCCACTCCTTACTCATCTTATTTTTGTTGAAGGGAGGATTTCTCTGCAGGGCCTTATAAAATGGAAAATTATCTCAACAGTTCAAATTTCTTCATGAACAGGATATCGAAAAGGAATAATTGAACAAGTCACATTTTGGTTCTTAAGGGACAATTTGGAAAATTTTGTATCGAAAGAATGCAAGCTTTTAAAAAGTCGAATTAAAAATTGACGCTCAATAATATAGGCCAATTATTTAGAATTTAATAAGATACAGAAACTTAAGAGTCGCAATCAAACTTTTTAGAGCTTTTTTAAAGCTTTAAAAAGTGAAGAAATACTCAGGATTGGTGCCATTGTGTTGTTGCAAGAGGAGGAAATACTCCAACAGAGAAAATCTCGTAACGCTTTGTGAGATGCCTCCAATCCTCCAAAAAAATACATAATTTAAAGTAACACTACCTTTCAATTTAAATACTTCTTTTATAGGAGGACCAGCACTATTCACTTCTTCAGCAAGAGAGTTCTAGAATTTGCCCACCACATCTTTCAAAAGCTTTATAAAACCTCATGCAATGGATCGGCTATCTTGCATCCTATTGGGAGGGATGTCGCCTTGCACTTTATTTGTCGATTTATACCTAAACATAACTTTCAATAGTGTAAATATTAAAAAAAGAAAAAAAATTATTAACATTTTTATTCTGTCCCCTATAGAAGACAAAGTGATCGAACTAATAAAAAAGAGATGAAAAAGAACTTTTAAAAATTCTTTCACAATATTGAGAATTTTTAGATGGCAATAATTTTGTACATGATATTCCCCACTGAATTACATTTCGCAATAAGAGTGATGGGCGTGTTATAAGTGTATTTGAATTTTTGTTATTTCCTCTGATTATTAGAAAAGAAGAGAGGAAAGCCTTGGTGATACAGTAAATAACACGAAATCTTGTCGAAATCTTCCTCAAAAATTGATTTCACTTATTTAAGACTCTGTTACAAATAATGAAAATACACTTGAGTTATATTATCTTTGCTTGATTGAAATTGTTCCTAAAGTGGAATCTCTTATAAAAGTGGTTTCGAATTTCATAAAATTGTGACACCTTTAAGTAACTATTTTTTTTAATAAGGAAAACACACTCTGTGATGCATGAATTTTTATTTAGTTTTTAACTTCACAATTTTATTTAGATTTGTTTAGACAAATAAATAATTTTCTTAAACTGTAAAAAAATATTTTTGGAATAATAAAAGCAAGACAATTAAGAACTCTTGTGAACTATATCTTAATTATGCAAGTGGTAAATCCTTAACTTATGGAACTTTTTTTAACTAGAAAAATATTTTAATATAGTACCATTACCCAAATTATATCGAACGTTGTATAGAAAAATAAAATTCTGTGGACTGATTGCACAGCATTTAGCTATAAAATTATAAGTAAAATACATTCCTATTTCATAGAATCATCAGAATAAGGTCTTGTTAATAGAAAATATAGGATGCTTTAAGCAGCTTTATTGTGTGCAAACATTCCAACTAAGCACGCTAAAATTGAGGTAATTTTAAACACCATTTTCAAACATCTGCATCAATCACAGTTTGTACCTTTAACACATTTTTGTTGTTGATTCAATTGCACTATAGATATTAAATTAAAACTTATGCAATGCTTTGATTCTTTATGGGTTTTATAACAATGCAAAATAAAATAACAACATTTTATTTGGAATGTTGAAATTCGTAAAGAACGAATACCACGATACAATCAAACATTGAAAATTAAACTCATAAAAAGTCTTATATAAAACACATCGATCGATTCAGTTGGTATTGTATAAATACAGTGGTCAACGCTGATCGTTGGAAAAAAAAGCGATTACGCTACGACATATCTCTTAAAAAATTAATCTTAAGCAATTAAGAATTTATTACAATAACAAGATTACATAGTAGCACAAAATCTTCATAAGTCTATATCTCGCGAATCATTGGAAATATTGTTGTTTTTCTTCAGCAAACTTTTACCTCTTAATTAGATCTAAATTTTGCTTTGAGTTAAAATAAAATAATTTTTGCGAAAAAGAAACCGATTTCAAAACAGCTTTCATCTCTCTGTCTATAACAGCTCAATTGTATGGCCACACAAATTAGGTTACATTAACTATTGGGACACACTTTTGGAGATGCCAACTTTTATACTTTTTCAACTGTTCAATAGTTTGGCAATATACATAAAATTGCAGCAACTATAGGGTACCTTTTTAATTTCCAAATTCAAATTACATACTTGCTGTTGTAGTGGATTTAGCAATCAGGTTTTATGTAAATTTCAACCGTCTGTCTGTAACGGTTCAACAGTTTCCCTTATACATCAGATTATATCAACTATTTAATTTATAATATAACATTTTTATACTTCTTATTATAATAAATAATACCATTCTGTCTAAAATTAAGGTGTTTGTATACAACGGTTCAAAAAATACGGCCATATAGAATAAATTACATTAATTTTGGGAACACCCTTTAATTTCTAAATTCAAACTATAAGCTTCTTGTTATATCGGACTAAGCAAATCATGTCCCTTGTAAATTTCAGCTGTCTGTCTATAACGGTTCAAAAGTCAACTGTTTAAAAGTTGGCCATACACCAAACTAAATGAACTATTGGTGCACCTTTTAATTTATAATTTTAAATATTATCAGCTGTTACTATAACGGCCATAGCAATCGACATTCTGTCCAATTTTCAAGCGTTTGTCTATAATGGCTCAAAAGATAGGCTCATATAAGTAAATCTTCATTAATTATGGGGCACCCTTTAATTCCCAAATTCAAATTATAAACTCGTTTATATAGCGGATTTAGCAATTCACGTCCCTTTTAAGTTTCAGCGTTCTGTCTATAACGGTTCATAATTTGTTCACATACACAAAATTATATTAACTATTGGAACAACTTTTAACTTCCAAATCCAAATTTTATACTTGTTTTTACAGCGGGCTTAGCAATACAGATTCGTTGTAAATTTAAAGCGTCTTTCTACAAGTGTTCAAAAGTATGGCCATATACATCAAATTTAATGAACTATTGGCGCACCCTTTAATTTATAATTTGTAATATATATACTTATTACTACAATGGCCAGAGCAATCGACATTCTGTCCAATTTTCAAGCGTTTGTCTATAACGGTTCAAAAGATAGTCCCATCAATTATGGGGGCACCCTTTAATTTTTAGATTAAGTTTTGTGTAATTTTTTGTTTTTAAATTTAACAGAAGTGCCCTTTACAATTCATAATACACGTAAAAAATATGTATGTTGTGTGGGGATACCCTTTGGTTTTTACTATTTTGAACTGTTTTTAAAACGGGACCAATCTGTAAGCATAATCTATCATATCACCAACAATTTTCAAAATCGGATCAGAAATGACTGACTTCTGGAGGCACAAATATAAAAAAGCACCATTCAGCTGAATTGTATAACCGCCTTCTTTTTTTCAAGTCGGTTAAAAAGTGACATCTTACTCAAATTAGCAAAACTGTGAAAATGCGTTAAAGTTCGTCATATTTTTTATGGTTATTCGCAATCATTCCAAAAATTGCTATGAACTAGGCCGGACAATATATGATAAAATAATAGCCAAAAGCAAAGCAAACAGCTCTTCTTAAAAAGCCGATTTTATTTGATGACTCCTTCACAAAGTTGTAGTCTGACAAAGTCATCAAATTTTCAATAAAGGACCAAGAAATCACTTTCAACTGTATTTTTATCGAAAATAAAAATGCTATGCTTTTTTATTTGAAATAAATACAAAATAGAAATTTATAATTAAAATGCTTGAGGCCCTCTGAGTTTTTTATTGAATACTTGTCGCAGCGACATATGCACTAAGTAAACACTGTCAACATGTAGCAGATATATATGTACCCATCACAAAGGCCACCGAGTTCAGATAGAGCAACTGTACGAACTGTGAACACGTTTGACAATGTGCTGGCTGATCCAGCGCTTGAACCCGAAGAAACAATTAACAAGCTTTAAAAGTGTCCTTATTTTTTTCCATTATCGACAATAAAAATCTCTGGCGATATTGCTGTATTTTTTTTTTTTTTGTATTTTATCTCAAGGTGAAATTTTTAAATCTGATTATGAGCTAAAAATTTTAAGAAGAGCGATAAGCAATATTTTGAATAGTTCACGAGATACAGACTTAAGAATCAGTACATATGGTTTTTCTTCTACCAGCATTAGCTGTGAGATTTTACGGGTTCAATTAGTTAAAGATTTTAGTGCTGCACTGTGTTATCTAGCAAATGTAATGATAGACTAGTTAAGGCTTTACAACACATTCTTTTACAGAGCAGCTTGCTTGGCTTCGCATAACAGAGCGTTGAGTTTCCTTACTAAAAACTTAGCTTAACCACTTGCATTGCTTTAGTGCAAAATCAGTTCTTCCTCAGCAATGTCCTCAAAAATATAAAACGTAGACAAATAATTTAATAACTCACGAAAGAAAAAATACGCTTTATAATACCATGGGAACAAGAAGACCTATTACTACCCCTATGTCTAGAATGAAGTCTGTACACGCAGAAAAAATATGGTTGGGATATGGCCGCATTTACCAAATTATGTTTCTCTCTAAAAATGTATATTTGCGTAGAAAACTTTATAGATGTTTTCACAATACATTAATCACGATAAACATTTTTTGGTTAACATTTAATCATTGTATGAGTACAATACGCCAAAAAAAATGTTAAGTATTGGCTTTAACCTAAAAGAAACTCGACCCACAACAAAAGCTTTAAAACTTATAAAAATAAATGTAGTATATATTTAACCATAAAATTTTATTATTATTATTTATCTTTAATTGTTTATTTAAGTATGATTAGAAGCAAAGAAATAATGTTATTTTTAAAAATATTTTGTTCTTAAACTTTTGGTGATTTATTTTTTAGCTGTCGGTTCATATTGAAAGGCTTAAAATTCAAATAGTTCTTTATTGTTTGAGTTACTAAAAAAATAATAAAAATTAATATACAAAATAAACAAATAAAAATAAAAAATAAAATATCAAAATAAATAAAAAGTAAGTTAGACATAAATGTGGTTCCTGGACCAACTATATTAATTATAAAATATGCACCATTTAATACAACCATAATAGGTTGCTCTTAGATTATGGCTACCTCAACCATGTTATTTCTTTGCATGTGTTTGCAAGTGTTTCAGCCTTTTTAAGGAAACAATTTTTAAAATTACAATTATTGCTTTATTCCTCTGCTTTAAGAGCTATAAAATTAACGCTAAACTTAAATGCTACAAAAAAGTTTTTAAACTCATTTTTAGCTCTTATTTCTTAATAATTTTGGTTAAACAACTAAGATTCCTGCTATACTCCCACAAAGGCCAAGTCGTTATTTATTGCCGTAGGGTATTCCACACGATATTGGGAAATGTAGCCAAACAAAAAGTACCATATGCAAACAAAGACCATTCAAACGTATACGTTGAAAGATTTTTAAAGCAACTCATAAATAACCATTACAAGAAAAAGTAGCGAAAAACTAATCGTAAATTTTAAGTTTTTTTTTCGATCTTTGGAACAAACAAAAATGTAATAAAATAAATATCAACAATCGACTAGATGTTAGACAGCGAGTGCAAAACTGGGAAAGAGCCAAAACAATATACAATTAAGGCCAGCACATTCATATGCGGCGGCAAGTTTATAATGATGTTGAATGCTACAAATAAATATAGTTAAACATGCATAAATATGACGCCATTTGGTCTGGTGATGATATGATGTGACTCGTGTGATAATACCCACTAAGTGTTGGCAGTAATAGAAAAACAAAAAAAAAAAAAGACCAAAGCAAAAGATAAACCTGAAATGTATTGCTTACGTTATTTTATGGCATTTACTTTGTTGTACACAGACTTTTGCAAGATTTTAAGTATTGTTATTTTATATGTATAAAAATATATAAAAAATAAATACATAAAAATAATTTTCTCTAATTAAAGAATACAGTGGAAAACTACATTTATGTACAAAAGCGTATTTAATATTGAAAATTGGGAAATATGTTTATTAATTTAAATTTTATTTTCATCAATATACTTTGTACTTATAACGTGGCGTTAAGTAGTAATAACAATGCAAAACTGCTTAACACTATAATTTTTGACTCACGTAAGTTTTAAGTTTTTATATATAAAAAAAGAAGTCTAAGCCACAGGAGCTGTGAAGGAAGTGTTTGCTACGGCTACAGAAATTATTTTTATGACAGCTTTATAATATTTGATTTTTTATGAGTCTATTTTACTCCTATAGTAAATACCAGGTTTTTAGATTAAGCTGCAATCGTTTATTAGGAAAAAATTTTAAATTTGGTAAAACGCAGGAAATGATAGAAGCTTTATTTACAACGTTGAATTCGGACAACATCAGTTAAGAAATTCTCAGTCAAATGGAAATATATAAGTCCGTAAAATTATTAATTTTATCAATATTTTTAGACCGAAAGAAAAAACTTTAATTAAATTATATACGAAATAATAAATGAAAACAAGAAAATAAAGCAAACACATTAATATAACTGAAAAACTTGAATGTAAGTTACTTCACTATACGAAAAACTTGAAGATGATGATAGCGAATAAGAAATGTACCGATAGTCGCATTGTATGATGTTCGACCGAGCAACTAGTATTTCATTCCAAAAGACTGCCTAACGATGAGATAGTTATGCCAAGATTAAGATTTGCAAAAATTTTTGTGAAACTTTGTGTCATTAGATGAACACTTGTTCTTAAAGAAAGTCTCAAGAAATTATCTATCATGAAGCGAGTGATTTTTTTTTTTTTTTTTTGACAGTAGTCAAAGTTCAAGGCTCCCTATGAGTAACTGCTAGCAGCTTAGTTATTTAAGCATCAATATAGAAATGCAATCAGATGTCATGTCGTATCAAATACTATATCATGTCTATGTGGCCAAATTTTTGAACAGTTATAGAAAGGCAGCTGAAAATTTGCAGTAAATTTGCTTTGCCAAGTCCGCTATAAGAAAAAGTATACAATTTGAATTTAGAAATTAAAAGGTCTTTCCATAATCGATGTAATTTGAACTATATGGGCCAATCTGCTGAACTGCTATATACAATTAATTGAACATTCGGAAAAATGTCCACTACTTCGTTTGAGATAATAAGAACTTCAAATATTAAAAATTATGAATTAAAGGTTTATTAAATTAGTTGATGTTACTTGATGTTTATGGCCAAATTGTTTAACAATTGTAGACAGCCGGATGAAATTTACAAGGAAACTGTGTTGCTAAGTCCGCAATAATAACAAGTGCAAACTTTGGATTTTGAAATTAAAGAGTATACAAATAGTTAATGTAATTTGATGCCAAACTTTTAAACCGTTATAGATAGATAGCTAAAATCTCTTCAGAAGTCGGGTTTTTTTGCAAGAAACTAAAAATTCTGCTGCTGTAGGGCAACCTAAGGTCGGGATTGTCAAATGAAACTTTCTTAGTACTTGTTTTAGTTACTTTATTATACATACATTTCAACAAATGTGTATTTAATTAATAACAATAAATAAATCTACTGTTCCATATTTTCTTTGCAGAAATGATTGCACCGCTACACATTTTAAATCACAAATACAAAAATGTGGTAGGTTTCGGCTTGTGAATACATGAGATATGAAAATAACAAAACAGCAGCAGCGTAAACAAAAATAAAAAAACGAGCTGTTTAAAAATATGGAAACCAGTATAAAACATGCAGTAACACCTTTCAGCAATTATAGCTCTATAAAATACATAAATTTGCTAGGAGGTCTTATTTATTCTCTTCAAGAAATAAAAACAAACACATACTGCTAGTAGTAGACTTTTTATTTTATTTTATTTTATAATTTTTATTTATTATTCATTGTGTGCCAACACCTTTTTTCTTGATTTCGGTTTTGGCTTTTTTCATTTCAATAAAATTATTAGAGTGAAATTCGTTGTGTTACATTCCTGTTAACTCACCCAGCCTTTATTGTCTCTCGGGGAAAAAGTCCAGTTGATTAACATGAAACGCTTGTGTTTCTTATTATTTTTAAAACTAAACAAAGCATTTTTGGCTTAATTTGTATTTTCCTTTCAGCAAAGTTTTGAAATATGCGCTTAATGAGGTAATAAAATACTTTTTCGTGATTAAATAAAAATATGTATCTTTAGTTAATTTTTTTAACGAGGGAAATGAAAATTAAAGTAATTTGTCGCCCGTAAGGATTTAATAGATATTGTTGGCAGCATTACTTTCATTAGCGGTATTAATGATGAATGTTTGTTTTAAAAAAATAATGTCTGTGTTGTTAGATAGAAAGTAGCAGCAGAGCATGTCGCATATTTATATTTGGATATTACGCCTTAAGTTTTTCTATGGCTATTTTAACCAACTTCAAAAAAAGAAGGTTATCGAATCGTCTGAATGTTGCATTTTTGGCTTGTTTGTGCCTTGAGTTACATATTGGTCCCATTTTAAAAACAGATCATAATTTTAAAAATTTAACGGTGTCCCTATACAATATACTCAAAAACTGAGTATCACTATAGTGCCCAATAGCAAAAAGTAATGGAAAAATAAATTTAAAATTTTAGGGTGTCGAAATAGGTGACGCAAATTGACCTATATGAAACTATCTTTTGAACCGTAATTGTCAGACGGTTGAAATTTGCACAGTCACTACATCATCAAGTATAAAATTTATATAGGGTGCCCCTATAGGTGATGTAATTAAATGTATGCATGTGGCCAAACTGTTGAATAATTCTTGTTTCAAGCGACATTTGAAATTTACAAAGAAACTACAATGTTACGTCCGCTATAAAAAAAATTGACTTTAGAAATAAAAGAGTGTCCCAATAGTTAATCTGTTAGATGAAATCTGTTTTGAAGTCGTTTTTTTGTGCAAGAATTATCTGAATTGAGACTTGATAAATTCCTAACTGTTGGATGTACGACGTAAAAAAAATAATGAAATGAAAGAGGAAAAATGTTTATTTAAGATGGATATTTATATCATTTTTAACTACACTAGTGGCGATACGCTACGCCTAACTGGTTCGAATCGTAAAATAAATTGCTTCTAAAACTGAATCAGCAGCCTAAACTTTGTACCCTTCTGTCTATTTCGTATCGATCCGTGTGCACATCAAAGTTCAATTTATTCAATATTTTGTTGTTTTTAAAATAATAAAAAACACTTGACAGTTAGTCGTAACTCCATAAAAGTAGTGTAACGCCTTAAATTGGTTCAAAATATTTAGGAATTGTATATTTCCTGATATGTATCAAAATAAATGAGCATTTGCGCCTAGAATATGTGATTGTTACAGAACTATCATGAATTCTTAATATAAGATTTGCCTTTAGCAAAAAAAAAAGTTATTATTTTTATAAAATCGAAAGCGAAATAATATGTATCATGTGATTAATGGGTATTATAACAAAGCCGTCTAGCTTAAGGGTACAAATTTATATACAAATACCATTTTCTAAACACATAATTCCTTTCTGATCGCTTCTTTGTTTTAGAAATAAACTATTATTTCTTCATAGATATACTTCTTAGAAGGTAATCGGTTTGCATTACGATTGGTCAGATTTCAATTTTATTTTTTCACAAGTCATGTCCTTGTTCTCTTCTTACATTTTTCTAATTCTTTGAAATCGCTGCCCACGCGTTTTCAAAGAATATCTCCAAAGTTACATATTTTTATAGCTTACTATAAAATAAAAGGTTGCAATCTTCTAACAATCTGTCAAAAATTCTCGAAAAGAGCAGTGAGTGCCGTAATTCCGGTAGGCAATTTATGATTTCTTGTAGTGTGCAATGAAAAAGCTGATAGCGAATTCATTTAAAATCACAAAATCTATTTAAAAGGATATCCTATTCAGGTTGCCTTATATCTTCCAATGCATTGGAGCTGTTGGCTTTTTTGGCTGTCGGCACAAGCTCTCTTCCATTAACAGAAAATTTTAAAACAATAGCCCTAGATACATAGGATTAGGATACCTTGTGGCATAAACTTCCAACTATTATTTGTGACGGCGCAAATTTCTATAAAAATTAATCGACATTTGCCCAACGAACCCACATAAACGAGGTTCTATACACGTATTTTATTTGAATTTAATTTAAAACTAAATTAAATTAATAATAAATAACTGTCATGAATTCGAGAACAGAACTGATAGACAGCTTAAATCAAGAAAAAATATAGAATATACGTAGTATTTGTCATTTTTTAAGAAAGGTGGTACCGTCTGTTCGAACAAATGCAGCATACATATACTACCGCTAAGTATATGTATGCCTTGGTGTGAGTTCATTTTACGAAAATCGTCTAAGGATAAATGACATAGACGAGCTACTTTTGAAAATTCTAATAAAAATGTTGGAAGTTAACTAACCTCCTATATTGAAGCATTTGTGATGTGTATTGCTGCAATCACTTATCTTATCCTTTTAAGCCAATATACATATGGCGACAAGGACTTTGTTAGTGTCCTTTTCAAACTATTACGACTAGGCTGAAAAATTGGAAACTGTGTTCTCGTATTAGTTAAGTTCGTTTTCAAAGTTTTCTCTAAATAAGACTTTTAATTGAAAGAGGTCTTATTAAATTTTCAACATTTTAACATTCTACTTCTTAAAAAAATATTTTAAAAATCGTCATAATCAAAAACCTGTCTTGGCTGTCTTTGCGTTAATACTGGCGATAAGCTCCGTGTAGATTCGTACATGAGCCACAAAAACTGAATTTGACCAGTTGTATAAAAGAAAAACAAAATAGGTTTTTTTTCATTCATTACATATTTCTATCGATTATTAAGACGATCGTATTGAAAACCCTTTCATTTGAAAGCAATTTTGATTATCTTAATGCCAATAAACAGGCTTTACTCTCTTTTCAGTCAAGTTTTTTTTAATGAAAATTTATCTATGTATGTCGTCACTCGGTAATTCAGTATGTCATTTAGTTACCTTTAGTTGAGAAATGTATCCCATTTTAAAAAATGCTTTTAACACAAGCATTAACAGTAGTAATCAAACAAACCAAACAAAAGCAGGGTATTACAAAAAATGTATAACAACAACATAAAAAATAATAACCAGCTTATGGAAACCGGCGTTGCTTGTGTCTACTTTAAGGATTTCTCAAGGTACTGTCGAAACACCAAAACGTTAACAGCCTTTGTCTCCGCTTCGAAAACAGAAGAAACGAAAACGAAATAGTAATTTAAGAGATA
Organism: Gymnosoma rotundatum; assembly: GCA_916610165.2. Taxonomy (NCBI): domain Eukaryota; kingdom Metazoa; phylum Arthropoda; class Insecta; order Diptera; family Tachinidae; genus Gymnosoma; species Gymnosoma rotundatum. The sequence continues at coordinate 82,882,435 of OU744336.1, forward strand.
AAAAATATAACGTCCTAAAAGCAGTGCCTGCTACTGAGTCTTATCTGTAATCTAAGACCAAAGGTACACACAATTTCTTTAAAACTGCTAAATCTCTTGCGTGGAATAACATTTTCAAATATAGAAACACGTCTTTTAAACACTCGTATTGGTCTTTTCTTTTCCTATTGATCCAAACTTCTTAGTTAGGCATATCAACTTACATTACATTAAGGGCATATTCAAGCTTACAAATGCATCTTTCTCCTCCTTTTTCTCCCAATAGGTCTGAATTTCATATCCTTATCTAAAGCCATATGCTATTGCTTTAGGTTAGGATTTATTTATGTTTCAAATTACATTGAAATCACTTGAGTTTTTAAAAAGTTTTTTAAAAAAAGGCTTAACACAGTTTACTGTATTATCCAACAAACAAGCAAACAAATAAATAACTCAACTTATAAAGAGGTTGAATAGATATAAATGGAAAACGACCCACCTTTTCTTAACTAAATATTGTGGGGTTTTAATTTCTGTGGCAATTATTTTTTAGCTAAAAAAGGAAAACTAGCAGACGGCATGTGAGAAACAAACTGTAATTTATCAAACAATTATCTTCAGCTTCAAATCTTAAACGTTCATAATAGATTTTATTATAACGAGTATTATTTTTTAAGAGGTAATTTAACACGCAAAAACATTACAATCGCCTTCGTACTTCTCGCATGTGGTTTGATCATTACGTATGACTACTTGCTAATGCTAAAAAATGTTAGGTTGTGTTTTGAGTTTATTTAATGCATTTTCGATACATGGAAATATAAGAATTTCCATGTTTTATAATTCAATTAATTTTTTTTTTGTCGTGTTATTTTGCACTTTTACTGCGGCATTTATTTCAAATGTATTAATTAATTGTAAAAAACTTTACCGCAAGGCACATTGAACCCCTTTTTAAGTCTATTATATCAATGGTTTTGCACTATGGTACAGCAACTAAACATTCATTTTAAATATAGAACAATATGTCTATTTTAGAATTTTATATAAGAAATATAAGAATAATAAATGAGGAATTTTTTTGCCGAATATTAATGTTTAAATGAGAACATTCTTTATTTACGAAACATAGTTTGTTTTGAACCTCTCACTCACTTAATTTCAATCACTTCCTTGAAGTAAGAAAAAAGCGATCAATTGATCCAGATCTTCGGAAATACAGTGTGGTGCAAAATGCAGTTGGAAATTACTTATATATTGTTGTATACAATTTATTCTTCATTTTAATTAAGATCTATGTAAGGAAGACTTTCGAAATGTAAAAGTGATAAAAAACAACAATGAACCAAAATGATTGCATTTAGTTTAGCAAAGAAAAGCTCAGTTAATATTACTTTACGTGCGTATTTCGCCTGCGAGATTCAGTGTGGAATATCCTCGGTGCATCCCAACGAAAATAATTAAATTGGACGGCAGAGAAAATTGAATCTGGCACTACTGCAAAGCAGTTGGAGAAAAAGTAGACTTCATTGAAAATCTGACAATGAACAATTTAATCCGTTTTTATTTGAATGGATCTGGCGAATGGATCGCTAAAAATGCGATAGCCGCAAGACGTTTCCCTTGTTTTTTTTTTTTATCCAAACGACCTTATATTAAGAAAAATTATCAGGTCCAACAAAACGGATTCTGGCATTGTTATAAAACTTATATTTAGTTTTAGGAAGACCAAGCAGTATACATACATATGTATAAATTCAACGGGTCAACAGGAACCTTTACCTACATTACAAGCAATTGACAAAATATGCCATGTGCATTAAAACTTCCACGATAATTAATTAAAGTGCATAAAATTCAATACAGACTTGTACTATGGTAAGAAAAATAAAACAAATAGTGATATTTTTACCTGTCGAGAGAAACAACAGTTTGCTCAATCAATTGCACATTTTTTTTTCCATCTTTATAAAAGAAGTCAGATAAGGAAATACTATTACCAAACTATTTTCATAGTTACGGATTTGGTACGAAAGATATAAAGCAAAATTAGCAAACTTTATCAGTTAGTTTGCTTTAATGTAAATCATTATTATCGAAAATGGTACAAAAGAAACAGATGGCAATTTACCTTCTATTCCTACAAACTTATTATTGCAAAAGCTTACTTCTCTCACTGGCCCATTGTTGCAGTATATAAAAATATCACTATTGCTGTAAAAAAAAGTGTATGCAGCATGTACGTGCGTACGGGTGCAGCTAAATCAAAATGTTAAATTCGTTTTTATACTATTTGACAGCTAATGTAACATTAGAAACAGATATTGATTTGTCTTACTACCGCCACATACCATTTTTATATTTATTTTTGTGGGAACTACACTTTAAATGAAAAATTCATAAAGTTTTGCATAACATTTGTTGACACCGTTTTTAACATTATAGGGGTAAATTAAATATAAGAATTAAATTTTGATAAGAAGAGAGGTTAGTAAAATCCTGAAATATATTTGCTTTTTCTCATTAAAGAAATGCCAGCGCTTTAATTATTTCCGAAATTTTCCAATAACTTATTACATTTATTTAATTTGAAAGCACCCAATAAATTACTGGTATTTTAAGAAAAGCGAAACGCATGCACATTTTACTTAAAGTGATTCGTCTCCTCGCAGTATTTGCGTCACCTAATAATATAAAAGAAGTTTTTGGAATTCCGTATTTTTTAACACACAGTTTTCAGAAGTAAAAAATATTTGTATAGCAGAGTCATTAATCATATGATTATCGCTACTGGAAAAAATTATAGTAAATTAGCAGCTTCCGATTTATGTTTTTAATTAATATTATTTAATCAGTTTCTATAGCAGGATTAATAGTCTGCAATCTAAATGATTAAAAAGAAAATAGTGTTTAGATCAATAAGATTATGATGTCAGCTATTTATAAAAGGTAGCGCTAAGTTAGCAGTGGCATTGGCACGGATAAAACTGTTAACGACACGTGTAAAGGGGCGGCCACGCTTCCATCAGCTATTGCACAGTTTTAAAAAAGTACAAAAAAGAACGGTTAATAGAGTAGCGCATTACAAAATTTTACTCTATATCAGGGTATTTACTGAAGAATAGGCATAGTATATTTTTGTGTCAAGTTCGAAATTATTTTAAAAAAAAATGAACAAAATACATATATGCAAAACCAAGTCTAAAAACGATAAACAGTTCATAAAACAAAATTAGTGTTTTCTGAGTTAAACTCTAAAAATTTTATATTTTTAAAATTATACTCATACTTGTCCGCATTGAAACTACCAATAAAACCAAATACTTTTCATTACACGCTTTAATTTACTTTCTGATTTAATATAACTTTTTGGAGGCATCCTCGGCTTACAATTTGTGTGCAGAAATGGCAAATGTTTGGTTCGGAAAAAAGAACAACACGCAAAAAACTGCTATTTAAATTTCATTGTTTATAAAATCAAGCGTTATTATAATTTCGATTAAGATTTGATTGAGTTAAAAAAGAAAGATAGAAAGAAGAATGAAAATTGTTAAATTGCGAAACTTAATTTATGTTTTTTTGGCTGCATTCTAAATTTGATTTAGACACAGTTTTTACTTACGAAAATGAATCAAATCAATTTAATATAGATAGTTTAAAATAGAAAATTGGAGAATCGTTGCATCTTACATTCAGGTTGTTAAGAACTAGAATACCGGAAATTAAAAATTTTTAATAAAATCCTGCTTAGAAGAAAACATTTTCTTATGTGGTTAAAAAATCTAAGAGTTTTGAAAGATGTGTTGTTTCTAATTCTGCAAAAAAAACCGACTTCAAAAAAGATTTTAAGTGTCAGTCTATAACAGTTTAAAAGTTTGGCCACATACAGAAAAAAATCAACTATTGGGACACCCTTTAATTTCCAAGTCCAAATAACTCATTAGCTGTTATAGCCGACATAGTAATACAGGTTCTTTGTTAATTTCAATCGTCTGTCGAAAACTGTTTAACAGTTTGGCCATATACATCAAAGTATATCAACTGTTGTAACACCCTTTATTTTATAATTCTACACATTAATACTTCTTATTTTACCAAATCAAGTAGTAGACATAATTTCTAATTTTCAAGTGCTTATAAACAACGATTTAAAAATGGACACATACAAAAAATTGCAACAACTCTTGGGACACCCTCTTATTTTCAAAATAAAATTTCTACTTGCTGTTATAGCGGATTTGGCAATGCAGGTTCTTTGTAAATTTCAAGCAACTGTCTAAATTTTTTTATCAGTTTGGCCATATACATCACTTTACATCAAATGTTGGGACACCCTTTAATTTCCAAATTCAAATTTATTAACTGCTGTTATAGCAAACTTAACAATAAAGGTTCTTCATAAATTTTAACCGTCTGGTACTTCTCTATAGCATATTCGCCGGCGAAGTAAAATAATTAATAAAATGGCTATATCTATCTCCTTTCACCACCTTTCTTCTCTCTCATCTATCCCTTTCCTAAAGAATGTAGTACGGTTGCAAACTAAGTAGGTATTTATTGATGCCTGAAGTGCTACTTCTCTTTACAAAAAAAAAAAAAAAAAAAAAAAACTGCTCAAAATGTGGACGTATAAATAAATTAAATAACTATTGGGGAACCCTTAAATTTATAATTTTTAATTTTACTTTTTGTTATTTTAACGATCTTATTAATCTACACTCTGTCGAATTTTCAAGAATTTTTCTATAAAGGTTCAAAAGATAGGCCTATATAGGGACACCCTTTGATTTTAAAATTATAAAGTGTTTTTAAAATGGGACCAGTCTGTAAGCATAACCTTTCAAATAAAATAAAAATTTAAAATCGATCTAGAAATGACTGAGTTATAGAGGCACACACATAAAAAAGCAACATTCAGTAGAATTGATAACCTCAGATTAAAAATGGTCGTTAACAGCGATATATTTTTCCGTTTGTGAAAACACATAATTACTAAAGCTCCAGTAACTAAAAACATTATTGAGAAGACTCCAAAATACCTCATCCTAGAAATTATATGAATCGGTCTAGCCCTTTGGCTGTAATTAATTTTTGTCAAGAATACTGTCCGAATTATCTATAGTGCGTTGTTACGTTTCAGTGTACTTACACAATAAATACACAAATGAAATAAGAAATAACAACAAAAAATAAATAAAAAAAAAGCTCTTTTGTAATTTAACTTTTTGTTGCAAATTAAATTTTTTATGACAAATGTTTAAACCATATTTGGTTATTAACGTCTTTGATTATTATCATTTTTTCATGGATTTTTCTTTGCTATAAGCACGTTTTAGTCATATTTAAATAATTTTGTAAAAAAAAAATAGGTTGTGACTCACTTTTTTTGATGCTAAAACCTCTATAAAAGACACATGCAAAATAAAATCAATAAATTGTTAGTTTTAAGTTAAAATTAAACTGAAGGTAGTATTTAAATAAAATACTAATAAATAATGCCGCTAGAATAAATATTAAAAAAGGTCCCTAAAAAAGACGAAGAAAAGTTGACGCGTTAAAAAAATGGAATAAAAATCTGGAACTTCTAAGCTATTTACCCGATTTTCACGAAACAAACTGCGATTTATAGAGGAGGTCATAAGCTTTTCGCCTATTGCATTTGGATACGCTTTGTTTCAGTTCAGGGTAGTGCCGCAGGGCGTCAAAGTAGGTAACCTCGAATTTGATAAATATTTCAAAGCTTATAACTTTATCAAAAGTAAACCTTTTTCAAAAGTTTTTTATTTTTAATTATCTACATAGATAGATAAAGGAAAAATGTGCTTGGAATTAGCATGGAGAAATTCGACTTTTAAATTTAATATACAAAATTTTTAGCCTTGCATATTTTTACTTTTTCACTTGTAGTATCCCTGGGGACCAAAAATTTTACATTTTCCATTAAAAGTTACATTTTGAAATTTTCTTTTAATAAATAGTACTTAAATGTAATTTATATAAAATATAGTAAAAAGTTTTATTTCATATTTTAGGGAAAATAACAGGGCAACAATACATTTACAAAAACAAAACGAATTTAAAAAAATAATAGAAAAATATACGAAAAAAATTGAAGCCTGATTATACCCGTCAGTATTTAAATCTCGACTCAGTACTAATATTTCGGTATGGGAACGTACATGCTCTCACCACTTAATAAAATTAGTTAAGGTAGATTTTTTTTTAATAAATCAGTTGTACCATTTTCTTTGAAAAATTGAGCTTCGATAGGATTGACTACACTAAATTACATAAAAATACCGCTAATAAAGACAAATTTGAGCCTTATTCGCTTAAAACTTCAACATAAAACTACTGACAATTTTTCTGTGATATAATCCGGAACTCTCCGAAAGAAATTAAAGGTATTGGTACTGTTGTCAAATTTTTCAAGCGGAATTGTTGCTAACAACTTTCGCAAGTTTGAACAGAATGCTTAGTTTCCTGCACAAAATGCATCTGATATTATTTGACAGTTGGAAAGAATTGTTGCCAGAAACATATTTAGTTACTAAACATGAAGCAAGAAACATTTCATGATTTCTCAAGAATTGAACAGAGTAAAACTTCAGCAATGTTATTTTTTGTTTATATCAAACAATTTTTTTTTTGGATTTTGATTGCATTTGCAGGTAATCTTTGTTACTAAAATCGAATTGGTATGTTAAACCTGCTCTATTTTGTGCCTGTAACGAAAATTTGGCCTAATATAACAAAATGCTACATGTTACGCGGAGCTTTCAAAAGTTACAAAAAATGTAAAAATGTAATCAAACGGCAACATTGATCTGTACTCGCGTAAATTACATTCTTAGCGAATCGCCTAAGTTTCCCATTTAAGCACCACATTTATTAATTATCAGACAAAATGCTTTTAAGTAGTTGAAAAATATTTTTTCAAAGATCCTTGAACTTTGTATTGTTTCTTTTTTAAAATCTAATTTATTTTTTAACATTTTATTACCATCATTTTAAAGTCAATTAAGCTCAAATAGTATTTAAAACAAATAATAACTTTTTACAAAATCTAAATAAGTCTGCTTATTGGAGATATCATTCATTCAATCATTTGTTGAAATTTGAAAATGCACAATGCAACACAACAGCTGTGAACCACCAATTTGTATTTTTTATTACGAAAAAAATATTAAACCAAATGCATAGAAATTTAAGTTTTAATAATTTTGAATTTTTAGTATGCAAAAAGCATTTTTAGATTTTTGAAAGGCAAAATTAAAACTTTAAAAATATGAAATGGAAAGTGAAGGTAAAATAGATTTGCATTTTACAATCTGAAAATCTTAAAAAAATAACTGCAACAAATGACCTTAAAAAATATGGTTTAAATATTGAATCATACATTGAGATTGAAATTTTTAAAATAATGTATGGAAATAGAGTATTAAACAAAAAATAATACAGAAATATGGTGCAAAATATTTGCCTTAGTATTGGTGTATTTAAATATTAAATTTCGTGGTTCTTATATCTGGATAAAATTGTAGATTGACAAAAATTTTTGTATGTGCATTTAAAGAATTATTTATTGTTAATGAATCAGGTATTTAAGCCAGATGAATTTTACTACGCTAGCTAACGTAAAACAAATAGAGGCGGAGTGCGTTAAAAACAATATAAACTAGAATTGTTCTTCTGTTCTATTTGAAATATTCTTAGAGGACTTTATAAATTTTGATGGTTTAATGATACTTATAATTTTTTTTATCCTGAAATTTCGGAAAAAGTCGACATCTACATATCAGATAAAAAACAAAATCGACAACGCTGTTCAACAAGTGAGTTAAAACAATTAAGAGTGCTTCATTTAGTTATGCCAAATCACCAAATCGCCATTCATGTAAATGTAGTTAGGTGAAGTAACTCCAATAAATAAAAAAATTATATTGGGATGACAGGGAATTGAAAAAAAGTACTATAGATATATAATTTTACAAAAATTATAATCGTCTCTTAATTAGTTAATCAAATAAATTAAATTTGTTCTGAGCAAGTGCCATTTAACTCTTTAAGGCACGGTTTTCGCATTTATAACTTTTTAAACAAAACGAATGCATTTTCAGTTAAAATAACATATTCTTATTATAAAAAAACAGAAAAACACAAATTAGCACTTTAGGTTTTTTGTAATGAGGTGGTAAGTTTCTAACCACCGTGGCGCTTGACATAAAAATATTCGAACAAAATTTAGGATCTGCAGCCAAATTAAGAACACAAAACTACTTTTGATTAAAATCGGAGAAGCAAGTCTTATTTGATTATATACAGAGGGGGTCTTTGCAGGATTTTCATTGCCATATTGTACGCACTGGATTCTTTTTGGTGCTGCATTTTGTAAATCTTCGGGATGGGATCGCTCTGGCTTCGGCATACTGTTTCCAAACGTAATTCTTTTGGCACTGATTTATTTATGATGACTTTTAAAAAAGTGATTAGTTTACATTTTCTCAATAAATGGCACGAAAACATGTTTTAAACACCCAACAATAGGTGGTTAGTTAACTGACCACCAAACCTGAAAGAGTTAAATAATGATACATAAGTTTTGTGTCCAAAAATAATAGTTTAATATTAAAAATTTCTAAAAGGGCATTATAAAATTTATTAAAGTTTTAATTTTTAATTTTTCCCAATCAGGGTTTGAATGAAAATTGCCTTATTTTCGGCTTTTGGTTTATTTTTAAATTAATTTCTTGACATTTTTAGAAAGAAAAATCATTTAAAAATGTATGCGGACGTTTTCCAAAGAAAACAAGAAAAATTAGACGCTTGCATAATAAAATGCAGCAGAATGATATGCGGCATTCTTCGCATCTATCTACCTTATGTTATGTACGTTGTAAATATCATCTATTTAACCAACTAATGTAGCGGAATCATATGATTAAACTTGCTTATAGTGTGACCAGGAGGCAATTTACGGCATTCAATATCTATCGAAATTTACATTTAAATTCTATTGAAATTTCGATCGATATCGAATGCCGTAATTTGCCTCCTGGTCATACTATAACCAACGATGAATAATTTTTTCTTAGTTTTTGGTTTGATTAACGGATTAATGATAACAATTCTCAGAACCAAAATCTTTCTAAGATAAAATAAATATGTAAGTTTTATAATACTGCTTTTTTTATCGTGAATAAATCTTGAAAATAAACTTTGGTGAAAGTAATATTAATTCACACCCATATTAATAGAGTTGTGTAGTTCATAAACTACCTAGTTCAATTGAACTTCTCACTCAATTGAACTACATGGATCGCTCTTTTCACTGAGCTTTTTTGGCTCAGTTAGTGAGCACCTTTTCTAGTTTATCGTTATTTACATTAAAACAAATATAAAATTAAAACTTGAGTGCTACCTTAAATCTTATTTTGGTACAAATTAAGCAGAAACGTCCTTGTGTGATTAGAAAATATATTATTATAAAAAAATATTTTTTTTAAATTTTAACGGTTTACAAAAATAAAGTTAAATAAATGTACATAATTACATATAAATAATCTCTTAATCGATTCTCAGTTGCTCAATTTTTCATTAGTATGGGTAAATGTGTATTTAATGTCTGATAAATATATCACAGAAACCTAAAAATTATGAGCTAAACACAATTGAGCTAAACATATCAACTGGAAGCGCTCAGCTGTTTTGGCTCACTAAGTGAGCTTAAAACTAAATGAGCTGAGCTGTAAAGAGCGCTCACTTTAAAGAGCTGATAAACCCAGCTCTACATATGAACGTGCATGAATGTTAGCCGAAAATTAAAGTCATAAGTCAGTGTACATGAATAAAATATAATTTCATGAGCTACTTCAAGTTCAATTGAACTACTCACTCAAAACATTTTTAGAAAAAAGCCATGTAATCGTATTAAAAAAGGCGAAACCGATAGTACAGAAGAACCAATATTTTTAAGCTTTCTAAGCAAAAAATATCGGACACCGTATCCAATTTCCACGTTTTTAATTGATGTATAAACATATCGAAACTTTGGCATAATTCAAGAGTTATAAGAGTTATGTAAATGAAGCTGATGATAAAGTTACAAGTGTTAATTTTGAACGCAATTTGTTTTAATGGCTTCTAGTTTTATCCAGCATGTTATAGTTTTTTTTTTTTTTTTAACTAAAAATGTATTTTTTGATATATAAATATATACTTCTCTTTCAAGTGTCATATATTAAATTTTGCTTGGAATCAACTCAACTTGTTTTGATCGGATAAAAATAACTGTTGTAGTGGATAGAAATTGAATCTTTACGAAATGTGTAGGAACATGTGTAGGAACACTTAATATCATATCTAATGCTGCTTTTTCTTTAAATAATAACAAAACCACATTTTTATTATTTACTTTGATAGCTCATTTAGATAGACAATGTTATATATTTTGCACCGATATTCAGATTAAAACTAAAAATGATCTATTAAGACAGGTAAACAATAGCATTTGGACTTCGAACCAGCCTTTGAATCTGAGTGAAAATTTATTGACAATGATATGTCAAAAAACATAAATGCGCAAATATCTGGTTATTGGCCAAAATTAAGTAACAATTATTGTTTTTTCTTTTCCTGATCAGTACTCCCTTCATAATCTACAGTTTAAAAATTTTTAAAATAAGATCAGTTGAACATATTTCTCATATAGATTTGATTTCGTAATATGAACTATGTGAGTACCTGCATAAGTTCATCTTGAGCTGTTTGTGCATGTAGCTTTCGTAGAAAGCACGACATGCATATAATGCGCTAAAAAAAGCATAGTGCCTACTTTTAGCTTAAGACGAAGAAAAAATTGATAATGTTTTTATAGTTTCATAAACCAAAATTTTCTGTCCTGTTGTGTAATATTCTTATCACTTTTTTATATAATTGAAAATGGCATAACGTGATAGGTGTTCTAAAAAGTTATTGTATTGTTTTTTTAATGCTAATCTGTAAACCTTAAATTGAAGTTTTTACAAGTCTCGTTTTTGTACAGCAACAGCTGCTTTTAATAATTTTCATAGAAGACAGTAATTTCTCATTTTTTTTTTTTTTTGCTTTAAGGGAAACTCAATCAGTATGACACAAACAAGTACAACATCACTGACATCAATTTTCATTACAAATTGAGTCATTTAATTTATTTATGACCGATGAAAGAACAATTTCCAACTTAAGTTTAAACTTCCGCATTTATAAAGATCAACTTACATCGACCGACTCTAAAGAATACAGAATGCATGACCAAAAAGAAACTCATAAAACAAAGCAAGGAAATAAAAAAAAAAACTACTGCAACTACAGCGATAAAAGTATGGCAATGTATTTTGAGAAATTATTGCGTAAAAGTTAAATTGGGTCAACAAATGTGCAGCGACAACATGAGCAATAATTTTTGCTCCTTTACAAAAAACAAAAAAAAAAACATACATTTCTGTATATTGCATACAAAAAGTCAAGAATTTTTACTTATAAGATCATAAATTATAACCATAATTGCTTTTTTATTAAAAAATAAAACTTTACATAAATTATACAATTTTTAAGGAAAAATGTAATTTTTCACTGCAAATGCTTCCTAAATACTGAAACTGTTCCAACTTAATTTTTTTTCGAGACGCGTTGTTGCTTATGCAAAAATAAATAAAATTTTCGGTAATAGCACTTCCATTAATATTTAACAAAAGCATCAAATCGAAAGTCTCCGTTTTTGTAACTTTTTAATTTTTTGTAAAAAAAAAAAATCTTTAAAGAATTTGCAATTTTATCTTTTGATTAAAATCAATTTCTCCAATTAAAATGTATTGAACGTTGTGTACTCATTCGGTGACAATTTAAGGGGCATTTTGAGATTCTGACACTTTTTACTTTTATTGTGACATCCAAATGCTAATGAACCTTTGCATCGATTTTGTTTGTGGGTACTTTCATTAAGAACTGTATACATACTTATGTACATATAGTTACATACATATGTAAATGCATGCATATTTCAAAACAAGTTTAATAAAAATTTACGTAAAATTTTTAATATTTAACAAAAGATTTAAGAAGCTATTTGATTTTAAAAGGTCTTATTTAAGAACCTTAGTATATAATGACCATAATAATTGTATACGAAGATAATGCTGTTGAGTTTATGAACAATCTGAGAGTGTTTCTTTTCAAATTTTCATACTGTTACATAAAACTTGTGATTGTCCGACCTTGCTAAGAATGTGTTATCTACGAACACTTTTATGATCTAATATCACAAGAGACGTTCTGATGAAAGATTCATCTTTAAAGATCGTTTAGTTGTATTTTTTAATTTTAATTTTAGTAGTTTTTATTTTGTTGTAGACTAAGAAATAAACACATTACTACTTTTGCCAGTATTATTCAATATCAATATATTAACTTAAGCTAAATATAGAACTTCAAATTTCTAGACCTAATTGTAAATCAAAGTTTTAATATTATTAGGAAAATAAAATTGACATTCCTTTTGTATTAAATTGTGTGTGTGTGTGTGTGTATGTGTGTGGGAGAGTGCAAGGTAGCCAGGGCTATATATCTTGTAACTTTCATTACTGTCATCAAAGGCTAACACATGTTGAGCAATCGTAGTATGTGCGTTCGAAGAGAAGCCCGTTATTTTATTAAACAGAAGATTACATTTGATGAGTTCAAATCTAACAGATCCTTGAGCAAAAAAAAATAATTTTTATAAAGAGGTCACTACGGATGAGTTTAAACAGCTCAGCTCTCAATTGGAAAAATGCAGTATAAAAATTGTGTACACAGCCTCAGTACTAATATGAGAATATCGTGAATAAAATTTCGATGGAGCTTTAAAAGGAAGGAATTTTATAATATAAGAGAGTGTGCCAGTGGCGGGTAAGAATTGAAGAGCCTTTTTGGTGAAGACTGATAATGCTAATATCGATAGAACCACAGATGTCAGCATTAGTAAATGACAAAGAATTCACAGAATTTTGTGATCTAAATAGCTGTGTAAATTTATTTAAGCACATTTAGAGTAAACAAGATATTGTAGAAATACGGTTATGGTCAGAACTACAGAGTAAAAAACACTTGTATTTGCATTCAAGCAAAGAAAAGAAAGAAATCAGTAGATTTGTTATTAAGAACTAGCAGCGGCCACGACTTCGTCTGCGTATTATTTCTAATTCTTTTAAATAAATGCAGTTTATATTGGAGGTGTAAATAAAATAAAAATCATCTATTTCGAAGTTTTTCAAAATTTTATTTTAGTGTTTCCGTTTAAAGTGTTTTAGATATTTTTTATTTGATCTCTACTATACATCGCTCAATAAGTCTTTCACTGCAACTTTAAAGTAGAAAGGCTTGTATTCAAAACTTTTTCAAAAATATTGATAAAATTATATTAATATATGGTTGAACGTATTAAAAAACCTTCAAAAAGAATTTTTTAAATCAAATATTTTTTGTTAGAATTACATTCTTTAAACAAAAAATAAAATGAATTTTATTATTTTTATAATAGTTAATAATAGTTTTATTATTTATATATTTTGTTTATAAAATAAGTGGTTGTCTTGGTGCAGAGAAAGTAATTTTAAATAAAAAAAATAAAATATTAAATTAAAAAACCATAGACAACCCATACTTACATTGCTCTATGCAACAAATGGAAAAAAATTTTAAAACATTGAACGATCTAACTGCAAATTTTATTAGTATTTCAAATTCTATTCTATTCTATTTTTTCTAAAGTTGCAGATATTATCATAATTTTGTAAACAAGCGTTAGATTTTTTTGGCCACTTTCTAAATTATTTCAGCATTAAAAGGTTTTCAGATTATTTTTTTAGTATAATCATTACTTTCGCAGTTATTGGGACAGAAGTGGAAAAGAAATTTTGTTTTTCCTAAAAACTTCAAATTTTGGATTTCTAAATATTCGCAAAAATTCGAAAGCCTCAAATAATACAAATAAAACAAACCATGATTCATAAAAATCTATGGACAAATAATAATTTTATTCCACAAAAAGTAAAATTACCCAGTTTGAAATAAATCATTATTTTTGCTGTCATTGCTTAAATTTGGTCTAAAATAAAAATCTAATAATTATATAAAAATAATTTCTACTCTTATAAGTGTAAGCTTGGCAAACCGTCCTACCATGAACTCAGCTTTATTCTTCTTCCATTTTTTTAATTTAATTCTAATCTATTTATAATTTCTCGCCTTTTTCCGCCTTAAAATTAAGTTTCCTGCTTTAATTTTGTCCATCTTTAATTGTAGTTACTTAATAAAATTTTTATTACATCTTTCATTCATCTAAAATCGTCTTTGACATTCCACTAAATAATTAATAAGTTAAAGGAATTAAATAAATACGTATCATTTGTGAAATTAATAAATAATTAGACTTTGAGAAATCAATAAAAAAGATACTGCACAAGTAACCAAATAAAATCGGCCGTCTCATTCATAAAGTGATTTTGGACAAAACGAATAATTTAAAAAAAAGTTAGTGCAAAATGTAGAAATTATTTTTGCAAAAATGACCCAAATTTTTTGTGTTAAGTTTGCAAAAAATATACGACGGAACTGTTTCTCCACTTTGTTACAAAATATAAAGATTATTTTAAAATGAAAATGCAAAATATTAACCAGGATTGGACTCCGAGTTCATTTTCAGAAAATGGTCTCCAAACTTCCAATGTGTGTATATGTAACTTTTAAGATTATAAAATTTTTCCCGATGTACAGGACACACAAGCAAATTCTACAACCTATGCTTTGGCGAGAAACATTTAATCATGTATCGCATTGCTATTTTTGTTTATGTACTAAAAGCGGTTTTGGAAAGCATAAGAAATGGTTGTACCCAATCACTTCACCCGGTGGCTTTACGCTTCCTTTTTTACATCAAGATAGAATCCCATATCCTGAAAATCCTTGTGACGTATTTAGTGACGAAGTTTTATCGTTACCACAACCTTTATATTTGAGCATGTGGAGTACAACAGATGGCCAAAATCCGAATCTTTTCAATCAGTAAGACCTAACAAAACTGAAATCTGCGCTTCTAACATCCCGCTTAAGGAAGTGATACATGTTAAAAAGTGATGTAAAGTCAACTGTGTACCGGCGCCAACATATGCCGTATTCAAAGTTTTATACAATAAAAGATAATATCTGCTTCTGCTACAACATTAATGGTCTTTTTGAAGAGCTCAGCACTAAAGAAAGTCTTAAGGCCGTTTTTTTTTTAATCTTAAGCCATTTCGGGCCAACCTACACTACTACTACATATTCGTAACAAAAAACCATCAATACCTATTGCACATGCCGTGAATATGATGGAAACATACAAAGTTATGGCCAATTAATGAAAATTGACTTATTTTCGGCTTATTGGTTCATTTTTAATTTAATTTCCAAACATTTATAGAAATAAAAATTATTTACAAATGTATGCGGACGTTTTACAAAGAAAACAAGAAAAATTAGACGATAGCAGAATGAAATGCAGCATTTTCACTAATTTGTAAAATCGATGGTTCAAATCCTGATTGGGAAACAATTAAATGTTATGGTCAATTTTTAATAAAAAAATATCAATTATAAAATCCACAGTGTGTTGCAACTTGAAGGTTGTTGCAACTTGAAGGTTGTTGCTATTTTACGAGGTCTCCAAGGTGGTTAAACAAAGTATTGCTGTTTTCTATGCCTCTGGGGTAGCCGAGATCGTAATGTGCACTATATGGAAAAGGATTGGCCCATAAGAGTGCAAAATGCCAACGTAATATCCTACCTTGATAAAAAAAAAAGGAGAATGTAATATTACCACCTCTTCATATAAAACTGGGCTTAGTTAAAAATTTTGTAAAGGCGCTGTAGAAAGTTTGATTGATTGTTTCCAAAAATTTCAATTGGAAATGTTTCTGATGGTCCTCAAATTGCTTCAAACTGCTTCGAAGCAGAGAGAAAGCTACCTGAAATTAATTTCAACTAATTGCTTCCAACTTTCTAGGAAACATTAAGAGTCCAATTTATGAAAAAATCATTAGTGATTTGCTCATGATTTGATAAATAAAGTTTAACAAAAAATTTTCTTAGTTAAATTCTTATTTTAATTTCCGGTGTAAAAATATCGCTAAGAATACATTTCCTACATTCGCATTTGGATTTTTTTTTTCTTTTCGGAAAGCCTTAGCGACGTAAGTGACGAGCATGATGAATGATTCCATCAACAACTTAAGTGCATGGAGCAACGTTATGAGGGCCTATGGAATGAAAACATAATGGAAAATTTTATTTGTCAGTTATTGTCATTACATTCTGCTAAGGTAAAATGTGTCTGCAAATTTAGGCAATGACAGCAAAAAAATGTTTTATACAAAATTGGGTACTTTTACTTTTTGTGGAATAAGATAAGTATTTGTCCATGGATTTTCATGATTTATATGTAATAAAAGTGGAAAATATTCGAGGTTTTCTTAATTTTGCGAATTTTTAGAAGTCGAATTTTTTTTTACTTCTGTCCTAATAACTGCGAAGGTAATGATTATACTAAAAAATTATCTGAAAAACTTTTAATGCTAAAATAATTTAGAAAGTTTTCATGTTCTGCCCAACAAAATCGAATGTGTGGTTTCAAAGTTATAATGTACATATTATAAAATGGTTTTATCACAGAAAGGAGTAAATGTTGTTTAAAAATGTGTATAAAACTTCAATAACATTAAAATTACTTTTTCAAAACCTCTCCCCTTTTTTAATACCGAATGGAGCTACCAGGCTTAATTCAGATATATTCCACTAAAGAAAAATAAATTTAAACAAATTTATTTAAATAGTGAAATTTATAAATCGTAACAGCCCCTTATAGAACTCGTTGTTTGAATACTTTTCATTTTATCTACGACTGAAATAAACAGAACATAATTATTTATACATTTTTTATAGCGTTTCTTGTTTGTGTATTTTGCAGTAACCAGATCATACAATTTTACTAAAGATTTTTTTTGTCAAATAAATGTATGAAAAAAGCAATTTTCAGGTTAGTTGAAATTTTAAAAGCGCTAAGTATTAAATGACAATGGGAGTTGCAAGGTAAAAACATTAAAGTATAAACTAGATATTGAGCTATTATTGTGTGTTTTTGAATACAAACTTTTTCCAATGGTTTACTAAACAAAAAGAGCTTCATAACTATTGTAAACTTTAAACCTTAAATAGAAACTTTTTACGAATAAGATCGTTAGAATTATATGTTATTACTTGTTATTTTAAGCTCTGCCCTAAAAAAAATCTTATAACTCTCTATGTTTAATAAAGGTGCCCTGCAGGTGTCGCAGTTTCGATAAGCTGAAAATATAAAAGCAAAGCCATTGTAACTAAAAGTCTTTTAGTGCCCTCATACTTCTTTGTATTTGAATTATTTCCAGACGTTTGCCACATTTAATTAATATGCATCTGTATTTTTTTCTTTAGTCTTATCGCATCTTCGTTTTTGTAGTTGTTTCCTATTTAAGATAATGGCAAATTAAACTTAAGACTAACGCACTTTTGTATTTTCAATTTAAATATACTGTAGATTTATTTCTTCCTTTTCTTCGCTATGCGTTCATTCCTCTTGTTAATATAAAAAATTTATGAGCAAAGAATATTTAAATTTAACAAACAAAATAATATGATGAGGATGAGGCTTTCTTATCTTTGATTATACAGTACGCAGAGCAGTAGTGTGCTTCGAGTACTTTCGTAATAATCTTGGTATAAAATTTTTTCTTTTACTTCCACGAACAACTGCCACCACTGATCTATCTAACTAATAAATAAGCATGTACATATGTAGAAGATCTTTAATTGATATAAATAAAAACAAAAGACTGTCTGTGTAAGGCGCAAAAACGTCTTTGCCACATACATTCATATATTGTTGTAATTTTAAATAGAAACTTCTGGATAGTTGTTAAGCATTTCTGATGAGCCTATACTGACCATACATGCAAGCAGACAGACAGATAGATAGATAGATGGAAAGATACGCGGTCTTTGGCATTTTTAATTAGTTTGTTTTTATAAAGTTTATTATTTTATTATTGTTTTTAGTGTCTTACAACTTATTAGTCTATCCATACAATTCGAGTCAAATGTTTTTTTTTTTTGTAATAAGAAAGACGGGACCTAAAGTATAGCAATAAGAAGGCAATTTTAAATGGTCCTTTAACTTCACAAAAACTAAAAAAAACAAAAACAAAAATATGAAAACCAGTGAACAAGGGCCTAACTTTAAAACGCTTTAATTCTTAATATTTGGAAAGTTGATTCTAAGTAAAATAATTTAAGATTTTTGTATTTAAATTTGTAAATATTTGTTCAATTTAGAAACAGTTTAATTGTACAAATTTCGCTTTAACATTTTTTAATATTCTTGTTAAAAATGATTTCTCTCTTTCTATGCACAAATTCACAAATATTGCTTGTATTTAATTATTTATTTAAAATTAAAGTTATGGATTTTCTTTCTTAGATTTTAAAAAATCTTAGATTTTAGTTGTTAAGACATCAGCATTATCACTTTAACCCTAGTTGTATGTCTTATATCGTGAAGTTTATCATACTATGTTAACTGCGATATTGATATTTATACCCTTAAACGCAGGTAGAAAAATTTTCTCTTTTAATATATTTCTTTTAATTCTAAAACGTTCTTGATGAAGGTGATTTCGTAAAAAGTTCTAATATTTTAAAGAAATTTATATTTGTTTTAAGTTTCCGGTTAACGTTTATTTTTATTTTTAAATATTCCTATTATTATGCTTTTAGTAAAACTTAAGATATTTGTTTAATAGAAATATGTCGGTAAACACAAACGGAGCTAAGTCGAACTTTCGCGATTCGTCACAGATGTTAAATGTCATAGTATCAAAAGTAACGATGTTTATTTTAAATTAACATTTGATGTTTTAATCTTTTCTATTAATTTTAAAATTATACGTTTTGGGGCCCTTTTACATGAGAGCCACGATATATTTTTTTATATAGAAATTTTTAGTTTTGAAGAGTTTTTGATATTTTAGTAAAATTTCGATTCCTTTATAAATGCGATTTAGTTCAGGAACACAGAAGGCAAAGTAAACGATATTTCCAAACAAATTTGACATCGTGTAACAATAACGCCACTAAATAAAATTTATTTATTTTCTTGTCGGTTTTTCATACTCTCTTAGATTGTGTCTTTTACTCAAATAATAAGATTGCCACAAATTTTAAAATTAAGCATATTTTGTAGGAATTTAAAATAAAATAAAACAATTTAATTAAATTTTAAAAATTAAATAAAAATGGATTTATATTAAAATATAATAAAAGAGGTTTAAAAATGTAAACCTACTTTTTTCATCTCGTCAATTGCATACAAATTTTAAACAATCCCAATGAGTACCTTAAAGGATGATCCTGTTTTACATACCATCTTCTAGTGGCTATTAGAAATGATTTTTTACTTTCAAACAAAATTAAAAAAAAACAATAATAATTAAAAAACAGGAACGTAAAAACAAATTAACAATGCCGTCGGACATACATACGTAACTAAATCTCTGAAACGACATAAAGTTCCTTTACCGTCGTTTGTTGTGTTTCTACACATAATGTACTATTTAAATTTTTCATTAAATTTTTACAGTCTAATTCATAAATGTACTTTAAGAGGTCATTATATATTTAATAAGCAAAAGCTGAGAAAAGAGTATTCATAAACGTTTAATAGCCAATTAAATTTTTTGTAAGCCTTTAATAAACATCAGGTTTTTAATGTAGCCTTTACCCCACTTTAAACTAAAAATAAAATAAATTTTTTTATTAAGATATTTTGATTAAAAGTAAAAGTTTTTTCTGGGGTAAAAAAGTAATTTAAAGAAGACAATGTAAAATGACAAAATGTTGGTAACCGATATTTTCAAAGTTACGTTTCGCTAAAGTGTTTGTAAATATATTGGGATCAAAACTCCTATCAAACGCCATACATACCGCAAACACATTCTTAACCCATTATGAACCAATAAGACTTTCATACATTTAAAAAATGAAAAACTAGCCCTTAAATCTTATTTAAGCAAGGAACCTTGAATACATATATAGCTTTGTATGTACAAAGGAGCAAATTTTGTTAAACCAGACGAAAATATTTACAAAATTGATAAGCAAAAGTTAAGAATTTAATTGCTTTGCAATGAGCTAACATTTTTTAACTTATTTTTGTAAGAATCCTAATAGTTTAAGTTTTATAAAAATATTTCCTATAATACCCAGACTTGCCTAATTATACTAAGAATATTTAAAATATTCTGAAAATACTCTGAAAATCTAAGGTTCCGTAGATTTTCTACTTAAAATTACTTTTTCCTAACACCGGGTAACATTTTATTTTATTTGCTGTTACTTTAATAAACTTGATTTTTTTTATAAAATAAAAATTATATAAAACAATTTTATTCAAACAGTGAGGTATAAAAACGTAGAGAGCTCGTTAAAGAACTCAATACGCGAACACTTTTCAAAATAAACAAAACTTATTTATGCTTTTTCATTTCTTGCTCGTGTATTTTGCAGTAACCAAGAATATTGCTTTTCCTAAAAAGTTTACTATTTTGCGTAAAATAAATACAAAGCGAAAACCACATTCGGTTTTTAGGTTAACTGAAAATTGGTTTTTAAAAGCACTAAGTGTTAAATGATAATAGGAGTTGCCAGGTGAAAACGTTAGATTGCTTAAAGCGGGGATTAGATATTGAACTATTATTGTGTGTTTTTATACAAATTTTTAAAAATGATTTATTAAACGAAAAATGTTCAATAACTATTTTAAACTTCAACCCTAAAATAGGAACTTTTATGCATAAGACCTTTATTATTTTTAAAATTCCTTTCTCTTATTTTGTAAATATCTGTTTTATTTTATAATCAATATTTTACAAAACTTAACTCGATGCCAATAGCGCCTTCGAAATTCGTCCTAACCCGTTCCTATTAAATTCAGTGTAATAAAAATAAATTACAATAAAAATACAGAAGTCAAAAGTCAATCATTTCAAGTTTTTAATCAGTCTGCCTTTCATGCGCATCAATATAGTTTCTGTTTATTTACTAGATTTTAGTTGTGGTTTTTTATTTTTTATTTATTTATTTTGTTTTTATATTCAAGTGTTCCTAGACACTTTTCTGTTGCTTATGCTTCATCCTATAATCAATTCTGACCAAATATTTGATTATTAAAATAAATTATTTTGTAAAAACTGGTCAATCAAGCACTGGGTTAAATTGATAAGCTAAGAATAGATACATTTCAGTTCAAGTGGATGCTCAGTAAATTGGAAAAAGAAATTATATTCAATTGGGGTTTATAGCAAATAAATAATCTTAATTCAGTTTAAGCTTGCATAAATTTTATTCTCCAAACTTCTTAAGAAAGAAAAAATTATTAAAAAATTTGTTCGTTGATTTTTAAAGAAGAATTTGTAATGTCAAAAATTAAAAATGCTAAATTTTTCGGGAACGCCTTTGAGCAAAATTAATTTATATTTTATTTTCCTCCAATTTTATACCTTTCACCACAAAAATTGGACAAATGGTATATATAAGATTGTCATTCCGTTTGTAATTTCTACAATATCCATTTCTGATCAATAAAAGTATATATATTCTGTTTTCTTATGCAAGGCGAAGTAGCTTTAGCGATGCCCGTCTGTCTGTCAGTGCTGAAACCAAGTTTGCCAAGGTACGAGATCAGCTAAAGAAAATCTAAATACGCCACTCGATCAGAAATCGATATCGAAAATCAGCAAAATCGGTCCATGTCTTTCGAGGTAGCGGGCAAAATATGGCGCGTTTCTCTAAATTTTCCATATCATTTTAAACTATGAAGTACCTTCAATCAAAATAACAAATACATGCGACGATAGAGAAATTAAAAATAAGAAATAAACATCAAGTGAAAATTTTGCTCGTCATTACTTTCCGAGTTATGGGCCTCTCAACTTTTCATAGATAAGTACGATTGTGCACCATATTTTTAAAGATATTAATATGGGTATAATTTAAAAGCTTTTAGAGAAATGTTTTAGAAAATTATAAAAGTTTTTAAAAAAACTCATTAGAAGCCAATAAGATTTTTGTGTAAAACTATATATATTACTTAATCAATTTGAAAATTTATTATTCGTAATCTTTTTTAGTTACTTTAATCGTGCTTGATTCTTCCAAATATAAATATTCTCATGAAATATTTATTATATAAAACTAAAAAATTAAATGTATTACTGGGGGAAAAGCATATGCATATGACCATTTCGCTAATTCTGATATAGATTATATGTGGATTCAAAAAGACAATAAAAACTCAAAAATGGTTTATACAAAAACACAGCAAACATTCAGCAACTACTTTTATTTTTTTTAATATTAAAAATTTCTTGATGTTCTCATATTTGAAGAAATCAAGCACGATTAAGGTAAATTAAAGTATTTTTTTTTTATTGTTTTTAAATTCTATGATTGTAGTTACTTTACTAAACTAGATTTACATGTATGGTGCAGGGTTTATAAGATTCGGCATAGCCGAATATAGCACTCTTACTTGTTATTTTTAATGTCATCATGAATTTCCTTTTCAAAACTTTTAACAATTTCACTTTTAATAATTGTATATGCATGTTTGAGAGTGACTATTTTATTCCAACTAAATGTCACCTCTCTATTATAAATGACCAAATTGTGAGCCATTAAAAAAGTCATCACAAAAAATTAAGATAAAAACTTGTTAAAATGTTTATGACCAAAAGTAAAATTTTTATGAGATCTTGCTAACTAAAAAAACTCCTGCGAAGAAACACATAACGCGAAAAACTTTCAGCATATACATATACAAATATATCAGAAATATCAGCAGACAAAACAAAATTTGAAATTTAAATTTCATATCGCAACAGAAACAGCAGTAATAAGATTTGTAACATCAAGCATGCCATTTATATTTAGGAAAAATTCACAACGTAGAGCAGCAAAAACTGACGTTATTAAGAAAAAAGTAGAAGTCTTATTGCGAAGAAATACATTTTATGGGACTTAATTTGAAGATAACAGTTGGTTTCTTTTTTAAGTTTTAGTGAAAAGAAAAGTAAAATACACTCAGTAAAGTATGAATTGGATTTTTTGAGTAGGGAAACTCATTGGGCCAAGATTTTTATTATGATTAAACAATTTCGGTTGGTATTGCAAGGCAAGAAAATTTAAATTAAACAAGTAATTGTATGTAAATCTATTTTAGTAAAGTAACTCCAATTCAGAAGACAAATAAATATTGGTGTGACAGGCAATTAAAAAATAAGAAAGAAATTAAGTACTGTATACGATTTTACATAAAAATGTCATCGCCTCTTAAGCATTTAAAAAAAAAATTTTATTTCCTTAAAGATCTCTTCAAAAACTTTTAAATAATTCTGATATTGATATCCTAATAAATATGGTGCACAATCGTACTTTTCTATGAAGAGTTCAGAGACCCATAACCCTGAAAATATGGGCAAGCGCTCTTAATAGCTTAAGGCCGTGTCAGATAAAACTTTGTCGCTTTGCGTGACGTTTGAGAAAAAGCCTAAAACGCAAGAGGTATGTCACAATAAAAACTTTAACAGTGCTTAATTATTGTTTGTTTACGTAAAAAGTGGATAGTAGTTTTCATTGCCTCTATAAGTTTTTCTTCCATAATTTTCTATTTTTTTCATTTATAAATACATCTTTATTTACATCTTATGTTTTAATATAAAATTACAATTTTCGAGATTTTATCTTTAGATATTGCAGCGAATTATGTTGATAATCACAGATCTTAATTATTCATTTTTTAATTATAACATTATGCAAAGGAAAATAGGAAAAACCTTTATCTGGAAACAAATTTAAATAAAGTTAGAAAATATACATGTATACAATAAAATTATCTAGGGATAACAAACGTATACACATCATTTTCCATTTAATAAATTTTATTTTAGAGCTGCCATTATGCCGATTGCATGCATTCCCGTATCAGTTGATATGAAGAATTTTGAATTGATTCATGGTATTTATTGTTAAGTTTTTTTATGAAGTCGATAATTCGCTCATAGCCAGTTTCATTGTGAAGAAGTTCAGTTGAATATCTCCAATTTTTGTTGTTTATGATCTTTAGACATTTATTTTGTATAATTTGTAATTTCTTCAAATGAGTTTTTGCTGCATTATACCAGATGGGACTTGCATAGGTCAACGTTGGTCTAATTACACTCTTAAATAATAAATTTTTGTTTGTAAAGTTAAGTGTTGATCGTTTGTTAAGAAGTGGCCATAAAGCTCTGATAGTTTTTATTGATTTTTTACAGATTTCGTCTATATGTTTAGCAAAAGTTATTTTTTTATCGAGGCAAACTCCAAGATATTTGACTTCGTTTTTAATCGTCAAGCTCTCATTTTGGAAATTTAATTGACGATTTGGTAAGCGTTTCGGAGATTTATTAAAGGGAAATATAATAGCTTGCGTTTTAGCAGGATTTATTTTTATTTTCCACTTATAAAAGTATTTGGTACAGGCAGAAAAAGCCTTTTCCATTTTCTTTATTAGTGCTTTGGTGAGTTTACTAGATGTTATGAGAGCGGTATCATCAGCGTAGTAAGCGACTTTAATGTACGAGGGGGCAGAGAAATCAGATGTGTAAATTGAATATAGTAATAGTGACAGTATTGAACCTTGTGGTAGACCAGCAGTAATTTGCTTTGGAGACGAGAACGTTTCGTTAATGGCAACTACAAACGATCTGTCCGTAAGAAAATCAGCAACAAGCCTGCATAAGTATTTTGGTAAGTTAGCTTGGAGCAATTTGTAGATAAGTCCGTTGTGCCAAACGGTGTCAAATGCTTTTTCTATGTCTAGAATTATTAAACCTGTAGATTGTTTAATTTTTTTGTTGTACTTTATAATATTTGTAATACGATTTATTTGGTGAACTGCACTATGTTGTTTTTTAAACCCAAATTGTTCACTTGCTATTATGGATGTGTTTTCAATAACACTGCATATACGATTTTGAATAACTTTCTCATATAATTTTCCAAGGTTACTCAATAAGCTTATAGGACGATAACTATGTGCATTACTCTTGGGTTTATTTGGCTTAGAAATAGCAATAATTTTTGCTTTTTTAAAGTGTTTCGGAAAATAGTTAAGTTTTAAGCAGCTGTTATAAATAATTAATAATAATTTCACACCCTTAGGAGGTAGATTTTTAATTAAAATGTTGGAGATTTCATCAAGTCCAGGAGATTTTGATGATTTAAGGGAAGAAATTAAACAATTTAATTCCTTTAGCGATATCAGTGTTAAATTTTCAGAATATGTGTCTATTGCTTTGAATTTATTGACCTTGGAATTTACGGTTTTATCAATAGAATGTTTATAAGTGGCCGTAAGGCTGTTAGATGCAGAAAATGTGTTTGATAATAATTCTGCCTTTTCTTCATCAGTATTAATTTTCACATTTCCTTCTGTAAGGTGTGAAATTTTTCTTCCTTGTTTACCCCTTAAAGATCGGCTTATTCTCCAAAACGATTTGTCACCAGGTTTCAATTTTGAAAGCATGTTTTTCCATTTTTCATTACGAAGAGAATTTATGTCTTTGTTGATAATATTAGTCAGCAGTTTGACACATTGCTCGTAGAAGTTTACATCCGCTGGGTTCGTTGCTCTTTGGCATCTTCTTTTAAACGTTTTTCTAGTTGTTATTAAATTTACAATATATGCTGGCAAAACTGTCTTGCCACGAAGCTCCAATAGAGGCGTGCAGTTATTACGAGCTTCTAGTACAATTTTAACAAATTTGTTTATATCAACGTCAATTGAAGTTTTTGAATTATAGATGGGTGTATTAATGATAATTCTATTATTAATTATATTTCTAAATGCAACCCAGTCTGTAAGTTTGTAGTTGTAGTGCCTCACATCTATTTCACTTACCGTTGAATTTGCAATTGTACAAACAATAGGTCTGTGATCTGATGGAATGTCGTATTCGAGCACATTTATATTGATATTTAATGAGATATTGCTTATTACTAAATCGATAATTGAAGCATTTCTATTTCTTTGAGATGGATAAAAAGTTGGACTGTTGGGATAATGAATGAAGAAGTTATTTGACTGTTCAAGACGAAACAATACGTTCCCTGCAGTATTATTATTTACACAATGCCATGCAGAATGTCTTGCATTAAAATCGCCTAGAATAATGTAATCTTCATTAGATGAAGTTAGTTTTAAAATATCACTTGCAAAAGTATTTTTATATTTCGGTGAATATGCGGTAAAAATAATTAGATCTCTGTTATTAATTTTTATTTTAATTGCTAGATTTTCTATTCCTAGTGTATTTTCAATCGGAAGCACTTTATGATGGACCGATCTGCGTACAATTAGAGCTACTCCTCCCCCTCTTGAATCTTGTCTATCGTTGCGATAAATTAAAAAATTTTTAAAATATGTTTTGTGTTGTTCATTTAAATGAGTTTCATTTAAAGAGGCAATATGAATATTTTCTCTTTCGATCGTGGTTTCAAATTGAAGTAAATGTGAAAAGGTAGAAATGCCATTCGCATTCCAATGCAAAATTCTTAAGCCATTGTTGTTATTATAAACCATATGCATATTTGACCATTGACATTACAGTTTGAATTTGTTGTATTTTAGTTGTGCATTTTTGGAGATCACTTAATGCTGTTGTAAAAATATTAAAAAGTTCATCTATACTAAAGAGATCATTATTACCTCTCACACAATCAGCATATGAGAAAGTATTACGATACGTGTTGTTGTTGGGTTTGTTTATGGGGAGATCATTATTAAAGAACTGTGGTGAGCTATGTTTATTATTATTGTAGTTACGTGTATTTTTCTTTGTTGCTTTAGCTCTTGTTTCTAAATAAAGTGATCGAAAAGGGCAATTAATGTCATTTGCAGAGTGAGCTGTACGCTCTTTACCATTTTTTTTGCAATTAAAGCATGAAAATACAGCAGGTATTTTGTTTTGGTTCTGAAATGGGCAATCATTAGTGTGGTGCTGGTTGGCACATAACATACATGCTGGGAGGCGATTACAATGATCACCACCATGTCCATACATAAGGCAATTCCAACACTGAGTTGGGTTGTTGTTTTTTCTTGGTTTATATTTTTTCCAAGATACTATTATATTACATATTGAAGATACATTACTTAGTGATTTTGGGTTGAAATTTTTCCTAGCAAATTGAACCTTATATACAGAATTGTTTGCTGAACTGAACTTTGTGTTAACTTCTGTTATTGACGAAGGTGTTAAATTGTAGCCTTGAATATCATTTTTGATATCATCAATACTTATTTTAGGAAGTCCATACAGGAATACTGTATAAAGGCGATTCTCTTTCGAGTTGAATGTGTGGAATTCTATTTCCTTGTCCAGTAAATTCTTTTTGCATATCTCGTAAGAATCAGTATCTTGAGTGAAAACTTTAGTTCCGATAGATGTTCGTTTGTAAATTGCATCCTTACCCAACAATTTTTGGAGATCACTTAAATTAATTTTGGCATCGACTACCAATGGTGGAGGTTTTACTGTTTTGTCTTCAGTTAAGTTGGATACAGGATCTGTTTCCATATCATTAAGTTTAGCTAGTTCGCTAAATCGATTTTTTGATGTTGTTGCTATGTTAGGTAACAAACCTATTGGAAGATTCAATGACTTTTTTTGTCTTTTCATATTTGATTTTTTCAAATCTAAGTTATGAGATTTGGCCCCCGGGGCCATATCTACTTTGCTATGCCTGCAAGTGTTTTGTAAACTGACACACGCGAGAGTTCAATATGAACAAATACCGAGATTACAAAAATAAAATATATTAAATTGTTTTAAAATTTTTAAACGTTGACTTGCTTGTTTGTTACAACTATCTGCTATTCAGTAAGGTTCGACCGTACTCTACGAGATCAAGCATCGAACTGGCCATAATTTTCTAAAAAAAATAATAAAGGAATAATTTTAAATAAAAAAAATAATATTTAAAATACTTACCTCTTTTACGTTCGATTTTGCCAAAAATAATATACAAATGTATAGCAGAATATTGTCAAAGCGCGCTAAAAGATGAATGTTGCCCAACTTTGCGCTTTGCTTTGCGTTAAAAGTGCTTTATGTGACATATTTCAAAGAAGTTCCTGCATCTTATCTTAGATGTCAAAGCGAATTTGCAACGCAACGCAAAGCAAAAGTTTTACCTGACCCGGCCTTTAATCATTTTTAAAAATTTTTAGTATTTCCTTAAAGATCTTATCAAAAGCTTTTAAATGATGCCCATATTGGTATTTAAAAAAAAAAATTTAAAAATTTCAGAGGCGCGTAACTCGGATAATATGGGCGAGCGCCAATTTTTTTTTCTTGATGTTTTCTTCTTATTTTTTAATTCTCTATCACTACATATATGTCTTTTTTTTTTTTTTTGATCGTAGTTACTTCAATAATTTGAGGTAAGCGTGGTATTTTGCCCGCTGCGTCGTAGGACATGTACTGATCTTGCTGATTTCTAATAGTACCTTTTTTAACGCTATGCTGATCGATTGGCGTAATTGAATTTTTCCAATGGCAAACTTGATTTCAAGTAAGGGAGTCATGTGCTATGAAACAGGAAATAAGAAAAATGCGCTTAAAATCTGAAATATAATTCAAACATTACAGACATTTTTATTCGTAGAATTCAAATTTAAAGATTAAACACAGTTTAGCAAATTTGAGCATGGAGAGTTCTGACTCTCTTCCAGTTACATGGCAAGTTAAAAGCATTAAAAAGAACAAGCAGCCCTTACATTTTGATCAATTTTATTCACAACTTTGTCGCATATTTTTTGTGGGTGTTATAAATAGAAATAATATCCAGCCACCTATTCTGTCGTGGCGCCAATGATCAATACATGTATGCAATGATTTGTGTTTAATTATCTTCCGATAATTGCAGTGGGAAAGATCTGTTTTGCACAAATTTTTTGCATAGTAAATTTTATTGAATAAAAGAATAAAATCTACAACAATACTTTGTGAGCTTCACAAAAAAAAAAAAAAATCCAATAATTGGAGTGTGCAGGTTTTGAGAATTGCGAATACAACAGTTTTAGCTGTTAGTATATTGACTACCTCAAAAGATCACCTGAAATAAACTCTGAGTCGCTGTAAATCAACTACATTAAAATTTCAATTATTTTTGCTTTTTAAATTAACGCATAGCATTTGTTTCACTTAACCCCATGTTTATAGTGGGAGGCTCAAAAAATCAGATTTTTAGGGTGTTATCTGATAATAAATTTGTTTTATGGATTTATTTCTATGGATATTTATATTACATTTCAACATTTGAGGGTATATAAATATAATATAATATAATTCTTGCGAAAAAGAACCGACATCAAAACAGATTTCATCTGTCTGCCTATAACAGCTCAAGTGTATGGCCACATAAATTAGGTAACATTAACTATTGGGACACACTAATATCTCCAAACTTTATAATTGTTCAACTGTTCAATAGTTTGGCAATATACATCAAATTGCAGCAACTATAGGGTCACTCTTTAGTTCAAATTATATACTTGCTGTTGTCTTAGATTTAGCAATCAGGTTCTGTGTAAATTTCAACCGTATGTCTGTAACAGTTTGCCCATATAAATCAGATAATATCAACTCTTTAATTTATAATATAACATTTTTATGCTTCTTATTATACCAAATAAAGTAGTGGACAATTTGTCTAAAATTAAGGTGTTTTTATACAACGGTTCAAAAAATACGGCCATATAGAATAAATTACATTAATTTTGGGAACACCCTTTAATTTCTAAATTTAAATTATAAGCTTCTTGTTAGAGCGGACTAAGCAAAACATGTTCCTTGTAAATTTCAGCTGTCTGTCTATAACGGGTCAAAAGTCCGGCCACATACACCATATTATAAAAACTTTTGGGACACCCGTTTATTTCCAAATCCAAATGTTATACTTGTTGTTATAGAGAGTTAGTAATACAGGTTCTTTGTAAATTTCAATCGTCTATCTACAACTGCTTAAAAGTATGGTCATAACCCAAATTAAATGAACTATTGGTGCACCCTTTAATTTATAATTTTAAATAATATCAGCTGTTACTATAACGGTCATAGCAATCGACATTGCGTCAAAATTACAAGCGTTTATAAATAACGGTTCAAAAGATAAGCCTATATAAGTAAATCTACAGTAATTATGGGACACCCTTTAATTCATAAATTTAAATTATAAACTTGTTGATATAGCGGACTTAGAAATACATGTCCTTTTTAAGTTTCAGCGTTCTGTCTACAACGGCTGAAAAGTACGGCCACACACTTGAAATTACATCAACTATTGGAACACCCTTTAACTTCCAAATCTATATTTTATACTTGTTGATATAGCGGACTTACCAATACAGGTTCGTTGTAAATTCCAAGCGTCTGTCTATAACTATTAAAAAGTATGGCAATATACATTAAATTAAATGAACTATTGGGGCTCCCTTTAATTTTAATACTTGTTACTATAACGGCCACAGCAATCGACATTCTGTCCAATTTGCAAGCGTTTGTCTATAACGGTTCAAAAGATAGGCCCATATAAGTAAATTTACATCTATTATGGAGGCACCCTTTATTTTTTAGATTTATTTTTGTATAATTTTTTGCTTTTGGGAGCTATAGTAATACGCGGTTATTTTAAATTTTATAGAAGTGCCCTTTAAAATTCATAATACCCGTAAAAAATATGTATGTTGTATGGGGACACCCTTTAATCTATAAGCATAATCTATCATATTACCAAAAAATTTTAAATTCGGATCAAATTCGGAGGCGCAAAGATAGAAAAAAAGCAACATTCCGCCGAATTGTATAACCTCCTTCTTTTTTTGAAGTCGGCTAAATAGAGATCAAAATATAAAAGCTATACTTGAAATAGAAAACCTGCCAACTAATTGTTCAGATAGTATGATAATCTCTGAAGCAATTTTGTTACATCTGCCTGTATTACAAACATAAGTCGGCCAATGTTGATATTAATCATATCGCACAAAAGTAGATAATGTAGTTTTACAACTCATACGAGATGTCGTTGAACTTAATGAAATTTCTTCGCTGAAGTTTGAAGTTTTTATTCCCCGTTTGCAAGACCGGACCGAACAGTTAAACCAACATTAAAGCGATTTGTATTATCGTAACTAAGGCTAAATATGTCCACATGTTTAGTTTTGTTGTTACTGGTGTAATTGTCTATTAGATTTTTTAAATAAGAATTACCTATGGCCAACCTAATAACTCCAGCTCCAACATTTTAAGAATCCGTTTCCTAAACTAAATCGAAATCCTGTATAAAGATAAATGAAAATTACTTTCGAATTTTTATTACAATCTGCTATTATAAGTCTTACGCTTTTATTTTAAAGTTTTCTTGTCTAACTTATTTACTCACAAGGTATTTCTTAAATAAAAATATTGATTATTTTTTCAATATTTCGCCACACCATGGGATGGCATAAATTGGATTTAGACAATATTACGAAATATGGTCGAATGTTGTATTTGATTTTAGGAACGATTTACTTTACTTTTTTAAAAATTTGTTTGATATACGTTTACCTGTGAATATTGTTGAGTAACTAAGGAGGTTTTTTTTCAAAACTTGACTATTTCACATTCAACAGATTTTTTTTTTTTTAATTTGTTGTTTTTGTCTTTTTGCGACATTGAAATGAAAACTAAGAGAATTCAAAAAACTAGAAAACACCAACACAAAAAGACATTATAATAAAATGCATATTTTTTTCAATAGTAGATTATTACACTTTAAAATACATTAGCAAAAAATTGATTTTGTTTAGTTGCAAAAAAACGGAAAAAGTGAAATACCAGAAAAGTGAATATCCAGTTTCTTCTAACACTTTACATAGCTATTGAATGACAAATAATCTTGTCATCTTTAATATTTTTTCAAATGGCGCTTAAAAAACTAGGCGAGTCAATAACGAATGCGTATGTTGTAGTGATTGTCTGTCAAGGGTGTTTCTTAAGTATTACGTTTAACCAATAATAAATTAGTTTGTTGCCTTAGATTTTAAAGGCAGAAATGAACGTATGAGTCATTCCATTGGAAGCCATTATTAACTAAAGCTCACATACTCCAAGATTGAATTAAACTTTGTAGACAAGTTTTCTACTAAACTCAAAAACGAAATACATTTACTATATCAGAGGCTTCAAATGTCATCTTAGGTAAGTAGCCTCTTATATACGAGTAAAAGATTTGGTGGCCCAAAACAGTAAACCGCAAAAAACGAAATTATTTTTTTTTGTGTAGGACCGGAAATGGTGAGTAAAAAATAAAAATTTTAAAGAATATTTAAAAAATTTGAGCAAAATCTTAAACAGGGCAGCAACGAGTCTAAGTTTTTTGATATGGAATATCTCATATTTATTTAGTTACATCTTTATTTACACAATTTGATAAAAAGTGAATACTAAAATCAATTTTTAATTGCAGAAAAAAAAATAAATTTATTTAATTGTTATTCAATTAAAATAACAAAATAAGTGAATGGCATATGATGATGTATTTATTCGTCACCAGTTTCACAACTATCATGCGATTGCATGTGCAAGTTGGTGCCTCTATCTGTCAGTCAGTTTGTGAGTCAGCAATCCCATTCCTCATCTACTTGATATTGATTAAGGTCTTTTCTGTATATATTTTTTTCATAAAATTAATTATAATGATGGTAGCAGCCAAAACGTCAACAGAAAGGAGGTAAAGATGACAAAACAACAAAAACACTAAGCAAAAATCGTATTGAAAAATCGTGGTATTGTAACAGCTAAACAATTCCATCCTACGCAATAAGTATACAACGATAAGATTGCCAAAATATGATAAGCAGAACCCGATCGTATTTGGTGGTTCATAAGTTTACTACGTACTATGCATTTTTCCAATACTTACTAACCGCCAATTGAAATTCAAACTGTGCTAAACAAGTCATGATGGTTTGCTTGCTTTCTGTCGTTGTTCCATTCATATAAAGCGGGTCGTTTTCGTGTGAACCTTTATTAATTCAAATAAATATATGAAAACATATTAAAATAAATTATTTATAGCTTGTACGGTGGAATAATAATTAAGTACGAATCAGGAATCTATACTATTGATTAAATATCATTACTCCCATTTGAATTTTCCGCTTTTCTTTTGTGTTATTTTCCTCAAATGTATTTAAGAATTAAAAAAAAACAATAAAAATAAAATAAACATAAAACATAAGGCTGCAAGAATTTTTTTTAATTATTAAATATTGAAATAAATTGCTGCTTGCCCCTGCTTTGTTGGTTTGACTGGACACTGTTTTTAGAAATGGTATTCGACTTGTATTCGAATCACGGAATTTAGCTTTAAGATGAAGTAAACTGATCTAAATCAATAGAAGGAACAGGTAATTGATTCTTTCTTCTTAAAAAATTTATAAATTTTTGTGCGTATCAAGTGTAAACTTCAAGCAGTGACGTACTGAAGTAATATATTAAGAAGGGGAATAATTCAGTTTAGACTTCCACTGCTCTAAAAGCATTTTAATATTAATATGGTACTGCAGCGTTTAAAAAGAACTGGTTTGTATTTAAGTATTTCAAAATAATCCTATAAGAAGAACAGTTTTTGAAAATTTTTTAACTTAAAAGAACTTTATATTGTTTTTATACCCTTCACAACAGGTGAAAAAGGGTATATTTAAGTTTGCCATTCCGTGTGTAATTTCTACAACATCTATTTTCGAGCCCATAAAGTATATATATTTTGAGTTCTTATATATAGCGATAA
This sequence comes from Gymnosoma rotundatum, assembly GCA_916610165.2. NCBI lineage: Eukaryota > Metazoa > Arthropoda > Insecta > Diptera > Tachinidae > Gymnosoma > Gymnosoma rotundatum. Next base: position 82,916,434 of record OU744336.1, read on the forward strand.
CCGTCTGTCTGATCTTGTTCGTGTTCCTACCAACTTTTCCGAAGCACTAGATGAGAAAACTTAATATGCCAATCGATCAAACGTAGTTTCGAAAATTTTGCTATTAAAAATCAGCAAGACCGGTCTATATCTTTCAAGGCACCGGGTAAAACACTACGCCTTTTTCAACTTCAATTTTTTTTTAAACTTTCCTCATATAACTGCAGGTAGTTGTCTATAATTTTTAACCGACTTTAATCATTCCTGCGTGGATTGATTTTTTTTATTTGAAACGTGATGCTTATAGAATGGTCCCGTTTTAAAAGCAGTTCACAATCTTAAAAATTAAAGTGTGTTCTCAACCGTAAGGGTACCAGGTTAAAGTAAAAACGTATATTGAGATAAATGGGCCTATCTCTTGAACCGCTATAACAACAAGTGCAAAATTTGGATTTGGAAATTATAGTATTGTTACGTTTTACCCTTTTAGAACACGCAAACGTACGGATTCTTTTGATTGCAAATACCACTGTGGCTTAATTCTGTCTTCGAACTTTATGGCTTTCTCTGGCTATACTTCTCGATCCTACCGGTCTTGTGAACCCTTGGTCTCGTATTTATTTAACATGCGTTATCACCACAAACGCAGCTATCCACGCTACACTACTGTGTTACTCCGGCGAGACATGAACTGCTCGATGCCTTGTTTAGTAACCTTAACCATCCACAGACATCTCCACTACTCCTTTTTTCCAAGCCAGTCATCCCCTTTTAATCTAATAGCCACAACACACGTCTGCCATACACTGTTGTTATGCTGTTACATTTCCCTGCTCTAACCGCTACTGTTCTTACTATTGTTATAAAGGGCTTCTTGACAATTATCTCTTACTCCTTTTATTAAATTAGACGTCTTCACTAAACTTTCTGCTATGGCTTCACACAATAAATGTCTTTTGCCTCTCGGGAGGTTTGTACTGCTGTTTATTAATTTTAATTGCATGATAACAATTATTATTTTTTTTGTTGCACGCATGTCCGAATGCGGTATCGAACTCAGGACCCTCTGTTTTGCAGTACGCACCTCTACCAACGCAGGCATTGAGGCTGCTCCTCTTTTGTTAGCTAACTTATATTAGCTTATTCACCACGCTCATACGGAAACAACTACAGGGGTTGCCAGATTTTATTATTCGTAACAGTATGTAATTGATAAATTTGACCAGACTGTTGCAGGCAGATGTTTTAAGTTACAAGGAACCTGTATTGCTAAGTTTGCTAGAATAACAAGTATAAGATATTGATTTGGAAATTAAAGGGTGTCCAAATAGTTGATGTAATGTTATGTATGTGACCAAACTTTTGAATTGTTATAGACAGGTAGCTGAAATTTACAAGGAACCTGTCCTTAACATTCATTAACATATATTAACTATGGGGGCACCTTTTAATTTTCAAATAGTAATAAAAGTTTAAATTACATATATAACGGTTCATAATCCAAACTTTATACTTGTTGTTACAGCGGACTTTGTAATACAGCTTCTTAGCTAATTTAAACCGTTTATCTACACCTGTTCAAAAGTATGGCCGTATATATCAAATTAAATCAAGTATTGGGGCATCCTTTAAAAATTTATACTTGTTATTATAACGGTCTTCGTAATCGGCATTTTGTCCATATTTCAAACAACAGTTCAAAAGATATGCTCATATAGCTCGCTTTAATTTTTAGATTTATTTTTCTATTACTTTTTGCTATTGAAAGTTATAGTGATACTGAGTTTTTTTTTAATTTTAGCGTGGTGCGCTTTACGGTTCATAATAGGCCTAGGCCCATAAAATTGTATATTGTATGGGACTGTTTGTAAGACGGGACCATTCTACAAGCATAGCCTTTCAAATTAAGAAAAAATTTTCAAAATCCGTGCGGAAGCAACGTTCAGTCGATTTAATATCCTCGGTTTTTTTGAAGTCATTTAAAAATTAAAATCCTTTAGCACATAGACATGAATGAAAAACAAAACTCCTCATCTCTTAGTCACCTCACAACGGTTATTCACAACCGCTTTAGCTATTCAAAAACGAGACCAATTTTGTAATCGTTGTTGACTAAAATTTGTGTATAAAAATAAACCAATTAAATTGCCAAATTGGATTTAAAGAATTCACTTACGAATGAGCATTTAGCCTTTAGTCAACAAATTGAAAAATCCATTATAATTAAGCTGCTAAAATGTGCAGAATACCCGTGGAGAACAAAAAAGTCAATTATTTGAACACTAAATTTATTTGAAGCCTCAATTTTTATGCTTTATCGACATTAATGTAAAACAAACATCTCACCGTTTCCCTTGGAGTCAACTTCAAACGTAACATCATTCTTATTTAGCAACATTCACAGCTCCTCGGCTACGTTAAAGATGTCTCTTAGCGTCACGATGTCAAATTTCAAGGTAATTTAGGGAAAATAACATGTTCCTTACACTTAACAACTGTCTATTGTTTTTCTGACAGTACAATGTATTATGACATTAAGTTTGATTCAGGTTTTATAGATTAAACAAAAAATAATCAAAAACTTTTCGTCCATTATTTAAGTTCCGCTCCTGTAAATATAACAATTTCGATTTATTTCTCCAATTTAATTTCTTATTTTTATTTGAGTAAAGTAAACGAAAAATAAAAAATGCTGATGGTACCCGTAAGTTTATGCTGGCAAATATTTGCATTTCTTTTAATTATCTTAACGCAGTGATCAAAACGATTTAAATCGAATTTCTTTTTGTTAGTTTTTGTGCGCTGTAGTTTTTGTGAAAAATTTTGAAATTGTATTTTTTACGTTCGCAACTACATATGATTGTAGCACACGGTTTTAACAAGACACAAAACCAAACTTTGTATTTGCCTTTGTTTTAGTTATTATGTTTTCATTTTGAAAAACAAATCTTTTATATCATTTGATGTTGGCTTTATGCTGATGATGCCCTAACATAAGCAAGTGTATTGAGTTATTGTGTTATTGGGTATTTTCTCAGCTTACTACTGATAACTCTTTGTTGTAAAGAAAAGTGAAATTATTGCATTGTTACGTGGAACTAAAGTTTTTTTGTAATTCAAAAATCTTCACAACTGTAGCATCGTTAATTTTAGTCAGAAGGTAAAATATGACAAAGGAATATTGATGTTGCAATAAAATTTTAGTTCTTGTATTTAGTTTTAAGATATTACAGGTACAGTGAGCAATAATAAATGGGAAAGAACACAATACATTCAATATTTTTAAAACAAACTGAATTTAAAATTAAAAAAAATGCCGATAATTTATTTTTCTTAATTAAAAGCTTAAAAAGAAAGTTGTTGAAAATTTAAGTAAAAGCTTTTTTCGTGTTGATATCATCAATTGTTAACGTGAACTGGAAAGTTCTCAGTAGATTTTCAGATAAGCTAAGAAACATTTTTCCAAGTTAATATTTAGTTAGAGAAATTAAGAACAGGGGGTCGATTCTGGTTCTGTGAAAATGTGAAATGAAAAGTTTTTTATGTTTTCATAGAGTTTCCGATTCTTGTTTAGTGAAAAAATGATAAATAAATTCAAATGTTTTCATATGAAAAGAACAAATGGAATGAAACTAACTGTTTTCACAATTTCACAGTAATATGATTCTTGTTCTGTGTAACAGTGAAAATAAGTGTCAAAAATTTTTCATTTATAACGTATTTTTACACTTTGATTTAAACAGTGAAAAATGGAGAAAGCCTTAAGAGGAAAGCGCGCAAGCGGAAATCAAAAAGAATTTTTAATTAATTATTTAGAAGAAAATTTGGACATTGCCAACGACAAGTATTAATTTTAAAAATTAATAAAAATTATCTTCTAAAAAATGCATATTTACAGATTTGTAACTGCGGATGGTGCTAGGCATAGAGAGGAAAAGTGGAGGAAACTAGCGGACAGTCTTAACGCTCTTGGTGGTACCCAAAAAGACGGTCAAAAATGGAAGAAGTATTGGAGTGATTTGAAGTAAGTATATTTTTTGCACATTTGCATTTAAATTAATGTAATTTTTAAATAAAATGCTAGGCTCCATACTCGTGCCAAATACTTAGAAATAAAAAAAAAGTGAGCAAAAAAGTGGGATTAATGGTTTAAGTCGCCTAAAAGCACTTTTGCCTCTAGAAGAGCGCATTATAAAAATCACCACTGTGGAAGCGGTCGATGGAGACGGAACACCGGAAGAAGGTTTTAAAAATTCTTGTTTGGAAAACAATGATGGCAGAAGTTGTGAAGAAGCTGCAATTATTGTCCCTGACGTAAATGTAGAAGAAGACACTCCAACTACTTCTGCGCCTGCAGTTACTGCCACTTCAACTGAGGCACCAACGCGTACTCGAAAAAGAAAGCAGCAACACGACTCCCTTCCTTTAGCTAAATTTTTTAAAATGGACGAAAAAAAGCTAGAGGAATTAAAAATTGCTAACAGTTTGAAACGCGAGCAAATTGAAGTATTAAAACAACAAGTGGAAGCAACAAAACTTCAAACGGAAGCAATTAAGTGCAATACGCAAGTTAAAGAAAATCTCGTAGAAACGATGCAACATCTTATTAATATGTTAGTTGAAAAACACACAAAATAACACATACACAACTATGAACACATATCAAAAAATACTAGTATGTATGAATGTGGTAATTGTTAATTAGTATAATTAGTAGTTTTTTAGACAAATGAATTAGTTATTTCAGTTATTGTTTTTTATATATTTTATTTTTAGTTTAGATTTTGTTAAAAAAAGATATGTAATTAAAAAATTAAATACATGCACAATATATAAATTAAAAAAAAAACATGTTGTACGGTGAAATTTATGTTTGGATGCTAGTAGAAAATACATCTTGCACAATTTGCAAACGTTGTCTTCTTGCAACACTTAATATAGTAAATGATGAAAAATTATCAGTGGAGCTAACATTTACTTCAGTTTCCTCAAAGTAGTCCTCATATATCTGCGGTAATGGAACTCTTTTACGAATCAAAAAGTTATGCAATACTAAACAAGCATTGATTATTATTCCTGCTTTTGGAGGGCTATAAAAAAGTGTTCGTTCCTTTGATAGACATCGAAATCGACTTTTTAATATACCTATGCATCTTTCCACGAGAGCTCTCGTGGTCTTATGAGCTACATTATAGCGCTCTTCAGGGACACTTGATGTCGCATTTATTGGTGTCATCAACCAAGGCTATTAAAAATATATATAAAAATCGTATTTTTTTATTAAAATTAAGCTAAAAACATACCTGCAATGGATAGCCACTATCTCCTAGAAGCCAAAAGTTACGTTCGCCTGTTTCGTAAAGTTCTTCAAGAAAGTTGTTAGCACGAGAACGGCGCCACACAAACGAGTCATGTGCAGTCCCACCAAATTGAGCATTTGCGGCAAGAATAAGATAATCGGCATCGCAAATAATCATTAAATTTTTTGAATGTCCACCCTTTCGACAATAATACACGTGCTCAATTTCATTTTTGGTGCTGAAATTTTAATGTGCGTGCCGTCTATTAGCCCAATTACTCCAGGGAATTGAAACTTCTCCATAAACTTTAATTTAATCGACGGGAACTCATCTCGCTTTGGAAATTTGATGTACTTATGTGCTATTTTATTTAAAGCTATAGCAACCGCACACACACATCTGCTTACTGACGTCTGAGACAACGCAGATAAACTATCTTGCCCCACACTTCTTTGGAAGCTACCACTTGCAAAAAAACGTAAAGCACTTAATACCATTACCTGACTTGAAATAGAATGTTTACGGGACGAATTTGGCAAAAATGGAATTAATTCGTCGATTAACTCCAAGCGCAATACTTTTGGAATCCGATATAAATCAACAAAGTGCTCCTCAGTCGTCATCTTGAACGGATTTTGGCCATCGCGCAACGTGCGCCTCAAAACTCTCAATTTATTCCTATAAAATGTAAATGTTTGATAATATACTCAACATTTCTGATGTAAAACTTTACCAAAACCTTCTTACCTTTGCTCATCTCGAATTTCTTTCGATAATTCAATTAAAACCAATAATCCTGACATTTTCTTTAATTTATTATTTTTTGTTGACACTTGATCAGAAGACAAAGTAGATACGTAACTACTATCGGCGGTAAAGAATATAAGTTTAGCGACGTCTTAAAGTAAACTTAGAGCCGCCTACAATATTTGCTTGTTTTATAATATAACAATATTTTAATAAATTAACCACTTATTCCAAAATTGGCTTAACTCAAAGAATACTGTGCGACTTGAAAAAATAAGCATAAAAATTTGTAAGTTAAACAGTTTTATTTGAAAAAATTATAATCTACTAAACGCCAACAAATAACTCGTCAGTCTAGCGCAGTGAACAGAAAAAAAATCGTGAGGCGATCGTAACCTAAGTTAATCCTTGATAAAAATTTCACTCTACCCACGATTTGTTGGAGTTAAGTACATTATCCTTTTTTCAATAAAACTGCTTAACTTACAAATTTTTTATACTTATTTTATTTTAATTTTTACTTTGTTGGGTAGCTTTTACATGGTTTTAATGAAGAGGAGAGAAAATCCGTGTTGTGGACCATCTGAGCCTAAGTAAACAAAATTTTTTTAATTTAAAAATTGTACAATAATTGCTAAAAGAAAAATGGTATAGAAAAAATTTTAGAAACAATACATGCTCCTCAAGCAGTTAAAAAAACTCGTTTGTGGCTTAGAGCCGTTTTAAAACTGCTAAGCTTCGATATCTGCATTTGACTTTTACATTTTATTAACATTGATACAAAAGTTTCACGGCTACAATGTAATGAAACACTTTTTCATTAAAAGAACGAGAATCGCAATTTGTGTAATTGTGAAATGACAATATGAAAAGCTGTTATGAAAATGAAAATGAAAAGTTTTTTTTCATTTCACAGTTTCACAGAACCAGAATCGACCCCCAGGTCACAATCTTAAAAATTAAACTGTGTCCCCATACAACATACGTGTACTATGAAACGTAAAGGGTACCACTTTAAAATTAAAACATGTAAGAGGGATATATTCGGCTATGCCCTTTACTATTAATGTAAATGTAGTTTAATAACGTAACTCCAATCAAAATCAAAATGTTTAGTTTAGCAAAGTGACTTCAATCAACAAAATATATATTGAGGCGGGAGAGAATTAATTACGTGGGCGCTCGCCCATATTTTCCGAAATTTTCAAATTTTTTAAAAATGTTTAACCCCTAAAAGCTGATGCCATTTGATGTAAAATTACATATATATATGTATATGCAGTACTTAATTTGAATACCCTTCATTACAAAAAGTGAAAAAAGTATATAACAAAGTTTGTTGTTCCGTTTGTAATTTCATAGTATCGAAAAAGTTGTCATTGGAAATCAGTTATATCGGTCCATGTCCTTCGAGGCAGCGGGGAAAACACCACGTCTACCTCTAATTTTTTCACACTATTTGGAACAATAAAGTTATTTCAATAAAAAAAAAAATAAATATATGAGAGGATAGAGAATAAAAAAATTAGACACAAAAAAACATCAAGTGAAAAAATTGGCGTTCGCTCATATTTTTCGAGTTACGGGTCTCTGAAATTTAAAAATTTTTTAAAATATCAATATGGATATCATTTTAAAGTTTGTGAAGAGATCTTTAAGGAAATACGAAAATTAAAAAAATGCTTAACCCACTAAGAGCCGATGACATTTTTATGTCCAATTATATATCTGTAGCACTTAATTATTTTCTTATTTTTTAGTTCTCTCTCAACCCAAAATTTGTTTTTTGATTGAAATCACTTCACTAAGCTAGAATTCTTTCAAATGACGTGGAAAATTGACATGGACCGATATTGTTGATTTTTGTCCCATAGTTGATATTATTGACCAATATGGATTTATCTTTTGAACCGTTATAGTCAAAAGCTAGCAAATTGGACAGAATGTTAATTTTATTTTTGTTTTATTTCATTTACTAATTTTACTGCTCATTGTACTTATTCGTGCTTAACATGTGACATTTTATTAACACCATTTTTTTTACTTTATTTATTATTGGTTGCCGAAGATTCAACGAAAATCCAAATACAAACAAAGTTCATTTACATAAAAACTTTATTTTTTAATATTATTTTAATGCGATTTTCAAGCATAAAGTGTTATTTCTGTGTAACCAAACATGAATGAATTTTATTAGCGTCTTAAGTAAAAGTAGTCAATAAGTGACATTTACGGTCAATAAATTTTGTAGAAAAAGTAATGAAAAAAGTATAAACTATTAATATTGTTGCCATAAATTAAACTATTTTAAGACTGATAGTTCCTGACATTTTCATTGTTTATACAAATTATTGTTAAGATATTTGTCAATATTATTCGGATTATATTGACTGAGAGATTTTATTTGCTGGTTATTTTTTCCTGATTTACGATTTGACAGAGTTTTTGTTTTTTTATTGTGTATTTTTTTTTTTCTTTTTTGTAAGTCATATTAACTTACATATTGCAGAATCAAACTTGTTAACTGGTGAACTAAAACTTTTGCTAATGTATAAAAATTAAGAAAATTACTTTTTTATTGTCTCTGGATAGAGGAAAATGATAAATGATAAATAATACCTGTACTTTCACTTTACGTAGATTTTTATTATTTAACTGTTTCCGGAGTTCTCTTAACGCATTATGCCCTGCCTGAAAATAATTTTTTGTATGAAATTCTAAGTAATTTTCGATTTTTTATTTTTAGAATTAAAGATAATTTGAACTTTTAACAAAAATCTGTGTTTAGAATTTAAAAAGAAATTTCTTGCCAAGTAATTGGATTCTTGAAATTTCAATTTCTTTCATCAAATTTTCTTTTAATTTTCGTCCATGTCAGTTTGCCAAAATTTGTATTTGTAAAGTTGATTTTTTCGAAAGACAAGACCACACAGTGATCGATTTTTTTTATCAAATTGTTTACGAAATTCGCAAAATGAATACAGTCTCCAAATCTTCTTATTCAAAATCTTACCTCCAGAACTTCAGAGACGTTTTTAGAGGAAAATTATAATTCTGAGTCAAAAAATATTTAAATATTAAAAAAATATATGATTTGTCAGTTGTTAAATTAACCTTCCATCGATTCTAAATGAAATAAATTACGAATTTATCTAATTTTTTGTATTGTTAAATTTAATTTGACAGCGCGTCCAAATGTCATTTTATTTCTTATTATACGCTTTTTAAAAAAAAATATTCTTTTCCAAATAGAACACCCTTTATTTTTTGCAGTTTTGTAACTGTGAATGTGATAATATTTTATTGTTCACGTTTCTTGTTTGGCATAAATGAACCAGACCAACACGTTTCTACTACTTTAAAAAGAAAAAAAATCTTAAAGTTGTTAAATTTGATAGTGTTAATATCACAAATCGTTATTCTAACGGGTATTATTTAGTTACAATACCGAAACGGTTTAACGATCATCACCATACACTTAGATACATCACTAACATTAAGTTAATGTATTCTGCATATAAAAATGCATGCAGACCATATTCAAAGCTTAAGAAGATTTTTTTCTGCAGATTTTAGATTTTCTGGAAGGCGTTTTGCTGCCAAAAACAAAAATTTCCATAATAAATCCAAAAAAAGTATAAGAAAAAAACAGAAAAACCTTGTTGTACCGAGAACATTTGCAATGGTTACAAATTCATTGATTATTCACACCAGATTCCACTAACAGATAGAACAAGTATACATATGTACATGAATCGATTTATGTGGTGTAAAAGTTAGTTCCTGGTGTTTGTTTGCAAACAAGATACACTTTTTTGTTTAATTTCCTAGCAAATCGGTAACAAAGTAGCACTCATGTATTAGCAAGTCAATTTTGTTGGACAAGATTACCAAGAAATCTTTATGCTTTGAATTCAATTTTGGCAAGAATTTGAACTGAAAACCTAATTCTGATAAAACAAATTGTTTCTATATACAGACATGCAAATAGCACATTACGATTAACAACAAGTAAGAGAGCTATTAGGTTTTTTGGCGGAATATGTATTTTTTAAAAGAAATAAAGATATTTGGGGTGAGCTTATTTTCTTTATTTGTCACCTTGGGGTGTGATCTGCACTCTCCTTCATTAAGGCATCTAAATATAAATGCGAAAAGTAAGGTTCTTTGTAAGCCAAAATTTTGCAAAAAGCAATATTCTTCAAAAACATAATTAAAATAAGATGAATTCTATTTGTTCTATATCATAAGATATTAAGATTATATATATTGACAATAAGTTGGATTTTCAATACCAAGTGAGTAGCGTTATTTCTAAAATTTCATTTACTTTGAAAAAGCTATATAGGCCAATTAATGTTACGAAACGTGTGGCAATATCTTTAGGTTTGCCAATGTTTACATATGGAATTGAAATACTTCCTGATATGTCCCAGCAAAAAATTAATAAAATATGGCTTTTTTTTTAATGGAGTAATACGTTTTATATATGGTCTCCCTTATAAAGAACATATTCCAGCATATGTAGTTCCTACGTTAGGTTCGGACTTACAGAGCCTTATTGATCAACGGGTTATGTTACAATTTTACAAAATAGTTAAGTGAAGCAAGCCTTTTATCTTTTCGAAAAATTTAACTTTGGTCATCTTTATTGATGAGTAGATCTTTTACTGTAAGAGTATCAAGAATTTGGAATAATTTGCTTCCCTATGAAGTTCGGCATTTTTGAAGGTCTATTGACGAATTTAAAAACATTTTGAAAAAGTACTTATGAGGTAATTTACTGTTACCAATTTGGTTTAATGTCATCAAACATCACTTTAAGAAACTTCAGCATTGGTGCAAATGTAGTTAATAAATATTAATATTTTATACAACTGTTATTGCTATTTGAAATACTGAATTATTTGGCCTATTAGGCTTAAAATGTATTGGAAATTAAAATATAAATAAAATAAAATAATTCTTACGAGAAAACCGATTTCAGTTTCTGTCTATAACAGTGTAAAAGCTTGGCTACATATGTACATTAAATTTACTATTGGGATACCCTTTTATTTCCAAATCCAAATTTTATGCTTGCTATACAGCGGCCTAAGCAATACAGGTTTTTTGTACATTTTAAACGTCTACTTATCAGATTGGTCCTTCATAACAAATTACATCAATTATTGAAACACCCTTTAATTTATAATTTTAAATATTTATACTTCTTATTATACCAGACAAAATATTGGACATTCTGTTTTATTTTCAAGTGTTTCTATACAGTAGTTCAAAGGATAGGTCCATAAAGAACAAATTACATTAATAATGTGAACACCTCTTAAGTTCTTCATTAAAATTATTTATTTTATCTTATTGCGACCTTAGCAATATAAGTTTTTCGTAAATTTCAGCATTTTATCTATAATGGTTCAAAATTTGGTCACTTACATCAAACTATATCAACTATTGGGATTCAAATTATATCAACTATTGGGACACCCTTTAATTTCAGATTTTATACTGCTGTTATTGCGGACTTAGCAATATAAGCTTTTTGTAAATTTCATCCAGCTGTCTACAACTGTCCAAAAGTTTGCACAATTTTCAAGCGTTTGTCTATAACGATTCAGAAGTTAAGCCCAAATATGGGGACGGACACCCTTTCATTTTTAGATTTAGTTTTGTATTTCTTTTTGCTATTGGGAGCTATAGTGATACGTTTAAGTTTATTGTGATAGATTTTAGAATTTTAAAGGGGACTCTTTAACTACAGAATGCAATTTCAAAATTGGTTTAGAAATAACTAAAGTCTGCGGACACATACATTTGAAAAACAATATTAAGATGAATTGATAGCCTTCTTCATTTTTGAAGTCTGTTAAAAATTACCCAATAGTGTAAATGTGAAAAGTGGGATTTAAAAAAAAATTAATTGTTTAAGAGTTTACAAATATTTTTATGCATTTTCGGATTAGAATATAGTTTTTTATTTGACCTTTTTAATTAATTGTATTTTATTTATTTTACAAGCAATAGATCTTTATCTTTAAATATATTTTTTGTCAATATTTCGCATCTCCTCTTCATCAGAACAAACAAATATATGTATATTTAAACAAAAAATAAAAAAACAACAACAACAATGTAATAAATGTTTTTTTTTCAAACTAACATATTTCAAAATATAGAAATTTATGTTATGCACTGCTGCAAATAGCTCACAACATCACACGTGACGATCTTGCATTATCAGTTCCCGCTCTGTGTCGATGTTTTGTGGCAAAACAACCAGCTTTGGAAGATCTTCACGGAATTCATCGGCGACGGTACTACGAATTTACTATATCACCAAAATACTGTAATTTTTGGTTCTTCAGCGACAAGGAACGCAGTGTATAGACACATTCTTGTTAAAATAATCCACGTCGAAAGTTGTGTAATAATTCAACAAAAACCTTCTCTTGAAATTTCCATTTGTTTTGTCCAAATGATTTTCTCAACTTACTTTAAACAAAACATTGAGCACTTCTACATCAAAACGTTGTCAGTATGCTAAAAAATGTTAAACTTTATTATAGTGTGTTGCCAGATTTAAGCTATAGTAGCCTAAGTATATTTTCGTATTAAGAAAAGCTCCGTTTAAGTTTTGTACCGTCTGTGAGTTTAGTATTCTCTAACTTTTATGTGTATTTTTTTTATATATTTACTAGAAAAGCATTAAGAAAAAGTATTGGCAAAATAGATAATAAAAGAAATTTTGTCTCTTAACTAAGATTTATAGAACTAAAATAAAGCCAATTTATTTTTCACTTCAAAAGTCTTTTTGACAGAAGCTAAAGTAAATGGAAAAATTTATTTTTGGAAACCGGGCGAGATATACTATAATCGAGGTGTGCAAAATATTGATGAAGATAACTATCTACAAGTGAAATGTTGCAATATCGATTGAACTTTCTTTAACTAAAAGTTACAAATAAAAAGCAAAATAAGAAACAATCTTAAACGATTTCTTGTGTTCGTTTTTTTTTAATTTTTAATTGGTCTGTGAGACAACAATGCAAGTACAAAGATTATAAAAAAATATATTCAGATATGTAAGTGCTTGAATTCGACAATAAGAGATTTTAAATTATTGTGGGAATTAATTCTAGTTAAAAACAAATAAGATTGCTATATTTGGCTCTGCCGAATCTTTAGTACCCTTCACCATCTATGTAAATCTAGTTTAGTGAAGTAACTCTAATCAAAAAAGCAAATATTGGGGTTACAGAGAATATAGCACTCTTACTTGTTTTTATTATTTTTTATATTTTCTTTCGCCTCATTATATATTGTTACGTTTTTCCCTTTTTAGCAGCAAACGTACGGATTCTTTTGATTGCAAATACCACTAAATTCTGTCTCCTTTTACTTTATGGCTTTCTCTGGCTCTACTTCTCGATCCTACCGGTCTTGTGAAGCCTTGGACTCGTATTTACTAAACATGCGTTATCACCACAAACGCAGCTATCCACGCTACACTACTGTGTTACTCCGGCGAGACATGAACTACTCGATGCCTTGTTTAGTAACCATAACCATCCACGGACTTCTCCACCACTCCTTTTATCCAAGCCAGTCATCTCCTTTTAATACAGTAGCCACAACACACGTCTGCCATACACTGTTGTTATGCTGTTACAACTTCCGCGCGCTAACCGCTACCGTTCTTACTTTTTATTGTAAAGGGCTTCTTGACAATTATCTGTTGCTCTTATATTAAATTGGACGTCTCCACTAAATTATCTGCCATGGCTTTGACACAATAATTGCCTTTTGCCTCTCGGGAGGTTTGTACTGCTGTTTATTAATTTTAATTGCATGATAACAATTATTATTTTCTTGTTGTACGCATGTCCGAATCCGCTATCGAACTCAGGACCCTCTGTTTTGTAGTACGCACCTCTACCAACGCAGCCATTGAGGCTGCTCAGCTTTTGTTAGCTAACTTGTGGTTTTGTTATTCTATAAACAGAGCATTAGTTGAATAAACTTATTCACCACGCTCATACAGAAACAACTACAGGGGTTGCCAGATTTTATTATTCGTAACAATATATATTTGATTTTTTTTTCTTTGTTGTTTGGAGTTACTTCACTTGACTAGATTTGTTCTCTCAATCGTTATGGGTTTGGAAATGGATTTTGTCGAAATGACAAACTTAGATATACCTCTTTTCCACTTTGTGTGGTGAAAAGTATAATAATTGTTATGAATAGCTTTTAACTTAGCTTAGGTTTAATTAAGAAAAATAATTAAAACATTTTGGTGATCATTTTAATAAAAGACAGGAAATAGCACCAGCAGAATGTAATACGCCATTTTCTAGATCGCTACATTCGTCGTCAGCATTCTTTGTATCTGCCTGCCCTAGGTAGTCTACGATATAAGCAGCATTTATTTAACCAGCTTATTTGATAAATAAGATTAGAAGGAATTTTCATAACCAATCAATTTTTATTTGGTTAAACGAAGAAAATATGAATTTAGTATTTTTGAGAGCTCATAATCATTTGCTTTATGTAGATGGAAGAATTAATTTTTTTGTTTTTAAGATTATGAAAAAATTAAATAGTGGGTGTGGCTAGTTAAACAGTACACCTCAACAGATGTCCAGCGTGTAAAAATTACTTAAGGAGGCCAATATTTTGTTCGTTGTTTATTAGTTGCTTAGGTTGTTTATATAGTTCTCATTTAAAGGGTTTTTAAAACCATTACAGGATGCTTCCAAACCAGCAAATTAAAAACCCAAACACACCAAACAATTTCCCAAATATTCAGGCATCTTCTGAATTCCACACGAAATTTTTAAATTATATTTTTTAAAGCATTGTTGTTATAAAATAGTTTTTTACAAGAAAATTTATTATTTGGAATATTTTTTTTTAATTTACTTCAATCGTGCTTGATTCCTTTAAATATAAATATTTCATGATATTCTCATGAAATATTGGGCGGTGTAAAAATATAGTTTTAGCTAAAACTAGCAAATCTTAAGTTTATACTAATTTTGAGGTGAATAAAATTTTCAGATAAAGCTAGTGCTTTTTGTTGCCTAGTTCAAGCTAGTTTATCCAGCTTTTGCTAAAAATGTGTGTGAATAAAAACTAGCAAGTACTTAAAATTACTAGTTTTAACTTCAATTTTTTAAGCATGTTATTAAGGTGCTGGATATAAATTTATTCTTGGTTTATTCGTCAAAAAGTGCATTGTTGTTTATTATACCCTTCACTATAGGTGCAAAAAGGGTATAACTAAGTTTGTCATTCCGTCTATAATTTATAGAATATCTATTTCCGACCCCATAAAGCTTATATATTATTTGTTCTTATACATAGCGAAGTCTATTGAGCATTGTCCGTCTGTCCGTCCGTGTTAATATTGATCTCAACTTACCCAAGGCATTAGATGAGCTAGAGAAAATTAAATAAGTTAATCGACCAGACATAGTTTCGAAAATTTTGTTATTGAAAATCAGCAAGACATATGTCCTTCGAGACAGCGGCCAAAACACCATGCCTTTCTTTTGCCATATCATTTAAAACAAATCTAGTCTAGTTATGGGACGATAGAGAATTGAAAAAACATCAAGTAAAGAAATTGGCGCTCTCCCATATTTTCTGAGTTAAATATAATTTATGCTTTTGGAGCATATCAAAAAAATTTGCACATTTTTTGTCACCCATCGTGATAATTAATAATCAAATCAAACTTATTTTGTTACCAAAATATTTTACTACAAATTTTGCTTAGAATTTATAAGAAAAAATGTTTTTTTTTTAACACAGCGGCAACTCTCAAATGTTTTTATTTTCCAGTACAAGCTATCACATCTCAGTACTAGCAACCTAGCGAAGATTTATTCACACTTTTTGTAGTTTCTACTTTTCAGCCTTGCTAGTACTAGCTACTATCTAGTATAAACTGCCTTTTTATTAACTCTACCCATTTTTTATATAAAAATATTTGTTTATATTTGAAGGAATCAAACACGATTAATATAAATAGTGAAAATTTCGTGTGGAATTCAGAACATGCCTGTATATTTAAAGAAAATTGCGCTTTTAATCATTTAATTTTTATTACTATCAACACGTGTTTTAGTCATTCATTTAAAGTTCTGGACATAAAGTGAAGATGCTAATAAAACAAATAAAAAAAAAATGCAGAAACTTTCTTCATAGCAATCATCGTTCAAGATTGCCATCTACGTCAAACAGAACACACACGCAATTTGACAAAAAACTCCATAAAAGTATTGAAGAAAGAAGATGGAATAAAATATCATCCAACAATCACAAAAAAATATTAATAAATAAAATAAAGAGTGAAATTGATTTTTATCAACACTAACGATGCCGCAGCAGATATTGCGTTTTTACTTACAAAATGATAAATATTTTATTAATCAACAACAAGTTTTGAATGGATTTTATTTCATTTGTTTCGGTAGCATTTTTGCTTCTTCTTACTGCTTTTCTTTTCTCTTTCCTAGCACTTATCAAAAAACAAATTGAAATTAATTAAAATAAATAAAATGCCAAACAAGTTTAAATACTAAAATTCCACGTTAATATCCTTAAATTCAAAAGAAAAAATTGTTGCAAAAATATGTTAAAAAAATTGTATGAAAATAATCAAAAGCTTAGTTGGAGGTCTATTAGAGATTATATGCGATCACAATATCTGCAATTGAAGTTGTATGTTGATACACGTACTACACGTTGGAAATTAAAGGAATAATTATTTTTGCTTTTTTTGCATCTCAATCAATTGAATATCTTTTGCTGCCATTGCTGCTTGTTTTCAACATCTTCAATTTTGATTGTGAAATACAATCTTAATCTCGTTTTTTTCTTGTATATTTCATTTTGGATTCTACAAATGAATTATTGTTTCTAAACATGCAAATTTAAAACGTTCAAACAACATTTTAGTCTGTACTACAAAAATATTGTTGCTCTGTAGTTTCTTTAAATTTGTTTAGTGATAGTGACGGCGATGGCTATTCTGGTGCAATAGCAATATTGCTTTTCTGTTAGCAAAACGGTTGAGTGTTTCTCTGCAGATGACCATGAGAATGATAACATTCATTATGATGTCGATGTGCAACAATATTTTTCAGTTCTTCAATGTTGCATGCTTACAACATGTTTCTTATTGAAATCTGTAAATACAACATGATATTACGAATTTGCTTTAAGTTATGATATATATATTTGACAATGATAGATGCAACTAAGCCGGAAGCAAAAACAAAGATGTTTAATAAATACAAAAGAGAACAAGAATTATTATTAAAGCATTTGCTGTTTAAAGATTTTTTTAATTTAAATTAGTTTTTATTTTTTATTTGTGCAAGTCAAAGGACCAGCTTGCGGCATTTGTGTATTTTCTTGTAACACATGACTAAGTCAATAGTATATCTGGTTTGAGTTCTTAAAAAACAATCATTAACGATTTCGTGACAAATATAATGAATTGCCGTTGAGTATAAACGGCCGATTATAAAGTATATGAAATGTAAAAAAAACAATATTTTGGTCTTGAAGTGGAAAAAAAATCTTTATAATTAAGTGATTATGTGAGAAAAAATATTTAAAAAAATCTATTGTACACTCAAAATATTATGTAGGTAAATTTAAATGGAAAAACACTTTTAACAACTACTTTTTCATTTAAAAAACGGTCCACTTACATTTCATTTAAGTTAAATGTAATTTTAAATTGTTTTTGAATGTCCTTAACTCAAAGAAATCATTTTAAGATAATCACAGTTGAAGTTTTGAACTTGTAAAATGATTCAGAAATAAAAAAATATATATAATAAAACTTGCATCAAATTTATATTAAAGAGGATGTTTTGAAGAAACAAAGTGAAATGTTTGAATTAAGACCTTATTGTTGTAAAAATACATCCACCCCTCTGTCATAAACTAAAATGTGTCGTTATTTATGAAAAGAAAAACCGAGTTTCACTTTATTTGTAAAAGGTCGATACATTTTAAAAAGATTGTCTCTTAAAATGTATACGCAGTCACAAAACGAAGTATGACGATGTTTTAAAAAGCGATATGATCACGTTATGAAAAATTTTAAGTTTTGGGTTATAACCTTGTATTACTAAATGAGCGATATATTTGTAAATCAAAATTTTAAATAACATACCTTGGTTTGGGACGAATCAATGGACCCAAGTGGGTTGTGGCAACACGGCTGCCTACCTAAAGACTACAGAATTTAGAACATAATACCTGTAAAAAGGGAACATTATTTTTGTTTTAAAACATAATGCAAATTTTAAATACTATGTAAGAAACTTACCAATATTTTTTGATGTTTTTCTTCCGTAAATTATTTTGTTTTAAATGTATTTTTTATATTAATTAATTTAAAAAAAAATTGTTTTGCTATTTTTTTATATTATCCCAATTTTAGTTATTAAACACCGATTTTGATTATTGAGGGAGAAAGTACGTCTCGATGGCCATTTCTCTACCGCTTACATAGCTCGTCAGGAAACTTCTCACATTTTTATAACTGACATATTTTCCAACAGTTTATATTTTTTTATTTTATATTTTAAAGCTATTGTAAAATAGTGCTTTTCTGCTGACGAACTTTTTTTTAATTAAGTATTTCATTTTTACTGAAACAAGGTAAAAATTAATTGATGAATTTTGGCTGCACCGAAAATCAGTATTTTTTTGTTAACAAAAAAGTTAAATAAAAATTTTCTTCCTAAAAAAAACCACATTTTCATTTCTTTTTAACTTTACTGAAAACTTCCTCAATAAACGTCAAACAGTTAATGTTATAATTTTTTGAGTGTATAGAAGAAAACGACACAATAATTTCAGCTTCATTTGTGTAATTTCAACATAGCCTCTGTTAAGGGAGTTAAAAAATGTTTTGTTAAAAAAGCAAAAATAAAAAAGAAATAGCAAAATGAAACAGCAAAAATTTCAAATTCATTTTACGTAGATAGGGATCGATCTCGCGCACCATAAAGCCATGTTAGAATAGAAAATTTTTCGATATTGGTTTTTTTTTATCGAATTATCAACAATTGATCTGTTATACCTAACTGATACTCAGGAGCAGTGTAGTTAGTTATGGCGATTTCTTTCCAAATGTGGCAAAGTACCAAAAGGCCAGTACGAGCTCTAGCCTAAAGTTTACGATTAACAGGATGCTACTGGCACTTTAAAGAGTTTTCGATGGCCGTTTTTAATATATTGATAATTCCTACAAGTAATGCTTGTGTCGAAAAAAACTTTTTCTGTAATGAAATCGATGAAAACTGAATTGAAAAATTAAATGCAAAAAGTACTTCTCAATTCTTTACTGGTAGTAATATCATTATTATATTGAACTAAAGTATGTTGTACCACATACAATACAAATTAAATGTACCGCGGCAAGGATAAAAAACATTAAAAAAATGCATACAAAATTTTTATTTTAATAATTTATATGTGTTCTTAAATCAATTTATTTATTTATTTTTGACATTTATTAAAATATTTTGATAAATCGCATTGATCTCGAGATTTGTTAAAGCTTTATTTATAAAAATAACTCAAATCGTACACATGATTTTAGAAAAAGCGCATATCTAATGGCGTTTTCTTTTCTGAAAATTAATGTTACCCAAAATTCACATAAAACGTTTTGCATGTAGCCTAAACCCCGAAAAATTAATACTCAGTTTATAGTGACAATAGAACAAAATCTGTTATTGAATTTTTCCAACTACCTTTACATGTCAGTAATGTTTAATTAGCGTTTCAAACATAAAGTAATATAACACTGGGTTAACAACAAGAGCAAACAAGAGTAAGAACTTCTAAAAAAAAGTGTAGCATACTTACCCTTACATAAAATTAAGTTTAAAATATAAAACATATCTTACACTTTTTCGTGCAACATATTTTCAAAAGAACATACTTTTAATTTTCACTATCGAATATTTTTTTAGAAAGGACACAAAGGTGTAAAAAGTGTTAAACATATGCAACATTTTTGTCAGAAAAGAAAACGCCATAAGTTTGTCATTCCGTGTGTAATTTCTACAACATCTATTTCCCACCCCATAAGGGATATATATTCTTAGTTCTTATGCATAGCGAAGTCTTTTGAGAGATGTCCTTCTTTCCGTATGTCTGTCTGTCCGTTGGTGTAAGTTTTGAAATAAACTTTGGCAAGGAACCAATAAGCTAGAAAAAATTTAAGTACGCCAATCGATCAGAAATAGCTTCGAAAATTTTGCTATTGATTAAACAAAATATATGGGGCGATAGAGAAGTAAAAATAAGAAAAAAAAATCATCAAGTGAACAAAATCCGCGCTCTCCCATATTTTTCGAGCTATCGGCCTCTGATAAATACGAAAATATGGTGCATTTAAAGCTTTTTGAAGAGATCTTTAAGGAAATACTAAACTTTTTTTAAAACTGCTTAATTCATTAAGAGCAGATGACATTTTAATGTAAAATTATACACAGTTCTTTCTTATTTTTTAATTCTGAGTGACCATAATACGTGTTTTTTTTAATTGGAGTTACTTGACTAAACTAGATTTACATAAGATTCGGCATAGCCGAATATAGTACTCTAACTTTTTTTAACCAAGTTATTTATTTTTATGTTAATAAAGTTTTATTTTTGTTAATTTATTTTTATGATTTTACATGTGTTATATAACCAACGTACCTTTTACAAATGAATTCCTTTTTTTAATTGAAAAATTGTTTTATATTGTTTTAAGAAATACAATTTTTCGACTAGCCATTTGGCGAGAAAGCTCAAAAAAAAGCTGAGAACACTGCTCAGGAGTAATGTTGACGGGATAGCAAAAGATAGATCATTAAAGATAGTAACATAATTTCTATTTTATACTCCAGTTTTATTTTATGCTTCTGCTTCTTATAAATCACTGGGTATGAATTTGCATTTGCATTTTCAATTTCTTTCTTATTTCTTACCTATCTATTTGTACATTTTTTTAGCTAAAATTTTTTTCTATTTAAATAAAACAACGTGAAGCACGACATATGAAAAATTTGCAAATTCTGTATAAACATCAACTTTACGAATATACTTTTTCTAACATTTATTGTAAATATTTGAGTTTAACATTCGTGCCTTTTTGTAGTTAGTGTTGTTATTTAAATTGTGGTTTAACAAATATTGCTCTCCAATAAAAGTGTATTTATTTAACGGTTACAAAATAATATGCTGTTTGACGTTTTATACTTTTTAACTCGTTCTACATTTAATCCCTTACAAATGTCACCTATTGCATTCATGTTAATGATCATTAGCAAAAGGTGTAAAAAACTATAATAAATAAAAGTTAATAATAGTTAAAACAGCTGTTAGTGTACTAAGAGAAAACACAATTCAAACACAGCACACCTTTTGTAAGCAACCTTAGTTATGTAGACTTAATAAATGACTTCTTATAATTCTAACAGCAAAACCCAAATTAGCGCGATAAGCTTTAACCAAAGACTACAAATATATAATAATAACATAAAATATAATATAGTCTTCTTCTATATATATAAAAATGAATGTCTGTCTGTCTGTTTATTTGTGCTTTATAGGAGGCCAAACCCTAGTCTTAACTACTGGACCAATCGTCATTAAATTTTCGCAATATGATGTTCTTGACTATATAAAGTTGGGAGTGGACAAAGGGCGTGGCCTCGCCAAATAACCCAAAATTTAATATCGTCATATCTTGGGCATTTTTTGAAGTAAATATATAAATACTTTTAATTTTATTTAATAACGAGGGGGTAGCGAAGCACACCGGGTTCAGCTAGTAATATATATAAATGTATTGTCTCTGCATTAACTGTAGAATTTATATAACCTAATGCAGCCATCCCTTGTTCTAAATTCGTGTAATTACGTCTTTTGTAATATTTTTGATTCTTCATTATTTGCTTTTTACTGTAGAACAAAAACCTAAATCGTAGCGCTGTAAAATTTTTTTTATTATTTTTTTGTGCTTGTGCGCTGCAAATTGAAACCGAGAAAGTGGAATTTTAAAACGGAAAAAATAGCTTAAATTTTAATTTAAAACGTACGAATATAGAAACAAAATGCATATCATTAAATCATTTAAATCAGGTGTTAATTTTTGATTCTGTTTTAATCGATGACAGCAAATTTTTCTTTAAATTGATATTTTGCAAAAAATAAAACTGGCTAAATTTAGAGGACTATGGATCGAGATATGATTTAATTTTTTCTCACAATATATTGTATAAAAATAACTTTTAAAATGGTGTAAATATTTAGTACTTTTCATTACAATTTTTCGAATAACTTGCAAAAAAGAAATGTTACTTTGTTGATGAACAATTCTGTAAAAAAACTGACTTTAAAACAGATTTTATCTGTCTTTTATAATGGTTTAAAAGTACGGCTACATACATAAAATAACATTAATTATTGGGACACCCTTATATTCATTCCATCTCCAAACTTTATGCTTCTGAAAGCGAACCTACTGATCGTTGTTCATTTGAACTGACTGCCTTCAACTTGTTAACAATTTGGCCATAATTTTTATATTCAAATTTTAAATTTGCTTTTGCAGTAGAGTTTGTAAATTTTTAACCCTCTGTCTTGAACTGTTCAACAGTATTATACTTTAATATGTAATTTTAAATATTTTACTTCTTTTTTGATACAAAAGTTTGGACACATTTATCAAATTATATCAAATATGGGGCACCCTTTAATTTATAATTTTGTTACTTAACGGTCATAACAATCGACATTCTGTGCAATTTGCTAGCGCTTTTCTATAACAGTTTAAGAGAGAGGACCATATACGTCAACTTACGTCACCTATGGGGATACCCTTTAATTTTTAGATTTTTTTTGCATTACTTTTTGTCATTACGAATTATAATGATACGCAGTTTTTTTTCTATTTCGAAGTGGCGCCCTTTATGGTTCAAAGTGCACGCAAGAAACATGTGGGTTGTATGAAGAACCCTCTAATTTTTAAGATTATGAACTGTTCTTAAAACAGAAACAAATTTATCAGTATCATCTTTCAAAAGAAAAATTTAAAAATCGTTTTAGAAATGACTGAGTTCTGCGGGCACAAACATAAAAAACCAACATTCAGTCGAATTGATAACATCTTTCTTTTTTTTGAAGTGGGTTAAAAATCAAATTGTTTTTTTTTTCTTTTTTTAATCTTTTAAATTTATTTTCCTATAAATTTTGCCCTAGAAGAGAGTTCTTAACATATATTTTTTCGTAGTTCTATTAATGCAATCCAAGAAAATAAATTTGAAAAAGCAAAGTTTTGACTTCGCTAGAAGCAATAGACAAAGATGGGACTAAAAAAGAGATTTTAATATAAAAAGCCGAAAATCTCCTACACTATAAGAGATAATCCCAAAGCTATCGCCATAATTCATGATTTCGAAAATCCGAAGAAGGAAATAATTTGACAGCGGCTTTAATTTTTCATGTACCTGAAATGTCCTATTTTAAAGCATCTAGTAGAATGCTTTTTAGGGAAAATTAGATACGATCAGAATAACTAACTAGTTAGAAACTACAGAATTATTGTATTTTTTTTTCAAATCCCCTGCTGTGCGTCTGTTTAGCAACGAATGTTATTTTATTTTTATTCTTTTTTTCTCTTAACTAAAACTTACCTTTTTATGTTTTATATTTGAATTTCCTTTAAATGTTTTGATAACTTTTTTTGCTTTAAAATAAGTAAATATAGCTACATTCAGCTTATAAATAAATTTCTGCTTTGATTACATTAAACAATGGAATAATATTAATAATAATAATTATAATAAGTCATTATTATTTAATAATTTTTATTTAATAATTGTAGGACGATTATAAAACTTTGGTTATCGTTAAATTTTTTTAACTAAATTGTTCAAACTGCAAAGTTATCTTTTAATAATTAAATGTTAATAAAAATTCTTTACCGTGACTAAAATATTGTTTAAACAATAATACTTACTTCACCGCAAACACATATTGGTACAACGAACATAAATTGTTCTTGTAAACTTGGTCCTTTATATAAGATAATTGCTATTTTTCCTCCGAATTATAATAACTTAAAATAAATGATTTATTCTTTCTTTATCTCTGCAAGCAACAAAAAGGTAGTGAACGTTTTTTATTAAAAAATTGCAACTAGAGTAGTTACGAGTACGTAAATTATTACATTTTTCGTTACTTGAATAATACTTATGTTTTTCTTCTAAATATTTATTTAGTATAATTTCTTTTAATCCAGTTTAAATTTTTTATAAATTATACGATTACGCTTTTGTGATACCACAAAATATTTACTATTAACTAACTGTTCGCCCTTTTCGTACGAACACAGTAGTATGCGTGTGTTACACGTATAAAGAAAAATTAAAGTTTCCAGTTAATATAAAATGTAGAAAATGGAAACAATTTGTTTTTTTTTTATAAATAAATATTTAATAATGTATGATTGAGATGATGCGCAATGTTGAATTTTTTAATATGGTTGGCCAAAATTGCAAAAAATTAAAAAACTTGTAATATTTTTATTAAATTTATCTTAGAATATGAACAAAAAATGTATGCATGTATGTGAATGTTATTAAATAAAATATGGACTGACTTTCAAAACGTCAGTTGATTTGTATTCAAACAATGTATTGTGTACCATAATGCTGTGGTACTAAATGTTTACAATTCATACCATTCCAAATCATCGCAAACAAGTATTAGAAACATCGCAACCAAGTTTCTAAAATGATGCTTTGTTTCGCAACTTTGTATATGTACAAGATCTTAATACCGCAGCAAGACTTTATACACACTTGCAATTAATACATTTTGGACAGCGTTGCCGCTTGGTTATATTTTTTACATTTTTTTTTTAACTTTTAAGGGCTCCACGTAACATGTAAAATTTTGTTATATCAAGTCAATTTTTCGTAACTTTTGGTACAGACACGAAATAAAGTAATATCCCTGAAAGAGTACTTGTTTCATTAATTGAGGTAAGAATCTCTCTTGACATATCAACATTTTTTTAACATATCCATTTGATCTAAATAACAAAGGTTACGTGCAAATGCAATAAAAACCCCATATAAAAAATTACTTTGAAATAATCAAAAAATAATATTGATGAAGTTTTACTCTCTTCAATTTGTGAGAAATCGCGCAATGCTTCTTGCTTCTTGTTTAGAAACAGCAAAATGTTTTTGGTAACAATTCCTTCCAACTGTGAAATAATATGAGCTGCATTTTGTGCAGAAAACTAAGCATTTTTCTCAAACTTGCGAAAATTCTTAGCAACTTCAGTTATTCCGCTTGAAAAATTTGACAATCGTTCAACTGTGTTTTAATTTCCTTCAGCAAGTGCCGAATTATACTATAGAAAAATTTTCTGTTATTTGCAAATAAAACCCAAATTTGTCTTTAACAACAGCATTTTTAAAATAACTAGTTTAGTAAATTCTATCGAAGCTCAATATTTCAAAGAAGAAAGTAAATACGGCTTATTAAAAAAATCCTACTTTAACTAATTTTATTAAGGGCGAGAGTATTCGTTGGTATTTTGGTTATGCACATTATAGTTGGCTGTTTATTTTTTCAATTTGTTTTTTAATTCTCTATTTGTATTTTGTTTGAACTGTTTAAAGTAATTCAATGGGGCTACTGTATTTTTTTGTTTTGAATTTTTCGGTTTTGTGTTTTTATTTTCATTTTTTATGATTAAATCTGTTTCTCATATAAATAGTTAAGTTTCAGTAATAAAAATATATATGTTTTATATACAATTTATCTTAAATTCCTCTCTCAGTAGTCTCTAGTGAAATGGCCACATTAACATACTTTACCACAGTTCCCCTATCAATGATTTGATAATAAATATTTAATGAAAAAAAAAATACATTTATTAATATTAAGGAAATAACGTCAACGTTAAAATATTTAATACGAGGGTTGCTATATATATTTCTGGCCTGGCAACACTGAGTGCTGCCAAGTGCAATCTGACATTTCCATTGGAAAGTTTGTTATTTTTAAGCATAATCGTACTCAAAACGTTTTGACGTACGACCATTATTTGTGTTGTTAACAGTGACTTGAAAAAATTAATATAGAAAAAAATGGAATTAACTCGTGAACATTTTCGTGCCATCATTTTTCACAACTTTCGACGTGGACTATCACGACAAGAGTGCATTGATGAACTTAAATCTTTGTATGGCGAAGAAGCACCATCCTGTAGCAGTGTGAAAAATTGGTATAATGAATTTAATCGTGGCCGAAGCTCGCTCAAAGACGAATTCCGTGAAGGTCGTCCAAAAACGGATGTTGTGCCAGATAACATTGATGCCGTGCGTGAACTCATCATGCAAGATCGACATGCGACATACCGAGAGATAGAGACATCCTTGGACATTTCTTCCACCAGCATACATTCGATACTGCATGAACACCTGGCCGTAAAAAAGGTTTGTTCTTGTTGGATCCCGCACAATTTGAAAGTCGCTCAAAAAAAGGCTAGTGTCGATTGGTGCAAAGAAATGTTGCAAAAATACGATTGCGGTGCTTTAAAATACGTTTATAAGATCGTCACAGGTGACGATTCATGGATCTATGCGTATAAGCCCGAAACGAAACAACAATCGGCCGTGTGGGTCTTCAAAGACGAGCAAAATCCAACGAAAGTTGTTCGTGGAAAAAGCACTTCGAAGCAAATGGTCGCCTATTTCTTCGGCAAAACTGGTCATGTGGCGACTTTTCCGCTTGAGCAACGTAGGACGGTCACTTCTGAGTGGTACACTACAATTTGTTTGCCTGAAGTCATCGGAGAAATTCGAAAAACCAAACAAGAGAAGACGAATCGTTGTTCACCATGACAATGCGAGCTCTCACACATTGGCTCGAACCAGAGCGTTTTTGACCGGCAAAAACGTCGAATTAATGGGTCATCCGCCGTACAGCCCTGACTTGGCACCTAATGACTTCTTCTTGTTTCCGCACATCAAGAAAAAAATATGTGGTCAACGATTTTCGTCGCCAGAAGAAGCTGTTGAAGTGTTCAAAAACCATGTTTTAGAGGTGTCTCAATCGGAGTGGAAAAAGTGCTTCGGCAACTGGTTTGAGCGCATGCAAAAGTGTATAAATCATGCTGGAGAATACTTTGAAAAACAATAAAATCATTTTTGATTATAAATATTCGCATTTTCACTATTAGGCCAGAAATATATAGAGCAGCCCTCGTACTTACTTATACTAATTATTACTGACATCGGAAACAAGAAGTTTAACAATAATTATTATTTAAGAATTCCGTCATTTTGGAACCTATTTTTATCTTTGTAAAAAATTAAGCTTAATATTAAAGAGTAACTCCATGTGACAGACGTATTTTACGCGCATCCTTTGAAGCGTATCTTACAGAAAACTTTAGGAGTAAAAAGTGTGCTGTAATTACAGACATTTGAAACTAGTTATTATAATAAAAACGAAAAAAAATCTAAAAGATGCTCAAAAAATCTGAATTGTGGCGTTTATGTGTAAACACTTCATATTTATAGAGTCTTTACAGACGCTGTACAGCGGCGTGAAATACAAAAAAAAAACAATAAAAGGTGGAACTTTTAAACTATTTCCCAATTTTTATGAGACAAAATGCGATTTATAGGTAATAAGCTTTTCACCTATCTCATTTGGATTCACCCTGATTCGGTACTGGGTAGTACCACAGGGCGTCAAATTAGGTAACATCGAATTTGAAAAATGTTTCACAGCCTATAAGTTTATCAAAAGTGAATCGATTTCAAAAGTCTAATCTAAAAAAACAACGTTCCTCACGGAGAATTAACGGCAGAACCACAGGGAGCTAGAAAAAGGGATGTCAAGCAATATCGGTTGTTTATAACACGAAAATGCTCTAGAACAGCTCAAAATTCCGGCCTAATGCACCATTTACTTTTGTCTTCGGATCCAGTATTAAATACTATTCGCCTGAAAAGGTTACCTTAAATTTGTCTGGAAGTAGAGAAGGATGATTAAGAAGCAGTAGAAATTCACAATCTATTAACTGCTGATATTTTAGATTATTTCAAAGAAAATAAAATAATAAACACCAAAGTAAATATTAACTACTATTCCCGATATTGGTTTTATATTTCACTGTTATTTTTAAAATAAAAATTAAATTTTAATAGCACCTCTTTCGAAACTATGTCTGATCGATTGGTATATTTAAATTTTCTCTAGCTGATCCAGTGCCTCGGTAAATTTGATTTCAACACAAACACGGATGGACATATGATCATCGCGCAATGGAGTTAGCTATGCTTAAGAACTCAGAATATATATATATATATACTTTATGAAATCGGAAATGGATATTGAAGAAATTCCAAACGGAATGACAAGCTTAGATTAACCCCTTTTCAATTTTTTGTGGTGAACGGTATAACAACAGAAAGTGTCTTGAGTTACACAATTCTGAAGAGAATAAAATTTCATGAATGTGTGGTATCTAACAAATGCATTTCATTAAAGCTCCTTTTATGCAAATATTGTATATGTTAGAAGATAAAAAATAAAACCAATTAAATTAATATTAAATTTCCGCCCACATATAAAGGAAGTATTTCCTAGAACAAATCTGTAAATCAACTTATTCTTTGTAAATTAAAACTGCAATGTTAAATCTTTGCAACAAGAATATGAACAAAAAGTATTTTACCCAACTTTTAAATTCTAAAAACATTTTATTATTTCTTTTAATTGCAAATATTTTATTTCTAAAATGTCATTGTTTTTAATTAACTTAATTATTGCATTTAATTGTTTATAATTATTGTCATTATAAATATGAAATTTAAAATTCAATATGCTTAAAAATTTCCACAAGGAATTTTTTTAGAATTCAAGAATTTAATCTTGTAAGCATTTAAAAAAAAATTCTAATTAAATTTGTTGTCATCAATCAGCCTTTACAACTGATAGCTGAACTGCCCGATTGAGAATACAATAGCCACATATAAATATGAACTAAACTTTAAAAGAATGAAACTTTTTTAAAGTAAGTTTTGTTCAAACCGAGCTAAATTTTAAACCCAATAAAAGTTTTATATGTTTAAAATAGAACTAACGAATTTAAATACTGTTTAAAAATGAATACACTTCGGCCTTAAATGAAACTGTTTTCACTGTGTTAGTTTAATTTCCTTAGTTCTGTTTTCATTTATAACATTTCTATATAGATCCGCATAATCACAATTCGAATTTAGCATTTTTACTTTTTTTGCAAAGCCATTCCATGTGTGTGTTGAATAAGAATCGTGTGTTAAATTGTAAATCGTTAGCAAGAATTCTGTTTTCTCCTAAAAGAAATAATCAGGGTAAAAGTCATTATACATATATATAAAATTCGAAGAATGCTCCCTCAAGCTACAGACTTTTTTGAAGGTGAATTAGTGACAATGAAAAAATTTAACGAAGCAATAAACGGAAGCAGTTTGTTTTTAAACATGAAATAAAAGAAAATGTTTCTACGTGATTCTAATAAATGAAGATGTCAATAAAACGATTTTCTTTAATCTTACGCTTTGCTTTTATCATTGTTTATTTAGAAAAAATATAAATTCTCAAAAGGAATTTTACAATGAATCAAAAGACTTAAGCAACAATCTTTTTATTTGTAGTTGGCAGCATAAACTCTGAATATATTTGTAACCTTAATTCAATACATCTTTGTTAATGTTAAATTTAATTGTTACAGCCACAAAGGTAAAACATATCTTATATTCTTTGTAAAAGTTAAATTTCAGATCACGATTTTCTCACAACTACAATTTTCCTAAATAAGCCCTATGAAATTTAAGTTGAAATTCAGAAAAAAACATTTTCTCAATTTAACATAAACAGAAAACCTCCAAGAATTCTTGTACCTAAGTTGATTTTTTATTATTTCTATTTTCAAAGAGATTTTTACCTACAAAAGAACAATGTCAATGTTGACAGGGTTGTTAATTAAAATCGTGATCTTTTAAGAACAAATTGAATTAAAAGTTTTTTTTTACCAAGTTTTGTTTAAAAGATACATAGCTTGTAAGTAAAACATGTTGCTGTAATGTTTCAGAAAAAATATTTTTTTATAAATAAATTATTTTTTATTTCATTTTTAGCTTAGAAAATATAAACTTGTGCAAAATACTCGTATTTTGAAGCGATCAAGTACGATAATATTACATAACTTCAAAGAGATAATTAAACTATAAAATATTTAAAATCCTTAAGATACTTCTTAATTGAAAGTTATCTTTAAGTGGTTCGCTGAAATACCACTAGTAAATATAGAGGCTCATTATGTTCGCACCAAAACTGTTACATTACAAGTAGCGCATATTTAAGATAGTCCTGTTATAAGGGAACAATTTTCTGCACTGCTAAGAAGCCGGAAAATCACAAGGAAATGAAAAATTAAGCTCATTCTATGAAATTATCATAAATCATTTGCCTACCGATTTTTTAAGCAATATTTATTTGATCGTACCTAAAAACACGGCCAATAGGGGTCCTGTCTTCGATGAATATTTTCTATCCAGTCACTCAGCACAAAAAACATCCATCCTAAGAGCAACCCTCAACAATAACTCAGGACTTTCATGGAGTCGCGACAAGAAACCAATGGCTTATTTAAGTGCATAACCGAAGATGTAGTCCACTCGCTTCAATTTTAGTCTTAATAACCATAAAATGATCAAGTGTTAACAAGTGTTTAATGTGACTAAAATATTTAAACGAATATAAATCGCTTACGCCGCAGCCATATATTGTTGCAGCGAGCACAATATGGTTCTTGTGACCATACCAGAACTATGGTTTTTCTTCGCGCATCCTCAAAGATAACTTTGGTACCATGTAGCGATATCGAACTCTAATATCTGGCAATCCTCTTCCGCAGAAACATTTTTAAGAAAGACTAATTCAAACAATGACAACTTGCAGGTAGATTTTTTCTACCAGCAGTTTTATAAACAATCTTGTGAGAAAACTCTAGAAGAATGAGAGGGCAAAATATATAAAAATTCTTTAAAATTCTTATCTCTGATTTTGAAATAGTTTTTCTCGACTTTTAACACTACTTCACGCTATACTATCGGGTTTTTCAACAGGGACTCTACAAAAGTAGAGTGACAGGGACAGCAAACGACGCCATATTTCTTTACACTCTTTTGAAATTTCCCTTCAGTAAGGTTTGCTATTTCATGATGGAAAGACATGTGAGCCAACCACGAGTCGAAATTATAAAAACTCGGAGTCAGTGGCCTCAACGTTAAGAGCGCTCATTTCTGGCTGAATGGCTTCGTCAATAAGCAAAATATGCGTTATTTGTCAGGCAGCAATCCACACGTACTCCATGAGTTATCATTACATTCTGAAAAAATTACGGTTTGTTGTGGTTTATCGGCCGGCGGCGTCATTGGGCCGTACTTCTTCCGTGATGATCAAGACTGGCACGTTACTGTGAATGGGAATTGCTACTGTTCAATGATAACCAAATATTTTTTGCCTCCAATTGGATGATATGGACTTGGAGGACATGTGGTTCCAACAGGACGGCGCCACAAGCCACACAGCGAATGCTACAATCAATTTATTGGAAACCAAGTTTGGAGAACGTGTTATATCACGAAATGGTCCAGTCGATTGGCCGCCTCGGTCGTTCGATTTGACGCCGTTAGAATATTTCCTGTGGGGCTACGTCAAGTCTATGGTCTATGTCAACAAGCCAACGACGATTGATGAACTTCGTAGAAATATCGAAAGTGAAATTACATTAGTATCGGCCGATTTATACTTGAAAACCGCTGAAAACTGGGTTCAGCGTCTGGACTTCTGCAAGCGTGCTCGTGGTCGCCATGTAAAAGAAATCGAGTTCCGTACATACGGGAATAAATAATCTCATTGATATCCAAAACCGTTTTTGTTTTATTTAAAAAAGTTTTATAGCCCTGTATAACCAGGGTGTCAAACGATTAAGGATCCATGAATTTTTTATCTTTATATTAATTGCAATTTTTGATGTATGAAAATATTATAAGTGGATCAAAATTTTGTGAAGGCCAAGTTTGTGGACTTAATTTTAATTAAACTTTGTATATTTTTTTTATTTTTTAATGCCTTGACGTTTTCTCTCATGCAACCAGATTGCAACTATTAACGTTAATAATGTTTTCATACATTTTTTTATCATTTAAACTGCTATTTTTTTTTCTTATTAAATATCCGCCGACATTTACATTTCACTTACAATTTTTTACACAATCATCTAATTGGCCAATTTAATTATCTTTGGCAAAAAATCAACTATTTAACTATCAGTGATTGTCTGTAATTTATGTGATTTTATTTTGTTGCTGTTGTTATATTTGGCGATGTGAGCATTTATATTTGATGCATTTACAGCAAGAAAATAGACAGAAACTTATGCTGCCATGACTTAAAAAAAAGACAGGCCAACAAATAGATAGATATACCTGAGAGGCCTTAGTCGACTAATGTTTATACTTTCAAATGTTGCAAACTTTAGGAAAATTGGTTGTTGGATTGATTAACTTCAGTGATTTAGAGATAACAGATAAAGTTCAAAAAGTCACCTTTATGTGTTTGCAGAAATCTAATGGAGTTGATTTTTTTTTCATGGGTTGTGTGGAATAAAACATAGTTTTATAGATTTCGCTCAATAACAGCTACTATGTTGATATTAAAAATTCGAACATACGCAAGGTGCTTTGGTATACAACTTTTCTTCTACTAACCCTGACACACATTTGTGAATGACAGTAAATTCAAATCTTGCAAGTGCCTAAGGACACTTTTTATAAAGCCTTATTTCAACAGAATTCAATAAAGCATTTTCTATTGCTATTTCAGTTTCTAAAGAATCTTGTGGTTTGAATTTTCCACGACGACTTTATTAATACTTTAAAGCGTTACGAACTAGATAAAAATATAAGAATGCCACTTCTTTTGTGTAGTTACAAAAAAGGCACTCAAATAAAAAAGTTTAACTAATAACAAATTTCCTTGATTAGTTGATTAAATGTTGAGTGACGTTCGATAATTACGATAAAAAGAAAATTTATTTTTAAACTACATAAAAATAAAAAACTACAAAAAAAATAAAAAAAGCATATTGAGTGAACATAAAATTAAACAGTTTTGTAAGTTGTAAGAAATCATTATGGTATTTTGTAATAAAAAAAAAATCGATTAAATATCTTGGAATTTTAAACCATTTTTGGTTATCTCTGAAATATTATACTTTACAAAATTTTTTTATTACATTTTAATTGGTGCATATTTTTTCTTTATGATATTTTCCTTGTTATGATATTTTTCGTAAGATATATTTAAAATGAGTTTTTTTATTTTCTTAACAGGTCAATAACCACAGTTACTGTTTAATTTTTTATTAAAGTTGGAACTTGGTGACTTTTTTTAGTAAAAAATATTATCTGCATATGAAAAAATGTTTGCGAATATTTATATAGATGCCACACTTAAAATTTATTGCGCTTTAAGTAACTCACATGAATATTAATTAAAATTTAAGTTTATAATTTTCGATAGAATACATAAAAACATCGCTTAATATATCGCCTTTATGAAACATATATTTCAAATAAAATTTAGTAAATTTCAGAAAATCACGGTCCTGATTTAATATTACACACAATATAAGTCCAAAAAACCTAAATATACACTAACTGCAAGACATTAAAATATTAACTACACAGATTGAGATTATTTACACTATGAAATTATTCATGAAACCAGCATGAAAATTTTGTTTAGGAAAAAGGGTTTATCGCATGGCGCTTGAATTTTGAGATGCCTTTGTTGCTTATGTTTTGTTTAAATTAACGCATTAAAATAATGCATAAATAAATCTGGTCATTAAAGAAAATACACATTTTATATACTTTATGCAGTGTTTGCTCGACCATCTATTCTAATGTAAGTTATCTTGCAGGACAAAATATAAATACGGATTTGATGCTAAGATTCATTTAATTTTCATAATTTTTCTGCTTTAGTTTTTAAGAGCTTTATGCAATTTCTTTCTAAACATTCAGTGGCTTTTTTTGTATAAGAGGCTATTTGTTAGAGCACTGTTAATTTTTTCTTCGAACAAATCCTTAAATTAGAATAAAATAATAAAATTTACTAGTTTCAAAAGAGCCTAAAAAATTTCTACCTTATCCTGTCGTTCTAAGTTTATGTACAAATTAGAAAATATTTTGGATGAACTCTATATAAAGAGTGATCACTAATTATTAAATCGATTCTGATTGCATATTTGCTGAAGGTATTTTATGCTACCGTAAAATAACGTAGTTATTTCTGGGTAATTTTTTTTTCCAGATCCGTTAAAAAAAACAATTAACCCGATCTCAAAACCATTAGAAAGAAAAGTTCTTTTATAATACATCAAAAAATTATTGTTTGTACATTATATCTTTTGTAAACCTTTTGTAAGATTTTAATTTTTTCTACTCTGCTGTACATATTTTAAACAATTTACTTCTTTTAATAAAATAATAAATTTATGTAGCAACTTGTGCATAAATTTAATTCTGAAACATTGATTAGAACTTATTTTGTTTAAAAAATGTTAAAATTAATTTTTGAGTTTAATTTCCGATAAAGTTTATTGCTCAAATCACGACAACTAAAGAAAAAATAAATGATGATGTTTACAATGTACACATTCTGTATAATTTTTAATTTCAAATTTACACAATATTAAAATTAAATAGAAAACAAGGTTATATATGAAATATTAACTGTACTTAGCAAATAGCCTTCTCGGCTTTGATTAAAAACCTAGTAACGGTAGATCATATGAACCGGGGGTTTACAACCAAAAACAAGGGCTACACGACTCATATTTTTCGGGCTTAACAACATTTGCATCTTGTAGAAATTATGGCGTTTTCACATCAATACTATTATCGAATGACTTTTAGAATGAGTTTGCTCAAAAAATACGCAATCGTTTCTTAAATACGTATTTTCTGATATCATGCTCCATGTCTACATATCCATACATGTCCTTATACCAAATAAGAATCATATTTTATTTCAAGAGCTCCTTTGCTGTCCCACTGGTGTAACATAGGCGATATAACATAAAAGTGCAATGAACATTTTTCACCGGCGAAGAAGGGCGCTATAATATACAACAGATAAATACATGTTGATTTCTTGGCACCGGCGAAATTCGAATCGATAGTCAAAAAAAAAAAAAAAAAAAATCTGAGCAGATTGTTTGCCTATCACTTCACTAAAGTTTTTTCCCTTTGTCTTACTTTCCACAACAATTTTTTCTAATTTCTCTACAATAACATATATTATTATTTCTTGGCCCAATGAAACGCAAAAAAAATATTTCATTTCTTACAATAAAGATTTGCATTATTATTTTTTTAAAATTATACAATCTGCAAACTTGTGGATTAAATGAAAAAGTTATTTTTTTTTTGTTAAAACTGTTAATTTAATTAATAAAAACAAACAAATAAACATTTTTTTTAGAAAAATAAGTAAAATATTTATTATTAACATAAACATTTTTATTAAATTGCAAAATATGTTTTTTATTTTTCAAAAGAAGACTAGGATTCATATTGAATAATTGCAAATAGAATAAAAATCTTGTATTAAAACGTTTTGAAATAGACCCTGAAAAAAACTATAAACATTTATTAATTTATGTACATACATACATACATATGTATGTATATAATTTAATTTTCTATGTTTACAATAAACGCAAGTGTTAGTTTTACTTGCAGCCAATTACTTTTGTAGTTTAAAAAAATCCCATTTACAAGTAATAATATTATGATATCTTAGTAAACGTGATATAATCATCCAGTCAAATTTTAATTTAACTGCAATTTTAATCTTCACATTTTACTAGTCAGTCATAATTTTTGACAGTCATTTGTCAGTTAAAATTCAAAAAGCTTGGCGTCCATACTTCTTTTTATTCACACGTAGGAAATTAAATAAAATAACAAAAAATAGTCTTTTGGTGACAGGTGCTATTGGTTTGTTCTAAATTTATTGATCACACTTGTGATTTTTGCAAAACAGCATAAGAAAAAGTAAAGCACACCCAGTCATAATAAATATGGAAAAAAATATAAGACATGCAGTATGTCTTATATTGAACTGTCTGTCTGTAGAACAGAGCTTCTTAAGACGATTAACATCAATCATATAAATAAAATTAGTAATGTTTTTGCATAGTAATGGTTGAAGCAAACAAAATGTAGTTGTCTTAAAATATTGTAATCATTCTTATTCTGATTATGTTTATTTTCAAGATATTTTAAACGTAATATACTTAATGATGCAGTTGCAATAATTTAAGACTTTTTAAGACTTTTTATTTGAGCTAAATTAAAATAGCAAAAATTTTACATTACAAGTATTCATCTGGTCAAGTTGAGAATTAAATTTAAATTTAAAAATCGAAACACTTAAAAAAGTAACTATACAACGTATTTTACTTCGATTCTAACTTTTGGATCATAACAGTACTCACTGTACTTTCAGCTCTAAGACGTCAAACGAAAACAAAAGCTTGAGAACAATAAAAGCAGCTGAAAGATAACCAATCGACGCGAACAAAGCGAAACAAGAAAGTCTGTTAATAAAAGGTGTTTAAAAATTTTATTTAAACAAAAACAGTTTAATGAACTTTAAAAAAAATTTATAAATATTAACAAAAAGGATATTCTTTGTGTCTCCATGTTAGCAGTTGCCTTTGTTGATATATTTAACTTTTATTAACAAAATATCTACAAATTAACATATCCCTTGCAGTTAATAGATTGTAGTTAGAAAATTATGTTTTGTATCTAAAACTTCCAAGTTTTGTTTTATGTTCATTTATGTTTTTGTGTTATTCATTTATAATCCAAAAGCTTTCGTGAGCCAAAACGAATACATGTGTTTTGAGTATTTTAAGTTAGAATAACAACAATGTCTTTTTTAATTTAACAGTATAACCTGAAGACTTAAAAACAATTAATTTAACTTGACACATGAAATGCACGACTCAAAAGTTTTCACTAATATAAATAATGTAGACGAGTAACAAATAGTATTTCTTTTCAACTTAATTGCAACATATTGCAGATATATTTGGCAGTTTATATACTTATTTATTTTAAACAATTTTTGTTAGGTATTCTTCAACATTTTTTTATTTAAAAAGTAGCACTTCGGGTAACAATACATATTAGGTTGTTCTACCTACCTGTTTAGTCATTCTTTAGGAAAGAGATAGATGAGATATAAGACAGGTGGTGGAAAGATAAAGATATGACTTTGTTTAGGCGGTTGATTATGAAGCCGGCGAATATGCTATGAAGAAGTACCGCCGAAGGAGGCTGCGTGCTGTAGTGTTAATTCTGAATATATATTTATACCACTAAACAGTGGTATAAATATATATGTGCTATACATGATAAATTTCTGATTAAATTATTTGTATGTGCACGTTGCTTATTTGTAAAAATTCTTTACAATTTTCATTTTTATTTTTTCATTAAATCTTTCAATTACCCAGTTAAACCACTTGATCTTGCAGTCCTCAGCAAATTTTTGCTAAAAATTAGAGCTGGCATTAAAGTTTTTCTAATCTAATTATACTGTGCAACATAAAATACATGCCATTAGCCTATTAAAACGCCCAAAGCGTTTTGCAAAATTATTTCGTATTGATTTTGATAGCCTCTTTAAAGTACATTGCTTTCCACTATGAGATACGTTTGAATGACTTTTGTTATGGATTTTAGTTAAAAATTTATTTTAAATAATTTCTACATTTAAATCAGAAATATTTTACAAAATAATAACTACGCTGTATAGTCGAGTTCTTGAGAGTCTAAAGAAAACAGCTTATTTCTACAAAACAGAACAGGGAGTTTTTTCTCAATGTCTGCAATTTGTTTTAATAAAAAGCGTTAAAGCTAAAAAAACTATTTATTTTAAATGGTTTACAAATTGTTCATGTGAACCAAGTACTCGTAATTTCGAGTGATAATGCGTATAATGAATTTTCACTTTGATTAACTTTATATAATAATTAATTAATTTGTTAATAAAAAATATACAAACGCCAACAGCTCACAAAAACTTGCTCTTGACAATGAAATTCGCATAACAGACTTATTTAAAAATCGAAAGTGCTTTGTTCGACAATGCCCAAAAATTGCTAGTGCTTAAAATAAAATTAAAATTAGACAAATTTTAATTGATAAAAATCTTATCAATTTATGTTCACAATTATTCTTTTGTCATAATTCCCATATATTTAAATAT
The DNA here is from genome assembly GCA_916610165.2 of Gymnosoma rotundatum. NCBI lineage: Eukaryota > Metazoa > Arthropoda > Insecta > Diptera > Tachinidae > Gymnosoma > Gymnosoma rotundatum. The sequence continues at coordinate 82,954,920 of OU744336.1, forward strand.
CCAAATTAATGCCATCATATTATGACCATGATTTCAACGAACATAACATGACCGTGTATGAAGTTATGATTTAATGCATGAAGTAGAAGTGCATGCCAATAAAAGTAAATTTTTATTTTAAAACCATCGTGTGATATTGAAATTTCTCTAAGGTCATAACTTGCATGAAATGCATAAAGTAAACTTCATGAGGGATGTGGTTGCTTAAGCGAATACCAAATCCCTTTTGTTATTTATGAATGAGCAAAAAGTATTAGTATTTTATGACCAGCACCTAAAATGTAGGAAAGAATGAGACATTTGCTGCAAGACTTGTTGTTTAACACAACAAGAATAAAAAACAATTCCAATTCTCACGCTACTTTTCAAAATGAATACAGTTTTTCAATAGTTTTGTGCTAAACAAAATAGAATTAACCCTTAAGCGGGAGTATAAAGATTGATAAAATTAAATGGTATTAAAAATAGTTTTTTTATGATTATTATATTTTATTTTATTTTTGTCACAAAAAAAACACAAAAAAAAACGAAAAAGCTTTCTACTGTTATTAATCGAATGAAGAATTAAGTAATTACTTACTTATTCAGGCAAAGTGTTCATAAATACATATAAATGCGAGCAGACTATCTGACTGTTCACTACACATTAAGAATAATCTATACATAGAACATGATTCTTTAAAAAAAAAAAAAAAAACGATTTCAAAACAGATTTTATCTAGCTATCTATAACGGTTCAAAGGGGTTGCCACGTACATAAAATTACAGTAAATATTGGGACGCTCTTTAATTTCCAAATCCAAATTTTACAATTATTGTTAGAGCGGACTTAGCAATCCATTTTCAATAATCTGATTGCTGCATGTGTAAAATTTTTATATGGAAATTAAAGGGAGCCTCTATAGTTGCTGTAATTTATGTTGAGCAGTTGTTGACAGACGATTAAAATTAACAAGGAGCTGTAGTGCTATGTCTGCTACAAGTTGCACAAAGTTTGGAGATGTATGTGGCCATACCTTTAAATTTTTAAAGACAGACAGATGAAATCTGGAAAACCTAAGAAATTTTCTGTAGCTGAACTTAAAACGATGAAAAACTGATTTTAAACCGATTACGGACGTAAATACATTGCTAAATCGACTCCAATATGTACAAGGATCAGAAATAATATACTTCATAAGGTCGAAAATGAATATTGAAAAAATTGCAAACGGAATGAAGTTTGGAGTATTTTATTTAACTGTACTTTACCCTGTTAATTTCAAAGAGAATTCAATTGCTTCAGCAAACGTACATTGTTTCAAAATAATAATAATAATAATAATTATTTTTATTACTATTTTTAACATCGCATGACCGTAGCTTCAGAAAAAAATTAAAGAAATAAATAAATAAATATCCCTCAAGCACAAGGTAAACTATTTTTATTGGGTGTTACCGCGTTATTGAATGCAGTCTGAAACTACTAAGAATAAAATTCAGATTTCTATATCAATTTCACACATTTACATATTTTAATAAATGAATTAACTGTATTATTCTGTATCGCTTCGAAGTAGTTTATTTCTCTTAATTTAATTTTATTTCTTCAACATTAGTTATTGCATTAAATTCAATTTCAAATGATTATGTGTAAGGAGTACAATGATCCGATTTGATCAGATTAAAATTTTTTTTGCGTTTGTATACTTTGAAAATTTTTCATTGCAGTTGTAGGGTTAAATTTCTAAATTTCTTTGATTTCTAATGGTAGGATTCATATCGTAACGTTTTAGCCGTAGATTTAAAATTTCCATTGGCAAGTTTTAGTTTGAGTTCACTTTAGTTTTTATAATTTCTGAATTTATTGCTTTGTGGTTTCGTTCATTCATTTAAAGAACATGGAGCCCAAGGCATTGTTTTCATATGTGCATATGACTGATTTTAGAGTTTTTTGATGTTTTCTTATGCAAAATACATGCAATGTTTTTTGCGACGGTGAAAGAATTTTCTCAAAATTATTGTGATTTTCCAATTTTCAAAGCGATAATTTATGCTGACATTTGTGATTTTCGTTGAAAATCTCATGAATTTCTTTGAAAAATTATTTCTTTATTATAAAAAAAAAATGAAAAAGAAGCAGGTCTAAATGTAAGTGTTTCAAGTAATATGCAGAAACGAATAGTTACCATTGCAGGTATGAGAAATTTTATCACTGAAAAAACTAAAGTATATAAAAGTTACGTTAACTCTAGGGCAATAAAAAGACTGCACGACAAGATTTATGGTTTCAGTTGGATTTTTTAAAAACATTTTTGTCATCATTTTGTAACATGACTAGCGGAGCATGTGGCTTTAATATTGTTAAATACGCTTTCGTTGAGAAATAAATGAAATGCCATTCTTTTTGTAAAAAATAATAATTTATATGCAAATATTGTTTAAGTTAAATTGGTTTTCAAGACATATTTTGCCGAAATGATGAATAAGAAAAAGTTTTTTTGGAAAGTTTAATACAAAAAATGTTGGTGTGAAACGCGATGTAAAACAAAGCAGTAATTTTATTTATATAACGACAATTTTTTAGAATCTAAAAATAAAATATATAAACACAAATAATGCCTAAAGAAATGTTTTCTGAAAAGAAAGCTCGTAAGAGTACTTCGTACGACTGTGGCGAATCTTTAACGAGTCCTTAGGTTAAGCTTTAATTTTGCCAGCTTGGCTATCCACTCTTCAATCAGACTATCACTGAGGCCGATCGATTCTCTTTATTTCCTAAAAAAAAACTAACACGTCACTGCTTTCCCGCTAATACTCATCGAAGTAAAATAAAGCATACCAGCCTGATGATTGCGATCTAAGTATTGGCTATGCATGATATTTATTGGCTCCTGCTCTCCATTGTGCGTCCCATTACTTTTATTGAAGAGTTCATTGATGTTCTTTGGCCGTTCGGATCCCCCACTTCCATAAACTTTTATAAGTACACAGACTTTATTATATTCTTCAGGGCTTCAAATGAATAATGTAAAAATAACAAACTAAATCAAAGCAAAGTTTTTTCGTCTTTAAGCAGAAAGCCTACTAAGGGTTTCAAAAACTGAAATGAAAATGCTTTTAAGAAAAGACACTTCTTTTGTCCATTACGAGCAGGCTGACAGATGTCAATTCTTTCATTAAAGTTTTCATCCACAAAAAAAAAGTCTATTTTTTTAAATAACATGACAAATTTTGTGTTTTAAGTTTTTTCCTTAACCTAGCCCCACAAAAAATAATACCGTGATGCTAAATTACACAATCTGGCAAGCCATTAAACAGCTGATTTTTTTGTAATAATCTTTAACGGTAATTTTGTGTTTATTTAAAGGAGAGTATACTCTTAGTAAATGTATGTCCGTTTGGCTCATATAAACTTTATTTCATTGAAATTAAATAACAATTGATATATTAAAACAACTGCTACATAAAGGCATCACTCGAGCATAATTTTACGTTATGGTAATTTAGTTAAAAATATTTTTTACAAACTTAAATGAATAAATCCGAAAAGAATTTTACATCAGTTTGTGAAGATAAGCGTATCAATTTTCAGTATCTTTGTCTTTAGAAATACATATTTTTCTTGGTGGTTGTATTTAGTTAGTTTTCAAAAACAATTTTAAAATAATAAAAACACCCTACCTGGGTTGTATTTTTAAGCTTGTTACACGCAGATAAAAAACATGGTTGTGATTTGATCACAGTAACCATATTATGTTTTTTGTAACAATGTACAGTTGCAAAGAACAATTTATAGTTTTTTTCACCAAAACTTTAGTCAGGATAAACATTTTTTGTTAACTTTAACGATTATATGGTTAATGTGCACAAAAAATGCAACATGGTTGATTTTAGCTAAAAAAAAATTAAACCACACCCAACGTTTTATAACTTATTAAAAATAATATAAAGTATTTACCAGTAATATATTATTATTTATATTTGTAAATTATAAATATTTTGTTCTAGTTCTTGACAGTTTAGTAACTTTTCTGGTAGCTTAAGTTTGAATTTATTTTTTATTGTTGGAGAAAGTAAAAAAATAAAAATTTATGTACAAAATAAATAATTCAAAATAATATGCAAAATATGAAAACAAATAAAAAGGTAAGTAAAACATTTCAAAAATAGTTGAAATGTACATTTGTATGTAAATGTATATTTGTTAGCATATAAATCTTTATTTTGGTGTTTTAAGCACAATTGGGAAAACATTTACATAGTTTTCATTTAAAGCTCTTATATTATACATCAACAATAATTGCCAGATGCCAGATTAACGTATTAGGATGCTTCGATACATGTGTAGTCAGTTCCGAATTACCATTACGTACCGTATAGCTTCAATACGAGAATATCACGTTTACTTCGTAAATGGATGTGCACGTAGGAATGTATGCAGATAAGATGCCGTTATTTGGGTATTAAAAATTATATTTTTTGTATAAATATTCTCGTAGCCTGTATGCTGAAGCCCTTTAATTATACATAATAAGCGAAAAATAGTTTTTTTTTTTTGCAAATTTATGTTATTGAATAACTTTTGTAGCAAATCAATAATAAATTAAACAAAAAATAAGTATGTCTTTTATATCAGGAAATATAGCACTGACATTTTCAACCATATTATGATGTTTTAATTTAACCATTTGATGTTTATATTTATATTTTTAGATTTCACTATGTTATTGTTATGCTAGACAACAATATGTTGTCAAGACCTGCTTTATTATTTTTAAATGTAACAACACTATGTTTTGTTAACAACCATATAATACAACCATAATATGTTCCTCTTAGATTATGGTTACCTCAACCATGTTTTTTCTTTGCGTGTAAATGAAATTCGTTTTTACTTGTAGATGACTTAAATTGTAAGGGTAAGAGGTTGAATTTAATATATTTAATTTCTTTTAATTTGGTGAACGAATAATTTTGAACATGTTAATGATTTGCCAAGGCAGAATACTTCTTAAAAACATTCGAAGCGTTTCTATAATTTTAATGTTACTTTTCTGGATTGATAGCTTTTTAATTTTTTTAATTTTAAAAACCTTTCTGTTGCACTATGTACAGCGTCTATCTCTTGAATTTGCTCAGAAAATTTTTTATTTATTATTTTTATAGAAAAATTTTAGTACAACAGACAACAAATTTTTTAAATCACACAAATATTTTACGTAATGTGTTGAACTTTATCCTCAAGACAATATTTTATTCTTATTTTGTGATATATGAGAGCCGCTTTTTATATGCTCAGTATTTTTAGAATCATACAAAATGTTTTATAAAATTATATAAACAGCACTAGCAATATCATTCCCAGATCGACCGCTTTGTGTTTCGTTCCAAACTGCACAATAAGTTATTTCTACAACCTACGTTGTTTACTAATTGTAACAGATTTCACGTATGTACCATAGAGTAAGAAATATTTTCTAAAATGTTGTATATATAATAAGGTGATTTTTTTGTGCTATTTTTGACGTACATTTTTTTTGTATATAATTATGAAACTTCGGACTCAATTTAAAAAACAAATTGAGATACGTGAAGATAACTTTAGCACGATGATGTTGCACCGTCCTGATAAAGCTACATGTCAGCGATATCAATGTCACTCATAATAGGCCAAAAATTTTCGGAAAATTCAGCGGGTTGTTTCTGAACGAATTGAGCTAATCTAGGGCGATGTGAATGGTCGGTTGGCTTCAATTCGTCTACCAGTTGAATCTTCTAAGGCTTCAAAGCCAAATCCGTATGCAAAATTGGCAATGTTATGGTTTTGGAGGAATTAACAAATTTGGATATGCTTCAACACTGTGGCTCACGATTGCAATATTTTCCGTTGAACGACCCGGTTGAATAAGCGTTGGCACATTTTGAATCAAGCAAGTCGACTCAAATTTAATGACCAAGTTCTTAATAGCTCTCTTGTAGGGACGATTATAATGTCTGAAAATATCTAGAATTTTTATAGTGGATTTAAAAAATTTTAATGCAATTTTTGAGTGAAATTCAATTCATTGTAACAATTGCCAATTAGTCTACTAAGAATATGTTAAAAACTTGGTTGTTTTACAAAATATAGTTTAAACAGAAATGACAACAACAAAAAAACAAACAAAAAATCGAACTAAAGTAGATACTATTAGTACCAAAGAGACACTCTATAACCCACAAGAGGATTTTTTCCTCGTGACTCTAAATATTTGAAAAAGGGCACAACCAATCAGGCGTATCGTAATCGTCATGATTATTATTTTATACACTCAAAAAAAAAAAAGCTGCCGATAGCATCCAGTTACGCCTCAATAGTTTTTACCATCGAAATGGAAATATTTATCAAATAATTTTATTTGTATTAATACTCAACGCTGTTACTCATATATCAAAGAACACCAACTGTTATGTTGCATACATGTTGCGTTGTATGCTTTTTATTTACCAGTTAAACTTAAGTGGATTTGATTGCACATCTCACCTTTTTATAATTTACACAAAAAAAAAAATGACATTTAAACACAGTTTGTTTGATATCAGAAGCCCATTTTATTGTCTAGAATGTAACTGGTTAACGCTTTTCCCCTTCGTTGCATCTAAAATATTTTTCTAATTTTTATTTTGAACGCAAAATACTGTGGGAATTTAAAAATGTTTATTTTTCTTATTAAAGTACTTGGCTGATTTTAACTCGCTAAGATACAATTACTTTTCAATAACTACTTTCCATATTTGGTTGAAATCTTTTAAATTTCATTCAAGTAATTTGGTAATAATTTTTTTAAATCATATATGGGTTTTTCTTGCGTGTGATATTTTTGGATAAAAATATAAAATTTATAATAAGTTTATTTAAAAAATGGCGTTTAAAACTTACTGATGCAGAGACAGATAAAATTGATTAACTTTAAATTTTTATTGTTAATTTAATAAGATTTTTTTATTTGCTACAATTATAAATTAAAGTTTCTTTGGAAGAAAATAGTAAATTGACTTCAAATTTATAGTATTGAAATTCAACGCAATATTTTTTTAGTAAACTTTATAATCTTATAAATTAATATTTATTATTATCATTATTTTTTTAAGTAAGAATTCTATATATTCCGGTTTTTTTTTTTCTTTTTATACAAAGACAAAAGATGTGTGTGAAAACATAAAAGTTAATATTTATCAATTTATAATCATAACGACATATTCTACACCGAAGTTTGAATGTTTATACATGTGACAAGTTTGTATGCAAACTCTAATTGCTTTGAGTTTTATTACAAAACATGAAGCAATTTTTAAGTTTCATGAATAAGCTAATATGACCTGTGTTTCCATATGCAAATAAAACCAATTAATTTTACATTTTTTCCCGACGATGAAGAAATTTTGCACTCACATGCTGTTACTATATTTCACAGCTTAGTGATTAATTGATTTTTGCTTATAAATTTTTATTTTATTCTTCAATTTGAAGTTTTTTAACACCATTTGATTCTTGTTATAGTTTAAACTAAAATTAGAAACCACCGATTTCTATTCTGTATGTTTTCTATATCTTCGGATATAGAGGGTAAAAATTCAACATGGATCTAAAAATATTAGTTATTAAGGCATAATGAAGTCAACAGTGTCAATTTTAGAAAATAAAGTTATAGCATCAAAAAAAACTGTACTTATAATATTAAACTTTATTTTTTAAATTTTGTATTTTTTTATATTTATACTTCTTTTGTAGCGTCATCAGGAAAATAAAATTGTTATAAATAAATCAAATATTGTAGTTAATTAAAAGGTAAAATAAAATATATACATATAAACTTAACCTTTTTTGAAAATCTTCTGGTGTGTTTAACATTCTTAGAAGTGTCCTCATTATTAAACATAATTATTCGAATCTTGAAAATCTGTAAACACAATTTTTTAACCACTGTAGAACCAAGGGTACTTCACCAAAATACAATATAATATGACCTGGACATATCACTCATAGACTTAATTACCATAAGAACTTTAGAATACTAAACAAAATTTGGGTATTTGGGCTGAAATTCCCTAGTAGTGAAATGGCCAAAGGGATAAGATTTGTGCGATATAAATTAACTGTTATATATTTTGTAAGTTTGGCAATACGATTTCTATAAAAAATCGTTATTGTACACGATGATGTTAACTTTCGTCCACTGTACTAAAACAAGGTTTGTAAAAGCAATATATGAACCAAAATTGATCTCATGCAAATTGGCTAAATAATTACCACTTTTATATTTTACACTTGGACATTAATAGGTTGTTTTGAACCAGCGAATTTTTCACTATTCTCTATGTCCGGCAGAAAATGGTATATAATTTCCACGTAAATTGTTTAATTTTTCACAATTGATTTTGAAACTCCATATTCCAAGGTTTGTAGGAAAGGGGAAAAATCATCGGTTTAAGTAGTTGCTGTCTGAGTTCAAAATATATGTTCGTTTATATTTTAGCATTATTTTTTCTAACTTTCTTTACTTTTCTTACAACTTGCATTTATTATTTATTTATTTGCTTACCAAAAATTCTTAAAGATTTAAAAGTTGTAACTTTGATATTTTGCTCTTATTTGTCCCTTGGCATTCTCTAAACAACAGCAAGGCTTTATTTTAATTTTAATATTAACAAGTAAGAGCGCTATATTTAGCTATATCCTTCAAAATATATGTAAATCTAGTTTAGAGAAGTAAATATAATCAAAAAATCAAATATTGGGGTGACAGAGATTTAAAAAATAAGAAAGAAAATTAGGTACTACAAACAATGTTACACAAAAATGTCATCGGCTTTTAATGTGTTAAGCATTGATAGAAATTTAGGTATTTCCTTAAAGATCTCTCCAAAACCTTTAAAATGATATCCATATTGATATTTTAAAAAATTTGAAAATTTCAGAGACCCGTAACTCCGAAAATATGGGCGAGCTTGTTTCCAAGAACATGAAGCGATCTTGCTGTTTTAATAGAAAAATTTTAGAAACTACGTCTGATCGATTGGCGTACTTAAATTTTTTACAAACTCATCTAGTGCGTTGGCAAAGTTGATTTCAACCCTAACACGGACTAACAGAAGGGCAGACTGAATATTGTAGAAATTGCATACGGAATGACAAGTTAAGATAGAAACTTTTCCACAAGTGGTGAAGGGTATAGTTAGATTTTATTTTATTTAAATATATTATCCGACTTCCAAATAGGAGAGATTATCAGTTCGACTAAATGTTGCTTTTTTTGCTTGTGAAAAAAATTAAGTCATTTTTGAACCGAATATTTGCTTTATTCGAGAAAACATTATATGTAATCATCACAGTTCGAGTTTTCACAATAGTTCAAAATCTTAAATATTAAAGGGTGTCCATATACAACATTCAAGTCCCCGTAGGTGACCTAAGTTAACCTATATTGGCCTATCTTTTAAACCTTTATAAACAAAGGCTTCCAAATTGGAATAAAGGTCGATTGCTATACCATTATAGTGCCAAGAATTAATATTCAAACCTATAAATTAAATAGGGCCCTTGATGTATATGGCCATACATTTGTAGAGTAGTCGACAGACATTTAAAAAGAACTTTTGTTTATAACTCCGCTGTAACAACAAGTATAAAGTATGAATTAGGAAATTAAAGGGTGTCCCAATAATTGATGTAATTTGATGTATGTGGCCAAACTGTTGAACAGTTATAGAGAGACAGATGATATCTCTTTTGAAGTTATTTATTTATTTGTTTTGTTGCAAGAAGTATTTATTAATGTGATTAAAAATGAGAGAAAGAGAGAGAGAATGTATGCACATATGTAACTGTATACCGTTCGTTGAATCTGTTAAATACGTACTTAAAAGAAATTTTTTGTTAATTGATATGTAAGACTGAACGAAATTCGTTTATGATTTTGGATCAAAGCTCCAATTGTAAATTGTTATTTTTTCTAATTGAACACAACTTAATTGTTTTTGTTTTCAAAAATCATTGTTATTCAATCAAAAATTTGTGTTTCAATATGTTGATCTTTCTTTCTATTGTTATTCAATTTAATGTTGATTCTATTACTTACAGTTTTAATAATAATAATAATAATAATAGCCGTCAGCACAGCATAAATTTAAAATATGTTACAATAATAAAACCTCAATTGCTGACACAGATCATTTGCTGTGTTACAATTACTTGGCCATAAAGAGGAATATTTGAATGTACATACAAATGCATATTAAACAAAACACAATTACACATACGGAAAATATAAGAAAACGTAATGACAGTTCTAAGACTGACAAATACATACTCTATGAGATTTCCATAATTGAAAATTTATTTATTTATTTTTAAATGTCGTAAATGTCTGAAGATAAAAAAATAAAGCGGAGAAAATAAAAACAACAAAATGTAACAAATGAGATATTGTGTGCAATTAGAAATTTATATGTGGCATTTAGTTTTTAACTAAACGAGTGGTGGTTGAAATGCTACAGTCGGTCATGCCGGATCCTAAACAATCATAATAGGAGACTTTAACTTTACTTAAGATTTAAAATTGATTCTATTTGTTACGGGAAGTGTAGCCGGCAGTTTAAAGTTAATTTAAGACAAAAATAATTTTTAAAGTCCATTATGTGATGGAACAGCACTTCAAATTCCGGGTTCAGATATATTCGTGAGGTGTGTTCAGTTGTTTTTAAGATTTGGGTATTTCACTGAACAGGATTTTTAAAAGCGGCAAATTAAAATTAAGCGTTGTGTCAAAAAGCCTAAATAAAATAAATACATATGTATTTACATATTTTTCAATTAGAAAAATGAATTCAAATATTTTATATTATTTTTGCTTAATGAAAAATGATTTAAGTATAATAATTGTTTTTAAGGTGTTTTGCAAAATTTTAGCGTGCACAAACTGAGTGTTTTCTTAAGGATCCTTTGCAGAGGAGGATACCAATTACTTTTCCAGTAATATTATCGTCCGAAATTGCGTTTGCTATTTTTTGCAAACATCTCAATTTGTTGCAAAGTATGTGAAATGTTTGTCGATTTACCCGAAAACAGTTTTTAATCCCTTCTTCATTTAGCATTTAGCAAACGAATTCCCAAAGTGAGTTTGCAAAATGTAAAATAAAAAAAATTATTTATCAGGTAAGTTGAGTAGCTGTTTTTGATATTTAATACGTAGTTTAGCTTCATAATCAAAAACCTGTTTTAAAAAATTATGAAAAATAAATTTCTTTTTGCCGAAATAATAAAAAGTGGATATTTTGTATAAAAATTTAAAACATGAAATATCAAAATTTTTTTTTCCAAAATATCAAAAGAGCCATCAAGCTGATGCCATTTTTAAAAACTTCAAAAAATCTTTCGAGCCTCTCTTGTTTCTGTTTTTTAATGATCTGCCATACGCCATTGAGTTCTGTAATATTCTGATGTATGGTGACGATGTCAAACTATTCTCAAGTATTGCAAAATAACATTCATCTTCAAGCGGATTTTGGGGTAACCTTATGGAACTAAATCTTAGTAAACGTAAATTAATGACTTACACTAGATAGTCAAAACAAATGCCATATTTGCCAATATTGATTTTTATTTCATAAAGACCAATAAGACCAATTTTCGAGTTTGGTTCAGTAATTTGGGATCCCCAATGCTACATATATATTAAAATAATTCCTGTTATGTTCTCATCGTTTTTTTTTTTTTTTTTTTTAGTTGAATTCAATTGTGTATCCGCCGCCGTATTGTAATCAACTGACATTATTAAAGCTCTCTACATAAAAAATTCGAAGAATTCTACCTCTTTTATTTACCTTCACATCATTTAAGACAAGCGACTAAGGTCAGACTAATATCTTATTTAAATTCCAATGCTTATATTCATAATTGTGGTCCTTGCCCCTTATATATTCACCCTTATTCTGTTTGGCAACGTCAACACAAAACAACGTCGTTTTTCTTCGTTTGTTGTAAATCGGTATTCCCGTTGTCAATATTGTCATTAATCGATGACTGTCGCCATATGTTTGGTGTTTTCTAAGAACAATTGACGTTGATGTTGCCGTTTAGTTTGTCGTCGCCATTTTTGATGTTGAGTTGTGTTGTGTGCAAAGGAAATTTTTAAAAACATGAAAATGTATACAGCAATATTTAAAATAACAAAAGAGGAAACATACGAAATAACAAAAAAGAAATGAAAAAAACTAAAATTACCAACTTCTGCCAATTTGAAAAATTAGTGGAAGAGTTAAAAAGAATCCATCCCAATGAAAAAAGGCAGTTAGTAAAGTCAGGCTTTTGTCGGACCGATAAATGTATTTGCATTATAAAAACTTCATTTGTTATTATTTTTTTAATATTTTAGTTATTATTATTATTAATAATAATATCAATAAAAATTGGAAGTTTTAATAATACAAAGCTATTTATCAGGCAGACAAAATCCTACCTTTAACTAACGACAATTTGTAATAATGGCCCTTTGACTATTTATTTTAATTGTTTGTAATATTTGTGCTTATTTTATTGTTTATAGGTATTTTATTTTTTTTTTTTTTTACAAAATTTTAATTTTCCACAACTCTTACTTAGCACAATAGAAAATAAATTGAATCAACTGACTCAAATATTAGATATGTGTGTATTATTTTTTTATATTATCGATAAATCGTCAACGTCGTCATTAGTTTGTTAGGGAATACCAAATTAGTATTGATGTTGTGTTAAGTTGATGTTGTATCAAAATTGACGACGATGTTGAAAACGCCAAACAGAATAAGGGTTATTATTTTCCTTATGCTCAGCTATATAATGTATAATAAACAAGTAACAGAAGGAACGAGAGATGAAGACTAATGAAGGCTTTAATAAAACAAAAGTACCGCTGTTTGAATATTTCGTACAAAAAATTATTGGAATATTAAGTTACTTCGCTAACTACCAAGGTATTAACAAAAAAATTCAAGTCGGCTGGACCAATTGATGATACTAAACAAATCGTTCAAGTATCAGACAATGAGCGTGTAATTGAAGTCCAAGAACATAAAATTAGGAATTCCAAAACATGCATCTACAGAAAAAAATGTTTGCACCTGTAAAAGATTTTATTTACATTCGCATTAAAATTTCATTTAATTTCTTAATGATTTTTTATTTATTTTTATTTTAATGCATCGCAGTTTTTAATTAAATATATGTACGAGGGCTGCTATATATATTTCTGGCCTGGCAACACTGAGTGCTGCCAAGTGCAATCTGACATTTCCATTGGAAAGTTTGTCATTTTTAAGCATAATCGTACTCAAAACGTTTTGACGTACAACCATTATTTGTGTTGTTTACAGTGACTCGAAAATATTAATATAGAAAAAAATGGAATTAAATCGTGAACATTTTCGTGCCATCATTTTTCACAACTTTCGACGTGAATTATCACGACAAGAGTGCATTGATGAACTTAAATCTTTGTTTGGCGATGAAGCACTATCCTACAGCACTGTGAAAAATTGGTATAATGAATTTAATCGTGGCCGAAGCTCGCTCAAAGACGAATTCCGTGAAGGTCGTCCAAAAACGGCTGTTGTGCCAGAGAACATTGATGCCGTGCGTGAACTCATAATGCAAGATCGACATGCGACATACCGAGAGATAGAGACATCCTTGGACATTTCTTCCACCAGCATACATTCGATACTGCATGAACACCTGGCCGTAAAAAAGGCTTGTTCTCGTTGGATCCCGCACAATTTGAAAGTCGCTCAAAAAAAGGCTCGTGTCGATTGGTGCAAAGAAATGTTGCAAAAATACGATTGCGGTGCTTCAAAAGATGTTTATAAGATCGTCACAGGTGACGAATCATGGATCTATGCGTATGAGCCCAAAACGAAACAACAATCGACCGTGTGGGTCTTCAAAGACGAGCAAAATCCAACGAAAGTTGTTCGTGGAAGAAGCACTTCGAAGCAAATGGTCGCCTGTTTCCTCGGCAAAACTGGTCATGTTGCGACTGTTCCGCTTGAGCAACGTAGAACGGTCACTTCTGAGTGGTACACTACAATTTGTTTGCCTGAAGTCATCGGAGAAATTCGAAAAACCAACAAGAGAAGACGAATCATTGTTCACCATGACAATGCGAGCTCTCACACATTGGCTCATATCAGAGCGTTTTTGACCGGCCAAAACGTCGAATTAATGGGTCATCCGCCGTACAGCCCTGACTTGGCACCTAATGACTTCTTCTTGTTTCCTCACATCAAGAAAAAAATGCGTGTTCAACGATTTTCGTCGCCAGAAGAAGCTGTTGAAGTGTTCAAAAACCATGTTTTAGAGGTGTCTCAATCGGAGTGGAAAAAGTGCTTCGACAACTGGTTTGAGCGCATGCAAACGTGTATAAATCATGCTGGAGAATACTTTGAAAAACAATACAACCATTTTTTATTATAAATATTCGCATTTTCACTATTAGGCCAGAAATATATAGAGCGGCCCTCGTATAAGTGATTTTATTAATTATTTAATTAAAAACTTTTGAAATATTTTTGAGTTATTTATACAGCTGAGTCGATTATAAATTTTATTAAGTATCTGAACACAATTGAAACGTTTAATAGAAGCAAATACATTTTCTGCGTTGCTTTTAAACGTGTGCGATATCTGAAGATCTACGTTTTCATGCCTACAAATTAAAACAAATGAAAAATAAATGTTGTTATAATTTTCGGTAATAACCGTCGTCACTGGCTGTGTACTTTGGATGTTCGGCGAGCGATTTCGATGTGATAACATCATTTTCAAGCCGCGAAAGCGCTCGCCGAACATCCAAAGTACACAGCCAGTGACGACGGTTATTACCGAAAATTATAACAACAGTTTATTATATACTGGCGGAATCAACCCAATTAATTTAATACCGAAAAATAAATGGTATCTAATGATAATGTAGATTATCACTGATACTGCTGACAGTGGTTGTAGGGAACCAGAAAGTGCATTTCATTCTACTGGTATCTTAATTTCACTCTTCTCTTTACAATATATCGCAATTGATAACGAACTTAAGCCAAAACTGAAAATTAATAATTTATTTATAAAAAAAACAAATAAAAGACAATTTTGAAATTAAACAATAAGAAATGAATAATTAATGAAATTCCGCATGTCCGCATTAAAAGTTGTTATAATATGACCTTCAAATAAAGCTTTAAACTTCACCCTTATAACAAGGCCTTCTAATTAATAATTTTGCTCTAGTTGGCTTCTAAAGCAATTTTGGAATCTTTTCTAGGAGATACGATTATCGTAGGCCTAGAAAAATCGATTACAGACAACTGTTAAAGAAGAATTTGAAGAAGCAGTTTTGAAGTACATCATTCTCCGAATCAGTCTTACGAATAAGTGACTTTGAAGTTTCCGTTGATTCACAATTTGCATTTATAAATTTTTTTGGATGAGGAGATGGAAGCAACAGCAACGAAAACAAAAACTTTAAAATATGAACAACAAACAGCAATTTTTAGAGTCTGGCTACAATGAGGGGCATAAGTAGTCAGCCTGTTTGATCAACTAGTCACAATATGTTTATTAATATTTTTTTTGTTTTTGTTAGTTTTGAGGTCAAATTATAATTTGTGTCATTAAAATATGCTTTATAAGTGAAATAAAAACTAAAAAGAACACATGTTGAATTATAACTCACATATGTTGTTTATTTGTTTAAACTACCACATGTACAAAACTATTGCTACTGTGAACAGCTTCACAGCAATTTAACACAGAAAACAACTAATTTAAACAGACATTCGTTTTTCTAAAAAAAAAATACACAGCCTGAGACCGAGACAGACAATTAGATATGAGTAGACGTTCATTTCCATACTCAACTTGAATAATTTCTATAGAACGTTTTTTGTGATTAATGCGAGTACGTATGAATTTATGCAAAACATATTTAATATTTCATAAAAAAATACAGTCATTTTGGTATTCAGAGACAAACGAATAAGTTACTAACGTTCTGAGAAAACGTTTCATAAGCCAGCAAAGCCATTCGTTTATTCTTAAACAAATAAATGCATTTCCTTGCTATTTTTGTACAATTTAATCGCTTGTCGTCTGTCATAAAAATTATATTTATTTCACCAACAAACACATTTATTATCATTTGGTTTTAAGAAAATAGAGTTGTTGTCTGCGTTTACTTTTATTCATTTTAAATTTTTAAGAGAAAATAAGTGTTCTTTGGCTGCAAAACAATAGGCAATACATATCTGCTCAAATCTACACGTATACACCCTATTGTAAGATATTCTGTAGTTAACATATTATATAAACTTCCATCGAAAACGATTAGAAACGTATATAATTTCACCAACTACAATAAATGATGTGTTACCATTCTTCTATGCTTATAAAAGCTATGGGACTCGGTTAATGGAGAATTTAGTTTTTTCAAACCCACAAAAAAAAATAAATTTCTACGCATAATCACAACAAATCCTTGCTATAGATCTAAACTCGCCAAAAGATAAGAACAAAGATAATCTTACATCATCTGGTTGAACCCTTGAGATATTAACACTATTGCTTGGCTCTGAGCGAACTTCATCATTAATCATTTTATTGTCAACAGAAACATAAGGACGTAATAAATAAACTATCCTAAAGTCTATATAGTCTTAGCTAAAGTCTATATAGTCTTAGCTAAAGTCTATATAGTCTTAGCTAAAGTCTATATAGTCATAGCTTCCTCCGCAGTTTCTTAGATATCTTTAAGGTTTTGCGAAGAGGCCTAGGACTTTTGCAGTCTTGTAGGTTAAAAACAAGGCCTTTTCTTGCTAAAACACAGTGCCATATTAACTTTCGTTCCTGGTCAATAGATGCCAGTAGTAGTAGTTTATGAATCTTTGGCAGATAGACTGGGCTAAATTAGATGTAATTGATATTTTAATTATTCTAAAGGTTCAGTATTAGAATCTGCTAGCGTATGATTCTTTCTGCTTCTCTAATAATTATTAACGTACAACTTATAATTATTACCACGCAATTTTTAATAAATACGCGTATAACAAAATAAATATTAGTTAAATTTGTACATCGAACACCAAGAGTATTCAAAGTCAAATTTTGTGAATTTTTGACCTAAAAAGATGATTTTAACTGATGACATAATGGATGGATGCTTAATGAGTATAACGGGAAACTGAACGACAACTCTTTTCCACAAATAAGTTAGTGTTACCTATAGTCTATACAAATCTCTGATTTCGAATTTAAATTGTGCTTTCCCCAAGTTGGTTGCATTATTCTAATTTATTTTAATGTTACAAAGGAAAAAAAAGAAGCGAAATGTTGTTTGCATTGAATTGAAACTCACTCAGTTTAGCACTCAGTATGAATTTTTAATTTTTGTTTAAACCTGTTGTGTTGTAATTTACTTCACTACTAAATATTTGTTTATTATTTTTATATCGAATTTTCTCATTCTTAAAGAATATGTTTTTCCAAGTGTTTTTTCGCTTTCAAGCAACAAATATATACATATGTTCATATGTAAAAAAATCCAGTGGCTGCCTGGGTGATAGGAAATGTATTTCTCACTTTTTGCAATACGATACAAAAAACTACAATGGTAAATAATTTATAAAACACCAAAAAAATTTTATAATTTCAGCTTTTTGTAAATCACAACATTTCGACGAATTGGGCCACACGCTGTTTATTTATGGGAACGCAAAATGTTTTTTGTTTCGTTTTATTTTCTTTATTATTTTTCTCTTTTCTTTATGTATAAAAGAATTTCAATAAGTGAACAAATGAAAATCAAACTGTGGCTAACTGTTTAGCCAGGGTAATTTCAACACTCTACAAAAGAAAATTTGTTGAAATTGCTGTTGTGCATTTTTTATGATTATGATGCAGCAATAAAATTTTAATATAAATAAAAAAATTCCAATATTTTAAAGTAATAAATTTACCACAAAATATTATGAATAATAACAATCATAAAAATTTTTTATAAAAAATGAAAGCAAAATATTACAAACTTGAGGAAAATCGAACACAGTTGGCAAAATCCAGACTCGCCAGTCAATGTTAATCAAAATGTGAAATTTATCTAATGGTATTATTTTCTAGTAATTTCGTTAGAGAAATACGTTTAAAGTAGATATTAGTTTTTATATTTAATTTGGAGAAATTTGTTTTACAATTAAATTAGAGATTCACACTAAAGTTTACAAAATGAATTTTTTTACGTTAACGATTTTTGCATTGAGTAACTTTTCAAACTATAAAGAACCAGTTATTTTCGCCGAATTTTATTTAACGAGATTTTGCTTGTACGTAATTAAAGCAAGCAATACAAGAAATGAGAAGGAAACAAAAGTTTACAAATCTTTAGTTTACAAACGAGAAATATCAGAAAGGATAGAAATATGTTTGATTCTGAGAAATATAAAATTGCATACAGAACTTACAATACTGTAAATCGATTATTTAGTATAACAAAAGATAAAATATAAAAGTTTGACATTTCAAATGTAATATACAAAATGCCTTTTAATAGTAATAATAGTGAGACTTGTAGATGTTTATGTAAGTACAATAAAAAATAAACTAGAAACTAAAATAGATGGACATAAAATTGATCAAAGATATAAAGACATTAATGATCTACAAAATACCGCATTATCTATCTTCGCATTGTGCCAGATTTAATTATTACCGCAACTTTAAGACTGCATCAGTTTTAAATGTAGGAAATAATTATAAATGTCACACAGTGGTTTGCAAACGATTTATTTTAAGCGAAATTGGGTATCCCCTGAAGCACTTAAGATATCGTAATGAAAATTCAAAGAGATAAAGTAAAGGTGTTTCCCAGCGAAACCGTGACCAGACGACGCCTTAGGGTGAAGGGTGGCTTTTAAGTAGGCCACCAAACTTGGATACCTCGGGCATACAATTTTTTTAATGTCATAAAAAATCTATTTTAACTCATATTTTAAGTTTTTTTTTAAATTTAATTAGACCTTGAAAATATCCTAAAGCATACATACCGGAAAGCTTCCTTGACCGAATTCGAAGGCTTACAACTTCTAAAACATTTCGCACTTTTTAATTTACAATCTTTGACGTCGAGTGGTATTTTTCGCGTTTCTAGATTAAAAAAATTATATTGATTGAATTAGTTGGCTAAATAGATGATGTTTACAATGTACAAAACCTAGGGTAGATAGATGCGAAGAATGCTGATATCTAAATAGAAAAAAAACCTTTCAAAAGTTGTCAAAACAATCATTCCTTAAACATAATCTTTAAGTCGGTCCTGCTAACTCTTATAATTATGTAAAATCATAATCTTTAGTAAAGTAAAATGAAAACAAAGTTTGCGGGTCATTAGTATTCAAATATTTTCTATTTTACTGGTAGAATAGTTTCAAATTTCATCACACATGTCAACGGTTTTGCTGCCCACTGTATCTACCCTGTATGAAGCATTACCGCTAATATGTTCTCTATGTTAATCATCACAAAAACAAACAAAAATGTAGATAGAAATCATTCTTGCAAGTCATAGGAATACAGAATTCTTTTATGAAAATCGCTTCTTAATTTGTTATGCAAACACTTTTTCAAAAATTTAGAATATAGAAAGTATGCTCTACAACCATAATGACCTTTAGCCCCGTTCTTTGAGCATTCTTTGATATTTTGACACTTAAATTTTATTCTTTCAGAAGTTTGTATGACAGTGGTAAAGGTCGGGGCACATAGAATCCGTCAAACGTTATACTTTGACGTATTCAACTGAAGTCAAAGAACCGAGGGATGAGGTTGGCACAATGCGTCTGTGGTGCCACAACAATTAAATTTAAACCTAGTAGTTTTGTTATTATTGAAAATTTTTATTTGTCAATTTTGGAAAATTATAAATGAAGAATTAATTTACTTTTGCCTCTCGAATAGAGAACAATAAAATTTATTATCTTTTATCAAAATATATATTGCCTTTTAATCCGAAGATTAATACGGTATACGCCCTATACTGACGGATAACAAAACAGCTGTTTATCTTGTTTATAAAGACTGTAATCGGCAGTTTGAAGTTTTCCTTAAATAAACAGGAAAAATAGCAAGGCAACAGACTTATTTACTGAACAAAACGATAATACAAAAACAAGTAGGAGTGCTATATTCGGCTATGCTGAATCTTATATACCCTTCACCAACTATCTTAATCTAGTGTAGTGAAGTAAATCCAAAAAAAAACAAATATTGTTGTGACAAAGAATTAAAAAAATAAATAAATAAAATTCGGTACAGCATGTATACAACTTAACATAATAATACCATCTGCTCTTAAAGGGTTAAGCAATTAAAAAAAAATGTTAGTATTTCCTTAAAGATCTCTTCAAAGTCCTTAGAATGATATCCATAATGATACTTAAAAAAATTTTAAATTTCAGAGCCCCGTAACTTGGCGCTCGCCAATTATTTTCACTTGCTGTTTTTCTCTTATTTTTTTATTCTCTATCGACCCATATATTTATTTTTTTACTGTATTGTTTCAAATGATATGAAATAATTAGAGGTAGGCGTGGTGTTTTTTGCCTGATGCTTAGAAGGACTTGGACCGATCATGCTGCTTTCCAATATCACCTCTTTCAACACTATATCTGATAGAGTTTTTAGTGAAATCAATTTCAACATTAACACAGACGGACAGACATACAGACGAACACCGCTTAATCGACTTCGCTACGCATAAGAAGTCAGAATATACATATATACTTTATGGGGTCGGAAATGGATATTGTAGAATTTACACACGGAATGACAAACTTGGATATACCCTTTTTCTCCTATTTGTGGTGAAGAGTACATAAAGAAAAACGTGACAAAAATAATTTCATTCCGGTGATACTCATGAGGTATGGAAAAGTGAATGCTCTCGCCATTCAATAAAATTATTTAACGTAGGATTTTTTAATAATTCCGTTTTAATTTTTTCTTTGAAAGATTGGGCTGCGATAGAATTTACTGCACTAGTTATTTCAAAAGTACCATTATGAAAGACTGAGTTGAGCTTTATTTGCTTAAAACTTCAAAATAAAATTACTGACAATTTGCTGTAATATAATTAGGCAACCTCTGAAGAAAATTAAAGGTATTGGTGCGGTTGTCAACTTTTTCAAGCGGAATAACTGAAGTTGCTAACAATGCAATAGTTGCCCGCACGATATTTATTTTATTTGACAATTGGAAAGAATTATTTCCAGAAACATTTTGCTGTTTATAAACATGAAGCAAGAAATTTTTCGTGATTTCTTAGGAATTAAACAGAGTAAAACTTCAGCAATGTTATTTTTTGTTTATTTCAAACACAGCAAGATTGAAAAAAAAACAAAGAAGAAGAAGCAAAAGTAGAAATTTGACATTGACAGACGCCGTGTTACCACAGCCCACTTGAGTCCATTGATTGGTCCCTTTGTGTTAATCGCTCATAAGGAAAAATGTATTTTCACTGACTTGCCAGTTCAATACATCAAACTTTATCCAATGACGGATTCAATATGCCCCGGACTTAAGTGGGAAAAAACCCTGTTGATTTTCAAACCAAAATAGTCAGTAAAGCCGTATTAAATGTGCTTGCTTCCAAAATAATCAGTTTCGTAATAAGCGAGAGCCTATTACAAACATCTTTATAGAAGTTTTATAATAAAAATTTATTATAACACTTCAAATATTTAACGAAAATTTTATACACAATTTGCTTGTTTAAAAAATTTATTTATTTTAGAAAGTTGTAAACTCGATTTGGAAAACATAAATTATTATTACTTGTTTATTTTTAGTTTTTTTTCCAGCCTACAACAACATTGACATTTAACTATTTGAACTTGAAATACATTTCTAAAACAACTACTGTTGACAAAGGCAACAAAACAACTAACTCTAAAAAATACTAATTATATATTGGTTATCACATGGGTCCGTAATTGAAAACGGCAAAATTTTTCAAAACTTAAAAACATTTTAAAATGATCTGATATTGCCTTGGTGCTGAAGTCATATTAAAAGTGCCAAAAAGTGAAGTGAAGTGAAGTGCAATATTTATGAAGAAACTATAAAAATTAAATAAACATACAGCCCAACACTTTTTGCATTTTTATTGTTGTTTTGTTTTCATTTTTGCAAAATGATGTTTTACTTTGTTTGTTAAAGTTTTTACAAGCAACATTAGTAGTGAAAACAACAACAACAACAAAAACAAAATATGCAACAAGACTACGTTAACATGTTCAATCAACTTTGACGGACTTTCAACTGTCACTTTTTGGTAGAGGTTGCCGTAAATGATTGTTGTCGCTGTTGTAGACAACAGTCGCAAAATTGCCAACAAAACCAAAGAAAACCAACAACATTTAGTCAAAGTTAAACCTAAATAGACCATATTGTAGATGTTTGTTTTTCAATTTTTATGTACGTGAGCCTTGACAGTGTACAACGGCCATCAAACATCAAAATTTGACAATCGACTACAAAATTAGGGAGCGACATTTTTGTTAAGTCTGTTTCTTCTTTGTTTGGCATTGTAATATGATTAAAGTCACTCAAAGAAATTTTGAGCAGAATTTACAGCAGAAAATTTTATTGTAAATATTAATGATCAATCGTTTTTCATTCTTCTTTTATACTGGCTTTTCCGAAGATATAGTTTTGAGAGATTCCTATATAACAAACTCCGTCAATAAAGAAACACACTTAACACGTTTATAATTGTTCGAAATTACATCAAAATATTATAACTTGAATAAAAGGTATAAAAAGTAAGGTATATAAAATTTTTTAATTTAAAAAAAAAAAATGGAAAATTTTCAAAAACATACACTTTTAAGCCGAAAATTTAGTAACAAAACACATTTGTGTTATCTTCTAAAAGGAAAATGGTTACAATTAGCAGTTTAAAAAAATCCAACAGAAAATAATTGAAATTGAATATAAAACAAATAGGCAATTCACAACCTGTAGTAAGTGTGCTAAGCGTCGTTGTTGTATAAATTTTTCTGATAATTTCTATGTAGCTACTTGCTACTACACTTACAATATTTTTTCATATGTTTACTGAATATCGGGAAAAAAACGTAATAAAATTAAATAAAGTATTTTGCAAAAAAAATTTTTCTTATTAAAATTAATCTTATGAATTTCAATTTTAAACTAAAATTCAACAAGCTGTTACAATTTGAATAAAGAAGTGCAAAATTCAGCAGCCTAAATTTAAAACGAATCTGTTTCTTCAGGAAAAATATTTGACTTTTAAAATGGATTTTCCTTTTAGAGATTCACATTTTACCAAAAACGACGAAAATTAAAAACAGCTACTGAACTTCTTTTTGGTACTTTTTGGTAATTTTTGTCAAAGATCGTGAAATATTTATGTCTATGTTGAGAGCAAAGGACAGTTTAAATGCTCTGTGGGTATAGAAAATACACTAATAATTTTACCGAAATTTTTTTTTATAATTTTACTGATATTTTAAAATGCGATGAGTTGTTTGATTATTCACTTATTGACCTTTTGCCTTGTATTTCGTTTACACGATGAAAGTTGTCGATCACGTCTATTAAATGTAGGTATGCTGAATAACAGCAAAGAACTCAGCTTACTTATCAGATACTAAAACTATAAAATAAATACTATTATTAAATTGGACATTTATCTCAAAAAGTTTAACAGGAATAGCTTTCTAAGGATGTAAATTTGTCGTTATGAAATTTTCAATCCCATCCTTCTATCATCTGATATATGAACTAAATGTATAACACAATATATGTAAATACTATAGAGTACAGAAAAATATATAAAAGTTATTTTAAAGACTTTTACCATCATTTTTCCTTGAGTGTGTTTACAGATCCTTTTTTCATTTCAATGTTGAAAAAGTTGTTAGCTGCCAGTTTTTATGTCGCTTTTACTTTTTTTTCTTTTACAAAACATTTACATGTTTCAGTTATTTTTGCCACTTTTTTCGTTAAAGAAAACTTTTAGTCCAGCAATTGCTACTCAGCTTTTATTTCACAAAGCTATAGCCTAACTTAGCTACTGCATTCGTATAGTTATTGATTCTCATGATATTTGCTTCATGTAGTTGCTACAATTAAATAAAAATATTTCATTTTTTCCTAGACACTTTTTATGTTTGGTGACAATTTTCTTTTCAACTACAAGACAATTTACACTTTTCTTTCAAATCAACGTTGCAACGTTGATGTCTGAAATCTTTATTTGTTTAGGAAAAGAAAAATAAATTTGCTTCGGTCAAAAACATAAATAACTTTTCTTTAATTAATTAAGACATTTTGGCAGAAGCAAAAAAATCAGGAATAAATAAATCATGAAAATAATGTCTAACTAATCGTCAAACAAAAAAAAAATGAATAAAAAACACATAAAAAAAGAAGTTGTGGCATTTTGTATGGGATGAATGATTCTGTTTTTAATTCCGGCTGTAAATTTTAATTTTCTTTTTTT
Source organism: Gymnosoma rotundatum (assembly GCA_916610165.2). Taxonomy (NCBI): domain Eukaryota; kingdom Metazoa; phylum Arthropoda; class Insecta; order Diptera; family Tachinidae; genus Gymnosoma; species Gymnosoma rotundatum. The sequence goes on from OU744336.1 coordinate 82,979,486, forward strand.
TTCTTTTTTAAGTTTGTTTCAAAATGATTTGCTTTAATTTTAAGTAGACTTTCCTTATTGGTACGTTACGGCAACCAGTTTAGTTTATTTTCTTAATTTGTTATTTCAAAATGTTTATGCACTTTAATGTTTTATTTTCAGTTAAATACATAAAGTTGCAGTTGTTCTGTGTAGGCGTTATCAGTCATATATTTTTGCATTAAATCCTTTTCAAGACTCCAGACACAGAACAAGTCTTACATACGCTACGCTATAAAGTTTTAAAGCAACCCTGTAAAACAAGACATGAGTAAAAGAGAAAGAAAAAGAAAAGAATTCTTATAAAAGTGTTAAGAAGTGTTACATTTTCTAAAAACCTAAATTTTTCTAATTGCATTTTAATAAAAATTTGCTACAAAAAAGTACCTCTTAAACTCACGCAGAAAGGGTTTCGTACCATGTATGTGCCATCCTTTAATTTTAAATTTCATGCTCTTATTTTTCGTTGTTAAAAATTTAAAGTGTCTGCCAATTCTAAAGATAAATCAAGATATGCAAAAATTTGACATTCTTGAATTTGTAATTAAATTTAAAAGACACATACAGAGCGTAGATTTCATGTGCCTGTCTGTAATTTTTTAACAAAAAAGCACATACATATACGTGAAAAAAATCGGTCTATGTAGCTGACAAAATAATGCAACATATTTAGATTTAAGAGATCTCACAGCATGTGGCAGAGAGAGAGAGAGGGAAAGAGAGAAACAGAAGTACGAATAGGCGAACCAGAAATATCAGATATAGCGTATCTCGCCAAACGCGGCGATTTACAAACTCATTTAGCTACCTAAATTTTGATTTGGCGATTTTTTGGCGATTATTGCATGTCTTCATAAGCATTTAATCTGTCTTGACAAATGTCGATATGCAAAAATCGTATCATATCATTTTTATGCCAGTATTATAATCTGATAACTTTTCACCTTTACTTTATACTATGTTGTTACAGCGAAGTAAATGACACATAAACATACATATATCTCAGGTATAAAAATATTTTTCGTACAATCCAAAACTGAGAAGAATAATGGCACTATAATGACTTGTTTGGTACAATTTTTAAGCTTTCCAATTTTACATTGCAGATGTTTTTCAATATTCAGAAAGGAATTGCGCTGAGCGGTCGCTTGGAGCTACCTATAAGAAAACTAAGAAGGGAGTCTGAGGCATATTAAGAGCAGAAGTTACAGTAAAAGATGTTGAAGAATAGTTGTTAAATATATCCCGTAATTTAAGTTTCTCTCTCTTTAACCAGTTACAATAATTTTTAAAAGGTATGCAAGACTAAGGATTTTTAATCTCCTCCCTTGTTTTTATACCAGATCGTTACAATGTAGTATGAAAAACAAACATAAATAAATACTGTAAAATTTTACGGCAGTTGCTGCGACCGTACTTTATATTCTGGTAATTCCAACTGATAATGCCTGCATTGAAAGAGTATTTAAGACAATGACAGTATGAACTTCTTAATGCTATATTTCGAGCTATAAATTATATGAATGCAGAAGTGAAATGCTGCGCTTCTTTTATGCCTTCTCAAAAAATGCATAACATATTTTTTTCGCATGCAATGCATTCCAAAAAGAGAATGCTGACAATTGTCTTAAGATTGAAATTAACGGCATACTAGAAATATAATAAAACTGTAAGATTATTATTATACATATATATTTTATTAATCAGATCTTAATTTATATATTATATTTTTTATAGGTTTGAATAAACTATAACTAATTTTTGTTTTAATAAAACATAAATTACTTATATGTATAGGTGTATATTTTGGCAATTTTTTTCTATTTTTGGCGAATTTAAATCAATAATATAAAAGAAAATAATATTGAAATAAAGTATTATTTTTCTTTTGTCAAAACATATTTTTATTAAAAAAATATCTAAATTTTATTGACTTAAACTATCAAAAAATTGTTTGGTTTTTGACGATTTTTGACACTGATTTTGTGCGAATACCGTCAAAAAGAATCTGACAACCCTGAGGCGGACAGATATTGTAATGATAACAACCGAGTTTCGTTAATCTGAAAAATGTTTAACCTTAGTAAATTTTCAAAGAAAACCAAAGTAAATTGTATGTACGCACACGTATACCCCTTAGTATTTTTTAAAATTGATTTTTTAACTATTAGATTTGAAAAAAAGGTAATGGTGATGTATTCGGCTATGCCGAATCTTATATACCCTTGACCATCTATGTAAATCTAGTTTAGTGAAGTAACTCCAATAAAAAAAGCGATTATTTACGGTAAAAGAAAATTAAAAAATAAGAAGAAAAAAAGATACTACACATACAAAATTTTACATAAAAAATTCATCGGCTTTCAATGGATTAAGCATTTAAAAAAAAAAATATATAGTATATCGTTCTGATTTCCACTTTCGAAACTATATCTGATCGATTGGTGCATTTATATTTTTGCTATTGCAACTTGATTTCAACACTAATGCGGACGGACCGTTGGACAGACGGACATCGCTCAATCGACTTCGCTGTACATAAGAACTCAGAGTATATCTACTTTATTGCTGGCGAACGTATCAGTACCTCTGATAGGATGAAGTATTTAGGGGTTGTATTCCATGAGAACTTTGAATTCTACAGACATCTGGATTTCATAATAGAACGTGCTAAAAAGGTTTATTTCTTATACCATAGGATTTTACGCCGCAGGGGTGGTCTAAGTACCAAAGTAAGGCTTCTTATTTACCGTCAGATTATAAGACCTATTATTTCTTATGCTTTTCCGGTCTGGTTTGGAATATCTTCCCACCAGATGGAAAGGCTTAGGATATGGGAGAGACGTGTTCTCTGCTCCTGCCTACGGCTACACCCCAGGGTGGGCCCTGATGGCATTTTTCGAAAACCGTCCTGTAGAAAAATCCATAGTAGTATAAATTTTGAGAGGATTGATGTTTTTCTCATGAGATCTGCACTCAGGTTTCTTGACAAATCATCTTCATTAAATAATAGTTTAGTAGGCGAATGCTTTCACCGGGCCCCTGATCTGGAGAATTTGCTTAGAAATAAGTACCATTCCCCAGTTAGCCTTTTGGCTTTGAATACTGGAAGTCTTCTCTTTGGGGATGCAGGCCTCTTATTTTATCACAGAAGGGTGAATACCCTTGACATAACTGACTTGGTGTACAACACCGCACAGTAGTTTTTAGGAGGAATTTGTGATAGATATTATATATCGCTTATTTTACTTGTTTTAAATATTAAGTGTTATTTAGTTTGTAGGGTAGTTTAAGTTATTAGTTTTAAGTTAAATTTTTAAAAAACAAATGAGTGTTTTCCTTTTTATCCTTTTTTTGGAAATGTAAACAAATATAATAATTAAAAAAATGACTGTATACAGCATATCTGTAATGTAATTAATTAAGTGCAAATTAGTCTTAGAAAAGTTGTAATACGTTAAGAAATTTATATAAGAAACGTAGTTTAAGAAACATATGTATAATGAATTTTTGGAATAATAAAGTAAAGGTGTAGCAACCACAAATAATATAATCTACTTTATGGGGTCGGAAATGGATATTGTAGAAATTAAAAACGAAATGACAAACTTAGTTATACCCTTTCTCCACTTTTTGTGGTGAAGGGTATAATAACAGAGTCATTTTGGGGTGAAATTTAAAATTGTTAGGTAAACTTTAAATTTTTTGTGAAATTTTCATAAAAAAATATATTTTGGTAAATATATTTTGGTAATATATTTCCAACTGCCGTATTCATAGAAAATAAAATAACTTTGAAATATGTTTTATGGCAAATTTTTCATACAAATTTTTTCTAAAATATATTTCAAATCTATTTTGATTTTCTATGAATACGGCAGCAATAATCTAGAGTTTTTTCAGAATTTTCAGTTTTTAATAGGATTTCCAATATTTTAATGTAGGGTTTAATTTTTTGCCGAAATTTTAATCGTATAGTAACAATCAAACTTTTTGTAATATTTTTTTTTTTGCTAAATTTTATTTTTTTTAATAAAATTTCCAATTTTTTTAAGTAATTTTTGGTTAAAGTGTAATATTTTTTTTAATTTTCTTTTCAATACAAATTTCAGCATCTGTCTATAATGGTTTAAAAGACTGGCTACAAAAGTGAAATCAAATTATTGGGACACTCCGTGAATTCCAAATTCGAATATTATGCTTGTGGTAATAGCGAACATAGGAGCTAGTAAATCTCAACCCTCTGTCTACAACTGTTCAATAGTTTGGGCACATAAATCAAATTACATCAACTACTGTAACACCCTTTTATTTGTAATCTTAAATATTTATACTTCTTATTACACCAAACAAAGTAGTAGACATTCTATTTAATTTTCAAGTGTTTTTGCAGTTTCAGAGATAGGGCCATATAGGTCAAATCACTTCAATTATGGGAAACCCTTTAATTAGAAAATTCAATTTCAATTCAAAATAGTTTTCTAGCAGATTTAGCACTACAGGTTCCTTGTAAATTTCAATCGCTTGGGTAAAACTTTTCAAAAGTATGGCCATATACATAAAATTAAATGAACTACTGGTGCACCCATTAACTTATAATTTTTAACATTTATACATGTTATTATAGCAATCGAGTGATCGTAATAATAAAGCGTTTGTCTATAACGGTTCAAAACATACGCCCATACTAGTCAATTAACGTCACCTATTGGTAAACCCTTTAATTTTTAGATTTTTTTTTTACTTTGTTTTATTGGGAAAGTCATACGTGTAGCATGGAGACGTGGCAAAACTAAAATCTCAAACGCAATGAAAAACTTTCCACATGTAGTGAAGGGTATCAAAAAATATGTGTATCACGGGACTCGAAATGGTTGTCATCGGAGTGAAATTAGACGAAAATATATAACTTTGGTCAGACAGATAAAGGACAAGCAAATATATGAATGTATGAATTATATGATATATATTATATATTTATATGATATATAATAAAACTGTTACGGGATCATTTCTGGATATGAAAATTTTTTTAAAAATTTTGTTGTTGGTGTAGATAGTAATCGATATAGAAAACAAAAAACCTATTTTTGGAATTTGTTGTCTGTCTGTCTGTGTGTCTGTGTTTGCATCATTTAAAAACTATTTGCTGGATTTAAGCAAAATATAGAATACTTTTTTTTCGTAATAATAGGTCATTTTATGGACAAAATAATGATACAATTGTTAAAGCACACAATTTTAACGGTATAATGGTACTAAAAGAGTTGTCATTACTTTTTATTTTTGTAGATGAAAATTTTTAACACTGTCTTTAAATTTTGAGAAAATTAGATAGGACATGCAGACGAAATCGTGGGCACTGCTTGTATATGAATAAAATATTATAAGAAGAGTTGTAATAGCTATAACTACGGCAGATATGAGAGAAGTTTTAAAAATAACGTCGAAAGCAATCTTTTCGTTATCAAAAATTAGAATTGCATCTAGAATACAATCAAGTATCTCGATAGTATGTGGAGGCATAATAAGCTATTTATATTGAAGAAAAAAATAAGACACGCAAACAAAATCAATTTCAGTTTGCGAGCGAGCTTATGACAATACGGGATTCACTTTAATGATTGGCCTAAACGGAATTCTATTTCAATAATTTGGAAAAACAAGAGTTGTTACTGAACGCCACTACGTATTAAGAAATGGTAGGATAACTGGGGAAAACTATAAAACTCTATTTAATGCGGCTTTTAAGGAACTGAATTTTGGACCGTTTTTATGGACTCTACAACACACCAAAGCTATAAAAGCATTTATATCAGGCCAAAATATTAATCTTTTTGTTAGCCGCCTTATTCTGATCTAATCCAAAAGGTATAAGAAGAAGGACAACAATTCAATAAAAAGCAGCCACATATTCATTGGACTATTTAAAGTCCATTTATGACTCCCTCAAATATCATATGTGTAAAGTTATTGTAAACCGTGAAGGGCACACCACACCCACTATTAGGATGTTTAAATAAATTAAATTATATAATAGTACATATACATTATATCGAATTTTATTTCTTATGGGATTTTGAGCAAAATCTAGTTGATTTTAAAAAGATTTCTAATACAAAACAAAATCTACTTCGCAACTACATTTTGAAAAATTCTACTCAAGATCTAGTAGTACTGAAATATGCAACTATGGTGTTTTTTTAATGTACCAAATAGTACTACGCTGAACAAAAATTACAGTTGCATTAATATAAAAAAGGAAATTTATCAAAAATGGCATTAAAAGGACGATAAAAACAAAAGTCAAAATTGGGTGATGAGTAAATTATGAATAAAATTTTTTAAATACCCATTTTTTTTTTTTTTTTTGTTAATATGAAATCTTGCTAGTGTCAAAAAAAAAAAAATCCAGTGCAAATGAACTAGATTTAAAAGAGATTTCAAATCAAATCTAGATTTTGGTGTAACACAAATGCAAAATAATCTGTTTTGGTTAATAATAAATATAAACTCAAGAAAAATTTTAAAATAATTATTTAACAAAATGTTGGCTACCAAACATTACAAAAAATTGTTTATTTAATATTGTAAAATTCTCTCCATGTAACTGCGTGCAGTTTTGTAATATTATCTGCTGGGATATTGAAAAGCCATCACTACTTGACCTTATTCGAGCATGCACACCAAGTTTTGTAAACCTGTGTCAGCATTTACTTTATATGGAAAATATAAAAATGGACATTAATTTAATACCGAAACAAAACGCATAAAAAATAAAATTTCATTATCTTTCGTGTTGTAATTTAAATGAAACAAAACAATCAAAAACGAACTGGTTTTTAGCACAGATTTAAATAAATATTTTTTAATAATTTTATTCACAATAAAAAGCTTTTATATCTGCAAGTAAAAAATAAAAAATTATTTATACATTCTGACATAAAAAATTATAAATTGATTTTATCATGACATCAATACAGTGCAACTGTCTGTTAAAAGTTAACGAAACTTTAGTAAAATAAAATGTTTTATATTTATATAAAATTCAATTATTTAAATTGAATCATTGAATAGTTAGTGGCTGATATTGTACTCGTAAATTAAATTTAAAATGTGGTGTGAACAAAGAATCAGAAATTTTTACTATATATGCTAATTCTATTAAAGAAAAATTTTTACGTCACAGGTTTAATATTTAAAACTTTAAAAAGTATTTGAATCCTAAGAAAGAAGAGAGTCAGTGTTTGCCTTTCAAGCTGAAAGGTTGTGTTTGTGCAGTAAAATATAAATATTAAAACATACGCAAAAGTGCTGATAGACATTTTTTAGAATTTTTTGGAATTTATTATTATTGAAATTGATTTTTTGAGAAGCCTATAGAAGGCAATAACAAGTGCTTTTTTCGAGAGAATAAAACAAGTTGTTTTTTAAAGTTTTTTTTTTTTTAACAAAAAAAAAAAAAAATTTGAGAATGGAAGAGGATCGAGTATCCGTAAAGAAGAGAAAGAAAACCGCTGTAGACAAAGCTGCAGTGAGTGATATGGAAGATCTGCGGAGGTTAAACGCGGTCTTAATGGAAAAGTTGAAAGATGCGGGAAGAAAAATTGGGCTTCTTCTACATGAGAACGATATATTAAAGAAGCGAATGGATGGCATGGAGAAGGTAGATAGAGATGGGCTTCAGCAAGATGCCGATAGCCTAATTTCAATTGATGAGTGTGAAGTTGAAGCATCGAAGCTGAAGGATATAAAAGCTGTGAAAACAAATGAATTGAGGAAGCAGTCTATTGGTGATGCCGCAGGTATAGCAAGCGGAATTCAAAATACCAAGGAGCAAGCTCAAAAAAAATCAGGACGTAAGTTTGTTCCGGTGATTACTACATACGAAATGGACGTGAAAAAAATGATAGCAGTTATTGATGCAGGTTTAGGACATAAGAATTTTAATATAAAAATTTTAAGTAGAAATGTTGCTAATGTAGAGGTCTGCACTCTGGAAGATTTCCAGAGAGTTAAGACATTATTAGAGGCAGAAAAGGTTAATTTTTATACCTTTACCCCTAAGGGTCCTCGGCCATTTACTTTGGTTGTGGAAGGGCTTCCAGATTCTTTTGAATCTGAGGAAATTATGGAATATTTGAACGGTCTGCAGATAAATTTACAAATTGTAGGTCTGATCAGGTTAGGTGGGGACAAGTGGGTCGTAAGGATGGATAGGACTTCTGATATAAAGAAGTTCTATGATATAAAGTATATCTTGCGCTGCAAGGTAAATATAAGAAAATTTAGGCGTACTGGCATAACGCAGTGTTTCAACTGTCAGCGCTTTGGTCATGTCAGTACAAATTGTCGAATGCCATATAGGTGCGTAAAATGCGGAGGGTCTCATGGCCCTGGCAAATGCCAAGTGCCACCTAAGGGGGAAAATGTCCAGGAAACCTTGGTTACTGATCCTGTAACTGGACAGGTTTCGCGGAGAGTTGGATTACCGGTAAGATGTGTTGTCTGTGATACTGAGGGCCATGTGGCCTGAGAATTGATCTCATCCGCAAGATGGAATCAAAAAAATTCTCTAAGCGTGAATACCGTTCGGTTATTCCTGAGCAAAGTCGGGTTAGAAAAGGGATTTCTTACGCTGCAGCAGTTGCAGCTGGCGGTAAGTCAATTCGGGAGACGCCTGGGGCCTCACCTAATAAAATTTTGGCCAAATCCGAAATTACGCTAGGGACGGCTATGGCACAGTTTGATGAAATTGACAAGGACTGCACCCGTTTCTTCGGTGGAGGTCTGCTGAAGTGTTTAGGAAAGATTGGTGGATTTGCGGCTAAGTACCGCGAGCTCAACAGTGATGAGGATAGATCCCGTGCGTTGCTTGGACTGTTACTGACTTTGCGACAAGATGGATAGTTTATTTAAAATTATATTTATAAATGTAAATTCGATTGTATCTAGGCACAAGAGACATTATCTAAATTTATTTTTGAGGAGACATAAACCGGACGTACTGCTGGTGGTTGAACACTGTTTGAGTGCTCGCCACAAGCTTGACATAACAGGGTATACAATTTTTAGACGTGATAGACAGGGACGTGGGGGTGGTACAGCTGTCCTCATTAGGGATGCCTTGCGTTGTGAAGAGATAATTATTAATACAGGATGTATAGAGAATGCAGCTGTGCGTATTCAGAGGTCGAATGCTCCTGACTTAATTGTTATCTCGATGTACCTCAGACCGCAATCCACTTTCGCTTCTTCAGATTTTGAAGAAGTGCAGGGGCTTTCCCGAAATTGCAGCGTTGTGATTGGTGCTGATCTCAATGCAAGGCATCCTTATTGGGGAGATGTGTATACGAATGTGAGTGGAACAAACCTCCGAGAATTTTTGCTTTCAAACCCGGACTTAGAAATACGGCAAACTGACGGACTAAGTAGGATAAATACTCACGTATCATCCTACATCGACTTTTTTCTGGCGACTGTGGACATAACTACAGCAACTTCGGACCGACTGAGGACGTTGGACTATGAATCTGACCACAGGGCAGTTGAGATGATTTTTTCTATGAATCCCTGCTTAACTGAAGAACGGACTACTAAGTATGACCTGGACAGATTAAACAAACGGAGATTTCTAGAAAGACTATCTGCCAATCTAGCCACATGCGGACTTCCACTTTATAGAAACGTGACTGAGTCTGAGATTGATGTCTGTGTACGTGAAATGGACAGGGCGTTTAGCGATGCTATGGAGTATTCTATACCGAAAGTCTCTTCAGGAAGAAGAGGCTTGCTGAAACTTCCGCAGAGAATACTCCAATTTATTAACGAAAAGAAACGACTGAGACGAACTTTGCACAGATGTGAAGACCCGGGTAGACGTAATATTTTGAAGGCGGATTTACGGAACGTTGACCGGATTATACAGGGTGCCATAGCCAATTTTGAACGGGAGCATTGGACTAACTTTTTACAAAACGTACGACTCAACAATCAGACTTTTAGAAAAATAAAGGCGGCTGCGGGTTTGCTTTCTCGTCCCTCAGTTGGATGTTTACTTAATTCTGATGGCTCGATTGTCTCTGACAACACTGGCATATCTAATCTGCTAGCGGGTCGTTTTTTTCAGGAAATTCCTGACCGAGCGACACGAGTGGATCCATTCAGCGTGAGGGTTCGAGAATTGGTGTCTACTTTGGACAGGACGACGCCTTTGACGATTTTTGGAAGGACTTTGACTGCTGACGGGGGAATTATTGACTCTAGTAGGAATATTAGCAGACTTGGCTTTGTCAATGAGGTTGCAGTAGGTAATGCTCTAAAGCGAAGAGCAAACAAAAGATCTAGTGGTATGGATGGTGTATCTGATTTTGTTTTGAAGAAGACGGACAATGTGGCTTGGCGATTTTAAGCTATTTTGTTTAATCATTGTCTAAACATTGGGTATTTTCCGAGCGCATGGAAGACTGCACTTGTGGTTCCCATACTTAAGCCGAAAACGGACCCTCGTGAGAGTGGAAGCTATAGACCTATATCTCTATTATCGGCCTTTGGAAAGCTATTTGAATATTTTCTCCTGGCAAACATTAATGACGTTATTACCGACAATGACATTTTAAAAGATTTCCAATTTGGGTTTAGGAGCGGACTTTCGACGACACACGCACTAGTTGTACTTACGGACTATGTTGCCAGGGGTCTGAATAGGAGGTGCCCTACAATGGCAGTGAGCTTAGATTTCGCCAAAGCCTTTGACACTGTTTGGCATCATGGTCTTATCTATAAATTATTGACCATGGGCTTTGGTGCGGGCATCTGTCGTATGATTGATAGCTTTCTAAAGGACCGCTCTTTTAGAGTTCGTATTGGAGATGTCCTCTCTCATGAAGGTTCGATTTTTGCAGGAGTGCCACAGGGATCGTTGCTGGGTCCAGTTTTGTATAATGTCTTCATATCAGATATACCTCCTCCCCCACAGGGAGATCTATTGTTGATCTATGCAGATGACATCCTTATTGCTTCTTCAGGGGCAAGAGCGAGGACTGTTAACGAACGAGTTAATCAATATTTGACTGCACTTACTGACTATTTTAAAAGGTGGGGCCTCAACTTAAACATCAGTAAGACTGTCGCTATGATGTTTAAGGGAAAGCGTAAGCACATTTACCCGAATTGCAGATCATTCACACCGTGCTTAAGAGTTGGCAGTGACGTTATCAGGACTTCGGATAGGTTAAAGTACCTAGGTGTCACCTTCCATGAAAACTTTGAGTTTTATCGGCATATCGACAATGTGCTTGAGCGCACCAAGAGGGCTTACTGCGCGTATCAGGGCGTGCTAAAGCGCAGAGGTGGACTTGATACAAAAGTACGCCTTTTGGTGTACCGCCAGATCATACGTCCTCTCATCTCTTACGCATTTCCAGCTTGGTTTAGAATTTCTTCTGCCTAGATGGAGAGGCTTAGGAGATGGGAGAGGCGGATCTTAGTTGCGTGGCTTGGTTTGAGACCATATATAGAGCGTAACGGAGAGTTCCGTAGGCCCTCTTGTAGCTCTATATATAGTGCATTAGATTTTAGTCGAATAGACTCGTTTATGGTTGAGAAGGCTTTAAAGTTCATGGAAGGTGCACGTTCCGTGGAAAACAGGTTAGTGAGAGGATGTTTTTCTCAAGCCTCGAGTCTGGAGGCCGTTCAGATAGCGAAGTACCTTTCTCCAGTGGATCTATTGACCCTTGGGGGAGGTGGACTTCTTCATGAGGGTGCAGACCTGCTATTTTATCATAGGAGAAATAATACATTGAATATTGTTGATACAGTTAATAACACTGCTCAATAGGTTTTTATTTGTTTTTTGTTTTTTTTTATTTGTTTTGTTTACTTATTTTTTGTTCCATTGTGTTTCGTTCTTTAGTGTGTAATTAGTTTTTAAGTTTATCTTTTTCATTTAATTTAATTGCCTCCCTTTTTTTCCTTTTTTGGGGAATTCTTTTTAACTTTTATTTTATTTTAAATGGCTGTGCGAAAAAAATGTACAAAATTTTAATTTGGTTAATGGACATAGTCCTTGAAATATACTGTAGTATGTAAGGAATTATTTTAATGAATTGTTAGTTTTAGTTACTATTTTTTATAAAGATTTTTTGGAAATAATAAATGAATTAACGAATTAACGAATTTGAATCCTAAAATATTTTTTTTTTTACTCACAGAAAACAATTTTAAAACCATTCTTTAGTTTGTGAATATAAAAAAAGTGGCTTGCTTGCTTTCCTTGCTGTTTCGTCAATTGCAAACAGTAATTAAAAAATTTATTACTTAAAATATAACAACTTATGTGGATTAAAAGTTAAAGATACGTATATATTCCCATTATGTTAGTTTTAGTCAAAAATTACGCTTATATTTAGGAAAAACAAATAACGAAAATGCTTTAGCTATTGACAAGTTGCAATACTGGGCCGCAATTCCTTTTTTTTTTCAATTTGCTTATTAAATCAAAAATGGCAACTTTTATAACTACAATAAGCAATAACAAAAATATTAGAGTTTTTAGCTAAATACAATAAGCGATATAATTTATATCGAAATTAATTTTTTTTAAAGTTATTGTGCAAATTTTTAAATATCCCGATTTGAATTATAAATTACCGATATTGATTATTGAAGGTAAAGGACGCCTCGATGGCCATTTCGCTACCTCTTAATTAGCTCGTCAGAAAACTTCTCACAAACATTTTAAATAAACTAAAAGTCTTTATCCAAACAATAAAGTTAAGATAAAAATCAAACTGTAAGGAAAAACAACAATAACCAACAATGATTCTATTTTTCTTTCTCCACTGTATACGGCTGAATTTTTTTCGGCTTTTTTATACAGTTGAAAGAGGATGATAAATAAAATATCAGAAAACGCTACGATAATTTATTTTTATGCACAAGTGCCTGTGCAATTAAATTATTAAATTAAAAAACACGGAAAACATTTATTTAATAAATTAGTTTTTAAAAACGTGCTTTCACCTTCAATAACCAATATCGGTGATTTATACATAATTCAAATCGGAATATTTAGAAATTAGTACAATAATTTTTTTTAAAATTAATTTATTTAAAAAATGTTTCCCTTGTTTTTTTAATTTAATATTTTATATCTGTAGAATTTTGATTTTCCATATTGATTTTAAAAATAACTAAAACTACGCACTTCGATTGAAGGATATATATCAAGTAAAAAAAGTAAAAACAGAAAAGGAGAATTTTGGTGGCTAACACAAAAGATTTTGGTCTTCGATCTTTTTATCTTTCATTATTTTGTGTTATTTAAATATAAAAATGTATGAGGTAGTACGTAAACTTTTTATACTCCTCACCGCAAAAAGTAGAAAGAGGGTATAACTAAGTTTGTCATTCCATTTGCAATTTCTATAATATCCATTTCAGAATCAATAAATTATATATATTTCGGGTTCTTATGCATAGCGAAGTCGATTAAGCGATGTCCGCCTTTCCGTTCGTGATAGTATTGAAATCAAGATTGCCAATTCACTAGATCAGCTATAGAAAATTTAAATATGCCAATTAATCAGACATAGTTTTGAAGGAGTTAAAATAGAAAATGAGAGAAGACCGGTCAAAACACCACGCCAGCCCACTCCAATCAAAAAACAAATATATAGGACTATAAAGATTAAAAATAAAAAAAAAACATTAAGTGAAAAAATTGGCGCTCGCCCATATTTTACGAGTTACGGGCCTGTGATATTTTCGAATTTTTTAAAATATCAATATTTAAAGCTTTTAAAGAGATCTTTAAGGAAATTAAAAATTTTATAAAAATGCTTAACCTATTAAGAGCCGATGGTATCTTTATCTCTTAATTCTCTGTCGTCGCAATATTTGTTACTTTGACTAGAGTTACTTCACTAAACTATATACAGTGAAAACTCTACTTGCGGATACCTCCCGCAAGCGGACACCTCTACTGAGCGGACAATTTCTTCAGTCCCTTCGATTTCCAAGTATGCATTCAAATTTGTTTCACTTACATATCAATACATAATAGAATGTTTAATAGCAGTGAATGCCGACCATTTCCAATCAACTATCCCGTAGACAGACACCTCTCCACAACGGGCATATCTGCTCTGACGGTCGGTGTCCGCCCACGGGAGCTTTCACTGTATATATATATATATATATATATATATATATATATATATATATATATATACAAGATTTGGCATAGCCAGATATAGCACTCTTACTTGTTTACATGTTAATATAGACAAGTTATACTTTACTAGGTCAATTTGTGCAACAAATTTTTATCAGCACTTTTAAAGAAGAATACAATTTGTATATTTCCGAGATTAATTGACCAAGATAATTTCTAAACCATTATAAAATAACATAGAAGTTATTACTATTTTTTACATTATGTTAATACGTTTTGTATATACAGCTATTTGTTTGTACAAGTAAGAATATTAATGCAATTTTTTATGGTGATGCAGTTTTTGTTTTTTAAATGTGCTACAGATATTGAAATACAATTAACCTGATTAGTTGGTAAAAAGCGCAAAACTTCTTCAAAATAATAAATGCATGAAAACATTCGAAGATGTCAAGCTGACAGCACAAGTGAATAAAATTAAAATAACGACATCAGCAACAATTAAGAAAAGTGAACAAACTGACAAGGATGGCATTTAGTAGTAGTAAGTGATAACTGCGTTGTGTGGTGCGTATGAAACAAACTTTTTCCTTTAAAGAATCAGCTTCAATAACATGACGCATGCTAACAGACCAACATATAATTTGCTGCAATTATTAAGCTTTTTTTGGATTATTAAATAGTATAGTGTCTGTTAGAAGTTTGACTATGGTGCTTTTGAAATCTATCGCAATGAAAACATAGGCGTCTTTTACTTTAGCTTTCATTTAAATTTATTTTTAGTTCCATTAAACGATACGGTTTTTTATATTGTAAGTCTATAATTTTTCTTTTTCTAATATGTAACCAGAACCAACCATTATTTATTAAAAGCTTTTTCTAATTTATTTTAATTAATTTAATTTATTAATATACAAGGAGAAATCTTCTCACAAGTGTGCATATAAAATTTGTCTCAAGTTTAAGTAAATACATAAATTCAAGTTGAGGTCTTAGATCTTACATTATAATTACTTGAATTCATTTAAATTAACAATTGATGCATTAATTGGATTTAAATTGATATTTAGTAAAAATCAAAAAATATCTTTGTCACATTTTTGAACTGAAAATAGCAAACAGTTTAAACTTATGTAGAATGTATTTGTCAAGGTTTGTTTTTCATTACAATACAAAGAAATTTCAAAAGCGTTGAAAGGTTTATTGGAATGGATAAATCGGTTCCTAAAAGATTTGGAGCAAACCAACAATGGTTTATAGAAGAGGACGTCGATTGTCAGGAGTGTTTCAGAGTTTGATTCTCACTGCAGTAATGCCAGCAATTGAGGTAACTCCGGACGGCCACCAGTCCAATTTTATCCGCTATTAAAAAAAACTCGGCGAATAGTGAGGTCACATAGCATCTCTTAGAATTAAAAGGTATTCTAGATGATTAAAAAAACGATACGATTTAAACTAAAAACTGAGTACAAGAATATGGGAGACGTTCTTTTTTTAATAACAGTTGAATTAAACGAACACTTGGGGATGATTGGATTGCGGTTGTAATATGTTTCATATTGTGATTTTAGCCTATATGTGTTGTCGGCTGGAAACGGAATAGGTCGTATATCTGATTGGGGTACTGGCATAACACGTCAGAAGAAAAGAAGTAAGGTTTTAGATTAATACCCGTATTAATAGTTAAAAAGCATAAATCAGGCATGTTTGTCAATGAGGAACTGGTTGACGGCTAAAAATCACTAGACTAGTGTAAAATTCTGTTGAGTAGGGTGAAAAAGGCACCGAAAAGATAGCAGAATGACGCAATACCTTTTTGGCTATAAATATATATAGGCACGACAGGAATTCCAGATTTACTACGGATCTGACAGCTGCGTTTCTTTAATAACTTGATTGATTGAATGCACAAAAAAGGGCAGAAGCTTCAGATATAAATATAGTAATTTGATAAAGTACTTTTAACTTGGTGAGAAGACTTGGTTGAAGTATGGCAACCTCCAAAAAAAGGTTCGGCAAGTTGCCAAAAATTATTTTAACGGGTAAAAAAGGGCGACAGCTTGTAAAAGCCAAAAATAGCTATAATATTTTTAAGTAAACTTGTTATATTTACATGCACTTATTAAATAAAACTCTTAATTTGATAACTATGGAAGGAATTGTTATCATTTATGACGATAAGTAACTCACAATTTATATGTTCATTATATTTTTCAACTGCAAATTTTACATAATTTATAATTCTGTACAATAAGAAAAATAATTTAAATACCGGCAATGCTTATATAAAGACCTGCTGACTAATTTATAAAGTAGTTATAGGGAAGTATTTTTAGTTCAGTGTTGATTTCAATCTACTACTACTATAATTATATTTAATGTAACTTTTTTTCAACTTTGCTTTATAACTCTTTGGGGATAGGGAAGATGCCTAATACTCTGTGAATTCTAGAGTACATAATCCTTATATCCATTTTCTTTCATTCAGGAATAATATACAACCAGTTGCCTTCATTATCACTATTGTATCATTAAGTTTCTGCTCAAATACTAAAACGCTATTGATGCATTTATTCGCTTGTGTATTCTGCATACCCTGTGTTCTACGCTTCATGCAGTTGGTTTCTGGGTTTATTTGTGTTCATTAAAATTTCCTTACAATAAGGATGTTTCTGGAAATTCATTAACTTTAAAACTGAATCTCAAATTTTAATAATGTCTAAAATATGACTGTATGATTCGCTATCTATAAAAGTTCTGAAATTAAATACTTTGATCTTGAATCTCTCTTAACCCTTATCGGTCGTAAGTCACCTCTGACGTGACAACAGTACTTTTCTGCAACGGTCGTATGGCACGTATGAAGTGACAAGGCGAATTATGTCGAAACATACTGTCTATTGATGAGATTTGTTTTTAAAATGCTCCCATTTCTTCAATTTACCATTACCATTTGAAAATACGTAAAATACGAGAAATAGTTATGTCACTAGTTGGTGATTTTCGTGAAGGGGAAACTGTACGATATGGAAAGCCTTCAACATCAGACAATGAGGAGAGATTGGATGGCAAACTACATATCTTGCAACCTGATAGTAAAGGAAAGCATAACGACTGTTTAGTATGTTCTAATCGCAAGTTACCTGGAGGGAGGAAAACAACAGTATACTTTTGCGAAACATGCCAGAGAAAACCATTTCTTCATGTTGGAGATTGCTTCAAAAAATACCATACCTTACAAGTATATAAATAATTATCAGAAACTCAGACATGTAGTAGTTGTACAAAAAATAAATAATTTGTAACAAAACTGAAAAGAAATGAATATAAATATATAATAACATACTATTGTTTTTTTTTCATATTTGTTAAAAATAACTACAACCTGGTGAGAATCAAACGTGTGAAAAGTCGCGTCCGATAAGGGTTAATATTGAGAAAAAGTGAAATCTAATTTCAGTAATTAATATTTTTCTTTTTATTGCAGGAGGGTTTTTTACCTACTTTTTTCTTAATTTACGATTTGATTTTATCTTTAATTAACTTGCACGTGTAGCCGGACCCCACACTCAAAACTTAAACTTCGTACGTAAGTGTTATTTTTTTTTTTTTTTTTTGTTGCATTTAAAAGAAACTTATCAGCGACAACATCGTGATTATTTAGCAAACAAATCAGCAACATTTAAAAGTCTTAGATGTTGTTTCGTTTATCGTCATCATCGTAAAATCGTTGCTATATGCATTTGGCTTGGGCCTACCTTAATCTTTTTTAATAACTCCTACTCACAAGGTATAAGTAAAAGATGATAACATGAATGTGGCAACCGACAATATCCAACTGCATGAAAGAGGAGAGAGAGAGAGGGATCGCAACAAGATGTTAACAAAATGAACAACATTTAACATGCTTTAGCAAAATTAATGAAAACCCAAACTAATGTTGACAAGAAGAATAAGCTCTCCGTAGAAAATGATTTGAACAACTGTTGAAAGTATTTAGGGCTCTCGAATATATTCATTTCGTTTGCTTATGTGATAAACTTGCAATATTTTTATTTTTATGTGCACGCTTTTGAGCTCTCGAACTCAATAACTAAAGTAAGAAAATTGTTTAAACAGACCAGCATAGCTTAGCGCGCCAAGAGCAACATTGGCTAGCGCATAGTTTTATCGCTCAAATTTCATACCTCGGATACGCGTCAACTTTGTGTCGTAAACAGTAAAAATAAATAAACAAAATCCTGGAGAGCTAAGTAAGCAGTAGTGAAATGGCCATCGGGACGTGTTTTCATCCTCAATAATTAATATCGGTGATTTGAATAATTAAACGGGATAATAGAAAAAAGCACAAAAAAGGATTTTTTTAAATTAATATAATAAAAAAATAATCCCGTTATTTAATTAAACAAAACCGTTATATTGATCTTAAAATGACTTTACTGTAAAAAAATTGACATTTCGTACGAGCATGGTAATTTTTGACAAATAGGCGAAGATTTGCGCGAGTTAATATATGTTATGATAAGAAAATAAAAAAGCATATCTATGTAGTTAAAACATGGAAAATAATAAAAAAAATATATTTACATTTTCTGAACCCAAAATAAACTAGAAATAAGACAAACTCATTTACATAGAAAACTCAAGATCTTACAAACAACGGCCACTGTTATCATACTCTCAATTAAAAGATAAACGAGGTATATTTGAAATCGAGAAGACTTAAACGAAGATCATTATCATTAGGAAACTATAAACATCAAATTAATATAAATAAACGAAAAATAAAATTCTGCAGCTAGTCTTAGGGCCAATTTTTGAATTCGTATTTAAATACGCATTTAGTTAATTTTCATTTAAATTTAAGTTGTATTTAAATGCAGTTTCATTTTTTCAGTTCTTATTTAAGTTCTCATTTAAATATCACAAAAATATGGTAGCATTACGAAATATCAAAATAAATCTCCATTGTTTATGAAAAACAGCTGCTAACAAACACAATGAATTGCAAGTTTTGTGAAAAATATTTTAAATATATTAAAAAATGTCAGCGATACTCATCTATTCACCACCTAAACTTATTTTATTTATTGATTTAACTTTTTAATTAATATTTTTATTAAGAAATGTATGCAAAACATAAAATATTGTTCTATCAATGGCTAAAATGTTTGTTTACTTTTGTTTAGTTTTGCGAAACAACAACAAAAAATGCCATAACCATATGGTAAAACTGTATTATTTAAATGGACTTTAAATGCGCAAGATTGGTCATTTAAGTTTCATTTAAGTGTGCATTAAAAAACTGAATTTTGTACTTAAATAGAACTTAAATTTAAATGACATTTAAATACGTAGTCAAAAACTGGCCCTTAGGATAAAATTAAATAAAGTACCAGACACAGGGTTTAAATTGCTTGCTTAAAAACAGCAACACTAAAATCTTTGCTTTGCTTACATGTTTTTCAGCATTTACAAAACGTTAGCTATTGCTTAAGCAATAAGTTGATGTTTTTCTTCTTTTAATGTTGCTTTTTAAGAAAAAAAAAACACCATTTAATGGTGTAATAAAAACAACATTTTTTAAATGTATTTTCTTACGTATTGTAAGTAATAAATATATAAATAAGTTTCCAATTCTAAAAAGGATTAAAAGCAGCGAGTTACAGCAAGTAACTGCAAGCAAAAGCAATTGTAGTCAGCAAAAACTTCACAGTAAAGACTTAAGCAATGGCAAAAACAAAAATCAACTAATTGCGTCGCCAACAGCGAACGTCTTTAAAGAAATTGCGCTGCTGTTTGCTTTGCTGCAGAAAGAAACTCATAGTGGGCTATAGCAAATACATTTCTTTCTCTTTTTTTGCATTTGCGTTTTGCTTTTGCTGCAATTTTTTTCCATAGCAATAGTTAAGCAACTACATACTTACTGAAAATAGTCAAGCATTTTTAAATACTTGCCACACATTTAAGTGTAGGAAAAAACATATTCACCCTCATTCGATTTGGCGTCGGAAACGTCATCATCGTTTAATGTCGACGTTGCGTGCTTAACGATAATGTATATAAAAAATAACACAGACATCTAATATTTGAGCCAGTTGATTTATTTGTTTACTATTTTTAATTGTATTAAAAATAAAAATTTATGAAAATTTGTAAAATGTACACTGACCGATAAAAAAAAGTAAAAACAAAATGGTGCAAAGAAGGCTTCTTATACAGAAATCTAAGTATAAGTGATAAATTTAAAGCTAGCGATTTCAAACTAGTGCGTTATTTCTACATTTAAGGTTCGAAAGTTATTTCCGGCTGAATAAACCAGCAATTAAAAAATGCAAGTGGACAAGTGGGGGAACATAGTTTACCATTTGAAATGAATTAAGCACGTTCAAATAGGCGTTGTTTAT
Organism: Gymnosoma rotundatum; assembly: GCA_916610165.2. NCBI lineage: Eukaryota > Metazoa > Arthropoda > Insecta > Diptera > Tachinidae > Gymnosoma > Gymnosoma rotundatum. The sequence goes on from OU744336.1 coordinate 83,000,087, forward strand.
GACTTCAAGGACTTGGAATTCCCTGAGCCATACCCTTAGGGTTGACTTGCTTTTAGAACTAGAGTTTCTTTAAAGGCGCTTAGTACTATCTGCTTAAATATGCCACATGCAGTAGCTTTATATTCTATTTTGTTTGTAACTACCTTTACAAAGAATCTTGTCACATTTTGCCATCCATCACTCGTTCTATTTGGTGGGCCAAGGGCGTTTAGAGCGGTCGCAATTATTATCCACTGTTCATTAAATTAGTAGGAACAATAGGTCTTCGAAAACCTGGATGGATTTTTTTTCAATTCTTCAAATAATTTTTCAAAATGGTTGGGGTGGGTTGGTAATCATCAGTTTCTCCATCAAGTTAATCTAAATGAATGACACTATTTTGCCTGCTTAAGTGCACTTATACCCCAAAACGTCTTAATCTTTTGACTGCGTGAATTTATGTTTTATCGCAGTTACCAAAAGGAGGACACTGTTGCGCTTATAGACGAATGTGAGCATCCACTGCACCTACTACAATGAGTGTTATTTTATGTCCACATGTGTATGTTAATATAATCTACCCACTCAGCTTTATTTTCTGAGCGAATGGACTAATCGTTTTTTTCATTTTCCCAATAAAACATATTAGAAGATCAAATCAAAAGTTTATAACATTATCAAAAGTTTCATCGTGTAGAGGTGTGTGTGAAGAATTAAATAATTACTAACGAAATCATGCTACCAAATACTGTCAGATCATCAGATCATATTACACTTTTCCAGTGGTTGAAGGCACCAACACTAATAATTAAAAAAAATATGATTTTTACATATTTTTATTATAAATTTGACAATAGGAAACATGGTAAGTGATTACGCAGAAACGCTAAGATAAATTACACAGTTGCTCTGAAAAATTTATTTTACAAAATGTCCGAAAGCAGATTATTGCCCCACAAAATCCTAACTGACTATTGGTAATTTTTTGTAATAAGCTTAAATAGTTGATAAAAAGTTTTAAGTCGTTTTAAAATGATCTTCGTTCCTGATCTATTAAAGAATTTTGTCAAAGTCTCTACTTATCGCTGACATTGCGTAAACGATTGTATTTTTTTTTTTTTCAACAGAACACTTCAGGCATTAATACCTACTTAGTTCGTAACCGAGCTACATTCTTTAGGAAAGGGATTGACGAGAGAGAGAAAATGTGGTGAAAGGAGATAGCTATAGCCATTTTATTAATTATTTTACTTCGTCGGCGAATACGTTATGGAGAAGTACTGATGAGAGAGGCTGCATGTTTTAATGTTATTCTGAATGTGTATTTATACCAATGACCTTAGTAGTTTGACGGAAAATCATGCAGATCGAATGCTATTTTCTCAGCCTCTTCCAGGCTTAGCTTTGAAGTATATTTTTTCCGATTCCTTTCTATATCGGATACTAACTGTAACTGCTATAAAACTATTGTTTCGAACTGTCGACTCATCCTTTTAAGCATTCCATACCCATAGAATAAAAATGAAACGCTGTTGTTGTCGCTACATTGTCGTTTGTCCGTCTATCTCAGAATTCTATTTCAGAAAACATAAAGCTAAATACTTGGAATTTTTATGTTTAGCATGCAAAGGCTTCTCCTGACAAGTGAAAATGGGATTCGAGCGAAATACGTCAAAATACTAAATATCAGAACTATAATGTTGTTGTCAGAACTCTTGTTGAAAAATAAGGTTGCATCACAACAAATAATAAAATCAAGTTAAAAACAAAAAAATATTTCCATGGAGATATAATTTTCATGTAAATGGCCTAAAATTTTAAACCGTTGCAGGCAAACACTAAAAATCATTTTTATTTTATAAAAAAAAATTAAAGCTCAAGGGGTGTTTCCATAAATATTAAAAAAATTTAATAATTTATGCATTTTAGAATAAATGCATAAAGTTTAAAATTAAAGGGTGATTGTATCAATTGTCGTTCCGAATTCATTTTGTTCTATTCCACTAAAGTAATGCTTTATAGGTATAGTTATAGTAAAAACTATATCGACTACTGATTACTATAAAAAAAATTTTATAATCTTTTATATTGAGATAACGGGAAAGATCATTTCTTTTTAAATCCCTTTCGCTGGTCACTAATAAGCTAAGGCGCCCAGTATCACGTGGACGTCTGTGTTCAGTTCCATAGTATGCCACTGATTCCTGCTGAGACTCACAAGTCTTCTTATGGTAAGACATAAACCTTTTTTCTGTCCATTTGTTTTGAATTTCTTACCTGGATTTTTTCTCTCATCTTGATTTATATAAATAATATCCACCCGCTCCTTATGAGGCTATAATTTCGTCTTTTTAGGTTTACTCTAGTTTTTTAGAAGACTATTCCCATTTTTATGATTGGACTCGGCTTTCAGCGGAAAAAGCTTTTAGATTTGTGGCTCTATAAAGTTTTTGCCTTTTTCGTTTTGAGTCTTCATTGCTTTTTTTTCTGCCCAAGATTTCACTTTTATTCACAAGAGTTTAGGGCAGTTTTGTTAAAAGTTTAATTGTCTCTGCCCGGGGGCCAACAGTGGCGAGTATAATTTAAGCTTTACATAGCAGCATAATCAGAGACTAGGCAACAGCTTTGATTCCACTTTAAAAAAAATTCCAAAAAACTAGAAATGTATAGTTTAGTATTTATGTTTTTATTTGAACACCAGCGTGTGTCGTCACACTATTAATTGAAGGTTAAAAATAAATTTGAAAAAAAGTCAACAAATATTATAAATGATTTTTTTTCGAATTGTTAATTAAAATTGTAAAAAAAAATTGAAAATCATAAATTTAAACACCTACAAAACAACTTTCATCTGTTTAGTTTCGCTTGTCTTTTCTCCGTTTCTGCTGCATATGAATTCAATTTGTGTTGTTTTTTGGGTGCTTTGACGTGTTTAGTGGGATATAATGAATTTAATGTTATTTTTGTATCTTGTCTTCAAAAAGGTAATTACAATTAAAATGTTTTAAACAGAAAATTTACCAAAAACAAAAAAAAAAAAGAACGAGAGGCACAGGCATAAAAATAAAAAGTTCAAAACTAAGATACTGTATTTAATGTGTTGTTTAATAAAATCCGTATAAACAGCAATTAACATAAAGTTGACAATATTTTTATTACGGCATTTAGTAGACATTTACAATTAAACGCTCTTGGTAGCTTATATTTAATTGCAACTACACGTAAGAGACCGTTGTTGCCACAAAGTACAGCTACATGTTGTGGCATGATGCCGTTATATCTATTCAAAGTACGCAACATTAATGGCTCATTGAACTCCCATTTATTTAGTTATTTTTATTTTTTCAAATGCAATTTTTCTTAAAGTTTTTATTTTCAAATTCAAGTAACAAATTTTATCTTTTACGGCTCTAATTAGTAGTTTGTTTCTGCGCAGTCAGTTCGCTTACTTTCTTTTTGTTGATATGCCTTTTTCAATTTTGTTTTTAACTTAAAAAAGGTGTTTAATTTTTGCCATGACAATTAAAACGTCACTACTATCTAATGGAAATTATTTTCGTTTTTATATTTTCGTACTAAGGAAAGTCGTTCTTCAGCGTACATTAAATTTACCATTTCTTTTTTGGAAAACCTTTCACATTTTTTAATCTTTAAATAAACAACTAAGATTGATTATGTGTGTTAAGTAGTATATTAGCAAGATTAAAAATTAAAAAAAGCTGTTAAATAGTAGTAGTAATAGAAACCTAATGAAAATAACAATTCAAAGGTGTCGATTATTAAATAGATATTCACCCCTATCGTGAATAAAATGTGCAATTCTTGTTCACGTGAAATTTTTATTCCACCCGAACTGAAACGTGATATCGGGAATTTCACGTGAACAATTTTTTTCACAAATTGAATATTGTTATCACTGCATTTGCAAAAATGAAAAAAAAGATGTTTACGGGGTATAAAAAGTAAATTTAAGCAAAAACTGTAACGTGAACAATTTTAGACTGACCCTTAGATTCGCCGTTACGGATCTCCAAAGCTTGTGTGTATAATATGGCATGTATTGAGGCAATTGCCCTCTTCTGTTAAAGAAGAATGTCACTTTAAATTTTATTTACCAACTTTACTCTAAAATTACTTTTTACATACCTAAAACTTCTTATTAGATGAAAAACACTTACTTATATATAAATTCCACTATCAAAATCAAAGCGAACAAAACAGTGAAAAAATTCCACATTTCACGCAAAAAGAAAACATTCACGAAAAGGTGAATTTGATTTTCAGTGAAATGTGAAAATATTTAACGTGGAAAATAATTCACAAAAGGCGTGATTAACTTTCTTTTAACAGGAAGAGCACCAATAACTGTTCAAGATCAAAAAGACTTCGTTCAAACAAGCAACTTATCCATTGGACATTGACTCGTATTGTACTTGAGTTTATCTTGTAGTTGTTCACAGATGTACGTCAATGGTTAAAAAATTCAAAACTAGTTTAATTCCAATTAACGTCTAACAGAAAATAACATGTCCCTAAATAATTTTCGTAAAGAAATTTTATTTTTTTCCAGCCGGTAAAAAAAAACAAATGAATTAGATGGAATATTCCAGATGTAACTGAGTTTCAATTTGTTCGATTTAAGGTGACATGCAGTAAGTATTGAAGGAAATTTATCTGCAGTTTTTCTGATTTATATTTCAATATTGTAATAAATATCTTTAAAGTATTTATTATCATATGAAACTAGTAATAATCACAGTTCAGTTAAGTAACTTCAATCTAATAAAAAACAAATATGGGGAAGACAGAGAATTAAAAAATAAAAAATAAACAAATAAAAAAATCAAGTACTACATAAAATTACTTTATATTATATGCTATAAAAATTTCACGAGCTCTTAATGGATTAAAGATGGGTGTTCTGAAAACCTCTTCAAACGCTTTTAATTGATTCCCATATTGATATCAGAAGAGATATGATGCACAATCGTACTTTTCTAAAAAAAAAGTTCAGAGGCCCACAACTCGGAAAATATGGGCGACCGCCAAATTTTTTCTTGACGTTTTTTTATCTTCTCCAATCAGAGGAATAATTTTTATATCAAAATAAAAACCCAGAGAACATCGAATTGTTTGCTTGGGCTTAGCGAGACTGTAAAGTAGCCAATTTCGTCAAAACGTTTTCCATTAAAATAATTTAGAAGAATAGATTTCCTACAATACAGGGTAAATAAATCTGCAAATCCCAAAACTTATTGTGAGTGGTGCTTTTCAGATGGTGGACTACAAAGCGGTACTTGAGCTACAAAATCACTACACATGTGATACTTTAAATATTGACATCTGAAGTTCATATGTATGTTTGTATGTATGTATATGTATTTTATATCAAATATTACTAGGTAAATGCGGATATCCGTTAGATCCTTGATGTTAACGCCATAAAGAAAATTTATGGTGGACTATATACATTTACCTGATCAAATCAGGAATATGACAACCTTTCAACGAATTTGTAATAAAATACTAAGCTCCTTATATATATTATTAATTTACCCAAGTTTGTCATTCCGTTTATAATTTCTACAATATCCATTTCCGACCCCATAAGGTACATATATATTTGCATAACGAAGTCTATTGAGCGATGTCCGCCTGTGCATCTAAGTTAGTGTTGAAGTCAAGCTATTGAAAATCAGCAAGATCAGTCTAACTCCTTCGAGGCAGAAGGCTAAGGACCACGCCTACCTCTAATTTTTCCATATCATTTGGAAATATGAAGTAACACCAATAAAAAAAAACAAATGTGTGGGGCGATAGAGAATTAGAAAATAAGAAAATAACTTCAAGTGAAAAAACTGGCGCTCGCCTATATTTTCCGAGTTACGGGGCTCTGAACTTTTAAAAATTTTTTAAATATCAATATTGGTATCATTTAAAAGCTTTTAAAGACACTTTCAAGGATATACTAAATATTTTTAAAAATGTTTAACCCATTAAGAGCATATGTAATTTTAATGTAAAAATAGGTCTGGTTTTTACTCTACTTTGGGATCCCGTGGGATCCCAATTTGCACGAAAATTGTTTTCTTACTTCAAAATTGGGTAAATGAGAGCGGTTTTGAGGATAAAGTTCTTCTTCTTCTTGTACGAAACAGCTCAAACTTTTTCTCCATGCAAGTTATTTAAACTTGTGCAACAGCTTTAAAACACAAACAAAATACAAAATAAATTATTTCTTTTTGTTGATTTATTGAAATTAATTTTTTTTATTAAAACAGTCAAAATAATTTGAGTTTTTATTTTGTGTTTAAAATTTAGATTTTGTGTTCCCGTACTTTTATATAATTTTGTCTCTTTATGAGAGAAAACAATACTTGCGGTCACTTTCACGAACTTTACCCAAAAAGTAAAGAAACAGACCTATTATATATGTAGTACTTATTTTTTTGTTTTCTTATTTTTTAATTCTGTCACCCGAATAATTGCTTTTGGAGTTACTACACTAAGCTAAATTTACATATATGGTGAAGGGTATATAATATTTGGCATAGCCGAACATAGCACTCTTACTTGTTTTATTTTAAATAGAGATGTGCCCGGTCGTTCGTTTCAGTGAGACAGGTCACTCGCTCAATTTGAACTACTGAACAATTTTGAACAGCAATCGTTATGTATTTGATTTTCTTGTATTTTTATCAAAACCACAATTATACAGAGATGAAACCCTTGGCACATATCGGGTGTTTTTTTTAAGCCTGATAGAACTTTAAATTATAAAAATAACACTAAATATTAAATTTTTATGCAAATTTTTTTCGTATTATTTTTAATAAACTTTGGAAAATTATTATTATAATGATTTTCTGTTTGAAAATATGGATGACATTGATTCGGACGAAATCTGGTTTCAACAAGATATAATTCAACAAGATTCAATTCAACAAGAACAAGATAAAATTTGACGATAAGTTGATTTCGAGAAATGGACCTATTAATTGACCTCCAATGTTGTGCTATTTGACACCTTTCGATTATTTCCTATGGAGCCACGTGAAGTCTCTGGTGTATGCTGGTACACCAGCAACAGTTGACGCCTTGGTGGCCAACATTGTTCGTGTTATTCGTGACATACGGCCAGTAGTACGTGAAAAAGGGACCCAAAATTTAACGTCCATAATGCGCTTCGTCATAAGCAGCCCGAAATCATTTTTATATATTAAAGTTCTATCTTGCTTTAAAAACACGCTTTAAAAAACGGATACTAGATATTTAACAAAAAACAAAAACAAAGCAATAAAAGTTTTTTCCACACAAAAATTTATTATTATTCGTAAAAATAAAGAATTTAAATATTAAATTGCTGTCGTTTGAAAATATTTTTAAATCTGCAGTGTTTTTTTACTCAGAAACTGTGATCTGTAGCAGAAATGTACCTTCACTCTTTGTGTGGTAACACACTAAGTATTACAAAAATTGGAAAAAATTAATATTCATAGAAACTATCCTAGAGCTGTCTGAACACACTTATGCAGACGAATCCAAACGTACACTCACTCCTCTTATTCGGAGGCGAAAAATTAAAAAAAACAGAGAAGTATGTTGCAACAAGGTGTAATTATAGTGTGCCATCAGTAAAGTTTACCTCGCTAAAACTGTCTGATTCATTAATCTATCAGCCCTGAGATAACAAAAGAATGGATGTCATAAAAAATCGTATGTTGAAATAACTTTTAAGCAATTTTTGTTTATTTTTTTACAGGTTTTAGCACCAGTCTATCTATACGTTGTACTTTTTTAATGGAACGAGGCTTACGAACAAGTTTTGTTATTGTTTGTTGTTGGTTCTGTAAGCTAGAAGAAGGATGTGTGGTGGAAGACGGTTCAGAACTTAAAGACGGTTGAAGGATGCTGTATTGCTAGCTTGTAGAATATTGTATGCTGCTTAAAAGCTGTTGATCTGCTGGCGCTGTTGCTATCTGGCGCTGTAATGCCCGAGGCTTTGAAGAATATTTGGGCTTCAAATGGCGACTGAGATTCGCAGTAGATTCACCTGTAAGGCTAAAGAAATTTTTGCAATATTTACATTTTGCCGGAACTTCGTCATCCTCTGATAAAATGCAACTAAATTATACTTCTTTTTCTCTGTCGTATTTCTTTAATATATTTGAAATACGTTTTTTATATATTTAAATATTGAAAAAGAAAAACTATATAAAAAACTAAATTAAAAGAAAAAAACTGTTAATTCGAGTAAAAAGAATGATGGCAATGCCACACCGATGATAAAATGAAATATGTACTTACATACGTATGTAAACATATACATAAACTCCTTTTAATACACAAGAAATCAACTGAAATAAAGGAACGTGATAAAAAAACGAGAAAAAAAAAACACTGAACGAAAGTGAACCCTAGGTTCAGGTGTTTGTGAACAAAAGGAGCCGATTAAATGTCTGGCTCATTCCTTTCAGCTAAGTGATTCGTTCAATTTAACCCGTTCGTTCACGAACGACACAGCTCTAATTTAGAAACATATTTCCAAAAAAGACACAAAATTTCAGTTTCAGTTTTTTTCAAATATATTTTGACTAGAAGAATAAAATACTAACATGACGAACACAATTCCACAGCAAAATAAAGTTAATAAATGAAAGGGAAAAGTGAAAAATGAAATCATTTACGCTAACGAAAGGGAACATATGACATTGAAAATAGTATTCACAATAAGGGTGAATATGTATGCAATCGCAAACTGCTTATTTTTTTAGGGAACCTGAATGGTCACAGGTAAGAAAATATGTTCGCCCTTCCATTGTAGGGCACCTTTGTTGTGCACTCAAACTCATCGCATCTTGTTGCCGTGAGCCATAACTACATTTTGTGACTATTTTCAGAGTCAAATTGTGTGGAGAGCCTTGCAAAGACCCTGCTTAGTTTCTTCACTTATGCTAACCTGATGCTAAGTTTTTGTTTACTTCACTTTTTTAGTGATTTCTTAAATGCATAGGAACTCACTTTAACGTTATTAAATAATTTCTTTTAAAGCCTTAATAACCCTAAATATCAAGACTAATTTTCAATAAACATCCATAGAGGTTTACTTCTGTCTACATGCACAATATTTTGTGATCAAAGACATTTTTTAGGTTTTTAATCCAGTATCTCAATTCACCCTCACATGTCACTTTTATTCGTCACATTGATTAATTGGCCGAAACCTTAAAATAAAATTCTTTAAATAATAAATCCTAAGACCTTAAAACTAAGAATTTCTAACAAAAAATAGACATACATACACACATATTATTAATGCATACATATTTAAGAAATATTTGTGCCTGCACGCTTTAGAAGGTCGATTTGTTATCTTCCACAAAAAAAAAAAAACAGAATAAAATTCATAACGTCACCCGAAGCAAGGCATCCCTTTGATTAGTATTTTTGTTTTCGTCGAAAACACAAATGATCGTTATGTACACACATGCACACAACAGTAAGAATTTCTTGTTTATTTTTTCTTTATGTTCAGTGAATTCTCCTCTTTGCTTCATGGGTATTTCATACATAAAACGATGTTTCACTTTGTATTCATTCCCTTTTATATCTAAGCGTTTATTTGTTTCATAACTCTTGGATTTCGAAAACTTTTTTTTTTTTGTTCTTGCATTCATAACACCACGCTCGACAAATAGTCATATCGATTTCAAAGTAAGAATGTGCGCCTTTTGTTTAAAGTATGAGGCATATTGTGATAGCAATCCTTGATAATGTGTGGCACACATTGATGTTAGACATTTAGAGCTGTATTATATTTCATGTGCTGGTTTAAATACTACGATTTTTAAGGTTGAGTGATTAACAAAATTAAGGTATAATTTGAACTTTTAGGGGTTTATTATTTGGTACATTTTTTTAAGTGGCAACAAAAATTAGTTCCAAATAGAAATTTTGTAATCAATATTTAATTTCTGGTACCAACAGCTTTTTTAAGCTGAAGCCAAGCTCCGTGCATGTAACTTAGCCAAACAGTCCAAGACTGCTTCGTTGTTGTTTTGAGAGAGCTGCCTTGGACTTGCCTTTATTATTTTTAAAATCAGTAGCTTGATATATTTGCTTAAAATTTTGATTGATGCTTTTCGTTCTTTATTGTTAAAGAATCACTCCTTGATTTCTTAAACAGGATATTTTTTACTTCATTACATAATTTGTGAGCAGCAGTTAACATGTTAGAAGGACAGAAAAGTACTTTTTGAAAATTTCAATTACCCCCATAGATTTTCTCTTATAACACCCTTTCATAACCCATAGTGAAGTACATGGGTATGTTGAGCAAACCAAAAAAAAAAAAATAATAAACATTTTTACGCATGATTTGAATGCAGGGTTCACATATTTCAAATGTTTTCTTTTAGTACTTTCTTTTGAAATTCAATACGTTTTTACTTTTTTGCATAATCTCTTTATGCTTGAAGTTTTTTCATATTCTCTTTATGACACTAAATCAATAACTTTTTTTCATAACAGACAATTCCTTGAAGAGATATTTGCTAGTTCGAGGTATTCAGGGAAAATTGTTGAGACAAACTGTGTCAATACTTATATTTTTACAAAAGTGTTTACTTATTTCGTAGAGGGAGACAACAGAAAAAGTTTTATATTTTTAATTTTTGAATTGCCGAATTATTTAAGTGTGAATATTTTTTTAGTATTTTTTGAATTAATTATAAACTATTGGGAACTTTTTCATAATATTTGGAATATATGGTCTCTATGTCGTATAAAAATATATAATCAAGGTATATGATTTGCCATTTATATATCCTCAAGGAATTGTTAACTTCACTATTTTTTAACGATTAGTATTTTTGTAACAGAAAACACAACTTTCTTCTGGGCTCATTTTGACATAACGAAAATGTAACACAGAATTCTGCAACATTATATCAAGTACAGGTAAAGCGAACAGCGGAATAACGTGAGAAACAAACATAAAGAACAATCAGCGCCATCGATGCATGCTGGTCTGTTTGACATTAGTTCAATAGAAGAGAAAATATTTATACGAAAACTTACCCGCACAATCGATGCATCGTGTACTAAAAAGGTTAACAAAAATGAGAATAATTTTTCTTTCTTAATTAATGAGGAAATTTAAATATGCGTGAACTTAAACCGGATTAAATTATTTATTTGATAAGTATTTAATAAACTTATTCTTTATGTTTCTCGATTTAAAACTTTTTACACGTTGTCTACACCTGGGATAAAACTTGGGATTATATGCGAGAGACCACCAGCAGAATAATAAAACTGATTTGGTCCAGATTTACACTATGCAATTTTTTGAAGCATTTTTTTCTCAATTTTCTATTTTAGTTACAGCGTTATGCGTTATCTATAAGTAACTGATTACTCCTCTTGCTTCGCAAACAATCAAAAATTTTATGCTAGTTTCATGAAAAATTGCATAGTGTAAATAAATATAATTGTTGAAGTCTTTTAGAACTATTGCATTTGTTTATAACTATGTGCATTTAATTGACAGCTCATTTCGTGATATTGTTTTAATGAGATCTCTCATAAAATTTCAATTTTGACAAAGAGAAGCAAACCGCCTATTTTAAAATGTTGATTCAAAAATGCAGAAAGTATTATAATAGTAATGACATGATGTATTAAAAGGGATACGGATCGCGATTGAATTTTTCAAATCCCGGGATTCAGGGTTCGTTTAGGAAAGTAGCCACACAGTAAAAATTATGTTTAAACTTTGAATATAAAGTTCGCTTTATCTTTAAGTATGTGAAAAAATATTTTATCGCTTTAAAATATTTTTTTGGAATGAACATACACTAAATGTTCGTATATTTAAAATTTTTTTCCGATATAGTTTATAATGGTAATTTTAACTCTTATAAAGTGAAAGAAGATAAAAATATGTAGGAAGGTTTTCTTAAAATTAACTCAATTTAAAAGTAAATAGAGATTTCACAAACTTTCAAGTAAAACAATAAATATAAAATGAAAGTTGGAACAACACAATTGTTCTGTTTTTTTCAAAACAAATATTTAACTCATCCATGTAAAATAGAATGTTCTTCGTGTAGTTTGAGTGTGGGTTGTGTGTGTATTATCCCAGCAAAAAAAATTAGACATTACCTTTAAAAGTACTTGCTATATAATGACTTACTTTTGTGGTTGCAATATTTTGTTACTCGCATACAAAACACTTTACATTAGTTTTCAAAAAAGAAAGTATTAATCGAACTAGTTCTTTATGTTAAAAGAGACTACCGTACTAATGGTACTCATTATTTCCTACAATAATTAATGTAATCGATTTTCAGTAATGGATTATAAAAGTCTCATGCCTTGTTAAAATCATTAAGTTGGCAATATAGTTGGGAAGTACTTCCGCCAAAATGCTTAATTCCACACTCGATTACCTTTTCAAAAATTTTTTGCTGGGATGTGTGTTTTAGTAGCAAATTTAAAATGAGTATGATTTGAAAAATACTGAACCGATTTGACTTATATACACTGTTGCCAGAAGTTTAATGTGTAAAATCAGAGAAATCCAACAATATTTCGCGAAAATATCTGCAAAATGTGCACCTTATTTTAGAAATCTTCAATAAATCTTCAAATGCATTTTTCCTTTTTTTAATGATAATTTATTTCTATTCCGAATATTTATGAAGATAAAAAGAACACAATACAATTTCATTTATTACTTAAAAGGAATTGTGTTTGCTTACAGAATAAAAAAAAAAAATTATGTTAAAGTTACTTAATTACACTTACCTACTAAATGTTGTATAAACTTGATTTAAAAAATAATTAAAATTTTTTTAGTCTTGTTCCTAAATATCAGATGACATGATTTTAAGCAAATCTGTAGATACAAGTGTGTCGAAATATTGGATTAAAGATTTATTTTCTAAGCAATTGCGAAGTTTTGTTTTATTTAAATTTACCTGACTAAATATTCTCTCGATCGATGAATCTGATAAAGCCAACTCAACGTAAATCTAACGCGTTTAGGATGATGTAAAGTCTTTCTGGGTTTAAAGTTTGTATTTTATCAGATCTAATTTTATGATTGTTCGACAAATAATTCCATACATCTGTAGCTTTCGTCTCCACAGCAGATAGAAATTTATGATATGCATAAAGAAATGTATGTTATGCATATGACGAACATAATCCCGCTGATTATTCATTTTAAAACAAATAAATCTGGTATTTGACTTTTTAAAATTTGGACAACGGAATGTTTTTTGCCTGTTACGACAACAGCTGCATCTGCTGCAAATCCAATCATGTTCTTATTCTGGTCAACGTCATGTCGATAAAATAATTAACAATTAATTTGTGTAAGCTAAAATTATCGCATTGAAAATCTATGAAGACCCGAACAGTAAGGAATTTTTATTTGAAAGGTCGTTTTTCAATTAAATTTTTTTATAAAAATTAGGAGTTGAACTGTGGATATTATAAATGAATTAAAATTGATTTTGGTTTAAGTTCGTTTTTTAATGTCGGAAAATCTTTTTTAGAAACAAAAATTATTTTACATTTATGCGAACGTTTTCTAAAGAAAACGAAAAAATTAGTCAAAATGAAGTCGGTTAAAAATAGAAGTTGCCACAAAGATTTTGAAAAATCTTCGATTTTAGGCCAAAAATCTTCAAATCTGGTTTTTTTCAATTTGAGTGTCTAAAATCTTCAAGATGCAGATAAATCTACACTTCTGGCAACAGTGCCTATATATAAGATCATAAATTAAGAATACAAGATAGCGCGTTAAGCTGTATAAAAAATTTTTACGCGCATCCACGTCATCAAAGAATAATAATTTTTGTTTGTTGTAAAAAGAATTTTTTGTCGCAAAACTGGAAATAACTACATAACTTCTAAACGGATCTATCGATTTGAACAAAATTTCAAATAAGAAGAGAAGAGATGAAGTTGAGTAAAACTTTTGGATTTGGGCTTGAAACTATCTAAAGAAGAGCTATTTCGGGCTAACAAAATTTTAAATTTTGGTTTATATAAAAATTCTTATAAAAAGTTATTTATTTTATAAGTTATTTTTTATTTATTGTAAACTAACATTATTAGGAAGAATATGTATAATTTTATTTACCGACGTTAATGCTAAATAATTGAGTGTAAAATAATCCCTTCTAATTCAGCAAATTTGCTATAAAGAATAAAGTTAAAACCAAAATGTTTAAGATTGAATGGAATTTTTATTTTATTAAATATTTATTTCTATATATGATTTAAGTTGTCATTAAGCTCTAACTACTAGTTTTTTTTACATATTGGATAAGATGTGCCTGTTAAATTACATCTTTTAAAAAATTATGTTTAACATTACACATTACATTACATTATTTTGAATTGTTATTGATATCACACTTATTAACTGCACATTCTATTTATAATAAAGTTTTTGACATTTTTTATTTTAATCTTTCCGTACACAAATGTACTTTGTTACAAAAAAATATTCTATGTCTACGTCACACAAGCAAGAAATAGCCACACAACAAACTAACAGACCTTGATTCATGTATATAGATTGTACACATCTGCAGACAAACATTTAAAATGGATATGTTTTTTCAAAACCGGTTGTAAGTGTAAATTTTAATATAGAAAAATCTAATTTCTAATAATATCTAACCAAACATATTTGACACAGACATTTTATATATGTATATGTTTTATAACTATTAATTTGCATAGGATTTTGAAACACATGCTCTATTTAAAAATGAAAAAAAAAATATGTTTGAAAAGATATACAAGAAGTGAAAATTTTTACACGTGATAAAGTGACGAATAAAGCGGTTCTCTTCGCAACGCTTGTTCACATTTCATATAATAAATGTCTTAAGATATGCTTTAGATTTCGTAAGAAAGAAATAAAAAAAAACTGTCGTGAATATCAAAAAATCCAACGCAACGTTTTATTTTAATTCTACACTATAAGAAATTAAACAATTTTACTGATATTTTGAAAGGTATATTTTTATGACTTAATCGTAAATCAAATTGCCATTGTAAACACTGTAGCTTGGGATCTTTCTCGTTAGGTTTTAAGGTCGTAGAATTATTCAATTTAACATCTTCCTGCTAAAATGTTGATTTTTTAAATATTTGGTCATAATTATTTTCTAAATTCTGGTATCGCATACGTTTTATTTAATGATCGCTCCTTATTTACTTAATTTACTTAATGTTCGTTCCTTAATTTTGAAGTTTATTTGATGTTTAATCTTTTTAAATTTGTAATCATTCCAAGCATCATAACACTCTCGTGCTAAATATCTGTTAAGATTAAAATACTTAATTTCTATCTGTGTACCTTCTTTTAAGGGGTTCTTTATTACTTAAAGTTTATTTGTTTTAATTGTTTTATTTTAAACCTAAACACAGTGTTGTCAGATTAGGGAACTAATTCTCAAAATCGGGTTTTTTTAAGAGGTTAAAAAAATATTGTTTGGAGATTGGAGATTTTTTTTGAAGTAAATTAAAACATTTTTAGGAAATTCATTTAAATTTTATTTAAATATTAAATATTAAAATCTTGATCGATATCGACCGTCGTTAGTTCCACTTATTTACTCTAGCAGTATTTAGGGCAAAGTTTGCAAAGAAATGATTTTTTGGCAATGACCTTAATAAAAACTAAAATAATGAACAACACAAAAAATAACAGACGCTAAAAATATTGTTTATGCTGTGAAAAGTTTGGTTCACACTACACCCGGAAACACTAACACTTCTTAGCACTAGAAATTAGAGCCAAATGGTTGGTTAAGGAAAGGAGGAGGAAGATTTGGAATTTTTAAGACATTGAAAAAATATGTAAAAAACATGGAATATTTTTAATATTTTTACAATTTAATTTAAATGTTTCAAGGTTATTTAAAATAAATTTATTTTCGAGAAGATAGAAAATTTCTATTAATTGAATTAGAATCTGGGAACACTGGTTAAGCAATGACAACAGGTGAAACAAAATACACTAGAAAAACAAACTAAAATACAGAAAATTAAAATTCTTAGAATTGTTCAAGACATGATAAGTTGCTAAAATCATTTAAGTCACAACAATGATGTTGTTTTTCTTTTCCTATTTGTTGTTTAGATAAAGACAATAAATTTATGATGCTGAGCATAAATAGTTGTGTTTATTTATTTTTACTTTCTCATTCTTTAATTGTTATTTTAATAAGGGTTTGAGAAATAAACAATAAAAAAAATAAATGTGTTACAGTTTTGTTATGTTTACTCATTTATTTAGTTTTAAAAATTCTGAAAGTAGATGTAATAAAAGCAAAAAAGAAGGCTGTATCATTAAAACATAAACAATAAAGAGCGCTACATTCGGCTATGCCGAATCTTATATACCCTTCACCATATATGTAAAACTTGTTTAGGAAAGTAGCTCCAATCAAAAAAAAAAAAAAACAAAAAAAAAAATATTGGGAAGACAAATAATTAAAAAACAAGAAAAAAAGTTAAGTACTATTTTCATTTTACAAAAAAATGCCATGGGCTCTTAATAGGTAAAGCATTTTGAAAAAAATTTAGTATTTCCTTACAGATCTCTTCAAAAGCTTCTAAATGATACCCAAATTGATATTTTATTTTTTTATTTGTTAATTTTTAAAGTTTTATAGCCCCGTAACTCGGAAAATATGGGCGAGCAACAATTTTTTCATTTGATGTTTTTCTTTTATTTTTTAATACTCTATCGCCCCATATATTTGCTTTTTTTTTTTTTTTTGATTGCAGTTACTTCATTAAACTAGATTTCTTCCAAATTATATGGAAAAATAAGAGGCAGGCGTTTTGGCTTGGTGTTTTGCCCGTTGCCTCGAAGGTCATGGACCGATCTTGCTGATTTCCAATAGCACCTCTTTCGACACTTTGCCTAATCGATTGGCGTATTTAAATTTTTTCTAGCTAATTTTATTTTAAACCGAACACGGACGGACATCACTTCGCTATGCATAAGAATTAAGAATATTTTTCTTGAAGCGGAAATAGATATTATAGAAATTACACATGGAATGACAAAATTAGATATACCATTTTTCAACCTGTAGTGAAGGGTAAAACGAGTAACAATATCATACCAGATCATAGAGGGCGTCATATCTACGATTCCAAATTATTTGTGATTAGGCAAAATCGGACATAAAGATGGACATATTGGGTACAATCGAAGTGAATTTTATAATTTTTGTGGTTTTTAGTCTGTTGATATTTTTTACGAAGATTTGGATTTTATGTAAAACTTACTTGTGTTTTAGAAAAAGTTTTGTTTTCTGTGTAATTCTATTTTTTTTTTAGTATTTTTTAGAACTTTGTAAAATTTTCTTTTATAGTTTCGGTTTTTTGTTTTGTGAAATTTTATTGAGAAAGTTTTAAGTTTCAATTATGAGTACTAAAGGAAAATTTACGGGCTTTTTATATATAAAAATATTTTTCTTTACGAAAAAAATGAACTCCATTTTCGTTTGTATTTAAGAAACCTTGAATATGTTTTTATATTTTTGTTAAATTAATAGAAGTTATTAAGTGACATCTAATTTTTGTTTATATCCATGGGTTGCCGAATATTTGATTTTCCGGAAAATTTTTTTATTTACGTTTTTATTTTGTTTGGTTTGGATATCTTAGCAGGCTTGATTTTATATAAAGCGGGTTAATAAATTGGGAGATAATAAATGGTGTTTATAAATGGGAGATTCTACTTTAGTTAGCGTCCATAGAGACCAATTAAGTCCATTATGACTTCTTTAACTGTTTCTTGTCCCTTCCATCATACGTTCTACGCGATCCGTTTTGAGATTCTGATCAGTCTTAGTATTGTATACGGAGCCCACCCTTTATATCCGTTAGACGCTGCAGAAAAATATTAGTATGTGTCAAAAAATAAAAATGTTTTTTTTCTGTTTAATGGTATATATACATATTCAGATTAACATTAAAACATGCATGAATATGTCGTCGGTAATTCTTCTTCATAGCATATTCGCCGGTGAAGTAAAAAATTAATAAAATGGATATATCTATCTCCTTTCACCAATTGTCTATCTCTTATCTATCCCTTTTCTATAGAATCTAGTATGGTTACTAGTAACTAAATATGTTATGCCTGAAGTGCTACTTCTCTTTAAAAAAAATAATAGTAAGGGAAGGGCATATAATAATTCACCTTCGATTCATTCCAACCCTTTCGTTCTTCGATTCTTGTCATATTCAACAATAGAGAACAATTTTAACCCTACAGTTTAGGTCCCTATCATTGCCAATTCATCCGCTTTCTTATTTCAAAAAAATATTTTTCTGCTCTAGCAACAAGTTATATAGAATTATGCTGTTTTCGAAGAGGCTCAAAATCTTTGTGTTAGCTGCTGACTACTGTGCAAAATGTCATGACAGAACCTTGGCTATAAATAAAGAAACAAATGAAGAAGAAATATTAACAAACAACAAAAGGTGTTCATAAAGTTTTCAACAAGCCTCTTTCTGATTTGATTGTATAACACTAAAAAAGCTAAAAACAAAAATCGATCGTTATACACAGAAAATTTTAAAATTTAACTGCAAACGGCATAACTGCCAACAAACAAATTATTAGAAAAAGATTTCTAATTGTGTAAAATTTAAACAAATTTTCAGAAATAACATCCGTTTTTCAAAAAGTCAAGTCAAAAATATGACCAATGAATCTGGTTTATGAATTTAATTACTCAAGCCAATGTGTTATGGTTCGAAATCTAGACAAGTACACCGTCCAACAAAGAAATTCATTCATTATTTCAATTCAATGTTTGACTAAAACAAAGTTCACGCGAACGTAAAACACATTCGCATGCACTCCATACACCAAGAATATGGCCTTAAACATAATGGTAATAAACCAAAGGAAAAACATAATGTTAATAAAACAAAAACACCAATAAAAATACAAAAAAAGTGTTAAGAAACAAACTAAAAAGTACAACAATAACAAGAGCCACATACCTTGGCATAAACACAACACACCTTTAATAGTCAAATTGTTATCAACTATTTTGTTTTGATTACAATATTCGCAAACAAAAACTGCTAAACAAACATGTGTGGAAGAAAAAGCATTAATTTGTTGTAGGAGCGTGTTTGAAGGCTAAAAATGCTCAAACTTGGCATGATCAAACAGTTGCAAGAAATTATTTCGAGTGCTTTCGGCTGAATTGTTGCTGGAAAAACAGATGTTCGAAGCAAATGATCATTTAGTCGGCAAACGAATGCCAATGAGTGAACTTGTTGACGTCGGTTAATAAATATTTGTTGATTGCTCGTGCGGGTTTGCAATAACAACAAATATGGAATAATAAAAACATATACAATTATTAAACAGAACGTTAATGCCTTTTTCGTTTTTGTGCGTAAAATTTTTTCTTCTTCAAATAGAAGAAATACAAACAAAAGTAAAGAAAACAAAATAAGAAGCGAATTATTTAATTAAACAGCCAGCTACAAATTGAATTTTAAATAATTTATGAATACATGTACATATGGAGTTTTATAAAAAATTCCAATAAATTTTGTGAAGTAAAAGAAAAAAATTAAAACAGCAAAATAATGTTCTTAAAAAAAGTGAGTGTTTTTTATGTTGAAGGAAAGAAAGCGAAAGAAATATTTATTTTATAAAGTACCTATTTTGAATGGAATAAAAGAATTGAAAAAAAAAATGTGTTTTTAAGTGATAACAAAACAAAAAAAAAAGTTAAAAAATTGATAACAAAGTTTTCGATTTTTAAAGGTTTATAAAGGAAATTTTTGATTAATTGTGATTTATTTTAAACTTAAATTGTTAAAATCTAAAATTAAATTATACCTAAGCGTTAAATAATATAAAAACGTGTCACATTAAAATATAACATTTGGATCTTATAGGTAATAAAAGAAATAAAATTGTACAAAAGTTTAAAAAAAATTTTTCTTCTGGTTTAAATAATTTTTATACCTATTAATTATTAAAACATTTGACAAACCTTCCTATTTTTCTTCATTCATTTTATTTTAAATCTGTTTGTTGTCTGGCAGAATTTTTATAAATAATTTTAACACATACCTACATACATATGTATCTGTTTCTTTGTGAATTTATTTAAACAAGTATTTAAAGCAAATTTATATACTATTTTATTATTTACAAGTGAGAACCAAAGTGCATTTCAAATTTGAATAAAACAAAAATTCTTCAAAAAAGAGAAAGAAAAAATTGATAAAATTATCAATCAAAAAATATTATCAGTGTTTCAAGTGTTCTAAACACTACATTTGGCTGAATTAAGTCCCAAAAAAATTAATTAAACAAAATTTAATGAACAAAAATATCTTATTAAAAATACCAACTGAAAATTTTAAATGATAGTGAAAAAATTATGGAATAAATACTAAAAAATCATAATTTTAATTTACAAAACAAAAAAAAAAAAACAAAAAAGTTTGCTGAAAAAATATTTTACATTAAATTCTGAAACCAAAAATATTTTTGCTTTAGACCACGTAGTGTTTTGAATTTCATTTATTAATTTACATATTCTTGTGTGTACGTGTGGGTTATAAAAATAATATTAGAGAACACAACAAAGCGGTGAGTAAGTCTATTTTGTTTTTCGGTTTCTTAAAATTTTAATTTATTTTCGCCATTCGGTTTTGTGTGTTTTTTCTTATAGTTATATATTGTTTGATTTTTTGTTCTAAACGTGTTCTAAACATTTATAAAAATAATGACATAAATTATTTTTTTTTTTTGTTTTATATAATTTAAATCAATCGAATCTTTAAAATGTTAGATTTACAACAATAATCTAAAACGGAACTAAAACGTCAACACAACCTTGCAGTACATTATTTTTAATTTTCTTTTTTTTTTAAAAGTAGTAGGTACTAAAACACATCTAATTTGTTTACACCTCAAGTTAGTAAAGCCTATGTGTGTCTTAACGCCTTACGTCATTTCATTTTTAAATTACATATTTTCAAATTCATTTTCTAGAATTTGTGACACATTTCAATGCTACTCATTTCATCGGTCTTTGTTTAAACACTGATGTCTAATAACAACAAACCAATTCTTACAAAATATGCCAAAATTAAAAGCAGTAAACAGCAAACCTGGTACTACGGGGAAATGAAAAACATATCGCACAAATAGTTCAAAAATGACTGAACTCACAATTTAATTAAATTGTTCATTATCTAGTGTATAAATATAAAACAAGTAAAAAGAACTTTTTATATCATAATCGGTACGGATTTTCTACTAAATAGTCCAAAGTTTTTGTCTTTAACCATTTTTAATCAGGTCAAAAACAGTTTTTTTTCGATTTCTGAAAAGTTAAAATTTTGATTTGAGTCACTTTTGAACTAAGTGTGCAATATCCCCATTTTCTGCTTACTTAGCAAAGGCTTTTAGGCAGGTTTTGTCTGGATACTTTAGTCTAAAACAAAATTGATTTAATTAGAATTTTATCGTTCAATAAAATATAGAGACTACCAAATTTAAATTTTTGAAGGAATCAAGCTCGATTGACTCCAACAATATTAAATGATTTTAAATAATAAATTTTTTATTGATATATTTTTTTTAATATTAAAATTTTCCACCAAAACAAACCGAAGAGATATTAACACGTATTTATAATAAACGAAAGGTTTTTATGCCAGTTTAATTAATAGTTTAATATCACGGTTTGAGTTACATTTTTATTAATATTACCTGAGTTTTTTTTTTTTTTTTGAAAACTGATTAGAGATATCGAAAGTTATATATGTATTCCTGTGAGCTTTTAAGTTTTTAAAACTGCTTAGTTTATTTATTATGTAGCAGATATATCTAGATTATGAGGAGAAGTTACCTGTTTCGTAGTGTTATCTTTTTCGTATTCTATAGTTATAGAAAAGAGCTAGTTTCCAGACTCCTTCGATTTCTTATGTTAAAAAAAACTAACTTCTGTTAGGAAATAGACACTACTTGAAAACTCGTCTCTCAATTATTGAACTTCTTTCATAAAATTTTAAATTAGAACTTCGATTAATTTTTCTTGTTTAAAACCAGATGTATCTTTAACATTAAACTGATTAAAAGATCTGTTTTTAAGTTGTTAGACGAGCGTCTTTTCCTCCTTGAACCTTTATGTTTTTAATTGTATTTTGATCATTTTTCAATTCGAAGCAATATAGATAAGCTGCTCGATTTTATTTTTAAACGAAAATTTTAAATTATAAATTAATTGAGTAAAAATAATTCGAATAAACATTCACATTAAAATTGTTTTACAAAAAATAAAACTTCTTTGACATTTCATTCAAATCCGGTGTTTAGTAGCAAACTTTAGAACTTAAAAGTATAGTAAATCTGATGGATTTTTGTTTTTGTATAAAGAATTATAAAACTGTTGTGGAAAAGGTATAATTATAAAAATCGAACCTTTCTTATTTTATATAAAAATACCTTAAAATAAAACAATTTGAGACACTAAAACTTAAAAAACAAGTTGGGAAGAATATGTGGGTTAAGAAGTTTGCTGGGATTGTAAGAAAGAAAAATCGTTTTCTTTCACATTATTTTTTGTTAATCTTTGACGTCATTGAAAAATATTTTACATAAAGCTTTCTCAATAATCTGTAACTTCAAATCGTTTACTAAAGCATTTTTTTTATCTTTGTTTTTAATACTGACTTAACTTTGATTGATCTAAGCTCATTTGTCTTCCAATTTTCGTGACATTTATTAGCTTTTGTAGATTTTGTTTTCTTATTATGTCTAAATAAGTTTACATCTAATTTCTGTGATGTTACATTTGGTCATTCTGGGACGCGAAAATGTCAACTTTTCAATAACTTTAAGATTTCCAAAATGCGTGATTGTGAGATCTTGTTTGTTATAAATTTTATTGTTTGAGCATGAATTGTACACATAAGAGAATAAATATTAAATACAAAAGCATATATTTTTTTTCATAGATGCTCAGAATGCTAATGACGAATGCACCGACCTGTTTTCTATAAAAATAATACAGAAGTTAAAAAAAATTAATCTTGCTTTCTTTCTTAATAAATAAAAAAAAACGTGAACTTAAGCCGGATTAAAATTATTTTTTTTTTTTTTTTGAATGATAAAATTATATTAGCTTTCAGTAAAAATTTTTTATACTGGACTTTTAGATAAATCGACTCCACATATAAATTTATTAACCAAAAGAAGGTTTTCTCTTTTAATCCCTATAAAGAAACTTAAAAATTTCAAAAGTACATATGCTAAAAAAAGTTCTTAACTGCATGCCTTGGTTAAGCTCAGCGAATTCCGCAGATAATATCAATTCCAGTCACCTAAATGTATCAATCTATATTATTTAAAGGAATGAATACTCTAAAGAACGACTCGTTTAGCTTTTTCAAATCGAAATTTTAAGAGTTAATTTTGATCTGTAGTTTTCCAAAACTCATTTCATGTTGTAGTAAAATGTACATACATTCATACATACGTACATATGCACTCTTTAACATATTTTTTAAAATATTTAATATTTTTTTAATTAGGAATACTTTTTCAAATACCAACACTATCAAATGCTTAAAGATAACTGTTTGTCGTTAAATTTGTCTTTATCGTGCTATGGCTTTAATAAGAGCAACAACAAATAAGAAGTACAACAATCATAAAAACAAATATCGTTTATACTTACTCTTGTGTGTAGTTTTTTGTACTAAATAAAAATGAACTAAACTTTTAAAATAAACATATATTGTATGTTCTTTAGGGCTGCCAAATCTCTGCATCACGCTCTCTATTTGTATTTAAATAAACAAAATCATCTACTTTAAAGTTGACTTATTTAATTGCTAGAAATTTTTATTAAAACCGTAAACCTTCGTATAAAAAGAAATTAAAATACCGTATATTTTTAAAATTTTATGTATTAATACATTTTAATCAGCGGTCAACCACTACAAAACATGTGCATTTTTAAAAAGTTAATAAGGCAATAACTTCTGAAGTAATTAGTTCAGTAAGAGTGTGGAAGTTATTACAACAAAAAAAAAAATTTAGGTATAAATTGGCATGTCAATGATATTATTTATATCGGGTGTCTTTTAAGCCCAATAGAACTTTAAATTGTAAAAAATAACACAAAAAAATTAATTCGTAATTAAAAATTTTTTTATACGAAAGATCAGAACATGGCATTAATATTTAAAAATAATTTCGGACATATGGCCACCGCGACTGCTCATGACGAAGCGCATTCTGGACATCCAATTTTTTATCACTTTTGCAAGAACTGCTGTCCGTTTGTCACGAATAACATGAACAATGTTGGCCTCTAAAGCGCTGGTTTATTAGCATAAACCAATGACTTCACGTGGCCACACTGAAAATAATCGAGAGGTTATAAATTTGAATACAAAATATTTTACGTTTTCTTAATCTCAATATCGTAGTTCGCATTCTAATTTTAAAAATTCTTAAGATTTGAATGAAACATTTCCTTCCTTCTAGAAAAAATTATATATTCGATAATTTAAGAAGACATCCTTTAACACTTCTAACAGACACATATTCGACACTACTAAAATACTTAATTCTAATCCTTCTTAGAGACACTAAAAAGTTTCATAATAGTTGTATCACCATAGTAACACGTTCCACCCCGAATGGGAAATTATTAGATCAGAATTCGATATTATTTGCGACACATTTCAACGCCATTAGGTAATGATGATTTTTTCGATGCAAAATGCTTGCTTACACGGTTCACCTACAAGCCAATAAATTAATGTATTAGTGTATATATGTATACAGTTATTACCAAATTTTCTTTGAGTTTTCTGTCTAAAGTTTTCCTTCAGCTTTTGAAAGTAGAAACTGGCAACCCTATTTTTTCCTCATCTTTCTTCTCCATTTATTTTGTATTAAATATTTTATAATATTATTTTAGTAGTTGTTGCTGCTGCCACTGCTGTTTATTATTGTTACCACAAATATGTGTCTGTTGTCTCTTCTTTTTATTATTTTTTTATAATTTTAAAACTGATAACTGACGATAACCCATTTCAAACCTCATGTGTTTGAAGAGAAGCACATCAACTAGTAAAATTACGAATGTACTGAAGAGAAAAAATACTGTGTAGATGTAAACACTTTAAAAAAAATGTTCAGTGCATATGTTTCTTTCTGCTTGTTATTATTAAAGACTGTTCTACTCATGGTTGCCAAAATTTAAATATTTTTCGAGTTAGTGTAACAGGCAATTTCATTCATAATAATAGGTATAGATAGTATGTATGTACGTCCGTATGTATGTATGTATGTATGTATGTATGTATGTATGTATGTATGTATATTTTGTAGTTTGTTTTTTTATTTGCTTACTGTTTTTCTTGAATTTTGAGCCAACAACTTACTTCAAATTTTTTTAAAAATTTTTTTGTGAACATTGACCCATTTTATAATTCTTACTAACATGTTTAATACACAAAGCGTTTTAATATTAAAAAAATTACTTTACTTAAAAATTTAAGCAATTAAGCAATTTTATAGAAAATAACCAAATTTTTATTGGGTAATTTTTTACTTAATTGAGAAATTAATTGCGCCCCAATTGAATAATACACAAGACTACAGAGCTTAAAGTTTTGCTTAGCAGCACTTTTTGTGTTTTTTTTTGTTTTTTTCATTTTACTTTAAAATACGTATCCATAGAATACATAATAATTTATACATTCCCCAACTCTTGATTACCCCTTAAAATATTCAACAGTACGACTACCCATTACATCAAACTATGGAATAATTTTCAAATGAACTTTGTTCAGTTGGCTTATAATAATGTATTTTATAGGGCACACACTTTTACTTTTTAAATGTACTTTAGATATTTAGTAATTAAAAATATTAGACAAATGTAAGCAGAATTAACGGAGGTTAAATGAATGATTCTAACACTGATTGAACACTGAACTTTATTTATAAAAAAACACGCAAAACATTACAACACAGACGAGAGGAAAAAAGAGTTCAAATGCTATAAAAAAGAGACAAAAAAGGTGTTTAAACTTAAAATAGCAATAGATATTTACATAAACAATGAGTAACCCAAATGACCATTTTATCTTGGCAGAAAATGTCTTATGTGCCGTTAGAATTTTTGTGACAGCAGTCTAAAAAGGTTAACGTCTGAGATTTTAAGAAATCATTTAAAAAGCCTTTAATAACCAGGATGCACTCAGTTTTGAAGTTCAGTTCTGCTAAAAATCTCACAATTAGCGGTATTGTAGTTATCCTCACATTTATCGATTTTCTTGATGCCAAGAGTTTGATTTGTAATATTAATAATAATAATAAAAATAATAATAAAATAACACGTTCTTTCATTATGATAATTGAAATATCGTTATTTTTGTACACTATGCCTGCAAGAAGAATATATTAATTGTACATACATACAAGTTGTAGATACAAGTGAACCTACATCGTCTGGCTGCTGTAAAAAAAAAACAACAACCAGCTAAAGCGATAAAAAAAATTACTGCACCAACTGCATTTTTAAAATACACAAAATACAACATTTTAATGTGTCAAGAAATAACAAAAGAAATAATGATTAAAAAAACAAAAGATTAGAAAAAAATGAAACGTCTACTCGTAAAACAAACTGAATAAAAAGTAATAGACCAAATAAGGGAAACATGTACATGAAAAAAGGAAATCTATAATAACAGCAGTGCTTGGTGTTGAAAAATATGGGAGTGAAAAATTTCTTTTGAAAAAGACATATTGAAATTAATTTAATGTTGAAACTAATTGCGCATGTTTTAGAGACTATTCTTAATTCACAAATGTTAGGACGCATATAAAGAGCAGTTAAACTCGTTACCAGCTCTATAACACTACTTAATTATAGTACATACTTTAAATTAAACAAAATTATTTAAATACTTAATTCTTTTAGCAAAGTTCTATGAGGTCAATTTACTATATCAAAGTACTTATTTCCAATATTTAACAAGATGTAAAATAAGGTTTTTAAGTTTTACTCATAATAAAGCGAATACATTTGTTTTTTTTTGAATTTTTCCCAGAAATTATTCCCCAGAAATGTCTATCAAAGTCAATAATTTGCATAGAAATTTCAAAACCTCAATAATAATTCGACTTAAATTCGGATTGATATTCAATCCCGCAATTTAACCTCAGATTCAAATGTTAACACAAAACTTTAGTTTGAGTTGATACATTATATATATATACATATATATTCAGCCGATCCATTATAAAATTTAAGGAATTGTTTTCGAAATCTTGCAAAAAAACAAAAGTATAAGGAAATCATTTTAAAAATATGAATTTTCAAAAAACCATACGTTAAAAATGCATGTGAGCTAATTATAGACCGAAAGGTGAAAGATATGAAAAGTGATGAGCTGAAACTAGTATGATTTTCTTAATATTATTTTATAATAAAGATGATAAAAGATTTATGACTAAAAAACAGAAAAAGAAAAAATTGTGTAATATGTCAATATTTTTAATTAACTTAATTTGTAATCTAAGCTGTAAAAAACTTTAAGGAGTTACCAGAATAAAGCATACAACCATTCACAGGATATCAAAATATTATTTTTTAAGCACTGAACAAAATTAAAATTTTAAAGTAAACTCTCTTGAATCCTAAGACCGGTATTACACATATTTGTGTTTTAAAATATGTCAAGCAAAACGTAATTCTACAGAAACACTAATAACTGAAAAAAAATTTATGTATCTACATCTTTAATAAAAAAGAAAATATCCAACAAACAATATTTAATTACAACAACCAATTAACAACAGAATCAAACCAGTATGTAGTTCTATTTCTTTGTAGCTGATTTTATACGTAAATCTTTATATTATATTTCAAAATGTTTGTTGTTGTAAGAGAACAAAAAAAAAATGTTTTTACAAATGACTACACAAATTGTTTGTTATTCTTTTCTTTTAAATGGGGTATCAATTCATCATTCTTTTTTCATTCACAAGCCAACAATATTGGCAACGAATATAAACAACATCATCATCATCAGCAACTACGTGTCATGTAGTTGCAACTGGTTTTTTTTAATAACTTAAGCAAATTCTTAAGAAACTGTTTTCTAGTTATACGCAATTTTTATTTCTCTTCAACGTGATCGCACTTACTACGATCACTAGAAATCATTCATAAAAAAATAACACAACTAACTTAAGCAAAAAAAAAAAAAAAATAAAATAAAGATAAATAATATTTCAGCATTTCAGACAGAAGAAGTGTTGTAAATATGATGATGAAAATATGCAGACAAACATTTAATAGGAAGACAGGCAACAGCAAAATTATAGAATAAAAAGAAAACAAAACGAAACAAGGCAGAAAGTTATTAAATATGCTTTTCATACTTTCACCATTTTTAATAAATTAATAAATAAATAAATATATTTATACTTTATTTATTTATTTTGTACAAAGTAGTCGCTATGAAGTTATTTTTTATAACATATACATAACTTTATATTTATGCTAACAAAAAGACTACAAAGGAGCTATTTATGAAAGTGATATTATCACACAAATTAGTATTCAACAATTTCCTAGTTACTTTTTCTACGAATTATGTGATCAAATACGAGCCATAAAGTCGCACAAGATTAAAAGCCAATATAACTGTACTCAATCTTAAAATAAGTAGTAGAATACTGCATTAAAGAATAGGTCGAATATGAATAGCGCGCTAAAGTAACTAGAGAAATCTGTTGTAGGGGAATACGGCACTTATATCTATCGCTAAAATTTATTCATACTCAAGCAGCAGTGTCATCGCAAATTAAATCTCAAGTACTTTTTAATGATTAAATTTTCTAAAGATAATATTACACATGAGACTTTTGATATAAAATTTAACCTTTGTTAAGAAATTTAGTGGATGGGAGTTTTAGATACCGGATTTAACGCTTTAATCAAAACACCAACCAATATCACTGCTTTATACAGGGTCCGGCAGTAAAGCCCTCCCTAATAGGGAAGCTACTAAAAATAAAATGAATGCGCCGTTGAAGAATATGTTACCATCAGTCTAATGATTTTTCTTTTTAAGCAATACATCTTTCAAATGGTTTTCCCAACTTTTGACACATTGGTTGATTCGTTCTTTGAAGTTGTCTACTACTTTTTGGTGAAATGGCTTCAATTTTTCGTGTTATTATTTGTTTTAGGTTTTGAGAAGTTTGAGGGCGATGGCCGTAAGCCTTGGATTTTAAATAACACTAGAGAAAAAAATCACAAGGCGTTATGACCAATGAACGTGACTAGCCAGTGTCATCACACAAAGAGATAAGTTGCTCAGGAAACATTTCCTTCACCAATGCTAGTGACTGCCGCGCTGACGTTCTCAATGAAATCAAATAGCTTTCTTTTAATAGAAGCATCAAAACAAAACATACACTGCCACGTCGTAATATCCTTTTAACTCCACATCAATTTAAATACTTAAAAATAATACAAATAAAAAATAAGTTATGCGAGAAAAAGATAAACTCATTCTTGACTAATAAAGTAAAATTACTAGATTTTAATTAACCAAGTAATAAACTAAAGTTTTACGTTTCTAAAAAATATTTTTGTAAGTTTGTTTGAAAATCAAATATAAAAATATACATTTCACTAACAGCTAACCTAAGTCTTTGGGAGATTAAAATAATATTCATTCATTTATTTATTTTAATTTGTTTAAAAAGACTATTTTAAATGTTTTCTTTTTTTCGTACACGTATTTCATAAATATAAATCCAAATATATTTAGCAAAGTTTATCTAACAAGAGAAATGATTAGCTGCCCATTAACTTTATTTAGCACCTTGTTTTATTTTAAAGATTTTTATTTTTATTTTTCTCAACCTTTTACTTTGCTTTATAAAATGATATAAATTGTTTAATTTGTTCAAAAAATGTTCCCACGTTTGTGTGAAAGCGTTTCCTTGATTTCTTTTATAGAGTTTTTAAGAGAAGATAGTTAAGTGAGCCAGTAAACAAACTGAGGAACGAGAAATTTAACTATACTTTCATTCTAGTTCTCTCACATACTAAGAAATGAAAAAAAAAAACAAATAAAGATTATCCGTATTGATTATTTATCTAATAATTTAAATACAAAATTTGTTTTTAAAATAATATTGGCCCTGGTGGGGCTGCTATAAAATTTATTAGATATGCAAACTACGTTTAATAAAAAGAAGAAAACAAGATTTTAAAACAAAAATCTTAACACGGAAGTATTGATTTTTAAAAGCTTTAGAATCATGGCATAAAATAATGGCCTTATGCTAATTAAAGCTATCAAGTTTTAACATATATCACAAGACGAAAACAAAAAATTAATTAACTAAAATTAATTACGGCTGAAGATAATAATCGTTTGTCGTTTTAATCTTAGCAATAAAATTTTGTTTAAATTTAAGTTTTTTTTTTTAACAGAAAATAGTTTTGTTTAAAATCTACACAAATTTCTTATAAACAAAGTTGAAAATTTGTTAAGAGAAGTAGCTAAATGATATTGATAGAAAAATATATAATATCTGATTCACTGTTTACAACTCCCTTGAGTTGTAGTATTTAGCCCTTTAAATTTATAAGGAAAATTTTACACAGACCGTGTTAAGAGCACAATTTTTAAAAATTTAAAAATTTACTAACGGGAATATAAAGGGAAATCTCAGCAGAATGCTGAAAGTGGCTTTTAATCTGGGTATTTTTTATAATAAAAGCACCCAGATTTTAAACGAACAGCTCTTTAAGTTAACAATACATTTAATTTAATTTTGCTTAATGGCTTGTAAACCTGTTCTAAGTTTGATATTTTTTTTACTTAATACTGTTATTTAAAGGTTTTTGAAACATTAGAAAACAAAACTAGCAATCAAAAATGCAAATGTTTTTAAAATGATACAATTTAATTTTATTCAACCTTTTGAATACCCGAACAAACGACTTTTGAAAACTTGATAATTTAAACAAAATCATTGTTAGTATTTCGTTTTATTAAATTTCTATATCTCAAATCTATAAAAAATAATATTTGATAACGCGAAATAAGAAAAAGTTAAAAAGCTGAAAAAATAGCAACACCAACCAATCATTACAAACATTCGAAAACATTTGAAAACAATGTCTACAATATGTCTAACAAATCACAACTACCTTACGAGTATAAAACATTTTAATTGCTTTAAGATTGAAGTTTTATTAGATTTTTAATTGATCAATTATTTATTTTTTATTATAAACTCATTATTTTTATTTTTAATTAAATATATAATTAATTTAATTATTTATTTAATTAGAAGATTGTGCATATATTTCTCAACATGTAATCTAGCCAATTAAAATTGAATTGAATTTCTATCTGAAAACAAATAAAATTTTTATTAGGGTATACAAAGTTTAGAATATCATACATTTGTGCTATAGCTTTGTTTCAAACTTGTCGGTTTTGCCTTCTAATATTTAAAAAAATAATATTTCTTAAATTCTTAAACTTGCTGCGATTAATAATAATAAAAATAATTAAACACCTTAGATAACAAATAACTCATTTCAGCTTGCGTGACGTTTGTTTTGGAACGAGTATAGAGTATTAAACAAACACACACATACACACACACACACACATATATATATATATATATATATATATATATATATATATATATATATATATAAATATATATATGTATATATTATTTAATACTATTTTGTTAAGTTTTTTTTTATTTTGTTGTTCTATTTCAAGCCTGAGCACAAATTTAATTGTTTATTTTCTCTTTTCTTTTTTACAGATTTTTGTGCTTAAATTAAAAATTGTATGAAAAGAAAACCTGTTAAATATTTTAATACAAATTCTTTTAAAAGTACAAAGTGTGTTTTGTGGTAAATAAAAATTGATAAAAGTGCTTTTGTATCTTCTAAACACTGTAATGTCACTCCATTTAGTGGATTAAAAAAAGAATATTCAAAACTCACGGGCTTTTTACCACTACTGCTCGATAAAAATAAGGTGAGTTATTTATTAAAAATTCATAGAAAAGAACTAAAAAGTTTTTCTAATGACAGAAATAGTTTTATTAATAAAACAAAATATAATATAATATAATAAGTAAATAATTTAAGTTAAAAAATAATCAGTATAAGTAACAATAATATGAATTTTTTATGTAGCTAACCATTCTATGATATAATAAAACTTCTTACATCGGAAAGTGTTATTTTGAAAATATATATTAAATAAAATTACTTTTTTTTCAAAATCCTTTTAAAAACATTTTTATTTTACTAAAAAAATAACCTTTTCTGTCTTTTTGAAGAAGTTTTTTTTTTTTTTTTTTTTTTTTAATTTATATTTGAATCTATAAATATTTTTTCGGAGTTTACATTTCTTTAATTTTTCTTTAAAAAAGTAAACTATCTAACTTCTCGATTATTAGCTTTAGAACACAGATAATTTGTAGTTCTTTTTAAGTTACGTGAATAAGCTTATATGACCTGTGTTTCCAAATGTAAATAAAACTAATTAATTTTAAATTTTTTTCCGACGTTTCGTCAATTATTTGTTGACTTTCTCAAGGGGATATCTATTTAATTTTTTCAAAATATTTACAATGTCATTAAATTTATAAAAATTGTTTTTACATTTAGGTCAGTTTCTTTATTCATTTTTTTATAGGAGAAATTTTCTGTTAAGTAATAGACTAAACAAAAATATATATCTAGCTGTATAAAAATATTTATAGCTCCCTACTGCCTTCATCAGTATTTTGGTTCACGTTTTGTACTTTTGCTGGCCCTTAATTGATATGATTGCGAGGGACCACGCCGATTTTTACAAACGCGGCCATTTACAGTTCAAAACTATAACTATAATTAGACCAAGGGCTTATTTTTAATACTCGTACATACGTTTTTAGTACACAGATTCGTTATGATAACCGAATTTGTTGCCAATCGAATTTTGTCGGTTATGATCATTATTTGGAATTCTGTTAACATGACGGAATTAATATGGTACTTCCAACTGTTTTAGAAAATAATTCGAGAAAGAGGACAATAAATATAAAATATTATTGTGAATTAAACAAAAATTATTTTATTTTTACATTTACTTAAAAATTAAGTTAGAAGAATATGAATATGTTTAATAAATTTCATTATACAAAATGTAAACCTCAGCCTCACCATTACGCCTCCCTATTTCGTTCGAATAAATTACTTTCACTTAAAATCATCTACTTTCCATTTCAATCAAAAATACGATATGTTTCGCCAATCTTAAATAAATGAAATGTTTTTAAAATATTTTCGTTTACAAAAGTCCTTTTTAGTTAATCGTGAACTTACCCTTCAAATGTATAAATATTATGATTGTTTAAATGTCTGTCAAAACTATTTTGATTTTCAGAGGTAATGCGGTCGATTTATATGATTTTAACTACCAAAATTCCGGTATTAGTAGCAATATGTTGAACTAGTTTAGTTGCATCTAACAATTAACAGAATATATTTTAGTAAAGACACAAATCCGTCAGGTAATTTTCGTTAAGAGTTGTTGCGACCAACTTTTGATATACAATATCGCTTGTTAGTTCTTACTATAAAAAATCTTTCAAGGTTATATTTTATTGATAATAAAAATTAAATTATGATATTAGCAGTTAACTTAAAAAAATATATTAACCGATTTTTTACAAATCCTTTATTTTATTTGTGTGAGCGATGTCTTCAATTTCAACCACTTGTTTTTAAAGTTAAAAGATTTAACCAATTGAGTTGTCCAATATATATGTTATGTACATTGAAGTTTTTTAAAGAAAGAACAACTAACTAACACATAGGTCCTTCCAGATATAGGAAGATTTTTTCAAAATTTAAGGAAAATGGGGCCATCTGTTGTAGAGGCTGGTATAGGCATGGTAGTAAGCACGTTGACAACAAATTTGGTTTGTTGTTTGTTGGTTTTTTGTTTGTTTAATGGTATGAAAACGTATTCAGAATTTAGATTACAGCACGTAGCCTCCTTCGCCTGTACCTTTTCATAGTCGCCGGCAGGGTAAAAAAACTAATTAAAATGGCTATTTTCTTTATACTCAACCGCCTAATTTGTTTTAAAATAATTTTAAATTCGTAATATAACAACGTTTTCTTGAAGCTATCTCGCCTTGTTTTAAATTTATAAACATCCTTAATAAATATCCATAGTTTATCTAGTTTTATTTTACAAATTCAATAATGATTTCTGCTAAAATTTTTATATTTTTATTTAATAAACAAAGAAGCTGGATCTAATTTAAAAAATCAAGATAGTCAAATGAATTAAATGATAAACAAAAAAAAAAATTAATTTATTTATTTACGCATCTATTATTTGTTTTTGTTCAATCGAACATTTTTGACAAAAGCATTCATTAAGTAAATTATTTTAGTCATAATTGGTGGTTGTAAATATTACCTATACGTATACACATACGCATACGCATATTAAAAATGGAATACTATTTAAAGAAAAAACTACTCTTTAATTGATTTTAAAAATTGTGTTTAAAGTAAAAAGAAAATGAAATGAATATTTGTCTGCCATTGATTAGATGATGTTTACATAATTTTAACACATTTCTAAATACATTTCAAGTAAAACAAATAAAAAGTAAAACTGCTATGAGTAAAAAAAAAAACAAAAGTAAAAATATTTAAGAAGAAAAAATGGATTCAAAGCAAGAATAAAAATCTTGGAAAAGAATAAATAAAAAAACCGTGTACTGCAATATTAAAAAAACCATTTCGAAGAAAATGATTTCCTGAAGACAGCCTACATGCAATGTTTTAAAGATAAAGTAAAATATATGATGATTGTGAGATGACCTACAGCTTGGTTGGTTGGCACTATACTCTTCAAAAATAAGTTTAAAAAAGAAAAATACTATTTAACAGGTTTTGACTTTCATTAACTTGATTGGCTAAGAAAGAAATGCTAATGAAGAAAAAATCCCATTTTTAGTAGGTCTGTAAAAAATGTATCGAGTTTCTATCTTTTTGGCTAAACGATTTACGTTTAACACATGTAAGTGATGATAAATACGAATTTGATAAAAAAGAAATAACCGTTATTTTCAACTTTTTCAAAAAGTATTTATTTACTCATCAATAACTATCTTGTCCCCTTTAAAGTAATCCCCATCTTCGAAACACTTCTGAATCGCTCTTTTTGGTATCGACAACAGCTCCTGTTTCGGTTTTTCATTTATCTTATCAATCGTAGCAAAATACTTTCCTTTCATCGGTGTCTTCAGTCCGGTAAATACGGTGGTTGAAGCATGATAGCGATTTTGATTTTGGCCAAAAATTTACGCACAAGCATAGATGTGTGAAATATTAGGGAGAGGGAAATTCAATGAAATGTATGGAATGGTAAAATTAATTTTATTTTTAAAGGTTTCAACTAAAAAATATTAGGTAGAGAAGGATAGGTAATTTAAAAGTATTTTCATATAAGAAAATTGAGTTTTTGGGAAAAAATTACATTTATATTAAGTTAAGAGATTAAAGCCCTTTTGCTCCTAGGACGCTTAGTTACCGAGATAAATGAGTTTTAAGGTCTCTAAATAAAAAAAAAATAATTTGAGGAGTCAAAAATTTTTTTTTTATTTTAAATTGAATTTTTTAATTTTTTTAATTTTTGTAGTGATAACAGATTAAAGCCCTTTTGCTCCTAGGACGCTTAGTTACCGAGATAAATGAGTTTTAAGGTTTCTAAGTAAAAAAAAAAATAATTTGAGGGGTCAAAAATTTTTTTTTAATTTTAAATTGAATTTTTTAATTTTTTTAATTTTTGTAGTGATAACAGATTAAAGCCCTTTTGCTCCTAGGACGCTTAGTTACCGAGATAAATGAGTTTTAAGGTTTCTAAGTAAAAAAAAAAAAAAATAATTTGAGGGGTCAAAAATTTTTTTTTTAATTTAAATTGAATTTTTTAATTTTTTTAATTTTTGTAGTGATAACAGATTAAAGCCCTTTTGCTCCTAGGACGCTTAGTTACCGAGATAAATGAGTTTTAAGGTTTCTAAGTAAAAAAAAAAAAATAATTTGAGGGGTCAAAAATTTTTTTTTTAATTTAAATTGAATTTTTTAATTTTTTTAATTTTTGTAGTGATAACAGATTAAAGCCCTTTTGCTCCTAGGACGCTTAGTTACCGAGATAAATGAGTTTTAAGGTTTCTAAGTAAAAAAAAAAATAATTTGAGGGGTCAAAAATTTTTTTTTAATTTTAAATTGAATTTTTTAATTTTTTTAATTTTTGTAGTGATAACAGATTAAAGCCCTTTTGCTCCTAGGACGCTTAGTTACCGAGATAAATGAGTTTTAAGGTTTCTAAGTAAAAAAAAAAAAATAATTTGAGGGGTCAAAAATTTTTTTTTTAATTTAAATTGAATTTTTTAATTTTTTTAATTTTTGTAGTGATAACAGATTAAAGCCCTTTTGCTCCTAGGACGCTTAGTTACCGAGATAAATGAGTTTTAAGGTTTCTAAGTAAAAAAAAAATAATTTGAGGGGTCAAAAATTTTTTTTTTAATTTAAATTGAATTTTTTAATTTTTTTAATTTTTGTAGTGATAACAGATTAAAGCCCTTTTGCTCCTAGGACGCTTAGTTACCGAGATAAATGAGTTTTAGGTTTCTAAGTAAAAAATGCGTTATCATTGTGCAAAATCCATGATTGTTTTTTCCACAATTCTGTGTGTTTCTGATGAATTGCTCGCGCAAACGGCGCATAACTTCAAGGCGGTATTCCTTATTGACCGTACGACCTTGTGGCAAGAGTTCATGAGCTCGAAGAAAACAGTGAGCAAAACCATCATATTTCACCGAACTTGGCGAGCTTTTTTCGGTCGTGGTTATACCACTATTAAACTTAAGTTTTGCTCATAGTAGACTCGCCAAACGCCACAGTAAACATTTGAAATTTCCTTTCGCATTTAATTTAATTTTTTACACAAAACTTAATACAGTTTTTTTGATCCATTTTTTCGAATAGTAAAAAATTGAAGAGCACACCAAAATACGACAAACCTTTATATCTGTCAAAAATAAACTGACTATCCATAATAGTTGATATTGTCAACATATATAACAGACATGTGTACCAACATGACATAAAAAAAATCGAAAATCGAACATACGTATCTCTCGAAATTTGAAAATAAGGGTTATTTTTTGATCAGACCTCGTATGTTCGATACAATTTTATACACAACAAAATTTTTTGAAAGAGTTATGTTTAAACAAATAATAAAATCTTGCCAGTTATAAAATTAATTGAGAAACTTGTACAAATTATATTCTTTGTTTTTTTTTTAATATTGTTACGTTTTTTCCTTTTTGGTAACAAACGTACGGATTCGTTTAATTGCAAATACCACTGTGGCTCATTAGAAATTATGTATTCTTACATTTTTATGTTTTTCTCTGGCTATATTTCTTGATCCTACCAGTCTTGTGAATCCCATCTCGTATTTACTAAACATGCGTTATTCTCACAAACGCTACACTACTGTGTTACTCCGGCGAGACATGAACTACTCGATGCCTTGTTTAGTAACTTTAACCATCCACAAACACCTCCACTCCTCCTTTTATCCAAGCCAGTCATCCAGTCATCCCCTTTATCCAATAGCCACGAAACACGTCTGCCATACACTGTTGTTATGCTGTTACACTTCCCCGCGCCAACCGCTACTGTTTTTACTTTTTATTATAAAGGGCTTCCTGACAATTATCTGTTACTCTTATGTTAAATTGGACGTCTCCACTAAATTATTTTCCATGGATTGTACTACTGTTTATTAGTTTTTTTAAATTGAATTTTAACAATTTTTATTTTCCCTTGTACGCATGTCGGAAGGCGGGATCGAACTCATTATCTCCTGTTTTAAAGCACGCTCCTCTACCAACGCAACCATCGAGGATGCTCAGCTTTTGTTAGCTAATTGTGGTATTATTCTATACACACACCATTAGTGGAAGTAGCTTTATTCACCACTTTCATACTTTTAGAAACAACAGGGGTTGTCAGATTTTATTATTCGAGAGGTAGTGCTTAGTAACACCACATGGGAGTGTTCAAAGATAATTGGCTTTAATTTTGAAATTTGGGATTGTTAGAATATCTCAATAATTTAAAACATTTTTTTTCTATTATAAGAGGACAACTAATATTTGCTTACTTTAAAGCTCTGGCCATGCCCATATACGATGCTGCTTAACAGATTATGAAAGATTTATTATGCAAAAGCTTTAATTGTTATATCCTTTGTTTTTTAAATCTTTAGCTTTTACGCAAAAAACAAATTCGCCTTAAAATTAATTGCTTAATCTTCTTTTAATTATTTAAAGTATTTACTTTGTGCCAAAAAACATTTTATGATATTCCCATAAAAAAATTATTAAGAAAATATAAGTAAATGGATTACAGGAATGTGCGAACACTTAAAGTATTGTAGAATTTAAAAGAGCAATACTATAGTCCCGAACAGTGTTGCTGTTTTGTTACATTTTTTGCAACTTAAAAGGCTCTACGTAATTTGTATAATAATGTTGTATTTTGCCAAATTTTCTTAACTTCTGGTGAACACACGAAATAAAATCATATTACAGAAAAAGTACTTGTTTCATTATTTCAGGTAACGAACGACCTTTTTGACTGCTTTTTTATTTTAGTTTTGTTTTAGTCTAGTAAACGAATTTGTTGCCTTGTTATTTTCGCTATATACATGAAATAAAACTTTTTTACTATATTTTACAATAAATAACTTTTGTTTAAGGAAAATTTCAAAATGTAACTTTGAATAAAAAAAATTTAACATTTTTGAATAAAAAAGCGTAACTTTTTCCGGTCTTTTTCTGGCAACCAGTGGTCCTGACAACCTCAGATTGAGCGCTTTACCCACTTGGCAGGTGTTATCTTAAGCAATGTATATAAAACAATTCTTATATTGACGCAAATATTCCAATTTTTGGAAAAGTCTTTTACACCTCTTTATCGTTATTTAAACAACCACTATAATTATGCTTAAGTTCGTTTTGCGGGTCCATTTGAACAGACATTCGTTTTTATTTTTTCTTATCATTTTCGTTTCTCGTGTGCTCTTTGTTAATACCAATTTGGTCTTATATTTATTTCTTATACGAGTAGCTATTTGAAAAAATGGCATATTAATTTTTAAGTCAAGAATGTAGAAAATATGGTCTATTGTTTACTAAATCTTTTGTGTATATTTTTAAAATAAAATAAAGCTCTCTTATAATTTAGGTAAATTAAACATTAAATTAAAAGATTATTCTCTAATAATTACTTAGTCAGCTAAAGGATTTGCATCCGCCTTGTGCTACTTGATTATTTTTAAGCATTTATTTTTATTTATTTATTTTGTTTTATATACAATAAAACAAACCGCAGCAGATGAAATAAAAATAATTTATAACTTCTATATCGCCTGCCATAAGAAGTTATTCTTTTTTCTGGATATAATTGTCTTATTTGTTTCTTTGTATTCACTACACTTTTCTGTACACTATCGCTGTAGGGTGATTGTAACTTTTTACTTCTTTGATGATTTGAAAAGTTTTATTTATTTTTCTTTTTATGAAATTTTCTTTGTAAAATGAATTTAGGCTGATTTTATTTATTTTTCTTGTTGATTGTGCAACGAAAGCAAGAGTGATGGCCTCGTTGTAATATTCTTATGAATTTTGAAAGTTTTGTTGTTATTTCGAAGGATGGTTTTACTGCTGGAATCGTTAAAAAGCAGTTCTCCAAGAACTTTTTTGTGGCGCAGTTGAATGTAAAATTTTTTTTAATAAGATAATTCTACGTAAAACTTCCAGAAATTATGAAAACTGTTTATTGTTTATGAAAGTAATTTCTTAATAACAAAATATAAGATTCAATGCAAGTGATTTGTGTTTAAGAAAATGTTGTATATTTAAATCGAATTGATGGGCGGTACCCGACAAAATACGTGTATTTTCACTGAGATTATACTCAACACGTACGTATCTGCAAAGCATTACCATTTACACATTTGACTTTTTATATAATGTTGTTTATAAAATATATTTTTTAGATCTGTTACTTTTTATGCAGCCGTAACACTAGAAGTGTCATTTTTTTGCTCGACCATGGTCATTTGTGTGGAAATAAACTGTCATATTAAAACATTCCTGATTAGATACAAATAGTAGATTTTTTGGAATCTAATCAATTTATTTCTAGTTTTTTTTAATTCCTAAAATTTGGAAAACAAATATTTATTCACTTCTGATAACATGTTGCTAAATTTTATTTCAATAAATTTAGAAATGACGTACTTTTTATTTTGTGAGTCTTTTCGTAATTTCGTTATCATTGGATGAACTCATGCAATTTCAAACACAGCAAAATATTTTGTTTCACACTTTCGAAATTCTTTGAACGGTTTTCCTTTTTTTTTTGCTTGCTTAGCTATGGATATAGAAAATAACTTCAACTAAAAGGAAAAAGCTCCAGAAATTAAAAAAAAAAATACTTTTCATTGAAAATCCTTAAGAACAACCCAAGCAAAAAATTTACTTGTTTCTCTCTTTATATCTCCGCATCTGCACGGACGTGTCTGGTGGTAAATGCATGAATGTCAAAATTGAACTATCAGTTTATTCATATTCTGTGAAAGTTATATTCAGTGCTTGTTACAAAACCAGACTTAAATCATGTTGTATTAGTTGAAGGCTGACTCATTTCATTTAAATATTATATTAATGGTAATTGTATTACTTAATCTATGAGTTAGCGATGCCACATACTATTCTATATATTTTATGTTATGATAATGGCATGAGATATATGTTAGATCTGCAAACTAGTAGAAAAAATTATTTATTTATTTATTTATTCAATTAATTATATTTCCTGCACAACAAGACCAAGTCTTATATTTATAGTACAGGAACGCATTACGTAACAATATTTGAATTAACATCATAAACTTAACACATATGTAAGTACACAATATTATCAAAAATAAAAATAAAAAAATAAAACAGCAGCTTGGATAACAGGGGCATTAGTAAACGTTTTGTTAAGCATATTTGCATCCAAGTTATTGTGTTCAAATATCTTTATTGAACTGAAAAATGACAACTTCAGTAAAAAATATGAAAACTATTACTAAGTATTAAAGCAAAACCTATTTTGATCAGAAACAAATATAATATTGTAAAGTTATTAATTATTGAAAACATACACATATTCAATACTTTCCCTTGTTTGAGATCAATTAATATTTAAAATATTTCTTAAAAATTGTAGTCTTGGTTTACACAGTGGTTTAGTCATCATATCGGCAGCTTGCAGTTCTGTTGACACCTGCGATACTTTTAAAATACCTTCGTATACCTTTTCTCTAATGAAAAAGTGTTTAAGTGAAATATGTTTGGTCCTTTTATGGAATTCTGGATTCTGCGCCAATCGAATTGCTGCTGTATTGTCAATTTTAATAAAAGGAATTTCTGAATAATTAATGAGATTTTTGAAAAGTCTTTTAAGCCAAATAATTTCTTTTGCTCCTTCATTTGCTGCTACAATTTCGGCTTCTGTTGTCGATGTTGCGACCATTGGTTGTCTTTGACTTAACCATGAAATTGGTCCTCCTGCATACGTTACAACAACTCCTGATGTAGAGCGGCCTGTTGAAGTACATCCACCGAAATCTGCGTCAGAAAAACAATCCAATACTTTTGGTCCTCTTCTGTTGTATATAATTCCAACATTTAGTGTACCGGAAATATATCGAAACACGCGTTTAACTCTTTGAATATCTTCAATTGTAGGTTTTTCCAAAAATCTTGAGAGAAAACCAACTGTATATGACAAATCTGGTCTAGTTCCTAGCATGAGGTACATAAGTGCTCCAACAGCTTGTCGATATGGAAACTCTTTGTTGACTTTCCCTGATTTGACATCATTCTTTGGTAACTTTTCCATTGGTATTGAAATTGAACGGCATTCAGTAAAGTTGAACCTCTCTAATATTTTCCTTGCATATGCATTTTGATGAATTTTGATGTACTTATCTGTTTCTTCAATTTCTAATCCAAGGAAATATTTCGCATCTTTAGTAGTTATTTTAAACTCTGTTTGTAGTTCCTTCAGTAATGTTTCCAATTCGGTTTTGTCATTATTTTTACCATTATTTTCTCTTATATATAGGCAGGTATCAGCTGTGCTTGCTCTAAATCCAATATTTTCTAGAAATCTGACGATGCGAGTATTCCAGCATCTTGGTGCTTGTTTTAAACCATATAAACTCTTTTTTAGACAACAGACTCTATTAGTACCGTCACTGAATCCTTCAGGTTGATTCATATAAATGGTTTCTTCTAACTCACCATATAAAAAAGCTGTAGACACGTCAAATTGCTTGAGATGCAAATTTTCCGTAGCTGCAATGCTAAGAAGTGAACGAATTGTTGACATTTTTGCCACTGGGATAAAGGTTTGATCATAGTCCACTCCATACTTCTGCTTAAAACCTTTTATAACAAGCCTCGCTTTATATTTATCTATACTTCCATCAGCATTAGTTTTTATTTTGAAAACCCATTTGCATGGTAATGTTTTGCATCCTTTTGGTAGACTTTCTAAGACCCAAGTTTTATTTTTCACAAGTGAGTCAATTTCTTCCTTCATTGCATTAATCCACTCTTTGTTCTGATCACTCTTAACTGCTTCATCGATAGTATAGGGAATTTTGTGTGCATCAACAAAATCTTTTGCCATCATCACAATATCACTATGGGTACAGTTCGAAATTAGAATAGTACGATTTCTTAGGCATTTGCTATTGGGACCATTATCAACCTCAGATTTGCGTTTCATTATTTTACGAGCTTGTAATCTTTCTTCTTGTTCTTGCGTTTTTGATTTATTTTCTTGTTCTAACTCTTCTTGAATTGACTGATGCTCTTCAATTACTATTGAGTTGTCAGGACTTTGTATTTCTTCGTTATTATCGTAAAATTCATGTTCATCTTCTTGAATAACTACCCTCTGAGAAATTTCTTCATTATTTTTATTTGCTTCTTCTTGCATTTGAATTCTAAATTGTATTTTATTACTTGGTATATATTTTTCATCTTCATTAATTATTGCAGTTTTTGAATATTTTCTTTCAACAAATTTTACATCTCTTGACAGTTGGACTTTATTACTTTCCTTAATAAAAATGCGATATCTCTCATCACCATCATAGCCGACAAGAAATCCTTTTTGAGCTTTTTTGTCCATCTTCCGGCGAATCTGACTAGGCACATGAACAAAACAAGTGGATCCAATAATGCGTAATTGGCGTATTCTTGGTTTCTTACCATACCATAATTGATAAGGACTAATATCGGATATTGAAGACTTTCCAGTGCGGTTGAGAACGTAAATAGCAGTCTTTACAAACTCAGCCCAAAGCGATTCTGGAAACTCTGCATCTGGATTTGAATACTTGAATGTCCTTGCCATTTCAACAATAGTTCGGTTTTCGCGTTCTGCTCCACCATTTTGTTGAGGTGTATATGGAGCTGTCATCTTGTGAATTATACCATTACTTGCTAATATTTTCTTTAACTTTGCATTGACAAATTCTCCTCCATTGTCAGTTAGAAAGGTTTTAACTGTGTGTCCTTGATTTTTCGCATTAGCTATTACTTCTAATAAGGAATCTTGAACATCTGATTTGTTCTTTAAAATATAACCAAATCGAAATTTAGTATAATTATCTTTATATACAATTAAGTATTTATAGCCTTGAAAGGATGGGGGAAATGGACCACAAATATCTGCTGAAATTAATTCTCCAGGAGAAGTTGCTGTTTCTCTTCTTCCAAATGAAAACCGGCATAATTTTCCATATGCACAAGGTTCACACGCATCACCTGTTGATTTTACCTTAATACCAAACTCTTTTTCTAGTTTTCGCTTGACATGTTGCTTGTCTTGATGTCCCCATCGCTCATGGTATAATTGGAGTGTTGAATCACCTTCCACTGCATTTACTTCTTGCTTCTTAATAGGTTGTATACTTGCTTTATATAGGGAACCATTCTCTTGACGATAACCTATAATCATAATTTTATTATTAACGATAAATCTACATTCTTTTGGAGAAGACTTGAATTGACTTGAC
The DNA here is from genome assembly GCA_916610165.2 of Gymnosoma rotundatum. Classification (NCBI taxonomy): domain Eukaryota; kingdom Metazoa; phylum Arthropoda; class Insecta; order Diptera; family Tachinidae; genus Gymnosoma; species Gymnosoma rotundatum. Next base: position 83,044,424 of record OU744336.1, read on the forward strand.
GGGTTGCGATCATGTGCTGCTAAAATCGAAAAAAGATTTCTTGATATATTTGGAACATACCACACATCTTTCAGTTCTACTATAAATTCTTGATCATTTATTTTTGAAATAACTTTTACAGTTCCTCTTCCAACGGCTTTTAACTCTTCTTTGCCTGCTGCTTGAATTGTATGGGGCACATTGAAAGTTTCATAATTCGTGAAAATTCAGCTGAATTGGTAACATGCCTTGTGGCTCCATTATCAATCCACCATTCATCACTTGAAGTGGCACAGTTAATTTCATTCGAGACTATGTGAAGGGCAACATTGGATTGATTAACACCTGAAGTTAATTTTGCCTTGCTAGGTCTACCATCAGATATCCATTTTCTACAATCTTTGATCCAATGTCCTTTTTTCTTGCAATAGTGACAAGACTCTTCAGTTTTACTTTGTTTACTTGCTACTTTAGCCTTATGTCCTCGCTTCTGCTGAAGTGTCAATGCCTCTTGATTAAAATTGTCTGCTTCAGTCTGACTGTTCTTTTTGAAATTTCTTTCAAATAAACATAATTGCATAACTAGTTCATCTATTGATTTATTATTTTCACTCGTTAGCATCATCCAACTGGATCTAAATACTTCGAAAGAACTAGGCAAAACGTGTAATATTTTGCATATAAGTAACAATTCTGGCAACGCGTTCTCACCTCTCATGGTTAATCCAATGTTTAATTCATTCCAAATAGTTTTCAACTGGGAAATTTGAGTTGAAACATCGCAATTTTTGTTCCATTGAAAAGAAAAAAGATCGTTGCACATTTTATATAGTTGATCTTTTGATGTTGCTTTAAATAGTTGATGAAGCGCTGTCCAAGTGTCGTATGCGGAATCCTTGTCCATAACTTTTTGATAAATTTCATCAGTAATTGCACTGGTAATTAAGCTCTTGGCACAACAATTAGCTTTGCGATAAAAATCATCCTTTTTCTTAAATTCTGCATTCTCTTCTGCTGTAGCATTCTCACCTAATGGTTCTGGCTTTGTAATTCTATTCTCAACCACATCCACTGCACCATCGTAGTAGCCAAGCAGATCACTTATCTTTCTTTTCCATATGGGCCAATCAGCCTCACAACTCAGGGGCTTGAGAGTTTTTGAAAATTCCATTTTTAATAAAATTTGTTTGTCAAATTTTTATTAATTTTTATTTTATTTTCAGTAGTGAAAACTGGGCCCATAACCTATTGTGTTCAAATATCTTTATTGAACTGAAAAATGACAACTTCAGTAAAAAATATGAAAACTATTACTAAGTATTAAAGCAAAACCTATTTTGATCAGAAACAAATATAATATTGTAAAGTTATTAATTATTGAAAACATACACATATTCAATACAAGTGACAGTCAAAATTGATGTGTGCATTGCCGATTCATATTCCACGAATACTATTCCAAGTTTGTCGAGAATCTATTGCAGTACTAAACCGTCTAGAATAATATTGGGTTTTCGCACGTTTAATAAGCTTATTAACATTTTTCCTGGCAATGGAATATTGAATTTTAAGTTCGGTAGTTTTATATCGCTTCCATCTGCCATATGTTAAATCCCTATGGTGTATTGCATTCTTAACAACATTTGAAAACCAGGGTTTTTGTTTATATGTCATTTTCTTTCGTTTCAGTGGAACAGTTAAATCAAAAAGATATTGTATATCGCTCCAAAAATAATGATTGCACATCAACAGAAGACATGAAATATATATCACTCCAGGGAATGCGTGATGAAAATTCACATAAATGATTCAAATCCAGGTGTTTAATATCGCGATAACTGAAACTCTGTTTATTTTGTTGTACTTGAAAGTTATAAGTTAAAAAAATCGGGTCATGTTTTGAAAAACATGGAGCAGATATCTGATCATACAAAAGTACATTCTCAGTATTAGCCACAAAGAAAAGATCAATTGTGGATGTGTGGTGAGTTAAATTTAGTGAGTTTACTGGAATAAGACCAAATGATAACATATTAGCAGGAAGAGTCACTTCCATTAGGAGGTTTGAATTAAAATCACCAAAAATTACTATATCATCATACTCTGAGACGAAATTTTCAAGTGTCGAATACAAGGCGGTTAAAGGTACTCTCTTATTTGGTCTTTAAATACAACCGACCAATAACTTATTGCCAAATGATGAAACTTCAATAAATATAAACTCAATCGCTTGTCCAATTTAACTATTTACAAGCGATGACTTGCAGCAGATTTTACAAGAAATACTGTTTTTACAAATATGGCAACACCCCCACCAAAATTATTGGAGATCACTTCTAGTAGCGTCTTTATTAAACTCCAATAGTCAAATATATTAACAATATCCTTTTTAGGAGTTTATAGAGATTTTAAAAACACCACTTCAAAAAAACGTCTTTATTGGAAAAACTACAAATACTTTGTGATACATATAACTCTTGATTGGAAATTTACAACTTCTCGTAACCAACATTGTCGCATAATGTCACAAGTCACATTATATATCATAAAAAATTTAAGGATCCGTAAGTCCGAAAATATTGATTGCTCACGGATTAACATTTCCTCGTTTAAATTACATTTTACGTTTCAAGAATACCTTTAATTTTTTAACAAAATATCTAAATAACAAAAGTCATTTTTAAAGATTATGAATGTTTTTGTAGCCAAAATTTGCTTCTTTAATGTTTATGAGCCTGTTTAAAAAAGTTAATTAGAAATAAAAAAAAATTGTTTATTTTAAAACGAATTGCTAATAATGTAAAAAATAAATTTTTATACAGTTTCTTTATACCAGCTTTAATTACCTTAATCAAAAATGTATAAAAAAATCTACAATAACAAACATAAACATATTATCCAGCCCTCCCTATAATATACATACATACTTATGTATATTGAACATATTAAAAACAAAATAAAAAATTAAAAATATTTTTTTAAGAAATTACCAAAAAAAAAACAACAACAATAATTTTATCGGCGCTTGTTTGCGCATTAAAATTTTTATAAACATGTCTCGTTTCATTGAAATGTTGCCTAAATAAATCCTGCGCAGTTTTAGTTTTGACATTTTAAATTTGTTTATGATTATCAAGATCTTTTTAATTTTTATGATTGCTTTCTAAGTGGTTTACTCAACTTAATGGACCTACCTAACTACAGGGTGATTTTAATGGTATTAGGTTTCCTTTCTAATATTTTAATGGGGTTTTTAATAAATGGTGAAATCCCGGACTTGAGAAACAACATATCATGTTTATTATTTTCGACGTATTCACGGTCGATTGACACAGGTAACCAGCCATAAGTAGGAAATAACAAATCGGGCTAATAGCCTCTACAACTTTTCTAGTACATTATTTCCATTCTCTTGTCGAAATTCCCTTTGAATTTTGCCTAAGTCGCTGTTTAGTATTTTGAAGTTTTGTGCTTTAATTATGATTAATTGCCATTTTAGTTATCTATGTGTTGTGTTGTTTGATTTTTTGTTTTGGTAAATAATCCAATCTTTACATTCGCGCAACATGACGAACAGAAGTTTGTGTAATAAGAACGAGTTGCCTTTAATTGCTGTCATTATCAAAATTGCCTATAATTAACATGAAACGTAGTCATGTTTTGTGTGAAAATATGTTTAATTCAAAAGTAATTACTAACTCTAATTTCAGTTGTATTTCTATAAGCAAAATATTCGAGCAAATGTACAAATATTGACTTTGTAATATCCTAAATTATAATATTTGTTTTATTAAAGAGTATTTGTTTTTGCCAAATCTTGCTTACTCAATAATAAAAAGCTATGTATCTATAATTAAATAAATTCAGGAAATAAAAAATTATTGTGGTTACGATTTTACATTTTTATATTTAATTACACATTTATAAAACATCACAAAAATCCATATTATTATTTTTTTAATTGCATATAAAACAATTTATTAAACAAACATCAAAACAATAATATCTGTATGATTTTATTAACATGTTGGGGAAACCTCTTTATTGCAGCAGACATTTCGGCACCAGAAAATTAATAATTTAAAAGCTGTTAAATAAAGTTTATTTTTTAAGGGAGTAGTTTTTGTTGTAAACAAAGTGCATACTTGCGGACTATTTAAGCAGAGGTTCCACTCCTTTAAATACAAGAAAAAAAACTTCTCGTATACAGCCCAGACACGATCCCCATTGATTTTGCACAACAAATTATGTACAAAATGTTTCTTAAACTTTTATACCCTTCACCATAGGTGGAGAAAGGGTATATCTAAGTTTGTCATTCCGTGTGGAATTTCTACAATAAATTTCTGACCCTATATAGTATATATATTCTGAGTTCTTATGCATAACGAAGTTGGTAAAGCGATGTTCGTCCGTGTTTGGATTGAAATTAACTTTGCCAAGGCATCATCATCTAGCTATAGAAGTTTTAAATACGCCAAAAGATCAGTCATAGTTTCGAAAATTTTGCCATTGAAAATCAGAAATACCGGTCCATACCCTTCGAGGCAGCGGGCAAACCATCATGCTTGTCTCTAATTTCTCCAATCATTTGGGACAATGAAGTAATTCCAATCAAAACTTCAAATATATAAGGTGATAGAGAATTAAAAAATAAGGAAAAACTTGGCGTTCGCCTATATTTTCTGCGTTATGGGACTCTGAGCTTGTCATAGAAAAGTATTTTTATGCACTATATTTTTTAGAGGAAATACTAAAATTTTTGAAAATTGCTTAACCGATTAAGAGCTGATGAAATTTTTTATAGTTCTTATTTTATTTTTTTTTTCTTATTTTGTAACTCTCTGTCATACCAATATTTTTTATTTGATTGGAGATACTTTACTTAACTACATTTACATTAGGGTGAAGGGTGAAGGACATAGCCGAGTTACCACTCTTATTTTTTCAAATTAAAATGAATTTTCGGATATCACTGTTGCTGCCTAACTTTTATTTTAGAAGAATTAACCCATATTTATTTTAATCTTTGAATGCAATTAAATTAAAACACTGTTTTAGTTTACTCTCTATGTGTGCCAATGTGCCATTAGTACCATTTAGAGATCGTATTTGAGGAACCGTTTTTCTTATAAAATAAATAAAATAAACTCCGTGCGTCATAACCCCAGTTCCTAATCAACAGTGCTGAAGTGCTTTCTTTTAAAATACACAGATTCCAGTGGAAAAACCGTTAAAAAATTATTAATAATAAAAAGGTACTTCAAACTTGGAAAGAATTGGGATGGTGTAAATATTACACAAAATTTATGTTTTTAAGTCACTGTCTGCTGGGACACGAACCTAGGCGATCAAACGATTCATATGGTCAGTAATCAAGGTGCGAACCATAAAAGCCACAGCACCCTTATCATATATTTATTTTTATAGTCACTTTACGATTTTCCATTTTATTTAACGACTTAAGTTTTTTTTGCCATCCTAACTTTGCTATTGCAACTAAAAAAAAAATTAAATTTTAAACAAAATTAGGAAACTTAAATTTTAAGCTTTTTCTATATGAATTTCTTTTTTTTTTTTTTGTTACATTTTTTGAAAAACAAATAATAAAAATTAGTTTTAATTTGACTGGTTTGTTACACTAGTTATATTTTCCTATATGCATGTAAATTAATTTTGTAAAACTTAATACAAGTAGGAAAAGAAATGTGTAAAATTGAAACGCTATTAGAAAAAGGCAACAAAAAACATAGACTTGAAACCAAACCTAAGCCACAAAAGTGCATTAAACCCATTTCACCTTTTTTTCTTTCTTCTTTAACTCTGTAATAAGCAACACTTTACGAAAGAAATCAATGAAGAAATTATGTAGCTTTATTTACAACAATACGATGTTTAACATAACAGTGTGCAAATATTTAAAGGCTTAAAAGGGAGATATTTTTAAAGGGTCTGTTATAAAAAGGCCTTTGGGTATAACAGTATGTAAAATTTAAATGTAAATATAACGCACCATCAAAACGTTTCTTAGACACACAATTATTATTAAAAATTGATATCGTTATTTATTTTGAAATGTAAATTAACAATTTATAAATAAAATCTTTTTGAAAAGTCATTCGTCAAGTAAAGCTGTTTATTTAGCAAATCAGCACAAAAGTAGAAAAATGAAATATGATTGACGAATACTAACCCATATATAGTAGTGCATGAAGATATGCGAGTTTTTGATTAAATAAATTTTAATAATTGAAAGGAAATACTAAAAAATATTCATTTGAACAAAATGCTTTTAATACTAAAAAAATAACACAAAACCACAAAGAGAAATATATATATATAGAGATTATTGGGAATACATGGGGACATCAGTTGCCAAAAGTTGAAAAGGCTTGAAATAGTTAAATAAGAACAGTGATATTGATTAAACCAAGAGCCAAGCGGATATAGGTTTTCAACCGATCTGGAAGATCTCATTTAGATGGTAACGTTATAGCTACGGCTTAATACAGATCGGTGAAAATGCAATTTTCACGCTGGGTAAATGCTCTTCACTAAAAAATACTTCCTTTAAAATTTATTTATTATTAACAGCACGAGTTGGAACGGGCATTTGGACATATAAGATTCCTTAAATATTTAAAAGCCCAAAAACCCGTTCTAACTAGTTCTGTTTAAAATTTTGAGAATGGAGAACTATAAAAAGACATCTCGCAAACAAATTCCATGGATATTAGTTGTACCATCTTTCCTTGATGCCATGAGAATTTCACAAATTTTATTTCAAAAAATGCATAACACTATTTCTTACTTTTATAGCAGTGCGATGTTATCTTTTTAAGAGTGCTCCCTCAAATCAAAAGGTCTATGCCAAAGGTAAAATTCCTACCTCTCCTTAAGAGAAAAAATTTAAACTGTTTGGTAGAAATAAAACTAACTTCAATTTTAATTTTAAAATTTCAATTTTAAATTTTAAAAATCATTAAAAAGTGACAATTTTAAAATGTTCTAAAATTTTAACTACCAATGGCATATAAAAGCTACTGAATACAACTATATGAACTGTATCTTTGCAAAAGTATCCTGCCTGTGTTTGTATTGTTTTTTTTTATAGGCCCCACAGTTATGTTATGTGTTTGTCCAGCTCCTTACCTGTTGCGTGCATTTTGTTTGCTATTATAAATTTAGGGCCGGGCCTGATGAAACATGTCTTGCATATAAATATGCTTTTTGTTGAACTCTACTCGTTCATGCACACACATTACCATGGTCTAAGATTATGGCTATTAAAGTCTTTTAATAATTTTATTTGTAAAAAGACTTCTTTGTAGAAAAAGAAGAAAATAGTGGTAGAAAAATAAAAAAGCACTATATTTTAAAACCTTGTACGTGAGCAGCCTACACATATGGAATGTTTTACGATTTTTTTCCGACTTTTTTTGTTACAACTTGGTTTGAATTTCAATTATTTAATAACAAAAAGAAACATAGACAATTGTTGAATAAAATAAATTGAAAAAAGTCAAGCAAATCAATTGCTAAAAGTATTTAAATTATTAAAAAAAACTCTGTCTGAACGGAAGAAGAAGTGGTAATAAAATAAAGATATTGGAACAATAAAACGAAATTGGCCGCAAGCATAGTTGATTTAAAACGAAAAGAACATAAAATAATATCGGATGCCAATAAAAAACCACTACATACAGTTTAGAAAATAGAACACATCAAAAAAATTTAAACAGGATGTGTAATTAACAATTTTTGAAGACATGTATAGAAATTCGGTAAAATTTTTTGATATTCACTTATGTTTTCTTCAACACATAAATTCAAATCAAAATAATGAAAACTCAATTCTTTATTGTTTAGAACATTAACACCCGAGAAAAATTGTGAAAATAAAAGTAATGCGTACATTGAAAAGTAAATTTCAACAGCCTTCAATTTTGGTAAAAGGTTTACGATTCTATTTATTTAAACTTTTTTTATTAATTTGTTTACAAAAAATTAATTAGTATTTAATATTTTAACAGAGATTTCAAGTCGGCACAGGCTGCCGGCATAAGTAACCGGCTCAGTTGAGTCCTACATGATCCCTTGGTGCTGTAGAAAACTATTCATCCAAGCTTGAAATAAAAATGCTTTTAAAATCATGATTTGATTACAGAAGGATAAAATCAACATATTATGGTTGTTATTATTATTACATTTGTTTTAGAATGCTGTCAGAGTTTTATTGTATTAAGAATTTTTCCAAAAATTATTATTTCAATAAATCTATGCTTCCATATTTGCCTGTAATAACCATTAAGTTAATTAACGTTAACTTTTTTGTCGTGACTAAAGTATTGTTTTAAAGAACTATAATTTGTTGGTTGGTTATAAGTCTTTTAAAGCAAACTACCAAATACTTCAACCGTGTGCAGCAGAATAGACAGTTAGCCAAGTTGAAATTAAGGCCCAACTATAATGTGCATAAGCTAGCTTTAGATTATGTCAAAAATCCAACGAAAAGCCTGTCAAATGCTTAGGTAACTTATTAAGAAATTTATGTGGCTATAATATACCTACATAAATTTAGTAACTTATTTGCCACAGTTGCACATTTATGATTGATTCGTACTTTTGCCAAAAATAATTTCTATATAAATAAACAAAATTTTAAAACGAAAAGGCTTTAAGGAGATATTTTATATATTTAATAAAGAAAAAAGAAATATTACAAGTTATTTTCTGTTTTGTGTTTGTGGCCAACCGTACTAAAAAATGCAACGATGTTCATTGCTTATATCGTATACATATGTGTGTATAAATACAAATTTAACTTAAATATATTATACATTTTAAACAACAGGATTTTTTTTATAGATTTATATTAATTAATTTTCAAATTTTTTTAAAATTCTTTTCTTCATGCTATTATATATATACGAGTATATATATATATATATATATATATATATATATATATATATATATATATATATATATATATATATATATATATATATATATATATATATATATATATATATATTATACAGCGGAGAAAGAAAAATAGAATGACTATTGGTTATTGTTGTTTTTGCTTAAACTTTGATTTTTGTCTTTGCTTTATTGTTGGACAAAAATCTTTAGTTTATTTAAAATATTTGTCAGAAGTTTCCTGAAGAGTTAAGTAAGCGATAACGAAATGGCCATCGAGACGTGCTTTGACCCTCAATAATCAATATCGGTGATTTAAATAATAAATCGGGAAAATAGCATGAAAAAAAGAATTTTTAAAAAATTTGAAAGTTAAAAATATTATATTTGTAAAAAATTGGCCATAAAGAAAAATGTTGTTTTTTCTACATTTTCTATTGAATTAAAAATTAAAAATTTAACAATTTAGGCCTTAGTTAAAGTTTTCCCTTATCAATGTATAACTCAAAACACAATCAGCTGTTTCCGAACGGAAAGTGCGATCAGTTTCTTACCTTGCATAAAGAAATGAAATTTAACGAAACTTGACGAAAAGTTATCTTGTGTAAAATATAGTTTACCACATATAATTTAATGTATTTGCACAGTTGTATAAGCTTGCTTAAGTTGTTTTATGCACATTATAGTTGGGCCTTTAGTCTACTCCTTTGTATAGCGACAAATATGTAGTAATTTAAATGGGAGCTTTTAATAGTTACAGCGATTTTTCCTTACAACTATGGTAGCTTTTGTTGTGAAATTAAAAAAAAAATATTTATTAAAAATCAAGCTTTTTTATACGTAACGCTTTCAAAAAATTTATGAAAAGAGAAAATTTAAGTCCATAATTTTATACACATTAGCTTCACTAAAATATATTTTGCAATGTTAATAAAGACACGTACATATAAATTTGCCCCACACACAGTAAGCTCATATTATCATTAGTTTTTTCCATTGTTTCTGTGTTTTTTAATAAAAGTATTTTTTTTTACAAATGCGCACACTGCGAATAAATACTGTACAAAAAATTCTTCAAATAGTTTTCTTCTCTTTTTAGTTTTAGGAAATCGACAAAAAATGTATAGAAATACGCTTATGACTTTAAAAATGAAAAATAATTTGATACCCAGCATTTGATTACTTACGTAAAGACGAATGTATAATATGATTACAATGTATGATTACAATAAAGACGAGAAAAAAACTTAGAAAAAACATGCGATATAGTTTCTATCTCCCAGCTTACAGTTGTTTGTGAAAGTTTTGCATCCTCTCGGAAAAATAAATTTCTTTTGTCATAACACTAATCAGTTAAATTTGGTTGAGATTAATGGAAGCAGATATGGGACTATTTACATGTCATTACAACGCAATGTGAAAAGCGAAAACCCATGGCTTGGATAAAATAACTAGGAAAATTATTTTTTATGCTTGAAAGGAAATATTACTCGTATAAAGCATGTGAGAATAGTAGCACAACTCTTCTAAAAGTGAAGCATCTCGTAAACAATTGTGTTTCTTTTTTATACCCATCATCACAAAAAATTGGAAAAAGGGTATATCTATGTTTGTCATTCCGTGTATAATTTCTACAATATCCATTTCCGACTCCATATAGTATATATATTCTGACATCTTATACATAGCGCACTCTTATGCAAATCACAAAAGTTTTATTTCTCTGTCACCCCAATATTTGCTTTTTTGATTGGAGTTACTTCACTTAACTAGATTTACATAGATGGTGAAGTGTATATAAGATTCGACAGAGCAGAATATAGCATTTTTGCTTGTTTTATACTCATGTCGCTGGTGGCATTTACTCTCTAGAACTTTTGTCCACGCAAAAATCTCTACCAACGCAACCACAGTGGTTTCACATTATTTCTTAACTAGCTTCGCTTTAATTCTTTTCATACACACCACACAATATTACTTGCTAATACGATAATGATCGAAATTTTAATAGGTTGTAAATGTAAATCTCGATCGATACCGATTGATAACAAGAGATACAAACATCAGACTCTACTGTTAGGGCTAACATCTGCATAGAAAAAAGTAAAAAATTTCCTAAAGTTCATTGCAATTTTTTTATTTTTCTGTTTTTTAAACAATAATATTGTATGTAGTCTAACATGAATTTTAACATAAACTTTTCGTTGACCTTGATTTTTACCTTGTATTTTATATATTAATTTAATAGCACCTAATAGTCCCACATAATATTTCTAATTTATACTATACACCTATAATCTATACTATACTACATACAATTAAATATATATGAACATACATAAATAAACATTTTTTTTAAATGACACATTTCATTCTAGAAATATGCTTAAAATGCTTTTTTATTAGATGTAAATACGTATCAAAATCTGTATTCATGAGTTTTTGGTAAAGAACAAACTGACGTTGGGTTCACTTAAATTAAAAAAGCACAAAATTTTTAAAATAGGATGTTGAATGAAAAATATTTTATTAATATAAGAATAGTTATTAATATAAGCAATTAACGAGAACTTTTAGCACTATATATATTAATACATATATAAATATGGAATAATCTTCATACAGTTCTCATAGATCCAACCAAACGTTTTTGTAATAGTGTCATCTATATCTGTAAATATTTTTGAAAATTTTATCGCTGTTATAGATAGTAATTGATATGAACCATGAAACACCTATTTTTGGAATTTTTGTCCGCCTCTCTGTCTGTCCGTCTGCCTGTTTATGTACGTATCATGAAAACAAATGCTGGATGGATTTAAATTAAGTTTAGTGAAGAGGACTCCTAGAACCTTGTGTCAAATATAGAATAATTTTTTTTTGCTAAAAATAAGTAATCTCGTAGAGAAAATAGAGGTTCAGATATGAAAGCACTGAATTTTACAGGTATAATGGTACTAAAACATTTTTTTTTGTATAATTTTGACACTGTTTACAGAATTCTACAACAAATATTTGTTGTTTTTCTAAATTTTAATTTTAAGAAAATTAGAAATGACACGCTGACAAATTCGTAGGCACTGCTAGTATCATATAAATGGCATCGTTAAGTTCTTACAAAGTAAATTAATTTTTGGATTTTAAAACCATTCGATGCGCCTAACCTTTGAATATTTGAAATAAATTATTTTATCCGAGTTTTATATCAACCGTTTTTGTAGAATAAAAAAAATAAAAAATGCTTATATGAACAATGTAATGACTCATTTGTTTTCACTAGTACCTTATATGAATATAATAGTCAATAAAATTTATTTTTAATATTTAAAACAAAAACACAGAAGTTTTAAATTTTAGTCAAACATATAAAAAATTATTTTATACAACGGGAATTTCTTTTTAATTATATTAATTAATTTTATAAAAATCTTTTTTTCGTGCTATTTTCCCGAGTAATTACTTAAATCACCGATATTGATTATTGAGGGTCAAAGCACGTCTCGATGGCCATTTCGTTATCGCTTACTTAACTCTCCAGGAAACTTCTGACAAACATTTTAAATAAACTAAAGATTTTTATCCAAACAATAAAGCAAAAACAAAAATCAAATTTTAAGCAAAAACAACAACAACCAACAGTAATTCTATTTTTCTTTCTCCGCTGTATAGGCTGAATTTTTTTCGGCTCTTTTATACAGTTAAAAGAGGATGAAAAATAAAATATCACAAAACGGTACGATAATTTATTTATATGCACGGGCACTTTGCATATAAAAAATATTTTTTGAATCGTCCCGAATGTTAGTCATGGGTATTTGATTAATTTTAAAGAAAACGCGAAAATTTTATTTCATAGTTACAACAAAGCATTTCCTGGACCAATTTATAATTATATCTGCCGGACGCTTTGTACCTCTCTACTTGATAGTGTTTTACTACGTATATCCGCACAACTTATTCGCAAATAAAAATATTGTAAATTAGATATTTTGCCGCATAAACGTCGAATTAATTTTTTATTTGCGGATACCTTACGAAAACAAAACTTTGTATTAGAAACTGTTTATTTAGGAAAAAGAAATACCCTTTGGATTCAAACAAAAAATGGGTAGGACACAAGTGCTTGTAAAAAAACTTTATTAACTCTAAATTTCAGTTTTATTTTTATAAAAAGAATCGCCAACGCTCATTGTCTTCTAAACGAAGAAGAATATATTTATACGCTATACGTCACTTTAGCTAAGTCGATTCCGTTTAAAAGCATTAAAGCAGATTTACATATAAGGACTCTATACAATTTTGGGGTGATCCAAAATCTCGCTTTCAAAATAATATTCTACTAAATACTAAGAAAATCGTGAATTCTCAAAAGCATTAGATCTCTTAAACATTTTTAGAAAACTAATTAAAAGTTTTGAGATTTTGTTAAAAAGAGTAGGGATGACGTCATACATATATATTAACACAATTAAACGGAGTTGAATGTAAAGTTTTTCTAAAAGCACCGATAATATTTCTTTGTATATAAAGTTTTTAAATAGTTGTTTTTTTGGTTCTTAAACAAGTTCGTCTACAGTTTTTTTTTTTATTTTTTATTAATATTATGTCAAAAAACTTGTCAAAAGTCTACCTGACGTATAAATTAAGTCATTTTGGATATAAGTCATTTATTTTATTTGTATGAGTAGATTTTAAAAGAATTATTTGATATTTAAATTAAAGACAAAGATTAAAAAAATTAACTTTGTAATCACAATTAAAAAAAGTTTCCTTAAAAACCAAATGTCTTTGCTTAAAGTTTTAACATGTTTATATAAATTTTGTATAAAAAAAATAATATTTCAATCATTTTTATAAATTAATACAACTGATGTAGTACAAAAAAAAAACTATTTTCTTCTTGAATTTATCAATACTTTTGTTGAATGATCTATAAATATATCAAGAGTTTTATTATTCTAATGAAATATTTATTTAAATTTTAATGTTGAACGACTATGGTGCTCTTATAAATTACAGTTAATTTGTTTATTTTCCTTATTAGTTGTAGCGATAGCATTTCACTTATGTATAAGAAAACGTATGTTTAATACGAGGGCGGTCTCAAAAAGAGTAATAAACTCGGTAGTTTAAAGAACCGTCTTCAGACCAATAGGCATTAAATGAACTTCAATGAGCAACAGGATTCCACACTGTTCAGAACAAAGATTACGATCATTAAAGAGCCCTAAATGCGCTTGTGTTGTCTAATGGAAGAGTTCTTGAAGAGACACATGTGGAATATTTTGATAAAGTAATACTAATTGGATAGATGGAAAATAGTAAAAAGTATTAAGTGCATTCAAAGATATAAAACCTATATCCAAACATCTCACATTATACAACGACTTTAATTAAAATCAATGAAAATATCGCCCAAATAATTGAAAAAGTTGCACCTTTGAGAAACTGTCCTTAAGTTAGCAGTTGCCTTTTTGCACCTAAGAATGCGTTTATGATTAAAAAAGACAAAAAAAAAAAAAAACATCTTGTCTAGATATTAGGATTACTGTTATATAATATATCCTTGACGTATACGCGAAGCGACGTACACCAAACCAAACTGTCTTTTATAAATGCTTATTGCGACGTTGTCCTATAACTTACGACGTGTTCTATAACTTAAATTAATTATTCTTGAGCAAATAAGTTTTTATAATCAATTAAAAATTATATATTTAATAGCAGAATATGATGCAGCAGTTTCTAGATCGGTACGTTCGTCATCAGCCTTCTTCCCATCTCTCTATCTTAAATTGTTTTATTGTACATCATCTGTTTAACCAATTAGTTAAACAAATAATTAACCAATAATAATTTTGTTAAACAAAACCCACAAAAGCCTTTTTCGTTGCACTCTTTGTTAATTGCCAACATTCTTGCGTTCTTGCGTTCTGCAAACCGTCGGTTTAGCGTAGATTGCAATTTTATTTTTGTTTTTAAATGCTTAAAAATTAGCTCGAAAATTTAAATATTTGTAAACTGAAGCTAAATTAAAGTGATTAATTGGGTTACAATACTAAAATCGTTTGATTAATATTTAAAGAAAAAAAAAACCAAAAATAATAAATTAATTTTTCTGACCAATTTGTTAAATCTTTAACCGATAGAAACTTTCTTATTCAATTAATTATTTAATTTAATCAATTAATTCAATTCAGAATTTTATTGATACAATTATATGACTTAATTAAATTCTTAACTAAATAAGAAAGTTCCCATTGATTAGCAAAAAAAATTAAATATGTTTCACAGATCTAAAAACCGTGGATTTTGTTCGATATTGAATTGTATATTTTAGGCTGGGTCGATTAAATCTATGTTAATTAAAATTTTTATTCCATTTTTATCTAAATTGTAGTATTAAAATTTTTCTAGGCCTCTAAAGCTATACAAAATTGCCAAACTATCCCTAAGTAGACGTATATTTCAAATATACAATTCAGTATTCAGTTCATTTAAATTTCTTATCAACAGTTGCTATTATTTATATCGTCCAGTTATAATTAAGTTTTGTTTACAACATTTTGTTTTGTATTATTTCTTTTGTATGTAAATTTAAAAACAATCATTTCCGTTTTAAACCGTTTTTCATTATCGTTAATATTGTCGTCATTGTTGTATCCATTTATGCAGTTTGCAAATATGTCAAATGCATACAACTACTGCCAGTTGTATGTTAATATAAAGAAATATTAGAATAAATGATTAATTTATTTACAAGATTTATTTTAAAATGTTATTATTTGAATTTGCAATGTACTTATAAAAATCAACTTGGAGTTTATAGACGATTTCCAAATAAAAAGTGACGAGCTTGAATGGAGAAGTTGCATATTTCAAAATAGCGATATGGCTTCTAAAAACACTTCTCAATGTAAATTTATATTTTTATATAAAAAATATACAAATGTTCTTGAAGGAGAAAAAAAATTAAATGCATTTAAAAACAAGAACGTTGACGCCTCTTTGTTTTATATTCTTTTCTTTGTTGATAAACAAAGTTTCATTTTAGAGTAATTATTTTTTTTTTAACAATGAAACGATTTTTTGCTGCAAAGGCAAACGTTTTTATTGAATATATTCTCTCCCTACTAATAATTTTCTAAATATCTCAAAAATATTAATTAATTAATTTAAATTTCTATAAGATAAGGCGAGCAGTTTGATCATATACTGTCACTATACGATACTAGTTTATTTGGAACAATCTGTTAAAAAATCTAATGCAGGGAACACAACTGCGACGAACGACGAATTTTTGGTCGCGAATATTCGTCGTCAGATACACATTTGTGTATATGAAAACGCACACAATCATACGTAAGACGAAATTCGTCATACACTGCGAACTATGCAATATTATTATTTTTATTTCTTACGCCGGCGAACGACGAACAAATCAGTACAAAGTCGCCATGTTTGACTTTATATTCGAAGTATTTTAATTAATAAAGTTATTTTACTTCAAAAAAATTATGTGTTTTTATTTTGCAGCATTTATACAATAAGCGTACAGATAAGTTAAATATAAAAATAGTTTTTAGTTGTGTTTTTGCTAATGTTTAACTTTTTAAATATTATTTTTTTTTTGATGGTCACCTTAGCAGCTTACAAAAAGTAAACAACTTCAAAAATTATAGCAGCTTGTTTTTTCGTCGTTATTGTGTTTCATACGACGAATTTACGCATCGAATTTTTGACGACGTATTTGTTGCGTTGGACGCATTTCGTCGTTCGTCCTAGTTGTGTTCCTAGCATTAAATGTAAATTAATTTTTTTTTTGTTGTAAATTTTTGTGTAGATTTTCTATATAGAGTGACGTATTGTTACTCTAGCATAAGCATGTTTCAAGTTTTTAAATCACCTGTATTTTATATTTAAGTTGCTTAATTATACAGGCATGTCACAGAAAGTGGTTTCAATATCGAAAAATGGTTTTTCAGAAAACAAAAAACGAAAAAAATTCTTCGGAATTAGGTTTCTTAGAAAAATTGTCATTTGCGGTTTTTAAATTTACTTTTATTATGTGTGTTTATTTCGATTAGCCTTGTTGTTAACTTTGGTGTGCGCAATATTGCCATATTTAAATAAAAAAGGTGCAGATTAAGCATTTTTCAGAAACAAGCAAAATTGAATTTAAAAAAGGTAAAACAAAATCGATCGGAATTGTTAAAACGTAATTAAAACTATTCCGATTGGAATTTGTGACATGCCTGATAATGTAAAAAAAAAACTTAGTTAGTTTGCGTATACCAAACTTGATTGCGTTAAAGAGTTATTTTTGACAAGTCATCCGCTCCCTTGACTATCAGATGTTTACTGACTATTCACCGAAACATTCAGCTGGGAAGGGTATAAAATGGACTTGTCATGTCCTAGATAAAAACTAATAAAGAAAAAAACCTAATTCGTTTTATTTTATAACTGAGCTGTTTTTCAATACCGGTAACGAAAAAACATCGGATCCGTATACACAATTTTTTAAAATTTTTTGAACGAAACACCTTTCAAGTTGTATTAAAATAGACAGCACATTTATACACATACCAACATATTTTACATTTATTCAAAATTAAATTAGATTTTTGTTTGTAGAACACTTTAATATTTCTTCTCATTTTCCCATAAAATCCTAGTATTTTATGTCGGTATAATACTTTCAATTAAATATATGTACGTGCGTATTTTTACAGGAGCTTAGTTCGTCAATTAGTAAATATGTTTTGCATAAAAAACTTATCTCGTAATAAATGTTTTTCTCGATACAAATTCTTAATGCATTAATCGTCTGATTTTGCACTGGTTTAATGCATATATTTTGGTGGCTTGAAGTGCAGTTATAATTTTTACATTAAATGGATATTTCGCACTTAATGATTTTACCCAAATTGATTCTCTCTGAATTATAAGAACATTTCATATTTGCTTCTTATGCACGTACTAATGCACAAAAATGATATTTGGCAAACAAAAAAAAAACTTACATATTTGCAATTTGTTTCCTATTCTCCTTAAACATCATAACATGCAGTTGTTTATATCGAAACTCTTATGATAACGAAACCAATTGCCTCCTTCTGCATTAAATGCATATTACGCATTGACTACTTTTTTTCGTTTTGTGCATTTTTAACACAATTTTGCAAACACCGATTATATTTTTATAAAAGCATATTTGCCATTCAATGCTTTCCTATTTTTTGTTTTTAAAACCCATATATTTAGAAGTGTACATTTGAGCTTAAGTCAACTATTTTCGCAAGGGAAACTATTAAATGCATTTATCATATTTACACTTAGCATTAAATGCACACTTTTTCGCAATTAAGTGCATTTTCTGTAGTTAAATATTTGGAATGAAGAACCAGTCGCTAAGAAATTACTAAATTCAATTTGATTTTTTCAAGTGTATCTACAACAGTCTTGCATTTGAAATTATATTTAATATTACTTCTGTTGTTCGCATTTTTGTTTTGAAAGACACAATTGATTACAACCGGCTACTATTTTTATATTTTAATAGCATTTTTCTTTATAAGAGTTCATTGTTGTTTTGGTTTTAAATAAAGTTTCGAACTATTTTAAATCATATGTACATATTTATTTGTAAGATATTTTTTTTGTTTTTTTCATAAAAACCATTTTCAACGGATACGCTCTGTTTGTAATGAACAAAGAAAACAAATGTTTTGTTTTTGTTGTTGTTGTTTAGAGTTGATGGAATTTTTTTGTAGCCTCTACGGCTGCTTTTATATACTTTTTGGATTTTTATTATAAATTTCAATTTGTTTTCTTCATTATTGCTAATGCTCTTTGCTGTCTTTTTTATTTGTGTGCGCTTTTTGCAAAACAAAATGGTTTGATCTTTTACTAAGTGCAATGGAGTGACCATTATTAAGCTAGAGAAGCTGCGTTAAGAAATTTACACACACTTTTACACTGTTGATTGCATTACAGCACATTAGTTGATTGCAACAACTACTACAAATAACCAATTGATAGTAAAGTGTACAACATCACTTTAAGTTGTATGTCGTTTTTTTTTCAATCTCTCCATTTTACTGTAAATAATGTGGACAAAAAAATTTCTACACACATAAAACGTTTGATATTCTTAAAAGGCATTTGGCTTTTCAATGAAGCAACAGAGGTGTACGAAAACTTTCAATACAAGAAGGAATTCTAAGCATTGCGTGAACATGTTTGCAATAGTCAAAATATTTCATTTCAACGAGATTTTTTGTTGGGGATTTCCAATGGTAATAAGTAGTTGGAAAATTTTAATAATAAATGGTATTAAAAAACACGATGTACAGTTAAATAATGCTTTAAATATTTTGGCATTTATAATAAAATATTCTATCTTTTACGAGAAATTTTTAAATTTTATTCAGCACTTTCTAAAAATGGTGCTACAATGCCAAATTTATTTAAAAAATCGGGTCGTTTTATATTACATATTAATAAAAATATATATCTCCTGATACTTTTAGATATAGAAAATACATTCCTGTATTTCACTTCCTTTTTCTATGTTTTTTGTCTTACTCTAACTATGTAATTCTCATTGGATTCTGGATGAACAAATTTATTATATTCTCAATTCAATTAAATTCGTAGGAACTGTCAAAGATTTTTAGTAGCCTTATGATAAATAACGGTTTATTGTCGCAAAATGATTAAAAGCATAGTTTAATACGTAAATCATTACGTTCTAATTCCAAATAGCAACTGTCAACGAATTTAGCTAGTAGAGACTTAAACCAAAATTGAACTTAGCTAATTTTGCAGATAACAGAGCACTGTTAATTACTTAACAGTCGTTAGAATTTTGACCTTCATTAACTAAAACGCTTAATCCGGGTATCATAATCTTAACGGGTATTTTTTAAAAGTTGATTTAAAGGATTTGTTCGCTAATCAATTCTATAAGAGAACATATAAAATTATTAAAATTTGCATATTACTAAAAACTTTTTTATATACAATGTAATATTGTTTAGTACACACATATATTTGGCACCATACAATTTTTTAATATGAACTAAATATTTACCCTTCAATCTAATACATATGTTTTATTATTTTTTTTAGTCATTAATTTTAGTCATTTGATTAAAACTGTGTTAAAATATACATTCTTGCAAGTTTTTATACTTTTGGTTGATTAAATAATTGTGAACTTAACGCACTTTTATATCCATGAAATGCAAAATCCATGAATTAACAATAAAATAGTTTGTTAAAAATATTTAAAAATAAGTGCTTAGAATTATTGCTTTGACAAAAATAATTGGAAAACAGTTATTTGATAGTGTTTGCATTTAGATTAGATGTTTATTATTTATAAGTTTATAATTCCGCTTGTAATTTTAACATTTTTTTCGATCCCATGATCCTATCATGATCCTTGTACATGTCCGTCTATCAGTAATCGGGTTAAGATTAAATTTTTCGCAAGGGGAGCTACAGAAAATTTGTGACTACCATAAATGGTGAAGATAAATGTAAGAAAGGCGTATATTTTCCTTGCGTTTTTCAGATTTGATTGTGCTGTTTTATTCGTTATTGTTTTTTTTTTCTTTGTTGTATTGAAAGTCGAAGTTTCGAAAAAATTTATAAATGGCCAAGCAATTCGAATATCATTAAACCAATTAAATTTCACCAAAATATTATATTTTCACTAACATTTCACCAAAGATTTTAAACTTTGCTAAAAAATTGTTTCGACAGTAAAATTTAGTAGTTTCATTTAAAGCCAAAAAAAAAATACTCAACAAAAAAATGTCTAGATTTAATTAAATCAAAATATTATTTCCACGAAAATGTCACCATAAAATTGTACTTGCAATCAAAAACATGTAACCCCAAATATCTTTATCATATTAAAGATTTACATATTCCAGTAAAAAAACTATTTATAAGAAAATAAATACATGATTCTTTTGGTACGAGTAAAGGGTATAAAAAATTTATTTAAACTTTGGTTTTCTACTGAAGTACATATATTTTCATTGGATTTTGCTTGAATATTTTACAGGCCGTAGTGACTATTTTAAATATTAGTTTTATCAACAAATGAAAAAAAAACTATTTTTGAATTCTAAAGTATAAGATATTGGTTACTTTTTTAGATTTAAAAATCATCTATAGCAAGTCTAACTATTAGCAATTGAAAATAAGCTAACTTACCCCCTACTGACTCTTGTAATTTAACTACCACCCTGTTTTACCAAATAGTTTTCAAGCAACATTTGTCGGCATTTTAGATTTAGTTTAAAGCTACGAAATAAGTAGTGTGATGGTGTCGCAGTTGATTATTTTTGCAAAACTTGCTAATGGCTACTGATAGACTTCCTCAATGTCTACGTCGCCAGTACCATCATCATTCTCAGCGTTCATATCCTTATTGTCTTCGTCGTCATCAATGGGAGAGTGAATGTTATACTTATTTACGATCAAATACTTTAATTTGTCTCTATTTTTTTACTGTTTTGCAATAAAAACTCCAAACGCTGGAGCTGCACACAAACTGCAGCTGTTCTGTTCTTGTTAATGATCAAATGTGAACAATATAAAGAACAAAAACAAAAAACAAAAAAAAAAAATGAAAACCATCAGCATTTCATACATATTTTACCAAAGCAGTTCCAGAAAGAAAAAGGTTCTTGCAGGCCACTTTTTATCTTTCATTTTGAATGTAATTTTCTCTCTGTCTGTCCTTCCTGCTGGGTTTTTTTTCAAATGCCAGCCAGACAGTCGTATTGCCTGTGGTTTTAGCCACCATATGTTGGGTGTTATTATCTCTTCTTTAAGAAAATATATTTGAACAAAAAAAAAAACCAACAACTGAATATTTGCGGCAAATACTTATATGAAACACCAGAAAAAATAAGAGAAAAGAAAATAATAAGAAAATATTAAGATTAGAATTTTAATAGAAATTATAGAGAAAAAATCTATGACAGTCTACCACAGCATACACTCTACATATTTGCGATTTTTAAATGAAGATTAAGTTAAACATATTTCTGTATTAAACCCGGATAGAAGAAAATATATTAAAGTCAAC
The DNA here is from genome assembly GCA_916610165.2 of Gymnosoma rotundatum. Lineage (NCBI taxonomy): Eukaryota > Metazoa > Arthropoda > Insecta > Diptera > Tachinidae > Gymnosoma > Gymnosoma rotundatum. The sequence goes on from OU744336.1 coordinate 83,066,442, forward strand.
TTAACTTGAAAAAAAAATTCATTTTAAACTTTTTTTAAAATATATTTTAAACGAATTTCTTTATACTTGTTTTTAGAATTTCTAGTTACTACCAAATATTGCACATAAATTACGTCACTACATTCCATAACTTTTTTACAAAAAAGCACATTTGTGTGCTGGAAAAAGATAAACAAAAATATTTTTTCTAGTTTCAAATAGCTGCACATGTTCGAATGCAATAAAGTTGACTTAAAAGCTTAAACCCCTACAACTTTTTTACGCTCTCGCTTGACTGCTTTAAATATTTTTATTTATTTATTTAATTTTTTTTTTCAATTACTTAAAATAGTTGTGTGGACACATGCTGCAATAGCGTTCGCAATAGATACATAATACTTGTACTTGTTCCACAAACACTTGTCTATAACTGACGTTTTGAAAGATTGTCTTGTAGTCTTTTTGCAAGTGTTTACACTAACAAAAATTTTAGTTTCAGATTTAAATTTATTTGTAGAATAAGAAAGTCATCTATTTATGAGATGAACATAGCTTGACTTATTTAACTTCTTTTGTCTTAAGTGCGTCTTTTTTAATTGTAAATATTTCTGGATTTCCTTCAATCATAATAAAAGATTCACTCCAATTGCTGCTAAATTTTAATGTTTATTTTAAAATTTTATACTAAGAAACCATCTTTCAAATACATGACTGAAAAGAAAAGAAAACTAAAACTTTTGTAAATTTTGACCAGAACCTTAATTATCATATATTTTTTTGACTGTGTAATTTTTAAACTCAAATTTTAAAAATTTAAAAATGTCCAAAACCGTTCAAGCTCGCGCTGTTAAAAATTCCAAGTATGGACAATTTTAAACCCATATTATTTTGGTTTTGCCATATTTCGTTGTTTCCATAAAATTTACAGTTTGGACATATAAACCAAATTTTTATTCCTTTTACAGGGCTGTGTTATCTTTCTAACAGAGTTCTGTTAAATTGAAAGGTTGGTGTCAATGCTAAACATTTTAAAATTTATCTTCACATTCATTGGCCCATATTCATAGTTATAGAATTAAGTCGACTCTTGCTAAAGTATACTCTAAAATAAAAAGTTGTTATTATCTTTTTTGCTTTCATAGTCAAGAATAAAGTATACTTTAAGTTTAGCCACCTTCCACTGGGTGGCAACTGTAGTTTGATAAATGTTTTCACACGATTTCTAAAACAAACATTAGAAAAAAGTAGCCTTGTGTTTATTTTGTTCACTTTGGTATAAAAATCAGATATAGAGTATTGTGTTCTTAAACCAAATAAAATAATTTTGGAAAAATAAGTTAAAAACAGCTTTAGGTAGTTTTAAAATTTAGAGTTGACTTTCTCGCCAAAATTATATTTTTAATTGTCTATGAATGAGTTAGAGTCGACTCTAAAGTAAAACCGACTTTAGTTCCCTTAAAGTATACTTTATTTTAACTATGAATATGGCCCATTATTTTTATTATTAAATTAGTGCAGGCATTTGGTTGAAAAAATTGAGGTTACAGAGTTATCCAGAAGTTTCAAAAATTGACAATTTTATAGATTTTGGCGTGTTCCTTACGAATTTCAGTTTTGGCGTCTGGTATCTTGCGGCTCGTGTCACACTATTAAAAAAATTGCACCTAAAAGTTTTTTTTGTTATAATAATTCCTTTGAGACGGATTTACAGCAAAAACATATCTATACAAAATTGTTATTGAGAAATTTTCCTACAATTTATGTCATAAACTTTTTTCCTAAAGTTAGTTTCAGCGTTCGAACGCCGTAATTTGTAGTTCAATATACGTTTCGGCAGAAACACTAATTTCCACACCACCATGAGGTAGCGATAGCTGTGCGTTTTGTTATCGCGGTATCGCCAGCAGGCCTAAGCAACATCTGACTCATAAATTTAAAACATAATTCAAACTTCGTCGCTTTATTGCTGTTGACGGACCAGGTGTTGTGCTTTCATCGTCTTCAGTACCGATTGAAATATCAAAGACGGAAGTTTCTTCTGCATCATCAGCGAAAAAAACATGTTTCATTGCAGTCCTCTTTGTTCTCGCTTTCTTTTCTAAATAAAAGACACTTTAATGCCACTGCAAGATTTTTGTTGAACCTATTTTATTTTGTTCGCCTAATCTTCCTCTTTTAGAATGTGTGTATGCATGCCGAAATTGCTGATTTTTATGGCCTAAATTGTCATTTAAAATTAAAAAAAAAACTGCTCTTGGACCCTATTTTTCCAATGTGGTGGCGCTAGCGGCAATGATACTAGGTGGAAAAGTTGAAATTCGTAGCAGCACGACAAAATATACAAAATTGCCAACTTTCAAAATTCCTGGAAAACTTTTTTAAAAATGTTTTTATTCTTAAAGTGGAAACTTATATTTTGAATGGTTTTGTTTTGTTTAAAAATATAATTTTACGAATGAATCGAAATTATTTTGGCTTTAATTTAATTTATAATGTTCACAGTTCAAATCCTAATTACATAAAAATTAAAATATAATTTTACTTCGTAGTTTTATGCATATTTTTGCATAAAATTTGTATTTTTTTAGGTATTTTATTTTATATTTGAACAGATATTTTTTCAACACAGGTTTGATTGCTGCCAAACATTAAAACAATGCCATATTTAGTTTGTTACAGATATTAATTATTGCACTAAAATTAATTTCAATTTTCAAAATCCTGCTTAATTTTATTTTATAGAAATTCTTTAATGTAGGGTATACTGTCAGTTGGTTTTTTTTTTTTTTTAATTTTTGCCATATTTCTATTGAACTTTTTCTTTGTGTTCAGGTTTCCTATGGCAGTTGTTAAGTAACTCTCTTATGACTTTTTATTGGCGACAAGTGTGTGTCTCAGTAGGTTTTTTGTTTGCTATTAGAATTGTTGCTGGTATTTAAGTGTTCTTTTAATTTATTGTAACTACTTTGCTTTTCGGGTACTCGTATAAAAAAAAAACTTACTTACTTTACTTATAACTTCCATAAAAAACGAACATGAAAAATCCACTGAAAGCAAAAAATTATCAAACAAGTTGTAGAACAAGTATATTTTATTTTCCTACAGTATAATTTTTATATGCGTTTTGGTTTCTAATGAATTTATTAAAAAAAAATAACTCAAATATTTATTGCACAATAAACACGTAATGTACGAAACCAAAAAAGAAAAAAAGTGTTCGTTTAAACAAATCAGAAAACAAGTCTTAATTACCTTGTTTTTTTCTGAATTAACATATTAAGTTTAGATTTTTATTTTGTTTTTGGGGTCTATTTATTTTTTTCGCTTTATTATTTAATTATTGTTTCATTGTAAATATGCATGACACACTTAATGATACATGTTATTGTGATCGTCAATATAATATTCATTATTTCACTGGAAAAAGTATCATCTATAGGCAGATGCAGGACTCATTTGCAAAAATTTAAAGTACAGTATCGCATTTCATAATTGATACGTATTTATTTTGTATTTAAAGTCCCACACAAAATGTCTCTATACTTAAGATGTTTTGTAAAGGTACGAACCTTAGCTAAACAAAAAATATATGAAACATAAAGACCCTGGTTCATTCTCTTCAATAATACGGTGATAATAATGGTTTTCTACTGCGGGTAGTTCAACTCTTAATTAAAAAAAAAATTAGGACTACATATTATATTTCTCTATTATATTTCAACGAGCGTCAACTGGTAAAATTTTGTACAATTTTACAACGAATAATAAAATGGGAAGAAGCGTGTTATCACCTTGAGTATAGTTATAAGCACTAAATTTATGCAAAATTTTTAAATAATTAGATTTAACTACTTTTATTGCTTAAAAAATAACAACGAAATTGAGTCTTATTTTCATTATTGTACACAAACGAATTTAATAAGTTTTATTATAAAATTAAGCCATCTCTGGGAAATTACCATCCTTAATAAAAGGTTTTATATTTTCTGCATTTTTACTATTTCAAATAAACCTAAGAAAGTGAAATAATTTACTACTTTAAAATATGATTACAAAAAAAAAAAAAAAAATCAAGAGATTAATTTGTCATATTTTTTCTACGATACAAATTTCAGCGGTAGTTATATAAATTACTAAGCACTTTATGGCGTGCGTTTACTACAAGTAAGTGCCCGTCCGCACTTTGCAACTTTTATTGCGCGAGTCCTGAGTTTGGTGGTGGGAGAGGAAAGACAAACAAAAACAGGTGTACTGCTTTATATTCTTGCAAGGCTGAAATTGCAAAAACAAAATTTGGACACAAATGCAAATTAATAAGAGAATTTAAGGAAATTGCAGTTATATAAGATATTCAAGCTAATAGCTTAAATTAAATCGTGTTTTAAGATATAATTGAAGTAGGTGGTAGTGCAAAATTTTCAAAAAAAAAAATCGCAAAATAAAAATAATTAAAAACCATTTATACATATATGCTATATAAGAAGTTGTGAAATGGCCATATGCATATGCTTTTTGCGCAGTAATGCATTTCATTTTTAGTTTTAAATAAAAAATATTTCATGAGAATATCAATAATACGTTTTTTCAATCAATTAGAAAATAAATTCATGAGAATATCATAAAATATTTATATTTGAAGAAATCAAGTTCACTTGAAATAAATTAACATAGAAAAATTACTAATAAAAAATTTTCCTGTCAAATCAATTATAAGCACGATAAAAATATATATTGATGTGTAGAACCTATAGTTTTGATTACAGAACCAAAAAATTTAAGAATTTTCATTCCTTTAGTCACTATTTCTATTGCATAGAGGTGCAGCCATTTCATCAATGCCTAAAGAAACCCCAAAACTGGTTCCAGACAATTCTAGATATAATCACTTAATTTGTTTTTAATTAAATAGCATCAATAAAGATCAAAATCACTCGCAACTAAGGAGGCCTATTTCTTAAAATATGGAAAACCAAAACAAACAAAAATTCACACATTTATTTAATTTATAATTTTAAAATCAGCTGTTTTTTTACATAAGTTTGTCCGATTACGGCAGATATTAAATACATGTGCCTGTTTGAATAGACTTCGAAAAAGCATTGCTCAGTTATGGTTACAGCCCAAAGTCAGTCTAAAATTATAAAAGCACACCCTTTTTTTCTAATCTAAACGCAGTAAAAAATGACCGACTTAAATGTGTTTTATGTGGTGGGTTATTAACCCCAAGGACAATATCTTTATCTCGCGGTCTTATAAATTATCAAATGTTAGAAATCAAATAGACTTTACATGCTTTCAGCGAATATAGGAGTACCCTTTATAAGCATTAGGGTTTTAGGCTAGGCATTTTTAAAGAAACGATTTTTTGTCATTTGTTCCAATTTCTATAAAAAACTTTTAACATAAATTTTTGATAAATTAATGCATTTATTTATTTATTAATTTATTTTCAGGTGAGTTCCCATAAAATATACAAGTGTCAAGCTGCTGGTGAGATAAAACATTTCAGTCTGATCAGTTTACATTACACTACTAACTAATAATATATGGAAGCTAATCAATCAATGTTTAATAACAGTTTCGTAATTTTGTATTTATAAACCATTAAAGATTTTTAATATTCACATGTGTGGGAATACGAAATATAAATGTTTTTAGTAAATCTGATGATAATGACATAAACCTTGGACCCAATTAACCTTGAAATAAAACACAATATAGTTGTTTAAAACAACACAGCAATTCTTTAAAAGGGTCACGGGTAACAGAAAAAAAAACTAAATCTTTTAATAAATAACTAATTTTCTACAAAATCCTATGAAAACCTCAATATACAACAGTTTGTATATATTTACCTTAAATTGTATAAATTTATTTCTTAATTTCATTTCTACAGATTATTTGTTTTTAAATAAAATAGGCGCCATATTAATGAGTTTTTAGTGATAATTTTTTTTTTGCCATGAGTCTATTAACTGCGAAATTATTTTCTTCGTTCAAAAATACATTTATTTTTTGCTGCTCAAGTCATAAAATTTCAATATTTTGCTGATTTTTTTTTTTAATTTTATAGCTATAAGATTTAATTATTATTGTTTAATTTTTTAATTGTGCTTTTTGTAGTCTTCACATCGAAATACATTATCTGTTAAAACTTGTTTTGTTGCTTTTTAATATATTTGCTTTGCCGTTTTGAAAAAAAATACATTAAAATGTATTAATTAAAAATTGTTGTTTTTGTTTTGAGAATAAAAACTTGGACTTGGTATCAGTAGTGCGGAACCAATTGTCTATCATGCCTGTATATTAATAACTAATATTTGACACATGAAGTCGCCGTAAATACCCGTTTACCATTTGCTCACTTATCTCAGTTCTAGCTCTGGAAAAAACAAAATTAAATATATAACTTCAACTTAAAAATTCAACTTAAAAATAAAAAAAATCATTCATTTATTTTTATATTTTCATATTTTCTTATACCAACCCCATAATACTCTGATGTCATCTGCATATTACTTTGACAGCAAACAATTTGTTCATAAAACAGATTCTGATTAAGAAAAATTAATGAATGCTGTTATTTCTATTAAATATTTACGTTAAAAACAAACAATTAGAATTGCAATATGCGAAAATAATAATAAAGCAACTAGTCATCAATAAAAACATAAAATCAATATCCGTCGTATAAACAATCAAGAACAAGCAATATTCAGGTGCACAACAAAGAACTCCATTGTTTTAACAAACAATGAAATGAAAAATTACAATAGGATCAACTAATTTTTAAGGAAGGACTATCATTCTTGGATGATATGATGTGATTTACTACCCATGTAAATTTACATGAAATTAAACACTTAAACTGAATAAAAAAAACTACCAAAATTAGTTTAAGACATGCTTACTGTTAGAAGATTAACTCAAATAACCGAATTTAATGCAAATATTTTAACAAGTAAACAATTAAGTCGATTATTTTAAAACAAAGTATCCACATGTTTAAATAAGTAGTTGTTTAAAAACAATCTTTAATTAAGATTGTTGATGCGTTACCGCATTTAAAAATAAAAAACTCATTAAAACTGCAACAAGTGTTTAATTCTGAAAACAATTAAAAAGTTATTGTTTTTGCATAATAAATCGAAAATAAACATTTAATTTTTAATTGTTCAATGATGTAAGAAAAACATATGCAAGATCGTAAAAATGTTTAGTTATATTTCATCTAAAATAAAACTGCTTTAAAATTTGTACTAAGATAAGCACTAAATCAATGAGAAGATACAAGAAATTAAAAATTAAAAAAAAAAATATTGCATTTATGGCCATACTTGGGATTTTTTCATTACCATAAAATTTCATTGGCATTGTTTGAAATAATGATAATGAAAAAAAATTTAACTACAATTTAATGCTAATGGTTTTATTTTAATTATTATTATTATTAATAATGGTAGTGAAATTTATATGAAATTGTTTCATTACTAATTTCAACTAAATCAAATGTTAGTGTTTTTACAAAACACAAATTTTTGATTGCAGAAATTAAAAAAAAATAATGCATAAAATAAATAAAGTTTAACAATCTTGTGGATGTACATATATATTTGTAAATTTTAATAATTTATCACTGTTTAGTGAGATAGGTGTAAAACTTGATGTCTGAGATCTAATGTTACCTAGCAGATCGTATAACTTACACGAAAACAGAAAGAGCTTCCAATAGTGTCGCATTTGTCCTGAGAGAGTAAAAACAGATATATTTTACTAAATTTTTCTAATCTAAAAGCCATTTCAAAATATTGCTTTATTGTACTTTAAGATACACACTTTAAGATACACAATCTAGTGTATAAAGACAATGTACATATTTATTTTTGATAATGATTTAAAACCATTAAATCATTATTTAATGGCAAAGAATTTAATTTTTAACTAATTATCATTAAAAAGCATTACCATTAGTAAAAATAATCATAATGCTAAAAAAATCATTAGCATTATTTATCATCCAATGCTAATGAAATCGTCAATTAACTAGTCCATCTAATTAATTACTCTCATATATGATTAGAATACACTGATGGGCTCTGCAGTTTATAATATAAAGCAGCTGTGATTTTGCACCTTTATTTTGTATTAGGCTTAGCACCGTAAGAGGAATATAACAATTTATAAAATTGTGAACTTTAAAGCCTATGCGCATCAAAAATAAATTGTACAAAATTTATTAAAGCAAGACATAACAGAATTCTGTACATCCCGTCTTTGGTTTCAGTTACCATTTTGATACAGACTCACCACTTGGTAAGAAGAAGTCCTTTTAATGTTTCCACGAATTCAGTTTTAAATATTTTCATTTCAAAAGAAAATGCGCCAATATATATATTTATAACGACAGGAAGTAAAAGGCTTTTGTCACAAAACCCACTAAGAAATGTTCGAATTAAAAATCACGATATTTTCTAGCTGCAATTGCAGGATTTGCAGCTCAAAGTTGTCTTTTTACAATGGAAAATTCCATAACCAATTTGTTTAATGTAAACATTAAAGGCCGAGTAGGTTCTGGGAAAGTCTGTAACTATAACACCCTTTAAATGCCAACTTATCAATATTACATAAGAAGAAAAATTCAAATATATTTTTTTAAATTTTATTTAAATAAATATTCTTCCTTATTTGCAAAATATTTAAAAGTTAAATATATTAAATTAAATACAAATTTAAAATAATTCAGGATTAACCGCTCAGCTCTAATATTGATATTAACGATGCATTACTTGACGTTTTTATTTTTAAATAAATAAATATCATTTACAGCCAAAGGCCATGACATTATTTTTGCATTATTGTAAAATAAATTACAATTTTTTATAAAAACTCATTAAAATTATCTGCTGTTAATTACAACATTTTTTAAAAATGATTGATTTATGTGCAAAAAAAGTCAAAACATTATAAACTTAAAAAATATTATGTACATACATATATGTGTATATATGTATGTGGTTGCTGGAACAAATGTTTTTTTCTTTCAAAATACAATTCTTATCGAAAACGAAAAGTCAATATTTAAATGGCAACTTTGAAAAAAATCATATTTAAGTTAAAAAAAAACACTCCTACAGAAAAACTCAACTGCAGCCATAACGACAAGTTTTACATTTTTTTGTTATTGTAGTTGTCGCTTAATCATAAGTCAACTATATGAGTAATCCCTCAAATGATAAGAAAATTGGTAGTAAAACCACCAAACGCTACAAACAATTGTACAGTGATTTACTAATATTTGTCATTTTGCTGCGTACCGCCGAGCACCTTTAAAAGTACTCTTAAACAAACATGTCTGCCAACTGTTAAATATTATTTGAATATTTCTTTTTTGCTTTACGTTTTCATACACAATTTGTTTTGATTTTGAGGTGAGGTAACAAAAAAGTTATTAATAAAAAACAGACCTCAAAATAACATGACGCATTTTGGTTACAGTTGAAATAAATATGCGTTTTTTTGCTTTGTCTGCAAAAGTTGCAGAGATTTTTTTGTAAACTTTAATATGCTTTGAGAATGGAAAAAGAAAAGTTCAGACGAGTTCATTTACTTTATTCATTTAACTCTCCCCCTACATTTCTTTCCCAAAGTCGGTAATTATGCCAGCGTATGATATTATTTATATTTACAAATATTGATGTCCTTAATCTGCTAAATTTGCATGTTGCAAAAAAATATGTAATAAAATTCTGTATAAATTTTAAGCAGCCATTAAACCAGGAAGGGTTTAAAAAATAATAAAAGATTAATTTTACGTAGGGGCAAACGTCTTTATACTTTTTATTGATATAATTATTTTCCTTTAACTATATAATTATTTCATAAAAAATTTACTTTGTACAAACAAAATTTTTCACGACACTCAAAACCGAAACTGATCATCGAAATTATTTTCTTAGAGTCCAACAACTGCAAACAATATAAACAACTTTCAACGTTAAGCTAAAATTAAAATAATTAAATTTTTAGCGTACCATTAACCCAAATGTTATTTTATAAAAAAATAACAAAAAAAATAATCTAAAAAAAAAACTTAAAAAAGATTTCTTTTAAATAATTGACCAACATCAAAACATAAATATTCAATTAGTTTAGACAATTATTTTTTATTATTGTTCTTAATTATATTTGTTATTATTATTCTTAATACAAACAGCCGTAAATGTCATGGTAACAAATTGAGTAAGTCTACTTTTAAATCGGCGGATTGATACTTTTCGCTCAGATTTCATTATTTTGCACCCTACGGTTAGTTTGTACTGAATGTGTTTTTCATTTCATTGGGCAGAAAGAATATCTATTGGTAACAAATCGGGCACCATTTCAGCTGCATCTTCAGACCTCGTCCAACAAGCATTTATTATTCTAAGAGTACTCTGCCTATAAATTGTTCAAAGTCTCTTTCTAAACGTTTTATAGTTCACTGCTTCAGCTTACACAGGAGCGGCTTATCATAGATTACAACCCTTGGGATATGCCTGCTTTGTAAGTAAATCAGTATTCTTATATTATATAGCATTAATTGTGGTCTATGAATTTCAGTCTATTATCTATTATTTGGTCTATAATTCTGACCTCCATGTATCAATTTGCTTACTACAATGCTTCAGTCTTTTGTTTTGCCGGTTCTTAATAAACTGATGTTAAGTCGGCTGACTCCATCGCTATGGCCGTATAAGTCCTTTGTCCATCTCATGCATTGGTTTTGATATTGTATTAAAGGGTATGTAGTCTGCGATTATAAAAATGTTTTAGGAGAATAATAAATAAAATATGCCGAATAAAGAACCTTATAGGATTCCGGCTGCCACGTTGTAATCGATGACTTTGTAAGTTGTCCAAACTGGGGGTTGAACTAACCCACATAGGATAATCGACCCACATAGACATCTACGGCTTAATACAGCCAAAAATATTTCCTTGTCGTGTACCTGCCGTGTCTTACTTCGGCCACATTAAAGGGCCTTTAAATCGTATTATTTAAGATCATTGTTTCTCTTTTATACAGTAATCAATATTTAAAGTTCATTGTTAAGGGCTGACAACCACTAGTGCTTTGCAGGCGAAAACTGATCCACAATTATATAAATGATCACAGAATATTTTGAGCTAAGAGCACTCATGTTTCAGTTAAGCCGTCTAATCCATTGGCATGATCGCGCCTCGCCATATTTAACCCTGCACTGGGACAAAGCTAATATATTAATGAAATAAATTGGTTTTTTTTCAAAACGGCTAGAAGTATTCGAGATAAGCTTTTCAGAAGAACACATATGAACACATATGGCTCTGTTCTTTTAATTTTTACCCTTTTCTAAATTGTAACTCATGGTTTTTATTTGCCGCTATTTGAATGCCAGAAATAATATATATTACTGCCACCCTCGTTAAACTCTGAACAGTTTTAGATTTATAATTTTTGGTTTTTTGTTTTGAAACAACTGGCGTTATTCCACGACACAAATTGTGAATATTATAAAGTAAACATTCTAGTTCTTGTACAAGGAAAAATGTACATGTTAAAAGTCAGCCAACCATTCATTCATCTATTTAAAAATACAGAAAAATAATACAAAATTCCTTAATTGCCAGTAATAAAACAAAAAACGAAGACAGAATTGTGAAAAAAATATAATGGCGGCGGGAGTGGTGATGACGGCGGCGACATTCACAGTTGATGTTTACAAAGAATGCGACGATCTTCCTACATACATGTAACAAATGAACATTACATACATATACTTGCAGCAATAGCAACAATAAAATCACCTACGAAACTTTTATACTCTCATGGAGAACACTCCTAATAATATAATTCATTGAACCATGTACATCAGCTTGCATTACAACGAATATAATTCCAGCACTTAAACACCACACACAAAAGTATTTAATTTTTTATTCTAAATAGTTGCAAATACAGTCAGTAATATGTGAAAGAGTTTATTTATAAAGAAATTAAATTTATTTTAAAAAAAAATTTGAGAGGGTTTGTTTTTCTAGCGAATCGCAGTTGTTTTTGTTTGTTCTCTCAAACTTGGAGAAATCAGCTCTTGTGCCAATTACCGCCACTATTGGATCAGTTAACGCATATCTGCCTGCATAATTTGCTCTGAACTTGAAATTGGACCGCGGCTTAATTTTACAGTACAAAAAAAAAAGTAAATGAATTATCGATTGATTGGGCAGGGCTTGGTAGCGTTTGCGGATATTTTTGTGTGTGGAAGGAAACACTTTTCTATGCTCCTCTTGCAAAATGAGATTTCGTTACAAGATGAAGGAACATTAAAGAATATTTGGGTAAGTGTAACAATATCTTGGCTAACTTATTAAACTACTAGATGACGACTGAAATATGCACAATATTCTCATAATATCTGAATGCAATGTTATGAGTTTGCCAAGAACGGAACTTAATCAGTCTTTCTTTACTGACAGCAGATTAAAATTAACCTGTTACTAATAGTCAGTTCCTTGTTTTACTTTAATAAAATTACCAAAAAAAAAAAAATGAACAGATTAAAAAAAATTTTTTTTATATCCCTGCAAAATTTTTAACATAAAACCACAACATTTATATTTTAAGTGTTACTAAACTTTTCCCGCTGAGCGAAAAAAAGCAGTCTTTTTCAGAGTTCCCAAATTTCTTTCGAGTGGTATCCCCAATTAAATAAATTTTATCCCCACAATACCCCAAAAAAACAAATTCAACTATCCCCAAAAATTCGCACTAAAAATAAAACTATATTTTGTTAATTCAATTTTATTAAATTCAATTTAACTAGTTAAGTTGATTGATTGAGAAGTTCTGAATCAAAATCTTTCATTTCTTTGCCCAAAGCAATTTTTGGGTACAATTTTTTGGTGTTAAACATTTGAAGCTTTTTTGAAAATGGAACAAAAGTGCCACAATAAATTGTATTATTTTTTAAATTAATATTAATGCTAAATAAAACTTCAACAGCTTGTATTGCATTTTATTTCTTGTTTTGGTTTTTATTGAGTTCATTGTTCATGTCATAATTTTCGACAGTACCAAAACAGATTTTCGAAAAGATCAAAAAGAAAACTCTTTAAATCCCCAAAACGAAAAATAGATCCTGAAAGAAATCCTCAATCCCCCAACTGAAGTTTTCATCCCCATTTTGAAAATGAAATCACCGATTTGGGGATAAATCCCTTAATCTGACAACCGTTCATTTTGAGTCGAATAGTGATTTTAATCATAACAAATAAGAGTGTTATATTCTGCTATTACAAATCTTATATACCCTTCACCATCTATATAAATCTAGCTAAGTGAAGTAAGTAACTCCCATCAAAAAAAAGCAAATATGGGGTGACAGGGAATTAAAAAATGTATATAATTTTACATAAAAATGACATCGACCCTTAATGCGTTATGCATTTAAAAAAACATAGTATTTCTTTAAAAGATTTAAAATTATACCCATATTCATTATTATAAAAATTTTAAAGTTTCAGAACTTCGCTACTCGGAAAATATGGGCGAGGGCCAATTTTTTCATTTGATGTTTTTCTCTTATTTTTTAATTCTCTATCGCACAATATATTTATTTTTTTGATAGGAGTTACTTTATTGTTGCAAATGACGTGAAAAAGTTAGAGGTAGGCGTAGTGTTTTGCCTGCTGTCTCGAAGCACATGGACCTATGATTCTGAATTCCACTAGCACTTGTTTCGATACTATATTTAGTCGATTTACATATTTTTTTTTTTGTGAAATTAACACGTACGGACAGACGGACATCGCTCAATCGACTTCGCTATGCATAAGAAGTCAGTATATACATACTTTATAAGGTCGGAAATGGTTATTGTAGAAATTACACATGGACTGACAAACTTATATATTCCTTTTTCCACTTTTTGTGGTGAAGCGTATAAAGTATTTGAAGGTTTTAAAGTATTTGAGAATTATAACAGACAATGATTTATACGAGTTAATGCATTTTTAACTTAGACATTTCAGAAAAAGCTTTTCTCAGATTATTGAGTTTCTAATTATTCAGGCATGTCACAAATCCCGATCGGAATGGTTTTGATTCCGTATTAACAATTCCGATCAATTTAGTTTTTCCTTCTTCAGATTTCGATCGATTTTGCTTATTTCTAAAAAATACTTAATCTCCACGTTTTTAGTTAAATATGGCAATATTGCACACACCAAAATAAACAATGAGGATAATCTAAATAAGGACACATAATAAAATTAAATTTGCAAACGGCAAATAACAAAATTTTAAAGAAACTAAATTCCACTATGAAATTTAAAAGCGGTTTAATTCCGAAAAAATTTTTCGTTTTTCGCTTTCTGAAGAACCAATTTTTGTAATTAAAACTACTTTCGATCAGAATTGAGTTCTGTGACATGCCTGATTATTAAACATTAAAATAATTTTATAATAATTTATTCTTATCTTAACTAAACACTTTTATTATTCTTTTCCAAATGAAAAGCTTTTGTATTAAAAATGTTATATTTAACGTTGATCTTCGAACAGCGTAGACTATTTAACTCTACCCGAGTTCATTATATTTTATAATGGGAGTGCTAAAACAAAGCAACTAAGAAAATTAATTGCCAATTATTGCTTAGAAAAATATGTTTTAAGAACATTTTTCAATTTCAATTTCCTACAGCGTGAATGATCCCTACTAACACCACATTTTAATTTATCCATCACTCATTTAAACACTACAGTCAGAGAGTTAAGGAGTGAAATCAAGAAACTATTACATATTTGTATTTTTGTTCACTTCCCAGACCGTTAACCATCCCTCCTATTACGCTATGTCTATCAATATGTTAAACGCGTTTTATATTAGTTCAACATCTGCTTCCTGGTTTGAAAGCAAAAAATGTGTTCTTAAGTTTCTTTAAATTCTATTTTTCAATGTTTTCCTATGGGTTTTAAAAACGTTTGGGTTTATTTATTAAACACATATAAAATATGTTTAAATTCCTCTAACACAACTACTTAAAAAAAAAACAAAAACGATTGCTGACTGTGGCAAAGAAGCACACAACTGAAAAACAGCTAAATAAAATAAGAACTAAATAAATGATCACTTTTAAATGGATGTGTTTAAAGTCAGGAAGATAGAATAGATGGATGGGTTGGATGATGTGTAATGGTTTATTTTGGCATGTGCTTGCAATGCCAAAACAACATCACGATCCACCAACCAGACAAGCATCGAATCCACTAATGAAAAAAAAACCGATTGCAATGATCATGGGCCACATGCTTTTTACACAATTAGTTATTTGTTTGAAATGATCATAGAACAAAAAACAAATAAATTGGACAAAAATTGATAGAATCTCATGCTGTTAATTGCCTGGATAGTCTAGCCATTCAAACAAACA
Source organism: Gymnosoma rotundatum (assembly GCA_916610165.2). Lineage (NCBI taxonomy): Eukaryota > Metazoa > Arthropoda > Insecta > Diptera > Tachinidae > Gymnosoma > Gymnosoma rotundatum. The sequence goes on from OU744336.1 coordinate 83,081,871, forward strand.
GACAAACAAACACATTTCGATAACAGAATAAAATTTGAATTTATTTTGAACAAAACAAATACTGCAAATCAATTAAGGGTATCGGGCACAATACCGCTTCTACACACAGCTATGAAAACCGCAAAAGAATTTCAAATGGACAACATTTAGGAAAATGTAGTCATAATGCAAATAATAAAATGTCAGAAATTATAAAGCTGCTCTATGGGAAGTCCTGTCATCTCTTAAAATTCTTAAAAATATTCCAAAACCTTGAACATTGTTCTAGACATTCGTGTAGGTAAAGTTCTTTGAATGCCTGCCTTGGAGAGTTGAAAAAATCAACAAATATAAATTCTCATAGAAGATGAGAGATGGGAGTGGTCTGGCGCATTTGTTTGTATTTGTTTAGGATTAAAGAAATATTTTTAAAATTTTAAATAAACCCATCACTGCATTAACAATTTCAAGGGTATGAGAACAAAATGTTCTGTAACGAAATTAATTAAATTCCATTTTAAAGTCAGGGAGAGGCAGATAACCCTTTTAACGTTTCAGTTTAATCGAATTTTAATGTGGGAAAAAAATAAAATATTTTTTAAGGCAGCATTGAAGTTTTATTTTTGTGACTGCAAATTGCGAGTCTTTTGTGTAGTTTTTGTCAAAAATCGTCGCATTTCAGCATTACTAAAATTAAGAATTTTTAATCGTTGTTTTTCTTCTTTTCACATTTGAAAATAAATAAATTTTAAATAATTAAATGCTCAATAACGAATGATCTTTCATGTCCGACAGAACTTACGAAATGGTTGGCAGTCAAACCAACAGTTATACAGCACTCACTTTTTTTACTTTGTTTTTTTTTTAATGCATAAAATTCTCCAACTTAGCATGCCGTCCGTCGAACTGTGGATCCTCTCTAAAATCTGCCTAGAGTCGTATAAGATCCAGCTGGTTAAGGTAATGAAGCTACGACACCATCATGTGTGTCGTTCTTTCACCGATTGGGGTTTAGAAGAGATGGAAACTTATCTGATGTTTTATGGCAAAATTGTGTTCAGCGATGATACCCATTTTTGGCTTAACTGGTTTGTTAATAATAATGTTAAAATTGCCGTATATGCAGCGAAACCAATTCATATCACATGCTGAATTTTATCCAGAAAAATATACCATTTGGTGCTGTTTGTACGCTGGACATTATTTGTTTAAAAACTAGAGCGAATCTCGCGTTACGGTCGGCGGAGATTGTGATTGCACCACGATAAATGGTTTTTTGCTTCAACTAGAATGAAACTGATCCGAGCAATATATGGTTTTAGCCGGATGGCACTTAGTACGATACGGTAACCGTAACCAAAAAAATTATAGAAATCAAATTATGGCGATAATGGATTTCAAAAATGGACCTATTATTTGGTCTCATAGGTCGTGAGTTTTGACACCCATCCATTATTTCCTGTGACATAATGGACCCGTAGTCATTTTCCAACGCAAATCTCTTAAATAAAAAAAAAAAATTATTAAAATTTATTTAAGAAAAGTGGTTTCAATATAAAATTAGAAAATAATGATAATTTGGGTTGTACAAGGATAAACTCATTTTTTTAAATTTCTGCTAAGAACAATAACGAAAATACAGCCGACAGTTTTTAAAGAATTTTACATATAACTCAAAATTAATTATTAGTTAAACAGACAAATTTTTCATCAGATATAAATAAAAAAAGATAAATGAATAAACAAAAAATTTAATGCTTAAGTCCAAAACCATCCCCACTTGTATTAAACTACAGTTATTTACATTTTGTATTCGATTATTTAACATTTTATACTTTAAGTTTATATTTGCTCCCAAGCTTCAAAAACATTTCTTAAAAAACAATAATTATTTTCTAAACATTTATAAAACTCCACTATACTCAGTCTTCAATTTACAAAAGTTGGGTATGAGTGAATTTGAAACGGCACATGTGTATTAAATGTAATGGTATTGGTTGTTGATTATAACTCTAGAATGGCATAAAATGTGTCTAAAAAGTCGTTAACCTTATTTTGTTGTTGTTGTGAATAATGCATCATCAGTAACAAAAAAAAAAATAATAACAAAGAAAATATGACAAACAGACAGACAGACAGACTGACATAAACAATATACAGTGTACATTGTGCACATATAAATAAACTTAAAATTACAAAAGTCAAGTTGAGACGAGACGCTAAGTGTTATCGAACGTATCGAATTGGGTTGAATAGAGTTAAGTTAACTTGACTCTATCTAGAATTATTATCAAACATTTTCGTGCACATACTGCAACGTCATTATTTCGATACCATGATGAGGTAAAAACAAAAATAAATAAAATAAAGTAAAACAAAATAAATACAAAATGAATTATGACATTTTTGTTTAAATTTTTTAAGACATTTGGCTTATGAAATTATAATTGAAACGACAGAGAAAAAAAACTGAAAAAAAAACAACAACTAATGCAACGTCAAGTATATGAATGAAATAATGAATGACACATTGAAATGATTGGGATAGTAGAACCTTATTTAAAAATTGTTAATGTCAGCTCATATGCTGGCATTCATTATTGTTGAAAGTATTTTAGGGTGGAATCTTAATAGAATAAATAATAAAATTAAAGAAAACATTTTAATCGATTCAATGAAAAATATTTAAATTATATAATGTTTGTGATTAAAAACATTCGATAACTACAAATCTACTGGCCCGACATATTGGCGTTTGCATTGCAACGCATCTAACGAAAGAACCTCGTAACATAAAAATTGAATATGTGCGACTACAATAGAAAACAACAAGATCTTATAGATAGCTTTAATCAAGTATGAGATCATACAGTAGTATATATTTATAGTTGTTGTATTGAATTTTGTTTGATTAAAAACAGGAAATTGTAGTTCCAATCATCCGCCAACGCATCTTCTCTACAAAACAAATTGAATTTTTTTTCCAAAACATGACTCAATTGTGTGTTTTTTTTTTTCTTTTGGTTTACAGCGGTATAAAAAACCAATTAAAAAAATAATTAAATTTGGACGGATGGAGGGTGGACAAATAAAAACGAATAAGAATGAAAAAAGAATTATACTTTATTTTATAAAAAATATTAGCAATCATAAACAAAAACGAAACAAAGAAAAAAAAAACGTTATAACCTTAAGAGAATATTATTGATTATACATTGATACTTGAATCAAACAATATAATAAACAATTAATAAGAAAAAACTGAAATTAATAATAATTGCTGTTATTGCCAAACAAAAGTTTGCTAAAAAAACTATGATATTACAATAAGAAAATTAAAAACTGAAAAACATTTCTGTGAATCTTAAAAGTGTTACACAGGCAATTATTCGCTTAAAAATTCAAAAATAAATGTAAACTCTAAATATGAAATGTTTTATATTTTTGGTGTCCTATAACGTAAGAATAAAGGCGAATTTATTATTATTTGTTGGTAATTATTACTACCAAACTCTAAGAAAAAACTTTGTGTATATATATATTTTTTTTTGTATGGAGTTTGACAGTAATGATTTCGGCGAAAATGGATGAACTCGCTACACTGCCACCTGGTAATTTATTCGCCTTGGCAAGGATAGTTTGCTAAATATGTAATGCATTCAAAAACACTCATAAAGTGCTGCAGAACGATATAGTGATCCAGAGAATCAATTGCAACTTTATTACAGACATTATTTAGAGAATATCACTCAGCTATTTGCTTTTTATTATTATTTTTTATATTTTTTACTTTTAGGATATTTCTTGAAATTGTGATTATTCCTGAGTTATTTTTCATAATATTTATTAAAGACTTGTTCAAAAATTTTTTGTATAAATTAATGCGAGCCACTACTTGGCAGTCACAATTGCGAATTCATTAATTTTCGCCGAAGACCTACAGTGGTAACAAAGAAACACCTACTAATTTTAACGCCCTAATAATAGCAAATACTAGTCCGTCCATCAAGGAAGAAATATTAAGAAAACAAACCGCATTTGCAGCAAAAATTTCTTAATACAAAACATCACGGAGTTCCAAGGTGTCCTCAAATTGCCACAAATGGCATTTTTTTCGCAATAGTATTGATACTATTTTACTTTTTTGTACTTGTACAGAAGCGTACATTTTATTTCGGCCACAGTTCCTTCGATTTTGATGTAAACCATAATTAAAGGGCAATAGTATCCATTTTGCCATGCATTTTTTTATGATGGCGTGTATATTATAAATATATTACGAGCTATTTTTTTTAGGAAAATAAACAATTTGTAAGAAACGAGCACTATAATTATTGTAATAATAAAAAATGCACAGTGGTTTGAAAACGATTAACACAGGCATGTTACAGATGTCACCGATCAAAAGTGGTTTCAATACCGCAAATTGGATCTTGAAAAAACGAAAAACGAAAATCCCTTTCGGAATAAAACCACTTTTAAATTTCTAAGTGGAATTTAGTTTCTTTAAAATTTTGTTATTGGCTGTTTGCAAATTTACTTTTATTATGTGTCCATATTTAGATTAGCCTCATTGTTTATTTTAGTTTACGCAATATAGCTACATTTAAATAAAAACGTGGAGTTTAAGAATTTTTTAGAAATGAGAAAAATCGATCGGAATCTAAAGAAGGTAAAACAAAATCGATCGGAATTGCAAATACGGAATTCAAACCATTCAGATCGGAATTTGTGACATGCCTGATAATATAATTCGATATCTCATGAACCTCTTAATAGAGGTAAATCAAAGGTGTTCTGAGGGCATCTGCCAACGGTCTCCTAGTGTAAAGTCCCCTAAGTTGAGTACCTCTAGCATAAAATTTTTTGGAAATATCATAAAAAGTTTATTTTTTAAACTCAAATAATAAGATAAGATATGTGTAGGATATCTTCTATAGTACTTATTAATATCCGGATTATTACTTTGAGATATTTGGTATATCCTTCATTAAATTTGGAATAAATAAGTTATAAGTTTTGTTCTCAATTGGTTTTTTTTACAATTTACTTTTTTTCTCATGTTATATAAACTTACTTCGCTACTCGTAAACCACATATTTTTTTAGCAAATGCGAATAAAAGAAATTATAGGTCAAAGATTTTATGGGTGGTCCTCGGAGTGCAATGCACGGATTAAGAAAATTTATTTGATTTTTTAAATCTTTGATTGTTGGCTACATAATTCAAAAAGGATTTAACAGCTTAGTAAAGACGTTGTAGTTACTTTTATAAAAAGAATCAGTTTTTAAGACATTTTCCCCGTTCCGGAAATGCGTTTTGATTTTGAGGCAATTTAATTAAATTCTATATTTTATTTCTTAAAAAACTCCTTTACGCGAAAAAATATTATAATATTGTTAATCTAGAAGTCAATAGCTTTTCTCTGATACTTTTCTAAACATATGCTGTGCCAAAATGAGAAACACAAATATCTCTACTCAGAAACGTGTCTGCCTTGCATCTTAGAAATTTCATTTAGATATCTTTAGTGGTTCCAGAATAAAGCGTTTTCACACTACTGTGCAACGTTTTGTTTTATGCAGAAAGAAAACAACTTGTCTGTCAGTCCTAATATTAAAGGTTTAAGTACGAATTCATTGGTTTTTATTAATTGTCCCTTTGTTGTGGAAAAAAATTTTTTTAACTTTACACATGCCTGTTTTGTTGCTATCGTTGTTACATCAAAAGTATTAGTTATTCTATTTATTTATTTTTTTTTTTATTGATTTTTAATAATTTACAAAAAATCATTTGTAATTCTTAACGTCATGATATTTTGGCGTTTTATTAAAAATCAATCTTGGAGTCTTAAAAACTATTCATGAACATGCATGTATGTATGTATAAATGTATGAAAGTGAAAAACAAAATTTCAAGCCTCGTTAGGTCCCTCTATCAAAAATACATCCGTTGTGTTTTTAACGAGAATTGATTTATTCTCAGATTTCCTTGTAAAAATGTCTACCTCTGTGTAGTGTGTGATTAGTATTTTATAAAGTCTTATGTTTGTATATTAAAACGACGAAAAATCAAAAATCTTTAACTCACATCAGATCTTGTTTTGTAGATAATGCTAAGGAAATATAAAAAAAAAACGAAAACTTCTAGCAATTGAATTTATGCAAACCTTGTCTTTTATTTCTTCTATCATAGACTTTACTATCTTGGTTATTTACCAAGTTTTTTTCATATTGTTGGTAGAGTATTCTATTGTTTGACAGCAAACAGCAACAACACCCGCGTCTCAGTTTATTCCTATCAAACAATTGGTAGAATGTTATGGAAACGACAGATTTACAGGAAGATTGAAAAGAAAAAACGTGTTAACTAATCTGTTGTTTTGTTAAAAAAATAAGGAAAAATTATTTGTATTTAAGATTTGACTTGTAGTCAAATGATTTTTTTTTTCTTTAAAAGGAAACAAAATGTAAGTGTGTTTTTTTAGTTTCTTATTTTGTCTAGATTCTATTGTTTGAATTATATCCTCGTCTCAGGGTAAGAAAAATACTTTATTATTTTTATTTATTTTTTTCCCTTCTAATCATTTTCATTGTATTTTAAAACATTTCAAAGTCAACGTTTGAATTAAAAAAAAATAATCTTAAGCGTGACTTTAAAGGTTTTTCATGATTGTTGCATAAAATATAGTTTTTTATTTATTTTTAAATACAATAGAAGTAATTCTTTGTTGTTATTAACAAACAACAAAAAAAAAAAAAATAACACTTTAAATAAATTAAATTATTTTTGTTATTTGTGATGTTTCGTTGAGTGTTAAAAAGGACATACACTATCTCCCGTAAAAAGTAAAAAAATTTCAATAATTAAGAGAAAAATTAAAAAATCTTTAAAAACTGATTAAAGTTGAGATTGAATTATGAAACAAGATTGAAGCTGAAATATCTCTTTTAAAGATAACTAACATTGTGGAAATCTAATACTAATGCATTCTAAGATACGAAAATCCCAATCAAATAGCCAATATTAGGGAATCTCTTAAGCACATTAAAATTATATGCGTAAACGTTGAGAATAGAAATGAATTGAAAAAGGAAAACGCGATCACAATCGCTTATAAAATACATTTTCATTGTACAGTTTTAATTTAAAAACTATTTTCCAAAAATTAATATAATAATTAAAATAATTAGTTTTTGTTATTGTCGTGATGAATTTTTAAGTTTTAAATAATGTTTAAAATTTTTGATTTAGATTCATTAAGTTCGAATTTTGGTAGTATCTAAATTTTATACAAATCTAAATAATTTTTCAGAATATTCGATTTTTTGGTTGGGCTTCGATTTTTTACTCTAAATTTTTACGATTGACTAGGATAATTTATAGGATGTTTTGTTTCTCTTTTCTGGAAAATATTTTTTTTTTTTTGTAAATAATTGATTTTAATTTTATTCCCTCAACTTTTTTTAATTCAAACAGTCTTAAACCAAGACTAACTTCAGCTTGTAAGAGAATCACATGTAAGTTCACACTTCATCTGAGTCTCAGTCATAGACTTACTTAACAGTTTCAGAATAATTTTCCTATCTTTGTTCGGATGAAATGTATACCATATGACATAATATTTTATACGCACTTTGGCACACCTCACTTTTATATATTTATGCTTTCAGCACGAAGATAAAATTTGCATAATTTTATTCATTATCGCGCAAAATAAGAAATTTTTTTGAAACTCCTAATAAGCAGTAAAATAGATATCCCAAGCATAAAATTATAAATCAAATTACTAGTAACTAAGAAATAGGTAAGAGATAATGGAATAAAGCAATAACGACAACCACAAAAAAATAGCAATGTTCTTCATGGAGAATTAAACTTCAATAAATATTGAAATTGATATTAAATGCTTGCTGGCCCCTTAGAACAATAAAATCCATTTTTCTCAAAACAAAGAAAAAAAAAAAAAAAATACACAATTTCAAACAACATAAAACCATTAACAGCCACAGAATTGTCCTCTAGTTTAAAAAATAACAACTGCAACTACAATACAAACCGACAAAGCAACAACTACAATAAAATCAATACGCTTGTAGTCACATAAAATTGTCATGTTTATGGGACAATTTAAACGATTAAAATATGCATTAATGTTATTGTTGTTGTAATAAATGTATTTGGCATCCAAATACCCGGTAACGACCGAGAGTGATCAAACTCTAAACCGCTTCGTATCAAACGCTGTATTAACAAATATTTAAATTTAAATTTCTTACTTGAATTCAATACAAATAAAATCATAAATAATTTTTATGAATAAATGGGCTTTTTAACCGTTTCGTTGTTAAATAAAATATTACAAAATCATAAATAATATTTAAATCAGTTTAACAGATGCATACTCCAGCAAACATTTTAACAAGCAGATTTAAAAGCAGTTTCATTGTCAAACAAATTACATCTAAAACTCTATACATATTGAATTTACTAATTATCTAAATAATCAAATAACATTCTCACAACATTCCACTAGTCTACATTGATTTTAATTTCTAGTTTTATTTTCGTGCACTTACTCTCTAGTGAAAGTATTGGTGAATAGATTTCTCTTGTTTAATTATGTTTTCGAAAATTTCGATAAACAAAATGTCGCATGAATGAATTTTAATAGTGTTGAGACCTAAATTGTAATTTAAGTCATAATTTAAGTTATTAAATATTTAAATAAATAAAAAAATAATTAAATGACATCAAGTGAAAAATCGAAATTTCCATGCGAAGTCTGCATAGTGATATTTATATTGATCTGAAGTTTAAACATAATATTTACGTAAGTTATTCTAATATAAAGTGCAGACTCAAGAGTTTTCCAAATGAAGCTGTTTTTGCTTAAGAAAAAGTAAGGAAGAAATGCCACACATCTTTTTATATTTTATTTTTGCTTTCTAATTCTACTATTTATACGGCCTTTAATACTTGTTATTTTCATTATCGCTTCTAACTTGACAAACTAATAAACAAACATCCTTAAGTTTCCTTTTTTTAATTCTCAAATATGCAGATAAGGTGAAGAAAATAAATGGCAGAAAGAAACATTTAGTCTTCATGTTCTATATGTCACTTTACGACTTAAACGGGGATTTATTGACCAGCTTTTAATGTTTTAGATAAAAACATCGCGAAACCTGCTGCACAATCTAATGTCTAAAGCTGGAACTACTATTAGTTTTAAATTAGTATGATGTTTTTTGTTATTTTGTTCTTTAACAACTTTTTGCTAAGACGATGTAATTTGTTGGAGTTTTTATATAAAGAAAAAAAAAAAATAAAATAAAAAAAAAATAGAAATACAAACAATTACTTGTAAAGTGTTTTTAGGTTCTTTTTTTTTTCTAAGGTAAATTTTCTTAAGAAAATTGGTAGTCATTATGGCACAATTGAAAGTCAATTAAAAAAGTCATATTTTTCCAATATCTAAAATTTTTTCAGATTTCCCACGAATATGACTCAAATTTACAATCTCCATTTTTCCATAATGACCACTTATCTTGTTAAGAAGTTTTTAAAAATGACCATTTCAGAAAACTCTTAAAATTCAGTTCTTTAAGAATTGTTTTGGACATTTTACTTTTATAAAATTAATACGTACACTCTACTGCAATTTTTACATATCGCTTTTTATATGGCCTGGACCCCAAATTTCCTTGTTAATCAATTTAATTAATGAAGTTCAACAGTCGTTACAATTTCGTTTAACTCTCAGCTAGTAAAATTCGAATTTATCTTCAAATATTACATGAAATATTTCCAAAGGAAAAACATTTTTTCTTGTGAACTTTTAATGGTTGTTTATGATAATGTGAAACCGAATTTCAAATGTATTGCATTTTCGTAAGAACCATAATTTACATTTTGTTTTCACTGTATTTATTGCATAATCTTTATTGTTTGAGTACGACATTTGCTGTAAAGTAGTTTACTGTTTTTGTTGACTTTTCTAACATATTGTATTAATAGTTCTCGGCTTCCGGCCCCTCAACCGAAATCAAGGAGCAAAGCTACCTTGCTACAAAAAGTATGTAGAAACCTCATTCTGGATAAAATCTCGAGTATAAACATTTAAATTTATATCGGCTGTAAAACTGTGATTTATTTTTACTAGGGCTTTTTTGTTAGCTCGCAAAGCTACAATTAGGAAAGTAGGTCATATGAGAAAACCTTACACCACACAGTGGGGCAGAATCAAATATTATGAAAATTTATTTTTTTATTTATTTATTGCATTAGATGATATTTACAAGGTATACTAAAAATAGTATATGGTACATATTTACAAAGAGTTTAAGGATTTTTATTTTTCTACTTAATTATACAATTTTGTTTCATCGTGTATTAATTAATTATATAGTGTTAAGTTAAGGAGAAAATTTTGAAAAAGCTTTTGACATTTTTTTTTGTTATAATAAAAACTTAAAACCTACTTAAAATACTAATGTAAAGCGGGGCTAGCCCAGCTATATGATTAAAATCAGAATATGAACACTTGGTGTTGATTTTTTCATACAATTTGAATATTTTAACAGCAACCAAATCGACGTTCGCGATTTGTGGAGTCTGTCTGTGGAGTAGTGCCTGAAAATAACTCAGCCATTTTTAAAGGGCTAAGCCGATTAATTCATATAGCAGAGGAGTATTTGAGCTTACGTTCTTACTCTGGGTACCATCCACTTTCCAAGGATGGCGCTATAAGGTGTCAAGATTGGATATCTCGCACCTAAAAATTTTTTCAATGCTTAGCATTTCTTAAATTTATGTCTAATTTTATAAACTATAAATGGTCTCTTCGGCCTACATGTTTATGTTTTCAAATGGTCGAGCTATAAGCAATTGAAAATTAAAATTTTTGAATTTTCGGTACCCTGCTCCAATTTCTTCAAAATATTGGGTACAATTTTTAAGCAAATTTTTTGTTTTTCTACTGTAGTTAGCGAGCAAAATTTAAATATGTTAAAAAAAACTTTCAAATTTTTGTATTTTTTAGCCTACATTTTTCGGTAGAAAAAATTTTTTTTAGAAACATATAAATTTTTTTTTTTTGAGTCAACTATATTTAACAACGAAATCCGAAAGTTGGGCCCATTAAAAGAAGAGTACTAAAGGAAAGTTATATAAAAACTGAGCTGCTGCTAAAAGTATTTTATGAGCACTAATCTATATGTGGACCTTATGTTCAAGATAGTAAAAAGTTCCAATTTTGGGATTTTTGGTCTTTATTTTGGGATAAAGATATTTCCTTTACCTTAATGTTGCACGCGACTGTAAAGTAGTCTATTTCTGTATCTTCTACATTCTTTTCCATGGTGCACTCCGCCGATTGCTAGTCAATAGATATCCTATAGATACTGCTGAGTTGTTTTACCTTCTCCTGTACACAGTCCAGTAGGTGTAAAATATGCTTTGGCGTTCGGACATGTGGGTTATAAATAACAATATTAATTCGAAAAACCTTTTTCAAAACGAGATTTAAAATACTTTAAAATTTAAATATTTCTTAACTCGTGGCGTAGGGTGATTGTATGTGACGAAAAATTAATTGCATTCTGTGACTCAAGTGGCAAAACCACAATGAAATGGAAATATTTTAATCACTAGAAGCAGCAAGTACACTATTAGAATCATTCTCGAAGAGATGTGATAGGTGATGACAGCTCACAAGTCATTCCCATGGGACAACTTTGGCCAACTCTGTGCTGTCGACAATATGGAGACAAGAACCTTCTAGGCACTTGCAAAAAGCTAGGATTAGTGTTTAGTAGATCTTCGCTAAAAAGAAGAAGAAAATGTATTATGCTGTTTAGCGTTAACAGTTATATATTCATAATTTAAAGACTGCAATAATGCATGTAATGAACAATCTCAAAGTTGCCCAAACGAGCAGGTCCTGCTATTTTACCTTAATATTTTGCTTAAATTTTTGTGAACAACATATTCGAAATTTGTTCTCACCAACTACTTTTAATACTTCTGACCTTTTCTTGTCTCACGTAAGTAGTAGTAGTCCGTTTAATTGCTTAGTGCACATACTATGTCTTTGACAAGTTATTCATTTTTTCTTTTTATTCTCAAAACTATTTTTGTTTACATAAATATTTTTCCTCCTGCATTAGCAATTGATATTGCGTTGACATTTACAAATTGCTTTATTTCTTTATTTTTAATTTTATGAATATGTATATTGTATGTCGATTCGTTGTTAATGATTTCTATGTAAATGACAAGTAATTAACAATTTAAATTTATTTTCCAAACACAGCTTTAATTGGTTTTGGACTTAAAAATAAATATTTAAAATAAAGTTTTTTTTTTGCAAAATGTTTTAACGTATTTTGTTAAATTAGAATTTATTTTTTTTAGATATCTTTAAATAATTTCATGTACATACATATTTATGTAAAATGAAAGACACAAATTTATTCAAATTTAGTAATGTCGCACATGCTATTTTTTAGTTGACTAAAACAACTTTGTATATTTTAGAGCTAATCAGAAAAGACCGGTTTTTTAAAAATATTACAAATTACAAACATGTTTTATTTGTGTTAAAAATTAAAAATTTAAAGCGCAGTTTCAGCAATCAATTGCCTTAAAAAGGTATCATAAATGTTCTGTTTTTAACTCATGGTTTGGATAATAAAAAAAACAATAATATAAAACTCTATTAAAATATGTATGTAGATCCCTATTCCTTAAATCGGATCATTTTTTAAATTTAATAATTTTCAAAAACAACGTTAATTTAATTCAAACTGAAAAAAAAAAATAACAAGAGAAGATTTATATTTTCAGTCTGACATTAATTTCTGATTAAAGAAAAATGTAATAAAATTAATAAAAAAAATTTCAAAGGCAAACAAGTAAAACAAATTAAATTCGATTTTCAAATCTGCCAAGATTTCACTTTTATTAGCCCATCAAGTAAATTTTAAGCAATAACTTAACTTTTCTTTAATTGTAGTAAATTTATTAAGCTGATAACGCCAATAACGTCTTTAGGCTAAGAGTCACTAAAAGGCACTGAAAAAGAAAAATATCGTAAATGTATTACTTCATTAAGGTTTAATTCATTATCTGTTTAAATTACTCAAAGATCATTGAAATACGCATCCAGATGCAATTTTCGCTGATTTCTTTGGACGCGTTTTTCCCCTGTTGTAATTGCCACTGTGTGTTGGATCTACGTTTTATTTACAGTAAAGAATTGTAGTGATTATCGAGTTTATTTTTGTGAAGCAAAGTATGCTTGCAAACTAGCTTATTACAATGCTTTTGGTCTATTGTGTCCAAATTTTATGACAATATGCCACGAACGGCTTTGTTAAAGTTTTTGCAGTATAAAGTCACCCAAACGACTTTTTAACACGTTTATTGATAATAATTTAGTAATACCTATCTGAAGTGAACGTACGCAAAATTTGGCGTGTGTAATCCTTAACAATTCTGGTGGTAATAATCAGTTGTTCGTAATACCATTGGTGCTAGAAACTTGTTCCTAAATCATTGTTATAAACGTTTGCAGAGTAACGAAAATTCTATATGTTCTCAAATGCTAAAAGTATATATATGAATTATATAAAGTTTACAATAGGGGTCCCAAAAACATATAGAAAAATTTAAATATCAATGAACGTAGTCTTAAAAACCTCCTGAGAATCATCTTAACAAAAAGAGAGAGAAAATGCGATTGCTCTATAAATTAGTGTGTCCTCTAAACCGATTAATAAATTTCAAGCAATTCGAATGAAGTTTCTATACAAGATAGCACACAACTTGTATCTTCCCACTCGATCTTAATATAGATGGATGATTTATTATTCCGATGTGTCCAGGTAAGCAGAAATCCCGAATCATAAAATGAAGTATCGTAAAAAGCTTCAAAAAGATTTCAATATGATAGTTCCCAATATCTCAAATGGTTAGAGTATTTACTTTTGTTTTTGTTAAACATCGGTTATCTAAATGGTAGCAGCAGCTACAAAACCATAGCTGGATTTAATTAGGTATATAATACCACCCGCGAAAACAGCAAAATGGAGCTTTTTAATAATTTTTAATAATTTTATTTACGTGTATTATTGCATAAATTTAAAAAAAATGCATCAATAGATTTAACATAAAACATTAAAGTTCAATCCAGAGCATATTTCTAAACAAACCACCAGGGCCACAGCTATCAAAAAGCACATTTGTTGAAACATCGCTAAACATTTTATGTTTCATTGGCCACACGAAAAAATTATCCAATGTAAATCTATCAACACATTATTAGAATTAAACAAATTTTTATGGGATATTTTATTTTCCTTTTACTATTTCGTAATAACAACAAAAACAAAAAACCAAATGTTTTCTAGACACGCATTTGGGCAAAACAAAAATTACAAAGTTGAAGTTGGATTTGTGTTAATGTTATTTCGTACTTACGGGCATTTTTATATTCCAAACAAATTTGTTTAGATTTTGATGTAAACAACACTGGGGTGTGCCACTTAATAAACAAAAAATAGACACAAAATAAAAAAAAATTTGATAAAAAAAATACAAAAAAAAATTGAATAAATTTACGATAAATAATAACAACTCAGTACATGTTTTTGGTCATTAGTTGCTAAATTAAAGGCAAACAGTTACAAACATTTAGATCTATATGTACTAGCAATCATATTTATTTTGTCCTATGGCTTGTATCAATTTAGATATAAATTATTTGATTGCTTGGTCCCGCGAAAAGACGGACTCATGTCATTAATTTTTATCACTCGGTCTCACGCCTGGTCACGTACCATGAACACTTCAATACGTTAAGGCGCAATATGTTTATGATATATAAACACGAGCTTAGTGAATCAAATTAGTTTTGGAACGTGAATTTAAACGTGTTCATAGGGAAACTCATTCAGGGCAGAGTTGTTACTTATAGTGACTTTTCGCCAAACGATGCAATGAAAATTTAAGTATCGGGATTGGCGATATTTAAAATACGTAGAGGCATTTTGTTCAACGATAACATTGCATTTACAAAGGATAATATAGACTAAAAGTTACTCCTATATTTGTGCATACCTTATCAGTCTGTTTGTGTATGCAAACAAATAATAATCAGGTATCGTTTTATCATATTAATTTCAAATTTCATTTTGATGAAAATCGATTAAATCAATTTAAAATTGCTTTTAAAGCAACATGGTGTCATCTACTCTTTTTACTTTAAAAATATCAAAATGTAAGTATACAGTATGAAAATCTCATTGGTATATAGCCAAAGCATTCACAAGAGGTGATAAGACTAATGGTAAAAATCAATTGAAGAATTTAGTTCCTGAACTGAATAGCTTGGGTCCCCCAAACATAATATTGCGGGTTGCAAAAAGGTGCAATTAAAAAAATTATTCTATTATGTAAAATGTGAAAATAATCCTTTCCTTAGAAATAAACATACTCTTCACCAATGGGTCTCGAAAAAAATTCGACTTTTTCTCAGATTTTATTTTAATAAATTCGCGATATATTCTTTTTTCTAATGTAAGCAACAATATTTTTATTGATTTTGGAATTTTACTACGATACATTGAAATTTTTGCATCTTTACCTGTAGCTCTTTGGAAGCCACCTTCTGCAAAATATCTTAGTGCAGCTGCTAGTAGAACTGATGTTTTATTTTTACGGCGTCCAATTTTATTTAATACAATTTTGAAGCCTTCTTTATTTAATCTAAAACATTGACTATATTTACGAAAAATCCATTAACTAAAAAATATAAAAGAAAACTAATCTCACATTTCGTCCGACAATTTAACGGATTGATTGAAGTTATCTCGTAATTATTTTCTTATAAAATTTTTATTTATATGCTTCTCGACTAATAAAATTAACAATGCTGCCACTATAAACGCTATTGTCGTTCTCCTTATTATTTAATATTTTTTTATTTAAAATTTAGTAAACAAAAGCCGTGCAAGATTACGTTAAAAAATATGATTTGAATTAAAAGAAAAATGGAATATGAAACTGATGAAACATTTTTTTAACTTTTCAAAACAATAATTTTTCATCGGATACCTGAATATCTGAATGAAATGCCAAGTGGTACAGTCGCTTAAAAAAAAAGAAATCAAATTATAAATCAATTGAACAGTTTAAGTTTGCATTGTCATGTTGATGAATTTACCACTAACCGAGTTAGAATAACCTAGTCAACCTGCAAAAGCAAAGTAAGCAGGATTGACTGGCAAAAAAGTGGTTTGGAATTCCGTACCTTGACTACTTAACAAGAAAATCAAAAAAGTGAAAAAGTTCTTAACAACTTTAAGCCAGAAAAGCTTACTTCTATAAAGATAATGTTATTATCTAATTCGTTTAACTGTGACGTTGGCGTGAAACAAGGATTTGGTCGATGTTTTACCTAGTGGTGTTACAGTTGCTAACACTACCGTTGCGTAAAGTAACGCTGACAATATAGTCATATTATCGGACTCACCAAATGATTTACGACAAAAGATCGACGCCTTATACAGTTATTGTGAAACTTAGAAATTGAAAGTTAATTTAAGTAAATCAAAAATAATGATTATGCGGTCGGGGCCAAGAGATAATATATAGCTACAAATACCTTGGTCTTGATATAACTTTTAATCTGTCGTGGAAATTAGCAATTAACTCAACGTGGCTAAAGTATATAAACAATCCACAAATCACAAAGAAAAGCAAACTTAAAATCTTATATGCGGCGTCACGGTCGATAATGTTTTATGGAGCACAAGTCTTGGGTTATAAGAAACACTATATGGCAGAAAATCTTTTTAGGTTCTTTGTTAAAAAAATGCTCTACTTACCAACCACAACACCAACCTACATATTGTATATTGAAACTGGACTTGACTCTATGTACGTTTCTACATAGAAACTCCATTTATGCTATATAAACCAAGTGCTTGGCATGAATGACACCCGACTACCAAGAATACTAGCTGAAGCTGTCATAACAAAAAACATTTTTTGGGCTAAGGAATGGTCTAAACACTCTCAGAATTTGCAGTTTGCACCTCCAATAAATGAGCCTCTTTGCACTCAGTGGAAAACAATAATTAATCTACTGAAAACGAAGGAACAAGAAGAGAACAAATTAAAGTCTTTAGATTCTCAACATCACGACTTGTACCCCAAGCTTAATTATGATGTTATGCCTTAGAAAAACCTCCCTAAGTATAGAGGAAGTTATCGATATTCTAAACGGCACCAATTTATACTCCGTGTAAAAATACATTGAAGAAGCGCTAAAATATCGACGTTTTATTATGGACGAGTATGATGTTTAGTTTGGTCTACAAGATATAATACCCAATTAGTTCTCCAAATATTATTTTAACATTGTAAATATGCAAAAAATTCTCCTCATATAGATGTACTTATATAAAATGCAAAATACTCCCAATTATACCTTTTGTCAATCTGGCTCACAACTCACACGTTAAGCCATAATTAGATTTTTTTACTATATACTTGAATTCTGTCAATATATTATATTATAATTGTTGAAAATCTATTATTAAAATAATAAAAAAATAATAATAAGATAATGTTATATTTCTTATAATCAAAAATCGCTTTATAAAACAATTTTGATAAACCTTCCTTTCTAATGATTTCTATAATGCCTAACTGCCTTTTCGTCAAACTTAATTTATAATGAACAATTTTTAAGGCATCTCTTATTTCGACTTATTAGTCTTTAATATGTTTTCAATCACAACTATGGAAAAGTATTAAAAAAATAATTATTTTACAACGTATTTTAGATAATTAATAGTTTTAATGCTAAACAACTCTCAATTTAATATGTTAAGTTTTAAATATAGCAAAAAAATTTACTGCAAAAAAAAGTATTTTCAGTACCTTAAATATTAAACTCTTATTTATTGATCATTTTATTTAATTTTTTTTTTGCAGTGCAAGTTCGTTGATTAATTCTTCATACATTGCGAAAAATCCAAGGTATTTATAACTAAATCTAATAAAAATATAAATATTAATATTAAAAATGTAATAAATATAAATATTTATTAGCCCGCGGTTTTTTTTAACGCATGACTTCATATTCATCTTTGAACGTCTACAGCCCCCACTAGAAAGATTCTCTAGGTACGCTTATATAAAACGCTAATAAACAATTTCCTATAGTTGCAACATCCCGCATAAAAACTGTAAAAAACACGAAGAAAAAAGGTGTGGATTAAATTAAATGAAATTAAAAACTTTAGTTAAAATTGTATAAAAACTTCAGTAAAAAGTATTTAATACCCCTATGAAAAACTCACTGTCTGACTGAGTATCTGTCTGTCTGTTTTTTTTTTGTTGGCTGGTTGGTTGTTTAGTTTAACTGATGTGCTAAACAATAAAACCCCAGTTCCAATTACAGCAAACAATAAAACAGAAGAAAAGCCAGTAAATGAATGAAATAAAAACGTTTATTATTGTTTTTTGAATGTAATGCAAAACCATTGTCACATTGTATGAAAAAATAAAAAAAAGCAACTAGTAGTAGATTAAATCTATTCAAAGCAAATCTTGACTTAATAATCGTCATACAGACTCAACGTAAGCTTCAATTTCAACACGGCAGAAAAGAAAAAACTGTTTGACCTAAAAAACTTAAAAAAATGATGACGAGATTTTCTTTTGCAAACGCTATTCGACGACAATTTTGAATATAATTAAAAGAAAAAGAAGCCCGCTCTAGGCTGCTTTCAGAGGACTTTGGTGGTCGAAATTTTTTACCTAGTAAGATATCACTCGGCAGGTTACGACATAGTCCGTCACGTTGATTCAGTTAATCCAATTCATTTAATTAATAAAAACTTTTATTCATATTTGATATAAACATCTTATGCAAACCCTTTTAATATTTTAAAATTATTAAAGAACTTAATTCTGTTATAATTTCCGTGAAAATTTTAAAATATTTTGATGATTAAAAGTTCAAATTATGTTTTCAACCCAAGAAGTCAGAAAATCCCACTGTGCACGGTTTCACATTGTTTATTGACAAAAAGTTTAAATGAGAATTTAAGATTTAATCGAAAGCGTTCATCTCCTTGTGGCTACAAATGACACTCTTAATAAAGTTCTGCATACAATTTCTCTTTTTTCTAATAAGTTTTAATAAATGGTAATTTTTGCCAAAATTAACCGACTTTAAATTAACTATTTGGGACACTCTTTACTTTCTAGATCAAAAGCCTATGTTTGTTGTTACAGCGGACTTAGCACTACAGCTCCTTATAAATTTCAACCATCTGTCTAACGCTGTTCAACAGTTTGCCCATATACATCAACAATTGAAACGCCCTTTTAATTTATAATTTTAAAATATTTATAGTTCTTATTATACCAGGCACTCTGTCCTATTTTCAAATGTTTTTATAAAACGGTTCAAATTATGAAGCTATATAAGTCAAATTACATTAATTATGGGAACACCATTTAGTTTCTAAATTCAAATTGTGTACTTGTTATTAAAGCGGACGTAGCAATACATGTTCCGTGTAAATTATAATGTGTGTGAAGATAAATACGTCAAGTTAAATACGTTTTTTAAAAAATGTAGCATGCGATAATTCTTTTCTCCCATACATACAGTACAATTTGTATAGTAAATTCCGGACTTTTTTAACGAATACGATTACAGCTACAGTCAATTTTCCGCGTCTTATAAAAAATTTCTCAAATTCAATTTGAATAAACTGCGTTTACAGATTAATAGCTCTATATGTGCCCTTGATTTCCCAATAGGTTTGATTCTCCGAGATCGTAGGGTTTTGTAGATGTAATCGTATTCGTTAAAAAAGTCCGGAATTTACTATACAAATTGTACTGCATGTATGGGAGAAAAGAATTATCGCATGCTACATTTTTTTAAAAACGTATTTAACTTGAGGTATTTATCTTCACACACATTAAATTATATATGTTTGTATATAACAGTTAAATATTTTGGCTTCGTAAATTAAATTTCATCAACTATTGCGACACCCTTTAGTTTTTAAATCCATTCATTCAAATTCTTGTTGTTGTAGCAGACTAAGCAATACGGATTCTTTGCAAATTTCCAAAGTCTGTCTATAACTGTTCAAAAGTATGGCCATATGATGTATAAATTAATCGGACCAATAGGCACCTTTTTATTTATAACTTGCAGCTATATAGGGTCATCCTCTTGTTTTCAAATTTATTTTTGTATTACTTTTTTTAATTATTTGGGGTTACTCCACGCCTCTTGCATTACTTTTTGCCATTGAGACGTAGCTATAAGAATACGCTGCGTTTTTTTTTTTTTTTTAATTTTAAAGTGATACTCTTTACAGTTTATAATACACGCAAAAAACATGTATATTTCATGAAGACACCCTTTAGTTTTCAAGATTATAAACTGTTTTTAAAAAGGGATTAATAAGTAAGCATCACCTTTCAAATAAAGAAAAAATTTCCAGTTATTTAGAAATGACTGAGTTCTGCAGTCACAAACATAAAAAAGCAACATTCAGACGAATATTAACCTTCTTTTTTTAAGTCGGAAGCTCGTTGCTAATCTACGGTACGCAGAAACATAAAACGTAAAATTCCTGTCATAATGAATAATTAACCAGCTAAAAGTAGTTGATACGAGGGCTGCTATATATATTTCTGGCCTGGCAACACTGAGTGCTGCCAAGTGCAATCTGACATTTCCATTGGAAAGTTTGACATTTTTAAGCATAATCGTACTCAAAACGTTTTGACGTACGACCATTATTTGTGTTGTTTACAGTGACTTGAAAAACTTAATATAGAAAAAAAATGGAATTAACTCGCGAACATTTTCGTGCCATAATTTTTCACAACTTTCGACGTGGATTATCACGACAAGAGTGCATTGATGAACTTAAATCTTTGTATGGCGATGAAGCACCATCCTATAGCACTGTGAAAAATTGGTATAATGAATTTAATCGTGGCCGAAGCTCGCTCAAAGATGAATTCCGTGAAGGTCGTCCAAAAACGGCTGTTGTGCCAGAGAACATTGATGCCGTGTGTGAACTCATAATGCAAGATCGACATGCGACATACCGAGAGATGGAGACATCCTTGGACATTTCTTCCACCAGCATACATTCGATACTGCATGAACACCACCAATTTCGTTCGTTCGTGTAAATTGGTGCAAACAAATGTTGCAAAAATACTATTGCGGTGCTTCAAAAGACGTTTATAAGATCGTCACAGGCTACGAATCATGGATCTATGCGTATGAGCCCGAAACGAAACAACAATCGACCATGTGAGTCTTCAAAGACGAGCAAAATCTAACGAAAGTTGTTCGTGGAAGAAGCACTTCGAAGCAAAGGGTCGCCTGTTTCTTCGGCAAAACTGGTCTGGTGGCGACTGTTCCGATTGAGCAACGTAGGACGGTCACTTCTGAGTGGTACACTACAATTTTTTCGCCTGAAGTCATCGGAGAAATTCGAAAAACCAACAAGAGAAGACGAATCATTGTTCACCATGACAATGCGAGCTCTCACACATCGGCTCCAACCAGAGCGTTTTTGACCGGCCAAAACATCGAATTAATGGGTCATCCGCCGTACAGCCCTGACTTGGCACCTAATGACTTCTTATTGTTTTCGCACATCAAGAAAAAAATGCGTGGTCAACGATTTTCGTCGCCAGAAGAAGCGGTTGAAGTGTTCAAAAACCATGTTTTATAGGTGTCTCAATCGGAGTGGAAATAGTGCTTCGACAACTGGTTTGGGCGCATGCAAAAGTGTATAAATCATGCTGGAGAATACTTTGAAAAACAATTAAACCATTTTTCATTATAAATATTCGCATTTTCACTATTAGGCCAGAAATATATAGAGCAGCCCTCGTAGTGAGATCCTTCTCATATTCTTCTCACTTAATTTGATTGGATAACAAAACACGTCAAATTCTCTTCTTTCGTAATAAAATAAAAATTATAGGCCACCAGGTGAAATCAAGTTACCGTACTTACTAACATATACTATACATACTAACGTATATCAATTAATAATTAATTTCAACTTAAATATTTAATTCGTAAGTACTTCAAAGTATTGTATGCAATACAACCTTGAAATACAAATAATTTTTATTTCATTTAATTGTAATTTTGAACGATGAGTGTTAATAGCGTACAAAATACAAAACAAATGTCTTAATAAATTGAAAAAATATGCGCCATTAAAAAAATGTTTATTATCTTTTAAGCTTTTTTATTTCAATGCAAATATTGATAACAACAAAAAAATAAATATGTGCGTAAATATACAAATAATTCTACACATAAACGAAAATACTTTTTTATTGCAATGCTATTTGTAGATATAAATATTGGCAATACTTGATTGCAAACTTAAGAACGGTTCATTTAAATTACGAACGAACTAAAGTTGTCATGAATTATGGCTAGAAAACTATTTGTATTAAAGAAGCTTTTAATGGCGTTTAATTACTCAAATAGGACAATTTTTGTTTTGTAGCATGTTATTCTTCAGTTTTTATCATTGATTTTGCTCAAACGTTATTATTTCCTTGATTTTCCTTGTTTTTAAAGGCAGCGATTTTTAATCCAATATATTTTTTATACCCTGTATAACTAATAATTTAATCTACTCTGTATAAATGTGCTCCAAATTTACATCATGAAGTTGTAAAAGTCAAAGTTACTTGACCAATATTCAAATGTCTAAAATCTTACTTTAGAGATTATATTTCCGCTGCTTGGGAAGAACACTCGCAACATTTTCTTATCCTCATCTTCTTTTTTCCATCCATTTATTCCATCATATTTGACTGTTTGAAAATATACTTTGACATCTTTTGTCTCAGAAAATATTTTTGGTATGATTTTATTGCTTTCTTGCTGGGCAGACCCAATGGTATTGTTATTTCGCAATATTAGGGCGTTTCTGTTAGATCAAGTTTTTTTTTTAACCGATGCTTTCCAAGGCTATTTACTTTATTAGTTTTTAGTAGAAAAGCGAAAACTCTTATACAGATATAAATCTGTTCATTTCCAAAACATCAGAGTCCAATACTGTTCTTTGCGATAATCGGTTGTGGCCCAAATTTTAATTTGATAGTATAACCGCGCCATGTCCGATGATGATCGGTATAATTTTTCCAAAAATAAATGACGCTGCTTTCTATGCGGTGAAATTTTTTACTTTACGTTGTTGGCGCCTATTAACACGCCATTTTATTAGTTTCTATTATTTTTATACGAACCGCATTTTTTATGAAATAATAGTAAGTGCAACAATTATTTTATTAAATATTTCTAAAGCAATATTTCTATTCAATTTATATCTTATCTGAGAATAGTGACTCAAATGAGCAATTGTTACTTAGGTACCTTCAATAAAATACTTGCTGCATTAAGTGATTTTTTGTTTAGTTTGGAATTGAAAGTAAGCTTTCAATTCCAAACTCCTTAACTTTTCAATTTATTTCCGTAATAAAATTTAACACGGATATGTTTGTAAGAGCTTAGTTTTCTACTTGTTCTGTTTTAAATCGTTACCTTAACTGGTTGGCTGAAAAAATGTTATATTTTTATCACAGACACTGTTGATTTATTTAACGGGGCTTTAGATGGGCCTTGGCATAGTTGCAAGAACTGGTACATAGTTTACGGAGCCGTGGAAATATCTTCCCTAGATATAAAAGGCTGAAAAAGCTGATGATTTTCACGCAAAGGAAAAAACGGGTAGATATTTGTCTAGATGGTACAATACGGTATTTATATTTTCAAGCTGCAGACCAGGAGGGGAAGAAAGGGAAACCGGCTAATAGATTTTAATAAAGTTTGAAACCCAAACATACATAAAGTTAATACTTATTTGTTTCCAGATCTAGAACATAGGTGATCAAACGCCCCATTTTATGTAGCTAAAAAGATTTTAAAAATATTTGAAATATAGATACTTCCTGATACGTCAACTGCTAATCTGCTGTTAAGTACACTTCTATAGACTAAATCTATCTTAAGTATCGCATCATATCTTAAATATCGAATATCGCAGTATATGTGACTGAATCCAAGGCATAGAAACGATTATCTTTATATCTAGATGAGTTACTGATATTGTTAAGCAAATAAGTGGTTTCCAAGAGGAAAGCAATCCATTTGTTGAGTTTAAAGAATCCTTCTTCCTTTATTTTAATTCTATCTATTTGTAAAGGATATATTATATAAATTTTTGTATTTCAACCACCATGTTAAGGAAATACTTATAAGGGCAAGAAAATCCTTCTTTTCATACAGACCATTATTTCATTCGAAATACATTAAACCTAAGGTTAAAATTATAATGTATCAATCCCTTATTAGACCTATTATAACATACGGTTGCCCTATTTGGTTCAACATATCGCCTTCATACATGGAAAAGATTAGAAACTTTGAAAGAAAATGTTTAAGAGCATGTACATCGTTGTACCGGTCTCCACAAAGCGAATATCTTAAATACATATCTAATAAGAAATTGTATAATAAAGCTAACATAATAAGAATAGATAATTTTATAATAAACCTAATCCGAAATAATATAGTAAGGTGTACCCAATGTATAGAAAATAATGCTATAATGGCCCCTTATTACACAAATAACGAATATATAATTGATTCCTTGAAAAAGGGATTTGTTCCACCTGAGGCTTTTGTTTACCTTGATAGCAAAAAAATTATTCAAAACGAAAATGGCATCCCGGTCTTCTACCATGAATATAGATGAGCCAATATAAAAGCAGTAAACTGTAATGCAGAACATTCAAATATGAGGTATAACACTAGCATATCAATAAGAGATTTGAGACTTACAAAAAAATCTAATACCAAAAAGTTTTGGTGGTTTTCTGAATAAACATTATAATTTTGTTTCGTTTTTTTTTTTATTTCTTGACACTAACCTTTCCTTACCACTCATTAATATATAAGCAATGTTTTTCACAAAAATTTTCATTGCAAAAAGCGGGTGATATATAATTGTTTATTGTAAATATGATTAAAAAAAAAATTTATAACCAACTTGTAAAAACCAAAGTACTATTATATTTATATTACTTGAGAGCCCGATTATGGAACATTGTATATAGAAATTTTTTATTATTAACTAGTGTTTATAATAGTTTAAGTATAAATTGTGTAAATTAATAAACAAAAAAAAAAAAAAAAAAAGGATATATTATATAATATATAGAATATGGAATATATTTATTGTTCTGTTGTTATGGCTTTTTATTATTATTATCATCTTTTTTCGTTTAAGATGAATTTTTCAAGTTCTTTATTTATTTTCAAACGATTTGTGTTTTATTTGTATAAAGCTTTAGGAAAGCAAGCGTTGCTTGCAAACATTAAAAATAAGAAGAAATCTCTACAAAGTATACAAAAATTAATTTATGTTTGTCATGCAATCGGTACATTAACATCTTGTGTATTTTTAATTTCAATTCACTTGGTTGGATTTTTTATATTTATGTGTGTCGATGTGAAAATGAAATCTGTTTTTAACGTAAATAATTAATTAATAAAATTTGAAAAGTAGTGTAAAATAGAGAAAATATTTTAATAGGTGATGTAGAAATCGCTGTAAAAATTACATACCCAGTTGGAGGTGGGCTCATTACCAACAGCACTTTTTTAAAATACATTTTGTTTGTTAATTAATTTCCAAATGGAGATTTTGCTGTCATATCAACTTTAGAATTATGAATTTTACAAGTAGGTATGCGAGACATGCTTTAAATTTACAAATCAGTAAACAAGTTTCATTACAAATTTTATTTTAAATCGAAATTCTGTTTATTGTGAGTAATGCTTTAATAAACTGAAGAGGGTTGACAACGTAAAATTTAAGCATATAAAAATGCTGTGTTCAATTATAGTAATACAAAACTTTAAACCTACAACTAACTTAACACACTACCACGTCAACCCTTAGCTCCTGCCGCAGGAAGGTACATATAAGCGGTAGCAGTGAGGCAGTTGTCAGTTTGTTCTTGAAAAAGTGTGAAGTAAGTAAAATATACTTAAGAGAAATTGTACTCTGAACATTTTGTGAAATGTAATGCAGCTCTTTCAGGAATGTACAATTCGATGTACCTTAAGAGTTTTGAATATTTACTTGAGCGTTTTCAAACAAACCTGAGAATTTCAGCACCATTGTCCAATAAAATGAGTGTAGAAATAAAATTGGAAATTAAAAATTGAAAGCTAAGCTCCAGCTTATTAAATAACTGGCAAAAACGTTCGAACGTATGCATTAAGCCCTTCCTCCACGTTTGGTTTCTGCTTATCATATAGAGCATTAGACTCTAATCCTACGTTCTAAACGTATAATGTAAAATTAGAAGATTCCTTATATTAACTAATTTCGGTAGACTGAAAAATCTTTCGTATTATCACAGTAAAAATAAAATTTTCCTTTATTCTACTGCAGTGTTGTCCCAGCCAACTCATTATCATTTCAGGAAAAGGTTCCAACCCGACTGCAACAGGAAGACAAACGCAACAAATAAAAAAACAGCATAAATAAACCACAAACAAAAAAGCTCGACTAACAAACAGAAACATTATTGAGGGAGATTCAGATGTCACTCTCCCCATTAGCCCACATACACACACACAGCAGCGAACTTACCTCATTTCAACCGAACTGTAAGCAAAAATTTACCAATAACACATATCTGTTCTATGGATACACAAAGTTTAATTTTTATTTATATAATATATGTCTTAAAGCTAAAACATGCACAACTGACTTAATAATTATTTAATTGGAAGAATTTAAATTTCTTTTAAATTTAATTTTCCACAAAAAAAAAAAAAAAAAAAAAAAATAGAAAATATATAAAATATGCCTAATCTATTTCAAACCGCTGTGCCTAAATAAAAATGGTTTCTGCTCTCATAAAGCAAAAATATTTAAAAAAAAACCAACAACAACAAAAATTACTCAATGGCTGATAAACATTTTATAAACATTTTTTTTGGTAACAATGAAATTGGTGGTGGCTAGAAAGCATGTAGCCATTTCCCTAAAGCTAGTTGTAAAAAAACCTCGCTTGATTTAGCTTGGAAATGAATAAACTGATAGCCTTGGTACTTAGCTCAAACAAAATATGTTGCATAAACATTTTGCCAATTTATATAATAGTAAAAATATCAATTAAACAAACTGTAAAATTATCGCGCTATTTTCTCTAACAAATTATTTAGCTGCAAGCGCTTCTCGATGACCATTTTGCCATCACTCATTTAGCTCTTCAGGAAAGTTCTTACATACATTTTAAATAAACTAAAAACTATACAATAAAGTAAAGACAAGAATTAATAGTCTTAATTTTTATAATTTTAATTATTGTTTTTTTTTATTTTTTCTTAAAGAGAAATATAATTAGAAACATATCTAGTTACTTCCCTAACTCCAATCCAAAAAGAAAAAAAAGTATCATATATGGGGTGATAGAGATTTAAAAAAAAAATCTTTAAAGAAATACTAAAATTTACAAAAATACTAAACGCATTAGGAGGGTACATAGTACTTAATTTTTTTCTCAATTTTTTATTCTCTGTCATCCCAATATTTGTTTTTTTGATTGGAGTTACTTTACTAATCTAGATTAACATGATGAAGGGTATATAAGATTCGTCATAGTCGAATATAGCACAATTTATATCAGTAATATTTACAACAAAATTAATTTTCAAAAGCCCTAATTCGATGTTTTTCATATCTAAGATTGAAAAATTACATGACAACTTGACAGCATCTATAGATTTTAAGCGCAATTTAAATATCAGAAATTAATGTTTTAAGTGGCCTTAAGTGGACTGAAAGAAAGAAACTCTATGGGTATTTGGTAACACAACATTTATCAACATCTTAAATTAAACGATTTTTTAATGTGCCATATTGTAGTCATCTAACGTTTTTGTTTTTTTTTTAAATATTTCGTCTTATGATATTTGCCGCTTAGTATATGTTTTTTGGTTTTAAACAAAAATTTTACGTTAGCACAGTTTTATTTTTGTTTTTATAATTCACCAAAGTGCTGGTGACCTTGCACATGAAAAACTGATTGAAATATTTTACGATTATATTTCAAACTAATATGACATAGATGTAAAACTTTGTATTTTCGTATGAAAAATCACGTTTACATATTTCAAATAAAACGTTTAGTTAGACCAAATATTCAAATTAACGCCCATTATCTTTATATGTTAAAACCTTAAACTTATCTCTTAAAAATTAGTTTTTTAATGGCTTTAATCACACACCTAAGTTAAAATCAATTGTTGGTGACTATTCCGTATTCACAATTTAAATGAATAATAGTAATAATAATGTTTATAATTGAATTAATTAAGAACAAGTTTCATACAATAATGAAGAATAAACCACCAATACTAGACAACAGAAGCTAACCTTTTTTGATACATTTTAGCATTCAAAAGTCAATAAAATTAAAAAAGAAATAAATGCGAGATTAAAAAGTAATCAAAGTGACTAATTTTGTAATCTGCCTTAATGCTTTCACGATTATAAGAACAGCATTATCTGCTGGTGTCATGGCGCACTGTTTCACGAGAGTGGCCAAAAATGGTAAAAGCAGTGTTAAAATTTGAAAGGTTTTTTATTTTATTTTTAAAAACACTCTGGCTAAATGATATTTAAAATATCTTCTTTAGATGTTTACCAATTTTAAACTTATAGTGGTTCACATTTAAGGTTTGTGTACAGCATTCGAAATTTATGGGAGAATCCCAAATTTTCTTTTCAGTTATAATACTAAGAATGTAAGTATCTGAATATAACGGCTACCAAAATTTGCAACAGAGTTGTAAGTAATGCCTCTAGTTATAATAACAACACTGTTTATGTTTACAAATAGTTGTGAGACATTGTCAAGTGTTTTTTTTAACAACAAAGAACTTTCCTGGAGAATTAAAAAAAGTACAAATAACACTTTTCCCGCCGTTTTGTTATTTTGTAGCTAAAGCATGTATTTTAATATTTTTAAAGTTCAGCTGCCGATATTATCTGAATTCTTTTTGCGATTGCTTTTTAGTGTCAACCTCGTTGCGGTTTTGTATTATTTTAAACTGTGGCTAGAGATTAAGCAAAACAGATCCTGCGGTGTTATGCATCATGTTAAAGATTTTCTAGAAATCATTTTAAATGATTATTATTAGAAAGGGAACAACAGAAAATAAGGCTTACTCCTTTAAAATTTTTTAGCAATTGGTCTAAATATCATCTAAATATTATTTGAAACTGAGTTAACTGACGTAAATTTCCGTATAAAGTTTTGGTTTAGGACTAAAACTAAATTGTGTTAATACTATATTAGCAAGCAACTACAAGTGGTAGAGGTCAAACGAATGTTTCTTGTGAGGAGGGTTCAATGGGAACAAAACGGAGGCGAGTGGAAGAACTTTTCGCTTATTGCACTAGAGGTGGGTGTGGCGTTTGACAGATTTTTTGAAAATTGGCGTTATGTTACAATATTACCAAGTAGATTCACGTGCAAAATTTCAATCCGATCGGATCGCTAATTTTGAAATAATTACAATTTTAAAATTTGAGTGGTATAGGTGGGCGTGGCACTTTTAAGATTTTTTCAAAACTTCGCTTAAACTCTTATATTCCTAAGAAAAACATTCATGTCAAAATTCACCTTCTTACTCTAGCTGCTTTTATTTTTGGCCACCCGTTGTATGAAATAAGACACAGTGTGGCGCTATGTTGAACAATCATAGTAAATAATGAATTGAGTTCAGAATAGCCATTTTTAGAGATGTTTTTTTATATTTTTACATTTTTGGGTTCCCAAATATAACTTTCAAGTGGCTATTGTTTGTTTAAATTTTTAAACTAATCAAAAGCTCATTTATCTTTATGCGCAATCTTTTTCTCAAGTGTCAAAAATATTTTAGTCTTGCAAAAAAAAAACACATATACCACACTTATGACGGCTGCAAGCATGTCAGGTTGTAAGCAAACCAGTTTGCACATTGCACCATATATTTTTTTTTTTTTTTAATTTGAAAGACTCCAACACTAAAAGAGACTGACCAGATTGTTTGAATACCTTAAAACAGAAACTTAACAACTAACTGTAATTGTTGTAACACAAAAATACTTATAGCATAGCAAATCAAAAAAAAAAAAAAAAAAAAAAAAAAATATTAAAAAAATTCAACCTGAGTTTGAAGCCAAATCTCAGCTCAGCTGTCTTTGTTAATATTTCTTTTATTTTTCCAAACATTTTAAAGCTGTACACAAAAAGAATCGGTTTTAATTCATATGTGGACAACAGTTGTTGTGTTAGTTTTGTTGTTGTTCTTCTTTGTAAGGTTTTTTTTTTCTTAAAGTTAAAGTTTCTATTGTATTTTTTTCCACTCATAAAGTGTTTAGCTTTAATATTATTTATTAACCGCAACAGTCCTTGACCTTAGCGGTTGTTATTATTTATCCATCATCGTAATTATCATTAGCAGCCATTAAGATAAAGTTCATGTGTTCATTAGTACACATGCTTAGATCGTTGCTTGTGTATATGTGTTTGAATGAATGCTCTTATATGTGGGTCTTTTCATGCACACAAGTGAAATCAATGCTTCAAATGCTATGACGTTATCGTTTTTCGGCTTGAAGTTACAGCAAATTATTGTTGTTATTACCTTTATTTCTTACATAGGTTTAGAACGAACAAGTTTTTTTCTGTTCTACAAGATGTAGATATTAAGCGTAATTTATTTATTTTATAGTAAAGGCACCTAACAATAAATTTACGAACAGAATTTTTTTCTTTAATTAGCCAAGACTTTCAACGAGGTCAAAGATTAAAAGTCTACTATTTCAGTCGCTCAATTTAAAACTTAAATAAATTAATTCTTGAGACAAAATCAAAAAATGGGCTACCATATTTCGCTGAATGTCTTAACATAGACAACCGCTTACTTTAAAGGAACATGTATAAGGATTTAGCAAATATTCATGTTAGACTTTAAAATTAAGTTAGTAGGTTCTTACATGCAATTATTAAAGGCACTGGTTGGAATAATTTTTTTCAGTTAATATTAGCTTCGAATACTTTTGATATGACAACTAAAAAAAACTTTTAACAAAACATTCATTAGGAAAATTTAATTCCTTCAATTAAACGGATTTTAACGCTCAATTGACCACATTACTCTTTCAATTTCTAAGCTTTATATCCTTAAGCATATCTCTAACAAACCAGCCTCCATCAACCATATTGTTTAAAATATATATTAATTTTCCTTGTAATTTTCGGCTATCGACAAGTATTTTTTTCTGGTGATTTCTTACTACAAGTGGGTGATTGTTTCTTCCTTATTTTAAGAAAAAAAAGGTCACATATACCATCCCGACTTACTGCAAATCTGCTACATTAAGATAAAGAAAATCCCACAATTACTATAATAGGGTCCAAAAAATCCCAAATTTTGGAGTTTTTTACTCTTTTCCCTTTAGTATAGTCCATTTATGGACTAGAGTTTATTATGTGTCACACCAACATTAATATTGATGTCGTTACGTACAAAGAAGTGTGGGATGATAAATATTATAAGAAAATTGTTTTAAACGTACACATATTCGAGTATATCTAGTCCACACAGAAATATAAAATTTTGATACATTCCTTGAGAAAATTTTTTCTATCACAAAATGCAAAATAAAAAAATGCACTAATTTTGGATTTTTAAATTAAAATCGTCCAGTCTTAAAATTAAAATATATAATCTTCAAAATTTTCTAAAATACTTTGAATTTTGACCTACGACAAAAATTGCTAAGAATTGTGCCCAATATTTGAAAAAAAAAACTGTACCAGTGTATAAAAAAATCCAAAAACTTTATTTTAAAATGCTTATAACTCGATCATTTTAAAATAAAGTTTTTAAAATCAGACTACAATTTAAAATGTCAAGCACTAGTAAAATTTTCATGTGTGAGGTATCCATCTTTGAGACCACATAGCGCTTGTTCTGGACAGTGGATGGTACCCAGCTTTAAAACTTAAACTCATATGCTACTCTGCTATGCCTCCAATTTTGGATCAATCGGCCTAGCCATTTGCATTTGGCAATATATAATAATTTTTCCACTCCATGTTTAAATTTGCTTTAAATAACCAGAGTTGCCTTCGATAAACCGTTTTCCTAGTGTTTGTCACATCCTTGATCGACTCAACGTTCAACACATTAAAAAAAGAGCTAAAACATCCTTTCTTCCCGTCTTAAGCTTGCCTGACCTGTATTAACTCAAATACTTCCTAATGTCTTTACATCCATTGGGGTATTTTGCCAAAATTCCCTATAGTCTGGATTTATTTCTTACCTATTCACCATTGGTCATCATCATTGGTCGTATTGTTATGATGTCTTTGGTTCTCAAATAGAGACAAGGGAAACATCTACTTCATAAACCTTAAAATTAATTTAAACAAAACAAAAATATAAAAACATACATTACGAGTACAGTTTTTTGACAAACTGTTTGATTGGTATATGTATGTATGTATATGTACTTACCTACATTAATTAAGTTCATATAAAACAGAGAAAACGAATTTCTTAATTTAAGCGCAGATAAATCACTTATAAAAAGCATATTATTTTACTTCTTGTCAAATAATTCATGAATTATATTCTACCGCTGAGGCTTCTCGTAAAAAATCGTTTTAATTTGTATAAAATTAATCAAGACTATTTTGATTTCAGATGCATATCTTACCAATATAAGCCACAAGCAGTCTACGAAATTGTTTGAATTTGCCACTGCAACTTTTTATTATTATAAAATAAATCTTGCGAAAAAACCGACTTCAAAACAGATTTCATTAGACTATATAAAACGGTTTAGAAATATGGCCACATAAATCAAATTACAATAACTATTGTGACCCTTTATATTTTATCTTCAAACTTTTTACTTGTTATAAAAGTCTTAGCAGTACAGCTCCTTGTTAATTTAACCGTTTGTCTACAACTGTTCAACAGTTTGGCTATATACATTAAATTAGAGGCACCCTTTAATTTTCATATTAAAATTTTATACTTGCCGTTGTAGTAGACGTTGTATTCTTTGTCAATTTTAACAGTTTGTCTATAAG
This sequence comes from Gymnosoma rotundatum, assembly GCA_916610165.2. Lineage (NCBI taxonomy): Eukaryota > Metazoa > Arthropoda > Insecta > Diptera > Tachinidae > Gymnosoma > Gymnosoma rotundatum. The sequence continues at coordinate 83,115,117 of OU744336.1, forward strand.
GGTTTAACTGTTTGGCCATATACGTAAAATTTCATCCACTATCGTCCACCCTTTCATTTATAATATAAAACATTTATACTGCTTCTTTTACCAGAGAAAGCAGTGGACATTATGTCTAGTTTTTAAGTGATTGTATATAACGGTTAAAAGATACGGCCATATAAGTCAAATAACATTAATTTTGGGCACACCCTATAATTCTAAATTCAATATAGGTCCCTTGTAACTTTCAGCTGTTTATTATAACGGTTCAAAAGTTTTGCCACATACATACTCTAATATCAACCCTTTTATTTCCAAATCTTATGCTTGCTATTATAGCAAAGTCAGAAATACCAGTTCTTAGTAAATTTCAAGCGTCTGTCTACTACTGTTCAAGAGAATGGCCGAATACATAAAGTTAAATGAATATTGGGGTACCCTTTAATTTATAATTTTGAATATTAATACTTGTTACTATAAAGTTTAAAATAATCGACATTTTGTCAAATTTGCAAATGTTTGATTATAACGCTTCAAAAGATGGGCCCATATTGGTCAATTTACATCAATTATGGGAACACCCTTTAATTTTTAAATTTAAATTATAAGCTTGTTGATATAGCCGGCTAAGCAGTACAAGTCCCTGGTAAGTTTCAGCTGTCTGTCTATAACGTTTCAAAAGTTTAATTTCTAATGCCAAACTTTATACTTTTTGTTATAGCGGGCAGGTTCTTTGTAAATTTCAATCGTTTGTCTACAACTCTTCAAAAGCATGGCCATATGCATCCAATTTAATAAACAATTGGGTCACTCTTTAATTTATTATTTTGAATATTTGCAAGCGTTTGTCTATAACGGTACAAAAGACAGGTCCGTATAGGTCAATTTACGTCACCTATGGGGATACCCTTTAATTTTTAGATTTATTTTTGCATTATTTTTTGTCATTGTGAGATATACGGTCCAAAATACACGTAAAAAACATATTGTATGGGGACACCATTTAATTTTTAAACTATGTAATGTTTTTACGGATTATAAGGAAAATCAAAACCGATCCGGTAATGACTAAGTTATTTAGGCACATATATAAAAAAGCAACATTCAATCGAATTAATAACCTTCTTCTTTTTGTGAGTTCGGTTAAAAACAAAAATAAAAATTTAGTGAAGTCATTTTTCTATTGTATTTTAATATTAACAAATGGATAGAAAATAAATACATTTATAAGTAAAGCTGATAAATAAAGCTAAATATGTTAACTTAGGTTTGCTGGCCACATTGTTTGTGACCAGGGGTGCCAGATGATTTAGATGAGAAAAATTGGCTTTATCGGCAATTTAATAAAAAAAAATCGGCAATTCAAAAATACTCATTATAAATACAAATAAAAATTTTTTATTAAAAAAAAGTAATGGTATATGGTGGAAACAATCCAATTTCCATATCAATTTTTACCATTAGAGTGACCATAAGCAGATTTACAAAACATCACGTAAGTTTCATTTTCTTGGAACCTCTTGGTTTGGAGCCAGGAGACTGATTCATACGGTATCTTTTACCCTTCTTGTTATCAAATATTTTGTTGGAATAAAATTCTGCTGCATCATTCGTTGTACGTTGTACGCTGCACTGTTCAATCAATACATAATAATGATCAGACTTGCTTAACCTTCGCTTTTATGGTATCTACCGAGGTAGATATTTTGATTTCTAGTCTTTAATAATTTTCATATTTTTCATCAAATGTCAAATTGCTTTCAGCTCAGTTATCAAAATTTGCCTAATTTTTAGAAAATTACAAAATAAAAAATTTTATAGTAAAATTGCGGAAGTTTTTTTATATTTTGTGTTTTTGTGTATGCGGTAGATACATTACCCTGGTAGATACATTAAATTTTATGAAAACTTATATTGTTTTGATACTTAATTAGCAAATTATTTCTCGTAAGTTGAATTTTTGAGAGCTACAGTCCTTGTAGCAGTTTCGGCACTTAATTTGAAGCATTTTGTCCTAGTAGCTCTTCTCCTTTTTGAGTCGTGGCTTAGTATTTGATTAAAAGTCATCGTCATTGCTGCTTGCAAAGATTGGTTGAGTATATATCGTTTGTTATTCTTTAGATTTCCAAAAATAGTCATTTTCTATTTTATAAGTTCTTTAAGCAACGAACGATAGCGAAGTAAAAAGTTATCTACCGTCACATTACGTGCAGAATTTTTGTAAGGAGCAACTAAATTCTTCACGAGGCGTTTACGTCTCTACAATTAGCTCTTTTTCCGATGTATATTTTTTCGATTTGGGGATATGTATTTTGTGAATCGCAAGCCCACCAAATTTGTATACCACACTTTGCTGGAGTGAAAGGCATATATTTAGTGAACTTTGTGCTAAATGGTTATCGACATTTAGCTGCTCTTCAACAGTTATACATTCATAAGGTCGAAAATGAGTTTTTAAATTTGAGTTTATCATTTTAAATTTATCTCTTATTGGACTAGCAAGCAACTCTTGTCATATGATTGTCGAAACAAATAAAACGTAAAAGCTATTGGAAACGATTGATAGACATTGTCAAATGATAAAGGGGATAAGCATTCTGCTTTCAAAGCTCACTTAACTTTTCCTTTGATGATTTTTTTGAGCCCATCACAAGCAAAATTCCTAGGAAGGTTGTGAACTACATGCCTGTAAATTTAGTCCATGGCAGAGGGTGTTTGTCAGGAGTGTGGCATTCCAATGATTAAAGAAGTCTTCAGCATTCTTGTTTGACCGTCTTTGCTCTCTTTGCGGAGAGCTCATAATGGAAAAAAAAGATGTATCCACTGGTGATTAGTTTTTTGTAATTGTTGTAGGCCCCATTCCAGATGAGTCATAAATAATATTGTGGGCTCGTTGACGAATAAAAGTATTAGTGTTCTTATACCATTTGCTTCCATCTTTGCTAGTAAAAGAGTTATTGTTTGTGTTAAAAACTGCTTCTTTATTATCAGTTATATCACTATCGGATTCGATTTCACTATTGAGCTCAATACTATATATACCATATAAATGCTGCACTAATTGTTATTATAATATTAGACATTTCGATAAAAAAAACTTTACATACATAAAAATTCATACACAAATTTAATGTAAAAATTCCTTATCTACCCAGGTAGATACCATGAGTTCACATACAAAAACATCTTCATAAAAGCGAAGGTTAAGCAATTATACTTTTTCATTTGTTAAAAATGAATTACTTTATACCAAAAATTTGTGATCCATCATTTTAGTATTATTTGACGATTTAAAGCAACTTATAAAATCAATTTTTTAATATTCTTAGCCAAAAGCATTTTTATAAATGATTCCTTTTTATAATATCATGAAAATTACATTAAAATACTTTAGTTTAAGCAATGTGCCATGAAGTTATTGATCAGCTCGTTTTTTTATGAGTTTTATTATTAAGGATACAATTTTCTAGGGAACAACGAACTTATTAACGATACTTTTAATTTTTTTTAATTTCACAAGTATTCTAGTGATGCCCGAAAATAAAATTTTATTCTAAGCAAAGTTGCAGTGTTTTAAGAGTTCTTTGAAAAAATCGGTATTTTTGGAGCAAAAATCGGGAAATCGGCATTTTGATAATTCTGGTGTAAAAAAAAACGGCAAACTGCCGATAAATCGGAAAATATGGCAAGACTGTTTGTAACATTATTAGGAGAAAAAAATATCACTATTTTAATTTGCTTATCTGTTTAGTTAAATGAGTTAAGCATTGAAGTCGTTAATAAACTTTTCTGTAATATATGGAATTAATAATGTGTTTCAAATATATTTTTCAGGTTTCTTTAATATGTTTCTAACACGCTATTTGTTAATCACTTTAAAACCTAACAGAAAACAAAGAACCATACAAATTGCAACTTTTGAGCATAAATGTGTTTAAACACTTATTTGTCATATTGAGGCTCCTCACATCCGCCGTTACTTCATAAGTATTTATTAATTATTTTTTAATAACTTGAGATTTTTTGCACGATCTAACTCATTGTGCTTTTGCGTTTTTCAATCCAACTAATGATATCATCGTAAATGGCTTATATCGGTTTCAGAATTTTATTATTATTTTTAATTAGTTGGAGAATTAAAAAAAATATCATGACACTGAATCAAACTTAATGATGAGAGGTTAAAACGCAAATTTGCCTTTGCAACATGTGTGTACTTTTTTTATTTTGTACAAAAATCATGAAATAAAAATAAAACAAAACAGTTGGGCGCAAAAATAAAACATAAATGTATAAAATTGTTATGATTGACATTTTACAGACAAATTAATTAAATATATTATAGAGTTGAAAATAATTTGAGCTCCTTTTTAGCAATTAGAAAATAACAATAATCACATTTTGTGTTTAAAAATTGATGAAATTTTAATCAGTTTTTAAAAAATTCTAGATAAGGGTGCTGTCACCAACAAAGAAAGGAATTAAGAAAAAATTGTCGAAATCTTTTCGGCAAAACAAAAAAGTTACAAAAATAATCAGTGTTTAAATTATTCCTAATGATTTAAAAAAGATAGAATGCTCGAGAAAGTAACTGTTATTGCAATTGTAGGTTACGCTTTATTATTATCATTTTAATAATTATTCACTTTTATTCTGTTTGGTGATCTTCACATCGTCGTGAATTTCGATTCAACATCACTTTATAGCAACGTCACATCAATTTTGTATTGCTTGGCAATTTTACGACGAGGTTGACAGTTTATCGATCGATAACTTTAATATACTAGAAAACAAACATCATTAGTTTAAGAATTTATTTATTTATAGATTACTCCTATTAAACGATATAACGAAGATAATGAAGCAAACTTTTAATAGCAATTTTTAACAATTTAATTCAATTGTTTCCCAACCATATAAAAGAACTAGAATTTCAGTTCGATTAATGTTTATTTCGCCTTTCTTCTTGTACTTCTTTTTAATGTTAACCTCTATTTTTATACCCTTCACAACAGGTGAAAAAAGGGCATACCTAAGTTTGTCATTCCGTTTGTTATTTCTACAATATCTCTTTCCGACCCACAAAGTATATATTCTGAGCTCCTTTGCTCAGATTTGCTTAGTGTACAAGTAGCAATACAATTAGTCTTTTCTAAGTAGAAAAGACAGCCACCACAATTACACTAGCTGGCAAAATCCCCAAGCAAAACTTATAATTTTCAATGTTTTTTAATAGAAAAATGGTAGGAAAGAAACGCTTATGCAAATTTTATATACATGTTGCTATACATACTTATATGGTGAAAGGTATATAAGATTCGGCATAGCCGAATATAGCACTGTTACTTGTTTATCATTAATATACCTGAGGAATATGTTCCACTGAAAATATTGAACCTGAATTTCTTAGCATTCTGGCTTGGTCATTTCTATGCGCTTGAAGCAGACTTTTTACTGACTTTCTAGGATGATCCTTTTCTCTAGCAGTTTTCGTCCATGTTCTGACAAACTCGTTTTTTTAAACAAAATACTGGAAATAGTTGAGCATGCTTTTGCAGATTTAAAAAAAAAACAAAAATTAAAATCAAACTTCATAATCATGGGTACTGTAAACTATAGTCGCTATAAATCAAAGAAAAAGGCATCCGAATGTCAAAATAATATATTTTGATTTTATACGTTTCTAGCAAGATACGTATTATTTTTTTTAAGACAATGAGTTTGATGTGTGCCTGTCATTAAAAGAATTTCACATAAATAAAAATTTGATTTTTGAAATATTAATGCCTCTGGTTGCTACTGATAATATTTATCCTTTTAATGAACGGTTGTTGTTGTTTGACTCCATCAGAATTTATTCATGAGGCATTTTGATGAAAGATCTATAAAAAATGATTGTGTTAATGTTGTAGAGGCAAACCAGCATTTTTTTTTTTTTTTTGTTTATGCAACTGATGCATATTTAATGAAATCAATCGATCAAACGGTAGTTTTTTTATGAACCAAATAAACACACAAAACACATACATATAAATATACACACATCCATACTTAGCTGTTACAATTTTTATCTATAGATCACAATGCTTTTTTATTTTATTTTTTTTTTGTTTTTTTTTTTTTAATTTTAAAACACATTGATGTCAAAAAAAACACATCTGCTTTGCTAATGCTCTGGATACCAGATTAGTTAGTTATTAGAAAAAGAAACGAAGCGGAGTAATTGAAAAAATAGGTCCAGAGATACACAAAACATGATTATACAATTCAAGCACACAAAAGCTACCGAACATTGAAATTTAAAAAGTAACAGCAAAAGTAATTTTAAATAATTTATGTAAAAAACTTTTCGACCATTTTCAAACAAATTTGTTTAAAAAAAAATATTCAGACAGTCTTTTTATGGAAAATTTTTTAACACTTTTCTACCGTAAGATTTAAGCTGCTTTCAATTAAAAACTTTACATAGAACTAAAAACAGTTTTCTGTTGTAAACTTTTAGACAATTTTTAAGGTTTCTTAAGAAAATTTCTTTTAACAATTTCGATCAGTTTTTGTTGAACATTTTATTCCTTCAATTTTATACCATTCACCACAAAAAGTGGAAAGAGGGTATAACTTAGTTTGTCATTCCGTTTGTAACTACTACAATATCCATTTCCGACCCCATTAAGTAAATATATTCTGAATTTTTATGCATACCGAAGTCTATTGAGTGATGTCCGTCTGTCCGTCATATTAAAATACGCAAATCGATCAGAAATAGTGTTGAAAGAGGTGGTATTGGAAATCAGCCAGATCACTGCATGTTCTTAGACGCAGCGGGCTAAACACCACGCCTACCTCTAATTTTTCCATATTATTTGGAACAATGAAGAAAATCCGATCAAAAAACCAAATACATGGGGCGATGAAGAAATAAAAAAAATAACAAAAAAACATCTAGTGAAAAACTGGCGCTCGCCCATATTCTCCGAGTTACGGGGCTCTGCAATTTTCAAAATTTTTAAACTATCAATATGGGTATCATTTTAATGCTTTTGAGCAGATCTTATAGAAAAAACCAAAATTTTTTAAAATTGCTTAACTCTTTAAACGCCGATGACATTTTTGTGTAAAATTATATATACGTAGAACGTAATATTCTTTTCTTATTTTTTATTCTCTGTCACCCCAATATTTGCTTTTTTGTTTATAGTTACTTCATTTAACTAGAATTACATGATAGTGAAAGGTATATGAGATTCATTATTATATAAATCCGTCCGAAAATAAATAACTTATTACTAAATGAATTTATAAATTTTTAATTTTCACAATATTTTTAGATAATTTTTTCATGATTTATCTTATCATATCAGTGAGTATCACTTTTTATAAATATTCACTTTCTCAAAATTATCTATAAGAAATTAATTGGACAATAGACACTTATTTTTAATTATTATTTTTTCTTTTGCATCTTCTGAAGACATATATCTCTTTTCATTATCTCAAGTTCTGTTTCACTTCCTTACAGTTTAAGTTAACTTGTAGGTAGCTCCCTGTCACTCTTTACTGCCTGTAAATGGTTTGCTGCTATTTTAAGCGGTTTTATTTCCAATTACACTCGTACCTTTATTAACATAATCTTCATGAGAAATATGTTGTTAAAAGCTTGAACAATCTTATTGTAGATTCTAATCTGCTTAAAAATGGTTAACTTAAATAATATTTGAAAGATATGCTTTTTGTTAAGTATAAAAGCTTAAAGTATTAGACAAACGTTAAGTATATAAATCTCCTAATATTGTTTTGTCAAACGCTTTGTAAAAAATGTCAATCATGAAGCAAACACGTAAAGAAAAAATATGGTTGAGGTATCCATAATCTGAGAGCAACATACTATGGTTGCATTATATGGTTGCTAACAAAACATAGTATTGTTACATTTGCAACCATATTGTTGTCCAAAGTATAAACATAATTATGTTCAAATATAAACATTAAATGGTTAAATTAAAATATAATAATATGGCTGAAAATGTCATGTTATATAAGTAAATTATAATATAGTCTCCTAGGTGAAAAATTTTCCTGATATAAAAAACCTATTATTGTTTTATTCATTAACGATTTGTCATAAAAATTATTTAAAAACATAAACCCTTATATCGTAGAATACAAGAATCAGTTATTAAAAAATATTGTTTATAAGCCCAAATAAATGATATCACAATTATGGTTCAAACACAAAAATAAAGATTTATATGCTTACAATACATATATATTTACTTCAACTTTTTTTAAATGTTTTGGTTCCATTTTTATTTGTTTTCATATCTTGCATTTTATTTTTGATTATTTATTTTGTACACAAATTTTAATTTTTTTCATTTTCTTTAACAGAAAAAATTACTAAACTGTCAAGAACTAGAACAAAATATTTTTTAGCGCAAACATTATTCTGTTGATTTTAACCATACTTTGATTAATAATAGTATATTATGATTAAATACTTTATATTATTTTTAATAAATTATAAAACTTTGGTTGTGGTTGAAATTTTTTTAAGTTAAAACCAACCATGTTGCATTTTTTGTGCACAGTAACCATATAATCGTTAAAAGTTAAAAAAAAATGTTTATCGTGACTAAAGTTTTGTTGAAAACAACTATAATTGGTTCGCTGCAACCATACATTGTTACAAAGAACATACTATGGTTATTGTGACCATATCACAACCATGTTTTTTTTCTGCGTGAAGTAACGCAATAAATGGAATTTCCCAAAGAACGTGTCAGAGGCAATAAAAGCCAGGTAGGTGGAGATGTAAGGCAATTGTCTCAGTTTACGCAATGGTCCAATTGTACTATTTATACTTTAAGTGCTTAAGAGCTTTTGTGTTTAGTAGATACACTCATTTAAACCTTGTTTTAACATTATATAATATTTTTCTTTGCCATTTTAGTACTAAAAGAATCACATTACATTGTGTTTTTGTGATTTGAAAAATTAATTTTTTAATTATTTTAGTGTGTGCAGAAAAGATTCAAGTTGAAAAATCTTGCAAAAATACCTGACAGAATTGCCCACATTTATGCGTTTAGCATTTGTCACGTTAAAATGAAAACAAGATATAATTTTTATATTTGCGAACATTATTTTTTATCACGTGGGTTTTCTTGTTAAAAAATTGTAATAAACACATATATAAGGGAATTGAAGGGGGAGATGTTAAGCATTCCAGAGAGTTGCAAATAAAAAATAATTTTAAGCGGAATTCTCAAAAGAAGTGCGAGAAAAATTAATCTGGAATACAAATTTTTAACAACAAAATTTCGATTGGCTCATTTAGTGCCTTTGCAAAGTTGATTTCAACACTAAAACGGACGGACAAAGGGACGGATAGACATATTGTAGAAATAACAAACGGAATGACCCTTTTTCCAACTTTTTGTGGTGAAAGGTATAAAAATGCATTCATTAGCAGCATTGTTATTATAATTACTAATAAAGCAATTTTGTTAATGTGTATTTATTTAGAATTCTGTTTATTCTAGGAAATATTATATTTACAGATTGGTCCCATTCTTAAAAAAAATAATAATAATAATAAAGTAAAAACTAATGGGTATGTTTCACTATGTGCCCTTGTAACAAGAGGCAACAAAAAAAAACTTAGAACAAGCACGTGTTAAAGAAAAGTTTTGGCGCTTATGCAATATAAGAGATAGTAAATGAACTTCTTATTAGGTGAGATAATAAAAATGTAATTATTTAATAGAACACGAAGAAGTAGATAAACTACGATAACAAAGAATTGTTGTTGTCATAATAATTTTTGTTAACTGCAATAGAATTGTTAAAAGTATAAATGTATATTTGTTGTTTTTATTACTATAACGTCTTGTTTGGTTATTTTTTGTTCTAGCCAACTGTCAGTAAGTTCGCAATAAAGGGAACCATTTGCTGCTGCTCCTTTTTAGATTTGTTTATTTTATTTTAATATTAGTTTCAAGCTTAATGAATGTGAAGTCTCTTCATAAAGCTATATTGAGTTGTTTTTGGATACAAAAAGCTAATTACTTTATTTATACCATCTATAAAAAGTGTCGTTTGAAGTTTACTGTGAAAAATTTAGCTATCCACAGATAATTTTACATTTTATTTCATATCTTTTAAACAGACATTAATTATTAGTTAAACTATTTTATTATATATAATAGGAAGTATTTTTGTTAGTATTAAGTTCATTTAATTTTTAATACTAAATAAATTTAAAAAAGAAATATGTTTAAACGAAATGTAAAGTTTTACAAATATTATCAAAAATTAATTCCCATAATGTCTCTCTCTACTGCATGAATGTGCCCACCAAAAATTGTTTTTGCATTCTTTATTCAAATTTACATGTTGCTGCTACCAACCTTCGCGTTGGTTAGCAAAATTCCACTATGTAGAGTAAATTGATATGACGTTTGCTGATGACGAAGGTTGTGATCCAGAAATAATATTTGATTATTAAATTTTTAATTTAGTGAAGGCAGTAAGCAAATCGGTTGACTCCAGGTTCAAAGATAAATAATAAAATGGCTATTTGCTTCAAAAACAACCGCCATTGCATTAGCAGCAAAGGTAGTGTTCAATTAAAATTAAAAAATAGAAAGTGAAGCGTCTCTGTCTATCTCTCTCTATCTTTCTTCTTTCACAAGCTGTCTTATCATCTCCTCTATCACTTTCCTAAACCGAATAGGTATTGTTGCCTTTAAAAAACGAAAATAATCATTTTTCTTTTTTAGAGCCACTATTACAACTTGCCGTTAGTAAAGTGCACGTTCTTGTATGACCGATAAATGTTTTGAGTTATAAGAACTTTACTTATTATTTTGTTTATCTATTAAATATTATTGTTAACAATAATTACGTTAAACAAGTAACACTTAAATGTATAACCACATGCACATATAAATCGACTTAAAAAATTCTTTCCTACCATTAAGTTTTTTTAAAAAACGGTTCAAAAATATTAAGTTACGCTACGGTTGTTGTACCCGCTAAGTAAAAATGTTGCTGTATCAGATCATAGTTTAATTGTCATGATAAGTAGTAGGAAGTGAAAACGTAGTAAACACAACCAATCGCGGAAACAAAAACCAAATTTAAAAAATATGGAAAGAGGACCGATCTTGCTGTTTTAAATAGCAAAGTTGTTCGAAACTATCTCTGATCGATGGCCTTATCCAGCGCCTTAGTAAAGTTGATTTCAACGCTAATACGGACGGACGGACAAAGGGACATTGCTCATTCGACTTCGCTATGTATAAGAACTCTGAATATATATTCCTAATGGTGTCGAAAATGGATATTGTAGAAATTACAACCGGGTTGACAAACTCAAATATACCTTTTAACACCTGCGGTAAAGGGTATATAAATGGAAGTTTTAATAATGCAAAGCCATTTATCGAGCAAACAAAATCCTGCTTTTAACTATGGGCAAGTTATAATAACGGCCCTTTGTTGTTCAATTCACAACCAATTGTATCAAATACAAGCTGAGTAATTGTAAGCACGCTGTTGTGAGTTTTCATTGTTAAGCTTTTAAAGGCGTCAAAGTTTTTTTTTTTTTTAATAAAAGCAATTAAATCAAAATGAAAATTTATTATTCGGAATCTTTTAAAATTTAATTAATTTACTTTATTCGTGCTTGATTCCTTCAAATATAAATATTTCATGATATTCTCATATAATATTTATTATTTTAAACTAAACTACAAAATGAAATGTATTACTGCGGGGAAAGCATATACATATGGCCATTTCACTATTGCTCAAATATCTCATCAGTGGATTTTAGACAAATTTTGTACAGAAAACTTTTTTTTGGGTAAAATCCACTGATGAGCTATTTGAGCAGTAGTGAAATGGCCATATGGATATGCTTTCCCCGCAGTAATACATTTCATTTTGTAGTTTAGTTTAAAGTAATAAATATTATATGAGAATATCATGAAATATTTATATTTGAAGGAATCAAGCACGAATAAAATAAATTAATTAAAAGCAATTAAATTTTAAGAGAAAGTAAAATTAAAAAAAAACTCCAAAATATGTATAGAAAAATGAGAAAAAATTTTCCGTCTACGAATTTAAGTACACATTTGAAAAAAAAAGTTGTAAGTGTTGTAGAAAATAATTACATGGAAATAACAAATAAAATGCTTACGACTTAGCATGCTAACAAAATGTTATATATTGAATAAATAAAATTAGAAATAAAAAATTACTTGATGTTAAGGCTGAATAACAATTATTTGCTTTTTTTTTAATAAGTTTCGTATTTTTGTTCCTGTTCGCAAATAAATTACATCTTAAATATCAAGGTAAAAATATCAAGGAAAAGGTATGCAATTTATGGTAGTTAAAAGTTGATTAAAACCCACTTCACATGTTTTAAATAGGGGAATTGAACACAACATCATTTCTGTCGTACAAAGAACAGCGTCAAATTAAAGTTTTTCCTTTACCATTATTTGCTTTAATTCCAATATAATTTACTAAATTATTTTAATTTATATTATATTATTCGTTGTCTAGTCCAATTTGAACATTAACACTGGAAAACAAATGAAAACAAATTAAAACACAAATTGTTTAACAATTTAAATAGAAAATTTGTTCAAATTCGGAAAACAAACGATTATGGGGGATCAATTAAAGTGTTTAACAAAGCAGCCAGCCAGCCAGCCTGCTCTGCCAATATACAGCCTCATATTGTACAAAACATACCGGCCAGCATCCGCAAACAATGCGTTTTTATCTTGTCTTTACTAGTGCTGTGTACTGTTCCACCACACAAGTAACACTTTCGCTTCACAAAAATGTTTTTAAACAATGATTTTTTAGCCATTTCTGTTGAATTCAGTGTTTCTGAAAGAAGCAAAAAGGAAAAGAATTCATTGAAAAACTACAGTGCCAACAGAAATTTGTGTTTATGAGGTTGTTAGTGTCGTCGTTGTTTTAAATAACAACAATAGCGTTTATGTGAACAAAACACTGTCTTGCAATTGTGCAATAACGATTTGCAAAAATGGTCATTTGAACACGGCCATTATTGGTCAATTGCATTAAAAACCTTACGCTTTTGTTTCCCTGAAACACACACTCAAAATCGATTTTATATAAAAGCGATCGAATGTACACAAAATAAAACGCATAGACAATGCGACAAATAGACGCATTGTCAATGTAAGTTTGCTTTTTTTGTTGTCATGATTTAACCCTTAAAGAAAAATCAATGGTTTTTGTCGGTAGGATAGCATAAGTCCTATTCTATATATCTCCAAAGTGGTCATTTATATTCCCAAGAAATTTCGCTGAAAAACCACTTTTGTTAAAGTTAATTTTTTCAGTTCTCAAAATTATTTCAGAAATAAGAATTATAGGGACTTACTAACGATCCTTTAAATTAGCATATGCATTACGGATATAAATTTTTAACGATTTTTTAAAATATCAAAATTGGCATAGCAGACTCCAAAAGAGCATTACAACTACAAGGAAACGTATATTTTCTTTTTTCCCTAAGATCAAAAAAGTTCACACACCAACTGCGATGAAGTTTTAAAATTTTTAAAATAATTTCGTACACATCTGTTTAGAATAACCAATTATTACATTAACTTTTTGAGAAAAATTACAAAAGATTATGATTCCATGTATGACCGAAGTGGTCATTTATCTTCTCAAGGGTGTAGTATACGTGTTATTCTATATTTATCCAAAATAGTCACTTATCCTTAAAAAATAATGATGTCTTTTTTTAATTCAATTTAATGTTTTTATAAACATTTTCAAATATTATACTATTAAAGTTCCGTAATATATCCTCCGAAGCATAATATCCCTTGAACAAACATTTCCATATTGTTTTTATATGGTCTTGTGTCATTTTACTTAATTTTTTTTCCACAGTAAAGCAAGCCAAAATTCAATGACTGTTAAGTGGTTAACCGTGCACTGTGAAGTGTAAAAATGGCAATGTTAAAAAATGATTTTTGTCTGTGCTAGTTAAATTTATTTTAACACACAAATTAGACAGAGTTTATTTCCTTTCCTAAAAAAGCCTCAAGCGTTTATGGCAGATAAAACAACATTTGATTTTTCGATTATATAAGACTTTCAGTAATAATGGAAACAGTCTCTTTTATACCTCTTCTCTGTTTAATTTATTATAACAGAGAATAACGACTGATGCTTTATTCCAGTGAAAATAATTATCGTCTTTTCCACTCTAATGCTTAAATAATAGTATATTATATTATTATTATTAAAATTTAATGAAAGCGTACCAAAAACATCTTGTTCCAGCATCTTTCCGAGCATGAATCACGGACAATTTACAAGTTTGTGTTTTATTCTGTTTGCAAAATTTTATAATTCGATCTTCAGGCCTGCTAAGTATTCATAAATTATGTTTTGTTACTTATTCTGTTGTGTATTCTGTGATAATCTACAACACTTTGTTATCTTGCCGTTGCACGCTCTCTTTCACCAGACGGTCTAGTTCAAGCCTAGGAATATGGCAACTATGCAAGCTTTTGATTTTCTGCTTAATTATAAGTTTCAAATATAAGATTTAAAAAGTGTGTTGTGACACTTATGTTAATTAATTTGTATATGCTCTTAGTTAAATTATCACTTTACTTTGTTGTAATAAAATATTAGGAGTCCTACAGCCACAGCATCTTTGTTTATGAGGTGTACGATAGACTATAAATAAATTAATTGGCGGTGATTCAACTGACCAATGCGTTTTTCGATTTCGTAGCACGTGTTCTCAATGCGACTGCCTTTCTTTCCTTTTTACGTTGTTACTCAACTTTTTAATAAACGAGTCATATATTTGGTTTACTTAAAACAAGAGAAGTTCAGTTTCAGGCATGACCATAAATATAATTGCCCTATTCACAAGCCCCCTAGTACGTGCTAAGTGCTAACAAACTACAACGGTGCTAGCTGTGTTGTTGGTAATTTTTATGCAAACATGCGATACAACATTTAGTACTTTTTTTCATATGTTTTTCAAACGTTGTATTTGTTTAAATGTTTTATGTTTAAATGAATTATTATTTTTGTGTTCATGTGTGAATTATATTAAATTAAATTGAATTAAAAGATATTTTTATTTATTTTATTTATTTAATTTATTGATTTGACTAGTTTATTAGAAAGTTGAAGTTGAAAGTTGCCAATATAAAAACTGCTCTTTAAAATTTAATATTGCTTTAATGACTCGATTTCTAATATTTTATATGGTACCGCCATCACCTATACCAAAAAGAGATGCTACCTTACGAACACAAGCACCATTTCCTGAAGATCCCAAGCAGTAAAGTACAATTTTAAGCTGCAAGTCAATGCGTAGTTGGAGCCTTTCGCCAATTGTGTGAAAAACATCGTCGTTTTTTATAAGGTTGAATATATAGGCAAATTCCTCTGGCCGTAGTCGTATCATGTGAAGAAATGTGTTTTCATCAAAATATCTTAAAACCCGATTATGCCATAACGATGATTTTGGTAGCCCTAAATGTATAATTCTGCGACTGGAGAGCAAGAACATTAGGTTCATCCTAAAAATGTCTTGAATTTCATCCTCACACAAAAAATTTATTAATTTACTTTTTTCTGTTTTCTCCCCCATTTGGCTTCTAAATAACAAATGACGAATAGCACTTTTCTTCTTCTTATTTACTTTTTGACGTATGAAGTACAATGTACAATGGCACACTGATACAATGGTTGTTCACAAAGAAGTAAACAAAAGGTAGTATGCAATACTACCTACACCTTAGCAGAGCTTGTGAATACGGCAAATATCTTTCTCTTTACTAGATCCCAACCTGTGTTTGAACAGCATTTAATTAATTTATAAATTAGTCGTAAAATCTTAGCACACTGGAATAATATAAATCTAGTTTTACTATACTTAAGTGCTAATCCAGCTAAAATTATTTATTATTAATATGGTGATCGTTGAGGGGCCTGCGGAAGAAAATTTTCAGGCTTTGTAGGGTTTGAGTTATAATCGAGCGATTGTTTTATTATATAGTTCAGGAACATTATTAATATTCTTCTTTATATTATGAGAAGAGATCTAGAAAGGTATTAAATAATAATAATTTTCCATAAACTTAAAATCCACTTGTAGGTTGGGAATCTGTATGTATCGTGAGGTCTGATACTCGTTAAGCATTAAAAGGAGACTTGTCAACATTTAAAGTCTCGGTTATTTGCAATAGCTACAATTAAATGGTCTAGATGATCAGTTCAAGGCTCCTCTGTGAAAATGATGACGTGTAACTGCAACCATATAGCTTTCACCTACATTTCAGCCTATTTAGATGGTTGTGATGAAGAATAAGGCCAACATTCATAAATTTTTTTTATGCAGCCGATTTTTAAAATTTTAATGAAAAATATTTTCAGTAAAAACAAAACAGAGTTCGATAACAACAACTTGAAAGCCCCAGTATTTGTGTTTTTTACACTATTGCCAATAAATATAGATCCATTATTCTTCTTTTGCTATGGCTTTAGTATCGAATTAAATTTCGCTTCGAAAGTAATACGTAATTTTTTTTTGGATACACGATTTGACAACAAAATTGTTTCCTAAATTTTTATTATAAAAGGATAAACAAATATTTTCAAGCGTTATTTCTGTTTAAATTAGAAGATACTAAGAGATTCATTCAGAGAATCACTACATCCTTCGCCAATATTCATCCTAGTAATATATAGTGCTCTATTAATACAACAAGTTGGAAACTTTTATTAGAAAAAGTGACAGAAATCACTTGAATTACTAAACATATGTGATAAAATGAAATGTTTACATAACTCTTAGGGTTAATCATATTTTTTGTTTGGTTGTTTGTTTTGATTTTAACAAAACTATTGTTATTAAGTAACGAATAAAAATTAATGTTAAGGAAAATGTTTAAAGGCTACTTTAAAATTAACGTACAATTTAAATAAAATAGAAGACACAGTTTTATCTCAATATAATTATTTTATAATGACTCATAAAGTGCAAATTGATTTCGTAGCCTTTCTGTATTTATCCACAAGTATTCTCGAACTTTTATTGTTTCACAACTGAATATACTCTCAATGCAGACGGATAATTGTATATTTGTTGGCATAAACATTTATCAATTACAACGATATCGGTTTAGACCATTCTGTGTGCTAATTCTGATCATCATTACAAACAGTAATCGAAGAAGTTAAACTAAACAACGGCAGTATTTAAATTTATAATTTTTTCCTTTTTTTTTAATGTCGTGCTTTTTTTATTCGGATTAAATTTTTTAAATCACCAATATTGAATATTGAAGGTTAAAGCGCATCTCGATGGCCATTTACTTTATTGCTTGGACAAAAATCTTTAGTTTATTTAAAATATTTGCGCGAAGTTTCCTGAAGAGCTAAGTAAGCGGTAGTGAAATGGCCATCAAGACTTGCTGCAGCCTCAATAATCAATATTGGTGATTTAAAATTTTTAATCGGGATTAGAAAAAAATAGCATAACATTTTTTTTAAAAATGAAAAATTAATTTAAGTAATTGAAATGTTTGACGTCTAGGTTCGGCTAACGGACAGGCTCTGTTACAGTCATTCCTTGACAAGCCGAAAGGACAACGGACATATGGATTATCAGCGCCATAACTAAGCAATTTTTAAGAATAAAACTGACATTGACGTCAATAAGTGCTTCTTAGCTTCGAACAAATTTTTAGAATAACAGTTTTCCATTTTTACTATCACTGAACTATTAGCAGCCAAATTGCTTTTTTATATGTTGACAACACAACGAGCAAATGGCACCAAATTCATGTTTGCATAAATTTTGTTACTCTTTTGTTTTTTGTTTGTTTTTGTTATGGAATTCATATATTTTTGCATATGCTGACATAAGGTGAATTTGTAAGGAAGTTTAATTTCTATTTTCAGTCAAAGAAAGGTTTTATTAAACATTTTTGTTAACTAATCGTTTTAGTTTTTGAGGACGATGGTTATGGAAAATAAAATTGAAACTTGTAAATTTTTTATTTAGATTTTAATATGTCTGTTTTATATGCAAAGGCAAACGAGATAATGTGTTTCTTCACTTTTCCTTACATTGGCCGTGGTGAGAGTTTATCGCTTTCAGTGATGTTTCTTTTGTGCGTTTTTATTATGGTCATGCAATAAACATTTTATTATATAATTGTTTTGTCAGGAAATATAAATGTATTCAACGGCATTTCCACATGATGAAAATCACAATAATGAGGAATTTTTAGACGCATAAATATTTATTATGAAAATTATTTTTATTATGAAGATAAAATACTAGGAAACAATGCTGTGCAGCATTAAAGTAAGAAGTTTAAAGGTTTCTTATTCGTAATTTCTCTAAAGTATGCACTTCTTGGTTTTTACTTTCTTACAAGTCACTAGTAATTATTAATGATATTTATTATTCCAAAATGCCATTAGCGCATTAGCGATGAGTTACTAGAAATTATAATATATATTTAATCCCTGTATGTTTATTTAATTGCCTGTATATGCAAACATGTTATGTTAAATGTTTTGTGTTTTTATAACATGGAGATTACGAAATCTCTACTATGGTAGATAAGAACTCGGATCAAAAATATAACAGCCAAAAAAAGTGGTTTGGTAATTTTACAAAAAAGGGTGCTTTATTACAGTTCCAGAGATATAGGCCTGTACATTTATTGAAGCAGTACTACCCTTTCGGTTGGAATCCCAAATATATAAACTTTAAGATTATTTTTTTTTTAAACAGCTATTACTACTATTTCTGGTGCCGCCTCCAGTAATTTATTATAATGGTTTAAATATTCATAGTTATGTATTAAATTATTTTATCACTAAAAGTAACAAAAATTTTATTAAATAAAAATTTTAATTTTATTTCCTTTGTTTATATCTTTACAGCCTTTAACAAAATAGCATAAAGCCGTCTAATAAGGTGAGTTTTTCAATAATAAATCTATAATTAAAAAACAAAAATTGTTAAAGCACTAAAAATAAAAAATTAGCCAACAAAAATCAAATTTTGATAGTAATCAAAATAATTATAACTCAAAAATTATGAAATCTTGTAATGCAGTGCATCCTTAGTGTTTTTAGATTCTTTCTATCTTTAACGATTTCTATACTATATTTCAAAATATATTACTCTCGTTTTATTTACTGACCGATACACTCCCAACCTCATCAAAATTCTATTAAAGAAAATTTTATAACTTTTTTTTACTTTAAACTGACTAACGGAGTTTGAACTATTTGTACTTGAATACATAATTAATAACGACGAGTAGTTTTTAATTCTTCATTATGGATTTATTGCCGCCGCAATGAATTAACCTGCCTGTGAGTACGTTTGTTATAGAAAAATTTAATTTCACATTCTTTCTTAGCTTTTCTACACGCAGAAAAAAAAACATGGTTGTTATATGGTCACAATAACCATATTATGTTCTTTGTAACAATGTATAGTTGCGGAGCACCAATTATAATTGTTTTTACCAAAACTTTATTCACGATAAACATTTTTTGTTAACTTTTAACGATTATATGGTTGCTGTGCACAAAAAACGCAACATGGTTGTTTTTAACTTCAATTTCAAATTTCAAACACAACCAAAGTTTTATAACTTATTAAAAATACTATAAAATATTTAATCATAATATATTATTGTTAATCAAGGTATGGTTAAAAGCAACAGAATAATGTTTACGCTTAAAAATATTTTGTTCTCGTACTTGAGAGTTTAGTAATTTTTCTGATAGCTAAAATTTGAAATTTTTATTGTTAAAAAATTGAAAAAAATAAAAATTTGTGTAAAAATTAAATAATTAAAAATAATATGCAAAATATGATAACAAATAAAAAGGGAACCAAAACATAAAAAAAAAGTTGAAGTAAATATGTATGTATTGTAAGCATATAAATCTTTACTTTTGTGTTTGAAGCATGTGAAATCGTTTATTTATTATTTTAAGCAAATAATTGATTTTTTATGAATTTATGTTTTTAAATAATTTTTATGACAAATCGTTAATAAAAAAAAACAATAATCAGTTTTTTATATCAGAACAATTTTGCACTTACGAGACTATATTATAATTCAATTATATAACATGACATTTTCAGCCATATTATTATATATTAATTTAACCATTTAATGTTTATGTTTGAACATAATTATGTTTATACTTTGCAAATGTAACAATACTATGTTTTGTTAGCAACCATATTATGTTGCTCTTAGATTATGGTTACCTCAACCATATTTTTTTTTGCGTGTAAGATTTGAATATGAATAAATTAATAAATTATGTACCAGAGCAAGTTCAGATGTTATGGAAACCTTATTTTCATTTGTCGCTCTCTTTAAAAAGTCTCAGTAAAATTGATGAATTTTGACTTACTCAGTAATATACAAGAAATAAAAAACATGCCGGCAGTTGATAATGGAGTTGATATTTTAAATTCGATAGATAACTTTTTTATATATTTTAAATGAATTTTGGTGTTTTAAAAAAGTCTGTCACATTTAATAATGCCTAATTTTTATAACTCGTTGTTCAGTCTCAATTTAGTCAAAAGTCTGGGTATAAGCAGGCTCCGTAAAGATGAAATATATTAGTAATATTAATTTCATTTAGGAGATACCCAAGCAAATAATGAACATTTTCGGTAAAAATCAGTCAACAATAGATGCTGTTTTAACTTTGACAAGCTGATGTTTCTGGCTATCGTATGCCTTTGTTTTTGATGTACTAAAGCTAAAGGAATTTTTTTTTGCATGCTGATTTTTAAACAATTAATGTTAAAAATTAAAAAAAATAAAAATAAAGCACAATAAGTGTTGTTTTGATATAGAATGCGGGATTTATTCACTTTTTTCATTAACAATTGAATTTAGATGTGAGCAATTTCATGAATTTATTCACCTCGCCTATAAAAACAAAAACGCTTGAAACTCTTCTGAAAATGCTTCTTCATAGAGTTTAGGAGAAACATCATACATACATTTAGAAGTATTTATAACTCTTTGTATTATTAAGGAGCAAACAAAGCAGTTTAAATTGATTATCTTGTTAATATATTCAGGTTTTTCTAACATTTAAAGCAATTAACAGGATTCATAGTGCTGGGAAAAAGGTAAGGTTCGATTAGTGGGTATTCTCTAAGTTTCCTTAGATTTTATAATAATGTCATAAACTTCGTATACTTCACTTGTATTTGATCGGTCGCCAGTGTTGCAAACTTAAAGCCCAAAGAAAAAAAGTTGTGAAGCCGGCAACCATATTGATTCTTATTAATTATAAAAACACTCAACAACTATTTTTCTTTTAATGTGACGGATCATAAAAGAAAAATATTTGGCCAAATACAAGAATAAAAAAACTACGCCTCTCTAAAGTCGCCTTCCATATTCCGTTTATGTCATGTATCCTTATTTTGCTTGATAGTTTGGAACACAATGTATATATTATCGGTCATTTTTATACATTAATACCACTCTATAGGTGAACAAATGTCACGTATAGTGCCATGTAAATGCGCATATGGTATTGAAAAATTGATATTGTAAAATACTTATTATCTGCATTACGAAGGAGTGGTTTCATAAAACCATACTTCTTATTAAGAAAATAATTATATTGTCTTTCACGAAACAGACAGAGTAAAGCGTGAGTGATCTAAATTAATATTTTTTATTAACGTTAAAGCAAACTTTAATGGTAAGAAGAAGGACAATGTTAAATGTAAAATATAAGCCATGATCGATCAGCGTGACATAAAAAAAAACATAACCTCAAACAGCATCAAAAACTATTTGCCACTGACCGTATTCTTTACATTAAAAAAATATTGTTTGTTATGCTAATCAAAGTTCTTTGTATATTTCTAAAGGTACGGTCACATTTGACAAACATTTGCTTAAAATCATCGAATATTTGTTTGCAGTGGTCTGACCACAAAATATTTATTAGAAGCAAACAACATAACAGCTGATTTCGGGCAAATAAAATTATTTTCCAGCAAACAAAAATGCTTCTAATGTGAACATAGTGTGACCACTCAACGGCAAATATTTGACTCATTTTTAGACAAATAAATATTTGTTCTTACAAAGTTTTTGTAAGAACAAACAGAGACAAATAACAGCTGTATCATCAATGTTGCCCAGTATTTAAACTAAATTATTAAGTTTCGGAAAAACTCGCTGATAATTTTAAACTTATATGTGTATTAAATAAAAACAAAATACTGTAAGCAATTAAAAATAAAATTATAGAAAAAAAAATAATAAAATGCAATTTTTGGAAGAAACAGTAAATTAAAAAAGTTGTCGGCCCACATATTTTTGAGTTATATATCATCAAAGTATTTTATATATAATTTGGTATATTTCGACATTTTCGCCTCAGAATGGTGCAGTTTCAAAATTGTATGTAAAAAAGATGTGGCATTAGGGATTATTAAATCTTTATAAATTTATAGTTAAGTATTGGATTAAAGTAAAATCGCAAGAAATTATATAACATGAAAATTTGCGTTGCCGCTAAATTAAAGTTAAGTTAAAGTTGTAAATTATATACTGTTATATATCTGCACATAAACCTATGATAAGTTCGAGATGCATTTTGTTTTAAAATGCTTATAGATAACTTTTAAATGAAGTTATATATGACAACAAGCAACATGCTTTCACTTTAAGAATCAATATCGATTAATTTATATTAAACAAGAAACACAGTGCCCAAGCATTTTAACTGCTTAAAGAGACCAAAAAAGTCGGCTATGTGCAGAACAAAACCAAAATAATTCTTCCGCCCTACTCGAAGCGTAGGAATAGAGCTAAGACTCATTAGTGAATATCCATTTTAAGCATTCAAACTGTTCTGTTTCGATTTGGAATCAAAAGACATATGTTCTATAAGTACTAAGCTGAAAGATTATTTTTGCAATTAATGTAAACAGATTTTTTTTTTTAAATATAAATATATTCGTTTGACGGTATGTTATAATGTAACAGTTTGTAAAAACTATATGTACAAGAGTTTTTCCCCTATTTCCCAAAATCTGAAACATTAAAATTTCTTAAAAATTGTAGAACTTTGTATCCCAATAAAAATTTGGCATACTTGTAGTTTGATTCTTTGTGAAATGGTCTTTTTAATTTAAGCGACTTTTTATTTCACTTATATCAAGTAAACAAATAAACAGCTGTAGTTTGAAAAATATATTAAATAAATTAAAAGTTTTTGGAAATTTTAATCAAAAAAATGTAATGAATGAATATTAAAATTTATTTTTAAGAAGTGGAATCTAATTCCTATTTAGCTTCATCCTCTTATTGTGCTCCTTCTTTAGAACACCTTTTGGAGCTTCTTTATAGCATAAAATATGAAAAATTTGATATTGTTGCTTGGCTTTGTTTATTTGGAACTTTCATACATGGGAGTTATTCATTATAAACTTTCTTCTCACATTGCCATTATGTGTAATAGTTATTTTAATGGAATCTCTATAAATGATACATGCGGGGGCATAAATATAATATCAGCCACCATTATTTGACCAACTTTTATAGCTTATGGCTATCAGCGGTGGATATTTTATTTTTATATTAAAAATTGGAATTTAATTTCTCGTTCAATAGGAAAAGTATATTATAGGAAGAGAATAAACACTTCATTTGAGACTTTTAAAAAGATGGGGCCAAAGTGCCTAGATGGAAAAAAAAAATTTCTACAGTTGTATATTTTTGTTCCGACTACAAATGGTTATTGCATGTTTGTTTTGAACTTATGTATATTGTACTGCAATTAAATATTTAAGAGTAGCAACTATTTTTCATCATTTGTAATTAGCATTTAATAATATTTTACACGTTTTCTTTGCAATAACTTTGAAATAATGCTGAAGAAATTGAATGGCAATGAAGACATCCCATGCGCAGCAGTTTGTGAGCAAATAAATTTATGTTTTTTTTCGGTTTGATCGAATATATTTTTAAGGCAAATATTATTTTAAATGTGACCGCACATAAAACATGTTTGCCTATATTTTATTTGACATTACTTCATAGCTGTTTCAACAAATAAAAATAGACAAATAAATGTGCGTAGTGTGACCACGAAACAAATTTTGTATTGTTTTGAAAAAATTTAGGCCAAACAATAACAAACAAATTTAAGGCAAATGTTTGTCATATGTGACCGTACCTTAACAATATTTTCAAACTACATACATATTTCTAATTGTATAAACATCATAAACATTTTTGAACCTTAACTCAACTAATAACTTTTTTCCCACTTTTTTGCCTCTTTCATATTTTTCACAATTTTCTGCACACGTTTCGAGCATTTCACAACACTCTTTTGCTTTCTTTGGTCGCTGTTGGTCGTTTATATTGTGCTGTGTTTAAGTTATTAAGACTTTAATGGTTTTAACTTAATTTGAACTATATCTATACATAAATTTCTTCATGTCTTCAGTGTTTCATTAATTTTTATTGATCACGTTTTGACCCATCTTGCAAGGATTATATGCAGTAAAAATCTTAATATCGCTCCCAAACAGTGTGAATTATACTTACTCAGATGGCAAAACATGAAAAATGGCAAAGATTAAAGAATTTTAAATTAAAATGGTAAATTTTTACGTTTGTGTAAAGTTTCATGTAACTTTTTGAACAACTACTTAGATAAAGCAAAGAAAAGAAAAAACGTTTGTTTTAATTGCCGCTTTTTTAATAATTTTTAGGCATTTTATTTAACTTTTGTGTCTTTGAATAAACATTTAACAGAATTTTCTGCAGTTTCAAATTGCTTTCTAACAGCTGTGTTGGTGTCTACTGATGCTTTTTGTCATAACTATTACTAATCTTTTATTTAAAAACGTTTATCAAAATATCGCCGTGGTAGAATGAATGCCCATAATTGATACGTAGGCAGTTCATTAAGTTCTAAAACTTTGTTGTTTACATTTCTTTCAAAAAAAGACAGGAAACTGCATTGCACAGTGGGTTAGAACGAAAATACTTTGGTAATAGCTCAGCCATATTTAAAGTGATTAGCCGATTGAACTAAAATTTGATATTTACCATAGCAGAAGAGTACTTGAGCCTAAGTTTGAAACTAGGTACAATCCACTTTCCACGGGTGCACCATGTAGTCTTAAAGATGGGTACTTCTCACCTGAAAATTTTTTTACGTTTGGCATTTCTTTAACGTTTGTCTGATTTTAAACGTTATGAATGTTCTTAAAGGTCTCACTTATATCTACAAAATTGAGCTTTATTCTGCAAATAATATTTTAATATGATCGATTTGTAAGCAATTTAAAATTAAAGTTTTTAATTTTTCGACAACCTGGTTCATTATTTTCAAAATATTAGGCACAATTTTTAGATTTTTTTTTATTGTGAGATTATATCTTTTCTGATTTAAAAACTAGTCGATTTTCAATAAAAAATTCAAAATTATTCTAGTTTTGTGTATTTTAGCCTAAAAAGGGTCATAAATTTTTTTTCTAAAAAAATATACTTAAGGAGTTTGCCGTATCTTTCATAAAAAGTTGGTTTTAGCCTAATGTTCCTTTATTCTAAAGCTGGGATCAGAAAAGGAGTAACGCTGTAATAAATCCAATTGTTGATGAAGATATTTCTTGAGCCCTAGTCCACTTGTGCATTTTATGGACAAAAAGAATAAAAAAAACTGCAGCTTTTGGATTTTTGGACCTCATCCCAGCAAAAAATTAGGCATTACCTTAAAAAGTATTTGCCATATAATGACTCACTTTTGTGATTGCCATATTTTGTTACTTGCTTACAAAACACATTACATTAGTTTCCAAAAAAGGATGTAGTAATGGAACTAGTTCTTAATGTTAAAAGAGACTACCGTACTAATGGTACTCATTATTTCCTACAAAAATTATTGTAAACGGTTCTTCGTAATTGATTATAAAAGTCTCATTCCTTGTTAAAATCATTAAGATGGCAATCTAGTTGGGAAATACTTCTGCCAAAAACGCTTAATTCCACAATTGATTACCTTTTCAAAAATTTTTTGCTGGGTATTTTAGGAATTGTTGAATTTCTCTTATCTTAAGATTGCAGATTTTTTGCGCTCGAATCAATCGGCCTAGCCTCTAACGAATGTCTAAGATATTTCCAAAATATTTTGGTTCTGCCCTACTGTGCATTGTAAGTGTTTTAAGTTGTGTGCCAGAGAAAAAAAAGCTATCAAATTAATGGAATGAAAATATGCTTTCGAAAAGATTGCTGTCGTACACAGTGTAGAGCTGTAAATGACTCATTCTTTTTTTTTCTCTTAATATCAGTTCGTTACGAATTAGCTAAATTTTGAATTAATTATCAATTCAATTCAAACGAATTGGAAATGAATTGCAATTTACTTTAACAAATTCATTTAAATTGGAAGCGAATTGCAATCCATTTTTACTAAATTCATTTGAATTGGCTCAAATTTCAATCAATTCACTTTTTTGAGTGTGAAGTATTAATTCAAAATTAGCTAATTCAGTGCATTACCGATTTGCAAATATGTTCTGACACTGTGTTGTCAAGTTATGTGATTTATCCCCAAATCGAGGATTTTCTTTTTAAAATGGGGAAGAAAATTCCAGTTTGGGGATTAAGGAAATTTTAAAGATATATTTTCCGGTTTGGGGATTTAAAAAGGCTTTTTTTTGGGGATTTTTTTTATTTCTGTTTTTGGTTGTAGGAATTTTACTATTATTAAAAAATTACTTTTTTGCTACGATCAAGTTTCCTAGTATGATGATAAAAAAGTTTGTTAAAAGTTATGACAGGTAAGTCTCTCCGTACAATTTAAATTCACCTTTTTCCGTTAATAAACTCAATGAAAACCAAAATAACAAATAAAATGCAATACAAGCTGATCGAATCTTTATTGATTATTAATACACATTTCAACATTAATAGAACGTGTTGTAACTCAAAAAAATTGTTCTAATAAATATAGTATAGTATAATAGTAGTATATATATGCAATATTAAAAAACGTAAACGTGTTAATACTTAAAACGAATTTACAAATAAATAGTATTTTTTGGAGTGGGGATTTTTGGGGACAGTTAAAATTTCCTTTTGGGGAATTGTAGGGATACAATTAATCTAATTGGGGATACGACTCGAAAAAAATCTGGGAACCCTGGTCGTGCAAGGTATATTTATATTTTTTTACTTTCGTAGAAGGTTAAGCCTACTATTCTATTCTGAAATGCTGTCAATCTGCATACATTAGAAGTGTGTATGAAAAATGCTTGAAAAAATGTTGCTGAAGTTTTATACCAACTAGAAAAATGACGTGAAGACATACTTCCTATAACAAACATGTATGTACTAGACGGTAATAATAATTAATACTCTGCTTTAAAATAAACTATTTTTCTTCTTTTACCCTTGACCACGAAAAGTGGTGCCACTCCGTGTGTAGTTTCTACAATATTTATTTGCGACCCCACAAAGTATATATTCTGACTTCTTGTGTATGGCGAAGTCGATTGAGCGTTGTCCATATGTCTGTCCATGTTAGAGTTGAAATCACTAAATAAATATATCCATTGATCAGATATATCGCGCATGCCTCTAAATTTTTCATGTCATGTTGAACAATAAAGTACTCCAATCAAAAAAATAAATATACGGGGCGACAGAGAATTAAAAAATAAGAAAAAAACATAGAGTGGAAAAATTGGAGCTCGCCCATATTTTCCGAGTATGTCCGTATCAAATATGAAAAAATAAATATATGTATATAAAATTTATATTATAAACATATTTTTATAAGCAAAACACTATCTTATATACACATGTATTTTTATAGGCTAAACATTTCTTATAAACAATAATTGTTTATATCAGTTTCGATAGTTTAAACTTTGAAATGTCCTAAAACAATTTTTTTTACATTAAATATAGTGTATTTTAATTTCTAAAAAATTTTTAAAAAACATTTTTTGGTCCTGTCTTCCTTAAATCTATTTAACCGACCAATTTTTTACATAATAATATAATACAAGAAATTTCCATAATCAATACTTGGTTAGATGAATTCCACACACAATTCGATGCTTTTGTTCGTTCTTCTTTCTGCAAATCGTGAGACACATTCGTTCCTGCTTTTTGCCAACCACCAGTACAGCCACAAGCAGGGGTGCTAGACTTTTTACCAGAAAAATCGTCAGCTATTTGAAGTAGTAGCATAAGTCGTCATAAAATCAAAAATTATTGTCAAAAAGTCGTCACAGACTTTGATTTGTTTCGTTTGTTGAATAAAATTTTTATGTATTAAGTATTCGAATTAATTAAATATTTATTATAACCGTAAAACACAGATTTTTTCTTGTTCTTTACTGAGTTTTCAAAATTTAAAACTTTTTACTTGAAAGCATAATTCTATATAACATGAAACATAATTTTTATTTAAATTGTTTTAAGCTTCAGTGTTAATTTTAAATTCAGAGTATATTTTTTTCTTTTTGTAGACCCCAAGCTTAAATCGTTTCTCTGATAACAATCTACATATTCCGATATAAGAAATTAATATTTAAAATTTTGAAACTAATGGTTAAACTGTTTTTGTTTTAATAACAACTAAATAAATTAGTTTAGCTTTAGTCAATTTTTTCTAAATTTTGATTAAGATATAAAATTTGTTTTCTAAAGAAATCAGGAAAAACTAGACATCAGTAAATTGTTATGCATCATTTTTAACACAATTTTTAAATCAAAATATGTATAATTCTTTAATTAGACGAACTACTATGCGTTTCTTACATTTAGTGTATCATAGTTAATCTGTTCTTTCTGAAGAATATTTTAGAGGACTAATGACTACCGCAATGTGCAAAGTAATAATATCAACATTTTCAACTTTGATAATATGTATAGAATAATATGAGTAATAACGGATAGCCATCGAGATATAACGAGTTTTCAAACGAAAATCCCCAAACGCCAACATGTGATATTTATAGAAAATATCGTCAAAATGACTTTTGAAATATCCATTCAACGTTTGCAGGTGAGGAAGAACGAAATAACAAATTTAATGCAAACTCGAGAAAG
Source organism: Gymnosoma rotundatum (assembly GCA_916610165.2). NCBI lineage: Eukaryota > Metazoa > Arthropoda > Insecta > Diptera > Tachinidae > Gymnosoma > Gymnosoma rotundatum. The sequence goes on from OU744336.1 coordinate 83,144,303, forward strand.
TTTTCAACATTAACTCACTAGCCGCTTTAGAAATTCTTCAGATTGTGTGTCAGCACCTTTTCACTCTAACATTTTCGAAATTTTTCAAATAATTATTAAAAACCATTTGGCGGAGTTCCCTAAATTTGTCATTTAAATTTAGTATCTCACTGTTTCAACTAAATTTGAAAATAGTTTTATTAGGCCTGCTACTGATGAAACTTTATTGTTAATAACGTTTTGCGGGTCAATATAAGAAAGCTTTTCTAAGGTTTCATATTTAACCATTAGCGGCAATGATTATGTTTTTAATTTAAAAAAAAAGGTCTTTAAAATTTTATTATTTCGGTTGAAAAGTGTTTAAAATGAAGGTAAAATGTTCACTCTGCATCGCTGCGTGTAATATATTTTGACTTTTTATGAAGTTATGAGTTAAACTGTGTCATATTCTAACAAATGAATTAATTATTTCACTTTTAGATCATTTTTATTTTTATAAGCTTTTAAGAAAAAAATACATATTTAAAAATGTTTGAGGACGTCTTCGAAAGAAAGCAGGAAAAATTAAACACTATCAAAATGTCCTGCAGCATTTTCTAAAATGCTATATCCGTCATTAGCACCCTTTGCATCTTAAAATTTAAAGATTTTTTATTCATAAGTCTGTTCCTTTGTACACAACCATAACAGCAAATTCCCGAATGTTTTTTTTTTTATTAAAATTTCATTGGAGTACTTGGGAAGTATTATTAAAATATGAAAAACACATAATTCCCTTTTTATTTGATAATTATTTAAACAAGGCGAAAACTATATGAAAAATCTTAAAAAAAATTACGCACTTCCAACAAAATTGTATTATTTTGATTTTATTTTAACCACATTAAACATTCTGACAATAATAAAGATGACGTGGTGGCGTCCTTCCTACCCATCCTCTTTTAATTACTTATGTGGGCAATAACAAAACATTTTTTCTATAATTAGTTCTTATTATTTATTTTCCTAACTTCTTTTTAAAGCAATAAATTATAGTAACATGCTGCTTTTTTAATTCGTTTTGTCTAGTTTTAAAATAAAGTAATTTTTTTTTTACGTGGAGCCAGTAGCAGCAAGACCTCAATTAATTTTATTTAACTGAAGTTTGCACCTAGACTCTTATCTTTATTTGTAAAATCCACACTTACATTTCAAGAAATAAAAGCCACGTAATAAAATAGATCTATTAAATTACTTGTCAAAAGTTTGTAAAAACATTTCAAATGCTATAAGATTTCTCCTTAAAGCATATAAATTGTTAATATTTAAACAAGATTTGAACCTTAAAAATTATTTTTGTAGCTGCACTCCAATATAGACCCGAAGATGAAATCTTAAGTGTATAATTACTGCAAATCGGTGTCTTCATGCTTACAGTGTTTAATTTCCAAAAAAAAAGTGATGTCTGATGATCAAGCGAACATTTTTACTCTAAAGGCTTATTTAATGCTCTTAATTTTCATATTTGGGATAAAGAGAATTCTTCGGAGCCAAGTTATTTTTGCATTACTTTGCATTTGGTTTTGATTTGGTCATAAAAAAATTGAAATAAATTTTATTGCTTGTCCGATAACATTGAAACTTTACACAGCTATAATAGAGATGACATCGAATTAAGACTGTATAACGCCAGCGAAACGCTTTAAAGTAAAACAATACGGCGATAGAATCTTGTAATAAATTCCTTTTTTTGCTCGGATACTCTAGCGATACCTTGCTCAAGTTCTAAAAAAAATTTCTATGTTTTATTACACAGGTGCCTCAACCATCTGGTGTTCTAATATATATAGACGACTTGACCAACGCATCTATCGGCGGCTGCATAATAATTTCTTTTCCAATTACGTTTTTGGGAGGTTTAAAATGATGTTTTCAAATGGGTGGTCTTTAACCAACATTTTTTTTACAAACACTGCAGCTTAAAGAAAAATCTCCCAAATCTTTAAAACTTTTATCAACTGTATATAACAGTTAAAAACTAAAAATTAAAAATTTTTTAAATCTTGTCAAACTTATCTTTTGGAATGCTCACAATATTGCATGATTTTCAAATAAATAAAATAAATTAAATTTAGGGATTCCACACGACTTATTTTCTTAAAATACAAATTTAGAATAATGCGCTTTTAAATATTTATTCCAGAGTTCTAAAAATTTTCGATTTACAAAAAGTACATGTGGAGACAACTGTTTTAGTATAATTATACCGGTAAAATTGGGTGCTTTAACACTAGTGAAAAAGACCTATTATTACGAAAAAAAAGTATTCTATATCGGTATCAAGGTCCTAAGCAACCTTGATAGGAACACAGATAGACGGACGGACAGACAGAGAAAAAAAGGTGCTTTGTATTTCATATTGATTGCTATCTACACCAACATCAGAATTTAAAAAAAATAGTTCATGTACAGAAATGACCCCGTTAAAATTTTATTTGATGTATTGATAAACACCCTTTAAGTGTTCCAGTAAGCTGAGTGCTGTTTAAACAATTTAGGTAACATCACACTAAAACAAATAATTGGCAAGTAAATTTGCTATTTCTATTTTTATTTTGCTTTTTTTTTTAAAAAGCAAAACTTTTTCTATAACAATACAACCTGTATTTTGAAAGCAACAATTCTTAAATTAACATTTATGTTTTGCAGACAGTACAGGTGCATTTAAGACTTTTTAAAACCAAAATCTCACAACCATTTTCTTTGTTAGCAAACAAACCGGCAAACGAGCGGATTACCAATATGATGCAAATATTTTGATGTTTTTCTCAGTTTTTTTTTTTTTTTGTTGCAATTCATATAATTTTATGGTGTAACTGCAGCCACCAATTGTTTATTGAAATGTTTGATTACTTGACTTTTTTAACTTCTTGCTTAGCAATTGTTATAAAAAATAATACGAAAATATCTCCCTCCACAAGAAGAATAACAAAGAAACGAGATGCTGGGACAGCCAAATAAATAAATCTGTAAAAATGAATTGGTTTTTTCAGCTTTGACTTGCAAAGGCTGTTGCGGTAGTTTCAGTTATTGCAGCTTTTTGAATGGGTTAAGCAAATTTTGGTAGAAGGTGTGTCAGTAGTTAATGCAATTGACTTAAAATGTAAACAGCACTGACTTACAATAACAACAACAATAAGGACAGCAGAAAAAATGCAAGAGTAAAACAAACAAAAAATGATTGCTAGTGGCAATGTCGTTGCTGCTAGTGCTGCTGAGCATGTTGCAGCACGTTGCAACACTGTTTAGTGTTGCCACCAAATTTTTGTATTGTCATTGTTTTGCATGCGTTCATTTCTTCAACAATCGTTTTTAAGATTATTCGATGTGATGGCATCACGTAGCGCGATCAATAATACATAAGCACGCAAAAACTTTATCCAAGAAAAAAAACCAAAAAAAAAAAAAAAACAAATAAAAGAAAATATTTTTCTTATAAATAAACAATTTTGACAAAACTAAAATGGGAAGTGGGTTAATGCAAGTAATTGCTATGTTGCTACCAATAGTAAGTCCACATGAAAAATGATTGCATGATGTTGCTGATATTGTAAACTTTTATGTTTATTATTTTTATAAGTGCAAAAGTAACGGCTCCCTCATTTTAGTGGCTTTTTTCTTGTGTATTGGAAAAACTTTGTGGTGTACAAAATAATAAAAAAATTTATAAAAATAAGAAATTTGATTATTTGTTTTCCTATTCAATTTACTTAAAGAAGTTAATATTAAACATTAATAGAAATACATGCAAGGCATCAATAAGAATAATCGTTCTTAGTGAAACTCTTGATTGGTTATTACTACTGACTTGTTTATCTCAATCTACTGCAATATAACCCCAACTACTTGTTATATTTTCAAAGAGGTTTTCCTGACCTTATTTTTCTGTGAGAGTTAATAATGGCTTAACTCTTTTACATAAGTCATCGTTAAAGCGGAAATACATTGTCTTTTTGATATTATTTTGCTGGAGCATCAAAAAATGGTTTTATAGTAAGATAATTGAAATATTCAGCTCCGCAGTCACTTTCAAATATTTAGTGCAGTTTTTCTTTTTAAAGTTACAGTTGCGAGCAAACAGCACAATTCATTCTGTAGTTTTTCCTCCACAATTACAGTCAACTCGTTTCATTAAAAAATCAATTATTATTTATTTTTTTTAGAATCGCGCTATTAAAAAGTGCATCTGCTTGGAATTTAGATAATTGTGAAAATAAAAAACTCATTTTATATAATACAAAAACAAATATTTTATATTAAATCAACCGAGCATGCCAAAGTTTGTATTGTCCAACTTTTAGTGCCCTCGTTGGCTGGGTAAAAGTGTTTCATAAAACGTTTGCGCGGTAAAGCATGCACCCAGCTGTTAATGTGTAAGCTTACCACTAGAGCGTTGCAAGAATTTATCTAAAATTAACAAAATTGCATGAAATCGAAACTGAGAAATAATTTTGAATAGTGCTTGATATAAGGGAATATATTTTGTACATAGTAATTTAAATAAAAGATTATTACAATTCAAAATATCAAAATATATAAAAAAAATTATTAATGAGAAGTTCTGTATTAAAAACTGATTAATTGTACTTGCATTTAGATTTAATAGATTTTGGTTTTAAAAAAATTATGGCCCAGCCCAGATTTTTAAGCTGATAGAACTTAATTAAGTAACGATACCGAAACATATTAAGCTTGAACTGTAAGTTTTCTCTTTTTTTCTAACTTCTTTTACTAACCCAAATAGCATAAGAATGTGCCACTTTAGATAGCAATATTGTGCCCCGCATGTCAATAAAGCTCTGACTTAAGTTAGCCATTTAAAACTGTTGTGTTTTAATGTTGCTTTACCTAGATCCATATTATCGTCTTAGTTAATGAATATAAGGTTTGAATGTAATCATAATTATGTTTTCAAATTAAGCATATTATAATATAAAAAAATTGAAATTTTATGTTGTAGACTTGTTTTATTTGTTTTGATGTTTTTGATTAATCCCTAAAGTTTTAGTTGAAAGAAATTACAATTTAAAAACTTAACATATTATGATTGCTAATAAGAAATTATGGTTATAAAAGTTAGAGCTTTTTTTAATTGTGATTTGATTTTTATCAAGAAACACGTATTTCAAACGAACCTTAACAAAAACTTTTTAGTAGTGACTAAAGTATTGTGGAAAGCTATCATAATTTGTTTAGCTTAACCATATACTGGTACAGATATCATAATAATAATTGTTCTTGTTATCATATAAAAACGGCGTTTTTTATTGCGTATTTCCATATGCACTTTAATAAAATCAATTTTCTTAGGAAATTAAATTTGTAGATTTACGTTGTTATTCGTGAATAAATCGAACTTAAATGCTCTTTTTGTGTAACTGACATTAAAGGTAATTTTTAGCTGTTGTTAGGTTTATTAAAGAAACTGAGTATTTTTTATGCCTAAGCCACTAAAATGGCATAAAATGTTTTTCCTTTTTTAATTCTCTTAACTATGAAAACCTTAAGACCTGAAAACAAAGAGCTTGATTTAGATGCTACTGATAATAATCTTAAGGTTTTCTCATCATCATCGCCGCTATCACACGCATCTTAAGCCTGTTCTGCAATTATTGAAATTGCCATAAAAAGTATTTTTAAAAGCACAACGATAATTGTTTTGATTTTTATCAACGAACAGACATATGTTTAATTTAAAAGAAATAGTTTAACCTCTTGTTCCAATTTTGTACAAAAAAAAAAAATCATCGCAAACCGGTTGAACTCCCTCAACAATAAAATAATTTACCAAAAGGAATCTTAAGCACACAGATGCACGTAAACCTTACGATCGTAATAAAACTGAGGAAATATAGAAATATATACAAAGCAGCAAGAATTAACTATTGAAGTACATTTTATCAGCATTCCATAACGTTAATGATGACAATGAAGCAGTACATGATAATAATTATCATAGTCATGATCATCATCATCATGATCATCATGATTGACAAACCTAAGAAATAGCAGCTGATATTATTCTACTTATACTATACACTCCATTCAATATTAACATTTTAAGCAGAAAATGAATAAGAAAACTTTAAAAGAAATACTTGAAAACATCTTTACAATCGAAGATATAAATCTTATGAATTAACCAGATGAGCGACATCATTCAGCAACAATTCCAACCACATACAGACGACGACAACATTACAACTGCAACAACAAATACAACATCAATATTATATCTATGTACGTCTGAAATTGTAGATAAAAGTTGGCATAAGGCGCGCGCGTTAACAATTCTTAGATTTCTATAGGCATCATATTAACAAGTTAATATTTGTGCTAACAAGATCTTGCTATGGTTGTTGTTTTTGTCGATTTTTTCTTCTTTAGATGAAATTTAGAAGGAACAAAGCTTTTTCAATAACAAACAAAAATTCTAAATAAAAATGTTTTTTAATGTTTATTAATGATTTTTTTGCTTCTTTTCCTTAACAAGAAGCACAACAAATACTACGACGAAATACCAACAATAAAATACTAAAAATAAATAAAAGTTCTAAGTAGCAACATCATACTGAAGCAGCCACAAAAGCAACAAATAATAAAGGAATTCATTCATTACCAGAAAATTACGGAGAAGCAGACAAAAAAAGAACGACCAACAAACGTTTCAAAGTTTTCTAAACAATATTGCGGTTTAAAGTTAAAAATAATATTTACGCCATCGCATGCAATTTTACTACGGCACATCAAGCGCACTGGCAAAGGAAACTAATAAATTAAGGTTGAAATTCCTTGTAGTATACAGCAGCTTCCAAAAAGAAGCTGTCGTATAGCATCACCAATATCAACTGCTAAATTTCAATTTCTTTTACGTCGTTAAAGGCCCTAAGTTTCAAATGCGAGATAGAGACATATATGTATGATATACCAACTACAACCTTAACAAGATGGTTAAAGGTAACGGATGTAGAGAAAGAAAAGCGCCATAATAATTTAATGGCCTGGTTAAATTTTGTTGAAAAACAGTTGCCGGAGTATTTACCAAGCTTTCGCGACAATATGAAGTATATTTATGAATTTCTTATCCTCATGCTGAAGGCCAACCATGTTAAGGCGCTGACGCAGTGCTTCCGGTTCCCGTCTCATTGTATACTGGAACCGAAATCTGGATAGACAGGTCTGTTTTTGGTGTTAAAAAAGCGTGATCAGTGTCCTTATGGACTGGTACGACAGAGGCCGGTAGCCCCACAGAGAGCCTCCCATCTCTGTGACCGATCGTTAGTGAGGTCTCTGCGGGGTACACATGGTGGCTGTGGTTTAGGTAAGTATTCGGGGAATGCTGCAATGCCGATCGTATATGCTGTTGCATTCTATACAGACAGAGTTGGTTGTTCTCCAAACCTGAAGCAAGGGAATATTTATGATCCAGCAAGCCATATTTTTTGATTTACTACTTCGTGGTGCATTATATTTTACTTACTGGTAAGACCGAAGTTAGATAAGATCACAATTACAGTTGCTAACATTCATTTTGATCACATCTTCCTGTTGAATATTGTCCGGCATTCCTGGGAAGATATAGATGTAGACTACACGCTTTATTAATGGTATATATTCATAGAAAATATTCTGAAAAAATGTTCACAATTTAAAAAGTACAACGAGCGATATTTGCCATTTTTCAATTATTAATGAGTGATTGTATTCCTCAAATTTGAATGCATTTCTTACATTTCTGCATTTTGTTATGCAGCTGGTTTTTTCAATAATATTGGTAAAGTATCTTTCCTGTTATTGCAAACATTAGCATATAGAATCAGCAGCACAATTTCAAAGGCATCATATTGTTGCCGTTGTTGTTCTTGTTGCTGTTACTTACAACAGATCAAATTGTATAAAATAAAAAGAAAACTCGTAAGAAATGATATGCCGAGAAGTTTTAACAGTCTAATACCTAGGAAACAAAATTTTTTATAACTGCTGTATTTGCCGTCTACATTCTTAATTCGAAAGACATGAGTAGACAAGGAAAAAGCTTGTTAAAGCACAAAACCATGTAGATTTCATTAGAGATACAACTTAAGTTTATGGACCAAAATATCACTGTGCTGCACAAAGAGACAATAATCAAACAAACAAACATGCAAACGTATGTAGCAACACAATTCTTGGTTTTGTCTAGTTTGTACTTAAGTCCTTTAAGGTTTGTCTTTTTTTTAGTTTTCATTTTTGTCTCTTCAGTAACATCTCACATTGAATCTAAAGAGGTTTGTTTTACTGACATCAAGGTTTTCGTTCTGTGTTATATTTTTTTTCTTTTGGTATTTGCTCATAATCTCTCTATAATATCATTGATTTTTATGACACCTTTTGCTGCAAGTATACAACAAAACAAAAACAAGGCTTTTATTTGTTCGATTATAAAGTGGTAGGCTTCTTATGAAATTTTATTATGGTTTCTTTTGGGCCATAATAAAGTAATTTATGAAAATAATTTTTTCTACATTTTAATTTATTTTTATATTATTTTTTTTCTTCCTGTAAGTGCATACGTATGTATTTGTAAAAACTGGTAGAAGAATTTTGCGTGTGGTTTTGTCATAATTATAAAAATTATTTTGCTTTTTAAATATATTTATCGTTTAAAAATTGTTTATTTTTTGTGGTTGGTAAAAACACTTGTCGAATCCTTGTTTTTTTTTTTTTTTTGGTTTCTATAAAAGTTTTATTGTTGTGCTAATGACTTGACACTTGCTTTTGTTTGTGCATTTGTGACCATATTGTATTTTTTTATCTCTCCCTTGTGCGGTTCTAAAATGCATTATGACTATTAATGATATTCTAGCCATAATTTTCATTGCTCATACTAGTAACACGAGCATTAAGTATATTATATATATCGTATGTGTGTGTAATGCATAAAAATCTATAATTTAAATCTGTTCAATTTTATCCATTTTTTGTACAAGTGTATGTCGGGTATATATTCCCTGCAGGAGAATAAGCGTTAATTGTCTTTAAACTACTGGTACCATTACTAGTACAGCAAGCACTAGTTCAAAAGGTGATAGAATATATATAGAAAAATACTAGTACTTCAAGTAGTTCATTTGTAGATTGATTTGACTTTTAGAATTTCATATTAATTTTTGATGATGTTTTAACGCGAATTGCTAATTCGCATTTCCATTTACTTTATTTTTAGTTGTTATAACCAATTTAAAACAATTATATAAGTAAAGCTCGATTTTCTTGTGTGTAAAAAGTGACATTAAAAAATTAAGTTAAATTAAAAAATAATTTTAAAACTTTTTGAGCATGTTTTTTGTTTAAGATTGATGTTCGAATGTAAAACTAGCGATCTTTTTTTAAAATACTGAAGGAATTTTTCGACGTTGAGTGAAGTAACACAATCTTTAATAACTACATGTAGTTGAAATTATGGAAATCAATAATATTGTGGAATTTTCTTCTTAAAATACAGAAACTTAATTGTTTAGTTTATGGTGAAGTATCAAATAATACACATTTCTTAAATTAAAGGATTTTTGTATATAGTGGAGTAACAAACGTAACTCATGTTAAACAAAATTGCTAGTGGAATGAGTGTGTCCTGAACAACACGTTGAAAATCCCGGAAATTGCTTCAAGAGCCATAAATTAGTGAGCTTAAGACAAACAAAAATGTTAAAATGTGTAACACAAATAGATATTTTTAAAACAAATTAAAAAAATAAATTCCTGTGTAAAAATAAATTACTGTGCAATTAAAATCCTCGAAAAAATTTAATTTGTGAAAAAATTGTAAATCGACTTGAACTATAAAATACGTGATAAAATTAACCTACCGAGAAAAGATTGCAAATTATCAAATCATTCTTTGAAAAAAGTTAAAGAAATGGTTTATACAGAACAAACCCACAATAAGATGAGCTAAAAATTTTTGTCAATTTTATCTGAGGAAGCTTGTTTTTTTGCTATCTCTAAAAGGTCTGCTTGCAAAAACGAACAAAATTGAAATCCGTTTTCATCAGGCAGTTTTTACTATTAAGGAAGAGAGACTCAGCTTAAAAAAGTAAAAAAATTTTTCGGAAAACCAAATTGCATAGAAAATTTTTTGCTATAAACCAGTTCCTAATTCAGAACTAATTGTATCTGACTAGAAGAAATGGCACTGACATCCACCTTGAATCTATTTAAAACCAATAATACTAGTTTTTCATGAAGAACTAATTATACTAGTATCTACCTAGAATCAATTATACTAGTACTCATCTAGTACTAATAGTACTAGTATCCGCATAGTATCCATCTAGTACCAATGGTACTAGTCATTTTCCTAGCACACTCAATGTTAATTTGAGCATTAAGATGGTATAGGAAAGTTTACAGTTGGGAACTAGTACTGGTGATTTTTGTACTAGTACAATACTCATTTGATACTAGTTCGACCTCCTGCAGGGTTATTTCTTATAATGTTAGCGCAGATATTTTACTTTGATGCTTTTTTAAACTTAATCAGTTTCAACTTGTTTCAAGTTTTCAAAACTTCTGTCATAAGCATCTGTCAGTATGATCCGGCACATTAAAATTTTAGTTGCAAAGAACAATTAGGTTTCAAATGCGAGACGTGGTTTCACCCTCAATAATCAATATCAGTGGTTTGCTAATATAACCATGATAATTTAAAAAATTCCACAACAATTTGTTAAAAATTAATTAATTTAGTTTCCCGTGTTTTTAGTTTAATTTAGTAATTATAATTCTTTTGGTAAAAAATAAAAATGATTAAGTTTGGTAAAACCACAATTGCCAAGAACTCCGTTTTATATCTGAAGAAAAATACCCTTGAAGACCTTGTTAAAATTTCACTACAAGCTTTCGTATCGATATAAACAGGTCGTTCAAAATAATACTAATATTTAAAGAACTAGCAAAAGTTATGAAAAAAGCAGAATGACGAAGCTCTACCAAGCTTTAAACCACCATTTCACATCCCGCTCTATTGCTTATATTCGGGTTCTACTCTAATGTTTCATTAAAATTCTTAAACTAATTTAATAAAGAAAAACATTCATTGTTTGCTACCGGTTTATAGAGGCCATTCAGTACATCGTCGCAAGACTTTGGCAAAAATTACGCAAAATAGGAAAAGTTTAGATATCCTAAGCGATATTTTGATGTACTTTACATACTATCAGTTAAATTTACAAATTAGCCACCCTTATTCTTTTAAAAATGAAAGCGTCTGGGTTTGGCCTTCAAAAATTTACATTTCAACGAACGGTATGTATTTTCCTAATAGTATCATTTTTCTATGGAAACAAATTCTTTATTAACACTTAAACAAATACATATGTATATATATTTAGAATTGTACACGACAACGTCGTTTACGTAAACGGCATCAGCTTTTATGGAAATCATTGAAGATGAGAACTCGAACAAATGCAGTAAGACCAATATTTTGCTGTCTTAGCAGCAAATCAATAGCAAAATTCTCTCGGTGTATACGCTGATTACCTTTGGCTCTTTAAAACAGTATACTCTTTGCAAGAATTTCGCAATAAAATATTTTATAATTAGGCAATTTAGACGTTTTAATGAAAAAAACGAAAAAAAAAAATTATTGTTAATGTGAATTCTTAAGTGCCCTAATGAAAACGCTTTAATGAAAGACTTTAGAACACCTTCAAATGACTCATATTCATAATGAGACAATTTAAAACAACAAAGAAAGGGGAAAACATCACACAAATGTTAAATATACAGAAACGAACATAAATATTAAAAGAATATTATATACACTTCAGCAAAAAAAATACACACACAAAAAGATCTGTTCACCACAGCGATGGATAAAACAATAGGTACAGTAACAGGTAAAATAAAACTTGTAAATATCAAGCATAAAAAGTTGCTCACTCAGCTGTTTCTTCTTCCCCAATTTTATATCCTTTACTGTAAAATTTAATATTTTATGAAACATTAAACAGCACAAAGTTTCTCTTATTTATTTACATCCTGTTCTTGTGGTTTCTCAACTATTTTCCCTGCTTTGTTTTTTGTTGTAGTAAATATACTTTTTTCCATCATTAAATTTATTTTTATTACTAGCGTCACCATTGACATTATGGAGTTGCACTTTTAGATTTTATTCTCGTCTTGTAAAGAAAACAAAAAGTTTATTATTATTTTTAATTTTTTTTAATTTACCTGCTTCACTTACAATAAATAAAAATTCACCTTGTTTTTATTTCTTAATTCTTCCAAATTGTTTTGTGTATTCATTACTCCACTCATTAAAACCCAGCAAGAATTTGATAGAGTTGATGCATAAACTTAATAAAAATATAAACTGTTGCAAAGAAGACAGAAAGGCCAAACCCACCAAAGTATATTCCCACTTAAGTGCTTGTAATAAAAATTATTGCTGTATTAGTTTTTCAAAAACAATGACTAATTATATGATTAATAACGACAATTTTAACGTTTCATATTTCATATTAAACGTAAATTGAGTGTGTAGGAGCAAAAATTAGCTTTTATGAAAAAAGTCGGATTATCCAATTCATTTGCTAAAAAATCAAGCATATCAATAAAATTCGGTTATTCCGGATCTTTTATACGCTTCACCATATATCTTCACATATTTTGTGAAGTGTCACCAATCAAAAAGATAAATATTGGGGTGACAGAGATTTAAAAAATAAATCTAATTTTAATTTTAATAATTTTACATAAAAATGTCATCGGCTCTTAAGTATTTTACAAAATTTTAGTATTTCCTGTAAGATCTCGTCTAAAGATTTTAAATGACACCCATATTGATATATTAAAAATATAGTCCACAATCGTACTTTTTTATAAAAATTTCAGTGGCCGGGACTCGGCAAATATGGGTGAGTGCCAAATTTTTCACTTAAATGTTTTTCTCATTTTTTAATTCTTAATCGATCCATCTTTCTGTTGTTTTTTTATTGCCTCAAAGGAAATGTGCCAATTTTGCTGATTTTCAATAGCAAAATTTTTAAAACTGATCAATTCTCTAGCTCATCTAGTGCTTTGGCAAAGTTGATTTTTACCCGAACACGGATGGACAGACGGACATTGCTCAATCGACTTCACTATGCATAAGAACTTAGTGGTCGGAAATGGATTTTGTAGAAAGTACAAACGAATTGACATACCCTTTTTTATTTTTTGTGGTGAAGGGTATAAAGAGACAGACATTCGTTCTAAAACTTCTAACATTCAGTAGTTTGGGTAACTTTCTATATCTGCCGACTTGGAAATATTTGTAAATTTAAATTATTTGAAGTGTAATTTTTAGAGACAACACGACAGGTCTATATTGACTCATTACATAACTTCTAAATATTTCTATTTATAAACACAATAGCACATTTTTCAACTTCAAAATCTTGAACCAATTAAGATCCCCAAATTTTGAAAACTTATGATAGTAGAAAAGAAACCCTATCTGGGCTTCGAATTATTGGCTAAGGTTTTTTTAAATTTATTTTTGAAGTTTTCGACTGGAAGGAGGATTTAAGTACATTTGTCAAAAACATGTACTGAGTTATAAGTCTAAGTATCGTGAACTGTATAAGTTAGATCAGTTATCCAATTATAGCCGTAAGATATCTAGAAAATCATCAAGCATAGCTCTTGAAACGTCAGCTATATCAGCCATCATGGAATCTGTGTCTCGTGGCAGGAAAAAGGCCATTCGTAAAGAAGATGGATGTTTTTGCTTTTACTTACAGCTGAGACAATGACAGATAAAAGTACACTCGAGTCCAGTGGCTCATCAATGCTGCTAGCAAAATCTAAATATTTTTCCGGTTTTGGTTTATAAGCTAAATGCTTCGTTTTCTAACTAAAAAAAGGCGTGTGCATCTGGTAACCCTGCGTGTGTCCAGATTTATTCGCCTTAATATATTTTACAGGAATTGCGAATGACAATGCATTACACATATTTAAAGGGGTTGCACTCTAGCTAACTCGATTGCCGCAATGACAGCTCTTTCTTTAGAAATGCCAATTTTCACATTCCTGTCATTAAGTAGTCTTTATTCCTCCTGGGAAGCAAATATCCCATCCTAAAATATACTGCATTTACCAGACACGATGATAATCAAGAAGTCATAAGATCCGACACCACAGCTCGTCTTAGAGCTAGTGTTACATTTTCCCTAGAATGCTGCCCCGACAACCACAGTCATATGGGCTAAAATAGCAAAGAAAGTAGGTGTGAAGCTTTTCTTGTTGTACTGTTGAAGCGTTAAAATAACTCTTGTATTAACGAAGGAAATAGATTAATCTTTCAATTTCAAGATGTTTTACAAAAAGTTACATACGTCCTCTAATTCAAGTGTCATAACCTAAATGTTAAAAAAACGAAAATTCATAACAAAACGGTATCTTTTAAACGGAATCACCAAAGCAAAGTTTTCAAGTATGTCATGATTTTGAAGAATAAAAAAACCTAGTAAGAGAGCTATATTCAGCTAGGCAGAATCTTACATACCCTTCATCATCTATGTAAATCTAGTTTAGTAAAGTAACTACAATCAAAAAAGCAAATATTAGGGTGACCGAGACTTAAATAAAAAAAAAAATTTGTACTGCATATATATCTTCAAAAGCTTTTAAATGATACCCAAATTGATATTTAAAACAAAAATATGGGCGAACGCCGTCTTTTTCACTTGAAGTTTTTTTCTTATCATTTAATTCTCTATTGTCCAATATATTAATTTTTTTGATTGGAGTTACTTTATTGTTCCAAATGACATGAAAATGTTAGAGGTAGGCTTGATGTTTTGCCTGCTGCCTCGAAGAACATGGACGGATTATGCTGATTTCCAATTTCGACACAATATCTGATCGATTGACATATTTATTTTTTTCTAAAATGAAGTTTGCCTCGGCAAACAGTACACGGTTGGGCAGACGGGCCAAAGGACAGACGAACATAGCTGAATCGCCCTTGCTTTGAAGAAAAAGTCCGAATATATTTACTGCATAGGGTCGGAAATGGATATTGTAGAAATTACAAACGGCATGACAACTTAGTTATACCTTTTTTCCAATTAATGTGGTGAATGGTATTAAAATAGATACTGATGTAATGTCAATAGTGATGCCATACAAGCAGAAAATAATTTTGCTTAAAAACAAAAAAGAGTTATTGCTAATGCTTTTTTGATTTTGTAGAAGATTTTAAAGTAATAGTCTACGGGTAAGTTTTATAATGGCGAATAAATGAGTGTGTGTTACTACAAAAATATCTTTGAAAGCCACAAGCTGTGCAGGAGCATTAACATAAATTGCCAGATAGACGGCCAGACAAAAGGAAGCTTTAAATTTAAGCGTGATGGTATTATTGGTATCGTTGTGGTTATTGTTCTGCTTTATAAACACCATACAGACGTTTGACAATAATACAAATACAAATCAAAGCTTCGTTTTATTGTGTTTGTAAACAAGGTGTGCGCAAATATAAAATATAACACCAGCTTATCTGAAAAATTTCTTTTAAAACTTTAAATAATTTTTTGTTCAAAATATCTTTTATTGAGAGAAAACTTAATACGCATATATAAACCATGCCTTAGAACAACTCTTAAGCTAAGGATTCTGTTAGGGAAATAGGGAAAGACCGGATTCCAAATTTGAATACTGGTGAAGAAGAACAGTAAAAAGTAATATGACAAGATCAATTCGGGTACAAGTACTATTTCTAAAGATTACAACAGGATGACAGAGTTATTGCTTAAATTATCTTCTGTAGTAGCGTAAAGTAAAAATGAAAAAAAAAATAAGTGGAAGCGCCACACATTGTTTCATAATTTTCTTGACCAGTCTTAATATCATTCCATTATTGTAATCGCATCCTAAAATACAAATTAATCCCAATAAAGAAATCACTGCAACTGCGACGAAGACAAAGTACTGATAGTAGATCGCCAACTAGTTCCAGGACAAACTGTAGTAACATAAAATTTTTAAATCTTATAATTTTAAACAAATAAAAAATGAACTTAAATTTAACTTAAAGTTATACAATAAATTATCGACAGGTTACCTTTAACATTCCCCCATAACACCTAACAAAAACTAGTAATAAACAATTAATAGTTACTACTAAAAATTGGCAATTGATTTCTTCTTAATTCTAGAACGCTTATCGCAAATATTGTTGCTTGGAATTCAACAAAACATCAAACAATTCTATACAGGTTGTATGAAAATATGTTTAAAGTAATCATAATCTGAGAGCACCATATTATGATTGAATTATATGGTTACAAAAAAATCATACTATTGTTAAACACGATATAAATATTGTTTACTATTAGGACCATATGGTCCTGCAACTTAACAATAACATTGTAAAATGTAATTATAATAATGAATAAAATAATGTTATAAGATGACGATAATATTATTAAAACTTTTATAGAATATAAACTTCACTCGATTCTGTTTTTAATTTAAATGTAATATTTAAAAATGATTTCGGGCATATGGCCACCGCGGTTGCTTATGACAAAGCGCCTTCTGAACGTCCTATTTCGATTCACATTTTTAAGTACTTCTGACCATCTGTCACGAATAACACAAACAATGTCGATCTCCAAAGCGTCAGTTGTTACTGGTTTATTAGCATTAACCAGTGACTTTACCTGGCTCCAAAGGAAATAATCAACTTATCGCCAAATTTTGATTTCAATAACTCAATGGTTGCGATGGCTGTATGGCACGTAGCGCTATCTTGTTGAAACCACATTTCGTCCGGATCAATGCCATCCATATTTTCAAACAAAAAATCATTAATCATGGTGCGCTAACAATCTCCATTTACCGTAACGTGAAATCCGGCCTCATTTTTGAATAAATAAGGTCCGGTAATGCCACAAGCGTGTAAACCTCACCAATCGATGCATTTTTCTGGATGCAATAGAGCCTGTAGGGTATGTTGTGGATTAGTCTGACTCCATATGTGGCAATTTTGCTTACCAAATAACCCGTTAAGCCAAAAATGATCCGGTAAGCCAAATTAGCTTCGGAACACAATTTGGCGATAAATCAACGGGTCAGTTACTAACTGCTCTAGAGCCCAATCGGCGAAAGAACGACGCATATAATGATCTCGTGGCTAAAATGTTTTCTTAAAATTTTACACGTAGAAGACGGACAGAGCCCCAAATCCTGCGACCGATAGCGAATTGATAAATTTGGATCTTCTTCCACGCTTTCGTTTACAGCAGCGAAATAATATTCGGTTTTAAACGCACGTTCCTTCTACGTGTTGGTGTTATTGCATTCTCTAGAGAGTATGTGGTAAGAAATCTATCCACAGTTCGACGGACGATTATGTGCACGTTGTTCTAGCGTGAGTATATTTATAATAATTTGCCAGAGATTACTGATTAATTTTTCAGTGTTACTTTTTTTAAATTTCAAGTTCTGACATGCTTAAAAAGCACCCTTTACTTTGCTTCTTTTAAAATAGAAATTTTTTATTGGAAATAGACCTTTAATGTATAAATGGATTCATTTATATGTTAATCATACAATCATTAACATTTTACATTAAAAATAAAAACATGTTATTGTTGATGTTTATGTATGTAGAACATAACATGTTTGATTGTAAAGGATGTATGTATATCGTTATATTTGACAGCCTTATGTTCTTAAAATTATTTATGCATATTTTACAGTTTATTTTAAACGTATGTAGGTATGCACATTGTAAAATGCCATATACTTACATCAATAGTATAATTTTTGTTTTTCATTTCTTAAATATTTTATTTAACTTCTTTTTTTTTTTTTTGATATTTTTATTTTGATACAAGATTTACATAATTCTTTATTTATTTTTTACAACACAATATATAATATATATTTTTATACATTGCATCAATCAACAAATGTTGCAAACAACTTACTGAACTGATAGAAAATCATTCTTCCAAGGGCGAAACCGAAATATTTTTTAAGCAACTATATTTTTAAGAGGATCACAACTAGGACCAACTGCTAACTGTTAATTTTTTTTAGTAAACAAATCTATTTTAATGTAAATAATTCATGTATTTTTTATATTATTTAATTTATATTGATTGTTAGTTGTGTTTTTGCAAAGGTTTCATTTATCATTTTTTTAATATGGTAACTCTATTAGCACAAACAGTTGAGAACTTGAAAATTTAACAGCAGTG
Organism: Gymnosoma rotundatum; assembly: GCA_916610165.2. Classification (NCBI taxonomy): domain Eukaryota; kingdom Metazoa; phylum Arthropoda; class Insecta; order Diptera; family Tachinidae; genus Gymnosoma; species Gymnosoma rotundatum. The sequence goes on from OU744336.1 coordinate 83,162,560, forward strand.
CTTTTGTCGAATTTTTGCGAACGAATTCGTCTTGCGCGGTGTCCCAGCTGTATTTCTAGGATTACTGGTTTGGCTTTAGTCACACTTTAATTACATTCGAACAAACGTAAATTGTTTTATTTATTATTGATATGATTTTAAATACCATACTATTTTAAATTTTATCCAAAAATATTTAGTTAAAGCCAGCCATGTTATACTTTTAATGTGTTATAACGATTTAATGATGAAATGGTTTTGAAAATTTATTTATCGATACTAAATTAATTCATTGCTCTGAATATGACATCATCATCATGTTATCATCACCACACTACTTTCATATTTTATCTTTCCGTGTAGAAATATCGCACAACTCGGTGGCAAACACATTTTACATTTGTTCTACGGATGATGTTTAAATATCTGAAAGAATTCACATGACAATAATTTACTACTTGAAACCCAGTTCAAAAATAAAAAAATAAAAAATTTAAAATCGAAAAATCTGCAATAATATTATTTCTTTTGTTTCAATATGTTCATATTTTTGTTAAGTTTCTTATTTCTATGCAAAAATTAAAACGTAAAATATTTGAATTTGTTAAACAGAGTTAGTTACCTTTGAATGTTTGAGTATTTTAACTTGTTTTTAAACACTTGCGAGCTTCATATACACACTCACATATACATTTATTTTTAATACTTATAGTTTGTATTATTTCAAAATAAGAGAATGACGTTTTTTTCGAATATTATTGATTTTAACAAATATTTTTATTCGATTTGTTTTATTCATTCGCTAATTTAAATGCAAATATTTCTGCTTTCGTTTCAAATTCGTTGTCATATATTCATCTCAAGTCTTTGTTTTTTAATTCTTAATGAGTTAAACAAATAAGCGTATTGTTGTTACGTTGTGATTTTAGAGAAATTATTTTTAAAAAACACGTAAAATTTAAAATACTGAAATAAAACTTCAATCATCACAACTTAGGATGATCTCACAATAATGAAAAAAATTGATTATACTCGTATTTTGGTCTCAAAAGCATTCACAATATCTAAATGAATAACATACTTAAAACACAAAAGTCATTTGTAATGCTAAGCGCCGTTATTATTTTTCTTTCTTTTATAATGAAAAAATATGACATCTTTAATTAAATAAGTTTTTTATGGTAAAAGAGTTCTGAAAACGAAAGATAAGAGCCTGAAATTGTACCGTGTGAATCGGTTTACTAGTAGACTAAAAACTTTCTACTAGGTTATTGGCCCTTCAGATAAACCTAAACTTATTAACACGGAGCATATCTAAAGCTACAAAAAAGTCTGAGTAAGGAGATACGATCCTTGTATCGCATTGCTCAAATGCTCAGTTAGTACCACCATGTAAAGATCTATGGCAACTACTGGACCGATTAAACTTTTCTTCTGAAAATATTACCATTTTTTCAATATCGAGTGGTATATCTTTTAATATTTTGTGATAGTTTTATGTATTTAATACTTCTGCTACTGGCCATAATGTACTGTTTAATTATAAAAAAAGATCTTGTAGCCATTAGGCTGCGTGAAATAATTATTTGCTAATGTGGCCCTATTTCCAGAGAAAGATGGTGTTCCCTGCAAATAATAAAAACACTCAACGTCACTTTTAGTCAAATCGTTATCTAACCAATATGTTCAACAACTGTTACGATCAAATTTACTGTTGTTTTAATTTATGTATTGATAACTTTTTATTTTTCATACAACTCCCATAAATTTTCTGAGCTGCTAAAATTATGAGAACGTGTTTAAAAATTTTAATCAATTGTATTAAAAAACATTTAAAAATATCTTAGAACATATTATCGATTAAACAGTGAAGCCTTCAGTTTGCTTTTATATTTCTTGTTTATTTTATTCGTTGGAATTTTACATCACGTTCTTTTATTTATTTTATTTGAAACCTCTTATAAAATTAAAAACAGTTGAAACATACAAAACGTTCATCATAATTGGAATTGCATATCACGCGCTTACTTTAAGTGCGATCATCATCAGTAGTACGTGTTTTATATTTAACAGAAAAACTTGTTTTAACTGTTTAGAACTGTTGGCCCGATCAAGTTATTTTCGTTTCTTTTTTTTTTTTTTTTTTTTGTTTTTTTGTAAAAGAAAACTCTTTGGTTTAGTATAAACACTAACTACATAATCAGCTACTTTGCAGCCGTACACGACAAGCTAGAGTTCATTAAAAACATTAAAGGTTTAAAATGCTATTGTTAGTTATACCTAAGTTTAAGTTATTGTACTTTCTAACGTCTCTTTTATGTTTCCTTCACTACTTAGTACGTGTTATTGCATGGAATGTACTTAAACAATATGATTTTAAAAAAGTTTATACAAAAGAAATTTGTTTTCGACACTTAAGTCGACAAGCTCATAGTAAAAAAACATTTTTCAAAGAAATGCAAGAACATTAGAATTCTAACAAATAAAGTGAAATAACGCCTAATGAAAACTTAGCACTTTGTAATAGAGTTATTTCAGCAATACGAAACCCGTTAAGTTTTTTGTTATTTTACTTCGTATTATTTGTAAACAAAATAATGGAAAGTTTTTTATACTTTCGTTGCGATTCATATAAAGGGTTTTGTTTAAGTTATCAAATAATTTTGGCACATATTACAATTTTGCTAGAATTTTTTAAAGTTTTTTTTTTGTTGAAAAAAAGTTTTTTTGAGTTGAAAAATGTTTTATTTTTTTATTTTAATTATATAATTTATTTATTGAAAATTTATTAAAAAAAAAAATAAATGAATGAAATAGGACTAGCTTCAAGGCTTTTCACGTCACAGTTTTCACCAGTTTCCTTTTAGCTTTAGTTTATAAAAGAAAGAGGAAAGTACTGAAACCTGTCAACATAACAAAAATAATTTTATTTTCTTAATTTTGTTTTGCATTTCTGCCATCAAGAGAAAACTAATAAGTATTATTTTTAAAGAAAGTTTGCTTTTATATCTGATGGTAAAATTTGTTTTTATTTGACCGACTTCAAAAGAAGAAGGAGGCAATCAATTCGCCTGAATGTTGCTTTTTTTAACTCAGTCTTTCTAAATAGAATTTGGAAATTTCTTTTTTATTTGAAAGGTGACGCTTACAGATTGGTCCCGTTTTAAAAACATGTTTTTATACAACTTGCAAGTTTTTTACATGTGTTATGAACTGTAAAGGACACCACCTTAAAAATAAAAAACTTTAACTTTCAAAGATAAAAAGTAACACAAAAATGAATTTAAAAATTAAAGGTTTGAACAGTTGTAGACAGACGGTTGAAATTACAAGGAGCTGTAGTGCTAAGTCTACTATAAAAAAATTTGGAGATGGAATATAAGGGGATCCTAATAATAAATGAAATGGGATATATGTGGCCATAATTTTGAACCATTGTAGACCGACAGCAGTAATCTGTTTTGAAGTCTTTTTTTTAATGAATTATTGTACGCCTTTTTGTTTTAATAGTTATTATTTTGTATAATTTATCATATATATAAATCATATTTATCATTCATAACTACGCTTAATTAAGTTTGTTATACATCATTATTTTAACACCACCCCACCTAAAGCATTCTTTCTGCTTTCATTACTATTATTCACATGCAAAAACTTTTGCCTGTTTTCCTTTAAAATTAACACGTCAATTAAAATGTTTCTTTCTTGATAAAGTTAAAAAAACACCTAAAATGCAAAATAATATTAAAATATAAAAAACTTGGAATATCACTGATTACATATGTGCATACAACCATATTTGGAACCTGTAGTTTCGTAAGTATGGGTCGCCAGGGGATTTAAATTTGGCATTTTCTTCTTAAATTTATTTTTTCTGCCTCTCTAGCAACGTTGATTTTTAAGGCAGCTATTTAAACAGCTATGTAATATAATGTCGAATACCAGAACCAAATATATTTACTAAAATGGTTCCTTTTCACATTTGATTTCATGTCATTAAACAAATTTAAAAATAATTGGAGTTGTCATATACGACTTTTAAGGAAGACTTAATAAGTTACTGCAAAGCAGCACTAAGCAAAAAATCAGTTGTAAAAAAATAGCACAGTTGTGTCTGGACTTACATCGCTAAAAATAATGCTGCTTAAGAGAAAGGTATTAATTTCAGAACTTTCACAAAAAAATTGTCTCACTGAAGCTATGAAGCAAATAAAAGAAAAAGTATAATTAATCGTTTTAATATTTTTGCTTCAATATATTGTCATTTACATTAATTTGTAATTCTTTTCTTGTATTATCTTGTAAGTGACTTGAAAATAACATTTAATCCAGATCAAAATATTGTGAGAAGAAAACAAATTTTTTGGAAACAAAGAAAAAACATCCTTCGCTTGACTATTATTATTAAAAAAGTGAAACTGATTAGCTAAAATCCAATTAATCAAAATTATATCTTCAATAATCGTTAAGCACGTTGTGATAAATTTTATAGAAAAAATCCTAAAATTTTAGCTGCTATTCCTAAAAACAACAACAACTAAATGTTTTGTCAAGTGTTGAAAGCCATGAATTGTCTAAATAGGTGTTGAAAGGTCTATTAATTATACACACTATGCAGCAACAATTGTGCACCAAATACAAAGTAAATATTACAATATTTTCCCCAAGTAATAATAAACATTTGTAAAAAGAACAGCTGGCAACTAATCTGTTACAAAAAAATGATTTAGTGCAGCATTAACAGCTGCAAACCATTTTATTTAAAATATCACCTACAATGACACTTTTCCCAAATGAAAGTTTTAACGAAAAAAAATATGTTCTGGAGGGGGAAAATAATTTTGGAATTGTTTTATGAGGTATATGAGGTTAGGTAGACTTTTAAGGGCACTTTAAAGTCACGATTAATTTCATTTCATTATATAATTCTAGTCAAACATTTTCCGTATTCCAAAAGACACACCAAATAGCGAAAAGTTTTGAATTTTTGATCGCTCGATTTGTATGTGAGTTCTCTAAACTGCGATTGACGATTAAGAACCTCGACTTTACTGCTTTAAAATTGTTGTTTTTAAAGGGTGTCTTATACTTTACTGCTAAAATCTTTGAATTTAAATCTTGGGTAAATTTGGGGCACTAAGAAGTTTTAGGGCTAATTATTTGCATCCGTATTACGTAAAAGTTTTGCCTGAGTCCAAATAATATTTTTTAGGTTAGAAATTATTATTTACCATCTTTGCTTTAGATGTTATACTATGGTCTAAGAGCACGACATCTTTTAAAATGGTTCCGATAGCTCAATGTAAAGAAACGTAATAAATTTTATTAGTCCCATCGTAGCTGATGCATTAATGGGGCATTTAAACTTAACAGCGAAGGCATAAATGAGTAGAAACTGGATTATAAACATTGTTCGAGAATATAAAAATATACACTATTTTACAGTGCTTCCCAAAGTTGTTAGAGTGACCATAAAATGAGATCTTTTTGGTTCGACCGCCTAAAAAATCCTAAATCTTGCTTTGGAAGGTATCAGCGGCATAGAGATTCCTTGATTAAATAAATTAATATCTTCACAAATATTTGTTATTCAAGATAATAATAACTTGGGCAATACACAAGAAAAAAAAAAATAGATACCTTTTCTCTATACTTTGCAATTGAAAAAAAAAAACACAAATCCCATAAAAATATTTTCATGTCATGTTATCAGTATAGAAATCGGCTTAAAAAACTGAAATGCAAATTATAATTGTAGAAAATTAAAAAAAAAATAATCGTTGTCTTTAACATATTTCTCCATATCATAAAATATTAATGGTTAATAAAATAATTATTAAATAAATTCGGTGTAGCAAATTGGTCGGTAAACTCTTTACAATTAAAATGGGCGACTGGCTTTTATATGAATTTATTTTTAAATAATAGTTCTTCGAAAAGCGTCAACAATTTATTAAAAAATACATATTTAACTCTTAACTTAATGAGAAATATTTTCATGTGTTACAAACGTGATGACCATTATTAAAATACCAGTATTTTTACTTGTGGCGACGACAACCTAAAAAAAAACTCTCAACATATTTGAAATTGATAAGCTGTCATTGCATTATGATTTCTAGGTAGCTTTGGGATGTTTATTTTTATTTTATTATTTATATCTAATAATGAACTGGAAATTGTTTTAACTTCTACTTTATACCCACGTGCACGCATTAATAACCATTGAAAAACATAAATTTTGCTTCGATTCCACATGATTTGTTATGGGGCGGTGTAATTTGAAAAGCACAACACATCAGGGAAAGAATGAATGCTCAAACCAAATGACCAAAAAAAATTTATAATTTCTTCGGTTTTCAAAACATTCAAAGAATTTAAAGCACGCACATTTCACATTGATCTTTCATACAGAAACCTTATAAATAACCAAAAGATGAAACAATATGAAGAGAAGGTATTAGAAAAAAAAAACGCCAGGCAAGTTCTGTTAGATTAGAACGCAATGTTTGATTTATGAAGTTAATCGTTCAGTGAACCCTTTCATTTACAATTGCTTCCAACTCACGCCACATGTGATAGATAGTTTCGTTTGTACTTTTTTTCTTATCATTCGGCGACATAATTTTAAATGATTAAATATTGTTTTAGCTGACTTAAAACAGCTTTCTCAAATATGTTCTGGATTTATTTGTGGGCTTGATTTGTTGTTAAAGAGTTTTGTTTTCTTTTAAACTCTTTTGTAATCACTTTTTTTTTGTTTTGATAAATTACATTAGAATGTTTAGTTTTTTAAGTGGTATCATTTAATCTTTAAAGAAAACAACTTTTAAAAAATCAAAAATACCCAGAACAGAGGCGGTTTATAATCCTCAATTAGAATTAGACATGTGATTAAAAAAGATTTATTATTTTGCATGGTTTTGAGTAATTGATTTAAATTATGGTAAAATCATATCGACACGGACCAAACATGACAAAACTTCTTGCAAAACTCTTAATAAACTGAAACCTTTCTGAAGCATCAATCGGATCTAGACAAATATGATGGGAAAAATATTCAAGTTTTTTTTTTATCTACATTATGCCAGCATTAAAAAAAATATATCAAAAAGCATTATTATTTATTTATTATTAAAACTGAAGGAAAACTTGCCTAAAACATCTAGTAGCTGTTAAAAAGTTATTTAAATGGTCCCACGTTTATTTTTAATTTAAAAGATTTTCTTAGTAAACACGAGAGCCCCCAGATATCTGTAGGAACATGCAGTTCATCTGGAAAATTGGTTAAAAGAATGGAGAATAGTGGTACGTGAACATGTATTTACGTATTATACTCTAGAGCAGCCTGTGGCCAGTGGGCCAACTGCGGCCCATGTGCATACAAACTGCGGCCCGCAGACATATTTAAAATTAAAATTATATGGTGACCGGCCCTTAAGCAGTGACAAGCAACAAAACAAAACAAAAAAAAATATATTCTTGTGTCTTGTAGTCGAATGAAGATATTAAACAACAACATAAAACAGTCTTTAAAAGTCATAAGGAAAAAAAGTTATGATAAAAATAGTTTAAAAAAAACCCAAAATATATTAATATTTTATTTGCTTTGCATCAATAATTTGAAGAAAGATTAATGGATTTCAGAAGTAAAAAATACTATTGTGATGTATTTTCAATTCAATTTTTATTAACAGATGTGAATAAGATTTCCGAAAATTTTAAGTTAAAATTAATTGAACTGCAAGAAAGAAAGGATACTTATTTTTTGTAATGTTATAGTGCAGTAAAAAAAGTATTATAAATATATTTTATTTTTGTTCAACTTCTAAAAATTGTTTACCGTTTTATGAAAAATTAATTTTCTTTTACCTACAAAACACAAAAGTTTGCCCATACCTGCTCTAGACAAACGGCTAAGAAATGAATCCTAATAATCTCAGCGACTCAGACTTAAGTTTTGAATATTCATCACACATTAAATTTTGACGCACCAAATAAAGGTTTTATTTGAAATTCGATTGAAAGCTTGTTATGTCATTTATTTCTACGATCGATTATTAAGGCAGAACATATTTTGCTTTTTTGTCTTTAAAGCAAATACATGCTTAATGCAATAAATTATTAAGTTAGAAAATTTTGATTTTTTGTTTTCAATTCAATATTTATTGATTAAATTACATGTTTAATTAGATGTTTAATAGACGAAACCCCTTTTTCTGTGTGTAATTTTAAGAATTTTAAAGATACAACAATTAATTAAAAAATCTCCGCTTAACGTTATTTTTTTTTTATAAATTTTATTAAAATGGCTTGAGCCGTATAACATTGCAAGTTTTTCCCCTATTACCACTATCCAGTTCGAAACGCATATACTATACCACTGTGTATCTATATTTCAAATTTAATTGAAATCGCTTAAATCGCTTAGCCGTGATTGATGTATATAAGAATAGACTTAGAAAAAGATTAATTGTAGTTATTAGAAATTATGTTAGACATTACGAACAGCATTACTTACAATAAAACATAAAATCGAAATAAAATCTAGATGGGACTCAAGAATTCAAATTTTTTTATTTTATTATTTTTTTTTTTTGGTAATTAAAGTGTTATTATTTTATGTCTCTGAATTGGAATTTATTTTTTTTTTTGTTTATTATCATGAAATTCCATTCTACACATGCAGCTTCGTTACTTTTTTTTTTTTTGTTTTCTGGTTGACCAATATATTTCACAACAAGATACGTATAACCATATGTTGTTCCTGCCGCTGTGACTGCTGCTATTGCAAGTGTATAGTTAACTGCAGCTGTTGCATCTTTGTATTACATCACCAGTTTAATGTTGTTATTACGAGTTTTTTATTTTTTTTACAGCAAAATGTTTTGGTGTGGTTACCAAAGAAATTACATGTGTATGTGATGGGTGATTTTTACTATGGCATACGGATTATGCTAGAATTGTATGAATGGTAATGAGAAAAAAAATAAACATCACAGCTTAACCGTAATTATATACATATACATATATATATTTTTTATGCATAAAAATGTAGTTTTCTTCATCTCATTTAGTTTTTACCCATTTACATTGTACGCATTCGTGTAAGATGAAGAAGAAGAAGTTAACAATACTTGGACAGAAATTTTATAAAGAAGAATGTGGCCAATATGATTTGTTGACAATACCAAATACGCAAAATTTTCAAGATTACAGTGCAGCTGAACAACATGTTGCCGTTTAGTTTTTGTTTCTTTGTTTGCCAAAAAAATATATATTGCGTAGAATTATGCAGGTTATTTTGAACGTGATATTTGCTGCTAACTTGCTGGGGTATAATGTATTGTTTAACATTATTTTTAAAGATTTCTAGGAAAGACATTTTGAATACTAAATAAATAAAAAAGCTTTTTAAATCCTTGTAGTAACCTTTTAACCCATAGTTTAAATTTTTAAGGGTTATGGAAATGCAAAAGGCACGAGTTTCTGACCTGCTCCTGCAAACGAAGAAAAGAAAACCTTTACAATGATTTTTGAATTAAACTAAAAATTGGGCTTTAAATGCAGTTAAATAAGTCATTTTTTACACTAGTTCTAGTTGCAGAAATATCTTTCAATTTTAAAACAGCAAAATAATTATTCATTATTTCGCGCATGAATTAGAACACAAGCGTACGCAGCGCATATGTTTAAATGTATCATATTATTAAATAATATGTATCATATTATTAAGACGAAATACAGAGAGAACAGTAAAGAAATACGTTGGTTTGTGTGTAAAATTCGTCTAACCAAATTAATGTTGATATGAGTATATGAGTATTCTCGTATTCTTATTTACAAAGTAAGTTGGTTAAATAGATGATGTTTATAAAAATACACAACTAAGGTAGATAGATGCGAAGAATGCTGATGAAGGTCGTAGCGGTCCAGAAAATGCAGCATTTCATTCTGCTAGCGTCTAATTGTTCTTGTTTTCTTTGGAAAACGTCCGCATACATTTGTAAAATAATTTTTTTTTCTAAAAAAGATTTTTAGAAAGTAAAAAATAAATGAACTTAAGCCAAAATAATTTCTATTCATTCATAACATTCACAGTTCAAATAATAATTCAATAAAAATTAATTTAAAAAGGATGTAATAAGTTGCTGCATTTGCTAACCTATGATTAGCTTGCGTAGCTAACAGTAAGAAAACAAGTAAGCGCACTTTGTTAGGTTATGCCGAATCTTAAATACCCCTATGTATAACTTTACATAAAAATGTCATCGGCGAGCGCCAATGTTTTCACTTGTCGCTTTTTAGGCAGTAAATTTTTTTTTTATTTTTTTTTTTTTTTTTGATTGGAGTTACTTCACGTAACTAGATTTGTTCGAAATTATATGGAAAAACTAGAGACAGGCGTAGTGTTTTGCCCGATGCCTCGAAGGACATGTACCGATGTTGATGATTTTCGTTCAAAACTAAGTTTAATCTAGTGCCTTCGCAAAGTTAATTTTAATCCGAACACGAACAGACTAACGAATAGGCGGACACCGCTAAAAACTAATAATATATACATATACTCAATGGGGTCAAAAAGGGATATTGTAGAAATTACAAACGGAATGAAAAATAAGAATAAAAGTGATATTTATAGAGAAATGAGCGGTTCAGAACCAAAACTTAAAGAATTCAAAAGATATTATTAATGCAATTAATCGCATTAAATAACAAACGTATGCCTAATTTCTTGCATTTTTGTTTCCTTCCTCTCCCTATTTTTCACGCTTTTTAATTTCTGAATGATTGGATCTGTAATGGCTAAAATGCTTCGATAAAGTATGACTTTTTCCTAACACTTAATACACGTGACACTTACGACTAATGAATTTTAAAACATTTTTTTTTTTTGCCAAGTTTATAACTTTTTTTTGGAACATAATTTGTTGTCTTAGGAGTTGCTTTAAATCCATCAACATCTAAAATCACGTGTTCTCATGATATTTAAAGTCTTAACACATCACCAGCGCAATACGACATTAAACGATGATCTGTATCTTGCTACTTTTCTAGCTCTTCTGCTTAAACGTCAAAAGCAGATGTGTTCTGCTACTTTTCCAGGTGTTTCGAGTACATCCGGTGCATTGCCTTCGCATATCAAGCAAGCAAAAAATGCAGCAGATAAAATTGCGGTTCATCTCTATAAAGAACGTTTTGCAAGTGGCTCAGAAATTTCAAACTTTTTCTTGTTGAATCACTTTCCCGATTCAGTACTACGCTAATATGTACATAATGATTTATTAAATAACTTTTAAAAATAATCTCTTTGCAGCTTTCGGCGACTACGTGTTATCGGGTACTTTAGAGTCAATAGTACATAATTGAACTCTGCCTGCACATGATCCACATTATACAGACTATTCTTTATCCGGCGACTGTCTTAAATTTACTAAGCCCTGCTGGGACGCCAATAATGTAAGTTGTATAAGTGTAATATGGGAAAAAGTAAAGTTGCTATTTTAAGAAGTGAACGGTGATTGGGCGAGTAATAATTTCGCTATGCTGAAGATGGTCATGCATCTTTTAATTCTTAATAATGCACTGATATATATTTTTTTATTAACTACTAATTCGCTCATTATGAATGGGAAAAACTCTTAAAGAAACCAATAAACCAAACAGGAAAACAAAACAGTGCACCTTTTTAAACTTTAAGATATTTTGTTTTGCTTTTTAAATATAAATCAAATCAATCTCTTAAATCAATAACCTTTCCAAAAGATTACCCGTCTAAAGATTTTTAGAAGACAAGAAAATTCTCTGTAAGGTAATATTATTAAAGTGGAGGGGGGAAATAAAAATACGACTAAATTGCGGCTTTTTTATTTTATTTTTTTGTCTGGTAATTAATTATGGGACTGACCATATTTTATTTCGTTACAAATGTGAGCGGGACATGTGCATTATGTTTGTCTCCCTTAAGGTCGAATTCACCTGGTGAAATCAATAGCATTAAGTTCTTTTCCTCTTTGTACATATAGAAGTAAATATATTTTTCATACACAGATTAGAATTTTATCATTTGTAAAGATTCACGACAGAAAACTCTATATAAAGTACTTACCAGTCGTACGATTTCATCTATAATCGCATCATGATGAAAACTTTTGTGCATCGCTAGCCTTCATGTAAAATTTATGTCCTTAAGTTATAGTTTAGATATATTGGATTACATGGTTGATAAAGAAATCATTATCAGATTTTATTAAAGAAAAAGTCCCTTGAAAAGACATTTTTTGTAAGAGAAGTAGCACTTCAGTCATTAATACCTCTGCTTAGTTCGTAACCGTGCTACATTCTTTAGGAAAGGTGGTGAAAGGAGATGCATAGATATAGCCCGTTTATTAATTATTTTACTTCGCCGGCGAATATGCTATGGAGAAGTACCGACGAAGGAGGCTGCATGTTTTAATGTTGTTCTGAATATGTATTTGTACCATTAAACGAAAAAAAACATTTCTTTTTTAGATTTTGACTGCCGCAAGGGTTGAATCCAGGGCAGCTAGATTTGTAGTCAACGTGCTTACCACTTAGACTACAGCAGTCTCAATATATATATATACAGCATATATATAACTTTTAACATCTACATTAAAGGAAACTAACACGACCTTTTATAATTCTAGTGGTGGTTAAGTTGCTTTATAATGTAGATAACTTCGTTGAGGCTAATGTAACTTTCATTACTTAAGAGATTTCTGAAGTTTCAGAAATATATAATTTCCAATACTCTAAAAGAGCACTTCATTACATACAATGTCTTTTGTTTATTAACTTTTAATGCAAGGGATACACTTTTAAGAACAAACATACCTTTTATCCTAAAAAGTTCAACAGCATTATTGCAAGCTTTAACAAATGTTATTGCATTATGAGGCTAATGCTTCACTCTGTGGCTGTTGTTGATTTTTTATATCTTTAAAAGCATAAATAAAATTGAAAAACAAAAAATAACTTCAAGTAAAAGTGTTTTGTTTGTTTTGGCGTAACAATAATCAGCAACATCACTATCATTTTTGCCACCATAACTAGTGACTGCCTAATGCTGTTGTCTACTATCCGTTAGCTAGTCAACCAGCCTGCGTGCCTTCTTTAAGCCTGTTTAACAGCCATGATGATTTTCTGCGAATTTCTTTGCAATTGATTTGGTGGATGTCTGTTGCTGGTAGTATTGGTGTTGGTGGTAATCTATTATTTGTCTTGAAGCCATATAAAAATCTATTTATTCTTAATGCTTCACCGAGTATCTAAGTTGCTTACTTTCGCTTACATACAACTTTAACAACCATATAAAAATGTACAATTGTTGTTGCTTGTTATTGTTACTGTTTTAGTAGTTTGCTGTATAATGCTAATATGCAAAAGCATTAGTTTGTTTTAGTCTCTCTACGACTTGATGATTCATTATTCAATGTCGTTTTTTCTTAACAGTACGTTTATTTCCTTTACCTTAAAAATGCTGAAACAGTCAGTATCATTTAACTGTTGGTTTCTTGTAATTTTTCTAATTCTTTTTTTTTAACTTTTTTTTATTAAATCTATTAGCTACTCATAATGTGACCAACTTAAGCCGCTTATTTTCATGTTTTTGATTCTTTAATCGGTCATTGTATATTTGCTTCCTTGTTGTTTGAAGGTATAAAAAACATTCTTAAATTACATTTGAGTTTTTTTTAAACGTAAATAAAAATTTAATTATGTTTCAAACCAGAATTATTAAAACCAAGTACATCTAAAAATCCCTGATACAATCCGATATTAATAATAAATAATTTAATTAATTTTTTTAAATACTGGGGTGGAATCGTTACATCGGTGAAAGTATCGACAATTGTACGAAAAAAAATACGTAATACATTAATCGTATGAACTAAATGACATCTTGACAAACAAATCGTAATTTTTTATTTGATTCACAGTAGTTTCTAAATTAAAAAATTCTAAAGCTAGAGCAGTCAGGCTGATCAGTATTTAAGATTTCGTTGTTTGCAAAAGTCAAAACCGATTTATTGCCTTCAAAGCTTAATTTAAGTCTAGCTTTTTCAATTAGTAGTTCTTCATAAGAGCCTCCTCCAGTCTGCTTTTTCGAATATTTACTAAAAGAAATTTTTTTCTTCGCTTGATATTTTTGATCAGCCTTTACCACATAATTATCAATACATGTTTTTTTTTTCAAACAACATATAATTTACTGGTTACATCCTAAACTTATCATATTAAAAATTTAGCTCTCAATATAATTTTAAGTACGCAAACTCTTGAAATTTTTTAAAAAACTTATTTCGCTTGAAAACTTTTCAACGAACTTATGGTACCAATCAGGGCGAATCAATTACCAGGTGGCAGCGTTAGAGAATTTATTATTTTTTGCTAGTAGAAACGAATGTCAAACTTCATATATAAAAAATAGTACACAGATTTTTTATATATGGAGTTTGACAGTAGTGTTCACGGCAAAAATTAATGAATTCGCCTACGCTACCACCTGGTAATTGATTTGCCTTGGTACCAATAATGCGATTTAGAAAAAAATTTTTTTTGCTCCCTTTGAGTATGCAACACTGTTTGCTGATGGTAACCAGAGTACCAAAATGCTCTAACACTTCTCTATGAGAGAGCAGTGAGACATTTTAGTTTCTGTTGCCTTTTTTTATAAATGTGTGAGAGGCTAGAAAATATTTTGGTGTTTCATTTATGAATGTGATGATGTTGTAATGTAATTTTTTTCTTTCTAGGCGTTCGCTTGTGTGTATATGCACATTTTTTAATGTTATACTGCCGGCGTATATACGAGTATGTTACAAACTTTTTTTTTTGGAGTATATGACTTTTACTTTTGAGATATTATGGCTTACTATATTCTTCGGTGACCTTTAAAACATTACTTCACTATTTATTTTGAAGGCAAACACAAATTTTGTATGATTGCTTAAGCTTATTATTTTCTAATGTATCCGTTGAAGTCAGTATTTCGTATTAGGAATACCAACTTAATAAATGTAAATAGCTAACTGCTTTTCAATTTGAATCATTTTTTTATTTGTTTACATGTTTGTTAATACATTAAATATAGATACATACATAGAACTCTTGCAACTAAATAACAGAATTCAAAAATACGTATTTATATACATATGTATAATAATGAACTTAAAAAATTACATTTTTAAAGCTTTTAACTAATTTTGTTTTCTGTATGCTTTATTGTTAATTTTTTAGAGATTTTACTATGTCTAGTTAGTTAGTTTTCACCCTTACTTGCATCAATGATATTACATACATACATTCATGTGGAGTCGTAGGCAGACAATTTTTTGTTGTTCGTTAAAAACCGTGAAAAAAAAAAATTTTCAATTATGAGTAACTTCATTAATCTCGTCTTCGAATGCTCATAAATGAGAAATTTTCAACGCTGAAAAATTCTTGGCATTCGTTTATGAAAAGAAGCATTAATGAGAATGGTGTTAATTATCCCTTATCATACATGAATGCTTAAAAACGAAAGAGACGCACTCATTCATGTGTGATTGTAGTAAGAAAATTTTTTGATGGTCTTTTATGAATGTGAAAAATAAAAAAATTGTAGAAATCTCGTTTATGAAAAATATCATAAATGTTTATAATTGAACGCTCGTAAATGAAAAATTTTGAACTCTGATGGTAACTATTCTACAGGAAATAAGTGCTTAAGTTTAAAAATATGTTACCAGAAACATTCTGCAGTAGAAAAATCATACTGTTGGCAACTAATTTTAGGATGATACAAAATTGTAAGAGCAGTATAGCTGTGACGTCTAAACTTAACAAGATGTGTCAGTTACTCACAGAAGATGAAACCTATGATGCCAGGCGGATTTTATTTGGCTTTGCTTGCGATTTTGTTTAATTGGTAACCTTTCTTAACTACCGAAAACAGGGAAAAGGATAAGGGGAGTTGTTGTTTATTGTCTATTAAGCTCCATTAGTTTTTATTATATTTTGTAAGCAAATTTGTACTCATCTACTACAATGCTTTACTCGTATATCATTTTCATCTATATTTTATTCAACCTTGTAATATTTTAAAGGACTCTACATCGAGATTTAAGTGACTGGTTTACTCTTCTTGGTTGTGAGCTAACCTTAGCGAAGACCATGAAAAACGCTATACGAAGTCAAGCGCAATAACTTAATTTTGAATTTGCAGAGTATAGTCAATGTGTTAGGGGTACGATATATAAGAAACTTTATGATAAATTTCACTTTATCCCTGGTTTGTGAGATAATACTTGAAACCAAAGCGGTGTTAAACTTTATGACTAAAACTCTCTTTTATGTTGGTCGTACTTTGCTCTTCTCTAAATTGCAGTACATGATAATACTTTCGGCTCATACAAACGCCCACAATATTTTCGGGACATAACATTTAACATTTTGCTAAATAACTTTACAAAACGATAAAAAAACGATGATGAACCAAAAACTTTTCGTTAAAGGGAAAAGCATTTTAAAAAAATATTTTTTTTTTATATTTTTCTGTAAGCAAAAAAAAAGTGTTTCAAACCTTAAAAGAAATTTATCTTTGTTTTTACCTAAACAATTTGTCTTTAACAATAAAAAAAAATCTTTTATACAGAAACTGCTCTTCCAACTAGATACATTTTACATAGTTTTCTATTTTTTACAGACATTTGCTTCACAACCTAATGACCCACTCACTCACTGAACTATCATAATTTCTTTACTACTCAAACCGTACTGAAGGCATGGACAAGTTGTGTATAATCTTGAACATCAGCAACATTCAATACTCGTATCAATCTTGGTAATCAATGTTCCGTTTCATAATCTCTGCTGTGTTCTGCTGTTGTTTGTGTCTTGGTTTTTATGAGAAAATAAAAAACGTATTTTTTTAAAAGTCGGCTAATAAAATCTTCAAGAAAGATAAAAAATCTAAGATGTTTTTTTTTTACTTGTATTCTTATTAATAAAACCGTTGTTGCTGAAGTGCAAGCGTAATTTGATATGTGCTTGTTTTTCATTTACATGACGAAGATCAATCAGCACAGAAATAAAAGAATGTTGCATGCATTGCTGCCATCATTTTCTTAATACAAATAAAAATATGTCCAGATGTTTAATAAAGTATTGAAATATATAAGATTTCAAAACACCTCTCCGTTTTATAAATCTTTATTTTAATAATTTTCCCAGCATAAAATCTACTTACGAATTTGTTACATTTGTTACATCATAAATTAATATCATTTCTACAGAAACTATTTTTAGCTCATCCAATGTGTGAATGTGTGTTTTTCTTTTGTCTGAAACTAACCAGACAACTAAGAAACGTATACTAATATCATATTTGTAAGGTAAATGGGGTCTCGGACGAACGATGAATTTTTCGTTGCGAATATTTGTCATCAGAAATAAAACACAATTGTGTATGCGATTGGTTTACTTTTATTTTGTATGACGACGAACAACAAATATTTTTGTATAGTTACCGATTTGTTTTGTAAATGTGTTTTTTTTTTACTTAAAAAAAAAATATTTTCTTTCTATGACATATTTTACATATATACTGCCCTCTCGGAATTTCTTTCCCACGAAAAAAAATTTTTTCTCGAGAAAAGATTCCTCCAATTATGAATTCCATGGGAACAAAATAATGGAAAAAGTGGCATCATCGTAATTTGAAGTGAGTATTTTGTCTATTTACATATAATTTTTCTTTTATAATTCATAATACATAATTTTTCCTCTGATTTTTTTTTCAATTTCCGCCGTCAATTAAAGCGGGATAAAATTTATAATGGAAGGAAAGGGAAAAGTGAAAAAAGCTCGCACGGAATTTTAGTTTACAATAAGGCTGAAAATAATTTTAATTTGAAATCTTTTTGTTATTATATACATTTATTGGCTTTTTAAAAATTATTACTATTTTCAATTTTATGTAAAGTTCATTATAAATTGTAAAATTAAGATATTAACAGAATGAAATGTATTTTCTGGTTTGCTATAAACTTCTTCAGCATTTTCTTATCTATTGCAAGAGAGTTATCAATTATAAGTATACAACTGTTTATAAGAAATAGAATATTAATACAAAGTCGTTACTTGTTATTAGTGTTGCTTGACAAAGAATTATTTACATACACTACCAAAGAACTATATTTTATTTTCTATATTAGCTATGCCAAAATTGGAAGAACTTGCACTACAGCTGACATAGCACTTCATCAAAAGGGAAAAGATAAAACTGCAAAAATTTTTCAGAAAAGAGTATCAACATTACCTGATTATGTGCGGACTTCAGTTGCAAATTATTTTTATACTCATTTATGAAGCTAAATAATTAAACTGCTTTTGGTGATGAATTGTATACTAAAAGCTTGGTATTATTAAATAACAAGCTTATTGTAGCCAGCGTTGGCTGGGTTCAATTTTGAAGCCCTTCTAGCCACACAAAACAGTCAATTTTCCGCGTCTTATAAAAAATTTCTCAAATTCAATTTGAATAAACTGTGTTTGCAGTTTAATAGCTTTATATATGCCCTTCATTTCCCAATAGGTTTGATTCTCCGAGATCGTAGGGTTTTGTAGCTGTAATCGTATTCGTTAAAAAAGTCCGGAATTTACTATACAAATTGTACTGTATGTATGGGAGAAAAAAATTATCGCATGCTACATTTTTAAAAAAACGTATTTAACTTGACGTATTTATCTTCACACACATTAAAATTTTTAGCATCTCATAGACTATGATATATCTATATTTCAAATATTTTTAGCATTCGATTTTTTAAAGATCGATAAGGACCTATATATTTTTCGAATTTCATTAAAATCGGTTAGCCGAGACTTTTGTTAAAATCGATTCAGATGCATCCAAATTCCCACTTCCCCTTTTACTCTTCTCCTGGTCTGCTACTTAGAAATGTAAATATATTTACCGTGAGGAAAAATATCTACTCGTGATTCAAATTTCATTTAAATTGGTTCACTCGATGAGCGGTGGTTGACGCACGCCCAAATAATTACGAATGCGTCGATTTATTTCATGTAAACTTTAAATAAACCATATCAATTAATTATTTTGTGCTCTATTGTAACACAAAATTCTTTTTCCATCAAGCGAATTTATATCAACCTAAAACACTCTCAAACATTCCAACTTTCTTGTGTAAAACAAGAGGCGATTGGATTAAAATTTGTATGAATAAATTCTTTCCTGACACATATTCGTCAAACTGTATGTATTCTTCTTTTTTTTAATTAATAAAAAAAAATAAACTCGCTGACTCTATATAATTTAATATATACTTTTATGTTTGTATATATCTTCGTTTGCAATATACTTTTTAATAAAAAAAAACAAAAATTTTACGATCAAACGTGAGAAGAGAAAACACTCGCCGTCCTCCTCTCAACATTCACTTGCTAAACTTCTATAGCACTTTACTATTATACTTATTATCGTAATAAACATTGTTATTATATATTTTATGATGATTTTTCTGTTTATTATATCTGTCGTAATACTGGCATTCACTGCATTTTTTTTTTCTTTTTTTTGCAACTCTTTGAGATTCCTTGAAATAGTCACTCGGATTTCATGTAGCAAAAGCATTCACATTAACTAGCTGCTGCAGCGGAAGAGATCTTGCTTAAATTAAAACATTTTGCTTGACAGAAAATAGCTTTTGTTTGCTACAACACTTAAAGTGCTGTCTAAAGTATCATTGAATCAAGGTAAATGTAGAGCAAAAGCACAATCATAAACATAATAAACGCCAACGCATTATTTAAAGTGGTATAAATTTAAAACTAATATAAAGTTAAATGATAGCGATGGCGTCAAAGCGACTATATTAAATATTTTACAGACATTAAGTTAACTTGTTGTTTAAGTTCTTACAATAATTCTTTAAACAAAATGTAAGATTCGAAATTATCCTTTTTGGTGAATGTCAAAAACTTCGGAGGACTGGTTTTTACACTTGCTGTAGCAGGATTTGAGAGTCCGTGTTATTTGTCCACTAGAGATGGGTAAGTGTAGGCCTTTTAATTTTAGTAAACTAGAACGCTTAATTTTATAATGTTTGCAACAAAATATGATGGAGTTGCGAAGTGGGTAAATAACTCCTTAGCGTTATCAAAGTAAAGATGGAGTATAAAAATCCACAAAATGTAAAATATATCCCTCATTACATTATGCCTGCCTTCTCATTTTAAACAAGCATAATTTCTTTCTTTAATTAATTTGATTTTAATAAAGAAGTAGCTAAAGTTGATAAGAGAATAGCGTTAAGCACTGAAGGTAGTAATAGGTAATTATATTTGGAACTAATTTTTGAATTTCAAAAATATTTTAGGTCGGTCATGTAATTTGCTCTTCGCTATAATTTCCAGTTAAGGAATCCATAACTTCCAGGTAACTGGGATATATGGAGATGATGTTAAATATGAACCGGAAGCTATAGAAGTACAGTTTTTGAAATGGGGTAGCGAATCATCCTGGCAAAGGCTGATGGTACCTGGGACTTTTAAGCAATGAAGTCTCCAACATAAATTTTCGATTATATTAATAAGACTGATATAGGGAACACAGTAAAGCTAAATATATTAACTGATATCACATGCCATCAATCCTACTTTGGTAACAGCTGTAATATTAAAGTTAAAAATTTTTACATCATAGATTTCAAAATATATATTAAAATTTATTTCCTTTCTAATATCTGATTATCTAATTTAAACTCACAGATAACAACTTTTTGTTCTTATAACAAGTTTGTGTTAATCATTTTAAAGTACGTTCCACTGTGAAAGGGTTAATTTTATTATTGTCTATATCTACTTAGTGACTCATGCGCTTATACGAGATTTTTTTTCAAAGCATTTCAATTTCCTTTTTGTTTACTTTTTAAGAATATGTTTTTTTTTATTTATTTAACACAAATTAAAAAATTAGCATACAATAGGATTAAATAAATGTTTATTTGTAAAGAATAAAAATAAATTTATAACTACAATAAATCGCAATTTCATTATTTGTTTTATCCCAAACCACAAAACCGTGTGGGACTCAAAGCAGCAAATAACATTAAAGAACATTTAATGTCGTTAAACGTTTTGTCATTTCTTACTTCGTTTTCGTTTTGTTTTAAAATTTTCAATTTCATATTTTAATAAAAAAGGTAATTTTATATTTTACATGCAGTCATAAAATATGGAAAATAAAACAATAATTTTGAAAGTTCTTGCCTTTCAAATGCAAATTTTAAGAATTGCTGAGCGTGTCATTTGTTTGTTTTTTATTTGAGAGAATTGTAAGACTTTTGTTGAGCAACGTGCTACATTTTGTGGACAACAACAACTATTTGATTAAAGCGAAATTGTAAACACAAGGTTAATAATAAACTCTTATCATCAGGTTTTAAAGATTAAATGATGTTTTGATTATATGATATGGTATGCACATGAATGTATGTATTAGTATTAAATTACAAAATAGTAAGAATGCTATACTTTTCAATAAAGTGATGCTTTTTACTGAAAAAGTTTAATTGCTAATTAGGTAAAATATAAAATTATTATCGCAAAAAAAAGGATTGAATGGTTTAAAAACATTACCTTTAACAAACGTCATTTCTTGTCTTTGTACACCAATTAAATGCCCTTACGTATTATGTAGCATTACCTCAAAACGGTGTTTTTATCACAAAAGTTAAGTAAATTAACATGTTAATATTTTCAAAAAATGTGAAAATCTGTAAGAACATATTTTTGTTTTCTCTTTTATTAAAACGATGCTATAACGACGCTACTAGTCTTATCGACGAACATTGTAATGTAATAATAAATCTAATGTAATATCTAATTATAAATATTTGTGCAAAATGGCTAAATTTTTAAAACCTTCACCATAAAAAAATAGAAAAATTGCTACAATATCCATTTCCGACCCCATAAATCATATATATTTTGACTTCTTATGCATAGCGAAGTCGATCAAGCGATGTCCGCCTGTACGTCCGTGTTAGTATTGAAATCACTAACTTGATTTCACAAAAAAATAAATACATCAATCGATTAAATATAGCGTCGAAACAGGTGCTATTAGAAATCAGCATGATCGGTCCATGTCTTTTGAGGCAGCAGGCAAAACACCACGCTTACCTCTAATTTTTCATGTTTTTTGGAACAAAAAAGTAACTCAAAAAAATAAATATATGGGGCAATAAAGTTTTAAAAAATAAAAAAAAAACATTCAGTAAAAAAACTGGCACACTCCCATATTTTCCGAGTTACGGTGCTCTGAAATTTTCAAACTTTTAGAGAGATCTTTAAGGAAATACTAAAAAATTTTAAAAATAATTAACCCATTATTTGCTTTTTTGATTGGAGTTACTTCATTAACTAGATTTACATATAAAGTGAAGAGTTTATAAGATTAGGCATAGACGAAAATAGCACTCTTACTTGTTTGAGTTAATTTTTTCAAATCTAGAAATTATTTTAGAATAGGATCTTATTAACGATCCTATAAACATGGTGTGTGCATGTGACCAAACCAATTACTTTTTTCGGACTCGTGCTAAGTAAGGAAAGAAAGTCTCTGCTCGTTAAATACTAATTATCTTGACACATATTGGAAATTGTTTTTAATTTTATTTTTACTGTTATTATTAAAAACAATTATAATTGAAAAAACAGCATTAAATTAAGTTTCCGAACTATTTCGAACTGGTGAAAATAAAGTTTTTATGTAAAAGTAAAAATTTTGGAGAAAAAGTGAAGAAAGAATTAAAAATGCTTTAACTTACCCGCCATTTGCATTTTATATAAAAGTGGATTTATTAGCTGTTATCTCATTGAGACACTAGATATAAATCTCGAACAAAAACGAAGTTAACAGACGAAATGCAATTACCGTTTCGGAACAGCTCCATAAAAATTACTTTGTTTAATACTTGCAACAAAAATATATATTATATGCTTATAAATTTTTATTTTATTTATCATTTGAAAAATATTTACTTAAATTTGTTAAAATTTCTTAATTTGTCTAATTTTTTAATGTTTTTATTGTATTCTTTTCAGTTGACCGTGCATAAGTTTCATTAAGGGAGATATAGGTAGGTATTTAATTTATTTTCGTTAAGGATTTAAACACCAATAATTTTAAGAAGAAAATTTATTATTTTAAATCTTTATTTTAGCTCTGCTTGATTCCTTCAAATTCTTCTCATAAAATACTTGTTATTTAAAAATATAATATAAAATGTATTACTACGGGGAAATCATATCCATATAAGCATATTAAAAGCCAAATTGGTTAAATGAGAACTTCATTGAATCAATAAAGTAAAAAACATACGAATGATTTCAAATGGCAACCCTTATGTAGAAAAATTAAAGAAAAAATAACAAAAATGTTTACTGTGTTGTTGCATAAAAGATTTTCAAGTTTTTAATTGTCTTTTTGCTTTATTGAATTTTAAACATAACGTTAAATTAGTAGCCCCTTTTGAAAAAACCCTTTAATTTTTAAATCTATTGTTCAAAAATTTATTTTTATGGCGGACATATTTGTACTTACTGTGTGTAAATTCTAAATGTCTGCCTTTTACGGTTGAAAAACTAAAAACATATAGGTGAAAATCTGGTCGATTTTTGGACTCCCTACAATTTAAAGTTTTTTTTATTTATAAACGGTCTTCTATTATTATATATTAAGCTTAAAAATTCGTTAATATTGAATATATTGAATTTGAATTTATATGAATTGCCCTATCAATTGTAAAAAATGACACATTTATAATGTATCGTTAAGTTTTATTTAGTACTTGCTAAACTTCAATTTTTGTGCTACAAAACTTCCGTTTTTCTTAAACCCGTTGGTTTAACCATAAGAAATTTATTTGATGTAACACACTCACTTTTTAACTTTCAACATCATCACAACTTACAACATAAGCACATTGTGAAACCTTAAAAATATTCAACAAACTTAATTTGAAATAAATTGTAAATTGTGAATTGGAAAAAAAAAGATTTTTTTTTACTTACGCCATTCATAACATCTAAAAGGTGAGCATCAACCTCTAACTTTAGTGCTTAAAAGAAAGAAACCCCTACTAAATTACTTTCTTTTTTTATTCTTTCTTCCCAAAAACACTATCGCATAACTTTGATTTTTCTCTTTGCTTTATTGTTTGGACAAAAATCTTTAGTTTATTTAAAATAATTGTCAGAAGTCTCCTGAAGAGTTAAGTAAGCGATAACGAAATGGCCATCGAGACGTGCTATGACCCTCAATAATCAATATCGGTAACTAATTAGTCGGGATAATAAAAACATAAAAATAGCACGAAGTTTTTACAAAAATTTCTAGAAGTTATTCATTACATTAGAGACGAAAAGGCTAAAATTTCGCTTTTTGGACAAACCAGATGTCGGTTGTTAGCGAAGAAGTAAAAATCCTTAAGATGAGCTATTTTTTGACGCCTCAGTTCCAAATGAAATATGGTTGGCACCCGGAATGAATAGAAAAGAGTTTTTAATTCTGCTCTGAGAATATATTAACTAATAAAAATTTATAAATTAATTAAACCATTGTTTTACAAAAAAATTAAATTGCCATATTCATAAAAAATAAAATAACTTTTAAATGTGTTTTTTTTTTTACAAGTTTTCTATACAAATTTATGCAACAGAAATACAACATTTGGTTACCGAGAATTAAACAAAAATTATAATTTGTATGTATCAATAATTTTTCTTAGTTACTTAAACATAGAATGATTTTTTGGCTAATTTGATTATTTATATCTACCAATACTTGCGATTTTTTATTACCATTGAAATTACATTGACATGGTTTGAAAAAATGACCTTGAAAGAATGCTAATGACTTTATTTTAATTATAATTATTTTTACTAATGCTATAGAAATTTTACTAAATTGAATCAAAAATAAATGTTTTTATGACACAAAAATTTTTGGTCGCAGAAACTCAATAAAATTACGCATAAAATAAATCGTTCTTAACACACTTGTAGATAGGTCTGCATATGAAAATTGTTATCACTTATCAGTTTTAAGTGAACTAGGTGTAAAGCTTGATGTCTGAGGTCTAAACTCACCTAACACTGCAGCTAGCAGAATTTATTACTTACACGAAACCACAAAAATTATTTTGTGATCAAAATGCCATTTAAAAATAATGTTCTTCTTTACTTTAAGATGTGTATTTAAGGTACAAAGACAAAAGAGACATTCGGTAAAGATAATTTGAAACTATTTATTCATTAGTCAATGGTAATTTTTTTGCTTTTTAACTAACTATAATGAAACCTTTTCATTAAAAAGTATTAGTGAAAATAAACATATTGCTATAAAGTCATTAGCATTATTAATCATTCAACGTTAATTAATTATGCCTTCTAATTATTTTCTCCCATGTGTTATACATATCTACCAAACTATTTCAAATCAAAAATGTTTAAAATTTATATTGAACCGAAATTTAAAAGAAACGTTAAGTATCGTCATTACAAAAAAATAAAAAAACCACAAACTTTAATTTATTTAAAATTCTTTAAGTTGAATTTTGTTATGGGTGTTTTGCTAAAAAGTTTGTGAGTGTACGTACTACCATCCAACCATTGATAAATTTGTCAATATTTTACTCATACAAAACGTGTTTTCCATTCGCAATTTTTTTGCTAAAGTTTCTTTAAAAAAAATTAAAAAAAGGAAAACGCAACTTTATACAAATTTACGATTAATGCCCGACGTATAATTTCGTTTATCTTGACATTTTGTATTAACATTTGACGTTTGTCAAAGCACACGCACGCACCTTTTTTCTCGGTCCTGTGACTCTGTATGTTCAATAAATAAACATTAAATACATGAATAAATATCACATATATTAGATTTAACGAAAATTATATTTACATAAAATTTTTTTAATTACTTCCATAGTATTCTCAAGTCAACTTATTGTTTGTAATTTATTAAAGTTTGAAATGTCTTAAATACTTAAATTGATTCGAGTTGTGTGTGCACCTTTGCGTTGTAAGGTCCCATGGCTATTTGTTAAGCAACATTATGATTTTAGCACAAAAAAATATAAAAGTGAATTACTGAGATATTGTGTAGTGTGTGTGTAAGTTAATCTTTAAATTGCCCACGAATTTTGTTTAAAAATATGATTGTAAATGATCTGCTAAAGATCGTGAAGAAAAAGTTTTAATAATGATTTATTGATAATTACATTGAAAACTCATTAAACTATCAAAATATTTTTTTTTTGTTTTGGTTTGTTTTCTAGTAAAAAAGCAATCTTTCAATGTCATTTGCTAATGTCAGTGCTAATATTTTTTTCTATTTAATTTTACAATATAGTGCCAAGATATAATGCCAACTTAAAAATATGGACTTAACACCTTTTGATATGGACTTTTTATAAATATTTTCTTGAATTTAGCACTCACAATATCGTTTGATAATTCAGTAGCCAAAAGTATCGCTACTGCTACATATTTCGTCAACTGTCTAACACCTATAAACACAACACCTAACAAACTTTTATCTTACTGTAGTTATTTAGAATCCCTTTCATGAAAGATACAGTGGAACAAGAATAACCAAAAGCTAGTCTTGTTTATAGGATGGGTATAAATAACATCCAGCTGATATTTTCTTATGTATAAATTTTAAAAGGCTTTTTTTGGAATTTTTATTTTTTTGAACTCTTAAAATTAAAACTTCTTATTAACTTTATTGATTTTAGTTTACGTTTTAAATAAAAGTCAAAAATTTTTTAGAGTGTTTGTATCACATCTTTTTAACTCCTTGCTTATAAAATAATTCTCTGGTTAACAGATTTTTGTTTGCATCGCATTCCTTAAAATTAATTAGCAGGTACTGATCAGTAAACAATATTTTTTTATTTCGATCATTGAGCAGATAATAGCACTAGGCGACCTAATTAAACGTATTATTAAGGGCTACCTTGCGTTTTAGGGCGATCTCAAGGGTACTCACCTTCAAAGCTTCGTTAGAGAGATTGAAGAAAACCTTTCGGAACTTGGTGTGAAGGATTAGAAAGAGTGCAAAAAAGATTGGGTCGCTTAAACCACTACTTAGCACTCGGCTCTTGTGATTTTAGGCGTAAAAGCTTATTATTAATGTTTTCACTCTTTTCTAATTTGTGTCGTAATCAGTAGTTATTATTAATATAGCTAGAGAGTATTAACGAGTGCGACAGACAGATTTAGCAGTTACATACTACCTATTATCTATTCTACTGTTTACGTTTGTTTTCTACAATATTATATTCTTCTCAGAAAGCTTAAGTCATCTTAGAATATCACTGTACTCACCTTAAAAAAATCTGAAGCGATTTTTAACTGTCTTTTACCAATTTAATATTTATTACTTTCCATTCACGAAATCAAGAATTTATGCATCAATGAATGATGAAGCGGATTCATAATTTCATTTTAAGATTTAAATTTCCAGCAATTTCTAAAATTTAAGTCTTAATAATCACAAGCTATATTTAATAGGATTTCACTCTACATAAAATACAATTCGGGAGTACAAAACCAAAGTTTATGTTTAAAATGCGCAAATACGTTGGTTTGTGTGTAAATTTCGTCTAACCAAATTAATGTTGATATGAATATGATTATTCTCGTATTCTTATTTACAAAGTTAGTTGGTTAAATAGATGATGTTTATAAAAATACACAACTAAGGTAGATAGATGCGAAGAATGCTGATGAAGGTCGTAGCGGTCCAGAAAATGCAGCATTTCATTCGGTTAGCGTCTAATTTTTCTTGTTTTCTTTGGAAAACGTCCGCATACATTTGTAAAAATAAATTTTCTTTCTAAAAAAGATTTTTAGAAATTAAAAATAAATGAGCTTAAGCCAAAATAATTTCTATTCATTTATAAAAAAAACTTTCTTTAATTTTGAATGAGATTTTCCTACTGTGTACCAAAAAAAAAAAAAGGGTGAATCTATTCTCTTAATCACTGTATTTCATTTTGACTTTTCTTATAAATATGTTTCTGAAGATCTTTTTATATTAATTGTCTACAATGATATTTTGCATATAAACCCAATACTGATGATGTTAAATTAATATTTTCTATTACTAAAATAGTTGAATCAATAGAAAGTGAAAACTTTCGTATATATTTGGCTTTGTTGAGCTGAAAAAACTTTAAAGTCTTGATCTTCACGAGATAATTTTAATCGAAATACTTTATAATTTTTAATCGCATTTTTTTCTGTTATCAGTGAAGGGGAATGTCCTGTTTAACAGAAAATTTTATCACTTCATACCATAATTCTCATTTATTTTGCTTCCTTTCAAGAAACATTAAAACTTCCTGTTTGCAATAAACAACATTAAAAAATTCATGCCATGCCGTTTTATTTATTTTTAACTTTTTGTTGTTGTCAACTCATTTACATAGGCACTTAAGTGTACTTGTTTTACAAAAAATCTTTTTAATTTAAAAGTTGTTGCGGCACCTGGTTTTTAAGCTTTTCACAGTTGTGGTTTACTGCAAGCGTGTTAAACTGTCAACTATCTCTTTTAAGCTGTCAACGTTATTTAAAGAGATTTTCCCCTTTTTATTAAAAAAAAAATCCTAAACAATAAAATTTATTAGTTTATGAATACTTCCTTTATTAACTCTTTTTCTGAGAAATTTGTTTTTATTTGAAAGGTAATTTTCAATACCCTGTATTTACCACTTGACAGCCATCTATTTTTAAGATGGACAATTCGTAGCTTAAGATTTTAAATTTATTTGGTTTTTTTTTCAAACGAGGTAAGGCATCAATAGAAATGTTTGACGCGATATGCGTAACTTATTACAAATTTGAACATCACAGGCTAAAATTTATCTAAAAAAATAATAAAAAACAAAGTTCGCTCTTGCAGTATTTGTGAAAGACTTACTGCCGTATTCATAGAATATTAAAATAGATTTGAAAAGTATTTTAGGACAAATTTGAAATGTGTTTTATGGCAAATTTAAAAAAAAAAATACATTTCAAATTTGTCCTAAAATACGTTTCAAATTATTTTATTTTCTATGAATATAACAGTTAATATTGTTTACACTATTTTATAAATTTTTTTAACTTGCAATTGTTTTAATTGCAATAAAAACGCCTGTTTAACATTATCTGTTTGAAGTTAAAAACAAGACCCTTTCTTCTACAGTGGAGCTACGGAAATAAATAAAAAGGAAAATACAACACTAATACAACAATAATTTCCAATCAAGTATGGTAATTAAGTAACTATTAAGTACTCCGAATACTTCTTTCTCTTCTCATACGCACCATAACGATTAAACAATTTGTGTAATTTTAAATACAATTTTAAAACTGTTGTTATAATTTTCGGTAATAACCGTCGTCACTGGCTGTGTACTTTGGATGTTCGGCGAGCGCTTTCGATGTGATAACATCATTTTCAAGCCGCGTTTTTATTAAAACTGAAGAGATAGTGTTAAGAATAAAAGGTGGTGGGTTTAGGTAATTTTTGTCCGTTTAAATAGTATTATGCAGGTAGATTGCCTGATATCTGTCTTGTTTATTGGGGTAAATAGTTAATATTTGGGTCTTTTATTATTGGATAGGTAAGTGTGACCGTCTGTGGGTGTTTTTCGTTTGTAAGAGTGTTTTAGTAATTTTAGTGGTGTAAAAATCGTGTCAGAGGTTGTGTTTACCTGTTCGTTAATAATGTCTCCGTTAAACGTTCGTGTTTTGTAAATTTCCATGTTTTCAAGAATGTCTAGTCTTCGTCCTTTTTTACTTGGGTGTAATACTGTCATACATTCATCTATTTCCTTTGGTTCGTGTCCATGTGCGTTAAGGTGTTTTGCGAAATTGGAGTCTTCCCTTTTCCTTTTGTATGATCGTATGTGTTCTGTAAACCTTGTTTTTAATGTTCGTCCAGTTTGTCCGATGTATGTATGGTTGCAAGTACAAGTAAGTCTGTATACTCCGCTGGTGCTAAATTTATCCGTTGTTTCTATTGATGTCTTGAGATTGTTACGTAGAGTGTTGCTCGTTTTTAATGTTGTGTGTAAACCTTCTTTTCGGAATAGGTTGGTTAATCTATATATTTATGGTCCTGTGTAAGTAAAGATGTGTCGTCGTATTGTGTCGATTGTTTCCTTGTCTTCTTTCTTCTTGTTTTTGTTGTTGTATTGTCTGAGTAGTTTGTCGATGGTTGTGTGGTTGTAACCGTTATTTTTAGCTACAGTGTAAATTGTATCGAGTTCTTTGTTGTATTTATCTGGAGCGAGTGGGACTATTTTAAGTCTGTGAATCATGTGTCTAAACGCTGCGAGTTTATGTTGAGTAGGATGGTTTGAGGAGCTGTGGATAGTTGTGTCTGTCATGGTTGGTTTTCTATAAATGTCAAAGTTTAAGGTATCAATTCCTCGTATTATTGATATGTCAAGATAATGTAAAGTTCTGTTTTGCTGTTTTTCCATTGTATATGTGATTTTGTTGTGTATTATGTTTAAGTCTGTAAGAATTTGTTCTGCGTTGTCTCTTTCAAGGATGCATATTATGTCGTCTACGTATCTGTAGTAATGGGTTATTTTATGTTTTTCCATCAGTTTTTTGATGTGTAGTTGTTCTAAATGTTGCATGAAAATTTCTGTGAATATTGCGGATGTTGGGTTTCCCCTGCCGAGTCCATCGGGTAGTTTATAGAAGTTATTATTGAATCTAAAGTAGTTTTGTTTTAATATCGTCTTTGCAATATCCATTATTTCGTTGATATTCTGATTGTCGTATATGTTGGAAAGTATGTTACGTAGGATAGTCAAAGTTTCGTGTGTGGGTATTGATGTATATAGATCCTTTATGTCGAAGGAAACGAGTCTCGTATTATCAGTGATTTTGATGTCCTTAATTTTGTTTATGAGGTCTTGTGTATTTCGTAACATGTATGTGTTTTGCAAATTTATTTTCTCTTTTAAGAATGTGGCAAGGTGTTTGGCCAAGTTATATGCAGGCGCAGGTTTGTAATTTACTACAGGTCTGATTGGAATATTTTCTTTATGAATTTTGGGTTGTGCTCTGAGTGTAGGGGGTCCTGGGTTCATGTTCATGAATATGTTTAACTTTCCGTCAGTGAACGTTTTGCAGCGTTTTAGTAGGCTTCGTATTTCCTTTTGGAATGAATCGGTTGGGTCATTCTTGAATTTTGTGCATTTTACTTGCTGAATGAATTGTTGTGTTTTCTCTATATAGTATTTCTTGTGCATTATTACAGTTGTGTTCCCCTTGTCTGCTTTAGTAAGTAATAGATTATTATTCCGAAGTTTTGCTTTTATCTGTCTAGTAGTTTTTTGTTCGTCAGGATTAGTTTTAGATGAAGTGTGTTCTCTTATTGTTTTTTCAAGTACATCGGCTATCTTGTGTCTCATGTGTTCTTGTCGGTCAGTTGGTAAGTGTGTAATAGTAGCTTCGGCGTCTACGATTTGGGTTTCAATTGTTTTTTCTATTTTGTCAAAAGGTAGATTATGTTTTAGTCCCTTCTCTATTAGTTTTATTTCATTGTCGCTGAATTCTATGTTTGTCAGGTTTTTCACTCGTGGGTAAAATTCTGAGTTTGTACGTTTTTCAGTCTATTTTGTGAGTTTTGTAAATTTTCTTTCCATCCGCTTGTATTTGTCAGTCATCTGATTTTGTATCCTTTCATGTAAGTTGTGTAAAAATGTGGGAAATAAATGGTAAAGATTATGTCTTGTTAATAAGTCTGTTACTTTTAAGTGAAGATGATAAGTTTCCTTATTGAGTTTGTCTTTTTTAATGTAAAGTGAGCGTATTTCAGTCTTTATCCATGTCAGTTGGGCTACACGCTTTGCGCGTTGGGAAGCGTACGTTTGGTTCGTAATGTTAATAGTTATGTATCGTGGAGTAATTTTATTATTTAATTATTTATTTTATTATATACTGGCGGAATCAACCCAATTAATTTAATACAATTTTAAAACATTATTCATAGTAAAAAATTATGATGACATAAAACTGAAATATCAGAAAGATGCACGTCTAGATAAAAGACAAAGTACATACTGCACTTGTTTCGTTCACCATCACGAAAAAGTGATAACTCTGTAGGAACTATTAAACAAATATTCAAAAATAAAAATATCCAATTTTTTTCTGATGGTTTGAAATTTAGCATTAATTTCTAATTGTGTAGACTTTGTTGTTTACATCCAATATGCATTTATTTACGCTTCAGTTCAAGGAAACGTGTCTACATTTATTGTTATAAGAAAGTGATGGAAAAGTTAAGGGCTTTCAGTCACCTCAAGTAAATTTTTAAGTTTTTCAATAATTTTAGTTTTTATTTTGTTTGATTGAAAAAGCTTTTAGCTTTATTGTCTACTGAAGAACTGCGCTCTGATGGCGAACATTTTTTTGTATGCTTTTCCATTTAATGTCACAAAAGCGAAAAAATTTGGTTATCGTTATCAATTATCGTCGCCTATTGTGGCTCAAGAAGGCCATATGGTAACTTATAAAAATGTAATAAATGAAATAAAAACAACACCAAGTTCTTTAAGAGACACATTTCAATACTTCTCAATCTGTGATCGGACATCTTAAAGTTACTGATTAATAAACTGCTTTCGAAACCGTATAAAAGTTTTATATAATGAAGCGTATGAATGTGCAAAAAAATATACAAAAATATACATAAAATGTGCAAATACACATTTGATTCAGGCAACTAAAGGTTGATACAAATGGACTATTTGTTGGTAAAATTTTAGTGTTAAAAGTAAATTTGCGAATTTCACTAATTTGGCGCCAAAGATTTTTCTGTCAACTTTCTTTTGCTGCCATGCCTTTTGAAAATTTTAGTAATCCATTTTCTTTCATTTACTTTTTACCTTTTATTCCTTTATATCCTTTTGAAAGTTTTCTTCCATATTCTTTACTAACTTTTAGTTTTTTTTTTTTGAAAATATTTGTACCTAGCAAAAAATTAGACATTACCTTAAAAAGTACTTGCCATATAATGACTTGCTTTTATGATTGCTATATTTTGTTACTCGCTTGAAAAACACATTACATTAGTTTCCACAAAAGGAAGTAGTAATGGAACTAGTTCTTTATATTAAAAGAGACTACCGTACTTATGGTACTCATTATTTCCTACAATAATTAATGTAATCGATTCTCAGTAATTGATTATAAAAGTCTCATGCCTTGTTAAAATCATTAAGGTGGCAATCTTGTTGGGAAGTACTTCTGCCAAAAATGCTTAATTCCACACTCGATTACCTTTTCAAAAATTTTTTGCTGGGTACATATACAAATTATCAATAATTATCTCCAGTCCTTGTTTTTATTTCATTCGACATAACAACATAGAAGATTGTTTTTTTTTTAAATCTAAACATGTAAAAGTATTAAATATAGCAGAATTTTAAAAACAATTTGAACTTATAGTACTTAACAGTTTTTTTTTTTGCAAAAAATAACTCAGTATTTTTCTTCGACCGCGAAGTGTAAAACTCAAGTGAATCAGAAAAAACACTGAAATCAGCTCTTTATCAAACACTTTTTCTTTTTTTAATTTTAGACGAATATGTAATAATATTTCAAATATTTTTTTTTTGTATTTTTGCATTCTCCGAACGAACCATCACAATGGGGAATTTGCAACAAAAACTTAAATTAAACTTGCAGTTTAGAAATGAATAAATATTTTGATTTAAACTAAAATATCCATTGAGATAGTAAATGTGCAAGCGAAGCTCTAAAATTATTCGGGATTGTAGCTTGCAATGCCAAACCATTCAGCCGGACATGTCTAGTAGAAAGCATGCCTCGCTTCAATTTTAAGCCTTGAGACAAACTTTAGAGTAGTGGAAAGCCATTAAGGAATAATTTCACACAAAATTGTGTACAAAAAATTCAATTTTCGATTTTTCCAATTTTCCAACTTTTCCGGATGGATTTTCCAAAACTTTCTTCCGTAATACCTTCTCCTCGAAAATTCGAACAACTGACAAAAAAATTTAGATTTTTTATATATAAAGATTTTTTTTTTTTTTTTTTTTTTGCAAATACCCCACTGTTCAGTTACTGAGTCATTAATAATTATGACCGTAATGTTTTCATTGTGACCGCCGGATATCCTCCCACCAAATATAATACTACTTTTTATTAAAGTATAAAAATACAATTAATGTGAATGTTAATATTTGTTTATGCATTTATAACCGATGCGAGTTGCATTAATTCATATAAAACAACTTTATGTGCAGAGTTACGGGCGACATTTTTAAGCTGGCAGCAAGGTCATTACGATGAGATAGATATAATATTTAACTATAATTTTATGAAAACAAACTTTTATTTTTGCATTAAAAGCAACATTCAGAATAAGGGCTTTCCGGAAATGAAGAGAGTTTTATAGTTTTTTGTGACAACACTTCGTTGCAAAATTTTACTCACTAATCTTAGTCGTTAAATGTTAATTATTTTATAAAATTAACCACTTTATTTTTTGATTATTAATACAGTCCAAGCTAAGTTAAATACATTAATAATTTTCATTGAGTGTGAGCTGCTGAAGTATTAATTTTTTATTTATGTTTAAATTTTATCAACGTGTTTTGATTAAAATTAATGTTATTTTGATTTTTGTTTTTTCTAATTCTTATATTTCTTAGTACTGTTGGTAAATATTACGTTTTAAATATTTTAAATCAAGAGAAGGTGAAAAATATTTGGTGATGATAGGAGTGTCTTTGTTTTTGACTGCTAAAGGTGTGGCGTTTGACGTTTTCTAGCTTAAACCTGTTCTTATCATAGCTTCGTTTTTTAACTAAAACTAGAGAATAATGCGCATCACCTTTTAATAAATTAATTCTCGCGAATAGGTTGAAATAGAAGTGAAACAGTACTGAACGGCAATTGAATCATAAAAAAAGCAAAAAAGAGTAAGTGAACGTAGAAAATTTCAATGCTAAAAATTTTAGATCTCTAAATATAGAAACCTGTAAACGAAGACTTTCTATGTGCAATTAGTGCAAAGAAAAATGTTTGCAACTACGTCTGATGGATTGGCGTATTTAATTTTTCTCTAGCTAATTTTGTGCCTTGGCAAAGTTGATTTTAACCCGAACACGGACTGGCATCGCTCAATCGACTTCGCTATGCATTAGAACTTAGAATATATATATACTTTATATAGAACCTTTTTCCACCTATGGTGGAGGCTAATTAAATTAATACCATATACGAAAGTAACTTTAATATTACTCAACCAATCTCTTGGAAACGAAAAATCATAACAAAAAGAATCAAATAACCCAAGATTTTGTGGAAACAAATGAAAAAATTATTGCTTTCTTCGTATACTGTAATAGTCTAGACCCAATAAATTACATGAAAGCGTAACATTATTCCAATACGTGCGAAAAATCCTAAATACAAATTTGAATTTCTAACTGACCAACTCTTTGAGAAGTGCATAAATTGATTTTCATATTACTTTCCTCTAAAGCGATTTTGTTGTTTTCTTTAAAAAAAAAAATTAAACAGAGCTCTAAAAAGCATTATTACGTACATAAATATGTACATTTCACGATCCATGTTTTAAAAAATGCAATGTGGCGAAACAACATGTTTGTTGTTATTTCGTTTAATTTTCCACCAAATTTCGCCAAATATCGAATAATGCATTTAACTTGAGGCAACTGTTGTTCACAATAAAAGCCTAAGTTCGCTTCTCGTCGTCCATTTTATATATGAAATAATTTTACCTAAAGAAAGACGCATCTATGGATGGCTTTAATATTTTCGATAAGTTGTTAACTTTTTAAAATGCACAACTAAACTGTACCGCAACAATAATTATTTATAAAAGTTTAACAGTAGCCTTTTTCCGTAAATCGCTTAAGGTAAATCACTAAAACTAACTTTTAAGCAATTTTTGGCTACATATGCTATTCTGTAACATTTTTTGCTGAAATTTAGATTTAGTAAATTTTAAATAAGGCCCTGTAAAAATGACATTACTATTTACTTGTGTCTATAACGACTTGTCAATAAAAATTACGTTACTATCGGGATGCCCTTCATTTCGTTTTAAAGTTTTGTTCTTATTTTTCTCGCAGACATATCAGTACACCCTCTCCTCAAACTACAGATTTAAAGGATTAGTCCAACTTCGCAACCAAAATGCCATAAACGCTGCTTACAACCAAAATTTCTTTAACTTCGGATTTCTTTTTTACTTTTAATTGAGCACTAATGACTTTTTTTAATTTTATTAAATAAGAAAAACTTAAAATTGCTCTCAATTGAAGTAAATAACATCTCGACCTTAATTTGAATCATAATTGTGGAAATAAGTTCTAATAATTCTTGCAAAAAAAAAAAATCAAAACAGATTTCACCGGTCGGTTTAAGACTATGGCCACATACATCAGATTAGAGCAACTATAGGCCGCCCTTTAATTTCCAAATTAAATTATATGCTGCATGTTGAGGTAGAGGTAGCAATCAATTTCTTTTTAAATTTCAACTGTCTGTCTATAACGGTTTAACGATTTTGAAGTTAACAAGAAGCGGACGTATCAACTTATTGAATTTAAGTCTACATTTAACATAATTATAACACAATTCTGGAATAAATTATAACGAGAAGGAGGACTTATTAACATTCGTTTT
The DNA here is from genome assembly GCA_916610165.2 of Gymnosoma rotundatum. NCBI lineage: Eukaryota > Metazoa > Arthropoda > Insecta > Diptera > Tachinidae > Gymnosoma > Gymnosoma rotundatum. Next base: position 83,199,340 of record OU744336.1, read on the forward strand.
TGTATTACTGTAGGATATTTACTTGGGATATAATCTCAACATACGCAGCTAGAAAATACACGTGCTTCTCCGAAGCAAACACTCACTTAAATGTGAAGTCAAAAACTGGCCATTAGGAAGTCAACCTAAGATAAGAAAAAATAAAATATTAGTGTTATGTATCTCTTCAATTTCACTCTTTACCAAAAAAGAAAAAAAAACAGAAGTCCTACTTTTAACAAGATTTTAATAAATACAAGTCACAAAAAATTTCACTCATTTTTAAATGGATTTAAAAACTAAAAGTCAGAGGTTGACAGGTCTTTACGCATTTGCCAAGTAAAAAAATAATAATTTAAAAAACACCACACTCTTGCCATGAACATTATCATTGCGGAAATTATTGTAAATGTCAGTTAACATTTCTTAAATACTTTAAAGCTTTCTTTTATTTGCTATAAATAATTACGTACATATGCGGCTTTGCAATAATCCTACGATAACTATGATTCCATAATAAAAGCATTTTATTACAATAAATGACTGGAAATCGCCAAGTACTGCGCATGCCTTGTCATAAATGGAAAAATGCTTCAGAAAAAGCGCCATCTGGTTGTAATGCAAATCACAAATGAATTTGGCTGAAGTCGCATAGAACAGGCGTTTAAATTTAAAATTTGTAGCTTTTAATAACAGACTGCTAAAAGCTTCAAAAAATATGTTATCAGATTTGAATCTTTTGAGCGTTAAAATATTCCATAACTGACAACCAGTTCAAGCAGTAAGAATATCTGTCGGCAGATTTTCCCTTAAGTTAAATAAAGTAATTTATTAAAAAAACCATAACACAATAGTAAAAAAATGTCTTTGTTGAGAAACCGTTGGTTTTCTAATAAAAAATTTTTCTGAAATTCAATAGGTCTTTGTAGTGATTTTGGATTTTCAACAACATATTACGTCTGTTTTTTTTGCAATGAGTACTCTCAACATAACCATGTTTAATAATTAAAAGACCTCAGGACATAAAAAATAAAATAAATAAAAATTAATATAGATTTTTAAAGTTTTTTCTAGCGAACAAAAATATATCGTTGAATGATTAAGTGTGCACAACAACAGCATGTGGTCCGATTCATTTAATTACAAAGCTAATGCAACAAATATAAAGACAACGTGAACAACAGGAACTGCAGCATCAATAAACCAAAACTGCCAACAACAGCAAATAAAATCTCACACTGAAGAAAGAGGTAATAAAATGAAGGAAAAAAATCGAGAAATAAAAACTAATTTCTAGCCTTGTTGTTACCTTGAGTGGCAAAGAGCTGCTGTTGCAACTAGCTTCTATTTTTGGCCTTACAATAAACCTGTATTGTTCAAAATATTAGCAGCAAGTAGACCAAAAACAAAAAATTGGTGGAAAATTTGGAAAAAGATGCATTATTAGCGATTTTATGTCCAGAGGGCAATTGGCAAGAGGTAGCTTTTGTAGACAAGCAACAGCAACAGCAAATGCAACTGCAAAATACAATAAGAATAACATTAAGAGCTGAATAATTTTTTGCCGCCGTTAAGGCTGATTTGTATAAAAATTGTGTTGTAGAAAACTGTAATCATTTTAAGCAAAAAGCGCCGCCTAATGTGCCGGTTGTTAGTGCTTAAGTTTAACACTGTTTATGTTTGTTTTTTTTTTTTTTTTCTTTTGTTGATTTATATTTATTTTACTTAATTGTATTTCAGTATTGTGTTTTTATATAAATGTGTAACATATATGAATGATTAATGCATTTTAAGCCAGCAGGCAAATTGATTCAACAAACTAAAGACGTTTATCAACACACTTTTACTTACTGCACTAAAAAAAATATTTTATGTCTAATCCTTTGTCAGACCTGGTACAATGAAATTTTACAAATAACGAAAAATAAAAAAATAAAAATTCAGCAAATACATATTTGTCTAAATTTTGATAGAATAGAATTTTGTAAGTTTCAATACAATAGGAATGGAAGTACCTTTCGCCGTCAAGGTTGGTATTTTACAAATGACGTACAAAAGTATTAGCCAAACAAGCCCACAAAAAGGGGAACACTTTTTGGATTTTGTCTAACCAAATTAATATTGATATGAATAATCCTTGTATTCTTATTTACAAAGTTAGTTGGTTAAACGGATGATGTTTACAATGTACACAACCTAAGGTAGATAGATGCGAAGAATGCTAATGAATGAAGTAGCTGCATTACATTCTACTGGTATCTATTTTTTTCTTGTTTTCTTTGAAGAACGTTCGCATGCATCTGTAAAATAGTTTTTCTTTCTAAAGAAAGGGTTTTAGAAATTAAAAAAAAATAAAATAAAACCAAAATCAATTTTATTTTTTTCAAAAAAAACTTTTTAAACATTATTTATTCAGACTTATATATGTAATTCTCAAAATCATTACAGAAATATAATTCAAATGTTTGTTGAGTAGAATAATATGTGCGTGAATTGTGAATTCTCTTACAATGTCAATGTCTTAGTGTCAACCTTAAACTCTTTACAACTTCCAAAAAATATTTATTTAAATTAAGTGAACAGAAATGGTAGAATAGAGTATCGTCTTGCCTTTAAGGGTCAACTCAGTTACACAGTTTTATTATAGGAATTTTAAAAAAATTATTCCTGAAAAATTTGTGACTAAAGTTTTGGTTTTATATACTTTAAGATTTTAATATTGGCAGTATATAAAAATTAAATGTTTGCTCTTTTAAAAATGTTTTCTGCCTATTAACCAAGCCATATTATCCTACACTATTTTTGTAAAAAATATATTTTTTGCGATTTCGTATTTTTCAAGTCATGTAAATACAATTTAATTTTTATTAAAAACGCTTGCCACTTCTCTCGTTGGCAAATTTGTTATTGACAGATGTGTTAAGGTTAAAAATTACAATCACTTTAAGTTTGTCTGTCTGTGTGATTACATTGAGCATTACAACATATTAAAATAAGTAACTACATTTCTACAATACAAGATGTTTTCATGCAACTTATTTTAAATCGCCAAGATATTATTAAATTGTTTATTAAGGCTATAAATATAAGAAAATTGAGTTAAAGAAGTTTATTTATATTACGGATGCCGTTAAACTTGAAACTGTTAAAATATCTAACTTTAAGATTAATAGATTTTTGCATTTTATTGAAGTCAATCTGTTTATTTAGGCTTTTTTCATCCTCTTAATTGAAATATTCTCATTTCAACGTTTTATTGTTTTGATTGTCTATATTTAATTAATATATTTTTAATTCCCATTTTTACAGAACCACGCTCCATGGCTATACGACAATGTCCAATGCTCGCGAATTGGCATTGTTAGAAAAATGGTCTTCTGATGGTGCTACAATTATACCACCCCTCTCATCGCCCACCTCACCCAAAGCAACAAAATTCTGCTGCTGTCCCAATCGACGTCGCTACAACCTCAAACAACCAAAATTAAGCACGACACTTCACGTTCGCAACATTTTCGTCGACAACGATTTTAATTTTATCGACGATCCCACACTTAACGAAGACGACAACAACGACTACGGCGATAGTCAGGAAAAACAATTGTCTGTTGAAAATATAAAAAACTATAAACGAGCTAAAAGTTGGCCCAGTGCTAAACGAACACACAAGTATAATTTGAACAACTCAAAACTATTGGAAGTTGATGTTCATAAAAAGAGTTTGCAAAGTAATGAGACAGTAAAAAAGAATAGTTATGATGACGTTGAGGAAATTGTAAATAATAACAGTAGCAAAGTTTTAACGAAAGAACATAAAGCTAAAGAAAACCAACCAGAGGTCGCACAAAGATTAGGAGAAGAAGTAAAAGAACAATGGCGGCATAATAAAGGCTGTCATAATAATCGAAACAATTGTTTAACGAATGAACACGAACAAAAATTTAATTGTGGCAAATGTTGCACTGAATTCACCAACAAAGATCAACTGCAGCAAAACCAACAAAATCTAGATAAAAACCTAGCAGACGCGGATTGTAGAAAAACAACTGTCAAAAAGCCTTTAAAACAAAGTGGCAATGAAGTCAACTGTAATGGAAAAAACTCACAAGCAAGACAACAGACGACGACTACAAATATTGAAATTAAAAAAGAGTGTGAGAATCTTAAGAAGACAAATACGAACTTAGAAGCATTAACAACAGCTAATGAACAAAAATTAGCAAACACAACAACATCACCATTAATCCAAAGACTTAGCGAAGTAAGCGATTTACAATCTAGTTTAAGTAACACAACATTTAGCAATAAGGTCAAAAATATACAACAAGAAAAAGAAGAGCTCCAGCCAGAAAAACAACTGCAACATTGTAACAGTTGCCAGTTTTGTTTTAATCAAAATTGTCATAACTTTTCACAATTATTACTAAGTATACAACACAACTCTGCTAGCAATAACAAAAAAATTTGTCACATTCACAATTCCCCCTTTTTGAAGAACAACAATAAAATGACAATTACTTCACAAACGAATGCGGCAAATAATAGAAAACGTAGCGTTGTCAACAGCAACAGTAACATTGCTAGTGATGGTGGTGGTGACACCTTAACAGTGCCACAAGGGCAAATAACAGCATCAAGTACTTCAACAGCATTGCCTTGCTTGATAATAAATACTACAATAATGCCTGCAACACCAACATCTCCCATAGCACGTTCTAATGCTGACACACCCTCTTCACCTCTAACAACAACTGTGATTAAAACTACAATGGTGAAACGTAGTCCTGCTAATGATACGACAGCAACATCGTCAACAACGACATCACCAGCAATATCTCCAGCGACGACACCAACATCCGCCTCATTAAGTATAGAGAAATCTTTAGCATTCGCAAATAATGTTCAAGATTTGGCTAAAGAAAATAAACCTGCGAATAATAAGTATACGGCAGTTCCAACAACAACAACGACAGCAATGTTTACAACTACTGCGACATCAACGACTGCAGCAAATACAACATCCGCTCCTTTAAGTGTTAAGGAGCGCATTGCGGCTCTTGTAGCTGGAAACGGTAAGATTAGGTTTTCCTCTTTTATTGACCTATTTTTGATGTAATTTACAAAATGTGTCAGAACTAGAATATTAGGAGTAGTTTTGGGTGACATTTGAATTTTCCTATTTTGAAATTGACAGAAAAGACCTCAGTAGAAATTAGATTTCACATAAAAACTGTTCGGCAAATTCTCTCTGTAATGCATTGTGCGATACAATGGATAACCGACCACAAATGGATGAGCTCTAATTAAAAAGCGCATTGTACGAAAAAATGTGAGGATGTCGAGTACGAGTTCCCTAATCTCATTTCAGCATATTCCATTGTACTATCGACGAGACAAAATCAGAACCCACATTGCTTCGATGTTCAAGAGAGTCAATATGTGGGATACCCTACTGTCATATATGATTCTCTTCGCCCTCTCCTTTACGCGGTCGCTAAACCTCAAATCAGGCTTTGATGCACAGGACCATACATGAGAGTTGTATTTCATTTTTGGCCGGATGTAGGTGGTATAAATAATAGATCAGACAGAGTGAAATATCTTTTACATCACTTCAAAAACACAGGCACTTGAAAACTTTTTTTGAGACTTTTTGTATATCACATTGAACTTTCATGCTAAGAACATTAGATGCTTCTGACTTTAATTACTTATAGCACCATTTTCGGTTGGAAAGGACATATTCTGATACTGTCTTTTCTGCTTCCGATAAAAATTTCTTTGCTACAAATTTCGTATTTTATCATACGTTTATCAAACGGTAACACGTTAAAGACTTTTTAAATATATAAATGAATGTTATTCGGTTCGTAATTTTAGGTCATGTTATATTTAACCTCTTTAAATATAATTAAATTTCTACACTTTAGTTCAACTTAGGCTTAACTTAACGAAGGAACACTGGAGAATTCATTTATAACTATAACCCTTTTTATAGTTATTTTAATTTACTTTCCTACTTTTTATAACATTTAGTACAATCAATCTCTTCCTACAAAAGTAAATACAAGTTTGTTTGATACCACAAAATCTTTCCATCCCAGGGATGGAATGGCTTATTCAAGACATAAAAAATATGTATAAATATTTAAGCTTTTAATACTAAAAGTTACCAGATTATAAAAGTGTATGAGGGCACATAGAGTGTATACTGTCTTTCTCCAATACGGTCTGGTTCGATTTTCATTATACATGTAAATTTAACGCTGAGCCAAGAATGAGATGAGATATTAAAAGTTTTATTTTAAAGTTCGACTTAAAAACTAAATTAAACATTTATAAAATTGTGCTTTATTGGAATTTTTTTATTGCAGTTAGGAAAATAAATCGCTGTATAATTTTAAGCTCGAGGTCAAGAACTTTTTATTTATTATCTATAAATATAATTCTGGCAAAAAAAACTGTTTTCAAAACAGATTTTATCTGTCAGTTTTTAACGGTTCAAAAGTATGATCATATACATCAAATTGCATTAACTATTGCAACATCCTTTATTATTTCGAATATTAATTATTATTAATTATTACTATAATGGTCATAGATAGACATTCTGTCCATTAAGCAAGCGTTTGTCCTTAACAGTGCAATATAAAAGCCCATATAGGTCTATTTACGTCACCTATGGGATCACCCTTAAATTTTTAGATTTATATAAGTATTACTTTTTGCCATTGGGAGCTATAGTAATACTGATTTTTTTTATAGCCTCCCTCTTTTTGTACCCTTTAGCTTGAAGTTTGCATCGGCAAAAAAAGTAAATATGTCAATCAGGTGAAAAAGTTGCGCTCGCCTATATTTTTTTATTAATATATCAAAGCTTTTGAAGAGATCTTTAAGAAAATACTAAAATATTTTAAAAATGTTTGCCCCTTTGAGATCCGATGTCATTTTTATTTGGAATTATATATATGCAGTACCATTTATTTTTTAATTCTCTGTCACCCTAATATTTACTCTTATGATTGGAGTTACTTCACTCAACTAGAGTAACATAGATGATGAAGGGTATACAAGATTCGGCATAGCCGAATATCGCGCTCCTGCTTGTTTTGAAGTCGGTTATTAAAATTGCAATACACCAAAAGTAATAGTTCTGTGATATAGTTTTAGTTAGATGTTGTGATTTGCTTACTTTAATTAATTATTTATTTTATTTATTATTACTATTGTATCGTGTTGTTTGATAATTTAAAAATAATAAATAAGAATGTGATTGAGATGCAAATTAAATCAATTCAATAAAAAATACTCCTGAAGAAGTCGACAACCACATCGACGAAACATCGCTTTTAATTTTAACTGACCATATTTAGCCCACTAGACTTCGGTCTTAACTAATAAAAATAAAATAATAATTTATTTCGTAGAGAAAATAGAGATACAAATCAGAAAGCACCCAATTTTACAGCGCTACGAAAACAGTTGTGAGCACATTTTGATTTTGGAAATTTAATATTTTATAATACTAACAATATTTATAAATACGTTATACTTAAAAAAACCAACCACATTAACCATATTTGGCTTAAACAAAATAATTCACTCAAACAAATAAAAAATGCAACAAAACATTTATACAATCGTTAATAAATTTTATTGTTTTCTTGTTCTTTCTTTTCTTTCTTAAATTATTCTTTATTCAATTCAATTATAATTTTTACAAATCCATTATAACACTTAAGAGAAATGCATAAATTTGGTAAAAGAATTATATTTCCATGAAATAAAAAACACAGGTATTTGAAATACTCAGGTGTATTCACCCATCAAATACTACCGGCTCTCTCTATTTTATAAGCCTTTGCCCTTTAATCGGTTGGTCGATCTAGTGAGAGTAGATATTTTGTCTATTTGAGGACAAAAACAATTAGACGACGTCTATCACCATGCGAAATATTTAAAAATATACTCATTGAAGTTATATTAAAAAATTCTTACTTTCACTGACAATATTTATAAAAAAGATTGAAAATGCTTTCAAACTTTGCATAATCTTTCTTTATAGTTTCATGTTTTTGTGTATAAAACTAAAAAGAATCTTGTGGCTGATCTGAAAAAAAAACTTAAAAATTTGTACATCGTGTTGTGTTGTACACCACAATAATCCCAGTTTACATACGCCATATTTAACAAATGCAAATAGAGATGTTGGTTTTTTGGGTGCAGTCACTGCACATAGACGCATTAAACGTCTTTTCCGTTTGTAACGCCAACAAACAACTGTTGAATGAAATTATTTTTTTTTATACATGTGAGTACAAATTTAAAGGAATAAAACATGGTTCAATACCAGCTAGACGACAGACGGAAATATTCTTACATACTGAGGCTTTTAAAGACAGTCGTCAGATCGAGTCATACAAAGTGCATTTTAATATTTGTAAACTTACGCCTTTGAAAACAAGACAGAAGTATTGAATGCAAACATTCTCTTTCCGATTAAAATTGTTGTTTTGAGTTTTGTTAGCAAATTTAATGGTTATACTCTTCTGCTGGTATATCCACCTTTGAAAATTTTTTCTATCACATACACATTTTTTCAAGGGGCGTTATAAAATGTAAAGCTAAATATATTGTATCCAGTGTTGTTCGTTGCGGCGATTTGTCGCCAAAAGTTGTGATGAAAGTGTGTTTTAGGTGATGTAATAGTAATGTTTTTGATTATTTTTTTATGATTTACTAAACGAATAAAAACTCTTTATTTTATACATTAACCAGATATATATATATAGTATATCTTTTGACTGCCTTAGAGAAATTGATGATGTTAAAACACATTGGGCAAACTCTATCGCATAAATTGCTAATAAAGTTTTCACGGTTACCAATAGGAAAATAATAAATTTATTTCAATGTTCATTTTTTTATATTAAATCTGTTACTAACTTTTATACGCTTCACTACAGGTGGAAACAGGGTTTGTCTAAGTTTGTAGTTCCGTGTGTAATTTCTACAATATGCATTTCCGACCCCACAAATGCATATCGAAGTCAATTGACCAATATCTGTCTATACGTCCTTGTTAGAGTTGATTTAACAGCATGGAAATCAGCATGATCGGTCCATGTCGTTCGAGGCAGCAGGCAAAACACCACGTCATATAGACCAATTAAATAACTCCAAATTAATCAACTTTGCTGGAGAAAATTTAAATACGCAAAATACAGTTTCGAAAATGGTATTGAAAATCAGTAAGATCAGTCCATTTCATTCGAGGCAGTGGGAAAAACACCACGCCTGCCAATAATTTCTAATCTAAAGCGGCTATTAAACGATCCAACTTCGAATGTGAGCACAGCCTGATGAAAAGCCATCAAACTCGTGTAATAGGGTAAATTTCGTGTTTGTCAGCGGCGCTGGATGAAAATTAAAAACTTTTTATATATTATGTTTGCCATCATGCCATCATACTTGTTTAATAGCGTGTTTGCCAAACACAGTGTAAATTTCATTTGTGTTTTTGCAAGCGAACGGTGAAGATGGCATGGCTAGAGCGAACGAATTAAATATAAAGCTAATAAAGATAACATGTATTGAGAAATTATAAGAAGTAATATGTAAATTATATTACATTGAAATTCTTATTCATTTCTATGTTAATAGTAAAGTAAAAATAATTGGCAATTTAAAACTTGCTTTATTTTAAATAAATGATATTGCACTCATATTTTTATAATTTCATTACCTTTTTTATAACAAAAATGCAATACAACAATTTAATGAATTTTTTATAACAATGTATAACATAATTAACATAATTTAATTTGTAAGTTTAGCTTTAAGTTTTATCTTCTTCTGTTAATATCAAAATAAAATCTTAAATAAAAAATAAAACAGACAAACAATAAAATAGTATATTTCTTTTTAAATAACTGAATATAGATCTTTAATTCGCGTTTATTAAACTATACAAAAATTTTCTGGAAATATGGCAAATAAAAAGTGATGTTTATAATAATAGAAATTTACAATAAAAATCTTAAAAAAGCTAAAGTTGTAAAATAAAATAAATATATTGCAACTAAATCATGCGTTGTCACAAATACGAACTTTACTATTCAGAATCTGCTTACGCAATGATGTTTGACAAACCTGGCATGATCGTGTAATAGCAAAATACTCTCTCTCATCAGGCCCTGCTCACAGGCGAAGTTTGACCATCTAATAGCCGCTTAATATATGCGGCGATGAAGAATTAAAAAAAAATCAAGTGAAAAAATTGGCGCCCGCCCATATTTTCTTTTGAAAGATTTACATAAATTGTGAAAAGTATATAAGATTCGGCACTCTTAATTGTTTTGGTAATCATTTTGAGTTGATCGCTTAAATCGTTTATGGATTTTTGGCATCCGCTAATTTCTTAACAAAGATTTTACAGACTTTTCTATTTCTCATCTGACTTAAATTTCCTCTCTATAATTTAGTCAATGTTACATATATTTTACAAAATATTGTTTGAAAATTTCATTCGCACAATCCTTAATTAGCGCGTAAATGTTGTCCTTTTGTTAAAAATCCGAAAATCGAATTTTTGCAGCGCTGATACAAGTTGATCTGATATTCCCATAGATTTTTTGGCTTTTGCATTTCGATGAATATTCATTTGTTGTTTTTATTCCAAAGGCCCAATTTGAAACATCATTTTACTTTAAAACTAAAATGTGTTTCCATTTAAAGATTTTGATATAATTGTTAATCTTCTACAAGTTAATATTCTGCAATTTTTTTTAATTTCTAAAAGGAGTTCACCATTGCTAAGTTTACATAGCTGTGTTATTTTCTACACGCATATGATACAAAATGTTCTTTTTTTAAATATAATAGAATATATACATTTTAATTAAACTTCAATTTTAATTTAAGTTCTGTAAAGACTTAAAAGAGCTAAACTCTGCATTTATCACTTTAATATGCAAATGGATCTTGTGTAAGTAAATGATACGTACTTCAACTGATTTGTGTATAAACATAAACATAAACAGTGATGCGTTTGTAATTTTGTAGATCTATTTTGATATTTTCCCATCAGTTACATACTCAAGAACACATAAATAACTTTGAGAGACACCGACGACTACAACGAATATGTTTGGTCCTTATTTTGTGATGCTGCCATCCTCCACTTGAAAGTAATTGAATAGAAGTGCAAGTAAGCCGGCCACCATACACAACATCTCCTCAACATTATTATATTTTATGTGCAAGCTCTTTTGATTACAATTCTTTAAGGCAGATTTAAAGGAATATTTTTGCTTTTTTTAACTGGTGTCTGTTAATGTTTGATCGTCTTGAAAGTTGTCTGCTGCTCCCTTTTATCATCACTATAGAAAAGAGAGAGATAACATTTTAAAGAAGTTATTTAAATGCATAAAGAAAGGAAGGAGGAAAATTTATTGCAAATATGTGTATTTTCTTCAATCGCAACACATATACAAATGATATGTCATTAAAACTGATTAGAATTTATAGGATGTGGACAATTGATTATAAATGAGATCTGATAGTTTTCGTAAAAATACAAGACTTATAAAGCATTTTAATACGATGCATAAGAAGAATAATTGAAAGTGCGTAGAACTGATTAAAATAGTTTAAAAGTAGTTATTTGGACTATTGTATATTTTAATAGTTTTTCAGTTTGTGTTTAATTTGATCGCGTTTATAATTTAAATTATTCTTTGTTAAACGTATCTTAGAAAACAAGATGAAAATAATTTTATATGAGATAAGGGCCCAACAGTTGGTATAGCCATATCCCTGTTATGTTCAACAGTTCCCAATAGTTTCTTAGCAGATTTGTAACATTTAGATGTTACTTGAAATCAATTTAACAACAATCAGTGAAGTTTTGGCTAACTTTCATGGATGATTTCAGTTATACGCATTACGTATAACGAGTGCATAGTTCTTGCAATCCTGCAATAAAATTTACAACTAAACTTTATGAAACTTTATGTCTGGGTCATGAAAATAAACCTGAGTATAATATGAATTAAAAATTTTAATACTGTTTCTTAAATCAGCTTAAAATAGAGAAATGTTTTTAATTTCAAATACGTTTCTAATTCTAATTGATAATAGATTATTTAAACGAAACATGCGAAGAAACAAACTTTTCTACACCTTGTTTTTTTTCCTGTAAATAATTTCATACTAACAATGGCCAACAGGAAAACAATTCCCCCCTTAAATACCTAATGGTAGTTATCGTAAATTAATGTAATTTGTGTTTGTTAGTTAAACAAAATCTTTGGCACAATCTTCATCTTTAAAACAAACAATTCATCTTAAAGCCAAAATAAAAAAATACTACCACAGCATAGTTTGCAGTAGAGACGTGAAAAAAATGTAAAAGCAAAAAAAAAAAGCTCAAAACATGACCAAAAGACTAAAAAAATTCAACTATAGATTAGAAAAATACAATAGCACCAAAAAAAGCTTCCACATACACTTGCAGATCTTAAGAAAAAAAATAAAAATTAAATAAATATATATAAAAAAGGTTAACCTTCTTTTAAAATAGTTGTATAAGAAAATAAGTTCAGGCGAGGTCAAACACGCCACATTTACAACTAATGTGACATTAGGTCTGTTAAGTAATTAAAAATTGTTACTAATTGTTACTAGACCGTGTTCACGTACTCGAAAAACTTGCAAGTAGAGAGTGAAAAAAGTGCATAAAAATATTTTGCAAGTTTTGGCAAGAATTAGTCAACCAGCGGTTTTTTCACTTTTGTTTACAAAATCATTTCATTATAAAATGTCTAAAACACTATTTTTTTTAACATTAAAGAAAATGCAAGTATTTGATATATAAAAGAATATTAAAATAATATTATTTTGTTGTTTTTCTTTAATTTAGCTTAGGCAGCATGCAACAAAAAAGCTTAAAACAGCAGAAATTTTGTTTAAAATCTTCTAGCTTTGCAAGTGTTTTTGTTTGTTTAAGAATAAAAAGTAAACAAGCCTGTGATGAAGCATTCAATGCAGTGTACAATGTGCTTCATTTTTTTGTTTTTATTATGTAAATCTAAATCCGGTGTTTCCCTTTTTTAAGTTAATGTGTCCGCACATAAGAATATATTTGCGTTTTTATGCATTTAGTAAGTAAAATTTGGTGGGTCTGCTAACACCTGCTGTGGAATGATGGCTTCTTCAAATAGTAAATTACTAAAAAAAAAGCAAGAAAAGTTCTTTCAATCAAAGACAAAATTACATTGATTCATGACTACGTCAAAAACATATGTATCTGTTAAGTTGCTGTTTCTGTATATTTTATTATAATCACTTTTAACCGTGTATTTCGATTATCTGTGCTGGTGCCGGTTCCATGAGAGCCGCATAATCTAGGTTCAACTGTTGTTTGGTAACTTATATTGGTCTATTGTTTTTTATATTTTTTCACTCCAGTACATTTACTTAAAAAATGGTACTATTTAATGGTCATACCGTAGAGTTTTTAGGTCTTACATATCATTCCCAAGGCCGCAACAAGTTACTTTGCTAATTTTTACTAGTAAAGCGTTTATTTACTTTGTTACATTTGGTAGACCAAATTTGTAAATTTCTGTTTAAGTCTCTCGTTGTTAGTTTTTGCTTGTAAAGTTACTGAACAGACCTATTAACTCTTGCATGCATGGACAACCGACACCTTGATTCGCTTGGTTAACACAAATTAGAGAAAATTATTAAAGTTTTATTTTAAACAGAATGATTCTACGACACTTTTTGATTTTACAACTTTTTTTTTTGTCTTCTTAAAATTATGGTGCTTATTTATTAGTAATTCTGATTACAAAACACACTTTGTAAAATTATGTAATCAAAACTATTAGTAAATTTAATATATTTATAGAATAGATAACTTTTTATTTTAATTCTGTTTCGTTTTTTCATTATGTTTTGCTGAAATTGTTTATTTTTATGTGTATGTCCTCAGCTTTTTTTTTTAAATTTCGGTTTTTTCTCTTGCCAATAATTTTTAATTTTTTGTAAATTAAATAATTGTGAACTTTGTGAGTTTTGGTGCTGTGGTAAAGGGTGTAGCAAAGCAAAAGTTAACAGAAGCAGAATAGCCTCTAAAATTAACAACACTGTGTTTAGCAAATATAGCTTTAGCAAATTAAAAAGGAATTATTTTGCAATTTAACATAACGATCATGACGCGACGCAATGTCTGAAACAAACATTTTAACAAAAACGCTACACTTTACAACACAACATCACACGCATCTCACTGTAGAAATAACTTACAATCAAAAAATCCTTAAATAATTTGCAGAAAAGACAGGCTAAACATACAACCTCAACTGTAACATGCAACATATAAAATGGTTAAGCAAGAAAAAATCTCATTATGTAATGAATAAGACGAATAAAAAAATATGTTCAATATGTTTTAAACCAAAAGTTCTCTGCGCACATAGGGACAAATAACCGTATTAAGACGGCAAAAATGGAATTTTTTATTTTGAAAAATGTAACCACTTAATCTATCAATTCGCCTTGGTAGAAACAGAAAATTATACTTATGTATGTTGTGAATGTTAACAATGTTATAATTTCAAAGTACGATACTTTTTATTCGACATCGAGTTCCATGCGATATTAATAAGATAAAAATGAAGAGAAATAAGTTTAAACCCCATTTTGATTTTTCTTTTAATAAAATCAGATCATATATTTTGAGTGGAGTTACTTCCCAAAAACTAGATTTGTTACAAATAATATAGAAAAATTAGAGGCAGGCGTGGTGTTTTGCCCTCTGCCTCAAAGAACATGCACTGATCTTGCTGATTTTCAATAGTAAAATTTTTGAAACTATGTCTTACTGACTGACGTATTTTAATTTTCTCTAGCTTATCTAGTGCCTTGGCAAAATTAATTTTAACCTGAACACGGACGGACAGACGGGCATCCCTCAATCGACTTCGCAATATATAAGAACTGAGAATATATATATACTTTATGGGGTCGAGAATAGATATTGTAGAAATTACGGAATGACAAACTTTTTCCACCTGCCGTAAAGGGTATAAAAACTACTTTAGTGGACTCACAGTAAATCTCATAGACATTCAAACACTGTGCTGTGAATTCAAGATGAAGTTTAGAGACTAAAATAAAAGACTATAAATTATATCTCTGACCATTAAAATCAAATTAATACCAGAATGCGACCTTAACACTTTAAATAACAGACTCAAAGTGCAATGAATTGCAGAATACGAATGATTTTAATAAGTAACAGGAGTTGCAATTATTCTCATTCGTCGTAAATTAACTTCGTATGTACACATGGCTGCTTCGTCCCATAGTGTTTCATAGTTTTTTTATTCAATTATAAATATATTTCCTTCATGAACATATAAAAACCTCACAGCTATCATCATTAATATTGATGGTTTCTAATGGTACCCTGAAGATGTAAATCGGACAGTAAGTGTGACATACAAATCTCCCATTTCTAGCTATCTTTGCCACATTGTCTATCCAGTTTGTTATTGTAGCTTTAAAGACTTTTTACAAGCTGTAATTATTGTAATAACGAAGTGAGGAAAAATGTATGTATTTACTTCTGACGCCACGCCTGCTTTTGGGTCATTCGTTTTTGCGTTTGTTTTATTATTATAAACGAACTTTACATATGTGTTTTTTTTTTGTGAAATTAGCTGCCAGAAATTCACTTTAGACTAGTGACATCACTATTGAATTGTATTTTTTGAAAAAAGAAATGTAGATGTGCTATTTGATAAATAAAATTTTTTAATAGAAAAGAGATTGATAATTCGAAATGACTAATGGGATTGGTTTTTTTTAAATCCCGGGTTCTTCCGAGTCAAAATACCGAATCCAGAATCGACGTTTTCATATTTTTAGAGTACAATATTTCTGCTTCGTAAAAAATAGCTTCAATAAACAACTGCCTGTTTCCCGTTTCGCATTCTAAATACGAATATGGGTGCTGTCATAATTTTACCAAAGCTTTTAAAAATGACCTTTTTTCCTGTTTCCTAAGGATGCCACCCTATGAAGTGGCGAAATATTGGGAAATAAATAAAAAAGAATATTTTATTTAAAAGAAGACCTTTTGCTTAAATAACTTTTGCGAAAAAACCCGACTTCAAAACAGATTTCATATGTCTGCCTAAAACAGCTCAAGTGTATGGCCATATAGTTTTATACTTGTTGTTATAGAGGAGTTAGTAATCCAGGTTCTTTTTAAATTTCAATCGTCTGTCTACAACTGTTTATAAGTATGGCCATATACCAAATTAAATAAACAATTGGTGCATCCTTTAATTTTTAATTTTATCAGCTGTGACTATAACGGCCATAGCAATTGGACATATACATCAAATTTAATGAACTATTAGCGCACTCTTTAATTTATAATTTGTTATATTAATACTTGTTGCTAAAACGGCCATAGCAGTCGGCATTCTGTCCAATTTGCAAGCGTTTGTCTATAACGGTTCAAAAGATAGGCCCATATAAGTAAATTTACATCAATTATCGGGCACCCTTTAATTTTTAGATTTATTTTTGTACAATTTTTTGTTTTTGGGAGCTATAGTAATACGCAGTGATTTTAAATTTTACAGAAGTGCCCCTTACAATTCATAATACACCTAAAAATATGTATATTGTATGGAGACACCCTCTAATTTTTAAGTTTATGAGCTGTTTTTAAAACGGGACCAATCTGTAAGCAAAAATCGTATCAGAAATGACTGAGTTCTTGAGGCACAAATATAAAAAAGCAACACTCAGCCGAATTGTATAACCTCCTTCTTTTTTTGAAGTCGGTTAAATAAATTAGAAAAGAATCTTTTATACCCTTCACCATTTATCGTAATCAAGTTTAGTGAAAGAACCCCAATAAAAAAGACAAATATTTAGGTGAAATATAAGTAGAAAATAAACAAAAATTGAGTACTATACGTAATTTTAGATAAAAATGACATCAGCTATTCATGGGTTAAGCATGTTTAGTATTTCCCTAAAGATCTATCCAAAGCTTTTAGATGATACCCATGCTCATGTTTATATCCTAAAAAATATGGTGAAAAAACGTTCAGAGGCTTATAACTCGCCAATTTTTTTTACCTGATGACTTTTTGACTTGATAATACGGGAAAACTCGAGGCGGGTGTGCTGTTTTGCCAGCTGCCTCGAAGCACGGCCGAACCTGCTGGTTTTCAATAGTAAACTTTTTGAAACTATATCTAATCGATTGGCGTAACTAGATTTTACGTTGATTTTAACCCTAACACGGATGAACAGACAGATATCGCTCAATCGACTTCGCTATGCATAAGAACTCAGAAGATATATACTTAATGGGGTCTGAAATGGATGTTGTAGAAATTACAAACGGAATATACCCTTTTTCACTTTTTGTGGTGAAGGGTATAAAAAAACTTTTCGAAGCGAATAGTTGCATCCTTAAATTCAATGGAGGATGTGTGAGCTGTAACTTAATTAATTTTGAAAAAATCAGAAATAATTTACACCAGTAGAGTTAAATGAATCCGTTGTACTCTGTAAAAATAATACTCTTACCCACCAACTTCAGTGAAAAAAATTTTTCAGTTAGAGAATATTTTCAATGCAAATGAAAGTATTTTTATTTTAAACCAACAACAAAAATTGTTAAACGTGTTCATCCAAACGTATCGAAGTCATATTTATGTACTTAATTAATATTATTTAATAATATTTTTTATTTCTTTTAATAAAAATTTTTAGCACATTCCTTAAAAGTCTTTGGCGCAATAAAGTGTTAATAGAATTTACAAAAAACATTGTAAGTTAACACCAGCAAATTCAATATTCAAATCAATTACCATGTTAAAGCTAAATATCTTTTGTTTGTCACTTTACTTTCATACAGCGAAGCAATCGCAGCACCAATTGAATGGTTCAATTGCCAAATCGATTAAATCCATTAAAAATAGAAAAAAAAATGTTGAAATCTACTATCTTTAGAATAAGTTTTAAATAAATAATTTAAACGCACGATATTGTCGTTTGAAAGTTTAAATATCTTTTGCTAGAGAAATTTGTTTTGAACAAATACATTAAAGAGTTCAAAACGTGTTTTGAAACCAAAATGAACAAAGAAAAAACCCTGCGTTTAACGATTTGACAACTAAAGCATTTTGTAATGCTTTTATATTCTTTAAAAAAGGTTTTGCAGTAGTAATGGAAAATTTTACATGCGCTTGCGTAAATTTTTTTATACCATTCAAGATCAAAAAGGCCAACCAAAATTAGAAGATACCATTCTTCATTTTTTCATCTCCCTTGATAATAAATATATTATGCCGTATTAATTTTACAATAAGACAAGCATGTGTCCAAACCCTAACGAAATTAGAAATAAGACAAAATGCATCTTGTTTTTGGAATTTGATAATTTGCTTATCATTAACATATTTTTACAGAAATATCGGACTCTCTCCTCTGGCCCATGTTACTCTTTATCGAAAACATAGTTACATTTTTCCAAACCAAACGGTTGCAAGCGGGGGCTATTACAAACTCATAAAAAATTTAGGGGTCAAATCAGTAAGCAAATTTTTCACTTAAAAAAGGTCCAATAATTGGATAATAATTCCCTTTTCTTCGAAACTTTTTCACTTCCATATTTCGTTTTTTGATATTTTTAAATTTGTTTAAAATATTTTTAAATTAAATACACTGCTTAAAAATATTAAATTTGACAGCCTACTAAGAAGTTCTCTTTTAGTTTATGCTAAAAAAATTATACTTAAATTGATGTGTTCTCTTTTGAATACAACTAAACAATAGTTGTATTTGTAAGTGCATAGCCAAGAAAATATCCCGAATCAGCTTCTGTGCAACTACAAGTGTTATTTTAGGACAGTAATGATGAACTATACAACTTTTAGTGTACAAAGCGATGTAGGGTCTGCAGGTGATAGCCCCGATTATGGACCGCAACGTATTGCAAGATCTGCTAAAACAAATTACATCCTTTCAGGGAAGTGATTAAAAGAAGCCATCAACCTCAATTCCGCGCCGTGCTCAGGTTCTTCAACTTTTGTCGCAATTTTGCACAAGCGTTTGCATTTGTTTTCATTTAAGATTCAATAGCTTCTTTCACAAGGCCGTTTACGTCGGCGTACATATTCCAATAGGATGCTACAGCTGATTAGCCCATAGCAACCCCGATTTTTATAAAATAATCATTATGAGTGACGAGGCACATTTTGATTTGGATGGAATTCTGAATAAACCGAATAGTGGGTTCTTAGCATTAAAAAACCCTCAAATGATGTATCAGTCACCTTTAAAATTGACAGTCAGGTGTGTAATTTGTTCAAGAGGTATCATTGGAACTTACCTTGAATACTTTGAAAATAAAAAGTGCGTAACGGAAACTGTAAATGGGGAGCGGTATCGTAATATGATTGAAAACTTCTTAACGCCACAACTGCATATTTTGGGCTTGATTAATATAAAAATTGCACAGATAATAATCCAGCAATAAATACTTTAAATTTAAAGACCACATCAAACTAAATAAAAGTGACAATGCCAACTTAACTTTTTTAGTTTTTATAACACTCAATTTTCTTTTTTTAGAGTGAAGCTAATAAAGTATTTAATAACGTCTGTCGCCTTAATTGTATTACATATTCTTTGATAACTTTATTTCTTTACAAAAAAATATTGTTTTTTGAAGCTGTCAAAATTAACATGATTTAATCTAACAAATCAAGAAATAATTATTAACGGTTTTGCACAACATAATTTAAATGTACGTTTTTACACCGATAACCCGTTAAGCGAAAATTAAAGGTTTTTATTAAAGTTGACGTTATTAATTTTTTGGATATTTAATTTGTATTTCTAATTATTTATTTATTGTTTTAACTATCATCAATACATTTAAAATATTTACAATAATTACGTTTTTCGAGACCTTACTTAATTAAGTATTGCAACAAATATAAACTTAGTTTATTGTGTAAAAATATCTTTAATTTAGTATTTACATTAACGCAGTGTTAGGAAAAAAATAATAGAGAAAAATTCAGTAAAGATTTACAGAAATTCTGAATTAATCCTTCTATCAGCTTCATTTCTGAAGTTGAAGAAAAAATTAATATTACTCGTACAAATTCTTTATTATATCATAATTTGAAGCTCTGTTTCGAACTTCAAATCTTTGTGTTAAATTCGATATTACTGATTTAAGCAAATCTAGTTCAAAATTTTGATGCAGTCTACTTGTTGTGTATCTTCCGGGTAAATTAAAAATGATTTTTAAATTTTTATTCTGGATTATCTGCAACTTCTTTAGATAGGTCTTGGCACATGTATTTGACCAAATTTGACACTCATATGTCATGATAGGCCTTATGCACATTTTATACAGTAAGATTTTATTTTTATAATTCAAAGTTGATTTTCGATTTAATAATGGAATAAGGGCTCTTCCACATTTAATTTCCTTTTCACAGGTTCTTAGAACATGATGTCTGAAAGTCATTTTTTTATCTAATTCAATTCCAAGATATTTAATGGTATCAAGGAGAGAAATTTCAACTCCTCCACAGATAGTGGTTTTGAGGGTTTTCTTCTCGGCGATTTATTGAATGGAAATAGTATTGTTTGAGTTTTATTTTCATTTATTTAAAATTTCCATTTTTTTTTAAATATTTTTGAGCATGTAAAAGACCTTTTTTCATTCTTTTGACTATAGCGTTGGAAACGTTATCTTGGAGTATTTCAAAATCCGATGTATATACTGAGTACAAAACAGGTGATAACACCGAGCCCTTGGGAACTCCCGCAGGGATATTGCGCTGGGTGGAGTATTTGGTATCAATATTCACTACAAAGGATCTCTCATTCAGAAAACTTTGTACCATCTTTTGTATGTAAATTAGATAACCAAACTTATGGAGTTTAAAAATTAAGCCATTGTGCCAAATAGAATCAAAGGCTTATTCTACGTCTAACATCACTATTTCAGTACTTTTTCAGTTACTTTTGTTATTTAAGATAACGTTTACAATTCTCTTTACTTGGTATTATTTCTAATAAAATTCTCTTCCACAGAAAGTAAAATTGCAATGTGTGAACCGGATCTAAAAAAAATAATATTAAAACTTTTTGATTTTCAAAGAGTACAAATAATATTAGATAAAAATATAGGTGTTTCTTTCCATCTTATTTCCTTAAGTAGTCGAAGCTGTATGCACCAGAGTGAAACTAATACGAAAAAGATTTCACTAACAACAAATTCGAGCTTTTTCTCCGCTTTTCTTATGTGTCATCCGATGCATTTTTTGTTTTTGATTCTTTCAACCTTCCGCTGGTAATAAATGGAACTTTGATTTTATATAGTTTTTTTTCGGAGGTGCTGTCATTTTGACCAAAAAG
Source organism: Gymnosoma rotundatum (assembly GCA_916610165.2). NCBI lineage: Eukaryota > Metazoa > Arthropoda > Insecta > Diptera > Tachinidae > Gymnosoma > Gymnosoma rotundatum. The sequence continues at coordinate 83,220,799 of OU744336.1, forward strand.
AATCCACCAGAAAAATTTTACATCACACATATTTTGCATCTGAAGTATTTCACCATTAATCCATTACCTAAAAAATGTTTGCTATTAGTTTATCTTTACTATTTTATTTACTGTTCATATGAATCCTGTACCTGTATTTTCCATAGGAGTTTTTTCCAATTTTTTCCCAACAAATAAAAAGTGTTTATAACAATCAGTGAAAACAAACCATTCTTTAATATTATTGCTTTCCTTAGCTATTTAGAAATAAAAAGTAACAAGTTAAACTTATTTTCGTAATTTGTTAAACTATTCCTGGGTGTAGGGCAACGACGTTAAACAAAATTTGAAACAGCAACAACTATCAATCATATTTAACACGTAAACGTACACACCCTTTAATCGTTTTTTTTTTCTTCCATTTGTTCTGTCATTTGTTCATAAGACTTTGTTAGCCGGAGGTGGAAAGGGGCTAAGTATCTCCTTCCAATTATCTAAACTGAAATCAAGACCACAAAGTGTAGAGTATATTTTATATTTGCACATTTATTTCGTTACGGTTTTCAGATTGTTAAACTATTTGCATTGAAAAACACAACATGCTGGATAGTGGAAAATATTCTTGCAGTAAATTAATTTTAAAACAATTTTTATTAAATTTTGTTGTTGTTTTGTTTGTGTATACCTTTCGCGATACAACTTGATTTGGTAATTGGTTGCTTTTCGTGAAATGTTCCTAAATTTGAAAGGTGTTAAAACCATAAATAAATGTAATTTATGCAGCTAATAGAGATACTAGTTTTTATGTACCAACAAATCTTTTCTTTTAATTTAGAAATATAAAACTTTAGATTTGTGTTGATTTTAATTTTTTGTGCTTTTACTCCCTAATTTTTTATTTATTTTTTGTTCAGACACCTTTATTCTTAAGGCCTTAATAGATACTTTTATGTTATATTTTCCAAGTCGATTAATTGTAGGTAAAATAAAACGCGAAATTATTAATTCCTAGCAAAATCAAAATTATTATTAATATTATTATTATTTTTAATTTTATTTGTTTATTTGTGTTTTTTTTTATACATATTTTTGTTGCTAATCATTTTAAATTCATTCATTCCATTTACAATGAAAGGAACATCCACATAAGAAGAAAAAGAAAGACCTCCCAAACTTTTAAATTTTAAGTGATGTCAGCAAAAGTTTTCTTAATTCTACTGCAACTGTTAGTGCAGTATAAATTTTAACCCTTTATGAGGACAATAATTTTATGGGTTTACAAAAACAAAGAAAAAAAAAACATTTCAAACTTTTTGTATTGAGAGATTATAACTGCTTTTTGGCTCAATGAGCGTGTTGTGTTTTAATTTCTTCACTGAATGGCCAAATATATCTAAATCCTAAACAACGTATAAACACTGGCGAGCAAAAGCGAGTGCATGTTCGATATCAATAAATCTTTATTGTATTAGCAAAAACATGGTGTATTGCAAGTTATGATTATATAACAAACACAAATAAATTCAATATAAAAACATAAGGTAAATCAGATAACTCAGTTTTGCTCGTTTTAAATATATGAAATAAAAGTAGGCCGTACTACTCTCTGCAATTTAAAAGTTTCCATTTTACATATAGTATTTAAACGTTGTCATCTTGTTTTAGTTGTAAGTTGTGTTTTGTGCAGTGTTTTTAAATTCCCAGTACCAGGATTAGTACCTTTAAAAAATTAAAAATCAAGGTGAGGAAAATTGACAAAGAAACGGAAAATAGCATAATAATATTGATTGAAAGTGGATACTCACCCGGAGAAATTGCTGATAAGTTAAATGGGAGTCAATGAAGTGTGATTGTTGTAAGAAAACGGCTTTTATGCCGAATACTGGAGGTCGTTCCAGACTGTTAAAAGATTCAGACGCTCGATTAATATTACGCGGGATGAAAAAGAATGGTTCGAAAACACCTAAGCAGGCTGCTAGTGCTATAAATAAAGACTTAAGTGAATGGACAGCTAGAAGAGCACTTCAAAGAATAGGTTTTGTGGCAGCAGTCAAAAAGAAAAAGCCAGCTCTGTCCGATAAAAATGTAAGAGCACGCCTAGAGTTCTGCCGAAATCATGAGCATTGGACTGTAGATGACTGGCAGAAATATTTTTGGAGCAGACTTTACGAAACTGTTCAGAAGCATCATGTGAAACAAACAGTCAAACATGGCAGAGGTAGTTTGATGGTTTGGGGTTGTTTTACTTGGTGGCATTTAGGACCTATTATTAGAATAAATGGAATCATGAAGAAAGAAGATTACCTCCAAATTATTCAAAGCCGATTACCCGATTTTGCTGAACGCAGCGCCTATCCTAAGGACGAGGTTATTATCCAACAAGACGAAGACCCCAAACATACAGTGAAAGTTGTCCAAAATTTGTTGTCTGGCCAAAAATTTCATGTAATGAAATGGCCTGCGCAGTCTCAACCCTATAGAGAATTTGTGGTCTATATTGAAGAGACGATTGGGACAACACAATCGAGCGCTAACCAGCATAGAGGAGCTTTGGAACCTGGCTATTTGGAACTTGGCCATTCCAAGTGAATTCAAGGAAAACTTAGTGGAAAGTATGCCGAAGTGTATGAAAAGCATTATAAACAACAAGGAGTTATGGATACCATACTAAGAAAAAACTTTTTAATGGATTGTGCAAAACTGAGTTAATTCAGTTGCCTTATGTTTTTATATTGAATTTTTTTTTTTTGTTTTTGTTATATAATATATATATAATCATTACTTGCAATACACCATGTTTTTTGCTAATACAATAAAGATTAATTAGTAAAAGTTTCACAAAAATGTATTTGTTATTTATCATTTTATGAGCATATGAGCATATTAAACATGCACTCTCTTTTGCTCGCCAATGTAGTCAGATCTCATAGCTTCAATATTTAAATTGTATACTCTTCCCCACAGGTGGTAAAAAGGTATATATAAGTTTGTCATTCCGTGTGTAATTTCCTCTGAGTCCTTATGCATAGCGAAGTCGATTAAGCGATGTCCGTCGGTCCGTCCGTGTTCGGGTTGAAATTAAATTCGCCAAGGCTGTAGATAAGCTAGAAAAAATTGAAACACTCCAATCGAACGGACATAGTTACGAAAATTTTGCTATTAAAAATCAGCTAGATCGGTCCATGTCCTTCGAGGCAGCGGGCCAAACACCACGCCTGCCTCTAATTTTTCCAGATCATTTGTATCAAATTAAGTTCTGTGAAGTAACTCCAATAAAAAAAGAAAAAAATGAGGCGGTAGAGAATTAAAAAATACGAAAAAACACATCAAGAAAAAAAGTTGGCGCTCGCCCATATTTTCTGAGTTATAAACCTCTAAACTTTTCATAGGAAAGTACGATTGTGCACTATATTTTTTAAGACTCTTGCTTGTTATTATTAATTCTATTTTGTTTTGTTTTTCATATTTCTTATAAAAATTATTATAAAAAAATTATCTTAGTAATATTGTCACATTGTCCACTCGCTAAAGCTGCGGCTATATGTATCAAATATTTGATAAAATTGACGTAACTACCAAACTATGTCAACAACACTTGGTAGGAAAAATAAAATCCTACTCTATAGAAAAGGTAAAATATCAATTTTAATTTTTTATAAATCCCCATTTGTAATGATATGTGTTATTTAAAATTGACCAAACATTTGTAAAAATAGTAGTTACGCTTTGTTGGTCTAATATTTGACACATCGTAATTTAATTTTCTCTGTAACAAGTGTTTGTATTGATTTTGTCCCTAATCTCTTTAGTATGCAAAATTTGTCCATTCTTTCTACCCTAAGAGGGTTAAACAGTACTTTGTAAAATGCTAACTTGAACAGTACGCATATGTTAACGAATACACAATTTTATGTAACAGCAACTTTATAAAGTTTGCGCTGCCGCAGTCAGTTCATTGAGCAGTTGGCCTTATGAAAATTTGTTTTATTTGTTAATTTGGGATTATATTATTTTTTTACATGTCTCTATATTTTGAGGCAACCAGTTGGGCCAGGCGCAGTATTGACTGACTCTGTTAGCGACTTGTTTGTTCGCGTGATTTACGATCTCAACATTGAAATTGTGTAACGAGCAGCCTTAAAATAAAACAAAAAATCAAAACCTAAAAAGCCCGAATTGAAACAAATTCATTGAATACAATTGTTGGTAGTATCTTTGAATATAGATTTGGTCGCATGAAATGGAATTTCTTTTCTGGCTGACCATATGACTTGGCAGCTTGCTTTATCTCAATACTATTGTTGGATTTACTTTTGTATTTGTTGTTATTTTATCGTTTGATCCGCATCGGTCGCACGCATAAGCAATAAAATTTTATGTTATTTTATGTTGAGAGAATTTAAAATATATAAATTCAAATTTGTATACAAAAATGCCCAAATTGACGGACGTAAAAAAGTATTTTTCTAAAAAAAAGACATGTTTTAAGTTTAGACATGAATAGGTGACACCTAAAAGATACATTTTCAAATAGTTGAAGTAGCGCTGGTTTAAAAATAATAAACAGTTAAATATGATAATTATAAAGTAGGTAAATATCATAAATTACCAAAGTACACCTTCAAAATATAATGGTCTGTAATAAGATTATATTGCTCAAGGAGTAACAATTCTTTGATTTTTTTTTTAACATTCTTGTAGATCACAAAAGATTCCACAACGCCGGTTATATTATGTTATTGTTGGTTTTTTATTTCTTCACTCCTGCTTCGTCTCCATTGCGACCCATGTTTCTTGATTTTAATCGTAAATATTTAAGTTCTTAATAAATAGAACTAATAAATCACTTTGTGCTTAAGAAAATAAAAAATCCATCCCACAGCCAAAAAGTTGCAAAAATTATGTTGTCTGTTCAGCTTTTACGAAATAAAATTCTAAAGAATTTAAAAATCGACAAATAGTCTGAAGGTTTAAATATCAGTTAAAAAATTGTTTTTCCTTTTAAAGCAAAAGATTTATAGCTGATAATTGATTAGCGTATGGCGTGTGAAATTCGTAATTTTTTTGAAATTTTTTAATAATATTTTTTTCTTTTTGGCAAAATAAGTGTAGAAAATCTGCATAAAAATAACAAAGAATCTAAAATGCAATTTTTATTAACACAAAACTTTGAATACTTCTTCTCAGAATATGTTTTAATATTCAAAATGGTGTGTATGGGTGAATATGTCCTAATTTCCTATTTAAACTAGATTTAACATTAATAGATGTAGGCAATCGTTAATTGATGATTCTGTTTTCCAGAAATTCTGTTTTGTGATATTTAATGTAACTTTTTGTATTTAAAATTTACTAAAACCTCGTGTATCATCCAGGTTAGAAATACTGAAGACACTATTTTAGTTGGGCGCTATGTAATTAGATGAGCAAAACTATCTGAAAATCTGTTTTTTGATATGAAATGCAAGAGGTTTTGGTCTATGGTTTCACATTTTTAACACACATTTATACGTGTAAGCCTAAAAATAATAAATCATACCCTCATATCACATCATATTTGTAAATCTGATTGAGTGAAGTAGTTCCAATCAAAAAAGCAAATATTGCATACATAAAATTTTACACAAAAATGTCATCAACTCTTAATGGGTTAGGCATTTTTAAAAGCTCTTAGTACATATTTCTGTAAAAATATCTCATCAAAAGCTTTAAAATGATACCCATATTGATATTTAAAAAAATTTGAAAGCCCCGTAACTCGAAAAATAATGGCGTTTTTTTCTTATTTTTAATCTTCTATCGCCTTATGTAATTGTTTTTTCGATTGGAGTTACTTCATTGTTTCAAATAACATGGAAAAATTAAATGTAGGCGTGGTGTTTTGCCCGCTGCGTGTTCATTTCATTTCCAATAGAACCTCGTTCGACACTGTCTGATCGATTGGCGGACGAACAGACGGACATCGTTCAATCGACTTCGCTATGTATAAGAAGCCATAATATGTACATATAGTTTATGGGATTGGGAATGGATATTGTAGAAATTACAAACGGAACGACAATCTTAGTTATATCATTTCTCCACTTTTTTTGGTGAAGGGTATAATATTATTACCTTGAAGGCTTGTTATTGTTATACCCTTCACAACAAAAAGTATAAAAAGGGTATATCTAAGTCTGTCATTCCGTGTGTAATTTCTACAATGTCCATTTCCGACCCGAGGCAATCTTGTCTTTACAAAAAAAAAAAAAAATATTTCAATCGATCAGACATAGTGTCAAAAGAGGTGCTATTGGAAATCAGCATGTTCGGTCCGTGTACTTCTACGCAGCAGGCAACACACCACGCCTACTTCCAATTTTTTCATGTCATTTGGAACAATAAAGTAACTCCAATCAAAAACAAAATTAATATATGGAGCGATATAGGATTAAAAAGTTAAAAATAAAAACATCAAGCTAGAAAAATCGTGCTCACCCATATTTTGCGATTTACGTCTCTGAAACTTTAAATTTTTTTAAAAAAATCAATCTTTAAGAAAATACCAAAATATTTTAAAAATGCTTAACCCAAACCAATGATGAAACATTTATCTGGTAGTTTTTTTCGGTGAAAATTTAACAATAATAATAAGAGTGGTGCAATTTTTATGTACAATTGTAAATAATTTATACGCATGTTTAAAGCGTATATTATTTTTAATGTAAATATTTTTGAATTTAAATTAATAAGGAAACAGCCTTATAATTAAAAAAAAATGTAAAACACTTTAGTTACATACGAGTATTTTTGCTACTTGGTTACTTAGAGTATTTTTATTTTTTCCTTGTGCTTGGCGGCTTACAGTGGTCTATTGGTTTTGATATTGTTTAACTCTGGTATATTTAATTTAAAAATGGTACTGTTTAATGGTCAGACCGTACACCTTTATGTCTTACACATCCCAAAGCTCTAATAATTTACACAATTTTAAAAATTTCTGTTAATCTCTCCTTCCTTCTTTCTGTTAGTAAAATTACTAAAAATACCTTTAGATTTGTGCTGAAAGTAGGTTCTGATTTTTTTCCAGCTGCTGTTGTTTTGACAGATACAACTTTGTTTAAACTGAACTTGGCTGTTTGTTAAATACTAGATTAAAGGCCGAATAATCTTTATTTAAAAAAATAAGCTTTTAGTTTCCAATTGGCCTCCCTTAAAATATAAGATTTCTTTATAATGAGTTACTTAATTAGATGTTTTTTATTGAAACGTTTTTAAGTCTTTACAACAAACGTTTTTAAATTGGAAGAAAGAAGAAAGCCTAACGGTCTTTTTGTGAAAAATATTGTAAGTTTAGTAAAAAGGATTTTCCCTTATTTGACAAATTTATCATTATTTAACATTTCATCTTTATCACACAATTCTTCTTAACATTGATTTTAAATTAAAAAATTATATACATACATATAAAATGTACAATAATAATATTTGCGCTTTAAACTTAAATTTCCACTGTAAATTCATTATTTATTGTTAAGTTGCTCAAAATGTTAAGCAAACTTATTGTCATAAAATGTCACTAATGAATCTAAATTATTATTATAATTTTAACATATTTAAGGCTCTCAAAAAAATTATTAAATTGTCTACAGTATTTCAAACAAAAGACAACATCTAACAACAACTGCAATAGCAACCAACTGTTAGTGTGAGAGTGTTAAACAACGACTGCTGCATGAACTACAAGCAAATACACAATTATTTTCAAGGCATTCAAAAACATATTTAGATGCAGTTGTTACACCATTGAAACATACAATAACAATGGAAAAGAGCCATAGAGTTAGACAGTAAAAACATGGTTAGATATAAATTATAAATGCAAAAATAGAAAAACAAAATGGAAATATAGTCACGCAGTGTATGACAACAAACGAAATACAAAAAAAAAAAAAAAAAAACAATTTAGAGTAAATAATAAGCTTTAAATTAACCCTTTAAAAGAGCACCTTAAATCAAACAAAACTAACGACACAATAGACACAAAAATATCTATTTTAGATGTCTTGAGGGAATTCGTTAAAATATTATTTTGTTTTTCAAACTTGAGTACAAATTTGAAATTTATAAATTAAATAATTTCACTTGCAGATTGGCACCATTACATATTTTGCTTACAAAAATTTATATCGGTAGGTCAAATTGAATCAATGTTTAATAAGTCAGTGGGCAACAGGATCAGTTTTTAATGCAGAATAGGTGTTTGTTTGTAGAATGTCAATGTAGTTCTAACTTTTGGAAAGCCATCATAGAAGATAAACATACGAAAAATTGATGCTTAAATCACAATTAGATGCGAGCCTTTAAAACCTCTTTTGCTCGATGACTTTAAAGCTTCCTCGAAAAAATATATTGTTACGACTAATGAAGATGGTCGGTCAACAATTGCTTTTAATTCTGATTCCGTTAAAGTAGCAGTTTAATATTTGTTGTTAAACAATTTAATATATTCCTTTTTTTGGATTTATGATTTCAGAGAGAAGTTAAACACTAGTCTTAGATAAATAGTTAAAGATAAAACTCAACATTTATTAATTTACTTATCATTTTTTTCCTATTGCACTGCAATTAATATCAAAAATACGCAAATATTTTAGGGCAGATTTTCATCATTTTTGTTTAACTTCATTGAATAGGAAATTTCTGATTGTTCAGTGGGTTAACTCTGTTATAGGTTTTTTGTTGTAACAATACTTTAGTAATTGCGACAATTGTAAATGCAAAGCGCAAAAACGTGATTATAAAATATTATATTTAAAGTAACACAAAAAAATTAAAACTAAATTATAACTGACATGTTTATTAGATAAATAAATGACTCAAAAGAAAGAAACTGTAAAAACAAAATTGATTTTCTTTTAATATCTGTTTATTATTTTTTTTAATCTTTACAGAACAAATACAAAGAGAACATGACAATTTTATTAAACATAAAAACCAGTGCAATAAACCTATAAAATTAATAACACAAAACATGACATGTCAACAGCAACAACAACAACAAAGCCAATACCAGCAATCTGCAATTGTTAAAAATTCTAACAACATGTGTCAAAAAGTAGTTGCTGCTAAAGAAAGATGTTCATTTTTAAACAGTGAAATGGATGCAGTTGAATTAAAAGATGACAAAAATGAAAATTCAAACCACAAATCATCGTCATCGCCATCACCATCAGTCTCATCTTTATCTACGGCAACGACAACGTCATCGTCTATGTCTATGTCTACGACATCATTATTGAAATCTTCGAAACCTGGTTCAGCTGCCACTATACCACGTTGTAGTCAAAGTCTTACAAATCATAATGCTGCCAATAAATACGGAAGCAATAAAGAAACACCAACCACTTCATTATCGTCGTCGTCAAACACAGCAACAAATATCGTGACACTTGATAAACAGCAAAATATCTTAAGTAATGTCGCGTCTCAAACAGCTGCAACACAGCCATCACCGTCATCATCAACAACAACGAGTTCATCAATGGTGCCTCTTGCTTTTAAGCAGCCAAATGACACGTCAATTGATAAAAGTAACAACTTCTTAACAACAAAAGGATTAGCAAAAGTAGCTCGTGGTGATACCAAGCGTAACAAATTAGCTGCTTTGGATAATTTAGATTTAGCGCTCAATTTGTCCAACTTACCATTGGAAGGCGATGAAGATGATGATCCATATTTTGAGTTGCAAGAATACCTAGAACGTGTAAAGGTGAGTCAATCCATAACTGTTTTACCACTTTTATATTTATTTAGTTCATGGCAGTTTGCGCGTGAACGATGAAGTAACTCCAATTAAAAAAACAAATATATGGAACGAAAGAGAATTAAACAAAAGAATAAAAACATCAAATGAAAAAATTGGCGCTGGCCAATATTTTCCGTGCTACGGGCCTCTGAAATTTTCAAATTTTTTTAAATATCAATATGGGTATCATTTTAAAGCTTTTGATGAGATCTTTAAGGAAAACTTTTTCAAAATATAAATATATGCAGTACCAAATATTTTTTTTATTTTTTGATTCTCTATCAATCCAATGTTTGCTTTTTTGATAGGAGTTACTTCACTAGGCACCCTTAATTGTTTTTTTTTTTTTTTTGTTAATTTTAATTTTATAATAATACGAGTAATGGTATTTTTATGTTTTATTTTATGAATCTAGTTCCTTTTAGCTAATTTATCCGCTTTTAAGTAAATAATAGGTCTAGCTCGTTATGTATAAGAAAAATATAGAAAGAACAACTTTATCAAGCTTAGCATGTGGTAAAAGTTTTAAAAATAACACCATTCGCCATTTAAAATATAATATGTTATTTTTTTTTTCATTGAGTTAATTTTTCTGCTTTTTACATATAAACTTTTAATAAACTATGCACAATTTGTCGTTTATACTTCAAGTTTTATGTCGTTTTTTTTTTTTTTTTTTTATTTTTTTAGGCCAGTAAAATCCAATTATAATAACAGATATTTACAGGAAAGGGTGATGACACCCATAACTTTGCTTCTGTATTCATATATTTGACGTTATTTTAATAAATGCTATTTTTAAATGAATTTTTATTATTATTGTTTTTTCATTTATGTCTATTACTTACACTCAAAAAAACAACGCAGTAAAGATTTCGTAAATATTGATATAATGCAATACTAGTATTTACTACAATAAATAATGGAATCAATATTTACTCGTTAATTAGCTACCCAAAATTAAATATGTGAAAGTTTGCCTGCCCTAATCACTTCTCATAATCGATTTTAAATAAAACCACGCGTTTGATGATTCTTTATCTTATTCTTAAAATTGCGACAGAAGGGGACAAAAATATGTAATCAAGAAGCAGAATTAAATTAATTTCATCTGAATTTTATTTGTATAAAATCTAACATCAGATGTCTGTTTCTATACAATTTAAAAATCTACAAGTGAAATTTTGAAAATCTAAAGTTTCAAAAATTTTGTTGTTTTTTAATAATATTTTACAAAGAGTATGGCCGACTTCCTAAGCGCCTGTTGCAATGCATAATTTAAAAAAATGCGTATGCAATGCTAAACATGTTTTAAATGAAACTTGCATTTTATCGGCATTTAGGAACGTCGCTATGCAACTCATACGTAAAGCAAATGTCAAAAACATGGTGTAAAATTTAATAATTTTTTTTTTGGAAAAATAGAGTTACACAAAATTATTTATCCATTTTGTTGGCAAGTGCTGAGGAATTATCTCAGGTCAAATCTTCCAAAAAATATTGATTTGCTATAGAAACCTATTAAAAAGAAAAAAAAAGAGACAACTTTGTTAGGGAAACAAGTGATCAAAAATAAATATTTTTTAAGAATTCATTGAATTAATGGATGATGGCATTTTTTATTCACATTTCATTTTAAAAATAACATTTTGAAAATGTTTGCATACAAAAAAAAAAAAAAAATGATGCGTGATTTTTACTTGTGAAACTCATTAAAGTGAGTTGCCAAACGATTAGGAACATTGTACGTTGCCAAAAAGTTTAGATATGCGCTTACGAAGTGTATGCATTGTAAATAAATATGCACTGCAACTTGCGTTTAGGAAGTCGGACTATTCTTACTTTTGGTATATGATATCGAAACAAATTTTACTTATATGGTCTTTGATTTTAGTAAGAGGAATTTATTTTGTTATGCCAATATCCCATAACATTTCTGAAATAAAAGCAGGTATCTATACGTATTTCACCGGTTGCTTAAGCCTTTAAGTAAGAAAACTTCAAAAACAACATGAGAGTTATTTTAGAAGCCAATACAGAAGTGTTAAGGCTTTAACAAAAATTACCAACAAACAAACCATGCGTTAGGTTGGTTACATGCCTGACCACATACTGAAGTTTCCTTGACCCCAAGTTCACATTAACCCTGAAGTTGTGTCAATGCGTTCTTCTGTGCCTTAAAAAAGGGTCAAGAATATGTTACTATGGTCTAAAAATGAATAGTCCAAACAAAGTGGTATCTATGAATTCCACCCTAAACTTATTCCTAAACGTTTGTGTATTAGCCTTGTATATATTGTAAGAGAAAGGTGAATTTAGTTCTTGATTTTGCGCTAGCGCTACATAAAGTTAATAACTAAAAAACGCCAGAATAGAAATTCTGTAGGATATGGTATGTCGGCCTGCCTAGAGAAAACGCCTTGTTAATAAACAGGGCTAGACAATGGCAGAAGTCGTTTTACCTAATATTAAAACTACTATCATCAACACCAATAGTTTAGTGTGCATTCAGCATAGTTGAAGCGAAAATGTCCTACAACGCAGACACAACAACGGCGACGAATCTCACCTCAGGCAAACGTAGCAATATGTCAATCTAATATCAATATTTCCTTGTTCAAAAAATAAACTTTTTTAAGTGCCTTTAAATTTACAAATGCGTAAAAACATATTGTTCGGACAAAGATATTTCTACCATGTATTGCATTGGTTTCGTATTTTTAATTCTCCAAAATAAAGTATAAATATTGTTACGTTTTTCCTTTTTATACAAACAACGGATTTTTTTAATTGTAAATATACCTGTGCCTCATTATTAATTCTGTTTTCTTCCTTTGTGGCCTTATCTGGTTATACTTCCTAATTCTACCGATCTTTTGAATCCTGTGATCTCGTATTTACTAAACATGCGTTATTATTACAAAAGCAGCCATCCCCACTATACAACTGTGTTACTCCGGCGGGACATGAACTACTCGATGCTTTGTTTAGTAACCTTAACTATCCACCGACATCTCCACTACTCCTTTTATCCAAGCCAGTCATCTCCTTTAATCCAATAGTTACAACACATGTCTGCCATACACTGTTGTTATGCTGTTACATTTAACTGCGCCAACCGCTACCATTCTTACTTTTTATTATAAAGAGCGTCTTGACAATTATCTGTTACTCTTATATTAAATAGACGTCTCTAATAAATTATCTGACATGGCTTCACACAATAATTGTCTTTTGCCTCTCGGGAGGTTCGTACTGCTGCTTCTTTATTTTTAATTGTATTATAATTATTATTATTTTTCATTTGTACACGGGTTGCCAGATCTTACTTTCGTAACAATATCGCACACCTAGTTCTAAAGTGACTCAACTCAAAATTTTAGCTTTACAGAATTTGAAAAAGAACTGTTTTTGACTATTTAATTTATAATATAACATTTTTATACTTCTTACTATACCAAATAAATAAATTCTGTCTAAAATTAAAGTGTTTGTATACAACGGTTCAAAAAATACGGCCATATAGAACAAATTACATTAATTTTGGGAACATCCTTTAATTTCTAAATTCAAATTATAAGCTTCTTGTCATAGCGGACTAAGCAAAACATGTCCCTTGTAAATTTCAGCTGTCTGTCTATAACGGTTCAAAATTCCGGACACATACACCATATTAAATCAACTACTGGGACACCCGCTTATTTCCAAATCCAAATTTTATACTTGTTGTTATAGAGGAGTTAGTAATACAGGTTCTTTTTAAATTTCAATCGTCTGTCTACAACTGTTTATAAGTATGGCCATATACCAAATTAAATGAACAATTGGTGCACCCTTTAATTTATAATTTGAAATATTATATGCTGTTACTATAACGTCCATAGCAATCGAAATTGCGTCAAATCTACAAGCGTTTGTCTATAACGGTTCAAAAGATGGGCTCACATAAGTAAATCTTCATCAATTATGGGACACCCTTTAATTTCTGAATTGAAATTATAAACTCGTTGATATAGCGGATTTAGCAATATAGGTCCCTTTTAAGTTTCAGCGTTCTGTTTATAACGATTGAAAAGTTTGGTCACATAAACAAAATTACATTAACTATTGGAAAACCTTTTAACTTCCAAATCCAAATTTTATATTTGTTGTTATAGCGGACTTAGCAATACAGGTTCGTTGTAAATTTTAAACGTCTGTCTACAACTGTTCAAAGGTATGAACAACTGTTCAAATTTAATGAACTATTGGCGCACCCTTTAATTTATAATTTGTAATATAAATACTTGTTGCTTTAACGGCCATAGCAATTGACATCATATAAGTAAATCTTCATCAATTATGGGGGCACGCTTTAATTTTTAGATTTATTTTTTTATAACTTTTTATTATTGGGGGGGCTATAGGAAGACGCAGTCATTTTAAATTTTCATGATATCCACCGACATTAGTGTTGGGTGAAAAAGAGCGAGTCTAAAATTATTATTGATTCAAATAACTTATCTATTCAAATTTTGTCGGAAATCATGTTGAAAGTAATTTCTTTTAAATTCGCAAAGAATTTCATTTTATCTTTTACAAACGTGAGCTTATTTGTAAAAGATAATTTTGCTGCTACATATACTTTTGGATAACTATAAATATTTTGGATTGTTTTATAATTTCCAGAGGTATATTTTATTTAATGAAGCTGGAGGTTATCAACTTGTCTGTACATATTTTCTTAATGTGGTTTATTGGCAGGAGACTAAATGTTAATTAACATTATAAGAAAAAAAATAAAAAATTATAATTAAATAAATTTGGGAATAAAAATTAGTAAAATAGATGATGTTTACAACGAGAAGAATATTGATAAATTATGCACCGATCTAAAAAATGCAGCATTACGTTCTGCTGGTGTCTAATTTTTCTTGTTATCTTTGGAAAACTTTCGCATACGTTTGTAGAATAATTTTTCTTTCTAAAAGATGCTCCTAGAATTAAAAATAGTGGACTTAAGCCAAATAGAATTTTCAATTCTTTTATTTGGTATTTACTTAAATATCTTCAAGTTTTTTTATTCTTATTTATTTCGTTGCGCGGCTTTGCAATAACACTACGAAGCTTTTGAGGGTATTGCGCTCATGAAACGGCAACTTGTACAGATTTCTTTTTTTTTATTATTTTGCAATATAAACGCGATCTTTTTTTATATTGTGTACATATGTAGAAATATGAAATGCATTTGTCCTGCTATTGCTTTTGTGTTTTGAACAAGTAGTTTTGTCATTTGAAGTCATATTTATGCATTCATGTGACGCTTTTATTTATACCTGGTCGAAGTTGATTTTCTGTTTTGTCTGAAACACGATAGTTGTATTATTGAGGTTTTAGATAATTTAATTTCTTGATACGGTGGGTTTTCCTCTTGCCAATTTTAACACTTAGTTTTTCGCTAATGTGTCATACGATTATTACTGTCGGTGATACACCTTAGCAAAATTGCGTTAAAAGTTACCATAAAATGTTTAGGAGATTAGTTGACAAATAGATGTAGACATTTTTAAAAACATTAATTATATATTTGCTGTATTATTTTAGGATACATGAGTATAAATTATGTTAGACAGGTTAGCAACATAAATACAAACTTAATTTGTGTTACAAAGAGATGTAGGGTAATAAGTCCTCGTATTGTTTTACTTTAAATATAGTTTTATCTTATCGCAAATCTTAAATACTTTATAGAAAATTTAAAAAATTTAAAAGATTTAAATTATTTTTGGCTTAACTTCAATTTCATTTTCTTTCTTAATTTTTTTTTTAGCTAAAAATTTAATAAAAATTAAATTTAAGCTTAAACATTTTATTGAAAAAACAAAAAAAATTAAATCGAAACCCATTCGATTTTCCATCTAAAAAATCTCTCTAATAACAAAGATATTTTATCTTGCCTGATTTTTTACATAAAATAGCCGGAATGCTAGTTAAGGGTAATATTTCTGATAATTACTTACAGTGCAGGGTACTATGCTTTCTGCTTTTCTCTCTTTTACATAATACCTTATTCCTCGTTCGGTGGCTAGCTATTATCTTTCCCGCAGTTCATACTTTGCATAGCTTGTCGCACTTAAACTATATATAACTAAAAGGCAACTTTACAGGGATGAAGTATTTTTAGGAAAATTGTTTTAATATTTATTAAAAAAAAAAAGGATTTTTCAAGATTAATTCGTAGTAAAATGTAGGAAATCCTCAAAAGTCTAACAGATATCTTTTTGCTTAACGTCTCGTAATTGTTTTTAAATTGCTTCGAACAAATCTACAAAACAATTGCGATTCAAAGACAAAACAAAAATATAATAATATTTCTTAATTTCCTAACAATTGTCGCACCTCAGGAAAACAATAAAAAATATCTATGAAAATGGCACTATTTATGACTAATAAAGAGAATTGTAAGCGTATTGATGTGAGCATTCAACAGTTACACAATTTTCCATTTTGCCTCTCGTGGTACTTCCAAAACAAATTATTACAAGCAAAAGACTGCAACATAATAAAATCTACATACGAATTTACACAATTGTTTGTTAACTAAACAATATTAACGAAAGATCCTCATTCAATGGAAAAAGCAAAATGAACATTATCAAAGTGCAAAAATTGCAATAATATGCAACATTAATGGCGGCTTTTAAAATACCATAAGAGAGACATGTAAATTAAAAGTGCTTTAAAATGAGACAAGTACAAGCGACGAAATACACTTAACAATTTAAACGAAAAATAACAATTTTACTAGATGCACACAAAACTGACAACATGATTATACACATACATAAAAATTTAATCTGATGATTATTATTAAAGTTTTTACGAATTTATTTCTTGGTTCAAGAGGAAATAATAATTAACGCTTCAAGTCCTCTGAAAAATAAAAAAAAAAACTATTTTTTTCGCTCTGTTATTGATTGTGTTGTGGTGATAAGTGTGACTGACTGAGTTCGACTATTTTCTTTATGAATAATAATTTTTTGTTTTCTTCAACTTCATTAGCGCACTAAACATTTTTAAGGCACTGTGTTTAATATCTGATAACGTCATTTATAAAAAAAACAACAATAATTGCTGTAGAAGCTGCAAAAGACAGAAACACAAATCGCAAGCAGTTGCATTTAGTGTCAAACTCATTACATCTTATCTCATATATTTATAAATATGTATTTTGTAGTTAAAAAGTAAAAAAGGAGAAGAGCAGAACAACCTCAGTAGGGTCGTTTTTATATTTCCGTTTCAATTGACAGTAATTTTTGTTGTAATAAAAATGCACATTGGGCAGAAACAAATATATACGACCAAAAGTGCAGCCTTTTTTAAACTTCAAGATATCGAATTTTTTTCTGTTAAATCTTTTCATCTCTAATTCACAAGATAAAACCATGGGAAATTTTTTTTCATTTCTTTTTTTTTTTTTTGCTAAAATTAGTAAAAAATATATATAATACTTTGTGGAAAAACATTGTTTCAAGTACATATTTTTGGGATTAGGGTATGTATTATTCAGTAAAATTTATAACAAATAAAAAACTGAAAGCTTAAAATTTACCATAAATTTTATCACAAAATTGTTACTTTCAAAATAACTGTAATTAATGGCATTACAGTTCATTCGGCAACATTTCAGTCATTAAATTATTAAAAATTCCCATTCTCAAAATTTCTAAATTATGCAAAAAAAAAAAAGTTATTTGTAATTAATTTGGTTTCTGCCCATCTGGATGACAGATTTGGTGCTATCGTCCTTAAACTTTTTTCTTCCAAAGTCATATCCTCCTTGATATAATGC
This sequence comes from Gymnosoma rotundatum, assembly GCA_916610165.2. Taxonomy (NCBI): domain Eukaryota; kingdom Metazoa; phylum Arthropoda; class Insecta; order Diptera; family Tachinidae; genus Gymnosoma; species Gymnosoma rotundatum. The sequence goes on from OU744336.1 coordinate 83,238,396, forward strand.
AGGATAGCGTGTTCGTTCGGAAACACATAGTTTTATTTTTATACATTTTTACACCAATTCCCTTTATTGCGTAACCCCTGTCTGTCAACATTGATTCATAATAGGAACTAAATGTTTCTGCAAAAATATAAATATTGACTTTAAGACGCAAAGAGTCTTAGATTTTGTTAATTTGCTTGTTAAACTTAATTTTTTTTTCTGTTTTTGCTTCAAGTCATTAACCAGCCGCCACAAATCGGCCGTCACTTATTAAACACATTAATTTACTAAGAAAATATATAAATAGCTTAAGCTTTTGAAACAAACAACAACTTACATTAGCGACCATCAGTAGCTGTTACTTGCTTGCAGCAGCAGCAGCAGCAGTTGATATAATTTCAAAAGCATCAACAATAAGTTAAAAAAAAAGAAAAACGTCTTTGTTAACATTGACAGCGGTAAATGAACTTTTTCTTTTAGTTGTTACTCACATTAAGTTTTTAATAATGTAATAGAAATTATGGTTGAATGACGATGCTGCAGTAGCTGTTGACTAAGGAACCAACAGTAGTTGTTTGATGGTGAACTTTCGTTTTTTATTTTATTTTGTATTAAAATTTTCCTATTAAATAATTTTGTATTCAAAGTCATTACTTTCGTAAAGTCATTTGATTACAACTATATGTAGGAGATATGATATGGTTTTACATTTTGTATTTAATTTCAAGTAAATTTTTATCCTTTGTCTTCAGCAGTGCACTATGAAGTTATGAATTTATCACCTTATAATTCAATGTTGTTTACAGAAATGTTGACGGTTAATTGAGGTTTATCAAATATTCTTTGATTGTTTTTCGCTTAATATTTTAGAGACCATATTTAATTATGTTATGGAATTTAACAATGGATACAATACGCAACAAAAACACAATTTTATATAATTAATTCATTGGCTTAGATAAATTATTCTAATGAAATTTACAAAATTGTAGTCTCTATTAGTTCAACAATTAATTCAATCGCATCTTAGTTATTGAAATTACACAATCTCTAAGTTTGATCAAAAGGATAACCCATCAATAAATGTCTTGGCTCTCTAGAATATGGGGAGAGTAATTCAATGGGAATTGAATTGGAGCTATTTGCCCAACTAAATGTAAAAAAAATATAATTCTTAACTTTTCTACTTGATTTCTGTAAATAAAATAGCAGCAAGAAAGTTGGAAAGTGTGCTTTTTATTATTAAATACATTTCTAATGCATTAAAAGGAGTGATTTGCGTGACACCAAACAGTTAGTTACCCATCGAGTCAAAAATATTGATCACTATAAAAAATTGCGAAAATTCCGGAAGCTTTCGAAACTTCATTGATTCAAAAAATCCTGGAACTTCTAAATTGAATCCCGGGGTTCTTAAAATTCAACCACGATTGGAATCTTTGGATCCATCCATTAATTAAGAAAGTAAAATCAATGTACATAAATATATGTGACAAGTTACACAGCACAAAGCGTAGCTATCAAAAACAGCAGAAATTTTTTCATGGCGCTTGCGAAGCGTAGAAAGTAACCGAACTTGTTGCGTTCTACGCGTTCTACGCGTTCATGCTTTCTGCGCTTTGTGCTGTCTAACTTGTCACATATATTTACATTGATTCTACTTTCTTTACAGACGTGTATAAATCGTGTACGCATAAAACGCATGCTATGGACTTTCAGCTTAAAAAGTATGAAAAGCGTAAAAATCGTGTACGCATACAACGCGTTGTTTGGACTTTCAGTTTTAATGACTCCAAATTTTATTAGACTACTCGTAAATGTGATTGTCAAAAATGTATAAAACAAAATTATCAGTTAAGTAGGAATCGCAATAAACTACAAATATGCGCATTTACATAAACAGACACTTTGTGTGAAAGCAGTGACCTTGCAAGAACACACGCGCTTAAAACTATATTCCAAGTTCGAAATATTTTCTTTCTTCATTAGTGCAATGAAAGTAAATGAAAACTAAACATTTTTCTAGGAAATCTGTAGACAATTTTGCTATAATACCAATGGTGCACGATTGCAATTAGTCGCAATAATAAGACACAAATACCACGAACAAATATGGCTGTATGAAAACTAAAAGAGCAAATCAAAGTAAAAACTACAACCAAAACGACATTGCGATCGTTAAATTGTGAATGAATACCAGGATTTAAATAGTTAAATACCAAATTGCAATCAAAATTTAAAAGGCAAACGTGGCAGCAACTTAAATTTTGTTGACATTGCGTTGATTTTCTCGACATGGCTTTTGTGCAACCAAAACAGAAATATGTAAAACCATATAAAAATTGGTCATTCAACTTAAATTGGCCTATACTCGTACACACATATAAAGCTAAGTTTGGCTTCGTAGCAAATGTAAGAAATATAAGGCAACATGTTACTGCTGCTGTGGACTATCTAAAGCTGCGGTTGTTTTTTCGTTGCATGCATGTCATGTGCTGTTATGTTTAAAGTGTGTTTTAGTTTTCGTTTTTGAAGTAGCACTTGTACTTTCATTTGACAGCTTTATGCTTTTGCCAATGAAAGTGACAAGAAACGTAAATTGTGTATCAACAAATCCAACAAAAAGTCTTGGAGTAAAAAAACTACGCTATTTTGTTGTCTTATTTCATTTCATTAAATTAAATTACGTGTATAACTAAAGGATATTAGTCGAATAACATTGCCTAAGATAAAATTGTATATTTCCAAAGCCTAAACAAACAAAACACAATAATAATATTTGGATGGTTATTAAAAGAATTTAAGAGATATTCCACTGACGACATGGTTGTTCGTTTTAAAATTTTATAGTAATTGTAAAGGCACTGTAATTATCTGATTTGCAATAACGAAGACAATTTAGTTTATAAATAAAGTAGGGAAATCTCTCCTTATGTTTTGTATGTTCTTATCTTGATTCTAGGTTACATATACTATTAAGATACGATATATCTGCTCATAGTTGATAACTAAAAACCTCAGTCTTTTAATTTAAATCCTAATATCCTTTTCAAATCTTAGATATATCTATGTTTACAAACATTAATTGACATTTAAAAAGTAATATCAATCTTTTCATATTGTCATTTCCATGGCACTTCTACGCCTAAAGAGCGGAATACGTTTTGCAAATAAATGACAACACCAAAAATAATAAGGATGTTATATTCCTTTAGAAAGTACTATTTCTAAGAACAAATTAAGCATATTCGGTCTAAAATATCGAGGAAAATAAGGATCATATCATACGTGATATAAAATGAGTTTTTGAGGTACAAATAAAGATGTGCGAAATTCTGCGGATTTTGCGAGCTGTAAGTTTTTTTATATTCCTGTAATAAGCGAAAATTTTGCCTTTAAAATCCGTCATTACCAAACAGCTTAAAGGAATTTATACTGAATAAAATGTGTTTAACGACGTACTTATGTGCAGATATGGGAAAAGGGTAAATACTCGATTGGTAAATATGGAGAAAAATCGGACTTTTTAATTATTTTTTATTTTTTAAAACAGGGAAATATTTTCAACTTACTACTTCTTTTAAAAGGGCCACAATTACCAAAGTTGGTAAAAAAAATTGGACTTAAAGCGGATACTAGTATCGGGTTAAATGATTTTGAACATTAAAGATATGGTATTCATATATTTATTATCGTTTCAAGACTTTTTTAATTTGGCGGCGCAAGTCTAACACATATATATATGGAAAATTGGATTGCAACGTATTTATTTTATAAAATAGTATTCCATTTTTAAGGGAAATCATATTCGGTGACACTCAGTTCCCTTCTGCCTGTTTCACCGTTAAAATAATCAAAAGAATAGTGAAATTTAGGATGTGTGATGCCGGTTGATATGGAAGTTACTTCAGCGACTAAATAAGCAAAATAAGCGGTTTTATTCTTAGTCGCCATATTTTACTGGACATAAAAAATTCTGTTTTTTATTTTTTTTTTTTTAACTGGGTGAAACTTAAGGTGCTTAATGATTGTTCAGTAGAGGCTGAAGTGCTTGGGCCAGTCAATATATTAAGAAATATTTCTTCAATTCTCCTCCACACAAAATGTTGAGCTTAAAAATCCTTTCGAAGTTCTTTCATATTGGACTTACAATTAAATGCACACGTTTTTCATATTTTTTAATCTAATTACAGTTTCTTTTAGTTTTAGTTAAATTTAATTTGTCTTTTATTATTTCAAATGACGCATTAATTGATCGATAATTATCGATCTTAAATCGAGGGCAAAATAAAAAATGCTGCTAATTGAACTCTGTCTTTTGTTTTTTCTCTTATTTTTCTTATAACAGTTTTATTTTTTTAAACAAAACTTATAACTCATTGTTGTAAATTTAATAGTAAATAACGACCGTTCACATTGGAGTAAATATTGCAGAATGTTGCCATATGTTTCACACATGTTTTACAACATGTGTTACACTACATCTCCACTAGCCATCGAATTGGTATGAACGTCATGCTCATCATGCTCAATGCTCATGTTTCGGTTATGTGTAGCCATCGTTGTCCGAACATTTATCTGAGCAATGATGTTCGCCATGAAATGTGACTTTTAGTATGACTTCTTTATTTTGAATTAACGCCATCTATTGACCAACAATGCAAACACTCTCTTCCTTGTTAAAAACATTGGAACAACCTGACGACAATAGAAAAGTGTACTCAAACAGAACATGAACATCAACACGTTTTAGCCACATACAAGAACATGGACAAATTAATACCAATGTTCTGCCGGTCCTGTGTGCATGTCTTGTTCAATTTGATGGCTAGAGGAGACGTAGGGTCAAATGACATGTGTGTGAAGATGAATACGTCGAGTTAAATACGTTATTAAAAAAATGTGGCTGGTATTAAAATTTACCCTCGTACTCAGGCCAACTTGAATATAGTAAATTTTGCGCCTTTTTACGATCAGCGCCAAAAACCGTTCGATTTCAGAGAACGAAACCTAAAATTTCAGAACCATCATTTCTGTTAGGATGCTATTATTGTGATCACACACTTCTATATCGGAAAGCTTAATCTAACACTTAGCTCTATTAAACTGCAAACACGGTTTATTTAAATTGAATTTGAAATATTTTTAATACTACGTGGAATATTGACTAAGTCCAATTTTCTCGGATATAAGTTTTGTGAGGGATTTGGTTAGTGTGACTAAACTCTTTGCTCTCAGAGAATCAAAACTATTGTCAAATTAAGGAAACATATAGTTTTATTAAGCTGTAAACACAGTTCATTAAAATTGTATATAAGAAATGTTTTATAAGACATGGAATTTTTACTTAATTTATGAATGGATGCATATCAATGTCTTGTGCAAAACTTTAGATAAGCATTATGTCATAAAAGTCATAACAAAACCAAATATCTGTAACAAAGTTAAGTTATGCTAATAATAAAAAATATCTTACAACTTTCAAAATCTTTGGACAATTTATAAAGTCATAATTTAAATATTTTGTCTTTCTTAAAGTACTTTAAATATTTTGTTATTTTCTTTAAAAGTGTTGTCATGTTAAGTATCTTTAAAGTTCATTAACTTTTCACACAACCAAACAGTAACTTTTTAGTGCTTTGAAATGTTTTTCTTTGTAAAAGGTTTAAATAATTGTTCAAAGTATCTTCGTAAACATTAGCTAAAATATATTCATTTGCAATTTGTAATTCAAGTTAGAGTTAATGACCGTTTTCGGTTGTGTTAGCTGATTGTTAGGCGAATAGTTACGCATTTGAAACTCTGCTTCCCGAATTTATTTTTAATTATCATCTCTACAATGAGTGACCTTCACTGGTTTATTACGACTGTTTTAAGTCTATAGTATATTCGTTAAATTTTGATTTAAAGCCTTTTTATTTATTTTGTTTACTTTGTTTCTTTGTTTGCCTTTTATTTGTATTTAAGCAACACGCTAAAGAATTGTATTCACGCTATAATCGGTTTCTTTTATTAACCCCGTCATGCCCTTGAATTAAATACAGCTTGGTTACATTTATTTTGAAATATTTATACGCTGATGTCTTTTTGGTCAATGTCAATGTCAAATAACTCATATTCCACGCCATAAGTGTTTTGATTTTTGTAAACCGATAAAGTTTTCATTAACATGCGATGCTTCAAAGGCATATAAGAATATATATTATGTGGTTTAAAAAACGCGATATATAGGAATTTCAGTATACGGTAAAGACATATTTAAAAACAAATAAAAATTAAAATAATAATAATAATAATAATAATAATAATAATATATATTTAGATGTTAAAGGAAGGGAAGCTTTTGCAGAGTGTTGCATGTAACAAAAATATTTATATATCATCAAAATTCTCAGGTTTTTTTATGCACAATTAGTGAAAAAATTTTTTCCCTTTAACTAATAATTATCTTAGAGCAGCTATTGCTATTGCTATTTTTTTTTTTTTTTGTTGTCAAATATGTTCACTTCTTTTGAAATCGTAAAGCTTGGCGAATTTGGACGGTACATAAGTACTACAACCGTATCAATCATTCGAAACATTTTTTTTATTTTTTGTAGCCTTCGAAATTTATTACCAGTACACAATTAATCAATCCCTTAAAACACAATTTAACATCACTTGAAAAGTGTTTAATCAAAGAAAATTTTTTTTAGTTTTTGTTGTTTTATCAGATCACGCGTAAAATAGACAAAAAGCTGTCATATAGAGCTGAGATTAACAAAAGAAATTACAGTAATGTTTTTTTGTTTTGAAATAAGGTTTCTAATATTTGTTAAAGGTTTTTAATATTTTTATTTAGCAATGTTTAGCATTAAATATAGAAAAAGTACATTTAGTGCTGTCACAGAGAACTTCTGCCAAACGAAATTACTAAAATGTGATATCTACAACTTGCGAAAATTAATTCAAAGGTTGCCGTATAACTACCAATTTGAAACCCGTTCAGGATGGCGAGCTAATTACGTGTTATATCAACGCGTGCAAAGAAGTCTAGGCCACGGGCATCTCCATACTGTACACTCAGGCTACAGTGAACTAAATAATGAACAGACCTGTACACTGTAATGGGATATTGATTTTGAAAAACTTAAAAAAAAACTAACAAATTCCATTTACATATCGAATGTCAAAAATATAAAAAATCAAAATACAATTTGTAGAAAAATGTTTTTGCTTTGAAGCTTTTGAGGCAGCCTGTAATTTTTTGGCTTCTTGTATGAGCTTTTCGTCTCTTACTGTAAATTCTTAGATCTTTTTTTAAAAACCAATTGAAAAGCATTTGTTATGACGAAATTTTTTTTTTGCTATTTCACACGCTTTTACTTAGACCACCACAGAAGTCCTCGTTCCAGTTTAGTCTTATTTTCTTAATGCGATTTACAATAGATTGTCCTACAGCAAATCTTATCGCAAGAACTGTAACCTGAACCCCTTTTTCTAACTCTTTAGGGATTTCTTGTTTGATTTTGTTAGAATGATATTTCTTTTTTTCATGTGCATTTATTTAAGCTTTAGGCAAAAATGTCATAAAGACATAGAAGAAGTAACGGCATTGAAAAAATTTGCTTATTTTTGTACATTGCAAATGCAAAAATTAACGCGTTTATTATACCCAGATGTTCGAGTTACAAAGTGGTCACTTTATCCCCAGTACAATGCATTACGTTATGTAAGAAAAACTATACTTTAGAAAAATTCCCTCGACAACACAGCGTTGCCAGTAAATCGTGAAGTCGCCAACTGTTGTCAGGAATGAAACGAAGGTCAAAGAAAATAGTTAAACGAGTAAACTTGGAACAATTTACATTGAATACTTGACAAAATAAAATTAAAGTAAAAAAGTGTTTACAAAAAAAATAGATCGAATGTGCAGGTCGCTTCCGCAAAAAACCTTTTGGCATCTAAAAAAGCGGTATTTGCTAGTATTTTCTGTTGTAATTCTATCATTATTAAGTGCCCTGTGCTCACGAGCAAAACCTTTCATCTTCCCTAGAAAGCTAAGAAGATCAGTAATAAAGTTGTAATTCTATCACGAAAAGGCGTCAAAATGCTATTATATAAATTAGTAAAAAGAGTTAATTAAATAATAAATTTCCTATAGTTTCGTAATAATTTCGATTAACTTTTTGTCACTTATCATTTTATTAAGAAATTCTTCAATAAAAAATACGAGTAGATTAATTTCAGAAGCATTTTTTATTTAAATTTATGTATTCAATTCAGAAGTAATATTTATTCTTTTTTTCAAGTTTGCTAAATTGTTTTTATTACTTTAATATGATAAATTTAATAAATAAGTGAATAAATGTTTACAAGTATTTTTGTTGAAAAAAAAAATGTCACAAAGTCTAATAATTTTAATCTCTTTCTCTCCTTCTGTATTGTTGAATGTCTCTAACTAAATCACTAACAATAAATGAGTGCCATTTCAAAATAAATAAAAATTCTTTTGTTGTGACAAAAAGCTTTGTACAATCGTTGCCGCTCACCGTTTACATTATTCCTTAATTTGAGTGTTGCAGTTTCATTTTAAATATTTTATTTTTTATCTATAACTTATCAAGATCATTAGTCATACTGTTATCGTTAAGCTGGTAGAGTGAATACGTTAATTGTGTGTCCTGAGGCTCAGCTAGTTGCTGTTGTTTTTGTTGCATTATCGGAAAGTGTTGCAAAGCTGTCAAACGGGGATGTCGCATTGTCAATATTGGTGGATTATGCCGGTGTAGATATTGTTGTAATTGCTGTTGCTGTTGCAGTAACAATTGTAATTTATGCCAAGACAAAGGATCAAACGATTTCAATGATTTTTGTTGCTGCTGCTGCCGCCACAAAAATTTGTTATCCGGTCTTAAATGAGGTGGAGAAAGGTCTGACTGTTGCTGTTGATATAATTGTGTTAGTTGTTGTAGAGATGGCATTGATCTTACAGTTGGCTGCAAACTATTTCTCGCCATTGTAGGTAATTGTATTGCTGGCATTTGTCCATCATTGATATTTGTTGGTTGCGTCGAAGATGTTTTAGCTGACATATATCTTTTCCACCATTGACGTCTAGCATTGTTGTCATTTGGTAAATGCTGTTGATGCAGTTTTTTTCGTGTTTGTAAAATATTGATCATTGATTTTAAACGTTTCTTCAATAATGGTGATGCTTGTTGTAATTTTGTTAAAATATTTTCAAGTTTTTGTTCAGGTTGGTGTAATTTTCTCTTCATTTTCGCCATTAAATTTTCTACATATTTCTGAAGTTTGTTTGACAACAAAGGATATTGCATTTCTTGTCGTTCAACATTTTGTTCATTATTGTAATAATGTTGATTTACTTTGATGTTGTCGTTGACATTGTTGTTACTTCTTTCATCCATCTCACCCATGTCATTGGCGGCAGTAGTCATTTGTCTTTTACCACGATTTGGATAGAAGAGATCATCATGTTTAAAAATATCTTTGATTTTATCACGTCTGCCACGATTTGGCACAAATGTCTCATAACGTTGTAACAACGAATCTAGATCGGGTAAATTATGTTTACGTCCTCTAGGCGGTATAAATGGATCTCCACCATAATTTAAACCTGTCAACAGCGTATAGAATTTACATTAAAAAGACAACAAAATTGAATTGTTAACAAGTGGTTTTGAGTACAAGAAACAATAATGGTTGTTTTAAAAACTATTTGAGATTAAAATGGTAATTGATAAATGAGTCTTGATTATTATTTTTTTAACACAGAAAGCGGTTTTATTAATGCGTTATCAAGCTGAAGATTTTATTTTAAAAGCTAAAGAGTGCTGAAGTAAGTTATTTACTCAATTGTTTACTATTATTTTCTTTCAATATATTTATGTGTTTGAAAGTCTTTTTTAATCAGACCTCAAAATATCTTTTGTTTTCCCTTCAGTATATTCTATATGCATTTTATCGATAAACCAAAAGCATATTTTATTTTGATGTGATTGCATAATATCAACTTACCTCGCTTATAATCATTATCGTCGTTGTCTTCATCTTGATCATATTCACGTCTTACTACGACATAATGCGGTTCGTCTATTAAAAGTGGTGGTTCTATGCGACCAGATAGATTAAATTTCTTGCCCTTATACATACCCGGAAAATAAGAGTCCTCTTCACTAGCAGTAGTATTTGAAAACTTACCATTTGAGTCGAGCTCAGACAAAGCCCAACCTAAAAATTGCATTAATTTTTGCTCAGCAGTCAATAGTAAAACAATATCATCCTCATTAATATCATTATCGTAATTTACTGACGATTTTTCATATCCTGGAAAGTGATTATTTTCACTGGTTTGTAGTTGCTTCAATAACGCATTGTTCCTGCAAAAAACAAAAAAAAAAAAAATAAAGCAAACGCAGCAGGTTTTTAACAATTTATGCAACATTCTTTTTTAGATTTAAATGAAAACAAAATTTGTATTTATGTAAAAACCTATTGGAGGTTTTAAATTACACGCAAATAGTATGTGCGAGTAATGTTCAAGTCAATGAAACACTTGTACTTTAATTTAAGGATTGTCTGTTATTCTTTTCTTAACAACAACTGTGTGGGTTGAATGTAGTTTGGCGTGTGTTGGACTCTGTTGGTTACTTGTAAATGTTTGGGGTTTCCAATTACATTCTGCTGTTGCTGTGATAAATGGGTACGTAAATTTTAAGAATTAAATTTTAGTTTAAAATGGACACCTTTATTTGTATGCAGTTTTAAACATATTTCGAAAACATGTGTTTGAGACCGTATGCGTATTTTTAGTTGCTCAATTTGTCGTCTGCGCATTAATTTTTAGACCTAAGGTTTTTGCTTGTTAAGAAACTCGTAGCATCGATGAGGTGTGGCAGAAAATATAATAGTGCTTAAATGAAAATTAATGCTGGTAAAAATTGCGATGTTACAGCTTTTTTGAAAATAAAAATAAAAAATTTTAAAGTATGAAGTATAAAGTATAAAGAACATTAAAGTTGTACTAAAAGCAATGACCTGAAAGAGTTTTATGACTTCTTAAGTGCAGCACTTATTATTTTGTTTACATTTGTTAAATTTTCATATACACATTAAAAAAGCAAAAAGTAGCCAATAAAATTAATCTTTACAAAAATTTTATTTTCTTTACCAGCAGTGCACACGACTTCGTCTGCGTGTCATTTCTAATTTAATTTTTTTTTTGTTGTAATTCAAATTTAACTATTTATTCCAGATTTCTGTAGACAGTGTTAAAAATTTTACATCTACAAAAATAAAAAGTGCTGAAAATTGTTTTAGTACCATTAACCGGTAAAAATGGTTGCTTTCAGAATTTTATCTCTATTTTGTCTATGGAATAACCTATTTTTACGAAAAAAAAAGTATTCTATATTGGAACCAAGGGACCTCCTCACAAATGTTTTGTTCAAATCTATCCAGTAGTTTTTACGTGATGCGAATACAAGCACAAGACAAAAATTCCAAAAACAGGTTTTTTGTATTCTATATCGATTACTGTCTACACCAACAACAAAATTTTCAAAAATATATTTTATGTACAGAAATGCCCCATTTACGCTTTAATTATATGTACAGAGGAAACGTTCTTTTCATACCCGTTGAAAAGGGGTATATCAAAAATTGTCATGTCATGTGAAATTACTACAATATCCATTTCCGACCCTATGAAGTATATATATTTGAGTTCTTATGCATAGCGAATTTCGTGCTCGGCTTGAAATCAAAGGATCAGACATAGTTTTGAAAATTTTACTATTAAAAATCAACAAAAGCGGTCCACGTCTAATTTTTCCATATCAATGGGAAAAAATATATTTCTACTTCACTGAAAATAAACTTAAAAAAAAAAAACAAATAAGGGAGCTATGATTGGCTATGCCGAATCTTACATACCCTTCACCGTCTATGTATTGCCTTTAATCAAATTAATTTCTATCAATTGCTGCTGACATGTCACTGCTGTTACAATCACCGATGAGGCTCCAAACTCTTATTTGAAATTACTCGGCATTGTGCTGAAGATGGAAAAAAGGCTTATCGGTGAAAGTAGAGCATTCCACTTAATTGATTCACCGGATCTTAAAATATTTAGAAAGTTAAAACTCTTTGTTTCTGTACACGTGAACATTTTTAAATAACTTCTTTCAAGTAATTATATTCAATTTAACAATGAAACTTAAATAAATTATTCCCTTAAACGTTTTAAAGAAACTAAAAATATACCTTGAAGGAACAACAACCACATTGTTGGCCACAAATTAAGGTTAGTGCGGCATCTGTTTTTTATACGATCGAATAGTTCATCTCTTAAGTCCTCAAGAACATCTTCGAAAAGACCTTGAGAGAGATTAGCTATTCTTCATTCTTTCTTTTGAAATTCTTTTTGTGTGTCACCACACAAGTTTCACTTTCTTTTGAACAACAATTTGTAAATAATATAAACATGTTTAACATTTAAAAAATTGTACACAAATACACAAACACATATGTGAGCTTAAATCATAACTTAATAGTGTCATTAACTCTCTACGAAAACAGCACTTAAGCAAGGCAATGGTCACATTTTCAACAAACTTACACTGCAGAAAATATGAAAAAAAAAGATTAAAAACTTTGAGTAAAACAAAACTCGAGATTAGCAATAAAGCTTAAAACGAAAATTAACCTCATGCATGCAACATAAAAACAACCGCCACATAAACATTGACAACAACGATTGCACCAGCAAAAGCAAATAATATTTTATAACGCCGCTTCAATGAAAATTACGATGGTGCATCATCGCCATCCTCATCATCTTTAGAAGCGCCAAACACTTTCACTGCAGCCTTGAAGTTTAACAACATATCGTTCGGTAATAAAAAAATTAAGTCAAACGAATAAAAATAAAAAATAAAACTGGTCCGTATGTATGCCAAATTTCGTGTAGTTTTTTAATAATATAACACTTTCTATGAAAGTTCCCATATCATGGAGCGAGTAGAAGGGCTCTTGTTTTAAGTGTACGTAGGTAGAAGTGGTAAGGAATTTAATCACTAAGTGGTTGCAAACATTATTTGTAACAGCTAAATCAAATTCAAATGCTTGCTTTAGTTGATCCTGTTTTTGTTTTAAAAATCTTACAACTCTGTGTGCTTTTTTTCAGAATTACAAAATAACAATTTGTAAAAAATAATCTAATTAATTCGTTTTAAGTTCTTTATTAAAAAGAAATAACTATTTAGAAATTTTAGATAGATGAACTGATGAATGCTGAAGGAGGATGTAGCGATCCAGGAAATTCTTCATTATATTCTGCTGGTATTTAATTCTGCCCGCTTTCTTTAGGAAACGTTCGCAAAAATACTAAAAACTAAATAATTTTAAAGCAGTTTCGAACGCATGTTTTCTGATAAAGAAGTGATTTCGAAAACAATAATTTAATAATTAGAATTTAAATAATCCGTTTGGGCTACTCATATTATAATTTGTGTTGTTCTCCTAAAGACATAATACTTTAATTGAAAAGAACTTTATTTAATAAATTTTAATTACAATATACAAACTTTAGCCCGAGTAGAAATTGTTTATAATTACAATTAAATTTATTTTAACAATTTATACTCCTTAGTGTATTCTGGACATTCTGTCTAATTTTCAAGCGTTTGTATATAACGGTTTTAAAGAGAGGGCCATATAGGTAAAATTACATCAATCTTATAGCGAACTTATAAATACAGGTTCTTTGTAAATTTCAGCCATCTCTCTACAACGATTTAAAATTTTATTCACATTTATCAAATTATATTTTTTATTGGGACACCCTTTAATTTCCAAAACCAAATTTTAGACTGTCTGTCCGCTAAGGACTCATCAACACAGGTTCTTTTTTTAAATTTCAACAGTCTCTCTACAACTGTTCAAAAGTATGGCCATAAACATGAAATTAAATGAACTATTGGGGCACCCTTTAATTAATTTGTATTATAACGGCGATGAAAATCGACATTCTGACCAAATTTCAAGCGTTTTTCCAGAACAGTTGAAAAGCCAAGACGTCACCTATGGGACGCCCTTTAATTTATTTATTATTTATTTTTGTATTACTTTTTGACTTTGGTGGTGCCATTTACAGATTAAAATACGCATAAAATTGTAAATTGTCTGGGCACCCTTTCATTTTTAAAATTATGAACTTTTTTTAAAACAGGACCAGTCTGCAAAAATTTTTAAAATCGGTTGAGAAATGACTTAGTTATGCATTAATAAATCAACTTCAGATGGATTGATAATCTCCTTTTTTTTATCGGCTAAAAATATGTTTAAATTCGTTATGTTGATAAAAAATTATAATAAATAAAATAAAAAAAAAACAAAAGTTTCGTTATTCAAGACTTTGAATTACGAATCATCTAAGTTTTCATTTATGCAGAACCTAAGAATTATTTTGGAACAAAATCAAAATGTTGGTGGGCTCTCTAATTGAGCATTCATTAATCCGAATGTTTGAAAATTTATTCTCCTTAAGTATTGTCAAATTTTAATTTTTTTTTAAATTATTTATACAAGCTTGGTATTGCAGGATAATTTTTGGTTTGAAATTAATAAAAAAAAAATTAAAAATTAATGTTCACACAAAACTTGTAAATGAATATTTTTGGAAAAGAAAAAACTGAAAGATTGAAGAACCTTGTATCATTACTAAGAACAGTTTTCATTATTTTAAAACTCTGTAAATTTAATTTTCTCTGTTTTCTGTTAAACCAATACATACTGCGATACAACAAACCATCGAAATATTTTTGTCACTATTTTTTTATTTTTGTGTTACGTGCCAAACGACATCAACATTTTCACATTGAAAGATTTATACACACATATATTTATGTGCCACATGCAACTCACCTGTCAGCAATAAGAGCACCATAATATTCCTGCAGGCAGTTATTTCCATTTTCCAATGAACATTGTGTTGACCAATATTTCGTTGATCTTAGAAATTTATTGAAAGATGGCGAATCTTCTGTAGCAACATTGCCTGCAACCAAGGGCATATTTTCTAGCTTTTTACGCTTCAGATGCAATGGTTCTTGTTTTTGATTTGGTGGCGAGACAAAAATATCGTTAATCATTTCTGGACTGGTGTCGTCGTATTCTTCAGTCGTGGCAACCTTTTGTAATGGGACTTGCAATACTGGTTGTGTATTTAAATTGAAATTTGTGGCTTTATTACTATCTGTGGCGGAGTTAGAACGCGACAAAGGCAAAAAAGACGATTTCAAAATATTATTTTCATTATTTTCATTTTTTTTATTTTTATTATAATTGAAGCGCTGAAGGCCAACGTTGTCGCTGTCGTATGGCTGTTGGCTAATTTGATTTTGTTTGTTTTTCGTGTCTGTTGCTTTTGTATGCTGTTGCTGTATTGCTGCAATACCATGCATATCCTCACGTTTTTGTAAACTTAAACTTGGATCTTTACGCCAAAAATCCTTTAAACTCGAATAAAAATCTGCTATCAAAGTTGGTTCATTGAATTCTTCTTCCTCTTCTGTTACCAGCAACGGTTGCTGCGACCTATTGTCTGTGGTTGTGAAAGGCTTTTGAGACATAACACTTTTGTCCGAGGATGATGCGTGAGGGATATCTGATGGTGGTAAAGATAATACCACCACACATTTACAATAAAATGTTAATCCCACCAAAAATAACACAACAAGCGTGATCTTCATTGTGGCCTTTTTATATTCTCAATTGTTTGCCCCTTAAAATTTTGCTTTATTTTTATTTTTCCGAAAATAAAGCATTCATAACAAAAAAATATTAAATGCTTTTTATTAGCAGCATTAGCTGCTCAGGCTAAAAAAACTTAACTTTTAATTCACGTATTTATTTTAAATGAGTTTTTATATAAACGCGGTCTTACATTATATTTCGCTTGCAATTTTCTTTAGAAACTGAAAGTAATTCGCAAAATTTATACCGCTTTTATAGCAATTTTTCATTTTTTTTTTTTTATAATTTCATCTGACGAATGGGTGGTCACACTTTGTCTCTTCTCACTTTCTAGGAGTAGCTTTTCTTAATATTTCTTTACATTTCAGTTATTCTTTTATTAGTTTAATTTGCCATACGATTCCTTTTGGGATCACCAAGCAATCCTGTTTACGTGGTCACCAGTTTATATCTGGTTATATGTTTTTTAGCTTTATTGTTGTGACAATATTGCCGAGTGGTATTTATTCGCCCATATGTTTGTTTTGGCTGTCGGCGCGTGAAATTAAAAATATTGTATTATTTATTCGCAATTTCTTCTATTTGTACCAACAATTATTTATTACTTTAGCAGCATGCCTTTTTTATATTAGAAGATGCGATTTATGTACATTTCGTACACAAAATCATTACATCAATCATGTCACCGATATTTTCCTTATTGGTAGAACAAAACAAGATTTTTTACAAAACTATTAAAGCATCATGTATTTAACATTCTGCGTTGTTGTTGTTTTTTTTTTAACTTTGTATATTAAATTATTAATTTATGTGGATTTTGAAAAAAGAACAACACATTTATTTCTATCTTTTTTATCTATTCAGGTGTTTACTTTTTCATATAATATATAAAAACGTCATGTATAAAAAAATGTATGTTTTGTTTTTTGTGAAAAAAGCGAATTTTTACCAATTTCAAAAAAAAGGAAGTTATTAATTCGACTGAATGTTGCTTTTGTTATGTTTGTGAGGTGATTCTTACAGATTAGTCCCGTTTTAAAAACAGTTCATAATCTTAAAAATTAAAGGGTGTTCCCATACAAACATTAAACTAATGTTGATAGAATGATCCCCTCATTCGTATAAAATCTATCTCCATTATTTTTTTTCGCAAGGGAACAGCATTTTATATTGATGGAAGACTTCTTTTTAAAAGAAATATATTAGTTATGAATATATGAGTATGAATACACTCAAAATATTATGTAGGTAAATTTAAATGAAAAACCACTTTTAACAACTACTTTTTCATTTAAAAAACGGTCCACTTACATTTCATTTAAATTAAATGTAATTTTCAATTGTTTTTGAATGTTAATTTTATAACTAACAAAAATTGTAAAAACAAATAATTTTTCTTTTATTCTAACGCACAAAAAACAACCTACAGAGGAGTAAAAAGTACTGTTTTTCATTAATTTTAACTAACAAAATACAACCAACCAAAACATTAGTAATTACTGTTTCTGTAATTATTTTATTTTATAAAATTTAACCTACTAAAACAGTAAAATTAACTGCTTTTTTCTTTTATTCCAACCCTCTAAAAATGTCCTACCAAAACAATAAAAACTACAGATTTTTTGTTCATTTTAAACATCAAAAGGTCGCAATTTATTATTTTATTATTTATACAAATGCTATTTTTTCTTCTTCTTTTTGATTTGCAGCATATTTTTGTTCTTCCTTGAAATTATTCTATGCTGAAAAATAATGTAATTTTAAAATTTTGTTATAGTTTAGCAACCAATACTTAAAGTTCATATCGCTCGTTTACTGGTAGAACGCCTTAATTAAAAAAAAAATCATTTCCAGATAATCGCAGTTGAAGTTTTTGACTTGTTCTTACCATCTAGAAAAATGTCAGACTGCTAAAGTTCTCATACAGTTAGTAAAATGATTCAGAAATAAATTATCCATTTAAGAAAACTTTCATCAAAATTATATTATATACAGTCGCAAAACGAAATGTGACGATGTTTTAGAAAGCGATATGATCTTCACGTTATGAAGTTTACTCCACAACTCAACGACTACTTATTGACAAAAAAAGTTTCTAAACATGAAAAGAACGACTTACGCTCTTAAAACGTTTCACGTACAAAGGGCATAAATAAATTGACTAACAATTCTGTATGATTAACACAAAAATTTTCAATTTTGAGTGATGTATGTATTACTAAATGAGCGATATGTCTGTAATTCAAATCTTTAAATAAGTTACATACCTTGCTAAAATCTTTTAAATGTTAAAGACCACAAAATACATATATCATATATTCTGTACCTGTAACAACACATTATTTTATAAAACATAATGCAAATTGTAATGTAAAATACTTACCAATATATTTTTGATGTTTTCCTTCCATACATTATTTTGTTTTAAATGTATTTTTTATAAGTGACATATTTTCCAACAGTTAGTATTTTTTTATTTTATATTTTAAAGCTATTGTAAAATAGTGCTTTTCTACTGACAAACTTTTTTTTTTAATTAAGTAATTCATTTTTACTGAAACAAGGTAAAAATAAATTGATAATTTTGACTGCACCGAAAATCAGTATATTTTTGTCGTTTGTTTCTCTAACAACAGTCAAAAAAAGTTAAACAAAAATTTTCTTCCTAAAATAACCTTATTTTCATTTATTTTTAACTTTACTGAAAACTTCTAAAATAAACTGCAAACAGTTAATGTTTAAATTTTTTGAGTGTATATCTTAAACAATTCTATGTGGAAAATCTAAAACTTCCAATTTAATGTTTCCTACTCCTTTCCTTTAATAAGTCATAATTTCTAAAGTTGCTTTAAAGGAAAAATACATTTTTTTATATTTGCACTAAATTCTTTTTTGTCTCTAATAATTATTCAATCAGTAGCTTAAAAAAATCTCTGAACACTTCCTACACACTTCTTTAAATAATTTTTTATTTTTTGAAAACATTTCAACTGTCCTAAAGGAACAGCTCCCCCATATTTATTTTCACTAAGTTTCTCAACAGTAAATAATATTTACCAAGAGTTTTTGCAAGTAAAATAAAATTTTAAATAAAAGAAATAAAAGGAAAAAAAACAGAAAATAAATCGTGCAGCTTAAGCGGCTTTATCTTTTGATGGATGTAGCAGGATCTTAACTAAAGTCAACTAATGCGTTAAAAAAGTCAAGTTAAAGTAGTGAGTTTTTTGTATTCCATTTCGTTCAGTTAGTTTAACAACATCCAAGAAGACTCAAAAGAGAAGAGGAGAAAAGATCATTTGTTCAATGTCATGTGAGAGCTAATTTATTGTCATTTGTAGTGTTTTTATTGTTAGTAATAAAGAAGAAGAAAAAATCAGAGAAAAATGGAACAAAGTTAGAGTTTTTAAAATTAAATGGAAGGACTCTTTTTTATAAATATAACACCATTTCTGGAAAGAAGTGAAGTTTTTAAAATATAAAATAAAATGAAATGTTGTAATTATTAGTTGTCTTTTGTAGGGCTACACTCGAATGATAAAATTTATAGAATTTTATTTTTTGTATAAAATTTTAAAATTTATATTTTGAAACTGCAAAGAAAGAAACTCTATTAACATGACTTTATGTGCTCGTTTCGCTATCAAAATGTTCTTTATTTATATTTAATTTATTCATTAATCTCTTTTTAAATTTTTTTTTCTAGCATGAAATCAATGAAGTTTTTGAGTTGCATAAGGCGCGACAAAAACAGCAACAAAGGAAAGATGACCAACTTTCCAACGAGCAGTTGTTAGATGGCGATGGTATTAGAAATACCATGAACATGCAAATGGTAGAAGCAATAAAAGCAGCTGTCTCAAATGATGAATTATCCCGATCCACAGAATCTGATAGTGGCTTTGATAGTGCCAGTTGTAGTGGTTTTGTTGGTAGTGGTGGTAGTGGTGGTACTAATAAGAATTCTGCTATTATTGCCACAAACAGTGGCAGCAACAAATTATCTTCTAGAACTGAAATGACAACTATAGAAAACGAAAATCGAAATTTAAATGATAATAAACAGACAACGAGAGCAAATAAAAATAAACAAAATCAAAAGATACCGACAAATACGTTGATCCCTTTGCAACTAGAAAACAAACAAGGTGATTCAACGACATCATCATCGTTATCACCATTCTTAGCAGCCATGACAGAAGAAGATGAAGTGAAAAAAGATGTAGCCCTAGCATCATCGTCATCTTTTATGTCGTCTACTTCACCATCATCGCCAACACTTAAGCGCCTTTGTAAACAATTGCAAATGAAATCGGCTGCAGAAGCTGCCACCGATGATGTAAATATGTGGGCAAACAAATTCTTGCGAGACTTGGACAACTTAATAGCATCTGATAAACCAACAACGTCTTCATCAGGTTCTTCATCGCCAAAAACAAATGTCTACTGCTCATCACAATCATCATCTGCAGCAGCATCACCAATGTTATTGTCCGCTGCTGCCTCAGCCGTTATCCAAAGTCGTTATGGCAAGGGAACCCATGATCGTACTACCAACCAAAATGCTGGTATTAGCAACTATGATCACAATACTGGCTCATCGACAATATCATCTGCCGCAACAACACCAACAACAAATGGCATAGTTTTACGACCAGAAAAGCATGTAAGTAAATATTACATTACTTCAGATTTTTTTTTTTTTTTTGTTTATTTTGTTTAAAACCTTCTTCACATAACTTTGATGTAGATCTAAGACTTGTATTGTTTTTCGCTTTTCTTTTTTTTTTTGCACTTTACCTTAAAGATCATTAAAGTCATTATGGTTTTTTTTGTATTTGAATTTTGAAGAGGATGTCTCATAAAGTTAAATAAATAAACCAAAATTTTGATCTTTTCTCTTTGTATTTTTCTGCTGAACTTTGTGACCCCGTTTTATTTTTACTTTCTGCATACAAAAATTTAAATAGTGTGTGTTTTCCAATTTAATGCTGCATTGAATTTAATGTTTTTCATTAAAGTTTTAAAATTGTAAATTTCAGTTGACGTTATAAGTACTTGTGCTCGCATTAAAAGAATCTAAGAACTTCCATTACTGCTTTAAGGTTAAATAGTTAAGGATTAATATGAACATTTATAATTTGGAATTTGTGTTATGTTAATTAACCCTTATCGGACGCGACTTTTCGCACGTTTGATTCTCACCAGGTTGTAGTTATTTTTAGCAAATATGAAAAAAAAACAATAGTATGTTATTATACATTTATATTCATTTCTTTTCAGTTTTGTTACTTTGATTCTTATGCTCAAACGGTAACGGTAAATACGTATTTTCAAATGGTAACGGTAAATTGAAGAAATGAATGCATTTTAAAAACAAACCTCATCAATAGACAGTATGTTTCGACATAATTCGCCTTGTCACTTCACACGTGCCATACGACCGTTGCAGAAAAGTACTGTTGTCACGTCAGAGGTGACTTACGACCGATAAGGGTTAACTTTAATCGTGTTTGATTCCTTCAAATATAAATATTTCTTATTTAAAACTACAAAATGAAATGTATTACTGCGGAGAAAGCATATCCATATGGCCATTTCGCTACTGGTCATATAGCTCATTAGTGATTTCTACCCAAATTTTGTAATGAAAACCTCACAATCTTATATAAAAAGCCAAATTGATTAAATGAGAACTCCATTGAATCAATAAGGCAAAAAGGCCATTAAAACTCAAAAATGTTTATACATTATCACAGTAACCATTGAGTAACTATTTTTATTTTTTCTTTCATTTTTCGACATAAGGGATCCCATATACATATACATTTGCTTGTGCACATTGCATTTTCCAAATGGGATCCCTTATGTAGAAAAGTGAAAGAAAATATATATATTTATTGAATTGTGTCTTGAGAATGGAACAGTTGAACAAATGTTTTCTTTGTTTAAATTATCTACGTGATCCTACATCGGTGTATGAATTAGCAGTCACGCGCTATACCTCATGAAATATTCAACCATTTTGCTACAGTTGGAGGTTAATTTGGTGTAGTTTTATGAGAAAAGCTTGGTTACGTTATTACTTATTGGATTAGATTAACGTAATATCTGTTTGGCTCACCATATGTTTTTTTTTTTGTTAATTTAAAAATTAAAAAGGAAAAATGTTAGCACGAGTGAAATTAAAAGCACATAAAAAATATTATTGATTAAATATATTGTTATACATTATTTCCCATTACATTATTCTACATTATTTATGTTAATTTTTTTTTACCATTATTTGTCCATTTATTATTGTTATATAATTTTTTTAACATCCATCCCTTTTGTATTAAATTTAACAGTAAAGTATAATTGTTTTCCGGTTCTGATGACA
The DNA here is from genome assembly GCA_916610165.2 of Gymnosoma rotundatum. NCBI lineage: Eukaryota > Metazoa > Arthropoda > Insecta > Diptera > Tachinidae > Gymnosoma > Gymnosoma rotundatum. The sequence goes on from OU744336.1 coordinate 83,260,513, forward strand.
GATTCTGCTATAGTACAGTTTTTTTTACACATGTAAAATCATAAAAGAATTGTTACCCTTCTTCGTAAAGTAATGAAAAAAAAATATATTCCTGTTAAATTAAGGATTAGTCTGAACAGTCTCTTATATTTCTTTACATATTAGTAAAAAAAACTTTGGCTCCTTTCCAGCAAACGTAAGGGGCTCAAACAAACAATATATTTTCGACTTTTATATTAAACATCTCTAGAGAAATCAATACTTTAACATATTCAGCTAAGATATTTGGTGAAAGACAGAAATTGGCTAAACACAATATATTTAACAACTTTCGTACGTTATATTTGTATCAGCACAGATTACAGATTACTTGTAACAGAGCAAAGTTTGTGAATTTTCAAATCAGTTGTTACGTAGTACATTTCAGTAAACAGCGCAATAACTTTATTCTCCCTAACGTGATGACTATCAAGAAAGATGTTTTGTAAAGACATTAAAGCCTCACTACTTGGTCTCATGTAGAAAGGACCTAAATCAAGTTTGTACGCAATCGAGTTCTTTGGTGATTCCAATAGTATCAAAAATAACAGCTTTATATGCATTTGCATTTATAATATTACATTGTCATAAATACAGTATCTTTTATGTTTTTACCTTCTTCTGTAAAGTTACAAATATACGAGTGATGAACTTTCTGCATGAGACCAGCGGTTTGTTCTTTTCTGCGATTTTTTGCGTTTCGGTTAAAGTTTAAGTTGAAGTTTTGTTTTTTATTTTTTATTTCAACACCTTTTCTTTCTTTAGTTCCGTTAAACTACATTATCTTAAACTGTTTAATACATCTATTGATAAGATTTTGATCTCCATAAAAAGGGAAATGCCAAAAACTCAACTTAAATTACAAAATATGATTTGGTTATAATAATCTCCTTTGAACATGACCATTTGTATTAATCTATATTCTACGAATTTGTTACAACCTGATAACTTTGTAGATTTTGCAACCACAATACTAACGATATTTAAATAACAAAAAAAAAAAAAAAAGATTATGAAAATAAGTCCATGGTGATAAAAAAATTTCATAACACTTTTAGATGAAGAATTTAATTAAAATATGGCGAAACCTGCTTTTTGAAAACTATGCAGAAAATTCAACAAAAAGTGCAATTCTTGTCACTGTTCATTTAAAGCAGCAGCTTAAAAGATAATTAAAATCTACATCTTACGAGGGGTGGCTATTCACAACGCAAAACTGCTTCTTATGGTTTTTAAACAGGGTATTCATACGATTAACGTATCACGTAATTTTTTTTCGTACGATTGTCGATACGAACACGGATGTAACGATTCCACCCCTGGAATGTCTCGTGCCCATAAACTCATCAAATTGGTCATTCTGAATTCGTTGCACCAATCCCTGCTATCCTTAATCATTAACGCTGATGAGCCAAAACAGTATTTTTAAATACTTAAAAGCACGATTTATATTTCAGTACCATTGAATTAATTACTAGTTACTACAGCGACTAAGTTTATCAAGTAACAGTTGCACACATAGAAACAGAAATTTGATTTTACTTTGTGCAGAAAAATATAAGTACTTTTGACCCTTTCGTTCGTTTATAAGTCAAAGCGTTTTCATTGCTGTGAAGCTTCTTTTTGCTTTTGCTTATTAACAACAGCTTTTATTTCCTCCAAACTTCACACATGGAACATATGCAACAAATGAAAAATGTCGTGCTCTTTTTTATTTGATAATCAATGTTAATGAATCTTATATTTCTGGACAAATTTAGTTTCAGCCGCTTTGAATGTAGAAATCAAAATATCTTTTCCTCTATGGTTACTGTTTACATATAATATTATTTAATATATGTTCTTTTATATTTTAAAATAACTACAAACGGTGATCACGATTACTATTTAAAAGGACGGTGATTTGCAAATCACGTTCACTGGTAACGACGTTTCTTAAAAATCATGGAATGCTCGTTTCTATTAGAAATATTATATGTCAGCATGAAATTATTAAAGTAACTGACGATATTTAAACAGATCGATTTCACAAAACATTAGCCCATTTTATAAACTTTTACAAATAATTCTCCATCGTAGCATTTGCTAAATTGTAGTTTACTCCATACAAAGAAAAAAAAAAATATACTCTAAAAACTAAAAGTTTATATCTACTCAAATTATATGCAACAATTGGTCGCTGTGAAAAGATTATTTCCCCAAATATGTAATTTAGACACTAAGCTAGAAAGTCCTTGACGATGCTATTGCACTACTTCAACATTACTTGCCAAGGATATAATTTCCCAGCAAAGAATTAAACATTGGGCGGTGTGAATAAAAATATAGTTCTGGCTAAAACTAGCAAATTTTAAGTTTGAACTAATTTTGAGGTGTAAAAAATTTTCAGATAAAGCTAGTGCTTTTTGTTGCCTAGTTCAAGCTAGTTTATCCAGTCTTTGCTTAAAATATGTGTGAATAAAAACTATTAATTACTTAAGATTACTAGTTTTAACTTAAATTTTTGTAAGCATGTTATTGAGGTGCTGGAAATACATTTATTCAGCAAAAAGTGCATTGTCGTTTGTTATACCCTTCACCACAGGTAAAAGAAGGGTATATCGAAGTGTAATTTCTACAATATCCCTTTCCGACTCCATAAAGTGTATACATTCTGAGTTCTTATTCATAGCGAATTCTATTGAGCAATGTCGGTCGGGCCTACATGAGCTAAAGAAAATTTAAATACGACAATCGATCAGACATAGTTTGCAATTAAAAATCAGCATAATCCATTTTTTTCGAGACAGCGGGCAATCAATCAATTGGAACAAATCTATTTAAGTGAAGTAATTCTAATTAAATATATATATATATATATATATAGAGAATTAAAAAATAAGAAAAACACAAGTAAAGAAATTGGCGCTCGCCCATTTTTTCCGAGTTAAATATAATTTTATGCTTTTGGACCATATCAAAAATATTTGCACTATTTTTGTCACCTATCGTGAGAATAAATAATCAAAACAAACTTTTATAATAAATATGAACTTTATGTATAAAATAATTAATCAAAACAAACTCATAGTGTTACCAAAATATATAACTACAAGTTTTGCTTAGAATTTATAAGAAAAAATGTGTTTTTTTTTTGTAAACAGAGGCTACACTCAAATGTTTTTATTTTCCAGTATAAGCTCTCTCTTTTCAGTACTAGCTACCTAGTAGTAGCAAAGCTTTATTCACACTTTTTGAAGTTTATATTTTTCAGCCTTGCTAGTTTAAGCTAGTGCTAGTACTAGGTACTATGTAGTATAAAATGCCTTTTTATTCACTCGACCCATTACCTTAAAAAGTTCTTGCCATATAATGACTTACTTTTGTGATTGTCATTCTCCGTTACTCGCTTAAAAACACACTACATTAGTTCGCAAAAAAGGAAGTAGTAGTTGAACTAGTTCTTTAAGTTAAAATAGAACACCTTAAAATATGCACCAATGATCGTCATTATTTCCAGTAATAATCAATGTAATAGATATTTAGGAATTGATTATAAAAGCCTCACACCTTGTTAAAATTATTAGGTTGGTAATCTAGTTCGGAAATACTTACGCCAAAAAAGCTTAATTCCACACCATACCTTTTCTGAAATGTTTGCTGGGTTCTTCAACAGCTTCGTCTTCTAAAGAATCAACTAATTGTTCTTTAAAGCTTCTCCTAGACCTGTTTTTTCTGGACAATTCAGTGGAAAATAATTCTTTTATTTATAAATCAGCTGTGAATTTCATGTTTTGCAAGAAGCATTGCACAATAAATCAATCAGATCATTTAGAGTTGATAGAAAATATTTTTAATTGCAGAAATTTGCAATCTGATATGCACAAGATTGTAAATTTATAATTTTGTCAAAATATATTGATCTGTCCTCGTACGTACTTTTATAGTGACTAGTAGAATCAAACATATGTTTGATCTCACGTTTAGCTTAAAGGACGACAACGTACGATAAGTTTAGAGACAAAAATTCAACACTAAAGCGATCAAAAAGCAAGAAAATAAAAACTTGAAAATAAATATTAAAACACATGTAACCTTTTAAGCGACCTCATGACGATAGACAAGCTTGTGAACATACAGACCAACAAATATAGACGGCTGCACTGAAAAAAAACTTGGTTCACTGTATGGTAATCCAAAAAACATATGTGTATGTATATGTGTATATGCAAACACATTCATCTTCTACCCAACCTTAACTGCAATGCAAACAAACTTTTAAAACTCTTAGCACACGCAGTCCTGAAAGTGAACAAATTTTAAACCTACTACTGCAGTCTGAAGCCAAATGTGGTGTATTAAAAATTTATGGTTATTTGACAAAAAAAAAATCATAAATCGATGTCCAAACGAAAGAAACCGAAAACCTATATTTAATTAAAATCAAAATAAAGTAAAGCTTATGCGGCAAACATTCTTTAATATGTTATTCGCATACATATGCATATCAAACTCGTATAAAGTTTTCTGTTTTCCAGCATAGAAATTTACCATTTTATAAACGTTATACAAAAAAAATTGTTTTCTTAATATCGATTCGTCTATTTTTAATAAATAGGTATGTGATAATAAAAGCAAGTTTGTGCAATATACGAAAAATGTTAGCTGTGTCACCAATAGAAATATATTCGTAATTGTAAACTAAACTAATTAACACGAGCTGTAGGGTACACTAAAATAAGATATTAAATTTAAATACCATGAATTTTTAAAGGAAAATAAATAACGAATTTTAACTATTTTTATTTATTTGATTAATTAGGAAGTGATATTCTAGCATTTTTAAAGAAATAATAACTTGTATGAGTTTTAGCAACGCCTTTACAACAACACTTTTTGTAAAAAGTAATGTGTCCGCTAAAAATGTTTGTTTAAGCTAATTTTTAAGCTAATATAAACAGCTCTTTGCAATTCTACCACTAACAAGTGTGGTATGTGCTAATAGAGTAAATGGAAAAGCAGGCTGAAACATGCTTTGCAACAGTCTAATCTGTGTGTTGGTAAACAAAAGATGACAGTTTGAATACCTACAACGACTTTTACAAAAATCATTATTGTTGAGTAGCAGCGATTAGAAGAGTATAAAAAACTATTATTGTGTATTTATGTTAGAACAGGACAAGAAATGGGTTTGGTTATGACCTTTTATTATAATTGATCTATATGTTCAAAGAAAAGTAATAAGAAATCGCAACTGATAACGGAAATCGCAAAATAAATCATATTGGTCACCGCATACCAAAAAATTTATTTTAAAGCTTTAACTTTTTAAAAAGTTTAATTTATTTTTACGCATTTATCTGGCATCTCAATTTTATTTCTCGATTTCTAAATATCAGATGTTTTTAAGCCCGATAGATATTTAAATTGCCAAAAATAACACAAAAAATTAAATTGTAATGAAGAATTTTTTCATACGAAAGATCACAACATGGCATTAATATTTAAAAATCATTTCAGGCTTATGGCCACCGCGGCTGCACAACCAATGTTGTCCTCTAAGGCGTCAATTGTTGCTGGTTTATCAGCATAAACCAGTGACTTTACGTGGCCTAACGAGAAATAGTCGAGAGTTGTTTAATCGCACGACCTTGGAGGCTAATAGATAGGTCCATTTCTCGAATCCACTTATCGCTTAATTTTGATTTCAATAACTCGATGATTGATGATGATGATATTGCACGGATCGCCGTTAAACTGCATTTCGTTCGGGTCAATGTCATCCTTTTTTTTAACAAAAAATCATTAATAATGGCGCGGTAACGATCTCCATTGACTGTAACGTGAGAACCGACCTCATTTTTAAGAAATAAGGTCCGATGATGCCACCAGCGTAAAAACCACACCAACTGATTCTTTGTTATGGATGCAATGGAGACTGTAGGGTATTTTGTGGATTGGTCCTACTCCATACGCTAAAATTTAGCTTATTAACAAACTCGTTAAGCTAAAAGTGAGCCTCATCGCTGAAAACAATTTGGCGATAAAACAACGGGTCAGTTACTAAGTTCTCTAGACCCTAATCGGTGAAAGAACGATGCATATAATGGTCTCGTAGCTTGAAATCCCGTACTGGCTGAATTTTATACAGCTGTAGGCCAAAATCTGTGCGCAAAATTTTCCACGTAGATGACGGACAGATCCCCAATTCCTGCGACCGACGACCATTCGATAAATTTGGATCTTCTTCCACACTTTCGTTAAAGGCAACGATATTCCCTTCAGTACGCACGTTCCTTTGACGTGTTGGTGTTATTGCATCCTCTAGAGAGTTTGTGATACGAAATCTATCCACAGTTTGTCGCATGGCTTGCTCAGACGGACGATTGTGTGCACCATAAAAACACGAAGTCGTCTACAAGTTTAATGAAAATAATAAGAAAAAAATTTTATCATTATTTTTTTTTTAATTTCAAGTTCTATCAGGCTTAAAAAATAATCTGTCGAATTATTTTTTAAAAGTTAAGATCGGTAGTGATTCACTCTATTGAAAGCTGCGGTTTCAGTAAAATATAATTTAAACATCCAAATGGTCTTTAGTTTGAGCTGAAGAGTGAGAAACTAAAAAGGTTTCCTTTAAAAAAATTTTTACTAACAAAACTTAAAATATTTAACGAATGAGCCAATTTTTCTTTACTCTCTGAAAATGTAGTATATATTAAAATACTTCAGCAATTATCTCAATTCGTCTTTTTTATTGTCCTTAAAAATTAAAAAAAAAAGTTCTCAGCTTTGACAAATTTATGGCAATTGTTCTCACAAATGTATATTGCTCAAAAATAGCGATTGCGATCTGAGGTGACAAGTATGAGTCTATAATCTAATCACTGTCCCTGAGAGGAACTAAAACTTAAAGGTGAAAATCTTCGATAACTTGATCGAATAAGTCGCGCGATTGCCAAAACATAAAATTATAATAATAATAATAATAATAAACGAAATCAATAGGGTAGAATAAATTATAAAAATTAAAGAAACTCAGCCAAATCATGAATTAAAGTTGTCAGTAGTGTTTGATATAAATTTGTTAGATTTGTTTGGCTTTTTAAATTGAATTTTTGCACTTTAACAAAAGTATCATGTAAGCAACCCGCAATAGTTTATACATTAGTATAAATGTGCCGTTTCTAATCACTTGCCTGTACCTGTTCATATTGTCGGCACATTTTTTTATGCACAATTTCATGTAATAAAATTTTAACCCTGTTTCGTTATTTTACTCTTTTAGCACACGAGTGTTTCTTTGTTCTTTTAGGCACTAAATGCAGACCAGGGCTAAAGTGTTGCTTAACGTAAAACGCCAAGACATTTATGGGACATTTTTTTTTATATTTTTTTTTTTCAATTTAAACCATTAATGCCAAAACTTATTTAGTGTATGATTGGAAAATTCTGTCAGTTTTTTTTTAAAGAAACAACAACAAAAACAATTCTTTAAATCATATCGCCTTTAAAGACACATTACTGAGTAATATGGTTGCCTTTGCCTGCTGTGCCTCCACTTGTACGTACGTTACTTCTCCTGGTAGTGTCATTCTGCTGTAGTGCTGTGGCCTTAATGTTTCATGGTGGCAATACCATATTGTCTACACATGTTACTCAGCATTAATTTATTTTTAAGATTAGATCAACTTGTCGCTAAAAAAAACAAACTTAAAAAAAACACATTTACTTATGCGACATACTTTTAATATAAAGCAATGAGATGCATATTGCAGTTTCAACAGTGTTGTAGGGAACGACAATGCCGTGACAAAGTATTGCTAATGTGTTGCTATAATTTTAAATTTATTTTATTACTTCCAAAAAGGGGTCTACATTGGTATATTTCGTACGTCTATTTTGTAAGTATCATGATCTTTTGAGGAGATATTATTCTATATGCTGGAGTTAAAGACAAGTCTCAACGAAAATTACAAATTACTTCCTTTTGTTGTGAATGCCGCTTTTAATTTTGTTTCGCTTAATTAAGTTTAATGCTGGTATGGATAATTTGCTTCTAAAGGAAATGGGAACTTATCTATGTTGCTTAATAAATATTTTTCATCTGCTTTTAATACGCAAAAGAAAATTTATTTATTTACTTTATATCTCTTCACGCAGTAAGTTTTGGCGTACGTTGTGCACCTACGATTGATGTGAAAAATTGAATCTATATTATCTATATCCCGATTTAAGTGCGTTTATTGAACTATACGTAGATAACCTTAAAAGGGATTTTTCTAAGAATTTTTTTTTATTTTAAAGTTTGAAGAAGACTACGAGGGCTACTCTATATATTTTTGGCCTAATAGTGAAAATGCGAATATTTATAATCAAAAATGGTTTTATTGTTTTTCAAAGTATTCTCCAGCATGATTTATACACTTTTGCATTCGCTCAAACCAGTTGTCGGAGCACTTTTTCCACTCCGATTGAGACACCTCTAAAACATAATTTTTGAACACTTTAACAGCTTCTTCTGGCGACGAAAATCATTGACCACGCATTTTTTCTTGATGTGCGGAAACAAGAAGAAGTCATTAGGTGCCAAGTCAGGGCTGTACGGCGGATCAAAAACGATCTGGTTTGATCTTGGTTTGTTGGTTTTTCGAATTTTTCCGATGACTTCAGGCAAACAAATTGTAGTGTACCACTCAGAAGTGACCGTCCTACGTTGCTCAAGCGGAACAGTCGCCACATGGCCAGTTTTGCCGAAGAAACAGGCGACCATTGGCTTCGAAGTGCTCCTTCCACGAACAACTTTCATTAAATTTTGCTCGTCTTTGAAGACCCACACGGTCGATTGTTGTTTAGTATAGATCCATGATTCGTCACCTGTGACGATCTTATAAACGTCTTTTGAAGCACCGCAATCGTACTTTTGCAACATTTCTTTGCACCAATCGACACGAGCCTTTTTTTGAGCGACTTTCAAATTGTGCGGGATCCAACGAGAACAAACCCATTTTACGGCCAGGTGTTCATGCAGTATCGAATGTATGCTGGTGGAAGAAATGTCCAAGGATGTCTCTATCTCTCGGTATGTCGCATGTCGATCTTGCATTATGAGTTCACGCACGGCATCAATGTTCTCAGGCACAACAGCCGTTTTTGGACGACCTTCACGGACATCATCTTTGCGCGAGCTTCGGCCACGATTAAATTCATTATACCAATTTTTCACAGTGCTATAGGATGGTGCTTCATCGCATACAAAGATTTAAGTTCATCAATGCACTCTTGTCGTGATAATCCACGTAGAAAGTTGTTAAAAATTATGGCACGAAAATGTTCACGAGTTAATTCCATTTTTTTCTATATTAATTTTTTCAAGTCACTGTAAACAACACAAATAATGGTCGTATGTCAAAATGTTTTGAGTATTATTATGCTTCTATAAAAAAAACAACGATTTAATTTTTTTGATCCTCCGTTTTCGTCCTATTACGGGTACCATTATCGAGCTAAGTAAAATAGACTTCTAACTGCTACAATACAAACTGCTTTGCAGCTAGGGAACAGTTCACAGAGCAGATAATTTTTTTTAAGATTATGGGAAAAGTATAGAGAACAAATTGAGAATACCGTGCCTGGAATCAACAAATTGCTTTTTAAGCTTTAATAATTTATCAATCCTCATTTGGTTAAGGGGTTTTCAAACATGGAATAATCCGCTACAATTATTGGAGTTTCTGTTTTGAGATTGACTTTAAACGCTTTCCGAGTTACGAGCTTTAAAATTCAACACAATAAAAAATTACAAACTTTAAAAACAATAACTTGCCTTAGTTGCAGATAAAAGTCATTTAAATTAATGATTTTGATAGTAAGTTAGAATAGTGTAGCATATAAATCAGATCATACGTTTACTCTTAATATAAAATTCCATTCATTCAGTTTTGCATAACTGATATATCGCCAAATATCAATAAGTAAACAAAGGGCCAGTTGCTGTCAAAAAACAGAATTATTTTGCACAATCAAAAACAGAAGAAATAGAATTTTTTTTACTTTATTCAACAAAATTTCTTCTAAGAAATTTCGTTAAAAAAACTGCTTCATTTTCGTAGGCCCATTTCCATGAACTGTTTAAGTTTTCAACTGTAATTTGTTGTCCTGGACTTTGTAAAAAAAACAGCTTAAAAATGTGAGACAATTTATTAAAAAATGCCATTTTTTCATTTTTTTTTTCGTTTTTTTTGTAATCCACCTTCAGAAAACGTTAAAGAAAGACAATGTCTGCTTAGATCTAGATTAAGCAAACTTTGTAATCGTGGCTTTTGTGTACATTTTGTTTTGTATGTGACAGTTTAAAAAAACCCAAAAACAAAAATAAAACAAATAATTACTTAAATTTTTCATTGTTAAATATTATACAGCTAATCTTGTATAGAATTATGTACACTCATTGAAAATTTATAACAAACACTAGTTTAGTAGTGCTACTGTAACTGATTATTTGTCAGAGGACGGACATATTTGCTTTCTGTATTTTGGGTAATATTTTTTTCAGTTTTTTTTAATGTTGAAATGATGTGTTGACAGCCTGTAATAATTTCTTCGTTTTTTTTTTTTTTTTTTTTTTTGTAAACTAAAACTTATAAATAAAAAGTTAAAAAGTGTTTATTCAGAAATAGGGGCAGTTGAATAAATTTTACATTTTGTTGTTTTATCTTCCCCAAATGTTTTAAACTGTGTAACACACATTGTTTGCCTTCTTTATATTTTACTATTCAAATGCCAAAGCATTTTTTATATTTAAGAAATTTTGTCTTTTCTTTTAAAATGTTTTTATTTTCAGTCAATATTTATTTTATGTTTATGATATTAAACTTTTGACCTGAAATGTTTTTGTTTCTGTTTGATTTTGTTTTTTACTATTTAATTAAATATAATAACATTAAGGCAAAGGTAACTTAAGTTAAAAAGTTATGCCTCTACTTGTTAGAGGAGTATGAAGTTATGAGGAAATAAAAAGTTGCAGCTTTCCAATTGTCTTCTATTTGAAAGTAGGTAATGTGTGTTTTTATTGGTAATCTTAAACTAGTAAACATTAATTAAAAAGAAACTATTCCAGCTGCTAAAGAAATAAAATGTTATCTTTATTGTTTTAAATTAAATAAATGTCAAGATATTTTCTTCTATACCATGAAATCTTGTTTTAGTAATAAAATAAAAAACAAGTAAGAGTACAATAAAAGTTATTCTGTTCAAAAAAGCTTTTTGGAATTAAAAGTTTTGCTTAAGGTTGCTGTCCCAACTAAGTAAATGAAAAGGTTACTGTATAAAATGAAAGCTCGCAAAGTTTTCCTACGTTTTTCCATTTATTTTTACTATAAACAAGAGCCACCTGCAGGAATACATGCGAGATTTAAAAATTTGAAGACAGATGTGGAGTTTTACCCGCTCTCCTGAAAGACATGGATAAATGTTGCCTATTTTCAATAGAAAATCTTAACTAATGAAATATGGCTGATCGATTGGCGTATTTAAATTTTTTTAGCTTATCTAGGCCTTGGCAAAGTTGAATTTAATACAAACACGGAAGGATAAACGTATATCGCTCAATCGACTTCGCTATGCATAAGAACTCATAATTTATATACTTTACGTGGTCGGAAATAGATATTGTAGAAATAACAAACGGAATGACAAACTAAGATAACTAGATGAATGGTGAAGTTTTAAAGTTAAGTATCAAAGTTATGTAAGCTCACAGTATTAAAGTTTTACGATCGACAAAAAAGGTAGCCGGCCAAAACTAAGGCGATTACATGGCCGAAGCTAAATGCTACATGCAGAAAAATTGCAAACATAAGGCTTAAGAATGCGTTGATCTAAATTACACATCTATTTTACAAGGTTTTTAAACCTGAAATCTCAATATTTGACACAACTTTATTTTTTAACATTTTTTTAAAAAATCAGTGTGGAATTATATACAAATTATTAAATTTTAAACAAAATAAAAAGAAATTTTGGCGAATGTTTCACCTTCTTAAATCAAATTAAGATTTAAATAATTTGCTAGTTTTTAAAACAGATTTCTCTATATCCTTGAAAACAGGAATGGATGAGCTGGTAGTTTCTAGGCATGAAGATTTAAAGAATCTTATTGTCCATACCGACTTGTCCACAGGCATTATATTCCTCACTGCCTCTTACGATTCCTCTAATAACGTGGGGCTAAAACCCCTCCCGAAAAATGTTAATCTATCATTCCACTATATCCCAAAATTGCGTGTTCGACAGTAGGTCCAAGATTTCGAAGCTAGACTTGGTCTCTGAGCCGTAGTGGTTTTAAATCTATCCAATTACTATTTTATTCATTATATTCTGCTTATATCCCATAACATTTTAAGTATAATAACTTCAAAAACAACATGAGAGTTATTTTAGAAGCCAATACAGAAGTGTTAAGGCTTTATAAAAAATTACCAACAAACAAACCACGTTTTTATTTTTGCTTACATTCCCTTCTGCTTGACTACATACTGAAGTATCCTCGACCCAAGTTCACATTAACCCTAAAGTTGTCTCAATGCGTTCTTCTATGCCTTAAATAAGGGTCAAGAATATGTTACTATGGTCTAAAAATGAATAGTCCAAACAAAGTGGTATCTATGAATTCCTCCCTAACCTTATTCATAAACGTTTGTGTATTAGCCTTGTATATATAATAAAAGAAAGGTGATATTAGTTCTTGATTTTGCGCTAGCGCTACATAAAGTTAATAACCAAAAAACGCCAGAATAGAAATTCTATAGGATATGGTATGTTTTGTGAAAAATACATGCCAGATTTAAGAACTTTGGCCTGCCTATAGAAAAAGCCTTGTTAATAAACAGGGCTAGACAATGGCAGAAGTCGTTTTACTTAATATTCAAACTACTATCATCAACACCAATAGTTTAGTGTGCATTCAGCATAGTTGAAGCGGAAATGTCCTAAACCCCGACGAAAATCACCTCAGGCAAACGTAGCAATATTTCAATCTACTATCGACCTTTTCTTGTTCAAAAAATAAACTTTTTTAAGTGCATTTGAATTTACAAATGCGTAATAACATATTGGCCCTATTCACGATCTTTGTGCAATGGTCTTGCATCATAGCATTTGCAAAATTGTGTAGCATACCTTTAGTTTAAACCAACAAACCACGCAGTAATGAGTAAAATATCCTACACATTTTGCAAATGCTATGATGCAAGACCATTGCACAAAAATCGTGAATAGAGCTATTGTTTCGACAAAGATATTTGTACAATTTATTGCATTGCTTTCGTATTTTTAATTCTCAAAAATAAATTATAAATATTGTTACGTTTTTCCTTTTTAGACAAACGACGGATTTTTTTAATTGCAAATATACCTGTGCCTCATTATTAATTCTGTTTTCTTCCTTTGTGGCCTTATCTGGTTATACTTCTTAATTCTACCGATCTTTTAAATCCTGTGGTCTCGTATTTACTAAACATCCGTTATTATGACAAAAGCAGCCATCTACACCACACAACTGTGTTACTCTGGCGAGACATGAACTACTCGATGCTTTGTTTAGTAACCTTAATCATCCACAGACATCTCCACTACTCCTTTTATCCAAGCCAGTCATCTCCTTTAATCCAATAGTTACAACACATGTCTGCCATACACTGTTGTTATGCTGTTACATTTAACTGCGCCAACCGCTACCATTCTTACTTTTATTATAATTATATATTAAATAGACGTCTCTAATAAATTATCTGACATGACACAATAATTGTCTTTTGCCTCTCGGGAGGTTCGTACTGCTGCTTCTTTATTTTTAATTGCATTATAATTATTATTATTTTTCATTTGTACAGGGGTTGCCAGATCTTGCTGTCGTAACAATATCGCACACCTAGTTCTAAAGTGACTCAACTCAAAATTTTAGCTTTTAAGAAAACGAAAAAAAAAATGTTTTTGTCCTGAATAAAAATGGTTAAAAACAAAAACTTTGTACTATTTAGTAGAAAATCCATACCGATTATGATATAAAAAGTTCTTTTTATTTGTTGAACATTTATACACTAGATAATGAAAAATTTAATTAAATTTTGAGTTCAGTCACTTTTGAACTAAGTGTGCGATATGTTAGTTTATTTTAATCGTTCCCTATTTCTTCAAATAAATGATATTCTCATGAAATATTTATTATTTAAAACTAAAAAATTAAATGTATTGCTGCGGGGGGGTAAGCATATCCAAAAAAAAAAAAAAAAATCGAAAAATAAATTTTTATATTAAAGTATTATTATTGAAACATTTGATGAAATATGATAAGTGCAAGTTTTATTTTTATTAAGAGTCCTTTAAATGCACATTTTTTAATAATTTCCTCGACTTTGATTTGTTATTAACGGATTAAAGCGGTTGTTCTGGCTATTAAAACTTAACTGATTTCTTAAGGTAACGCTAACCAAGCTCGCAGTATATTGCTGTTTACCAAACCTAATACTTGATGCTAAAAGTTGTTTTTGTATTGTAAGTTATTCCCAGATACTAGAAGGAAAAAAAATCATTTTTTAATTTATTTAAACACTTGCTACAGAACGTTAACACGTTAAATACATTTTATTATTACTCTCTGCTTACACACTTGATTGTTTAACATTTTGAAAAATCTTACACAAGTTAATTTCTTGATTGCATTGTCCTCAATCTGTTCAATTCAATTGTGTACTAAAACTGTCACTTTAACTTAAGAAACGCACAGGTACACACTTATGCATAGGCGCACACATTTGCACGTACGCATGCTGTTTTTAAAACAGATGTTTTACAAATAATATTCTGGTAAAATTGAACACATACAAAAGAAGGCCTCATAACATTAATTAAATGAATTCTAGTGCAGTTGCCAAGATTTGGGTCATTATTACGATGCAGAAAGTGTGCGTAAAAAATAAATAACCCAAAATATAAAAACAAACGTTAAAACTGCTAAACCTTTTTTAATGGTTGAGAAAATTGAAAACACGGTCGACAGACGAAAAACATCATCGCACAATTAATGGTCACTTGCCAAATAAAAATGAACTTAATGACATGTGGAAAAAAGTTTAGTTCCTTGTTCTTGATCATGTATTCGTTGTTGTGCATGACAGATTTTTTATAAATACAACCAAAAGCAACTCTCCTTCATGCTTCATGGAGTAATGGTTAGCTGTCATCTCTTTGGTGGTAAAACAAAGAGCAGCTACTTTGCGTGTTGATGTTTCTTCGGAAAGTGATCTAATTTAAAGTGTGTTTGTAGTTGCTTCAATATAAATAATTATATTATAAATTCGCTTTCTACCGCCTGATTATTTCTTTAGTTTGTGAATTTTGTGTTTACCTTGAGTATGGCCTGCTTCAGATACAGATAAATTCAAGTTATAAACAAATAATTTAATATTTGTGTACTTTGTTTAGGCCTTAATTATTTTATAAGCAATAACAACAATTGATTGTTCTCTTTTAGTGAATGACTTTTTTAAAGAAAAATACTAAAAGACGGTGTGTGTGTGTGTGTGTGTGTGGCATTAAATAAATCTTTTTCAATGTAATTAATTTCATTTTGTATTATTATTTATTTTTATTGCGGAAGGAAGAATTAAATTCTTTGTTTTACTGACTTTTAAACTTTAAACGACTTAAGAAAATTATAAACCCTTTTAATTTTAAAAAAGAGTCCTAAAAAGGAATAAAATTTTAAGCCATTTAATGCATTGCCCCGATTATTGATTAGTTTTTAATGACAACGTCGTCGTTACATTAATATATGTAAAACCGTATACAATCTCACAAAATAAATGAGGCAACGGAAAATAAAAGAAAGTAGGTCTGACAATAGTATGTTTCGCTGAATAATTTGGATTTGAGGCCCTCAACATGGATATGTCAGTTAACAAGCTTTTTAAGTACAATCTAGGTTGGTTAAGTTATTAAATTATACTATATTCTTAACTGAAGATATCTACACACACTTCTTAAGGCCGTTTCAATTTCTAATAAGATTTTTCTATATTTTGTGTAATTTTAATTATTTTTGTATGTATCTCTTTTTCGCCATTCTTAGGCTTTCATTTTTAGCATCATTTAAAGCCTTTCAATATGCTTACTAAGTGTCAGTGACTTAAATAATTTAATATTCTGTTAAAAATTAAACCAAATTTAAAGTCATATATGGTAAATTTATCCAAAATGTTCCTTAAAATGTTAAATATCTCTTCTTTATTACATTAACAATTGTTTTTGTTACAACGTTGATGTTATCGTTAAAATTTTCAAACTGTTCTTTATGTGAAATCAATATCAAAACCTTAGGGAATTTAAAACAAAATAATGGTTCTTAACGAAACAAAGAAACACAGACAAATCTGAATCATTTTAAACACGATCAATAAATTTAGTTCATTTATTTGTAAATTTTTCCTGATAAAAAAAAGGGGATGCCGCAAAAGGAGTGAGAGGTTTGAATATGCTGCTATTTGTGAAGCCAACTTCTGAGTAATCTACATCTTTTCGATGCCGATTAATATTTCAAAACTAATGATGATTTTTGACCAAAACAATCTGATGTAAAATTGCCAGATTTAGACGGTAGGGGAACCTACGTATGGCAGCTGAAAAACAAAAGCAAACGAGGCTCGACTTTGTTTGGTACGAATTTAAGACTGAAGACATCAATGAAAAATTTGCATCAAAAATGAGGGCAAATAGCTACTAATGTTTATTTTGCACAGGCCGCGAAAAAAATCATTTATTACATAAAGTTTCTGCTTTACTTTACTTTTTGTGATCAAAATTGGCTCCCTAGATTGTGTGACTTAACACCAATTGTTTAATTTTAATGCGGTTATTTTAATTTTTTAATTCAACAAAATAATGCTTTGTGTGTGATTTTTTTTAATCTTCCGTGAATTTTAGAACAATCTTTATGAAACAAATATTTTGGCCTAAAATAAGAAATTACCAGCAAAAAAAAAAACATTCATAACTTGATCATGCTCGTCCGAAAACATGATTTAAGACAACATTTACAGTTTGTTAAAATCACAAACTAACCTATATTTACAAAGTACGAAAAAAAACACAGCTTTAAACAAAAGTTCTTTTTTCAGACTCCCTGAAGACTCGTTTATGGTATGAACACGTTATTAAACTTTGTACGTTTCCAGCTATTTATTTGCTGTTGTAAATTGGTCTTGGGTTTGTTTTTGCGAGACTTTTTAAACACACACATTTTCATAGCTAAATGGTGGGTTTACCGACAGTTTAAGTATTTTGATTTGATAATTATTATCAGTGACGTACACATGCGTGACCACACTCACTATTCACTCACAGAACTTTAATATACTTTTACCTCAGTGAAGCATAAAGTCTAGCATTTTAACCAGTTGTTGCTGTTTTATTCTTTTTATTGTCATTCCTGGCTGCGGTTGTAATTAAATAACCTTTATGGAATCACTGAAAACAATAGCAAATTAACACATGATATCAACTTAAATAGTCAAATGATAAGCGCATGACTTAAAAGGTCCTAATAACTTTCGTGTGTTTCTTTAAGCCATAAAAGGAATTAAGTAAAAATGTAAACTTTCCCTTTTTTGTTATTGGAATCTGGAATTTGTTTTTATTCCTTTGGTATACTTTTAGGTAATTAAAAAATTTGGAAATTTTAAAATAAATAGGGAAATACGTTTCTTTGAAAATTGCCACCTGGGAATTTCGTAATTCTTTCAAAGCGGACGCTACTAGGAATTTTTCAATTAATTTTGGAATTAATGGTCTCTACGAGCATATTGCGCAAAAGTATCAATGATTAGGATTTACCATTTATATAACCTTCAAGGATTTCGAGGGCACACATACATATATTATTAGATAATAGCAATGCCCCCGACTTAGTCAGAGTGCCATTTCTAATTTTCTTAAAACTCAAATATATGAAAATGTGTTTTGAAATATTCATTTTAAAGTTTGGTAAACAGTCCGTTTAGAAAAATAACTTAATTTTTTTCTTTTTAATTTTGAATTTTTTAGTGAAATTATGCTCATTTCATTATTCTTTTAACCATTAGTACTATTGTAATTAAAAGACAATTTACGTCGAAACCTAAATTAGTGCGTTAAGCACAATCCATCTGTCAAAAATTCACATTTACATACAAAATGTATGAAGCAAACAATAATAGCCAAATAATAATAATAGGCAATCACGCAGTTTTATCTCTTTTTTATTTAATACAGTCGGTTTTATGAAATGAAATATTTTAACATTACTGTTCAAGATACAAGGTTGACTTTCTTTTTGAGATATGATGTTTCAGCGCAAAAGCTATAGGCCAGATTGCGTAATGCTTTTGCGCAGCTGTTACTTCTGCGGCTAATTTGACAAGATCCAATTTTAAAAAATTTTTAGTAATATGATAGATTATGCTTACAGATTGGTCCCGTTTTAAAAACAGATCACAATATTAAAAATTAAAGTGTGTCCCCATACAACATACATATTTTTTACGTGTATTATGAACTGTAAGGGGCGATTCTGTAAAATTTAAAATGACTGTGTATTACTATAGCTCCCAAAAACAAAAAAAATATTCAAAAATAAATCTAAAAATTAAAGACTGCCCCCTAATTGGTGTAAATTTACTTATATGGGCCTATCTCTTGAACCGTTTAGACAAACGCTTGCAAATTGTACAGAATGACGATTGCTATGGCCGTTATAGTAACAAGTATTATTATTACAAATTATAAATTAAACGGTGCGCCAATGTCTATGAAACTGCTTTTTCTAAATCACAAATCATTCAAACACATTTGACTCATTTTTAGTTGGTTGATGCTATTATTTAAAAAGCCAAGAATTGTTTACTATTACTTTTGCGTACGTTCACAGTGTTGTCTAAGTGTTAGAAACGCCTACATTTAAAAGTTTAACACACAAAAATTAAAGTCAGATTTAAAAAATATTTGTGCTTGTGTTAAAATTTTGGTTGAAAGGAACCAAAACAAAGTAAAAATGCAAATCTAATGTCAAAAAAATATATAACTAAGCTGATTTCACAAAAAAAATATGTCAATCGATCAGTTATAGTGTGAAATCAGCGAGATCGGTCCATGTCCTTAGACGCAGAGGGCAAAAAACCACGTCTACCTCTAAAACAATTAAAAACTGAGAAAAAACATCAAGTGAAGAAATTGGCGCTCGCCCATATTTTCCGAGTTACGGGCCTCTGAAATTCAAAAAATTTTCAAAATATCAATATAGGTATCATCTTTAGATTTACATAGAAACTCGGTATATCCGAGTATAGCAATCTTACTTATTTTTTATTTAAATTGGTATATTAAGTAGAGTGTAAAAAAGTTTGCTACTGTGTGTGTACGCTATTTAAATGTCGTAAGTTCAAAAAATTCACTAAATTCACTAAATTCACAAAATTATATAATTTATAAAATTGTAGGACACATACAATAGGATGTAAATTAAAATTATATTTCAATAATTTAGGTCATAATAAAAATGGCATAAAAACTGCTGTAAAAATAAAGTAATGGCTTTTTCCTTTCTTTTTAAATAACAACAAAATATCAAAACTTAATGCATTTTTAATAAATCAAAAAATTAGTGTTTATGAATTTTATAATATGTGCTTGCTCCCCTTTCCTTCGACGTTTTTTTAAACCAAAACAACAAAATGAAACTCATGCTTAACTTACTTTATACTTATTTTAATTATGACCGTATATGTAACGCAATACTGGTTCATATTCAAAAATTATCTTTCCCATATGTGGGTCTTTAATATTAATACTTTAATAATAAATCGCTTTTATTTTACTGGTTTTTTATTGCTTAACTAAATATTTTATTTAATGTTTATGTTCTTTTATTAAGTACAAAAAGCAATATTTTACATATATACATATCAAAAATAAATATTAAAATTTGATTTCTTCCCAGATTTATGAAGTATTAATTTCAATTGCGATTTTATGTTCATTATAACTTTTTCTACTGCGCTGTTTTTGAAAACATTTGCTCAATTCAGAAGCTCCATTTGTGTAACTTTATTATTCCAAAAATTCATTATATTATTACAACTTTTCTAAGACTAATTTGCACTTAATTAATTACATTACAGATATGCTGTATACAGTCATTTATTAATTATTACATTTGTTTACATTTCCAAAAAAAAAGGATAAAAAGGAACACACTCGTTTGTTTTTAAAATTTTACTTAAAACTAATAACTTAAACTATCCTACAAACTAAATAACACTTAATATTTAAAACAAATAAAATAAGCGATATATAATATCTATCACAAAGTCCTTCTAAAAACTACTGTGCGGTGTTGTACACCAAGTCAGTTATGTCAAGGGTTTTCACCCTTCTGTGATAAAATAAGAGGCCTGCATCCCCAAAGAGAAGACCTCCAGTATTCAAAGCCAAAAGGCTAACTGAGGAATGGTACTTATCCCTAAGCAAATTCTCCAGATCAGGGGCCCGGTGAAAGCATCCCCCTACTAAACTATTATTTAATGAGGATGATTTGTCAAGAAACCTGAGTGAAGATCTCATGAGAAAAACATCAATCCTCTCAAAATTTATACTACTATAGATTTTTCTGGGGTTTAGCCGTAGGCAGGAGCAGAGAACACGTCTCTCCCATGTCCTAAGCCTTTCCATCTGGTGGGAAGATATTCCAAACCAGACTGGAAAAGCGTAAGAAATAATAGGTCTTATAATCTGACGGTAAATAAGAAGCCTTACTTTGGTACTTAGACCACGGCGGCGTAAAATCCTATGGTATAAGAAATAAACCTTTTTAGCACGTTCTATTATGAAATCTAGATGTCTATAGAATTCAAAGTTCTCATGGAATACTACCCCTAAATACTTCATCCTATCAGAGGTACTGATACGTTCGCCAGCAATACTTAGGCTTGGCACAAAACTTCTTGCATTTGGGTATAGATTACCACGCCTACCCTTAATCATTACCCCATCGGTCTTTTGAATATTTAATTTCAGGCCCCATTTCATGAAGTATTCATGGAGAATGTTCAAATTTTTCGCCCTAGGACCATTAGCAGCAATCAATATATCATCAGCATACATGAGCAAAAGATCCCCCGCAGGTGGCTGCGGAATATCAGAAACAAAAATATAGTACAAAACCGGCCCCAATAAGGAGCCTTGAGGAACACCTGCCACCACTGTCCTGATATCTGAGAATTCAGTTCCTACTTTTACTTTAAAAGAACGATCCTTAAGAAAATCAGCTACCATCCTACATGTAGAGCGTTCAAAGCCTAAGCCCATCATTTTGAAAACAATCCTCTGTTGCCAAGCGGTGTCAAAAGCCTTTGAGAAATCAAGACTTACCGCAAGAGTTGGGTACCTTTTGTTCAAGCCCCTGGTCACGAAGGCTGTGAAGACCATTAGGGCGTGTGATGTTGAATGGCCTCCCTTAAAACCAAACTGACAGTCATTAAGTACACCACCATCTGTAATTTCATTTCGTATCCTAGATAACAAAAACCATTCCATCAGTTTCCCAAAAGAGGATAGTAGAGAGATAGGTCTATAACTGCTAGCTTCCCTAGGGTCCAAGCCGGACTTTGGAATGGGAACTACTATTTATGTAACGCTTGCATCATCTGTTTAAATACACTTGTCGTGAACATGATTGTGAACAGTCAACTTTATTTTTTTAGTTGTTAAAATTAATATAAAATTGAATCAGGCATGGGAAAATTTTACTTAAAACTGTAACGACACGTTCTACGCTGGTTGCTGGGATAGCTTCAGCGGAGTCCAGGGTCGTTGATGTTTGTGTCTTTCGTCTCACGACGGAAAGGGAATAAAACAACTTTTGTTTCAAGAAAACGTTATAAAACTTAAATCCAGGTTTTATTTTTACTAGTGGTAAATGTTACAACGATGGGTTGCTAGAGGATGATGGTCGGGTGACGTAGTCGGAGGTGACAGCGCGGTTGATCAGCGTCCGCGTTAAGGCGATGTGCTTACGTTTGTTGGAGTAGTTGACACTGGCTAGTGGCGAAAACATCGATGGCTCAGGTAGCGCTTCAACAGCGTTGGCGCAGGTAGCGCTTGAAGACAGTGCGACGTGTCGTTACAATGCCATTGTAACGACACGTTCTACGCTGGTTGCTGGGATAGCTTCAGCGGAGTCCAGGGTCGTTGATGTTTGTGTCTTTCGTCTCACGACGGAAAGGGAATAAAACAACTTTTGTTTCAAAAAAACGTTATAAAACTTAAATCCAGGTTTTATTTTTACTAGTGGTAAATGTTACAACGATGGGTTGCTAGAGGATGATGGTCGGGTGACGTAGTCGGAGGTGACGGCGCGGTTGATCAGCGTCCGCGTTAAGGCGATGTGCTTACGTTTGTTGGAGTAGTTGACACTGGCTAGTGGCGAAAACATCGATGGCTCAGGTAGCGCTTCAACAGCGTTGGCGCAGGTAGCGCTTGACCAGCGATGGCGCAGGTAGCGCTTGAAGATACGACGACGCTACCGGGCGGCAATGGCACGGGCAGCGGCGCAAACAGCGATGGCGCAGGTAGCGCTTGACCAGCGATGGCGCAGGTAGCGCTTGCAGATACGACGACGCTACCGGGCGGCAATGGCACAGGCAGCGGCGCAAACAGCGATGGCGTAAGTAGCGCTTCATCCGCGATGGTGCAGGTAGCGCTTGTAGATACGGCGACGCTACCGGGCGGCACTGGCATGGGCAGCGGCGCAAATAGCGATGGCGCAGGTAGCGCTTGACCAGCGATGGCGCAGGTAGCGCTTGAAGATACGACGACGCTACCGGGCGGCAATGGCACGGGCAGCGGCGCAAACAGCGATGGCGCAAGTAGCGCTTGACGATACGGCGATGCTACCGGGCGTCAATGGCACGGGCAGCGGCGCAACAGCGATGGCGCAGGTAGCGCTTGAAGATACGGCGACGCTACCGGGCGGCGATGGCACGGGCAGCGGCGCAACAGCGATGGCGCAGCTAGCGCTTGACGATACGGCGATGCTACCGGGCGGCAATGGCACGGGCAGCGGCGCAAACAGCGATGGCGCAGGTAGCGCTTGACCAGCGATGGCGCAGGTAGCGCTTGACGATACGGCGATGCTACCGGGCGGCAATGGCACGGGCAGCGGCGACCACAGCGATGGCGTAAGCGGCTCTTCAATCACGATGGCGCAGGTAGCGCTTGGAGAACGGCGACGCCACCGGGCGGCAATGGCACGGGCAGCGGAGTAACAGCGATGGCGCAGGTTCAGCGGCAACACCCGGGCTTTACGCCGGACGTGCTCCTGGCAGCGCCTAGTGGTAGTGCCCGACCGCGCAGCCTAACCCTGGGGAATTGTATAATTCCTCGCCAAGGTAAGCGACAAGGCCGAACAAACGCCGGTAGAAGTGTAACTTCTGTGGCGTTGTTTTACCAACAGGCGTAGCAACTGTCGCCCAGTCGCGATGAATGGCCACCACTATGGGAGAGCTAGGCAGCGCAAGACTAAACCTGGGGAATTGTATAATTCCTCGCCAAGACTATCTCCGCTAGTCGAGTTACCCACAAATGCAGTTTTTCTGCAGATAAGAAATAATTTGGGGAATTGTAAATTCCTCACCAAGCAACTTCTTACCTGCAGGCCAGCTGCTTACTAACTGCCCTTTTTCAACTCAATGTTCGCCTTTTTATACTTGTGCGTGGGCACACACATTCATTCACACACATGTCTTATTCGGTTGTGTTTAATCGGCAAACACAGCCGAGCGTTGTAGTTCAGTTCGTGACAGTTGTGACATTGTTGGCTGTTACAGCTGTCTGTTTAGTCTGCAGGTATTATGTTCAAGAGGGCGTACTGTGTCACCCGACCGTTAATTCAAAATATCCTCGGGTAGAAAACTTATCTAAATATAATTCATTCTATAAAGGCTTAATTCTAAAGTTTACAATAAGAGAAATTATTTCAGTAAAACAATAATACATAAAAATTATAATTCATTGAAATTACATATGAAAGAAAATTTAATTCATTATATAAAGTCTTACTTCAAACGGTAATAAAGGTCATAATAAACGGAAATATAATTTATTCAGGCAATAATACATAACAAAACAATATTCCTGTGTTGACAAAAACGAGGAGGCGACTTTTGTCGTTTTAAAAAAAAAAAAAAAAAAAAAAAAAAAAGAAAAAAAAAAATCCACAAGAACTTGCTATCAAGGCACTTTATGATAAAGTTACGGTCGGAACCGGGGCACGTAACCCAACTCCTACTGAGCGTGCGAGCGAATTACAGGAAGTCTTCACCATTGTAAAGAGGAACCTAGAGGCGGCATCCCAAAAGCAACAACGCCACTATAACTTGAGGCGACGTTCTTGGAAACCCCGACGTGGAACGTAACCCAGCCATGCAGGCCATCATCGACAAAATCCCACCGACACCCGGAAGGGGTTATGTATTTGCTGGTGTGCGCATACCATCGACTACTCCACAGTCTTCGGCATGCCTCACGCCACCACCGCTGACAGCAAGTTCCTGTTCATCATCCTTGTCAGACTCGACGGCAAGAACATCACCGGGGTCACCCGTAGTGGGTCGAGCCGTCTCCACCAGTCAGCCAGAGAGCATAGTACCATCATCATCGGGAGTGTTAGGCGACTCGGAGTTACATCTGGCCACTTCCCCAACCGAAAACACCGCCGAGATTCCCCTAGCAGAAACGCCGGGCCTGCTACAAGCGGAAGTGGAGGAACTCATCAAGACACGGCTCAGCCGTCAACAACTGCGTCTGTTGCGAGTTTATGAAGGTCAGCGGTACCAAATCCTGATCGCACGAAGTGGCAAGATCCGTATCCTTCGGGCACAGTAAGTGGAGCCCTAAGCCGTATCGGAGGGAGGCAGTGTAACGACAAAAGTCGCCTCCTCGTTTTTGTCAACACATGAATATTGTTTTGTTATGTATTATTGCTTGAATAAATTATATTTCCTTTTGTTATTACCTTTAGAATTAAGATTTATTATAGAGTGAATTATATTTAGATCATGATAAGTTTTCTACCCGAGGATAATTTGAAGTAACGGTCGGGTGACACAGTACGCCCTCTTGAAGACAATACCTGCAGACTAAACAGACAGCTGTAACAGCCAACAATGTCACAACTGTCACGAACTAAAATACAACGCTCGGCTGTGTTTGCCGATTAAACACAACCGAATAAGACATGTGTGTGAATGAATGTGTGTGCCCACGCACAAGTATAAAAAGGCGAACATTGAGTTGGAAAAGATCAGTTTGTAAGCAGCTGGCCTGCAGGTAAGAAGTTGCTTGGTGAGGAATTTACAATTCCCCAAATTATTTCTTATCTGCAGAAAAACTGCATTTGTGGGTAACTCGACTAGCGGAGATAGTCTTGGCGAGGAATTATACAATTCCCCAGGTTTAGTCTTGCGCTGCCTAGCTCTCCCATAGTGGTGGCCATTCATCGCGACTGTGCGACAGTTGCTACGCCTGTTGGTAAAACAACGCCACAGAAGTTACACTTCTACCGGCGTTCGTTCGGCCTTGTCGCTTACCTTGGCGAGGAATTATACAATTCCCCAGGGTTAGGCTGCGCGGTCGGGCACTACCACTAGGCGCTGCCAGGAGCACGTCCGGCGTAAAGCCCGGGTGTTGCCGCTGAACGTCGCTATCGCCCGAGACAAGCATCGCTGTTTGCGCCGCTGCCCGTGCCATTGCTGCCCGGTAGCGTCGCCGTGTCTTCAAGCGCTACCTGCGCCATCGCTGTGCAAGCGCTACTTGCGCCATCGCGGATGAAGCGCTACTTACGCCATCGCTGTTTGCGCCGCTGCCTGTGCCATTGCCGCCCGGTAGCGTCGCCGTATCTACAAGCGCTACCTGCGCCATCGCGGATGAAGCGCTACTTACGCCATCGCTGTTTGCGCCGCTGCCTGTGCCATTCCCGCCCGGTAGCGTCGCCGTATCTTCAAGCGCTACCTGCGCCATCGCTGGTCAAGCGCTACCTGCGCCATCGCTGTTTGCGCCGCTGCCCGTGCCAGTGCCGCCCGGTAGCGTCGCCGTATCTACAAGCGCTACCTGCACCATCGCGGATGAAGCGCTACTTACGCCATCGCTGTTTGCGCCGCTGCCCGTGCCATTGCCGCCCGGTAGCATCGCCGTATCGTCAAGCGCTACCTGCGCCATCGCTGTTTGCGCCGCTGCCCGTGCCATTGCTGCCCGGTAGCGTCGCACTGTCTTCAAGCGCTACCTGCGCCAACGCTGTTGAAGCGCTACCTGAGCCATCGATGTTTTCGCCACTAGCCAGTGTCAACTACTCCAACAAACGTAAGCACATCGCCTTAACGCGGACGCTGATCAACCGCGCTGTCACCTCCGACTACGTCACCCGACCATCATCCTCTAACAACCCATCGTTGTAACATTTACCACTAGTAAAAATAAAACCTGGATTTAAGTTTTATAACGTTTTCTTGAAACAAAAGTTGTTTTATTCCCTTTCCGTCGTGAGACGAAAGACACAAACATCAACGACCCTGGACTCCGCTGAAGCTATCCCAGCAACCAGCGTAGAACGTGGCGTTACAATGGCGCCCGAGCAGGGACACTAATAGTGTTCAATTATTTAAAAAAAAAAAAAAAAAAAAAAAGAAAAAAAAAAATCCACAAGAACTTGCTATCAAGGCACTTTATGATAAAGTTACGGTCGGAACCGGGGCACGTAACCCAACTCCTACTGAGCGTGCGAGCGAATTACAGGAAGTCTTCACCATTGTAAAGAGGAACCTAGAGGCGGCATCCCAAAAGCAACAACGCCACTATAACTTGAGGCGACGTTCTTGGAAACCCCGACGTGGAACGTAACCCAGCCATGCAGGCCATCATCGACAAAATCCCACCGACACCCGGAAGGGGTTATGTATTTGCTGGTGTGCGCATACCATCGACTACTCCACAGTCTTCGGCATGCCTCACGCCACCACCGCTGACAGCAAGTTCCTGTTCATCATCCTTGTCAGACTCGACGGCAAGAACATCACCGGGGTCACCCGTAGTGGGTCGAGCCGTCTCCACCAGTCAGCCAGAGAGCATAGTACCATCATCATCGGGAGTGTTAGGCGACTCGGAGTTACATCTGGCCACTTCCCCAACCGAAAACACCGCCGAGATTCCCCTAGCAGAAACGCCGGGCCTGCTACAAGCGGAAGTGGAGGAACTCATCAAGACACGGCTCAGCCGTCAACAACTGCGTCTGTTGCGAGTTTATGAAGGTCAGCGGTACCAAATCCTGATCGCACGAAGTGGCAAGATCCGTATCCTTCGGGCACAGTAAGTGGAGCCCTAAGCCGTATCGGAGGGAGGCAGTGTAACGACAAAAGTCGCCTCCTCGTTTTTGTCAACACATGAATATTGTTTTGTTATGTATTATTGCTTGAATAAATTATATTTCCTTTTGTTATTACCTTTAGAATTAAGATTTATTATAGAGTGAATTATATTTAGATCATGATAAGTTTTCTACCCGAGGATAATTTGAAGTAACGGTCGGGTGACACAGTACGCCCTCTTGAAGACAATACCTGCAGACTAAACAGACAGCTGTAACAGCCAACAATGTCACAACTGTCACGAACTAAAATACAACGCTCGGCTGTGTTTGCCGATTAAACACAACCGAATAAGACATGTGTGTGAATGAATGTGTGTGCCCACGCACAAGTATAAAAAGGCGAACATTGAGTTGGAAAAGATCAGTTTGTAAGCAGCTGGCCTGCAGGTAAGAAGTTGCTTGGTGAGGAATTTACAATTCCCCAAATTATTTCTTATCTGCAGAAAAACTGCATTTGTGGGTAACTCGACTAGCGGAGATAGTCTTGGCGAGGAATTATACAATTCCCCAGGTTTAGTCTTGCGCTGCCTAGCTCTCCCATAGTGGTGGCCATTCATCGCGACTGTGCGACAGTTGCTACGCCTGTTGGTAAAACAACGCCACAGAAGTTACACTTCTACCGGCGTTCGTTCGGCCTTGTCGCTTACCTTGGCGAGGAATTATACAATTCCCCAGGGTTAGGCTGCGCGGTCGGGCACTACCACTAGGCGCTGCCAGGAGCACGTCCGGCGTAAAGCCCGGGTGTTGCCGCTGAACGTCGCTATCGCCCGAGACAAGCATCGCTGTTTGCGCCGCTGCCCGTGCCATTGCTGCCCGGTAGCGTCGCCGTGTCTTCAAGCGCTACCTGCGCCATCGCTGTGCAAGCGCTACTTGCGCCATCGCGGATGAAGCGCTACTTACGCCATCGCTGTTTGCGCCGCTGCCTGTGCCATTGCCGCCCGGTAGCGTCGCCGTATCTACAAGCGCTACCTGCGCCATCGCGGATGAAGCGCTACTTACGCCATCGCTGTTTGCGCCGCTGCCTGTGCCATTGCCGCCCGGTAGCGTCGCCGTATCTTCAAGCGCTACCTGCGCCATCGCTGGTCAAGCGCTACCTGCGCCATCGCTGTTTGCGCCGCTGCCCGTGCCAGTGCCGCCCGGTAGCGTCGCCGTATCTACAAGCGCTACCTGCACCATCGCGGATGAAGCGCTACTTACGCCATCGCTGTTTGCGCCGCTGCCCGTGCCATTGCCGCCCGGTAGCATCGCCGTATCGTCAAGCGCTACCTGCGCCATCGCTGTTTGCGCCGCTGCCCGTGCCATTGCCGCCCGGTAGCGTCGTCGTATCTTCAAGCGCTACCTGCGCCATCGCTGGTCAAGCGCTACCTGCGCCATCGCTATTTGCGCCGCTGCCCATGCCATTGCCGCCCGGTAGCGTCGCCGTATCTACAAGCGCTACCTGCACCATCGCGGATGAAGCGCTACTTACGCCATCGCTGTTTGCGCCGCTGCCCGTGCCATTGCCGCCCGGTAGCATCGCCGTATCGTCAAGCGCTACCTGCGCCATCGCTGTTTGCGCCGCTGCCCGTGCCATTGCCGCCCGGTAGCGTCGTCGTATCTTCAAGCGCTACCTGCGCCATCGCTGGTCAAGCGCTACTTACGCCATCGCTGTTTGCGCCGCTGCCCGTGCCATTGCCGCCCGGTAGCATCGCCGTATCGTCAAGCGCTACCTGCGCCATCGCTGTTTGCGCCGCTGCCCGTGCCATTGCTGCCCGGTAGCGTCGCACTGTCTTCCAGCGATGGCGCAGGTAGCGCTTGAAGATACGACGACGCTACCGGGCGGCAATGGCACGGGCAGCGGCGCAAACAGCGATGGCGCAGGTAGCGCTTGACGATACGGCGATGCTACCGGGCGGCAATGGCCCGGGCAGCGGCGCAAACAGCGATGGCGTAAGTAGCGCTTCATCCGCGATGGTGCAGGTAGCGCTTGTAGATACGGCGACGCTACCGGGCGGCAATGGCATGGGCAGCGGCGCAAATAGCGATGGCGCAGGTAGCGCTTGACCAGCGATGGCGCAGGTAGCGCTTGAAGATACGACGACGCTACCGGGCGGCAATGGCACGGGCAGCGGCGCAAACAGCGATGGCGCAGGTAGCGCTTGACGATACGGCGATGCTACCGGGCGGCAATGGCACGGGCAGCGGCGCAAACAGCGATGGCGTAAGTAGCGCTTCATCCGCGATGGTGCAGGTAGCGCTTGTAGATACGGCGACGCTACCGGGCGGCACTGGCACGGGCAGCGGCGCAAACAGCGATGGCGCAGGTAGCGCTTGACCAGCGATGGCGCAGGTAGCGCTTGAAGATACGGCGACGCTACCGGGCGGGAATGGCACAGGCAGCGGCGCAAACAGCGATGGCGTAAGTAGCGCTTCATCCGCGATGGCGCAGGTAGCGCTTGTAGATACGGCGACGCTACCGGGCGGCAATGGCACAGGCAGCGGCGCAAACAGCGATGGCGTAAGTAGCGCTTCATCCGCGATGGCGCAGGTAGCGCTTGCACAGCGATGGCGCAGGTAGCGCTTGAAGACACGGCGACGCTACCGGGCAGCAATGGCACGGGCAGCGGCGCAAACAGCGATGCTTGTCTCGGGCGATAGCGACGTTCAGCGGCAACACCCGGGCTTTACGCCGGACGTGCTCCTGGCAGCGCCTAGTGGTAGTGCCCGACCGCGCAGCCTAACCCTGGGGAATTGTATAATTCCTCGCCAAGGTAAGCGACAAGGCCGAACGAACGCCGGTAGAAGTGTAACTTCTGTGGCGTTGTTTTACCAACAGGCGTAGCAACTGTCGCACAGTCGCGATGAATGGCCACCACTATGGGAGAGCTAGGCAGCGCAAGACTAAACCTGGGGAATTGTATAATTCCTCGCCAAGACTATCTCCGCTAGTCGAGTTACCCACAAATGCAGTTTTTCTGCAGATAAGAAATAATTTGGGGAATTGTAAATTCCTCACCAAGCAACTTCTTACCTGCAGGCCAGCTGCTTACAAACTGATCTTTTCCAACTCAATGTTCGCCTTTTTATACTTGTGCGTGGGCACACACATTCATTCACACACATGTCTTATTCGGTTGTGTTTAATCGGCAAACACAGCCGAGCGTTGTATTTTAGTTCGTGACAGTTGTGACATTGTTGGCTGTTACAGCTGTCTGTTTAGTCTGCAGGTATTGTCTTCAAGAGGGCGTACTGTGTCACCCGACCGTTACTTCAAATTATCCTCGGGTAGAAAACTTATCATGATCTAAATATAATTCACTCTATAATAAATCTTAATTCTAAAGGTAATAACAAAAGGAAATATAATTTATTCAAGCAATAATACATAACAAAACAATATTCATGTGTTGACAAAAACGAGGAGGCGACTTTTGTCGTTACAAAACTGTGTAAATATGTAAAATAATTTCCAAAAATTAGGTTCCGGAAATTCCCAATTCTTTTTCTGCCCCAAAAAGTTTCCTTGATACTACTTTTAAAAAAATCGATAATAATAGTTTTACCGATATTTCTCGCAAAAACAATTTTGGTTTCTTATATTTTATTTAAAACAACAACCTTGTGTCTCGATTTGAATATTTTCGACAGATGTCTAAACCTTTCAATCGAGTAGATCGATCCGTTGTCAAGCAATTGTGAGTTATTAAGACGAATAGTGATTAACAAAAAGTTCCCCAAACTAACAAATAATTACATTTGGGAGAGGTTTTGGTATCAATGTTACGTTAAGTTTTCAACCGTTTGGAACATTTCCAAAAGTTTTTATTTAGAGAGAACTTTCTAAAGATCATTTATTGTTAAGGAACTAAAAGGTGTTTTCAAATAACATCTAGTAGAGTTTCTGTGTTAAAACGGGAAACCTCATTTTAAAACTTCTTTCTAAAAAAAAATACTTTCGGATAACATTCTTTCGAGTGCAATTTTCGAAAATTTTTCTGATTTAAAAAAAAACCTATTTTACGAGGTCCATAACCAGTTTCCAGTAGTTGAAGTCAGCATTTTGAGGGTCAAATAATTCGACTTCAGCTCTACTTTATGCTTAAGTGACAAGTGAAAACCGATCATTTGATCTGTAGCTCAGAGGTATCCTTTAGATAAAAGTTCAACGACAAGCTTTTTATGTAATTACAAAATCGTAACTTTAAATATTTGTAATTTATAATAACGGGGCTTAAATATATTCGTTTCAAAGGCCGACTATTCTTATAATCCTTTTTCTATGAAGACAAGTACATATTTTTAGGGAAACTTTAATTTTGTTTAACGACGTATTATTTAACTACTAACTACGAGTATTAACGTTTTCCTAGAGGTTTTGCATAAATTTTTAATATTGGCTTCGAGAACTTACAAGGTTTGCTTAAATATGAGTTGTGTTTTAAGTTACTAATACTAAAATATGTTGCTAAAATTCTTACAAAAATTCATAATGTTGCAAAAACAAAAATATTTAAACATATTCCTGGAAACAGAAGCAAAAAATGTTGAATAATCTGATACTACATACATATGTATATGTTTTTTTATGTTGTATCATTTCGGAACATTGAAAATATTAATATATTCCTTAAATGTATGAATTCCTGCGTTGTTTAGCTGCCAGCTAAAAACTCCAGCAGTGAGTTTTTTAAGGACAAGCTGTTTTTAAAGAAAAGGAAAACAAAACAGGTCAGATAAAATTTTAAATTATTTAGGTTACTAAACCATGAACACACATTTTATATGGCAACAAAAAAGAGAAATATCTTCATACAAAAATGTTTTGAAAATTTAAAAATATAAATTTCAATATATAAAAATATATGTATAAAGAATGAATGCTTAAATGCAACACAAATCGATTTGAATAGCTTGTGGGCTACAACGGAGCTTTAATATTAAGACACTTGAAAATTTTGCAGAAGTTGCATATTATAGTCGCTACAAGAAAATGATAATACAAGTTAAAAATTTAAAAGTGTCATTATAGAAACTAATCTATACTTTGAAACCATAATAGTGAGGCACTCTAAATATATTGCACAAAAATTTATGTGTTAGTCAAACTAGAAAGTACAGACATGCTCGTACTTTTTTGATGCTTCAACTGCGGGTTTCTAAAAATATGCTTTTTAAATACATTTTGAATATACTTTAGTGAAGGAACACAACAGACGACGATAACGGAATGATTTTTCGGTACTGACCAAAATAACGAGAATTGACCGACGGCATTATCAAAATTTATTTTCATTTCTGTTTTGTATTTATTTTCTTAAATATTTTGTTTAAAAACTTGATTACACTACAATGAATAAAGATCTTTGCACCTTAAAAATTTACGAGTTTTATTCCCATTGGGGAATAAAAGTAAACGTTTCAAAGAGCTTTGCTATATGTTTGCCTCCGGTAAGAGTAAATATATGGTTGGACCAGAAATAAAGAATCTAAAGTTAACGTGGAGTCCATTGTAGTAAGCTCATGAAATTTAATAAACACGTTGGTTACAATTTGCAGAAGGCGAATCGGGTTAAAGGAGCCTTTGGTCATTTATTTAATAGTAAGGTTTTGCCAGTAAAAATAAAGCTGCTGTTGTACAAACCTATTCTTCTTTATGCATTTCCAATATGGTTTAGCATTTCGAAAACTGTTATGAATAGAAGAAAATTTTTTAACGACATGTAGTACGGAAATACATAAAGAAAATTATGAATCTTTAACTAAGAGATTTTCTAATAAATATGTTAATGAAAGTTCCAAACTATCTACCGTAGCTCAGTATGCTTTCGAATTAACGAATAGGTTCGTGAGAAAAATGTCTTATTTTGAAGGTAATGTCATTCAGAATATTTTATCCAGCGAACAGGATTTCAGCTGGTCAAATACGCAATATATTTTTTGTATTGGGATATTACAAGAAGAGGCCAATAGTTTTGCTAGTCAAAACTTTTACACACAGTATACTCCCGGCATTCATTTTTTTTTTTTTTTTTTTTTTAGTTTAAGAAGGTATTGTAAGACTTAGATTTAGGTTTGTTATATTACTATTAAAATTTTTATTAATTTGTATTCCTTAAATATCGCTCATTTACTTCTAGAACGTCATCAAATTTTAGAGTTAATCATACAGAATTGTTTACCATTTCATGCATTATATATCTTTATGTCTTTTCTACTTTCCACGTTTTAAGAGAATAAGTCGTTACTTAACTTCATGTTTGAAACCTTGTTTTTTTTTCAATAAGAACAACACGTTTGAAGTTGTGGAGTAAATTTCATAGCGTAAAAATCATATCGCTTTTTTAAACATCGTCATATTTTGTTTTGTAACTGTATATATGAAAAAAAGATATTTTTAAAATGTATCGACTTTTCGCATATAATGTATTATTTTTAATTATGGCTGTGTTAATGAAAAATGTTAAGTGAAACTCCGTTTTTCTTTTCACAAATATCGACATATTTTAGTTCATGACACAGTATCGGATATATTTTTACAGCAATAATGTCATAATTCAAACATCCCGCATAGTTTGTCCGAGACCTCCATTCTAATATATAATTGATAAGAGTTTTTTTAAATGGATTTTTTATTTATGGAGAGAAAGATTTATAGATGGTGAGAACGAGTCAAAAACTTAAACTGCGATTATTTCGAAATGAATTTTTTGAGTTATGATGTTCTAGAAGTAAATGAGCAATAGAAGAGCGAAGAAGAGTGAGAGACAAAATGTTAGAGATTTGTAAAAACCGACAAGAAAATTAAATAAATTTTACCTTGCGGTATTGTTTCTTATCAAATTTATATGGAAATGTAGTCGCGAGTTGCATTCCTACACTTCTTATTCGAATAAAAATAAAGGCTCGTTTAGAGAAGCAAATTTTAACGTTTCAGAATAAAAAATTTTTTGTAAGCTTTTAGGAATTACTTTAAAGAACTTTCAAAGTTCAACTTTGTTTTGACTTAAAATAATGATAGACAAGGGCCATGTTCTAATTTTTTGCAAAAACAAAAGAAATATATACATATATTTTTAGTGCAATAAAATGAAGGAAACCGCGCAATGAAATAAATCCAAAATTACATAAAACCCTACACAAATATTTAATACCTCCAAATATTTTCCTTACAAAATTATATTTACTTCATTTTTACATATTCATATTTTAAAATTCATATTTCCCAATGATTTTTATTTTTTTATTTGGGAGTTATATCATATAAAATTTTTCTGCCAATTGGAATTATTCACATCTTCGTTGTGTAGGCGCTTTAATAAAACACGACACGTCTTTTCCTTTCAATTGCCAGTTTATTCATGACGCTTTGTTTTAGCAGCCAAGTTATTTACATCATTTGAGCTTATTTATCTAACTTATTATCTATGTTAATATCATGGGAGAGCAACAGGGATAGAATGATCTAGAAAAATATATTATGAGTACAAATAAAAACCGTTATCCTGGAATATACATTACATTAGCAGAAATATATAATACAGAGGCAAATGAACAAAATGGTACACTGTAAAGATAACATAAGTAAACTACAAATATACTACTACAGTTGGGAATGCTTTCTTTTCATTTCGAAGTGGATTTATTACTGTTTGGGATTATTTAATTTATTGCTGGGAGTTATTGCAAGTTTTGGGAGTATTTTTCTATTTATCTTGTATTGTAATTTTCAACTGTTCTTCAAACCTTATTAAAGAATTTTAGTTACAAAAGTCGATGTACGAAATATAGTAGATAATTAAAACCTGAAATCCGGATAAAGGGGACGTATTTAACTTGTCGTGGGACTTCTGTCATTGAAAATATTTTCAGTGGGACTTATATACATATATATATTTAACTTTTAATTTAACTCCCGATATATTTATCGGACTTATTCATTTTAAAAATTGGGCGTTATTATATTTTTCCGTTGTGACTTATTTTTTTGAGACTTATTTGCTTGTTATAGATTTGGCAAAGAAACTATATTTTCAAGAGTATAACCCAATATTTAAACTTTAGCACAGTTGCATGTTTTTTTTTTTTTTGTTTTCTTATTTTGTCATAGAATTAGCAAATTATCTACTATATGAAGTAGCGTACTGTATTCTCCTTTTACACTGACTATATCACGGCAACTTTTGGCGATTCCTATTTATGCGCGTACGTATTAAAAAAGCCTGTACCACACATGACGATATTGACATGTTTAACAAAAAAATATATCCTGAACCTGGCTGAAATCTTCTTAGAAAGAAAAAAAAATACTGAGATACAAAACTAAAACTGTTACTGATTTTATTGCAATCGTGGTAACAATATTGGATGGATAAGATATTTACTTTTCCTTGCAATACAAGTATCTGTCATTACAGTTGGTATAAATGACAGTTGCATTACTAGTTTTCTTTTCTTTTTTTTTTTTTTTTGTTTATATTTCTCCAATGACAATTAATTCATGTACGAGTACTGAACTGTTGAAAGCATCAGAAAAAAACAGTGCACACGATTTTATTTTTATTATTGCTTTAATGTTGATATATTGCCATGGCCAGGTTTGTTTGAGTAGAAGTAAACAAAAACGAAATACTGTTTTTTTGTTTGACTTAAATGCATAATGCACGCAGTGCTCAACCGAAACGAATTGTATAAAAAACGGAAATTGATTTTAATGATTTATTGGTAATTTCTGCGAAGTGCCGCAGGCTGTTTTTGTTTTATTTTTTATATTTTTTCTTGCAATATTTTGTTAAAAACAATCGGCTTAACCATTCAGTTCCTTGATTTATAAATTTGTT
Source organism: Gymnosoma rotundatum (assembly GCA_916610165.2). NCBI lineage: Eukaryota > Metazoa > Arthropoda > Insecta > Diptera > Tachinidae > Gymnosoma > Gymnosoma rotundatum. Next base: position 83,296,835 of record OU744336.1, read on the forward strand.
CATTCAACAAAAAACAATTCGTGTTAAAGAATGTCACTAAAAGGGCGATCGAAAAGTAGCTGCAAGTCACTCTTGTTTGAACTTGGAACATTTTCAGACGAGAACCTTATTTTCCTAAAGTTGTCAAAGTCGAAGGTTATCAACTTCGATATAACAAACATTTTTTTTTGGGATTTTTAAAACTATCGTTCTAACGTGGATTTTCTCTTCTCATTGGTTGAAGTAGATCTCAGTTGTTCAGGGTCGACTTACGGAACTACAAATTTTAAGTCATGACTCCGCTTTTGACGGGGGTTACTATATATCGCACACCTAGTTCAAAAGTGACACAACTCAAAATTTAATTGAATTGTTTTTGTTTTTGGCTTTAAAAATACACAAATATTTATTGCGGTAAACTACTTACAGCTCTGATAATGCGAGGGTTAGTCATACTGCAAATCAATAGGGAGTATCAGGTTTATATTTCTAACAACTTGGATGATACTAAAATACATCAGTAATATTCGGATTAATCCTAGCAATCGGTCAGGTACATTTGGCTTATTACGGGTGGAAGCATGGATGACACTGAATTCAGTCTTAATAGCAGACATGCTACGCCGCTGTGTAAAGTTGTCAGCCAAAGCTCCTGCGGAAAACAGGTAGTCGAGGCCAGTCAATCACCTGTGGAAAGCAAACGGCCCAGGTTGCTACGCGCAAACAGTTAGCCAAAGCCGCTATTAAAAATAGACAACTAAAGCCCTGTGAAAAAGAGACACCCGACGCCGCACGTTGGGTTGAAATGGGTCCAAATTGCCGCTTAATTGAAATTTTAGAATTACGCACACTTATTTCACACGCAGTAGTTAAAAAACTTAAAAATGTGTTATTTTTTCCGAAAAAATTAAATTTGTTGTACTAAAGGTTACTACGCTTCTGTTTGTACGTATACTTCCGAATCTTAACGATCAATATTAATATATTTTGGCCATTGTTGTCATATTTCACCAATTATATGTTCCAAGTAGTGATCGCTTTTGTCTATAGGGACTTATTAAAGAAACTAAAAATTATTGTTTACATAAAACTAAGCTCAAAATTTTAAGGGAAATATAAATAGTGATTTGAGATGTTTATTTGTAAAATTTTGTTATAATTTAAGTAAATTTTAAATCATCATCATTTATTTGTCAAGTTTAAACCTTTTTTCAGTAGAGGCCGTTGATCTATCTTTGTGCTGTAGGAAATTTCTAATTAATACAGCGAATTAAAGCCTCTCTTAATTTCTCGTATTTATCATCGGTTGATGGTTAAAAAACCTAAAAAAATACTTTTGATTTTTATCATGTCCTGCAATTACAACATTTTCTTACATACATTTCATTGTTGTTAGTTGGTTGGTGTTTTAGCTGATGCATTTGTCTGGAGGCCTATTGACAATTGTTACGATTGCTGCAACATATCTTTTTTGTGTTTAATTTCATTAAATGGCAATGTGTCGTCTGTCTTATTTTTTTAACCAAATATGGTTTACGTCGCCAGTTGGCTGATTTTTTAGTATTTGTAATTTCATTTACTTCACTTGTTTACAGGATGCAGTGGCTTATACTTTTTTCTTTCAATAATATAATGTAATTTACAAACCATGTTGTATTAATTAAACAACAAAAATGTTCATTTATATAATTCATATAATGCACATTTTAAAAAAATATTTTCAATGCGACTTGTTGCGAATTGAGATGGGCATATTTTTTTATGAGTTTATAAGTTAAGATATGCGATTTTGAATAATTAAAACTACAATTTAAACAGCGTAATTACATTTCTGTTTTAAATTAAATAAAGCAGAACTGAAATTATTTTAAAGTTCAATTTCATATTCAATAAGATTTTTTATAATTTATGCTTAACCTTGTCTAGAGATGAGGTTGTAAATAATAACATTTAATTAAATATAAAAAGTTAAAATTGTAAGAAGCGAATATCGTTTAGTCATCGCAACATTTTTACTTCTTAACACGGCCTTAATTTAGTGTAAGAAAAATTTTACACTAAAATTGTACATTCAAATTTATAATTTATTTTAAGTGAAATTAAGTCAAATTTAAATATTTCTTTACGATGTTGTTGTTTGTGATGTCGAGCGAATAGCCAACAATCTAATGGTATGTAATTTTTAAGCTATATAAATTAGCGTACTTAGCAATACGGTTTCCTTATAAATTTCAGCTGCTTCAAAAGTTGACCATATACATCAAGTACAACAAGTATACAATTTGATTTAGAAATTAGAGGGCATTCCCATAGTTGATGCAATTTGACGTATATGGCGCTTTTTTTTGAACCGTTCTATACATACTCATGAAAATTAGACGGATGTCTATATGACAGACGGATGTTATTTAAATTAACAGAATGTATAAAATTTAGAATTAGAAATTAAAGGGTGTCCTAATAGTTAATGAATTTTTACCTATATGGGTCAATCTTCTAAACCGTTATGTACAATTGCTTAAAAGCTACAAAAAATTTCCGCTACTTCGTCTGATATAATAAGAAGTATAAATATTTAAAATTATAATTTAAATTTATAGTTGATGTTATTTGATGTATATGGCCAAACTGTTGAACAGTTTTAAACAGACGGCTGAAATTTACATTTAAGCTATTATATTCTTCTATATGCCTATCGATTTTTTTGTGAAGTAAAATGATTTTGAAGCATTACTGCCTAAACTTAATCTGTTCTTTATGACTAAATACACAACTTATTATACGATGTATTGAATTAAAAAAAAAATAGTTAAATATTTTGTTTTCTGTGAATTTATAAATCTAACTGTAAAGACTTAGAAAACACTCCTTAAAGCTTAAAGATTTGAAGACAGAACAGGCTTACACTGGCGATACACTGCATGTCTCTTAAATCTGAGAAGTTGAATTTCCACCACATATTTAAACGTCAGACGATAAAAACAAATGACTTGTTTTCAAATAGAACGCCTATTTTTTTCTGACAAAGCATTTCACATCAGTTGTGGTAGACACTAAGAGGTTACGTTATATATATAGATATTTTAAAATATATTTGCCACAAAATTAATATATTAGTTCTAAAAAGTGTTTAGAAGCAGTGCTAAAAGAACAGCTTTTAGTTTATATGCAAACAGCACTCCGTACCAATTTGTATCCTCATATAAACATTTCCTCATCAAAATTTCAAAATTGTTAATAAAATAAAATAATTATTTTCTAAATCAATAAAGGCATTTCAAAAACTCATACTATAAAATACTCCAATCTTAAAACTTAAAAATTTTATGCAAACGAAACAAATAGTTGATAAAAATTTTACAAAAAAGCCTTTTGAAATTCCTTTAATTATTTCTGATCTTTTCAACACGTAATTAATACCAATAAATTAACAACAACCTTCAAATATATTTGAATTTGCTGTTTTATAGACTAAAAATGTCATGCATTGTCTTTGAACTTGTTTTTAACAAAAAAAAAAAAAAAAAAAAAAAAAAAAAAAAAAAAAAAAAACTTTCCGTGACCATGAATTTTGTTTTTTTTTTTACTTTTTCATTTTTACTAACAAAGTTAATGTTAAAGACTCCTCCTAATAAAAAGACAATGAAATAAAGAGAAATACAGGCAAAAGTATGCACTTCAAAATGCAAATAATGTCAATAGTGATTAAGAAAATGTTTAGCAACATATACAGTCAAAACATTGTTGTCTTTTTAATGTCTCATAAATTTGTATACAACCTTGATGGGTAAGTTCGTTCATTTTTGCTAAACTCATACATAAAATATATTTTTACTGCTTAAAAACGATCGCAAACGCAAAATACGAAACAATAGACCAGCCGTATTAAATAGTCTTAGCTACACCAAAGCCTTCATCATAACGATGATCATCATCATTATATTCTTAAACCATAATTTGAACAGAGTCTTTACGTTCCGGTGTTACAAAGTTGAAATTATAAAAAGGCACAGAATTGTCAAATGTCCTCTGTGTTAAACATAAATGATATGCTCAGACGCTTTTAGTCAAAGGCGATAGTTTATTTATATACACAAAAGAAACAACTACTGATTTTAAATAAAATACAAAGAAGTTGAACAAAATTTTTGAAAAAAAAATAATTTAAAAAAAAAACACAATAGTTAAGTACTCGTAGTAGAAGTAGTGAATTGAAGTAAAATCGTTGCCAATGCAGTGATGAAAAAGATAAAATACTGTAGAAAAAAGCTGCATACAAAATCAAAATGATGCTGATGATGACAAGAGGGACGGCGATCATGAATAAGATCAGCGTTGAAGCAAAACTCATTACGCATTCAAGGTCCTTAAGAAAACACTTTAAATCAAAACGGAAATCTTTTTATTTTATTTTTTCGTTTTTTCAAAAAATTTTCGAATTTAATATAGAAGAGATGCTGAAACAGTTTTTAAAGTTAACACTTGGAAAATTAACTTACTTGAGCGTAATCTTGGTGTGAAACTAAAAGTAAGAGAGTTACATTTTATCTATAAGCTTTGAATTAAATGGTGAAACAATTCTTAGTCCTACTTTTTTTCAAAACTTCTTTAAATGTATAATTCTAAGAACGTATTGCGCTTTATGATTCTGCCGGCAGGTTGAATGACTCGTTAGTAACAACCATGATCAAAAACAAACACGCTCACGGTTTATAAGTGAGAGGGATAGCGTTGTTAAAAAAAATCTCCGTTTAAAACTTAATTGAACGGCTATGTCATTTTACAATTCCCTACATGTTGATTCTTTCGAACCAACAATATGGCCAAATGTTCTTATAGCAAATTTTAGTAAATAAATTTCTAAAATTATTTGAAGAAAACTATTCTTTTTAGAAATAAATATAACACTTAGACAATAATGCCTTCATGGAAGTAGTATGCCCAAAAGAAATATGTTGTTAAATTGGAAGTTGCTTGCAGACAAACCTTGGTAACGCCACCAATCACATGCTTGGTGCTTTACGTGTTAACAATTTATACTCCAGATCCCTCTTGTGGCTCTTCACTTTAAGTTCGTCTAATTTTTGAAGAACACAAAGACTGTAAAGATTAAATTTCTTCTTTAAATTGCGTTGAAAATTATTAATTTCTCAAAGTGCATCCTTTGAACTTAAAGTCAGGTATTGTTATTCAATCACGTGTATTTACGATTCATGACATTTTGGAATATGTCGCTTTCATAAATAGTTAACAAACGAGATGCCAACTATTTTAATAAACAAAATAAAATAAAAATTTGTAAACGAATCGGCGAAGTAATTCAAGCAACTGTTGCAGCAACTAGCCAACTTGCATAGCTGCATGGCATTACAAACAGCTATATGGCGGTGTATCTTACAGAAAAGACACTGATAAGACAGCATGGGATTATTTTTGGGCAGAAGATGAAAACAAAGAAGCACAGGAAAGCAAAATTGCAGAGGAATTCATTCAGTTTCTACTGCCGACATAAATGTCGTTATGACCATGTTTTTTTTTTGTGTTTTATTTATTATTTATTTCATTTTCTATTTTTAAACATTTTTCAATATTTTTTATCATATTATAAATAATTCGCTATTTTCCATTTCTAGGCAACGATACCATTGCAATCGTTTAACCTTGATTGCGGACGTTTAGATAATACAAGTGGTACCGCAACAAGTTCAGGTGGCAATGTGACTAAAACGAATGTAGCCTACCTGAGAACATTATCGGCACCGACACCATCGCCTTCACATGATATTTACCAACAACTACATCATAATCATGGCAATAAAGCAACTTGTAGCACAAGTGCAGCTGGTAGTAACAAACAACAACAACAGCAACAGCAGCAGCAACGTAGTAGTCTTGCAGGAGGCATATTTAATGCTGTATTCGATCAATATCAACATTTCCACCAACAACAACAATTGCAACAACAAAATCTGACAAATTTCCAAAGCAACGAAGCCGCTTTAAATAACTTAACCGATGCCTGTTCGAAAATAACTACTGACACTAAGTTAACAATGTCAACAAAAATAACTCCAACAACCATATTGAAAATTGAGGAGACATTGCCATCAGCATCTTTGGCAAATGGTACTTTAAGAGAGCCTACTTCTTCCTTGTTGTCAGATTTAGAAACTTTACAACAGAAACGTTTGCGTCAGTTGAATATTGAAATGGATAACATACGCAATATGTCCATAGATCAAAGCCAACAATTGTCAGCCTTAATGCAACAAAATCATTTTTGCACAGAGAACACAAACAACAGTGTCGGCACCAGCAACCATCTAGGCAATAATAATAATAAACATAAAAATCTTATGACAACATCATCGTCGTCATCATTCGCCTTGGCGGCAGCATTACCAAAAAAAGTTTCTGTGTCCTGCGCCACTAACTCCCCCCATTCAACGACCAGTAATGTGATGACCTGTGTTGCTGGAAAACACGTAAAGTCTAGTCCGTTAACACAACACAATGTTACAACGGCAACATCATCTGCAACAAGTTACCTGTTACATGGCAGTGATGCTACCAAAAAAGGCTCAACCTCTACAATCTGGACATCTGAGGAGTCAATATTAAGGAGTGTTGGCGCCGTCGATGAAGACAATAAGTAAGTATCGCCATTATTTATAGAGTTTGATTGTTGCATAGAACAAAATTAAAAACATTGTTTTTCGATTCTGTTGTTTATTTTTCTAATCCATTGAGACACAATTATTTAAAGAGTCTTTTATGAGTAAAAGTGTGTTTCGTGTTGAAGGCCTGGCCTGTTATTTAGCTTGTGCCGCTGTTGGTTTGTGTGTGGCCTCCTTAAGGAATTTTCTGGTGTTTTATTGGATAAACGATTTTGTAACGTTTTCTTTTTCTATTCTTTGGAATTTAATTTTTGCCTCATGATATCCTTAGATAATTTTCTTTTTTTTTTGCAATGCCAGAATTCATTTATAACTTTATATCTGCTGGTTAAAACTAAAATAATATTATTATTAATAAATTTTGTGTTTCCAAAATTTATTTTTAGATAAGAAATAAACAAATTAAGCAAATCTGTTTACTTGGAAGAACTAGTTATTTCATTCTTTTCACATTAAAGTTAATCTTGATTTCTGTTATCAATATCAAAATACTCCAAGAAGTGCAATAAAAGTTACACACAAAATAATTTAATTTACACAATTACATCTTAAGAAAAACTTTCTTTTGGTATTATTTGGTATTAAAATAAATTAAACAGTAATAAAAATAAGCAATTTTATATATTTTACTTAAACACAAAGTGTAATACAAAACACCAAGAGGTGTATGAGAATTGTTGTAATGTATACCTAAAAATGAAAACTAAGTATAATTCATAAATACATCACATTGAATTTTTTCGAGGATTAGTCACATCAATTCATTGCAGCTTATAGTTGTGATTTCACTTGTGTATGTTATATATACGATCATGTACATTCTTTCCAGTTTCCTTCTTGAGAACACGTTTGAAACAAAATCATATTCAAACTAGCTTCCTTGCTTAATCTATCTAGCTATCAGTCTAGCAAGTCTAGAAACACGATTTTAAATCTACAAAGCAAACCGCTTTAAAAGAACTTGCGTGTTGACAAATATTAACATTATTAATGACTTTGTGATTAATTTCCTTTATATATTATTTTAATTTTTATTGCGCTTAAAGGAAATAAAGAAATAAACATTTCAATTCATTAAGAACTCCTTGAACTGTCAAATGTTTTTTAGATACGAATTATGAAATCTACTGACATGTTGACACTTATGAATTGAAACCGAAGACGAAGAAGAAGAAGAAAAGCAAAACTGCTGCACTCAAAACCACTCATAAACTCATTTATTAACACTTAATCTTTTTAGCAGTGCAACAAAATTATTAAAGTCTTTATTACACATATTTCGTTTTGATCCTTTTTTTTTATTCTGTTCCTTTTAAGCTCCACTTCATCCTCGGCTTGTGAGGAAGCATCTGGTGTTTTAAGTTCTGGTAAATCTGGCATATCACTAGATAGCTCAGGTGTAGAAAATGATAATAATGAGAGTGGTATTGGTACAGCCACGCCACCTAAAGATATGTCCTATTGGAGAGGTGTATCACATCGTCATCACAATCATCATATGCAGCCAGATAATGAATCAATAACGAGTTTAGATGCTCTTAGAAAAATGAAGTTTGCAAAAGGTAGTTCAGCTACCTCATCTGATGATCCCGATCTATTAGAAGTCTTAAGCTTATGCGAAGAAACTCATGATGATGACGATGATTTAGGAGAGTTGGAACACGGTGAAAGAGAAAATAATAAATTCCTGAAGGAGGTCATTGAAGAGGATACAGATGATTATGACTTGGTTGAGGATGATGAGGGTCATGATGATTTTGAAGTGGTTACTTACTGTGATTGCGACTTGGTCGAAGACGGTGATAATAGTAGTGCTAGTGCTGGTAGTACCAGTACCAGAACCAACAGCTCTCTTAATAATGGTTCACATAGTGATACTAGTGGTGTGGTTCTAAGACGTAAATATGCTGCCTCGCCCATAATGGTACCCAATTCGCCACAAGCAGTCCACGGTTCCCCTAATTATAGTAGAGTACAAAAATTTCGTAGTCACTCCTTGGACACTTCGTCATTACCCAACACTTACAGCCCCATGCCCAGCCAGCAAACAACATTTCATGCTCACCCTCATTCTCAGGCCCAGTTGGCACGTAAACTGCAACACTTAAGAGACCGCCACAAGGATCGTAATCAGCTCTCGTTGGCCTTGCGTCAAGAACCCTTTCAATCTTTGCTGGCGCCTACACATTTCAATGAGCTGCCGTCACCTAGCAGTGCTTCGCTGCATAGTGGTCATGAAATTTTAGATACGCAAGAGCTCTCTGCAAAATCAAATTCGGCACCTTTGTTATTGAAACAGGAAAGGCGACGCGATGACTTTGCTAACCAGAATGTGGTAAGTGTTTGGCAATCGGCTGATATACATTGAGTTGAACTTTTTCTCTGCTTTTTTTTTTTTGCATTCAAAGTTTTAGTAAATGTTGTTAAAGAGAAATCAAAAGTTCCTCTTGATGTGAACTTGAAGTATATGTAGATTTATTTCTTATTACTTGTATTTGTTTCATTTTTTATAGACCCTTCGCTACTCTCGTTCTCAAAGTGATCGGTATTTAGCAGGTGAGTAACAAACTTATTTCATTTGTTGAATGATTTTATTGTTGGGATTTCTGTACCCTTCATCTTGTCAGGTAAAGTTTAAAATGTTCATTATTTATTTTACTGCCGTTCAAATCCAGATCTTTTCATTTCGTAATGTTTGTAATGCAATTATATATTGTATGAACAGAGAATTAAAACAATTTAATCATAGACGTAAAATATAAATTCGTTCATTTTAATATTATGTGTTGTAAAGTTAAAACAGTATTTGTTCTTTAAAGGTTACAATATTTAAAATTTTTTATGTCCAATATTTTTCCTTAAACAAAAAGGACGCAAAAGATTTGTCGCAACTTTATACCATAGTTTTCGGAAACAACTCTGAAACAGTTTTGTGGGGAAAAAGTTTAGAGATTTGTTTTTTACTACGATACCTAAACTACGAAACGGTAGCACACGTCAATGCTATTTAAGAGAATACTAAAAGATTCCTTTATTAAAACTTCAAATATTCACAAACATCGCAAAACATCCTTAAAATCTTGGTTACACTCTACATAAAAGGAGAAAGCCAAAGACGAAAGATGATTTCTAATAATTGTAGCTACCATGAAAAATAATTTTTTGCTTAGCACTGGCAGGTTTTTTTTAAAGTATAATTATTAGATTTAAGGTATCAATGCCTTTCATAAGTTTATTTTTATTAAAGTCTCAATTAATAAATTAAGAAAATAAAGAAAATTTTCATAAATATTTCTTATACACAGAATCTTAAAATCTCAAATGCACATTTCATTCCTTTAACCCCTGATCCTTAGCCAGCTCTTTGAACTAAATCAAATCTTCTACGGAGGTCTTTAAGATAGTTTTTTTAAGAGATTTTAGTGTGCTCCTTTTACTTTTGTTCTTCGCTACGATAAAGTGAGTGAGTGATTAATTATTTAATCATTTTTCAATGGTCGTTGTTAGCACCGTGTATAAAATTTTAGTTTCGTTCACATCTACTCTTTTATTAACTGTCAAGTGATATTTTACTCTTATGAATATATTCAGTGCATCTTTTTTTTCTTTTTTTTTTTTTTCTCTGATGTAGGTAATCTCAATTGGTTTTTTTTAACATTTAATTTAAATATAACGAATATAGTATATATTTAGTAGTATAGAGTGTTTGCTATGCTTTTGATTCTCTAAGAATTTAATAGACTTTGACATCAAGTTGTTGCTATTTTATTTATTCATAAAATATTCTTGATGAGTTTGTTGCCTTTTTGTGTCTTTCTTCAATTTCTGCCTCTTCCATTAATAACGTAAGCATCTTAAGGCTTGAATATTTTTATTATGTGATAAAAGAAGAGATTTTTCTTTCTGTTTTCTGTCCAGATTAATTGATTTACGCAGTTTAATTGAAAAAATTCAATTATGTTATGCAAATGACTTTATAATTAATTTTAAGGTGTACCATCATTAAATGTTTAAAATAAACTTAACTTTGGTTGTTTATGTAATTAAACAAAATTGGGATTAATTTAAATCTAGGGCAAGATATTGAATAGGCAAATGATCGATACTTCTTTGATCCGATATTTAGGTGTCTAGCCAAAGTGGCTCAAGCTCCCTTACGTGGAACTACTATTGTAGGATTGATGAAACTATTATATTTCAACACAACTTAGGTTTTTGAGTATTTGTGGTTGTAAATAAATTAAAACACCAAAATTTTAAGAAATGTGACAAAGTAAAATTCAACTTAACTTTTGCAAAAAAATGTATTTAAATTTCGATTTCATAATTTAACTTTTATTAAATTAGGACTTGAGCCGTGGATAAATTATTTATTTAAATTTCTAACAACTCTTTTTTAGAAAGAAATAATGACTAAAAATAAAAATTGCATTCGTGTCTAATCAGTGATTGGAACAAAATCAAGACGACATACAGAAAGAACAGTTAAGAAATACTTTGGCTTGTGTGTAAATTTCGTCTAACTAAATAAATATTGATATAAATACTACTCGTATTCTTATTTACAAATTTAGTTGGTTAAATAGATGATGTTTATAATTACACAACTAAGGTAGATAATAATTACACAACTAAGTAGATAAATGCGAAGAATGTTTGCATATATTTGTAAAATAATTTCTCTTTCTCAAAAAAAAAAAACAAAAAAGGTTTTCAGAAACTAAAGAAAAAAAAAATAATTGTCGATTCGATTTTCGTGTGTCATAAGTTCTTAAATCAAGTACAAAATTAAATAGCGATCTCATCAACCCCTGGATTCTGAAGAATTACCAAATTACGAAATCTAATAATTTTTAACTCCTTTTGAGAAATTCGATTTATTTGTATATTGAAAAGAAATTGAGGGTAATTTTCTCTTTTTAAAGTACAATTTCAGAAAAGGGGAAATTCGCCAAAATTTTGAATGAAATTATTTATTTTATGTATGAAGCATTCAAAAAAAGTATTGCTTAACTTCATTCATAATAATAACAATGTGCGAAATAAACATCAGAATAAGCCGTGTGTTTAATTTAAAACATTTTTAAAAACAAAAGGATTAGTAAACAATTTCAGAAAATACAGTTCCTAAAAACAATTTGACGCATCACATGATTAGATAATTTATCCAGTTCTATCACATTATATTTCAGTTTATGGTTAAAATTTATAACAGCCAAACTGTTGGAACTGACATTTATCATTCGGACTATGGCCTCGAAAAATATATTAATCTGTAATGTATATAAACTTGATGAAGTCGCAATTGAACAGGTTAAAAATAATAAACAAAGTATCACATGATGTTAAATGATAAGAAAAAACAATATTATTTGTTATTATTAATTTATAATAATATTGTGTTCTGACTAAGCAAATCAAACTAGCCCGATCCCGCCGTGCATTAATTTTAATTTTTGAATACCAGGTGTATGAAGTCAGCACACGTATTCATTGTTGTTTCTTTTATGGACAAAATCACATGTTTTCATAAGAAGTCATAACCTACGAACGCGTCTACCGATTTTGAGCAAACTTTAGATAAACCATTAACACGAACTTATGAACAAACCTTTAAAATATAATCTCATTCACTTTGACCGATCGTTAGTTATAAACTCACAACACATTTGCAACAAATTTTGTATATTCTCGTATAGATAACTAAAAATGAATGTCAACAAAAGGGGAGCCATGAACGTAAATTTACTTTATTTTAATTCGTTATAACAAAACTTGGATTCTTATGCTTGAAAAATGCATTGACTACAATAACAAACAGAGTTGATACATTTTTCAAAGTATTGTCCATCGTTGGCGACTTTTTTTATCATTCCAATTTTAAGACATAGAATGAAGCGTATTCTAGTAAGAGCGTTCTGCATTTATCGAAACATATGGTAGTCAAAACAGGCAGCGGGTGAGTCAAATACCATGTTCACATTACAGCGTTTTTCCGTAATTCGCTCTCCCTTTCGCAATTCAGCCTCTAATTACCAGCAGAATAACGTAATTCCCCATAAAAATTTTTGAGATCGAATCACCAATTTTGTAGGTAATTAAATTTGAATTACTACGCCATTTACGATAAAATCCATGCCATCTCTAATTTTTATCGAAGTTTTACCTGAACAACTGTCAAAACAATAAAATGTTAAAAGAAGAAAAAAAGTGAAAAGTTTTATAGGACATACAAAATTTAAATAAATATGGAAAAGAAAAATATCATAAAAACAATTGTAATGTCAAGGCGTCTACTAGCTACGGCTAGAGTGCTGGAAGAGGCGAAAAACGTAAACAAAATAGTTGTTTTAAAATAAAATTCTTGTTGTTTCAAATAAAATGGCAAAACGCTTTTACAGTCCAACGTGTTTTCTACGAAATAAACAAACAACTGCCAAACCCAATATGAACACACAAAATAGCACATGTCACTCAGAAAGCGAATTACGTCACTCGAATTGTAATGTGAACATGATAAAAACTTCCTATCCGCTGTTTTGCAAATTCAAGTTCAAATATTCGTCGTTGATTTTGCTGGTTGGCCGGACTTTAAGTATGAGTTTTTGTACTTAAGGTTGTCCTAACGTATCTATTTTGCAAAAATGACTTCTTTTTGTGTTGTTAAAGCATCATTTCAAACATGCAAAATCGCCCTGCAACAACTCTCAGCTTAAATTCATATGGGACCCAACTTCTTTGCCATTTTAATGTATCCCAATTCTTTAAAAGTAGAAAAATTGCTTGTTGTGTATCTCTCATTGATGATGAAAGTTCTTCATGCTTTTGACAGCCACTTCGCCAGGTAATGCTTCCAATTCCTTTTTCGGCTGACAGCGCATGTCCGTGTCTTTTGTGTCGAAATCACTACTTTTAAATCGCGCAGAAATCGTTCACAATTTTTTCAAGTTGGTTCATATTGACAGTAAGCTTCTACTTTGTTATTATTACACTTTATTATTATTGACACAAACCATATATGATCATATTACAGATGATGTCCAAAACGACATTATTAAATTGCATACCCATTACAATGATATTAAAATGTATTATAATAATTATATAAATTTGATAGAGCACGCATGCTCACAATCACAACTTTATTAAAGGATTTTATTCCGACTTCGTCGTCGTAATTTTGAATAAAGATCTACAGCAGTCGAACTAAAAGGATTTGAGAATAGGAAATATTAATTTATTGAAAAAAAAAACGCAGAAAAAATTTCGGCTTTTTGTAATTTGGCTGCATAAAAGAATTCGATTTCTTAGAAGTCGTGCAAAAGCAGCCATAATTTTAAAATCATCGCAGAAATTTTTACCCAGAATAATTTTTTTAAGGAATTTTTTTTCCACCAAAATCAGGTGCAATCGATATTGTCTACTTTTGTTTTGCGATTCTAATTTTTTTTCTTTCTTTCTTCTATTCCATACATATTTTATTTTATTTGTAGTTTGTTTTTAAACTTGACACTTTCAGACTGCACATAAAACTACAGTGCGTAAAGTGCGTTGTGTACGTTGTTCTTCTTCTTTTAATGGAACGGGTCAAATTTTCTAAACTGCATTGCAGTGAATTAAAATAACAAAAAAGAAAAGATCGCTTTTGTGCTAACTTTAAACTTTGTCTAAAAATAGTTACTTAAACTAACAAATCGGTAAAAACTTGCAAAATCAGACCAGTATTCCCTCAACCAGCAACAAATATCCAAACCTTCAATCCAACAATTATAACGATACAAATTCCTGAAAAAGAGATATTTCAAAAACAATTCCTTAAAGAGAATTTAATAACAAATCACAAAAAAATTATCAAAATATATTTATGATAAAAAATAACTTTATATTACGGCTGGTATGCATAACAAAAAAAAAGTTATCAAAAGTGACGAAACTAAACAGGGTCTCTGCAAGACTCTTCTTAAAATTTAATATCGAAAATTGTCTTAAAAGATAGTTATGGGGCACGGCAACAATCTACAATGATTTAAAGTGCCGGCCGCACGTCAAAACACACTGTGAGCCTTATCAATTTCTTCATTCATGCCAAACTCATTTTAAGTTTTCTAACAGCCTTATGAATAGGCTGTTAGAATACTAATGATACATGGTATTGTTATTAGATATTGTAATTTAGAATACCGTAAAATAGAACGTCATATCATTAACTTAGCATACGTTAAATGATATTATATTAAGTCATCAAGTCTGCAGTGTGACAAATATACGCTGCAAATTTAACTAAAACAATTGTTTATATTATTATATTATGCTAATATCCCATAACATTTTCAAATAAAAATGCAATTTATTAGTTGGTTTGGAATAGCAGGTATCTATATTTATTTCGCCGGTTGCTAAAGCAAACTCGTCAGGAAAAACAAATTAGGAATTTGTTAACTATTCTCGATGCGATAGTTAACGTTAATGGAACTCAAAATAAACAGAAGCATCTGAATATCATATATCGATACTCCAATTCACTCTGTAAGAGTCCATTTAATTGTGTGAAGTGAGATGTTAATAATCCTTAAACGAAATGAAATAATAATGATAAAAATTACGTTGGCTGTTATTACTTCGTTTAAAGTCATACTGCTAATTAGCCAACGCACAGTGGATTCGATTAATTCAAGGAAGGGTGCAATTACCGAGATAATATTTTTTGTATTAACAATACCCTAATTCGGCAAAAAGCCAAAACTTCTAATTGGTTTTTAAAGTTTTTTTTATTTAATTAAAGTAATTTAATTAAATATTTTCTATTTCTTATTCATCACTTGAACTATCATAGTCTTAATCATCATTACAATTCCTGTCATTTGTATCATCATCACCATTTATATTATCATTATCCGCATCATCATCACTATCATCATCATCATCACCATCATCATTATTATCACTCTCACTGTTGTCATCATCACGACATTCTTAAGAAATTTTTGGTAATATTAAAAGATCTAACTCTGACTTCCATAAATTTCCTTTTTTTTGTCATATTGCCTGCTAATGCTCGATATAAATGGGTCTGAACTTAAACGAAATCTATTTAAAATATCTTCATTCGACTTTTCCCGGACTTTTCTGTACTTTTAAAAGTCTTTATTCTTTGCTGTGTTATCAGCAAAATTACGACCACTTTCCAAATTAATCTCGCGACCACATGAAACAACAATTAGTGTTGCGTGCATTTTTTGTTTTAATTAGAGTTAGGTCCAGTTTTGTTATTTTAGCTAATATTTTAGCATTTAAAAAAAACATTTAGCGGTCTTTCCATCATTAGATTTACGAAAGTCTGGCTTTGCTTGTTCAACAACTAAACCTGTTCTTTCACGAAACTCTCTCTGAATTTGTGGTTTTATTTCAGCAACAATTTTTTGGTTCTCATCTGACCGATAAATGAAGAGGGCACTCAAGAAATCGAACCAGCCCGTGTAGTATTGATAGCCTAAACTCTAAAGTTCCTGTTCTAACTTACCTAAGAATCATGCTGTAAACTGAGTTAAACTTCTTACTTCTAGCGTCACATACATAACACTTTTGCGTGGAATTCGTACCCGTTTCTGCGTTGCACACTTTTTAATCTAACATTACTGAAAACAAATTTGGATGAACTTTTAAGGAATTGTCTCCAACTAAAACTAGCGTACTTCAAGATTTTTTTCTTCATCCTCGACCCTAGTTCTTTCTAAATTAGATACACTTGTAGTTTCTTTGGTATATTCTATCTTTAAAGGCCTACAAAATCGCAAACGCATTGATAAAAAAAATTTGATTGCCCAAAGTACGTGCTTGACACGGGAGAATTAGTATAAGATGTATAAGATTGTTTCGCTTGAATTGAGTGTTAATTTTTATTCTTTTCTTGTAAATTGGTCACCCTCGTGAACATAGGTGACCAAACGCTACTCACGCAGCCATCTCTATTAAATATAAAAATATATTGACAATAATATCAACAACAACAAAAATAGCTAACATTGAGAGTAAGACAATAAAAACAACAAAAACTCTGTTGGTATGGTAAATAAAGGAGTTTTAAAAACAAGATTTTTACAACAAATTATTAATATCTTAAAACGGGGCAACAAAAAAGCAATTTTGTTTGTTTGTAATATCCCATAATTTTCAAAAAACACAACTTCAAAGCCGGCACTTTACTACTTTGTTACTACTGGTCCATGATTTATGGAAAATACCCAGACTTTAGAGCTTTAAAAAAATATTAAAAATATTTCCACACATATTTTTACAAACACAAAATCATTTTTTGTACACTTTAATACATTAGCTTGTAGTTTCCATTATAAAAGTACAACTTTATTAATTTTAAATTAAAAAAAATAAGCACTGCTTTTTTTCACTTTTTTAGAAAACAACAATAATTAGCTAAATTTAACAGTTCACTACGGTTGAAGTAAAAAACTTAGATTCTAAAACTTCAATTAAGCGTCCCTTGGGACCCATTTCAACCTAACGTGCAACGTTTGATTAGAAAAATGCATGATCGAAATTATAGTAATAAGAATTGGGTTCTGTAGTTATGGTGGTAAGATCGTTGACTAAAAATCTGCTTGGCCAGGGTTCAACTCCTGCAGAAATCAATAAATAAAAATAATATTTTCTGTTTAATGGTATAAATACATTTCCAGAATTTACCTTCGTCGATACTTCTTCATAGCACAGTCGCAGGCGCACATGGATATTTACTTCATAAGCAACCGGCTAATTAATAACATAAGGCGGGCATTGTTGAATTAAAAATGAACTATTTTCTCCTCTATCTTTTTCCTCTCACCTGTTTTATCACTCGTCTATCCCTTTTCTAAAGAATGTAGGACGGTTACAAATATAACTAAATAGGTATGCTTGCCTGAAATGCTACTTCTCTTTTTAAACAAAAAAAAAAATACACACACACAAACAATTCTGCTAATCTAAATAAATTTTCGCAATTAAATGACAAACTACTAAAAACTAAAACGGTAAACTATCGCTTTCATGTGAACAGCACTGTTCATTAATGGATATAATTAAAGCCATGTTAGAAATCTTACCCATGCCAAAAAATATTTCAAATTATATCGTGTTCATACATGCAGCAATTTTCAAATTATTACAATTAAGTCCATTATTGAGACTAAATTTTCATACAAAAATTACAATTTACTTATTGCCAATTAAGAGATAATTGTTTTAATAATGAGTAAAATTTATAATGCAACACTGTCAGAAGTGTGTTTAGTAAAAAGAACAATACTAACTGAACATACTTTTACAACAACAGTACCAAAGCGAATAAATACAGGTGACTGCACGGCTACAACAATCCAACAACACAAAAAACAACAGGCAATTTGTTGCTACAAAATTTAGGTATGTTGTCAAAAAATATTGTTAAAAAAAAACAAAATAAAAAATATTTTTGATGAAAAAAAGTGGTTGTAATTTTCAGAATAAGAAAATTATAAAAATTAAGTTACTTAAAAATGAAAATCCATGAAAAGTGTGACCAAAATTCTATTGTACGTTGACCATTTGAAGACTAGCATAATCTTCCACAAAAAAACCAAGAAATTATAAATGTGTTAACAATAATTTTTACTATCTTTTTACGTATATTTTGATTATACACATCAGGAACTGCAAATGCGGTTCCATGTTGTGGTAGTTTTCTCTAGGAATTTCAATAATTATTTTGTTTTCTATTAGCAATCAAATAAATTTAAATTAAAAAAAATTTAACAAATAATTTATTTTTGACAAATTTTTTTGAAAACTGCAATGTATACAGCTGATAGGCTTTTTCGCCCGTGAGTTCACCTGTATTATTTCGCCATGAACAGTACTTAACAAACGTCAACAAAAATAAACAAACAAAAAAAATGGACAAACAATTTAAGGGTGGAAAACTTATTAAAATCAAATTTATTAGCAAACTATTTATTGTTAATAACTTTTTTATTCATCAACAGGCGTGAAATCAAAAAAGAAGAGGATTCTGTGAAATGACGTATGATCTTTCCTCTTATATTGAAAAAAGCAAGAACTGCTGCTTCCTCCAACTCCAACAGGATTTCCAAATTTTATTCTTTTTTTTTTAAGATATTTAATTTGAAATATATTTTTCTATTGTAATAAAGAAACGCTTTTTTTAAAACAAAATGTTTTTCCATTTAGTATGATAAAAACCACAAGCACAAAAAGTAAAAATTTAAACAATTTTTTTCAGTTGTCAATTGCTAATTGTCGTATCAATATTGAGTATGTATGAACACTAAAAATATATTGACAATTAACTGAATATTGTTTCAATTTAAAACGCATGTATGAACACCATATTAGATAGCAGATTAGATAAACGAATAAAAAATGATATTATTTACGTTATTAATACAAACATTTCTTTGGAATAATTACCCAAACGACAATTGTGGGGTTGAAAATTAAGCAATCCTTAAAGCACGTACATAAGCAAATGAATCATACCCAAAAGTATTGAGTACTTTACATAGAAATGTTAGGTTATTGGCCACGACCTTGAATTTATAGATATTTTAGATATGGATTTTAATTTGAAGTAATGGTATCCAAGGTTAAAAAACACGAAAATATTTTTTAGAGATATTAAATTGATATCAAAAAAAGCCCAAAATAATTATCTTTAAATCCTGCAGCACGTTTATATTTCCAATTATTATTTGACAACTATTCGGCTTTCATAAAAAAAAAACGACTGATGATAACGCCATGTAAATAAAAAATTAAAAATGCTTTGGAAAAAGAAAAATTTTTTGGTATTCAGTATTATTTTTTAAGTTTAAAAAGTTTCTTCCAGCACATTTTATTTATTTCTGAATTGTTTTTTAAAGTGCGCAACAACTGCAATGTACAACATTATATAACTTGGATTACCTAAGGCAAGGTGATAAAGTGAAAATTTTACAGCTTAATTTACTTTTAATAATCTTTCGACGAAATGTCTGCTTATTATACAATCTTACATTTTATAATTGTCAACTTCTTTGATTTATTATGAAAGCATGATCACAGTTAAGTTTCGCTATGTGGCTGAGCTATGTTGTCGAGTCGAACCGGAACTTCTACTGGTGTTTTTCATTTACAGTATTCAATAAGCGGTTCCCATAACCGTGCATTAAAAACTTCCTTATTTATATTTGTTATGGCTTGGCAAAATAATAATAAAAAAAAAAAATCAATTATTCCCCGTTTAAAATATTATTGAATAAATTTCATATTTACGAATTAATTTCCTGATAAAACAAAAAACAAAAGATAATAATTTTAACAAAATCAATGTAATCTATTCATAATATAGTTATTGTTTTATTTAAAAAAGCTTTTTCAATCTGTGAATTCAAATTTAAAAATCCCTGATATAATACAATAAATGCTTGATTGCTTTCATTTTACTTTTTCCTTCCAACTTAATTGACAACTGATACTCAAATTGAAAACAGTCGATAAACAATTGGCTATAAAGGGTTTATTGCTGTTAATATTCGTTTCTGAATATTACTTTTTTTTAAATACTGTTCACAAATACAAAAGTTCATTCTTACATGAAAAACATTGTGGGTTGTACTTTTTTTGTAGGCAAACTCATTTATCAATATCAACACTTGAATTGAATTCCTGTTGATGCACACAATAACACTAGAACAAGAACAATAAACAATTAAATATCCAAAATTACTGTCAATCATGCTAGTTGATGGTGACGTAGATTTAGTGCTCCTTTGCTTTTGTGTTTTTTTTATTTATTTTTTTTTTTTGTTCGGATATTTTCTATTATTATTCTATTTGATTTCGTATTGACCACAAAAACGAAATTGGTTAAGTTGCTCCTTCTTACTTAGTATTTATACTTCAGTGTATTTACTTGGTTCATTCATATTATCAGTGATTTTGTATCATTTAACACACATACATTTTTAGTATAAAAATAAACATGTCATATTTTTTAAAGTCGAAAAGATTTTAAGTCTTAACTGTTTTGAATTTAAAAGGGTTCGACATTTAAGCTGGCGACCTCTTAAGAATTTTCAAAATTTAAAATTCCAACTTAAGAACATTTGTTTGGTAATTTTAATAAATTTTAAAAAATTTATTTTTACACAATGTTACAAAAACAAGAGATTTTTCTGAAACCAATAAAAACCTTGTTATCTCAAAATTTTGCATGTCTATGTACTGTATACACTTTAGCAAAATGGATTTAAAATCGCGTATCTATATGCATTGTAAAGTAAAATAATTTGTTTCTCCTCATTTATAAAGGGCAGCTAATTCATACCGATAATACGAGATATTTATCTCTAAATGAGAAATTCTGATATAATATGTATACAGAGAATATTACAAACTCTGGATGGCCAAAATGCATATCTGATGAATAATCTTACTGTCGACTGAGCACTATTTATTTCCAAACCTTTCACAGAAGATTGAAGTTGAGTATGACTGATTTTACCAAAATTTATGATGTAAAAAATAGCACAATAGAAATAGAAGCCTTTGCCAAGAAGACGAATGGCAATGTTACAGTTATTGAACAAAGTGCAATATTCTGCAAAAAGCAGTGTTCAGTGGTACCATATTTTTACGCAAAAGAAGCTGTTCAATCAGATACTTGTTACTTATATCCCAAGACAATAAGATCTTCGTTCCTGAACGACCCGAATCAAACTTGGCCAAAATTGTCAACTAATCAACAGCTGCACAAACAAAAACTTTTTTCCTCAGAGAAAAACTTCCGACAACTGCAGAGCTGTTACACCAATAACAACTGGTATCCTATATTACGATATGACATATTGAATTAGACGTCCAGGACACTTCCAAAAGCAAGCCATACTTCTTATGAAATATTTAGCTTACATAACTTTGCCCACTTTGGGGTTGAGGATTTACAACTTAAAAAATTAAATGCTTATAAAGCTTATCATCCATTAATTTAAAATATCTGTTCATAAGTATTATGTAAAACCTTTACATCTTTTACTTTTTCTATTTGTTTGATACCATAATTTTATATGCATTATTTATTTTTTTATCCCACTGTGCCTTAATTTAAAAATGTCATCTATTGGATCTATTTAAAACATCCTTTTTGCTAAGCTAAATCAATTTTAGTTAAATTGTTTCACTTGGATAAGCACTAATACACAAGCTGTTTAAAAATATTTTATATAAACATGCACTCACTTCCAGTGTTGCCGCTTTGTTACCACTTAATCAAAGTTGAAAGATATTTTTAGTAATGCAAGAACTGGTTGTCTATTTCATTTGTTGTATCCTTTTTTTAGCATTTGTTTACTTAAGAAAAACTTTTTTATATATTCAATTTGTTATTTAAAGTATTTCTAACCAAAAACTACAAAATTACTAAAGCATTTAAAACCTATGCTGCTAAAGAATGCGCTAAATAGAGTGTCATCAAGATTTTTTAAAACTGCCATCTTTTTATTATTATTTATTTTTACTTTTATACTTTAATAAGTGAATTCTTAAGAGAAACTACAATTTTCGAATTGTCATTATTAATACAATTTTGGAGCTCTTTATATATTGTTTTTCATTCACAAATATAAACACTTTAGAAATAGCCAAAATTAATCAATTATTGGATAAAATGAGCTCGTAGGGATTATCATGTCATAGCAGCAAATCTATAAAAAAAACGAGTTAAAGGCTTTAGTAAATGACATTCGCCAAACGATATTAGTTCTTAATTGTTTTAATAAAGATAACAATCATAAAAATAAATCCTTAGTTAATAGAAACAAATGTCTGTACGGCAACCTTGTACACTATCATACGTCAGTAATAACATCTTCAACAACACGACCACAACAACAGAAAAAATGAACTATAAAGAAATTTTTCAATTACCTGTTCAATCCAACTACCTGCCACCACTACCAAAATTACAAAACCACTCCACCATATACGCAAAAAAAAATATTTCAAATTTATCACTTGCATTCTCATCAACAATATCGAGCTATTCTGCACATTCTCTTGCCCATATTTTTATAATTTTTATTTTCTATTTTACGGATACCTAAACGTATACTCGATATTACTTGTTACCTCCTCTGCAACATCATCGTCATCATTATAACATTCACAACATTTTTCATCTGTAATGAACATTACGTATACGTGCTGGTAGTATTTCATTGAAATGTTTCACTTCACGAAACCTACTGTGCGCTTGTATTAGTATGCGTGTATATATTTGCTTTGTTTGCGCTAACGTTACATCATATTTTACCAGAAGAGTCATATCGTCTTAATGTTTTAAATTTTCAACGTATGATATTTAAAACGAACATAAAATAGGTGAATATAAGCCGGCACACGATACTACCCAGTTGGTCAGTCTTTAAGACATCCTTAACGTAGGGTATAAGATATTAATAAATCGTTGAAAACATATAAAGGACAACTTAAGCAAATTTTTAACGATATTTTCTAACAAACGGCCACGAAAAGAATGCAAGCCCAAAAGAACGACAATTTTCTTTACCTTGTCGTCGACGGCTACGTACCAAACAGTTAATTTTTTTTGTTTTAATTTCTCTCTTTCAGCGAATTTCATCACGTCCCAATACTATAAAATTCCATCGGAATTTGTACATTTTTCTTAAATTTCTCTTTTAATTTGATTTACGTTACTATAGTTTTTTTTTAATACACAAACAACAAAACTTATGCAGCGAGCGTAGACAAAGCAAGTGTTAAAAAATCCCCTCAAAATTCAAGCCATGCCATAGGTCTACCCTGCTTGCGTCGCTACACGTCTTGCTAACAAACAAAAATTTCATGACAAGGACAGCAAGGACAGCAACGACAGATTGGTCAACTGGGTAGAAACAACAACATCAATGAAAAACACTAATACTTAAACAATGGAATAAACGACTCATGGCGCGCACTATTTCTTTCGTTTTTGTTTACATTAAAATTGTTGATAAAAGTATTGAAAAAGTTGCATTGTACCTCAAAAAATATATGTTTATATATATATATATATATATATATATGTATATGTTTATATATATGTGAAACAAGGACGAGAAAAACAAACTGTTGCTTTTGTATGATTATCATTACACATACCACATTATTGGTAAAAAAAAATTTTGTAAATGTAGAGAGTATGTATAGAATGTTAGGTAGAGTAAGAGTATTTTATTCTTTTGCTACATCTACATAAACAGTGTTATCAATTTTTCAAAAGAAGCTAAATATGAATATTTTGCAAATACATGTATTACGAATTATAAATTTTATGTTTTAATAATATTTTATTTATTTGCAATTGCGATGCCAAACTTTAAATACATCCCTTTAAAAGAATTCTTAAAAATGAAAAACAATTTTTTCGGATAGTTTAATGGTTTCATCATCCATTTCGACATTACTAAATTCAGTTTCAAATGTTTACCCAAAGTCTAGGGCATTTAGTGGAAGGAATGTGTTTGGCATATCAATGAGTATGGTTAAACTCTTTATAAATTGTTTACAATTAGGCACTTCACTTAAAAGTGATCGGTTAAAAATGTCTAAGGAATATATATTTAAACTAGAGTATAGCATTTTATGAATACTGCCTGCGTACACATTGTATAATTGAAATTATAAATTTAAATTATTCATTTTATTAACTATAGGACTCACAGAATTTATTATTATATTTTGCCCTGTTTAATAATTTTCCGCTGTTGAAATTAAGGGAAAGTGATACTTCAGCTCCATCCGACTTTTTCATATCGACATTTGTCCACATATATAAAAATCGTCAAGAAAATAGCCAAATACTTTATAAGTCGCCAAAAAAATCGCAAAATCAAAAAACTTACATCGCTTTGTAAGTTAAGAATCCATTAAAATACATTTTTTTTTTGAAACAATAACGAAAATTCCCGCCTAGTAGAATAGTAATAGCTCAAACCTATTATTTTGTGTTCATGCAAAAATTATAGTTTGAAATATTAAACAAACAAGTAAGAGTGCTATATTTGGCTATGCCGAATCTTATATACCCTTCACCATATGTATGTGCACAACCACATATACCATACAGCAGATTTACGATTGAATAGTTTAAATAAAAATCTGCTTAATACATTTTTTCCTACCATAAAGTTTTTCTGTTCAAAAAAGCTTTTTTCCGAAAATTGTAAGTTCTCTTAAGGTTGTTCTAGCTAAGTAAATGAAAGTGTTGCAGTATTAGGTGAAAGGCTTGTCAATTTTCCTTCTTCATAAACAACAACCACGTTCAAGAATACAGGCGGAAGCTAGAAAAAGACATGACATAGCCTTTTGCCCGCTGACTTAAAGGACATTGATCGATTTTTATGATTTTAGTAGAGAAATTTTCCCAACTATGTCTGATCGATTGTCGTATTTAAAGTTTCTCTAGCTCATCATATACGGAGAGACGGACATCGCTCAATCGACTTCGGAAACGAATATTGTAGAAATTACAAATGGAATGACGTTAAAAATATTTTTACAAAAGTTAGTGCATTTTATATTTTAGAATTTCACTTTTTACACTTTCACTATAATTATTTATTATATACATTTGTAAATAAAACTATTTATGGTCGTCAGACATCAACAATCAAACTAACCTGCCTTTTAATCGTGGGCACGACTCAATTATGTTACATAAAAGCTTATTCACAATAAGTTTCTAAATTTTATTAATTCATTTAAATTTTTGTAAAATTGACTAAATGCATTTTGCTAAAGTATTTTACGGAAAATGCTCCTGACAGTTATTAAACCAGTACTTTGTTCAATAATTTACCTGCTTTATACGCAGCTCTCAAAGTTTTTTTTAGTAACATCATAGCTACTAAAAGCGTGTGCGTTTTTGATTTTCATTTAGCTAATAAGCTAAATGTGTTGTAAAATATGAAATTAAAACGTTTCGTTGGCATTACTGAAACAAAATAAGCATTCATTCAAGCCTAGAGCAACAGTTTTCTTTTTTATTTACATATTATCTGAAACATAAACATTTCACACAAGTGGAAAAATCTTATAACGATATTAACAAGACAGGCAGCAAAGCAATCTATACATATGTATGTACGTATTACGTAGCATAGAATATTTTCTATTGTGATACTGAAATTTTCAAATAGAAAAAGATTCCTTAATATCAGATTTTTAACTAAAAGTTGTAGCAGAGAAGGAGTATTTGTTGTGTTTTATTGAATATCGTTATTGTCACTGTGCTCGTGTGTTGCCGCATGAGCAAGAGTGTTATTGAAAACATATTTGCACGGCAATTTTTCCGTATCGGCATAGTCAGTTCATTAGTTGTGTTACAGGCTCCGTACACAACAGACGTTAGTTAATGGTTTTTTTTTTTGCTTTTAGTGGTTAAGAAAGGTTTTAACGTTATGTTGTTGTAACTGTATTTGTCACCATTAGATACAATAATAACATTAACGATTTCAGTAAAAAGAAAACTGCAACAAGTGCCGAAAAGCTGTAGTATTATAAACAATTTCCCGTAAACAAAAAAAAAATAATAAACACAATTCTCTGTTGTGTGTAGCAACAAGAGAAAACTAACAAAAAAAACGCATCTAGAAAAAGACGAATAGTAACGAAAGTGATTTTTAGTGGATTTGGGCGTTATAATGCATCACAAATTAAACTGTTAAAACTTAGGTGAGATCAAAAAAAGAGATCATAACATTTTTTGTGTTGAAAGTGCAAAAGTGTGATTTTTTGGCTAAAATTCTGATTTATCAAAATTTTATTGTAAATAAAATCAATGCCAACAACACATTTAATTTTGGAATAAAATTAGGTTAAAACGTGTTGTAAAGTAAACATAATATTTATAAAATATTAAAAGTAAACAAAAGAAAAGCTAAAATTGGAATTTAAGTGAAAATAAAGCCAAAATTAATTTTCGAAACGTTTTAACTATGTGTCATCTGACTGATAATCTGTCAGTATAGTTATTGAAAAGCTTTTTATGCAACAAATAAAAGGCAAAAGCAGAAGAAGCAAAACAATTAAAAACAATTACTTAAATTACATCAACCTAATTACAAAATGCAGCGCCGCATGTCAATAACCATACGAGAATATAAATTCTTTCGTAGTTTTTCCCAAAAGTTCGAAAATTGGCCAAAACGTAAGGCGGAAGCATTATGGCGTAAAATGCGTGAAAGGAAAATTGCAGGTGAATAGTATTTATAAATTTTTATTATTATTTTTTTTATACAGAATTTAAGTACATATGTATTTATACATACTTATATGTACATAGATGTTCTTTTTTTTCTTGTTTGTTTATTTTTAATATTTTTATGTATAATTCCTTCATTGTTTGTTTACTTCTTAGTATCTTTAAATACGGCAATAATTCGACTATTTTTATACGATTTAAATTTTGTTTACAAATTTCTACTCATATTTATTATCGCAGCAAAATTATCAAAAAAATCTAGGCTGATTTTAAATTTATTGTTCGTGTGTTTTCTTATATCTTAAATCAATTAAATAAATTTTATTGAGGTATTAGGAACAGATTGAAACCATTCGTTGTGCATATGATTTTTACACTTAACGAAATTTTAAGCAGTTCATTCTTAAGAAATGTAGCATCCAAAATATAAAAAATCTATTGATTTAATTTTAATATTTTGTTATTCTATTATATATAAATGAATTAATCGAATTTACGCAAAAATAAGGACGGTTTTCGATATTTTGCAGGAACTGTTTTCCTTATTGATAATCGAACGATAATTGACATAAATGGTAATAATGGAAGTCAGAGTTTTTTTATTTCAACTGCAAAGATTTTACTTAAATTTATTATTAAACAAAAAATTAATTTAAAATTTGACTAACGGTCGTAATTATATGTGAACAATTATAAAAAAATTAGTAAAATTTCCCTTTTTGCTTCACCCAAAAGCCTTTCTTTTCTTTCTTACATAGTGACTTCTTAAGCAACTATTGTTTTACCGTTTGCAATAATCCAAACAAAAAACGGCTTAGTAAGACCGAGAGGAAGTTATTATCATAGAAAAATCTCGGACCTGCGCTAAAAATTTTATTCGCCCAGTCTACGGAGTTAATTTCCATTATTCACCTCTAATTGTCTTATAAAAAGTATCCATTGCCAAAGTATATCGACTATTCAATTAAAATAAAAAAAAAAAATATTTAAATAAAAAAATTATTTTCCATACATGGGAATAATTAATTAAATGGACTATTAATTGCCGTCTTTTAACATTAGCATTATTTTCACTAATGGCAATGCATTTTAATGAAAGGGTTTCAGTGATAATTCGTTAAAAACAAAGTCAATATCATTGACTAATGAGTAAATGGTTTCAAAGCATTACCATTGGCAGACGTCACTTCTTGTCTTTGTACTTAAAATAAACACGTTAAATGCTCTTCTGTAGCATTGTTTTAAAGTGGTATTTTTGTCACAAAAATTTGGAAAAATATGTATGTCCTAACATTCTCAGGACAAATATAAAAGTATAGGAAATTTTTTTTTATTGTTGATAGATAGACATCCTAGCTGCGGTTTTAGATGACTTTAGATCTCGGACATCAAGTTCTACACCCATCTGACTTTAACTTAACTGACTTTTTATAATAATCAATTATAAATCAGTAATAAAAGGTAAAGGTTATTTCTTGTATGCATAATTCTCTTTGAAAGATCTGTTATTTCAAATTTAGTTTTCATAAAAACTAATATTTTTCACAAGTATAATAAGAAATTGAGCAGTTTCATAACCCTAGTGAAAACAATTATTATTAAAAAAATATATTAGCATTAAATGGTAATTTCTTCCATTGTCATTAAAACAAACAATGCCAATGACATTTTAATGGTAATTTACAATTCCCAAGTGTGGGTTTTATATACAACTGTTAATTTTCCAGGTACACTGAATTAAACATAGTTTATTTTTATGACACCAACATACATTTTTTATTTATTGAAAATTAAACAATAAAAACAAACAAAAATTTTCATTTTTCTTAATAGTGCATTTACATTATACCGAAATCTAGTACTTATGAGATTTCGAGCAAAATCTAGTTGATTTTTAATAGATTTCCCATACAAAACAAAATCTACTTCGCCACTAGATTTTGACAAAATCTACTCAAAATCTAGTAGTACTTAATAATGCAACTATGGTTTTCTGCATGTTGTACCAAAAAATACAAAGCAGCAAAAGAAAAAATGACAGTTTAATTAAAACAAAAAAGAAAATTTGTAAAAAACTAACAAATTTCCATAAAATATTATTAATACGACGAAGTTAATGTGTAAATTATAATTATAACGTAATAAAATTTTTTATTACATTTTTTCGATTCGTTGTTAAAATAAAATCTTGTTAATGTCTACAAAAACCCAGTGTAAACGGTATAGATTTTAAAAGAGATTTCAAATCAAATGAACTAGACTTTGGTATAATGTAACTGCCATCCCTAAATTAGCGCGTAAAGCGCAAGATAACTGTCAAAATTTCTCATGTACATACAAAATGTATGAAGCATCCCTAAATAGCTTGGCGTCAACGCTTAGCAATTGGAAAATCCAATTTTGACAGTGCGTTAGGAAGTGAAGTTTGCTGTTTGTTGGTTTGTTTTGTTTTGTTATGGTTGAAAAGTAGTGACAATTTAGTAATTTTCAAGGCAATCTAGCGGTTTTATCTCTTCTTTATTCTTATACAGCGGGTTTTATGAAATAAAATGAGTTAACATTACTTTTAACGACACGAAGTTAACGCTGTTATTTAGGGATAACATTTCAGCGCAAAAGCTATGAATTATATTGCTTTGCGTCTTACGCGCTAATTTAGGGATGGCAGTAAATGCACTATAACACAGAATACATAAATAACTTTTTTAGTTGTATAAATTAAAAAAATCTATTTTTAGGTACTGAAGACAATGCAATAATTATTTTAACAAATTGATGTCAATTTGCTTTATCCCAGAGAAACAAAAAAAAATAACTTTTTATATAAGATAACTTTAATTGCTTGCCGAGAATTACTTAAGATAGCGAAATGATTATGTAATCCCCTTTTAAAATGGAAAATAGACAAATTAGAGAAAATAAGTATAAATAAATGTTTACACATTTAAAGTATAATATTTGCATTTGTGAATACAAGTAGAAAATGGTTCCTATAAAATTCGGAGTTATTAATATTTTAATTTAGAATTAATATGATATATTAAAAGTAATTACAAATAGAGCGTATTCCACACTTTTTTCTTAAATTTAAATTTTTATAGCGAAAGCGTGTTTCTAACAATCGGTCGGTCAATAATTTTTATATCCTTAGTATTGTTATCGTTGGTGAAAATGACACTTATGTATTACTACTTCTGGTTATAAATTTTAACGATTATCAATACAAAATACCATGGGTTTTATTGCAGTAAAAGGCTGAGCAGATTCCTTCCGCTGGTCTATCGACTCTTTTTGCACTTTGCATGCTACTAGCTGAAAGCATTTAACCTTAAATTATCTGTGATCTATAACATACATTGAACGCTTTCAAAGTACAATTCATCCGGGTTTTATAAGAACACATTTTATTTTATTTTAAGAGAATGTGTGATTTTTGAAAACTTTATGTGGTGTAAATAGCTTTAATAATACACAAAATTTGGCGCAATTTGCTAATAAGTTTATTTAAATTGTTTTAAGACTGGCAAATATTACCTTTGTTTTACTTTTTCCCTTGCAGCAGTTTTTTGATGACAATAAAATATGTGACCTAATTAATTATTATTTCAAACTGAATTTTTTAAGACAGTTATTTTTACAAATTTTTTCAATACTCCTTAATAAAAGATCTATAAAAACAGTCCAGTAAAACAGACCACCTACATTAAATAATAAATGGCAAAATCAAATCTTGGAAAAGATTAAAATAATTCATAACCGAAAGGAATTTTATCAAAATCTATATTTTTTACAAAGGAACAGTTTCTGAACTTTTTTAAAAACCACAAATTTAATTTATGACTATAAAAATAAAAATATGTAGTTTGTGTTTTTAAGCTAAAGATAAGAACCACTCGCAGCGGCAACTGCTTGGCAATTACTTGATCCTAATTATCCTTATTCTACCTGCACTTCGTTTATTTACAAAGTTCCCGTGTTACTCTGTTTTAAAATGATATGATTTTAAACATCGAAGTAAAATTTATATTAATCTGTTCTTACCTTGAATTGTTAGTTTTAAAGTTTTTTCTTCGTTTTCAGTTAAAGGATCAAATTAAACAAACATTTACAAAGTTAATTATTTGCTCTTAAATAATGAATATTACACTTGCAGAGTTTACAAATTTGGTAATAAATACGGTCATCATTATTTACTGCTTGCGAAAAATAATTTAATTAGATCATGTAAAAATTAAAAAAAAAAACCATCATCCTTGCATTAAAAAATGTGACTTAAGAAGGCATTTGTTAATATTTATGGGAAATTATAATTAAAAATTGAAAAACAGTAGTTCGCATTTACAGATCTTTGGACGATCTCCTAATTCATACATTAATATACACTCAGGTAACAAATGCTTTTTTATATAAGATATATATAATTTGATAACCTGTTTAATTAGTCAAAATTTACTTTTTTCAAGTTTGGAAAATCTCGCCTAAATTTAAATAGAAATAATTTCGATTAAATTTATTAAGCATAGGCATATTTTAATTATATTATTCAAAATTTCATAATAATACTTTGTCCACACCTTATTCTTCAAAAATCTAACAATAATAAATTGAGCAAAATACTTTTGTGAGGAACGTTCTTCATAAATTAAAAAAAATGATTTAATTTTTCATTGCAAAAACAAATCAGACAGGCATTAAATATATCTTCCGGCTTAATAATTTACTGCTTTCACAAAAAATTTTCTATTGAATAAATTATATAAAATAAAAATTTATAAATAATATAATACAAAAAATAACACAATTAATATGGAATTTAAAGCAAAACAATAATTCTAAAGTTAGTAACCATGAATATTTATATTAAATAATTAAATTATTTCTGTTAATTCCTTATAACTTAACAAACGATTTGCTATAAATTAAATTTATAAAAATAAATTTATTTAAAAAAAATATATATTATATAGTTTTTAATTAATCCAGATACGTAGTAGTTGTTGGTTGTACAAATGTCAAACATAGTTATTTGTTAATTTCATTTTTCATATTAGCTAAATTTGTGTTATTTACAACGAAAATGTTACTAAACACTTCCTGCTGATGTAGGTGAACGGTGATGAACGCCTCGACTTAAAATGTGTAGACAATTGTGATTCAATAAATTGGTGAAAATTGTATAAATTTTGCTACAAATTCTTCATGTCCTTTTTTAAAACGAGGTTGGGCGTTTGCTCCAATCAGATAACAGGGTACCTTAAAACAATATCACATCTTCACTATTAAAAATACAAATAAAATTTAATATAGCAAATAAAATTAAACAGCTAATCCGTTTCTTGCTTTTTATTTTATCATACTTATAGCGCTATTATTTTGTCTAGTTTTCTGTTTGCTATTGTTGTTGTAGCGGGTCCAAATAATAAAGTGTGTAAATTGCACATACTTTTCTCTTAGAATATTGAACATATAAATATGTATTTTATTTAATAATTTAGAATTTTTGTTTTGTTAATGAAACACAAAATACAAATGCACTTCTCATAAAAATATACACTTTTAATTTAATTCAATGTTGTGTACATTTTGTTACTTTTGAGGGGACGTAGCAGTTTTATAAAGAAAATATGTATACACTTTATAAATTCCACCGCCGCATTATTTATTTACGTCATCAAAATCTAATGTGAGATGAGGTTATATTATGGTCTGATATTTATAATCATGTAGTTTCTTAACCCATCCCGCCAAATATCGGATTGATAATTCTTAAATAACGCGTACTATAAATGCTGTTGAATAAGCCAATTACTTTTTAACTTAAATTTAACTAAAATATAGAACATCAAACACTCAATTTGATTTATGCTTCAGGCAATGGGTTAATATCTTTAAAAAAAGACATACAGTCTCTAAGTGAATGACATTTATTTTTTGACACAAATGACTTAATTAAAATTATTATTAAATATATTTAACAGATTAAGGAAAGTGTCCGTGTTTTCGCCTGAAGGCTGATGTATTTAGTTTATTAGGAAACTAAAAAAAAGCAACATTCGTTTTTAATTTTTTATTATTTTGTTTTTCATTTGTCTACAATACTTTGTGAGCTGGAAAATTCGTTAAATTATAAAATGTTGCCACAACAAAGTTTTTTATTAATGGAGAATTTTTCTAGGAAATTATTTTAAATTTGTATATCCATTAAAAATAAGCATGTTTGTGTAAGTTATGAGTATGTTTAAAATTACGGTATTTAGTTCTAGTTAGAAGTAGCCGCTATAATCTTATTATTAAGGCTTGTATTATCTCGTATTTTTTTATACCAGGAAACTTTGTACTACCGAAATAAGTCTGAGCCAAACTTTCTACATGGCTTTCTATATGGTTTTGGTCACTGTTTACAGCATCAACTTATTACAGGATATTTCTTATTTAACATCTAAATTTTATTTTTGTCCCAATTATTAGTTGTTATTAGAAAAAACTTACAGTTTTAAGTAAAACTATATATTTGAGTATGATTTTATGTATGTGTACCAGATATACCGTTATTCTTGAAATAAAAAATAATTTGCTGTTTTCTGACAAACAATTCATTTAAAATTTAACATGAAAATGAAGACACCACAATGGATTAATTTGGAGAAAGTATATCCACATGGCTAAAGTCATAAATAAAATTGATAAAATGAGAATTATAATCCATCAGTAAAGCGAAACAAAAACAATATCTGAAGCTTTTTAAAAACAAACAGAGAGAAAAATAATTTTATTGAAAGATAATTTTATTTTGAATTTTGCATTTCGGTGACAGTCATCTTGTAATAGAATAAATAAAAAATAGAATATAAAATTTCTTTTAATTATAAACGTGTTTTTTATTAAAAATTTTGAATTTTGTTGTCGTTTTACTTTTCTGCAATCTGAATCAATACCTAAATATCTTATCTCATTCCATTTTATTTTACGAAGGCTAAAAGATATATGGAAGCAAGAACCATTCAAGTATACTGTACTGCAATGCTTTTATTCGAATTAGTTAAACATTTATCTAAAAATAAAAAAATGTATAGGAAAATTATGGCAGCTATCAAAAACTTCTTTAAGCTTATGTCACAGCTACTCAATAAAAGAAACTTTTAAATTTTTGTTAAGAATCCTACATATATCAGGAATAGAGAAGGATCAAAAATCGCCTCGTTTTTTTATTTTGAACATGTATCAATTTTCTATAAATCGTTAGTTTTTTTAATCATGCAGATTTTTCTTTTTTTATTATAAGCTCTTTCCGTGCAATTTTGCACACTTCTCTTAATCCTAAAAATAAAAACCTCCGAGTCTTATGAGTTTTACATTTGTTTTTAATTTAAGCTTTTTGTATTAATCTAGTGTTACAGTAGATTTTAAAACCAATTAAAAATATTTGCTGTGTTACAAACATGAATTGTATTTGCTTTCGTCATAAAATGTCCACCTGTTGGATTATTTTGCACATGACCTTTCGTTATAATACAATAATTGTTATATTATGTCATCATGAGCCAATATATCACTAAGACATTTACTTTCTGCAAGCAACCAACAATATGTATACTCTGAAAAACAAAACAATGACAAAAGAGTGAAAAAAATTATCAAAATGAACAAATAAATTCAATGAACCGTATAAAATTTTTTTTATCGTGAAAAAGTTTCTTATTTCCTTTATATTTAAAATACTGATAAAAACATTAAGGGCTTATTCGAAAAAACATAACATTTAAAAAATAAACAAAAACATCAATATATAAATGGCTGTCAGGCAGAATGACACAACCACGATTAAACAAACACACGTTTACACGCATATACAACCACATATCTAAAAAAGGTCTTTTAAACATGTAGAAGGCGTTAACTGACCATACCAACATAATAAAGAGCAACACAAAACCTGGCAAACAAAATTAAAGGTCCTGTTATTAAATCGCTTAAATGCCCTGCGTGCATAAACAAATATTATAGTTTTTGTATAACATAGTTATACTTCATATATGCCATATATTATCAATCCCTGCACGGTGGCATAATAAATGGAAGTAAGAAATAAAAATAATAGCAATACTTTTACTACAAAAGGAGGAAACTAAACAACACAGCAATAAGTTGGGCAGCGGCAAGCCTTTCTAATGGATCCACAGTTTTACTTGCTAAAAACTTTTACATTTCTCTTGCCGAATTCTTTATTTTAATCAAATTCCTGTAGTGGCCGTGTCAATTGCTACGAAGAGAAGGGCGCTTCAACATATAATTTAGTTGTTGCACTCTCAACATTAGCAAAACAAAAATTTTCTGCCGCCTCTTTTATTCTTACTAGTAAAGCTCGATATTAAAATTGATATTATGCATTTTTCCATTCAGTGTCATTTTTCATTGGAGAGCTGGCACTTCTTAGCTCTTACGTAGGAGGAATTAAAACTACTGCAACTACGTCGTTAGAAACTCTTACCCCGAACTAAAGTTCTCAGACTTTTTTTAGTCGTATCCTCAGTTAGATAAATTTTATCCCCAAAATTCCCCAATAAACTATTTCAACGATCCCAATAAAACCCCACTTAAAATAATATTATCTATTATTAAGTTTTAAGTATTAACATAAGTTTTTTAGTATTGTATTTTTAAAATTTCACTATCCACTACACTACTGTAAAAATTCCAACGCATTCCGATAACTCGCTATGTAATGACTACCTTCATATCAACAAAAAAGGTATTATTTTGAGTTAATACAAAAGTATTATTTTGAGTTAATACAAAAGTTAAAATAGAAATGCATCGAATATTTTCATAAGATAATACATATTTTGAATTGAACCTTTTTTTTTCAAAATAAAAGTAATCAAATTGTTTTATTAAAATTTGGTTTTATTTTCAATTGACACTATATTGATTATCGACAAATTTCAGAAAAATGGTATAAACTCAAAAAATACTTTTTTTGCAATACTTGCACAGATTTAAAGGAAAATAGTGGAAATATATTTTGTAATGGAATTTGCTAACTATGATGTATTTGGATTTCCCAATTCTCTAAAAAGTATAACTACAAACAATTTTTTACCTCTACTGAAAATTTAAAAGTTTTAACTTAATACCTTCGTGTTGATCAAGTGCGATTGATAAACAAAAAAGAAAAGTTTTCAATCAAAATGCTCGTTGCTTAAAGCAATTTTTTATACATATTTTTAAAGTTAAACGTTTGAAGCATTTCTGAAATTGGAACTATAGTGTGACAACAAATATTATTATTTTTAAAATGTGTATTAATTTTAATAAAAAATACAAGCAGCTCTTATTCATTTTATTTCTTAGAGTAGAAACACAAACTCACGGTTGCGGATGCGGTTGTTTTTTTTTATATGAAGTATTGAAAATATAAAACGCTCAATGAATCCGCATGAAATTAAAATCTATTTTAATTTGAGTGCGATTTCTCTCAAGCTCTCAATTTAAAAGTTTTTCTCTTTCAGCATGTTGCCGCAGTATTATTGTTTTTCTAACAAAAAATGTTAATATGTTAATATTTTTTGTGAATGACTGGGAAAAGAAGAAAAAGAAAATGTAAAAATTCATTGAAAAGCAACAAAAATTTTAAAATTTTTCAATTTACAGGTTATATATAAATATATATTTAAATATATATTTTAATAAAAACGAATAAAAAAATTAGTAAACAAATAATAAACAATGACAATAAAATCTGCGTCAATTGCCGCACCCCATTTTATTTATTTTTTCTCTAACAACCGGAATCCGGCGCCGCAACCGTAAGGTTGTATTTCTCCTCTTATTTTAGTTTTCAGTGAGTTCATTGCTGAAAGAAGCGAACTCATTCTTAAATTTACGAAGAGACTTACATGTCATAATTTCTAACAATTTTTAACCATGCTAGGAAACTTGTACGCAGTAAAAAAGTGTAATTTGTTTAACAATAGTAAAGTTACAATAACCAAAAAAAAACAACAAAAAAACAACAAAAAAAAAGAAACCAAAAAAACTGTTTAAATCCCCAAAATGCAAAATTATATCCTCAAAGAATTCCTCAATCCCCAAACTGAAAATTTCATCCCCATTTTAAAAATAAAATTCCGATTAGGGATAAATCTTCTAATCTGACAACACTGCCCCGAACAAACGCATAGGCAAAGGAACTATTACGTTGCATTCTCTTGTTTATAGTATCTTTTTACTTTAAAATATTTTAAGGACAAGCAAAAAGAGAAAAAAATATTGCTTCTATCTATTTTAACTATTCACTTGCAAAAGAACGTGATCATTTCAAAGAAAAAAAGGTAAAAAAATTCGGAGGCTAAAATCATTCACAATAGAGACACTTTTAATTTACAAAAAAAAAACTGTTCACGTAAATATATTATTTTATGATAAAAATTTTGAGAAAAGAGATGAACATTTCTTGGGAAAAGATATTCACTTAAGAAATAACAAAATAATTCAAAACAAAAAGTTTGTTTAAGTTTAGACACGCTTCTCAGAGTTTAAAGATCTCAAGGCTAAAGAACTTTTATAAAATAGATAATTTTGACAACAGATTTTTTCACATCCTTTTTTTATTGTTTTTGGGTAATAACGTCTAAGGAACCACTGCCTAAATCTATTTATTTTCTAGCTCTTGATAAGGGGCTATATTTGTAATATACAAGGTCTGCTCTATATATTTCTGGCCTAATAGTGAAAATGCGAATATTTAAATTCAAAAATGGTTTTATTGTTTTTCAAAGTATTCTCCAGCATGATTTATACACTTTTGCATGCGCTCAAACCAGTTGTCGAAGCACTTTTTCCACTCCGATTGAAACACCTCTAAAACATGGTTTTTGAACATTTCAACAGCTTCTTCTGGCGACGAAAATCGTTGACTACGTATTTTTTTCTTGATGTGCGGGAACAAGAAGAAGTCATTAGGTGCCAAGTCAGGGCTGTACGGCGGATGACTCATTAATTCGACGTTTTGGCCGGTCAAAAACGCTCTGGTTTGAGCCGATGTGTGAGAGCTCGCATTGTCATGGTGAACAATGATTCGTCTTCTCTTGTTGGTTTTTCGAATTTCTCCGATGACTTCAGGCAAACAAATTGTAGTGTACCACTCAGAAGTGACCGTCCTACGTTCCTCAAGCGGAACAGTCGCCACATGACCAGTTTTGCCGAAGAAACAGGCGACCATTTGCTTCGAAGTGCTTTTTCCACGAACAACTTTCGTTGGATTTTGCTCGTCTTTGAAGACCCACACGGTCGATTGTTGTTTCGTTTCGGTCTCATACGCATAGATCCATGATTCGTCACCTGTGACGATCTTATAAACGTCTTTTGAAGCACCGCAATCGTATTTTTGCAACATTTCTTTGCACCAATCGACACGAGCCTTTTTTTGAGCGACTTTCAAATTGTGCAGGATCCAACGAGAACAAACCTTTTTTACGGCCAGGTGTTCATGCAGTATCGAATGTATGCTGGTGGAAGAAATGTCCAAGGATGTCTCTATCTCTCGGTATGTCGCATGTTGATCTTGCATTATGAGTTCACGCACGGCATCAATGTTCTCTGGCACAACAGCCGTTTTTGGACGACCTTAACGGAATTCGTTTTTGAGCGAGCTTCGGCCACGATTAAATTCATAATCCACGTCGAAAGTTGTGAAAAATGATGGCACGAAAATGTTCACGAGTTAATTCCATTTTTTTTCTATATTAATTTTTTCAAGTCACAGTTAACAACACAAATAATGGTCGTACGTCAAAACGTTTTGAGTACGATTCTGCTTAAAAATGACAAACTTTCCAATGGAAATGTCAGATTGCACTTTGCAGCACTCAGTGTTGCCAGGCCAGAAATATATATAGCAGCCCTCGTATATATTTTTTATTTACTTCTAATTATAAAATGACGGCAGCATATCATCATAATAATCCAATAATTATGACGTTGGATATGATAAAGTATTCCAAGAACATAAAACAGCTTTAAATAGGAAAAACATATATATATATATATATATATATATATATATATATACATATATTACTTCAACCACAAAATTTTACTCAAGGATCTATAAGTGTGTTGTGGTTTGTGTCATTTTTTCCACTTTGTATTTAATTCCACTTGATAACAACGCAAACAGGCTTCCATGTTTATAGATGACAGGATATAAAAAGTATTATTTTAATATAATAAAAATTTTTAATTGAATTATGTAAAAAGTTGTATAATGTAATTTGAACATAGATTTGCTGTTTGAATATCTGTTGATAAATGTATAAATAAATGTAACATAATTAAGTTTAAGCACAGACTTTAATAGAAATTATTCAAGGGAATGGAGCAAGATATAACAAATACACCAACTTAGTGGTGCGGCTATAGCAGGCAAATCAATTATTATTAATTTTAAACGTATGCACTTGTTTAGATGTTGGTATACGAATAATAAATATGAATTGTTATTTATTTTATTAGTGATGACACACTTTAGCAAACAATAGTTGGAAGTATGAATTGAAAAACGTTTCTGAAGTTAGATATTAATCATTTATATTACTTCGATTATTCAAATATTTTATAGGCAACATACACACACAGTCATCTTGGAAGAGAATCCTTTACTTTAAAACATGTTTGTTGTCCACCTTTCGCAAATCTCGCATAACGAATATTAATGCAATCTGCGTAAAAAATGAGGAACTCGTTCCTATATCTGAAAATATATATTTCAGTAAAATTTACGGCCAGTTTTGCTCTCCCTTTAAAGTACAAAACAAATAAAACCCATAACTTTTATATGAACACTGTTCGTCGAACGAAGTTTCTTATTAGTTTCCATTCTGATCCTCTCAAATAATCTACATCTAGTAAGAGTAGAAATA
This sequence comes from Gymnosoma rotundatum, assembly GCA_916610165.2. NCBI lineage: Eukaryota > Metazoa > Arthropoda > Insecta > Diptera > Tachinidae > Gymnosoma > Gymnosoma rotundatum. The sequence goes on from OU744336.1 coordinate 83,336,704, forward strand.
CTATGTATGAGTGCCTTAGGCAGTGGCATAGGTAAAGAACCACCCTCTTTTTCGTGAAGCCTCTCTAAAGCCAGATATGGTTGTAAACTGAAATGACACGTCAGAATGCACATCATCTTACTAATCTCATGCTTGCCGAATATAAAGAGAGTTTTACTTCTATCCTCGTCTGGGTCACCCCAAAGGATTTTAGTCATGACACCAATTTTTTACTGTTCCGCAAAGCAATTAAATGTAAGTTCAAACTTTTATTAGGATTTCTAAATTAGAGTAAGCAATATGTTTATTTATGGTTCAAATATGCTCAAGAAGAGATGATTGAAAATATAAATTTACTGTTCAACTACCCTTTTTTAGAAGCCGATTTATCTTTGGAACTACAATCGGCGCACAGTCATTACTTTTATTACATTATATTGGCTTTAAAAACTTACTAAGTACTAAGTGAAACTTGGCAGAAACATCTGCTATGGTCATAGGATGTCAAAGCTTTAAAATAACAAAAATCGGACCATGGAGAAAAAATTTCCCCTTAGAATAACTAATTCAACCTCGGGAAAATGCAAGTTTTTTTTAAGTTTTCAAGTCATTTTATTAAGCAATTACAACTTTTAATGTCAAGGAAGTTTAAAAACTTAAAGCTGGACTCAAAATATTCTAAAATGCCATTTATGCCCCGCTCCTCTTTGTGGGCGCTGAAATAAAATATTATTTGAAAAATTAATGTAATTATTAAATGAAATGCATTACACACGCCTCAAACCCATAGAAATTAATTTATATTGGCAGGGGGAGGTATCTCTCTAATTCCAATTTTTCCTGTGAAAAAAAATTTTATTTTCATTTTTTTCTAATTTATTTATTTTTAATGTTTCCAATGCATTATCAGCCCCCAATAAAAATACTATTAAAACATATTTTTGTAATTTGTTATTTTATAGTTCTTTATTTATCTTTAAATAATTAATTTATTCGTAACATAACTCATTGATGATTGTACCGGTAAATTTTATTTAAAATTGTTACAATTAATTTATTTAAACGAACTTCTCTTTTCGAAAGAACTCTTCCGAATCTAAATCCTCTTCATCATTAAATACAGCCGGAAGTATTAAAGAAAGCTAATAACTTCTTTTTGTGTGGGTCATATACTAGTAAATAGTGGGTTAGGCCCAAAAACGAGCAACGTTTCTTTTCACAGTATAAAAGAGTTGATCGTAAATTCTATAGTGATATATAACATTTTTGAAGAAAAATTTAACAAAAAAAATCCTTTTTTTAATTTAGAACGAAATTTCTTTTATCATAAAAATATCAAATAAAATTTTTTTAAAAATTAATAATAATATAACCTTTCACAGTAAAAAAATCAATACAAAATCTTTATTCGTTTATTCGCCACAAAAAATAATAACCTCTTAAAATCGGATAAAGTCAATAAAAACGTATGTACGATAATTTACCTAACTTTCCTGATTTTAACAGTATCACAGTTTACAGTTATAGATAGTAGAGAATGAATAATATGGTCAATGCGTTTTAAGCTTTCATTTGTTAGTGCTAAATCACAGGTTCTCAACCATTTTTGTCCTATCGCCCCCTTTGATAATCGTTTGCTTTTTAAAGCACCACAATTTTTTTACATACAAATCTTGAGCAGGTATTAACAACTGATTAAATAAGAATTAAATTTTATTTATTTTAAGAATATTTTTATTATTAAGCTGCGATTTTAATAAAACAGAACGTAAATCACTTAGTTGAGTAACGTATCATAGAACCCATTTCTGTTTCCGATCTACTTTCAACTAAAAAGGAAAGGTGGAATGCTATTAGAAATCGTTGAACAAGCGACCAAATCCTGGATAAAGTACCTCAAACAAACAACTCCTTTTTGACACCCTGCACGCACCAAAGTGTGAAGCAGCTATTTGTTGAAATCTTTATCTTTTAATTGTAAGTTTTTTTTTTTAATATATTTTTTATTCTTTTATTTTCGATATTTCGCCACACCGTTGAGTGGCATCTTTAGGAAACAGGAAATAAAATTATTAATAATACATCTTTTCAAACATAAAAATTAAATTAAAAATAAAAGAATTAAAAAATTTTTTTTATTTAAAAAAAAAACTGACCTAGTGCTTGAACGAATTAAAGAAACAATTAATTATAAAGGTCAAATAAACTTTAATATTTTGAAATCTTTATCATTAGCATCGCTAAGCAAACTAAATAATCTGTCACTTTATCATTTTTATTAACTGCTCTGATAACATATTGCAGTGATATATAAAAAATATTATTAAAATAAAAACTTTTTTAGCGTATTTAATATGGTTTACCTTCTGTATCCGTTTCCAACTATGGAGCAACTATGATTCTTAACATATTTTCGTATCATCTCAAAGCATAATTCGTTGGTGAAAAGGATTGAGAAAGATTCTTCAATCTTCATCGATTCACCTCGTCGGTTTGTCTTTGCACATTACTATTGCTGAAAGGAATTTGTAGGGTATTCGATAAACCCATGTTAAATAGAATTAACACCTATAATGCTGCCTCTTCGCTTTTGTTTCCGAAAATAAAACAAAAAAATTTTCCGAAAATTAAAACATTTTCGAGAAGTTGGAACGATGGGATGAAAAGAGGTAGTTTTCGCGAATCTAATGCACATGCCACAGTAATTGAAATTATTAAGTATTAAAGTTTAGTTTGCAAGTTAAAAAAAAACATACAAACACATTTTGTATAGACTGTCACTGAGTGTATATGTATGACGTCTAATTATATCTACACACATGTCGCTCTTTAACTGATTATAGATAAAAATTAATCAATTGGAAACCCGTTTCCACAAACACATCGTTCATCCTTCTCCACCTCGACGTTAAATAAAACACAGCATTGTTTAGAATGAATACACATATTTTCAACTAAAGTAAATTTAATTATTTATTGATTAAAAATCAATACATAAAAAATCTGTAAAACTTCAGCGCTATTTTTTTTAAAACACGTGTACATAAATATTGAAATTTGCTTGTTTTTTTTTCAAATATTTTTAAGCTTGAACAAATTTTTGCTCTTTAGACTTATAAATAAACATAAGTATAATTTGCTATGAATAGATGTTGTAGTCCTTGCACCTACATCTTTCACTAAGTTTTAATGCCAATAATTTATTTTTTTCACTGGTACTGTCTCTTCGTAAAATATATTTTTTATCAAATGGGAAGAAAACATAAATTTACTTATCCTTTCGTAGAACGGGCTTATGCGAGGGGACAAATGCAAATAGCAAAATATAAAATATTTATTAAATGTAAATTACATTTTTACATGTTTTATTGGCGCCGACAAGAAATGTAATTAAATTGAAGCTTGTCCTGTTGCAGTAGACAGGGAGTAGAAGTAGATGCCTGTATTTTATTTTCAAATAAATGTTCCTAAAACAGCTATTTTAAACATAATAGAATTTATTGTTTCTTTGAGGATTTACGAAATATATGTACACTATGTTTTTCTAACAGTGCTATTCAATTACTTTGTGATTGCGAAATTCATTCTTAAAATACATTCTTAAAAATAATGGTCTCTAAAAATGTCAATCTTAGGATCGAATTTACAATTTATAAGGATTGCAGAAAATTAATATTAAGGATTTTTTTGTGAAAATAAAAATATTTTCAAATCAATTAGTTTGATTTATTTTAAAAACGAATAACCTTGATGAGGAAGTGTTTTTGTTTTATCGTCGCTGTATGGCGCCAATTTTATCCAACAAATTTAGAAAATAAATCAAAATTGTTGTTCTGAAATTAATTGTTGTAAAGAAAAAACAACAAATCACCTTTATTTTCACAAAAAATACTTAATATTAATTTTCTGCAATCCTGTTGGATGAAATTGGTTTTATCGTTTTTCGTAGAACTATATATTCCTTTAGTGCGTAAAAAACAAAAGCAGTCGTGCAATTCTTTACAAAACCTTAAACTAATAGCAACATCTTAATAAAATAAGATCGTCAACAATAATATGTTATTTTTAAAGCCAATCTTAAAGGCCTGTTTTTGACAGTTAATAACTTTAGAAAAAGCGTAAAAAGCCTTCTTTTAACAAGTCTTTGATTAGTGTTAAATGGAGACAACATTTTCAGCAGTTAAAACGGCAGTCTATTCATGTATTTATTTTACTTTCTTGCTTAATTCAAGTACACACAACATATTGTTCTTCTTTTTATTAAAAACAATACAAAATAATAATTTGCCTTTTAATATCCCACAAAAACTTCCTTATTAAAAATTTTAATGAACTTGAACTCAACTTATAAAGATGTCTCTTTCATGAATTGGTTCATACTCCAATTATTTAGTCATACGAGTACATGCGGGAAACAAAAACTCGGAACAAATACATACTGGCAGAATGAAATTAACTTTTGTCCATAACAATGAAATTTAATTTGTATATAATTTTACTCAAGCAGACGTTTACAAAATAAAAAGAAAATTTTTTGTATAAATAAACTTTATTATTGAACACTTAAAAGGTGTGGTCAGATTAGTCAAATATTTGACCAAAGAAGCGTAATCCCTATTTCAACAAATGTTTTTTTTTTTTAATATTTTCTGATACGTCTTCTTACGAATGACGATTTATATAATATAATAAATGTGATATCTTACCTTTTATATTAATTAATAAGTATAAAAGAAGCTCACACACTTTGTTCCATAATTTAGTGGTTACTTCCTTTTTGGCAAATATTTGACTAATATGACCTTACCTTAAGTAAAATACAAACACTAAAAAATACTTTATTATCTTATTTATGAACTGACTGTATTTTTATGAACATATTTGCAGAGATTGAAGCTGTTGAAGCGTGTAAATGGCTTAGAGCTGCAGGCTTTCCACAGTATGCACAAATGTATGAAGGTAAGTGGAAGTAAACAATTAAATTTAAATGACATAAAAAATGTATTAAAGCAAAATAATTGCTTTTTAGTTACAATTGTGCTGTATAGTTTTAGAAGGATTCATTCCTTTGGAAATATCCTAGCAACTTTTACGCATATCTGATATATTTTTTTAAGTACCTAATTATCAGACTTTGTATTTCTAAAGCATTATGAAGGATTCCAATACATAATGGAAAACGAAGAAATTTGAAAATAAAATAAAGTTTCAATAAAACGATTTTAAAGTAATAAGAATTATTTTTTAATTATCTTAATCGACAGCAGTATCAGCAGTAAATGTCGGGTAAATTTTCTACAACGAATAATTCACAAGCCAATAACGAAAAAAAAGACAACGGATTTGGAAATTGAAGCAGATATCAAAGTACAATTTAGATTCAGACAAAAAACTTTTTTGGCTAATGAAACGCTGAAATATTGAAAATAAAAATATTAATCGAAAGTTTTATGTGTCTGCACTCATTTATTAAATATAACGGGCTATGGGTTATGCTGCTCATGAAGACAAAATATCACAAAAAACAATTTGTGTGTGATAATTGAAAAAAAGTCATAACAATAACTACACATTTCGCACTTAAAAAATAACTGCACAAACCTTTTGTTTTGCTTAAAAAATTCACAATTATTATTTTTATTATTACACAACAGCAGCATCGGAAACCAACAGCAAAATTTTACAATTTTATAATTGATGACCAACATACTTTTACAATGACTGAATGGCAGGTCCAACTGTCTACTGTCGTTTAACTTAAAGTATATATTTTTCTTTTTTTTTTTGCTTTAAAATATTTTCAATGTTTAATTCAGCTGTTGGATTTCATTTTTATTGTTTTCTTGGGAAATACATTGTCAAAAAAAGGAGTTTTATGATGCTTTTTTTGCAATGCTTCTTTTTTCGGCTGTCATTTAACTTGGACAGTCCGCTGGACTTTCACTTTCATTCGTCAAAATCATTTGTCTCAATTCTTCAAGTTACGATGTGAAACACAAAATTTAACAATTATTTAACAGAAAAAAAATCATCACAAAAACTTAATTTTAATGAACTTTTTCTTGAAAACTTTTGTTGTCTTCACCTTAAATGAGAAGAGTGTATAAAATTTGTCAATGTGCTTTGATTCATAATTTATATGCTGGAAGCTTATACCTGTTTATGAAAATTGCAAATGGTTTACGGATATTCATATCTTCTGTTTAATATTGAAAATTAACTAAAAAGGATTAAGATTCACATATTAAAGGTTTTACTTTTTTCTGATTGAAATTTTCATTTAAATAGAAAACATCATTTTTTCTTTTTAATTAAATACTTCATTGTTTTAATTGTTTAGTTAGATAATTTTGTCCAAGTTTACACTATGCAATTTTTTTTTTAATTTATCTTTATAAGTTGCAGCTATATATACATAAACATCCCCTCAAAACTGAAGCCATGCTATATGGCTTACGAGGGGCACTTTAATTAATTTTATACTTTATATAATTAAGTATACTATAACAGTACCATTTCACTTGACATTAAAGCAGACATAAACATTTGTCTTAATTGGGTTAACAGAAAATAACTTGTCGATGGGGCACCTTTCTATTTCTTAATTTGAATTCACTCTTTGTCGCTTAGTGGCCATAATAATATTACTTTAAAACAAAACTTTTTTTGAATTCCTTAAGTGTATGATATTCCTCAAGGAATCAAAAACGCGCAAAAAAGATAAATTTTTGTCCAATATAACTTTGAAAAATCATAAAAAATTCTACAATTTTATATGCTACAATTTTATATGCTACAATTTTATATGCTACAATTTTATATGCTACAATTTTATATGCTACAATTTTATATGCTTATTTTACCAAACCGGCGGCTTTCGGCCGAACGCTAATATTTGTCTATATAAGATAAACTTAACTAAAAAGTTTAATGTCAACTTAATGGAAAAACAAGTAAGAATGCTATATTCGGCCATAACGAATCTTATGTACCTTTCACTATCTAGAAATCTAGTTTAGTGACAGACAATTAAAAAATAAGAAAAAACAAATAAGTACTACAATAAATAATTTTACAGAAAAATGCCATCGGCTCTTAATGGGTTAAGCATTTAAAAAAAATTGTATTTCTTTAAAGATCAAAATATAATGTTACGTTCAATTCCTTGACAATCACAACAATTCTCATTTGATTACCTTCTTACAAAATCCAATGAAAATAATAAAACTCAGTATTATAGTGCAAAAGAAGCTTAAACAACACAGATATTACGATTATGCATATGCAGTTATAATGGTCGATATTTTTCTTAATACTGTTATACCACTCGCGACTGCTCTCTACTATTTATAAGCGAGTTAAAACGTCTATATTCTTTTAATATGGAAAGGTTTAACAGCTTGTTCTAGTTGTTTCTCTTTTACTGATATTTATGTGCTTGCTGGTGTTAGCCAATAAAAATTCTAAAGCAACAGCTATACACAAATTACGGGCTGGTTTGTCAAATATTTTTATGTGTACGGATAGCACACGGGTGTATTGAGGTATTAAAACTACATTCGTAACTATATAAAATCGTTCTTAAGAAGAGAGGCCATTATTACATGTTTCTTTCTAAAAACGTCATTCAAAATATAACTATAAAAAACGTACAAAGGAATAAATATTCGAAACATGTGCAATATACATACGTATTCCTTATTTTTAATTTGACTTTTATTCTCTTGTTAAGGAAAAAAAGCAAAAAGAATAAAATTGCTTTTAATTAAAAAAAAAAAACCTAGTTAATTATTTTTTTGTTGACCAAAAACTCAAAACAATGCCAAGCCAATGGTGTGAACGTGTTTTTTTTTAATTTCTACTAATTTCAAGTCACGCATTTGCTTACATATGTTTTTTATAAACTTAATTGTTAGTTTTAAAATATGGCGTAGAATTTTTAAAAATTTTTTCGCCCATTTTATAAAAACATTTTTTATAAAAAAAAAAACTAATAAGTAATTAAAATCATTTTACTAAAGAGAAATTCTCGCTGCCTTAAAACGTATATTTATCCTTTTCTTTCTTTTAATGTGTGGTCAAATGCGAAGAATATTTTAAGGTTTTAAGCAAACGAATAATATTTAATATAAAAATATATTAAGAAATAAAAATTATTTTCACAATTTCGTGTTAATTTTTTTAAGAAAACAGCAAAATTAGCAAAATGTAAAGCAGCATTTACTGAATCGCTAAATACTCAATACTGAAGAGTAGTTCAAAAAATTTTCAGTGTTGTTATTTTATCAAATACAGCCCTGTTAAAAAAAAAGAACTCCACCTGTGTGTAAAAATAAGTTAGCGTACAAATCTTAACTACTTGTCAAACTAAAATTCTCGATAAACCAGAAAAGAAAAACCAGGAAAGTTTTATAACTTGAAATCGTGTTTTTTAATTCACTTTTAAAAAGTAGATAGAAATTATAATATTTTGTAGAAAGTAACACAAAACTCACGCATTAAAAAAAAGAAAACAAAAAGCACACTTTTTCAGTTGGATTCTTTTTTATTTCACCGCGGTGTCCTTTACGTTCCTAAAAAAGTCTAACTTGATTCTAATATTTTGCGTGTAGTCACTTTTTTACACTAGGAAATATAAAAAACTTCTTTTAACCAACTTGAAATTATTTTTAAATCCATCATTAAAAACTAAATAACTTTGATAAATTTAATATTTCGTGAAACTTTGATAGCGAAACTTGACAAAGAAATATGAAAAGTTCAGATGAAAAATCATATATCTCATTTTTGAGAACACTACACTTCAAACAGTTTAGTGCTTTAAATAAATGTATTTTTTATTGAAATAGGTTTTTATTTATTTCATTTTTCTGGCAATAAAACTGTTTCTTATTCTACAGCATTTAAAACAAAAATACCATGTCGTTTTCAATTCCGCATTTTTAGTACTTTTAGATGAATAATTGCCGAATTTTCAAGTGCTGATTCGCCTATAGTTACCTACTAATTTTAAATGTGTTCAGTTTCTTTTTTATGGTCAAACCGTAGGACTGTAATAACAACTTTTTAGCCTTTTAGGCTTAATTCATCATGTCTTATTGAAGTTTTAATGTTGATGTTACAATTAAATTTAAGGAGTGATATGTAGAGGGGTTCTGTAAATATTGGATATTTTCAATATCGTCCGTTTGTATCGAGATAGGAGAAATAACAGCTAAACCCTATTAAAATATTCGCTACATTTATACGTTTTTATTGCTTTAGTTTTGTAAAACGATACTGCGAATGTTTGAACGCCTACTAAAAGGGCTTATTTGTTTAATTCTAAAACAGTTTTAAAAAATGTTTTAGTTTAAGGCCTGTATAAAAACAAAGTGATCGATACTTATGTAAGACTCTCCACTCTACATTCTTTACATTCTTATATAATTTAAGTGAAATTGATATGCAGATCAACATCAACATTACCACCACCTTCTAAGTGAACTGCCATGATAAAAATTCAAAAAACATTTTTAAAACCAAAATCAAATACACAATCCTTTTTGTTTGCTTTCTATGCTGTTTTTCTGGAGAAAAACGAGTACCCTGTTTTGTTAACGAAACATGCACTCAATATCAACAAAGATCTTACAAAAGAAGAAATAAAAAATAAACTTCTTAAATTTCTTAGAAGAATTGAATAAAGCCCACCAAAACGGTGTAGATTTTTGTGGCATGTGCGCAAAAGCGTGTTTAATTTTTATTTCGTACAAGAAAAAAAAATAAATCTTAAAGTTTAAAGACCTCTTAAAAATAAAAAATAAAGAAGGGGTTAAAAGGACGATTATGTAAGGAACAGAATCTTAATTGTTAAGAAGTTTTAATAATATACAACAACGACAAAAATCGCCTTAAATATTTTTTACTTATTTTGCTGCCTTTGAAAGGAGTGTCATTTGACATCAAAAGATATTGTTAAATTAAATAAAAAAAAAACATTGTATTTAGGTTTGCACAAGAACATGATCCAAAAATCGTTTTTCGTTGATGATAGTGGTGCCCTCAAAAATGTTATTGTGATATGACGATCAACTCCGTCTATAACAATTTTATGCCTGAAGTCGTTATAGATTGATTAAATGCGGCAAATGGCAGACACACAAACGCCAACATTAGATTAAGGCTGAAAGAAATACACAAATAACTTTTTATTTTCTCTTAAACCCTGTTTCAAACTGCCATGAAATATTGGCAATAATTTCAATACGTGCACAGAGATTAAGAGTTCTTTGACTCCAAAAAAATAAGTTTTATAATATTGGTTTCTTTGTATTAGTATTAAAAGTCAGTCAGAACATAACTAAAAGAGCAAAAAAGAATTTTATTCTTAAAAGTGAATCTGTATTTAAAGAATTAAAAATTATTTTTTATCTTAAATTTAAAAATTGGCTTTTTCAAGTTTAAAAGAAATTAAAAGTTTTTTCTTGCATGTTTCTTCCTTAACACACTGCTACCAAATGAACATCATTTTCGTGCGACTACACTTCTTTTATTAAAAGTTAACGGCCATAAATAATATTTTTTTTTATTTTTTTTTTTTTTTTTTTTTGTAATAACAACCTTTTGAATTAGCAAGTTAGTAATATTTACACTAAAAGAAAATAGGCCTAAATGAAAAACAACGTTTTAATGTTTTTTATCTTTTTCACGAGAATATTGCGCAAGAACATAAAGTCTCTTTTAAGCAAGTACTCCTTAAAATTTTCGCTCGGTTAAAATTGTGCTACAGTGACGCAATCATTATCTATTTATGAGTTTAATTAACCCATAAAAGAGTGAGACTTCCAAACTTGTGAAGGTGAAACAGTAACAGACATGACGGATTTCAAAAGGTTTTGTAGTCTCTTAACGCCAGAGGTGCTTCTACATCGTTGTAAAAGTAAATGTAAAGTACAATATCAGGGTTGTTAAAAATGAAACATTCTATATCGTTAATATGCATCACCTGTCTTTTCTACTCGATTTTTTTAAGAAGAACACAAAATCAATTAGTAGGTAATATTGCCCGTTTCGTTAATGTAAAGATGATATAGAAATATAATGGTTGGTTGGCTACCGACAAGACAAACAAGACAAATCAGTCTAGTTGTTAGAAATGGTACGTCATAATGAAGAGGGAATTAGATAGAGCTGCAAAACTATCGATGGCACTATCGATAGTATCGATTGTTTTGTTTTAAGCAGACTATCGATATTTTTTTTCGATAGTGATACTATCGACAAAAAAAGGCTACTAAAAATAAAGTCAATAAAAACGGTATAACGAAGACATTGAAATGCAAAATGAACCATCCAAAGTTCGCCACCTGTAAACCTTTTATAATAATGGTTATCATTACATATGTACTTATGTATATAAAGTGAAAATCTATTAATTATTTGTTGTAGATTCTCACAATAAGCTAGCTAACGTAGTTTATTATTATTATTTTTTTTTTTTTTTTTGTTCTGACGCCTTACATACGTAAATAATCAAATGTGATCTACTTTTTAAATAACTTCAAAATAAAATTCAAATTCGACTGTGGTTTTTTTTGGTGTTTGTGCCTGCAGAACTCAGTCATTTCTAAAACGATTTTGAAAATTTTTGGTAGTATGATTGAATATGCTTACAGATTGATTCCCTTTTAAAAACAGTTCATAGTCTTAAAAATTAAAGGGTATCCCCATACAACATACATACTTTTTACTAGTATTATGAACTGTAAAGCGAACTTCAGTAAAATTTTAAATGACTGCGTATTACTATAGCTCCCAATAACAAGAAATAATACAAAAATAAGTCTAAAAATTAAAGGGTGCCCCCATAATATATGTAAATTTACTTATATGGGCCTCTCTTTTGAACCGTTATAGACAAACGATTGAAAATGGGACAGACTGTCGATTACTAAATTAAAGGGTGCGCCAATAGTTAATTTATTTTGATATATATGGCCATACTTTTGAGCAGTTGTAGACAGACGCTTGAAATTTACAACGAGCCTGTATTGCTAAGTCTGATATAAGAGCAAGTATTAAATTTGGATTTGGAAGTTAAAGGGTGTCCCAATAGTTGATGTAATTTCAAATATGTGGCCGAGCTTTCGAACCGTTATAGACAGAACGCTGAAACTTAAAGGGACTTGTATTGCTAAGCCAGCTATATCAACGAGCTTATAATTTGAATTTAGAAATTAAAGGGCGTCCCATAATTGATTTAGATTTACTTAAATGGGCCTATCTTTTGAACACATATAGACAAACGCTTGCAAATTGGACAGAATGTCGTTTGCTATGGCAGTTATAGTAAAAAGTATTAATATTTAAAATTATAAATTAAAGGGTGCCCGAATAAATAAATAAATAAATACCTTTAGAACCTGTATTACTAACTCCGCTATTACAACAAATTTAGATTTAGACATTAGGACGGTCGATGTAATTTGGTGTAATTGGCCGAACTTTTAAACCGTAATATACAAACAGCTGAAATTTACAAGGGACCTGTATTGCTAAATCCGCTATAACAAGAAGCTTATAATTTGAATTTAGAAATAAAACAGTGTTCCCAAAATTAATGTAATTTAACCTATATGCCCGTGCTTTTTAACCGTTATATAAAAACACCTGAATTATATACAGAATGTAAACTACTTCGTCTGATATAATAAGAAGTATAAAAATTTTAAATTATAAATTAAAGGGTTTTACAATAGTTGATATAATCTGATGTATATGGTCAAACTGTAGAACCGTTATAGAAAGTCGGTTGAAATTTACACAGAACCTGATTACTAAATCTACTACAACAGTAAGTATATAATATAAAATTAAAGGGTGCCCGTACAGTTGCTGTAATTTGATGTATACTGCCATTTGAACAAGTATAAAATTTGAGAATATAAATGTATTCCAGTAGTTAATGTAATCTAATTTTTGTGGCCACTCTCTTGAACCGTTATAGCCGACAGATGAAATCTGTTTTGAAGTCCGTTTTTTTCTTTTTAGTTAACTACAGTAGTTGAAAGAATTTTTATATCCTTTACCACAAAAAGTGAAAGTCCCATAAATTATATATATATATATATTCTGACTTCTTATGCATAGCGGAGTCGATTGAGCGATGTCCGTCTGTCTGTCTGTCCGACCGTTTGAGTGTTTTGATTTCACAAAAAAAACTGTCAATCGGTCAGATATAGTGTCGAAAGATGTGCTATTGGAAATCAACATGATCGGTCCATGTCCTTCGAAGCAGCAGGCAAAATACCACTCCTACCTCTAATTTTTTCATATCATTTGAAACAATAAAGTAACTCCAATCGAAAAAAATACATATATAGGGCGAAAGAGAATTAAAAAACATCTAGTTCAATCTATCTAATCTAATTCAATTAGATTCAACCAGACCCGGCTCCAAAGCAATTATTCAAGATTATACAATTTGTTGTGCGTGTAACTAAGGAAGTTTTAAAATATAACGGGTATATATATTGCGACATCATCTGCGAACCAAGTTATCTCTTACTGCTTTCAATAATATCATATATTTTGATATATGCAAAAATCCGATCGTCTTGTTCGAAAATAACTTCATCTTTTTTTCTGCGCGCTATTACGTGTAGGAGCGAAGGTTTTTAAAGTTCTTGCGATTTATCAACGAGCAAGTATTAATTTTTTTACTCAAAAAGTCGAGTAGAATTTTAATGTCCAAAATTAAAGGAATATTTACGTTAAATTGCATCAACGTTTAATCAGTACAGCTGCTGGAAATAGTTAAAACTTTTACTGATTACATTACAAAAATTGTTTATACCGGTAAATCGAAGCTTACTAAATGGAAACTATATCGGTTGTATCCAAAAATTAATATTAATATAAATTAAAGCACTAATGTTAATATATCTTAAATTCTTATTTACAGATAATTCGAAGCATACAGATTATACACGGGGCCTTGTAAAAATAATTCATACTTAATATATGTTAGCGAAGAATACTTTAAATAAATGATGCATAAATGTTTTACACGAGTATACATATGTACTAGCTTAGTGTACCCGGCGTTACCTAGGTATCTATATTTTAAATATCTTTAGAATCTGATTGTTTTAAGATCGGTCACGATTCATAGAACTGCGTATTTGTCCTCTCCACCACTATTCCCGTTTATTTTTTTCAATATACAGAATTATAGAATATTCTACATTTTACATAAATATCTAACTTTGTTTAAAATTTTATTTTAATCGGTGCGGACGTACATGCCCTTTTTTACCCTTTTTATCTCTTCTAAGTCCTAGCTCTGGAAACAGATATAGATGATGACCTATCTATGTTTCGAGTTTCGTTAAAATTTATTAGCCGAGATTTTATTAAAATTGATGCATATGCATAAAAACTCCCACTGCCCCTTTTTATCTCCTCCTGGTCCGTTATATAAAACTTTATTTTACAAAAAGGACAAATATCTACCCGTGTTTTAAATTTCATTAAAATCGGTTCGGGAGCTTAGCCGTGATTGACCTACGCACAAACACACAAACTTACAAAGAAATTGACAATATGTATAAGATTATTTTTTGCTGTGTACAGTTACTTAATCACTTAGTTTTTCTTATTTCTTGAAGTACATCTTCTCATCTTTGCTAAAAACTGTTTTTAAACCTGAGTTTACAATTTCGAACGTTCATTATTGGGCATGTTTCTGGTACTGACCTTGAAATACGATGGTATTAAAAACATAAAGTTTCTGGTTGTGCTCTGTATTGAAATCAACAACCAAAACTGTTCAGATATGATTTTTTTTTTTTTTTGTTTATTAAACTCTTATACATTTGAATGCACTTATTGTTGCCAAACCTTAAAAAAGGGTGTTTTAAGTTTCTTGCTTTTATTTTAGTTAAATATATCATTTCCATTTCTTTTAATGCAGTTTTTTTCTAAAGATCCTTTCAGCTTTTCTTAGTTTCCTGCAAGATCGCATTTTTATGCATTTTGTGTTTGTATTTACTTGTGTTTTTTTAATATAAACTTCAAATGATTAATATCTATTTTAATGAGATTCTTGTAAATTGCATACGACGTTTCTGTATTTACGCTTAGCAGAAATATATATTTTCTTTTCTTCAATTTAATCCTTTAAAATATGTTTAAATAAATGCCGTAGGTGTTTGTCTGGCCATATATCACATCAAGTCTTTATGGCGAAAGAATAAGCTAAGGAAAAGTAATCATCAGTTAATTTGTGAAATATCTCTGACATATAACATGTTGTTATAGAATTTTTAAACTGTACACATCATCAAAGGAAGCAAATTAATAAACTGTAAGAACTTATAGAAATTTGAGACAATGCAATATTGTATTTTTCAACTTTTAAACCATTTTTAAACCGACTATAGCTTCTTTTAAAATTTTCAAACAGACTTTTGTCAAAGATTTTTTTTAAGAAAACATAAATATTTTATTATAATATTTAATAACTGCAATTCGAGTTACGTTCAAACTGTATATTTTACTTTTTTTAATATTGCAATATGTTTTTAATTAACTCCTTTCTCTTGCAATTCTCACAAGACGCACGCATACTTTCTTCAACAGTTATGTAACTCCTTTTAACCTCATGATGACGTTTCTTATCTGTTCTGCCATAATGAGAGATCATATTTCATTTGGCGGCTTAAATAAAAGTTGTCATCAAAGCTAAGTCTTTTGCGTTTTTTGCTTGTCATAAGGAAGTAAAACAATTTAAAAAAGTTGTAACTATTAACTTGATTAATAAAAGAAATTTTATTTGTTTCGGTATTGTATAGCATTAAGCAGATAAGAATTTAACAAATTTTCCAATTCAAAATGGCTTTAATGTATCCGATTCATGAATAGAAAGGTTTGACGAGGTGGTCTTTTTTGTATTTATAGGAGATCAAGTAACAGGTATTATCTTGTAGAAATAAGCAAAATAAAAACATATTTATTACAAATGACTGCTTATTTCTTATACGAGTAAAATGTGTAAGAAATTACTAGAAATCGTTGTTGCGTATAGAAAGTTTTGTATCATAAATTGTTTTTGTTTACAATTCCTTAGCCAATATATATCCCTCTAAAACATGATTTGCTAATAAATCTCTTTTTAACTGACTTTTATGTTAAGGAACTGACTAATAACAAACAAAGCTTTGTAAGCTCATACTTAAGTAATTCCATAAAGCAGAAAATGTACCTTTGTTGAACTAATTTTATTGAAACGATTTGATAAATTTTATTTAGGAGTCGTAACAATTATCAGCAGTGTTAAAAAATACTATTTTTTCCTGCTCGAAATTAATACAGCTCCTTTTTAATTTGAACCGTATGTCTACAACTCTTCACTAGTTTGGCAATATACATCATATTTCATCAACTATAGGGGCACCCTTTAATTTTCAAATTTATTGCGTTGAAAAAAGGTGTCATCTAGTTCATGTGTGCTAAGATCAAGGTAGGTGTTATCTCTTGATGGCCGATAAAAGGAACTTAGAAATTCAAGGAGGCTAAAATGATGGAAGAAGTTCTTAAAAAAGAGGGCACATAAAATATCATGCGAACTTAGTGGAATCTCGGATACAGTGATAAAATGAACTCGGAAGGGAACTTGCATTTTTCCGCAATACTATTAAATCACTGCTCAAAAATTGGTTATTTCCATCTGGTTCCAATATTAGAGATAAAATCAGACCCCAAACAGAGTGATAGTTATGAATCGATATCTGATTTAACTCCTTTTGAGAAATTATGGGTATATTTTGTTCTTTCGCAATTAAATCATAAAATACCTGAGGGGAGTGTCCGTCTGGACTCCCATTTTGGATCTAGAGCTTCTTATTGATATTTCAGGGTTTTCTGTTTAGTGGTATGAATAAGAAATACCCAACAGTTAGCAGCATTGACTTTGAAAAGTTAATATCTTTAAGATAATGCAAATAGGGTTTAACCATAATCTTTGTAGAATTGCACAAAGCATTCTTAACAACTGCACATTTAGCGTAAAAATTGAGAAAGGCCGTTCTTCTGATAGAAGTTTTACAGTAGGCGCGTACCTACTATGACCACTCGTGAGAAACCTTCTGTCTGCTTGTATATGAGTATGAAATCCTCGTAGCGTCGTCTGAACCAATGGCTATAACCGGTAGCAATTGCATTAACGACTATCTTTCAGTTTTATATAGACGATGAAGACTTTGTCTAAATACAAACACGAGTGATACTGTAATGACTAAGGAAAATTCAGGTATCTTTATCACAATTGTAGATCGTATATACTAAGCACTAGGATTGGTAGTGACATCACTAAACATCTTTGTGTAATATTTTACCTCAATTAGGAATTTAACGAACCAATTTTAAAGAAGATTATACTAAGAATAAAATAAGTCCTGAATTTTTAGTAAATATACGCACAAAAATAAGACTGCTAAAAATTCCGTGACCAAACAATTGCCAGAACATTAATTTTTGTTGCAGTGTACGACAACATACTATTAATGTTGCCAGGAAGTTTTTTTTAATTTAAATTCTTAGTTCGGTACTAAAAAATTTCTTATCATTAATAAATTAAAAATCATTTAAAAGTTATTATTAACACGTCAAGATTTCATATAATTAGTTCTATAAAAATAAAAGTGATAGTCTTCTAATATGATAAATATAACATTAAATCTAAGTTAAACTGCTTAATTTATTATTCAATATCTTACAGAAGTATTATTCTTTGATCATTATTTTCTTTATTACGTTTAATTTAAAAGAAAATAAAACAATTTCCCTTTATTGCTTTTAAACGCTTAATTAAAGATCTTCATTGTTTAACATTAAAACATTTTAAGAAGAAAATAAAATTTCATAATGATTATTCCAACACTTATCAAGTTCATTGCCTCCCAGAGACGTCACAGTTTGAATTGTTCTACTTTAAATGAGAAGTACTTTATATTAATTTTTATTTATTTTTCTTTATTTTAAATACTCCTGGGATCTTGCCAAAGCAAATAGTGTTAATTTTTTTTTAACCTATTAAAACAAAAACAATATAAATACAATTTTTGTAAAAAACATATACAAAATGTATACAACGGAGTAAAATTTTCTTGTAAGTAGTCGGACTAACTAAGTGCACTGCATAAATCTGTCCCAGCTAAACATATATACGTACATAAACATGTGCATATATACATAAATGTATGTATATAATAAAATATGTCTGCGGAACAATCTGGCTAATAAAAGTTCAATAATCTCATTACACAAAAAACAACAAAAAAGTGTTAAGAAAATTTAAACCTGAGTATACATACGTTTGTACATATATTTACATTTACAATATCAACAAGATTTAAATGAGAGTGTGAATAAACGTATATTTGTTGTCTGAAGACGAAAATATGTACAATCATCCCATATGTCTAGATTTATTTACAAGGTGCCAACATATTTTTGATACTACACTATTATTTTCAAATGATTATATTTTTGCTAATATATAAACTCACATTTATTTGTTTGTGTAAGATAGTCAACACAGTTACTGTGACTCAAAGTAAAATGTGTCATCCATACAAACTACTGCATTATTGATAATTTTGAAGGCGATTTTTGTCAAGAACATAAGGCGTTTTATATACATCTTGGTGGAAAACAGTCTGTAGCAGAACTTTAAAATACTGTTTGTTTATTGGTTTATGAATTGTTTTAGAATACAATTGCCTACTTTTCCACACCAAGATAATTCAATAAAATATACAGAGGAACTTCACTTTGTTAACATGTCTTATTGGAATAAATCAATCTCATATAATATATATTTAAAACTCAATAAAAATAGTAATTTTTTATTTAATGTGTTTCCCAAATATTCTGTTGAACCCGTTCGAATAACAGGTCAAAGCAGTTTTCCGATGCAGTAATGACTTTTCTATTTGAAATAATTATTTTGATGGTAAACATTTTTCTATTCCAATAAGAAGAGTATTTCTGTACTTTGAGAGCCACCCAATGCAAATGTCACCCAAAAATTAAAGAGGCCTGGACAAAACTTAACAAACTAAAAAAAAACAAAACGATAACAAATTGTAGCTACTTGAAATATAAAGTCGTATCAAGCCATGTTTTTAACAAAAACTTAATAAGAGGTTCACACGAGTGAAAAAACCAAACAAGGTTTTTTTGACATTAAAATGGCTAATGGTTTTTAGTGTCAAGACGTATAGAAAAGATTGCTTAGTCTCTGCCCAAGCCAGTCGCCCATAATTTGTTATGTCTAAACATAAAAGTGGTGCTGTCGAAGTTTGCCAAGTTTGTCGTTTTTTCGTTTCAAATAGTTTATTGTCCTTAAAAATCAGTTTAATTGGTTAAACCGCTAAATAATTTTATCTATCACACTCTAATCATGAATTGCTTGTATTCGGCAAATAGAAACCTTAAAAAATAAGTTTTAAGTAAATCCTTACTTAATTAATATCTCAATAACAAACTCATTCAAGTTCTGAGTCTATTTACAAAAACATCTTTAACATATGTAAATATACTTGAATGAATCGAGTTTTCTTAGGACTCGTGTCAACAATTTGAAAATAAATAAGAAAAAAAAAACAACCAACAAGAAAAAAGTGTCTTTTAATTTTAAATCTTGTAATTTTATTTGATTTAAAATACGCAAAACACGATTTCCTACGTACAAAATTGAATCAAAAAGGAAAAACCAAAAAAAAAAAATTGCCGTTAAAAATGTTTTTATATGCGAACGTTAGTACATACAAACATACATACATATTTCCTTTTCTCAGTAATTTGCAGTCATTACAATTATGATTTTATATTTTCTCAAATTTACTACTTTTTTGTTCGTCTGTTTTAAATTTTTTATTAATTTAATTTTTGTTTTAATAACGTCTTGTATATTGTGGATATTATTTGATTTGCTTTTTCCTTCAGTTACTGCGTGGTTGGATCTGGTTTTTGGCTGCTAGAAGCTTTTCCGAATTAAATTATTCATTCAGTATGAAATTCTCATGGCATTGAAACGTTTGTTTGGCCATTTTTTTATTGTCGCCCGGTATTTAGTTCGCACGCGTACGTGGCAGTTCCGTTTAAAATATAAGTTTAATGTAAAAGCAAAATTTAAAAAATATTTAAAGAAATTAACAAAGTACATTTGGCTTATCGAGAAACAGTATGTTGTGATGTTAAAAACCGAAGGTAAAATAAATAAAATATTAAAATTGAAATCAATTAGGGAAGATCCTTTCAACAAACATGTTGCTTGTTATATTGTACATTGAGATTAAGAACAACTTTTTTTGTTTAAAGTTTAAAAATATAAAAAAAAGCTATACTTCACTTTATATCTTCGTATTTTAAAATATATATCTCTATATGTGATAACAAATCCAATTCAGATAGGCCTCCAAATATGAGCCATGGGCAGCCAAATTGTTTTAATCATGAAAATTCAATGAAGACCTTGATTTAAAATTATTATAAAAATAATGGTAACATTTCTAATTTATTGTTGATTTT
Source organism: Gymnosoma rotundatum (assembly GCA_916610165.2). Classification (NCBI taxonomy): domain Eukaryota; kingdom Metazoa; phylum Arthropoda; class Insecta; order Diptera; family Tachinidae; genus Gymnosoma; species Gymnosoma rotundatum. Next base: position 83,357,260 of record OU744336.1, read on the forward strand.
TTTCATTCCTAGATCATCAGTTTCCCATTGACCTTACAAATGTTGCCAAAGATCATACAAATTTGGATAATGACCAATTACAATCATTGTATAGACGTTTGTGTATATTAAATCGTTGTGCTAATATGCGTGTAGATCAAACTCACAAAACTCAAACGCCACAGGTAAGAAACCAATAGCGCTTCTCCCTTCATCATTTTCACAATACTTCATTCTACTGCCAACATTTTTTTTATCTAGAAGGAGGACTCAGATGATGAAAATTTTGCTTTAAGCGAAAACTGGACATTCCAACCACATATACGGCGCTGGTCACGTATCGGGGAAATGGGCCTTGAAATACCGCCTGCTGCAAAATTAATCGCGGCTGAAAAAACAGAATCATCATCCAAAGAATCCAGCCCTGACCGTTATGAAGACGATTCTTATGATGTGACAGGAGGTGGTTTAACTTTAGCATTGCCCGGAACATACACCGATGATTCGACTGAGACTGCTCTTAATGATAATGTGGATATGAATTCTAGCCCTCTAAGAAGAACGGGTAGCGAAAGAATAAAGGATGGTGCTAAGGCCATTTTACGTAGAGTGGAATCAATTAAATCGAGAAGACGGAAAAGGCAGGGCTTAGTTTTAAGCGGTCAAGCCTTGGACTTGTCACAGTTGGGACAGAGAGCAAGTACGCGAAAACCAGATGCTGTGTACTCAACACCTCCTTCGCCTTCGGCGGTTAGTCCAATGCATAGTTTTAACAAAGGACCACTTTTCAGTAATGAACTAAAAGTGCCCTCACAGAGTGACATTTTCTTAAGCCCCAATCGAAGTAGTCCTAAGAGAACACCCACCACACCTAGATCGATGAGGGCAAGCCCTCTTCACTTTTTTACCAACACAATGCCCTATTTGAAGGAAGGTAAATCAGATGATTCCTCTTCGTATTACAGTGATAGTCAAGAGTCTTCTTCGACTACCAACAAATTAGCTTTACGTAAGACACCTTCCAAGACAAGAAGATTCTTACAACGTACGGGAAAAGTAGATGATATAGGAGCACATTCCGATTCAGAGTGTCATCAGGGTAGGAAATTGTTAATAAAGGATGCCAACTCCAATACAACTGAAATCAAAGTAAAGAAACTGTCGCGAGGGGGTTCCTTGAATTTGGGAAGAGATGGTAAAAAACGGGATGGATATCGTTCGGCCAGTTTTAGATCACGTTCGACGACGCGAAAGGAGCCAAAACCAGAAGAAACAAATGAATGTGTAAAAAGGTATACGAATTTTGTTAAAAAGCTTTATTTTCTTCATATTCATTTTTTCTTTTCTTTAGAACACCGGTTGTAAGATGGCATAGCTTTCAGTTGGAAGAAAGACCAAATATGATTTTCCGTAAGTGTTTTTCACAAAAGAATGATCCACATTCCAATGAGCATGGCATATTGTTTGCTGCCATGTCTGCGGGTCAATTACAAATGCTACGTAAACTGGCCTTAGTGACCCTAACGGGCTATATGGAACGCTATTGCCCTACTCATCGTTCGGGTTGGAATTGGGAGTTGCCAAAGTTTATCAAGAAGATTAAAATGCCCGACTATAAAGATAGAAAAGTATTTGGTGTGCCATTGCTATTAATATTACAGCGTTCAGGTCAAACATTGCCCATTGCCGTTAGGGCTGCATTCCGATGGCTACAGTTGAACGCCTTAGATCAAATTGGCCTATTCCGTAAAAGTGGCGTTAAGTCGAGAATATTAAAATTAAAGGAACTTATAGAATACTCAGAATCAGCGGCAGAGTGTATGAACGTTTTTGATACCCAACAGGCATATGATGTGGCCGATATGTTGAAACAGTATTTTAGAGATTTACCTGAATCGCTCTTGACTACAAAAATGTCCGAAACGTTTGCCGCAATATTTCAACGTAAGTTATTATGGTTTTTAATATTAAAACTTATTTCTCTAAACGTATATAAAAATTCATAATTTCAGATTTACCTCCTGAAGTCCGTTTGGATGCTGTACAGTCTGCCGTCCTCTTATTGCCTGATGAAAATCGTGAAATTCTCTATGCCTTATTAGAATTTTTAACATTAGTCGCTGCCAATTCCCAGTATAACCAAATGACTGCCAACAATTTAGCAGTATGTTTAGCCCCCTCCTTATTCCATAGCAGTATATCAACGGGAAATAATTCCGTTACCGCTTCCCCTCGTAGAAAAGGCAAAGGTTCAGGGGTACCCGATGCCAAGGAACTATTTGAAGCTAAAGCTTCTCACGAATGTCTATCATTTATGATAGATCATCATAAACAAATTTATACCGCCCCTAAAGACAAGCTTAGTAAATGTAAATTTGGTTACATGGAGGAATCAAAACCTCTACCTTTGGAAGCCCTAGGCGAAGGTATGCAATTTCATAACTGGAGGGGCTACTTATATGAAAGTACCAGCGCCACCATTAAAGAGGGTAGAGAAAAGTATGTATCTTTTTTATATTTTATTTGGTAAAAACTAATTCCATTTTCTTTTTTTTTTTTTTTTCAAATAATATTACAGATCTCGAGGGTGGATAACAATTACTTGCTTGGCTGATCCTGGGGTTGAAATTGCTTATAAAAAAGTAGGTGATGGCCATCCTTTACGTTTATGGCGTTGCATTACGGAAATTGAGGGCCCTCCTAAAGATGTTTTAGATTACATTATACGGCAACGTGCCTCCTGGGATCCCAATTTGTTACAAAGTCAAACTATTAAAAAATTTGATGATTGTACGGAAATATTTCAATATGCCGTTGATGGCCAGCAGTGTACAGACTTTTGTGTTTTAAGGTATATTTAGAATAAATACGTATGTTCGATTTAATTTAGACTTGTTTTTACTTTTTCACAGGTCCTGGCGGACTGATTTACCTAGAGGAGCTTGTGTTATTGTTGAAACTTCTATAGATCATGTCAAGGCAAAGCCAATGTTTAACGCTGTGCGAGGTGTGGTATTGGCCTCTCGTTATCTCATTGAACCCTGTGGTAGTGGTAAATCAAGGGTTATGCACTTAGCAAGAGTTGATGTCAAGTAAGTTTGAATTTTACTACGCTTTGCATTAAAGACGCGTAAGTACGTAATTATTTAAACTTTTGATTGTTGAGATTAAAAATAACAAAACAAGGAGTTAAAAGATGATGCAGAAATTTAGCACAAGTATTAAGAGTTACAAAAATAGTAAATAAATGACTTTTTATTTGAAGCTTGCAATGGACTTTTTTAAGGAAAATTTTCTTTTTCAGTTATGTTCAATCGAAAAGAAAATACTTAAAGAACAGAAGTAACGTGAATGTAGTTTGCAGGATATTTCATTGATATCGCAAAGATATTGAAATTATTTTTTCCCCCTTTTTTTATAGTTTAGTTTTCGAAACTTTTTAATCCTTTCTGCTTAAATGCTCTATAAAGAATAAAATTTTAAGTAAACAATCTTTTGTACACATGAATTTAAAGTACCTTTAATGAACACTCAGGTTAATCAAGGCATTATAGGTTTTGAGTACGATTGTGAGTTTAGTAGCGACGATTCCTATCTCTTAAAGCAATAAAACCAATTTTTCCTATCAAATGCATGAGGACATTTTTATTTCTAAACAACTACTTTAAATATCAAAAGAGTTTTTTTTTGGATCATTAAAGAGTTTATTTGCCCATTAGATTTGCTCGAAGAGAAAGATCAATTTAAAAAATATATATATAACTGACATATTAATCAATTATATTAAGGGTGTCAGGTCTTGAGAGCAGTAGGTCTCTTTCTTTTTGCATTAATAAATATTTTTAAATGATTTCATAAAATGCATAAATATGTATTTGTCGCAATTCATGCCTTACGGTCCTAAAATCAAAATAAACATCTGTATCTACAACCGCAAGTAATAAATTAAACTTAAACACTGCTCTTCTATTCCTTTGTTACCTTTCCCTTTTCAATCGATTTTTAATTTCATTTCCAAAATTTGAATTTGGCTTACAACTTTTATTTTAAATAAAATAAAGAATACTTTATATGTGTCTTAAAGTGAAAAGATGAAGTCATTCAGATACCAAATACTTACACGGCTATTCAGATACTTATTATAATAAAGAACAAGTAAGAGTGCTATATTCGGCTATGCCAGTGTCATCGTCGCTTAATGGGTTAAGCATTTAAAATAAAGTAACGTGAAAAAATCTCTTAAAGCTTTTTAATGATACCCATGTTTATATCTTAAAAAATATGATGCACAATCCTAGTTTTCTATAAAAAGTTCAGAGGCTCATAATTCGGAAAATATGGCGAGAGCCAATTTTTTCACTTGACCCTTTTTTCTTATTTTTTAATTCTCTATCGCCCCATAAATTTGTTATTTTTTATGGGAGCAACTTCATTGTTCCAAATGATATGGAAATATTAGGCAGGTGTAGAGTTTGGCATGCTGCCTCGAATGAAATAGACCGGTCTTGCTGATTTTCAATAGCAACTCTTTCGACACTATGATTGACTGGCATATTTAAATTTGCTCTAGCTCGTCCAGTCCCTTGGCAAAGTTGATTTCAACCTGATCACGAACGGACAGACGGACATCCTCAATCGACTTGGCTATGCATAAGAACTTAGAATAAATGTTCTATATAGGGTCGGAAATGAATATTGTAGAAATTACAAACGGAATGAAAAACTTAAATATTGTACCCTTATTCCACCTGTGGTGAAGGATATAAAAACATATATTTTGAGTATTGTACTATTTACATTTATAATGCTCCTTGCTCTATGATTTTATATAAATATGTATATACATACACACATATATATGTATCTCTTACTTAACAATTAATGAAATTTTATTAAAAAAAAATTTTGACATTTCATTGTATTTTAATTATAAAATCAAGTGTCTTCCATTATAATTCAAAACCAGTATAATTGCTTATTCAAAATAAATTTTTATTTCAGGGGTAAAACTCCAGAATGGTATAATAAAAGTTATGGTCATATATCATCACATTACTTAACCAGAATACGATTGGCTTTTAAAAATGTTACCGATGGACCAGAAAGTAAAGTCTAATAATTACAGCAACCGAAACAAATATGGAATTGTAAATTACTATATAAAACTTCAGAAAACATCACAAACAGTTTTTAAACCAACAAAGTTAACTAAAAGTACTGATTTTTATTTTAATATTTTGGATTTTAAAAGATTTTTTCGTACTTCTTATCATCGTCTCAAACAAAACTTTTTTTAAATCATAAAAAATATAATATTAAATGTTATTAAACTCTGAAATCTAAAGTTTTACTTACATAAGACAAAAAGAAATCCTTTATAGCATTTTAACTAATGACAAAAATACCATTAAAATGAATTTGATTTTGTAAATATATTTTGTATAAATTTTGTATTATTTTTCTTTGTTAATTTTTTAATAATCTAATATATATTTAAAACAGTAAATAAACTTTTAAAATACTCAGTAACTGAAATATCACAAAAATAATTATAATAACAATTGTTTTATTATTATCGATCAGTTTAAATAACAATTAGTTGTAACATATGTACTTTTTATTTTAATGTTCTAAAAAAAAAAAGCCAGAAAAAATGGCCAGAAACATAAAGCAATTTGATGCAGAAAATACAAAAGAATCAATAAATAAATAAAAAAAAATAAATTGTATAAAGGAATTAAAAACTAGTCAAATTTATTGTTTAAAAAAATAAGTTAAAAGCTAAAAATCTATAATTATAAAACTAATATTGAATTGTGTTACATTTTACTAACTATATTGTTAAGTTTCAAATTAAATTTAATATTAAATAACCACAACACATTGTAAATGATAATCAAGGATAAGAACAAATTAAGAGCTTCAAGTGGTTTCATATTAAATACAATACAAAAAATAAAAACAACAATAATATTAACATCACTTAACTGTTAAACAAAGAGCTTAAAAGAAATAAAAATAATTATATTTAAAACAAAACTATGTTTATTTATATATTTTTTTTTATATTAATATTCAATTAAATAGGAGGAGGAAGGATTTTTTAAGAAGCAACAAAAAAAATTTATTATAGTAATGCTTGACTGACTACTTGTTCCTGTTACATTCTACACTTGTTTTATACTTTAAACAAGTAGGATTTACATTCTACACCAGGGGGCCTATTATGTATTTTGATAAAGAAAGAAAAGACGTTTAATACACAACATCTAAGACATACAAGGTTGATGAATTTTCTTTTCGAATCGAAATACTTAATAAGCCCCCAGACTGGTTTGCTTTAGTCTTCCTGATTGGCATGGTTATAACTTCTGTGTATAACTAAAGGATATAGATAAAAATTATAATATTTTTATACTTTTAAGTGTTTAAGTGCTCGCAGAATTGGCAGACACGTTCATTCCTTCTGCTAATACAAAAAATTGTAACAATAACTTCTGGTTATGTTTTATAAAAAAAAAGTTTATATTAATTTACTGATGAAATAGTTACTATTAAAAACTATAATATGAAATGTATTATTGCGGAGAAAGCATATCCATATGGCTATTACGCTACTGCTTAATAGCTCTTCAGTGGATTCTACCATAATTTTGTAAAGAAAATCTTAGAGTCTTATATTAATAGCCAAATTGATTACATGAGAATTAATAAAGCAAAAACTGAAAAATTATAACATAAAAACACAGTAACCATTAAGTAACTATTTTAAGTTTCTCTTTAATTTCTTTACATGGGGGATCCTATTGGGAATCACTCACATGTATTTGAAAGATTTTAATAATTAATATTTCATGAGAATATCATGAAATGTTATAATTTGAAGGAATCAAGCACAATTAAAGAAAATTAATGCAAAAGTGATTCCAAATAGTAAACTTTGATACATATTTTTTTAAATTTAATTTTTATTAAATTAATAGTTGAACTGTTATGATTTAACAAATGAATTAAATAAATTTAAGCTTAAGTTAAATTTTATTTGTTGATGAAAAACATTAAAATGCATATCTCCAAAAATAATGAAAATATTGCAAGCTTTAGATTTCTCTTACTGACAGAAAGACATAAGTTTTAGGAAACTAATTATCAAATATTTTCGTTCCAAGCGTCAGCAGGTGTTAGAGAAAGATTGTTTTATTCTGATACAGAAATTAATAATATTTTTGCACTACATCCACTTGGCAAACCAACAGACTTATCTTTTTTTAATACTAACACTGATTCGAATACGAGTATGCATCACAATAACTTTTATATACAAAAAACACTTTCCGAACTATTGAATGTATTTCCTTCACACGGGTACTAAAATTTCGATATGACATTACCAAATTTACAACCTACAAATATTTAATTTAAAAGAAACGTTTTACTAATACAAATTGTCAATTGCCTAACACTTCATTAATTAGATTAATTGAACATAGCAAACGAAATGATAGTGTTACTAAGTGGCATCCCATTGCAAAGAACACAACTGTGATCACTTGGGCAGCTGACTAAGTTTTGTAAATATATGTAAATATTGAAAAGTGCAATCTAATTGTGTAATTAGATTTCTTAAAATTTGTAAAAACAATTTACTTAAATGGAAAAAATTATATCAAATGTTGATGTATTATACGAAATTTTTCAATATCTGAATTTAGAAGAGTTGTTAAGGCTGACAAAAGTTTGTCCGCAGTTTTGCACAGTAATCGTCGATTTTATATGGAAACACAAATACACACACGTGGAAGTTTGTAAAAGTACGCAACATTTTGAAATGCTACTTACAACAAATGTAGTCAACTGTGATGAAGAAAACGAAGTTGGTTATGAAAACGTCAAAGAGATCAAAGCCATATTAAACAAGACGGATATTAAAACTTTTCTGCAATTGATTGTTAACAACGTCAGCCTGTTAGTGCTCTACTCACCAGCGATAAATTACAAGCGCGTTGACAGTGAAAAGGAGGATTTTAAATGTAAACCTTTTCATTTCAGTGTTTCAGAATTTGGAGTAACACTCGATAAGAGTCACTGTTTTGTAAATCTCACTGCTATTCATTTTCGAAATGTTTTAGTCACCGAAAAGGATTTACGACTTTTGAGCGAATACAGTAAGAAGTTGGAAAAAATCTGTTTACACAATTGCTTTAACGCCAATGAACAGGTGTTGGTTGTCGGAGATGATATTAAAATTGCAACACTACAAAATATGAAAAGACTTAAATGTTTCGAAATTACAGTTTTTGATACTGTTGATAAAGATTTGTCGTATGATCTGAGTAAAATATTAAATAAATTAAATATCATACAATTTGTAATAAAAGTTCGAAACTTTTCCATAATTGATGAGGACGATAATGAAATTGCAATTGGAAGTAAGAGACTGTCATTTAAAACAAATCGCTGTGAGGAACTAACAATCGGATATTTTCGATCTCAACGTATTTTTACAAAATTCAACAGTTTAATATTAAGTAACTTTAAAAGTCTTAGGAAACTAGTTATGGAATCATGGACTTTGATATCACTCAATCAGGATTTTTTTAAAACACTGGCCAAAACTTGTAACCAGTTAGAATATCTCAAATTAAAAAACTTTGAAATTAATGGCTTCGATATTTTTTGCAATTTAAATACTTTGATGTTAGAAAATTGTAGTGGATTAATTTGGCGTGATTTCAAAACAATGTTAAGTGATATGAAACTAATAAGATTTTTTATATTGGATACTGAATACATTGGAATATTTGAATATTTTAATGTGTCAACTACTTTAGAAAATTTACTTGTAATTAATTGCCAGCGCAATCATCTTAAAAAACTATTTGATTTAAATAATGGTCAAAACTTGAAGAACTTAACGTCTCTCGTATGGCATGACAATTTTGCACAAGTTCCTATTTATGTTGCAACAAGTTGTCTAAAACTTAAAACATTAATAACTGAACCATCTTCATTGCTAATTAATAGTTTATATAGTCTCGCTTGTTTGGAGAAGTTGACATTGCGAGTTGGAAGAAAAATTAAATTTTCAAAAATAATCACAATTTTAAAACATTCAAATTTAATACATTTTTCGCTAACAAAACTTGAGGGTACCAATGGTTACGATGAATACAATGATTATTTAATTGATTACGATATATACGATCAGGAAATACTAGAGTTTGAAGAACGAAAAATTAATTTAACATTTGTGAATTTATCCTTGAATAGTTATTTCAAAATTACACAAGATTTTTGGTTCAACCTGCTGACCAACAATCCAAAATTAACATTAATGATACGTTACAACAGATCTCTTCATAACGATCACTTATTTTTAAAATTTATTATTAATCATCGAAAGTTTCCAAAGCGTCTTAAGTCTATTAAAATTTGTGGTTACATTATGGGTAAATTAAAATTTTCATTAATTACTTAATCTTAATGCCAATTTCTTTTTTATTTCAGAGGTTAGAGAATTTAAAAATAATTTTGAAGCTGCAGTTGAGAAAATAAAATCATTTTCCAACATATACAAAGATAAAGAAGACAAAGGATATATTTTATTATAGAATAGCAACAGAAAACATCTTAAAAGTGTTCTATTTTTAAAATAAACTTAAAACTTTAATATTTTTGTATAAAATTAATCACTAATTATTCACTTAAAATTAATTTAGCTCTTTTGCATACTTTTATATTCCAGCTTTAATTTATTTTATAAACAATTTAAAATAATTAGTTTAATAATGATTATTTGACCCTTTTTTTTTTTATTAAATTATTTTCTATTTTCTTGAGCTTTGGGTCCTTATATTTTTTAATAATATTTTATTTCAATATTTCGGTACTTTCTGCGTACCTTCTTCAGGAAACAAAATTAATATATAACCAAATTAACAAAATTAATTAACAATTGAAAAAATTTTTTGTCATAATGAAGTTAAAAAACAATGTTTCAAAAAATTTTCAAAAACAAAAATATAAAAAAAAAAAAAAAAAAAAAAAAAAAAAAAAAGTGTTTTGTGTTACATACATATATTAAGAACAAAAACATTTATGTTATTTTGTGAATTAAGTGTCTGTATATATGAGCGACATTATCGGTATCTGCTTTAAAATTAATTCTTTTAGTCAATGGAGTATTTACAATGTGTAACATTTCCAAAATATACCGTCTCTTATAATTTTTTTCAATACTAAGAACTGAAGCATTTTCAAAGTTAGGATAGTGACCTAAGTCAAAACAATGAGTGGATAATGCTGTTTTTTGTGAATTAACATATCTTAAGTCCGACTTATGTCCAGCAATTCTAGTCTTTAGTTTATTTTTTGTTGTACCAATATATACCTTATTGCAAATCTCCTGATCACTACCTTTACAAGGTATTTCATAGACTACATTAGAAATGTCAAATTTATTAATTCTATCTTTAGTCTTACTAAATAATCTATTCAGTGTATTATTTGTTTTAAAAGCCATGTTATATTTTTCCTTATTGAAGATTTTTGAATTCTTTAAACGTTCTGAAAAACCTTGTACATAAGTTAAAGACTTATAAATCTTAGGCTCCAATGTGCTTATCTTAATTGTATTTCTTTTTTGTCCGTATTGTCTAATAAATTTATAAATAAGTCTTTTTGGAAAGCTATTATCCGCTAGTATATTTTTAATCTTTTCTTTATTCTTTTTATGAAATTCTTCATCACTTATAGTTAAAACTCTTTCAATTAAATTTTTAGCTGTATTAATTATTATACCTTTGTTGTGCTTTGAAAAATAGTTAATAATTCTTCCTGATGCTGTCGGTTTTTGATACCAATCCATTAATATATTATTACCTCGTCGAATCAATAAAGTATCTAAGTAAGGAAGTTTGGAATCGCATTCCTTCTCTATTGTAAACTTAATATTAACATCAAAAGAATTGAAAATCTTTAACATATCATCAATTGCACTATCAGAAATAATGCAAAATAAATCATCAACATACTTAGTAATAATTTTTGGTTTTATAATTAGTTTTTCTAAGCAAAAGTCTAATAATTTCTCCATAACAATGTCTGCAACAATTGGAGATGCCGGAGATCCCATCGGAAGACCCTGTTTCTGAACATATATTTTTTTTTTTTTTTTTTTTTTTTTTTTTTTTTTTTTTTTATTTTTTTTTTTTTTTTTTTTTTTTTTTTTTTATATTTTTGTTTTTGAAAATTTTTTGAAACATTGTTTTTTAACTTCATTATGACAAAAAATTTTTTCAATTGTTAATTAATTTTGTTAATTTGGTTATATATTAATTTTGTTTCCTGAAGAAGGTACGCAGAAAGTACCGAAATATTGAAATAAAATATTATTAAAAAATATAAGGACCCAAAGCTCAAGAAAATAGAAAATAATTTAATAAAAAAAAAAAAAAAAAAAATTTAAAATAATATTTGATATATATGAAATTGGATCTGTAAGCAATATATCTTCTGCATTTGCTTCTTAACTTTTTATTATTTCTTCACGAAGTTCTTGCTGATAATGTATCCGCACAATTTTTTGATGAAGAAAAAGCTCAATATAAAAAAATTACATTTTCAACCTGTCCCTTTTCAAAAGGCATATTTTTTAGGTACATTTGGGTAATTTTTGCAAATCAAATAAAAAAAAGAAATGAAGACTATTTAACATTTTAACGAATTCAACAAAAAAAATTTAATACCATCTTATAAGAATTGAAATATATTAAATTAAAGCTTTTAACCTATTTCAACGCCCTTAGGATTCTTAATAATAGCCCAAAAATATAACAATGTAATTTCTAGCCCCCATGTTCTGCCCCAAACTGACAGATTTTGGGCTAACCTGTTCATTTGTGACCGCTATCCTATAATTGTCGACTACACTTTTTATTACACAGATCCACGTAACTGGAAACGTTTGCTTTATCACAAGTCCTTAATAGCATTCGAGGTCAAACAATAGCACACTTGAACAACCTGCCTATTAGTTGTCTCTAGACATATTGTCTACAAACAAGTTTTGAGCATTTGATCTGGAAAAATTAAAATTTATTTGTTTTTTAAATTCAATTAATAACGAGAAGGAAAAAAATTATTTCAAGCATTCTTAAGGACACACACGCGCACACTTGTATTTTAAACCCATTAAAATCCGAACCAAATTCTAAACGTTGGACGTTTAAATAACTATTAAATATATTGCGCCATTTTAAAATAAAAATTAGGGCGTAACATTTAAAATACTCAGAAATCAATTATCTACTAAAAGTAAAATTTTGAAATGAAACCCGACAAGGGTACAAAATTATAACTAATTTTTAATTGCACTAAACTTTAAAATAAAGGAGTATTATGAAATGATGAAACTTAATTTAACAAATGAAATCTAAATTTAAATTATTTTAATCAATTTAAGATTATTTTTTAGTCCAGAAAATTAAAAAAAAATTATTAGACGAAACGAGCTTTGTTTATACAAGTGTGATTAATGAACGTTATCTCCAATATTAAGTAAAAATCATTTTAGCGCAATTATGCACATTTCGGACAATGAAACTGAATTTTAAGATAAGAAAGTGTGCAAGCAAATGTTATGTAAATGTCAAATAGAGCGGAAAGTAATTTGAAATCGCATAATACAAGTTAATTTTTAGAAATTTTTCTAAACATTTTGACGTTTCATTTTATCAGGGCTGTTTTGCTGCTCATAATTTTCATTTTACTTAAAGTGTGATAGAAACAAATTGTAAGGTTACGATCACGACAATTTTCATTTTATTTTTTTCTTACAAAATCCAATGCAAAGCTTTATACATATTTTTTGTTATAGAGTTAAATGGACCTAAGCATCAGGCTAAATGAAATTTTTTTATATTGTTATTTTTTTCCATGTGAGAAAATTTCTTTAACTATTTAATTAATATTTATTTCATCCTTTACCGATAACAAACTGTGACCGAGGTATTATAATTTTAACGCCATGCAGCACAGCCTAAGAGCTTCAGTTATGTTCTTGGAGAATATTATACATTTAGTACATTTAGTTAGTAGTTTATACGTGATGCGAACACAGGCAGAAAAAAAATTCTAAAAATAGGTAATTTGTATTCTATATCGGTCGCCATCTACAGCAATATCAAAATTTTCAAAAAATACTTAATGTACAGAAAAGACTTCGTAACAGTTTAAATCCTCTGTAACATTTATTACTCTCAGTGATACGTCTAATATTTAAAACCATTGATTTTCATATATTCATCTGTTTTAGCATATCCTTATTATCACTTAGAGTTTACGAAAATGGCAACTCTATTCGAACGCTATCGAATGCCACAGTCCGGTTATTCGATACGTCACGATTTTTTACTCGATACGAAACCTCTCTCGATCACGAATGCGACAATTTGGCCCCAGCTGTTACGTTTTCTGTGTTTCTTTTGATAGAATTGTACATCTTAATACAAACAAGTAAGAGTGCTATATTCGCCTTATATACCCTTCACCATCTACATATGTAAATCTAGTTTAGTGAAGTAACTCCAATCATAAAAGCAAATATTAGGGTGACAGATAATTAAAAAATAATAAAATTTGGTTCTGCATTTCAGTGATGGGAAATGATATTTTCATTTGGTATACATTTGGGCTTATTTGAAGGATAATACGCAATGATTTTGACTTTAATGTGATGAAGGAAGTTTTTTTGGAAATAGTCTCAAAATGTAAGAGAAAATTGTTTTTGAAATAAGCACCAATCCATTCTATTGGCGTTATTTATCTAGGGGCTATTTCAGTTTAAAATGATATACCTTGAAAAGTACAAAGTAAATTTAAAAACTTTTTTGTTTATAGGTAAAATGAATTTTTAATATATTGATTTATGGTTTTTGTTAACTTTTCTTTTTCATAAAGATATTTTCCTGTTTATTAAAAATTTAAAAAAAAATTAACGATTTGTTACTCTTGAGATTAAAAAAGTACTCTCAGAAAAATTTTTTGATACCGAAATGAAAATATCATTTCCCTTCACTGATATGTATAATATTTTTCACTTTTTAAAAGTTCGTTGGTCACATTTATCATAAGGGAAATGCACACATTATTACACAAAACAATTTAGATCTGCGTACAATAAAATCAAAGCATACTTTAAGGAGTAACGGAAAAAACAATGGGAAAAACTTTTTATAAATTATAAAGGTAATGGAAATTGAAGCTTTTTTGCTTCTTGGAAGTGCTTTATTTAAAGCTTTCACAACTAAAGCTTTAAAAGTTTTTAATACGTAAATTAACCGTTGAAATTAACTTTTAAATTAAAAAAGACTACAAAGGTTTACATATGTATATGTTTAAATTAAAAAATAAAGCAAAAGTAGTACAGCAAAAATTCCTAATCCGGATTATCAAATTATTCGGATTTCCGAATTAAAATTATTGTATTTTAAATGCTAAAAAACCAATCGAATTATTAATTATATGAATTAATCATTGATATCAAAACTTCCTTTTAATAAAAATAATAAAAAAAACCAAAAAAAAAATTTACACAGTATTTACTTCTGTTCGTCAAAAACTCTTACAACTTTTTTCCGAATCTAAGACACTCAATTCTTTAAGCGCTTAAATATATTCAACGTCGCACAATTACTTGAAATACAAAAAAATGTAATTTTTTATGAAACAAAGTGCTTTTTATAATAGTTCCATCCTGTATTTAAAAAAAAATACAGGGGGAAAACTAAAAAATGCCAAGGTATTTTCTATTTAAAATTTAAGTCGAGAAACCATGAAAATTCCAAGCACGGTTTTTGTTTATCTATCTATCACTTCTGATAAAGTTATAAGCTCTGAAACATTTTTGCAAATTCGAAGTTACCTACTTTGATGCACTGTGGTACTACCCTGTTCTGACACATGGTGTATCAGAATGCAATAGGCGAAAAGCTTATGGCCTCCTCTATAAATCGCAGTTTGTTTCTAGACTTTTATTAAATTTTTTTTTATTTCACGCCACTGTGCGTTGGCTTGATTTTCTATAACCATTTTATTAACGTATCCAATTTTAAAAGAACGTCCTTTGTTTCTACAATACCCAAATATGTAATGTTTTCCTCGAACTCATTTTGTGATAAATATTATCCATACATTCCAAAGAAAAAAATTTACAAAAACAAAGACGATGTCCCGATTGCCGAATAATCCATATTAGTAAGGTCCGCATTAATAATTTTTAGTATATATAAGAAGTAGCTTAGGACGCATCTTTTAAATTCAAACTGATAAGGGCTATTTGTATATAAATTTTATATGAAATTTTAGTGGCATTAAATCCACCACGCTTAAATTATATATTTTAGTTCCATTTCACCTCAAAAGCAACAACAAAAAATTAATACAAGTAATCGAACCGATTTGGATCTTCTTTCAAATTTTGGAGTTCTTATTATTAATGCTTAGGTCTTGCCTTATCACCATAATAAAGTCAGGTTTTAATTATGGGAGTTTTAAATTACATGATAAATTGTCAACAGCCAATTTAATAACTCTAGAAGATGTTCCTTTTATACACACATATATGTTTTTTTATGTATGCTAATTCATTTTTATATTTAAATTATTAAATTAAATTAAACTGAAATTGATTTTGGCTTAAGTTAATTTTATTTAATTTGTAAGAATTGTTTTTTCTTAGCAAGATAATTATTTTACAAATGTATGCGGATGTTTTCCAGCATTCTTCGCACCTGGCTACCTTATAAATACATAACTTAGTTGTGTAATTGTATTTAAAAAAATGAACTTAAGTCAAAATCATTTTCAATTCATTTTTAATATCCACAGTTCAACTTCTATTTAAATAAAAATCAAATTAAAAAAATTAAATAAAATTTTTATTTAAGTTTTAGTTAAAAAAAAAAATTATAAAATAAAACAAAAGAAATAATTTTTTATGATTTATGAAATATTTTTTAATTAAGAACAATTAAGAGTGCTATATTCTGCTGTGCCGGATCTTATATACCCTTCACCATCTACGTAAATCTAGTTTAGTGAAGTAACTTTAATCAAAAAAGCAAATATTTGAGGTGACAGAGAATCAAAAGTAAAATAATAAATTTTCATAAAAATGCCATCGGCTCTTAATGGGTTAAGAATTTTTAAAAGATTTCAGTGTTTCCTCAAAGATCTTTTAAAAGGCTTTAAAATGATATACATTTTGATATTTTAAAAACTTTTAAATTTTAGAGCTTGCTGTTTTTTCTTATTTTTAATACTCTAACGCCCCATATATTTATTTTTATTTAACTGGAGTTACTTTATTGTTCCAAATGACATGAAAACATTAGAGGTAGGCGTGGTGTTTTGCCTGCTGCCACGAAGGACATGGACCGATCATACTGATTCCCAATAGCACCTCTTTCGACACTATATCTGACCGATTGCCATATTTTTTTTTTTGTGCCGAGGCAAACGTGATTTTAACACTTCCACGAACGGATAGACGGACATCACTTAATCGACTTCGCTAAGCAGAAGTCAGAATATAAGTATATACTTTATGGGTTCGGAAATGGATATTGTAGAAATTACAGACGCAATGCAAACTTAGATATACCCAAAATAATGAAGAAAAAACAATAAAATGAATAAAAGTGAAATAGATAAATGTGAATTAAAGAGTAGAAGCAAGTCAAGATGCTGCTCCAAAAACAATGTAATATAATTCATACATTCAATTTACCTTAATTGGCACGAAGAGGTTAACAGTAAGAAAACAAATGATTTTCAACACTTGCTTGGAGTTACATGTCAAACACAACGCAAACTTATTAGTCACCATTCTGGAAGAATCTAAAGACAGTTTAAATAATTTTTAATCCAACGGTGAAGCCATTTTAGTTTATCTTTCAAATATTTTTCACATAAAGCATAATTTTTAATAAAAACAATTTTATAAAGTAAAAATAATTGATTAAAGGAAATGATATTCTATTTCTTGCTTTGGAACAAGAAAAATTAAATTAATGAAAAGAAAATATTTTTTTTTTATAAATTTTATACTTTGAAGGTAATATTGTTGTTTTATGCAAACAACATAATTTTTCTGTCTTGAATATCATAAATAGAATATTAATTTCATTCTTTCAGATTATTATTTGTTTATATGTGCCCAGATGTTTATTGAATTGCATTTAAATAAATTAAAAAATATTTTTACCTTATGCGACAACCACTATCTAATGGTTTATTTTTGACAATTTCGTAAAAATTACATTGAATAAATTTAGTTTCAAATAATGTGCGATGAAAATAACTGGTAATTTAATTTTTTTTTAAATTTCACTTAGACCACTTTCATAATTATGGGCACATATATGTGTTGTGGTCTTCCTATATTATGCTGGAGGGTCCTAACTGATGCGCAAAAAAAAAGAAAAAAACAATTAATTTAATTAATTTAATTATTAGTAAGAACTCAGTTAATTTCTTATTAGTTTCTTTTAAGAAATCCAAAGGAATAAACAGGTTCAACATTAAGCACTGTCGAAACAAGGATTTGTTAAAAGCCTTCAAACTTATGTTTCCAACAAATAATTTTCAAACGCTATATCAAAATGTATTCTAATGTTTATCTTTTTTAAAGATCTCAACTAATCTTTAATATTACGAGTTTTTAAATATTTTGAAAATGTTTTAAATCATAAAAAATAAAACATATTTTTATTTATTAAGAAACACTGATTTATCTTTAATTAAATTAACTTAACTACAGAAACTACAATAAACGGTAAAAATTGTCATATTGATACTCTGATGGTAGTAAAGTTACAATAAATAATTAGACAAACAAACAATTATCTGCTATTTTAGAATCGTAACAAAAGGTGTTTAATTATTTCTCTTAGCAGCTTGTTACCATGAATAATAATTCAGAAATAACACCAAAAGTAAATACTTAATAAGCAAATAAAATATTTATGAACATTTTTAATAATCGTATTATAGATCATAGAGAAATTAACATAAATATAAATTCATACACAAGTATTTAATTTCAAAATTTAAAATATATTAATACTTATACATATGCAAACAATAAGGTGAAACTAATTTTCTTGTTATGCCTTCATTTAAAGAAGCGAAAGATTTCTTATATCAATAAGATTTTGAAATTTAATTTTTTTCTTTAAATTCCTAACGTTTACCTAATAGGTATGGAATTTTTGATTTCACTTCTTTTCTTTTATTTAGCTTCCCTGAAATATTTATTATAATTTACAACACATGTGAAAAAGAGTGTTTATAAGTTTGTTATTCCGTTTGCAATTTCGAAAATATTTGCTATATATATGCCGCTTATCTAAATTTTTAAATTTAATTTTTTTTTTCATTTTAATTGTTGATGTGATTTTTAAAAGTTAACCTAGTAGCGGTCGGATCTCAGGAGAAATCTGATGCCAAGGCTCAGGGGCGGCTAAAAGACTCCACGGGACATTAGCTTAACACAGGAAGGCGGCTAAAGATCCCTGTATACGGCCAAGATATTCAAATAACTATAAAAATGTGATGGAACACGTATTGGACCGCAAGGTCACCAACAAGCAATAATGGGCTCCATGTACAACCATTGTTGTATATGAAAGGCTATTAGAGGTGGTGATGGTAAGCCTTCAGTGATCCTCCGCAAGTCAATAGGCCCCAGCTAGAAAATAAAAAAACATTCTGTTGAAATTTGATATTTCAGTTTCATTATAAGTGCGATTGAATGCAGACGTATTTCTCGCAGATTTACTTGTAATTTACAAAAAATAGAAAACAACAAAGACTATTAAAAATATACCAAACATACAAATTTAAAACAAAAATTCGAAGAATTTGCACAAACAATAGTTAGTAAAAATCTTGCGGTACTGCTGTACTGCTTTCAATATGACAAACTCAAGTGAAGAAAGTGATAATAAAAAAAATGATGATGGTATTTGGCAGCAAGTGCCAGGAATAACAACAAATAAAAGGCGGCTTAATAAGTCACCAAATATACATCAACATAAAAAATTTAATATTGATGACCCTTGTACTTCAAGAACGAATAAATTTCAGTTTCTGGGTAAGAATACCGATGATCAAGAAAAGGAAGAAGATGATCAAACTCCAAAGCCTCCACCTATTTATGTTTCAGATGTCTTAGATATAAGTAAAATGATTAAGTGAGTTAGCAAAGAAATAAATGACTTTAATTATAAATCAGTAAGAGACAATACAATTAGGCTTATGATTAAAAGTGTTGAGTCGTTTAGAAAAGTTGTTAAGTACTTTGAAACAAATAATATTGGCTATCACAAATATCAACTTAAGCAGGAACGAGCCTATAGAGTTGTTAGTAAAGGCATTCACCATTCAACTCCTATTAATGATATAAAAGGGAAGTAGTTAATGTTAGGAGTCGCATTACAAAGCTGACACTATCAATGTTTTATGTCGATCTTGATCCAAGTCCGAGTAACAAAGATATTTTTAATATAAAACACATAAATAATGCTATTGTTTCGGTAGAAGCGCAAAGAAAGACTGATGATCTATTTCAATGTCATCGCTGTCAACAACTTGGACACACAAAATCTTATTGTAAAAGACCATTTAAATGTGTCAAATGTGGATTGGATTATCCCACTGCAGAATGCACAAAAACACTTCCAAAATGTGTAAATTGTTTACAAAACCGTACCGCCAATTATAAAGGGTGCTCAGTTTAATAGACAAAACCAATACAGATCTCAACAAACTCCACAAGCTAACAATAACTTTTCTCAATTTGAATCAAGTAAAAGAAATAATAACACTAACAACGGAGGCGTTACGAATGCGCAAACAGTAATAGGAAACACAGCCAGGCCTGAAACGAGGAAAGGTTAGAACGCATGATGGATAGAATGTTTGATATGATGACAAAAATAATGCAAAAACTATGCAAGTAAACCTAAGAATATCAACTTGGAATGCAAATGGTACTTCCAATCATACCACAGATATAGAAGTATTTCTTAAAAAAATTATCTGGATATTTTACTAATATCTGAGACACATTTCACATCGAAAACATAATTTAATATAAGAGGCTACGACTTCTTACAAGCAAATCATTCAGATGGCAAAGCTCACGTTGGTTTAGCTGTACTAATCAAAACAAATCTAAAATATGAAACTTTACAACCTATTATTAATCCCTCAATTCGAGCCTGTGGCGTCAAAATTAAGTGTGATAACGTTAAATTCCTATTTATGCCATATTATGCCCCCTAGGCATAGCTTATGTCTTCAGAACTACGAAATTTTCTTTCAAAACCTCGGCACTAGATTTCTAGTAGACGTAGATTTGAATGCAAAACATCCTTGGTGGGGTTCTAGAATTGCCAATCTAAAAGCAAAGGAACTTTATAAATGTGTAGTAAAATACGGCTATAAAACTTTGTCCACAGGAAGGGCCACATATTGGCCATCAGATCCAAGCAAGATCTCCGATTTATTAGATTTCTTCGTTTATTCCGGTATCTCCAGCAATTTACTAGATATAATTGACTCTGATGACCTCGATTCGGATCATACACCTGTATTTATATGTTTTAGTACAATGTCTCCGACGGTTTCAAAAAATATCAAAATAATTTCATCCAAAACTGATGTAAATATTTTTCAGGACTGTATGGATATAAGTCTTAATCCAAATACATCTATTAGATCTGCCGAAGAAATGGATGCAGCCGTAAAAATGTTTACTAATCAAATATATTATGCTGCTGAAATATTTACTCCACACACTCAACCAAGAAACGGTGAAACAACCTTTTTATCTACCAAAATAAGGGAGCTCTTAAGAGAGAGAAGAAGGTTACGGAGAAAATTGCAGCTAAGCAGAAATCCAATAGATAAAAGGAACTTTAATCGAGCTTCAAATAATCTCAAAAAACGATGAATTAGCAAATTTTTTAAAAAACTTAGATACATCGAAACATTCTGATTATAGTTTATGGAAAGCCACAGGTATTTAACCCATTCAATAAAAAGAAATATACCGATCGTCACCCAAGATGGCATATGGTGCAGAAATAGCAAAAGTAAGGCAGATGCATTTTCCGAACATTTAAAACACACTTTTCAACCTTTCTAAATGTCTTATACAAGTGATGAATGTGAAATCCTAAATGCTTTAGAATCTCCATACCAAATGGATCTGCCAATTAAGTCTTTTTCGCCACGAGAAGTACAGAGTGAAATTTGTAAGCTCAATAACAAGAAGTCTCCAGGGCATGACAAAATTGATTCTATGGTTGTTAAATCATTAACTCTATTCTACGGCTTTCTTACCATCCATCTGAATGGAAATGTGCTAAATTAAAAATGATTCAAAAACCCAATAAACCAGAAAATCGCGTTACGTCTTATAGAACCATAAGTTTACTTTCAACTTTTTAAAAGATATTTGAGAAACTTTTTCTTCTAGATTACAGCCAATTTTAGAAAAACAAAAAATTATACCTGATCACCAATTTGGCTTTTGTGAAAGACATGGCACTCCAGAGCAATGTCACAAGATAATTAACATAATATCGGACACATTAGAAAGAAAAATGTACTGTTCAGCGGTATTCCTAGATATTAAGCAAGCTTTTGATAGAGTCTGGCATGAAGGCCTTCTATATAAACTGAAATGCATTTTACCTGCACCATTTTATTCTGTACTAAAATCCTATTTACAGGAGCGAAATTTTTTTGTAAAGGTTGACGATGAAAAGTATGGTAAGTATGAAATATACTCAGAAGTACCACAAGGCAGCGTTTTAGGTCCCATATTATATACTATATATATACTATATATATAAATATATAATGTTACACTAGTTACATACGCTGATGATACTGCTATAATATCTGCAAATGAGTCTCCATTGGGAGAATCGATTGTTCTTCAAAGAGAACTAAATGATTTACAACAATGGTTTGGCAAATGGAAATTTGAAACAAACACAGATAAATCAAATCATATCATGTTTACTTTGCGAAAAGATTTTCCATCTTTGTATCTGAGTGGCTTTCAAATACCAAAAACAAATTGTGTAAAATATTTAGGAATGTATATTGACAAACCCCTCACTTGGAAAGATCATATAAAGGCCAAGAAAGATCAACTTAATGTCAAAACGAAAAAAATGTATTAGTTACTTGGTACAAAGTCTCAGCTTAGTAAAATCTTTACAAGGTTATTTTAAAACCAGTATGGACCTACGGAATAGAGCTGTGGGGTACAGCTAGCCATTCTAACGTTGAGATACTACAACGTTATCAATCAAAAACCTTAAGGCTTATAGCCAACGCTCCTTGGTACATGACCATCAAATAAATTCATAGAGATCTTAAAATTCCTTTTGTTCTGGATAAAATAAGCAGATTTAGCACACGATACATTAACAGACTTAGTAATCATTGTTATACATTGGCAATTTCCTTGCTTGATGAAACAAATGAACTCAGAAAACTTAATAGGCTACATGTTTTAGAGTCAATATAGAAAATAAAATGATTTCACTAAGAATAATTTTCCTATAATAGTTCATTAGGCTAATTGTATTTCAATAACTTAAGTATGTAATTGAATCTTAAATTAATGCATTTACTAAATATTGTAAAATAGATTGTAAATAAAGAGATTGAAAAAAATAGTTGTTAATTACTTTCAAGTTACAAATAATGTCAAGGACATTTTTATATTATGTGCATTTTCTATATCCGCCTTCAGCACTTTTGGTATTTAGCTTCTTCAGATAGTGTACACAATTTTAGGGAAAAAAATTTGAGAAGGATCTTATCATCAACCATGATTAGTTCCTTATAATGAAGATCGCAGTCCTATTTTCCCTATTTACTTTTTAATGCAGTGGTTGTTGTTCCTGCCAACGGTTGGCATTTTTTATTTTTATGCTTTTTCCTCTCATTGTCTAAATTTATTTATTTTAATACTAAACATTTTTTTAAGATTCTAATGTATATTTTTACGAAATACTTTTTTATATCAAGACTTACTGAAAATCTTTGTTGCCCTAATTAGACAACAAATCCATTAATACTCTTACAAGCACACGGAAGATAAATACAACACAAAAAAATTCAACCATTAAAATTCAATTAACATTTTCATATGATTTTCATATGATGTTGCTGAAGTTTATGAGAATGATGATGCAGTCGCAGTCAGTTGTAGTTGCTGTTTTTTTCAATGATTGAAAATGGTGTGTTGGTGTTTATTATTGTTTACATTTATTTCTTTATCAGAATTTTAAATAAGTAAGTTTTTGTTTTATTTAAAAAAAAAATTATTTTTGTGAATAAAATTAAAATTCAAAATTTTCAAGTACCATAACACCCTTAAGATTTTAAAAGTTAATGAGACTTCTGAAAATTTCAGATGGTAAAACAAGTTTGTTTATTAAATAAAATCATTCTTTGTAATTACTGACTATTAGGTGTACCACAGCAATAGCAAATACAACATAAACACACTTCATATTCATTATTCATTGATTCATTTTCGTTTAGTGCTTCATGCAGTTGTTACTAAATGTGGTTTCAAATTAATTTGTTAATTAATGCAATCAATTTATATGACATTTTGCATTTTGAACGTTAATGTTGTCTAAAATTACATCTATTTATATATTTATTGTATGATACATACATAAATATTTAAACGACTAAGTTGGTATGTGTGTTTGTATGACTTTAGCTATTAATAAATATTTATTGAATAAATGCGAATATTGTATAAACAATTAAATTTATTATTTCATATTTTAAATTGCTATTAAATACAAAACAAAGAGAAGGAAAAATTAAATTGAATTTCCACTTAATATTTCACTAGTCGAAACATTCTTTAGAATAGTTTTTGGGACTAGTGGTTTTTTTTATTTTTTGCTGAAGGTTTTTATAAGAACTATATATATTCAAGTCGTGTATCATAGACCAATTACCTAGTTACGTAGTACGTGGATATGGTAATAGCTTGAAATCAAAATCTTATAAGGTTGTTTTTTAAGCATGACAGAACTTGAAATTATAAAAAATAACACTAAAAATTAAATTTTTTTAAAACTTTTGTTTTATTATTTTCAGTAAACTCTGGCAAATCATCATTAGCTTGAACAACGCTACCAAATCATCCAAGTTTACTTTGAAAAACAGTCATCAATTCGAGCAACTTATAGACGACTTCGTGATTTTTATGGTGCATATTATCGTCCATCCGTCAACCTGTGTCGTACCACATACTCTCTAGAGGATGCAATAACACTAACACTTCAAAGGAATGTGCGAACTGAAAAGAATATTGCTGCTGTAAACGATAGCGTAGAAAAAGATCTAAATTTATCTATTCATCATCGGTCGCTGGAATTGATGTCTTTCTATCCAATACGTGGAAAATTTTGTACAAAGATCTTGGCCCACACCTGTATAATATCCAACTAGTACAGGAATTAAAGCCACGAGACCATTAGTTTTTTATTTATTAATTTTCTGAGTCTATGGAAAAAAATTCTTACAAACTGATATACATATGATTCTAAAATTTAAAACATTAAATTATATAACAAAAAAATTACATTTAAATAAGTATTTAAAAACCAATATTATGTTGCGTTTAATAATGTTTACATTGAAAGAAAAATCGACTTAACTGTAAAGATTCTTAAAATCTCAACAAATTATTCTAAAGGGGTCATCGTTGAAGTCCGAACAAACATCTCCAGTAATCAAATTAAGTAAAAAAAAATAATTCTAAAATTAGCCTTGCTAAAGTTTTTTTATAATAATAAAGCATGGTTAACTTTGCCAAACGCTTTACTAAAGTCAGCGTAAATGGCATCA
Organism: Gymnosoma rotundatum; assembly: GCA_916610165.2. Lineage (NCBI taxonomy): Eukaryota > Metazoa > Arthropoda > Insecta > Diptera > Tachinidae > Gymnosoma > Gymnosoma rotundatum. The sequence goes on from OU744336.1 coordinate 83,382,205, forward strand.
ATGTGTTGACATTAATGTTTTTTTTTCTGTTTAACATTAAAACATGCAGCCTCCTTCGTCGGTACTTCTTCATAGCATATTCACCGGCGAAGTAAAATATATATCTATCTCCTTTCACCACCTGTCTTTTCTCTCATCTATCCCTTTTCTAAAGAATGTAGCACGGTTACAAACTAAGAAGGTATTAATGCCTGAAGTGTTACTTCTCCTAAAAAAAAATGTGTTGACCGATAGTGAATACTCGGATTACTTCGCTTGAAAGTTGCAGCAGATTTGTTGTTGTTTGGCATCCTTTACTAAGGCCATGCTGACAAAGAGTCATTCGTGTTGAAACTTGATGACATAAAGCATGAGTAAGACATTTTTCGAAAAGCTTGGGAATCGCAGTTAATTTTACAACTCCTCTCTAATTCACAATGCTTGACTTACTTCCTGATTTAAATAACTAAATAATATAAGACTCTTTCTATAAATCGGGAAAAAACCCGTATTTAAGTGAAATGTTAAAAATAATAGTTAACGGCGTCGTAAAAGCATGGGCACAATTAATTAATGGCCTGCTGGGAATGCTATGAGGACCAGAGCTGAATGAAGACTTGAAAATTTTTAAATTGTTCATGATATCAGCTATGTGTATAGGAAATGTATGGGCTGGATTTGAGTTATGGGAAAAGACTATTCACTTGATTATCGCATTGAGAAATAGAGAAAGTGGTGCCAAAGAAATCAGCAAACATATTACTTATAACGAAATCGTCGACAGAATCATTATTTAAGTATTTAATTACAGTTGTGCATTCACTTACTAATCGTTTTGAGTTAACGAATTTATAAAATTATTTGCTTTTTCTTTGAAAATGGAGTTCATGTTGTTTAAGTAAATCTTTTTGCCGATTGGGCTCTAGAGCAGTTAGTAACTGACCCGTTGTTTAGTTGCCAAATTGTGTTCAGCGATGAGGCAAATTTTTGGCTTAACGGTTTTGTTAACGATCAAAATTAAATGAAATAAAAATGAAGTCTCCATTGCATCCAAAAAATTTACCGTTTAGTGTGGAATCATCGGACCTTATTTCTTAAAAGGTGAGGCCGGATCTCACGTTACGGTCAATGGAGATCGTTACCGAACCATAATTAATGATTTTTATGATATTGATCCGGACGAAATGTGGTTTCAACAAGATGGCGCTACGTACTATATTGCGACCGCCACCATCGAGTTATCGAAATCTAAATTTGGCGATAAGTTGATTTTGATTTCGGCCTGTAGTATTTGAAAAATTGACAAAAAATTGGACGTCTGAAATGCCCTTCGTCATGAGCAGCGGCGGTAGCCATATGCCCGAAATAATTTTTAAATGTTCTGATAGTAATAATTAAATTATTAAATTATTTTTTTGTATTGTTTTTCACAATTTTAAGTTCTATCGGGCTTAAAAATACCCGATATTTCATATATTTAAATGCAGAAATGTATAGATAAACATTATATTGATAGAAGATTACTTTATTTTGCTAAATAAGTTTCTTTTTCTAAATTGGTTTAACAGATTTAATTTATTTGAACAGTCAATGAAGGTGGTTCCATGCACAATTCAATGGCTACGGCAGTAAAATTGCCTTTCACCCATAAACTGTTGTGACAAATAAAGGTTAATTCATCGCGGCAAGAATGCTCTCTCTAAAATTGCTATTTATTCACCGGTTTTATTAAACCCTCAAATTAACTTTTAATCTGTGATCAATTTGCCAACTTAAGCCTTAAATTGTCTAACTCATTTTAAATCTATAAATTGAAATTGCTGCCTAAACTGCAATCATGTCACTGGAATAGAGTAATACGATTTGTTATTTAAATATGGAAAATATTTAAATATTTAATATAAGTCAATTATTTGATCAAAAAAGCCCTATTTTTACAAATGTTTATCATTACGAATGGTGATTTATAATATAATAAATGTGATATTTTACCTTTTATATTGAGCAGGATCTTATCTTTCTTAATAAGTATTTGAGAAGGACAAAAATTGTGTTGCATAATTAAGTGGTTACATCTTTTTAGTACCTTAAGTAATAGAAATTTAATATTGTGCTCACTTGGACATAGCTACTCACACATATCTATGCCAATATCCTAATAGGGCCTTTCTTTTATTTCTCTATTATCTATTATTACACAACAAAATGTCTCTCAGGTATATTCTTTATTTATCGAGAAATTATATTGCGAGAAAGATGTAATAATACTCCTAAATATATTTTATTTCAACAGAACTAAATTAAGTTTATTATTTGTTGTAAATTTCACGGTTTTCATTATTCTATAGAGAAACACTCTCTAAGTAAGACGTTTTCTAAGGTAGAGTCATCTTCTAGAAACTTAATAGCACAATAAATTCAACTATACAAAGTCGATTACATAATAGTAGTGACTCTATATAACAGGTCAATTGATTTATTTTTAAAACGTGTTAAACAACTATTCCGTAGTTTAGAGTAAATCAAAGAAAACTTCCTAGCAACCTAATAATATGTTTTCCCGTCAAAACTAATATTAATATTTGTAATTTTTTAGTTGTCTAACACGTTTTAAATTTAAACGATTCAATTCAAGAAAAGCAACCTGGATCACTCTTTTCCATCTATTTGTGAAAGAAGCCATTTTTTGTCGAGTAGACTTCATCTGCTTTTAAAAAAACTTGATGTACGCCGAAAGCAATCTTCCAATTTTCGAGCTTAGTTTCTACATACTATCGGTACAGAAGTCGTTTTGGTATTTTTTCCTTTCCTATAACCGAATAATCTTCCTAACTTAACTGCAATTCCTTAAGCATTGTCACTATATGTTGGAAGAAAGCCGTCTTATGATCAAGTTTAGGCCTTTCAAGTTGCCGGTAAGTGCTTCCAAGTATTGAAGTTCTTAAACTGAAAGCAGAAAAAGAAAATCAAATCATTGACATAGATTGCGGGTGATCGCCCTTGAAGGCGGAGGTATATCTGACATGAAAACATGACCCAAAACTTGGCAACAAGCCAGGTGTAACTCCAGCAAAAAAAAGGACATCTAAACGAACACTTAACGAGAAACTAGAAAGCTGTTAGTTCAATGGAAGATGTCCGTTCAGAGAACTGTATCATCATGCGAGACACTGTCAGGTGTTTTGGCGAAATAGAAACTTGTGTCAACATAGTCAGTACTTTCAGTGCGCGCGACGTTGTAAGTCCAATTCCTATTTAACACTGAAATGTCAATTCCTTAAATAAAGTCATTTTTGGTGGTTTTATGGTCAAGTTTGAATTAATTTAATTAATTAATAATAGCGTTAGCTCACATGTCTACTGAGCTGGGTCTAACTTTATTTTATATTCCATGAAATAATTACTAACTCTATGTTTTTGAAATTTTTAAGATATCCTTAGTTAAAAAAAATTAATTTATACACAAAAACAATTTGATTTTTTACCGGTGCATCGATAATTCTTAAAAATGCAGCAAAGATTTTATTTACTGACTTAAGTTCTTTTTTTTTGTTATTTATTTTTGTTGTTGGTGTTGCAGCTGCTTATAAAATTGCTAAATTATCAGCATGTTTTGTGTTTGTTGTTGGAGATTGGTTGCATCGTATTTAATACTGGAAGCTTAAAATAACACAATTCATAATGGATTTTCCGTGTTATGTTGCATTTTTGGTCATTGTTCATTAGGATTCGATGGTACAGAAAAAGGGTCAAACATTTTAGTGATACTAATATTGTAATAAAACATGTTCACTGTTGTTTGGTGCTCTTTTTTTTGTATGTTTTAAAGTATTTAAGGTAAAAGAAAGAGTGTGGTGAAAAGTTATGTAAGAATTTAATTTCATAACAAAAACTTCACACACAGCTGGTATAAATATTTTTCTTTTTTAATTATTATTTTCTTAACATAGAATCCACAGAGCTGTTTAGCTTGTGTGTGGAGATATGTTTATACATAATTTGTTACATATATTTTACATTTTTAATTATTTTAAATACATATCTTTAGAAATTTACAAAAATTGTATTAAACTTTTAAAAAACTCGCCATGATTTTAGCAAGACGCATCAGTATAAAATAATACAATTAACTTTTTTATCTTAATAACAAAACTTGATCATGAAAAATTTTTTTGCATACAACATTTGGTCTATTATCCAGTGAGTTGCATAATGCTTTTCAGCATTAACATTTCGTGGGTGGAATAAACTTTGTACAGGTAACTGTGCTTTTTCTTGCAATTTGGGAAGGGTCATAGTTGTGAGCGTAGGGTAAGTTGAAATAAATACTTCCCCACTGCCTAAACAGATCATTAGTAGAGTTTACATAACTAGTGGTAAAAATTTTTACATATGTACATCTATAACAAGTTTAATTTAATGAGAATTAAATTCTTAATTGCAATCTAAACTAGAGAGTGATCTTGAAAGTTTTTGTGTTTTTAAAATTGTTTTTTGTTGTTTTCTTTTTTGTTGGATTTTTGTTTTTGTGGAAGAAATCTTCTTAGCATATATATACTTATATTAAGGTATATAAAGCATATTCGCCGCCAAAGCAAAATAACTAATTCCTCCTTTTACCACCTGTCTTATCTGTTATCTATCCTTTTCCTAACGGATGTAACAAGATTACAAAAATAAATAAAATGGTGTTATTGCCTGAAGTGCTACCTCCCTTCAAAAAAGAAATATTCAATAAGTAAGCCGGCAACAAAAATAATTAAACGAAATCAGAGTATCCACTGCAATTTATATTATGTCATTCTTTTACATTGGGGTGGCCATTAAATATCGTGTTGGAAAAAATCAAAATGCCGCTGAAAAATCAAAATGTTTAATTAATTATTATTTGAAATATTTATATTTTTGAAGGAATCAAGCTCGACCAAAGTAAATTGAAATTAAAAAGATTTCGAATAATACATTTTCATATTGATGTATTTCGTGTGCACATTGCTTATTTGTAAAATTGTAATTGTAGAAATGTATATGAACGGTTTCCAAAGGGAACCCTTATGTAGAAAAATGAAAAAAAAAATAAATAAAAATAGTTACTGAATGTTTGCTGGGTTTTTCGTATTAAACATTTTTGACTTTTTTTGTCTTTTTGCTTTGCAGATTCAATGGAGTTCTAATTTAATCAATTTGGCTTCTGATATAAGAATCTTAGGTTTTTTATATGAAATTTTGGTAGAATCCAATGATTCTTTCGACGCAGTAATACATTTCATTTTGTAGTTTCAAATAATAAATATTTCATGAGAATATCGTGAAATAATTATATTTTTGAAGGAATCAAGCGCGATTAAAGTAAATTGGTATTATTTGGAATTATTATAAACGTTAACGGGAAGAAAATCAAACTGATACTTTGATACTTTTGCATTTGCTGTGTGCTATAAGTGTTACAAAAAAAGTGTCGAAAAAGAGGTAAGAATTAAACTTTCCTAAATTATTTAGGAGAAATCAATTAAATGAAATTTGCATAAATAAGGCTGTAGAATGAAGTCATTCATTTAATAACGGCTCATAGCCTCAGAGGCTATGTTTGGTGTCAAACTGTTTGTATGGTTTTGTCGCTTATATCAGCTACATGATAAGTTAACAAAATGTTTACAGGGGACAACTATTTGTAAGCAAAATTGAATAATACTTGAGAAACGCTTTGTCGGGAAAGCATGGTCTTTCCCTTGATGACCTAAGCTCATTACTAGCAGGTTTTAGAAAAAAAAATTAAGATTTTAAATATTCAGCCAGCTGAGATAAAAACTTATTAAAGCTGATGTTTGTTGGTTTCGTTTGTTAAAAACCATGACTACTACCCACAATATGTATAATTTTCCAGCTTTGACAGAATAGAGAGACACTAAGGGACAAAATTATTATTAAAAATTTGAATACACTTAAAAAATAATTAAGAAATTATATTAAAACTATTATACATATTTGCATAAATCAATTTCAAAAACAAAAATGAAAACAAAAAGATAGAAATGATTATGAAAAATTAATTATTTTTTTTAGTAGAAACAACATCCTTGTTTAAAGATAATAGAGCTATACCATAAGCTGAGATAACAATGAAGGCGACCTAATGACAAAGTTGGCAGAATCAATGGAAATTAGATTTCATAATTTTAGCGTGCTCTAAAATAAATTTTTCCAGGTAAAAGATATCTGTTAAAGCAAGTTAAGCTTAGAGAGACTTTCGGGCAAGCATTTATTGATTCAAAGGGGTTTTTTTCTCTGAAACGCTGTATTTATTGAAAATATGATTCTACGAATATCCATCATTTTAAAAGTAAAAACTTGATTTCCATTTAAAAGCACTAGCTTAGAATTTCTCAAACGATATTGGTAATTGCTTTCAGTCGAACATTAATTGTCTGACTAAGCCTAATAATTAAGTACTTGTTTAACTTTTAACTTTTTCTGTTTTCAAGCAACAATAATAATTAATTCTTTATCATTAAGTAGTTATTTTTGGTCGTTGGAATTAATAAATTAAATTGATGTAATTAAATTTGGTAACCTGAACACAATTCTTCTTCGTGAATTATATTATGGTCAATATGATCAACCTTTTAGAAATGTCGGGTTAAGTTATAAAGTTCAGTTTACACCTCTAAAGGTACGTTTAGACTATGTTAATATTTGTCCAAACACAACAAATAATGGTTTGGGCTAATAGTAGGTATTGTGACTAATATTTGGGCATGCGTTTAGATTGCACTAATATTTGTTTGAATTTTATTTGCACAAACAACAGAAGATTTTGTGTCAGCCATGTTTGGTACAAATATTTGTATACCCTTTTACACTGCACAAATAATTTTATTTGTCCGGTGTGTATGAACAAACATCTGTTAAATAATGTTGTTATGTTTATGAAATCCATCTGCTAAATAGTATCAAATTGTGTTTGTGAAGCAACGTGAAAAATTAAAATGTTTAGTGACAGTGATATTGAAGATTTATTATTAATAACTGCTGGAGCTATGGCACTTTCAAAAACCCAGCAAAAAGAAAAAAAAAAGATCCAGAAGAATGTGGGTTCGAGCGTGGGTGCAGCGTCGTAAAATGGAAGGATGTTGCAAAAAACTTCTGAAGGAACTAAGTTTTGAAGAACCTTCGCTGCATAAATGACTTCTATTACTTGATACCTTCGCTTTCAGATAAAATATCTAAATTTGTTGTTATTGGTTGCTGCTGGCTAACCTCCGCGCGTCCAACAAAAGCAATGGAGTCGAAATATTTACACTTTGATGCATTGTTTGCACCTTGTCCAGATTTTTTTTTTTTTTTTTTTTTTTTTGTTGATGTAGCCCCGGTACTGAATCTTCAAATTCGACCATTTTGTGAAAACTTCCTCCGCTGTAACATTAAGCATATCGCCAATTTCAGTCCATGCGCTATCCCGCATGGGTTTTTAATGGTAGTCAGCACTTGATGCATTCCAAATGCAAGGATAGAATTCCACTTCGCCGATCAATTTAAATATATTTTCTTCACTCCAATCGTGCGTCGTCCTCTTCCTTTTGATTTTTTTGGCAGATGGTGGCGATTCAATAATTGATGTTGTCCATTTTCTTTCAGAAAAATATGCTTTATCATAAAGAATTACAAAAAAGCGCTTTTTAGTTACTAATCTGTTAAACGAATTGACCAATATTGCCATTTCAATTTATTTCATTTTTTATATGTTAAGCTCTGTCAAAAATAACTGTTGGCAGCCCACGTTTCTACAATTATTTGTCGCTATTTGTTTCGCCAAAAATATTGCGAGAACAAACAAAATATCGAGCCAAATATTTGTAACGACGTGCTGACAAAGTGTTTACATTATGCAAAGCTTTATTCACAAACAAAGATTTTTTTAGCCAACAAACAGTCGAAAAATACTTGGTGGCTAACAAATTCGAGTGTTTACACTAGGACAAACAAAATTTTTATGATTTTGCACAAATATTAGCACAGTCTAAACGCACCTTAAGAGTTTTAAATGTCGCGATGGAGGATATTGCGACTTACAAACCAACGTTTCTACAAAACGATGCCACAGTAAAAAATCTATATATACATTTTAACCGAAATGAACTTAATGTCAAAAAACTCTACTAAATATTGCATTCTATGTAATTTTTTAACAAACTGTGTGAAAATAATAATATATCTTTCTCCTTTCATCATCTGTCTTATATCTCTCTCATCTATCCCTTTCCTAAAGAATGTCTCACGGTTCCAAAAAAAAAAAAAAGGGTCCTTATATTTTTTATTAATATTTTATTTCAATATTTCGGTACTTTCTGCGTACCTTCTTCAGGAAACAAAATTAATATTGATATTGAATCAAAAAAAAAAAACAAAATTAATTAACAATTGAAAAAAATTTTTTGTCATAATGAAATTAAAAAACAAAAAAAAAAAAAAAAAAAAAAAAAAAGGAAATTGACCAATAGAGATAGGTTTATTTTAGATAAAGTAAGAAAAACAGAGAGTTTTTTAAAAAAGAATAGAAATTTGCTTATTGTAAAAGCGGACAAGGGTAATACAACAGTATTACCTTACATTCGAATTAATAATATTTTAGAAGATATTTCTAAATATCATTTAGTAAATAAGGATCCGACTAGCAAATTGCAGAAAATTAACAATGATTTGGTAGATGAACTTTTGAAACGAAAAATTATAACTATTTTTGACAAGAAGAAACTAAAGACCAACATTGCTACTGCTCCTAGGTTATATGGACTTCCAAAAATTCATAAACCTGAATATCCTTTAAGACCTATTTGTTCTTTTGTAAATTCGCCTTCTTATGAACTATGCAAATATGTGACAGATATTTTGAAGAAAATCACTGAGTTTTCAAAATATAACGTAAAGAATTCTTTAGATTTTAAGAATAAGATAAAAAAACTTAAAGTAGAAAATAATGAAAAATTAGTTTCTTTAGATGTGATATCTCTATTTCCTAATATACCAGTAGATTTAGCTATTGATACAATAAAAGAAAAGTGGGATATAATTAGACCACACATTAAAATTGATAAGGATTTATTTTTACGTATTCTTCAATTTTGCATAGAGGATAATAGATATTTTCAGTATGATAAAAAAATATATGTTCAGAAACAGGGTCTTCCGATGGGATCTCCGGCATCTCCAATTGTTGCAGACATTGTTATGGAGAAATTATTAGACTTTTGCTTAGAAAAACTAATTATAAAACCAAAAATTATTACTAAGTATGTTGATGATTTATTTTGCATTATTTCTGATAGTGCAATTGATGATATGTTAAAGATTTTCAATTCTTTTGATGTTAATATTAAGTTTACAATAGAGAAGGAATGCGATTCCAAACTTCCTTACTTAGATACTTTATTGATTCGACGAGGTAATAATATATTAATGGATTGGTATCAAAAACCGACAGCATCAGGAAGAATTATTAACTATTTTTCAAAGCACAACAAAGGTATAATAATTAATACAGCTAAAAATTTAATTGAAAGAGTTTTAACTATAAGTGATGAAGAATTTCATAAAAAGAATAAAGAAAAGATTAAAAATATACTAGCGGATAATAGCTTTCCAAAAAGACTTATTTATAAGAAATACAAATAAGATAAGCACATTGGAACCTAAGATTTATAAGTCTTTAACTTATGTACAAGGTTTTTCAGAACGTTTAAAGAATTCAAAAATCTTCAATAAGGAAAAATATAACATGGCTTTTAAAACAAATAATACACTGAATAGATTATTTAGTAAGACTAAAGATAGAATTAATAAATTTGACATTTCTAATGTAGTCTATGAAATACCTTGTAAAGGTAGTGATCAGGAGATTTGCAATAAGGTATATATTGGTACAACAAAAAATAAACTAAAGACTAGAGTTGCTGGACATAAGTCGGACTTAAGATATGTTAATTCACAAAAAACAGCATTATCCACTCATTGTTTTGACTTAGGTCACTATCCTAACTTTGAAAATGCTTCAGTTCTTAGTATTGAAAAAAATTATAAGAGACGGTATATTTTGGAAATGTTACATATTGTAAATACTCCATTGACTAAAAGAATTAATTTTAAAGCAGATACAGATAATGTCGCTCATATATACAGACACTTAATTCACAAAATAACATAAATGTTTTGTTCTTAATATATGTATGTAACACAAAACACTTTTTTATATTTTTGTTTTTTGAAAAATTTTTTAAACATTGTTTTTTAATTTCATTATGACAAAAAATTTTTTTCAATTGTTAATTAATTTTGTTATTTTGATTCAATATCAATATTAATTTTGTTTCCTGAAGAAGGTACGCAGAAAGTACCGAAATATTGAAATAAAATATTAATAAAAAATATAAGGACCCAAAGCTTAATAAAATAGAAAATAATTTAATAAAAAAACAGGATCTTTGCCTGAAGTGCTACTTCTCTTAAAAAAAGTAATTTTAAAATTTTCGATATCAGCTGTAGAATTTTTAGTGATTCCTTGTTTTGATGAATTAATGCACTCAGAAAGAAATGCCACCATAAAATATTGCTCTTTAGCTTATTACTACGATAAAACATTCAAATTAATTTTTATTGAATGTTTATTGCTTACGTTTTGGTTTCTATTTTTTTAGTATCTTGAAAATTACTTTTATAGGGTGTTTAAATAATGAAAAGAAACACAAACAAAAGAAACACAAGATAGTGCTGCCTTCTCTTAGCAATAAAATTAACTTCCACTTGTGTCAAATTCTTTAATGTGTGTGATGAAAAAATCTTGTCACATTATTTTTAGAAATGTAAGAGGGATTTTTAAAAAATCCTCACAAAGTAGAAAAAATTGTATTGACATTTATGGAAGCTATGTTTCGTTAATGTACAATTAATACACATGCGGAGGTCTTAACTACATAATAAAAATCAGGTGCAGATTGGCGCCAAATGATTAAATAAAGTAAAATCTTAAGAATGACTCGTCTTTCTCATTTAATGCTAAATTTGAAATCAAATAGATATTTTAATTAAATTTTAGACATCATAAAAATGTATTATGACAAATTCAATTTAATTCTTAAATTTAATTTATGGGAGTTAATAAAATGAAATAAAAAAACTAAATAAATTGTTATAAATATTAAAATATATTTTTTGGTCTTTAATTTTTATTTCTATTTGCTTGAAAAATTATTTAAAATCTAATAAGTATAAATTTGTTATTTTATAAAGTACGTGTTTCTTTTAATATAAAAAGAGTCCGCAGGTAAATTTAAGTTTTAGCGGGGCTGCAGTGAATTTTATTGTACAGTACAAGGTTTGTAACTAATATACCTTTTTTGATTAAAAATTTAAATCGAACACAAAATAAAACTGTCATGTATAATTTGGTATTTCAAAGCATTTTTAGTTATTCGACTGCGTGATAGGAATGTTATTCATCGGTTGTGGCCCGATACCCAGTCATTTTTATTGACTAGATATTAAGGGTCTGCAAGATGTGTTTAAGTATTTTATTTTCACTGCAGCAAAACTTGTTTTAATTAATAATAAAAAAATAACAATCACAAATACTTTTTATAGGCATATAGGCAGACTTCCATAATGTATCAATAATATTTTAAAACTACAGTCGGTTGAAAAATTTACAGATTACAAATATGTATATGATTTCTTATAACGAAAGATTTAAAGAAACCTTTGAAAAATAGTGTACAATAAAAGCGATGTATTAAACTTTTTTTGTAGACACTGTAGCGTATTCTCACAAGCAATGAAATGAATAAATGAATTTTCTTTTTAAGTGCACACTAAATACTAAACGCTACATGTTTTTCTCTTTTAAATAGTAAAATTAAAGAAAAATCATCAATGTTTTAAAATGTGTCGTATGGAATGTAAGCGATTTGTTGTGTTAGACACAAGAGCATGACACCAACCTACAAAAAAACAACAAGAACAACATATTAAATTATATGTTTTTCTATTAAAGTAAAAACAAAGGACCCCTCCTTAGTGACAATCGGTAAAGTGAGACGGAGAAAAAAAATACAATAAGAAAATTGAATGTGCTGCAAGCATTTGAGTAATTTCAACTAAAAGCAGCACGATGTGCATCTTTTAAAGATGCAACAAATGCTTATTGTCATGTATGCTTTTTACAAAATTTTGACAGCAGAACGAAACTATGCAGTGGCATAAAATTATTTTTGGTATTTTTTTTTTTTGTCATAAAATCTCTAAATATGAAAATGGTTTTTGTTTATAATTGAATTTACTAAAATTGTTATCGTAATTGCATTAATTAAATTAAAAAAATACAGTTTTGCCCCAAACTTATATTCTGTGAATTGCTTAAAAGAGTATAATATTGTATAAAATAATCTCGGTATCAGAAAACAGTTTTTGTTCCTTCTCATTCTGAAAGATTTTAAGTTTTTTTGGCAATAATTAGTTGGCTTAAATTGCACTGTATTAAAAGGATTTCATTGACAGACATTGCAATTAAATTAAGTTTGTTTTTGAATATACTAAAATAGGAAACAATTTGTTAAAAATGCAAATAAAAATATTTTGTGCAAAAGAGCAATTTTTTCGGCAATAATGAATTATAAGTTAACACTTATGCAACTACAAAATTGGTAATAATATTACTTTTTAATTTTTATTACAGTTTATATTTGTTGTTTGAAAATATCAATGAACCTAAATACCAATATTTTCGTTACAACGTCTGTTCGTGTGCTCAGACCACAGGCTAGTAACTCCAGAACCGAAAACAAAATTACAAATTTAAAAACAAAATTAACAATTAGAGGGTGTCCCCATGAAGACACTTGTTTTTGACATAGAGTGACGCGCTATAATACTAAGAGTAAACAAAAAAATCTGTATGAGGCACCCTTTAAATTAAAGTTTTATTTTTCCACTACTTTCTATAGCGGCTACTAATTGTACAGACACTGTGCAAATTTGGTGTATCTGCCCTTCACGTCACTTTCAAAAAACCCTTTATTTTGAATGTTTGTTCTTATAGCAGCTATAGAAAAATAAATCTTCTGTAAACATTTTGAGAGTCTGTCTATTACTGTTCAAGAGATTAAGGGCTTTGACAGACAGACCGACAGGCATTGTAAAACTTAAGGGATGTCTCCATTAAATATCTAATATCGACGTATCGACGGCCTCATCTTTTTACCCGTATAGCCATATACTTTTAATTTTAATAATAAAAACATGAAATTTACTTTAAAATTTACATATTACGATATCCTACTAACTAACTATTCTATTAACTAAGTATATTATTCATTTCTCTATAACTTATTTCATTTAACAGAAAGAATTTATTGCAAAAACCGGCGTCTAAGGACCGCCACAATTTCTTAGAGCTGCTGTTCGAAAAGTTTATTCGGATGAATTAGCCACATTGTTCAGCTGGAAGGGGACCAGCTCTAAGCCTAGTGCCGAAAAGTGCTTTCTAATAACAACAATTAAAAGTAAGTCTATATTTTTTAATAAAAATATTTAACAAGAAAATATTTTGTTTCAGATATTTGTCATCTTAAATATAAAAGCACAGATAAAGACATGAATGTTATTCTGCAAAAGCATTCTGTACATGCTAAAGATAGAGTGACTAAAAGAAAACGTAAAGATTAGAGTTCGTTTTTAACTTGAAGCCTTAAATACAAATGGAAACTTTAAAGTACAAGCATTTTCGATGCAGTTCGTGTTAATGAATTTCTTTTATTTATTATTATTATTATTTTTTTTTTGTATTGAGATTTAAAAAGTACAAATTAATTATTTTATGTAAAAAAATAATTATTATTAGTTATTTTTTGTTATATGTTAAAATACTCATGTAATTCTCTATAAATCCGTAAAAAACTGGATCTCTTAGTGTGCCAAACACTTATTTCCGTAAACATTTGTTTATATTAAACTTCTATCTTTAAGAACTTTTTTTAACGAAAAAAAAATATTTTTTAAATAAACTTTGATGTCTGATGGACATACAACACAAATATAAACTTAATATTCTTTCTTTGTTATTTATTGTTCATACGAACGTGATTTTTTAAATCGCTGCAGTGAAAACATAGGACTCAGAAAACCGACTAAAAACCATTAAGAAGAGAGTAAAATACAAATAGATATACGACTAATAAATGACTCAAATTATAATCATAAAAGACGTAAAAAGGAGTCTAAATTAATACAAATATGGCTGATAAATGACAATAAAATAACTCCTAAACATACTAATAAATTGCTCATAAAAGACTCGTATGCTGTTAAACGATGACTTAAAGACGACTCAAAATAAGACTTATAAATGATCAGAAAGCGATTCAAAAATGCTCATAAAACTACTAGAAAAAGGGTCGAAAATGATTCTAAAAAAATATAGAAAATCACTCATAAATGACTTTTTAAGAAGAGTCGCGGGAAGTCACACTTTTCTCCCGACAAAAGTATCTTATATGATCAGAAGAGAAGCTCATTTTCTAGCTTTTTAATCGCGCTGAAGAATTAAAAAAGGTCCAAATTTGATTGAAAATTTCTAAAAATGCTAGCTGGGTACTACCTCGTAGATGCGATCAGAAACAGGCTACTATCAAATGTTTCTTTTATATGCGTGTTGTCTAAACAATTCATGCCTCGAATTGGATAAAAAGACTCCAGAAATAAATACAACATACGACACTTATATCAAGTGTAAGGAAGTTTAAGTATGATAGTGCTGACTCAGTTCATTCATAAAAGGCAGACTGAAAAAAATTACTACGCACAAGTAAGTGTGGAGAGGTTAATAAGGAGCAATCCGAATAGCTAAAGAACTCTTAAGAGGTTCAAATAAGGAAGTTAAACAATCCTCTGAATGTAATCGTATTGTGTAAGAGGTAAAGCCTTATACTGTTTGGACTTTGGAAACCTAAAGAAATGATAGGAAATAAGCAGTTGAGGACACTCAACTAATAACGGTATTAAAAATTCAATATGTAACACTGTAGGGTGCTATTAAAAATGTCTTACACAAATTAAACGAAACACACAAAAAGTTTACTAATACGACTAATAGATACTCGTACAAACATGACTTGTGCAAACTATTTAGCAAAATCATTTTAATTAGTTGCGGCAACATACTTTATTGCCGATGGGTAAATTGTTTTTAGATAATTATTTTCTGCATTAGCTTTTTCTTCTTAACTTTTTCCCTTGTGTTCGCGTGTGAGTTGCTTTTATTTGCTGAAACATATTAAACTATTTAATTTTAATGCATTTTTGGGCTGACATTCTTAAGTTTGGTATTTGGCGCTTTGACAATTTGTATTCCTGTTCTTTTTTTCTTGTCTTTTAAACGTCTGGTAGTGTAAAATAATGCAGCTTCTGGTTATATTTTTATTGCAAATGTCTATGCTTTTAAATTTAAAATTAATTACAATAAAAACGAAAAAACAATGAAATTTTGTTTTTAATTCAAAAAACCAAATACAATGTTTATTTAATTATAAATTCAATTATCCTCATGTTATTAAATTAACGCTAAAATTATTATGCTACTTCTTAAAGTTTTTTATAAATTCATTGAAATTGTAATATTTTATTTTGTGCAGTCCGAATAAGTTTTTACGTTTTATTAAAATTCGTTCGCTCATTAAAAATGTTTAGCAAATCAAATTTTTATTTAAATTTGTTGTTGTCTGTTTTTATTAATTTATTTTGTTCCAACCATTTATTTATTAATTGCTCGAAATTTATCTTTTCATGGGAATTTGTATCAGATTTAAGTGCCATTAGCACAACTATAGCGGATGGATGGGTGTCTTGAAATTTTAAACCCTTAAAAAATTCGAAACAAGTTTAACATGACAACGTTGACAGTGACCATGGAATATGAAAATTTAACACTCTTTCACAAAGTGACACTACAAAATCATTCAAAAACAGAAAATTAATAATAACAAGAAAAAAAACAATTAAAGAGAAAATTTCAAGAACTGCTTACGTTTTCTTTTTTCAAAAAAAAACTTAATGAATTTGAACATGTTTTCATGATGTTTGACTCAAGTATTCAAATGTATAATAATTATTTGCTTAATTTTGTTGTATTTTTAGAATTAATGAGAAATTTTGCAATGCAAATTTTCAATTACCATAATTCAGGGAATAAGCGGTAAGAGGCAAAAATTAATTATAATAGCAAAGAAATATTTAATGTTTTAAGAAATAGTAATTTTGATAACTGTTTGAATAGTAGAGTTTTCAATTTATTACTCAGCTTTCAAAAATTCTTGATAATTCTCCATATGTTGGAATATGGCCACCAATGGTTATTAACAAGTGGCAAATTAAATAAATTATTACTTTAAGTTCGTTTTATATTCATTTTTCGAGAATATTATTAACCGCATAAAGTATTATTATTCTGAGTTCTTATGCATAGCGAAATTGCTTGAGCGATATCCTTCTGTCCGTCCGTGTAAGTTAAATGCTTAAATACGCCAATCAATCAGACATATTACCGAAAGAGGTGCTATTGGAAATCAGCAAGATCGGTCCATGTCCGCGCCTACTTAAAATTTTCTATATTGCTTGGAACAATAAAGTAACTCCTATCAAACAAAAAAAAAAAACAAATATACTGGGCGATAGAGAATTAAAAAAAAACACAAAAAACAACAAGTAAAAAAATTGGCTCTCGCCCGTATTTTCCGAGATACGGCGCTATGAAATTTTCAAATTTTTTAATAAATCATCTAGAAGAGATCTTTAAGAAAATACTAACATTTTTTAAAAATGCTTAACGCATTAAGTGTCGATAGCATTTTAATGTAAAATTTAATATATACACCACAAAATTTTTGTTTTTTATTTAAAAAATAATTTATTGTTTTTCCAGTTAAGTGGAATAGTAAATGTTGCAACCTATGTCGCATAATTAAATGCAATAAAATGGCAATTGTCAAATTTATTAAACGAATGAGTAAATTTCTAAGATATTAACAGATACTAACAGAGTAATAAGTTCAACTAATATTATGTTCCTTTTTCCCCAACAATATTTGTTATTTACTTGCCACTAATTAAGTCTGTTTCTTTACTTTTTGGGATAAGTTCGTGAAAATGAGAGCAAGCATTTTTTTCCCCTCATAAAAAGACAAAATTTATAAAAGTACGGGAACACAATATCTAAATTTTAAACACAAAATAAAAACTCAAAAAATTTTAGCTTTTTTAATAAGAAAAATTAATTTCAATAAATCAAAAATAGGAAATAATAATTTATTTTGTATTTAGTTTGTGTTTTAAGGCTGTTGCACATGTTCAAATAACTTACATGAAGAAAAAGTTTGGGCTGTTTCGTGCAAGAAGAAGAAGAAGAAGAAGAAATTTATTCCTCTAAAACCGCTCTCATTTGACCAATTTTAAAGTAAGAAAATAATTTTCGTGCGAATTAGGATCAATTTACGATTACGTAAATAATGTTAAACTTTAAACATAATTATTATATTATTTTATTATACGGACCTTAAACATCATTCAACATTGTATAATATAGCGCGAATTAAGGCTGACAGTTTTGCTGCGGTATTTTATACAAAGTTGCGAAACAAAGCATCAATTTAGAAACTGATGCGCTCGTTGCTCGCTTGCAACGTTTTTAATACTTGTCTGCGACATTTCGGAATTGTATGCATTGTAAACATTTAGTACCACTTCATTATGAAACGCAATACATTGTTTGAATACAAAGCAACTTTTTCATTCCATGGCAAATTTGGAAACCACGAAAAAGGTATGGAAAATTCGATGCATTAATGTTAAACGCAACAAAATCATGCCTGTGAAAGTTAACGGTAAACAAAGTCTGTTCTCTACCACATCTAAACGTTGCTTTAAAAAACGACTATATTTTTTCATTCACTGCATTTAGATTTACACAAATTCAAGGAAATTGGGATGTTGAAAAGGTAAAAAAAAGGATTTTTGTGCCGACGGGAAAAAGATCAATTAGACAATCTGAAACGCATTATAAAAGACTTTTAGCGGGAAAATTTTAGTCATTGTAGCTTTAAAAAATTGCGGCAACAATTTATTTTCCACAAGGTTGCGTTGTTATCTTAGCAAAAAACATAAAAATATACGTCCAAATCAGATTATCTATAGGAATCTCCATCATTTTTGATTTTATTTCTGTTTAAGTTTCACATGCAATGATCTCCGTTTAAAGGTTGAGGTCATACACATGAATATGACGGCTCTATAGCAACACTCCTTTATTTAATTTTTTATACTTACAAACTTTGTTTAAACTGCAAGTGTCAACACGCAGTCGCTTGACTCCCTTTAATTTTTAGTTTAGATCTTTACCCTGTCCTTAAGTATGTACGTGCCACGGTAAAAAATAAAACTCTTAAGGGGCATACTCTTATGTTGGTTAAATCATTTTAGTATTTGCGATTGTACTAGCCATCACATTCTTTGTCTAGCGATAGACTAGAGATAGACTCTGGAAACGTAATAGCCTGTGACCCTCTGATCGACATCATACCGAAAATAAAGGGTTTTGTGTTGACCCTTTAGGTACAGAAAATAAAAAAAAAATTCGATACGTGACAAAATTGTATTCGAAACGATAGCTACTACTTGGATTTTACATCCTTGCCTCACTTGGATTGATTTTATTTTGGTCCACCTTATATCTTATATACCCTTCACCATCTATGTAAATCTGGTTTAGTGAATTAACTCCAATCAATTGCGATAACAGAGAATTAAAAAAGTTTTGGTACTGAATATATAAAATTTTACATAAAAATGGCATCGGCCCTTAATGGGTTAAGCATTTTTTAAAAATTCTAGCATTTCCTTACAGATCTCCTCAAAAACTTTAAAATAAAACCCATATTGATATTTAATAAAATTTTAATATTTCAGAGCTGTAACTCGAAAAATATTGGCGAGAGAAAATTTTTCAACGTGCTGTATTTTCTTATTTTTTAATTCTCTATCGCCCCATATATTAATTTTTTTGATTGGAGTTACTTTATTGTTCCAAATTACATGAAAAAATGAAGGACATAGACCAATCATGCTGATTTCCAATAGCACCTCTTTCGACACTATATATGATCGATTGAGATACTTATTTTTTCCCGGGGGCAAACTTGATTTCAACACTAACACGGACGGACAGACGGACATCGCTCAATCGACTTCTCTATGAATAAGAAGTCAGAATATATATACTTTATGAAATTGGATATAATACAAATTAAACACGGAATGACAAACTTTTATATGTACCCTTTTTCCATTTTTTATGGTGAAGGGTATAAAAAATAAGGATACTGCAGGTACATATAATTTCAAGGAACATGCCCTGGCCCTACGTTATATGCTGGTTATTCCGAATAGAGATGCCTGAGTTGAAGGAGTATTTTCGATAATGAATTCTGCTAAGACTTGCCTGCGAAACAGAATGCAGTAAGAACTTCTTGAAGCTTTATTGCGCGTTAAAAATTTTATGAATGCAGATAGCGCATAGTGCACATCTTTTATATCTTCTAAAGAAATGCATGACATAAGCCATTTGCACACAATGTATTCCAAGACGATGACGAATGTCTTCAAATCGAAATGTATAGCATATTAGAAATATAATAAAGATACTTATTATTATTATTATTATTATTATTATTATTATTATTATTATTATTATTATATATTATGTTATTAATCAGATCTCAATTTGTGTACATGTTATATTTTTTATTTATTAAATTAAACTGTAAGTAGTTTATAAGAAACGTTGTACCCATCATGTGTTCACTAAATATTTTTTGTACGATATATTTTGGCGATTTTCTTTTTTTGTTTTGTTTTTCCAAAAATATTTTTATAAAAAAAATGGACTAAAACTATCAAAATATCGGTTTGGCGATTTCGGAGAATTTTATTAAAAAGAATCTGACGACCCTGCAGAATACTAATGCAAACGGTATAAAGACTAAACAGACATTAGAACTCTTGTCGCTACTACTCAGAGCGCCAACAAAGAGAACAGCAGCACATAAAATAAAAAAAAAAATAAAAATAAATAATACAAATTTTTATTTACGATTTAAATTTGTGTTAATTTTTCTCTAATACTGATGTTCTTTTTATGATCTATATAACAGTATTTTTATGACCGAAAAGTTTGAAATTAAAACAATTTAATAAACTTCACTCGCACAATAAACTTGAATATTGGCTGTTATATGGCACGTATGTAAATAATTCGTTGACTCTCGCATTAAAGACGATATCAGATGAAATGTTTAGAAAGAACAACGAATGCACAAAGTTACGGGCATATTAGGACTGAAGAAAAAAATATAAATAAATATTTAAAAATAAAAATATGACTGAATGAGTGGATGGATGAGTGGCTGGTGGCACTTAATGTTCATAAAAATAAGAGGAACCAAATTAAAATATTATAAAAGAAAAATAACAATCTGACTAAACGCACTTTTAAAAATGACATGTTACCAGGACGATTCAAACATGTCGATTTAATTGCATTTTTACAACTATAGAGATTGTGCTTAAGACAACATTATTTTGTTTTGCTTTATAACGTGTTCAACCTCATTTGCATTTAATCATTAAAGTGGTGGATGGTTAGAAGTTATAAAGAACCAAATCAATTTTTCACAGCTAAATTAAAACGAAAAAAATTAAACTAAATTTAATTTAAAATCATACACCTTTTCGTTCAGAAATATTTTTGTTAAACTTTTTTAGCCATCAATTTTCTCCGTTTATTAATTAAGAGCGAATAAAAACAAAATTAACACTAACAAACCAACATTAAGCTGTGCTTGCAGCGTAGGAATTCTAGTGCCTAGCTTTAACGGCGAAATGTACCACATAAATTAGAGCGTCAACTTTGAACTAAAATCAATTCTAAAAAACAACAAATAAAACTTTACTACCTTATGCGCTATTAAAATTGGATATTACAAATGCAAAGGGTTTTGGGTATGAGGTAGGTATTTAACACGCGCATGAAAATGCTTTGCAGAAAATGCTTGAAGAGTTGACTACGGTTTGAATTTAAAAAATGTTACCAAAACGGCTATCAGCTTAAGCAGACTTTTTTCATTTCACAGAGGTATATGCCAGAGTGAGAAAAATACACAATTCCAAATTTGCTTTTACACAGCATTCTTTTGAATACTTTATTTTTATATCTATTAAATATTTGATTTTCGCACTTATTAATATACTACACCTTTGTCTTCTTCATGATAGATAATTAGATTTGCAGAACACTGGTAAGCTGATAAATTAGCTTTAAGTTTTTCGAGCTACTCAAGTTCAAGTTTCAATTGATATTTGTTATGTTTGAACAAAATAAGCTGTTGTAGTTTATTTGCAGGTACTATTAGCTATTATAGTTATTGTTTATTATTGCAAAGAAGAGATCAAGGGAACTTCTATCTATCGTTTGAGTGAATAAAAAACAAAACGAAATTACTCCTTTAAAGATCTGTTTCATTTTATTTGAAAATTCCACGTTGCATGTTATATACGAATGTTGATATGCTGATGATGAAAACAAGATGAAGATGATGATGTCGATGACTATAAAAACGATGAAGATGATGATGTGCTAAGACATCGCTGGATGCTTTTAAATAAAGCGCAACGAATACTATTTATACAAATCTACAAAAACAGCAACTTTTCATAAAGAAGAATTAAAACTAAATTCATAAAAATATATTAATTGCATTTTAAACTCTAGACGGAAATGGAATAAGAAAAATAAATAAAACAAGTCATTTGGCAGTTTATCTTTTTATTCCACTTTTCATATTATTAAAGTTTACACTGTACTGATCATATGCAAGGTAGCTGATTATTATAAGTTTATCCACTTTTTTTTTATTTATGCTAATGCAATTGAAAAATCAGCTGATAAATAATAGATCAATATTAAACCCACCAAGATTGAAATGCGACTCACTAAAAAAAGAACGTACAAGTAGTCTTAATAAATACAAGTATTAAAATGATACTGAGCGAGGAGAAGAAGAAGAATTAGTAACTAAAAGTTAGTATTAATGGGACTTTAATGTAAAAATTAAATGTGTAAATATAACAACGGCTTATTCTAACTGTATTTTTTTCAAATAAAAAATTTCTAAAGATTTAAATCTTTACAGACTAAGAATGTAAACAAAAACAACTTATTAATTATTTTGACGCAAAATAATTTTTTTTTTTTTAATTTAAAACAAAATTGCTTTACAAGCTTGTATACGCGACACCTAACCAATCCCAGTGTTCCAAGAATAATATTAAAAAGGTATTTTTGTAATTTGTTACTTTATACCATTTAATTATCTAAAAATAATTAATTTACTCATAGTAATAACTTATTGATGATTGTAACAATAAATTTTATTTAAAATTATAACAATTAATTTATTTAAAACAACTTCTACTTTGCTCTAAGATGATGAGTGCCATGGTTCTCCTACGTCTGATTCTTCAAAGACCTCTAGCGAACCTGAATCCTCTTCAGCCTTAGGTACAGGTGGAAGCATGAAAGGAATTGCTTTTTTCATAAAAGGTAATGACCCTTTTTTTAGAGTGGATCTTACACTAGTAATTTGTGGGTCAGAACTTAGCAAAAGCCTATTAATAATATTTATGTTACACTGAACCCTGAAAACTTTGTAGCAAAATTCTGCCTGTAAAGTAAGAAACATTTGTTTTGTGCCTCAGTTGTTTATTCTGGTAACAGCTCAATAGGCAAGAATGCCTTATTCATAATAATTTAAATAAAAACATGCACCCTCAATTATTAAAAACCAAAACATTTAATGAATTTCAAAAGGTTTGTAACTCGTATCCAACATGAGAAAACCAGAAAAAGGTTAAATTTTCACAAAAAGTGGCACAAAAAGCGCAACGTTTTTTACTACAGTATAAAAGTAGATATCGTAGATTTTATAGTAATATATAAAATTTTTAAGATCGCTATCACTTTCTAAAACCTTTTTACTTTTTTGACAAAAATTATTTTTTTAATTATGAATGAAATAGCTTATCAGAAAAAATTAAACTAATTTTTTCTAAATATTAATATAAGCAGCTGCTAATATTGCCTTTCACAAAAAAAAAATCAATACATAATCTTTATCCGTTTAGCCACAAAAAAATATTTTGCAAACCTCTCAAAATCATATAAAGTCAACAAAAACGTATGCGATTTACGCAACTTTCCTGATTTTAACAGAGTCCCAAAACGACAAATCTCAAGCAAATACCTTTAAAATTCACTATACTATGTGGAATTTCGTTATGGTAATAGATTCAACACAATCATTCGACTGTTGACAGTGATCGTACTTACAACAAGTGTGCAGTGAAAAAAAAAAAGAAAAACATAAAGAAAAATTGTGCGAATTTAAGGGTTGTTGCAAAATTTTCAACATCCACAATATACAAACTAGTGGTGCAGGTAGAGTTTGTCAACAATGGCGGACGACAGCTTGTATTCACTCAAGCGAGCGAGGGTGGCTGGCGAATATTCATCTGACGACGAAGTAAGCTGGCTATTTAGCTTAAAGGATAAGGCAATTGAGGAACTTAGCCTCAAACTCAATGCCATTCTTGACGAAAACAAAAAACTAAAAAAAAATGGTTGAAGAATTCAAAAGGAATTCAACGCAAGGCTTAGCAGGAAAAAATAACAAGGCATCTAGCGAGGAAGATGCTACTTTTGTAGAGGTGGTTCGGAAGAAGAAGAAAAAGCAGAGGAAGGTTACTGTTGTGGCCAGTTATACGAATTCTGACAAATCAATACATGCTAATGCAGAAGAAGGTATGGATTTTTCAACTATTGACGCTAGCCCAATAAAGAAAAATGACGAAGCATCCGAGAAGGAAGTTGATGATGACAAAGCGGAAAAGGTTCTCCGTACTCAAAATGGGGATGCCGCTAAAAAACTAAAGGGAAAAAGTAACATTGTAAGTAAGATAAGAATCCCAGTTATTACAACTTATAATGTTAATGTAAAAGAAATAACTAATATTATCGATAAGGCACTTGAGCATACTAATTATAATATTAAGATTATGGGCAAAAATGCCACTAATATAGGGGTTTGCACTCTAGCCGACTTTGAAAAAGTAAAGGTTTTGCTTAAAGACAACGGGGTAAACTTTAATACATACACGCCAAAAGGAATGAGACCGTTTTCGATTCTTATAGAAGGTCTCTCGCGTACATACACTGTTGAAGACGTCATGCAATATTTGACTGGATTTCAAATTGGAATTAATATACTAGGTCTTATTGAACTAGGTAATGATAGATGGCTTTTGAGGCTATCACGAGATTCCGATATTTCGGCCTTTTTTTAGGTACGCTATATTCTTCGCTGCCGTGTCAGCATGAAAAAATATAGAAAGAAGGGTGCTGTCACCCAGTGTTTCAACTGCCAGAGATTTGGGCATATATCTTCGAATTGCCAGATGCCGTTTCGATGTGTAAAATGTGGTGCATCCCATGGACCGGGAAAGTGCAGTATTCCCGCGAAGGAAAATAACACAACCGAATTGTTGCTTACCGATCCTGTAACTGGACAGGTTACTAGAAAGGTGGGACTTTCAGTAAAATGTGTTAACTGTGGAGTTGAGAGGCACGTAGCCAGCTCTAAGCAATGCCCACAAAGGCTAAGGCTTTTAAAGAAAATAGAGGCAAAAAAGGCCTTAACCCTGGAGTGTCATACGCATCTGCTGTGGCAAACAATTTTCCCAAAGGCGGTTCAACACCATGTAATTCTTTTGGAACGGCGCCGAGCAGCGCTGCGCCAACTCTTAAGAGCGAAATGGCTCAATTCGCGATGATTGACAGCGACTGTAAACGATTCTTCGGAGGAGGTCTGTTGAACTGCATTAATAAAATCGGTGGATTTGCACGTGAATATAATACAATTAAAGATGATGAGGGTAAATCTCGAGCTTTGCTTGGGATGCTAATGATGCTACAGAACAATGTCTAGGACACTTAAAGTAATTTTCATTAACGTGAATTCAGTTGTCTCTAAACATAGGAGACACTATTTAAAACTATTTTTGGACAGACACAAACCCGACGTTGCTCTAATAGTTGAACATAAATTAAGTCCTCGACACAAGTTAGACATTGCTAGATATATAATGTTTAGACAGAATCGTCAATCTGGACAAGGAGGAGGGACGGCCGTTCTAGTGAAGGATAGTATTTCATGTGAAAGGGTTATAGTTGACACTGGAAATTTAGAAAACACGATTGTGCGCATTCACAGAATAAATGGATCCTCTATAACTGTAGTGTCGATGTACCGTAGACCAACAGCGACAATGTCAGCCTCTGATATTAGGCCTGTTTTTGACCTAGCCAATACTGGGGCAGTGGTAGTTGGAGCCGATTTAAATGCTAGGCATCCGTATTGGGGGGATTCCCTGGAGAACACAAGTGGTAGGTTGCTACATGATTTACTCTTAGCGAATCCGAACCTAGAAATTCATCGCACTGATGGCCCGACAAGAACTACGGCCGTTACCTCTTCATATATAGACATAATGATAACTTCTGTTGGCATGTCTCCTATAATCATGGGAAATGGCCTTAAAACCCTTGATTTTGAATCTGATCACAACGCTGTGGAAGCAGTTTTTGGCATTGCGGACTGTGTTGGGAGAATCCGACCAAAAAGGTTAGACTTTGACAAGATGGACAGGGCAAGATTTAATGCGATTCTATCCCGGAACTTGCCGACTGTACGCTGCCAGTAGATACGAACGTGTCCGAAGCGGAGATTGACGAGTGTATAGAGTCAATGACATATGCCTTTAAGAATGCTATGGAACTTAATACTCCTAAGGTTTTAGTTGGAAGTAAAGGGCTTTTGAAGCTTCCCCCTAACATACTTCATTTTATTGATGAAAAAAAGAGATTGCGCCGTATAGTTCAAAGATGTGAGGACCCAGGACGTCGTCTTACTCTTAAAGCAGAAGTAAAAAACCTGGATAGAATAATACAGGGTGCTATTGAAGTTTACGAGCGCGAAAACTGGACGAGAAAATTAAGTAACATTAGGCTGAATGATAGGACATATAGATATTTAAAGTCTGCGGCTGGTTTAAGTAAAAATGTTGTCATCCACGATCTGATCACTGCGGATGGTTCAATAATATCTGATGAAGGGAAGGCTAATCTACTGGCAGATCACTTCCACAGCGTGCATGAGTATGAAATAGGTTCCGATTCTTTTGCAGTAACCGTCGCAAGTAGAGTCTCCAATTTACAGGATAGGACACCTATGATGGTTTTTGATAGGACTACGACCGCAGATGGTAGCGGCTCGGACAACAGCCAGCTGATTAGAGCAGAAACCATTGGCGGAACTTTAAGGAGAAGACCAAACAAAAAATCGAGTGGTTGGGATGAAATTCCTGATCTAGTACTTAAGAGAACTCGTCGGGATACCTGGGGATTTCTGGCAATTCTAATGAACCACTGCATAAACTTGGGATACTTTCCGAGAGCATGGAAAAGGGCGTTAATAGTTCCGATATTGAAACCCAAATCTGACCCAAGGCAGAGCAGCAACTATAGGCCGATTTCTCTCCTATCTCCCTTCGGAAAGTTATTAGAATTCTTTATTCATTCCAAGATCACGGACAAAATATCAGACTGCAATATTCTTCCAGATTGTCAGTTTGGATTTAAAAAAGGACACTCAACCTCGCATGCATTGATGGTTTTTTCAGACTATGTTTCCAAAGGTCTGAACAAAAGATATCCTACAATTGCGGTTAGCTTGGACTTTGCCAAGGCTTTTGATACCGCTTGGCAGGATGGCATTGTTTTTAAAATGATGGACATGGGCTTCGATAGAAGTGTGTGTAAAATCGTCTCTAATTTTCTATCTGATAGGACTTTTGGCGTTAGAATAGGCAGAACTCGATCGATTGAAAAATCTGTCAGTGCTGGAGTACCACAGGGATCCTTGCTTGGCCCTGTACTTTATAATATATTTATGGCTGATATACCTAAGCCGGCTGACGGCGATCTTTTGTTAATGTATGCAGATGATATACTCATTGCAGCTTCTGGGCCCCTCGCTCGTAGTGTAAACTGAAGAGTTAACAACTACTTGACTCGACTGGAGCCCTACTTTGGTAAGTGGCGCCTTCACTTAAATATGGATAAGACTGATGCAGTTATAATAAAGGGCAAGCGTAAATTTTTATATCCCAATAGCAGATCTTTCATACCAACTCTTAGTATAGGCAGCGAACTGATCAGGGTTTCGGACAGGATGAAATACCTTGGTGTAATTTTCCATGAAAATTTTGAGTTTTATCGCCACATAGACTTTGTCTTGGAGCGCGGCAGGCGTGCATATGCCGCATATCGATCTATTCTTGGATATAGGGGAGGACTCGATAGGAAAATTCGATTCCTTGTTTATCGCCAGATAATTCGACCTCTCATATCCTATGCCTTCCCAGTCTGGTCCAGAATTTCTTCTGCTCAGATGGAAAGACTAAGGAAATGGGAGAGGAAAGTTATGGTCACTTGCGTTGGCTTACGGTGTAAGCAGGGGCCTGATGGAATCTACCGCAAGCCATCTTGCAAATCAATATACAAAGCAATAGGCTTTGATAGAATTGACTCTTTTATGGTAGGGTCGGCTATAAAATTTCTTGAAAGGGCTCAATCCCTTGAAAACAGTCTTCTTGGACAGTGCTTTGAAAGCGCAAACAATCTGAGGACCATACGATTATCTAACTACTTATCACCGATAGACCTTATGACATTGAACGGAGCTGGCCTCCTATATGAAAGTGCAAACCTCTTATATTACCATAGGAGTATAAATACCTTAGATATAGAAAATGTGGTGTATAACACCGCCCAATAGGCAATTCCTATTCTTTTGTATATAACTTTATTCTCTTTTGTATATAACGCTATTTTTTCTTCTTTCTCGCTTTACTATAAGGTTTAGTTTAATATTAGAATTAAGCACAAATGCCTCTCTATTTACCTTTTTTTGGGGAAATTTTAAAACAAATGTTGTACCTACAGTAAACTTAACTTTAATATTATTATAAGCGGCCATGCTGCAAATACTTTTATAAAATATCTTGGCAAGTCCTTGAAAAATACGCTAGTATGTAAGGAATAAATAATTAATTAAAATTAGTTTTAAGAAAACATGTACATCATTAAAATTTTTGGAAATAAATATACTATACTATACTGGAATTTCGTTATCAGTCAAGTTGCGTACTTAAATTTTTTACATTTCTCAAAATCAACTCGTGGCCTTATGTCCGGCTTGATTGGAAAAATACCCTTCTGTGCGACTCTGGAATTAATTGTTAGCATAAGCAGACCAATATTTTTTGTTGAGTTGATCTAGTTGATCTTTTTAAAATTGGAAGCTCAAAGCTTGATACGACTTACAGAACATTGTTATCTATAAGGTTCCCTTCTCATATTAAAAGTCATAATTTTTGAATTAATTGACACGCAAATCAACATTAACAAAAATTTGACAAAGTAAAAAGGAACTTTTTAAGTTTATTACATTAATCGTACCAAGACGAGAACAACCTTAGATCACACGTTATGATTAAGGTAATTAATTGAAGCATTTGCTGATAAGAAGAAAAAAACTTGAAACTGTGATTTTCGTTGGCTACAAATCTTATTAATGTGTTTTTTCTTCATCGGAGCACACAGTCGTTTGAAACCGATTTATTTTGGACAAAATTCGCCATCTGATGAACCACTTAAGATATCTTAATTATTTTAACAGAGGCATAGAAGAGGTTATTTTAACTGAACCTGCGAAAGGTCCCTGCGTAAAGAGAGGCTTCTGGCAAGGGCCCCGAAGTTGCGCACCTTGGGCAATACAATTTTGAAGATGTCATAAAGAGGTTATATTTTACTCAAATTATAAGATTTTTTTAATTAGTCAGACCTTGATCATATTTATAAAAAATGTGCTCACATTTGTAGATTATCTTATTAAGTTTGGGAGAAAATTTGCCCTATCTATATATACCCAATTTTGAAATAAAAATTAAATATAAATAATAATAATAATAAAATATAAATAACAAAACTTAAGTATAAATAAATATTAAACTCCCTGAAGTGCAAAGCACTGATCAAAAAACGTAAAAAGGATTTTAAGTCCCCAATTGGTGGATATATACTTTTGAAAGGATTTTAAGGCCCCGTGATTAATAAAGGCGTGATAACTTCTTTTGTAAAAAAATAGTTTTTTGGGAAAATTTTCCCCATTTCGGGAATTTATTGAAAATAAAAAAATTTTAAATTTCCTCCACCATTGATGGTTCATGAGATATTAATTTTGTCGAAAATAAAGGGTTTTCAAACCACTGTAGAACAGTATATATACATATATATATATATATATATATATAAAATAATAAAATTTTACTAACTAAATTAGTCTTTTTTTAACTCAGTGCATTGATAATGTTTGTAAGAATGTAACGATTTCTCAGTAACTTAAAGGACCCTCAAATATCTATTGCTAATTTTATACAGGTAAATGCGTTTATCTTATTTTAGACATAAGAAGTCTTGAAATTTGTTGCGGATATGCTACAAACTTCGTGTAACTTATCATTGATTTCCTTAGGAATTTCGCATTTCACTGGAAAATACTTGACAGTAGTCTTTTAAAAAACCTGTTTTGTTTCAGACTCAAAGTGCTTCTTTTATGCCTTCATATAGATATATTGGCTTACCCTCACATGATTTAAATCTAAATAAGAAAATTTTCATTTAAGTCAATCATTTGTTATTTTAATACAACTTGAAGTTTTTTTTTAGTAAAAAAACACACATTTAAAAGATCAAAGTCTTACCATATCAAAAAAATTATAAACTTTTGTCACATCATAATAATGTCTATTGCAATGATTTGTAAATTACCATCTGTCTCTGTTTTTATTTGCTTTAAATTGCCAACGTTGCAATAAGAGCATGGCACTCTAAAGAACAAGAAAAATTTTCAATACAAAAATCTAAAATAACTTAAGTTATGAACTCCATGAAAACCTCCACTAAAATTTGCAACATTTTTTTTTCATCCATCTGTATGTCTGTCTGCTAGCATTTTCTCTGCATTAAATTAAGTTTTATGTCTTTAGCAGCCATTGCATGTCGCAAACTCACTTTAAACGGAAAAGCAGCTTTATGAATGTTTGGTTGGCTGCTTACACGAAAAACAAACAAAAAAACAACTGTCATTTGTAATTAAGCCAAGTGAGATTTTAACTTAATTATTTTCATTTAATTGTAATTAAATAATAAAAAAAGGGAAATTTCAAATTTTATTATGAGAGTCAAGTCATAAAATATTAATTTATGTTAAATATTTTCGCTTTAGAAAACTTTTTAAAAGATTTTTAAAATTGCAATAGGTTATTTATTCTTAAGTGACAAAAAATACTTAAAGACGCTTTAGAGCATGTGAATACAAATTAGAGCTGTTGCCACTTTCAAATGTTTAACTTTATGAACCTGTTCAAATTTCCCAGTACTATTTAATAATTAACAAACAAGAAGCATTAGCTGAGTTTGAATATTTTTAGCTAAACAGGTATGTGTGATAAGTCAACTGAAATAATTATTTAGATTCCAAGTTGTTTTGCACTTTTCTTATTTCAAGTGACCATCGGAGAGATTTAACCCGGTTTTCACAGACTAGCAGCTAACTTAAATATGCCATAATTTACGCAGCAGACAATGAGAAAACAACAATTTTAAGTAAAAAATTAAACTATTTCAGCTTGAAGTAAACAACGCTTAATAAAACATGCTGTGCACTGTTGCCAGAATTAACGAATTCTCTGAATTTTGACGATTTTCACCCCTAAAAATACCCTAGTGACGATTTAAGGTCCTGAAATTATGATTTTTCTAAATTAAACATATATGTCAACTTTTCTTAGTACTGCATTTTTAAACTTGATTTTTTGTTATGTTATGATTTTTTTTTTGAGTTCAACTAAACGAAAACAACAACTCATGCTTTCAGAAAACCAATTAAAAAAAAGAACTGATAAATTTTTGGGCATGTGTTTCTGTTGATCATTTAAGTAAGTAATGAATATTTTGTAAGAATAGTGCACAAAAATATCAACAACAAAGATTTATTTCTAGAAAAAAGCTAAGCAAAAAATCTTACGGTTCTTTCGTTAATCTACACATGTTGCGGCAAAAAGGACAATATTATATACAATTTAAATTTAATGTAAATTTGTTAAAAATGTTAAATTATAATATTTTTATATAAAATGTTTCTATAAGAAAAATACTAATTATTTTTTTATAAATTATCTGTTTTAAATTTATTGGTTTTTATGTTTAGTTTATATAAATATATATTAATGTATATGTGTATATTTGTTGAAAGCATAGTTAACAAGTTTGAACTATTGTAATAGTTTTTGTGATAAAATAATTATAATACTAAAACGATTTTCTAAAATGACTTGACGATTTTGACGATTTTTTTGCAAAGAAATCTGTAATTTTTGACGATTTCACCCCTAGAAGTTCTGGCAACAGTCATGCTTTGCAGCATATGAAGCATTTCTATAACTGCCTAAGAAATTTTCTGGTCTTCTACTCTCTCCTTTTCGTGCACACAATTAGCTCTGAATTCGTGAATTTCAAAACAAAAGTCTATGAAAATTTAACGAAATCAACGCAATTCGGTCAAGTCGCAATAAGCCGTTATCCATTTTGTTCTAATTTTCTTCATTAAAACAACAACAAAATAATTATTGTGAAAATTTTTTTGGATTAACAAATATTTATTGGTCAGGTACTAACACACTCCTTCAAGTGTCCCATATTAATTAGAAATTTTTTTTATTGTGAAATAACCTGTCACGGAAAAAAATTATAATTAATAGTTATGTAAAGGATTAAGGATGGTATTGCATGGAAATTTATGTGACTTATGCTGATTTTTACTATATTAAATAAAAACGCATTTATTATTTATTATATTATGATTATATCCCATTACATTTTGAAATACAAACGCAATTTATGTGTTGGTTAACAAAGCAGGCATGTATACGTATTTCGCCGGTTCCTTACGCCAGCTCATCAGGAAACCATTATCCACATTTTTAGAAAAGCAAAAAAAAATTCATTATGTATAACAAGTAAGAGTTCTATATTCGGCTATGACGAATCTTATATACCCTTCACCATATATGTAAATTAATTTTAGTGAAGTAACTTCAATCAAAAAAAACAAATATTTAGCTTACAGACAATTAAAAAGTAAGAAACAAAACTTAAATGCGCCAATCGCTCAAACATAGCATCAAAGGTAGTGCTAAAATCAGCAAGTTCGGTCCATGTCCTTCGAGGCAGCAGACAAAACACCATGCCAACCTGTAGTTTTTCTATATTATTTGGAACAGTAAAGTAACTCCAATCAAATAAAAAAAACAAATATATGGGGCTTTAGACAATTAAAAATAAGAAAAAAAAAACTTCAAGTAAAAAACTTGGCTGTTGCTTATATTTTCCGAGTTACGGGCATATGAAATTTTCAAATTTTTTAAAATATCAATATGGGTATCATTTCAAAGCTTTTGATAAAATCATCATTTTAAAAATGCTTAACCTATTTTGACATTTTTATGTAAAATTATGTACACATATACGGTATATAATATCCGGCAAAGCCAAAGTGGCTATAAAATGAAAAGGAAACATGAAATATCTATATCTATAAAGAGAGCCCAATTAAATGTAACATAAAGAATGACCCAGCGGGAAAAGGCAATCAATAAGAAACAAGTAAGTAATGCTTTTGAAGTATTTTGCTTCCAGAATCCTCAACTCTTTACTCAGAATATTAGAAAAATAATGAATTATTTTAATGTGCCTTGCAAACGAAATTTAGAATTCATTATCCTTAAATCATTAATTATAAATTTATATTTAAAATGAATAAATAAAATCACAAATTAAATGAATAAAGTTCTGTATGCAATTTGTGATAAGTTGTGCAATTAATTCCCCAAAATAAATTAAATATAAAATTTCTGCAATTAATCTTCTCTAATTCTATTCTCTTCTAGTACACGTTTAAACTAAAACTGCGTTTTTAAATAAAAAGCGTTTCGTCGACATATAAACAAATAGAAATGATAGACTTTTTGAAAGATATCGGAAAAACATGAAAATTGTCACACGCAGAGACAATACGAAAATTATATTTGGCAACGCCTACATATCTGAAAACAACAGTGTTGTTGTCAATGATTGCATGATAAAAAATAGAGGTGAATAATTGTAGATAAAGGCAATTAATTAGGAAACAGCAGTAAAAAACTTCCTGCAGACTAAATTAAAAATACAATTATTGTGTCAATATGTGATAATGGTCAAGGCGTCATTATAGTTGGAGAAAGGAGCTCTAGATGTTAGCGTAGGAAGTAACAAAATAACAATAGCAGTTGCGGCTAAGTTGGCTAAAAGGTGATTGGCTTGGATGTACAGGAGAATGAAGAGGAGTACTAACAAACAAGTGGCTTGAAAATGATGTCATCACATCGAAAGCACTCGTCAAACGAACCAAGTATACAGCCAGAGACGACGGTTTTCACCGAAAGTTATAACAACAGAGAAAAAGAAGGTTGAAATTTGTTTACTGCTAGTGTCTCGTCGGAGTAGCACAGTAGTATAGCGTGTTGCCTACCTTTAGAAAAGTGCATATTTAGTAAGCAAGATACCAGAATGTATGATCAAGTATAACCAGCAATAAAGTAAGAAATAAAGAAAGTAAGAAAAAGAGAATAATGTGCTAAAGAAGAGTTAAATAAAAAATTACGTGCTGGTATTTGCAATCAAAAAAATCCAGTACGTTTGTCCAAAAGGAAAAACGTAAACGTAACTGCAAATGTTAGGATGTAATTGGTAATCAATATTTAACTATTTTGTCAGGTGAAATTACCTTTTTGATTCCAAAGTTTCCAAACTAATATATTATATATAATATATATTTATAATAGTTATGTATGTAATCATTCATATTTTCCAGCTGGGGATTTTTGACAAAATAAGGCAACATTGTAGTTATACACACATAAGTATTCAAATATTAAAAACTGAAATGTGAAGCAACATGTTGCAGTAGCAATAAAACTGTAATAAAGTTTTTGATAGTAGTTTTTTTTTTGTTTAAAATAAGAGCTATATGTATATAATCTTTTTCAATTATCATGATAGGGTTTTTTGTCATCGAAAACGAGTGTACGAGGACAAAGTTGCAAAAAGTGTAGACATCAAATAATTGTTGTTGTTCTTGTTCTTGTTACAATTGTTTTTGCCATATTACGATTCTAAGGCCGAGTATAACATGCGTACTAAACACATTTGAAAATCCCCTTTAAACTTTTATAAATAAATGATTGTGAGAATATGTGTATATGAAGGTATTTCGTAACATTATAATATGGTATTTAATTTGGATGGCAATTGTGTTATAATTGCTCAACAGTTTTAACAGATATTATATTTTCATTTTTAGTTTTTCTGTTTATTTATATTGTTCGTAAAGCTTTTAATTATGTACAGTGGTATTAAAAAGTAAAACGGTACCTTTTTTAATGTCAATTATTTCTTTTCTAATTTATGCTATAAATATTTATTTATAAACGTAAATCAGTTGTAATTTTTAAAGCTATGTATAATAATTATTAAAGTTTCTATTTGCATCGAAAACAACGGCCTAATGAACATTTTATGGCGGACGTCTCTTTACTGTCCATTGCATTAACGGCAAAATCTATGTTGAATAACAAAAAAAATTCTTCTCTATCTTTCTACTTTTTCCACCTGTTTTTTTTTTCTTCCCTATCATTTTCCTAAAGAATCAGCTCGATTACAAGAGTAAAAATAGACATTGTTGGCTAAGTGCTTTATATAAATAAATATTGCGCTAAAAACTCTATACTATATGAAAATTGATAACTTTCCTCTAACTAATTTGATATTATTGAGTAAACAAAAATTAAATTTTTTCATGTTTGAAGAAATCAATGTTGCACAACAAATTTTACAAATTCAAATAAATATTAAACTTTTTTTAAGTTCGACACATTTTGATAAAAAAAAGAGTCTACTACTAGGGCCTGTTCGTAAATGCAACACTGCGCTGCATTATATGATTATTATGCGATGATTTTGCTAATCAGCTGTGCATGATGTTTTTATTTGCACATTTGTTTGTTTGTATTTACGAACGACATAAGTTAAGAATGGAAAAATTATTAATTAATAGCAATTAAAAGCTTACTTAGTTTTCCTTCATCCAATGTGGCACTAAACACATAAAAGTTAAAAAAATTTCATTTAAGTACTTACTTTTCCGTTGTATCAGCCATTTTAGTGATTAGTATTTGCAGTCGTTTGCGCATAATAAACTGCTGTGTTGCATTTTCGACCGTGTTACATTTGCAGTGTTGCCTTTGTTTGCATTTTTGAACATACTGCGCATAATATGCGACGCAGTGCTGCATTTACGAACAGGCCCCTACTGCAGTCTTATGATTTCAACAACTGAAGACCTTAGATCGTACTACATTACCCAAATTTATAACTTTTTTTTAGGGATCAGGAATATGAAAATGTGTCTACAGTCGAACTTAAGAATATTCACTAATTATCTTTTGTGAAAACGAAGTTAAATAATACATTACTCTCTCTCTCTCTCTCAAATGTATTTAACTTAATTGCACGCATGGCAAAAAATGTCAATATTTTCTTGCTATAATAAATTGTTTATAATAGTTATTCTTACAATAAATCACATTAATTTGCATTGCTAACTGAAACGTTTGAAAATTACATACAAACAAACGATATGATAGCATAATTGGAAATAATATACAAATGACGTAATTATTTCATTATTTTTATTGACAAAATGTTTATTTAGGGGTGACAAAAATTCAAACATAAATGTTTTACGAATGTTTAAGTATTTAAATAAATCTAATACACTGAACCTTGAAAGTCCTGCAGAAAATTAATCATTGATAACAATAATTAAATACATCTTTTAATTTTTCCAAAATAAATTAGTGAATAATAATAAAATACAGGGTTCGCCACCTAACGTTTGTTTCAACTAGTGCTTATTAATTAGTTTTATCCTTCCGCTGAACGAATATTGTTGTGTATACATTACTTTGAAAATCATGGTAATGTTGCAGAATGGTGCGAAAATTGCGTACGGATTTTAGAAGAAGAGAAGCAACAGCTCCGTATGTTCGTTATCTTGTGAAAAAAGTGAAAGAAACTGGCATCCTTATCGATAAACCAAAGCGTGAAAAGCCAAAAACAGTGCGTACACCCAAGAATATTGCTGCTGGCAGAAAGTGTGCGTGAAGCGCCATCAATATCAATTCACCGTCGTTCTCAACAATTAAACATTTCGGACACATTATTGAGATAAACTTTGCATAAAGACCTAGGTATGACGCCATACAAAGTCCAATTGGTTCAGGAGTTAAAGCCAAGTAGTTTTTTTTTATAGCATTTAAAAAAAAGTTATTTGGCGAACCCTTTATAATATTCCTTTTTCTATTTTCGTTTTATTTAAGTTTCTACGAAATCTTTACCTTTTGGCTTGCACTAATTTCGATTACGGAATTAAATGTATTTTTGGAGGACCAAATAAATGCTTTATAAAGAGTTGAATAACTGATACAAAAAAAAACAAAATCAGCAAAACAGCAAAAGAAAGAATATAGAAAATACATAAAAACGAAAAATTTAACTTTCAGAATAAATTCTAATATTCTTGAAAATATCGATAAGAAGTCAGAAATCTTATAAAACAAATTACATAAAAATTATTACTTTTCGAAATGTTTACAAAACGAAACGAATATTTACAAAACGAAAGCAAAAAAAATCAAAAGACAAGATAAAAAATTTTCATAATAAATTGCAAAATGCAAACAAAGACAAAAGTGTGACAATTTAACAAAAACTGCTTCATTTTATTAAATCAATACAACCCTGTAATAGGTTTTAGTTACTGTCAATAGCAGCATACCCCATGAGGTCTTTCATTCAGTTTATTATGAATTCTTAGCTAATCCTTTCTGTAATATTTCAATGAAGTAAAAAGTATCAATACAAAAACTTCGAGCACATTTTGCCCGTAATCGTAAGGATTCCAGCGTGATAGTTTTTAGTGTGAATGATAAGCTGGAGTCAAATACCACATAAAATATTTTTTTTCACTAAAGAGGTCAGCAAACAGTTTTAAAAATAAGCAACAGTCTACCCAACATCGACAGAAACAACCGACAACTGTAGTCAAGGGCACAGATGTATGAAAACACGGATTCCACAAAACACGAACTTTTAACAGAAAAATGATTAACGAACAACTAAATACAGTTGCAGCCATTGAAATAATCAAACAAATAAAAAATACCTTCCTCCTTCATCGTTACAATAGATACGACCCTAATGAATAAATTACACCGACATACCACCATTTACATCAAGACAGCTAAAACAAGCTCTTTAATACTACTTAAGACGTGGCTGCCGTACCCATATACAACCAGTGATGCCATCCTTCCCTAGGAGGTTAGAAATCAATTTTTTATTTTAATTCTGATGGTGGTCGTCTACCAAAACCTAGTCAGGAGTCAAATAGTTCCAGGAAGCTTGTGAATATTACATCTGAGAAATATCACAAAGTATCTTGGTCAAATGACAGATCATTTTCATATTAAGTTTTGTGTAACCCAGCATTGCATTTTTAGTTTATGCTCTCAACTCTTTTTTCTGTACATATTATTATTACCAGCTCATAGTGCACTCTTTAAAGCAAAACTAAATTTTAATTTGAAAACTTTAAACCGGTTATAAAAAATAACTGGCACTCATTAAAGGTTTTTACAATTGAGCTAAATAATATTAAACTAAATCAACATTTGTGTAAAGTTAATTGATATCAACTACTACTTTGACTCCTACTGAGGTCTTTAGTTGTCGACAAATTCTACACGCTCACGCACTTGAATCAAAATAAATAATTTCTCTTCTTTACACTGCTAACGCATTATTGTAGTATAATAACACATAAAATGTTTTCAAAAACTTTTGTTCGAAACAGTCAAAATGTTTAAATTGTCTCAACGCACTTAACTTTCTTTATACCAATTAATAAAATGGAATAAAAGGCTGTCCTTTCAGTATAATAGGAGTAGTAGTAGAGTTTAACTTACAATGGGACTATTTAACACAAAAATGAATATTCAACTTTAATTAATTAATGTAAATTTCATCCGCATGAGAAATAAAAAGATCCTGGATTGACTTAAATTAAAAAAATTTTTGTTTTGGTATGTTAAACAAATAGTTTTTTGTGGTACACATGCAACGGTAACTTACAACCAGATGTCGATTGCAATGTTGTCAGATTAGGGGAATTACTTTTAAAAAAGGGATAAAAATTTCAATTTAGGGATTGAGGAATTCTTTGAGGATGTATTTTGCACTTTAGGGATTTAGAGAAACTTATAGTTGATTTTTGAAAAAACATTTTTTTTGGGGTATTGTATGTTTACTATGACTAGAGTTTGCTTGTAATCGAAATTCGACCAAGTTCATTATTGATAAAATAAACATTTTTCTTTATTTATTTTATGTATACACTCATGTGTGGAATACATGAGAATTTTTTGCATGTGTAGTGGTATTAATTCAAAAGGTTATTTATTTCTTAAATACTGAACCGCTTTAAATGTAATATATATGGAGCACTAGAACTATGCAATATTTAAAACAGGTGAAAAAATAACAAAATCGGTAAAAAAAAACAAAGGAGAAAAAGGATCCCGAAGTTTTGTGTTTGCCTATTTATATATAGATTATATTAATTTAACTTTTTTGCTAAACAAGTTTCCTAGTAACAAAAACGTTGATAAATATTATGACAGATAAGTCTCTCCGTAAATTTAAAAAATGAATTCGTCTTTTTTCAGCAAGCAATTTAATGAAAACCAATATAAGAAATAAAATACAATACGAGATAATTGAACTTTTATGAGAATTGATAGACATTTTTATAATAATACAATTTGCTTTGACACTTTTGCTCCATCATCAGAAATACTTCAAATGTTAAACTCCAAAATATTTGCCAAAAAATTGCTTAAGACAACGAGTTGGACCATTTTGATTCAGAGCTTTTTGATTGATTAAGTACTACATATGTATAACTTTATATAAAAATGTCGTCGGCTTTTAATGGGTTAAACATTTGTAAAAATCTTAATATTTCCTTAAAGATCGTTACAAAAGCTTTTAAATGACACTTATATTGATATTTTCAAAATTTTAAAGTTTCGAGGGCCTTACTTCGAAAATTAAGGGCGAGCGCTGATTTTTCCACTTGATATTTTCTTTTTATTTTTTAATTCGCTGTTGCCCCACGTATATGTTTTTTTTTTTTTTTGATTGGAGATACATCATTGATTCAAATGCAAAAACTAGAGGTAGGCGTGGTCGTCTTGACAATTATCTGTTACTCTTATACTAAAATAGACGTTGGCTTCACACAATAATAGTCTTTTGCTTCCCGGGAGGTTTGTACTGCAGCTTCTTAATTTTAAATTGCATTATAACAATTTTAATTTTCCGTTGTACGCATGTCCGACGGTGGGCTCGAACTCACGATCTTCTGTTTTAAGGCAAGCACCTCTACCAACGCCAGCCATTGAGGTTGCTCAGCTTTTGTTAACAAATTGTGGTATTATTCTATACACACACCTTTAGTGGAAGCAACTTATTCACCACGCTCATACGGAAACAACAACGGGGGTTGCCAGATTTTATTTTCGTATCAGTATTATTTGTATTGGGGATTTTGAGGATAGTTTTAATAAATTTTTGGTGGTTTCTGGGGATACGATTCGAAAGAAATCTGGGAACACTGGTCGATCGTACTGACTCACGGATCACACTATACGAGTTGTTATAGATGGGATCTCATCGAACGAGCTTATGGATAATTCAGGGGAACCACAAGGTTCCGTCCTTTCTCTTACTCTATTGCTTTTTTTTCCCAACCACCTTCTACGTCGGACTTCTAACCCTATCTATACTTTCGCAGACAACAGTAGTATATGGCGCCTATATTCATTTCATTGAAAATGAATACTGAATTTTAGTAACTTAAAAATTAAATCTTAGTAATATTTTTATGTTTTAAAAGAAAACATTAGATAAACAAAATAGAAACAATATTTTAAATGGAACAAATTAAACGTACCCCACACATGAAAAGACTTTTTCCCGGATAGATTAATAATAATTTTTGCAAAAAAACCGACTTCAAAACAGATTTCATATGTCTGCCTATAACTGTTCAAGAGTATGGCATCATAAATTGGATTACATTAACTATTGGGACACTTTTATATCTCCAAACTTTATACTTGTTCAACTGCTCAAGTTTGACAATATACATCAAATTACAGCAACTATAAAGTCACCCTTTATTTTCCAAAATTTAAATTATCTACTTGCCATTGTAGTAGATTTAGCAATCAGGTTCTGTGTAAATTTCAATCATCTGTCTATAACGGTTCAACGGTTTGGCCATATACATCAGATTATATCAACTATTGTAAAACCCTTTGTTTATACGCTAAAATTTTTATACTTCTTATTATACTAAACAAGGTAATGGACATTCTGTCTAAAATTCAGGTGTTTGTATATAACGGGTTAAAAAAAATACGGCCATATAGAAGAAATTACATTAATTTTGGGAACACCCTTTAATTTCTAAATTCAAATTCAAACTTAGCAAAACAGGTCCCCTGTAAATTTCAGCTGTGTGTCTATAACGGCTCAAAGGTTCGGCCACATACACTAAATTACATCAACTATTGGGACACCTGTTTATTTAGTAATACAGGTTTTTTGTAAATTTCAATCGTCTGTCTACAAATATTTAAAATTATGGCCATATACATAATTAAATGAACTATTGGGGCACCCTTTAATTTATAATGTTAAATATTAATACTTGTTATTTTAACGACCATATCAATCAATATTATGTCCAATTTCCAAGCGTTTGTCTATTACGGTTCAAAAGATAGGCCCATATGAGTAAATTTACATCAATAATGGGGGCACCCTTTAATTTTTACATTTATTTTAGTATAACTTTTTGTTATTGGGAACTATGGTAATACGCAGTCATTTTAAATTTTACAGAAGCGCCCATTACAGTTCATAATACATGTAAAAAAAATGTATGTTATATGGGGACACTCTTTATTTTTAAGATTATGAACTGTTTTTAGAACGGGACCAATCTGTAAGCATAATCTATCATATTACAAAAAATATTCAAAATCGGTTCAAAAATGACTGAGTTCTGCAGGCACAAACATAAAAAAGCAACATTTAGTCAAATTATTTCAATCAGTATCTAACGCAATTTTATGTAGATCATAAAAGGTAGATTTTTCATTTATATTTACGACAATAACTTTCTTCTCATTTATTTATTTCTTATTATATTTTTTTATATGAAATATACTTCCTTGTCTGAATATGTCAACAGTTCAAAGAGTCATAGAATCGAATTTTTAATTCGTTATTACTCGTATTTTGTTAAGCAATTAAATGTTAAACTTATTTTTATTTTGATAAAAAAAAAAGTGAACTATAATAAAACAATATTCTACATTTTGTAATTGGTTAATTTGTAGTCGAAAAGAATTTTCTCTTAAATCTAAAGGGTCTTGTTGGGGTTATACAACTTCAGACTATTTTATTTAAGCCAACCAAAAACTAATAATTAAATTTAAGCGACTAATTTCAACTAACTATTTTAAACATATAATATCTTACGAAAGACTAATGTTCTCACCTTTTTTATTACGTCTTACG
Source organism: Gymnosoma rotundatum (assembly GCA_916610165.2). NCBI lineage: Eukaryota > Metazoa > Arthropoda > Insecta > Diptera > Tachinidae > Gymnosoma > Gymnosoma rotundatum. The sequence continues at coordinate 83,424,317 of OU744336.1, forward strand.
AACAACATGCGAAATAAAAACACCTATTAACTGCAGATTATTCCAATATGCTACGAACTAGGGCAACGTACAAAGATTTGAGAGTATTCTTGAAAAAATACTCTCACACCTCTATATTCTTTAGGATTTAAGCAGTCAACATAATTAGCAACTAACGTTTGATGTTAAACGAAACACCTGTCTGTTAAGCTTATGTATCATTGCCGGCGGCAGTTTCATTATTTTCAAATTTAAGTAAAATAAAATCACAAACGTTAGATAGAAGCTACTTAGCATTTTAAAACATTTATTTTTGCTTTATTTTATTTAGGTGTGTTTTGAGAGATTAACGAGCATTAATATTTTTCAATTTCCATAACAAAAAATTAAAATCAAATTATCGTTGACGGTCTACAAAAATGAGTTTGATGGAATCGTTTGGATTAAACATGATTAAGATATTTGATGCTTTGGAGTAATCGGGTAAAAGTTATGGAGCCGGTGCCATAGAAATACCACTTTAATTTTTACAAATTAAAACACGATATGAAGTATTAAATATAGAACTATGCAAATTGTCAAATGCCAGTTACAGTTTTAATTTTTCTTAAAGTTTTCCAAAAAAAAAAAAACAGTCACAGAAACTGCAATGTTTTATTGTTGTTTCGATTACCTCAAAATCGATTGCACACAAAGAAAAGAAATTCGTTATGAGAACCGGATTTGTTGCCAATCATATTTTGTCGGCTGTGTGTATTATCCTTAATTCGGTTGTAATAAATGCATGAATATGACACTTGTACTAATTAAAAAAAGGATCCTTGGGTGACTATTAAATAGTATTGTGAATTAAATAAAATAATTTAATATTTTCATATTTAATTTTGTTTAAAAAATAAATTATAGAAATAAGATTATTCGTTCTAAACTTCAAATTCAAATTCGAACCATTGAAATCAGCCGACGCTATCCTTCACATCACGATTTCTACTTTTCCTCATAGTTTCTTTAACTTGTCATCCCATACCGCACCTTTTGCCATTTCAAGTGTTTGAAACATTTCATAATTAATTTTATTTACAAATCGCTTTGTGAGATAATTTTGAACTAACCATTCAACAATATTGGAGAACTTCTTATCATTTCAATAATCTTGTATTTTTAAACTGAAATATTGTTGACTTTTTGTCAAATACTTTAAAATTTTATTTTGATTATTTAAAAAATTTTTTCGATTACGGAAGACACAATCGATATTTATGATTCTAACTTCCAAAATTTGGTTTTCAGTAATAATGTAGTGAATAAGTTTAGTTGCATCTTCCATTTAATGGAATATATTTTAGTAAAGACACAAATTGGTCAGGTTTATGTTTTTAAGATGTGTTAAAACCAGCATTTAATATAAAAATAAGTCAATATTATAATTTAATAATAATGAAAATTAAATTATTTTATTTGTAATAAAATTTTTAACATATCAATCAAATTTTAACCGATTTTTTTTTTGTGTATACTGTATCCGTAAATTGTAGAACAAGAAATCTTCCCTCTCTTAATTATATAAAAGATTTATTTAACTTGAATTCGATTAGACTGTCTGTGCTTTAAGTTTCATTACGTCAAGCGAGTAATTGTTCTTATATTTTCGGAACAATTTTTAAGTTTTTTAAACTTTTTTCATGAATTTTTTATTTCTAACACTATTATTATATATTTTTAACCAAACAGTTTAAATTCAAATACGAAAAATATCTAAGAATCAGTCACAATTATGTTGGTTATACGAATCTTAAGTACCTTTCGTTATTTTATACTACGTCGGGATTTTAACGGACTTCTACGTTTTTAGGTCTCCTGAATCCATTTTTACTATTTTTTAGAATTTGTTAAATGTGTATGCCACTAATTTTTTGAAAATTTTTATGTTGGTGTAGATATAGAATAAAAAACAATTATTTTTGGAATTTTTGTGTGTCTGTCTACTAAATGGATTTAACCAAAATTTTGTGAGGAGGTTTCTTAGAACCTTGCTTTTAATATAGAATATTATTTTTTCGTAAAAATATGTCATTTCGTAGAGAAAATAGAGATACCAAAGGGAAAGCACCAAATTTTACCGGTATAATGGTATTAAAACAGTTCTAAGCACTCTTGATTTTTGTAGATAGAACATTTTTAACACTGTCTACAGGACTCTGAAATAAATATTTTTTTTTAATTTGATTATATAGAAGATAAGACAGTAGCTGAACGACTGGCTGCAGTTATTTGGCCACAACACCTAACCTAACTGGTATCAGTCTTCCTTGTTCTGTGCTGTGGAGGAGTTGGATGATTGAATTTAGTTATCTTTCGCCGAAACACATACCACCTGCCAGGACCACTGATTACAGCACACCAAGCGAGCTGACTTATTCAGATCATCAGTTTTACCAGCACTAGGCAGATCATCAGAGTACCAGCCCTACGACGGCTGTCCGCTTGTTTGTCATGACACACCGATATGCACTCACAAGTTGTATCTCGAGATTAATTTACTAAAAACTGATTTAAAATTTTTTACTTGCTTATGTACTTAAAATATCAAGTCTTACAATTTATTTAGCCCATTGTGTTTAAAATGCAACACATAAAAAAAATAAGAGATGGCCACACTATGCACTGCTTTTATTGGTAAATGACAAAAATATTTGAGTAAAACGTAAAAAATTTAAAAACTAGAAACGGTTAGCCATCTCTGATATAAACTCAGTTTACTCGACTGATTTGTTCGTAATTTCGTATAAATTCTTTTGTGCGAATGTGTGTAAATTTGTCAACATAACCGACATCGTTATCATCAATATTTCTCTTATTGTTTTCAGTTGCCAGTTTTATTTTGCTGCTGTTGTTGTTGTGCGTGCAAGTATGAGTGATATTGATGCAATAAGAGCACAAAGAGTTTCCATTCACGTTAACTAACAATGTTTAATTGCTTATAATGACAAAAATTAACATGAATGTGGGTAAAAACTTTTATGTTTTTATAACTTGTGAAAATTATTAAGTTTATAGACAAAAATTGAGTTGGCATGCAACTTTAACATAAGGAAATAAATAATTTAAATACTTTTTAGTTGTTGATGCAAAAGCAATTAATATTTATAACATGTGTGTAATTAGTTATTTAAGCCAAAATAAATATATTATTGTATTCAAAAGAGCTTTATAAAGATTAGGTAACTTGATTTAAATCAGTTTGTTTTTGTACTTAAACAACTGTTGATTAAGACTTAAGACTTGTGAAAAAAAAAAAATCAGGAGGCTGAATTGCGATACAAAAATCAATGCGATGCGAACAATTGCTATTCTGTATTGCGATATTCGCAAAGATCTTTTTTAATCGCATTTCAAATGCGAAAAACGGGCAAGTCGGTGTTCTAATTTGCAAAAACAAATGTCAAATTTGCAAAATTTATTCGACAACAAAATATCATTCGCAAAGTACAAACATGTAAGTGAAAGATAATATTTTATTTATTAATTCATCATATATTTATTATTTAATTCGGGGAAGCAAGCAATTAGACCACCAAACCGTGGCAATTTGAAATAGAATAGAATAGATAGAATTTATGAATAAGCACAGCCAATTGGCAAGAGGCCGTTTGAAAACACGAAATGCACGTCATTCGGCAAATACTTTGTGGAAAACGTTAACTGAAGAAGTAAATACCAATTTAGAGAAGCTGCAGGATGGAAGAGAGTATGAAATATATAAAACAGTCCAAAAATATTTGACTTCAACATAAATTTTAATAGTTTTGTGCCGATTTTAAAGTACACATCAAAAAGAAGCTTTTAGACGAAATAAAACTGACATTGGCGGCATTGGCGGTGGCCCTTCAAGATATAATCCACTGTCTCCCTTAGAGGAGCAAGTGGTGAAATTGTTAAAATTGATGGATTCCGTAAATGGATTAGCGTGGTACACTTTCCTTCGGGGCAACAATTCCTTTTAAGCAATCTTCTCTGTATTCTTTCCTTTTGCTTATGCCCTTCTTCGTCGTCGAACCACAGTGCCACAGAATCAATTTTTATTATCTTTTTTAAACAAAATTTCCTAAATAAATTTTAAAAACAATTTTCTTAGCCAAATAACAATAACGTATTTATATTTAATTACGCGTTTGTTGACACTGACGTTCATTTGAGCAGCGTAGCCACGATTTGAAATAATTTGCGAATGCTATTGCGAAATTCTAACAGAATATCAATTTTATTTCGCATCGCAATTTAGGATAAGCCTCCTGGAATACGTTAGTAGATTCAAGTATGTATATATTCGAATTCCGTGTTTTAATTTTCAATCAGAATATTTTATCCTCCTCAACAAGCTTTCAGAGTTTAACTCTTCATCGAGCCTTTGCTGGTTGTTTCGAAAGAGTTTCATCAATAATGGCTGTGTCGTGAAATCAAAGTCATTTACTTAGTAGAAAAGGTAAAAATTTGCCGAAAATTTAGTCTAACTTACCCTTTTGACTTTCAAGAATAAAATGTAACAATTTTGTCGTTAGAATAGTCATTTGCAAACATTTTTGATATAAAAAATGGACATTTTATTTTGATGGAAATTTTTTTTTTGATTAAACACGCACTGTAGAAACTTAGTCAATCCAATATTCAATCCATAATTGATGCAAAAAAAATTTTTGAGGAGCAAATGCTCTGTTAAATTTTTACTTAATTACTCACAAGCTAATTTATCATCTTTGAACTTTTTTTGCGAAATTAAACATTTAAGCAAATTCATTTTTGATGTAACATCATTTGCATAAAGAGGCACGTACATACATATTTATATGTATATATGTACATAGTCTATAAAATGAATCCGATAATTAAAAAAGTGAATACTATTGGAAACCTTTGGTCGTATTCAACATACAACTAAATAAATGCACACATGTTTGTAAATTTATATTTGACATATGCCATACGATATGTGAATGAATGAGCGTTCAAGCCAGCCAACCAACAAGCAATTCAGTTTCATTGAATTCAAATCGATTCCACACCCACTTAAATACTCAGACGCACGTACAGACACTCAGGCATATAAAACAGAAATGTTTATTCACTTCATCAATGGCACAGACTGAAAAACAGATATAAACGCATTTTCCTATTAATCACTTGTGGTAAACAATGCTAAATGAATGGATGTTATTGATAAAAAAAAAATACAAATCCATAATAAAAGCTAGACACACAATTATATAAATGCGAGGGTAATCAATCGATTAATCCGTAATCGGTAATCCGATAAAAACAACTTTAAAACACAAACATTCAATTCTCTATAGTGACTTCGTAAAAAAGCAACAACTTGACATTCAGCGGCTTTTTTCATTCCTTAAATTTATTTGTATTTTTTTTTCAAGACACTCGACGATAAAATACCAAGCGTATCCTTAAATACAGATGATATTTGGTTTTAATGTACCGCTTTTAGTTGCTGCAATGAGTTTAAAAGACGATAGAGTCCGGCTTGTAAATACAAGCCACTTATCAATTTCTTCTAAATCGACGATGCGTTTTATTTATTTTGAGTATCACTTTTTTATGGAAAAATTCTTATGCGAGATAACCTTTCTTTATTTTTGTACAATTTCAATTTGCGAAAAACCCAAATAAGATATTTGACCTTTTAGATGTTCGAGAACAAAATCAGCCAGTGGGAACTTTGTAGAGTTGGGTTAATCAGCTTCTAAAGTAAGGCCTCTTTTGTCAGCGCAACTCATTAGAACGAACTTGTTCGTTCATTTAAATCAAGCTCACTTAGTGAGCAAAAACAACTGAGCGAATCCAGTTTACCTGTTTAGCTCAATTCTTTTTACCTCATACAATTTTTAGTGTCCAGTGATAAATTTATCAGAAACTAAAAACATATTCACACTTTTTAATGAAAAATTGTGCAATTGAAAAACAATTTAAAGATTAATTATGTTTAAGTATGCACTTTTATTTGGCTTTACTTTTGTAAACCGTTAAAACTAAAAAATAATATTGGTTCATAATAATATATTTTCTGATTACAAAAGGATCTTTTTGCTTAATTTGTACCAAAATACGTTTTAGGGTTTCCCTCATAGTTTTAATTTTATGTTTGCATATAAATAATGATGAAATAGAAAAGGCATTCAGAAACTGAGCTGAAAGGGCTCAGTAAAAAGAGCCTCCATATACTTCAATTGAGTGAGTAGCTTAATTGAACTTGTTCTTTAACGAACTACACAACTCTAGAACTTTGCAAAAACGTATAAAAACTCATTTTTTGAATTTTCTAGTTTTGCTGACAACCGATTCCATAAAAAGGCAAAGAAATAGATTAAAAAAAAATATGTTTATCTTTTGATCCATAAAAGGCAGACATTAAAGTTTTAATCATGATTTGTAATCCTGTCTCAGTCATAAGTGTAAGAAACGTGACATATAGATATGTGATATGTAAAAAGAGTTTCTAATACTATATACGATACAACGAGAATATAAAAATATAAAAGGTTCGCGATAGAGAATTTTTTTCATAAATTTGTTTTTTGAATCTTCAATATAAATTGAACTAACAATAAGTATTTAAATCTTACTACCAAAATAATTATTTATTTATGCCAAGCGAATGCCAGACAATATATAAGGTTCAACGGTTGATTCTTTGGTTGTTTTCCATCTCTCGTGCTCGGAGAAGAGCAAGGGTGTCCCTCCTTCCCAGCAGAGTGTGGCCTCTATAATTTAGAATGTTATGGGCTAGTGGGTTAGGGTGTAACTCAAGTTTCTTCATATAAGTTGTCACATATTTAGAAAACAGAGTTTTTACTCTTGAAACTTCTGAATCTTTATTGATGCACAAGTTTTTTACGTATCAGGGACGGCTGTAATTGTTCGTAGAAGTTTATATTGTTGCCTTTGGATTTTCTCAATATTTGGTAATGAGGCAGTGTCTCATAGCTGAAATCCAAAGCACCATATAGGTCTCAGAATCGATTTATATAAGAGAAGTTTGCAGTCTAAAATCTTTTAATTTAATTCTAGTCAGCTTTAATTCCATGTTAGACGACGGTCTAGGTAAATTCCGAGGTATTTAACCTTGCAATGTTGCAGTATAACTTGGTTGTTTATTTGGATAGGCGGACCTGTCTTCCTACGCAGCGTAAAAGACTACTGCTTATTTACTTTTATTCTCCGTTGCTTAAGCCATTTTTCCAACTATTTTATGTAGTTTTGAAAATTGCTGAATGCCACTTGCGATACTTCGTTGATGTGTGGATATTATAACTTAATGGTATGTCAGAGGTATCTACTACCAAAGTACAAATATGGTACCTTATGGAACTCCAGCTGCAATGCATTGTGTTGGGTGCTTTGAAAACTAGCTTCTTTAATGATAAATTTACGTTTACCTAAATAATTTTAAACATTTTGTTTGATTTTTTGCATTAACCCTTCGTGGCACACTTTATCAAAAGCCAGCGATACGTCTTTAAATAAAGTAGAACAATATTTCTTTTTTTTAAATTTTTCTGATTACATTTACAAGCCTGTGTGTTTGTTCTATAGTGCTATGTTTTGCTCTCCATCCAGATTAATGATCTGGAATGAATTTGTTACTGTTTTTAGCATGGGAGTCAAATAATAATAATAATAATAATAGACTTATGGATCCATACGATTCTACTTTCGTATGATCTTTAACTTTAGGCCAGTGATTGCATTCTTAAACACGCGACTATTGAACCTTAGTGACGTTGCTGTTCTAGCAGGAACAGGAGGTAATTAAACTGTATCAGTAGGTGTGGTTGGATTGAAGACTTTTTAAGGGTCTCTTTTTCGGCATCAGTTTTTGCCCAATCTCCGTTTAGAGTTCTCATCGGTGGTTTGTATATTACGGGTATTTTAAGTCGGGCTACTCGCCATAATGAATAGGAAAGATTGTAGAGACGCAGCTTTTTGTGTTTCTAATATGTTTTGTAGTTGTCTAGTATAATCTTTCAGCCTACTTTTCAGCCATTCTCCCCGGATTCTTTTTCAGCCAAAAGGCGTTCGGCTGAATATATTGACTAACTATTTGTCTCAACTTGAATCGCGTCACTGAATACGCCAGTACGTTGGCTCTCCGCTTGAATTTACATTCAAGCCCATTTTTGATATTGTTTCAAACTGATCTCGACGTTTTGGGGTGATTAGTCGTGATGAAGAATTAAAGTATGAGAAAAAACAACAAATAAAAAAAATTGGCGCTTGCCCATATTTTCCGAGTTATGAGCCTCTGAAAAGTACGATGTGCACCATATTTTGTACGATATCAATATGCGTATATTTAAAAGCTTTTGAAGAGCTCCCTCAGGAAATACTATAATTTCTAAAAAAAACGCTTAACCTATTAAGAGCCGATGTCATTTTAAGGTTGAATTATATATAGTACTTATCTTTTTCTTATTTTTGAATTCTATGTCACCCTAACATTTCCCTTTTGAATTGGAGGTACTTCATTAAACTAGATTTACATTATTGGAATTATCGGCATATAAGGATGTAGCACTATTACTTGTTGTTGTTCGAATTTCTGTGTTATTTTACGTATTTTATAAAATTTATTTTTTCACCTGTTTAAATTTGAATTGAGCTTGAAACGATTAAATCTAATCCGCGGCTATTATTTCACTGCGTTTAAAGATTAAAATAGATATTCGATTAATTGAGTATCATAATAAATACTAGAGGCAACAATATAAATTACTCGAAAATTGTACGTCATTTCCTCCCTCCACATTTTTTTTCTTTTGCTGTAAAGCGACATTTCAGCATTCGATAGATAACTAATGTACACAAAAGTTTCAATTTATAACAATTTACAGTTAAAAATAAAGAACAAAAATGTTAAATGCCTAAAAATGCGAATATAAAATAAAACGTTGTACGTAATTGACCAAAAGCTCATGTTGCATATAGCAGCAGGAGCAGCTTCTACGGTATTTAATGTATAAAAACATAATTGGGAACTCAAACTACGTAAAAAGGTGAAATGAATAAAAATGAAAAGTATTGTTTTTAATAAAAACGATGCAGTCTCTTATATTAAGGGGATTTCACAGAATACTAAGTTGATAACATGAATTTATGATTTTTTTTGGAAATTGTAGTCATATATTTTTAAGTTTTCTACAGCAGTGGATATGCCCTACAAACACTTTGAAGACAATTCAAAGTTTTTTTTCTAGAGTGCTCAATATATGCTATAAGTCCTATTTAGTATTTGTTTCCAAAGTTAGGACCCAGATGAGAGGAAAAAGGGACACGGCCAAATAGAAATAGATAATGATTTAGAAGATTCATGAGGGTATAGCTCTTTATAAGGGTCAGGAGAGGTAATTGGGGAAGAGGAAAAACGCATTTAATCGATTTTAACAAAAAGTGGTTGTAAAGATATTCAAAATATAGATAAGTCCTGAACCATAAGCTGCAATATGCAGAAAGAAATCTGGTATAACTTTAATGTGCATAAAAGATAGAAAAACTGGAAGAGTAGTCATGGCATGGTTTTAATGAGTTGCACTTAGGCATAGACTTTTTAGTTATTTTCTTAACCGTGCTAAATTTGGTAGGAAAGGGAGAGATGAGAGATAAGACAGGTGGTAAGTAGAGAAAGACAGATATAGCCATTCTATTAGTTATTTTACTTCGCCGCCGAATATGCTATGAAGAAAAACCGATGAAGGAACATGTATTTATACCATTAAACAGAAAACACATTTTTATTTTTTGTAGTTTGTGGCAGGGTATCGAAGCTCACCGGGAATAGCTAGTATATATTAAATACAAAGAAGAACTACAGAAAATAGTAGGTGTTTTCAACTTTATGATCAAAGAAAGGTGGAGATCTTTAGTACAAAGTATAAAACAGAGATGGAAATCTTCAAAATAAAAAGCAAGAAAAAATAACATTAAACAACAAAAACAAGAAAATAAGAATAAAACACTTCTGTGCTATGTTGAGCCATACCCTCCACCGTAGTAATGTTAGATACTGCTTCGCAGTATTGGGCTCCAAGTGCTAGTTTGACTCACTCGCAAACAGTTCGGTATCGACTATGGGTCACCGTTTATTTCTTAATTTTATCTTTTAAACTTGTTACAGCAGACATAGTAAAACATAACTTGAGTAAATTTAAAATTAGAAACTGTAAAAATGACGTTATTATTATGACACCTTTTGAAATTAATTTCTTATATTTGTTTTTATAGCAGAAGTTTTAATGTTTTAATGTATAACGCTTCAAAAAAATAAGGCCATAACAGTAAAAACACGTCACTGGCGGGACACCCTTAATTACACTTTAATTTGTTATACTTTCTTTTACAGCAGACATAGCATTCTATAAAAATGTTAATTTTCTGTCTATAATGTGTTAAAACATAAGCCCATATTAAGAGAAAAGTACGATCTGTAGTTGTAATGATAGTCATTTGGGAAACAGTGTAAACGTTGAAGTATTTAGCAGGTAGTCGATTCTTTCACCAATTAATGAAGATGATGAAATTCCCAATATTATTATTTTAATTTTTTTATGAAAATCATAAGTTGAACTGTGAAATCATAACAAAAGAACTAAATTATTTTGGCTAAGTCCATTTTTATTCTAATTCTTAAACATTTTTAAGAAATTTAAAAAGAAAAGAAAAAAAAGGAATAATTAGATACTAGCAATAAAATTAAATTTTAAATTTTCCTATTTAGAAAAATTAAATCCGCATCCAAAAAAAACGGCATCCATTGGCCAAACCAAAAAGTTTTTTTTGAAAAACGGATGTTTTTGACTTTGGTTTTAATACATTTATATTTTTATTTTGTGAAAATGTGTTATTTTGTTTTCAATAAATTAAAGCAAAAAAAATATATATATATGAAGGCGCACACCTTCTTCTAACTGTGTTTACACAACTTACAAACCGATGAATTTCAAGAGCAACCATCTCTATTCTAGCAGATTGATGGATGTAATTTTTTAATCTGCTAAAATGAAAAGAGTTTTAACAACAAGAAGTAAATAATTATTTAGCGAACATTTTTAATGATTCCAAGTAACTGAAGAAAAATAATTCTGAACTACCCTAATAATACATACAACGTACATAATTGTATATGTTTGAAGGGAAGTACGACTATTTATAAATGGCAAGGGTGTTAAAAAATGTACAACTGACTGTTTTTGTTTGGAAGGGTTGCGTCAATCAATAAACGAAGTAAAAGTTATGAGTATCGGACTAACAATCCATTTAAAGAGTGAGAGTGGTAAAATTGTGATTTTCTGCATTAATAAAGAGTCTGTCATGTACGTACCTGAGTGTACACATCAATAGATTAAAAAAGTATTTTATATACTTTGTATACATAAAAGTGAACCTTTTGCAGGTTTCGAAAGTCTGTATATAATTTTAGGATAAACTTTGACGAGGGTTTTAGGGTAAATATTTTACGAGGAGTAGCCTCTTTTAGGTCGACATACTTGACTTATCGATTACACGAAGCAAAATCATTCCTGGGTGGCGGGAATAATTAGTCAATATTGCTACACATGCATTGTGTGGAAGTTCTCAGCTTCTGAGTCGTACTTAAATTGGCTCCGACTCTCATCACCAAAGTAATATTAAAGCGACATAAAGCGTGAAATCACTGCAATAAAAACACAACTTCGTTTGATCTCGATGTGGGCAAACGTCCTTCATTTGCAAGGTGATAAGTTGTTGCTATAAGAGAAAATACCTTTCATTAGCAAATTGGCGCTGACGATCCAATTACTTTACCTCTTACCTTACATTTATTGATGCGTTTTCAATTTACTTTAATTGTGCTTTAGAATATCATGAAATATTTATATGTATTTGAAGCAATTAAGTACATTAAAAGTAAATTAAAATTTTATTTTATTATAAAACTTTAGTGAAATTTCGACTGATAGTGAGACACCGATAATTTGGTTATCTTAATAGAAGTATTTAATGACTGCTGTTTCCTTTAAATGCCCCCTTCTTATACATTAATGTTTACCCTCGTACCTGATTCAGCTTTAATAAATTTACAATAAAAATATATTAAGGATTTTTGAAATTTCTTGAGCCCTTGTTTCGGTGCAGCGCATATACATAATATACATATATATATTTAATATATTTATACATAAATGAATTTCGCGCCGCTGAAGTTGAGAGGAAACGAATTGGTCAATACATTTATTGTCATTAAAATCTTTCTTTAACCTCAGTTATAAATTCTTTCCTTTGCAATTAGTTATTTTTGTTATTGTTATTAAATTTTTGTAAACTTTATTTATACTTTTATTTTTGTAAAATATAGTTTATCATAATTGTACTATTAAAGAAATATTTTTAACTTTAAGGTTGTACTTGTTTTGTAGAGATATAATTACCCCTATCGTAAATAAAATGTGAAATTTTTTAATGAAAATTTAATCTCGTGAATTATTCACGATTATATTTAGGGAAAATGAAAAAAATTTCAATGAAAAAAATTTTTGTCATAGGTGATAGATAGGGTCTTTTAATTTTACTTTATTTGTTTACAATTCTTTTTTATGTTCTTAATTTTGATAAAAGTTTTAGAAATGAATTTGAAAATACATTTAAGATAAGAAAATATTTTTGTTCGAATCTGCAAAAATGTGCAAGATAAATTCTAAATTTTAATATTAATTTAAAATCGTGGTGTAAAATTAAAGGCTCGAAAATATTGAGGTACCTTTTTAATTTTGATTATCGAAATAAAATAGAAAATTATATTTGGATTGCAATGCATTATATGGTGTTCATACATGCGTTTTTAATTGAAACAATATTCAGTTAATTGCCAATATATTTTTAGTGTTCATACATACACAATATTGCTACGACAATTAGCATTTGACAGCTGAAAAAAGAAGTAATATTTTTACTTTATATGTTTGTGGTTTTTAGCATACAAAATGGAAAAACAAATTGTTTTAAAAAAAGCCTGTCTTTTATACAATAGAAAGATAGAACTTTTTCAAATAGTGCAATCCAGTTTTGATTCCAAATTAAATATTCTTAAAAAAAGAAAAAAGAAAAATTTGGAAATCCTGCTGAGTTTGAGGAAGCAGCAGCTCTTGCTTTTTTCAATATTAGAGGAAAGTTCATGCCGAAAGTCTTTATGGAAATTAGTAAGTAAAAATAGAGATTGTTGTTTAAATCCGTTATTGCATTTCCGATTTATAGAAACGCCAATCGTCATTCTGGGAGTTCAATTGTAACCACAATGACGACCACTTTTTTAAGAGGCATTTTCGGATGACCCGTGCAAGCTTTGATATCCTCTGTGACTTACTGCAAAGTCTTAACAAAGCGGATACAAAATGGCAAAAAGCGATAACGCTTCAAAAGCGTGTAGCCATCGCTTTATTTACCCTAAGTTCATCTGGGGAGTACCGAGTTGTTGGTGAGCTATTTGGCGTTGGAAAATCAACTGTGTGCACTATTTTGCTCGCATTTTGTGAAGAAGTAATGCAAGTATTGTCCACCCAGTACACAACAACAGTGTTGTATTATAAATTTCACTCATTATTGAAACAATTATCTCTTAATTGGCAATAAGTAAATTGTAATTTTTGTATGAAAATTTAGTCTCAATAATGGAGTTAATTGTTATAATTTGAATATTGCTGCATGCGTGAACACCATATTAGGCTAGGCGTCGACTAGCAGTATTTTTCAACGTAATTTTTATGCTCAACTGTACAACTAGTTTTTATGTTAACGCGCCTAAACGCGATGTTTTTACTCATGCATTTTAAAATTAGTGAATTGACTTAGATTTATTATCGCGCAACTTTTGCTTTTGTTACTTTTTTTGTTTTATTTGGACTAATACGACCGTAACTACCAAATATTAATTGCGTTTGCAAAATACAAAAAAGGAAAGATTTTGCAAATAAAGAAAATTGCGATAATTTTAGGACTTTTTTCAGAGGTCTGGTCGATTGTAGAAGTAAATTTATATGGTGTTCTTCCGAATTATATTTTGGGAAACCACTTTGACGATTTTTACACGCATTTTAAGGTGCATTAGAAGATTGTTAGAAGTCAACGATCGTATGTAACTTTCGTAAATGAAGCTTTTACGAGTCATTTTAATGATTGCTGCACGGTTATTTATTGTAAAATTCAACAATCGTAACTCAAACATTTTGACGATAGTAAGGCAAATTTTATTGAACTTTAACTACATAGCATAGATTTTTATGCTAGGGAAAAATTTTTTGTAATGTTTTATATTTTTTTTTTCATTGTAATAAGTTTTTTTAGGAGAAGCAGCACTTCAGGCATTAATACCTAATTAGTTTGTAACCGTGCTACCTTCTTTAGGAAAGGGATAAATGAGATATAAGACAGGTGGTGAAAGGAGATAGATACAGCCATTTTTTTATTTATTTTACTTCGAGCAGCCAGCTACAGTACATCCATTTCATAGCAGAACACTCTTTGAACTTTTAAGTGTTCAAAACAAATTTCCCGGACAACGGGTATTGAAACTTCCAAAATATGTTTTTTTTTAAAATAAAAATAATTAATAAAGGACTGAAGTTTGTGTGAAAGCTTTTTCAAATGGCGATATTGTAATTGGATTTTAATTGTTTGAACCATCTGACTCTTCACATTTTGTGTTGTTTTTTTTTTTTGGATTGTGGTAAAATATTAAAATTCCTTTTATAATTCGTTTGTTGATTGTTCATGTTTGTTTATTTGGTGAACCTACGCACATTTGTATGTGACACAAATAGGATACTTAATTCAATAATTCTAAATCTATTCATTTATAGTTTATTGCATGTTTATGCTCTTTACATAATAACAGTTATTGTGTACACTTTTAAGCCGGAAATTTTTTTGTATTGCAAATTGTCATGTAAAACTTTGTTGCAATTTATAATTGTTTTTGTCTAACTTTGAAAGAGGAGTTCTCTGCTCTCACCTGGTTAGTCGGTAAATGTCTATATCTATTTGTGGTTTTTGTTGCAATTATCATATACATTTCAAATTTGTACATGTTTTTCCTAATTGTTACAATATGTAGAGGTAAATTTAAAATTAACTTAATTTTAAACAAGTTTTGTCAAGACATTAAATACCACGCAATAGATAAGAATTATTGGTTTAAGTAATTCATCAAGAGAAAGATTTACAAAATCTTTACCCTGTTTCTGTAACTAAAGTGAGATATTTCGGCGCGGAAATATTTCATTCACCTTGTTTTACACAGGTTGAATTATAGCTTATTATGAATTTCATAATATTATGTGTAAAATAATGGTCTATATTATTTTCGTATGAAAATTTCTCCCAAAGGTTACAGCAACAAGATAAATGTCAAAAATTCATTTTCTATACCAAGCCAAGTTGTAAATAAATTACACTTTGGATGAACTTATTTGCAAGCGAGTTTTACCGAGGGTAATTAACAATATTCCTAGGCTACATATAATAATCCCCAAAGAAATGTGCAGAGGTCACAACTACAAATTTTGGAGGGTTGCTGCTTTCTCATCATTAAGTCCGCTAACTCATGACTTTAATTCTCAACACCAGCTTGAAAATTTTTGGTACTGCCTTAGTGTTCTAATTCATAGCCTTCCTCGGTACTACCTTTGTAAATGTATATCTCGTTATAGCCGTAGCGTTCTGCCACTATCACATTTATCCTATTTAGGATTGTTCTATTTTGCCAATTAAAATGTGTAAAAGTTTATTGGGTCTCACTAATGTAATCGCTGCTTCTTTGCTTTGAGTCTTAATTAATTTTCTCGTTCGGTCAACAAAAGATAATTATAAAGATATTCACCCCTATTGACCACATGAATTTTTATCAAATTCTACTGAAAACAAAATTCCCCGTATCATGAAGGATTTCTTTTTGCGGGAAATGTGGAAGTTTTTCATTGTTTTGTTCACTTTTATTTTGATAGTGGAATTTAAACGTAAGTAAGTATTTTTCATCTAATAAGAAGGTTTAGGTTGATAAAAAGTAATTTTAGGGAAAAATCGTTAAAAGAAATTTGAAAGTGACATTATTCTTAACAAGATGCAAGGTAAGATTAGGTCAATTGCCCCGATATATGCCATTTAATACATACAAGGTTTTAAGATGCGTAACGCCGAACCCAAGGGTCAGCCCAAAATGTTTCACTTTACATGTTTTGCTTAAATTTTTATTTTGTACCCCATAAATAACTTCTTTTCATTTTTGCAAGTGCAATAATAACACTACTCAAATTGTGGAAAAAATTGTTCACGTGAAATTACCGATAACAATTTTAAGTTCGGGTGGAATAAAAATTTCACGTGAACGAAAATTTCACTTCACATTTACGATAAGGGTGATTGAGATATTAAAGAAAAATAGTTAAAGATTCAACAAAAAATATTCTGTTTTATTGTGAGGAAAGAAATACATTGTCTGTCCCTGGCCATATTTGATGTAAGCTATAAAATAATGTCAAACTTTTTCAACAATATATGTTATGTTTATATTTTTTAGACAACGCAATAAAAACAAAAACAATAAAAATGTTAAATTCTTCTAAATCGCGAGGTAGACACCAAATTTTAAGTCTCAAATAGTTAATGTAGCAACACAGGCTTTTAGCGCAATAAATTTAAGTAAATACTTTATGAAAAAAGTTATAAAGTAACTTATAAATTTATTCCACTTTTTGAAAATATGTGTTTATTTTCATTGCTGTTGGAAATTCAATTTAATAATGTCTGCCTCTCTTTCTGCTTTATGTGACTGTGTGTATTAATTCAAACAGTACCGTTCGTTACAGTTCTCTGATTTATTGTCATTTTATGGTGCATTTCAAGTGCACACATTCTCATGTACATATATATGTACAATCATAAATGTGTTCTATATATGTACAAATTACAACAGCATATTGTAGTTGTTTATCGAAATTCTCATACTCATATTAAATTTATCTGTCTATCAATATTCAAATGATAGTGATGGTTCGGTGAGTAGAAGCATTGCTAAAGTGATTCATAAATTTATGCAATAAGATGGAGATTTTATAGCAAGTTTTGTAAGTTAAATTTTTCATAATTTGACAACGTTTTTGAAGTTAAAATTCTAAAGGCACGTTAGAGTACTTTTGGATGGATATATCATAAAAGTTTGTTCTTAGATTTCTAATAAGTATATAAAATATATGATCAAACATGAGGCTTCAGTTGTATTAGCGAACTCCTGCTGATTAATGTTGCAGGCAAGTTTTAAACTGCTTAATCAGAAAATTTTTAGAAAATACTTCATAAAAAATTCATATTTTAGGTTTAAATTTTACAATATGTATTAAACAAATTTTGTTTAATAAACAAATTTTCAAAATATCTATTCAAAAACATTCAATAACAGCTCAATTTAAACTTTAAGCAATTTAACATTTTTTATCAGGCAACTCCTAATTTTATTTATTATTATTATTTATTACTACCATTTTGTTTAAAAACAAATTTAAAAATAACCCGTATAACCGAATATGGTTCCTTTTTAATTTATTTTACGCAAAAACAGAATTATTTTAGTGCAAAAAAGATTCTTAGTTACTGCAAAACACACGAACAAAAAATGTAATAAAAATTATAAATAAATATGTTTTGTCGTTTTTTGGTTGTAGATAAAATAATAACACTGTACAACAAAATCAAATTTTTTCAAAAATTACAAGGTCCGGGCTATAAATTCTGATAGAGGAGACAAAAAAACGATATACGTGTATCGGCGTTTTGAAAGTTTACATCTGGATTTCATTTGAGAGGGGGTTAAAATTTCCCAGCTCTGGCACATTCTTATTGTTAAACGGCATAAGAAACCATGTGACCCTTACATTTTAGGTAAAAAATGTGTTCAGCAAATTTATGTAAAATGTTACGGAGAACATTTTTGTAGAAATGTTAACCCTCTAACTCCTCAAGGTATGGGTCTTTTTTGTCCTTCTTTTAAAAAATAGCAAAAAACACCATTAAAACAGGGTTTTAGAGGGTTAAAATGTTCCACAAAAATGTTACCCGTTAAATTTTACTATAAGTCCCTCAATACACCAAAAAGGAAAATTCAACCATAAAGTCAGAAATAAGACGCAACAAAAACGAGCTTAGGGTTAATTTCGCATTTATTAAGAATTTTGTTTTAAATCAAATTTGGATAGCATTAATTAATTTTTTTTTAGCTCTGGCAATTCCACTTCATTATCATACAATGTCCAGCATATTTCAGCAATAAGCAAATGAATGCTTTTACCTTTATCTTACGAAAATTGTTATTACTTACTGCCCTTTTATAAACCACATTTTATTACGTGTGAAAAGGGATAATAATTGTGGTTTTAAAAAATCTGTTTTAGAAAAAACCAATTCGAGAATGTCCATAGACCAAAAAACAAACAGGTAAATATAAAAAAAAAATTTCAATTGAACATTAAAAGGAAAATGTTTCATTTAGAATAACAAATTTGAAAAAGCAATTAAATTTTATGATAAATCAGGTCAATTTGGATGTACAAAATAATGTAATTAGTAATTGTGGTTGTTAAAATTCCACAAATTTGGGAATGTCCCTAAATAAAACCAGGTATTAGAATAACAAACTGTTAAACCATTTTTACAAGTCATATTTTAAATACTTGAAAAAGCTTTAAAATATTTTCTATAAATTATTTTAGTGTTCCATCAACGGGGCCATTCCTTCCATGATTGGCAACTAGAACGATTAACGATGGTGCTAACCATATTCAGCAAAGGCTTATTTTACTAACAGATTAGTAACGATAATTTCTACATACAATTTAGATTTAAAACAAAAACCAAAAAAATTTGTTTTCAGTTCCCGTTTTGGATATAAATTATGTAAAGAATACTTAATTCTATGAAGTAGTGGTCCTAGGCACTTATTATATGAGTATTCCCCTTGAATCTGTATTTTTTGTAATCGTAAAATAATTGTTTTCAGAATAATGATAAAACAACACCTTATTGAGGCCACAAATACATTTTCAATTACTTCGCAAAATTATTTCTCCTCTTAAAGATTGTAAATAACAAGTAAGAGCGCTATATTCGGCTATGCCGAATCTTATATACCCTTCACCATATAGTATATGTAAATCTAGTTCAGTGAAGTAATTCCAATAAAAAAGCAAATATTGGGGTGACAGAGATTTAAAAAAAAATTGGTACTGCATATATATTATTTTACATAAAAATTTCATCAGCTCTTAATGCTATTTCCTTAAAGATCTTTTCAAAAGCTTTAAAATGATATCCATAATGATATTTAAAAAAATTGGAAAATTTCTAAGCTCCGTACCTCGGAAGATATGGGCGAGCTCCAATTTTTTCTCTTGATGTTTTTTTTCTTATTTTTTATTTGTTATAATGGCTTAATTTTGTGGTCCAAAGGTAATAATTTTTTTTGTTCTAAAACTATAGTTTTATTTTTGAACTCTCGCTGAAGGTCAACGAAATTCAATGCAGTTTGGTATTCCTATGCGGTGGTTAGATCCAGGTGAACATAATGACGCTACGTGCTACGTGTGCCATTTTAAATTTAATAGATATAGGCGAGAGAGTTTTGTATACAAAACTGTACCATCAGCCATGCTGCCATTTCCGCATTCTGACGAACTCCCAGTACCTGTGCTACAACTTCGAAGTCCTAGTCATTATGTTGATGGAACAATCGCTGAAACAGGAACCTTTAATTACGTTCATATGTCAACAAAAATATATTTTTTAAATTTCCATATGTATTACTTTGAGAACCAGTTGTCAACAGAATCTGATGAGCATGGTGAAAAATTACATCAGACATGCGCACTCATTGAAGAACGCTATAAAGGTAAAAGCATTCATTCGCTTATCGCTGAAATATGCTGGACATTGTATGATAATGAAGTGGAATTGCCTAGAGCTAAAAAAATGTAATTAATGCTATCCAAATTTGATTTGAAAGAAAATTCTTAATAAATGCGAAATTAACCCTAAGCTCTCTTTTGTTGCGTCTTATTTCTGACTTTATGGTTGAATTTTCCTTTTTGGTGTATTCAGGGACTTATAGTAAAATTTAACGGGTAACATTTTTGTGGAACATTTTAACCCTCTAAAACCCTGTTTTAATGGTGTTTTTTGCTATTTTTTAAAAGAAGGACAAAAAAGACCCATATCTTGAGGAGTTAAAGGGTTAACATTTCAACAAAATGTTCTCCGTAACATTTTACATAAATTTGCTGAACACATTTTTTACCTAAAATGTAAGGGTCACATGGTTTCTTATGCTGTTTAACAATAAGAATGTGCCAGAGCTGGGAAATTTTAACCCCCTCTCAAATGAAATCCAGATGTAAACTTTCAAAACGCCGATACACGTATATCTTTTTTTTGTCTCCTCTATCAGAATTTATAGCCCGGACCTTGTAATTTTTTGGTGTGTTGTACAGTGTAATTATTCGAATAACGAGTTCTATTACGAGCTGTTTACGTTTTATATACATTACTATTCAAATAAATATGTTTTAATTTATTTTTCTTTATTTAAATAAATCTAGTTTACTCCAATAACTTCAAGTGAAATAAAAAGTTGTCCGGTGTTCAGAAGAAGTAATTTTACGGAGAAAATGTTACGTGATAAATCCTGCGGAACCTCATATTTTCAAAGTTACGAAACCCCTAAGTTTTTATAAAAAGTATGCAGCATTTCAAATACTTTTTGACGGAATAGGCCAATATGGGTGTCATAGCTTTTAAAGCTTTAAAAATGAAATATAAAAAATAAAAATGAAATATAATAAGTAAATTTAATTGCGCAATTAAAAATCAATTTTCTCAATTAAAAAAATATGTCTGAACAGGGTATTAGTATTAGATTTTAGTGCTGTTGCTATGTTGCTATTTAAACCCTCTAGGTTTATAATGAGTTAACAATTCGTTTGCGATATAAAGTGTTTGAGATATCACAAATTATTTACAGTATCTCCAAGCGAAACTCGTACACTTTAGACTCTAATTTTTAAACTATCTTATAACATTAAGTAAGAAGCTCTTAACAAATAAAATTGTATTTATTTTATTAGTTCATTTTATAAAAAATTCAACTAAACATAAAAACTTGAAATTATTATTCAATAAAAAAATTTTTTTTATAAAAACATAAAATAATAGTAATTTCTGTGACAAACCCAAACTCGTACACCATACTTTAATCAAATATTATTATGTTGGTTTTAAATATTAATATTTGGTGTGCATGCCTTTATTTTTTATTACCATTTTTAATCTATTTGGCATACTGCGCACAAGGTTTTCGCAAAAACTTGGTTCAATTTTTCCCCAACTCTTGTCCTTCTACCATTGAAATTAGCCCTTTTTAATATGTTTCTTATGGTCTGTGGGCAACATTTTTTCCTAAGTCTTTTCAACAATTTCGACTACTTTCGGAACACTTAAAAATGGGTTCTTGACGTAAAATATATAGCTCGTCTCCAGCAGAGAAAATTTAGTTATTTGCACTTTTCTTCTTGTTCGCAATCCTCTCTTCCATTTTATACCTTTTTGTAATATATTGCACTGTTGATCGGCTTTTATCAACTATATCAGATATTTCTCGCAGAGATTTATTATTATTATGATGTTGAGTTATTAATTTTCTTACTTCAACAGAAGTTTGTCCTCTCTGTCTACCCATTTTGTTCTCTTTTGTAACTCTTTCAAACAAAAACTCAAATAAATGACAATAAAAAAGGTGATAATAGGAAAAGTCCCTATTTTTTAATTATTTTTACGAAATATCCTGAAGTTAGATGCACATTAAAAGAATGTTGCCAAATTGAATAAGACTGTACGAGTTTGGCTTTGGCGTCGAAAGTTGCCACTTTTTAAAATATTTATCTGTATTTTAATAAATAAAGATATATTCATAATTTCGTTTCTGATATTTAATTAAGTACATAGTTTTGTACTTAAATTAAGTAAATTTATTTTATTAGCCTATTTAGTTTTAGACATATAACATAAAGAAATTTGTTTTCATAGGTGTACGAGTTTCGATTGGAGCTACTGCATAAACGCTTTAGCGATACGTGACTTCGAAAATTTACAATTGGCTGAAAAATGCAAAAAAAAAATTATTTTTTTGTTTGGAAGCAAATATAAATGCGAACAAGTTTTTTCGAAAATGACTTTTTTAAAACCAATATATAGACCGCGAATTACAGACGAGAATTTAGAAAGTAGCTTAGCAGTTGATACTATTAAAATTGAACCACACATAAGTTCCTTTTCCACAAATGAGCAAAGGCAAGTAACTAATTATACAAATTATTATTAATTTTTTGTAATTTTATAGTGCAGTAATAAAAAGTATTATAAATACATTATCAGAAATATTTTATTTTTGTTCAACTTCTAAAAATTTTCCTCACCGTTTTATGAAAAATAAATTTTCATTTACATACAAAACCAATGTTAATGGCCCGCTTAAGTTTGGTTGTTTTCAATTTTGGCCCACATTACAAAAAGGATGCCCATCCCTGGTCTAAAATATTCTAAAATTTTAAAATCAAAAGGTGGAAATCCAAGCTTTCCGCACTAATTCATGTGTCTGCGACCGCTCCGATTATGACCGGTAGGATAATAGTTTTTCAGTGTTATCTTCACCCAAACTGCTGGCAATTCTGCTTTTAACATACTAGTTTATATACATTTTAGATCCTGATTAAAGAATAAACATAAAGAATCTTTAAACTATCTAATAGGCTTTTGCAGACAGTATTAAATTTTGTGAGTGAAATATTTGTTAATCGCTGGTGATGTTTTCCAGTGTAGTAACTGAAAACTGAATGAAAACACAAACCAGAAATTTTATTTCATTAATTAACATTAAGTAATAACAAGGAAATGGGTTATTCACCTGGATAAAAAAAGGAGTTAAACACAACACAAACACTGAACTTTTTTTGTAATATTTCAGAATTTGATGTCTTAAAATTTATTAATTAATACACACATATTTTGCTTACTGCCACTTGTCCACCGCTAGTAAATTATTTCTTGCAATTTGTTGTCTAGTGTGTAAATTCATATGTTTCTGCTTAGTTGGCAGACTATTAATTGTCAATTCCATTTGAAATTGGATGTGCAACCAATTGAGTCTGAATACATACATATACATACATATATACCTATTTTCTAAATGTTGTTGATAATAATTTATATTGATAAATATTTTATGGTCGTTTAATTATTGTCAGCTTATGTAAATGTTATTTCATCATAATAATAACTTTAAAGTTTTAAATTTATTATTTGTTACTAAATGTTTCATTTCAAATTAAGGAACAACACTTTAAGTTAACAAAGAAAATAGACTTAAGGCATTTGTTTTTGTAAATAGAAAAATCTTTTCACTTTTTCTTTATAATTATAATAATTTATATCCCCTGATGTTTATTTAATATAAATTTACATTAAAAAATGTTGTAACTTTATAACTCAAGATCGATAAACCGAATTCGTTTAAATTTTTAGGGATTGTCGTGTGGTCGAGTAGATGTTTATTAAAAGTTTGCTCGAAATCGGTCGAAGCGTTCTTTAGTTCCGACTTTTCATGACATGTGATTTTGTCCCTATAAAAAACAACAAGCTCTGATATTTTGTAAAAGAAACTTGCTTATTATATGCATTTTCTAACGAAATACTGTGTCGAATGGAATAGTGTGCGTGGTACCTCTCATACAAAGTTTAAGTTTTTATCGTTCAAGTAGGAAAATGTGAGGGGATTGGCCCATAGCCTTCTCCGCATAACAATTGGCCAGATTACTTCAACAAGTGTCTTCTGAAGGTGCATCCTTGCGCCGTTATAATTCATACCGCATTAAAAAGGTTAACAATCTTGAAACCTTGAAATTATGTAGACGGTGAGTGGGTCAGAAACCAGACAGAGATTCTCAACAAGAAACTTATGCTATTTAATTCCATTGAAAAAACGTTGGATAATCTCCAAAAATATTGGTGCCCTATGCAATTAAGGAGTAAAATGCTGCATCAATGCTGCTGCGTTTCCCCTTTTTGCCAACTCATTCACTGCCTGTTATAATAACCATCTACATACATCAAAGCAATATAAAGCAATGAAATCTGATAAATAGTGCAAATAAGGACGAGGAAATATGTTTAAAATAGAGATAGAGTTCTTCACCTTATCTCACCATAAGGAAGAATAATAATAAAAATATTATTTAAGTTGGTAAGAATAATTTTTAGATTATTACCGCATTTACACTATGCAATTTTTCATGAAACTAGCATGAAATTTTTGTTTGTTTGTGAAGCAGGAGGAGTAAGCAATATGGTATTGCTTGAGTTTTGAGGGGATGTTACTGTTGCTAGTGTTTACTTTTAGATATCGCATAACGCTGTAACTTAAATAGAAAATTGAGAAAAAAATGCCTCAAAAAATTGCATAGTGTAAATACGGACTATGTTGACGAAAAACTAACGTAAACATAAATGGACAGAAAGACTTTAGATGAAGAAACTTTGCGTGAATCTACAAAAAAAAAACACAAAAGTGATATTAGCTCTTTCAAACAAAAAAAATAAAAATAAAATAAAATAAAATAAAATAAAATTTCTTCAGAAGGAGAAACTAGTATTTGTAAGATATTACATAGAGAATGAAAGAAATTACAAGGTTTTTTATATTAATAAGGAGTTAGATGCAGAACACAAATGTTCTTACTTTAATGACAGAAAATACACTGACAGATTTTTGTTTTTTTTTTTTTGTCTCTATAAATTAAATTTCGTAGGTATATTTTATAGAATAGTTTTCCAAGAATAAGTGCTAACTAATAATTAAGAAGATATTCTTAAATATATTCTTCTATTAAAAACATGTGGCCAAAACTTACCAGCCGTTTTTATTTTTCTTCTTCGGGGTTATTTTTCTAATGCTTATTAAAAATTTTGTTATACTTATCAAATGTATAATAAACCTCTTTGAAACTGTTTTTCGATCAAGAGACAAAGAAATTTTATTTTAAGCTTTGAAAAAGTTAATATGGCAGCAGCACTGTTTTCTTCAGTAATCTATGCTGTAACTAGCTTATTTTTGCAACAAATTTCAGAATCAATTAATTTAACGAAACAAAGGTCTAAGAGGTTTTAATATGCTTTTAAAAATCATAAAACTCAACTAAAGTATTTGCTCACAAAACTAGAGTCGAAAGAGTTGACCCCAATTTCGGCAGTCAAAATCTACTCACAAATATTGGAAAACCCTCAAGATTACAGCATATGCAGAAAACGCAGGTTTCCCTAAAAATATGTCACTAAAGAAAATTCTTAAAAATGCTTATTCCGCAAAAAGGTTGCCAAGTATAAAAACCAATTAAAAAACTTTTTATTGTACATCCTTGTTCTTACTGCAAATTTATATTTAAAATCTGAGTAAAATAATCGCAAATATTACACAATTTAAGATGCATTAAAACGATAAAAAAAACCTGTTGCACTTAAGTTTGGCAACTATAACATTTTGTCTAAATATTAAGAGATAAATACGACTTTCAAAAAAGAAAGCCATCTACAACTACCACTGTTTTTTGTGGTTTTCACTATGTGTCAAATGAAACAGATCACTAAACAGAATTTCGTTTAGACAGTAATATTTAATACTACTGCACTTTTAAAATGGCGTTATTGCCAAGGACATAATGTCCGTCGAAAAAAGTTCACACTTTAAAGTGACATAAAGTCCATTGACATTAGGTCACATTACGATCCGACAATATGCCCATCAATGTAGAGTCATAACGTCCATGGATATTAAAGGTATATTTCATGGAGAAGAAAGTCCTTGCGCCCGACCAAAGGCTATGTAGAAAATCTTTGGCAAGCGAAGACGTTATTGTTTTAAGTGTCCATTGACATTGTGTCGTATTAGATAAACTCAAATAATTGGTAGTGAAGGTCTGAATTATTTGCTATTTCTCTGATTTTTTTTTTTTTGTTTCCAGTGTATTATAAAATGCTTCAACAATAATCATAATATAAAGGTAAATTTTATTAGTTTATGGCAAAAGGTAAACACATCAATGTACACAAAAGAAAATATAAAACACAATTGCATTTTTATTTTACAACAAATAAAATGTGGGTGGGCATTTCATTCAAGCAACTTTGTTAAGTAAAATACAAATTTATAAAAAAAGCTGATGCCTACGACTACTAACAATTTAATATGTATGAATGAGTATAAGAAGGTAATAACTTCATAAATACATCTACTTTGAATAGATTGTGATAAAGGTAGACATACGTTCTGGAAGTCAGTCATACATACAGAGGGACAAATGAAAGAATCTTTGACAAGTGTCTGAGCATGTGAGGGTAACTAGAGATGCACATAGTTACAGTAAAAACAAGAAGTACTTGTTGGAGTTATTAATGTTTCTGATGTTTTAGTCTTGAATTATTAGTTGCTGTTACCTTCTATATTTGCATTTTCATTTTAAAGAATTCAATGCGACAATAAAAGACTCAATCATATAAATTCGTCTGCATTTATGTAAGTATGGCAATAGGGATGCTCTAGGTTTACAAATTTTTTTAAGACTGTATATATATGATAAAAAAAATGTTGGTGTTTCGTTCAAGGCATGGTTGCTATAAAGATTTATTATTTAGGAAACAATTAAGCTTTTTTAATAGCGAAATAGCGAACAATATATACATATCAAAGAATCAAAATTAATTAGCTTGAGTCCCCAAGCCTTTAAAAATTAAATGCAGAACAAACTTTGAAACCTGGAACAATTATTACTAAATGGGCTTTCTAAATAATTTTTTTAAGCTTCTAACATGCACATTATTCATTATTCTTGAACAGATAAAAACTTGTAAGTTTAGTAATATTTTAACTTCTTCATGTTTCTTTCTTGAACAACTGCTTGAGGAGAATATATACTCTTGTTAATGACGGCAGTGCACAGTGGTTTCCATTCTATAAGCTAGCAGCAAAAAATATATTTCTCAAAAAAGCTAGGGTCTTTCAAATTTGTCAGCTATTAGCGTGACTAAGAAGTAAGAGTTTGCAAATTTTAATGAAAAAATTCAAACAAATGTATTCACAGTAGGCATTCGATCTTTGAAGAGTTATAGACTTGCTTTTGAAATAAAGTAGAATTTTGTGCACCGATGGAGGGAGTTAGTACCAGGGTTATTCCTCAACAAATTTTTTGGGTGCTCTACAGCATATTCGTCAAAATTTTCGGCGACAAATTTACATCCAGAATTTATAGCCTGAATAATTGTGGCATATCTGTTATTTTGATGAATCTTAAAAAATGATACAAAACAAAATTTAATTTATTTTTATTTTTCGTCTGATGACTAGGTGAATAAAATTCTTATGTGAAAGTATGCAAAAACCTGCCCCACAATATTTTTTAAATATAAGAAGTATAAAAAGTCAACAATTGGATGTATGAGAAGTTGAGGGTAAGCAAAAAAAAACAGTTTGAAAATAAAAGAATTTTTTGAAGAGATTTTAATGTGCTTATATTTTTGCAGCTTTATTAATTAATAATAAGTTAAAATTAAATGTTTGTATTAATTTTCAAATAACCGGAAAACCGAATATTTTTATTTATTTTATGCAAAAAAGGATTTTTTACTGCAAGATACACGAACATGAAATGTAATAAAAAATTTATAAATAAATATGTTTTATTTTTTGGTCATAAATACAATAAAAAGAATTCGTATAACGAGTTCTGTATCGAGCTGTTTATGATTTATATTTAAATAAATTTGTTTTAATTTACTTTTATTTAATTTAATAAATCTAGTTCTGTCCAGTAGCTCCAAATGAATTAAAAAGTTGTCCGAAGTTGAAAAGAACTAATTTTACGGAGAAAATATAACGATTTATTTAGCGAAACCTCATATTTTCAGAGTTACGGAACCCAAAAAAATATAAAACATTTCAAATATTATTAGACGGAATGGGCCAATCTTTTAAAATAAATTATTAGGATCCTTACAAAAATATGTGTAAAAAATTTTAGCCCATTAGAAACCGATTAAATGTTGTTGAACTTCTTTTATTAATTTTGCGAATATTTTGTTTAACCAAATTTGCAACTTAAGGGCTGGTTTTTCATTTTTAATGTTTAAGAAACTCATTGATACGTGAGGAGTTAACACTTTGTTTGCGATATGTGTGGTGCTTAATAGGAATTTTGATAAGATCCTTTACAATATCCCTACTTTAAAAATATGTGTTACCGACGATTTTACCAATTTATATTTTTTGTTTTCAAATTCTTTTCTACCCCAGGGCAAACATCTAAATAATAAAACGAATTTTATTTTTTGTATAACGAAGGGTAAATTCAACAATAAAATTTTGGATTTTAGAAATTGTTTAATCGTGTATGAATATAATTTATCAACATTTGTCTATTTAAGTTTTATTAACCTGTTTTAAGTTTTTGTGAAAACGGCCGTAAATAACGCATGAAATACAACAACATTTATCAGATTAATAAAATTTAGAGTGTTATCAATGTTTTTTTTATATTTTTGGCTTATGGGGGAAACCACTGTGTAGTGTTTTAAAACTGAGAAGCCGTAAGTTCAGGAAAAAAAATTTACGCACTAAATCCATTTGTAACAAAAGCAAAATTTTGGCAGGAGTGTACCATGCAACACTTTCACAAAAATTGGGTATTGAGTGACGGATGACGTGTTGTGGTTCTTTAATTAGGATATTAAATAAGACACTGATAGATATTATGGAAAGTACAAATAATAATATTTTGAGTTGCTGGCCTCTCTCGTTTTAGAAATTATCCTTACATAATAAATTTTCAAAACATTTAAAATTCACCAATATGTAAAAAAACTCTAAAAAGTTTGCTAATGTAAATGTCGAACGAGTAGTGCAACGCTATATCGCGATCTAATTTATCTTTGTCGTATGTATTTATCATTTAAGCAGAGTATATTAAAATGCAGATGTTATAATCAAAAATTCGATATCGTTAAATCGTCAGTAATAACAAGTAATTGCACAATTTATAATGCAAAATAACAAGCAACGATAAAAAAAAACAATTAAATCAGCCGAGTGCGAGTTGAAATCATACACAAGGGGTTCGTACTATGAATGGCCTTCATTACAAAAAGTGGAAAAAGGGTTAATATAAGTCTGTCGTTCCGTGTGTTTTTTGTTCAATAACCATTTCCGACCTCATAAAGTATATATATTCTGACTTCATATGCATAGCGAAGTCGATTGAGCGATGTTTGTCTGTCCGTGAAAAAATAAGTATTTCAATCGATCAGATATAGTGTCGAAAGAGGTGATATTGAAAATCAACATGATCGGTCCGTGTCGAAAAAGGTGATATTGGAAATCAACATGATCGGTTCATATCCTTCGAAGCAGCAGTCAAAACACCACTCCTGCTTCTAATTTTTTCATGTCATTTGGAACAATAAAGTAACTCCAATAAAAAAAAGACTAAATATATGGGGCGATAGAGAAATTAAAACATCAAGTGAACAAAATGGCTCCCACACATATTTTCCGAGTTACGGGGCTCTGAAATTTTCAAATTTTTGGAAAAATAAATATGGTATTATATTAAAGCTTTTGAAGAGATCTTTAAGGACATACTAAAATTTTTTAAAAATGCTTAACCCATTAAGAGCCGATGTCAAATTTATGTAAAATTATATATATGCAGTACCAATTTTTTTTTTTTTTATTATTTAATACTCTGTCAGCCCAAAAATTTGCTTTTTGATTGGACTTACGTCATCAAACTAAAGATGGTGATGAGTGTAAAGATTCGACATAGCCGAACATAGCACTCTTACTTCTTTTTTTTAAGAATTTATTTTATTTTCTTATTGATAAATAAATAAATAGACACAATAAAAAGTAGTAAATTAATTATTTTTAAGTATTTTGTTAGAAAGAAATTTTATTCCAAGTGCGTTTATTTTGTATAATACATATTCCAGTCCACTAAAGTATGCATTCTTTGCATCTTTGGAGGAATACAGGGATTATCGTAAATTTAATTGAATTACCACACTAAGTAACTGAGAACAAATATGTGAGTATCATTGTGCCCTTGTCTTTTTTCAAGAATAAAACCGGACGGAGTTTTCCTTTTATTGCGCTCAATTTTATTTTATAAG
Source organism: Gymnosoma rotundatum (assembly GCA_916610165.2). Classification (NCBI taxonomy): domain Eukaryota; kingdom Metazoa; phylum Arthropoda; class Insecta; order Diptera; family Tachinidae; genus Gymnosoma; species Gymnosoma rotundatum. The sequence goes on from OU744336.1 coordinate 83,454,638, forward strand.
TTCTTTACTAAATCCCGCAATTGTCGAATTGTATAAGTATCCCCCTAATTAACTTCATAGTGTTTCAATTCAATGTAAAAAAAAATAATTGATGACTTGTTCCTCTACTCATTTCATTTATAAAATAACGTTTATTACAATGTTTTTCTGCAGATTAAAATAATAACGTACAAATTATGAATTAATTTATTGTGCAGTAGGACATATTTAAAGAAGTCATAGAATCCATACAAAATGTACTTGAAGTTTGAATGAAATAGAAATAATAAAACATCTTTTTAGTTATTCGAATAAATTTTAAAATGGAATATATAAATTAAAAATTAGTATTTTACAACATTTGGAGTAAAAATTTACAAGAAATGTATAAAATCTTTGCATTAATATAGATATTCGTAACTGACTTCAAATAAAGAAGGAGATTATCAATTTGACTGAATGTTTCTTTTTTATGATTGTTTGTGCCTTCGTAACTTAGCTATTTATGAACCGATTTTAAATTTTTTTTTTTTTTTTTTTTTTTTTTAATAAAAATATTTTTAATTGTTATCCTGATTTATATACCTTTCCAAAAAAAAGGAAAAAAGGTTACATAATAGTTTGTCGTTCTGTATGTAATTTCTATAATATCAATTTTCGACCCCATAAAGTATATATATTCTGAGTTCGTATGCATAGCGAAGTAGCGGTATCCGCCTGTCCGTCAGTTTTGGGTTAAAATCAACTTTGCCAAGACACTAGATAAACTGTAGAAAATTTAAATATACGTTATTCGATCAGACATAGTTTCGAAAATTTAGCTATTGAAAACCATCAGTTATGGTCCATGTCCTTCCTGGCAGCGTGCAAAACACCACGCCTGCCTCTTATATCTTTTTTCAACATTCATTTGTGTTCCTGCAGATGGTTGTTGTTATGATAAGAAAACTTGGTAGCACTTACTAAGGATTCCTACAGATGGCAAATTGCCTACAAATTTTATGGTAAGAAAGAATTTATTATGCCTTTTTTTATTTAGATTATTCAATAGGAAATCTACAGTATGGTACATGTGGTTATACATACATGATAAAGGGTAAATAAAATTCGGCATAGTCTTACCTGTTTACTTTATAGCTTTACAGGTAAAATATAGCAATCGCGAAAAAACCGATGTCAGGATTTTATTAGATTCTTACATTTTGAGGTCTCATAATTCTATTTTTAAATATTTTCGCATTGATTTCTATTTGGGGTGTATGCCACTATTTTAGTAAATGCTTTACCATACCATACCATTTGAAATTTAAAAATCTGTAAAGTTTTAAGGCACAATTGGCCACAAAAATTGACTTTATACACGCCAAACCGAACAAATTTACTTTTTCGATTTGAATTACTTTAAACTTTTATTCTTTATCTTATACGAGTCTATCCACAGAAATACTTGTTTTCGTAACGTATGGCAAAGATGAGCATATGAAAGTCCAGATTTTTTATAAATGATTTCATTACTTATTTTATAAAAACAATTTTTACCTTAAAATCCGAACTTTTGAAAATTGTTTAAATGCAGAATTGACATTTCAATAGTGACACGATAATTTACTCTTCAATGAAACCAAATACAAGTATAAATAGTTAAGAACACTGAAAGGTATTCTCGCAATTATTCAACTGAAAATTGCAAAGTATTAAGTAGATTTTTCTTATATCCACAAAAACTACATTGCGAGGAAAAAACAAATTATATGCCAGGAGACTCGAATTTTTAAATATCTCATCACTAGAAAAATATGGCCGTCTTTATTATTTAACTACTCCATATGTACGTTTACTTCTTTCTACTAAAATATAAAAATTTTTATTCAAAGTACTTTGCTCAAGATTTTAACTTCTTTATTATACAAATTTACCTTCATCTACCTTTTGCCTTAACGTTAGTTGGTTGTCTCCGCTGTGTCTTTTTTATAACAACAATATTAATAGATGGGGGGGTGAAACGAGTCCTCTTCGTCTACGTTATGGAAATTTGTGGAATATTTTTATTAGTTATTTTAACGTTTAAAAGTATGTTTTCCTTTCTACGTTTTTTAGCGTCCTATAAATTTCCTAGTAAATGTCTAAGGTACGGATTTAAATTTGTTAAATTTGTGTGTTGGTTGGTTGGTTTTGGATCTGTGCGCTAGGAAGTGTATGCATGTGTGTGGTATAAAATTAAGTCAATTTAAATATTAACATGACAAAATATGACAACATTCCCTTGAATTTCATAAAATTAAGTGATTTTCCTGACATTCCACTATGTTTTTTTTGTGTTTTAAAAATATGTAAATACATACATACATGCATACAAGTTTGTATGTCTGTAAAAAATTTTGTTGTAAAAGCATTATAGAGAAAGGAATATCGTAATTCTCAAGGATTAAGTTGGTAATTTGATAGACATTTAAAACTATTTTGTATTTAACAATGTCATGAAAATCCTCAATATATTCAGATGAATAACAAATTCTTAAAAATAACATGAATCAGAAGTTATAAGAATTTAAGAACAAAAGTTAGATTGTACACAGAAAAAAACTTTTGGTTTTTAAATTGAAATATTATTAAAGTTTTATTTAATTTAATTATTTTTTTCATGGTCAATCAACTTCTCATCTTTTAATTAAATTTATAATTGATTCAAAAAAATATTTAGTTAAAAATTTAAATATATAATTTAGTCAATTAAAAAATAAAGTAAATTTCAACCTTTATTATGTATAAACACTTTTTTCTGCATGTTACAGATGAAAGTAAATTCAAATTCCTTATAAAAATTGTTTATACAGTTAGTTTGCACACACTGCTCAATTAAATTCTATATGAATAACTTGTTTGTGTACTTTCTTACAAAAAGTATCCATTTAAAAATGGTTGTTGCATTTGTAGACTCCAACGCAGAAAACTTTAAAAGTGTGTTATTTACAAAAGAGGACTATTATTTGACAAAAAATTTCAGACGGTTTGCTTTTTAAACGGGCTAAAAATCAGGTTTGTGATGGCTTGAGTGCAAAAGGTGTCAACAAAAGTGTTTTCAAAAGTTGCCAAGAGAAAGAAAATTTATGAAAATCAGGTCAATTAAATAAAGTCCTGTGATATCTTAAGAATTCAATAAAAACGGAAAAGCATACGTTGTATACGAATAAGCAACCAAGCCAAAATCAAACCTATGAAAGCTTAATATATTGAGAATGTAATTTTTTTTTTATTTATTTTCACCATTTTGTTGTAATTTTCTATGAATATTATGCAAAAATGAGACTAAAATTTACTGATGCAGTTTCAAAATTTCCGTTCAAATGTGTTATGTATACAATAAATAAATACATATGTTCCAATTAAGGCAAGCTTATATTATTATATGCTATATCGAGTTACAGTAGCGATTACTGTTTAAGCACTTACTTTCCAAAGAAAATTGGTTCAGTGATACTTTTAGGCCGAAATCTGCAATTTAAAGTCGCACTCTAGAAAATGTTTTGCTCCCAGCTAAAGACGATTTTGTACAAACTAGAGCTGCCATGATATCATAATTTTGAAAATATGTTTGAGTATTGTTTTAATATTATTAATATTTCACCGCACAAAAACCGCATATCAAAACTTGCTTCTCGCCTTCTTCTAACAGTAGACATGATTTCGTTTTCCTATTGCACATAGTGTCTACGGACATAGTGTCCATGCATTTATGTTTCACTCAAAACTGATATAATGTCTATGGTGATTGTGTCGTTTTTAGTGTGGTCATAGTGTCACTTTTGAAAGTGCCATAATGTCCGCACTTGATACAACAATGGCTTCGCTTACCAAATATTTCCTGCATAGCCGGCTTTCGGCTGCATGCAGCTATTTACTTCTCTAGAATATAACTAACACCAGCTTCGCTTACCAACGGTTTTCTTCAAGCCAATTATAAAAACGTTACATTACTCATACATGGAATTGCATTAAATATACTTTTAATATACCATGGACGTTATGACTCTACTCTGATAGACATTATGTCCTTAGACGTTATGACATGCCCCAAAAATTCCTGATATTTACATAAGCGTTAAAATATTATTTTAATTTATATATTTAATTAATATTCGTATCTAAACGAAGCATTTTCACCAAAAAACGTGGAATAATTTTGCTGCTTGGATTTAAAGAAAAGAACTGGGAGCATAATGGAGCATGGAAAGCTTAATATTCCTGGGATTCTGAATCGCATCCCATAATGGAAGGGGAAGTGCTGTCATACAGCTGCGGGGCTGCAGATTGATGTTGTCTATTAGTTTTATGAACATCGACCGGAGTAGATTTTTATCGATTTTGAGTTCAATTTTATTTTGATTTACAAAAATGTTTAAGAATTTATTTAATCAACGTGCCTTCGCAGAAAAAAATTGAAAATGTTTAACTTTTCTAATTTATTAAGCACTAGGTCAGTTTTATAAATAATGAAAATTTTTATTTATATTTTCAATATTTCGCCACACCTGGGTGGCATCATCAGGAAACAGGAAACAATAAATATTAATAATTAGATTTTTTTTTTTTTTTTGAATAACAAAATTAAACATTTACATTATTATAAATTTAAAAATCAAAAAATATTCAAGTAAAATAATTCAAAAATTTTAAACATTTACATTCTCATAAAAATTAAAAAAAAAAAACAGAAAACATTCAAATTATTTAAAAACATAATACAAATACATTTACATAAACTTTCAGGATAGAAATGTTACAAGCAATTATATACTCTCAAAAAATAAACTAAAAACTAGAATAGCTGGACATAAGTCTGATCAAAGATACAGGGACGTTAATAATTCACAAAAAACTGCATTATCTTCCCATTGTGCCAGATTTGATCATTGTCCTAACTTTGAAGATGCATCTGTTTTAAATATAGAAAATAATTATAAACATCGGTATATGTTAGAGATGTTACAAATAATTAAAGTACCAGCAACAAAAAGAATAAACTTTAAGGCTGATACTGATAATGTTGCGCAGTGTTATAGACATTTAGTCCATAAAAAATAATTAACGTTTGAGAGTATATGATTGCTTGTAATATTTCTATCGTGAAAGTTTATGTTAATGTATTTATGTTAAGTTTTTTAAAAATTTTAAATAATTTATATGTTTTCTGTTTTTTAAATTTTTATGAGAATGTAAAGTGGTGTTTCTGTATTACAGGCGATCAACTCGTCTGAAAAATTTATATGAAAAGCACTCAGTTTTTTGAGTTATTTTTTTTTTGAGTTTTTTTTTTTATTTTGAGTTTTAAATTTATAATAATGTAAATGTTTAATGTGCGGTTTCTACATTACAAGCGAGCCATTCGTCTAGAAAATTTGTATGAAAAGCACACAATTTTTTGAGTGATTCCTATACAAATTTTCCAGACGAGTCGCTCGCTTGCAATACAGAAACTGCGCATAAATATTTGAATTTTTTGTCGTTTGGTTTTTGATTTTTCTGTTTTTGTTTGAAAAAAATTATTTCATTTTAATTTTGTTATTCAAAAAAAGAAAATCTAATTATTAATATTTTTTGTTTCCTGTTTCCTGATGATGCCACCCAACGGTGTGGCGAAATATTGAAAATATAAATAAAAATTTTTATTATTTATAAAACTGACCTTGTGCTTAATAAATTAGAAAAGAAAAACTATTTAAAAAGGTCAAAAAAAACATTTATAGAAAATGTTTAACCTTATCCTATAACTTAGAAAGAACGTCATTAAACTCTTCTATTCTGCTATCTATATTCGATAAGTGGCTGATGACTAAGAAACAATAAAGTATTATTTTTAAGAAACTAGAGGGGTTTTTAATAACGTAGCATGAAGTTTGCTCTAACAATGGCCGAAGCAAGACACTACTGCAATAAAGTTTAAGGAAACAAACTAAATATGTCGCGCAGTTATTTGTAAAATATAAGTAGTACAATCGATTTACTTAAATGTATATTTACATTATATTATATGTTAAGTTCCTAATTGTTCAATACACAAGCTTCCCTTGTATCGTGTATCGACTATTTTTTTAATGTTGTTCTGTGCGGTAAAACTTGTTGCGTCAGTTGTAGGGTGGTATTACTAACTGCCAAAAAAGAATAAACACAAAGTTGAACAATGCTTCGGGACTTTAAAATAATAAATAAATTAAATAGACATTCCAAAAACGCATAAATAAATAAATAAATACACCCAGTTCAAATGTGACACAACTCAAAATTTGAATTAATTGTTCATTATCTAGTGTATAAATATTCAACAAATAAAAAGAACTTTTTATATCATAATCGGTATGGATTTTCTACTAAATAGTCCAAATTTTTTGTTTTTCACCATTTTTATTCAGGTCAAAAACAGTTATTTTCAATTTATGAAAATTTAAAATTTTGTAATTTAAGAAAATTTAGTATGTGCTGCTTAATTTTTAGTTGCCAGTGTGGTTTTTAATTTTTTTTTTAATGTTGCAAATACCCAATTTTTAGGAAGAACGTTATTCACCCAGAAAAATTGTTTATAAAGTCTTAATTACTGAATTTTATTAAATTGCTATTTCAGTATTTTTACCTCAATCAAAAATCAATTTTAAGCAACAAATAATAATAATAAAACACACAAAATTGTAATCCATCTTGTGAAAGCAAATTATACTGAAATAGATTATTAATTCTTAGAATTTTGATTTGCAGTGAAAAACTTAACATCTTTAAGACGATTGTAATAAAGTATTTAATTTTAAAATTCAAACTTGGAGGGTACCACTATACAACACGCTAACTTTTTACACATCCCCTAAAGCATAATTGGCAGATACCATAAATTTCCATATCGCGTGTATTACAATTGTCGTTAGAAGAGAAAAGCAATCAATTAAAAGGTGCATCTCTAGTGACAAGATTGTTGACGTATATTATGTTATAATTTGAACTGTGATAAACGTCAGTTGAAGTTTAAACAGTCAGTGTGTTACTATGACCGATACAGCAATAAGTATTAAAAAAAAATTATAACTTCAAGAATGTCCCATATCTTTGAAGTCCCACCAGTCGAAATCGTGATATTTAAAATCCAAGTTTAAGAAATTAGGTATGGCGACAACTATATATCATTAGTTTTTAAAACAAACGGATTAGTTAAAAATGTTCTGATACCTAAGTAAAATCATAAAAAAAAATAAAAAATATGTATATTATTGATATTGTAAGATAATGCGAACCTTAAACGTGAGGTTTATTTTGCTTAAATATAAGAAAAACGATAATGCTCCGAAATTTACTCATGTTTAACTACTTAGTCAACATGTTACCCATTATTCATTTTAGATGTTTGCAATAATTTTAAACGCAAAAGAAATTCAGAAATGTTCTTAACCAATTGTTAAGGCAAACTTGGTGTTAAAAATTACATAACAAAAACAATAATGTAAAGATCTCAACTTTTTTCGATGTGATGAAAAAATTATGAGATATCGAGAAAAATAATCGTTTTCTCTTAGAGGAAAAATCATTGATTTACATAACTAATTCTTTTGAAATTCAAGAAATTCCGCTTCTATTTTGGAAAACATTAGTCTTAATAGTTAATATTTTGCAGTCGTCAAGCAGACACGTGGCAAATTTATTATGGAAAAATATTCGATAAACCAATGTGTTTTAAACGTTTAAATGTTTTACCAATATTAATCATCAAATACCGTGACGATAAGAAAAATAAGTGAAATTGTTTGGAGAAAGAACACGCCAACAAAATGCACTTTTATCATGCAGTGAATGATTCCGAAAAAAAGGTTTTCTTGGTGATAGCCCCAGCATGAACCTGAACTTACTCAAAGATCGGCTGAAAACATTACTGCTTCTCAAGAGAGTGTTCAAAACAATTTATCAAGCCCAATTCGACGCCATGCTCAGGAGATTGGTCTTCAAAGAACAAATTTGACCACAATTTTACACAAGGATTTGAAGGATTTGCATTTGTTTCCATTATAGATTCAAGAGATTGCATGCTTTTGCTTAATAATCATGTGGTATTAACAAGACAGTGCCACATCGGATACAGCCAGGATTACAATGGAATTGCTGCGAGTAATATATCTTCTTAGCGGACAACCGTTATTAAGCAACAGTTGAAAATCGAACAAATTATAATGAAATAAAATTTGTAACTTTTAAAAGATTTCCTATTCCTAATATTTTAATAAATTTTCTTTATAAAAAAAGGTTTTTAGAAATTAAAAATAAATGAATTTAAGCCAAAAATAATTTCTATTCATTTATAATATTCACAGTTCAAATAATAATTTAATGCAAATTAAATTATAAGCACGCAAGGCAAAGCGAGCATTCATGCTTACTTCATCACAATCAAAATGATACTGGAACAGCATCTATAATGTTGTGAGTAACTGCCATCCCTAAATTAGCGCGTAAGACGCAAAGCAATCTGATTCCGCTAGATTGCCCTGAAAATAACTAAATTGTCATTACTTTCCAACCATAAAAATACAAAACAAACCAACAAGCAGCCAACTTCACTTGGATTTTCAAATTGTTAAGCGCTGACGCCGTGCTATTTAGGGATGCTTCATACATTTTGTATGTACATAAGAAATTTTGACAGAAATCTTGCGCTTTACTTGCTAATTTAGAGATGGCAGTAAACAAGTAAGAATGACTGTAAACAAAATTTGCATTCGTGTTCAATCGATGCTTGAAACAAAGCAAAAACAAATGTACAAGACGAAATACAGAATGAACAGTAAAGAAATACGTTGGTTTGTGTGTAGATTTCGTCTAACCAAATTAATGTTGATATAAATATTCTCGTATTCTTATTTACAAAGTTAGTTGGTTGAATAGATGATGTTTATAAAATACACAACCAAGGTACATAGATGCGAAGAATGCTGATGAAGGTCGTAGCGGTCCAGAAAGTGCAGCATTTCATTTTGCTAGCGTCTAATTTTTCTTGTTTTCTTTGGAAAACGTCCGCACATATTTGTAAAATAAATTTTCTTTCAAAAAAAAGATTTTTAGAAATTAAAAATAAATGAACTTAAGCCAAAATAATTTCTATTCATCGTTAATAAAAAAATGTAAAACTTTTATTATTTCTTTTTCAGTCGTTATTAAAATGTTACTTCTTCCTGCACTTATTAACACAAATTGTTCAATACACGTCTGAAGTCTAAAATAAAAGTCATCAGTCGATGGAAGCCATGCAGGACTTATGTATGATGATGATGTTCCAAACACGCAAAAATACATGGTAGTTGTTTTAATGATGCTAGTGATCTGATATTCTCAAAAGAGAAGAATATAATGTCTTTTTAAGTTTTCTTAATTAAGATTTGTTAAAAATTAAAAAATTAGAATTATTAAATATAGTTAAAAAAATAGTATTACTTAGATATGGTAATTGTATTAATATGAAAATTTATTATTTGGAATCTTTTTTATATTAATTTACTTTTATTTTATATTTAATATTTAAAACATACGAGTACATATTTAAAAATAATAATAATTTCAATAACTTTACGTAAATTGTAGCCTCCTATAAATTGTCAAAAATGGGAAACACACAAACATTAAGTTGAAAATACGACATAAAAAGCAGTTAATTGTTTCCTTTATCTGCACATCTGTATAAATTTAAATTTAAAAAACAATAAAACGGTTTAAACATATGTGTGAACTTCCTTTAAACCCATTTACGTAATTGACTAATAAAACCCCTTTTATATATTTTTTAAGTTTTGTTTTGCAAGCAGCACTTTTTTATTGTGTTCTATTCTACTTTTTTATTTTAAATACACTTTAAGTAAAATTGCCTTGTTATTGTTGGGAAACAAAAGTTCTTTTTTATTTTCAAATCCTTTACAAAATATCTCATGCCAATTATCTTTCTATCGTCTGCAAGAGAGCAGAAGTGTGCAGAATTTGTGTACTTGTAGGTTCTTTCTCTCTACTTGGTCAAACACATAATAAAATTTTATCGTTTAACTGTATTTGTTTTATATGGACTGTGTGTCTGTAAATTGAAAATATCCTTTGGTAGCTGAGTTAATTTATGAGATTTTAGTTGTAGACATTTGTTGCTTACTTTGACTTGTTTGATTTTTTCTGTGCCTGACTTTTTCTTGTATCTAAATTGTTGACATTAAACGAAAATTGCTATTTAATACTGGCTCTTACTCGATAAGATAAAAATTCGGACCATTGTGAATATTTAATGAAGTTTTGCTAGAATTAAAAGTCTACTTAAAAAAATCTTATTATTATTTGAAACACATCTTAACTTGTCATAGCTTAAATAATAACGCTTCTAGACAAACCCATGGTTGTATATGCTTATTGTACTGATAAAATCATTTGTCCACATGTCGGACTAAAACCAAAAGCGTAACTACAGAATATTCCTGGAAGAGGCTTTAAATTTGCAACAAAAATTAAAATTATGTCATTTATTAAAAACTCCATAAGCAGGAAATGAACCTGGATATCATTAGTTTGTTCTGGAAGTGGCATAGATGCGCTTAGGCTTTTATATACGGCGATGTCAGCGATGATTAGTATTGAGGCAAAAGTAAATTAATTTACTACAATTACCTGGAAACATATAACTAACATTCGACGTCTTTTGCTAATAAAATTGTGTAAATGTTTTTTAATATTATATTACTTCTTTGATATGGCCTGAGATATTTATTACTAAAAGTAAGCTTTGAAATCATAGCTTTAACTTTGCTCAGTCAGCTATAACAACAAGTTTAGATTTAGAAATCAAAGGGTGTCCCAATAGTTGAAATTAAAGCGTGTTCCCATAATTGTTGTTGTTTTAGCTTTATGGCCCTCTTTTAAACAGTTATATACAAACACTTGAAAATTAGATAGAATGTCCACTAGTTTGTCTAGTATAAAAAATTATATAGAAATGGTGTTACAATAATTGATGTAATTTGGTGTAAATGGTCATACTGTTTAACCGTTATAGACAGACGGTTGAAATGTACAAGGAACCTGTATTGCTAAGTGCCCCTATAGTTGATGTAATTTATATGCATAACACATATGTATATGTCCAAACTGTTGAACAGTTGTAAACAGACGGTAGAAATTGTCAAAGAAACAGTGTTGCCAAAACGGCGGTTGTCCCGGCAACATTGCAAGAAACAACATTTCTAAATCCAATATAAGAACAAGTATAAAATGTGGATTTAAAAATTAAAGGGTGTTCCGACAAGTAATGTAATTTGAATTACGTAATCAAACTTTTGAACCGTTATAGAGAGAAAACGTTTGATGCAGTAAATATTGAAATTCTCTCTTCTAAACAAAAAATAGCTTCAATATTTCACAGCTGCCAACTTAATGTCATCGTATTTAACAAATAGGTCACCACAGCATTTAAGCAAATGGAATATCCAGTCGTATCGTATTAACAAGAGGTGTATCGCACCTACTTATGCCAATGACCTTCCGACTAATTTGGAACAATGTAATGTACGTTGATGACGTACAAGCCCTTCGAAATTAATAAATGAGTTCAGGAAATTAATAAGTATTTGATAAATATTTGTAACTGGGCAACTTAAAAAAGGTTGTGTCTTAATCCATTCAAGATTTGCTATTAAATGGATCAAAAATTGACATTGTAAATTCAACCAAGAATCTTTGAGAGATATTTAACAGTCACTTACACGGGAGTTACCATTGCTACAACAAAAGTATATGGGATGCTAAGAAGCCTGTAGCGCACTTAGTTACTTATACATTTTCAATTTTGAATGCTTTTAGCTAAAATATATTTAATACGAGGCCTGCTATATATATTTCCGTCCTGGCAACACTGGGTGCTGCCAAGTGCAATCTGACATTTCCATTGGAATGTTTGTCATTTTTAAGCATAATCGTACTCAAAACGTTTTAACGTTCGACCATTATTTGTGTCATTAACAGTGCCTTGAAAAAATAATATAGAAAAAAATGGAATTAACTCGAGAACATTTTCGTGCCATCATTTTTCACAATTTTCGACATGGATTATCACGACAAGAGTGCATTGATGAACTTAAATCTTTGTATGGCGATGAAGCACCATCGTATAGCACTGCGAAAAATTGGTATAATGAATTTAATCGTGGCCGAAGCTCGCTCAAAGACGAATTCCGTGAAGGTCGTCCAAAAACGGCTGTTGTAACAGGGAACATTGATGCCGTGCTTGAACTCATAATGCAAGATCGACATGCGACATACAGAGAGATAGAGACATCCTTGGACATTTCTTCCACCAGCATACATTCGATACTGCATGAACACCTGGCCGTAAAAAAGGTTTGTTCTCGTTGGATCCCGCACAATTTGAAAGTCGCTCAAAAAAAAAGCTCGTGTCGATTGGTGCAAAGAAATGTTTCAAAATACGATTGCGGTGCTTCAAAAGACGTGTATAAGATCGTCACAGGTGACGAATCATGGATCTATGCGTATGAGCCCGAAACGAAACAACAATCGACCGTGTGGGTCTTCAAAGACGAGCAAAATCCAACGAAAGTTGTTCGTGGAAGAAGCACTTCCAAGCAAATGGTGGCCTGTTTCTTCGGCAAAACTGGTCATGTGGCGACTGTTCCGATTGAGCAACGTAGGACGGTCACTTCTGAGTGGTACACTACAATTTGTTTGCCTGAAATCATCGGAGAAATTCGAAAAACTCACATGAGAAGACGAATCATTGTTCACCATGACAATGCGAGCTCTCACACATCGGCTCAAACCAGAGCGTTTTTTACCGCCCAAAACGTCGAATTAATGGGTCATCCGCCGTGCAGCCCTGACTTGGCACCTAATGACTTCTTCTTGTTTCCGCACATCAAGAAAAAAATGCGTGGTCAACGATTTTCGTCGCCAGAAGAAGCTGTTGAAGTGTTCAAAAACCATGTTTTAGACGTGTCTCAATCGGAGTGGAAAAAGTGCTTCAACAACTGGTTTGAGCGCATGCAAAAGTGTATAAATCATGCTGGAGAATACTTTGAAAAACAATAAAACCATTTTTGATTATAAATATTCGCATTTTCACTATTAGGCCGGAAATAGAGCAGCCCTCGTACCAACTCTTCCTTAGGGGTGCGAACTGTTTACGAAATGTGATTCTACCAGTACTCGCAAGCTTAAGGTAGTTTTTAATGATATATTTTAATGATATACGATCTAGTAGAATAACACATTATGGCAAACATGGCTTTGGCGTCTTCTTTGCGTCCCAATTATGATACATTTTTATATCAATACAATTCGTACTTGATATCAGGTACCCCTACATGTGCAAAGAATTACAATGCAACGCAATTCAAGAGTTTAATCTTTAAATACTTTAAATGAAAATAGAAAACTTTATTTTAAAAATATAAATTAACCCTCTAGTGCGCAAGAAAACCAAATTAAGTAAAATACTACTTAAACGAAAGGAAATGGTTTAAAAGCAAACTTTTGTTCTAGCAGTTTGTATAATTTTCATTTATATGAGCGCAGGAGGCGAAAAATCCTTTGATGCAAATTTGCATCATTGCGCATTTAGCTCAAAGTACTTACCATAAAAAAACAATACACACTATAACATTGTAATAAAAAAAGAGTGTAACTTATTTAAAACTCAAAACTATTTATAAACTTGTTGAACTTAATAAATTTTAAGGTCAAAAAAACACACTGTTTCCTCTACGCACAACAAACGAATGAGCAGGCACTTCAAAATTGCACAATAATTCAATGCTGCTATAACGGTACTTCAAAAGCAGAGAAAACGACGTCTATTAAATGGAGAAAACATATAACGAACATTTAAATAAAACTGTTTTCAAATTTTGAAGCTACAGAGAGATATTCGAGAGGGGGTTATTTTAAAGATATATTTTTTTTTTAATTTTAAATATTTTTAATGGTTTATTATTTTTTGGCTAAAAGATTTTTTCAATCCCCACAATGAAGCTTAAAGCAACATATACAAGTCTGGACCATGAAAAAAAAACAGTAAGTGAAACTCAATTTTCTATTCACTCTTATTTGGAATGTGGGTGAAAGTGGGACTTCGAGCTATTGCTATAAACACAATCAAAGGCTACCGACCATCGACTACCGACTACAAAAGTAGCTGGCTACAAAAATAGCCAAGTTGCCAGCTACTTAATTCTTTTAACGACCATCGACCACTAACTACAAAACATAAACATCTGTTTTGACATACATGTATGTATTTAAGTTAACCAAAACAAAACAAACTTGATTTTTTAAAGTAAATTTGTGTAAAAAAAAAAATTTTAAATGTCTCAAGAAAATTTAATTAACTTTATAAGTACTATTGCTAAAATAGTGGAAACAAAGACTTCAGTGTTTGAAGTGTCCACGTCCATATTTGCATGTAAATTGAACTAAACATTTACATTAAACAATATAATAGATACACATAAACAGTAAAATTTACTATTATATACTTATCAATTTCAATAAAAACCCAAAAAATAAATATAAATGAAACAAATTAGAAATTAATGAAAAAAGAACTAAAAGGAAAATTTCACAAACAAAAAGTAAATGAAAAATGTATTATTTTTTTTTTTTTTTTTTTTTAAATCTTAATTTAATAATGGCAGGGGTACATAACCACAGCGCCAGGGTATACCACAAGTATTTTGATATTACTAGTCTCTCCAGGAACTGCACATCAACCTATACCTTCGTATAGGAAGTGGAAAATCCTGTTGAATAAAAACTGTGCGCGTTGCGATTTCAATTATAACTTCACTTTTTTTTAAAAAATCTGCTCACGCGCAGATGTTCCCCCTTCGAGATAAAGTAATAAACTGATGAAAAATGTAAACAAATTAACAGATGAATATTATTTTTCAATGGTGCCACTTTAAAAGTTTTTCGCGTTTTTAATAGCGATATTTAATGTATTGCGTTTTTAAAAACACCATTTCATGCATTTATTGTATTGGCACCACTCATCTGTTTTTTGTAGCCAAGAAAAATAGAAATTAGCCTAAGTTGGCTACGGGCTACAAAAGTAGCCGCGTAGTCGGTAGTCGTGTAGCTGCTAAAAATTTATTCTCATAAGCACGCATGTATTCTATTTTTGACATTTTGTAGTCGATGGTCGGTGGACATGATTATGTTTATAGCATAAGTTGGCTACGGGCTACAAAAGTAGCCGTGTAGTCGGTGGTCGTGTAGCTGCTAAAAGAATTATTCTCATAAGCACGCATGTATTCTATTTTTGACATCTTGTAGTCGATGGTCGGTGGACATGATTATGTTTACTGCATATTGTTTAATTCATTGAGGAAGCAAAGTTGTTTACAAATGATAGGTAATTATTTTCTTTTCTTTGTTTATTTTTATAATTTTAAAGGTTAGTTTGAAATATGTGCAGTCCTTTAATTTCCAATTTTATGTTGTTATGACTTGTTGTTAAAGATCTAAAGTGTCTGCCTATTGTTGTACAAAAACAAAATGATTACGTAAAAATCATGTAGTTATCAGGACAGCCTTTAATATAAGGTTTTATTTTTATACCCTTTAACACAAAAAAAGGGAAAAACGGTATATCAAAGTTCTGTCATTCCATTTGTAATTTTTACAATATCCATTTCCGACCCTATAAAGTATATGTATTCTGAGTTCTTATACATAACGAAGCCGAATGAGTGATGTACGTCTGTCGTCCGTGTTCGGATTGAAATCAACTGTGCCAAAGCACTAGATGATCTGAAGAAAAATTAAATACGCTCATCAATAAGACATAGTTTCGAAAATTTTGCTATTGAAAATTAGCTTAAACAGTGGCAGCCAGTAAAACTCAACGCCTGCCACTAATTATTCCACATTATTTGGAATAAATCTAGTTTAGTGAAGTAACTCCAATTAAAAAAAACAAATCTATGGAGCCATAGGAAATTGAAAAAGAAATAAAAGAAACATCGCCCATATCTTCCGATATGGGCCTCTGAACTTTTTATAGAAAAGTACAATTGTGTAAAAATATATTTAGGAATTCCATGTGACTTTTGGAACAACCTTTAATTTTAAGTATTTTTTATTGTAGCGTCTATAGCAATAGTAAGAGTCTGCTAGTTACTGTGACTGACAGACAGAGTTTGTAGCGAAAAAAAATGTTTTTTTCCTTTTGCATACGGAATACTACAGAAGTGTTGCAATTTGTAGGAAGGCTTTTTTGAAGCCTGTTATTGTTCAAATAAAAATGACATAATAGTAAAAAGGACAAACTTGACCAATTTGTGTCACTGTGCCAATAGTTCTTGCAGCTGCGTGATCATAATGTTCACCACTTCCGAAATAACAAAGTGTTTGAAAAGTGAAAACGTAAAACTTAAAATTTTGTTTTATGCTTTAATAAAAAAAACAGATTAAAAAGAAAGGTCTGGAAATGAAGTGCTAAATCGTAATTATAAATATACAAACACCCTCAATCTTATTGTATCATACTACTCCGTAAGCCTAAAATTGGTAAATAAAGCAGTTCCTAGTGATCTCAAAGCTCCGAGATATTTTTTTTCAACATAAAATATCTATTTTATTGGTTCATAAGGATTAGTGAAATCACTTCTACGAGTAGTATAACCGCAAAAAACACAACCTGTCGTGTTGCTTATTAAAAACTGGTTAATTCCCTTGAACTGGAGGGTAACAACCGCTTGTATGTTCGCTTATTTTTTAATACATATGAATATTATTATTGAATATTTAAGTCACGAAATGTACGCGAATTGAAAACACTTGCGAAATTTATAGAAACATTTTAACTCACAAAGTACGGTGGTAACCTTAATGAGAAAACTGAAAGCAGAAGTATTTCTTTGAAAATGAGAGAAGGAATACATAGAAAAAAAGGAAATAATTTTCTCATGCTGAGAATGTATAAAAATGACGGAAAAAGTTTCTTGTAACATTGTTGCAAAACCACTTGTCCTTTATCAGCATGTTGAAAACTCATTATTACATTAATTTGTCTGCTGTTTCTTATGAGACATAAATTTTATGACGCACGAGAACAGTGGAATGAGTATAAATTACTAAAATTACTATTTATATACAGCACAGTACTGTATGTTTCTTTCTTTCGATTTTCGTTTATTTCTTCGTGTGAAATTGAAAGTATGAGAGCAAAGTTAACGTTGCTATAGTGATTGTAAATATTTTGGTTTTTTTAAACGTCGGACTGTTAATTTGGGGATTTTGTGAAATTTATGTCCTCAGCAAATATCGATGTTTGGACTTGAAAAGGTCCTAAGATATATCCTTGGGAACTTGGGCTTCCAACTTTGAGGTGAACTTAGCAAATCTTGCTCTATAAGTATAAACTTACAACCAGTTCAATAGCTTTTCAATAGCTTCACGAAGTTTCAATTTATATTACAAGCCTTGATGCCATACCATGTTAAATGTTAGTGTTATATTGTCTTCTGAATTAAAAATTAGTGGTTTGAAGTACCGGGTTTCTTGATTAAAATATGGTACAGCACATATATTGGCGGTCTCTAAAATATTTTCGACAAGTTTAATAAAACGCTCTATATGCTCTATATGACTCAGCCGTTGTGTAATATTTTCCTGTTTTTGGTATTATAAAAACCCACGAAGTCATCCATTTTGTAGAGTACTACTCAAGACGTAGGACGGCGTTATAATGGAAAAGAATTATCCTTACTGCAACGTGTGCGCCTAATTACTGATCCTGTCAATGCCAAAAGCTTTCTTAGAGTTTAAATCAGCAATAGCCTTTTCAAAACATTTTTAAAGGTTCAATAAATAAATTACCATTTTTTGTGACATTCATCGTTCACGCTCCAGACTGAGTGTTGGTGTTTAAGAAATGCGATTTTCTTGATGCCAATGGCAGACCTGGGGGGATTCAATTACATTTCAATTACAATTGCACGTAATGTGTAATTGAATATTTTCAATTACAAATTACAAGTAATTGTAATTGAAATCGGGGACTAAAATCAATTACAATTATATGTAATTGTAATTGAAAAATTTTCAATTACAATTACTTGTAATTTGTAATTCAAAATTTGCATTTACAAATTACATGTAATTGTAATTGGAAATTTTCAATTACAAATTACAAGTAATTTTAATTATAATTAGGCAATAATCATTACTTTTTATTAAACAAAATTCAATTATATTCCTAAAAATAATAAGTATAACCAAAAATTCTGAAAATTAACTTCTTAAACGCTTCGTATAATTTCAACAATTTTATTAACATTTTTATTGAAGCATAGAAGAATATTAAACATACTCTGTAAGGTGTAATTTCCAAAGATTATGTTTCAGAACTATTCCTTGTATATTATACAATGTACCCCAGTTAGCATTTGGAAGATTGTTTTTACAAAAATCACCAAAGTGAGTCTTTTAAGACTACCCAAGATGACTTAAAACTGATTCATCAGTTATGCGTTTAAAAAGAGACTCGAATATAACTCCGACAAACGCATAAAAAGCGACTTTCTAAAAAAACAAAAAGTACAAAAAGCAAATGCTTAAAATTCGACTCTTTTTAGAATTATTTTGGAGACACATTTAACGCAGCCTAACGATGAAAAAATGATTCAAATACATATTTTATTTTTATTTTTTAAAATACATATGTCACTTCGTAAAAAAACAGAAACACAAATGTAAAATAAATTTTTTAAAATTCATGTTTTTAAATTTGAATTTTAAGAAATTAGGAATAACATGCTAACGAATGTAACATTACGCCTTGACGAGCAATTGATTTGTTCGCACATGAACAAAACGTCAGCAGAATAGGTTACAAACATTTGTTCATGTTTGTCTGCGTGGAGAAAACTGCTTCGTTTTCTCGCTGTTTGAAGCCGACATGACATTGACAACGATGGTCAACAATAGCCATTTTAATGTGCGGACATGAAATTGTTTAATGTTTGAACAAATCAATGGCTCGTCAATACGGCGTGTTATAAAAAATAAGCAAACCGTTGTTTGCAATTTTTCAGTTTTGAGAAAATATATTAGAAATGTTCGTATAATATGGTAATATGATTAAAAGTTGACTCGAAAAAGTATCGTATTTGATTACAAGTACGATTGAAAATAGTATCGAAAATGAGTCGGAAACCAGAGTCATAAGGGACTCGTTCAGAAGAGTCGCGGCTAGGGTACCGTTTTCTACCGACAAAACAATCATTTTCGACTCTAAAACGAGCGCATAATCGATTATTTTAATCGCGTCGAGGAGTCAAAAAAGACTCGAATATGATCAATAATGCTAACTGGGTACCTATACAATATATATTATATATAGTATGTACAAAGATAAATATGTGTTCGTAAATTACTTTTATTTATAAAATCAAGCCCGTATTGATTTGGTTTATTTAGAGGAATATTACAAAGTCATGAAGCCTTTTGCAGAAATTTTAGATTTTTTGCATTGGTTACTCTTAAACTCAAAACCGATAAATTAATAAATGGACACCTAACATTTTTACAACAAGTTACAAAACTGCTTCAAGAAAGTCTTTTTAAACGATTTTAGCAATTTTGCAATTAAACTGAAGAAGGTCACGATGCAATTGTTGCTTCAATGTCTTATCCAAACATAAAATTGAAAAAATTTGAACTTAACTTTTACTTGCGTGATCTGAATTCATCTCTTAAGCGCCTTAAGAATTATCCTACAATACTAAACGCTTTTCTACGATCAAATACTCCCATAACATCTTTAGCGCCAGTTGAAAGGTTGTTTTCAATCACTAGCATAATTTTAACACCTAGGCGACAAAGCTAAACAGATGAAAATTTTTAAAAAATTGGTTTATTTAAATCAAATAAAAATTTTCTTAAAATTTGCACTTTTTTAGTATGTTATCTATATACATATGTATGTGTTATATTTTCCTTTGTATTATTTGCTTCACTGCGTTTTTTCGTTTTTAAATATAACACCTAATTTATTTTTTTTTTAATAAAGTTGTTATTATTTTTTACATGTTTATTATGTGTATGTAATTGATGATTTTTGTAATTAAATATTTTTTGACTAAAAATAATTAAAAAAGTATTCATTACACAATTTTATTTCAATTATGTAAATATGTAATTGAATTTTTCAATTACAATTACATGTAATTTGTAATTGTATTTTTCAATTACAAATTACAACTAATTGTAATTGAAATTTTTCAATTACAAATTACATGTAATGTGTAATTGAAAAAAAATCGATTTCAATTACAAATATGAAATGTAATTGTAATTGAAAAATTCAATTACAATTACATGTAATTGAGTAATTGCATGTGTAATTAATTACAAAATGTAATTGGCATCCCCCAGGTCTGGCCAATGGTTCTCTAAACCACTTCTTGTGTTCGTTTCATTGTTTTTACACGTAACATGTATAGTTTTCTTATATTTGGCCAACTTTTGCTACAGACACGAATTAAAGTAATATTACTGCAAAAGGTAAGTATTTCATTATTTGAGGTTGGAACCTCTCGACTGCTATTCTTTTTTTAACATATCAATTCTATTTTAATCACAAAGGTTACACACTTGCAAATGTTATCAAAATTTCACATAAATATTTAACTCAAAATAAACAAAAACTAACGTTGCTGAAGTTGTGCTCTATTCAATTAGTGAAAAATCACAAAAGTTTTCTTGCTTCATGTTTAGAAAAGCAAATTATATTTCGCAACAATTTTTCCCAACTGTAAGCAAGTAAGAACTCTGTTTAAACTAGCGAATATTGTTATCAACTTTATTTATTCCGCTTGAAAATTGTTATAACTTTCGTTTTGTTTTTGTTCGGTAAATAAAATGACAGCCTTGTTTTTTTCCCTAAATAATGAAATAAAATCGTTTACTATATTTTATATAAATTACATTAAATTACTATCTATTTATACAAAATTTCAAAGTGTAACTTTTAATGAAAAAATGAAACTTTTTCTGTCTTTCCCTGGCAATACTGGTTTGTTTAGTTGATTCTTAAAATGCGATAATTTGTGTAATTATCCCTCTCTGCCAACTTTGTTTTTTATGTCTGGAGGGTGTCTTCAAACGGATTCAAAATAAAAATTGGAGCTCGTTTTTTTACGTTTATGCTTATAGAAAAACAGCTGGCATTAATTATTTTCAGTTTAGTGTTTATAAATTCGCAGTTCATATATAACACAAACATTCTTTTTGGTAAATATGTGTAAATAAAGATTTTTATAACACTTAAATATAAATAAAATAAGTTAAAACTAAAATTAAATGTCACTGAAAGCTCGTTAACTTAAATAAAACTTTCTGCTGAAAATAATACTTACATTTTTATCATTAACATGCTACAAGTTAAAAAAAAATCACTGCCCTTAAATTTACTTGGAAATTAAGCCGAAAAATGTGAGTTTGTAATTAAAAAATAAAAGAGCGGTCTATGATGTTTTTCGAACAGACTCTTGCCAAGGAATTTCTTCAAATTTAGAAACAGGACAAAGTCGCTACAGCCAAATATTTGCCATCTAAGCTATTGTGAAAGCCCCTGACACCTAACTGATGGATGCGTTTTTTTTTCTTGATATCTTTGTTTTTTTTTTACAGTATTACCAAGTATCGTTTCACATTTTTTCTATGTATTTTTACAACAAATCGGAAATCGACATTTTTGTAACCTTATCAGCCGATTCGACAATTAATTAATTATATAGTCGTAAAGCCAGGTTTCGTCAATTGTCTATAGAAAATTACTACCGCTTTTTTATTGCCCAATTTTTGATAAAAATTATAAAATCGGACATATTTAGCCCTCTGTCATTGAATTGAATTATATGCTGAATCTTACTGCCAATTAAAAGTAACTGCCTTATACGTTTGTCATGAGTAACTTATGGCCAAGTTTAATTATATTTTAATACAGAGAAAAGTATAACAAACTATCGAAGCATTTTTTTTTTCTTTTGTTTATTCAAAACTATTTAAAATTGTCGTCTAAGTAAAAATATAGATAGTTAAGAAAAACTAACTCAAAAATTTTGGAATTTTTAATATGGCTTTATTTTCTTAGTTGGACGAATTGGTTGTTAAATGGTTTTATCAAAATAGGAGATGACTTTTACCAAATAAATTGATTGACATTCACTAACAAAAATAAAAAAAATAAAAAAAACGATTCGGAATAACAGAGCAAAAGGAGAAAATGCAAAAAAAAAATCAAAAAAATCATCCAGTCTCTAAAGAATGTCTGCTAAATTAAGTCTTCTAGTGTTAAAAGACAACAATTTTATTTACTTGGTGACATTTAAATTTAACAAAAAATATAAAAGAATAAAACAAAGTAACGTTAACGTGTTTTTTACTCAATTATTGGGATTAATGAATTGTAAGCATTTACTGCATCTGAGACTGTCAGGTTGGTAAATGTGAATAACTTTGAAAAGTTGTTTATAAGAGTATGATGTATCAGTAGACTACTGTGGCGATACACAATGAAATATGAAAACGTCATTAAATGTGACTGTTTTCCGTTTAAGGCAAATGAAGCACGAATTGAGCATTTTATAAAGTAGTTTAAGAGGATTAAATTTGTATGGATTTCTGTTTTAATTAATTTGTAATTTGTCATTTCAGCATTTTTTGTAGTTAAGAGTTCCTTAGCTCTAGCAGCAAAGATTATGAATGCTAGAGGAATAGATGAGCGAGGAACCGATGAAAAAATTTGTAAGTTTAAGAAAGCAGTTTAAGGCAGACAGCTATAAAATTCCTTACTCGATTCGAACATAAAACAAAAAAATACGAAATTCCGAAAATAGAAATAATAAAAAAAAGATGATATGTTGTGGTTTCTTCAGGCGTATATCCAAAATAAATATAATTAACTATAAATTTAAGCACCAGCCCACTAAACACAACTTTATGTCCACACATGACCACCTGACGATGGTCTTCCCACCTACGAAAAGACCTGCGAGAACCGACTTCCCTATTAGCAACAGTTCTACCATCATGGTTGAGGAAACCTAGATTATTGAAACTGCACCGTACTTTTGGCCGCCTTTGTTGGAACACAATAAATTATCATTTGTGTAACTAAACATATATAATTAGGATTCAGGTCAAAACCACAATGTAGAACCAAGGGGAAGCTGGGTTCTATTCCCAGTCGCTACCAATACACTTTATTAATTTTCTTGATATAATTTCTATATGATTCATCCTGAAATGTATCAACCTCCTACGCCGGTACACAATCGATTTTAAGATGGCTGCATCATCCACTAGACATTACACCTACATAACACTAGAGAAGGTGCAGCAATGCAAAAAATAAACAACATGCGGCTCAAGGGTTAAAGTGTTCCATGCTTTGCTTCACTGCCTTTCTTCTTTACTCTACTGTCCCCAGAGAAAATAACTTAAATACTTAGGACAGTCTTGTGCAGAATGCCAGTTAGTTATTATTCTTAATAATTCACTGCATCACCCTACACAGTTGCGAGTTAAGAAAAACAGAAATCAAAATTAAATATCCAGTCCACCTAATTTCATAAAAAGAAATCGAAAGAAATATAAGAATCAGCTGTAGTAGTCTATATCGATCAAGTGATCGCCTAGAATTTTCTCATTTTCTATCTATTTTTTTATAGTTTTTTGATATTTGTTTTTAATAATCGGAATGTTAAATATCAACTAAATAATGACGTATAGCTAAATAAGTAGGTATATAAGATATGGCTAGATCGAAAACCTAGACGAAGTTCTGCAGTTAAATATGATACAAAAATGACCGAATACTGCTTAAAAGAGCGAAAAAAGGTGTTGTTATCGTTTGTGTATCAATGATGTGAGAATAGTCTATATGATGAGTGATTATCTTCTTTCTATATGGCTTTTTACTTGTCAGAGAAAAAATTTAGCTGTACTATTGATCAAAGTTTGCACTAAGTGAAACGGTATTTACTTCTAATCTGCTGTTCTTGTTAATCGACAAAATATCGAAAATTGCGAAATTATTACAAACAAGTCAAAGATCTATCGCCAGAATAATTAACGCCGCCAGCTCTAGTGAAAGCCCAGTGCAGTAAAAAAAATTAGGCCATTTGACGCGAGAAATTTTGGAAAGCTATTAGCCTCCGAAAGACTAGACAAGAAAAATCTACTGATTTTCTTAGCAGCCCAGCAAGTGGACGGTTCTAAATGCATTAAAAAGCGTTGCTCCAAAGTGAAAAAAACTTACTTTTCATCAAAAACTTTTACTAAAATACCTTCACATATATTTTATTAAGGCAAAAATTATTATATGAATTATTTTTAACCAACTTCAAAACTAAAAAGGGCGTTATCAATTAGACTGAATGCTGCTTTTCCTTTATTTGTGACTCCATAATTCAGTGATCTTTAGATCGATTTTGAAAGTTTATTTTTTGTTTAAAAGTTCATGCTTACAAATTGGTTCCCGTTTTAAAAACAGTTCATTATTTTTAAAATTAAAGGGTGTCCCCATACAAGATACATGTTTTTAAGTGTTTTATGAACCATTAACGGCACCACTTTAAAATTAAAAAAAAAACTTCATATCACCTTAGCTCCCAATGGCAAAAAGTAATACAAAAATAAGTCTAAAAATTAAATGGTGTCCCCATAGAAGACGTAAATTGACCCTTATAGGCCTAGTTTTTGCAAATTGGAGAGAGAGAATGTTGATTGCTATGACTGTTAGATAACGAAGTATTAATATTCAAAATTACAAATTAAAGGGTGCCTCAATAGGTCATTTAATTTGATGTATATGTCCATACTTTTGAACAGTTGTAGACAGACGTTGGAAATTTACAAAGAATAAAATTTTGATTTGGAAAGAAAAGGGTGTTCAAATAGTTGATGTAATTTGAACAGATATATACATGCAGCGGACTTGCTAAGTCCGCTAAAACAATAAGTTTATAATTTGAATGAATAAATTAAAGGGTGTTGCCAAAATTAATGTAATTTGACCTATATGGCCGTATCCTTTGAATGTCCAATACTTTGTTTGGTATAAGAAGAAATATAAATGTTTTAAATTGTAAATTAAAGGCTGTTACAATAGTTGATGTATATGGCCAAACTGTTAAACAGTTGTAGACAGACTTCTGAAATTAACAGTGTTGTGCTAAGTCTGCTAAAGCAAGTATAAAGTTTGGAGATGCCTTCGATAGCTAATGAAATTTGATGTATGTGCCCTACTTTCGAACCTTTATAGACTGTTTTGAAGTCGGTTTATACATCAATTATCATACATCAGTTATTATTATTAATTATGATAAATTACAATGAAAACAGTAAATTTTAGATACGAGCAGAATGAAACGCACTTTCTGATTCGCCACAGACTTCATCAGCTAATTTAGCATCTACCTACAAAATAGTTTTCAATTGTAAAATTTTTTTATACTCTATTTAGAAGAAACAGGACATAATTTTCTTTTTTGTTTATTGAACCAATTATAAAAATGGAAGAATCAATGTGCAAAGAGAATTATTTGCGAATTCTTACTAATAATTTTCCTGCTCAGTTAAAAAAGGCGGACCATTGTCTCAGGATCACCTTGCAACATGATCATGAACCCAAAGACCCCGTAAAATTCGTAAAAGATTTGATCAGTTACCAAGAGTTTAAAGTTAGGCAGTAGGCTGCGAGGAGCCTAAATTAAGTCTCATTGAGAATGGTTGGGCTTACCTTAAACAATAGCTGGCTAACTATGCTAAGGTAGGGAATCAGTAGGCCCCATATTTTATATCGTTGTATAGCTAGAGAACCATAAAATTACATCCTTTATTTTGACGTTGTTGTTCCTGCACAAGATAAATATTGGTCAAAGTAGATAACAAAATTGAAACACCAGGCGTAGAAACCCCCATAAAATAAATCTTCAATATCGTATAGTTAGTAAAGTATAAAAGGGGATTTGCGTATTCGAACTGGCATATGGTAGAAGAAATTACAACATTAAACGTGCTGCTGTACATAGAATTTAAAATTAATATATGTTTGGTGAAATTCATTTCAAAGAGTTTGTGCCATTAATAATTATGTAACAAAACAAATGGAGGTTAGAAAGCACATACGAGTATAGAAATCCAAGTATGAATCAACGTAAGTGCTGCCATTGTACCTTCAAAACAAATTAAAGTATTTTTAAAAAATTATTACTTTGATATAATTTGAGTAAGTTTTTTACTTGTTCGAAGACATATTTTATAACTCTTTATTTATTTTAATAAGATTGTTGAAGCGAAGGCACACCGATTCCATCTAGTCGATTTTTGAACTAACACTTCATGAATTAGGTTTCAAAGAATTACAAAAAAGTTAAAGAAATAAAAAGCAAAGCAGTTTCAAATAAAAACGTAGCAAAACAACTTGTGAAACTTTAAATAATGATATTCATTGAAACTATTTTGCTTCACAACCATTAATAGATTCACAAGAATTAAAATTCATTTTAAAACAAATGAGAAAAAACATATAAAAGCAGCCATTCACTTTAAATTTAATTAAAAATTATATATTCTACAATTAAAAAAAACACCATGAAAAATCGACAACAATTAATTAATTACAAATGAAAAAGAACAAAAGTACCTCACACTCGAACTATTAACACGAAATAAACTCAAACTATAATAAAAACCCAAATTGAATTTAACATTGTTCACAATGACTAGCAATTGCAAAAACAAAAATAGCTTTACAAAAGACTTTAAAAAAATGTTGTACAACAAAAAAGTTAAATGAACGTGTTCATACTGTTACAAACAAGAAGAACAAAACTCTAGTACTAATCTGCTAAATAGTACGAATTGTACATCATCATCAACAACAATAAAATCAAGTTTTATTTCTTTATCGTCATCTACGTTGTCGATGTCGTTGTCGTTTTCATCATCATCATTATTATCAATTAGTAACGCTTACTGTTTGTAAAACTCTTTTTGTTAGGAATTCGTTTTTGATATCCAACAAAAGCAATAACAAATGAAAAAAACAGCATCAATTGGCTCATAAGGTTTGTAAATTTCAGGAAAATTTAAGAATTATATAAAGTATAAAGCAGTAAAGAAAGGCAGTCTGGTCCAAACACTTCTTCTTTGGTAAATTGAGTAAAAAGTTTCATAGCTACATTCGAAAAATTTAAAGGTAGGTGAAAATATTTTTGTCAGATATTATGTTTGAATTATTTTTTATCACACTTTAGGAAAAATTTGAAACAAAACACAAAGTGATCCATCTGGGGATGATATTACTAGTGCTGTCATTAAAATTTTAGAATACATTTTTCATGATCTTAAAAATATTGAACATATCATATTATGGGGCGACTCTAATGTACCGAAAAATAAAAAACAAGTATTTTTGTCTGCTCTCCTTAAGTTTTTTAATGAAGAAAGTAATTTTAAAACAATACTCAAGAATATTTTGAGCTAAGGCATCCGCAAATTTTAGAGGAAACCAATGTACATAGAGCAGTAGATTACAGAACTACCAATCCAGAAAAGTAATTTTAAAAATTATAGAAATTCTTTCGAATGATTTCCAGACGCATTCCTCTTTAGCAGTTGATTACATTTTAAAAATATTTCGTTCAAAAAAGTAAAACAAATAAAATATAATGAATTAAACCTCTTAGATCCTTCGTAAGGGAAGACAAATTTAAGTCAACAATCTTAAAAAACAAACCCCACGAAGGGTGTTTTTATTACTTTAGATAATATTTTTGGAAAAGAAAACAATCCCCAAAGTGATGTGAAATTCTTTTTAGATTTATTCGTTTAAGTTTACAAAAGTGTATTAAACTAGAGATGCAGAATGAAGAATTATGTTTGAGTAATACTTATATCGCTCATTAACTAATAGAACGTATAGCTCAAAAAAATCATTTCGCGATAACCACAGTTTAAGTTTTTGACTCGTTCTCACCATCAAGAAAAATATCAGACTGCTTAAGTTTTCACTACAATTAGTAAAATGCTTCATAAATAAGGATTCCATTTAGTAAAACTTTCATCAATTATATGAACTCTTTTTTTTTTTTTTTTTTTTTTAAGTGGTTTGAATCAATTTAAAAATATGGGGCAATTTTAATGAATTCGGGTGATGTGTTTTACACTATACACATTCTAAATTTTGTTATGAAATAATGATTACAAAATTATTTAAAAACAATTAAGAGCGCTATCTGCGGCTAAGCCTCCGCCAACTTTACACTAACACGGACAGACGGATAGACGAACATCGCTCAATCGACTTTGCTATGCATAAGAAGTCGGAATATATACACTTTATGGGGTCGGAAATGCATATTGTAGAAATTACACACAGAATGACAAACTTAGTTTTACCCTATTTCTACTTTTTGTGGTAAGGCTTATACCAATTTCCAAAATAACATTTTGGAAGAGATAACAGGAGCTAATTTAAGTCCATATTTTTGTAGATATAAGCTTTTATAAAGTAAATTTTTATATGGCAAATAAAAGTTACAATAAAGACATTTACATATACACGAATAAAATCAAATTTATTACGAGTTTGTTTAAGTTATGTGAAAAATATAAAAATGCGAATTACTTTGTCTTTAATAAGAAAACGATGTCATGTTGACGTATTTATGGTGAATAGGCAATATATAAAGGTTCAATTACACCTATAGCGGTAACCATGTCCATAACCGTAATCATATATACTGCAAGCGAATAGTGGTGCCATAGCCGTAAGGTAATCTTATTTAACTTGTCGTTTTCTAAAAACGAAGTGCAATGAAACATATAAATTCAAACTCACCAATATAAAAAAGCGGAACAAAAACAAACAGTTAATACCTAAATTCAATAGTCAATTGCATTCAAAATTTAATTGATATCTATGGTTACGGTTATGGGTATGGCATGTCTACAATAATTAATTATAGCATTTTCCATAAGGTTGACTTTTAGGTAAATAACTTATGATATCATTATATTTCTCTCTTTTTATTAATTTTGCTGAGGTTTTTTGGTCTAGCTTTTTCGAAACAAAAAAATTGTTTTAAATGGAGCATTTACTTCCTTAAGAATTTTATAAAAATTTTGTGAGGTTCATTCTTTTTTTAACTAATCCAACATATTTTTTTCTGTTTAATATTGCTTCTTCTATAGATTAAGTTGAGACAAAGTCTTCTCTTTTCATTTCCTACAAAATGAAAAATAAACCTGTTTTTTTTCTTGGGCAACGTATAATTGGTTTTTTTCTTTGATGCTATTTCCACAACAGCAAAATATCTTTCGCTTGAAAGGAATTAAAACAAGTTGTTTTAATAAAAGTTATTAGCAATGGACTTATTCCACTTTCAAAAGAAAAATTTGAGCAATAGAATTGTACTGCAAAACTGGTTTTTTATTTTACTCGTATTTCAAAATAGAAAGAACTCTATTGCAATTGTAATTGTAGGTATGGAAAGAAGGAGTCTTTGGCTTATTAAAATTACCTTTAACTTAGTTTTTTTTTGAAGTTGACTTATAGCACTTTTAAAAAAATTGGCTCATATATTAAAGGTAACGTTTTGGGCAAATTATTTGGAATGTTTGAATTATGATTTAATTGCTGTAAAATTATATCTGCTACTGTATCATAAACTAAAATGTGTCGTTATTTATGAAAATAAAGAACGGAGTTTTGCTTAATAAAATTTTTCATCTATACAGCCATAACTTAAAAAAATACATTATACGAGGGCTGCTCTATATATTTCTGGCCTAATAGTGAAAATGCGAATATTTATAATCAAAAATGGTTTTATTGTTTTTCAAAGTATTCTCCAGCATGATTTATACACTTTTGCATGCGCTCAAACCAGTTTTGAAGCACTTTTTCCACTCCGATTGAGACACTTCTAAAACATGGGTTTTGAACACTTCAACAGCTTCTTCTGGCGACGAAAATCGTTGACCACGCATTTTTTTCTTGATGTGCGGAAACAAGAAGAAGTCATTAGGTGCCAAGTCAGGGCTGTACGGCGGATGACCCATTAATTCGACGTTTTGGCCGGTCAAAACGCTCTGGTTTGAGCCGATGTGTGAGAGCTCGCATTGTCATGGTGAACAATGATTCGTCTTCTCTTGTTGGTTTTTCGAATTTCACCGATGACTTCAGGCAAACAAATTGTAGTGTACCACTCAGAAGTGACCGTCCTACGTTGCTCAAGCGGAACAGTCGCCAAACGACCAGTTTTGCCGAAGAAAAAGGCGACCATTTGTTTCGAAGTGCTTCTTCCACGAACAATTTTCGTTGGGTTTTGCTCGTCTTTGAAGACCCACACGGTCGATTGTTGTTTCGTTTCGGGCTCATACGCATAGATCCATGATTCATCACCTGTGACGATCTTATAAACGTCTTTTGAAGCACCGCAATCATATTTTTGCTACATTTCTTTGCACCAATCGACACGAGCATTTTTTTGAGCGACTGTCAAATTGTGCGGGATCCAACGAGAACAAACCTTTTTTACGGCCAGGTGTTCATGCAGTATCGAATGTATGCTGGTGGAAGAAATGTCCAGGGATATCTCTATCTCTCGGTATGTCGCATGTCGATCTTGCATTATGAGTTCACGCACGGCATCAATGTTCTCTGGTACAACAGCCGTTTTTGGACGACCTTCATGGAATTCGTCTTTGAGCGAGCTTCGGCCACGATTAAATTCATTATACCAATTTTTCACAGTGCCATAGGATGGTGCTTCATCGCCATACAATGATTTAAGTTCATCAATGCACTCTTGTCGTGATAATCCACGTCGAAAGTTGTAAAAAAAGATGGCACGAAAATGTTCACGAGTTAATCCCATTTTTTTCTATATTAATTTTTTCAAGTCACTGTAAACAACACAAATAATGGTCGTACGTCAAAACGTTTTGAGTACGATTATGCTTAAAAATGACAAACTTTCCAATGGAAATGTCAGATTGCACTTGACAGCACTCAGTGTTGCCAGGCCAGAAATATATATAGCAGCCCTCGTATGCAAAAAGTCCATTAATTTTAAAAAGATAACCTTAGTTCAAATATTAAACACCTTTTTTCGTAAAAATACGTCATTTTCTAAAGAAAATAAAAATATATATGTAAAAGTATCCAATTATACTGTTATAATGGTACTAAAACATTTTATTATTTGTAGATGGAAAACGCTAAACACTGTTTACAGAACTTTACAATAAATATGTTTTTAAAATTAAATTTTAAGAAATTTAGAAATGACACACGGACGATGTCGTGGGCACTGTTAGTTAATTCTAGATCAATTTATTTTTGTCAAGTTATTTCGCTTAAAATCGTAAACGTAAATTAAGACAAACGTGTTGAGAGGTGTAAAGGCACTTTAAAATTTATTTTACTCCAAACTTTTCGACTTAAAAATAGATTTAACTGCTTTTGTAGGTTATTAATAGTAAGTAAGTTGGTTATTAATTAATAAACTTTAATTTTTTCATTTGTTTGTGTTATTTTTGATAAACTCCCATTTACTTAAAAAAGTTTAAAGATTAAGACATGATTATCTCATCTAAAACTATGGGAAAAGATTTTCTAATAAGCTGAAATGAGCAACAATCGAAGTGGCAATAAAAACCAGCTTCCAGCAATAAATTAAGTTTATTAATCATAAATTAGAATTTTAATAGAATGTTCACATTTCAATTTCACTCAAAAACAAAAGGTTTGTGGCAAATTTGTGTTGGAGAAAGCCACGGACATTAAAACTTTTACATTTGAAAAATTATTATTAATTTAAAAATTTTTAATAATAAATACTAATTGTTAATTAACTAAGAATTTAAAAACTTTATTTTGATATTTTTCATGGTTAGAAGTCAATCAGAAGAAACGTACTTAAATTAACTTTTCCGAAGATATAAAAGCGGTAAAACTGCCGCAAAATAGAAAAATCATTATATATATGGAGCAAAAAATTAAGGTAATATATATAAAAGCGGTTAATCATAATAACACATCGAACCTGCTAACAGTTATGTGCAGTTCCGATTAAAAAGTAATTATTATACCTTTCAACACAAAAAGTTGAAAAAGGGTATATCTAAATTTTGTCATTCCGTTTATAATTTCTACAATATTCATTTCCGACTTCATAAAGTATACATTCTAAGTTCTATGCATAGCGAATTTGGTGAGCGATGTCCGTCAGTCCGTTCGTGTTTGGGTTGAAGGCAGCGGGAAAAACATCAAGTAGAAAAATTGGTTCTCGCCCATATTTGCCGAGTTATGGACCTCTGAAGTTTTCTTAGAAAAGTATGAATGTGTACTATATTTTTTTAAGATATCAAATATCTTTTTAAAGCTTTTAAAGAGATCTTTCAGGATATTTTTTTTTTTAGAAATGCTAAACTCATTAAGAGCCGATGACATTTTCATGTAAAATTTTAATTAGTGCTTCATTTTTATTTTATAATTATTATTTTTTTTTAATTCTCTGTCACCTCAATATCTGTTTTTTATTATGGAGGTTCTTCGCTATATTAGAGTTATATATATATATTGTTAAGAGTATTTAAAATTCGGCATAGTCGAAAATAGCTCTCTTACTTGTTATTCTTACAATTGCATCAATTAATTAATTTTAATTAAAAATACAAATTAAAAGATTTCTATTAAGACGTTTTTTATTAGTTATAAAAAAGGAGCACCCTGTGACGATGTTTTTTAAATCATATGTTTGTAATAATATGAATTTTGGTAACTCTGATTTAAGACCAGAGGCTTAAATCGATTTTTTTTAAAATTTTGTTCGCTTTACATTAGCGGGCTTTTCAAGTGGACTACTTACTGAATTATAAGTAGTATTTTAATTCTTTTTTGATACAAAATTTAAGTTATCAATACTAAGAGTTATCAAAGTTTTGGATAATTTTGCTTATTTTATAATTTTACGAGATTTATGTGTATGACTCTAAAAAATCTTGGGATATTTACTAAATCAATAATCCAATTTTCAACTATTCAATCCACTGTCAATTTTATCAATTTACTGCACTGTATGTTGGGTAGGTATACAACGTACATTTATTTTTACTTAACAAAATAAATCAAAATCATCAACAAAATATACCATCAACAACACTTTCAGATTTAAAAAGGAAGAACTTCAGCAGTGAAAAAGAAACCACAAAAGAAATCATTTCAAGTAACAAATGCAGTTCATTATTAGAACAACGTCATCATTAAAAAGAACAACAAATACAATAATAACATTCTACATAACAAACAAAAAATTCTTCTACACAACAATCATATTAAAAACGAAACTAAACTTTGCTGTGGATCCTCTCTGCTCCTAATAAAAATTTAAGAAACACAGAAAAACAAAACGCCAACAGTCACTCACACAAAAGCACAACACTTAAAAAATACGAAACTGAATAAAAATATACATGTAGATACATAAGTATATATATATATATAACGATAAAAAGACAAGAAACAAAAAATGTATGAACGAACGACCTCCAGGGCCATTATAACTCACAAAGTACTTAAGTTCATTACGAGTCTGTTTGTTGTGTTTGTTGATTGTTCGGGGCACTGCGTGAAATTAACTCATTTTCCTAATAAAAATTTACAATAAGCAATACAAACAACTAAAATGAGTTCATTTAATGTTGTATGTATGTTGGAACATAAAATACAACAACATCTTGGAGGTTGGCTTTGCTTTTTTGTTTTATTTAAATTATTGTACACTTTTTGCTGCTTCAAAGCAATTTAATGAAATTAATTTGTTTTAAATGCCTTATTCTTGCTGGCTGCTTTATCTTTTCTTCAATTTATATTGCAAAGTCAGCAACGTTTCTTTTTCTTTTTTCAGTTTATATTTTTTTTGTTAAATGCTTTGACTCGTAAAATAACAATTACGGTGCAATGACAAAGTAAATAAATTAATGTGAGATAAACATACAGATGTGTGTTTGTATAAAAGATCCAAACGCAAAAGTAATACTCGAACAGCAGTAAACTGGCATGTACAAACATTATCAACATCGCAAAAATGTTTAGCAACATATTAGTTTTTAAATACATCACTTTTCAAATATGTACGAAGTAACGTTCAGAAAAGAATGTTGACTTTACAATTAAACGTAATACGGTAAAACTGAATAAAAAAAATGTATGTCTATAAATAAATTGTATCCTTTGGATTAAAGGATACGTATGATAACATTAAATTTGTTATATCGATATACCATGTGCAAGGCATTTAACAAATATAAATTTATTTTATCTCAATCGCGAGAAATACATTTATTTCGTGCTTTAGCTTTAATTATTTTTTTATTTTTCTTAATTTTTTCAAGAGTCAAGAAAATATTTGATCGTTGCTTCATCAGTGTTCTTTTGCCAAAAGCTATTTTAAACATTTTAATTACCAAAATTCATCCACAGCAAATTTGTCAACACTCAAAAAAAGTTATTTTGCCGATAAGTGCTTGAAGTGGAAGCCCTGAACGACGGTCGGTTTAATATATAATGTCCATCAGACCTGTATTCTGAAAATTTATTCGTTTCAAACTTAATATGTAATGCTTAGTCGTGTGTGCTACTGAGACTTAAATCTTAAACCTTTAAGAATTAGGTAAACTATATACTTGACCTAATTGACGTGTCGGAGAGCAGTTAATAAAAAAATCTTAAAACTTGTACGTTTTTATGATGGCTTCTGTGTCTTACTTTCATGCACAATACTAAGTATACGGTTAACATGAACTTAACGAAGCAAAAATTTTTTTAAATTAGTAAGCACTTACAAAATCTCCGGCAATTTGATTTTCTAATTCAAATTTTCACAAAATTCCACAGATATACAATGTGTATTATACATACAAAAATTTAATTTATAAACATTTTACTATTAAGCTCTATAGCAACATTTAATTCTCTTCAACATGAAGCTGAAACATTTTTAATAGCCTTCGTAAGTTAATGAACAATAAAACCATTAAACAAGGATGACGTTTAAACATTTAACCATACAAACAAGAAAACGATACAAAATTAAAAGCAGCACAGAAATAAATAAAAAGCTGGGTTAAAGCAAAAAAAAAAAAAAAATCAATTACAATTTAATAGATAATGATGATGACGATGAATACAAGCAGTTACGAACAGTTAATGTTGAAAACAACTGGACGAATAAACAAGATTGTATGTTTACGTGTGGGTGAGTTTAAGTGTGCGTTTATAGCAGTGAAATGTATTTGTTTATCTGTGAAATTAAATTAAATGATATAAAATGAATTGTTGCTATTAGGATGTACATACACTGAAAGAAAAAGTTTTCTTAAAATTTAAGTTTGTGTTGTTGTCTAAATTTATTAAAAATTAGCAGAAATGTAGAAACTAAAATATTATATCACTATTTCAAGCCCGGATATACATTGTTTGTATTCATATTGATAGACGTGTTAAGGCCCAACTATAATGTGCATAAAACAACTTAGGC
This sequence comes from Gymnosoma rotundatum, assembly GCA_916610165.2. Classification (NCBI taxonomy): domain Eukaryota; kingdom Metazoa; phylum Arthropoda; class Insecta; order Diptera; family Tachinidae; genus Gymnosoma; species Gymnosoma rotundatum. Next base: position 83,490,244 of record OU744336.1, read on the forward strand.
AAACTTAAACAACTGTGCTAATACATTAAATTATATATGGTAAACTAAAATGTGCATAAACTAAATTTTCGTCAAGTTTCGTTAAATTTCATTTTATTATGCAAGGTACGAAACTGATCGCACTTTCCGTACGGAAACAGCTGACTGTGCTTTGTGTTAAACATTGATAAAGAAAAAATGTAATTAAGATCTAAAGTGTTAAATTTTTAGTTTTTAATTCAACAGAAAATGTAGAAAAAAAGAACATTTTTTTTGATGTCCAATTTTTAACAAATATAATATACTTAAATTAAATTTGTATTTATACACACACACACATATGTATACGATATAAGCGATGAACATCGTTGCATATTTTAGTACGGATGGCCTCAAACACAAAACAGAAAATAACTTGTAATATTTTTTTTTTAACTTTTTCTTAGAAAATGAACCAAAATATGTAAATGTGTATGTGAGTGTTATTAAATATATAATATATCATCTTTAAAGCATTTTTGTTTTAAAATTTTGTTGATAAAAATTATTTTTGGCAAAAGTACGAATTAAACATAAATGTGCAACTGTGGCAAATAAGTTACTAAATTTATGTAAGTACATTGTAGCCACATAAATTTCTTTAATAATTTACCTAAGCATTTGACAGGCTTTTCGTTGGATTTTTGACATAAGCTAGAGCTAGCTTATGCACAATATAGTTGGGCCTTTAGACTTTCATGTAAGCACTCACATTTGTATCTAAATTTTTTTAAAAAACTTAGAACTTAAAAGCTATAAACGAATTTATAAAATTCTTTCACAGGGTATAGGACATTTGAAACCTTGTTAAAATGAAATATTATCAACTTATATATCAAATTATTTATTAAGGAAAAACTCTGTTATGTCGAGAAATGAAACAGTTAAATTTATTAATATTTTTAATTTTTTAAAAAAAGTTATAAGTCAAAATATTTAGAATGATGAGCAAATAAATAATCACTAATCCATTTTAAGTTCAGGTATATTTTAATTTCTAACTTTATTGATAAAGAAAAATTAGTTTGGCAAATTTTTGTGTTAATCTGAAAAGAAAACGTAATGCAGCATTTTCTGTATCGCTACTTTTTAGTAATTTCTTGCTGAAAATTTTAAACATCATCTATATTCTTGTTTTCTTTAAAATAAACACAAAAATTTTTCAAAATTATTTTTTCTTTCTTCATCAATTTTAAAATTAAGCCGGATTAATAATTGTTCATTTAAATTAATTTGTATATTTTAAAGTTGGTTTATTATCGAGATTTTAATTTCAAACTCCAATCACAAAATACCACATATTCAACTTCAGATAAAGTTAATTTTTGCAATCAACTGATTTTAAACTTCTATGATTTAATAATTAATATTTTAAAGTTCGAAAGGTACCAAATGATTACTAATAATATTTATAACTTTCACTGGAAATGTCTGTTAAATTTGCGAAAATTGTTGATCAACTTATTACGCTTGAAAAATTTTATATGAAATTTGTGGTGCTAAAGCATTATTTAGAAAAAAATGTTATAGTTTTTATTATCTTTAAGTAAGTAACATATTAATTTCTTATTTAACAATTATTTATATTAAATTATTTTCTATTTTCTTAAGCTTTGGGTCCTTATATTTTTTATTAATATTTTATTTCAATATTTCGGTACTTTCTGCGTACCTTCTTCAGGAAACAAAATTAATATATAACCAAAATAACAAAATTAATTAACAATTGAAAAAATTTTTTGTCATAATGAAGTTAAAAAACAATGTTTCAAAAAATTTTCAAAAAACAAAAATATAAAAAAGTGTTTTGTGTTACATACATATATTAAGAACAAAAACATTTATGTTATTCTGTGAATTAAGTGTCTGTATATATGAGCGACATTATCTGTATCTGCTTTAAAATTAATTCTTTTAGTCAATGGAGTATTTACAATGTGTAACATTTCCAAAATATACCGTCTCTTATAATTTTTTTCAATACTAAGAACTGAAGCATTTTCAAAGTTAGGATAGTGACCTAAGTCAAAACAATGAGTGGATAATGCTGTTTTTTGTGAATTAACATATCTTAAGTCCGACTTATGTCCAGCAATTCTAGTCTTTAGTTTATTTTTTGTTGTACCAATATATACCTTATTGCAAATCTCCTGATCACTACCTTTACAAGGTATTTCATAGACTACATTAGAAATGTCAAATTTATTAATTCTATCTTTAGTCTTACTAAATAATCTATTCAGTGTATTATTTGTTTTAAAAGCCATGTTATATTTTTCCTTATTGAAGATTTTTGAATTCTTTAAACGTTCTGAAAAACCTTGTACATAAGTTAAAGACTTATAAATCTTAGGTTCCAATGTGCTTATCTTAATTGTATTTCTTTTATGTCCGTATTGTCTAATAAATTTATAAATAAGACTTTTTGGAAAGCTATTATCCGCTAGTATATTTTTAATCTTTTCTTTATTCTTTTTATGAAATTCTTCATCACTTATAGTTAAAACTCTTTCAATTAAATTTTTAGCTGTATTAATTATTATACCTTTGTTGTGCTTTGAAAAATAGTTAATAATTCTTCCTGATGCTGTCGGTTTTTGATACCAATCCATTAATATATTATTACCTCGTCGAATCAATAAAGTATCTAAGTAAGGAAGTTTGGAATCGCATTCCTTCTCTATTGTAAACTTAATATTAACATCAAAAGAATTGAAAATCTTTAACATATCATCAATTGCACTATCAGAAATAATGCAAAATAAATCATCAACATACTTAGTAATAACTTTTGGTTTTATAATTAGTTTTTCTAAGCAAAAGTCCAATAATTTCTCCATAACAATGTCTGCAACAATTGGAGATGCCGGAGATCCCATCGGAAGACCCTGTTTCTGAACATATATTTTTTTATCATACTGAAAATATCTATTATCCTCTATGCAAAATTGAAGAATACGTAAAAATAAATCTTTATCAATTTTAGTGTGTGGTCTAATTATATCCCACTTTTCTTTTATTGTATCAATAGCTAAATCTACTGGTATACTAGGAAATAGAGATATCACATCTAAAGAAACTAATTTTTCATTATTAAATTATTTATATTAAATAAATTATGATTAGATAATACACACCTGCTGTTCAAATTACTAAGAATTAAAACCAATCATGAATCATGACTTTATAAAATTAAAGATATTTATAACAAAACGAGGAGAGAAAATATTTTTTGTAGTGTACAAACCATAAGAACTTTATAATAAAGTAATACCAGTGATAATTAAGTTATTGTATATTGTATGGTTGCCGTTGTATATTTGGAATAAGGATGAAGATGGGGATATAAATATTTAATAATGCAACAAACGGTATAAATGGAGAGTAAAATACTAAATAAAACTAGAGGATAAGAGCTAAGTAGCAAAACAGCACCAACAATAACAATAATTTCAATGTAAGAAAGAGAGAGAGAGAGCGCCAGAAAGTATTATAATTGTAATTATAATAAATATATCATTTCACGTTTTATATGTTTCAAAGTTATTTATGGGGGCGCGCGCAACACAATACAAATACATTAAAAATAACTTATTTATACACACAAACATACCTAAATACGTTAATGCAAAGCATTTAACTCACACCAATTATCAAGCTGACGAACTACTGGGGAGGGCTTTTTTGAAATGTTGTACATTAACAAAACAAAGAGCAAGCAAGTAGTGTTAAATAAGAAACAAACAGTGGGACGAAAAACAATAAATTTAAATAAATAAATTTTAGAGTATTTAAATACAAATTTAAGAAAATATAATTTATATCTGCCCCAATTCTTACTGTAGTTGTACTCAAGTTACATTTTTGCTCGCATAATATTTATATTGTTACGTTTTACCCTTTTTAGCAGAACAAACGTAAGGATTCTTTTTGATTGCAAATACCACTGTGGCTCATTATTCTGCATTCAAACTTTATGGCTTTGCTTTCTCTGGCTATACTTCTTAATCCTACCGGTCTTGTGAACCCTTGGTCTCATATTTACTAAACATGCGTTATCACCACAAACGCAGCCATCCACGCTACACTACTGTGTTACTCCGGCGAGACATGAACTACTCGATGCCTTGTTTAGTAACCTAAACCATCCACAGACATCTCCACTACTCCTTTTATCCAAGCCAGTCATCTCCTTTTAATCCAGTAGCCACAACACACGTCTGCCATACACTGTTGTTATGCTGTTACACTTCCCCGCGCTAACCGCTATTGCTATTACTTTTTATTATATAGGGCTTCTTGACAATTATCTGTTGCTCTTATATTAAGTTGGACGTCTCCACTAAATTATCTGCCATGGCTTCACACAATTATAGCCTTTTGCCTCTCGGGAGGTTTGTACTGCTGTTTATTAATTTTAATTACTTATAACAATTATTATTTTTTTTTTGCACGCATGCGGTCTCGAACTCGGACCCCCTGGTTTGTAGTACGCACCTCTACCAACGCAGCCATTGAGGCTGCTCAGCTTTTGTTAGCTAACTTGTGGTTCTGTTATTCTATAAACACACCATTGGTTGTTGAATTAACTTTATTCACCACACTCACACGGAAACAACCAACTAATAGGGGTTGCCAAGTTTTATTATTCGTAACAATATATAAACAGACAAAGACAAAACTCGAGCCCCTTTCTTACCTCTGTTTTTCATCCGACTTTGTTTACTCATTCACCTATTTGTAGATATTGTCAAGCTTTATTGCATTGTATTTATCTCGTTAAATCGGTTCAGTATTTAAGATATAAATGCCCTTAAATTGCTGTCACTACACTTGCGAAAAATACCCATATATTCAAAACACGAGTGTGTACATAAATTAAAAAGTTTTCAATAGTAAACTTGCTTCTATTTCGACCACAAGGCGAATTCTAGTGTATATAAATTTCACTTTTTTAAGTTTGTTATTGCGTTAGTTGGTACTACAATATACGAGGAGGTCACTAAATACTGTTTAACATAGTGTTGCCAGCTTTTTTCGAGCTTTCTCGCCAAATGGCTAATCGATTATCGCCAAATATAAAAAAATAGGTATTATTAATTATAAAAACTCTTTCATTAACCCTTTTAAAAACTTCTTGAACTACAGAAAATTTAATTTTAAAACTGAAAATAAGCTTAAAAATTATTGTTACTGAGATTTCGTAAACAAAACAACGACGATTCTCTCACGGCATTAATAATAATTATTTCCATTTCAGTTTTGTGTTTGTTTTCAAAAATATTTTGTTTTTAATAGTTTCTTACATTTTAATAAATCAGATGAATTTCATTAAAAAATAGATAAAATTTAAAGAATATTAAGTTCATTTAACATTTACATGGAATTAGAGACTATCGGGCTGGTTAATCTTGCAAGGAATTCAATGGGACTTTTCAAAACCTTAATACAGATTGAAGATACGGACGAAGAATAAATTATGAATGATTCAAGATGAACATGGGATCACATTTTTCACGTTTTAGATATTTTTTCAATTAATTTTATTTTCATATTTTTTAACTTTTCAATTTTTTTTTCATTTACGTATATCAGTTTGTTTTTGTTATTTTTATTCCTGAAATTTTGTTCTATTTTTATTAAAAAATTAATAAATAATTATTGCGAATTAACATGCTTGCAATATAAAAATATTTATGGAAATATGTGGCAAAATTATAAGGAGAGTGAGAGACTAAATGTGAGAAACAAGAAAATCAAATAAATTTTATCTCAGCGGCATTGTTGTTGAACGATAACTTATGTCAAATTTGTATTAAAATATCGTTACCGTCGTGTGTTGTGTTCCTACACTAACTCAATTACATTACAAACAGTCTTGTTTAATACATTTTAAAATTTTGCGCATAAAGCATGCTGTCCATATTAAAAAATGAATGTTTTTAATTTTGTAAATATTTTTCGTCTTTAAATTTTCTTTATTGTAATTCTTGTTTTTGTCCATACCATACCATATCTGGCTTTAGGTTAACAATTTAGTTATTTGTCTCACTACCCTTTTTCATTTTAATTTTAAAAAAGTTATGTACACATATAGGAGTCAAAGGGAGTTTAGTTAATACTCTAATATTCATGCATTTTTAGTCAACCTCAAACATATAAAATAAAGCTGGCAGGTTTTTTATCTTTTTCTTTTAATGCAACGTTATCGTGAAGAAAATTATTTAAATATGTAAAATTTCGCCAAAAATCTCGCCTCTCGTCTCATTGCAACAAAAAATTGAAAAGTTAAAGTCTACAGGGTTACACCATGAAACACACGTTACTTTTGTCTATCTTTTGAATATTAATTCCTTATAATAAAAGGCAATAAAAGAGTACACAAAAATTAAGGGGTGTGCCCATTAAGACGTGCATTAAAAAATATTCTTAATTTTAACTGCTGCGTTAATTTTATATCCTTCACCACAAGAAGTGGAAAACGGGTGTATCTAAGTTTGTCATTCCGTTTGTAATTTCTACCATGTCCATTTTTGACACATAAAGTATATATATTCTGACTTCTTATGCCCAGCGAAGTCGATTCAGTGATGTCCTTATCTTCGTCCGTGTTAATGTTCAAATCAATCAGAAATAGTTTTGAAAATTTTGTTATTGAAAATCACCAAAATCGGTCCATGTACCTCGAGCCAGCTGGCAAAACACCACGTCTGCCTCTAATTTTTTCACATCATTTCGAACAATGAAGTAACTGCAATTAAAAAGAAACAAATATATGGAGCGTTAGAGAATACATAATAAGAAAAAAACATGAAGTGAAAAAATTGGCGCTCGCCTATTTTTTCAGAGTTCAGAGCCTCTGAACTTTTTTCATAGAAAAGTACGATTGTGTACCATATATTTTAAGATATCAATATGGGTATCATTTAAAAGCTTTTGAAGAGATATTTAAGGAAATACTAAAATTAAAAAAAAAAAAAAGATTAACGCACTAATGCTGATGACATATTTATGTAAAATTATATATTTTGCATAAATATGTCTTATTTTTTAATTCTCTGTTACTTCAATAAACAAGATTTACATATCCTTAGTACTAAAATAGTTAATAAGTAAATAAATAAAATAAATATAAGATTTACGAGTAGCATACCCGAATATAGTACTCTTAATTGTTTTAAATAAAGTTATAAAATGCAAACTTGTACAATCTTTAAATGCAAAGTAATTAAATGTTTGTGTATTTAACAGCCGGATTCTGACTCTTACGAAACTTCATTCGAATAAAAATATTTGTATCACTTCTTTTCGTTTTCAATGATGCACATTTTTTAAGTAACGAAAATTGTTTCATGTTCTTGAGCAAATGTTGCATAATTACTGCAGCGAGATTATCAGTTGCTTCTCAAATATCAATGTTCTATCCTTTTGTTATAACAGGCGTATCTAAAAAATTATCCCAATAAACAGAAATCTTAAGTTTAAGCTTTAAGAATCCAAAGGACTTTCGTAAGAAATCGTATATGATTTAACTACAATGCTTCATCAAAACGAAAATGTGCTCTAGAGCTTGTCAAATATTAAAAGTAAAAGCAAAGTACGAATTTTTTTTCTACTGTACAATATTTTTAATCCTTTCATGTATGACTAATAGTTACCGACGAAAACAAAGTTCTTATTTTTAATTTCATTGCCCACTGTTCGATAGCAATAAACAACAAATGATTTAAAACCGATTATCATGATTATAAACATGATAATAATGATGTTTGCCATTCATAATAACGAGCAAGAAAACAACTTTGACGTTGGCGCACACATAAACGTTTAACATTTGTATGAAGCAATTTGGGGAGACAAAATGCTCGTAAGGAACAGCAGCAGTAGCAGTGGTATTGAGTGGTGGTGGCATAAGTACGAGCAGTAAAGCAAAATAAAGTATTCTTTGCTTGAATTTTGTTGTTGTTATTTGTTGTTAATAGATGTGTGTGTGTGTATGGATATTTGTGTATGCTGTACGAGTTAAGTTGGGCAAAATGTATCCAGATACATAATTGCCACATTCAGTTGTCGTTAAAAAGTTGTACGGCGCAGTTCAAGCAGCTCTTTTAAGTTCACAAATCATAAAAATTAATAATAAAATTTTATTTATTTCACCAACAACAGACATCGTTGGTGTTCGTGTTAATGTATGTGAGTGTATTTAATGAACTCTTACCACACTGTGCTCTTGTTATTCTTTGACAATAGCAACAATAATAAAAAACAATAACATCATCATAATCACCATCTCAATTCGATACATGTGATAGAGAGATGAGTATGTATGAATGCTTGTGTGCACGAGTATGTTGAATGAATTTGTTGTTTTTAGAAATGATTGTTTATTGAATGTGGAGTGGAGTTCAGTTTTAGTTAAACGTTCGGTCGTTTATAGTCGTGCCATTTAGTTCACTTAAAAACAATCTAGTGGATACATGTTTTTTTCATTACTCTCGTCTGCCATATAATTTAAACGTTCTGTTGTACGTACGTATGTTTGTTTATCACGTTTTTTTTGTGTTGATTGTTTTGGTGTTTTTTTTAATACATTATTATTTTTTTATTTGTTTGTATTAAAAGTGTATTTTCTGACTTGTGGTATTCGCAGCAGCAAAGGCTACAACAACGATCATAGTCAGCTCTTTATGAAATCATCATTATGAAGATGATACAAGTGTGTATGTGTGTTGATAATTGTGTATTCTTATTGTTGGCGTTTTTCTTTCACTTTTGCAGTTTAGAATGAAAAGAGCTTAAACAATTGTATCGTTGTTTGTTATTGGTTTTGTGTATTTAAACGAAAATGTAACGTGTTATAAAACGTTTAAATACGCATAATTTAAATTGAAAACGTTTAACGGGTTGAGTGATTTCTGCCGACGGCAATTATTTCATTAAACTAATTGAAGTAAAAACAAAGAAAATTCATAAAATAAATTGAAATAAGAAATTGTATTTATATGTTAAAAAAATAAATAAGTAAGAAATTTAATAATGGTAATTAAATTACAAATTTAATTAAAAAAAAAACAACTTTCAATAAAATTATTAAAAAGTAAAAATACATACTAAAAAGAAATACAATTTTATAAAAGCATACAATTAAAAAAAGAAAAAACTGTTTGAAAATAATAAAAAATTTTAATTAAGTCATAAAAAGGTAAATAAAAATCACAATATTATGATATTTGCTTTAATAATTTTTGTCAAAATAACACAACTAAATTAGAAAAAAAATTATATAAATTTTGTTTATGTGTAAATTTATCTGATTTCTTTGAAATCACACAATATAATGAACAACGAATAATAAAAATTATAAAAATAACAACGAAAAAAATTTTTAAATTGTTTTATAAAACTAGGAGGTGATTTTGAGTCATCCATTTTTTGTGTAAAATTTCTCCAAAAATAACGAATTTACCAAAACATGGTTGTTATCAGACGAAACCATCACTAAATAAATAAAAAATAGTATTTAAATATTAAAAAAGTAAAACATAGATTTTGATTGTTTTTGCTTTATTTATAATAATTTGCGTCAATTAGCATAACTTAACTATTTAAAACTATTTAAAGTGTATCTCTGTTTTAATCTTTCTGGATTTAGCTTAAACAACAGCTTTATAACAAACAAAATGCCAATAAAATTATAAAAAGCATAATAAAAAATTTAAAAAAAAACTATGAAAAGTTAAACAAACAAAGCCTTGGATATTTTAAAAGGTAAAACGACATAAAGGCAAGTAAAATTTTAAATACAAACGAATACAAATTTCTCTACGTGGAATAAAATGAATCTATAAAAAATTGAAGAGGAATTTTTAAATTTTAATAACCGTTTCAAAATAATAATATCCATAAATTATAAGGGGTAAATATGACTTTAATTTTGCTGTTTAAAAAACCTCGTTTTTATCATTCAAGTATCGCTTGATGGAATACTGACATCATTGTTCAATAAATATGCGAAAAATACAGTATTTACTAAAGTTATAGAGTTTAGTCGCATTTCTTATACCTTTAAAGCACACAACTAGAGAAGCTTGAAAATTTGTAAAAATTTTAGAAAAAAAATGTTCGAGTAAAAATAATTTGTTTTCTCAACGCAACCTCTCAACATTTTTATTTAGCTTTTTTAGTACATTGAGATCTGAATTGAAAATTAATAGTGGTTTTATTTGGAAAAAAAGTTTTCGTTATATAAACAACCAATTTATGGAATTGAATCCACTTTCGATCTTAATTAAGTTTTTTGTCAGTATATAAAGAACCGCTCAACTCTAATATATTACATGTAGACATAAGTACCTATGTACGTCCATCTAAGCAAGATAATTGCATTTCTTTAAATTAATAATTAATAAAACAATTTCTTTCATCCATGTTATACAAACACAGATTTAATGCCTATAAATTGAAATCAATATAACGTCTAGAGAAATAATTTATTTTTATATTTTAACTAGCTTGTTGTACCCGGCGTTGCCTGGGCCTTTATATGCACTGTAAAATATATCATAGCCTTTTTTACTATATTTTATAATAGAAAGAGTGTTTTCGGAGATAAAATATCAAAAATCTCAATTGAGGAGACACCTATTAAATCCAATTTATCAATTCTGTGATCAGAGGTACGCAAATGCAGAATTTGATTCCATTTGTGAGTTCATTTTTATTAGTTGACTATTTTAATTATGTTTTTGTTCAGTCATTAAATCTGTATTTTTTATACATCAAAAGTTTTTTACATTGGTATTTGTATTGGTACTTTTTAAAGGAATTTTGTTCTGCAACTCCGCATACAAACATAACCTTTTTATTAAGTATTTAGTAATTCACACAATTTAATTAAAATAATATTTAAAGACAGAATTTCACTTCTGTTAACAGGTATTGTATAAACGTAGTTCATAATATTTAATAAAGTTTAGAATTGCCGTTGTGTTTTTTGACTGCAGAAAATTTGTTACAAAGTACTGAAATAAAAAGTACTAAATGTTTTATTATATGAAACAATCATGTCACATTTTAATTGGTGTCTAAGCTATATAACATGAATGATACTCTTTCCTTCTATAGACATCACAGTCCTCCGAAAGTATTAAAAAAAGCAGATTTTTAAATAAATAACTCGAGGAAATGGCGTGTAATTAATGCATCAAAATAATCTATTGATAATAATCTATTATGTCAATATTTTATTGATAAATAATTCTTGATTTAGTTACCAAACCACCGTTTTGATATTAACGATGAAATATTTTACAACAAATTACAGTTGAATTATTTTAATTTAATAGTTCGCACTATAGACTTTAATAATTTCATGTCAATAATACCAGTTCAGCGTTCCTGAAACTAAATTCTAGTTTTACAAATCTTCAATAAATCTTCAAATGCGTTATCCTTTATTTTAAACATTTAGTATATCTTTACAATTCAATAGTTTAAACTCTCTAAACTCTTTTATTATTTATTATTATTTTTTTAAAATTATTAATAAAACCATGAATATACTTTAGAAGCATTTAATATGAGTTTAGCATTGTCGATATGATATTGAGAGCAAATAAGAGATAAATTTTGAACAACTCGCATAATTTTAATAAGCGACTTACAACCGACTCTACTGAAAGTCAAGGCATCTTTTTGAGTTTAATATCTTATGTAATTTGTATTTTATAAAAATTAGTATGTTGTTGTGGACTGTTCGACAAATAATTTTATAGCTAAAGCGTCTCCACAGCAGATAGAAATTTGAGTTATGCATACTACGAACTTAATTCCAGTGAGTGGCATATTTATGAATTTTATAATAAATAAATCTGATATTTGACTTTTTAAAATTTGGGCAACGGAAATGTTATTGCCTGTCATGGCAGCAGCTCCATCTGCTGCAAATCCAACTCTTTATAGTCAACGTATTTGTCGATAAAATGTTTAACAATTAATTTGTGCAAGCTAAAAGCTTCATATTGGTATACTTTTACCAAGCCGAAAACAGATTTAAAAATCTATGTACGAAGACCCGAACTGTCATGAATAAGGATTTTTTATTTGAAAGGTTAACATTTTTTTTTTGATAATTAGGAGTTGAACTGTGGATATTATAAATAAATTGAAATTGATTTTAGTTTAGTTTAAGTTAATTTTTTTAAAAATCTTTTTTTAAATGTATGCGGAAGTTTTAAAAAATCTTCGATTTTAGGCCAAAAAATCTGAAAATCTGAATTTGGCAATTTGAGGGGCTAAAATCTGCAAAATGCAGGTAAATCTGCACTTCTGGCAATAGTGGTTAGCATCTTTAATGAAGGCGGATACAACAGCGCCATCTATTTAATTTAGAAACACAATAATCCAACGATTATACTGTTAGCATTTTTAATGGAAGTGCAATCTTTAGCGGCATCTGTTTGCATACGAAAAAAAAAATATTAATCACTTCATACAATTTAAAAGCAGCTAAAAATTTTAATTCGATCCGAATAAAATGTTTACTTAACTGGTCCTGGTACGCTGTTTGAAAATATAAATACCCTTTTTACCATGAGGGCAAATATCTACCCGCGGTTCAAATTTCATTAAAAATCGGTTCAGTCGTTTAGCGGTGATTGACACATGCACGCACATGCAAAAAAGCAAATAAACAAACAAACTTATATTTTTCACTTTTCTTATTTATTTACATATTTTTTTTTAATTAACACAACAAATATTTATTTAATAAATTATATTTCTTTAAAAGAAAAAGGCAAAAAACTTTAAAAATCAGTAGTCGAAATGATCACTTCAACTAATTAAACAAGCAATAAAAATATCAGCTGCTAACGACGCGTCGTTTGATGCATTTGTTTTATTATACCATAAGACTAAATATTTGTTTAAAATAATTTAAAAAAAGTTATCACAAATAACAAAGGATTGTAAAGTCTTGAAAAGTATAAACTACTTCACAGATGAACAGGTTATGTTTCTTATTCGATTTGTGATTTGTACAATATTCGTTTGCAATATTAATAATTATATAGATAAGGGACGATGAAGTTACGGCACATTTTATGAAGAAATCCAGATAAGTGTGCATATGTTCTTAATATACATCTGACCATATATATTTATATCGCTTGGTCAGATATATTGTCAGACCGTATGTATAAATATTTCACTTTATTTCCCGCATTTTTAAGTAGAATTCATTATTTATAATAATTTTGTTTTTAGTAAACAAGATCTTTAATTAAAAGATTTTGATTAAGCTGTACTATAAAAATAAGGTTCTATTTATGGTGTTCATATCATTTAAATTGTTTTAGTTGCTTTTTAATATTTATAGCTTTCATTATGTTGTTATCACACAATATTTTGCTTAATTCTTACAGCAATAACTAGAACACAAAAGTGTGTATTTCAAAAACGATAAAGTGAAGGCACGAATATCCTACACAATAATGCTATTTGTTTAAAACTATAATATTTTAACAAATAGTATAATGACAAACATCAGAAATAGCAACAATAAACAATTGGTTCGGAAATGAGTACTGAAAAAAAAAATTTATTTTTACACCCGAAAAAAATTAGTCGCTGAAAACTGTAACTAAGAAAAATTTTGCTCATAAGTGTGAATTTTTAATCGAGTGTTCCAAAATATATATTACTGACCTATTAAGGTTCTCAATTAATTCGACTTTATAATAGATTGCCAGCCAAAGAATCCAAATAAAAAACAAATTCAAAGGTAAAGGTAAAGAAAAAATTAAAGCAAACATGATATGGTACATTTTTTGTAAATTTCCAAAGCCTTTCTCTAACGTTTTAAAAGAAAATCCCATAAATGTAAAAAAATTATATTTACTAGAAGCAGTAAAATTTCAAGTTTCTGCCCTTTACGGTTGAAAAGACATTCAATTTTTAATTTTACTTTTTTAGAACTCGGTGTGACTTCAATTCAATCCAAAGGATAATTTCATATACGTCAAAAATACGTTTTTAGAAGAACACCCTGCGATTACGAAGTTTTTTTCTTATAATTCTTGTTTTTGCCAATTACGCATCAACAAGTATATAAAACTAAAGTGTTTCCATAGCTTCAATTTACAATCACCTTTATTCTAGTTGTCGGCGTCGTTGTCGTCGTCGTTTTAGTATCAATATCACTTCGTATCAATGTCGGCATCAATTCAATGAAAATTTTGCATTCTTTAACATTCCTGTGACGACGTTTACGGTTTATCGATTTTTATGAAATGAAAATGCACATCCCTAAGTGTTTTTTTTTTTTTAATTTTATTTGCATTTGATAATTTTATGGAAAAATGTTTTCTATAAGTGAAGAAAATTTTGATTTAATTGATGATAGAAGCTCGAAAACCCAAAACTTGTGTTGGAAAGAAAACTTCTTAGACAGAATTTAAATATATTTAATCTGCCGGATCGCAAGTATCTACATACATATGTTTTGCCTGTTCTTGGCAGTACTTCTGCAGCAAATCAGTTTGAATATTGAATAATCATTTTCTTCAAGAAGGTTTGCCACAACTTCCTCCAGCGGACTGAGTGATAATTTTAAACATTGCCATACCTTAACAGTTATTTTTACAAACTTTTTTATAAATCTCTATTCGATTCTTTATTTTGTTACCTTTTGCCATCCATCTGTTAATCCTCTAGGCGGACCAAGAGAATTTAGAATTTTTCCAATTTCTTTCCATTTTTCTTTAAATTTGCATGAAGCAGTGCCTCTGCGAAAACTCAGTGCAAGAGAAGTTTTTCTTCTGAAATTCTTCCACCAATTTTTCAAATTAATTTGTATTTGTAAACCTCACTTTTTTACATTTTCAATGTTATGTTTGGTTTAAATCACTTCCATTCGTCACGCAAAAAGGCGTCGACAAAAAACAGAGTCACGTCAATACAATATCGTCGTCACATTTGATATAGAATACAAAAAATCTTTGAGTAGTAATCGATAAGTGTCAACAACGACAAGTAGAATAACAAATCGTATGCGTCAACACATATCAACATTGATATGTGATGATGCCGACAACTAGAATTAGGTTGAATTTTTTTAATGTTTTAAATTTTATAAGTCATTTAAATGAAGATACAATTTTTAAAATCTGCTCAAAGGCGACGAAGTCTGAACCAACAAGTACTAAAAAAACAATAAATAATTCTTGGAAAAAACGACTTTTAGCCTTCTGTCTATAACAGTACACAAATTAGGCAGCATACATCAAATAACATCAACTATTGGGACCCCCTTTAATTTCAAAATCCTTTTTTATTTTTGTTGTTATAGCAATATAGGATCCTTGTAAATTTCAACCGTCTGACTAAAATTGTTTAACAGTTTAGCCATATACCTCCATTAGTGAACATTCATTTAATTTTCAAATGTTCGCTTATAACGGGACACTTCTTAATTTTAAAAATTATAAATGTTTTTAAAACAGGACCAATGTGTATTCATAGACTTTCAAATAAAGGCAGGCACAAATATAGAAGAAAATAACATTCAGAAGATTTAATAATCTCTGTCTTTCATTCTTATTTGTAAAGCCGGTTAAAAAACTAAAACATTATAGGAGCTAGTTTTTCCATTTTTACATTTCAATTTTAATCATAAATTTAATTTAAAAAAAATTGATCACTTAGCTCAAACAAAATTACCAAACTCGAAAATCTAAATGAGCGATGGGAAACGACTTATGGTTTTTCCATAACCTAACAGTAAGCTGGCATAAATATCTTCTTGGATTTGTTGTGTTGTTACTTTTTGAATTAACATTTTTTTGTGAGCGTAACAATAAGTATTTAAATAAACAGTAGTTGACTTGTTTGCAATTAGCGGCATAAAATGCATTAAAAAGACATTCAAACACAATGCTAGAATACAAAAAAAAAACAAATAAATATGTATATGAAATACCATCACCACCATCATCATTAGCAAAAAAAAGTAAATCATCAACAATATTATTATCGTCATATAAACGATTGAACACTTGAATTGTAAACGAACAAACGACAAGCGCACTATGTCTGGGTATGACACAGAAAAATCATGAGTATGTATGTAGGAGAGTATAGTCTGTTGTATAGAACGAGATACAATGACCCAGGGGGACTTATTTTATGCCATTCAATATGTTAGTTTCAAAACAATAAAAATAAAACAAAGAACATTTAAGCGGCAAAATCTTAAACTAGCATGCAAGCACACATCCCCATACAAAGATTTTCACTGACATAACCGTTCACTTGGGCACAGTAACTAGTGGGGATTTAATGTGTATCATCATTATCATGATTACGATGATCATCATCGCCATTGCAGTTTGCGTTGTTATACCACCAGTGTTCTAAACAATTATTTATGTTTGTTTATATTTTTTGCTCTTGTTATTGCCTGATTATATATATAAAGTTGTTATTTTTTGCTTTGATATTATTATCTGTTTATTGCTTTAAATGACAGACAAATCATAAAAAAAAATAAAATAATGAAAGAAAAAAACAGCAGCCAACATGAATCGTTTTCATTTCATTGGTTGCAAATAATTCTAAATATTTACTTGTGAGACAAAACTGCACCTAAATTCATGATTTACTTTTAGTTATTTGTTTGATTTTATTATGTGGGAGATGGTAAGATATACAAAAGTACATAAATATACATACATACTTACATATGACATGCATAATAACAGACTTAAATGAGAATATAAGAAACATATTTTGATATAAATTTAAGCATTAAAACTTATTTCTAGCACCTGGGAAGTATTCAAAATGCCTTTAACTTTGTGGATAAGAAAACGAGGAGTAACCATAATTAATATTACTTCGATTAGACGAAGTCCACACACAACCCAATCAATGTATTCGGTGTTCTCTTTGTTTTTACTTTTGTACCAATCTTCGATATAATCACGAAACGCAATTTTTTATTTTTAATCATTTTTAATTGTTTCCTCACCACTTTATAGATGCTGATTCTCTATCATATTGATTGTTAATTGGTATCTTATGCAATGCTTTTTAGGAGAAAATCTAGCCTATTAGCACGTATACAAGTTCAACCATCAATCAACATTAGCAGAATAGAGTCGCCCCGTCTGTTTTTATTTTTCAGTTTATCTGAAAGCCTGTCATTGTAGTGCTGCCACATTTTCTTAGCAATTGTCTAGTTTTTTGTTATTTAATTCTCTGAAGGTAGTGCTCAAAAATATCATATTTAATTGTGCCAAGCGAAAAAGTGATCTGAATGTCTTTAAACCCAGTGTTGCAATTTTGCCCACCAGGTATTTTGGAATCTAGGACTTATCCCAGATATTTTGTACTTTAAAACAGTATATGTCGCTTATAACGTCTATAATATCTGCGATATTATTAACTCCACATTATTATCCATTTAGGCTACATCATTAAACCCTCTTAATATACAATTCAAAATGAATCGAGTCTATAACAAGAACCATAACAATGGAACGCTTTTTTAGCTAAAATAAATTTTTTATAGGAAATAGTACGAAGTGGAGGTTATTTATAGTTTTATATATGTAAAATAATGTACTTTCCTTAACACCAGACACAATGCGAAATGGGCCTAAGACCCAATTAATTTTTACCACTTTTTGAAATTGGTACATTGAAGAAAAGCCACTTTAACGAAACAAACTTAACAAGTAAGAGTGGTATATTTTGATATGCCAATTTTTATATACCCTGTACCAATGTGTGTGAAGATAAATTCGAATTTAACTAGTAGAGACACAAACCAATTTTTTAACATAGCTAATGTTGCAGTTAACAGAGCACTGTTAATCATTTAACAGTCGTTAGAATTTTTACCTTTATAAATTAAAACGCTTAACCCGGGAATTTGGGACCCGGTCCATCTTAAGTGCAATATGTAAAAATTGTGCTAGAGTGTACTGGGTGAGGTTATAAAAGCTAAATGTTCAAAATAGTTCTTAAAGAACAACAAATACATAGTTTTTTAACATAGTCATTTTTCAACATTTCTTGAGAAAATTGGTGGTCATTATGAAAAAGTGGGAAATGGCTGGTATAACACACCCTATACAAATGGAGGCCCAAGGGACGAAAGAAGAAGAAAAAATATGTATTACATATGTATAATTTTACAACGACAACGGCTATTAATGGGTTAAGCATTTTTTTAAAAATTTTAGTATTTCCTTTAAGATCTCTTCAAAAGCTTTAAAATGATACCCATATTGATATTTCAAAAAATTGAAAATTTCCAATATTTCCACTTTATGTTTTTTGCTTATTTTTTTAATTCTCTATTGCCTAAACATTTATTTTTTCGATTAGAGATACTTTATTGTTCCAAATGACATGAAAAAATTAGAGGTAGGCGTGCCTCGATGGACATGGACCGATCATGCTGATTTCCAATAGCACTTCTTTTGACACTATATCGATCGATTGACATATTTATCTTTTTTGTAAAACCAACATGTACGGATATCGCTCAATCGACTTCGCTATGCATAAGAAGTCAGAATATATACAGGTTATGGGGAAGGATATGGATATTGTAGAAATTACGCACGGAATGACAAACTGAGATATACCTTTTTTCAACTTGTTGTGGTGAAGGGTATAAAAAGGTACTTTACAAGGGACTTTTTAGATAATGTATTTCTTTAGACGTTGCAAAGTTTATAAAAGAAACTTCTCTGTCGGCCGATGTTTTTGTTTTTTGATTGGAGTTACTTCACTTAAATAGATTTATATATATCGTGAAAGGTATATAAGATTCGGCATAGCCGAATATAGCACTCTTCCTTGTTATTTTTAAATAACAATAATTTTAATCACACTGCAATGGACCGAATTGTACTCGTAGATGCTGTTGCGTCAGTACAAACCCAGTGATGTTAAGCTAATTGTGTTATGATATCACATTATTTGTTTTAGTCTTTGAATTACGCAGTGTTGTTGCTAATATATTGTTAAACAATTTAAATACAGTCGGCTTATATGCTCCATTTTTTCACGATTGCCAGAGAAATTCATTTGAAAGTTTTATCTTTTAACAATTTTTGGCTTTAAACTGCCTTTATTCAACTTTTTCGTTTCTTTGAGTTCTTGTTTTGTTCTTATTTCTTTTTTTTTTGCATATTCTCACTTTGTTATTAATTTCTTAGCAATTGTGTTACTCAACGTAAGTGCGTGTGTGTATGTGTGAGTTTTTAAGTATGTTTTCAGCATGAAGTCAGTCCCATTAACAGTATGAAAAACAATTTACTGACATTTATGAACTTTAAATACTTAATTGCTTTTTAAAGCGATAAAGCGTGAGAAATTTGTTAATTTGGTTATTGTAAAAGATAAATTCTGTTTTTGTTTTTTTTAATTTTGAAAGTTTAGGAAAAAATTAATAACTAAAATATAAATGAAAAGAACCAGAAATTAATGGAATTTATAAATGTACAAAGTTTAAGTTAAAACACTTTATTATTATTGTAATTCAAGCCGAATTTTAAAGCTTTCCCCAATGACAAATTACTGAAACACAATGATGGTACCAAATCCGTTCCAAGTCCCGAGAGCGATCCAGCAATCATGGAGAAAACAAAACTAAAGAAACTGGCAAACCTTTTAATGAATTAAAATATTGAGCAGCACTTAGTCAACAATAGTGATTTTGATATAAAAAACTATGTTTCTAGTGGAATCAGGCAATAAATAGCAAAAGTTATCAATTAACAACTAAAATCTAGTCTTACAAGTTAAAGCCTAAATAAAACTAAGAATTTGTTATTATTGCTACAAGAAAGTCTAATAAATATATTTAAGAAAATAATAATATTACATAACTGGCCCTGTAGAATTATGATTGAAACAAAGAACGTTGATCTATATTTCTTTTGTGCAATTTTAATGGACAATAAGAAAAGAACATCAAAAAACGTTTAAACACCGAAAGATTGTAGCTACAGGTTCATAATTCAAAATTTAATATTTCTGAGACTGTATTAAAATGTCTTCATGCCCTCAAAGGAGTCAAAAAAATTAAACTTTTAAAAGCATTTCAGATCGAATTTTTTGCAGCAAAGGCAAATAAAGGGTTTTTGGTAATACAGCGGACACCCGATAATTCGTATTTGCCACGGACGAGCAAACTCTATTTTCTTCTCTTCATTGTCAAAAAATCCAAAAATTTGTTGTTTTTGTTTTTGTTTTCTTTTTTTGTTTTTCGTGCAACAAACTGATCTTGAGGAAATAAACACAAGCAAGAACCCACGCAAAAAAAATATCGGTAAACTAAAAAATCATTATTTCCTTGTTTCTGTTGTTTTTGTTATAAATAATAAGTGGTAGTTACACACAGAAAACAGATTGGTAAAAAACGTTGGAGATTATTAAAATTTAACCAATAATATTATAAATTAATTTTTATTCTTAAGCTGCCAATACACGACACGTTTTTTACATCTGACATGTCAAATTTCCCACTGTTAAACACATACATGTCGTGTAGGGCTGTTAAAACATTGCTTCTGTAAAATACATGTGAAAAGTATTCCTGCAAATTTTCGTTTAGAACGTGTTCTACTTTGATATGACAAACCATCTGACATCAGCTGTTTTTATAATTATAAAAAGCATTGCCAAAAACCTATGCCGTCTGAAAACAATCAACGGCGGTTGACCATTGGCGGTAGCATTTGCCGGCTGATGGTAATATTTCATATGACCAAAATCTGAAGTTGCTTTTAATTATTTGATAACAATTATTTAAATTGTGTATCAATCAGTACTGCTAGAGGAAGCCAGGAAAAAGTTACGCTTTTTCTTCAAAAAAGTTACATTATACAAAATATAATAAATAGTTTTATTCCATATTTCAGGAAAAATAAGAAGGCAAAAAATTAATTTACTGAACAAAAACAAAACGAAAAAAAAAACAAATAAAAACGTATGAAAAAAAATTTCATACCGATGATATTCATGAGGATTTAAATTAGGACGCCATACTAATATTTCGGTATGGAAAAGTTCATGATCTCGACATTCAATAAAACTAGTTAAAGTACGATTTTTGTAATAAATCCGTTTAAACTTTTTCTTTGAAAGATTTAGCTTCGATAGAATTTACTACACTAATATTTTAAAAATACCATTATTAAAGACAATTTTAAGCCTTATTTGCTTAAAACTTCAACATATTGTTAAATTTTTTCAGCGAAATAACTGAAGTTGCTAACAATTTTTTTGCAAGTTTAAACAGAATGCAGCTTATAATACTTCACAGTCGGAAAGAATTGTTGTGAGAAACATCTTGCTATTTCTAAACATGAACCAAGAGACATTTTATGATTTCTCACGAATTGAACTGCAGCAAAGATTTTTTTTGCGTTTTTCAAACTAAATTTTTACCTGGAATTTTAAATTCATTTTGAGGGTAACCTTTGTTATTAAAATTGAATTGATGTGTTAAGAAAGGTTGATATCTTAAAAGAGATTCTTACCTCAAATAATGAAAAAAGTACTCTTTCAGTTTTATTAGCTTATTTATGGCGTTTTCTTTTCTGACAAAAATGTTGCATATGTTTAACACTTTTTACACCTTTGTGTTCTTTTCTAAAAAATGTTCGATAGGGTAAATGAAAAGTATGTTTTTTTGAAAATATGTTGCACGAAAAAGTGTAAGATATGTTACATATTTTACCCTCAATTTTATGTAAGGGTAGTATGCTACACTTTTTTTTAGTAGTTTTTACTCTTGATAAGTGATGTTTGCTTTTGTTGCTAAACCCAGTGTTATATTACTCTATGTTTGAAAAGCTAATTAAACATTACAGACATGTAAAGGAAGTTAGAAAATTTCAATAACAGTTTTTGTTCTATTGTGCTATAAAATGTGTAGCATATTTTCGGGGTAAAGGCAACATGCAAAACATTTTATGTGATTGTTGGGTAACATTTATTTTCAGAAAAGAAAACGCCATTAGTGTTTGTACCAAAATTTACGAAAATTTGGCGTAATATAACAAAATTATACATGTTACGTGGAGCCTTCAAAAGTTACAATAAATGTAAAAAGTGTAACCAAACGGCAACAGAGATAACATTATTTAATGCAAACTGATCTTGTTCGTATTTAGAGTAAAATGAAATTATTAAAATTCACAAGTCTTTAGTAATTCCGTAACGCAGGCAAAAATATTTTAAATAATAATTATGTCAGACGTAATTATACATCTGTATTTGTAACCAAATATTAAAAGTCTTCTGTTAAATACCAATTTTTACACACATGCAGAATTACATATGACTAACAAAGTTAAAAAGTCAGATGTAAAAAACATGTCGTGTATGGGTAGCTTTGGTAAGCTCTAATCTTGACATATTTTCGATATGTAGAATAAAAAGTTAATATTTGTAAATAAATGTCGATTGAAACAACCGTCAAGAAAGTTTACTAGACTTTTAAAAACAAAAGTTTTTTTGACATTATAAAGAAAGAGAGAAATTAATAAAATATTTTAGTATACAAAAACAAACAATGAGCTGTGAAAGTGGCAAAAAATTAACCAATTGTGTAGAAAGGTAGGCTCAACATGAATAAAAAGACATTTGCAACTAAAAATAATTTTTAAATATTTTATTAAGATCTTTGGCAAAAGGCACAATATCTTCGGAAAGATATTTGGGAATAGAAAGAAATCAGAAGGAAATAGCAAGATACAGTGCTGAGGTATTCATCATTCATTACGTTCTCATCTGTTGAAATTATTTCTTAAACAAAGTTTTGTAAAAAAATTATGAAGTTGATTTATTTCTTTCACAATAATATTTTCTATCGAATGTCCTCTTTCTCGAATAATTTTATAAAATAGTTAGGAGTAACATATCCATTCAGTCATTTCAACCGAATTTCAAATAATACTCATAACCGACAAAATTCGATTGGCAACAAATTCAGTTGACACAAAGAATTTCTTTTCTCTGTGTAGCAAACAATTACGATTTAGAAGAGGTAAAGAAACTTTTATTTGCAAAATAATTACGAATTTGCGAGGGGACAAAAATGTATGGAAAGTTTACGAATTATCGGGAATTACGAATCGGTTTACGAATTATCAGAATTTGACTGTATTAGACATTTAAGTAATAAAAAGCACAAAATTTATAATTTTATTATGGTAGTTTAATAACATTAATAACCCATAATTTTTAGTATGTAATAAGAATTTTTACTTACTTGGAAAGGCCACATGCATCAAAATTTTTATAAAACACAAAAAGATTTTTTTTTCATCACAAAATATTTAGAAATCGTATGAATGGAATAGCTTTAACAAATATTATCAACAAACAAATAAACAAACCGGCTTATTATTTTCCTTTCTTTCTGCATTAGATGAGTTACATGTCGACTCTTACTGCAATATAAACTACTGTCTTTATAATTAATTGTTTATACCAAATATAACTAAATATTTCACACAACTTTTGTGATCAAAACTTTCCTCGTTTATTTTAATAATATATAATTTTTCTTCTTTTTCAGACACCACTATCCAACATGAAAAATTAAAAAAAAAAATCACGAATTAGTTTAAAAATAAATTCTTTATAAAACCCAACAAACGATATAACAGACTTCTTAAACAACCTCTAAAAAACAAAGATAAAACAAAAAAAGAATATCTCTCCTACTGGGCTGCGACATACTAAACAATTTAATTACCTAAAGTGGATTAATTTGCAGCTTGTTAGACTAATTAAGGATTATAAACAACAGCAAGAGAAGGAAATTACAAAATATAGAAAAAAAATAAATTAAAAGCACAAATACAGCAACCCAAAATTTTAGAAAACGCTGTATGTGTACGTTTTTTAAATACTTAAAAAACAAACATTGAAGAGGAAACAGAAAATAATTTGAGGAAAATCGAATATAATAGTGTAAGAGAAAATTACAACTTTATTATAATTATACCAACTAACAGTAGCAGCAACAATTATAAAAACTAGAACAACGTTATTAATATCATCAACATTAGTAACATCATTATCACTGTTAACAACATCATTTTAAATAAATGCTTTCACAAAAGTTTATAATTGTATGCGAGTGCTTCAGTCATCGCCATCCTTAATTTACAACAAATTTCGCTCTCCCTCTCACACAAGCTAACACACACACACACCACCATACATTCGCTTGTTTAAAATTACAAGGATACAAAAGTTTTAATTTTTTATTTATAATTCTGTTAGGGCGGTGTATTCTGCTGCTGAGTCCATTTGTGTTTCTTTTTTCGTATTTAATGGATGAAACGGATTTTTTTTTTATATTTTATTTAAAACTAAATGTAGCAGCCAACAACAGTACGTGACCTTTTATGTGAAAATTTGAATAAATAAAAATAACGAAAGAGTTAAAAAATAAAAACTGAGAATTAAAACAAAAAACAACAGAGGCAGCAGCAGCAGCACAAACAGAAGCTATTAAGAATTGAAATAATAAAATCTAGGACTGCAGTTGTTAAACTTAAATTTAAAAGCTAAATTAAAATAATTATTCATAAAAAAAGAAATAAAATTGTACAGAAAACAAAACAGGTAAGTGGAAAATATTTCTTTTACTTTCGATGATTTTAATTAAGAGTAGATATAACGTGCTAAGGATCCTACATACATACATATTCAATAAATTTAGACAAAGCGTTATATAAATCAACTTTTAAAACTTGTCTTTTTTTGATTTGGCAACAATATTGATTGGTTTTTAATATTGTTAGTTCGGATGCATTTGACTTTCGACGTCACTTAAACGAGTAAAAATCTCAACAAATATGACAAAATTTTACTGAGTGGAATAAAAAGTGGCCAACTTACAAAACATAAAATTAATTAATATCAAATAATTGAATTTTTTAACATACCATTTCAAATAAATAACATTTCGTTTATATAAAATCAGAAAAGGAAATAAATATAAAATAAAATTCAATTTAAACAAAACAATAAAAAAGTGACTTACAAGCAGCTACAACATGTATTTTGAATACAATAAGGCATTTGTATTTAATATGCAACAACTAATTTTTGAATTTTAAATACATTGATCCTATGTTTTATGTTGTCTTGCATTTTATATAAATAAATTCTAGAAGCGTTGGAGAACATACATTAAAAGACATAAAAATCTTTAAAACCCCTTACAAGTTTTGACAAGTTTTGGCTTTCTAAAAAGTTCTTTGTTGTACAAAAAACACTGCAATAACTTTTGAAAAAGAACGGAAAATAATTGGTTTTTAAAATGCGTAATTAACAAACTATCACCTTTAAAACAAAAAACAAAATTTACCATCAAATAGCCAAAAATCACAGGAAGGGCAACTGCATGTTCAGCAGCAGGTTTTCAATTTTACTGCGCATGCAAATTCCCACTTAACAGAAGTTTTCCAGACTATCGTGGAGGTCTGCGTAAAGCTTAGTCCCGCCGCAATTTTTTGTGAGAGTAGTTGGTGTTTATTTTTGTGTTTGTTTGAAAAAATATTTACAACTTAATTTTGTTTTTTGAAAAAAAAAATAATTAAATTTTTATTAAATTATTATTTGAACCGTGAATGTTACGAGTATAAATGAATAGAAATTATTTTGGCTTAAGTTCATTTATTTTTAATTTCTAAAAATCTTTTTTTGAAAGAAAACTTATTTTTACAAATGTATATTGATGTCGTTTTGTGTAGAATTTAACATTATTATTGCTTAGATCCTTTCACAGTTTAGCAGAACAAGACAAATGAAGTTCGTTTAAATTTGAAGGTGCCGAAAAACTTTTATTAAACAGAGTTGCAAAATTTCAATTCATTTTTCCTTGCCCTGCACACAATTCTTTGTTTCTATACCTTTCACCACCGCAGTTGAGTTTTTTCGTTGCAAAAATCATATCTTTTGAACCGAATAAGATAATTAAACAGTTTCAACAGCATATGATAGATAACTGATCAGCCTATGAAATGAGCGCTTGGAAAGGGTGCTACGCTTTGTAGATGCCTACTTATGGGTAATCAAAGTTAAAATTAGTAGAAAAATAAATTTTATGGTAACTAAAAAAAATATTTTTAAATTTTTAAATAGTTTTTATTTTTTTCTTTAGGGTTTTATGTTTTAAATTATTACCCAACAAATTAAAAAAAATATATTTTTTTTAAATTAATTTTTTCAATTTTCTGTAAAATATTTATCACAAATCGTAAGACAAGGTATATCTAAAAGACTAAGCATTTCTAAACTATAATTATTTTCTAACTCTATTCGTGACTTCACATGCCGCAGGGAAGAAATAAGTGGATCGGAAGATGCTGCCAACATGTTGAAGAGGTCCTCATTTTGCCATACCCTTGATGTTTTGAATGTGTTCTGCAATCTATATTTTTTATCAAATTTGTTAAGAGACTCCTGTACTTCTTCAGAAAGCTCTCCAATTGGCAAAGACTGGAACTCAATTATCTTTGCCATGCGCCAATATTTTATGGACGGTCGGGGTCAACTTCTTCTGTGGATACATTTCTGCTAAAAGAGATGCAGTTTTGACGCATATTCTATATATTTTGTATATTTGACATTTTCTTTGCAGTTTAAAACATCCAAGATCGTTCCCAATCTTTTCACGATTTGATTGTCAATTCCAGAAACATTATTGGTCGGCAATAATGCACTGATGACGGACGTGGATTTCTCCAGTGTAGGGAAACATCAGATTTTAGCCGCAAAGGAACAACAGATGCCATAAACATATTTCCGTCCGATATTGTAGCGTCATCGGAAGATATCCAGCCCCATTTGCTAATCAATGTCAACTTTTCAGGAAGAATTTTCACCTCATTTTCAGGAAGACTCTCCAGCCACCGTTTTTCTGTATGGCCCATGAGATCCTGCAGATTGGCTTTCCGTAAACTCCGTATGCAGTGATCGAGAATTTATTTTGGCTTGCGTAATATGCTTGTATCTGGATAAAACGTCAGCGCCGTGTCGCATTAAAGATGCCCGTAGTTTCTCATATTTCTCTTTGGAAAGTTCTAAGTCCATAAACAAGGCCAAGGCTTCTTCGGAACCATACTTTTTAATGTGTGCGTTTGTGGGCGTTGTAATGCTTTCCTTAATCCTTTTTAGTCACAGTTGGCTTGCATCAGCAACAGCTTTGGTTATCTGAGACCTAACTCTCTCACTATCCTTTGTATATTTAATAGCTAGCGCGCTATTAAATATACATAGGCAAGTTTCCTCTTTCTTGTGAAAATTGAACACTCCTCAATACTTTGTTTTTGCCTTCCTTTTGCTCCTCTTTTTGATGTGGTGGGTTTATCTACTGCCAATATAGCCAGGATGGTGTCTTCATTTAGCCAGTCCTCGTGTTTGGAGTTTAAGTTCTGAATGGTTCGATTAGATTTCACCCATTTTGCCTTAATATTTGCATATATCAGATAAAAATTATTTTTTATAATTTCGCTTCTCTCAATATTTCCGTATAAGCTATCAAGTTCTTCTAAAGCAGCTTCCGTGAAAAACTTTGGTGTGATTGACTTTCTAAACAGTTCAAATAATTTTAAATTGTTCAACGCCATGTTTTCAGTACTTAAATTGTTTAAAGGTTTCAGTAATTGTTGCGCCAACTTTCAGTCGTAGACTAATACAGGCATTGTGCTTATTTTACAACATATAGGCTTATGCTACCTTGCCTAAAAATTTACTACTAAAAAAAAATTTAAACAAAAATTTACTATTAAAAAAAAAACTACTGTCAGTCAAAACATATAAGGGATGGACGCCATACAATTTCTGCAACCATGTCTTTTTAACCTTTTTTACCTCTAGAAGCCAAACGGGCACGTAAAAGTAGATAAATCCTTTTGAAATATGTAAAGAAATAATCAAAGAACAGGTTTTGCAAATATGGCAAATATAGAAAAATATAGATTTTTTTAATTTTCCGTCAAAGTTGAAAAATAGTGAAAAACGGGTAGTTTTTAAATAGTGATTTACCAGGATAAACACAAAGCAAACAGTTAATTTTTTTTATCATTATACATTTAATAAATACATTAATCAATACAAACAAAAAATATGGCGATTCGTTACCTATTTTTCGTGATATTATACCTGAAATCGCAACAAATTGACTAGAAATTGTGTGTTTTTTTGAAAAACGAAAGTCGGTCACCTTTGAACGGTTATATCTTCTAAACTAAAAATGTGATATTATTAAGAGTGGCATATTTGAAATCGTTGAAAAGTTTCCTATAACATGGGTTTATTCAAAACTTCGTGGGCGCTCATAAAAATTTTGGTTTTTGCAACCTTGTTTGCTCTTCGGGCGCCACTGTGCACCGGTGGAAAAAGGTTTGTCATTCCGTGTGTAATTTCTAGAATATCCATTTCCGACCCCATTAAGTGTATATATTCTGAGTTTTTATGCATAGCGAAATCGATTTAGCGATCTCCGTCTGTTGAAAATCAGCAAGATCGATGCATGTTCTTTGAGGCAGCGGGAAAAACACCACGCCTGCCTCTAATTTTTTCATATTATTTGGAAAAATCTATTTCAGTGAAGTAACTTCAATCACAAAAACAAATATATAGGGCGATAGAGAATTAACAAATAAGAAATAAACATCAAGAGAAAAAATTGGTGCCCGGCCATAAATTCCGAGTTATGGGTCTCTGAACTTTAAATACAAAACTACGATTGTGTATAATATTTTTTTTTTTAAATATCAATATGGGTATCATTAAAAGCTTTTGAAATGATCTTTCAGGAAATACTAAAATTTTTTCAAAATTTTTAACCCATTAAGAGCCGATGATAATTTTATGAAAAACTATGTATACTACTGAATTTTAATTTTTTTATTTTTAATTCTTTGCCACAAATACTAGATTTTTTTAATTAGAGTTATTTCACATAGATTAATTAATATAGATAATTAATTAATTAAATATATGTAATATCGTGAAGAGTATTCAGGATTCGGCATAGACGAATATAGCACTCTTACTTTGTCTTTAAATTATCTTATTGTATCAACGTTATAAAATTCTTATAAAACTTTTATTCCTTTTTACAAGAAAAAATATTAATGAAAAAGTTTAGTTTTTTTTCTAGTTTCATTAAATAATATTTATAAATAATTAAAACAATATTTCTAATAATTCGAAATTAATTTAGAGTAAAAATTTGTGAATATAATTCTACACTTTACTAACGGATGCGAAAATCTAAATGCTCGTTACTATTTAATTGTAGAAATACGCACACAATTACACAATTTGAATGTTCTATTTGAGTGTCTGTTAGCCTGTTATTTTTAAATATATTGTTTGTTAATAACCATAGCACATAATCGCAAATAACATTCAACCCAGGTAACAAAAATATTATTAAAATATACTTTTAAATTAATTTAATTAAAAAGTTGAATCGTTTAAAAATGTTTATAAACATTTAACAATTTTATATTTATTACAGTAAAAATTCTTTATTATTTATAATAAAGTTGATACAATCAATTTAATTGTTAAATATTTTTTATTTTAATTACTTTACAACTTTATCTATTTATCTAGAATCGTTGAATGATTGTAAAAAAAAATAATTAAAATTAATACCTTGATGGAGTTTATGCAACTCATTTGAAATAAAACATTACGATTGTGTGCTATCAATACATAGTTAAATACAGGGTGTTTTTTCGTTACATCGTTTTAAAGTGAAGAATTTTCGATAGATTTTTTATCTTTAGTAACATGTGGTAAAATCAAGCTTTTAACGTTTTAGATTCTGGCGATAAAATGTGCCAATATAAATTTTTGAAAACGTTTGGAAAATTACATTGAAAACAAAAACAAATTACGGTTTTTCATTGTTACTTTGATTATAAATTTTCAAACTTTTCGAAATATTCTACAAATTCTGGTCCTTTTTATAATGTTAAAACTTTCGTTATCAGTATTACCCAATTTAATTTTGTTTCAAAGTAATTTATAGAACAAATACAAAATTTCAAAAATATATGAAGATTAGTGTACATAATTCTAGCAATTCTCAAAAAAGGCTGAACAACTTCAACAAAAAGAGCTAAAGGAGTAATACTAATCACACTCTGATAAAGTTCATATTGAATCATTTAAAACTGGTTTTAGTTTTGCACTCCATTTATTCCACGATTCATTTTAGTGGGAAGAAACAATTCATGGCTCTATTTGTACAAATGTATATTAACTAAAATTATTAAAAACATAAAAGGTGTAAATTAGTTTAACAAATCAAATAAAAATAATTTAATTTTAAGTTTTTTATTGCATTTTTTGTTTTTACTTAAAAAGCAAACTCTTAAAACATCGCACTATAAAAAAGTATCGAGTTGGTTAAATAAGCTTTTCCTATAAATGCTACTGATAATAAATTTTTGTTGCAATTATAAAGTTTTTGTAAATGTTTTTTGTTATTGCTGTTGTTTAAATTTATGATTGTAATTTAATGACTACAAAAAACAATTGTTATAAATTATTAATTACTTTAAATGACTAAACGAACGCCTTTTATATAAATTGTTTTTGAAGCAATTATTATTATTAATAGTTTACATTCATATACACAGTAACTTTAGGAAATTTTAAATTGATTTTATTTATTTTATTTCTTAAATGATTTCTATAATAATTTTCTAGTGAATCTTAGAGATGTAGAAAAAAAATATTAAACATTTAAATATTTAATAAATAACTTTGCCGTGAGAGTACTAACGTATAGAACTAATTAAATAAAAAAATTCCTATTATTTTTAGTTATTTTTTATATTAGAATTCTGCAGAATTTACAATTGCTATTTACTGTTTAATAAAAGAAGCAATTAAATACAAAAACTTAAAAATAGTAAAAATAGTAAAACAAAGAGAACGACGACTTTTTCATTGGTAGTAAGCAAAAAACTACAAATATCTGGTTCGCCAAAGTTCAACCCCTGCGGCAACCAAAAAATAAAAAAGATTTTTTTCTGTTTAATGATATAAATACATATTCACAATTTTTTTTTTGTCGGTACTTCTTCATAGCATATTCATCGGCAAAGTAAAATAACTTTATCCTTTTCCTTTCACCACCTGTCTTAACTCTCATCTATTCCTTTCCTAAATAATACAGTACGGTTACAAAGATAATTAAATAAGTATTGTTGCGTGAAGTGCTACTTCTCTTTTGAAAACTAAAATAAAAATAAATAAAGATTTGTATTCTATTCTAAATTGTATATTTAACTTTTTTCTGATTATATTCAATTATTATTATCAACTGGATCATATCAAGAGTCGGCCCCAGTATTGTTTATACAATTCGACTTACCTCGAGAATTCTAGCAACGTATTGAAGACGACCAAACCCATCTCGTTGTTGAGATTGATTACAAATTCTAAGTAGAAAGTTGGTGAGAAGGAAAAGACTTCATGCTGGTAACTTGTTTATTAACATAACCTAAAAAAAAACATTAATAACTTTGTGAAAATAAAAATTTCTGATACCATAAATAAATTAAATAAATTTGAAGTCAATATAACGATTTTTAGAACAAGAGTTCTTAAACGAGTTCGCCTTCGTTTTTGTTTATTCCAGCGCGGTTATTGCAATTGTTACGCCATGCACATTTCGAATAAGTTTATCATTTCACGTTGTGAATTTACTTAAATGAATTTTACACTTTTCTAGAAACTAATCGGTAAAGCAACGCGAAATACTTTGAAATACATTTTACATTAGTTGTGGATCTCTCTTCCTTTATCTTCATAGATTTTTGCTAATTTAAAATATTTTTCTATAAGTTTTTTAAAATTCAAGAAAACTTTACTATAAACTATTTACTTTGTAATGAAATTATTAATTGAACTATTTAATATTATAACAAATGAAATCAATAAATTTTGGCTTAAATTCATTTCAAGTTCTAAAAATTTGTAGGAAAAAACATTATTTACAAATGCATGTAGACGTTAAATGTCCTTGCGATTTTTACAGGATCCACCCTTTAATTTAAATTTTAAATATTTTTAATACACTAGACAAAGTAGTGGACATTCTGTTTTATTTTCAGGTGTTTAAATATAACCGTTCAAAAGATATGGCCATATAGGTCAAATTACATCAATTATAATTTCTAAATTCAAATTTTATACTTGTTATTACAGCGGACACAGCAATTTAGGTTTCTTGAAAATTTAAGCTGTCTCTCTGTAATGGTTTAAAAGTATAGCTACATACATCAAATACCATCAACTATTGAAACACCCTTTACTTTCCAAATTAGTTAGCAATAAAGGTTGATTGTAAATTTCAATCGCCTGTCTACAACTGTTCTAAAGTATAGCCATGTACATACATACACTAATGAACTATTGGGGCACCCTTTACTTTAAAATTTTGAATATTTATACTTGTTAATACAGCGACCATCGTAATCGACATTTGATCAAATTTTCAAGCGTTTGGCTAAAACGGTTCAATAAATAGGCCTATATAGGTCAATTTGCGTCACCAATGTGGACGTTCTTTAACTTTTAAATTTATTTTTGTATTACTTTTTGCATTTGAGGGCTATAGTGAGATTTGTTTTAATTTTAAAGTGGTTATCTGTATAGTCATTATACAAGTAAAAAACATGAATATCGTATGGGGCACCCTTTTTTAGCCATAACCGTTCAAATAAAGAACAAATTTTTAAAATCTTTTTTGAAATGACTGCAGGCACAAACATTAAAAAAGCAACATTCAGACGAATCAATAACCTCCAACTTTATGTTTATGTTTTCACTAATTAAAATTCCTAACAAATTTTCGACTTTTGCTGGAAATTTCAAAAATTGAGATCCACAAACGCAAATCGTTTTTAAAAAGCCCTGTGGGAACCTAATAATTTCTAAAAATATTTTGCATCCCCATGACCAAATGTGTAAACAAAAATAAATTTTGCGATGTCTTATTTGTGTTAAGATTGTGTTTCTCTTAAAAATTTATAAAAAATGAGGCATTTCAATTTAAAATTTAGAAATTTTCAATGCTTTAGTAAAAGTTGTACAAACTTTTTTAAACGTTATTTATTGAAAAGAACGATATTCTGTTTAAGTCGGAAAATCTTTCACATTTCTGAAATTAATCACAAATTTCAGTAGAATCTCTTTAAATAAACTTTCGTGCAATGAAATAAAACCCTGAAATTCCCAAATGAAAAGCACAAAAACTCAAGTGCGACTTTTACATGATTTGGATGCCAAGCTTTCGGAGACCAATGCGCCGCTACTAAAAGCTCTAAAACAATCTTCTCCTATTATGCGAAATTTCGTATGAATCCGAAAAATTATTAAAATTCTGCCGATTTATTTTTAAAATACGTTTCTGCCACACTGTTGAATCTTATACATGAAAATTGTTGTTTGAGGGTCCCGTACTAACTGTTTGCTTTATCACAGACAGAGACACCCTCAAATGGCAATAATCATGTATTACGTTTAGCTTATTGCGATTTGAATAGGATAATTGAAAAATGTAGACAATCAAGAAAAATATACACAGTATATTTCTCACAATGCTTGGAACTCACAATGAATTTACAAATATTAACTGATTCCGAAAACTCTGAAAGCAAGCTATGTCTAATGCAATTGCTATTGTTGTGTATAACTAAAATTTTTCGATGTAATAATAGACTCACATACCACAATATGGTCTATCAAGCCACTCGAACTTAATTTTTTTCTATTAAATATTTTAATAACTCATGCAAGATTTTATCAGGAAGTAAAAAAATTACAACTTTTCATTTTTTAAGGGCCAGTTTTGTCGCTTTTACATACAATAATATACAAGCACTACGTGACCATAATTACTCGTATTTGTCATGTCTTTCAAATTTCATAACACAACCAATATTTTTCGCATGGATTAATTATAAATTAATTTTGCATGGGAATTTACATTATTTACGTTATCTTAAAAAAATATACACATGGATATCTGACGTACATACTTTTATGCAAATGTATATATGTAGCGGTAAATACATAGATAAAATAAAATACATTTACTCGCATGTATATAATAATTCATGCCATTTTGCTTACAATTAGTTTTTCATTTGTCACTTGTTATAATTAAATATAACAGTTTTTGTTGCTGTTAGTGTCTGTTTGTTAAAAAGTATTTTTTTTTGAACCAGAAGTATACAATAACAGCAAAAACCAATAGCAGCAACAAGCAGCATTAAGACACAAACAGCAACAACTTAATAAACGTGACAACAATAAAGCATTTGTGTGTGTAATCTGAACCAGATTCACTCTTTACCCATTTGGTTTCTATCGTTTTGTATCTTTAATTCTCGTTGTGGTTTTTAATTATTGTGTATGACAATTAAAATATTAACACTTGTGAAACAAAATATTTGTATTTATTAATTACAAATTATTTTCAAGAGATAATATTTTTGATCTTTTTAAAGTGGAAAATATTACCGAACAAATCACTTTTAACAACATTCAAATGCCAACGATAAACTTTTTGATTTCAAGTTTCTTTTTAATAGAAAATACAGGCAGTGTGATCGCTGTTACAGTTGTTTTTATCGGCATTCATGAGATAAAATTCCATGTTCTTTCAATATATTTTAATATTTATTGAAATTAACTTCTGTTTTTCAAATAACAATGAATGAATTAACATATTGATTTTTGTTTATTCATTACGTAGTGAATAGTTTATATTTTTCCAGCTGCACTGAAGTAAATGTTTCTATTATAGGAGAAATAATTGCAAGTGACAACATATTAACATTTTTATTAATACTTAACAGAGGATAAATGGTTCTATTCAAAGAAATGACCTGAAAATTTTTGTGAAATATTATCGTAAACTAATGACATAATGTCTACTATAGATGCTTTGTATGGAATTGCATTTCACTCAGTGGCACGTCCAATAATTCAATAGGTGTTTAAGATATGTTCCGTGTTTAACTATGAAGGCGCAATTAATTTTTAATTTCGTTTAGCCTCTGGTAAGCGAACACACCAAACAGTAATCAACCTAATGCAGAAAGAAAACAAAAACGGGGTTTGTTAGCATACATAAGAGTAATTAATTAGATGGACTAATTAATTGACGATTTCATTGGCATTGAATGATAAATAATGCTAATTATTTTTTAGCATTATAATTATTTTTACTAATGGTAATGCATTTTAATGAAAAGGTTTCATTGGTAAATAGTTAAAAAACAAAATCATTACCATTGACTAATGATTAAATGGAAGATGTTTATTGTCTTTCTACACTAAATATACATTTTAAAGCATAGTAGAGCAATATTTTAAGATGGCCCTTAGATCAGAAAAATTTGGCGAAATATTTATGTTTTAATTTTCTTAGAAAAAATTAGACACTATTGGAGCTGCTATTTGTAGTTTTAGGTTTAGGTTTCTTAGACATCAAGTTTTACACCTAGCTGAATTAAAAACGACAAATTTTAAAAATTTTCAAATACAGATCTATGTACAAGAGTGTTAAGATTTATTTATTTTATGCATTGTGGTTTTAAGTTTCTGTGATCAAAAATTTGTATTTCAAAGAAACATTAATTTTTGATTCAATTGTTATTAGTAATGAAACGATTTCATTGAAATTTCATTAACATTATTGAAAACAATTATAATTAAAAAAATCATAAACATTAAATGGTAGTTAATTTCTTTTTTAAACAATGGTAATGAAACAGTATGTTTGTTAGTTGTTTTTTTTTTTTTTTTTTTTTTTTTTTTTGTTAAAACCTTCAAATTTTTGTATGTGCTTCTAAAATAACTCTCGTGTTGGTTTTAAAGTTTATATACAAAAGAAATATATTTTTGTCATTTAAAAAAATTTGGATTTTCAGCTGTCCGTAACTTAGTAAATGATTTTAAGAAAATCCTCTCATCTATTGTTGAACTCGATTCGGGAGCGATTGAAGTGAACGACTAAGTATATACACTATAAAAAATTCATAAAAAATCTACTGGTACGTTGAGCGTTTGCCTACAATCCAGCCTTTCCAAAATAAAATATATAACCGATGATAAAAAAGTCAGCCGATTTGGCCGATAGTGGTAATGCCAAAGTTTTCTTATTTAAAATAATGTATTGGAAAAAGGACTACGAAATCACCTCCTATACAATAATATGCTTATACCTCCAACCCCTTTTTTAGGCTAATGGAAAAATATTGAACAAGTCAAATAATTTGGCTTTCCATGATTGGTTTTTATATTTCTTTTTTAGTTTCTCTTTATTTTAATTTTTTTCCTGTGTTGACGAATAAAAAAAATCTAAAATTTTTTTAATAAAACTTAAAATGAATATGTTATGCGACACGATATTTGTATTTTTGTTTTTTTTTTTTTGCGAAATTTTTATTTTATTTATATTCGGGATAAAATTTTTAAATAAATATTTTTTTTAACATTTGCCTGATCTTAACAAACCTTAGAAACCTCAATGTTCTAAAAAGGGCTAAATTTTAACCTTTTAAACGCTTTTTCATGTCGATGTTCTAAATAAATAACATAATATTAGATTAATTTTATATAATTAAAACAAAAAAAAAAAAACATTTGTATAAAGTTTTAAAGAAATAGAATGTAAAACGCTTGTTTTTTTATTTACCGCTTTTAATATTTATTTGACATAAAAAAATTTTTGCAGAAAAAGTACCGGGAGATAGTATAAAAAGTATGCGAAAAGAATTGTGGAATTAAGGGACTAATTCGAAATGTTTTGTAATTAAATAAAAAGCGCGCCCGACAATCAAAGGAAAATGGGCCTTAAGCTTAAAAAATACTTTATTTTGTATTTGCAGATTTTATGCGGAAACTCTTAGCTGAATTATAATTAGTTTACCTTGCATAAGCCTTTCAACATTATAATGGACTTGAACTCGTATATTTATTTGCACAAACGAGTTGATAAAATAAATATCATTCATTTATATTATAATAATTAAAGAAAAATAAGATATACATTTCAAAAATCATCTTTTTTTAATAAAAAAAAAAATAAGTTCATATTGCAAAACAAATTAACAAAAAACCAGTTCTTTAAAATTTTTTATAAAAACCGGCATTAGTTTTACTCTATTTCCTGTGATTAGCAATATTGCAAGTGATAATTGCAATGTCAATTAAAAAATATTTTCAAATAACAAATTACACACAAAAGACGTAATGGGCATTGATACCTCTTTATAAGTTGTGGAAACTAATGGAAACATGAAAACTTTTGAAAATTCGAGAATAATCGACTCCAAACAAATTTTCTTATTTTTCTTTTTTAAAGGTCACACATTCTTTTCTAATACCAAATCTTTTAAAAAAATAAATAAATCGTTTTCAGGTTATGGAGAAATATATTACTGTGATCGCATTATGTCTTGCCACGCCCTTTAACAAAATTTATACGTAATAGTAAAAAACTCAAAGCTTAATTTAATATTAATAATTTAAGAATTTAAAAATATATTCGTGTTAATAACTTTATTAGGATAACAAAATTTCACAATCTCGTACTTATATAAATATCTGTTGAGCATACTTCCCAACTTGACAAACAATTTATTGAATTATAAATACAACAGCAAAAAGTTTGTATTTGAATCCGTTTCATTTCACAGCGATGAAAAAAGTTGTTTTACTACTTACTTCAATTAATCAAATAATATAAATTAAAAAACTGATACAAGGAGATACTTGACTTGTAGTTTATTTCTTTCATTTAAGCGTTTTAGTTGAGCGTTAATTTGTAACTAGCAATACCACTTAAAAGTAGCATCTAATAAAATAAATGATTAATTACATTTTAAGTGCAATTGGTTTTTTATTCACATTATTTTTTATCGTTTAAATTCAATACTAGTCTAAAAGGTGAAATTTTAAAAAAAAATTAAGACATTTAGAGTCAGTATTTAAATGGATAAAATCCTTGTCCACCTGGCAGCATGTTGACAAATTATAAAACAAATCAATTTGATAAACTAGAAAGAAAAAAAAGGTGAAAAAAACTTACGCTTCCTCTAAGAACAGGTACGATAATTTTAAATATATTAGAAATATTTATTGCGTTAAGAAGTAATCTTAAAGTAAGAGCAGAAGAAAAAAAAAGAATCAGGACTACGCTTAGGCCAGAACCTCATGTTAAATTTTTAAACTAGAAATAATGTATAAAATATAACTTTCGTCCCTAGTCTGACTTCGCTTTCGTCCCTAGTCTGACTTCTACGTAAGAAAACCCCAGCGTCAGAAATAAAAACACAGTTCATAAGGTGAATAAAATAGCGCTATTTATGTAATAACAAAACGTACAAATGGCTCCCATGGCTTATCGGTCATATAGGCGCACTTTTTCGAAATTTCTTAATTTGTCATGTGGTTTGAATCAAATCAGTAGCAACCAGCTTCGGCAGAAAGAACTATGTTAGAATATCATAATATCGAGCATCAGTAACAGTTACTGCCTGCAGGCCAAGATTAATTTCCTGACTCTTATTTCTTTTCTAATTAAATTATAACTTATATAATTATAAATTAGTGTTTTGCACGACAATTTATATAGCTCTCGTACCACTAACTAAGACCCTCAACATAAACTTTCATAGTCTAAGGTACATATCTTTTCTTACAAGCTTAACGATTTTTTTATCATTTTAATTGAAAACTTTACTTCCTAGACAATAGCGACGATGCCATGACGGAAATAGTTGTGAATATTATTTTGCTAGAAATGAAAACAATTATTCTGAGGAAATCCGCGTAAACCATGAAAGAACTCTTCGTTTCAGATCAGATCCAGAAAGAATTTAGTACCTAGTGGTGCAACAAAAACGTATGTGATTTCCTATACAGAAGGGCGATGTCTTCGTGGGCCAGTGAACTTGCAAGCACCCCTTCCTGCTGCTCCTCGGGGTACCAACTGCTTTTAGTCATTCGTTAAAAGACTGAAGGAATATTTTATTTCCTCAATTCCGCCTTGTTTAAGGGATGATCAAATTTTGTAACGATCCGGTAGATAAAGCTAATTTCTTGGCAGAAATTTTTGTAAGTAATTCTTACTTGGCGAAAAGCATTTAACAACTGCTCGCAATGGTAAGAGTATCCGTAACTGTGCCAGCTAAGCAACAGCTTACTTTGTGATGGGCAGTACCGCTACCATATTGGATGTTCCACGGATGCCTTATAGATTTCCATTTAAAAAAATAATGTCAATATATTCACCATTATGGTGAAAGCAAGGCGGTGGTTCCAGGTATTTCCAAGGCGTTTAATAAAGTATGGCACGATTCACTCGTGTCAAAACTTATTGATTTTCGCTGGTGAAGGCTTCTCTCAATTTATATCGAGCTTTCTTAGGGATCGCATTATATGCGATGGGATCTCATCAAACGAGTTCAAGATAAAATCAGGATTTCTCCCACATTATTTCTTATTTTTTTTCGTAACCTTCTGTTACATTTTCAACTCCAACTTCAAACATCCCGATGACTTGATTCGAAGAAGGAAACTAATTATTGTACACTTGTAGATATGTTGTGCGTATTCGCGACGAGCTGACGTGTTTAAGGTGCCAACACAACATTGACTGACGGTCATGACTGAAATCTTTTATGTTACATAAACAAAAAATCTTTTCGGAGTACTACAATATTGCAATGTGGATGGCTGCGTATGCTTATAAAAGCATACATAGTGGCAGGTGAAGTAGAACACTGTTTATTGGAACCGAATAAGATAAGTGAGCCAGACTTAGATATGTCGCTAACTTCTGCTAACCTCTATATTAAAAAAACGTTTTATTAAGTACCACTTAATTAATAACTTATGCAGTAAAATAATGACTAAATAATTTTATGATTTGAACCGTTATATGAATTGGTTTTACATATTAAAAAGACAGTTTCCTAAACCAAATTTAGCAGACAGTTTATTATTCAATTTTTATTCCTTCTCTATTAAATAAATGCATATGTTTGCATTGTTGTAGCAATAAATGGCATAAACACGTTCACTTACATTGTCGTCTACGCTTTGTCTTTATGAAATAACTTTTATGAGCTTTTAGCATTTTATTCCCTCGTTAAAACATTTCAAGATAGCAAATGTAAATGGGCGGAGTTATAGTATTTAAAAACAACAACAACAACGAACAGCAATTAAAATAAATACTTCAGACGGCTACTGTTGCGGTTTTCTCAAACATGTTTTTCACTGTATGACCACTTTTTTTGTTTTTATTTTTTAAATGCCGATCTGCATGTTTAACAGACGTCTAATAAACAAGTTGATTAATAAGTGCGACCGAAGAACGGACGGCCAGACTGGCAGTACATTTAGTATGTGTGCAAAAAATGTGTTTGCGTGCACTAAATAAACAAACCAATATCAAGTACAGTTTAATAGTTTCATTCATATCAAAACGATTATTTACACTTTTAATACGGACTCGTAACCGAACAATTTATTAGTTTGAAATCAAAGTATACAATTGAAATATTTATCTGTATTTTAAAATAAAGCACCTTGTTAACTGGTGTATGATGTATGGGTGAGTCCATTTACAAAAAATAAAATAAAACTTCAGGGTGTAAAACGCTCAATAATAAATTAAAAAATAAAAAAAAGAAAATGAGCAGCAATTAAATACGAATAAATATAATCATGTGGTTGTTTTTGTATGCACGCGCCCATATTGTAACCGTTAATTCTTGCTAATTTCATTTACATGACTGTTAATTGCTGTGCAATTTTTATGGCTTCAAACACCAGACGAACGTCAAATTATCTATGTGTCTTTCGGTTTTTCTTTTCTAATTATTTATTTTTATATTTGTGAATTTGCCATTCTTGTAATTAATTTAATATTTTCATAAATGTTAGTTGCCTTGTTTTTGTTTTTGATTTTTTTACTTAATAAATTTTAAATTTGCAAATTAAATTCACTCCATGAAACCACACTAACAAAACAACGAAAAAAAACATACAAGCAACCCATTTGTTATTCTGTGAATAATTTTATTATAGTATTTGTTGTTTAAGTTTTGAAATAATTTTGTCTACATTCGCTAAAAGAGTTTAAATATCTTCTCATCAACAAGTTTATTTCATTATAAATTTGTTTTTCTTTTTAATGAATGACAATTAATTTCGTGGAATTTCTAAATTGATTAAAGTCGTTTTATTTCAGTTTATGTAATTAGTGTGTTTAATATTATTGTTGTTGTGTTGTTTGTTATGTGTTGCGAAATAAAATTTAAATAAAAACTGACTACAAAGAAAAATACTGAAACACAACTGGGGTCAGTCACAATTAGTATGAATTTAATTTTATTCCATTACACTAACACTTGTAAAAAAGTTTGCAGGAAATTAAATGAACGCAATAACGAAGAGAATATCGGGCATTTATTTATTCAAAAATAAAAACTTTACAAAATTCGAAATATTCACATACAATTATTGCAAAGAATATATTTTTTTAATCATCTTACTCTGAAAAAACAAAAATTTATGTTCAAACATTATTTTCCAATTTTTTTATTAAACAGAAAAAATAGTTGTTTTTTTTTTTTTTTTTTTTTTTTTGTTAAATGAAACAAGTTAAATTTTAAGTTGTGGTTTTACTTGGAACTAAATATTTCCGTGTGATATCAACTTTGCCAAGGCAGTAGATAAAATAGAAAAAATTTCCGAGTTATGGGCATCTGCACTTTTCATAGAAAAGAAAAACTGTAAATCACATATTTTAGGATATCAATATTGGTATCATTTAGAAGTTTTTCAAAAGTTCTTTAGGATGTTCTAATTTTTTTTTAAAGCCCTTAACCCATTAAGAGCCTATGACATTTTTATTTAAATTTTGTGTACATGTAATACTTATTTTTTTCTTCTTATTTTTTAATTCGCTGTAACCTCAATATATTTCTTTTTGATTGAAGCTACTACACTACACATTCGGCATAGCCGAATATAGCACTCTCACGTGTTTATTTTATTATTGTTCAAGTGAAGCTGAAATGAAATGAAATATTAAAATTCTACAAATGAAGTTAAAAACCATACGAGTGAAAAACGAAGATATATTTCTGTGTAACAACGGAAGGCAATATATAACATCACCATAAAACTCGGCTCGATTGAATACAGACTCTTGTTTAAATAAATTGAAAAAATAATTATTTGCGATTTCTGTTTTAAATTTACAATTCGAATCTGCTTTAACATATTTAGCTCAAATAGATGGTACCTATTTGTTAAACAGCATACTTTGATAGCACAAAAGCTTATTTTTTCTTAAAAATGTCACAGTGAATTTTCAAGATGTGGCATACTTATACTCGTATATAAATTAATAGGGTTTTCAAAATATACTTACGTATACGAAAAGAAAGTAAAATTCATTTCTAACTTCTCGTTGGTTGAAAAAATATGTATGTATATTAATAACAAAAATGATGCTGTCGTAGTTATAGTGGTAACCACGTTGAATACAAATCTGGTTGACCAGGGTTCAACCCCTGCGGCAATCATAAAATAAAAATGTTTTTTTCTGTTTAATGGTATAAATACATATTCAGAATAAACATTAAAACAGCCTCCTTCGTCGGTTCTACCTTATGGCATATTCGCCGGCGAAGTAAAATAACTAATAAAATGCCTATAACTTTTTTTTTACCACCAGTCCTATCTCTCATCTATCCATTTCCTAAGGAATATAGCACGGTTACAAAAATAACTTAATAGGTATCATTGCCTGAAAAAAATTTTTATTCCCTATTTATAAATATATAAAAGCTTTTATGACCAAAAAAAAATTGGATGTAGGAATTATGACAGAAGGCTAAGTCTGCTGAACTCTACGGTTTAGACGAAGTGAAGTTAAAAATTCCTCTTTTAATAATTTGTCGCTGTCTATAGGGAAGTCTTAAATTTTCGAATAAAACTGGTGCAATAATGGTCATCTAACATGATGGGAGAGTCAACGCAATTCAGCTATAAATGCTAGTGGCTTTAAAGTCAGTTTTAAATGTTCTATTATAACAGTACTGCTTTGGAATGTTAGCAAAACATTTTTTTTCCTCTGCGTACTCTACAAAAATATTAATGCACCCACCTAGGAAGTGTTTTCATCGTTGTTTCAGTGACAGCTAAATAAAAAACATAAAAATGTTGTGACTTTAAATAGCACAATTGTGCTATGAATTGACATCATTTAGTAAATAAAAATTTATCAGAGGCATACGTGTCCTAAGAAAAGAAAGAACTGTCAAATCAAATAAAAAAAAAGAAGTAAGAGTGCTATAATCGGATATGCCGAATCTTATGTACTCTTCACCGTCTATATAAATCTAATTTAGTGAATCAAAAAAGCAAATATTGGGTACTGCATATATAAAATATTACATAAAAATGCCATCGGCTCCTAATTGATTAAGCATTTTTTAAAAATTTTACTGTTTCCTTAAAGATCTCTTCAAAACCTTAAAAATGATACCCATATTAGTATTTTAAAAAATTTGAAGATTTCAAAGCCCCGTACGTCGGAAAATGTGGGCGAGCGCCAATTTTGTCACTGAATATATTTTCTTATTTTTTAATTCTCTATCGCCTCATATATTTATTTATTTTTTTGGATTGGAGTTACTTTATTGTTCCAAATTGCATTAAAAATTTAGAGGTAGGCGTGAAGTTTCGTCTGCTACATCTAATGACATGGACCGATCATGCTGATTTCCGATAGCACCTCTTTCGACACTATGTCTGATCGAATGACATATTTATTCTTTTGCTAGCAGTGCCTCGGCAAACTTGATTTCAACACTAGCACCGACGAGCAGACGGACATCGCTCAATCGATTTCGCTATGCATAAGAAGTCAGTATATTCTGATATGTTTATTCTTTATGGGGTCGGAAATGAGTATTGTAGAAATTACACATGGAACGACAAACTTATATATACCCTTTTTCCACTTTTTGTGGTGAAGGGTATAAAAATATCATGAATAAAGTCTAACTTTAAAGATGATATCTCTGCTATTTAAAACACCAATTTCCCGATACTTAGTCTTGTATGTAAAAGTAAGTAGAGCGGTTTGGAATGTTATTTCGCAAACATATAATATTTTTTTCGAAAACTATAAAAATAATGCTAGAGCTATCTAATATGCTATATTCTAAAGACGAAAAACGTGCAACAAATTTCCTTTTTAATAACTAATTTTCTGCTCAAAACATAATTTTGCAGTTGTCAAAAGAAAATGTTACTAAGGTTCAACGT
This sequence comes from Gymnosoma rotundatum, assembly GCA_916610165.2. Lineage (NCBI taxonomy): Eukaryota > Metazoa > Arthropoda > Insecta > Diptera > Tachinidae > Gymnosoma > Gymnosoma rotundatum. The sequence goes on from OU744336.1 coordinate 83,534,704, forward strand.
TAATCATTTGATAGGAAACATTTGAAAAGTTTACTAATATTTTTTTGTTATGTTTATGTAAACAAACTTTATTTCATTCAAAAATTTTGCCAATCCTGAACCGTTTTTATTTAAGATCTTGCATTAAGTTCAAATTCTTTAAGTAAAATTCTACATCACTTTTATATTTCTAAGCACACCTTCTTTGTTTATAACTTTTTGTACACAACGATATATTTGTCTTTTAAATGAAATCATCACCGACCTTTCTATTTCATTTTGTTATTGCCGAGCATATTCCCTTATCAAACTTCATCTGCTTTAATTACCACTAAATCAAATATAATAAACAAAAAAAACATTCCTGATTCATAATTTTATTGGGAATTTTTTAATTCGGGCATTACTCGTATTAAACAAAAGTGTTGTTTGAAATTATACGAAAAAAAAAATCAGCAAAACTCACAAAACAGCAATTTAATTTTATAAGAAAAAAAACTTTGTCGGCATCTTTTTAGACAGACATTGAAGACAATAGATTCTTTTAATAACATCATAGAAATAAACAAATATATGTACTTTTTTTTTAAAGTACATTATACAATACATTAATACAGGGTGTCCATTGGGAAGGTATACTACTTTGTTTTGACGCCATTTTAATAAAACTGCCAAGACTTATGGCAGTTCGTGTTTGGCAATCTTGAAGTAGACACGTGGCAAATTGATTATGGGAAAATATTCGATAAACCATTTTATAAAAATCAATCATCGATTACTGTGACGATAAGAAAGTTTCGTGCAATCTTTAGGAGAAACAATGTGCCAACAAAACGCACTGTTTATCGTGCAGTGAATGATTTTGAAGAAATATGGTCCGTAGATGATAGGCCCAAGCATGGATTACAACGTACTGCAAGATGAGCTGAAAACATTACTGCTCCTCAAGAAAGTGTTTAAAATAATCCATAAACTTTAATTAGACGTCGTGCTCAGGAGCTTGGTTTTTTAAGAACAACTTTGGCCACAGTTTTAAACAAGGGTTTCGATTTGTTTCCATTTGAGATTAAGTAGACCTAAGAGCTTATTTCACAAGAATATTTACGCTGCCGAGCATATGCCAATAGGATGTTTCAGATAGCCGCTGACAACCTAAATTTTCATGAAAAAAATCATAATGAGTGAAGAGAAATCATTTTCATTTGGATGGATGGATGTGTGAAGAAACAGAATAGTCGATTCTGTGGTAACTTAAATTTATCCATCTATTACCTTTGCGTCCCTTAAAAGTAACAGTCTGGTATGAAATTTGGTCAGGAAGAATAATTGGGCCTTACTGTTTTTAAAAAGGATGTGCCGTAACAGTAACTGCTAATAGGGAGCGATATCGTGATAAACAAACAGCTATATCTGAAACAATAGCTACCATTGAAAATGTATTATTTCTAATCTTTTTTATGTTAATCTACTTAAGTTGTGCTTAATTCTTATAAATATAAACATTTTATGATAATCTCATTAAAATTATTTATTCAAAACTACAATATTAAATGAATTGCTGCGGAGATAGCATATCCATGTGGTCATGGATACATACAGCTTGTCAGTGGAGTGCCATCAAAAATATTTTAGAACAAAGTAATTGAGTGTGGAATTAATCATTTTATGGAATGACCCCAAACTAAATTATAAACGTAGTGGTTTTAACAAGGCATGAGACTTTTATAATCAATTATTGAGATTTCAAATTATTGGTGAAATTTAAACGCATAAACTCTTCTGATATAAGAATATGTGTTAGGTATTAAATCATTAAATTAATTAATCATCATTAATTAATAAATAGTAATAATAATTAATTAATAATTAATAATAAAAATCATCAATAAAATAATTTTCTAGAAGATTAAATCTTTAAAGCTGTTGCAATCTTTTTCAAGAATTGAAATGGGTGTTCTTTCTGACACACCCCTAAAAAGACCTTATGCATTTTCTGTAGCAAATAAACCTAGAAAAAACTTAAAGAGTTTACTGGTCTCTGGATTAGCAAATACATATATTTATTTTATACAAATTCGATCTGAAAACCACACAGATTACATTAATCATTCATGGATATTTTGATAGAATAATCTTATCGTGACTTGCTAAATTTTGTAGATTTATGTAAAAAAGATCAAAGTCCCCGATAGAAAAAATAAAAAATAGAACGGTCATTTTGACTGTTACATAATGTGCAAATAAATAAACATCATTAATCACATTGTTGATATAATAGGCAGTAAAAATTTAATTTAAAAAAAATTTACAGCGGTAAAACTGCCACAAAATGTGTTCTGTGTTTAAAAAGACAAACATATACTAAAAATACATAAACGATTTAACGACCATGTTGCAACGTTTTAATTTAATAAAAGAAATTCGGTCAGTTTTCAATAAAAACTACAACACTCCAGTGAGAAGATTCACTTGTCATTTGTATGTTTATGAGAAAATATAGTAATAATAGTTTCTTACAATTTGGCCTTACAGATACGACATTAACAAGTGTTGAGATAGAAAATATAAAAAACAACTTCTTTGAAATTTTATAAATAAAAACGGGTAAGAGTACATTCATACTGAAAAAAAAAAATACATTAAAAATTCATTGTAACACAGGCAGCAAAAAGTCACTACAAATGGCAATAACATGTATTTTTCATTAGCAAAATTAAACGGTTGCTACTTCCATTATGTAAATGCAAAATACAAAAAAAATAAAGACAAAGTGATCAAATTTACATTTTAATTATTTTTCTTGACAACAGGCAACAACAACTGAAATGTTTCGGAACTTTTCAACGCAGGTATCGTCAGATTAGTGTTAAGTACTTTTAGTATATTAAGGTTAATTTGAAATTATAACAGATTTTGTGCTATATGTGATGTCTATCGAGAAGTAATAATTGTTCATGCATCCTAGCCGGACTATCTGCCAATTTCAGGCCCCTGAAATCCAACGTCAAGTAGTCGTTTAAGATCTTCAAGACAAAGTTTCCACGGTACCAGTGCAATAAAACAAATAAATCAACACCTTAATAATTATATATTTTCGCCGTTAATAGAAATGTCCAACTCAATAAATGAAAAAAATCAGCGTCAATTTTTTTAATGACTAAATTAGTCACTGCCACCACCTGGTAAATGGTTTCGCCATGATTTATAGTATATATCTGTACTTAAGTCATTTAAATTAAAGTCTTTGCAAAAAGGACTACATTCAGAGTTTTTTTTTTAAACCTCTCTCCAAAAAAATAAAATAAAATAAAAAACAACATAATCTCTCAAAAATGAAAACAATTTAAGACGTTGTCAAATAAACGACAGTAAATCAATCAAAATTGATTCGAAATTAATGGTAAAAAACAACAAGTCAATAAAAGAACAGTTTTACATTACGTGCCGCTGGCCCGCACTCATACGAAACAAAAAAGATTTTTTCATCTTTATTATTATAAAAAAAATGAATTATTTATAATTCGACATGACAGAATCTGAAGTAATTGAAGCAATTTAAATTTATAGCAATAATAAAATAATCAATATTAATTTTGTCCTCAGGCTGACACGGAAAAATATGAAAAAATTTAATTAAAATTTCTCTTTATTTTCTTTTAACAGGTCAGTAAATTATTTTAATAGAAATAAAGAAATAATCAAGCCGGCAACGAGTAAACATTTAAGTGGTGTTCAGTTTTAAAGGCGAATAAACAAAAACAATAGTGTTTTGTGACACTTTAAAAATTTAAATTTAATTTAAAACTTTATTTTTATTATTGTTTAGTAATAATATTCGAATCTTAAGTTTAGCAAAACGTTTGCAACATATACTATTTATTATACACAACAACGAGTACGATAATGAAAGTTTATGTTCCAGTATGCAAAATAAGAAGGTTAATTTGAAATGTATTCTAGAATAAATTTTGTGTAAATAAATTGTGCTGTACTTAATCGCATTTGATTGAAAACTGAAATATCTAAAAATTCAGAATTAATTTGGACAAAGTTAGTAATACATCTGCAGCAGTTCTTAAGACTAAAAATTGATAAATAAACTTTAAAACAAACAAATTAATAGCGGACAGATAACATGGTTGAGGTCTTTAGATTTCTTAATATAATGATGCCTATAATCTGGCAGCCTATTGATCAAATACAACTACATATGTAACTTACGTTGAATCTCAGCTGTCGCTACCATTTACTCTTTACGTTAGTGATACTCAATCGGTGCCTACCCGTGGTTCTAAGTAAAGTTGTGTAGTTCGTGAATGACACAGTTCAATTAAACTACTCATTCAATTAAACTATATGGAGCGCTATTTTAACAGAGCTCATTTACCTCAGTAAAAGAGCACCTTTTCTAGTTCATCATTATTTATATAAAAAAAATATATAAAATTAAAACTTGCGTGAAACCTTAAATTTTATTTTGGTACAAATTAAGCAAAAACTTCCTTTTGTAATCAAAAAATATATTATTATGAACTAAAGTTCTTTTTTCATTTAAACGATTTACAAAACTAAAGTCAGATAATTGCACAATTTTTCATTAGTATATGTTAATATGTTATTAATTTCTGTAATTATAAAAATCTAAAAATTTATGAGCTAAACCAATTGAGCTAAACAGATCCACTGGATTTGCTTAGGTATTTGAACTACATGATAGAATTAGTTCCTTTTAATGAGCAGAGGTAAAAAGATCGCTCACTTTAAAGAGCTGATGAGCCCATCTCTAGTTCTAAGTCCATCCGTGGCCTATGCTGGATATGTCATAAATAATGCGCCCTATACTATATTTCGCATTAGATGATCCAAAGAATGCAGTAAACCAGCTTTTCTAAGCAATCTACTGACTCTTCCTGCTCCAGGCTTCAAAATTTATTTTGTTAACGCTTTTTAAATAATATGCTCCTTATGTCCCATGTCTTATTACGGCTATGACATAATTCTTCATAATGATTTGGATTGATGTATTGACAGTTTAAATAAAACAAATTTTTAAAAATAAAAAATCCTGCAATTTCTAGCGACAAATTTGCTTAAAACGAGATATAAATAAAACCAAAAAACTTAAAAAGCTTAAAAAAGTGTCTAGACCTCAGTAGTGTGTGGACAAAATTCTTTTCGAACCGCTTAAAAGTACTTTTGCAAAAAAATATAAACTCAAAACTAAGTTTCCATAATTTATTAATTCCAACAACTGAGACCTTTTTATACAAACAGCAATCATGAAAATTTTGTCACTTCTGATGGTATCTTTTTAATAATTTTTCACTTTTATGAACCAACTTTTTTTTTGCAACACAAAACTAATATTTAAACGCATTCACTATTTTAAACATTGCGTAAATGGTTTTTTTTTTCAATATTCTATTTAAGTTACAGCGTTATACGTTATCTAAAAATAAACATTAGGAACAGCAACATCCCCTCAAAACTCAAGCTTAGTCCTCCTGCTTCACCAATAAACAAAAATTTCATTCTAGTTTCATGCAAGATTGCATAGTGTAAATTCCGTATAATTGGAATTATTGCTACATTTTGTATACATGTTCAACAAGCTAATTCTTCTTCTTTCTTATAATTTCTTTCTTAATAAACTTCGAAAATAAAATATCAGTAAACTTAAGCCGAACTAAAAGTACTTAGCTGGTTATACTATTTTATGTATTTATTTTTCTTTGTTTTTTGTAGTCCAGTAAAAATCAACTAAAAGCGAAACTTTCGCCAACTTTATGTTCCAGATTTGACATAGTCCAGATTTACACTATGATATTTTCTGAGGCATTTTTTTTCTCAATTTTCTATTCAAGTTACAGCGTTATGCGTTATCTAAGAGTAAACATTAGCAACAGTAACATCCCCTCAAAACTCATGCAATATCATATTGCTTACTCCTCCTGCTTCACAAACAAACAAAAATTTCATGCTACTTTCATGAAAAATTGCATAATGTAAATGCCGTAATATTCATAACCATACCTTAAGATGGATTAAATATTTGTTTATTTATTTGCTGCACTTGACCCCATTGTGTAATGTCCTCCTTAAAAGAAGGAAGAAAAATATATTAAAATTTATCATGCAAGCAGCAGTAACTTTTTCCTCCAACTTTAGATTATTTTCACTTGTTTTCTGCTTAATATTGTGAGTTTTTTTAAGGTTATATTTTAAGCATTTTACAAAAAGTTATTTTCTTATGCAAAATTGCTTGATAAAGTCCTTAAAGTACATGCACACGAAAGTATGCCAACTTCTTCTGTATTCAGTGTTCAGTAAGTGAATTAATTTTAAACGTTTTAAAATTTTGGTTTATATTTTCATGTAAATGTTAAAAAGGCTACAGACGTTAAATAATTACCATTTTGCGTGCATTTTTTCTTTCTTTTACTTTGGTGAATTTTTTTAGGCTTTTTAAACATTCTGATATTTGGTGCTGTTGTTTGAGGTAATTTTTTTATGAAGAATTGTGAAATTCTGTGCAAAGGATTTTTGTTTTTGTTTAAGCGAGCGCAAAAGTATTTTTTTTTATTTTTATTTTTTTTTTATTAAAGCTTAATTGATATTTCATGTTCATAACAATACAAATTAGTATACGTATAAATGTATGTATGTTTATGTATCTACATATGAAGACCAGCAAGATTTAATATAATTAAATATTTTTTTATACCCTTCACCACAAAAAGTGGATAAAGGGTATAAATAAGTTTGCGATTTCCGACCCCATAAAGTATATATATTCTGCCTTATTATGCATAGCGAAGTCGATTGAGCAATGTCCGTCTGTCCATCCGTGTTAATATTGAAATATGTCAACCGATCAGATAAAGGCCCAAAGAGGTGCTATTGAAAATCAGCATCAAAGCACCACGTCACCTCTAATTTTTTTATGTCTTTTGGAACAATAAAGTAACTCCTATAAAAAAAATACATAAGGCGGTAGAGAATTAAATAATTCTTGCAAAAAAAAACCGACTTCAAAACAGATTTCATCTGTCTGCCTATAACTGCTCAAGTGTATGGCCACATAAATTAGGTTACATTAACTATTGGGACACACTTATATCTCCAAACTTAATACTTTTTCAACTGTTCAATAGTTTGGCAATAAACATCAAATTACAGCAACTATAGAGCCACCCTTTAATTTCCAAATTCGCATTATATACTTGCTGTTGAAGTAGATTTAGCAATCAGGTTCTGTGTAAATTTCAGCCGTCTGTCTGTAACGGTTCAACAGTTTGCCTATATACATCAAATTATATTAACTATTTATTTCATATTTTTATACTTCTTATTATTCCAAAAAAAGTAGTGGACATTCTTTCTAACATTAAGATATTTGTATACAACGGTTCAAAAAATACTGCCATATAGAACTAATGACATTAGCTTTCGGCACACCCTTTTCTCTCTAAATTCAAATAATAAGCTTCTTGTTATAGCGGATTTAGAAAACCATGTCCCTTGTATATTTCAGCTGTGTCTATAATGCTTCAAAAGTCCGGACACATCAACTATTGGGACACCCGTTTAATTCCAAATCCAAATTTTATACTTGTTGTTAAAGAGGAGTTATTGATACAGATTCTTTGTAAATTTCAATCGTCTGTCTACAACTATTGGTGCACCCTCTAATTCATAATATTAAATATTAGCAATACAGATCCCTTTTAAGTTTCAGCGTTCTGTCTATAACGGTTCAAAAGTTTGGTCACACAATTGTAATTACATCAACTGCTGGAACACCCTTTAACTTCTAAATCCATATTTTATACTTGTCGTTATAGCGGACTGAGCAATACTGGTTCGTTGTAATTTTTAAGCGTCATTACACAACTGTTCAAAAGTATGGCCATATACATCAAAGTTTATGAACTAATTGCGCACCCTTTAATTTAAAATTTGTAATATTAATACTTGTTACTACAACGGCCATAGCAATCGACATTCTGCCCAATTTGCAAGCGTTTGTCTAAAACGGTTCAAAAGATAGGCTCATATAAGTACATCCTCATCAATTATGGGACACCCTTTAATTTCTAAATTCAAATTATAAACTCGTTGATATAGCGGATTTAGCAATACAGGTCCCTTGTAAGTTTCAGCGTTCTGTTTATAACGGTTCAAAAATACGGCCACACACTTGAAATTACAACTACTATTGGAACACCCTTTAACTTCTAAATCCATATTTTAAACTTGTTGTTCTAGCGGACTTAACAACACAGGTTCGTTGTAAATTCCAAGCGTCTGTCTTTAACTGTTAACAAGTATGGCAATATACATCAAATTAAATGAACTATTGACGCACCCTTTAATTTAAAATTCTTAATAATAACACTTGTTACTATAACGGCCATAGCAATCGACATTCTGTCCAATATGCAAGCGTTTGTCTAAAAGGGTTCAAAAGATAGTTTATAAGTAAATTTACATCAATTATGGGGGCACCCTTTAATTTTTAGATTTAATTTTGTATAATTTTTTGTTTTTGATAGTAATACGCAGTCATTTAAAATTTTTCAGAATCGCCCCTTACAGTTCATAATACCCGTAAAAAATATGTATGTTGTATAGGGACACCCTTTAATTTTTAAGATTATGAACTTTTTTTTAAAACGGGACCAATCTGTAAGCATAATCTATCATATTACCAAAAATTTTCAAAATCGGATCATGATGGCCGTAAACATCAAATTTAATGACCTATTGGCGTACCCTTTAATTTATAATTTGTAATATTAATACTTGTTACTATAACTGCCATAGCAACCGACATTCTGTCCAATTTGCAAGCGTTTGTCTATAACGGTTCAAAAGATAGGCCTATATAACTAAATTTACATCAATTATGGGGCACCCTTTAATTTTTAGATTTATTTTTGTATAATTTTTTGTTTTTGGGAGCTATGGTAATACGCAATCATTTCTAATTTTTCCGAATCGCCCATTACAGTTCATAATACCCGTAAAAAATATGTATGTTGTATAGGGACACCCTTTAATTTTTAAGATTATGAACTTTTTTTAAAGCGGGACCAATCTGTAAGCAAAATCTATCATATTACCAAAAATTTTCAAAATCAGATCATGATGGCCATATACATAAAATTTAATGAACTATTGGCGCACCCTTTAATTTATAATTTGTAATATTATAACTTGTTACTATAACTGCCATAGCAACCGACATTCTGTCCAATTTGCAAGCGTTTGTCTATAACGGTTTTAAAGATAGGCCCATACAAATAAATTTACATCAATTATGGGGCACCCTTTAATTTGTAAAATTAATACTTGCTACTATAACGGCCATAGTAATCGACATTCTGTCCAATTTGCATGCGTTTGTCTATAACGGTTCAACAGATAGGCCCATATAAGTAAATTTACATTAATTATGGGGCACCCTTTAATTTTTAGATTTATTTTTGTATAATTTTTTGTTTTGGGAGCCATAGAAATACGCAGTCATTTCAAATTTTACAAAATCGCCCTTTCCAGTTCGTAATACCCGTAAAAAATATGTATGTTGTATGGGGACACCCTTTAATTTTTAAGATTATGAACTGTTTTTAAAACGGTACCAATCTGTAAGCATAATCCATCATATTACCAAAAATTTTCAAAATCGGATCAGAAATGACTGAGTTCTGGAGACACAAATATTAAAAAAAGCAACATTCAGCCGAATTGTATAACCTCCTTCTTTTTTTGAAGTCGGTTAAAAATAAGAAAAAATTGGTGCTCGCCCATATTTTCCGAGTTTCGGGGCTCTGAAATTTTCAAATTATTTTTAAATATCAATATGGAAATACTAAAATTGTTTAAAAATGCTTAACCAATCAAGAGCCGATGTCATTTTAATGTAAAATAATATATCTGCAGTACCAACTTATTTTTTATTTTTTAATTTTCTGTCATCCCAATATTTGCTTTTTTGATTGGAGTTACTTCACTAAACAATATTTAGATAGATGGTGAAGGGTATATAAGATTCGGCATAGCCCAATATAGCACTCCTACTTGTTTTTAATGTTATTTCGTATTAAAAAAGGGTGTCTTTTGAAATATGCTTAAAAAAATAACATTCCTCGTGATGGTTAAAACAAAATTCTTATAATTTCATAATTGCTGAAACTCTATTTGATACTTATTTTAATTTCTGTGATCAAAAATTTATACGGCGGTAATAAGAAAATAAAAGAAGTTTCATCCCACCTTAAACTAAATACTAATGCCTATCTCCAAAAACAAGTCTGATTTTCAAAACAAGTATTTCAATTTTTTTCTTTATTAAGGAGTTTTGAAATCGTTATAGAATTTTCATCTTCATTTCTCTACTTGCGCTTATTGACTGGATAATTTTAAGAAGTTTCACGTAAAGAAAATATATACCGTAATACGTAGATTGTTTGGCGATCTACAGGGCATGTTACACAGACCTATTGTAAAACATGTTTTCGGTACAGACACTATATACTTAGGTCCCTATAAAACTCCCCGTGCCATCGGATCAAAAACTGATTTTTTAACGCAATGTTACTTCCAATTCGGCATTTTTGATCACTGACAATTCCATTAAGTAATAAGGAGCAGAACATTATCTTTATTGTTTCATATTTGAACACTATTTAAGCCTTCCATCGTCACTTCAGAAATATCGAACTATTTTTTAAATCGTACTATTTCCCTAAGATATTCCCGGTCTTAAATTACAAAATTTTTCATCTAAATCAGTGGTGCTTCGTTAATAGAGACAAAGTTTTGAAGCCGTATGACATATCCAGTCATCTGTTATGTATCACGAATCGAAAATATATGGACACAAGATAAGCTACACAAAGGAATATTTGTTACAAGTGCAGTATTCGTAAGAAACGAAAACAAAATGTTTTTGTATGCACGCAATGGGTTAAATCTTGCATTTTTATTTCTTGTGTTTTGTATATTTTATTTATATTTTTATATAACAACAAAGTTGCATTCATTAATCTTGTTAAGACACACTAATGTAACTAGAAAACACGAGTTGTAGAGAGCAAATAAAGTCTACAACAAGGTAAATTTTAACGTAAATCAAATACTCATTGATTAAAATCTGATTTTTTTTTTTTTTTATATTGCATGTTTAAGTCTTTAAGTACAATTTTAAATTAAGTAATTAGTAACATGTTACTTAACATTCAAAATATAAAAAATTGTTCGCAAACAAAAAATAAAAAAATAACAAAGTAACAAACATAAAATTAGTTTATTTATTTTCGGATGACTAATTCTTGAAATAAAAGTTTTATATTTTTAATGCCTTTAAATCATTTCTTATTTAAAACTTTGAATTAAATCAAAACTTGTTTTTTATTTTGTTTATTATTAAATGTCTACAGTTTTGGATAACTAAATTTTTGTATATTCATCTCGTTTTGCTTTCGTTTTCTTTTAAATTTTGCACAATAAATAATTAAATAAATTTTTTTTCATGTGTGTGTTTTTGTGTGAGAGAGAGAGAGAGAAAGAAAGAAACATAGTTTTATTTATGGTACATAAATATGATTTTTTTCTTCTCTTCTGGCATTTAAGAAATATTGAATATTTATTTATTTATTTATAAGTACATATTGCCAATATACATACATATGCCCAACAGTTCTTGACGAATTTCTCCGAACCGCTATTTTCTGGAGCAAAATAAACAGCTTTAAGGACAGTTCTTAAGCACGTTGTTTCTCTCTTTTGTCAACTGAGTACTACAAAAATATGTTACAGGTTACCAAGTAGAGAATTATCATATTAATCGAGTCCCGGTCTTAGAGAAATTACTTATCGCTGGGACAGACGTTACATGTCAAATATGCCGTCAGTTAAGCAGTGGGAATTAATATAAAAACAAACTCCTCAATAATAACTATGTTCGTGTAACATTTGTTACTAAAATATAGTTATGACCATAAAGGGTTATTCGCCATATTGTTTCCACCTTTAGGTAACACCACTGTCTGTTAAGGAAAACAAGGCAAATAATGACGTAAAACTGTACCAGACTTGTCACTAGAATAATATTTTTGCCATCTTAAGGCTATTGGGTTAAAAATCATGTTGTTATTAAGTAGGAGTAATAATAGCAGCTCAAATTATAGTTGTGCAAAAACGAAAACAAATAGAAAAATAGAAACAGCAATCATAAAACTTGCGATATTAATTTTATTATGATTCGGTCTTTCAAGTATATAAATTTTTAAATAATTTTATCTAGGAAAATATCATCAAATTTTTTATAGTTTATGAAATAAAGGCACATAATATAATTAACCGTTGGATCTTTAAGTGAATACAACGTAGCATTTTGTGTATCCCCACATCCGTCATCAGCATTCTCCCGTTTTTATTAAAAACTAATTGTTTATGAGTATTCCTCGTATTCTAATTTCTGAAATTATTTAGATAAATATACGGTATTTTTGTAGACATATTGAACTTTAACATTATATTATACAACATTTTTTTAACCGGAGACCATTTTGTCCGCTCTTATGATTAGTTTGGTTTGATATTAACTGTACAAATTTTTTGTGAAAGTTATGATTCTGTTCGAAATACGTACCCCGCACTACATTCATTTTACTGTGAACATAATCGTCCATCAAAGCAATTAATTTTATTAGTTTTGTAACGTTGTCGCACCACTTTTACTCAAAACTATACAGGCATCCACCGAGACGTCGTACACTACGTACAGAAGAAGTTATTGTTGCTGTAGAGCACGATCGTGCACAGAAATTAGATATGTGCTCAGTAACTTTTTGAAAGAATTCGCAGAAAGATTTTTGTTTTCTTGCTTACAGAATGAATTTCGTAATACAAATTGAAGCCACACGATTACCTAGCAAGGAGTAGATTCGGTTAGTGGGCCTAAAGGATGATTAACGTTGATCTCGATTTTCAGAAGCGAATTTTGTTTACCGGTGAAGCTTTTGGTCACAGCTTGTATATTACATTTGGTCGTCCCAGCCAGCCGTGGCTGTCATAAATTAAATTATAATGCCAGGCATGACAGTTTAAAAATTAGACAAACAAAATGAAGTAGGTTTTGAAAAATAAAAAATATATACAGTGGTTTTAGAGATATCTGCGTTTGTGTTAAAAAGTTATCATGAAACTGATTTCGGTAAAAATGGCATAAAAGTGGCATGCGACTGGCTTTTACTTGGAAACTTAAAAATATTTCTAAATAAAGCTTACACATTCTGAAGGAGGGATATTAGATGAACAAAATGCAGTATCTTGTAATCATTTCAAAGTTCTAAATAGATAGATGCGAAGATTGCTTTTGACGGATGTAGCGCTATGGAAAATTCTGTCTTACCATCTGCTTACGTCTACATTTTCCTGTTTTCTTTAAAAAAAAGAGTTACTCACATAATTATTTAACAATTTTCCTTTCTTAATAAATTAGGCCGGACTTAAATTATTCATTCGTTTATAATGTCAAATCTCATCATACCTTTTATATATCTCTCTATTAAAAATAAAAAATATATTTTCGTTTAAAATAGCATAACAGCATTACGCAGAGCAACGTGCACTTTAAAAAAAAAATTTTGAAAATTTTGTTACATAATCTTATATAGTTGGCGTTTTATATCGTTTTTGCTTCTCCTGTAAACTTTTGAAAAGTGATATAGCGTTATTTTAAACTGATTAAGCCAATAAATCGACTTAAAAGCATACACAAACAGAAGATATGGGTACAGTTAGAATATGGTTAAAATTACGATATTATAATCTCTATGAGATAAATGATAGCAGTGAATAAATTTTACTTTTTCAAACACTAAATTTACCTGGCATTGACTGCAGTTTCATTATTGATATATAATGATTTATCTATAAATATTTTATCACCAACCGAATCTGCCGAATCACCCATTTTGCAATTTATTTAAACATAGTCCACATTAAATTCGCTGATCAATGTAATATGACTCAGTCACATATACCCGTTTTTATGAGTTCAGTGGATGATTTCAGAAGCTACTGTGTTAATTGGACGTGCTAAACGAAGTTTATTATTTTTAATTGTGTGGTAGCGATTTAATTTTTTAAACGTTTGTAGGCATAAGTTGTCTTTAACGCTGATGCAGCTGGGCTAAAAACTTATCCTAAATTATATTAACCTTTTAAGAGGGAGTAGTTGTTGACAGTAACGTGCACGAACCCATCGTTTGCTAAGAAAAAAAGATTCGAAGCTGTAAAATTCTTTCTAGCCGTCCGTACAACCAACTGTCTTTTTAAATCACCCTCGTATACTTAAGTTCAAAATAAACTTGATAGACTTAAGTTAAATAAATATTTAAAGAAAAATATACAATTTGGCACCAATTTAACTAAAAACTCTTTAAGGAATCCTCATCTTTGTAAGTTCACACAATTTCTTTCAACTTGCTTCTACACATCCAATTACATTTTTATATATTTATTAAGTTAAAATAAAGTTTATGTTTTATGAAGTAAGCACTTAGAAAGGACGAACGAAAGATTACTCGACTGCGAAGAAAAATTTACAAGTCTACTTAATAAGGCACGTTATATGTATGTATGTAGTTGTGAATGAACACCTCGAGTTTAAGCAGCAAATATATTGTCAGGATGAAGTGTGCGTGCGTGTGTGCAGCAGTATGAGAAAATAAAGTGAATTTGTTGTTTGCGTTAGTAGAAAATAGAACAAGGATTTTATTTTGGCACATAGCATTGTACGAACATACAAACATTGGCGTATTTTATATTTGTTTTCATTTTGTTGCTGGTGTTTTTTTTAGAAACAACTTTGTTTGGATTATTCTTATTTTGCTTACAATTTCACAGTAAAAGTATTTAATGTTGTTTTCTTATATTAATGCAAGAGAGTGCAATATTATTTTTATTATTAAATTTTTCTATAAAAATGTTACCTGGTAATTTATTTTAATAAATATTTTCAAGTATTCATTATACCACAACAACAATAAAATTTTGTGAATATAAAAAACATTAAAGAAATGAATGACTTAAATACAGAAAAAAGATAATTTAATAAAAAAATTTATCAAAGTTTTATAGAAATAAATTGTAATAATAATGTAATAATTTACTTGAATTGAAATAAATTAAAAAAGAAAAATAATTTACAAATTTTTGTGTTACTTTTAACGATAAATATTAAGCGCATTAACTTTATTTTATTTAAATTAAAATTCCTCTTGCTTTTGTTACACAGAGTAATAAGCCGAACATTTAAATTCTTTAATAAAAATTGTATACCAACTAATATCATTATATAAATTAATTTTGAATGAGAGTTGTATTTGCACTTCAGCTGCTCTTTTTAAATAATATTTCATAATCACTTATATATTCAACACTTATTTGAAAATAACTAAAACGCAAAAAATTTAATTGATTCCATGTTACAGTTTTTTGACAATTTAAAATGCAACTAATGATACGGTAATTTTTTATTTTTAACCGACTTCAAAGAAAGAAGGAGGTTAACAATTGGACTGGGTGATGCTTTTTTCATACTTGAGCTTGCAAAACTCAGACATTTTTTAACTGATTTTGAAAATTTTTTTGTAATTTGATAGATTTTACCTTCAGATTGGACATGTTTAAAAAATAGTTCATAATTTTCATAAGTTAAGGCTGTCCCCAAAGACTTCTTTAATATTAAAAATGACTGCGTATTTCTATAGCTCCAAATAGCTAAAAGTAATACAAAAATAAATATAAAAGTTAAAGGGTTCACCTATTGGTGACGTAAATTGACTTATACGGGCCTATTTTTTGAACCGTTACAGAAAAACCCTTAAAAATTTAAGAGAATATCGATTATTATGAACGTTATAATAACAAGTTTATAGACAGGCAGCTGAATCTTACTAGGAACCTGTATTGATAATAGACAAACTACTTCCAGAACATTAAATGCACTTTTTTGAGAATAATAGCTTTTGGTCAAGACGGCGTGAATTTGTTACTATCAGACCATGTGAATTCATACGGCTGCGAAACGAAAATCATCATGTAATGTTAAGCTTGATAAATTGCGACACCTCAGAAATATATTGGCGATAAATGATAGTAAGCCTGTTAATATAAGGTTTGGCCGGATCTGGCAACTTGTTGATATTTTTATAAAAGCCACAAATAAACTCCCCTTTAAAACCACAAACTCTATCTTGTCTTTCAAAATTTCTGAAAAGCTTAATGCTTCAATTCTACAACAGAATAACGTTATTCCTTAACCATTTTTACTAGATTTATTAGAATTCAGTGGTCGAAAAATTTTTAAATTCTCCGAGAAATGACTTTGTCGAAATTTTCAATAAAATCCAAAAAAAAGTTTCTTTTTTAAAGTGTAACAATTGATTAAATTAAAATTTACATAAAACCGCGATTATTTCTTAAATACTTTTGATTCCTTTTAAACTAAATTTTCGCCAAATGTGACACATGCGAAAAGTATTCTTTAAACTAAGGAACAGCAACTTTATTTACTTTCTCTAGCGCTCATCTCTTATCTCTCTCCTTTATGCGAACTTAAAAACTAAATGAATTTAAATTTATTTAAATAAAGTGTATATTTATGGAAACGTATGATGACGCAATTGGTGGAAGAGGATGAAGTGAGTGCATTAACATCATCATCATTCCGCCTTACACTTTAATTAATCCTTTCTTACTATGTAACTGTTATATAAATACAGTTAAACAAGCAAATATATATAAACGCACACACCGACATGCAACTGATACAGGACACACACAATAAAAAAAGAACTTGTGAAACACACTACTCTTTGGTACAAGCAGACATATCCCAACGGTTTAAAATATTGCCTGTAAAAGAAAATCACTTACACTGTGCAAAAAAATTCGACATCTTTATTACAAAACCAATCGAAATTTTAAAACTCTTATTTACATAATTTGTTAATGAAAATTTGCTCATCAAAGAGTTTAGCTATAAAAATTTTTTAATTAAACGATTTTATGTCCAGGAATACTTTTTTAAGCCCATTCAATAATTATTAACACAGGTATACTTATATTCACATAATTATTTTTGAACGACTTTAAATTTAAATTAAAATTCAAAATCAAAAACTTTCAAATGGTCTTAATCCAGTAGCATCTTACTGTGTTAATGCAAAATTTGCTAAAAATGTTTATTATTTTCTTCGAAAGCAGTTTTACCAGGGAAATTTAGGAAAAATTATGCTTTTCTTTTAAAAAGTTACATTTTAAAATTTTCCCTTAATAAAAAGCAATTTCATTTAATTTCTAAAAAGTATAGTAAAAAGCTTTATTTCATATTTCAGGAAAAATTACAAGCCAACAAATGCATTAACTTCAGCCCGGAAAATCTCATTAATATTCAGATAAGACCTTAGCGACCTCTTCAATCTCTCGTCATTCAATAAAATTAGTTAAAGTAGAATTTTTTGTAAATCTGTTAAACGTTTTTCTTTGAAAGATTGAGCTTCGATAGATTTTACTAATTAAACAATTTTAGAAATACCGTTATAAAATACAAATTTGAGCCTTATTTGCTTAAAACTTCAAAATAAAATTACTGATTTTTTATCGTAAAACCATAATATACTTCTTCAAGGCGAATAAAAGACAACATCCATTTAAATCGTGGTATTAGGACGGTGTAGAATTTCTCAAGAACTTAGTTTTTCAAATGAAATAAGTGCAGTTTACAGTTTGCAAAAATTGTTGCGAGAATTATTTTATTGTTAATTTTTTTTTTTTTTTTTTGTTTATTTGGAGCAAATTTTTATGTGGCTTTTTAAAATATTACTTTATTTCGTGGCTGTATCAAAAGTTACGAAAATTTAGTAAAATTTAACAGTTACACATGTAACGTGGAGCCTGGAAAATGTTACAAAAATTGTTTAAAATATAATCAAACGGCAACACTGATAGAAACATTTGGTTGGAACTTGTATATGCTGTTATAAAATAAAAAAAAAATCCCAAAGCATTTAAAATTTCGCCAGAATTTATTGCCTCTATTTTGTAAAAAAAATCCCATTTTGGATATAAATCACCTGATCTGACAAGACTGGTAGTACTTGTTATTTTTTCTGTTGAATATATAAAAAAAAATAACATTGTTAAGATATTAATAACAAAGTAATTATGCAAAACTTAATATGGGAAATAACCCTCCTGCGTTCTTTACACCCACAGTTCTTTCTCTACTCATTCTCTATTTCTTATTCTTTATATTCTTTCTGACTTTCTTTTTTATCTCGCCCCTCTGTTTGTTGTTCTTTCTCAGCAAGCAGCGAAAAGGGATCAATTAATGGACCCAACATAACATTAGTCATAACCATATCTTAGGATTCCATATATTTTTTCATTAAAATAAAAACTACTAAAAACGCATTTTTCCTTCCCAAGTTCCAGCCAAACCATACGTATAAAGTTTAAATTCTTTTGGAAGTAAGACTTCTTTTACAGTTGAAACTTATAAAAAATATTAAAATTTTTGAAAATAAAAAACATTTGATGACCGATGAAGTTTATATAAATTGAAAGACAGCTTTAATTTAGCCGCTTAAAATTTACAATTGTTACTCTCGAATTCGGACCACTGAGCGATGCTATAGCACATCTGCACCTTTTAAATTCAAAGAAAATTTTAAAAAATATTTAAAGCAAAATATTATTTCAGAATCGATTAGTTATAAAAGAAAAAACATTAACTATATTATAATGACACTCAATAGCTGGAAAAATATCAGAACTGCAGGTGTGTAACCAACAACAAA
Organism: Gymnosoma rotundatum; assembly: GCA_916610165.2. Taxonomy (NCBI): domain Eukaryota; kingdom Metazoa; phylum Arthropoda; class Insecta; order Diptera; family Tachinidae; genus Gymnosoma; species Gymnosoma rotundatum. The sequence goes on from OU744336.1 coordinate 83,553,561, forward strand.
CACATAAATTTTCGACATCAAGGGACAAACAGCAGACGCAGCAGCAACAGGAATTAATAAAAAGATAACATAAGTATATATGTATAAGAGTTGGATACTAATTAATTGCATGGCTTTCTATTAACAGGGATGTTCATCGAATGTTTCCAAGTGTTGTTGTTGCCATTGGATTATCATATACATTCTGCAGTTGGTGGTGTAGCGTTAATGCAAAAATAGTCAATATGATAAAAACAACTTAAAATTTTGGACTGCGGATTTCCAACCTCTAACTTCCTAAAAGTTATATGAAATTTTACTTTATTTTCGGCTTTTTGGTTCTTTTTAATTAATTTCTAAACATTTTTAGAAAGAAAAATTATTTACAAATGTATGCGGACGTTTTTCAAAGAAAACAAGAAAAATTAGACGCTAGCAGAATGAAATGCAGCATTTTCTGAACCGCCACATCCTTCACCAGCATTCTTTGCATCATTCAACAAAATAAAAAAATATATTTGATGAAAAAAGTGGTTGTAATTATCAGAATAAGAAAATTATAAAAATTAAGTTACATAAAAATAAAAAAACAGTAAAAGTGACCAAAATTCTTTTGTACCACTAGTTTGCCCAAATCACATGCATCTTTCCATTCTTGCACATTGACCATTTGAAGACTAACATAATCTTCCACAAAAAAAAAAACAAGAAATTATAAATGTGTTAATAATAATTTCACTATCTTTTTACGCATATTTTGATTATACACATCAGGAACTGCAAATACGGTTCCATGTGTGGTAGTTTTCTCTAGGAATTTCAATTGTTTGTTTTCTATTAGCAATCAAAAAAAATTTAATTAAAAAAAATTTAACAAATTATTTGTTTTTGACAAATTTTTTTTGACAACTGTAATGTATAAAGCTGATGGGCTTTTTCGCCCGTGCGTTCACCTGTATTATTTCGCCATGGTTCGAATCCTGGTCAGGGAAAAATTAAAAATTCTTTAAAAACTTTGAGTCTAAATTAAACAACGGGAATTTTTTATTATATAAATTAATTTTCAAAATAAAATCTGTTGATCGTGCTATTTTCTATTATCCTGATTAATTATTTAAATCACCGATATTGATTATTTAAAGTGGCTTAAGAAACTTAATTTTTTAAATACAATGAACAGAATAGAATTTTGATAAAAACTGTGATAAATTTCTGTCTGATAACTCTCTAACTGCTTCTTTTTCAGATTCTATTGAAAATTAAAAGGAATTAAATAATTCTTGCAAACCTTTTATAATTTTTTTGTTAAGAGAATTTTTATGAATTTTGCTGAAATTTATAAAGTAGAGTAACATGATGGCGATGTATAGTGTGTGTTTTTATTTAAAACTTCATTCTCGTTAATTGCTTTTGTTCTGTTTTTTTTTTTTACTTAACAAATTAAATTGTATTTTACTTTATTTATTTAATTCCCTTCTGTTTATAAGCAATGAAAAGTTTCAGGGAAAGAAAAAGGAACAAATTAAAATGTACAGTGAATAAATCTTACTATTTTTTACTCTTTTTTAAGATTAAAATATATTGAAGTATTTGAATAAAAGAAAACAAGTACATCAGATTAACAAGTTGATTTAATAATATTTTTTTACAAATTAACTGGTTAAGTAGACAATGTTTATAACGTGCTCTACCTCAAAGTAAAGTTATGAGAAGAATGCTAGTGACGGTTATAGTGACCCAGAAAATGCTGCATTACAATTTGCTGGAGTTTAATTTTTCCTTTTTACTCTTAATAAATTTGGAAATTAAAGATGAATGGAAAATTATAACATGATTTATAGATTTAAATGTTTTTTTTTTCAAGAATTAATTTGCGGAATTGAAACTGCTTTTGATTGAAATAAAGTTCTTTGATATGCGTAAATATAACCGCTATGTTTGAAATTGAAATAAGTCCATTATTTGTATATCAAAATATTATCTGAATGTAATAAAATTAGTGAACGCTTACTACGCGCATGTAGTTTCCAGGTTTATTCATATTATAATATATTAATTATTAAAAACGAACACCACGATAGACACAAAGTAGAAAAGCTACTTTATAGTTTGAAATTTCCTTAAACGAAACGTTTTTCTTTTTTGTATAAACATTTATATATTCCAATGAATTTTCGATATTTTTTATCACATAATATTTCATTATTTTGCTAAAATTGTTTTTGCAAGATTTATATTTTTACGCTTTATGTAATTTCATGATATATCGACTTATAGTTATTTCTCGCTTTGTTACATTTTTTGTTGTTTTTTTAAGTGTTTTACATTCAATAAAATTTTAATTATTATATTCAACTTAGACATCTACAATTTTTTGGCGAAATTGCAATCTTTGTTCCAGCGAAATTTTCCTTTTTATTTTGATTTAAATACAACAAAGAAAAAAGGTTTTGTAAAGTCTTCTTGCTGAAAATATTACTCAGTTTTAAATATATCAAATAAAAATATATATGAGAGATAAAAACAAATAAAATAAATAATTTCTTTTGGTAAATGTATTTATTTAAAAGAAAACTAATAGCACAAAAGAACTTTTTAGTGAAGAAATTCTATATGAAACATTGGAAATAAATTTTTAAATATCGCGATACCTACAGTGAAAAAATTTTTTTCTAATTAATTTTTGATACAAAAGGATATTCTTTTCTACTATTGTAATATCTGTTAATAAACATCCAGGCTTATTTTCTATACGTATATTCATAAATGTTAGAACATAATAACTAGACTGGGAAAATATTGAAAGAAGTTTCAGTTTAATCGTAGATTAAAAGGATACCAGAAAAAGGGTACTCCCTTAGTCTTGTTTAAATAGAGATAATTTTTGATAAAGAAAATTTTAGAAAAGACAATCTTCAGAAATATACTTTCCGATATGTCTTCAAAGAGATATTAAATCTAAATTCTAAATAATATTAATTAATAAGAGTTTTTAAACCGCTGCTACACTGCTAATATCTTAGATAAAATAGGCACTGACGCAAATATAGTAAAGGACAAATTTATTAATTTCACAGTTCATCAAAAAGTTTCTATCTGTTAATGTGTTATTACATTATATTTAATTTAATTTTGAATCCATTTAATAAAAAGCCTTCAGTAGCTTCAGCACTTATAGCCAACGAAATGGTTTTGTGAGATATTTTACCATCATTATTTTATTAGTTGTCCCTTAGTTTGGCATTCTCGTTGCTTTTAAAACTGTAACAAGAGCTGCTCTGGCCTTAGCAGAATAATAATGTACTTTTAGTAATGATAAGACTTAAAGTGTTGAACAAACCGACATAATTTCGTACAGAATTAAACATAAATGGTTTATCTTAATCACCATTATGATAATAGCGATGTTGAAATGTTCATGAACATTTAATTTAACAAAGTTTTTTTCTTGGCATCTTATTAAGTTTTTACAATGAAATTAAATGTATAATTGGTTCAACTTCAACAAAATAAATATTATAAATCATTTACTATGCACAGCCTCATTGAAAATTTTGTAATTGATTTTTTTACATTCATTCTGTTTTTTCTAATTGGGCTAATTCCCAAAATTTATTTTTTCAATTACTTCTTTCTTTCTTTACTTTCTTTTTAATTTCTTTAAATTGAAGCAAGTTTTTTAAATTTTTAATTTTTTGATTATTATTTACAATCATAGCCCATGTATTATCTTTTGTAGGGTTTGTGATCAACCTTCAACACAAAAGAAACATATTTTCCAATCGGCTGCTATTTAATTAGCCTGTTATTTGGTTACAATAGACAAGATAAAGTCAATAATCGAAAAAAAATATTTTTGATAATATTAAGTTTTTAAAGATGACAGACATGAACTCATCCAAAATTATTTAACTGGCTACAAGAAAAAAGTGACAAGTCATATGTAAAAAACATTTCGTCTAAAGGCAGCTTAAATGTGGAAAATTATTGATCAAAAACACAGGCCAACGGAAAAATTTTATTTGAAAACTTTTTTAACTTTAATAGCTGATTTTAATAGATTTTTATTTGCTGACTCTAAATCTAGCATTAACTTTTTTTATCACCCATAGTTTCCTAGCAACACGCTTTAAATTATAAGCCCCTACACAGTGTACGGTGGAATTAATGAAAGACTATGTTACATCATAAGCATGGTTTATATTTCAGTAGCTACTTAAAACAGTTACTCTTGTCAACTGGAACTGGTCTATACTTTCTTTCTCTTTTTACTTTGAAACTTCTTGCGTAGCTTTTTCTACAACGAGTCGCTTGTTGAACTTCTCGGTGGGCGACCAACCGGGCACGGTTTTTAAGTGTTTTTTAATCATAAACACAGCACAAATATAACAAAAACTGTCAGCAGAGTTTATTACAACCACGTTTATACATTGTGAAGTTAGGTTGACAGTAAACTAATCATCAATTGTTGAAAGAAAAAGAGTCAACGTTATTTGGCCAGCAAATGTGTTTCAGCAGTGCTTCCAACTCATTAAAGCTGTTTAATTTTTTTAAAATCGCTTAATTTAATAAATTTGACTATAAAATGTGAAGAAATTGTGGGTGATACAGCTTTTTTAATATAATATTTTAGGAATAAGTTATTTTTAGTAAGAAAGTTTTTCTTCGTTGGCCTGTGTAATAGGGATACAACTTGCGCAATCTGAGTTGCAAAAAAAAGCATTTTAGTTTGCTAACAATTGGCTCCCAACAACTAAATATTGCTCTAAACTTGAAGAAAGTGACCATGGAGAAATAGTGAAGTCAAATAAAGAGTATTTTTTTAACAATAACCATTTCAAGAAATCGCTGCTATAAGAAAACTTTTAGTGAACCACATAAAAATGATCTAAGTTTTTTTTTTTTTTTTTTGGGAAATAATCTGGTTTTGCTAATAATTTCTATATAATATAGAAATTATTCTAATGCACTAGTAAATGTTATTCAGAAGTGACTTCATATTATTTCATCCAGTGAACTAAGTGGAATGGTTACCAACACTAATTAATAAATAATTTACATTCATAATGAAAATAATAAATATTCAACCATATCCGATCGTTCTCCTTACATAAAACTTGCAAAAGCATTTTTAAAACAATTTATCATGTAAACCGCGATTAAAATACAATGTTTTTAATTGTACATTCATCGATTATTTTTTAATAAAACAAAACTCTTAAGTCTTCAATTATTTTTAAATGCTGAGAATGCGAAGAATTCAATTGAAATTGCAAACAAATTATTTGAAACAGATTGATGCACAGCACACCACGCTACGTTTAGCACACATTAATTAATGATAAATTGGAAAATAAATTGACTTGTGTCACTTAATTACAATAAAACAAAAAGATTTCATATACTGATTTTATATAATAAAAAAAAACATTTTTTTTGCTAACAACACTGCCAGAAGAGTTTTTAAGTAAATGAAAGGAGATGCAGAGAAAATAAAGCGCTTAACAATAAAATCAAGAAAAGACAGCAATGACTACAATGTTAATTATAATTAAGATGAAGTATAAAGTTGTTCATTATGAAAACGTTTTTAATGGTGATGACTTTAATGATGTTGCTGATGAGGGTGATAATTATGCTTGCGTTGCCATTGTAATGAAAATGAGAACATTTAACGTCTACGTTATAATACGGCAATGTGGTCTGTATATGTTTGTGCGTAATAAAAGTATTCTGAGGGTTAAAATCATTGTAAAGAAGTAAATAAAAAAAAGGTCCTTCGAACCAATTTTCTTTCAAAATGTAACAACATTTTAATGCAGTTGAAGTACTAAATATTGCCTTATTCTTGATTCTTAAAAATAACTTTTGGTTTACAATACTGAATTGATTTTATCTTTCTTTCCACTACATCAAAAATTGGTCCTTCGCACTGCCTTTAAACACAACTTTTTTAGTGTTTATTTGCGCCGCTTTAAGAAATGGAGGTTTGGTAAAAATAAGTCTTTGTCACGCCTACGATCTTAAGAATGGAAGAACTCATAACCCTCATGGCCATCGCCCTGTTAAGTAACAAATTCCGGCGAAATATCGTGTTTCCTCTCATTGCCAGCTAGGTTAACAAAGAGCGTTTCAGTCATTCCAATTATAGTTCAAAGTTTTCAAATTAATCTATTCAATATTTATAGTAGTAATTCGCAATCATGTGTCTAACAAAGGTCTCTTATTCATCATGGAACAATGATTTCAACCCTTCAAGCGTATGAAAAGTCCTATTGGAGATCAATAAGGACAATATAAAAAATATCAACGTCTTTACATAAGGTCTACATTAGGAATTACATTTAAGATGAGAATGTAAAATTCCATCGCTGAGAGAGTTCTGTTACTTGTAGACTTAAAATTAGTGTTATTGCAATCTTATAAGATTTCTTATAAGAGCGTTGTTATAAGATATCTCATAGGAACAATCTTATGAGATATGAACAAATGTTTAAAAAATATCTGCCTCAAGAGTACAATTTTATATAAAACTATTTTGTAAAAAGAAAATATTTTGTTTTTAAACAAAATGATAGAAAACGTATATGTATAGTATATAGGAAAATTTTCAATTAGTTTCAAGCAGGTTTTTTCTACTTAACTATCGGTGATTTATGTATTTATATAAGATTAAGTGAAATACGTGTTCCCATTGTACAATATTTAGTTTAAGATGGAGAAATGCTCTGCTGACTTTTTCTCTCATCTTATATCAGAGTTAATCGTAGTTGTAGACCAAGACCAATCTTCAGTGGAGGCAAGGTCACACACACAAGAATATACTAAAGTTATTTAAGATTTGTGGATGTTTTAGAAACATATTTTAACAACTAATGCAATTTTTAATCTAGAAAAAAATTTTTTGGTCTACAGTAAAGGAAGCTATTTTTCAGCAAAAACCAACATCATACTGGATATTTTAACTGGTTTTTAAAATATTATCTAAAACAACTTTATACCCGCATCATCGCAATAAAGATGGACTCAATGGAATAAAAAACCACAAATTGAGAAACAAGTTTTTTTTTTTTTGACAACATTTTATAAAAGAAAGGAATTTTATAAAATATCTTAAGCAACATGCCACGACATGAAAAGTATAAGGGAAATATAAGTGGCACGTACAGCAACTCACCATGCCACAGAAAAAAAAACACATTCAGTATGAAAACATTTTTTAGACCGTTCTCTAAATGAATGGCTGGCTGACGATTTCCCTCTTCAGTTGACTAGAGTTGACTGGTGCTCATTAATGATGAGTGTTTTTGAGATGATTTCCGTTTATATTCATAAAAATTCATGATAATTAAATTCAGTTGAAAGACATTTATACAGTTTATAATAATAAAATAAAAATAATCACATCCTTTTCTCAGTCTTGTTGCTGCTGTTAACTAAATGTGTCTTTTTTGCTGACTCGCTGGCAACTATTTGTGTCTATTCCCTTACTTATTCAATTCGTAATGTTGTTTAGTTGTTTGGGTGGGTATTGGTGATCATAAGACATGTCTCAAAACTTATCTGATTAAAAAAATTAAATCAATAATTTGCAAAGCAAAAAATAAAAATCATTAAACTGTAAAATATTTTGTTTAAAGGAAATGAATCGTTTTGAAATGATATAATAGTTGTTGTTTTTGAAATATCTATTTATAAATAAAAAGCAATTAGCAAATTAATGATATGTCTAACCTGATTTTGTTTTGTTTCGTTTCTTTTCTTTTTTAAGTGGGAAATAATGATGTTATTTACATGAATTTCAACTAAAAAAAAAAATTAAACAATAACCAACAACAAATTAAAAGAACGTGTATGTATTAAAACCATTTTGATGTTCGTTTTTCACACACAAACAAACCTGCACAGTGGGGCAAAATTAAAATATTATAGAGAAAACTCAGCAATTTATAAAGGGCTAGTGAGATTGATACAAAATTTGACAAGAGTATTGCAGAGGAGTATCTCCGCTTAAGTTTTAAAGATGGTAATATTTGGTCTCAAAGTTGGGTACGTAGCACCTGTAAATTTTTCCAATAATTGGCATCCCTAAATTTTTTTTATAATTTTTAGATGTATATGTGGTGTAAAAGATCTAGTTAATACCTACAAATTGGTGCTTAATCCTCTAAATTATATTTTAAAATGAAAAAGTTACAAATATTTTAAAATTAAAATTTTTGATTTTTTGATACCCTGGTCTAGTTATTTAAAAAAAATGGCTAAAATTTTTTAGAAAAATTCTTTGAAATTTTTACCGCATTTAGTGAGCAAAATTTAATATATATTGGAAAAAGTTGAAGATTATCGATATCGAAAACTATTGCGTTTTTATATACTTTAGCCTAAAAAGGGCCACCGTACATTTTGTTTTTGAAAGAAAAAAGTTTTCTATGGAATGTATAAACATTTTATTGTTCACACGATTAAATCAAATTTCGTATAACATTGATCATTGATCATCCTTCTGGAAAGTGGAGGTCATTTAATTTGACCTATTTTACATCGAAATTTTGAAAATGTGTTGCAAGACATGGGCAAAAGAATAAAATTCAAATTTGGTATTTTTGGCTCTTGTACTGGGAATTGTGGGATTTCCTTTATCTTAATGTTACAGATTATTTTTTATGTATGCGAATATAGATGATTCAATTTCCTATCAAAGGAAAAAAGGTTCAGATGCATCCACAAAGAACGAAAACTTAAGGCCAAGGATTAGGCCAGGTTGATTTATGAAAACGGTTAGTTACCTAAAATTTTTCTAGCTACTTTAAATAATTGAAGAATATCAAGAAATTGACTCAAGACTTCTGTTTCCATGATTTCTGTTATTTCTATATTGAATTCTCATGATTTATAAAAGAAAAACAAAGCTTGTTATAAGTTAAAACATAAGGAAAAAAGATTAAATAAAAATCGATTTTTACACAGTAACACGTTTTTCAACTTTAAAATCTTGAACCAATTTGGACCCTAAAATCTAAAAAAGTTATAATAGTAGAAGGAATACCCTTGCTTGGGTTTTAAATTATTAGCTAAGGTTTTTTCCAATTTACTCATGATGTTTTCGACTAGGAGGAGGATTTTATTGCATTTTTCAGGAAACATGTACTGATTCGTAAGTTTATATTTCGCGAACTATTGGAAATATTGCTTTTATCTCTTCACCAAATTTTTTCCTCTTAATTAGATCTGAAAATTTTGCCTTAAGATAAAAGAAAAAAACAACAACAACTTACTCAAATAAGCAACTGTCAAAAAACGTAAAAATTCGTCAAATTTTTCTGTGGTTTTTACACTTATTTCAAAAATTGCTACGAACTAGACTAGACAATACGAGGGCTGCTCTATATATTTCTGGCCTAATAGTGAAAATGCGAATATTTATAATCAAAAATGGTTTTATTGTTTTTCAAAGTATTTTTCAGCATGATTTATACACTTTTGCATGCGCTCAAACCAGTTGTCGAAGCACTTTTTCCACTCCGATTAAGACACCTCTAAAACATAGTTTTTAAACACTACAACAGCTTCTTCTGGCGACGAAAATCGTTGACCACGCATTTTTTTCTTGATGTGCGGAAACAAGAAGAAGTCATTAGGTGCCAAGTCAGGGCTGTACGGCGGATGACCCATTAATTCGACGTTTTGGCCGGTCAAAAACGCTCTGGTTTGAGCCGATGTGTGAGAGCTCGCATTGTCATGGTGAACAATGATTCGTCTTCTCATGTGAGTTTTTCGAATTTCTCTGATGACTTCAGGCAAACAAATTGTAGTGTACCACTCAGAAGTGACCGTCCTAAGTTGCTCAATCGGAACAGTCGCCACATGACCAGTTTTGCCGAAGAAACAGGCAACCATTTGCTTCGAAGTGCTTCTTCACGAACAACTTTCGTTGGATTTTGCTCGTCTTTGAAGACCCACACGGTCGATTGTTGTTTCGTTTCGGTCTCATACGCATAGATGCATGATTCGCCACCTGTGACGATCTTATAAACGTCTTTTGTAGCACGGCAATCGTATTTTTGCAACATGTCTTTGCACCAATCGACACGAGCCTTTTTTTGAGCGACTTTCAAATTGTGCGGGATCCAACGAGAACAAACCTTTTTTACGGCCACGTGTTCATGCAGTATCGAATGTATGCTGGTGGAAGAAATGTCCAAGGATGTCTCTATCTCTCGGTATGTCGCATGTCGAACTTGCATTATGAGTTCACGCACGGCAGCAATGTTCTCTGGAACAACAGCCGTTTTTGGACGACCTTCCGGAATTCGCCCTTGAGCGAGCTTCGGCCACGATTAAATTCATTATACCAATTTTTCGCAGTGCTATACGATGGTGCTTTATCGCCATACAAAGATTTAAGTTCATCAATGCACTCTTGTCGTGATAATCCACGTTGAAAGTTGTGAAAAATGATGGCACGAAAATGTTCACGAGTTAATTCCATTTTGTTCTATATTAATTTTTTCAAGTCACAGTTAACAACACAAATAATGCTTAAAAATGACAAACTTTCCAATGGAAATGTCAGATTGCACTTGGCAGCACTCAGTGTCGCTAGGCCAGAAATATATATAGCAGCCCTCGTATGTTACTAAAAGATAGCTTTGCTTTTTTAATTGATATAGGTACAAAATAGAAATTAATAATGACAATGCTTGGAGCGCTCTGAGCATTTTATCGAAGACATGTTGCAGCGACATATGTCCCGAGTGAACACCGTCCAAATGTCGCAGAGAAATCTGTAGGATGTAAACGCCGTCCGTTTGAATGATTGTTTAATGCAAAATAACGACATGACAAAAAATTTTCATTGTTTTGATTGCACGTTCGAATTTAATTTATTTGGGAATTGATAAGGATAAGTGTTGGAAACTGAACTTGTTTTGCTACATTTCAATATTTATTTGGTCAAAGGTTCAATGAAAATACAAAAAAGCTGAATTTATGAATAAGCACCTCTTATATTATTCCGTCCAGTTGGACTTATTCGATTAGTCGTGGACACCAGATGCAATATCCAGATCTTGTTTTTGTTACATATTCACCTTGATAAACAGAAAACACGGCCCTTTGCCTTATGGAGTACCACTGATATGGACGGACCCAAAGGCAAACGATAATAATACATATTTCGAATACATAAATTTTAAAAATATAATGAATCGAAGAAAATGACAAAAGTTTTGTACATTCCTGATTCTCGTGCTTCTCTCCTGCAAGAAGCTGGCTGATCCACCGTGCGAGCCCGAAGAAACAATAAGCTAGCTTTAGAAGTGTCCTTAAAACAACAATAAAAACGATATTTTACGTTTTTTGACAGTTTTGCTGTTTTGAGTAAGATGTTGTCGTTTTTTTTATTTTATTTCAATGTAAAACTTTAAAGTCTAATTAAGAGCTAAAAATTTGACGAAGAGAGACAGGCAATATTTCGATTAGTTCATGATATATAGACTTAAGAACCAGTACATATTTTTTGACAATTGTACTCAAACACATCACCAGTCGAAAGTTATAAATTGAATTAAACCAAAAAAAAAACCTCAGGTAATAATTCAAAACTCAGCTAGGATTTTTCTTCTACCATCATAAGCTTTCTCATTTTGGAGGTCCTAATTGGTACAAAATTTAAGTGATCCACTGTGTTATCTTGTGAAACAATTTTCCTCCACTGTAGTGTCAAAAATATACTATCATTAACTTTCAAATTAGAAATGATCAAATTAAAATTTAAATCGTTTAACTTAAAACATTGGAAACAAATTGAAACACAATTCAGCAGAAAACACAAAAAATGAGATAAAAAAACACAAAAACAATAGGGAAATATTTGTTTGAACACACTAAATATTAAGAAATCTGTGCAAATGGTGGCCAATAATGTTTTTTGTTTTTCACATCATCAATCATGGTTTTAACTAAAAAGTTAATTGCCGACGCCAATTTAGAAAACAGAATAAATTTTTTGGGATTATCTGAGATGTAAAATAACATTAAGAAAGGCATAACACCATAAATAACCTGAAGTAAAACAATCATAACAATAACAAATTGTTTACAAGACAACCAATTTAAAGTAAAAAAAAAAATAAATTAGTAATTAAATGTTAATGGCCAAGTATGCATAAAATTTAAGTGTTCACTTAAAATCTCAGAAATATAAAGGAATTGTTTCGTTAACTTTGCAGATAAGATTCCAATGACTGAGGCATTCTCGAATTCAGTTTAACATCCTGTTTATAGAACACGTCAAGAGCGAAACGAAACCGGACGAATACGTAATGATTAGCGTCCGAGTAACACGTTCCGGTTTTTTCGCTTAACTTACGTTGTGCTTCGTATAAATAAATGTTGCGTCAAATGTAATGTTGTAATGTTTTTTATTTACTTTTTTTCTTATACATTTTTTGTTTTTGGCTTAAATGTAACCCCGCTTTGGCGCTTAAAAAGAAACAGCTGAGATAAATAAACAAAACAAAATTATCAAACAATGAAGTAAAAAGTTTAATCTGCAAAACAGAAATTTGTGCAAATAAAAATAAAGAAGTTTAAACAATACTTATAAAAATAAACAATAATTTTAAAATGTATGTATAATACTAATAAATGTTTTTATAAGTGAAAGTGTTATGATAGGCAGTTGCCCAACAATATTTTTTTTCTTCGCTCATTTTTCGCCTGACACTACAATACGAGATACATAAACCAGAAACAATTGCCATGTGTTACGTTTTTTACAAAAACAAAATGACATTCGCGTTTAAAAAAAAACAAACATGGGAAACGGTAAAGTTTTTGTGCGGCTAAATGGGAAATTGTGTTCTGTAAAGTGGCTGTAAGAAAATAGTAAATCATTTAAGTGAACTTGACCAACTCACGAGGGTTCCGTTACGTATATGGGCCACTTTGTATTTTATATTTTATGTCTGTCGGTGAATTACTACAGCCGCTATAACAACAAATACAAAGATATAAGGATGTCGGCTATTAAAAATAAGTATGAACAATAAATTAAAATACTAAAGGGTGTTTTCACGTAAATTGGACGAATGGCCTTATTGAATGACTAGAATCCCTTAATATAACATTTCACCAAAACATGGTTATTAATCGAAATATATTTGAATAAAAATTTTTTTAGTTTCTATATTTGTTTAAGAGTATTAAAGAATTAACAACGTCAACACGTTAAAAGTGACAAAAAAATTAAGGCCTTCGGCTCCTTATTATACGAGTATTTGTTCATTTAAGACTTTCAATAAAACAACGTATCTGACTATACGTCTATGATCGTAATAAAATGAAACACGACCCGTTTGCAGGTCCCCACTTACAATGTGTTACGAGATCTTTGTCAGGCCTTATCGTTTTAAACCTCGATAGGCTTAGTCTATTAATAATCATGAATGGAAAACGGTTCTCTCATATGAAGAAAAAAAAAACGAATTAATTGGATTGAGTGGTTTGAGTGGTTTGAAAAATAAGCGAGGGCAGTGCGTTTAATTAAACTAAACCTGTTTGCTTCGTATAATTTGACCCCCAGACTGTTTGATATAAATCATCATAACACATATCAAATTAATAATAAATAATAATTAATGCACAAAACTTTAGAACGGCTTAATAATCTAATTTTAGGACCTTATCGATGATACTTTTTCAGGCGATACAACACTTAGGCAACAATGACATATAATTAATTGTATTACATTCTCTTGAAAGATTAAAGTAGTGGAAACAAGTGGTGAAGCAGAGTTATAGAAAAATTAATGTTATTGAAATTGGCAACAGCTGTGATAAGGAATCTAGGCCACCAAGTTAAGTAAATTTTTTATACTCTTTCTTTTAGTAATTAAGAATTTCTAAATATATCTAAAATTATCTTCCTATTGTGGTAAACATTTTATTCGTTAAGCGAATGTCTCTCACACATCCGGGGGAATGTTTATATTTGATATACTTTTATTCGATTAAGGCAAAACTCTGATGCGCATAAGCTAGCTTAGGTAAAAGAATTTTAAGTGACTACAATGTACTTATATCAACTAATATGCCACAGTTGAAAATTTATTTTTAAATCGTAATATGGGTAATTGCTTTGTAAATAAACAAAATTTTAAAACAAAAAAAAAACAATTAAAGAACATATTTTATATTTAATATATTTAATAACATTCACATACATATTAACATTTTTTTCATGTTCTAAGATAAATGAAAAAAAATTGTACAAGTTTTTTTTCTATTGTACTAAACCAAACCATACTAAAAATGCAACGTTATACATCACTAAGATTATATATGTACAATTCGAAATTTGCTTTTAATTTATTGTGTTTGTTTAAAATATACAAAAAATAAAAATTTTCTTTATTTTACATTTTCTATTAAAATAAAAACTTAAAATTTAACACTGTAGGTTTTTATTGCAATTAATTTATATATAACTGCGCCAAGATAGCGTCGCAGCAACAGTGTCGATTTTAGAAATCATAAAACCGGGACAAAGACGAGAAGTACAAATTTCCCAGTATTAGGTATTTTTCATTAAAAAAAAATATACAAGTAGGAAAACTCACGTAAATTTTCATATAAAATAAAACAATTTTGTATTTAGGAAATAATTATAACATAACGTTTTTACTGATCGCAAAAAAATCTAGTTTTTCCAACTGAAACTCTGATACTCTATACCCAAATGGCCATACATTATGAAAGTAGGGAACAAGACGAATAAAACTAAGCAACCGTGCAAAAACGCACTTTTTTGGAAACAACTGGGCAATATTTTTGCACTGTTGGCAAATTTTGTTCGTTTCACTCTCTACTTACTTAATGTATGGCCATTTGGGGTGAGAGTTTCATATTTTCAATGGGAAAAATCAGGTTTTTTTTCGGTATCAGTAAAAACGGTTTTTTATAACTATTTTTTGACTAAAAAATAAATTTATTTATTTATAATTTACATGATTTTATTTTTTAATAGATACCACAATTTACGCTAAATTTATTTTATTAAAAAAAAAATACCCAATCCGGGCTATTTTTACTTCCCAGTTTTTGAAGTCCCAAAATCGACCCTATTTCTTCGACGCTATCTTGGCCCACGTTTAATGTATGACACAAAACACAATCAGCTGTTCCCTTATGGAAAGTGAAATCAGTTTTGTGCCTTTCTTAAAGAAATGAAATTTGACGAAATTTGACAAAAAGTTTTCTTAAGTACGTTATAATTTGCTTCATATAATTTAATGTGTTTGCACATTTGTTTAAGTTTGCTTAAATTATTTTACACACATTACAGTTAGGCCTTCTTTATACCCTTTACCATATATTTAAATTTAGTTTAGTAAAGCAACTCCAATCAAAAAAGCATATATTTGGGTGACTGAGAATTAAGAAATACGAAAAAAATTAAATACTTAATATACAAAATTTTACATAATAATGCCATCGGCTCTTAATGGGTTAAGCATTTTAAAAAATGTTTGTCTTTCTTAAAAGATCTCTCCAAAAGCTTTTAAATAATACCTATACTGATATCTTAAAAAATAATGCGCACCATCTTATTTTTCTATGAACAGGCTCATAGCTCGAAAATATGGGAAGCGCCACTTTTTCACTTGATGTATTTTTTTTTAATTCTCTATCGTCTCATGTATTTGTTTTTCTTTTTTTATTAAAGTTATATTATTGTTCCAAATCCAAGGAAAATTAAGAGGCAGGCGTGGTGTTTTGGTGGCTGCGTTGAAGGACGTGGACCGATCTTGCTGATTTCCAACAGCAAAATTTTTAGAACTATGTCTAATCGATTGCCGTATTTAGATTTACTCTAACTCATCTTGTGTCTTGCCAAAGTTGATTTCAACCCAAACACGAAAGGACAGACGGACATCGCTTAATCGATTTCATTATGCACAAGAACTCAGAATATATACATATACTTTAGGGGGTTCGGAAATGGATATTGTAGAAATTAGAAGCGGAATGACAAAATTAGATGTACCCTGTTTGCACTTTTCGTATTGAAGGGTATAAAAACTAAATTAATTGACAAATTTAGCAAAATAAAATTAATTTCTTTAAAAAGCTTTTAAAAAGAAAAAATTCTGTTTTTGGGTAAAATGAAAATATCTTAAATAATTTGCAAAAAGAAAACACAGACAAAATGAAAGAAATGAAATGAAAAATTGAGTTCACGACCAGTTCAACCATGTAGAATTGAAATGTAGAAAGTAGCAAAAGCGAAAATACAAAAAATCTTAAATCCTTGGGGAAGGCAATAAACCAAAAATATATTTTATTATTTATTACGAAGAAGCTTTATATTTATGGAAAGATGTGTCTTAAATTCATGCCAATAGAAGGAAAAACAATATAAAGACATTTATTTCCAATTTATTGAAAGAGAAAAATATATATTTTTCAATAAGGAAACCATTTTTTATACATTCGGCGTACATTTAGTATAAAAGATTTTGAATCGTAAATATCGCTCAGGATACTTGTGCATACAGACACACGTGTAAGTACTCAGCAATACATTGTTATTTTTAGACTTTTTTCTACAGATTTGATTGGTTTCTTTCGTACCATTAAGTAAATGGCAAAATAAACATTTTCGACTCCTTGTTTCGTATCTAAACTGCTTTGTGATTATTTAAACAATTACATATGATTGTTATTTCTTAAACTGTAAAATGTTTATGTTTTAAGGAATTTGCCAGTCACTTAAGAGTAAAAAAAACAAGCGGCTTTTCTAACTAGAAAAAATTAAATTTCTTACAGATAATTGTTATTCAATAAACTTAAATTTTTCTTACTTTCTTTCTGCAGAAATTTGTGAAAATTTAATCAATTTTCTTCTATGATATTCAGTTGCAACAAATATTTCATATAACGCAGATGTCGTTGCATGTGAATATAGAAATGGAATATTGTAGTAATAAATTCTAACAAAACAGTTTGAAGCTGTGTTTTTTCTTAAGGGGTTTTCGTTGATTGCGTTTTCTTTTTTTCGTGGGTACGTTAATGTCGTGTGAAACCCCTTATTGACGCCACCATACAAAATATCATGCAATAAATACAATTTAAAAATTGTACTTAGCGATTTTTTTCGATTTGTAAAATTATATTGAAGTATTTAACGATTTTGTAGAAATTTATTACGGCAACAGTGATTCTACTTCTCTATGTCTATTCTTGTGAGTGAGTATGTGTGTAAATATATACTGAAGTTCATGTTGACTTGGGGTCTTTTAAGGGAAATAAACATTTTTAAATACTTCCTTTTAAAAGCAAAGGAAAACACATTGAAGTTATTTACCTTCAAAAGAGTTTGCTTCAAATTCTCATCGTCTTTAAGTAAATAATTTGTTGCAGAAAAATCTCTTAAAACAAAGGTAGACTTCTTCCTAAATTTATCTTTTAAATTATACAAAAAGTTTTTTTCAAATTGAATTTGTTAATACTTTGACCCAGTTATTGTGTAATTGAATATTTTTCTTTGCATCTACTAAGCAAATTTGTAAAGCTAAATATAATATAAGTAGTTATTACTAAAGTTATAAAATGACATCACTCTTAACTGCGTAGAAATTATTCTACAACTACTTGTGATTAGAATCTTATTTTTTCCTATTTATTGGAAATTAATTTTAATGTACCAGTATTATATTTTATTCATTTAACAAAATTTTTAAAATATTAAAAGTGTAACGCGAACTTACAAATTCTTTCAGAAAGTTAAAAATTATTGTTTTTTATGAAAGAATTTTTCTTGTTTTAATTTAAGTTTTTTAAAGACGTGAATCAAGTTTAGGTTCACTCACAAAAGGAAAAGTAGTAAAAATCCATATATATAATGCAAATATATAAGGCACAATATTATGTTTTTTTTTTTTTGTTTTTTTTTTTTTATTTCAAGAGAGTGAATGAAAATATAATTTTGGATTAACGCCAAAAAGTCGTGTTGTTTCTTGCTATCGGAAAGTAGTTTAAAATTTTAATAAAATATTCATTTTTATTAGCACGATGAAATAAATAATTAAAACTACTTTTTATATTTAAAATATACTCATCTCAGCACATAAATTAAAAAGCAAAAAAAAACAAAAACTCCAAAAATGTACACAAGTTTTAAAACAGAAAGAGGAATTAAAATTTCATGAAATTTATTAACATAAATTTAAACAAATCTGTTTTAAGCTTAATAGCTTTCGATTAAACACTTTTATAATTAGATAAAAAAGTATTCAAATCTCTCTCACATTTTCATGGTACATCAAATTCATTTAAAAGAAATTATCTTTTGATTTCTTGTTTATTATTTCTTGTGCTGCACAAAAAAAAATATCTAAAGAATGCTAATCGAAATGTTTTATATGAAGTAAACACTTTCAAAATATCTTCTTTCAAGATATGAAATTACAATTGAGTTAAATAATTTGCCATGCAGCATTTTATTTATATTAAGAAGGTAAAAGATGCCAGAGGCCGAATTTCGATTCCTTACTTGCTTTTCCTTTTTTAAAAATTAACTTTCTTGATACAGGACCGAAATGATTGCGTGGAAAACAAAAAGACACCAAAGGAATAATAGCGACAATTAGATGGCGTTGGCCGCACACAGACTTGTTTTATAATGTCTCTTCCGAATAATTAGTTGCTCTGAAGGTCTGTAGTAGAATGTTGGGATTGAGTCATATCAATTAGGACGTAGCAATGATACTACACGTACATATCTCTAGTTCGCTACAACATGGTAAAGCTTCACTGTTGAACTTTCTGATGAGATCAAACATCTTCAAGTAATTTTTGTTTGATCAAACACTCAATTGAAACATTACCATATATTTGATACAGTAACCGAAGGACATCAAATACATGTGAAAGGCCTTTTAATAAAAGAACTGGTCTCAAACTAATATTCTCTAATCTTATCAAACCATTAAGCGCAGTTCAACATTATTTTTTCCAAACAACGGTGTACGGAAGTTGTCTATGACTGACGTTATGAAAAATTTTCTCCTACTTTACACTGGGAGCGATTCACATATTCCTTGGCAGCACATAATTGGTCATGGAATTTTATGTCAATTGAAGGGAAGTATGTCATTAAAGCCGCAAACTTAGGAATTCAAAAGATATTATAATATACATTATATCAATGCAAATTATTAATTCTGTGACATCCCTAAGCCGAGTTAAAACCCAAAGCAGCCTAATAATATGTCGGTTGCCTTCTCATGTTGGTAAGAAACCGGCAAACAATCTAGATAGCAATAGTTCCCTGCGCTGACTGAAACAGCAGAATATTTTTTCAGCACACCCATTAATAATACTAAGAAAAGTAAATAGTTATTGTGTTGAAGGTCGTGTTGAAGTATTTCATAATATCTATAACTCAACATAAGAGTTCTTAAAAATTATTACAGAAAAGTTTTCTGAGAATTGCATTTTCATATGTCCTGCCTTGTAGATCTATTAGGAAATTATCCACAATTGGTAGCACCGGGCTTTTATCTCTCCGAAACCTTAATAAAAATTCGTTGTTGTACAAAAACTAAAAATAACTGTGACCACAACTAGTTTAAAGTTTTATTCCTTTTTTTATTCAAACTTGTATGACATGTTTTAATGATTATTTTCAAAGTACCTGTCGTTGTATTGTAGCCAGAATTTTAATTAATTAACCTTGTCCTTAAAGTCGCTTTTACAACAGAGATAAAATAAATATATTAAATTTTTTTGGAAGAGACCGACGAGTCAATGATTGCTACAATTATTTTTCTATTCAATTTTTATACAATTTTGCAAAAAACTTATTTGCTTTTCCTCGTATTAAACGTTAATGCATTATGTGTATTAATTCAACTCACATGATTGAATGGGTATGTATGAAAGTATTTATAAATTTACCTGTTCTTCATACAACGTTGATCCTTGTCAAATGTCAAATTTAATTCCTGTTAGAATGCTCGTACCTTCAATCCACTACATTGTTGCTACTCAACGAGAACAGCAACATCAAACGCTGCAGCCAATACAGTAGCAACAGCAACGACTATAATAACATAAACCACTGAATATAGGAGCAAAAAAAAGAAGAAAAAACAGAAGAGGAAAATAATAAACAGTTTGAAAAGCAGTCGATATAGAGTAGAGCATAGAAGAGTGTTAACACTGGCATTGATTTCATGTGGCCTCGTGCCAATTTTGCAAGTTTAAATAATATTAAAAATCCTTGCCGACAAAAATAAAGCACCAAAATTCTCTGTAGAGCAAAATACACGTCATTAAAAACGCATAGATTTGCTTTAAAGAATAAATAAATTTTATTTTTGTATAAAAAAGCTAACACAGGGTTTTATAAATAAAACATTATTACACTTATTAAATAATGAACAATTTTATTGATTCAATAAACGTGTCCTTTCAAGAAGACATTTTTACTTTTAAATAAATAACAAACAATACAAAAAGTATAGACGAGCGAACCAGCAACTGTCATGAATACTAAAACCCCGAGTAAGTTTAAACGCCATTCAATTTCATATTGTGAGTTCTATATTTATTTTTCTTCCTTACTGCGAGCACAAGAAAAGTATTTTTGTACAAATAAAGTACAAGAAGCACCTACAAAATCATGTTTGTATTTAATAGATAAATACTTATGCCCACACTTCTATCTTCTATCATACGCTCACTCCATCCAGCATTTACATGGTTCCACTTCATCATCAGTCAGTCCTACATACTTTTGAATATGTTATAACAAACACTCTATAAATAACATCTTTACGAACGCGTGCTGCTCATACAGTCAGCTCGAAGTGTTTCTTTTTCCTATTTTAGGTTTTTTATTGGCATTAATTTAAAAGAATGAAATTGTGTTTAAAAAGATATATACATAAATAAAATGGATTTCAATTCATAATATCCACATTTTACCTCCTAATATCATAAAAATTAAACCAAAACCGATTTGTTTTTAATAAAGTTTTTAAAAAAAAGAAGCCACGAAAGATACGTTGGAGTAATTAATTAGATGGACTAGTTAATTGTCAATTTCTTTAGCATTATTTTTAATAGTGGTAATGGAAGTTAAAAATTTATCCGAAAATAGTTTCTCCAGTAAATAAAAACGACATTTTATTATATAGCAGAAGTAGAGGATAATATGTAGTCAATATTGCAGGTTATAATTTTACCTTCATGAGCTACACGAATGATAGATAAACAATTAACAATTTGTTGTACTTTTGTACCTTCTTACAATAGGAAAAAAATATTTGTTTTTATGAAACACCAAGCAATGATCGCAAAAGCTTCAAAAAACTATGTATTAAACAAAGCAAAGGCCTTTTCAATTTTATTAATAAAACTTTTTAAAACCATTTAATCATTAATTAATCATAAGGCTTTTTTATACATTAGAACCTTTGTCTCAAAAAGCACTATCTTATGTAAATTTAAGTGCATTAAATGCCCGGTTAAATAATTCAAATACGTAACGTATATGTCAATAGCGGTGAATTTCAACTACTTAATCAGGATTTCAGCACGCTTAAATTAAAGTAACGTAAATTCAACATTTCCGTAATTCAATTTCAACTTTAAACATTGCCATAATTTTTAAGCATTTTAAATATAATTTTCAAAATCAGAAAAGCGCTATTTTCATTCAATGAAAATTTAATTTATAATTAAAGAGGCGATGTTGTTAATTACCCCCGTTTTGAATAGAGGCATATCGCTCTAAAAGACTTCGGCATTCTTAACTTAGAAATTCAAAATTTTGAGATTTTTTTTTTTTTTTGCAATTTTTATATCCTTCACTTCATGTGAAAAAGGGTATATCCAAGTTGCTCGTTCCGTTTGTAATTTTTACAATATCCATTTTCGATACCCTTAAGGTATTTAAATCCTGAGTTCATATGCATAGTGAGGTCGATTGCGTGATGTTCGTCTATCCAGCTACCCGTCCGCATTTATGTTGAAATTAAGTTTGCCAAGGCACTAGATGTGCTAGAGAAAGTAGTAATACGCCAATCGATCACATAAAGTTTCGAAAACTTTGATACTAAAAGTCAGCCAGTTCAGTCCATGTTCTTCGAGGCAGCGGGAAAAACACTACGCCTGCCTCTAATTTGGTTGTCTTTAATACTTTTTCACCACAATTACACTATTCTTGCTCTTTTCTACGTAATCAACTCTAACTATTTATTCACCACAATTAGTTGAGACAACAACTTTAAGCATAACTTACAATTTTCGGCGCTTGTTTGGAACAGAAAAATTTATGGTAAGAAAGAATTTCTTATGCCGATTTATATGTACATGTGTTTATACATACATATATGGTAAAGGTTATATAAGATTTGGCTAAGTCGAATATAGAACTCTTATTTGTTTAATTTTAAGTTTTATTTCATGTTCTTACGTTCAAGTATTTAAAGTTCTGACTATTTCGAAATGTCAACGATAATGATAATTATAATGATGACGTTTATGATTGCAATGCCGTGCTTTTATTTTTATTTTCCTCCTTCTTTACGTAAAATAAAATGTTATAACACGCCATAAAAATATGCCTGAAGTACAGCATTAATATAAGAAAAAAAGAAAAGAAAATAAAAAAAAATCTAAATAAATGGAATTGCTGAACAACGAATTATAAAAATACTTTTAATGTCAACTTTGTCAGAACAAAAACAACTAAATACAATAGCAGTAGAAACAAAAATGGAAGCCCAGAAAAAATTAAATAAAAATACTGACAGATTTTTTCCTCCTCCTTAAAAAATAGCCAAAAAAAGGAAACAAATAAGATTTGCAAGACACTGAAAGAATTCTTGCTACAATGAATTCAACATATGTACATATGTATTTACAATCTAATGTACATACATATATATGTACGTATGTCAAAATCAATTCATTAAGAATAATAGTTTTTATAAAATTTTACAATACCCTCATTCGAACATCATATTAATTTTGACTTGATCAGTTCCTGTTTTCGCATTACAGTCTTTGTGTTCATTAAAGGCTTCTAACAAAATAAAGGCTAATAAAAAAGTTCTTTATAGCGAAACAACCGGAAAGTTTTTGGATATTTTAATGTAATTGCTCTTATTTTAGGATTACGACTAAAAATTCTGTTATGATTTCTCGTTGGTACAGCAGGTATCGAAAAAATTTTTGTACGCAGAAAGACTATCAATACGGAATATCTTAATCAGGGACAAAAATTTATCTAAAATTTAGTTGAGCCTCATTGGTTTTACATATAAAACTTAAGCTTATCAAAAATTTGTGGAGAAATAGAGATGACAATGGCTCTTTATATTTTAAAGGTAAAGAAGGCATATTTGTTGGCCTCCAAGTCAGCCAATTGATAAAAAAATCGTAGTAATTTACAAAAACCTGCTTACTAATATTTTTAAAATTTACATACATAAAGTGTCCTGCCGTGACACGATGTGTAAGTTTTTTATGCTCGACTTTCGGTCATTTGGCTTTTCTGATAATTGCTTTCTTTTTCCATCTACTAAGTATAATAAAAACCCTCAAATACTAGGCGCATAAATTACTCTAAAGATCTTAGCTTCCTCGTATATGTTTTTTTTTGCATCTTTGATGCACAATTTAAAGCAATAAAGGCTTGAAAATGGGTTTTATAATACCTCCACCCCAACCCTAATCACTATTTAAAACCATAATATTTCTTCTTAATTTTAAAGACTGACTTAAATCCCATTCACCGTCTGAAATTATGTAGATATCATGATGTAGGGATATGCTGATGATTTTGTTACATTTTAAACCATGCTGCTGGTTTTGCTTGATTATTCTGTGCCAAAATTAGGATTAGACAGATCAATACTAATACTTTAAGATAATGTGCCAGAAGAAGTGATTGCATGATTACAAAGCCTTGAGGTGGGAAATGATTTTTTCTACGTTAATAAGCATAGGAATAAATAGCGAGAAACGTGAGTCAAATAATTATGATGAGCATTATGATTATAGCACCTAAAAAGCTTCGTATCGCGGTGATGATGAGTGTGTTTACAGTGTAACAATAGTTTGCTAGATGTTGGGAAAACCGATAATAAAAGCTGAATAACAACTTTTTTTTTTTTTTTTGCTAAGTGTACCAATTTTGAATCAAATTATTTTTATTTGCTATTGATAAAAATTTTTCTTACACAACAATAAATTCTATGCCAAAAGGCATCCTGCCATCTTCACATTTTTAGACATAGACGTGGACGCACATTCGGACATGCATGTATGTATACTTCTATCAAGCATTTATATATAAAGTTATAAGAAATAAGAAACGAGATCTACCCTTAGTCATTCACTTAATACATTTAATCATTCCACAAAAGACAAGAATACAAAAATTTTTCACAACGCAAAAAATAAACACTCAAGGAAATATAAAATTATGCTGAAGTCAGACAAATTTTACCCACTTTTCTTTTTGAAGGGGATGAAATTGGCTACATGAAATTTAGTTACAAACATGACGATGTTAAATTCCAAAGAGGAAAAATAAAGTTATGACTATTTCATTACATTAAATGGTCGAATTAGGAAAGATTTATATGTAATGTCTTTCAAAGCCTAAACTGACAAGTGTTTAAAACATGATTTCATTTTATAAACTGAAAAAAAGTTTCTTGAAAACTTGTTTGTTAATAAATTTCATAATGATGATATCTAAAAAATAACTATGTATCTAATTCTCATGTATCAATGGTTTATTAGTGAGGAAACATTGTTGCAGCAACATGTTGAAATTGGGAATATGCGCTTTAACAAATCTTACTCTCTTTTAAACATATGCCAATTCATGTGCGTCAATACTTCAAACTTAATTGTTTTGTGAGGGTGTGTGTTCAATTTGTGTTGTAGTTGTTGTTGTTCGTATATGCCATAGTACTTATTTCATGTTCTTTATTTACTAACTGGGGTAATAAAAAGCATTAAAGGACACATTAAGCTTAAGGAAAATAAACAACATGTCAATTATAATTTCCGTTTTAATTTTATTAAGACACAAAACAAGAGGAATGATGAATCATTGTTTTGTTTTATTTCTTTTTCGTTTTGTTTCGTAATTAAATAGATTCAATAATGGGGATACAGCTTAGGGAAATTGAATGAAATGAGTTTAAGAAAAGAAAAGTAATTTTAATTAAAGTATATTAATGGGAATTCGGAATTGGTCGTAAAAAATACAAAGAGTTCTACGTTTCAAATTCGATAGCACCAGAGTTTTAGTAAAACTAACTTTTTGAGATATTTAAATATGAAAATTTTAAAACATACTTTTATTTACGTTTTTCCTCCTTCCAATAAAATTCTTCCAAAACAATAGTAAGCAAAACAATATCTAAACGTAGTCGCGTAATATTGCTGCAAAAAGTTATGAAACGTGAAAACAGAAAGAACATAATTTTTATTTTTTGAAATTTTTTTAATTAATAACTTAAGCCAATAAATATTTTTTTTTTATATAAATAATTGGAAAAAAGACGTTCCTTTTTGGTTCGAATTTTTATCAACCATTTCTTAGAAAGCAAACCTTCCAGGAGACTTAATTCTTCTTTCAAAAAAAGAAGATTATGACGTTATATTATTTTCAAACAGACGTAGTCGTGTGAGAGGAAAAAGGGTTAAATAGCGAAAATGAAAAATTTGTTTAATTTGAAAATTAATAAAATTAGTTAAATTTGTTTGTTTTCAAGAAACTAAAAACATTTTTAACAAAATAAAAACACACGTTCAATGACTGAGTGACTGAATATTATCTGGGAGTCTGAAACTGGAAAAGATCGATGTGCCTCGTACTTGCAAAAGCATGTAAGAACTTATAATTTTTTATGTTTTTTGGATTCCGTACCGAATGGGTAAAAACATAATACCGTTGTATTCGCTACAATGCCTGTCAGTCTGTTCATCTGTTACAGGTAGACTGAAATTTTCACAGAAGGTGTATTACTATAACTGCTATAACAACAAATACTTCAAATAAAAGGGTGTTCTGAAATTGATGTGACACATTGGACACATTGTTATTTTTTGTATTGTGATAGACAGACACGTCAAACTTGCACAAGGTCAGTAAAACAATCTGCGCGACAGCAACTAAACAAATTAAAATTTAAACTAAATGGTCTTCCAATAGAGGCGTTATTTTAAGACATTTAGAAATCACACATAGTGTGTTCAAATTTGTCCGCTATAAAAATAAGTGTAAACAACAAATTTAAAATGGAGCTTTCTTATAGTCCACGATTTTGACAAACATGACCTTATCTTTTAAGCCGTTATAGACAGGCAGAGCTATAATGATAAGCATTGCAAAACAAGCATTGAAAATTAAAGGGTGATGGTGTCACTTAAGGCATAGAAGGCGAACTTCGAAGCCTTGTTCCTCATTGACTTAGAAGTTGAACGACTTACGCCTGCCATAAAACGGAGAAGAGAACTGCATTTAAGTTCTCATTAACTTTATTTTACAGATGGGATTAATTTGCTAAGAGAAAAATACAAAGGCAGTCATAAGTATTTAATTAAAGGGAAAAAAAGTAGCGAAATGTTAACGAATACAATGGAAAATGTAAACACTGTCAAACAGGGATAAATTTAATACGGTTAAGTCAACCACAAAAATATTAAACATACGATATTTTTTTTTATAAAAAAATAGTTTAGATTATTATTTAAGAGACTACTCTCACTAAATAGGCAACTAATAAATAAGCACCATGTTATATCCAATTGAATAGTTTGAATAAAAATTAGAATAAGATAGTCTCTCATACCATAAAGTTTTTCTGTTCAAAAAAGGGTTGCAATCCATTAACTAATTAATCATTAATTTTATAACATAAACAACAAACAGCTTAGTAAGTGCTACCAAGTTTTCTGATCTTTTATCATAAAAATTAACAAGCTGCAGCATAACAAACGAAAGTTGAAAAAAAAAGATTTAGAAAGATTAGAGGCCGGCACGGTGCTTTTCCCGCTACTTTGAAGGACATAGACCGGACTTGCTGATTTTCAATAGCAAAATTTTCGAAATTATGTGTGATCGATTGGCGTATTTAAATTTTCTCTAGTTCAGCAAGTACTTTGGCAAAGTTGATTTGAACACATTCTCTACTGCCTCATATATTTATTTTTTTTATTGGAGTTACTTTATTGATCCAAAAGACATGAAAAAATTAGAGGTAGGCGTGGTGTTTTGCCTGCTGCCTCGAAAGAAATAGACGGATCATGGTGATTTCCAATAGCACCTCTTTCGACACTATATCTGATCGATTGACATATTTCAACATTAACACGGACGGACCGACGAACATCGATTAATCGACTTCGCTACGCATAAGAACTCAGAATATATATACTTCATGGGGTCCAAATGGATCTTGTGAAAATTACAAACGGAATGACAAACTTAGATTATCCTTTCTCCCCTTTTTGTGGTGAAGGGTATAAACATTTTAACTCAATTGAAAACTTGCCACTTTAATATACAACAAACATAACTTGGAAATATTTTGAAATGCACACACATTTAAACAGATTATATTCTAAGAAAACAGAAAAAATAATAAAACCCTTTTTAAATTAATCACCAACTTAATCCCATAAGTGCCAGGGTAGTTTGTAGGAAAAGAAAATAATGCGAGAGTTCTTTGTAAAAGTGTCGAAATTTTATTAGCCGTTATTTAAAGTAATAATTGACCAAAGCAACCCCTTGAGATACATAACCAGACATACATACACACACACAGATCCTATTATATAAACCCCAAAAACAGTTATAAAGTTGAGTCTGTAAAAAAATACATGATAAATATTTAATAAAATTACACGATTAAACACGATTTAATTTTACTTAAACGGAAAAACAAATACAGACGAATTCCCAAAGTCATAAATACCTTCGCTTACTTGTAAGAACAAACTCGTACATTTAAAGCAGAAACTCGCACATTTAAAACATGACTGTTTTTACTTTTGATACAAAGCGTAATTTTGAACCTTTTTTCAGAGGCTGGAATTTATATTTTACTAGCAAGTGGCCACAGTTTCGTCTTAAAATTTCAATTTATAAATATTAATTTCTAAGTTCTAAAGACAGTAGTGACAACTGTTTTAGTACCATTTTACCAGAATAATTGGGTGCTTTAACATTTGTACCTCTAGTTTCTATACGAAATGACATATTTTTACGAAAACAAGGAACAAAGGTTCTAAGGGACCTTCTCGCGAAGTTTTATTAACACAGACAAACAGACGAAAATTCCGAAATAGGGGTTTCATTACATGTACAAAGTTCTAATTAAAAAATATTAGATGTTGTTAAATAATAATAAATAATAAAAATTAACTAGAAAGAACTGAAATCTGAATTCAATTATCCAAAATCTCTTTTCGCTAACTTAGGGTATTCAAGCTCAAAACTTAAGAAAAAAATACTTTTTTACCAATTTTCAATAAACCTTGCAAAAAAAAATCAGTAATATGCAGAACTTTATGCTTCCTAGTATGTTTCAGCGCAGCATGCAACATGTAGCGCAGCATAGCTGGGCTGGAAAATAATACATTAAGTGAAATCGCAGAAAATGTTGAAATATGTCTGCTTCTAAACCACAATTTTCAGTTTTCTGATTTAATTAACAGAAAATAACAAATTTACAGAATTAGAAAATTTGACAATTTTATTTTTATAAGCCACTGACAAATTAAATAAGTTCTCTTTCTGGTTCTGATTACCAACTTTTTTGTTACACACTACTCAATTTAAGTGATACGAAATGAAATGATGTCTGTAGCAAACATTGTTACATTGACTTTTTTTACAAAAAAAAATAATGCAAATTTAGCTTGATCTTTGGAACATATTTAACTAAAAAACTCTTTATAAGCTGCATTTTAAACTTTCCTAAGCAAGTATGTGCAAACACAGGCTAAAACTTAGATTTAGTGAACAAAAAAATCATTTCAATTCAATACCAAAAGCAGAACAACAACAACGCCGTTTCAGTACAAAATTAGCGCAAATATGTTAGTAGAAAATTGTGTATGTATTAGTTTCGCTCACTCATTTCTTGCTGGGTAGATAGTTTCGTTACAAATTTTTTTTACTAATTATTTAATTTTAATTTTTTTTCCATTTAAATTCACAATTCATTTATTTGTTATTGGGTTAAACGCAACGAATATAATTTAAATGGAAGAGGGCGAAGAATTTTTTTTAAGATTAAGATTAAAACAAATACATTCTCGTGTTTATGGAAAACTTTTTGCATCTTTTCTCGAACTTCTTATTATATAAAACAAATTTACTATCAAATCATACTCAATTTGCGAATAAAGTAATGTTCTATTAAATTTTGTAACGCAGTATATATTTATACATCACAAAACTTTTTCTGATTTTATTATATGCAATCAATAAAAAATATTAATGAAAATTGACATTTTTTAT
Source organism: Gymnosoma rotundatum (assembly GCA_916610165.2). NCBI lineage: Eukaryota > Metazoa > Arthropoda > Insecta > Diptera > Tachinidae > Gymnosoma > Gymnosoma rotundatum. Next base: position 83,583,106 of record OU744336.1, read on the forward strand.
AACAAGCAAAAGCTTAAAAAATACGTTCTTTATAAGAAATTACAAAAAACAAAAAAACATCTAAAACATAAATGTTTTCAAAGGATATGGGCATTAAAGTAAAATAAAGGGGGCTTCTAAAATATGCATAAAAAGATATTTTTTAACAATACAAAATTTACGTGTATATAAGTCAAATTTAAAAAGGCTTGATATTTTTTAAATTTCTTTAGTATTTGGGAGAAACTTTTAAATAATAACGTTAAAGCTTAAGTTACGAAAGAAACGAGAGCTACTACAAATAATACTGCAACAGTTTTATACATATTAGTGTCAATGGACTTTTTAGTACCTGATAGGCGTTTACTGTAAAAACTGAATGAATATTTCAACTTATCAAGAATCATAAACAAAAGTCGAACTTTTATTATCACAATCAATTCAGTTACGCAGTTACTAATATTAAAATTGCTTCGAGTCTGCAGTAAAGCAGGTTGAGAAATAATATCCCGAGTGAGTTGTCACAGAGGGCTAGAATCACAAGTGGACGGTAAAAAACAACTAAAAAATTGTTTGCGTTTTTAAAAGACCTAGATGATAACGTTCCTCGTATTTCTTATTATATTTGTTATCTCAAGTAATCTATCTACTTCAAAGTTTTGAAAATTTAATTAATTTCTCTAAGATATTTTATTTCGATTTATATTATTCAAGGATCCTTAAAATGCAAAATACCTAAAAGTACTTTATTTATAGCTATAATTAATCTTTTTTATTTTGGTTTATATTATTGAAGGAAACCGCATTTACAAATTGTTTAATGTTATTAAAACAGAACAACTGAATTTTAAAAGTCTACTTAAAACCCATGTCTTTCCAAACAGCTAAAATATACACGGACCTTTTGAATGGTTAAATATTTCAGGTGAATTCAAATTGAAAATAAAAGTAAAATCGAAAATTACTTAATAACATAATGGCAAACCTTTATCTATAGGTTAAATACTTCAAGTTTTGTGTGTCTATGTATGTGAAAGTAACCATGTTTGAATAACTTTACATTTGGGTTTGTATTTCAAATTACAAAAATATTAAATTGCCCACAATACCCATTCAAATGAATATACAACTACTTCCATAAAAAAATAAAGAGTAAATATGTCCTAAATCTAAAAATTTAACCAAAACGTTTTGGAATATTTAATTAATATTTTCATATTCATTACTTTTTCACAGTTACATAAATTTTTTTTTTTTAGCGTTCTACATACATTATGACATGCAATCGTACAGAAAAAGTCTTATACTTCAAGCTAAAAAGGTCTACTTAAGACTTTCTAACTTGTATAAAAAAATAAAAACTTCAGAAATCAGTAAAATTTGTTTAAAAACGGAGAAATAAACAGGAATACTTTTTGCAACATTCAAAAATCTGTACAGAAATAAATTTTATGATAGAAATTTCATCTAAGTATTAATTAATTTGTTAATAACTGCTTTTACTTTGATGCCAACTAAATAGAAAATTAAAGAATTTATAATTAATTCTAATATTTTTAATTACATATTTTAATATTTTTGCTTTTCGATATTCTTCTTCTTATTGCAGTAATAACGCTAAATGAAAAACAAATATGTTGTGCTATGTTGGACAAAAACTTTTAATAAATAATGCCAGAAATTGAATGTGACATTCTGGCGGCCTCAGCAATAACAGAAATGGTTAGTGGAGCAACACATGTACCAATTTTTGAAACAACAGCAGCACAAAAACTGTATAATTCCCATATACTAAATCAGCAGACAACGACACAGCAACAACAATACTACCAACAACATATGCATTATAATTACGCTGAAATCGATAGTCATAAGTTGCAAGAATATTATCAGCAACAACAAAATAAAATGGCAACGAGTTCTTATGTTTATCGTAGTCCTTTAACGATACCACCCGCAGCTGTGCACACAAGTGCAATGTATGATAATATCAACAGTAATATCAACAATAATAACAATAATTGCAACACAATTAGCAACAACAACATTGGCAGTCCTAGCAACAACAATAACAATATATTAGGAACCTATAATAACAATTATAATCACACAATGAATTTAGCAACAACTACATCTGCACTACTTAATCACTATATGGCAACAACAGCAGCAGCAACAACAGCAACAAGTGGTTGCAATGATACAAGAACTGCACCAACAACACCTAGTCCTAATCAATACCCCTCGAAAGAAAAATTCCAGGAAACTCAACTGCATCAACAAACAATCATGCAAACCACGGCCACAACATTTTTAAAAAAATCATTAGAGGCTCCAATTAAACAAAATAATTACACCAATGGTTATACCAACAGTTTAGAAAAATCCATTGGCAACCATATGCTAAGCCCACCTCCTCCACCTGCAGCAATTCTAGCCAAAAATCCTCAGCAAAGGCAATTGCATGCACCCAATATCTCTACTGAATCCAATTTAATGTCTACAAATATGGTCACACCACCAACATGGCATCCTCATGTTTACGCCCGCCCACCAAATAGACCCACACCCCATACTATAGCCGATATTTTAGGTCTACGTGATATTAATAACTCGTCTCTTACCGCCACACTACTCAACTCTTCTCTTACCCACGATACTCAAGACGAATCATCAAATTCGTCAGTCACTAATCTGCCACCTGCACCTGCTAAATCACCAAAAAGTATTTTACGCAACTTTCAACAACAATATTCCCAGCAAATCAATCAATACGATCAGTCTCAAATGCGTAGTGCGTCCGTAAGTGAGACCAGCGATGATGATCAGGTGGCGACAATTACGGCATTAAGTTCAGAGCCTCAGCCAACGCCCGTATTAGATCAGCCATTAAATTTGTGTGTCGCCAAGAAATCAAGAGACTCACTATCACCTACCCCCGCAATTAAACAAAACCAAATTCTCGGCATAGCAATGGATAGAGACAAGCCATCGTCGCTGTTGGGCAAACACTCAAAGAAAGGTGAGTGATAAGAAATTTTATTTAGAGTTATAAACAATCTACACTAAGCTACAACAAAAGGAGTAGTAAATGAAAATTTCACTAGAATTGTAACTTGAACTAATCCCTAAATTTAAAAAAGATTTTAATTAATATTAGTAGGTGGCATGTCTTAACGTCTAAGGAGGTTATGTGAGAAAGTGATAAAGTTTTCATGAAAATCTTTAGTAAGCAAAGCCGGCCTTAATTATACCATAGAGGAAAAATCCTAGCGCCTGGCCGAAGGCCACCTATGCAGGAAATCTTTGGTAAGCGAAGCCGTTGTTGTGTTAAGTTCGGATGACACAATGTCCATGGCCATTATGACATTTTTCAAAGCGACATAATATCCATGGACACTTTTAAGTGCTACATAAAGTCAATAGACATTATGCCCGTGGACACTATGTCATGCCATCTATCAGTATAATTTAACGAGTAACAAGGCTAAACTTAACACTTAATAAAATAAAGCTTCATTTTGAATAAAACTGCGGGAAAATGGTATCAATCGTTCTTGTTCCATTGCTTGTCAGATTAGAAGCACTCAGCTGGCTTAAATGTAGTAAAAATATTCAATCAAAGAGGAAAATCTCACAATTTGGTTATATGATTTGCCGCATACTATCTAAACATCCTTATTTCAAATCTTACAGCAAGAACCTGTGATTTTCAAAATAAGGCACGGTATGTAAAAGCTGCAAATAATTCTTCATACGCATCACCATGTTGAAGTAATAGATTTCTCATAAAGTGCTAGAAACCGAACAGCTCCATATCACTTAAGAATTATTTACGTGACAAGTTTTGAGGTTAGTCTCCCTGAAAAAAATTACCTGATAACTAAACGAGAACCAATAAAGAAAAGCAAGCTAGAAATAAACTTTAAGGCCAGTATTAAATTAATCGGGTTGATTTCGTTTTACAAATTACCAAGATTTTTTATTGAAAATATAAGCAAAATTTTAAATGTTCAATTCCTTTACATGTCGCTCAATTTTAGTTTAACGTATACCCGAAAAGGAATTAGTAGTCCTATGTTTAATTTATAGCAAGTTATAATAATGGGCTGCATATGGGCTAAAGAAAATTAAATTTAAAATAAAGAACAACTTTACTAAAATCTAATTCTAACTGAAGTAAACTTAAACTAGGACTTATAAGAATACAACCTAATCAAAACTGAACTGAAACTGAGCTTAAAATTTACTAAATTTGAACTTAGACTACATTTAAAGTAAACAAAACTATTCTAAAGTAGAGCTGTACCAAAACTGAAATAGAACTAAGCTAGCTATATTCAATAATTGCCGTCAATATTGCCAGAATTGAAAAATTTTTTAATTTAAAAAGCCCTTAAATAGAAGTGTAGGGGATACCGATATCCATATTTTATCAATTCCATTTCTAATATACCCTTTTTTAATTTTCTTTTGTATTGCATTTTTAATTAATTATATTTTTTATATATCTATTGAATATATACGAAAGTGTTAGTCTGACTCACGTACCATATATAAGTGACACTTTAATATCTAACTTTATTTTTATAACCTGCTGCAGGAATAACTTAAACGTACTTTTGGTAAAACTTAAATTAGGCCTTGTGAAAATTACATTAGGGACACCTTAAATTAAAATAATTTTTATTCGTTTTTACCCTGCATAAATTTCTAGTCTCGTCCAATCAATGTTTAAAAAATAGGGCTACACATGTGAAAATCACGTTACTTTCGTGATACCCTTAATTTCGTTTTATTTTTTGTACTTATACTATTTTATCATTTCAAGCGGCTGCCTATAACGATCTAAATTCGTCAAATCCATGATTTTTACGAAACACCCTTCATTTTAATATTTTTTTTTTAGAATTTATTTTTAAAGCGGCCATAGTGACTGCCTACTACGGTTGAAAAACAAAAGCCTTATAAGCCATGATCATGTTAATTCATGTAAAGTTTAATTTTTTTACTTTCTTCTATAGTACATATAAGTTTACAGACATTGTTTGCAAACTCGACATGTCTGCCTATAAGATTTTAAGCAATAACAATATTTTTACGAATATCAAGTCACTGCAGACGACCCTTTAAGTTTTAGTATTTGTTGTTATGGCGGTTAGTCTATCTGTTAGAGTTCCAAAGACAGACGGACAAACGGACAGACATTGTGTCGAAAATAATAGGGTAACGTTTTTACACGTTGTAAAATTGGTCAATTATCTGTATAAAAAACATTTTTCGTTATAATAACTATTCTAAAACTCTATTTGCAACTTTAGTTTGGGAGAATTTTTCCATTGTGGCTTCTTTTAATTTGTCTACGATCGAACTAAGCAATTCTGGTGGCGAACTAACATCACATCTACCAGAAATAATTACACCCTATCGTCGTCCTATTGGAACCACATTCGTCTATGTCTCTTCATTTTGTGCCAAAATAAAGTAAGCTAAATTTGTAGAGCTCGCCGTTGGTGTCTTGCTAACATCGTTTTTGAAAAAGTTTGCATCGGAGAAGCAAGAGTTTTTGCAGGCATTGCCACCTAATGATATGAGCTATAGTTTGGCGTCTTAGCATATGCCGATGCTTCGTTTTTTAACACATCTACTTAATAAAAAATGCACCTTATTGTAAAAAATCTTTTTATTTAGCACAAAGTTTTATCTTTTGCCAGTGCTTCTCAAGAATGCAATTTCCTGCATAAATCTGGTGTAAACAGAACATAGAGATCAGCGACCATCGTTATATTTATCGACATTTTCTGTTGTTTGCTGTAACGATTAAGTGATTCACTATAATAGACATCTATGTTTTTCTTTTTACACAAACTGAAATTACGTGGCATCCCCGTCAACAAATAATAGAAAAATATAAAAGAAAAGAGTGAAAACATGTTAATTTAAGTAAAATGAAAATAAAACTAAGCACAAAAGTAATTAGAAGTAAATAAAAGCTAAACAAAAATTAAATTACTTTTTTCATTAAAATAGAATTAATTTCCAGTTTTTAACCTGAGATCTTCGTTTTAAAAATAAAATTGCTGCAATGTTTTTTTTACTAATCTGCAACCTATTTTTAAATGTCTATTTGATTTGAGATATTTGTCATTTAAATAAACAAGTTTAAAAACAGAAGAATAAAACGAAGATTTTAAGTGATTAAACTACAAAGAATATTTAGATAAATTCGAAATAAAAAATAAAAAAGATTATGTTTAAATTATTTAATGTTTATGTGTCAACAAGATCAAAGTTTTAATTTTTTTCTATCTAAACAAAAAACAGCACACGGGAATTATTTTCAAAAAGAAAAAAAATCTCCATATAAATAAAAAACACGACATTAAAATAAATTTGAATATGAGTTCATCATATTTATTATGTTTAAAAGACTAATCGTTATTCGTTATAAGAAACTGAAATTTTTAAGAATATTTCCTCATTCACTGCAGTTGGGTAATGTGTCTTTTTGCTTATAACGTTTAGACATCGGTATTAAAATTATATATAGAAAAAAATTTTAAAAATAAATAAGACGTGTGTCGTACATGGGTGGAGGTATTATATGTGTGTCATAACTTAAACGAATGATTTAATTTACAATATTGAATAATGAAGATAACAAATAATATGGTGCCCGACTTGTAAAAATTCTTTTATAATTTGTATTTCCAGCTTCTGCGTTAAGAACATTTACAAGAATAAAACATTAAGAAAACCTTTTATGCAGCAATCTTCCGTCTGCGGGTTGATTTAAATATTTTTATTTTTTTACTGACTCTGTAAATTGAAGAATCTTATAACTCGCAAAATGTTGGATTATTATTTACAACAGTTAAAGATCATTTTGCATGGTTTTGTTAAAATTGTTATAGTATTTATAAAAAATACTTCGTTCCAAAGAACCATGAAACCAAATTTAAAAAAATATATATCTTAAAACAGCAGCACGTTAAATCGTTTTTTTTTTTTTTTTTTTTTTTTTGTAAATACATTCTTTTACAGGTCTGACCTTTAAATTTATTAATAACTACAATTTCTGAAAATATATTCTTTTCATTCAAGCAAGAAATTTCCACTCTAAAGTAGATATTTTATAATTTACTGTTGTGGCCTTTTGCGTTGTGTTTATTATATTTCACATTAAAATTAATTTAATTGTTTTCATATTAAAATGTCAGTTTCAGATTTAATTTTGAAGAATTTATTTTAAGGCTGTTTAAAAATATCTTCCTTTTTTTTTTTTTTTTGCTTTGGCACAAAAGTTTTTGTTTGTATCATTTGATTTTATTTATTTTATTTAGTTTTTTTTCGAAATAATAAAATCATATCGCATTTTTTTCTTGTTTTACTTTCTCTTTTTTGCTTAACTTGTTAATTTTGGAATAAACATTGATTATGGCCGAAATCATCAAACATGCACCAACGCTTCTAAAGAAACTTACACATCCTAATCCGTAAATCAACAAAAATTGATCGGGCATATCGATTAATATCACTGCCCTTTTGTCTTCACTGATAATCGGTTAACAACAAACAATCAATACTATTCACCGTCGTTTAACTGCTACCTTGCGAAGTACCTTGTTTTTCACGAGTCCAAGTTTATTAAAAGATTTACAACTAAGGTCTACCGTCGGAGCTGGTATGCTTCAGTCTAAAGGTATCTAGCGCTAAATATTAACACTAAACCCGATTACATCGTTGACAAATGATATGTGATGTTGACAGAAAACCAGTTACGTTATTCATCTTAGAGTACTTTGATTACATCTTTGTTACTATCCTGACATTGAAACAGCAATCGTCCATGCCACTTCACAGAACTGTAGTGCTACTCAATTCCTATTTTTAACGGTAATCTGTTGATTATAAATTGCCTTAACAACAGAATTGTCGGTTTTGCTATTTAGTAACACTTAGCGACTATAGTTTTTGAGTTGTTTAATCTTTCGATAAAACACACAACGTAAAACATGCGTTTATGTACATTCGTGCATACACATTAGCATAAACACAGAACAAACATGTTCGAACACAGTTTGTTTTTATCTTATCAAAATAAAACAAACTTGTGTAACTAAGTGGATATACGGGCATTTCAAATTTATTTTAAAAATAAGTTTCTTGTTAATGCAGGGAACACGATTGGGACGAACGACGAATTTTTCGTTCGGTGCATATGAAAATTAACACAACACCGCCGTCGACGAAATTCATCGTGCCTGACGAACTTTCAGATAGATTTGTTTCTATTTCTTACGCCGACGAACGACGAACAAACTATTACAGGGTTGTCGACAAACTAGTACAGGGTTGTCGTTTCTCTGTATTTTTTAAATATATTAGTAAATAAAGTTTTTTTTGTCTTAATTATTGTTTATTTCTTAATATACATCATTAAGTTAAACATCCACAATTATTTTCCTTAAAAATTGCCTTCTAATGGCTTTTCTCAATGTTTAATTTTTTGTATAACTATTTCATTTTTTTATTTTATTCTATGGTAAGACCAACAACTGTCATATGCAAAACAAAACAAATTTAAATATGGGCACAAGTGAACACGATGTTTATTTTAATAATATTTACAAAGCTCAAAATTGTTTGCCTCTTTTTCTTTAATTGTTTACTTTTTTTGTCATAGGCAGCAAACAATTTTGTTGATCATAACAGCTGTAACTTTTTCGTTCTAATTGTGCGCCACACTGCGAATTTACGCAATGAACTTTTACAGATGAATTCGTCGTGCTATACAAAATTCGTCGTTCGCCCTAATTGTGTTCCCTGCATAAAACAAATATTTCAAATTATAAACATTTATGATATTTTTCATAAACGAGTTTTCTACGATTTTTTTATTTTTCACGTTCATAAACGACCATCAAGAAATTTTCTTACTATGATCATACATAAATTCAGCATTCATATATGATAAGGGATAAACAACATCATTCTTATTAATGCTGCTTTTCATAAACGAATGCGAAGAAATTTTCAGCGTTGAAAATTTCTCATTTATGAGTATTCAAAGATGGTATTAATAAAGTTTCTCATAAATGAGTTTCTTTTTCTTTTCCATGGTCATTAACATTAACATGAATAATGTATGTATAATCTATCTATTAGGTGAAAAATAAAGAAAATGTGTATTATAAAAACAATATTATAACTGTACTAAGTAAAATCTGTAATAAATTAACAATAAAGCATACAGAAGGTCTGCCATAGTTTGATGTCAAACGCCAATTCAAGCATCCGTCATCCTGAGGTGCTGAAGAAGGCTTTATTCAATAACAAAATTCCCATGAAGCCAATATTTATTTGTAACCTCGAAAACTTCTTTGCCAAAAACCATACAAACATTTTGTTGTTTTTCACTACACTAAGCATCAAATAGTTCCCTCTTAGACATTTTAAAATGTAAACCAAATAGAAAGCATTTAGGCAAAAACTGGCAGCTAATTTTGAAAACATTGACAAGCTACCATCATGCAGATTACAAAAACACAAATAATGGAATTAAAGTTTTATAAATTCTCATTTAAAACTGTAATTGAATTTTGATATTGTACAAAATGTTTTATATAAGACACACACGTACAAAACTGATTTTTTTTCTAAACAAAACATTTAATTTGCAATAAAAAATTGTTCCTACATTAGTTAAATTAATTTCAGCAAAAAGAATATTTTGAAAATTTGTTTCTTACTATTTCCACGCCAACTTTCATAGCGGTAGCCAATATCAACTGAAAAACAAAACAACAATTACTTGTGTTTAAACCAAGAAAGCAAACCTGAAACAGAAGTAAAATAAATAAAAAATCTACGGTTATGTCATGTGGGCACTTGTCCACTTATTATCAAACAAAATATTTAGTTTCGAAATAATAAAAAAAATTACTTTCTTCTGGCTTGGCGGAGAACTTGGACAACTGTGCGCCGCACTGTGGTCAATATTTTGAGATAGCGGCCAAAACTCCTTTTGGTTTTTGTTCTCCGATTTTAAAGTTATTAGACTCACATGAAAGTAGACAGTAGTAAACCTAAGGAGCCAAAAAATTAGAACTCTATTTCAACTTTTTCACTGAGAACAGGGTGGTCCAAAATGGGCTTTTTCAGAATTTAGTAAATTTATGATATTTTTAGTTAATTTTTAAAGTTTAAATGATCATAACTTTTTTGTTTTTCAATATTTTTGGATAAAATTTTATATTGTAACTTAACTTATTTCCTATTACTGCAAAAAAATTGAAGCTCTACTGTTTTCAGAACAATTTAAATATTTTTTTTAAAAGGTAAAATTTCTCGGAAATTTTCTACTTCATAGAGCAAAACTCCTGTGAGTCAAGCTGAGTCAAAACACAAATTTACTATTTTATAGTCCTAACTCTCCCCTACATTCCTATATATACATGTACATACATCGGGACTGCACTTTTTGAGCTACAGCAATTTTTCTGGCCCAAGGTAAGATATTTGGTACAAATGCACGTCATATTTTTTGAGAATTTATTTGTATGTGAAAGTGGCTATTATGCATATATTTTGATGAAATTTTGTGCAAGAGTTCTTATTGACCCAAAAAATAATTCTGTTGAAATTAAGAGAAGTTGGCCTATATTTGGACCTAGTTCACATAGAAGGGTGTATCAAAATTTTGACAAAAATGACAATAGAACTCTCAAATTATGTGGTGTCTGGCAATTTATTTGGAAAAGGTAAAAAATTATTTTATTGCCATCTAATATTACATAACTTAAATACCTGAAAATTGCAAATAAATTTAGAACCAATGGAAATAACTGGTAAAACCAAGTACCTGTTATATTATTACCAGTACCTGTTAACTCTCAAATTATGTGGTATCTAGCAATTCAGCAATGTAGCAAAAAGATAGATGCAAAAAAATTTGGTCAGTATGCTAATGAGACAGCAACCCTTTATAACCAAAAATATTTTGTTCCATGGGGAACAAATAATTCAGCACAGAATGCTTCCACTTGGAGATCTCTCAGAAGAAGCACAAGAAAAAAGGAACAAAGACTACAGATTCTTTCGCGTGCACAATACAAGAAAAATTTCCAGATATTGTACTAATGAAGATCTTATTAATATTTTGTTGTGCACATCAGACCCATATATGTCCAGTATTCGACAAAAATGGAAATCAACCTCATTAGAATTAGATGAACAAGCTAAACAACTACTGCAAAATGAAAATCAAAGCTATTTGGAAGAAATTTTTACTAATATTGTTTAATTAATACTAGTTTAAAGATTATAATTTGTTTCTAATTTTAGTATAAATTTTTATTAATACATTTAAATAAAATATATGTGCACTTTAAATCAATAGTAAAAGTTTAATTAAAATTTTATCGATGTTGTGTTCTGTATATAATATATCCAAATGGGAATTTCAGTGTTATTTTTCAGTTTAATCCTCATAAGAATTAGCTTTCTCCCAAAAAAACCAACCTTTGGCCCCTGTGAATGTTGAGACTAAATAAATGTCAGTGGCCAAATGTTGGCATTTTCTGAAATTAAGTTTAGGAATAATAAATAAGTATTGGTTGTAAAATACGATTGAAGAAAATAAGAAATTATAAAAAAATACGTATTTAAAATGTCAAAATATTCAAACATGGAAACTCAACAAAAAATTAAAATGCATTTTTAACTCCACATTACTTACGTTCCTATCAGTCGATTTTTACGTTTGAACACGCAAATTGAAGCTTGAAGTCCCTCCTATTGAACAAAACAAATTGTTTAAAAAAATACCAATCCGGTCAAAAGTTATAGAGTTTTGACCGCTATCTCGCGAAATTGACCACTGTGCGCCGGCAGTATAACATAAAGAATATGCGTACATGTATATACACATGCGAACGCTCAATGAAAAAATTTTTTACGATTTTTTCATATTAATATTGTAAATTCTCATAAATGAACAGTTGCGTGCAAAAAAAATGTTCTCATTTTTCCTTTTTGAATAGAAAGAAAAAAAATTGCATCGTCACACTCATAAATAAAAAAAAAACAAAATATTTTCTAGCGTCTCACACATTTAAGAAAAGAAGCAACAAAAACTAAAACGTTTTACTGCATTTTAATGTGTGAGAGAGCATTTCGGTACTCTGATTTCACATAAACATACGTATTGAACGTATTTAAGAAGAGGTAATCGGGACTCCATAACCAAAACAATTATTATGCTTTTCTTGTTCAGTGTTGCCAAAACGGTGGTTTTCCCGCTAGAACTGGTGGTTCTTTGTTATCAAAAGCGGGAGTTAAAAAAAACGCTAAGTGATTTTTTCAGTTGGGAAAAGTTTTACTTGACGGATTTTTAGCGTTTTTTTTGGCTATAATAAGTTTTGTTTGACACAAAGTAAACTCAACTGTGCATTTCTAACCTTTTATAAAAATAAATAGATTATCCGTCTCTGGCTTGTTTTTTTTTTAACTCTTAAAACAATCTAAAAGTAAATAACGAAATATACATATTTTAAATGGGTCATTAAAAACTTTTTTAAGTAATAGAAACTGTCATTTCAGATTACATAAAAATCGGGACATTTTAGAAAAAACTGATAAATTATCAGTAAATAACGTATTTATAACAAAAACAAACAAGCGAAAGCTAGAGTTAATGCGCTTGACCAACCAGTTGCTATCTACACACGTATGCGCATGATTAAGCCATGAACTGTTGCCTTATTTTCAAATATGATAGACGTATCAGCAAGTAACTCCTACGTTATTTGGACTGATACGCATCCTACCTGGAATTTCAAGAAAAATTTAGACACAGGCTTTATCTGGTAAAGTTGGCAGATTAGCTAATAAAGGAGCATATTTTGTGAAGGATACTTTTTCCACTTGGACTATCAGCAAGGAATCTTGTTAAAAACATTAAGGAACAAATTAATCGCACCGGTGCCTCGCAATATTCTATAAAAAATAGTACAAATACAAATACAGTATTAAAAATACAATTATTGGTTTCCGTCGGCATAACAAATACTGCTTCGATTACAAGATTCCGAAACGAACTATTATCGTTATCGTATTATCGGCTAACTTCAGGCCCACACAGGCATAAGCACATTTCATACCTTCTACGAATTCCACGCTATTTAAAAATTTAGCTGTAGTATCAATTTGATAAAAATAAATTTAAATTTATATAAAATACATATAAAATTTAAATTTATTTTCACGCATTTATTACCATTTTGGCTATCTAATTAACCTATTTTTCTTGCATACCTGTCATGATGCTTGGAAAAGAAGAAAGTAGATGTAATTTTCGCCTTCTGCAATTCAAAGCATTCTACGCTTTTATTTTCTCTAAGTTCACAAATACAAATATACCGATTTTTTTAGAGATTCGATGCGTTGGATGCTAAAAAGCGTAAAAGGCAAAGTTTGAACAGTGAGCTTTACGGGCTTGCTTTATAAAAGCATTTAATTATCATGTTTCTAAAAAAATCCCTTTTAAAAGTACTTACTTTTTAAATATTTTTTGCAAGCAAAAAGATGGTAGAAAGTAAATAGAAGAACAGAAACTGTAATTAAGAGTGAAATAAAGCACTTTATTGATTTTGTAACTTTCTGGGTTGTTGTAAAGGCAGTGTTAAAATGTTTTTTTTTTATTATTATTATATTTATGAGTTACTCTTGCACCTCGCTGTTGTAATTTATTAAATTTTTTCTTCAATATACTTTCTTATCTCTAATAACAACAAACGATTGTTTTTGCTGAAAACTGCTGAATGTTTAGAATTATAATCGATTACAATTTAATGTATTATTTATCGTATAATGGTAAAAAAAATTGTAGCATTTCCTCGTTACAGTTTTTTTTATTCTTTTATTTTGGAATTTATTATTACTTTAATATATACAAGGGAATTAAAAGTTTTATTAAAATCAGAACCGCGAATAATTTAATTATTGATAATAATTTGTTTATCGTTTAAATATTAATATTCTTTAATATCACTAAAAATGTATTCCCATTAAGTAACTGTATAAGACAACCCATCAACATAGAGTACAATAATGTGCGTAATTAGCAATACACAGTTGTGCTCAAAACATTCGGTACTTAATGATTTAGTGTTTAATATTTATTATATTTATTATTTTTATCTTCACATTGAATTTGAACAAAAAATCAGCAGCAAACAAGCATCATACTCGATATTGTTGTTGTCAATTGTATTAAAAACACTTTTTATTAAAACTAAATTTATTGCAATTTATTTTGAAACTAACACATTAAAGCTTATTTATAAAAAAATAAATAACACAAACATTTATCTAATCTAATATCTAATATGTATTATAAATCTCTTTGTAAATTTATTTGTTTGTTTGTGCGTGCGTCTATCGCGGCTAAATGATTGAATTGATTTAAATGATATTAGAAACCCAGATGGATATTTGTCCTCATGGTAAAATGGGATATTTATATTTTCAAATAGCCGACTAGGACAAGAGAAAAAGAGGAAGCAGGCATTTTTATGCGTCTGTATCAATTTTAAAACGTCTCGCCAATCGGTTTTATTAAAATGCAAAACATAAATTTTCAGTGGTAGGACGTAGAGGAGAGACAAGGGGAAAAAAGAACATTTACGTCTGTACCGATTACATTAAAATTTTGAACATAGATATTTTTATTTATTAAAAAAAAGAAAAGGACGGGGAATGCACAATGTTGTGAATATTATCCGGTCTTAATAAATTCAGATTTTAAAAATATTTAAAATATAGATATCTTGTTACATATAAGGTCCAAACTGATTTCATGGATTTCTCATGTGTTCGGAGTAGAGCCCCATAACAAAGAAGGCTGTAATATATTAATGTCATTTTTGCACAAAGTGACATGGCTTAAATTTTGAGGCGATTTTTTGACATTGGCATTATATACATTTCAATTCTCAGAAATTTCTTATTTGTGATACACACAAGCAACATCAATAACGAATATCAAGTCAAAACAAAATATGTAATGAAAATCCGATGACATCAAAATTTGCATAGCTGCTCTAAATCTTGCAGTACTTAGTGATGCAACTATATTTTTTTCTAAATTGTATCACAATAACAGATTTACACAGAATAAATGATTTTAAGTTGTGTAGTATTTTTTTCACGTTTGCTTTTATTTATTTTTATTCTTCTCTATTTGCATGTTGATATAAGAGAAGCGGTATTAAAAAATAAAATTAAAACATTATTGCAATTTAATTTAAAGGAAGAAAATAAGATCCTCGAGTAATAGACCAAAAAAGCTAAATATCATAAAAAAAAACTGTACAAATAACAAAAACCCTAACATATGGTAACACTGGGTGTAAGAATGATTTTAGGCAATACGAAGGTTCGGATGACGCAGGCTCTGCCCAATTGCTGACATTTGCCTGACTGCAAAATACAATATTTGACTATTTGAGTAGTTTGTCGTTGCTCTCTTGAGTCGCGAATATTCTGAAAAAATCGACTTATTTCAAAAATATAAATTAAAAACTTTATCAGAAATATAGTATTTTTTAGCACTTGGACCTCTACTATGCACTGGAATTTTTTTATTTGAGAAACTATTTTTATTTTTTTTTTCGCATTATTAGTTTTATATTTTCATGTTAAAAATTTTTTGATTACAATTGGTTTCCATTCTCATACTGTCATACTGTTTTCTCTTTGCATTTTTATTTCGTCAGATCCCCTTAAACAACATCGAGTGTTAATTGCTGCGTTGACCCAAATAGTTTTTGCTGCTTTTTTCATTTAAGGCAAAAAAAAAACAATGTTTTAAATGTCATTTTATAACTCGTATCATGTTGTAAAGACTATACAACTGGGTGAAACACTCATTGAGTTGTTTATTTTAATGGCTTTTTTTACACAATTTTGCTTATAATTTTTATTTTAATTGTAATAAATAAGTGTATGCACGTATGTGTGTGAATCAGTGTGTGACTGTATGTAATTCATTAATTGCTTTATTGTTTGTTTTATTTAATTTTTATTAATATTTAATTTAATTATTAATCCATGAATCATGTTTATTTTACGAAATGAAAAAATTAATGTAATTTTAATTAATGTTATTTTTTAATATGATTCTTATAAAAACTTACAGCAATGAGGCTTAATTAAATCTGTACACTATTAATACATTAAGTGTAATTAAGAGACAAATAGTAATTATTATTTGATTAAATGCAGGTTTGAAGCTTTAATTTTTTTTTTACTTTTTTTATTTTAAATTTGCGTAAAAACCCCAATTGATCAGTGAAGTATTTAGGTGCTAAAATATAAAGAAAAACATAATTTTATGTAAGTATCAAATTATTTAAAGTCGACCGTAAATATCAAATCTTACAAGTCCATTACAATATAAATACTTCAGGCCATAGAAAAAAACAATAATGTGTTTTTTAGAATTTTGTCAATCTTCACAAAATGATCGTACCTTGGGAACCCATGTCATATCATCACTTTTTAAAACGATGCTCTTTTTCAATTTAATTTAAGCTTCTACACATTTTTTGCGTTGCGCATTAATGTTATTAGATAATGAGTCACCAATATTAATGACGCACAGTGGCGTGAAATACAAAAAATGGAATAAAAGTCTTGAACTTCTAAACTAGTTACCCGATTTTCGTAAAACACACTCTGCGATTTATAAAGGAGGTCATAAACCTTTCGCCTATTGCATTTGGATACACCCTGTTTCAGAACAGGGTAGTACTACAGCTCGTCAAAGTAGGTTACCTCGAATTTGAAAAATGTTTCTTATAAATTTATCAAAAGTGAATCGATTTTAAACATTTTTAAGAGATAAAATCTCTAGTAATCTAAATGATAGATATAAGAAAAACATGAGTGGAATTTGAATGGTATCTTAAATATTTTAAGAGAAATTCGACTTTTAAATGTAAAATACAAAATTTTTACCTTGACATTTTTTAGTTTTTCCTGAAAAAAAAACCATTATCAAATGGTTCGTGTCAGTCATCTTACGACTCGTGCTTGAAAACTGTATATTTGACGGTAAATTTTAATCTTATTCGAAATTCTTGTAGTCTTTTAACCCTTTTGAAAAATTTGAAAGAGTTTACTCTGAGAACTTAAATTGACACCATCATTTTAATGGTTTTTAATAATTAATGTTAATCACAAAATGGTGGCTTCTCGCAGTATTATTAAATATAGGAAATTTCTATCAATCTTATCCTTAAATCCAATGAAAAATTATCTCATCGATTTTTTTTTTTCTCAAAGTTAATATTGCATTGGCACACATTTGTAAATAAAACTATAGATGAACAAAAAATGATTGTTAGCAATATGAACAACTTACAACAGAATTTATTATACCGAAAACCGATTTTAACAGATCTATTTTTCCAATGTTTTCATAAAGAAATTTAAGTGACTTTATTATTTCGACTTGTGAGATTATAAACACACAAAGTAAAAAATGTGCTTTTATTTTATATAATATATTTTATGTAATATAATTTATATAGGATAATCCTACCCCGATTGTATTATTATTATTACTACGGCAATTCTTCTAATCCATCGAGTTCTGTATTTATCTTTCGTTAAAAACCGTCGTCTCTGGCTGTGTATTTCGTACGTTTGGCAAGCGATTTCGATGTGATATCATCATGTTCAAGTAGGCTTGCCAGATGGCCTGGATTCGCCTGAATTTTCCAGTTTTTTGTGTCTGGTCCAGTTTCCAGGAAAAATGCAATCAGTCCAGTTTTTTCATATTTTATATTCTTTTATAATGAAATTAATATTTTGTACAGAAAAATTGCTTTCTAAATACAATGAAATTACAACTATATTTGTAAATGTTTAGATTTTATATTTTTCTAATTCCAATTATTACCATTTTACTTCTGCTGTCTGCGAGGGAAATTTAATAATTTGCCAAAAAATATTCCAATCGATAATCAAAAATGTGATTAAAATAAAGTACAAAATCTGTATAAATTGGTCTCATACGTTCATTCCATTCCAATAAGCAATGGTTTTTGCGAAAGGATCTTTAGTATTTTAAATAATTTATACTCTCAGGAGAGACATAGAATGTCTTTCGACTTTATAAAGGCTGAAATTACAATAAGATTAAACTTTGATGAAAGTTGCAAAAAATTTTCAAACTTTTTTGCATACTAATAAAGCAAAAGAGTTAGTAAATTCTGTAAATAAAAATTCAAAATATATGTGGCAAAAGACATATACATACAGTACTGTTCGAAACCTAAGCAACTTTTTCCCACTAAGTAATAATAGACTCATATCTTTTCTTTAAATAAATTTATAGAAAATATTTTTTTTATTTACTACTACACAATGTGTCTATAACCTAAAAATAACAACAAAAATTAAAATCCATTTCTTTGGAAGTTATGATAAAATAAAAAGAAAATTAACTTAAAAATTGGCTGTTCAAAACCTAAGCAACTTTTAATATTTGCTATGATATCCTTTGTTTCTTACGACCTCAGCGCATCTTTTGGGCATAGATTCAATAAGATTCGATAGACTGGATTTTAGATAGTTCATCAACTCTTGTTTATTTTTAGAGCGTCGAGTTCCAACTCTCCGTTTTAAAATTTCAAAGAGGTTCTCTATGGGATTCAAGTCTGGCGATTGAGGTGACAAATACAAAACTTGAACGCCATTAGCTGATAACCAATCCTTGACTAACTTCGATGAGTGTTTTGGGTCATTGTTATGTTGAAACACCCATCGAAGTGGCATTTCCCACTCAGCATAGTTAAGCATGTGAGTTGCTAAAATGTTTCTGTAAACAAAAAGGTCCATTTTTGTTAGAATTTCTACAAAGGGACCAACACCACTTGCCGAAAAACAAGTCCAAGCCATCACATTTCCACCCCCATGCTTTATTGTGGTTTTTGAGTACCGAGGATGTAGTCGATTTCCTTTTGGTCTTCTTACGCGCCAAACTCCATCTGAATTTAGTAAGTTAAATTTAGATTCATCACTAAACAAAACAATTCTCCATTTGGATATAGTCCAATCCATATGTGCTCTAGCAAAATCCAACCTAAAACTACCGAAAAGCTGAGAAAATCAGAGACTACGTTGCAATTAATCAAACAAACCTCTGTTTTAAATGCTTCTTAGTCAGGATAGGCTTCTTAGATGGCATGAAGCTCCTTATGTTTTGTTCCAGTAAACGTTTTCTTACTGTGGAAGAACTAATCTGAAGTTCAAACTTATACACTATGTCTTTCGACAAAATAAATGGATTTTTTTTAACTAGACGGAAAATTTTCTGGTGTGTTCGCTCAGAAGTTTTTCGAGGTCGCTTACCGCTATTGACCTTCTTTACTTTCCCAGTAGCTTTATACTTTTTTATAAGTCGGGAAACTATTGATTTATTAATATTTAATTGGTTTGCTATAGCAATTTGGGGTTAACCGTTATTAAAAAGTTCAAAAATCTTTACCTTAAAAGCTGATCCATCACGTATTCGAGTCATGGTTGCACTTCTAAAGAATTAGTACTACTTAAATGCATAAAATCAACCAAAATTACTTTTTTCAATAGCAATCATAACGGGACTAAAATTTTTGTTTAAAATTTTTGTTGTTGTTTTAGTTAATATTTCGTAACAAATGCAACAATGTAAACAGCGAACAGCGAATTTTTAAGTTAGTTTTGTTTTATATTTTCTTCCAAAGACATAAAACGATTTTTTGTTGTTATTATTAGCATGTAGACTATATGTATAATAATAAATAAAAAGGAAATTTTTCAATAATCTATTTACTGGGGAAAAGTTGCTTAGGTTTCGAACAGTACTGTATATAAAAATATGTACTTAATATAACTTAAGATTGAAATAAATTGTTATGTTAACGTGTTTTTTTTTTAATTTTTAATAAAATTTCACTTTTTGGAACAACAAGTGCATTTTAAACAGGTTCAGTTTTTTTTCGAAAATCCAGGGGCAAATTTTATGTTTTTCAGTTTTCAGGCTTTTGGGATCTGGCAAGCCTATGTTCAAGCCACGTGTTCGTTAATACACACACTAAAATGGAAATTACTTGTATAACATTTAGGACCCATCCCCTTACAGTTCCTTAGGGTAACGACAACAACTTTTCACTTTGAATTGGAGGTTCCACGCCCACTGTCCCAATCCTTCCAGTATTTCGCTAGATTAGGCATATTAATAAAAAAAAGTTTCTGGTACAAGAATTCAAGGCTCTACGAGTTATTAAATTTCTAGATTCTAGATGATAATTTTTCACTTTGTATGGGAGGCCTATGCACATTAACAATAGAGTTACTTGTGCAAAATTTATGTCTCTACCTATTTTAGTTCTTGATAGTATTTACTAACTTTGTATGTAGTAAATACTATTCCATTTCCATCCGTATTTCTTAAACTATGTATGTATATTTGTATGGGACTTACTGGTGGAAAATTTCCATAGTGTATTTACTATAGTTTTCTAGCAACATTGTAATAAACAAATACATTTTATACTTATAGTTTTTTATTAACAGTTAATTTATTTCGCTGTTTACTAATGTATTTATATATTTGTCCGTCTGCCTGTATAAAATTAGTTATATGTTTTAAGCCATTATATTCGAAATTAATAAAGTTGTAATCGTTTTTTAAGATACCAATCATTTAAGAAATGATTTTTAATAATCAAATAATCATAAAATGAGTAATTAATTTTTCAGTCTTCCAGACTCTACTTAAAAATAACAGTAAAGTTTCCTGTCAGGGTTTGATACGAGTGCTGCTATATAATTTTCTGGCAATCTGACATTTCCATTGGAAAGTTTGTCATTTTTAAGCATAATCGTACTCAAAACGTTTGGACGTACGACCATTATTTGTGTTGTTTACAGTGACTTGAAAAAATTAATATAGAAAAAAATGGAATTAACTCGTGAACATTTTCGTGCCATCATTTTTCACAACTTTCGACGTGGATTATCACGACAAGAGTGCATTGATGAACTTAAATCTTTGTATGGCGATGAAGCACTATCTTATAGCACTGTGAAAAATTGGTATAATGAATTTAATCGTGGCCGAAGCTCGCTCAAAGACGAATTCCGTGAAGGTCGTCCAAAAACGGCTGTTGTGCCAGAGAACATTGATGCCGTGCGTGAACTCATAATGCAAGATCGACATGCGACATACCGAGAGATAGAGACATCCTTGGACATTTCTTCAACCAGCATACATTCGATACTGCATGAACACATGGCCGTAAAAAAGGTTTGTTCTCGTTGGATCCCGCACAATTTGAAAGTCGTTCAAAAAAAGGCTCGTGTCGATTGGTGCAAAGAAATGTTGCAAAAATACGATTGCGGTGCTTTAAAAGACGTTTATAAGATCGTCACAGATGACGAATCATGGATCTATGCGTATGAGCCCGATACGAAACAACAATCGACCGTGTGGGTTTTCAAAGACGAGCAAAATCCAACGAAAGTTGTTCGTGGAAGAAGCACTTCGAAGCAAATGGTCGCCTGTTTCTTCGGCAAAACTGGTCATGTGGCGACTGTTCCGCTTGAGCAACGTACGACGGTCACTTCTGAGTGGTACACTACAATTTGTTTGCCTGAAGTTATCGGATAAATTCGAAAAACCAACAAGAGAAGACGAATCATTGTTCACCATGAATATGCGAGCTCTCACACATCGGCTCAAACCAGAGGGTTTTTGACCGGCCAAAACGTCGAATTAATGGGTCATCCGCCGTACAGCCCTGACTTGGCACCTAATGACTTCTTCTTGTTTCCGCGTATCAAGAAAAAAATGCGTGGTCAACGATTTTCGTCGCCAGAAGAAGCTGTTAAAGTGTTCAAAAACCATGTTTTAGAGGTGTCTCAATCGGAGAGGAAAAAGTGCTTCGACAACTGGTTTAAGCGCATGCAAAAGTGTATAAATCATGCTGGAGAACACTTTGAAAAACAATAAAACCATTTTTGATTATAAATATTCGCATTTTCCCTATTACGCCAGAAATATATAGAGCAGCCCTCGTATGTGATTAAACCCGTCGGCTAAAGGCAATTTTGAATAGCTCTGTTTTAATGCAGCTCCATAAAGGAAACGTTTAAAAGCGCCCACCATTCCATCAGGATGTCAATTCGATTGAGTCTGTGAATGGCAATCGTAAAAATACGCCTTGCAGCCATACCTAAACAAAAGCGGAAAGCGTTATTTTTCTGTAAAATTTTCTCATGCCCATACATTTTGTATATAGCATACCGAAATAACGCGGCGGCAACGCTTTGCAATCGGAAAATCCATATATGACAATGCGTTTTGTAATAATAATAATTAAGAATTTATTTTTGTTTTCATCATTTTGACGTAGCATTGGCGCTTTTGTTTAGGTATGGCATTTCAGCGTAAAGGCTCTGCGGAAGAGAACGTTCCGCTTTCCGTTTTTATTTAGAAATTAAAGGCACAGTTACTAGAAATCTGGAACTTCATTAAACCTGATGTAATAAAGATCCTAATAGGATAGACAGTAAAAGAAATCTGTAATTTACGAAATATTATTTAGATTTGAATAACCCATACGATTTACTTATGGTCAATATTTTTACATACAATTAGTAACTGAATTGTTTATTTTTTCACTATTTTTATAAAAAAAATTTGTTGTTTTCAATAAAATATAAATGTAAAAATATTTTTAACCAATTTAAAGAAAGAACGAGGTTATCAATTCGACTGAATGTTGCTTTTTTTATCGGTGGCGGCAGAACTCAGTCGATTTTTTAAAATTTTTAAAACGTTTTATTTACAGATTGGTCCCATTTTAAAAACCGTTTTTAATATTAAAAATTAAAGGGTGTCCCCATATAAAATAAATGTATTATTAATATATTATGACCCGTAAAGGGCACCACTTTAGAAAAAATTGCATATCACAATGGCTCCTAATAGCAAAAAGTAATCTAAAAATTAAAGGATGTTACATAGGTAACGTAAATTGACAAGTATTAATATTCAAAATTTAATTAATGTGATGTACATGACCATACTTTTGAATAGTTGTACACAGACGGTTGAAATTTACAAGGAAACTTTATTGATAAGTGCGCTAAACTAAGAAGTATAAAATATGGATTTAGACATTAAAGGGTGTCCAATAGTTGATGTAATTTGATGCATCCGAACAAACCTTTGAACCATTATAGGCAGACGGAGGAAGGAGTTATAGACTATTAAATGTCTAAAATTACGATTCAATGTTGTCGTACGAGTTAATAGGAGTTAAAGTAGTAGATTGGCGTATTAGACAATTATAACTTTATTTTATGCACTTTGTGATATTATTTTTATTCTTTGTAATTTTAATTAATTATAATAATAATAAATAAATTATATTTATTAAAATATATTCAGCCTGATGAAAAGCATTCTCTTTTCCTTAAAAGCACAAATTTTTACTCGAATATAAGGAAAATTAAATTTAAAAGAAAAGTTGGAAAATAAAATGCTTAAAGTACTTTTCGAAATTCTGCACAATTATTTGTTTAATCACGAAGGCAAAGGCTACTAATTTCTCCTTTTTCTGGAACCGCCAGCGCTAAAAATCTGGAATTTTCACATAAGGCCGCTACAACAACAAATACTGAAATGAGGTAAAGGTAGACGCTAAAAATTTATACAGAGTATGAAGTTCCAAGTCCGCTATAATGGCGGAAATAAAAACATTAAAGCAAATTTTAATAATTCAACTCTCTATTATAAATTCAATCAATTATTGCCTCATTCTTAGTAGAACGTAATTAAGATGTTGCAGGCTATTTAGCAATTACTGTTTTAGATCTTTGTGATTATTCCAGTTATTGATATATCAGGCGGCGGATGTGATCTTCAGTTAAATATAATCTTGCTGTCTTTGGAGATTCAATTTTTATGAACAAAAATTCGTTCAACATGGCCCCATAACGATCGCCATTGACTGCAACGACCACTCCTCATTTTCGAAGAAAAATGGCCCAATTATGCCTCTGGACCAAAAACCGCACCAAACAGTGACGATGAAGCACTATCTTATAGCACTGTGAAAAATTGGTATAATGAATTTAATCGTGGCCGAAGCTCGCTCAAAGACGAATTCCGTGAAGGTCGTCCAAAAACGGCTGTTGTGCCAGAGAACATTGATGCCGTGCGTGAACTCATAATGCAAGATCGACATGCGACATACCGAGAGATAGAGACATCCTTGGACATTTCTTCAACCAGCATACATTCGATACTGCATGAACACATGGCCGTAAAAAAGGTTTGTTCTCGTTGGATCCTGCACAATTTGAAAGTCGTTCAAAAAAAGGCTCGTGTCGATTGGTGCAAAGAAATGTTGCAAAAATACGATTGCGGTGCTTTAAAAGACGTTTATAAGATCGTCACAGATGACGAATCATGGATCTATGCGTATGAGCCCGATACGAAACAACAATCGACCGTGTGGGTTTTCAAAGACGAGCAAAATTCAACGAAAGTTGTTCGTGGAAGAAGCACTTCGAAGCAAATGGTCGCCTGTTTCTTCGGCAAAACTGGTCATGTGGCGACTGTTCCGCTTGAGCAACGTACGACGGTCACTTCTGAGTGGTACACTACAATTTGTTTGCCTGAAGTCATCGGATAAATTCGAAAAACCAACAAGAGAAGACGAATCATTGTTCACCATGAATATGCGAGCTCTCACACATCGGCTCAAACCAGAGGGTTTTTGACCGGCCAAAACGTCGAATTAATGGGTCATCCGCCGTACAGCCCTGACTTGGCACCTAATGACTTCTTCTTGTTTCCGCGTATCAAGAAAAAAATGCGTGGTCAACGATTTTCGTCGCCAGAAGAAGCTGTTAAAGTGTTCAAAAACCATGTTTTAGAGGTGTCTCAATCGGAGAGGAAAAAGTGCTTCGACAACTGGTTTAAGCGCATGCAAAAGTGTATAAATCATGCTGGAGAACACTTTGAAAAACAATAAAACCATTTTTGATTATAAATATTCGCATTTTCCCTATTACGCCAGAAATATATAGAGCAGCCCTCGTATGTGATTAAACCCGTCGGCTAAAGGCAATTTTGAATAGCTCTGTTTTAATGCAGCTCCATAAAGGAAACGTTTAAAAGCGGCCACCATTCCATCAGGATGTCAATTCGATTGAGTCTGTGAATGGCAATCGTAAAAATACGCCTTGCAGCCATACCTAAACAAAAGCGGAAAGCGTTATTTTTCTGTAAAATTTTCTCATGCCCATACATTTTGTATATAGCATACCGAAATAACGCGGCGGCAACGCTTTGCAATCGGAAAATCCATATATGACAATGCGTTTTGTAATAATAATAATTAAGAATTTATTTTTGTTTTCATCATTTTGACGTAGCATTGGCGCTTTTGTTTAGGTATGGCATTTCAGCGTAAAGGCTCTGCGGAAGAGAACGTTCCGCTTTCCGTTTTTATTTAGAAATTAAAGGCACAGTTACTAGAAATCTGGAACTTCATTAAACCTGATGTAATAAAGATCCTAATAGGATAGACAGTAAAAGAAATCTGTAATTTACGAAATATTATTTAGATTTGAATAACCCATACGATTTACTTATGGTCAATATTTTTACATACAATTAGTAACTGAATTGTTTATTTTTTCACTATTTTTATAAAAAAAATTTGTTGTTTTCAATAAAATATAAATGTAAAAATATTTTTAACCAATTTAAAGAAAGAACGAGGTTATCAATTCGACTGAATGTTGCTTTTTTTATCGGTGGCGGCAGAACTCAGTCGATTTTTTAAAATTTTTAAAACGTTTTATTTACAGATTGGTCCCATTTTAAAAACCGTTTTTAATATTAAAAATTAAAGGGTGTCCCCATATAAAATAAATGTATTATTAATATATTATGACCCGTAAAGGGCACCACTTTAGAAAAAATTGCATATCACAATGGCTCCTAATAGCAAAAAGTAATCTAAAAATTAAAGGATGTTACATAGGTAACGTAAATTGACAAGTATTAATATTCAAAATTTAATTAATGTGATGTACATGACCATACTTTTGAATAGTTGTACACAGACGGTTGAAATTTACAAGGAAACTTTATTGATAAGTGCGCTAAACTAAGAAGTATAAAATATGGATTTAGACATTAAAGGGTGTCCAATAGTTGATGTAATTTGATGCATCCGAACAAACCTTTGAACCATTATAGGCAGACGGAGGAAGGAGATATAGACTATTAAATGTCTAAAATTACGATTCAATGTTGTCGTACGAGTTAATAGGAGTTAAAGTAGTAGATTGGCGTATTAGACAATTATAACTTTATTTTATGCACTTTGTGATATTATTTTTATTCTTTGTAATTTTAATTAATTATAATAATAATAAATAAATTATATTTATTAAAATATATTCAGCCTGATGAAAAGCATTCTCTTTTCCTTAAAAGCACAAATTTTTACTCGAATATAAGGAAAATTAAATTTAAAAGAAAAGTTGGAAAATAAAATGCTTAAAGTACTTTTCGAAATTCTGCACAATTATTTGTTTAATCACGAAGGCAAAGGCTACTAATTTCTCCTTTTTCTGGAACCGCCAGCGCTAAAAATCTGGAATTTTCACATAAGGCCGCTACAACAACAAATACTGAAATGAGGTAAAGGTAGACGCTAAAAATTTATACAGAGTATGAAGTTCCAAGTCCGCTATAATGGCGGAAATAAAAACATTAAAGCAAATTTTAATAATTCAACTCTCTATTATAAATTCAATCAATTATTGCCTCATTCTTAGTAGAACGTAATTAAGATGTTGCAGGCTATTTAGCAATTACTGTTTTAGATCTTTGTGATTATTCCAGTTATTGATATATCAGGCGGCGGATGTGATCTTCAGTTAAATATAATCTTGCTGTCTTTGGAGATTCAATTTTTATGAACAAAAATTCGTTCAACATGGCCCCATAACGATCGCCATTGACTGCAACGACCACTCCTCATTTTCGAAGAAAAATGGCCCAATTATGCCTCTGGACCAAAAACCGCACCAAACAGTGACTCGTTTTGGGTACACCGGCTTTTCAATGTATCCGTGCGGGTTTCCTGTCCCCCAAATGCGACAATTTTGCTTGTTTACATACCCGCCAAGATCAAAATGAGCTTCATCTGAAAAGATGATTTTTTTTTTGGAAAATTTGCATCTTAATGTCACAATACTTCCCAGTGTTGTTTAAGCGTATACACAACCATATTCGTTCAGCGGAAGTATAAAACTAATTATCTGGAAACTCAGACATGAGCTAAGTGTTACCATTCATGATATAAGCAGTAGTTGAAAAAAAAACGTTTCTTGCACAACCTTAATGTTTCCACTTTGGCGCCATAATAAACAATACACGGCTTTTTTACTGGTATAATTTTTGTAGCAGTTTTCTAACCAATTCTTAATCAGAGTTCGACTAAGCACTACTCTCTTGACTCGATTCCTGTTTAATTCTGTTGTGTCTGATTTATCGTCGAGTTAGGGCAACATTTTTTTGGAAAAAGGAGTTTTTTATGAAAATATAAATAAAGCCATCTAGCGGAATGTTTTGCAATCATTAAGTCCTGAGGTAATTTTCATATTTGAACTGATTAATACGGGTGCTATCGCCGATAAAAATTGCGGTGGTCTAACTTCTAAGAGTCTCTACTCTTTTGGCTGTTTTTGATCTTGAAAATTTTATGTTAAAAGCAATTACGTAATAAAAGTAGTGGTAACATTTGTTTGTCAAACATTAAAATAACGCAAACGAAGCCATGCCAAAATCATGTATTGAAACACGGGTATAAAGCTAGGTTCATATAGCAATCATGTACCAAGTGGTCGCAGTGGCGAATTCGTTAATTTTCCTCCTTGCTAGAAATATATAACTCCATGTATTAAAAAGCAGCGTCTAATTTTTTTTAATGACATTTGACATTTCCGGCAACGCCAAAAATGTATAAATTCGCCACTGCCACCAGCTGGTACATGATTTCGACATGAGCGTAGTTTAAACCCTCGTTTTAATAATTAAACAAAACTTGTTTTTTAGTTTATTTAACAAAACTGGTGTCGATTTGAAATTTTTTAAAAATTTAATAAAAACGAATCAATAATAGGTAGTCGCGATAGTGAATTCATTAATTTTCGCCGAAACTCTAAATGTCAAACTCCATACATAACAAATATGTATAATTTTTTTTATATGGTGTTTGATATTAAGCGCCTTTGGCGAAAATGAATGAATTTTCCATCGCGCGAATATTCGTTTATGTGACCCACATCGTAGGAACACAAATCTTATATACGCAAATCAAGGACACTCTTATCACACCTGAATAAGTCGATTAGAATAAGAAGAAAGCTTTAGCAGCCAGCATATGTAATGCTTAAGGCGAATGCATATAAAAACTAAGGAGAAAAGTATCGATCTAATAGTGTCTGGCAATCTTTGCTGACGTTATTGAAAATCCCTGTTTACAAACAAAATATCGTGAGTGGAATTGTGCTATGGATGGACTTGAATGTGGAAGTTGCATCGATTATTTCAAGTCTTTTCGGGTTTATAGAGTATTGTGGTGCGAAGGGCTAAGTAAATTTGTTAAAGAGCATGTTAAATAAAGCAAGAGGTCGTGAGTATAAATCTAGTCAGAGCCACAGTATAAGAAATAAAAACCCAAAAAATTAACATGAAAAAATAATTTTACGTGATGGCATTTTCCATGAAAAAGTTTACCTTCGAATTGGTTTCTACATTAGTAGACCTATATTTCATCTATTGCTTGATTTACATGCTGCAAATAATTAATGCGGCAGAAATCAAATGAAATGATAGTCAGTCAGATATATATTGACCCATCGGTTAAATTTGCATTATTTGCAAATAATTATTTAATTGTTCCATTCAAAACTAATCATCAAATTTTTTTTTTTTTTTTGTGAAGGCACTGGGATGAATAATAACAACAATCGAAACTTATCCCTATAGTTTTTATAATAACAAAAAAATTAAGTCATTTTTTGCTTTACAAAGAACGACAGCCATAATTCGTTTGATAGCAAACTTTCATGACTAAATAAAATGTTGATTTTTTATTATTTTTTGTTCAGACTATTTGCTTGTTAAATCAACATTTTGCTTATTGTTTTTACTGCTGGTCTTGTTATTGCTGTCGTATAATGTAGTATTTGTAATTACCACCCAATATGGCATAAAAATAAACTTTTAACGTGTCGGCAATACAGCATTAAACTAATCAACCTACACTTTCAGAATATTATTAAAACACCAACAAACTAAGTGAAATAATATTTTTTATTTAGATTTTTGTTTGTTTTTTATTTTGGAAATGTGTTAAGCATGCAAATCATGCATTTATTTCAACAACATGTCGATTAATATGACTTTTTATTTACACAATATTAAGTTAGACACAAATTCAAAAATTATTAACGGCAGCAACAACAAAACGAATACAAAAAATATCATTGAGCTCACACATGCCCTTTTAAAACGTATAAGTGCGAGGAACAATTTAAACAGAAATTAAAAAAAAAACTAATTAGAATTTTATTATGTTCTAGACTTGTTTCGTTCTCTACAAATGGTTGTCACACCGACATTAGACTGTAGTGCAGCAGAGGCAGCAGACAGGTCATTAAGTCTGCTAATTACAATTAGCAGGAAAATAACATTGATTAAATGACAGACAATTATACTTTTAATATAAGAACTAACACGATTTTAGATTTAAATAAAGCTGTGATACCCCAGTCAAGATATGTAGTACATCAAAAGAATCATCATTATTCACTGACTTGAGTCTTTATTGTAGCCTTTACTTATAGACTTGATTACAAACTTGTGTTAATTTTTGACTATAATACTGGCTACTGTATTTACTAAAATCTCAAGATCTTGATTATTTACTACAAACCTGAACTATCAACATACAATATCTAACTGTATTTAGTGAAGATTTACACAAAAAAAATAAATTCCTGATAAACATTTGCAGCAATTATTTTTAATTTAAAAAAAAAAAATTTACGTACGATATACAATGTATAAACTATTCGTAATATAAAAATATTTTATTATATTTATTGAACAAGTATTTTTATTGCTATAAAAATTATTTATTAATAAATAAACAAGAAAAACAACAGCAAAAACTACAATTAACAACAGCAAATATGACTACAGCAACACACAGAAAAACAAACATTTTACACAAATGCAATTAAATTTTAATAAAAATAAGGCATTGAACAATGAACAATTGAACACGAGAAAGATGATTTATAATTAAGTAACGAGGAATAGAGATTAGCAAATTAAGAATGGAAAAATTTAATGGTGCTTGTTTTATGAACACAGTTTTGCTTGTTGTTATTCTAAGTAATTTTTTAATTTAAACACGTACTGTCAGAAATAAATTCTAGACAATAACACCCACTTAATGGTTTGTGTTGTGGATTTTTAGAATTATTATTATTTTTTCTGTTTATAAAAAAAAAAATACGATGAATATTCAAAATTAAAAGCTAATCAACAGTCAGTCATGCCAAGTCAGCAATTCAGTACGTCTGTCATTTGCTATAGTCTTTGTGTTTTTGTTTCAATCATTGAAAGTTTTTTTTAGGTTTTACACAAATATAAATGCAATTGATCGATGTTTTAAAAAGGATTTATAATGCAACAATTATAGATACCGAGAGTAAGAAACAAATCTAGGATGTTCATTTTCATTAAATAGTTTTAAGGCAAGTTCCGCTGTTGGACTCTAACTTTAGAAATAATCTTAACTAAACATTTCTACATTAAACTATTCGTTACGGCCTTCTCCAAAACATAGTCTTGACTGTAATTTCTACTACATTTCTAATTGAAACTTATCAAAGCCAAGACTTTAATCTTCACTACACAATGGGGCATAATCAAAATAATTGGAAATAATTCAGCCATTTGTAAAGGGCTTAGCCGATTCATCTAAAATTTGAGATCAGCATATCAGAGAAGTATCTGAGCTTAAGTTTTGAAGATGGGTACCATCCACGTTCCTAAGATGATGATTTGTGGTCTCAAAATTGGGTAATTTGCACCTCAAATTTTTCTAATACTTGGCATTTCATAAATTTTTGTCTTATTTTTAAAATAATACATGATCATAAACGTCTAGTCCATAACTACAAAATGGTGCTTCAATATGCAATTTTTTTTATATTATTGTGTTATTAGCATTTTAGTTTATTTGCGAACAAAACTAAATATATGTATTTTGGAAGATTTAAAAGCTGGATAATTTTAAAAATCCAAAATCCTCAAACTTTTTTTAAGGAAAAAATTTTTTTAAGGAATATGTGTATAAAAACTTTGTATTTTGTGTATACGAGTATGTGTGTACGTTAAAACCAAATATATATAAAATTGTTCATCCTTATAATTAATGGAGGTCCTTCAATTTGAACTATTTTTCATGGAAACTTTGATTTTAGCCTATATGTTCTGATTTCCCAAAGCTGGAATCGGGAAAAGAAGTTTATAAAAAAGCTGTGTTGGGGTACAGGTGCGCAAATTAGATTTTAAGGGGGATGATCTTTTTCCACTTTACCTTAAATCACAGGCCACTTATAATGTATTACTCTTCTATTCTTTATTAAAACGCACACACAATGGGATTTATTCTTATAATTTTATTATTCTTTGTACGTTCTTATTAGTTACAGTTCATTAGCCGTACTGACTTCATTCTTTACAGCTTAACTTATCAAACAAGAATACAAAAGAAGTTATAAAGAGAGAGTGAGAGTTATTACTTTCCAGGACAGTTGGGTTTATATTAACATGGTTGACCACTCTCTTGAAAAATGCAATACTTTAACTTTAAAAAATACATAAATGAGGTTACCACCCAAACATCCCGGCCCCCTTGCGATAACGCAACTACGCAGGAGGTGGGAATGCAGAGAGAATTAAAACAAATAACTTCAATCTCAAATAAAGCTTAACGTGCTATCGCATATGTATAAATGTTCATATAATAATAAAAGTATTTTTTTTATAATATAATAAAGAGAAATTCATTAAAATTCAAGTTTTTTTTAATAAGATTGAGAGTAAATATTCAATAAATACCCATAAGGTTCTAGATTCAGATACCAAACCTTCCG
Source organism: Gymnosoma rotundatum (assembly GCA_916610165.2). NCBI lineage: Eukaryota > Metazoa > Arthropoda > Insecta > Diptera > Tachinidae > Gymnosoma > Gymnosoma rotundatum. The sequence continues at coordinate 83,615,404 of OU744336.1, forward strand.
ATCAAGATCCATCCTAAGTGGGTATCTTGTGCCATGGGAATACTAAGAGTCTCTTGATGAATAGTTGCCTTAACGATCTGTGGATATATATCAGCAGCCAAAATAATATTGACATCACATGATGTATAAAACTTAGGGTCAGCTAAACGTAGATTTTTGTACGGAGCAGCGATGCGTTCATCAAGATCTTCTGAACAAAGCTTACGTGGCAAATCGTTGACGATTTGAAAGGTAACTGCTAGTACTGGGCGATCATCAAAATGAGGTTTACATAAAACTTTGCAGTAGCGATCTGAACCTGATTTTTCAATTGGCAGATTGTAACGTTTGGGTATGAATTCTGCAATCTTGCTACGTTCAGCACACGGGTCTTGCAGGCCTCTGATATTACTCCATATACTTCCGAACTTTACCCTTATGATGACCGTAGGGATCAAAGTCATAGACGGAGTCATATTCACTGAGTTGTTGACCGACTCATTAGGGCGTGAAACGGACTGAAGTCTTACGTGTCTGTGCAATAATGTATGGTGTCGTCGACCACACTGGCGACATCGATCAAAGCTGTGGCATTCGCGAATTGAATGACTAGTGCCAGACAGTTTTCACAACACGTTTTCTAATGACGTTTAACTGTCGAAATCGGTGACATGTCCTTAAGGGGTAATCTCTTTTACACAAGCGACAGTCAGGAAGTTTACGCAGATGGGACTTATGATGACGAGGACGTTCTTCAAGAGGTGATATACTTCGGGAATGGTTTGACATAGTACTGAAAGAAAAAAACATACAATAAGAAAGGGTGATATAATATTTTAAGCAGCTTGGGAAGAAGGGAGAAGGACTAGTTTTACAATTGGTCTTACGATAAGACCTGAGGCCGTGCGTATAGAAACAACTCTGATGTTATTATCATCGCCGGGGTGTAATTTTTCTATGCGCCCAATGCGCCATTCTTGTGGAGGCAGGTTGTCCTGTCTTATAACGACGAGGTCACCTGTTGCGAAATTCCGCTCGGGGTTTTTCCATTTAATGCGCTTATGCATTTCTTGTAGGTACTCCCTTTTCCATCTGCATGCGAACTGGTGGTGAAGAACCTTTAGTTTTTGCCAGCGGTTTATGTAACTTACCGAAAAGTTACTGACGTCAGGTTCAGGGGGTGAGAGCAGAGGAGCTCCAATGAGAAAGTGCCCTGGTGTAAGCGCACATAAGTCTGAGCATGGGTTATTTTTTTAAGGTGGGTTTTAACGCTTTTAACCCCCGCTTCCCATAGGCCACCCATGTGGGGCGCGCCAGCGGGAATAAAATGCCATTCGATATTTTGAAACGTGTGTTGGGATAGAAGCTTTTGTCGTACTAAGGTGAGAAAACTAGCTTGATCTTGCTTGAGTATGTTTGAAGCTCCTACAAAAGCTATTCCGTTATCAGAAAAAACAGCACACGGAGTTCCGCGTCGCGAAAAAAAACGTGCAAAGGCTGCCAAAAAGGCCTGGGTGGAAATTTCGCTGGTAAGCTCCAGATGCATGGTTTTTTATTGAGAAGCAAACGAATACCAAAACGTAGCCTTTGGTGATTTTACATCCTCGACCAGCGAATGTCTTAATATTAAAAGGACCTGCGAAGTCGAGGCCAGTATTGGTAAAAGGGCGCGAAAGTGTGGTTCTTTCAGGGGGCAGTGCGGTCATAATTTGTTTGCTGCGTTTATGCTTATATAAAATACAAGATTTACAATTGAAAATAATAGTTTTTATTAAGTTTTTTAGTTTTGGGACCCAGAATTCTAAACGAGTTAACCGTAAAAGAAGGAAGCTACCACCATGCATAGAATACTTATGGAGTAACTCTATATAGAGACGTGTAAAATGGCCTTTATAGGGAAGTAGTATTGGAAACCTCTCCTCATATGATAAAGTAGGGGATTGAGCTAACCTACCGTTTATTCTCAGTAACTCGTTTGAGTCAATGAATGGATTAAACGTGAGAATATCACTTTTACGTGGCAGGATTAATCCTCGATATAAAGGAATATATTCAGGAATGTACAAACTCTGGCAGAGAGCTGTCAGTCGATGTCTCACAAACTTGATTTCTAAATGTTGCAGTTACAATTAAAAGAGGTACAATTAAAAGATCGTTTTAATAGTGGGTGAGTAGCCTTGTAAAAACGAAAAATGTATGAGATAACCCGCATTGCTCTAGCGAGATCAGAAAACCGAGAGAGAATATCTGAATCAGATAACTGAGTAAAGTGTATTTTAACTGGTCGCTTTTCTTCCTGAGTTTCCACAATGGTGCGTTGAGAAGGCCAACTTGAATGTGAGCTCCTAAGCCATTGAGGTCCATGCCACCATAGTGCGTTAGAAATCAAATCCTGAGCAGGTAAACCCCTCGTGCCTAAATCTGCCGGATTATCTATAGAGCATACGTGATTCCACTTTTCATTCCCATTCATTTTTATGATGATAAACGAAATTCTGTTTGCAACAAATGTGTTCCAATATGAGGGTTGCTTTTTAGCCATGAAAGAACAATCACAGAATCTGTCCAGAGATAGAGATCACATTTGTCGAGGGTGATTTGTGAGCAAAATGAATAGGCGATTTTTGCTAGTAATACGGCACCACATAATTCCTTTCTGGGAAGAGTCACAAATTTTAAAGGGGCTACTTTAGTTTTGGCAAGTAGCAAATGGGTAGAAATATCTCCATTAGGGATTGTAGTTCTTAAGTAAATAGTGGCACAAAAGGCCTTTTCTGAGGCATCACAGAACCCATGTAACTCAATGGAGAACGAGGGGTGATAATTAACAAATCGAGGTATTTGAAACCTGCCGATGTTGGGATAATCCTCTAAAAACAAATGCCATTTTTTGAGGGTATCTTCTGAGAGTTCTTTATCCCAGACAGTTTTATCAACCCATATCTGTTGCATTATTATTTTCGCAGTGATGATTTTTGGCGCTAACCAGCCAGCAGGATCAAATAGTCGCGGTATTTCAGAAAGAACCTCTCTTTTGGTGGTTGCTTTTTGACTAAGTTGTCTGGACGGATTAAAATAGAAGCAATCTTGATCCGCATTCCATCTCAGACCCAGTGTTTTAAATGTGGTGATGTCATAAAGTTTCAGAAAACCAGAATTAAGGAAGTGGTCGGAATTTAGGCCGATTAAAAGTTCCTTTGTGTTCGAAATCCACTTGCGAAGAGGAAAACCTGCTGAGCTAAGCACTCGTATAAGGTTATCACGAGCACTCAGAGCATGACATAGTTCGTGAGCTCCAGCTAAGACGTCATCAACGTACATGTATTGGCGAAGAATATCTGAAACTTCTGGAAATTGAGGTTCACATTGGTTAGCTAGTTCTAGCAAAGTCCCAATTGCGAGATATGGAGCACAGTTAATTCCAAATGTGACGGTTTTCAATTCATAATCTTGGGGTTCGTCCCTTGGGGTTTTTCGGAATATGATTCGCTGAAAGGGAGTATGAGATGGATGAACAAGTATCTGCCGATACATCTTTTCGATGTCGGCATTAAAAACGTAGCGAAAAAGACGCCACCGTATAATAAGAACAGTCAGGTCTTGTTGTAGGGTAGGCCCGTGGTACAAAATGTCATTTAAGCTTGTACCATTTGAGCTAGGGCTAGAGGCGTTAAATACAACACGTAGTTTTGTAGTAGTACTTTCGGGTTTTAGAACTGAATGATGGGGTAAGTAGTAAGAAGTGTTAGGGTTATCGCATCGCATGGTCATCACTTTCTTCATATGGCCAAGAGTTTCATATTCTTCTATAACATGATCATAGTTGTCCTTCAGAGATGGGTTTTTGAGTAAACGGGCTTCGTTTCTGACGAATTGTGATAAGGCGATCGCACGTGATGGATAAAGAGATATAGAATTGGGGAAATCAACCTCAAAAGGGAGCGACACAACAAATTTTCCGTTGGCGGTTCTAAAGGTAGTTTTCTTATATATGTTTTCACAGTAGCTATCTTCTGGGGACTTGAGAAAGACTTCTGGAACATCCTCTAATTCCCAGAAGCGGGTTAATTGTTTATTCAAGTCAAAATTATTCATCAATGATAATATGGAATGTCGAGGTGGGTTTGATGGTGACTCTATCTTTCCTGTTATGACCCACCCATAGATAGTTCTTTGTGCAACAATAGATTGACTGGAATGATAACGAATTCCCTCGCTAATAATTTTGGGGTATACATCTCCTCCTAGGAGAAGCTCGATGGAAGAATTTCTGTTAGTAAAAGTGTCGGCCAAGGGAATATCTGGGAACTTAGAGTTTATAAACGTCGAAAATCACTTGTAAGCTTTTTGACAATGTACGCATCTGTTGACATCAGGAATTGCTTTTCAATGGGTGAGCTTAAAGATATATTGCATACGCGAGTAACCTTTGCAGTCAAAGAACAGCTTAGGCCAGTAATATGAGTTAGGGAAGGTTCAGTGGGTATGAAAAGAGTTGTTTGAAGCCTTTTTGATATAAAAGTTGCTTCAGACGCTGAATCTATAAGGGCAGTGCCAAGTACAACGTATTCATTCGGGGTGGACTGTAATTGGGTAGACAATACTTGCCTATATTTTCTCTCAGATTGCAATGATGTTGAGGGGGTTTCTTTTCTCGAGTTTGGAAAATGAGGGATATTGGGATTATACGAATTAGGGATTGCATTTGAATTCCAGTGAGAAGATTGAATCTGAGAGGTATTAATGGGAGTTTCGAGCCGGTGTAGTAAGGAATGGTGTTTCTTTTTACACAATGTGCAAACATATTGGCTTTTGCATTGTTTAAATGAGTGTGAATTGGCAAGACAGTTAGAGCAACGCTTCTCTCGTTTAACTACGTTCGTTCTGTCATCAATTGTCATTTTTAGGAATGACGGACATAATCTTAGTGCATGTGCAGATTCACAGAACACTTTTTTGGAGGGTTTGAACATATATTCGTTTGGTAACTGTTAAGTTTACGGGAGTCGACAGAATTCAATTTTTTATTGGAATTAAATTTTCGATTGGAATTAAATTTTCCATTTTAAATTTTTGAATTTAAATTTTCGGGGCTACTGCTTAATGAAGATCTAATGTCAGTTATTGATTCGAGTGTTTGATATCTAGCAGTTAAAAATGTGTCTATTTGTTGCCATGTGGGTAGTTCATCATTATTGCGCAGAGATTGTTCCCATAGATTCAGTGTTAAGCCAGGAAGGGAGATGGAGCATACGAAAACAAAGATAACATCCCAATTGTCAGTTCGAATATCGAGAAGTGAAAGGTTAGTGACGCAATTATTAATAGTTCTTTGAATCCGTTTTATATTAGGCCCGGATTCTTTAGTGACTGGAGACAAATTGAAGAGAACTTTAAGCTGAGCGTTAATTATAACTCTTTTATTTTCGTACCTATCGACGAGATTTTTCCAGGCTATTTGAAACCCATCATTGTTCAATGGACAGGTTTTTAAAATATCGTGGGCTTCTCCTTCGGTCTTTTTTAAAAGGTGACACAGTTTTTCAATGTTAGTTAGGCGTAGGTTATTACCGTAAAGCGCGGTAAACATATCGCGAAAACTCGGCCACGAAACATAATCTCCCGCGAAAACTTCTGTGTCGCATGGAGGAAGATTTATTATAGGAATAACACCGGTAGAAGAAGAAGTAGTCTTCAACGACGAAGCTTCTTGCTTTGATAGCGAATCTAAGGTTTCCTTGGCTTGTGATAACGGCCGAACATGAGAAGTATAAGTTTTATAATACCGATCTTTCAGAGATTCTAACGTCAAATCTTCCTCCAATGACTCATAATCTAATACAATTTTATCATATGCCGATCGGAAAGCCGCCCAAAGTATAAGCATTTCATCCTTATGAATATCTAACGTGTAAATAGTATGATTAGCTGCCGGGAGCCCCACTAAGTAGGCTTCGAATTCGACTACTTTGTCAGATGTTTTGATAAAATTATCTAATAACGACATTTTTGCCTTGGTTTTAAATTTAACTGAAAAAATATCCTTTTTTAAATTAGAGAAAATTAGCAGAAACTTAGGCAGCCAGCTTGCGAAATTAACAAAGCGAAGTTCTTAACAACCTTGTTATCAGAGCTTAGAGGGGTTAATAACAAGGTAGAAAATAAGGAAGTGGGCTTGTGTAAAATATCAAAATGTAGTATACAACAGCGTATATTTATACTGAGATGATTGTTTAGATCATTCAAATATGAAAATATTTACCGCCTTACAACGTCAACCGGTGACATAAAGATTCGTAGTGGTTTTAACTTTGTTCAAAATGAGTATAACAAGTTTTGTTGATCACTGTTAAAGCTTACTGAAATCTTTAAACCATCTCCAATGAGAGCAAAAACAGAACACAGATTGATATTCGCTGTTTCTATTTATATACTTTAATTTAAATATGCTTTTTGTAAATTGCGGCTAACCTTTTAAATTATGTATATACGAGTTTTTGTATTTTTCACAATGAATAACAAAGCTTTAAGTAGTGAACTCAATTCAATTTAAGAGTATAACATACATTTTGAAAGAATATTTTTAATTTACAGAGAGTTAATTATCAGCACTTAGTAGGAGAAATGTTAAAATTGCCTTGCTTATATTACTCTTCAATTTAATGTAAGTTTAATAATAGAACCAATATGAAGCGAATAGAGAGCAATTATAAGTGTATAACCGAAATATTCGGACTAATTACAAAGAGATTATTTTTTTGTAGTTTGTGGATTTTATTGTTACTAATGAAGGGAATTTTCAGTTTTTGATTTTTATAACGGTTCTTATTATACACTTTTTATACGTTGTTGCTAGGAATTTTATGTATATAATTTAAGCATACACACACATTTGTTATAGTGTAAAAATAAAATGATATTCATACCTTTATATTTAAAATATTTATTTTTGTAACTTCACTATTTTCCTTACTATTGGACACTTGTGAGTTTTGGAGGTGTGTAAACTTTTGTTGCTTTCCAACCTATTAATTTTGCGCTATTTTTATAATTTTACTGAGATTCTTAGATTCGGCTCGGTTGGACCAAATGTTGGGGTACAGGTGCGCAAATTAGATTTTAAGGGGGATGATCTTTTTCCACTTTACCTTAAATCACAGGCCACTTATAATGTATTACTCTTCTATTCTTTATTAAAACGCACACACAATGGGATTTATTCTTATAATTTTATTATTCTTTGTACGTTCTTATTAGTTACAGTTCATTAGTCGTACTGACTTCATTCCTTACAGCTTAACTTATCAAACAAGAATGCAAAAGAAGTTATAAAGAGAGAGTGAGAGTTATGACTTTCCAGGACAGTTGGGTTTATATTAACAAGGTTGACCACTCTCTTGAAAAATGCAATACTTTAACTTTAAAAAATACATAAATGAGGTTACCACCCAAACAAGCTGTAAATATTCCAAATTGTTATCCAATTGGGTAAAATAGTAAAAAATTTCAATTTTAGGATTTTTGGTCTTTGTTTTAGGAATTGTGGCATTTCCTTTATCTCAATGTTGCAAACGTTGCCATTTGATTTTAATTGAGGAACTACACATGCACAGAAAATTTTATTTGAGTTGAGTTCAAAAATATTTAATTGCATATTTAATATTTTTACTTTCCTTTTTCATTAAAAATTTTATCTAATATTTAAATTGTTTTTCTTTTCTATCAAACAAAAAATATTCTCCTTAATATCATACGTACATGTTCTTAAATATGAGTGCTCCAAAAAAGTTTGTACTACGCCAAATAAAAAATTTTACGCGCTGGTAAAAAATTTCGTTATAAGTAGTTATACTTAGAAAAATGGTTACCAAAAGTTACCAAATTGTTAATTATTAATAATTATTACTTTTTAGTTAGTTTTTACTACAGATAACAATAATCTAATTTCGGATTAATCGGCCTAGCCCTTTACAAATGGCTGCGTAATTTGCAAAATATTTTGATCAAGTACCACTGTGTTCTGTGGTGTTGACTACAATTTATTTTTCTCGGCAAAATATTTCACATACAGTAAATACATTATTGTTTTTAATGCCGAATTAATTGCTATAATCTTCATTTTTTATTTTTTAGTTCACACGTTACGTTGAACTCTGATATTTTTTCTTGATTATGACTTCACTTTAGTTTTTATATAGTATTTACTATAGTATCACTTTAATCGTAGCTTTAGTCTTTAATAATTTTGGTTATATTGGTTATAAAAGTTTTAGTTTGGGTTAAATCTCTACAGACAAACTATAAAGCTTTGCGAATCCTATTGTAATGTAAATATTCTACAAAAAATGGTTTCGACTGTTTTTCGCATTTCCAAATAGATTATCGTGTGAGCTATAATCTTGACTATAGTCTTGACCATAATGACTAAAGTTGTGCCGTTCCACTATAAAAAAACGAACTTTATTCTCGACGATAAAAATAATATTTACAAGGGCTTAATTTTATTAAATTATAATTTTAAGTGGTTCTGATAATCCTAAAGAAGCAAACACAATTTTGTTCCCTCGTAAGTTAGAAATCCTGGCTTGAGACAGTATCACTGATTTTTAATTTAGATTTTACTAGAGTTGGTTGTTTGGCAACATCCAATAAATTTGCAAAGTTTTTACTAACCCAAATCTCCCCAGTTACCATTTCAGTAAAGCAGGTTTTAGTGATGGAAAATAATATGCTGGGTTTTATTTCAATTAAATGCTGTCAATGAACCCTTTAAAAAAGCTTTTTCTTTTTTTAGTTTTTAATATAAAAATTTTTGTTATTTTATTTTAGAAATGTCTTTAATGTCATTTTTTAAAAACTAAATCAATTTTACTATTAAATCAACATTATTAAAACTTAAAAAATAGATAACAAAAAAATTTAATTTTATGTGTTATAAAAACTCAACAGGGATTTAAAAGACCCATTTAATAACTTCAATTAAAGAAACAACTGCTAACACTTGTTTATGACTGAAAATGGATAGTGTTTGAAACAAGTTCAAATTGGCAAAGACAAATGGCGAACTGATAGAAATAAAAAGAAAAAAAGTAAAAAATTACAACAACAATGTTTTTAATAATTATTAAAACATTGCTGATTTTGTTTTATTTCTTTTTTACTACAGATAAGTGATTGTTTAAGTTTTATTATTAAATTTTAAACAGCAAACGGTGACATTTAGTTTACTAAATTGGTTTTCTGTTTTAATTAAATAATTTAATATTATAGATATTTTTACTAAATCGAAAAAAGAACTACAGACAAGTAAAGCCAACAACAACCAATTTTAATATTACTGGGAGGTAAATAAATAACTTTTGTTTAACGACAACAAACCCAAATTGTTACTAAAATTAAAGTGTAATGATTCTATGCTATTAATTTTACAGAGAAGTAAGGCAATATTGAAATTGACAATGATAATAACAATTTATTTTTCATTTAAATATCAGCTGTTTTGGTTTCATTATTGTAAATTTATTATGCCGCCACCACCATCCAATCGGCCGCAGTATAAATTGTAAAAGAGATGTCATAATTTATACATTCATACTTATTTAAAACTATCAGTCTCATAAAACAAATGTAATAAAATATAATTAAACTATTTGCTTAAGTAAATTTAATGCATGCTGAGGCAAATGCAATTATTAAACTTCAACAATTGATGATAATAACAACAGAAGAAAAAGATCAAAAGGAGGAAACGAAAAAATTGTGGATTCTTTTTTATAAATACAAAAAAATTATAAAGACAGTTTAAACGATTTTTATTATATTGCTGTTGACAGTCTTCAAATTGGACACCCCACGCCTGCTTGGTATTCTTTAATTAATCTCTCATTATCTTAGCAATTGTTAGCATTCTTTTCACCTTCTTTCCAAATATCTTAGTGTCAAAATATTTCTTGAGGGTGGAAAACAGAAAATATCCGCAAACAGAAAATATCACAATACACTTTGTAAATTTAATGCATCCGTTTTCGCCAAATATAATAAAATTTGCTTAAAATAAATTGTTAAATCTGTTAAAGTGATGTGAAGGAATTTTGTCTTTTTCGCAATCCGATAGATTTTTGCAGAAATCGGAAAATTCTACGTTGGCTATATTTAGATGCAATGTTTAAAAATGAGTTTGAAGAAATTTTTGCTCCAATCTTTAAAGGTCAATTTTAATATTTCCGTCTACAAAATCTCTTCCTCTACAGAACAACGGTGCAGAATACACATCAATCTTTGTAAAGAAGAGGCTACTTAATAATATTCCCAAACAGGCATGACTGAAAATAAAAAATTTAGCGTAGAAGAACTTAACTTGGTTTGTCACTGCTGAGAAATAGACAAGCTTTAATAAATTATAAACATGAATACATCTGAATAAAAAATCGAAAGTTAACTGAATGTACTCTTTTTGTGTTTTTCTTGTCTTTTCGTTAGCTGAAGTTTATTTTTCATTTATTACTTAATTAAAACCAGCAAAGCTTGAGAATTGTTTTTTGAATTTAACTTTTTCTAAAATGATATTTCTGACAAAAAATTTCTTAAGTACAATTTTAATAAAAGGAGTCCTAATTTGTTGCACAGTATGTAGACTTTAATACACAAAAGAAGAAGTTTTGTAAGGTAAAAAATCAGAACTCGGTAAACCTGATGACTTTTCTGAACCTTTTAATAAATACTTTTAATAATGCAGATTTGTATCTCTTTAAAATATCACCCGTTTCTTTGTTTCGTTTTTTACTCGATTGTATAAACCTCCAATTTTTAACGGAGAATCTTAATTAATTGCAAAAAATCATAATTTTTTTATTTCTAGATTCTAGTCAAACAACCAGTAAAGCCTGCGTTAAAAAGAAAAAACTTTCCTCTGCTACAGCAGCGCCTTCGAACGTTACACTACCGCCAGATGTAAGTCCCTCAGGAAGTAGCGATAGTTTGATGCGTGAACGTTTGGCACCCTCGTCAATGAGTACAACACCACCAGCTGTTAATATGGAAACAACTGAAGACGACTCCGATTCAGGTTCTACTGATGCAAGACGTAAGAAAAAGGCCAGAACTACGTTTACAGGCAGGCAAATATTCGAATTAGAAAAACAATTCGAAATCAAAAAGTACCTTAGTTCAAGTGAGAGAACAGAAATGGCGAAACTGTTGAATGTAACAGAGACCCAGGTAAGTGTTCAATTTTTAAGGGTTATAATTATAGCATACGAGCAGATTAATCAGAACAAATTTATTATTAATACCTATTGATGACAATATACAAATAGTAGATATAAATTCGGTTGATAGAATAAACTTTAATTCATTTCTTGACATTTTAAAAAATTTATTATTTCAAATAAATAAATCAAGAATCTTTAAAGAAAACTAAAAAAATCAATTATTCAAATTCACAAAAGTCTGCGTACGAGCAGATCGCACGATGCTATGTTTATATTTTAATAAGTAGTTGGTCCTCCTTTTAGCTTCAAGACCTCTTTTAACCTATTAGGCATTGAGTTAGACAGCTTTCTTGTTTATTCTGTAGGAACTTTCTCCCACTCTTCTATCAAAATTGACTTAAGCTGTTGAATGGATGATAGATTTGCCTTTTGCACTTGTTTCTTCAAATATGCCCACAAATGCTCAATAACGTTGAGGTCAGGGGATTGGGGAGGATGTTCCAATTTTGACTTGACGTTATACAATAATCATTCCCTTACAATTAGAGAAGAATGCTTGGGGTCATTGTCGTGCATAAATGTGTAGCCAGTATTCAAATGCATCTTTTCGATACTTGGAAGAAATTCGTCCTTTAAAATACTCAAATACATGCGAGCATTCATTGTGCCGTCTATGAACTTTAAGTTTCCCACACCATTTGCCGACATGCACCCCCATACCATGGCTGAACCCCCGCCGTGCTTGACAGTAGCTCTTAAATTTTTAGTGGCCAAAGCAGTATTAGGTCTTCTCCATACTTTGCAGATGCCATCACTTCCAAAAACATTGAATTTGCACTCATCCGTAAAAATAACGTGTTCCCAAAAGTTTGCATCCGTTAAATGTATTTCGTGGTACTTGAGTGCATAGTCCAGCCTTTTTTTCCTGTTAACCTCACTTATAAGAGGTTTTTTTCTAGCAACGTACGAGTTCAGATCGTTTCTTTTCAAGCAACGGCGGATAGTTTCTGGGTGAGCATTAGTTCCGTTATATTTTGAAACTTCCTGTGATACTTTAACTACGCTTAGCTTGGGGTTTTCGCTAATTTTTCTAATTTTTCTAACTAACACCTGTTCAGTTCGCTCATCTATCTTCTTTGGACGACCACATCTGGGCGCACTTGCATAACTTCCAGTGGCATTATAATTTCTTACGATAGTATCCACGGTGGCCTTTGGCAAATTCAATATATTTCCAACTTCTGACAGAGATTTTCCTTCGCGGTTTAGTCTAACAGCAATTTTTCGGACATCTTCGTTTATTTCTGCCATTTCAACCAATTGCACATGAATTTTTAGGAAAAACCAATAGTCGTTATTTTTTTAAAGGTTCCTTTGTTATAATTGCAAAAAAAAATATTTTTGTATAACGGAAAAAGTAACAAAATCAAAGCCGTCCGCAGACTTTTGCGGCGTTTCCAAGCAGCCATTTTTAGATACTCTGCTAAAATATGATCTAAAACAGAGTTGTGTAAACTTTATTTGTTTTGATACTTTGTTTTATAAAATTTCTAGTCTGGATGTAAAATTTTATGGAAATCCAACAGTATTTGTTAGCAATATACTCATATTTCTCGTCGTCCGTAGACTTAAGTTGTATAGTGTAAATAAGCAAATTCTACACTTTGTAAGAAAATTAATGAATTTTGCTTATAAATTTTGCAACAAATTATTAAGGATTTATGTTAAAATATCAACAAAATTATCGTGTACAAAAATTTTATATTTTTTTCTTATTTAATAGTAACTTTTTAAACATAAATTTTTTGACCAGTTGTTTCCAAAGGTCAAAACCAAATTTTTTGCCTATAGCAGCTTTTCTTCAAAAAGGCCTCCTTCATTTTGGTTTTTTAACCAATATTTACAATTTTTACCTATTTTTGATCAGTCTTAAGCACAAAATTATAAATATAAATTATTTTCTTGCAAAAAATACAAATTGCGAATAACCTATTTAAAAATATTTGCATCTTGGTGGTACTAGTGCGTTCATACATTTAGAAAGCTCAATTAGGGAGCATGTTTTTTTGCCAAATTTTTTTGTTCATTCATGAATCTTAGATTTACCTTATTGTAAAAATAACTTTATCATAAACTAAATTTAAATTTGTTTAATACGCATTTCTTTAGCAAATTTGTTGCATTTTTCATCTTATTCGAACTAAGTTTTGTTAACGTATGACAGTTCGTAAAAAACGTACGTTCATTTATACGATAACGTAACACAGATTAGTGTTATAGTGTATTATCATCCGTTAACGTGTGTCATAATCCGACAAACTTATCTTGACGATATGTGTTGTACGTTTACGAATGTAATGATTCTACCCCTGCTTTCTATATTGAAAAATTTCGTTCGGAGTGAATTAAAATCACCAACGATTTTTTGTTAAATAAATTTAAAATTGTTGCATAATCAATTTAAGCACATAATTCAATTGCAATATTTAAGATTCCTTTTATGCTTCCGACAGAGGCAATATAGCGGTGAATTTACCATTGCCGCGTTTAATCACGTTTGTGAATAATGGCCAATCCAAGAACTTCTATTCCTCCTAGCTGTAAGTTTAAGTCCTCTTGTTCTGATTCCCTAGTTGATTTAAACAGTTTTCTGTCGAGACGATAAATATTTTTTTAATAAACATTTTTCAATGGAGTCGTTTAATCTTCTTCTTGGTCTATTTTAGGGCTTTTGTATTGTAATTTATGTATTCATCAATAAAAATGTTTTTTTAGCTGCTTAATTACTTTGTTAAAGAAACGAGTACAGGAATTCCTCGCATAGTACGGTTAATCGGTTTCACCATTTCGCCGTACTATTTAAAAACGGCCACATCTAGGCACTCAGGCCTTCTGTGCCTATTTGCAAAATTGTTGTTGTTTTACATTTTAGTTTTCTTTTATTAGTTGCATAAATCAAAAATCACATGTTAAACGCATCGGATAAATTAGCAAGCGCGTTCCGTATGTTTTCATATCAACGTTTTCATTATAAAAGGAAAAATACCAAAAATCTCATGCTTTTATAATAAGTGTAAAAAAAACGAATGAATAAGGCAGTACTATGCGAATTATTTCTGTACTTGTTTCTTTGTTTGGACTCAAGGCACCTAATAAAAATTTTGATATAATGGAATTTATATGAAAGGAAAAATCGCATAGCACAACATAAGATGGAATTGAGAGACCAAAATAAGTATTTTCATTTGGATGTACTTAACTTTTCCAGTCCTCAGGGGGCTGATGAAACTGTGTTAAATAAATGTAATTACGGACAACTTCTGAAGTATTTAAGCGTTTCTAGTTTTCAGAATTATTAGAATTATTTTAAAAATAAAGTCAAATCACATTTAAATACTGTATCAAAAAGTGTTTTAAGAAAAGAAATATTTAGAAAATTTAAATTTAATTTTAATTTACATGAATGTGGCACCCGAAGTTTAAATAATTATTTTGCTAATAAGAATAGACACAAAATACTTAAAATAAAGTGATAAGATTTATGAAAATAAAATTAAGGATTTGCATTTCATAATTTATCTTCCAAATAATCTAAACAGTTTAGCTTTGATAGACAAAAATAAAAAAGAAGAAGAGCAATAGTTCTTATGTTGAAAAAATTTTTCTTTTATTAAACAAGAACACAATTTTTGCAAATAAAACTAAACATTAATCTTAAAGTACAAAAACACAATAATAAGTAACCAATAAAAATCAAATAAATTTTAAATACAACGGCAGAAATTGAAAAATGCCTTAAATAAAATCAACATTTTTAATCTCCCCACTTTGGCAGAGGGAAACAAATACAAAATTGGTACAAACATACAAGTTAAATCCATTCATTACAAATAGAAACAGGCAAACGCATTTATATTATTCTGTACTTGCAAATTTACAACATAAATGTGTATTTATGTATCTATTTATGTATGCATGTACAAGTGTATGAATGTAGATACCTAAAAATGTATGTAATTGGATTTGTGTCTGAACATCTGAAAAACGTAGATGTGTGTTCAACAGAAAGAGATATAAACAAATTTAAACTGTCATCAACAAACTGTAAAATAGCCTTAAGTCAGATAAAAATCAATTAATTACTCAGCCGCATACCACATAACTTAAATACATTTTGTAGTTGCTATTTTTGTTTATTATGTTGCTCATGTTGCATAAATACTGAACACCCAGCGCCACACACACAGGTATAAATGTATGTATGATTTCAGATAATTTAAAAAATCTTTTTGAACATATTTTTTTTAATTTCTTTTAAAATAAATAATTTTAATTTAATATTACTTTTTATGAAAACTTTGTTTTAATATATATATCAAACATTAGCGGCATTAAAGTGGTTAAGAATATTTTATTAAATAATTTTAAAAATGTTTTTAACCCTAATCGTGACTTATAATTGCTTTTAAATTTTTTGCTTAAAATTAAAAAATAAAAAATATAAATAAATTTATACATTATTAATTAAAATAAAAAACAGTAAATTTTAATTATTATAACGATTCCTAGGGATACTTATTCTAATTCCTTGCCGTATATTTCATATACTGATAGCATGTGGTTCGAGCGATATGTTTAATCTGATAAAAATTACGTACGAATTAAAAATGATCTTCTTTCCTTGCCAATCTTAATTGACTTTTTTGTTTAAGAAAAAATCTTAAAACAATATTTTTAATTAGTAAAATCCGTAATACAGCGTATAAAAAGTCAGCTACTCAATATTAATTAAATAGAAAGGCCTTAACGGCTCATAAAAAATTGCACATAAAAAATTGCACGATGTATGGGGACACCCTTTAATTTTTAAAATTATAAACTTTTATAACGATACCAATCTGTAAGTATAACCTTTGAAATAAAGAAACAATTTTAAAAATCGGTTCAGAAATAAAAGAGTTCTGCAAGCACAAGCGAGTAAAAATGGTATTTCTTGCAGCAAGTTTTTTTTGGCTGTTTTCATGACCCAATATGATATAATTTTTATTTTCTTAAAAAGTTTTTGTTTTAAAGAGAACCTCAGAATAAATTATTTTTATATTAACTTTTCAAAGGTACCTTCAGTTAATTTTAAGTTTATCTTCAAAATATAACCGATTCAATAATTTAAAATCTTTAACATTCTAAAACGTGATTAAAGGTTTGTAAATAGGACTTAATAGATGTGTGTTTTGTGCAACGCTGAATATATTAAAGACGGTTGCTAGTTGTGACTGATTTAATGTAAATTAACGTTGGAGTACATTTAAGACATACCAGGTAAATTAAAAAAATAACTTTTTATAAAAAAAACCATAGATACATAATGATTACTTAACTAGTTCAAAAAATTTCGTTAGGTACTTCAAATTGAAATGCTTAAATTTAGTTTTCTAAGGTACTTAAATTAAACAGTTTAATTTAAATGTTAAAAAAATAGAAAAATCATGCAAAATACAAGGTGTCCAACGGGTAGATATATTACTTTGTTTCCATTGTATTCCTAGATGTATGCGCTGTGGCACCGTCATGCTGATACCACATGTTCATTAAGCCCAAAACATGCAGTTGTGACGTTAAAAAGTTTTCAATCATATCACAATATTGCTTCCCATTCACAGTTGCCGTTACGACGGCGGCGTAAATGGTCTTGTGGAAGAAGCTTTTGTATAGGTGAGACAATGGAAACAAATGCAAATCTTTTTGCAATATTTTGGTCAAAGTTGTTCGTTGAATACCAAACTCCTAAGCACGGCATCGATTTGAGGTTAATGGATTGCTTTGAGCACTTTCTTGAGCAGCAGTAATGTTTTAGTCGATCTTGCAGTACGTTGTGGTTCATGCCTGGGCCTGTCACCTATACACCCACCTTCTTCGAAATCATTTAATACACGATAAATAGTACGTTTTGTTAGCATGTTGCTTCTCCCAAAAATTTTATTTAACTTTCTTATCGCCATAGTAATCGATGATTGATTTTGATAAATTTAACGATTAAGACACGTTGGTTTATCGAATATTTTTCAATAATTAATAAGCCACGCGTCTACTTCACCACCGCCAAATATGAACTGTCAAACTAACGTTTATCCAAATAGCGACGAAACAAAGTAGTATACCTTCCTGGCGGGCATCTTGTACTTAATACTTACTATAAGCTTAGAATTAAATAGTGCTTTCTTCATTCAATTAAATCTCGATTTTTGTTTTTGCTTTAATTTTGGTAATTTTAAACATTAAAATTTAACACAAACGAACATGCAGTAATATTTTGAGGTATAATTTAAAATTAAGTGAATAAACGAATGTCTGCAATGGCATGGCCAAAAATGGTTAATGGAATACAGGAAATGAGAGGAGAGGTGAACTTTTGAATAAAATAAGTGATTACATACGTCACGCGACGCAGCAAATTACATTTTGCATATTAAATACACAAATGCAAACATAAACAAACATTTTAATTCAATATTGTGCATTAAATGTGCAATGCCGCAGCAACTCACCAAAAAACGACAAAAATATTTTTACATTAACATATTTACGTGAGAGGGTAATGAGAAAAGTAGGAAGGGAGTTTTAAGTGAAATAAAATAATAATCATGTCTACTTGCTGTATATTTCGAATATAGACATAGAAAAACTATGCGAACAAATATACGTATGTTTCCATTTGTATTTATGTTTGAGACATACTTCAGCACGTTAGGAAGGTGCAGAAAAAAAATAGATTAAATTCATAAATATTTAAATCCAACTTAACTCCCATTAGCAAAAAATAAAATTAAGTTGAAAAAAAAAATTGTTTTAAATTACACTTGAAGTTGAATTCATATTTTTCATATTGCCAAAAATCTTTAATTTTTTAGGGGTTGCTCATAATGGGAGCCATCTTAATAGATTGTTGTTTTATATCTACGATTAAATCTGGTGGTCATGATTGACGTTTTCGTCAATAGAAAATGCAATCTGTTTCGATTTAACTCGACCTGCGATTAGTGCGCGTGAATGACTTCTTCTCAGTTTATGCAAAAATCTATTATCCACTTTATATTTTTAACGTATTAATGTTTCAAAACCTTGTTATTTTTGCCACTATGTAAAACTGTGAATTGGTTTAATTTTTATGATATTATTGGTTAAACTGTTTGATATTACATATATAACAAATGAATTTACTTAATTTCGGTTTAGGTAAATATTTATTTTATATTATAAAATTTTTAAAGAAATAAAAATTATTATTGAATGTATGCAAACGTTTTTCCAAATAAACGCGAAATAAAAGACACCAGCAGAATGTAATGCTGCATTTTCTGGATCGCTACATCCTTCATAAGCATTTCTTCGTTGTTCTTTACGAGGGCTGCTATATATATTTCTGGCCTGGCAACACTGAGTGCTGCCAAGTGCAATCTGACATTTCCATTGGAGTTTGTCATTTTTAAGCATAATCGTACTCAAAACGTTTTGACGTACGACCATTATTTGTGTTGTTTACAGTGACTTGAAAAAATTAATATAGAAAAAAATGGAATTAACTCGTGAACATTTTCGTGCCATCATTTTTCACAACTTTCGACGTGGATTATCACGACAAGAGTGCATTGATGAACTTAAATCTTTGTATGGCGATGAAGCACCATCGTATAGCACAGCGAAAAATTGGTATAATGAATTTAATCGTGGCCGAAGCTCGCTCAAAGACAAATTCCGTGAAGGTCGTCCAAAAACGGCTGTTGTGCCAGAGAACATTGATGCCGTGCGTGAAGTCATAATGCAAGATAGACATGCGACATACCGAGAGATGGAGACATCCTTGGACATTTCTTCCACCAGCATACATTCGATACTGCATGAACACCTGGCCGTAAAAAAGATTTGTTCTCGTTGGATCCCGCAAAATTTGAAAGTCGCTCAAAAAAAGGCTCGTGTCGATTGGTGCAAAGAAATGTTGCAAAAATACGATTGCGGTGCTTCAAAAGACGTTTATAAGATCGTCACAGGTGACTAATCATGGATATATGCGTATGAGCCCGAAACGAAACAACAATCGACCGTGTGGGCCTTCAAGGACGAGCAAAATCCAACGAAAGATGTTGGTGGAAGAAGCACTTCGAAGCAAATGGTCGCCTGTTTCTTCGGCAAAACTGGTCATGTGGCGACTGTTCCGCTTGAGCAACGTAGGACGGACACTTCTGAGTGGTACACTACAATTTGTTTGCCTGAAGTCATCGGAGAAATTCGAAAAACCAACAAGAGAAGACGAATCATTGTTCACCATGACAATGCGAGCTCTCACACATCGGCTCAAACCAGAGCGTTTTTGACCCGCCAAAACGTCCAATTAATGGGTCATCCGCCGTACAGCCCTGCCTTGGCACCTAATGACTTCTTCATGTTTCCGCACATCAAGAAAAAAATGCGTGGTCAACGATTTTCGTCGCCAGAAGAAGATGTTAAAGTGTTCAAAAACCATGTTTTAGAGGCGTCTCAATCGGAGTGGAAAAAGTGCTTTGACAACTGGTTTGAGCGCATGCAAAAGTGTATAAATAATGCTGAAGAATACTTTGAAAAACAATAAAACCATTTTTGATTATAAATATTCGCATTTTCACTATTAGGCCAGAAATATATAGAGCAGCCCTCGTATGCAAATCGTCATATACATTAGTTCTAGTTTTCTGCCAACCATCGGTATAGCTTGTTTATAAAAAAGAACTTAAGCCGAAATTAATTTAATTCATTTGTAACATGAATTAATTTGAAATATTAGTTTCAAAAAGGGACGTTGAGTGCAAGAAATCAACAGATAATTTTTTATTTTATTTGAAAGGTAAATCAACGACAGTCACTTTACGTGTATACTAAATACTACTTCGTTTAAATGGCCGCTGATGTCTAAATAAGTGTCCCAAATTTACAAGATCCACTTTTGTGACCCTGTCTCACAAATTTGCCTGAATTTTAGCAATGTAATAAAAATCAGCTGCAACAAAGTGGCTACAGTTTTTTATACGCGATAGGAAAATAAAACTGTGTTAAAAAATGTTTACCGTCACTAAAGCATTCTCTAAACATCTAGAGTTGATTTAAAATATATTGTTTCAGGTAGCAAAATAAATTTTTTGTGACAAAACAAATTGACCAATTGACAGCTTCAGTCTATTAAATTAGCTTATCGTAAAATTCTGATTTCAATAGATCAATGGTTGCCGAAACCGCGTGGCACATAGCGCAACCCTATTGAATCCACATCTCGCCAAGAGCAATATAATTCATATTTTCAAACAAAACATGTGTGGCAACTTTGTTATTAAAAAACCAGTTTAAATAAACGATACAATTGTGGGATAAAACGTCGATTCAGTTTTTACTTACTCTAGAGAGAAGTCTGGATCTTGTACGGGTGTAGGCCATCTTCCTGCAACCGATTACGAATCAATAAATCTTGATCTTCTTCCAAACTTTCATTTAGTACACATATTCTTTCAACGGGTTGGTGTTATTACATCGTTTTAAGAGTATGTAGTATAAAATCTATTCACAATTCGACAAACGACTCGCTCAGAGGGACAATTACGTGCACCAAAAAACCACGAAAATGTCTATAAGTGGCGCAAATTGATAACTGATTTTTAAAGTAAAATTGGGTTATTTGGTGACATTTTTCACGCGTTGATACTGATTATAAATGGTGAAATTTTTTAGTTTCTAAAATAACACTGGTTCATTTTCACTGTAGGAAGTAGTTTCAATATCTTTATTCTTAGGCCGTCTCCATTTGTTTTTGTTAATTTACGGTCATATTTGCATCATTTTGTTAAAGTATATTTTAGTACTTACAACATAATTTTGATGCTGTCACATATAAAAGTATCATATTGCTGTATGTTTTGGCAGACAGTTTTATCTAGAGCATATTTTCTGCCAAATTGTCAGTTTTAATAATTTTTTCTCATAAATTAGTTTTATTCCCGATTTATTATTCTTTTGCAAAACAAGCATTAGATGGATGAATGTCTATCCACACTCTCTTATAACAAAGTAGCTGGCCACAAAAAGGCAACATATTACTCACATAATGATGCCGTCCTTAGCAATTCCTTTTCACGCGATACGCATATTTCTGCTGTCTATTGAAAATATTAAACATTTTTCAACTCCTAAGTCTTCTTAAATAAGCTGAAGACTTTAGTTTATGAGATTCTATTCGCATTAAATATTTGAAATTTATATGTAAATGTAGGGGTTTGTCATGTTTCTGTGCAATTTTTAACAGCCACGAAAAATGTCAGCAATGAAATACAATCAAGTCAAATTACATCTGCTGAAGATGAAACAAAATCATAGAAAATTTTGCTATGCAACATCAAGTTTAATTTTGAGGCAACAACTTTGTTGCATCAAATGTGTAAAAAAAAATATTTTGTGACCTCAAAGTATTTTGTTCATTTGGCTGTTTAATCTTCTTTTTTTGCTCTCTTTAGTTAAAGACAAAAATTTGTCTGTTTAAATATTTTTGGTCGCTAACTTGCAGTGACTGGATGTGTGCGTGCAATTGCAACAAGCAATAATAAATTGCAATAGAAATATAAATATTTGTATGTCTGCCAGCTGGACAGCTAAAACACAATGCAAAAACAACTAAAACAAGTGTAGACACTTAGTTGGCAATTTATTTAATTTGTTGGAAAAAATAAAAGAAAGACTTTAGATTAAAAACAAAAACAAAGTATTTGTATTTGCATTTTCCATTGCTCACTGTTGTTCGCGAATTATAAAAGTGCGCAGATAATTTTGTGATTATTTGACAGTTGAAGCAATTTCAAACTCAACGTACAGTTTGTTATATTAAGTGGTTTGACAAATCAATAAATTGGTGAAAGGTCTACAATGACATAAAATATATTGAAGCTCTTTTATGATTTTAAAAGAGAAATTTTAACATTTAAATGGCAGCAACAGTCAGTTAAAGTAGTTTTATTTAATCAGGTATCACAAATTAATATGTTAAATTAACAATTAATATTAAAAGTGGACATAAATCAAAATCGTTAATATGTCACATTTATTTCAATCACGAAATGCTTTATTACATTAATTAATAAAAATTTTCGAAAAGAGAACAAATATATTGGAAAACTTTTTTGTCTTGTAAAGTTGTGTTTGTGTTATAAAAACCTTTCATTTAATTAGAATGAAAAAATAAATAAAAGTTTCATTGCTTATATGAACCTAAAAAAAGTTTTCATTTAAAAAAAAAGAATTCATTTAAAAAAAAGTACATTGGTTTTTATAGCATTAAAAAAACATAAAAGTAAAAAACAAAACTTAATAAACATAAAAATAAATCACTTAGTTAAAACAGGTGAAATCAATCAATTTAAGAAATCTTTATGATTAAAGCTTAAACCTCAAAATCATAGTTGTATATTAAAATATTTTAATAAATGTTAAAAATAAAAAAAATGATTCAAGAACACATATCAATTATTAAATTAAAACTTTCATACACACTTTGTTCAACGTTATTATTGTATTTTGTATCCTTACTTGCGGTACATTTAATTTGTTTTAAATCTATATAAAATATCTTCCGTAGAAATGAATGTGTTACAACATATGTTATTTACATTCAAATATAATATTCATACTACCAGTAAAGAATTGAGAAATTCATATTGCATTTTATTTCTCCATTTAGTTTTAATAGAATTCATTATAAAAAAAAATTACTTTCGACACAAACATTACTTGTGGGAATAATTAACATATTAAGAACGGCTATCGACAATTCCTTAAAGTGGTTAGTACCAGCAGCATCCTGGTAATCGTAAACATTAGGCCGGAACTTATATAGGCTTTTTGGTACTTTATTATGGAAATATTGAGTCTAATTTATGAAAGGAACTTTTCCCCACCGTGTTTTATGAGTGCCAAATGAGTAATTGGGATCTCCAAATATTTTAAATACTTCTTAAACTTCAAAAGCAGACATTTTTTCTAAAAGTCAATCAAGCATTTCTATTAGCTTACATATAGAATATAGAAAATAAAGACAACAACTTTCTGGTAAAATTAACGTATCAGTTACAGTCTAGTTTAATTCTGTTGAAAATTTTGTGCAAATTATTATTCATGCCTCGCTATTTTCTTTATTATAATTTTTTTTTTGTTTTTGTTGTAGATGCCACATCTCATTTAATTTTAACAATTTTGATTTTTTGTCTGACTGCCCTTTTCTTTTAACGCCTTTATGATTGACTTTTATTTCTAAAATTAGTATATATTTGTATCAAGGCATATTCATTTTACTAGGTAGTAGCGGTAATACAACAAATACAACATTATCAAAAACAACATGCCTTTTTATTGTTGTTTTGTGAGTTGGCAACGTCAAAAACACAAAGAGAAATAAAAGATAATTGCTCTCAATACACATGCTTGCCTTGTCTCGCAAACGCCTGTTGTTAGTGTTTTTTGAAATTCGTAAACAAACAACTTTTGACATTTCCAACTACAAACCAGCTGGGCGGACGACACTACCTAGTAAAATAAATCTGCTTTGATTTGTATATACAAGGCAGACAAAAAGCTATTACAAATGTAGGACTCAAAGAGGCAGTTTACATTAAGGGCATTGTATCAGTTACAAAAATCATGATGCAGAAGTTGTTTGGCAAGAGAAGCTTACGGGGTAGGAAAAGTAGCACGAAATGAATATTCATGACTCTTTTCAGTTTCTCTCATTCCTGTTTATCTCTTTTGTTTTTTGCAGCTCTATGCTTGAGCGGTGTTGCCAAAATGGCTGTTTTCTCTATATTGTTTAAAAATCGTTGAAATTTTAATACGTTTAGTTTATGGCAACACTTGAAAAATTGGTTGATAAAACATTTATATTCAACCTCAAAATATATGAAATAAAGCTGCCAGGTTTTTTAATTTTTTTAAATGCGATGCCATCGTAGAGAAAATCAGAAAAAATAGCCAAAAATTTCTCCAAGTATTTGAAATACCGCCAAGAGTCTCGCCTCTCGACGTTTGAAAATTTTTATTGCCAAGAAGAAGTTTGTGGTTGTTTTACATGTTAGTTTTAATTATTAAGAGAAAATACTGAAAATCACATATTTTCATAATAAACGAAAAATTTTATGTTTTTGTGATAAGGTGAAAGTACCAAAAAAAATTACTTTTTAAAATTTAATGAAAATTTAATTTTATTAGTTTTTAGAACACTTTTTTCCAAGAACATTTTTTTTTTTAGAAATTTCAAAACCGTACGATAGAGAAACTGTACTGATCGAAGCAGTATTATGGGAGTTATTCCTATACATTGTTAACGGAACCCTTTATGCATAAATCAAACTCGCATTTAGCGGCTTTATTTTTTTTTTTTTTTTTTTTTTTTGCTAAATTTAGAAAACAGGGACTATAAAAATACCATTTACTTTTCTCTTGTACTCTACGTAATTAATAAAGATAATTGCAGGCATTCGTCTAAACACAATCAGTTGCATTATCCAAACCGAGAGTTTATCGGTCAAAGCTGATATCAGTGTACACGCTTCTCGTTAAATGTTCATTTATTTCATTAAACTTTAGAACGTGCGTTCAATCAGCAGTCATGGTGAAATAATACAGGCGGTCTCGATGGCGAATTAATTTATTTTGCCGTAAATTCTAAATGTCAAGCTACATATATAAAAAATATGTTTAATTTTTTTATATGGTGTTTGACATTTAGCGTTTACGTCGAATATCAATTAATTTGCCATCAAGACCACCTGTATAAATTCACCATGATCAGCAGATTTGTATCGGTGTGCATATTAATCCGTGTGGCAAATACTGCAAAGAAATAAAACTTCCCACTTGCCTACTCTTATGTTACTATTTAAGCCCTTTAAATCCAGAATTCATAAATTGCAACTGCTTCAGCTTTCTCTGGAAATTTTCGAGCACATTATTGTACCACCATATCTGTCTGAAAAAACACTTAATGTTATCAACTACAGTGTAATATCTTTTAACAACAACAACTATTTTTTTATTAATTTCTTTTTGATATTCCGTGCAAAACATAAATTTCACATAATTAGTCAATAAATCTCAATTAATTTCAGATGTTTATTGAACGTGTTATTGTGTGTTTGTGCATTCGAGTGAAAACATTTTGCTACAAGGCATGTATTAACCTAATTGTTGTTATTGTTGCTTTAGTCATATTGTTTAAATTATAACTTCTATTAATTAATGCTACTTTAAACTTGCAATTTATAGAAAATATGTTCTCGATATCGTAATTATACCAGCATTTAAATATTAAGTGACGATACAGACTTTCAAAAGGGAAATTTTGTGATTTTTTACTATAACTCACGTATATAAAATAATTCAATAATTTTAAAAACAAAAATTAGAAGTTAATTAGAATTTATGACTTTACAACTGTATTCTCAATTTGTTGGAATTTTTTGGGACAACTTTTAAAAAATAGTACTCTTAAATTTTTTTCTTTTTACTCCAGCAGAGTCGGCTATAGACTTGACTACAGTTCTAATGCATTATGGAATACAAACAAAACATCTTGGAAATTAAGCTGTAAGTTCTATAAGTCTGGGGCTATTGAAACAGAAAACCATATGCTGCAGAGGAAATATCGAGCCATTCTTCCATCAGAGTCTTGCAAACCTCTTTGAAGCGGCTCAATAGCACCCCAAAATAAGGCTCACCTCCGAAAAATAAATTTTTTGTATGACTTGTAACTTTCTTCGTTTTCATTTGATTTAATATATTTTTACAGTAGGGCGTTAGCCTTGACAAGGTTCTGAAAACTAAGTAAAAATCTTTAATTTATTGTTTTTACCCATCGAGATATTTGCATTTCTGAATTTATCAAGACCTTTGTTATTCTCAACCAAATGGACCCTACACCTAAATGGACCATTTATTATTTAGGATTACATAAAAAATGTAATCGAATTACCTTTACAAAAAGCAGTAATAATAAATATTATAGAAATATTATAGCAAGTGCTAAATATAAACCAATTGTACGAAAACCTCTTTGAGCGATTGTTCCGAGTTTTTCAAAGAGAACATAAAAAAACTTTCAGCTGGGTCACCTCGTTCGTAACGTCCCTAGGTTCTAATAAAAAAAGTAACAAATTTGACATAATATAATTCAAACAGAGACAGTGCAGACCTTGATTTCACTTCTCGTCAAATATTGACAGCTGGTGACGCCATGATGAAACATAATTCCAGTTTGTTATTTTTTTAAAAATATATTTTTATTAAAAAAAATTTTATATTATAGAACACTATATCTTTTCCATTCTATTTTATTCTATTTTAATCTTCATCTGCAACAAAATAAAACTAATAATGTTATTAATATCGGTAGCTTGGATAAGCTTTGAAGTTTGCCAAAATACTGGCATGCTGTATCCGCAATCGTCCTGAAACGTTTCGGTACATGACCGCACAATTCCATATCACGTTATGGTCATCCCAATTTGACTTGATGTCTTGAAATTACAAACTTCTTTTTTTTAGTATAAGCGGCCACAGCAGCAATATTTTTCTTTTCCACTATCAAGGCACTTAACTTAATTAACTTTTCTTAATTTAGACCATAATTATTTAGAAACGAGGCTCGTTAAGTAATGATTTTTACTGGAATCCGATATCGCAATATAACAGATTTCTTTATAGCTAAAATGCTAGATGGTGATGGGGAAGACACAATGTCAAGAAGACTCTGATAAATCATAGAATGACCACTAGATTTTTCGGAGCAACAAGTAAAAAATTCAACATCAAATAACAAAAAAAACTTGCAGCTAAATTCTTAATTCGTACATAAAAATCTAAAAATGAATATTGAAATTTTATATATTTACGGCGAAAAATCCGTTATGTTGAGAGACGTTATATTTTGCGATTTATATTTTTATCTAGATATTTCGAAACGTCGTTTAAAAATAATGATAAAAGAAACAAGAACAATTAAGCTTTTTCATTGTCTTGATCGAATATAAACTTTTTGCGTAAGGAAAACAATACGAGTTATCGAGGCGACTGAGGCAATGTTTGTTTTGTTAATAAAAAGTTTCTAGAAAAAAAAACTCTAGTAAAATAATAGAAAAAAACTGAAGGTATTAATGTTAAATGAAAAATGTTAAACAATAAGTTAAACCTTTAAACTGATAATTGTTTCATCTCAAATCAATAACACATGTTTATTTTCAAGTATGTACTTTAACAAAAGGTACCAACAAAAAACGTATTTCCCTTAAATAACTCTTACAATTAAAGTACTCAACAATTACATACCAATTAAATATATTTATTATAATTGGAATAATGTTTAATTATATTCATAGAAAACCTAATACATTTGAAACCGCACCTAATTTACTAATTTAAAAAAAGTGCCAAATGGTTTGTTGAATGTTTAAACTTGAATGCGTATGAATAAAAGATAAATGAGAGAGGGCGAGGTAGATACAAACAATGTCATTAATTTCAGTTATTTAGATGTAACAAATTTATATAATGGATTTATGCAAAATAATAATAATATTATCAATAATAATTATGCAAACATATTGTTGAACTAAAATTTTATACCACAAATTTTTAACAGATTTTCATACTCACAAATGTCCTGGGGTATGTGTGTGATAATAATTATGCACAAATGTATGTATGTATCAAAATGCTTATGTTTAGACGTAAAGAAATGTTTAGTGCAGTTTGTTTTATTCGTTATTGAGTAAAGACCAAAATCATTATAATGGAAAGCTAATGGAAGATTTTGATAATCTTAATTTTTGATAATTGCAATTTAAGTGCTAAAATATTTAATTTTTATTGTTAAATACATTGTTGAGGTTTCGTGGTTTAAGTAATTCGAACCGCATTAAGTACTTAGCGAAAATACCGTGAGAATACAATATCGAATTTCAAGAGACGTCAGGCAAATACCTAAAATTGTTAAAAGAACAGTTCTTAACAGTCCACATATTTATAAATAGTGACTTTTGTTTAGAGAAATAAATATTTTAATTTTTATTAAATAAGTATTTGAACTGTGGATTTTATAAATGAATCTAAATTAATTATCGGCTGTAGTTCATTTTTTTTAATTTCTAAAAATATTTTTTTAGAAAGAAAAATTATTTAAAAATGTGTGCGGACGTTTTCCAAAGAAATCAAAAAAAAATTAGACGCTAGCAGAATGTAATGCTTTGTAATGCACTTTCTGGAACGCTACGTCCTTCATCAGTATTGTTTACATCTATCTTAGTTGTGTAACTATAAACATCATCTATTTAACCAACTAACTTTGTAAATCAGAATACGAGATATGTTAGGTCTGTCTGGGTACTTTTCCAGTAGCTAATACTCAGTAAATTTTTTTGGGAGAGTAAGACCAATTTTACTCTCTCGGCTGAAAATATATCAAAAAGTACGCAGACAGCATCCAGTAAAATCTTGCAAGAAAACAGCTGATCGGTGTGTAAACAATTGAAATAACAAAGCAAACGATTTACGCAAAATTAAATTGAAAACCGATCGCATAGGATTTTAAACAGTTACCTCGATATCCGGAAATGTCTTCGAAATTCCTCTTTGCAGTAATTGGGCACTATTTCTTCCACATACAGCTTTACACAACTTCTTTCTTTTGGCTTCATAAGAAAAGGCTTTAGACTGGAAAATATATCTATTTTGTAGTATACTTAAAATTGTTTTGTTTATTATAATTTGTTATAAACATTAAAAATCAACACAATTCTAACTACTTACCTATGCCAATGTTAAATTTAAATTTTTATTTTTTTCACAAAAATTATTTCATTCAAAAAGTAAATAAAAACAGCTGTTCAAACTAGTTGCAAAATCTTGCAAGAAGAAATTTCTCCAGTAACATTTTGCAAGTTCTCTAACTGCCAACTGTCAAAAAATTCTCTTTTTGGCTCTCTCGCTGAAACAAATTTGGAGTACGCAGACAACATTTTGCAAGATTTTGCAACATTTTGCAGAAAATGGTGCAAAATATGTGTACGCAGACAGACCTATTAATATCAATATTAGAGTAGAAATACAACCTCACGGTTGCGGATGCGGTTGTTTTTTTATATGGAGTTTTGACAATAAAAAACGTTCAACGAATCCGCATGAAATAAGAATCTATTTTAATTTGAGTGCGTTTTCTCTCAAGCTCTCAATTTTTAATTTTTTCTCTTTCAGCATGTTGCCACAGTTTTATTGTTTTTCTCACAAAAAATACTATTTGTTAATATTTTTTGTGAATGACTAAGAAAAAAGAAGAGAAAGAAATTGTAAAAAGTCATTGAAAATCAACAATAACTTTGAAATTTTTCAATTTATTGCTTATTTACATTTTCAAACATTTTTTTAAATTAAATTAAATTTAAATGACAATAAAATCCGCATCCGTCGCCGCAACTCATTTTATTTGTTTTTTCTCTGACATGCGGAATCTGTCGCCGCAACCGTAAGGTTGTATTTCTACTCTTATTTCTTTGGAAAACGTCCGCATACATTTGTAAAATAATTGTTCTTTCTAAAAAAAAGGTTTATAGAAATTAAAATAAATGACCTGAAGCCAAAATTTAATTTCGATTCAGAAATAAATATTTAAAAAATACAGTATGAAAAAAAATATAAAATTGCTCATATCCTTATATTTCTGACAACAACTTTTTAGATAGATATTCAGGATGCTGACGAAGGTTGTAGCGAACCGAAAAGTGCACTTCAGTCTGCTATTATCTAAATTTTACTGTTCTCTTTACAATTAAACACAATTATTAGCAAACTTAAGCTAAACTGAAATATATTAATACAGAAGTCTATCATTGAAAACTTATTGCTGTTAATTAAAATATTATTTTTATTTTATGGTTTTTCATCTCTTCTGTTTTATCATTTCGACAAACAGCTAATGTGCATTTAATACTTTACATACCTACATACGCATTCGTAATATGTTACGTAGTTATAGACGTAATTATAAATGAAAAAAATTTCATTTTAATTAAGTTGTGGTTTTTCTCATAAATACTGCTCAGGGTTTTGTTTGCATATAATGTTTCATTTATTTGTTGTTTTATTAAAAGTACTTAATTATTTACAAATGTTGATTTTGGATTTAACGACTAAAAATATGGTTGGTTGGTTGTCCATTTCGTATAAAATTTTTGCAATTATGACAATGAGTAGGGTTTGCATAAAAGTATTTACAAAGAATCTCGGGAGATAATTGTGTGGCTATTTATTACAGCGTTTCAGTTTACACTCCAATATTCATGAAGTGCAGAATTTATCGGAAATACCGGCGCACTGTGGGAAATTAAAATATAAAAGAGGTTGCACAATGTATATTAGAATTTTTTATTAAAGGTTCATACGTTTGTTTACTTCAAAGCATGTAAAAATTAGAATTCAAAATAATTTTACTAATATTTACGACGTGTTTTTGAGGTTGTACTAAATGATATCTGAGCTCACATTCTTCCTCAGCATGAATCTTCTGCATCAAAAAACTAAATTCAACTAACTATTGTATGTCTGTCTTTAATCTAAATATTCGCGGCTTTCAAACAAAATTATCAACTTTATAAAAATTATTTTATAAAAGGTAATGAGAATTGATTACATTGGTTATTGCAGGAAGTATTGGTGATCATAAGTACTTTATTTTCGGCTTTTTGGTTCTTTTTAATTAATTTTCTAAACATTTTTAGAAAGAAAAATTATTTACAAATGTATGCGAACGGACGTCTTCCAAAGAAAACAAGAAAAATTAGACGCTAGCAGAATGAAATGCAGCATTTTCTGGACCGCCACATCCTTCATTAGCATTCTTTGCATCTATCTACCTTATGTTATGCATATCGTAAACATCATCTATTTAACCAATCTTAATGTTAATTTGGTGAGGAACACTTTATTTGATATTTGTCAATGATGCGCTCATCTGCCATATCAAATCAAGAAAATTATTACAATCCGACAAATGATCGCTAATTCCATCTGAATCTGTTGTGGCTTTCTTTATCAATAATTCTTGCAAAGAAAAAACCGACTTCAAAATAGATTTCATCTGTCTGCCTATAACGGTTCAAAAGTATGGTCACATACTTCTAGATGGTCTGAGGAGGTTACCTGCAGGGTCTCGAGGACATTGTGGCCTCAGTACGATAATAGGAGAACCGCAAATCTACTGAGGTTTCCTCGGGGGCAGCTGGGCATACTGGTGGCGGTGCTGACGGGGCACTGTGTCATTGGTACCCATGCTAGGAGATTGAATCTTCCGCATCATGACTACTGTAGAAGTTGTCAAGATGAGGAAGAGGAAGAAACGGTAGAGCATCTGCTCTGCCACTGCCCAGCTCTTTCTGAAAATAGAGCGGCCATTTTCGGCAGTCCGAGACTGCATGGTCTTGCAGACTTATCTGTCTGCGACGTTGCTAGGATAAACTTGTTTATCCGGTCCTCGGGGTGGTTTGGATTGGGATCTTTGACGGTGCCGTAATGGCCTGAATCTGATCCCCTACAAATCCTGTTTCCAGGCAACACAACGGGACCTTTGGGACCCAAGTGGGTCGGTCTTTATGCCGACGGCCTGTGCAACCTAACCTAACCTAACCTATGGTCACATACATTAGATTACATTAACTATTGGGACACCCTTATATCTCCAAACTTTACACTTTACTATTGAACAGTTAATAGTTGGCAATATACATCAAATTACAGCAACTGTAGCGCCACCCTTTTAAATCCAAATTTTGATTGTTTTCTGGTTCTTGTAATAGATTAAGCAGTCAGGTTCTGTGTTAATTTCAACCGTCTGTGTATAACGGTTTTACAGTTTGGCCATATACATACATCAGATTATATCAACTATTGTAAAACCATTGAATTTATAATTTAATTTTTTTATACTTTTTATTATACCAAACCAAATTGTGGACATTCTGTTTAAAATTCAGGTATTTGTATATAACGGTTCAAAAAATACGGCCATATAGGTCAAATTACATTAATTTTGGGAACACCCATTAATTTCTAAATTCAAATTATAAGGTTTTTGTTATTGGAGACTTAGTAATACAGGTTCTTTTTAAATATCAATCGTATGTCTACAACTGTTCAAAAGTATGGCCATATACATCAAAATAAATGAACTATTTGGGCACCCTTTAAACTATAATTTTGAACATTTATACTTGTTATCATAACGGTCAAATTTCCAAGCGTTCGTCTATAACGGTATAAAAGAAAGGCCCATATAAGTAAATCTTCATCAGTTATGGGACACCTTTTAATATCTAAATTGAAATTATAAACTCTCTGATATGGCCACATACTTCAAAGTTCATCAACTATTGGAACTCCCTTTAACTTCCAAATCCGAATTTGATACTTGTTGTTAAAGCGGACTTAGCAATAAAGGTTCGTAGTAACTTTCAAGTCTCTGTCTGCAACTGTTAAATATTATGGCCATATACATCAAATTAAATGAACTATTGGCGCACCCTTTCAGTTATAATTTTTAGTTTTAATACTTGTTACTATAACGGTCATAGCAATCGACATTCTGTCCAATTTGCAAGCGTTTGTCTACAATGGTTCAAAAGATAGGCCCATATAAGTAAATTTACATTAATTATAGGCCACCCTTTAATTTTTAGAATTATTTTTGTATGACTTTTCGTTATTGGGAGCTATATTAATACGCAATTATTTTTAATTTTACAGAATTTCCTTTTAAAGTTCATAATACACGTAAAAATATGTACATTGTATGGGGACACCCTTTAATTTTTAAGATTAAGAACTGTTTTAAGAACGGGACCAAGCATAATCTATCATATTACCAAAACTTTTCAAAATCGGTTCGGAAATGACTGAGTTTTTTTAAGTCGGTTAACAATTAAAATGGTTTGCTTTCAAATACACTAAATGCAGCGTTAATAGACTTAATAGTATTACTTCTAAATTACAGAATCTAAAAATTTCATGCGACTCTGTGCTGGTGCACAGTACAACTTATTATTTATTTTCCTTTCATCTAGAATTATTTTGTTATTGTTTTTTTGTCTAAAGATGTGAAGAAGACTTCAAACATGTGATATTCCTCAATCAGCATGGATTTCAAAATTCAAAGTTGCTGTCGACTAAACTAAATTTACTACTGTTATATATCGTGGATTTCACCAACAACAATAAACTGATGTCATGGTTGACAGATCTGGACCTTGATGCCTTATTTGATCCTTAACTTAATATTATTGCACAAATAACTACGGCAACAAATAAAACTAATGAGTACAAGAATACCGCGCATAGTACTACTTCAATCAGTACGGTTTCTGTATACGACGGGTTTAAAATTTTAAAAAAAAAAATTTTTTTTGTTCTTGGAAAACATTATTCTATTCGATTATCATCATCATGTCCTTCAACATCCTTGAGAGGTATAGGGCTTGTAAATAGACGCATAGGGACCAAGTGTCTCGATTAGTCTGGTTTTAAATAGTACGGCAAAATGGTAAAACCGATAACCCCACTATGTGTGGCATTCCTGTACTTCGTTATGTGAAGAAGTACAGTTATCCATATGCTACGCAAGGTTTTATACCTCTCTCATAAGGCCTATACTAGTGTATAGATCTATTTTATGCGATCCTTTCTATAAAAACTATTCCGATTTTATTGAATCCGCGCGAAAGCAGTTCCTGCTCCTCTGTCTAATTGGGTTAGGATTAAACCCTTTAGATTTACCATCTTATTTTGCTACACTTACTCTATTAAATTGCTAACTCTAAAAAGCCACAGAACTTTAATTAAGATCTCATTTCTTCCTAATGTTATAAAAAACGATAAAAATCCCTTTTATTTAATGCACAAAAGATAGGTGTCGTTTATTTAACAAAAATTCAACAATGTTTCCACACTTGCGTTTTTTAACACACGAATCCAAATAACTTTTTCAAGCGATTTTCCAAAGCACTCAAAAAAATTATTCATTTTTATGTCAAAATTTTCTTTGAATGATATGATGGTTCTAAATTAATATTTGAAGAAAAGACGTCATTTTAATAGACTCGGAGTACTGTACCACATGTCATGTGTTAAATTAACTCATTTTTAAAATACGTTAAAAAAATCAACTTTTTTGATTTTAATAAATTAATCATTATTTTAATTTCCACATTTGTTAAGAAAGAAAAATTCTTTACAATTATTTGTGTTAATAAAAAAACAAAAATTAAATACCACAAGAATTAATACAGCACTTTAATTTTATTTATTAAAACTCTGGAACAAGAATTTTTTAATATTTATTTAATAGACTTAAAGCAATATTTATAAATTTTTATTTTTCAACTCGAAAATCTCCTTCAGTGTAAGAGTTAAAACATTTTGTAAAAGTCAACTGAATAAATCGGCACAGAAGCAAGAAATTTAAAACGTTTTTCTATTTTGAGGCGAGAATCTTAGACTTTACTTCACATCCTCTTAAGTTATAATAACCCTTAATTAAATCGGAATACTTGCAAAGAAACTCTAGATTTATTTCCAAATCTCTCACAATACACTGCTGTCTAACAGGACGGCCTAATATAATAGTAAAATGAACTTAAAGACATTAAAAACGTCTACACGTTGATTTTCAAAAACCCTATAAAAATGAAGAGTTTATTAATGTGCTGTTTCTGTATTACAGGCGATCAACTCGTCTGATAATTTTATATAAAACTAACTCAAAAAACTGAGTGCTTTTCGTATAAATTTTTCAGACGAGTATATCGCCTGTAATACAGAAACAGCACATAAGTGTCATTCAACAAAAATTTCAATAAGCGGGTTAAATTTTAATCGCAATCAAAAGAAAGCAATTTGCGATAATCTGAAAGCCCTAGAAACGCCATTATTATTTTATATTAATTGGCGCAATTTTTCATAGTTGAGCATTTAAGATCTTTGAATTATTAAAACACAGTCATTTAGTTTCCAGTGAAACGATAAAGTTAAAGATTTATTTGCTTATTTTTATAGGAATTTCCTATTTTGATATTTTTTTAAGTTCATGCTGCAGCGGTAGTGTGGTATTTTTAATGGCTGCATTTAATTAATTTTAGCTTTATTTAAATAAACAAATATGTGTGTATGTTTATTATAATCTCTTGTGGTTTTTTCATGAACAACATTAATTGGTTGGGTGAAATTTGGTTTTAAAATGTTTCCATAAAAATATAATTAATTGTTAAATTTAATTCTTTTTTATTACATTGTAGCAAAATAAAAAAAACCCAAGTATGTATATAAAAACTGTTATTAATTCAAATGTTTACAAGTGACGTTTGAGTCATATTTTTTACAAAATCAATAAAAAATTTAATTATGTGTCTCGGAAATTATTTTGCATTAAAATGTTAAATAATTGTTTTTATATTTCAATTGCTTTAATTTTTTAAAACTTGTTATTTATTATTATTTAATTTTACAAAATAATTAAACGTATTTTTTGAATAATTTTATATTTTGAAGCAAATGACACATAAATTCATTGCGATGAATTAGAATTAGAAATTTGTGATTGAATTTATAAAGAAAACAACAATGCTATTTAAATATTTGTAGTCATTTTTTGTTTTTGCCGCTTTAACTAATCATTGTCATTATTTAATATTTAACTATAAAAATACAAATTTACTTCAAAACAAGTAAGAGGTGTTATATAAGGCTACGCCGAATATTATATACCCTTTCCCATCTATATAATTCTAGTTTTTTGAAGTAACCCCAATCAAAAAAGCAAACATTGGGGTGACGGAAAATAAAGTTTTGGTACTGAATTTACATAAAAGTGACTAGTTTGAAAATCAGTCCTTTATTGGTATAACTCTTTTTAAATGGCTCTAATTTCTCTTCCAAGATATAAACATGATTCATTGAACACATCCGACAAATGAACAATGTCAAATCAGCAATACCATCGCTATAAAATGATCTTAATACCATTAAGCCACTACTAAAATTTTACTTGAAACTATCTGAGCCCTCAATATTGAATGTAGTGTTATGAAAATATAAAATTATTTTGGAAGATAATTTAGTAACTAATAGATTTGAGAGATTTCAGTTTGTTTCACTGTGAACAGAATTTAATTTTCCATAAAATAGATACCTTTAATTTTCATTTTATTTTCTTATTTTATTAAATTTTATGAATACGATAACCAACTTTTGCCCTTTGCATAGAAAGATAATTTAAAGTAAAAAATATATGTCATACACTATTGTTAGAAAACTTTGCAATACATATTTGTTACTTACATATGTATGTGTATGCGCACTTCTTTAACAAATAAAAATATGGTACAAATTGTATATATATTTTACATTTTGATACGTTAATTTGACTTCTAATATAGATGAGGTAGACACATGATGTATCAATGTTTAAAAATTTATGTTCTTTTGGAAGAAATTAATTTAACGAAAGGGGGAGAAAATATTAATATTTGGGGAATTTAATTTATTTTTTAAGCTATAAAACTTTATTTAATACAATGTTGCAGTTATAAAGATATTTATGCTGTGAATGGATGCAGATCCAACAATTACTAGAAAAGTTTTGAAAATTTTTAGAAATGTCTTTTTTCACTTTTTCGCTGTATTTACTTCAAAGCAAATAATGGAAGAATACCAATTCAATTGCACTTTAGGAAAGGACAAATTGGAGCAATTAAACTATTTCATTTGATTTTTTTTTTTTTTTTTTTTTTTTTGCTTATTCCGTTTCATCAAAAAGAGAAAAACTGCTTTAAAGTTAATATTTTACAATAAAAAAAATCTGTTCCCAGGCTATAAGGCGAGAATAAATAAAAATTTTTAATTTATTTACAAGTTGTATATTATATACATAAATAGCTTTCAAAGGCAATATAAACATTTTTAGCTAACTAACTACTTCGCTTTTAAAATTTTTACATTTATTTTCGTATACTTTTAGATCTAGAAAATATTTTATATATTTTTTTATTTTTTTTTTTTTTTTTTTTTTTTGTTAAAATCCAATTCGTGAATACTAAAAAACTAGTAAGCAATCCAAAAAAAATAAATTAAAAAAACATCAGAAGAGGTTTATCCAGCTAGAAGCAAAAAGATGGACAAAGATAGGACAAACAAGTAAAAAAAATTTTGGTACTGCATAATGGGTTAAGCATTTTTTAAAAATTTTAGTATTTCCTTAAAGACCTCTTCAAAAGCTTTAAAATGATACCCAAATGATATTTTAAAAAATATGAAAATTTCAGAGCCCCGTAACTCGGAAAATATGGGCGAGCGCCAATTTTTTCACTAGATACTTTTTTTATTTTTTTTATTCTCTGTCGCCCCATTTTGTTATTTTTTTGATTGGAATTGCTTTATTATTCCAAATGACATGAAAAAATTAGAGGTAGGCCTAGAGTTTTGCCGGCTTCTTCGAAGGACATGGACCGATCATGCTGATTTTCAATATCACCTCTATCGACACCATAACTGATCGATTGACATATTTATTTTTAAATGGACAGACGGATATCACTCAATCGACTTCGCTATGCATACGAAGTCAGAATATATATACTTTATAGGGTCGGAAATGGATATTGTAGAAATTGCACACGGAATGACAATCTTAGATATACACTTTTTTTGAATGAAGGGTATAAAAATGAATTTGTATTTCTTAAAGGCGAATATATAATAATCTATAAAAGAGAATGCATTTGTTTAGCAAAAATTTAGTGCCGGCTTGTTTAGCAGTATAATATCAAAACTTAAACTCAAACGCACCGCTACTATAGCCTTGTGTAGTTACAATACAGTTAATGGCGAATTATTTACTCTTTCCCAAATCCTCCACTGTCCGATGTCTGAAATTAATTTCCACGCATGAAATAATTTTATTGTAACGCCTGAAAGTATGCTTCGATTAAGTTTTTGCACTTTCTGGTTTAAAAAGCTGAAAAGATGTATCATACCGGTTAGAAGGTATTAAGATCTGTGGTCGAAATTTAAACCAAGTTGTCTTGGCCGTTTATGCGTTGTTGAGCAACCAACAAGTACTTTTTTGCTCAGGTGGCCAGAACTCTCCTCTGTCATTTACGTGAAATCTTGTAACACTAACAAGCCTCCAACCACCGGTATATAAAAATAAGAAGTTGAACGAATTTGCCGTAATCGGCCTGAAAAAATTCTTTTTTTTTCTTTGTGGGGTTTAACCTTGTTAATCTCGTGTGGGTTAGCTTCATGCCTTTTTTTGACCGAAAACAAACCATATATTAATTGATTTCACCTTTATTTTTGGCTTTAGTCACTTGCTTTCATAAAAAATGATGATTTCGGATTTAGTTCATCCAAAAAATTTATTTGCAGTGTATAACATAATTATGAAGCATTTCTTTCTGCGTAATAGAGGTAAAGCACTCTTAACTCTAATGCTTTAGAATTTAACTTTGTTACTCTTTCTGAGTTATGTTTTTGTTTTTTCAATTTCTACTGAATTTATTATTCTCTAAATATAACTGAGAACTGATATTTGTCTAATATTTCCAATTTAACCATTTTAATCTTACAACATAAGTAATCCTCCTTAGCGTTTGAATAAATAAATTTAAATCTAGTGTTTACTGCATTTTATTAGAGATTTTTTATCCGATATCGCTGTGAAATTTATTGAAATTCTTGAAAACGAATTAACTGCTCGAGAAAATTATTAAACAGTAGATTTTGCTATTTCATTTGTTGATATAATAATTAAAACAAGACAACAGTAAACTCAAAGGTCATTAACATCCAAATTTGATCCACCACCACTACTCAGTAATATTTATCCAATCAAGCATATTAGCTAATACTATAAGTTCAATTATGTAACATTTGAAACGAAATATAGATTGTTTTAATCAAACTAGCTTTCAACCCTAGATGACGCTTAAAAAAGAAATATACTCAAAAACCGAATGTACCAGATATTTTTTCCGCTAATTAATCAATAAAAATGCCTTAAAACTTTAAACATTTTAAAACGAAAATAAATAAAGTAAAATCCATAAATATTAAATTTTATAGCATACGTGTTATACTTATGACATACAAATATTTGTATCTACATGTATGTATATGTTCATGTATGCAAATAAAAGTATAAAAAAATGTGGCCTAACAACACATGGGTCCATATAATTAATGTGCATTTGTAAATATTTTAAATTCAATAAGCCGAACAACATTTTAAACTCACATATTAAAATAAATCACATTTTTCATTTATAAAGCAATTTCATAGAAATGTAGAGGGAGCTGTGATAGTGATTGTTAGAAATTGAGCAGTTTTTAATTCAAAAATTCAAAGATTGCTATAAAATCGTAACTAAAGCTTAAAAACGTAACTGTTTTTTAACACGCCTATATATTTGTATCTGTTAAATCTAGACATTTGAAGTTTGTACAGAATGTGTGTTATTACGGCAGCTATAATAAAAAATAGTAAAATGAAGTTAAAAATTAAAGTTGTCGCAATAGAGATGCAATTTTATTATACTTTGTCTTATCTTTAAACCGCTATAATTAGACGCTTTAAGTTCAAACAGAGTATGTATTGTCATATCCGCTAAAATAAAAAGTATAAAAAAAAAACTTAAAACGTAAGGGTGTTTCCATAAAAAACCCAACCAAGTTATGCTTTCCTTTTTCCAAGCAGTTAATGCTAAGGCTGTGCTAAACAACAGATTTCCCTAATTTTACCAGCGATTTTCTTCTGTAAGTTTTTTTTTGTGTTGATGGACGATCACATATTAATTCTTTTACCCAAGTGTTAAAAGCAGTGTTTAAATTGCTTGATCAAAAATAGCAACAACACTAAAATATTTGCTTTGCTTACATGTTTTCAGCAAATAAAAAAAGCAAATGTCTCAGCATTTACAAAACATTGCATTATAAACGAAACAACAGCAAACAGCAAATGCTAAAAAGAGAAAGATATGCATTGCTTCAGCTGATTATCTGTTTCTTTCTGCAGCAAAGCATTTATTTTGAAAACGTTGCTTAAGCAATAAGTTGATGTTTGTTTCTTCTTTTGCTGTTGCTTTTTAAGAAAAGAAAAAAACATCCTGGCATGTTCCACGTGAATTTTTCACTTTAAATTTTTCATAAAATTATTTTTTACAAAAACAATGCTTTGAAAAATACAAAAGTGAAAATTTCGTGTGGATTTCAGAACATGCCTGATACTTTAATGGTGTAATAAAAAGAACTTTTTTAAAATGTATTTTCTTACGTATTGGATGAAAAGCAGCGAGTTACAGCAAGAAACAGCAATCGTAGTCAGCCACAACTTCGTAGTTAAGAGTTAAGCAAAAGCAAAAATAAAGAAAAACTGATTGCTCAAGTAACAGCAAACGTTTTCAAATTAATTCACACATACTCGTAACGTGAATAACTATTTAATTTTTCGAGTAGTATTTTTTCATAAAATCACCAAACGCAATTTTCTTAAATTTTTAAATATAAAAAGTTATCTTAAGCCAATCCATATTAATAAAAATTTTCTTCGTATTTTGTATGACTCTATTAAAGTATTAACACACCCTCGTAATTTTTTTTTTTTAATTTTAAAAACTTTCAGACCTACACTTTTGAAAACAGCTTTCACATTTTAATAAATTTTAAAAGTTAAAAAAAAAATACTATTTTAATTTGAAATGAGGTATCGTTCATTACATATCATCCTAACAAATACTATTTTAATTAGCTAAAAGTACCGTTTAGTTCGTTTAATAACAAAAGAATGCTACATATTTGAATAAGTAAAAAAAGTCAGTTCTTTTATTTGATTTCGAAAAGGTTACAATTCCTAGAAATAAAAAACACAGCACATTAAATTTAACCTTAGAAATCCTTTTTTACAGGTACATAAATATTAGAGTGATCGGCCTATTTATTATTTTTCTGATTTTACATCAATATTGTTGAAACATGTTTGTACCTAT
Source organism: Gymnosoma rotundatum (assembly GCA_916610165.2). Classification (NCBI taxonomy): domain Eukaryota; kingdom Metazoa; phylum Arthropoda; class Insecta; order Diptera; family Tachinidae; genus Gymnosoma; species Gymnosoma rotundatum. Next base: position 83,656,724 of record OU744336.1, read on the forward strand.
TTTTTCTAGATGATTTTCCAGGAATTGAATTGAAGAATTTTCAACTCAGATTATTTTAATCAAAATAACTAGATACTATTTATGTTAATATGCATGCAAACATATATTTTTCAGTATAATCATATACATACTAATAAATATACGCTTATATATTACAATATTTCAGCTATTTTGATTTTTTTATATATCTGAAATAAATAGGAAATGAATTCTTATGTTTTTCTTATAAAAAATAAACCTGGTTTTTGAAAAATGTCAAATAAACATCTTTTTTCGATTCATTTAATGGGGTCTAAATTTCATAATTGGAATTAAATACTAATGTATCTATATCTGGATTGACCGCTTTACTCACTGTCTAGCAATTTAATTTTGAAATTGGGACAATTTGTAATCAGGTCGACTAAAAAAAATTAAATTTTTTTCAACTTTTTTACAAATTATTATTAATTGATTTTCCGATATTTTTCGACCAACGAACACTAGAATAGGCAGTTCTTAGAAAAATAAATGTGAGTGTGAAATTAACAAAAGCACATTTTCCACTACATTAGCACATGCACAAACGTACACCCAACTACTTACACATAAAATAAACACTCTCATAAACCTGTGAGTGTTTATAATGGCCAACAGCAACAAAGTTTATTATTGGCCATATAGACACATTAAAAATTAAAATTTACAAAAAATAAACAATTTTGTTTTTTGTTTAAACATCGCAAGTGTTGGTTTAAATCATTTTTAAAGCGAACATACACACTACATTCACCACTACATTAACTTTTAGAAATTATTTTATTTTATTTATTTAAACAATTTTGCTGTAAATGTTAATACATATCTGCTTGTTGTTTTTGTTATTCGCTTTATATTTGTTAAAAGGCGGGGCATAGATTTTATTGTTTAAAAATGCGATAGATATTTTGTCACGTACATATTTTAACTGAGTAAATGTAGATAAATATGAACGAGAGATACATGAAAAAACTCTGGCGATTTATTTTTTTATTTATTTGGTGTATCGTTTAATAACAAATTCGAACTCACACCCACTCACTTGGTCTAAGGGGCGTGATTTAAAACAAAAATTTTTAGTTTCAATTTTAATTTTTGTTTAATATTTAAATTTTGAGTGTAAATAATTAAACACAAATTTGTTAATGTTTTTTTTTTGTGGTTTTTGTGTTTTTTTCTTTCTTTTGTTTTTTTTTTCTACTTATTTGTTTTAGCTAAAAATATCAAAAATATGTCACTTTACATAGAAATTTAATTTTTAATAACACTTATACGCTTTATTAAATCAATTTGAATTTAATTAGTTTTTGTATTTTACATAATTAAATTATTTTATTTTATGAGTATTTTAAGCTCTTTTTTTCTTCTTTTTTTTTTTGGTTTTTGTAGTTTTATTGCTGTTGAGTTTTTAATTACATTTTTATTTTAATCCATTTTTCCCATAACTAATTATATTAATTGGCTAAATGAATAAAAGAAGAACAAAAAATGTTATTAAATGTGTACACTGAAAAAAAAACTTTTAAAATAACAGGAAATATTGATTCATAAAGATTTTAACTTTCTTAAATGTTGAAGATTTTTTCAAGAGTGGTGTTTGATATAATAAAAAGCATTTTTAAACTGACTAGAAATGTTTCATCTTAAAAGATTTTTTTATTCATTCTCAATACCGTGAGTTATTACATAAGTTGAGGACATTTCTTTTCAAATGTTTGCTCTAGGAAACTTATGTGGATAAGCACAAAGGGCTTCAAATGTAATTCGATGTGATACACACAAGCAGAGATCAAAGGCTTACTAAACGCCTTTAAAATAAGGTCACATATATTCATAAAGGAGTAGGTATAGCAATACATCGCCTGGTAAATGCCTTTCCGTGTTTCATCTTCACTCTTTAAGTTTGATGTTTTTAAAACTAATTTTCGTAGGACACCCATGAGTTGAATATAATACTTAAGCTCGACCGCAAACCTCTTTTAGTGTCAGGTAAAATTATACTGAACCTGAACTGCCAGTTTTTGCACTTCAAAGCGTTTAATGAAATTCCATTTCAATAAGTTATTATAGAAGTAAAAATATATAAAATACAAGTTTAAAAAATTTATTAAACCAACCAAAATTATTTAAACCAACACATTTCTCCATGTGCATATGACCTTATTACGAAAGCTAAAAAAAACACCGAAAGTAAAGAATATTTTCATTTAATTACATTTTCAACATTTAACAAAAGGATAAACTAACGTAGTCAAGTGTATAATTATAATAATAATAAATATCGCACAGCCAGTATATTTGCAGGAACGATCCATTTTAAATCGCTTAAATTTATTTTGCAAATATGAACTTGTAATATTTTTAATGAGAGAAACAGAGACATAAATTTTTATAATGGATATTTAATTGAATGCGAAATATGTTTATAAATTTTATTAGTCAATTAAGGAATAACGAGCAGTTTATTTTTTCTAAAATAGTAAGTGAAAATTTTAATTAAATGTTTATGGCAACTGATTTTTTCAGAAAAATTTAACTTAAAAATAAAATTTTATACCTGATTTAAGGTGTCACTTTTTTATACTTCTTATTGTGGTACTCAACTCAAACTTAAACAAATTATTAGTCGACTACCCTATTTGAAGTACCTTCTCTTTGCTGTCAAAGCTAGGATTTTTGGTGTCGAAGAAAGTGACACATTCAAACAAAAAAAAAATCGAAATTTCCAAAAACCATAAAATTGCAAAAACTTTAACTGAAAAGAAGACATAATTTATCCTGCATCGAGATCTGTACCATAAAGAGCAAAAACTTTAACTGAAAAGAAGACATAATTTATCATGCAACGAGATCTGTACCATATATGGGCTATCCCAAAATTTTAAATTGTACGTTTTCAATAGATAAGGCAACATACATCAAAATAAGTTCATAAAGGGGGTTCCCTTCAAGGTTTATGTTTAATGGGGCCATATTAAGAAATATATTAAAAACAACTGCTTGTATTGAGCTAAAAAAGTCATCTATAACAATTATTTACACTTGGTTCTAATCAATTTTCCTAATTACAGAAAAAAGAACTTCTTCGCTTTCCTTCTTATTAAAATAGAATAATTTCGCTCCATTAAGCCTAGAGTCAAAACTTTTACTACACATTCAAGTTTGCTTGTATTTCAAAATACTATTTACTACACTTTGTTTGTAACATAACAGTAAAATATATGTACTCGACAAACTAATACCCACAAATAAAATAGCAATAATAAATAATATTTGTATTTAAAATAATATCATATGTTAATTTAAATAAGACAAGTATTATTAAAATTAATCTTGTGTTTATAAATAACATTGCGATCTCATTATTTAGTTGGGCTTAAATACAATAAAATAAAATATCTGGATAAAAACACTTATAAGCACTTGTGCATGTAATGCAACATTGTTGCATGGAAATGCACTCATATACTCATATACAGGGTAACAAGTAACAATTCACACAATTTTAGTATATTTTGATGGCTCAGAAGTTTCAAATAATAATTTTTTATTTTTATTTTATTTTTTGATTTTTTTTTTTTTTTATTATTATTAAATTTATTACATTAATCATTATGTTAAATTTTGGCCTCAGCGCCTAATTTAGCTTTGTAGAGGCTTACAAAAAGTTGACTACACTCGGTATGTTTTTTATAATAAATTTAAAAATATGTACATATATGGAAAATAATTTAATTTAACGTAATTTATTGAAATTTAAATTATTTTTAGGATGCAAGAAGCATTTCGACGGTGTTAAGCAAATGTTGCTTTATATTAGTTTTAAATGTAGACAGAACAGAAATATTTTTAAGGTAGTTTGGTAATTGATTGAACTCGTTTGCACCAGCATATGTAATTTTTTGTTTAGTTAATTCAAGACGACATCTTACAACATTCAAATCCATTGCATGCCTTGTTACTCTGTTAGTGAAGCTTATATTCTGATGAAACTGTATTGTATGACTTCCATATCCTTTTAGGCATTTAAATACATATGTTAATAATTGTTGTTTGTATAATCCTTTAACTGGAAGTATAGTTTTTGCATAATTTTTATACAAATTTATAGTGCTAAACCTCAAGGGGAGGTTAAACACAATCTTAAGGGCTTTGTTTTGTGCTGATTGCAGTGACTTTAATGCAGAGCTACTTTTAAACCCATAAATCATTGGTAGATATGTAAGGTGTGAATGAATTAGTGATTTATATAACAACATTTTAGTTTCAGTACTAAGTCTGCTTTTAAACTTATATAAAATTCCTATTCCAGACGATACTTTTCTCTTTAACTCGTTTATGTGGTTCTCCCACGAAAGATTGCTATTTAGGTTTATTCCTAAATATTTAATAGAATAAGATTCTTGTATTAAATTTCCAGCAACGTGTAAGTTTATAGTCTGATCATCTCTGATGTTGTATGGCTTAAACCTTAAATATTTTGTTTTAGTAAAATTTTAAACTAATTTGTTCACTCTGAAATATTCTGATAGTATCGCAGAGTCATATTCAATTTGAGTTTGTAACACCTTTTCATATTTATAGTTATATAATAGACATATGTCGTCAGCGTACATCAATAAATTGCCATAAAACTTGATATTTTTCAAATCATTAATATAGATTTTAAACAGTAAGGGGCCAAGCACGCTACCTTGTGGGACTCCACACACAACATGCAGCACACTACTTCTAGTTATGTACTACTCGTAGTTATGTACTTATTTTTGTTCACATCAATAATTATTACCGTTGTATAGGATGAATAGAAATGGTGGGATAAAGAAAACCAAAACTCTGTATTCAGAAAAGAAGTGTTTTCTTAACACATTGTTGACCAGTCACGAGTTAACTCGTGTTTTTATGGCCGAACGTTGCTGACAGGCCACGGGTAAACTCGCGATGCATTTTTTTCGCATCGCTGTTTTTTTCTCTATTGGCGACCATACAGTGCAATTCTTAGTCAGTATAACACAAACCGTTTCTCTCGCTTATAAGACCCGCCAAATCTTTTGTTATAAAAAATATTTAATAATTAAAAAAATTTTTAAAAACGATGATGGAACGTAATGAAGAACCTTTCAATGAATTATACGCAATTTCTTCTTCTGATTGTCCCAGTGATTGTGAATCAAATTGTGGTAACTGTGTTATTAAGTTATTATTAAGTTATTAAAGTTTATTTTTACTATTTATTATATTATGCTAATATCCCGTAACATTTTCAAATAAAAATGCAATTTATTTGTTGGCTTGGAATAGCAGGTATCTATACGTATTTCGCCGGTTGCTAAGGCCAGCTCGTCAAGAAACCTTTATTCAAATTTTAGAAAAGTCAAAAACAATTCCTTTAAATATAAAAACATCAAAAACAACATGAGAGTAATTTTAGAAGCCAATACAGAAATGTTAATAAATTTATTTTTATTGTTTTACTTCCACATCCAATTGCGAAATAATAACCGGTGACATGAGATAAATTTTCAGTAAAATTGCCGGTCAACAATGTGTTAAGGCTGCAACATTTAAGGCCTTTTATAGTATTTAATTGGAGCATCTTCATGAATTAAAAATTCTTAATTAAAATTAAGTATCAACAAGTAGGAAACAAAATTGGCTTAATCGGCAATTTAAGTAAAAAAAAAAATTGAAAATTAAAAATACCCATTACAATGTTTATTAACAAAATATAACAAAACAAAACATTTCAGTAAGCGATAGTGTTCACAACATATAAAATATTACAAAGTAAATAAAAACAAGTAAGAGTGATATATTCGGATATGCTGAATTTCTTTATTCCCCTAAAGATATTTTCAAAAGCGTTTAAATGATACCTATACAAATATTAAAAAAAATATGGTGCAGAATCGTATTTTTCTGTGAAAAGTTCAGAGGCCCATAACTCGGAAAATATGCTCGAACGCTAATTTATTCACTTAATGTTTTCTTTTGTTTCTTATTTTTTAATTCTCTTCCGCCCCATATAATTTTTTTTTTATTGGAGCTACTTTATTGTGGTGTTTTGCACGCTGCCTCGAGGGATATGGACCGATCTTGCTAATTTTAATATCTTAATTTGGGAAACAATGTCTGAACGATTCTCTTATTTACATTTTTTTCTAGCTCTTCGAGTGCCTTGAAAAAGTTCATTTCATCCCAAATATGGACGGAAAGACAGACGGACATCGCTTGTGCGACTTCGCTTTGCATAAGAATTTAAAATATATATAGCTAATAAGATCGGAAACTGATATTTTAGAAAGTACAAAAGGAGTCACAAACTTATTTATAAACTTTTTTCAGGGTATAAAAATGTTTTCAATTTGTGCCGATCAATACTCATATCTAGATATAGGGTTTTATTACAAGAAACAGATACAGTTACTTAATTAATTAAGAAAAGAAAAAAACAATTAAGGAAAAAATAACTTCGAATCTATTAGTTATCAGTTTTACTGTCGTATTTAAATAACGTGTACAAATTATTTCGCACTTCTCTGTAAGCCACCGTTAGTCCATGTTACTGTAATTTAATTTACAAATTAAATGGACTTATAAAAGGATTATATAATAATTTAACAATTTATGGGTGCTGATGTGTATCTTGAATATATGCATTTGTAGATAAAATTAGAAAGAGGAACATAAACACATGCACAGCAACACACATGTTTATGTTTGAATGCAAAATCATTTTGTAAATAATTTATATGTTTTAAATGCCAGCAATGGTAAGTGATAATTGTATACTTTTACACGTATGTAAAATTGTATATTGTACAAATGTAGACTACCGTATGTGTGTACAAAAAAAAAGCTCTTAAATGTACGCTTCAGTAATGTTCCCAGTAGACATTTGCATTAAATTTTTGCTTTTTCAAATTTTAATTCTAAATAATTTTATACATTGTTTACAAATTTGTTTCTTAAATTCTTTAATTGAATAAAAAATTAGTGCCTTTCGACCGCACGGTCTGCTAACGTTTTGCTATTTTTCTCATACCGTTCTATCAGATTTTAAATAAAACGATTTTTTTGCGTAGATTACACTGTGTTATATTCTCAAATACGATAAAAATAAAAATTGCAAAAAAAAGAGGACCTTTGCTTTGTTCAAATATTTAGACAAGTTGACCCATTTCAGGTCCTGTTTTTTTAATGCTGCGAGTAAAATAAAATCACTTTTGTAAAAATCGGAGATTTATTTTTCAATAAAACATGTGTGTATTATATATGGCAGGTCTTCTTAATTTTTGGTTGCACGCCCTAAATAACAATCCGAATGTGCAGTTCCATCGAGATCTTCTAAACATTTTGTTCACTCTTTTAGTCGACATTTATGTCATTCCCTTCGAGATATTCTTTTTCACTTAAGAGACGTTCGACGTCTGTAGAATAATAGATTATATTTGATTAAATATCTACTTTTTTGCGTGTTTTGTACAGCTAATTTACGATTTCTGTCTTCTGCCATTTGTAGCGCTATGTTTTTCTTTTTTCCGCGAATTATCTTTAAAACTCTAAAACAATCAGACATTTTTTGCCGGTTAGTAGGCCAATAAGATGGTTGATCAATAGCGATCAAGTTAAACCCCATTTTATACATTACAGGATCAAAAATAAGATACAAATACAGCTCCTTCACTTGGTAAAAATTCTAAATAGTTATCATGCCGTCCTGCATGTTGAGTACTACCCTACAGAATAATTTTGCAGTCGTCACCAAGATACCAAATCTGGTAAAGGATCATGCAATGATTAAAAAAAACTATACAGGTTAATAAATATGTGTAAAAAGGGCCTTCAAGAAAAATCTATTGTTCTTCACTCTTCATTGATGTTTCCTAAGCGTTAAATTAAATAAAACCTTTCCAAATATTTTATTTAACTGGTCGTAAAGCTATTTAGCCGGTCATAAATTTTTAATTAATTTTTTGGTGACAATATAACATTCCGATATCTACAAAATCATGTGATTTATGTGATTTCGATAAATGGTTAAATAATGAAAAATAAGGTAAAATGAGCAAAAATGTATACATATAACATTCACTTGGCGCAGAGATACATACTGTCCAATTCGGATAAATAACTCAATAATAACACCACAACACTGGGTGCCTGACTTGGAAGAGCCATATAGAAGCGAAGCGAACGCACATGAGACTAAAAGAAACACAAATAAACTGGCTTATTGGCAGAAATTCGACTGTAATTTTAAAACCCATATGATAGTATGTAATTTCATTATGACGCACTGCTAGAGCCCTCTGGGCCATTGGTAAAAAATGAAATCGTTAAATATTGAACAATGCATCTAAAAAAATTTTTTAACATATTCCAATCCCTTAGCGTCTAAACACAAAACGATCGTGATTACATTCATCTGTTTGGTCGAACACTAAAAAACTAATGATGGGAAATAATTTTTCTTTTCTCTAGCAATGGCTGGATCACAGAAAACTTATTGTAGGTTCAATTAATCTGAAATTTCAATAAATAATTTAATAAAGAGGTTGTCAAGAAGCAGATGTATTTTCACGTGGATTCACACACGACACACACTGTCTCAGTCTCAACCAGGAGTTTTCTACACAGCTACTGCTTTTATTTGAGTTAGATTAACAATTAAAAGTATTTTGTTCTATCAAAGGCCTTATAATTTAGTTTCGCGCAATAAGATTGCAACAGTATACGAGCATGCACACAAAAGCCATCTCCTAGACTTTTGAGGATTTAGAATTCTACTATTAAAAAGCATATTCTAGGAACAAAGGTTCCACTGCTAACCGTTTGATGCTTCGTCTCTCTGCTCGAGAATTTTTTCCTTCAATGTTTGAACTAATTTAGAGCTTTTGGAACTGTCATACCCTTTATAAATTTCAATTGACGTTTTAGAGGCGAACATTGTTCGTTATATACGGCCAGCAGTGACCCAAAATCAGATGTTCAGAATGTGCTTCGTCATGAACAGCCGCTGTGGCAATATGCCCGAAAGCAATTTAAAATATTAATGCCATCTTCTGATATTTCGTATAAAAAAATTCTTCATTATAATTTAATTTTTTGTGTAATTTTTTTACAATTTAAAGTTCTATCGGGCTAAAAAAAAAACTCTTATTAGCCGATTAAGATATTTTCCTCTTATAGACATTTTCGTTTTGACCAATTCCAATTCAATGGTTTTTGGTAAGCCATGAAATACACAGGCAAGAAAAAGCACAGATGCTAAATGGAACCCACGGATTGGCTTCCGCGCAGGCACTTTTAGCAAGTCTATCATGACAATTTTGCACAAATCTGTCAACTGCAGCATCGTTGAATTTTCTTTTTCGAAATACCCCTTGTTGCTTGCTTATCATAGCATGAATCTTTGTCATCAATTAAAAATTCAAAAGTGTTAAATCACACACACAATATCATGCAATAATTTTAATAACGTTGACAAAGCTATAGTTCTAAAATTGAGCTTTACTGCTTGAAATCATTTTGACACACACAGCTCACAGAGAGTAAATTGAAATTTTCCGTAAGTTTTGAATATCGTGTTGGTAAAAGTTTAAGAGAAAACGTATCGTGAAAGACGTACACTTTTTTCCGTTGGCTAATTATTAAACATATGCGGTTAAATTATTATCCTGAAACATTTAAGTGCACAAGAGTGTAAAATAATTATACAATGTGTAAGTGTATGCAATAATATTTATGAAAGTATGTATGTTATTGTTAGGCAGCAATAAGCACAAGTGCAAATGTCATTTCTACGAGTAAGTAATTCCTAATGCAACAATGTGTATTTAAATACAGCCACAAGTATTTATGTAAAATTATATGTTTACATATATGTAAGTATGTATATAATACAACGACGATATAATCAACAATGACAACTTAATATTATTTAAACACATAATTTATAACGACATCATTATTGTTTTCTCGAAAACAACAGCAAACATCTGAGAAAGAGGGAAGAGAACAAATAGGAAGTTCGGTTAAAACCTCAGATAACAGTCACTTACAATCACATATACACACATGTATTTAACGAACATGATATGTATCCATAAGATATGCATTATTGTTTAAATATATGTATGTATGTAATTAACTAACACGTAATTCAAAATTTAAAAAGAATTTAAATTTAAGACTTAATGCAGACAGATTTATGTGCGAAAAATAATTAATTGAATAAAAAAGTTATACATTCCGAAGGATAAATGAAAATGACACTATGTTTAAAAGAAAATAAAAGAAAAATTCACTTTAAAAATGTTTTGGGATTTTTTGTAAAATCAGCTAAACCATTTGCCAAGCCCATCGAACACTTTCCCCTATGATAATGTGGATATTTCGCCAGGATATGATAAAGATTTTTGTCTATCAGCACAATATCGCATAACAGTTTTTTGATTTGTTTTCCGCGAAACAGTAAGATATTCTTTCAGACGTTGGTCGAGAGTTTCATACATATTGTTTTCCAGAGGTTTAAAATACTCGATTTAACGTAACCGACACTTATGTGGAATTTTGTTAAGTTGGTTCTAATTTCGGTGGTGATGAAACTGTGCACATTTTTAATCACCACAGCTATGGTGATTTAAACTGTTTAAACTAGAAATCCGGATTCGTCTTCTAAAACGATGACACCTTGACAGAAAATCACACTTTTTCATTCTTATACGACATGTGTATAGTTGCATTCACGGGGTCTCGAATTCTAGAGATTTATAAGTTAATTAAATAAAAAGTTGAATACAAAACTTAAGCACTTTTTTAGGTTTTTTTATAAAAACTATTTTTATTTTATTAATTATTTTTTTTTCAATTAATTAGTCGAACTACTGACATCCATAACTAAATAAAAGTGGAACGTTTTCTTCCGCATAGCTTTTACGCTGTAATGCCATACCTAAACAAAAACCCCAATGCTACGTCAAAACAGGGTTATTGAAAAAAATAAATATAACTTTTCTAATAATTTTAACAAAAACAACAATTCTATTGTTTGTTTGTGTAAATTAAAATTCTATCAAAAAACAATAATTAATTATTTGAATTATTATCTATTTTTAATTATTATTGTTAGTCAAGGCCTTGTCAAAATTTGATCGTAAAGCGTTGCCGTTGCGTTGCCGCCGCTTTATTTCGATATGCTACATACAAAATATACGGGCATGAGAACTTTTGATAGCAAAAAACGCTTCGCGTTTGTGTTTAGGTATGGCTATTAGTAATATATACATATACCAAAATAAATAATTAAAATTTCTAAATTTATTAAGAAAGAAAAATTATTTTTACAAATTTTTGTGTTAAGTTTAGAAATTTAAAACTTAAATTGAACTTTTACACATGGAAGTAAATTATTATTAGATTAGTTATTGTCAATTTCATTAGTATTTAATGATAAATAATGTCATTGTTTTTTTAATTACCATTACTTTCTCTAAAAATAATGCTTTATAATAATATTTATATTATTTATTAAAAATAAAATGATTATTACTAACTAATTATTGAATGGTTTCAAGGCATTACCATTAATAAGATAGAAGTGCATTATTTTAATATGGCATTTTTATTACAAAAATGTGGTTAAATATATATCTCAAACATCAAGTTTTACACCAACCTCACTTAAAATTGATAAATTGTTGAAATTTTCAAATACAGTTTTAGTTAGTTTTATTTTTTTTATGCAAAGTTCTTTTGGAAGATTCTGCTATTGTAAATTTATGTTCAATCAAAATAATTATTTTTTTTTCCAATTGAATTATTAATTAAGCAGTTTCATTAAAATAGCATTACCATTAGTAAAAACAATTATAGTTAAAGTAAACTCATTACCAATAAATGGTAGTTACATTTTTTTCGCTGTCATTATTTCAAACAATGCCAATGAAATTTCAATAGTAATAAAAAATCCCAAGTATGTTGCACCGGCAAGCCTTATGTAGAAATTTGAAAGCAGTTATCTTTAAATCAATTTAGTTTGAACTATAAGAATCTTAAATCTATATATATAAACGCTGTAAAAAATGTATAGTTGTTCGTATTTTCAAGGAGAAGGTTTTTAAGGAAGAAAATTTTGGAAAATCCCGCCTGGAAAGTCGGAAAGTTAGAAAAATGGAAAATTGATTTTTTGGAACGAAATTTTGTGTGAAATTAACCCTAATGGCTTTCCAAATTAAAAAATAAAAGTTCTATCATTACTCTAAAGTTTGTCTAAAGGCTTAAAATTGGGGCGTGGCGAAGTTCGCCGGGTCTGCTAGTTTACTATACAAAATTTAAGAAGTATGCACTGATGAGCTACATATATGGGCAGTAGCGAAGTTGCCATATGGAATTAAGCACAATTCACATAAATTAACTCAATAAATTAAAAAAATTAGCAGCTAAAGAAAAAATTTAAAAAATTATCTCAAAGTTTTTTTTTTATTAAAAAACTAGTTTTAGAACAAAACAGATTTATTTTAAAGTAAAAGCGTTTCCAATTTAGTGCGTTTTAAATATGACCAACTATGTCTTGGCGCAGTTTTAGTTAAGTATATAAAAACGAGAAAGAGAAAAGTTGCCTACTTATATTAAAATAATAAGAAATTTATTGCTTACTGCTGAATAAATAATAAAAAAATATATATATTATTGTTCGGTTTCTGTATTGGAAGCGAGCGACTGGCCTAGAAAATTTGTATAGGAATCACTCAAAAATTGAGTGATTGGCATACAATTTGTTCAGACGAGTCGCTTGTAATACAGAAACCGCACATCTTTTAATAAAAATGAAACTAAAATATAGATAAAATACAGATAAAAATAAAACATTTTGGTTCTGAGATCTAAACTTTGAAAACTACTTTAGGATAATCCTTTACAGACAGTTTAACCGTTTTCATTTGTTATAAACTTATTAAGCTCTCCATTCTTACACGCAGAAGTTAACAGATCTTTCAGAGTAATAAATTATTTTAACACAAAATTAAGAAATAATCTGTACTTAACACAGTTCTTTACTACACATTAATATGGCCTAATTCCCAGAAACTACTGCTGTGAAAATTATGATATATCGTTAGCTGTGGATTTTAATAACTCGAATCATTACATACAATCGGATTTATGGCCAGAAGATGACCTAGACGTTTTTTTGTTTTTAATTTATTTTTTCAAACTAATTTTTACGATATCAGCAAGTTTTCTTATTGATGTTTTTAATCAGATTAATAATAAGCTAACTAAGTTGTAAATTTGATACTTCACTGATTTTTTCCGTTTCCTCGTATAATTTTATGTAATGCTTAAAACGGCTAAAAGAATATTAAACGTTTTCGTTATCATTATCATGTTAAGCTTCTTATATTTTGTTACTATTTGTGGGTATCTACTTTTTGTACCTGGCTAAAGCTTAACAAATATGTAGATTTTTTAAATAATACAATCCACACATGGGAGAAATTAACTTCAATGGACTAATAAATTTTCAGTTCTAACGCATAAATGTAAAGAAATTCGAATGAATTCCTTATTGCTGAAAAAATGAAACGTTTTCCTTGATAATTTGTTAAAGAACAAAATATTATTACATCACCATTAGCAAATGTCACTCTTTATTTTTGCACAGTAAATAAACACCATAAAGTATAATAAGCATTATTTTGAAACGACATTTTTATCACAAAAATTTGGTGAACGATATATGTTGTAATATTCTAAGAAAAAATGACACACTATTGGAAAAATTTTTTCATTTACGTGTAAGTAATAAGATCTGCTAGGTGAAGTGTTAGGCATTTTAAGACTTTAGACATCTCACTTAAAATTGATAAATTATTAAAATTGTCAAAAATAGATCCGTTCACAAAATGGTGAATGTCTATTTCTTATGCATTGTTCTTTTTGGAGGTTCTGCTATCATAAATTTATTTTTGATAAAAGTCATTATTTTTCAATTGTAATTAGTAATTTAACAGTTTCAATAAAAAATAACATTTATTACATTTTCATTAGCAAAAAAAATATAATTAAAAAAATAAAATCATTAAAATCATAAATTCATTATTTCAAACAATGCCAATTAAATTTCAATGGTAATAGAAAATCTAAAATATGAAATAAATAATACAATAATACATAATATAAAGGGTCCGCCAAATAACTTTTTATTTAATGCTAAAAAAAAACAGTGTAGCTTCGGCTGTGTGGTATGTAGCGCCGTCCTGTTGAAATCAAATGTTGCCAATATCCTCCTCTTCAATTTTTGTGAACAAAAATTCGTTCAACATTGCCCGATAACGATCGCGATTAACTGTAACGGCTCCTCCTCATTTTCGAAGAAAAAGTGGCCCAATTATGCCTCTGCACCAAAATCCAAACAGTGACTTGTTTTGGGTGCACCGGCTTTTAAATGTATGCGTGCGGGTTTTCTGTGCCGCAAATGAGACAATTTTGCTTGTTTACATACCCGTTAAGATCAAAATGAGCTTCATCTGAAAAGATGATTTGTTTGACAAAATTTAAAAAGTAATGTCGCATTATTTCCCAGCGTTATTCAAGCGTATACACAACCATATTCGTTCAGCGGAAGGATAAAACTAATTATCAGTCAAATCAGAAATGAGCAAAGTGTTAGCATTCACGAAACAAGCACTAGTTGAAAAAAAACGTTAGATAGCGGACCCTATATACATTTGTCAACCCTAAGATTTACCGTATTTTCGGGCATTTTTAAAAAGAGGAATAGCGCGTTTGTTTCAATATGAGTACGTTATAAAGAAACTGCGAAAATCTGTAAAAAAAAAAAAAAAATACAGCAGTCAATGTTAAAAGTTGTTTAATCATAGAAAACATAAAGTTGCAAATTGAAATGAAAATATAAATGCATAAGAAATATTAAGAAAAACAATTAATTTCACACTTTTGTTGTGCATTAATTTCAGCTTTACATCACATTAACAACTCTGAAGTCGAAATTCTTTTTATCAAAAAAAATATTAACATCTACGAGAATGAGTTAAAAAAGGAGAAGGAAATATTATAAGACATGAAATTCATTTTTAACCATCTGAAAACAATTTGAATAATGAAAAACAGAGATCAAATTTTAAACATTAAAATCTAGTAAATCTAGTTTAGTGAAGTAACTCCAATCAAAAATGCAAATATTGGGATGACAGAGAATTAAAAATTAAGAAATAATAATGTCATCGGCTCTGAATGGGTTAAGCATTTTTAAAAATTATTAGTATTTCCTTAAAGATATTATCAAAAGCTTTAAAATAATACTCATATTGATGTTTAAAAAAATTTTTTAAATTTCAGAGGGGCATAACTCGGAATATATGGGCGAGCGCCAATCTTTCTCTTGATTTTTTTTTTCGTTTTTTAATTCTCTATATTTGGTTTTTTGATTGGAGTTACTTCACTGTTGCAAATAATATGAAACAATTAGAGGTAGGCATGGTGTTTTGCCCGCCGCGTCTACGGTCATGGACCGATCTTGCTGATTTCTAATAGCACCTCTTTCTACACTGTGTCTGATCCACTGGCGTACTTAAATTTTTGTTGAAATCAAGTTTGCCTTTGTCTGACAGACAGACAGACAGACATAAATTTCAGATTATTATGTGTATGTACAGATGTATAGATATTTATTCAAAGTATTTCGTAAATGATGAAAAGGATTCTAAGCGATTATAATTATGTTTCACATCAATTTTTTTAAATTGTTTGTCGACTCTCTTATACATGAAAATTAACATCATTACAAATGTCTTAAAAATTATGAAAATAAATCATTAGAAAATCAATGGAGCTACAAATCGAAAAGTTTTTTAAAATGTTTAAAAACGAAATTTAGTTATAACAAGTCAATCTGCTTTTAAAGAACGGAAAATTGTTAAATTAAAACAGAAATATCCCGCCTCTAATTGATTTTAAAAGCAAAAGTTTGAAGTGAAACAATTTTTTTTTTTTTTTTTTTGTATTTTAACATCCGCCACAGACTATTACACCAAATCGAATAGAATGGTTCAATATTTTGTAAGAATAAGCAAAATATTAAAAAATACAGTGACAAAATATAATGAAACAATTTATTTTCTTTCCTACACTTGGCAAAGGAAAAATCTTAAACACTTACAATGCAGAAAAACATTTCCTGTTGAAAAACCATCTCAAACACAAACACATGGAAATGTCTAAAATTGTGTCTATTTCAAAGTTAATGAGATAAATGTTAATGACGAATGTCTGTCAAGAATAAGAATTTTTTACAATAAACTTTAAGTAAAATATCGAAAAGACATTAAATCAACATATAAAACATACGGCGAACGTATCGCTTAGTTTGGATGCGAAACTCATCATCGGCAACCTCATCCATTAAAAAGTACATTCACACTTTTATACTCATCGCTCTTCTTTTAAACATTCACTCATCCATTCAGTCTGTCAGAATTGAAACAAAAAAAAAACATGAAATTCTATTTAAATCACGCACTTAATTAGTAATTTTTTTTTTCTGGTTTTTACTTTACTCGTGTTTTTTTTTTTTTAATTTATGTGCTAAGAATATTATGAAATTTGTTTAAATTATGCCTGAATATAAACGCATTAAAAAAGGGGAAATAAGCAAAAACAACATACAGTATGGCATACGACATCACTCTAATAAAAATGGAAAGAAGACCAGGGAGGCCTGCAATACTTCGAATAAAGGGAAATGTAATGAAAACACCTTGTTTTTTTTTAATAATCTATAATTCATAACAGACTTTAGCTGTTTGTATAAAACTAAATCATGCACTTGAATGGAAATCCAATAAAACAGATGGGAGTGCAAATATAGCAGAATAAAGATTTAAAAAAAAATTATTATTTTACGACTAGAGTCTTTGGTTTTAGTTTATGCATTCTTTCGTCTCAAATATTTATTTTTCAAAAGAATATTTCAAAAATTTAATAAAATGGCCTAAGTTTCATTATTTATGGAACATGATGTCATTCATTTGACTTCTGCCTTAGCTTACAGGTGATTTCTGCATTGTTCGCATAGCATCGGCCTTCAATGGCATCCCAGTAGAAAAATTCTGAATGGATCCAATTGCAATTTTAAGGAGGCCAAATTTCATCTCCAAGATGGCTGATAACGAAATCGCCGCAATTATTGCGCAACAGATTGATTGTTTGATTAGATGTGTTGCATAGTTCGCCATCCTGCAGCAACAAAATATTATACAAGTTCATATCTTTCTCTTTATGCCATAAAAAGATCATAATCAAGATTTTGCAGCGCTCGCTGCCAATGATGCCAACACTTCAATTTCAGTAGGTGTATTAGCTTATCGACAATAAGGTTTCTATTTCCTGATTCACAGATGCGGTTATTAAATTTGTCGACTAAATTCTGATCTGATTGAAGTTTCCTTAAGGCCCAATCTGAAAAGCCGGAACGAAATGGATGTAAACGAATAGTTTGAGATCTCTGCAAAAATTAAAATGAACATTTTCGGCCACAGCAGCCACATTTATGTCGGTACACACCGTACAATAGCGGAGACTATGACTGTTGCCCAATAGCAAGCCAGTCTACTAACTTTTGCACAAAGTTGCGTACAGCACTCATGTTGGGTGCTTAATTTCGACCAAAACTTCTTTTAAATAAACGCACACGGCATTCACTTTGGAAATAAGTCTGCAATATTTTTCGACGTCGGGTAAAGCGACACATTTTTAATCACGGCGGATACGATACTGACTAGTGGTCAATATTTATGACAGAAAAAACAAAAAACAAAAACAAAAAATTTTTGTAAAAGATATTTGTATTTCATTTGCAACAAGTTTGAGTGCTATATTCGGCTATGCAGGATCTTACATACCCTTTACCATATAGTATGTATAATCACATGTACAATACTGCAGATTTCCCATTAAAACGTTTAACTAAAAATCCGCATGAGAAATTCCTTCCTGCCATAAAGTTGTTCTGTTCAAAAAAGGCTTTTTCCGAAGTTTCTAAGTTTTGCTCAGGTAAAAAGCTGACAAATTTTTCTAAGCTTTTATTTATTTATTTTAATCATAAAAACAACCACCTGCAGGAATACAATGGAAAGTTGAAAAAAAGATATGGAAAAATTAGAGGCTGGCGTTGGTGGTCCTTTTCCCGCTGGCTTGAAGGATATGGACCAATCTGATTTGAAAGAGCAAAATATTTTAAGCTATGCCTGATCGATTGGCGTATTTAAATTTTCTCTAGGTCACCTAGTGCCTTGGCAAAGTTTGCCTTCAACACGAAAACGGACGGACTGGCGGATAGACAGACAAACAGACAGAACTCAGCATATATACTTTATGGGTGAAGGGTACAAGAATTAATATCGGAATGGCTTTGCTCGTAATGAAAACAGTTAAAGGTAAAATTGAATTAGTTTAAATTTTTTTATAAAATAAGTAATTGAACTTCTGGTATTATACAATGGGGTTAAAACATATGAAATCAACCGAAAATATTAACATTTTTGACCTCATCACCTCTATGTTTTTGTCTGTAAAATGAGCCCTTCATTATTAACGTACAATGAATACTTTTCGAGATATTAAAAATTGTGTTAAGGCATCTGAGTGCATTTTTATTGATTTTTTCCAACTTGGAATGGCCATAATTCGGAAAGTACGAGAGCTAGGACACTGAAAGTTGGCAAACGCTATTATTATGGTTAACTTTCCCTTCGTACCGAATTTCATCCAATTCGAAATCGGTGCGGTCAACTCATTGGTTGATTTCATATGTTTTTACCCAATGGTTAAGTTCATTTTGAATTTTAATTTCTAAAAATTTTTAGAAACAAAAATTATTCGGCAATGTATGCCGAAATTTTCTAAAGAAAAATTAGACACCAGCAGAATGTAATGCTGGATTTTCTGGATCGCTATATCCTTCACCAGCATTCTTCGCATCTATCTTCCTTAAATTGTGTACATTGTAAACATCATCTATTTAACCACCTAATTTAATCAATATTAATTTGGTTAGACGAAGTCCACACACAAACCAAATCATTTCTTCGTTGTTCTCTTTGTAACTCGTCTTATATATTTGTTTTTGTTTTGTGCCAACCTTTGGTAAGGTCACTAAATGCAGTTTTTCCTATCTAAAAATTTTTAGAAATTAAAATAAAAAAATTAACTTAAGCCAAAATCAATTTTAATTCATTTATTAAAATTGTTTTTAAGAAATATATCTAACATTCCTTTAATATTTATTTAATAACTTAGATTGAAAGACTTTTGAATTTTGGTGGCTTAGAAAAGAACGATATTCCTGGAGATGGGCTTAACATTAATTGCGTAAATTTATTTATTTCAATTTATGTATTTTCCACATTTATTGAATCATCACTGTTCGTTTGTGTTTAAAATAATTTGCCATTTAGCTGAAACATCGATGAAATCTTGCACATAATTACATTAAAAATTTACATACATTAAAAAAACAAAAATTATATGAAAATGTAACAGATTGAAAAGTAAAGCAAAAAACACAATTCGTACATGAAATAAAAAACATGAAAATATTTTCTAATTAATTTGAAAATCGTGTTGCATTTTTTTCGCAACTCTTTCAAGTAATTAAATAAAAAGAACTTTTTTAGAAAGAAATAGAAGACCGAGTGTTAATATGCAGTGATTGATAAATTTGTAATGAGTAGTGTTTGGTAATTAAAAAAGATCGACAGACGAATTGAATGATGAAAATGTTCGCGATAAAATCAATTTACAAACAACTACAAGTGCAAAATATATGTGGCGTTAAAGTATCGGGTATAAATTGAACTCAACAAGTAGTTTATGAGATGTGTTTTTTTCCTAAAAATTTACATAGAAATCTTTTACAGTTATAAATGGCTTAAGAAACAGTTGAATAAAAACTGCATTAAAAATGTGAAAACATTAACGAAATATCAAAACCATTTGCAATGCTAAAACTCAATTAATTGAAACAGCTTATAATTATGATTATAGTTTTAATCTTATTTTCGTTTTATCTTTTTACAAATTGTGGCAATTATAAGGAGGCGTCGTCATATTTCTTTCGTGAAGGTTGTATAATTTTCTACTTGAATTTAAAAACAAAAATTCTTTCATTTATTTAGAATTAATGATTTATTTCTGTGTACACGTTAAGATGACTTAATGAGAAACGTAAATTATTAAATATTGTGTGCTAAGAAAAAAATAAATTTATTTTTAATATTTTCGATAAGAGAGAAAAAAACACATCAAGAACAAAACGAAAAAAAGAGGAGGTCGGTAGCAGGCCATTTAATAAATTTTGTGTTTCACGTTTTTTTTTTATATAAAAAGCATGTAATTATTTTAGTAGTTGACTGGGTTGTTTTGTACGATACGCTATTTGTTTTATAATTAAATATTTAAATGCTCTAGTTGTAGAAGCAATTGATATAAATTTTATTATGCTCATTTGTTTCTTAACCTAAAATGCCCGATTTTACACACTTTCATAAAAAGAAGCAAACACAAAAAGCAAATGGTTTCATAAAGAAGCTTTTGCTGCTTCTTAGCAAGGAGCTATCTGAAGGCAGAAAGTATCATCGTCAATGATAGAAAATTTTCTCATTTTAAAAATTTGGTCATCTTTCAGCAACATCCAATTTACAGCGCGTTGAAGGGAAGTAAATTTTTTGCACCAAACTTAAAAACGTTTAAACTACTTTTGCGGGAGATTTCGCTTCATTATGTTTTTATAAAGAGAAGCAATAGCATTTTTATAGAAATTTTCAACGAACATGTGAAAAATTATTAAGATTTAAACAAGAATATTTAATCTCGGATTGAAAATGTTGTATTTTCTATAACGATTTTAACAGGAAGAAAGGTAGATTATTTTATTATTGATTTAGTGTATAACTTAGAAATAATAAATTATTAAAAGCTACTGAATAAGTACGAGCATTAGCTGCTAGATCCATCTGCTAAAAGGTAGATTAATATATTTGATGATTAGTAAACAGCTGCTAGAGCTTTGCTAGTCGGTTTATTAAAATGTGTGAGTAGTTTTTCCCCGGGGGTACTTTGAGTCTGGCGGCGGTAACGTAGGCTTTGATACAGGTATCTTCGGGGTATAGGGGGAACCAGTCCCGCAGTGTGCAGGCACTGAATCTGGATAGACAGTAGGGTAACTGTCACAGGATGTACCAGAGTCCTTAAATGATAATAACGTATGAATAATAATAGCAAAAAATAAACTGGCACCACGGAAACCGGTAGCCCATATAGAGAGCCGCCCCTCTCTGTAGCCAGTTATTAGTGCGGTCCTTTCGGGGTACATGTGGTGGCTGTGGTTAAATTAAAGTCTATTTCTGAACGTCTGGCGTGGAATAGACGTAAGTGTACTGTTGCACTCTTAACAGAGGAGTTTATGGGTAGGCTCCGACCCTTTAGCAAAGGGTAGATTCAAGGTCCTGCAAGCACTGGTCTTAAAATTGCACAGAATAGTGGTTTGACCACCATCTGTTAAGAGCTTCGCGCCAGGTACAGACGTTAATGTAATCACTAATCCTGTTCAGTAGTTCATTTGCTCAATAGTTCAGCATGATTTTTGTAAAACGACTTTGAATTTACTAGAATTAGGATACAAATGAGAGAAGGATTTTAACAATAATAGAAGTAAAATATTAAATGATAAGAATTAAAAGGTGCATTAACTGCAAAGCTGGATGGTAACCAATGTGGTGAGCAGCTCATTGAGTTAGAATGCCAACTAAGACAGTTTACTCTATAGTCAATCCCGTCCGGCTTATCGTTTAAGATTAACGATTTTACTAATCCCCACAAAGAAGAAGAACGTTGTTAAATTGTAAGATCTTGGAGGCCAATTGACTAGTCCAGAACGTTAAACTATGCGGTATACTAAACATTTCCTTTAATAAATCAATTGTGGTACGAGCTGTGTGAGATGTAACATCGTCTTGTAAAAACTACAGCTCCTTACATAATGGTTGTTCAATTGATGTTGGAAAAAGTCAGAAGTCATGGTTCTATAGCGGTCACCAAAGACTTCAACGTTCTGACCAATATTGTTTTTAAAGATGTATAGACCAATGATTGTACCAGCTCATAAAGCACACCAAACAGTCAACTGTTCTGGATGTAACGGTATCTCAACATACACTTGAGGGTAATCATCACATCAAATACAGCAGTTTTGTTTATTGGCGTTCTTATTCAACGAAAAGTTAGCTTCACCACTAAACAAAACCGCTTATGAAAATCACTATTAACGGTAATTTTGATTTGGACCTATTCAGCAAATCTGCGCCTTACTAGGTTGCGCAAAATCTTTTATAAAGTGAATGGAAACGTATCCAATTCCTGTGCACAACGGTGGTTATATTGATTCGATTCTTCCTCTACACTACCTTCTAAAGCAACAATGTCTTTTTTTTTTGTTAGCACTGTACGACGCTTCGTTGATCTTCTAGAGTAAACGTGGTAAAGAGCCATCTATGTTTCGAGTTCACAAAAATCGGTAAATCCTTATAAAGTTGATGGATGGGAAAATTTCAAGCCAAAGCGTCTTGTGAAAATTAAAGTGACACATACTCAGCTTCTTGTATCAAACTTAAAACAGTTAGACAAAAACACGAAAGTCTCATAATAATAAATATAGCGATTACACTGGTGGTCTTTTACGAGAAGCAGGATTTCCTGAAAGCCTGACAAAAATGGCATTTTTTAATTTGTCCAAGATAAACTTAAAAGTGGTGTAAAGCTTTACAATGGTAACATGGGTTCTGATAATGTGTTTCACGATTTTTGGAAAACAAAAAACTTAGATTTACCAGGAAATGGTACAAAAACTGATTTCTGCTTATAAAGCCTTTAAATATAATATGTCACAATGGTATGTTTTGCAGATTACTAAAGGTTGCATATAGTTTTCAATGATTAACTTCTTGGTTATAAATTTAAAGAATAGCATCAATTTTTTTTTAGTATTGCAAAAACAAATTTTGTCACTAATTTCTGAACTATTAGACAGATAAAAAATGTTTTCAATTTAAAGATTATGCTGGATGCATTATTTTAAATTATCCAAAAAATAAACCGTTCGTTCACGAGTTTTAGTGAAATACATTAGTGTGACCGCTTAATTAAGAGGGCAATAAAATTAAACTGTTAAGAATAAAGTGGCGGTCGAAACAGCTTTAATACTTGTAAAAATAACTTTTCTAGCTAATATGTATTAATTAATTACTTATTTTAGCCAAGTAAATAATTCTTGTGGCCAAAATTTTGTATACGCTCATTCATAAATAGTGGATATTTATAAGTATTCTTTTGTTTTTCGTTCATTTCAATACCTAGAAGACATAAGACTACGTATTAATACCAAATATTTTAAAACTAATAAAATATACATCGATGAACGCAAAACGTTTGTTAGTAAATATAGAAAAACCGAGTGACAAAGTCTGCTGCAAGAAAAATGTTTTTTAAATTTTTTTGGTATTTTTAATTTTCTCTTTTATTCTTCTTATTAAATCATTAGTTATGCTCTTCAAGAATTATTTATGGATTTCTTTATTTATTACGTAAATGTGTATGAACTTTCAACGAAGATTTTGTTGTTATATTTTTCAATCTGCTGCACTTATCGTCTACTTTATTTAATTAAATCAATTTCTCTTATCTTTTTACGTCCTTTCTATTACTGTTTACATTTACAGGAAAAAAAGTTTATATTTTAATCAAGTATAAAATCAGAGCAACTTAAAAAGTTCTTCCTTCACCTTTACAGCAAAGCAAGGTGTAAAAATTTTCACTAAAACTTATTAATTTAACATCATAGATAATGACCAAGTGAAAATAATGGCCGTACGTCAAAACGTTTTGAGTACGATTATGCTTAAAAATGACAAACTCCAATGGAAATGTCAGATTGCACTTGGCAGCACTCAGTGTTGCCAGGCCAGAAATATATATAGCAGCCCTCGTATAAACACATTTTCTTAACATTCCAATTTGAAAAACTATGATACACTAGTTATTAAATGCGCTAATCATCCATTTGATATAAATTTTTACTCGATAAGAAAAACTACCGATATCGAATGTGGTATTTCGGCCCCAGGAGTTAGTTTCCTTATTTGCATCCCAATTTGTGTCCACAATAATCAATCGGTTGGACCGATTTAACAGATTGTTTGGAATCAAACGTTTGAGGTTTTTTGAAAACGCAAATTCATGTTGTGCTCAGTTTTAAAACATTCCCTTAAGAACCTTTAAATTAGTTTATTTTATTAACCACGATTTTATACAAAAAAATCTTTTTTCTAGATCCTCACTATTTATTAGTGTGGGTAATTTGGCGCAAACATTTATAAGTCAAACTGGAAAGGCATTTGAATAATAAATGTTTATTTATAGGAAAATTAAAAAGAAAAAGTTAGTAATGAGTTTTTTTTTTTTAATTTAACCCTTATGCAGAAGATCCCAACAGGATTTTTTTGAAAGCTGGCAACAAAAATAGAAATATGTTGGCATGAATATGATGCAATAACCAAACTCATTACTTGTTTTTAAATAGCAACTTTGGCAACACGCTAATCAGCTACACGTCCAGAAATAACATGGTTATAGTAACATGGCTGACACCACCGTTTCAAACTACGGATTTGAAAAGAAAAACTGCGGGGAAATTTATATCGGCATAACCATTTTGCTTTTGCTTATATTTTACTTTTAAAACTTAAAAAATACAACTTTCACGTATGGGCCGCCGCTCCAAAGGTACAGATACAGTTTGTTTGAATTAAAAAAATAACACTCTTTTTATAGTTGTTTCCCGGAGCATTAAGAACATTTTAGACTGACATTACTCTTCAATTGATCACACAGTATGGTTTCCGCAGAGGGCGCACTACAGGGGACTTGTTACCTTTCTTTTCAGCGAAATGGTGTCACTCTATACACTATTTCGGAGAAAATTAGCTGGTGACTCTAGACATCCAATGGGCTTAATAGAGTGTGGCATGGTGCACTCGTATCAAATCTTATTGCTTTTATTGTTGGTGATAACTTTTTTCGATTTATATTAAGCTTCCTCAAGATAAATTCAGTTCTACCCAAAGCTCTTTCTCCTACCCTTTTTTTCTGCTCCTTTTCTTAAATTGACAATTTATTGATTCTTTTTAAGTAGTTGTCAAATTCAATGTTGTATGTTTTCTAAATCGTAGGATGGTACAATAGCTGTAAAAATTATTTAGTTGATTTTTTTGTAAATGTTTGCTACAACATGTTCAAGTTTTTATATGTTTACTGAGTATCGTTACGAGGAATGCTATATATATTTCTAGCCTGGCAACACTGAGTGCTGCCAAGTGCACTCTGACATTTCCATTGGAAAGTTTGTCATTTTTAAGCATAATCGTACTCAAAACGTTTTGACGTACGCCCATTATTTATGTTGTTTACAGTGACTTGAAAAAAATAATATAGAAAAAAATGGAATTAACTCGTGAACATTTGCATGCTAACATTTTTCACAACTTTCGACGTGGATTATCACGACAAGAGTGCATTGATGAACTTAAATCTTTGTATGGCGATGAAGCACCATCCTATAGCACTGTGAAAAAGTGGTATAATGAATTTAATCGTGGCCGAAGTTCGCTCAAAGACGAATTCCGTGAAGGTCGTCCAAAAACGGCTGTTGTGCCAGAGAACATTGATGCCGTGCGTGAACTCATAATGCAAGATCGACATGCGACATACCGAGAGATAGAGACATCCTTGGACATTTCTTCCACCAGCATACATTCGATACTGCATGAACACCTGGCCGTAAAAAAGGTTTGTTCTCGTTGGATCCCGCACAATTTGAAAGTCGCTAAAAAAAGGCTCGTGTCGATTGGTGCAAAGAAATGTTGCAAAAATACGATTGCGGTGCTTCAAAAGACGTTTATAAGATCGTCACAGGTGACAGATCATGAATCTATGCGTATGAGCCCGAAACGAAACAACAATCGACCGTGTGGGTCTTCAAAGACGAGCAAAATCCAACGAAAGTTGTTCATGGAAGAAGCACTTCGAAGCAAATGGTCGCCTGTTTCTTCGGCAAAACTGGTCATGTGGCGACTGTTCCGCTTGAGCAACGTAGGACGGTCACTTCTGAGTGGTACACTATAATTTGTTTGCCTGAAGTCATCGGAGAAATTCGAAAACCCAACAAGAGAAGATGAATCATTGTTCACCATGACAATGTGAGCTCTGACACATCGGCTCAAACCAGAGCGTTTTTGACCGGCCAAAACGTCGAATTAATGGGTCATCCGCCGTACAGCCCTGACTTGGCACCTAATGACTTCTTCTTGTTTCCGCACATCAAGAAAAAAATGCGTGGTCAACGATTTTCGTCGCCAGAAGAAGCTGTTGAAGTGTTCAAAAACCATGTTTTAGAGGTGTCTCAATCGGAGTGGAAAAAGTGCTTCGACAACTGGTTTGAGCGCATGCAAAAGTGTATAAATCAGGCTGGAGAATACTTCGAAAAACAATAAAACCATTTTTGATTATAAATATTCGCATTCTCACTATTAGGCCAGAAATATTTAGAGCAGCCCTCGTAGATGGAAATGAGGAAAATTAAGCTTAATTTGAATTTTAATTAAAAACTGTTTTTAGTTTTAATTTAAGAAGTTAAATAATTGAAACGTTTAGGAGCACTTTGACAACCGCCTAAGAGTTATTTCATACAACTTACAATTGCGTGTTAATAGAGTTCATGTACTTTGAAAACAACAAAATTTATAGGAATTTCGAAATTTGTATATAAAATCAAATTTTCTACATTTCAAATATTTATATCACAGATTTAAAAGTTCTTCATTAGACAGCCGCGTAAAAGTTGAAAAATACTACAACAGCCAGCGTTACTTAATTGTTGTTGTTGGTGTAGTTGTTGCTCAAGGGGTGTTCCTGTGCCATATAATTGTAATTATTGCTTGTTTTTATTTTCATCTCTTATACATTTATTTGTCTGTATGACTTTACGTTAATAGTTGGGGTTTGGCCCCATCATCATCCCAAACAGCAGCAAAACATTCAACTCTGCTACCACAACGCGGCACAGTTGTCAGTTTGCTAACAATGCTATTTAAAATATTTATAGACAGTGTGTGGGCAATTGTTATTTCAATTATAATTTATAATTGAATCAAATGAAATCGCACAGAATTAAGCATTATTTAATAGTATTTTTTTATTGTGTATATCTTTATTCATTTACTTCAAGTAGATTTTTTGCTTTTATGGCCATAACTTGTTTGTAAATATCGTAAGTAGATATATACGGATTAAAGTAGTAGAGACATTATTTACGTATCTTTTTGCTGTTTTATTGTAATGCATGGAAATTTAATAAACAATAATCTGCTTCTTTCGCTCCATCAAATGAAAAAGTTTAACTTTAAAATATCTTGAAATTTCAAAACCGTACTATGAATGCACTTTTAAAGAGTGTAATGCATAGTTTGAGAACATAACGCATATTTAAAGTACGCATAGAAAAAAGATTGATTAAAATTCGATTGATGTGCTGCTATTAAAAATCGAATTTTATAATTAATAAGTTATAATATTTGCCTCCAAATATTGGTTTTAACATCTTTTCAAATAGTTAATCTGACCGATATGTATCTTTACTAAAATCTATTCTATTTAATGGAAGATGCAACTAAAGTTATTCAGTGCATTACTTCTGAGAACCAAATTTTGGTAAAAAGCAATTATTTCTTATAAAGTAGAAAAATGTTTGACACAAATTTTAAATAAAATTTGTACACTTTAAAAATAGTCAATATTATTTCAGTTAAAAAAGACAAAGATTCATTGAAGGTGGTGAAAAGTTTTACAATATTGTTAAATAGTAAATTTAAAATGATCTCACATATACATTTGTTAATATAAATAATTTTAAAATTGGGTGGGAATTTGAAGAACCTTTGCGGAAAAAAGGAAATCGTAATGTAAGGGAAGGAATAGGCTCAATTGAATGGTTCAAATATTGAAATTTTTAAAGTATTTTATTTAATTTACAATAATATTTTAAAGTCACCTAAGAATTTAAGAGAATACACAAATTCGGTTCTCACAACGAATTTCTTTTTTCTGTGTACAACCGATTTTGAGGTAATCGGAATAACAATACAAAACTGCAATTTCTGTGACTGTTTTTAACGCAAACTTTAAGAAAAATTATGACAATATCTGGCATTAGACCAATTGCGTAGTTCTAAATTTAATATTTAATGTTGTGTTTTAATCTGTGAAAATCAAAAGATATGGACTACTTACTCCATATCTTTCACTATTACGAGTTTGGTTCAAAAGAAATACGTTTTTTGTACATCTATTTACCGGATTACTACAAAGCATCATCTTAATCTAAAAAACCCCGTATTGGAGTAGGCCAAAAAGCGTTTTTAAGCTAAATTCTTCATTCTAAACCAGAAATATCGCTTGCAAATAAGCGATCAATTTTTTTCTTTGTGTCACTTTAAACTTTCAGCCAAACCTCAATGCAAGAGGGGACACCGGTATTTTTGTCCCATCCGATCTTGCCAGTAATTGTAAGCAGTAAGCAAAAGAAACATCGTATTTAAATCAAAGACGTTAAAACCTGATGTATCAAAATAACAAATAAACAAAAGACAAAAATGTATTGTTTATTTGCAACCCACATTACTTAATATATTTAATTAATTTAAACTGTGTACTTTTGAAGCATTTAATTATATTTAGTTTTTAATATATGATCTTTTAAATGTTTATAATTAATTTTTGTATTAAATATTTGTACGACAAGTACATCGCTCGTTTAATAGTGAAATCCAATAGAAAAAATCTAGCAGCAAATTTATGATGATACATAATAGTGTTGCATCATATGTAAATATGAAAAAATTGTTAATCACACAGGGCTACGTATGTATGTATGTATGTATGTATGTATGTATGTATGTATGTATGTATGCAAGAAACAAATAATAGCCAACCACTACTAAACGATGAGTTGCAACATGTCACACGCCATTAACTCGAAAAACCATTAATGTGCGTAAAATAACATACAACAATAATAATTATAATATCGCATCAGCATGTACAGCAGGAATAATTGAAGAAATATACATCTGCACATAAGTATATAAAAATGAACCAACAAAAATTTGTTGTTGCATGAAGGGCTTTAATTGAATAAAATCTTCAAAAGAATTCTTTAGCAGAAAATTTTTAGCATTCGATTAGAAATTTAATTTCACCTTCAATCGAGTGCCAACTCGTTTGAGATATTTGCTAGCGATTTCTAATACATCGTTTAACAAGACTCTGAGCAGATATAAAAGTCAACTTATCCAATTTCGGTCGATTGAGTTTATTTGCTCAAATTCTACAATAGACTGTATATAGTTATGGTAAAAAATCAAAATTTTATTGATATCTATAGTTAATCACCCCTATCGCGAATTATTTTCTACGTGAAATTTTTCCACATTTCACTGAAAACCAATTTCCCCTTATCATGAATGTTTTCTTTTTGCATGAAATTTGAAATTTTTTCATTATTATTATAAGTAAGTATTTTTCATCAAATAAGAAGAATCGGTAAATAAATTCCAAAGTGACAGTCTTCTTAACAAGATGCAAGGAAATAGGTCAATTGCCACATTATACATATAAGCTTTTGAGATCCGTAACGCCGAATCTAAGGTTCAGTCCAAAATTGTTAACTTTACAATTTTTACTTAAATTTGCATTTTATACCTCGTAAACACCTTTTTTCCATTTTTGCAAATGCAATGAAAATAATATTCAAGTTGTGGAAAAAATTATTCACTTGTTCAATTAAACAACGATATTTTTTACATTTGTCTTTATTTAGGATAAAAAAAAGAAAACAAATAAAACATTTCTTGACTTTAACAATAAATCTTGCCTTAGCGCTAAGCACTCTCACTTCCTTACGTTTTCATGCTTTACACTTTTGACTCCACTCCACTCTTACATTCCACTCTGCACGGTTTTCCACTGCAAAGTAAATACAACTTTTGAAAACCTATTTTATTTACACATGCCTTGAACTCACCTCTTAACGTTATTGGAGAAATTTTCGCAACTTTCAATAAATCTTATTGCATATTTTTTTTTTTTTTATAAATTTTAATATTTTTCAAATTTTAATATTTTGTATATAAATTTTATTTTTATTATGTCAAAAAACTAGGAAATAACGCAATCGATATTTGTAATTCTAACTTCCAATATTCGGGTTTCGGTACTAAAGTGCTGAATAAGTTTCGTTGCATCACCCAATAACCAGAATAGGTTTTAGTACAGACACAAATTGGGCAGGTAAACTTTGTTAACTGTTGTTGCGACCAACATTTAAGATCTAATATAGTTTGTTAGTTTATAGTACAAAAAATCTGTCAAGATTATGTTTTATTTATTATACAAATTAAATTATGATGTTAGTAATTGAATTTTGAATATTTTAACTGATTTTTTACCGATCTTTTTTCTGTGTGTAGAAAAAATATATTTTATCCATTTCAGTAGTAATTTCTGTAAATTGCAGGGTTGTATAGATCAATTTAGTTGTCAACAAATTATGATAATTTTAAGATGGGATGTTATTTAAGCCTCCATGAATTTTATAACACAGGAAAAGAAAGTAACTCAATTAACTTTTAGCAATTTCGAAACATTCGAAAGAATATGGCCGACTTCCTAAACGCAAGTTGCAATGCATATTTACAATGCATACACTTCGTAAACAGCGTTGCCACACAAGAAATTGACTTCCTACCAATATTTTTCAAAAATCCTACCAAAATCGTTCACAGCCTACCAAAAATTTAGAAATGCGTTTCTTGCACATAAACTCTGTTACACTCACTTGGTTTTTTTCCGTAACTCTTGAGGTGGAAATTTGTCTTTTGGTGATTTTTAAGATGGATGTTATGATTTAAAATAGTTTTAGAGCATACTATGCAGAATGAACACCCATCCCTTTCCTGGAGCCAATCAAATTCGCTCAACCATTCGGTTCAAAAATTTTTTTTTACTGTTTCTTTACATGCAATATTAGTAAATATTTATGTAATTAATAGGTACATATATACAATTAAAAAAGTTTACTTACTTTTCCATTTTGTCTGTTAATTTTTTTAATACAAACACTTATAAATAAGCGTTCACTCAAAAATATTGTTAACTTCAATTTCATAATATTGTTCGCGTTTCTTAAACCAGAGATGGCTATAGCTTTAATCATCTTTATGCAAAAAAGCAGAGATGTTTTTATTACACCTAAAACAGTTTTTGAAAACAGTGGTAAAACTATTCACAGTTATTGTTTATTTAATTCAAAGTTACATTTTTTTATTTTATGTTCTGAATTTTTAAGGTAAAAAATTTACTGTTGCTACAGGAGGAAAACCTACCAAAATTTTAAAAAAATGCAACAAACCAACCAAACTACCAAACTGTTTTTTAAAAACGAAAAACTACCAAGTTTGGTCCGATTGGACCAAAGCGGCAACGCTGTTCGTAAATGCATATCTAAACTTTTTGGCAACGTACAATGTTCCTAATAGTTTGGCAACTCACTTTAATGAGTATCAGAAGTCAAAATCACGCATCATTTTTATTTTGTATGCAAACATTTTAAAAATGTGTGAATAAAAAATGCCATCATCCATTAATTCCATGAATTCTTAAAAAAATATTATTACTTGTTTCCGGGATTTTTATTGTCCTTAACAAAGTTGTCTTCTTTTTTTCTTTTTAATAGGGTTCTATAGCAAATCAATATTTTTTGGAAGATTTGACCTGAGATAATTCCTCAGCACTTGCCAACATAATGAATAAATAATTTTGTGTAACCTCTATTTTTCCAAAAAAAAAAAAAAAAAAAAAACTATTCAATTTTATACCATGTTTTTGACATTTGCTTTACGTATGAGTGCATAGCGACGTTCCTAAATGCCGATAAAATGCAAAAAATATCTCTGCAACGCAAGTTTGCATTTAAAATATGTTTAGCATTGCATACGCATTTTTTTAAATTGTGCATTGCAACAGGCGTTTAGGAAGTCGGCCTATTGTTTTGGACACCCGTTTTTATTTTATTTTTTACAATAACCCAAAATTTTTTAATCATTCTAATTTCCAGAGTATCTGGTGTATTAAAGCCAATTCAAAAAAATCTACTTCTAAACACTTAGGCAATTCATGCAAAAACCTTTACAATTTCATTATTTTTTACGAAGTAAATTCCCTGTCTTCGAACATATTAAATATTTCGCCCGGTAATCTAATTTGGGCTTTGCAGACTCTTTCTTATCTGTCATGTTTAAATGTTTGAGCCAACAACCATTTTGTGCATGTACTACAGACTTTAGTATCTAGATCTAAATCTGAAATTAATAGATTTCTTCGAGTGGCATCATCAAAGGGTTATTGTGGCCTACCGATCATCTCCTTTTTCCGAGAGTTTGGCCACAGGTAAAAAATTTGAAAACTCTTTTGTTTAATTTGTAAAGACTCCGGAACTAATTCGTGGAGAAGTGCTAGTACTCGTTAATTTTTTTTTTTTTATACGATAAAAAAATCGCAGCCTTTGTTTAAACGCTACGTTCAAGAAACTGTGTTGGTTTTTATCGATATTTAGACATTCGCCTCAAAGTGGATACTTTCTTTAATTTCGATAATAAATTATTCATTTTTGTTAAGCAATTTCAATCGAAGAATACATTCTAGTAACACCCTTCATTTTCATTCAAATTAAATTATTTTGTTTGTTTTTTGTAATTTTATTGACCATTTAAAAAAAATTATTTTCTCCTTTATTATTCCCGCTGATGTTTTTAAACATTTTTAAAATAAACACTCAATATATTTATTACCTTTTTTTACAACTTTTTTTATTATTATTTAATTTTTTTAATACGACCGAGGACTGCCAAATTGTTGATGATGAAAATACTTTACAACAATAAATGAAAGAACTAAATGAAAATATAAAATTAACAACAACAATTACAATACAACAAGAAACGTTTAATGGATTTAATGACGTGGCAGACATTTATATGGTAACAACTTTTAAAATAATAAACAAAACTTTGCTTCTACGGACACTATTAAACGAATGCCAACAACTCATATGATAAAAGGCAAAAATAATTGTAATAATTATTTTAAATGTTTAAACAAAAAACATACGGAAGCGGGCAAAACAACGTACTTAACAAATTATATAAATAACATTCAGCAGACAGACAGACAGATACCCCATAAAAATGAAAATCTTATAACGAGAAAATCAAAATATAAATAAAAATCTGGTTGCAAAATAAAAAAAATGTTTAATTGATTATTACAACAACAAGTTGAAATAATTAAATGTGTGTTTTATGTGTAAAAATGTGTTTGTGTCTGGTTGGTCAACTGAACACCAGCAGACATTTAATTTACAATGAACAGTGATTCAGAATTATATTTCATTTACATATTAATAATAAATGAAACGAAATGCTTTTTAATCTTTTAATGGCATTAATAACTTTTCTTTTTATTGTAATTTTAAATTCATTGCGAGCACAAGAAATGCAACGCTGGACCGTGACATGTTTTGTTCCATTGGCAGCAAAAAAGGGAACAAATTTATCCCTCCATTTGACTCGTTACTCTTTTATTTTAGAAACAGTATTATGGTTTAGTAACTACTACACAAAATTTTTGGTTTCATTTTAGTTCAAAAATTTAATATATTCGGCTATGCCGAATGTTATATACCCTTCACGATATAACTATGTATACTATGTATATATGTATACATACCACACCACAGTTTTCCCATTTAATAATGTAAATAAAAATCGGCACAAGAAATTCTTTTCTATACCATAAAGGTTTTCTGTTCAAAGAAAGCTTTTTTCCGAAAATTT
The DNA here is from genome assembly GCA_916610165.2 of Gymnosoma rotundatum. Lineage (NCBI taxonomy): Eukaryota > Metazoa > Arthropoda > Insecta > Diptera > Tachinidae > Gymnosoma > Gymnosoma rotundatum. The sequence continues at coordinate 83,690,824 of OU744336.1, forward strand.
CAAATTTTGCTTAGGGTTGTTGTCTCAACTTATTTCCATTAATTTTTTATCACAAAAAAAAACCAGCTTAGTAAGTGCTACCAAGACAAACGAAAATTGAAAAAAAGATATGGAAAAGTAAGAGATATGCATGCTGTTTTGCCCGCTGCCTTGAAGGACCTGAACCATTCTAGCTGAATTTTTAATAACAAACTATGTCTGATCGATTGGCATTTTTAAATTTTCTCCAGCGCATCTACTGCCTTAGCAAACTTGGTTCAATTACGAACACGGACGAACAAACGGATAGACAGACATCTCTCAATCGTTTTAGCTATGTATAAGAACCCAGAATAATAATAATATGACATAAACGAACTGTACGTCACAAAATTTGATATTTTAGCAATCACTAGGGTATGTCCTATCATAAGTTAGCTTTAATAACATTGCTGCATTCTTTTTAATTGGTAGCTATAGTGCATTTTTAATTAATTTTATTCTTTCAGTGACAAAGTTTTAAGTATAAAATTGAAAAATAAAATGATGCCAGCAGATCAAAAGTTTTGTGTTACGGTAGATGTATTTAAAATTATGCACCGTTTTATAATTCATAAATTTGTCTAGCAATTTTAAATCATTTTAAGTAAAACACGTCCGTCTACGTATAAGAACAATCTTACTTTGAAGATAAGCGAAATGATTTTTTTTACAAATTCAAAAGTACTGTTAAGGTCTGCGTTAAATAAAAGATGTAGTAAACATTTTTAAAATACAATAAAATAAATTTTAGTATTGAGGAATTAAAAGAAGTATTAAAATATAAATAATCAATTTTTTGTTGTTATTGTTTTAATATTTTTATACTCGTAACTGTATGCAAAGTGAGAAATCGTAGATATAAAGAATCAAATAAAAAGTATTAAATATAAATGTGATATAGAATGAATATTTTTTTTTAATCTTAAATTTTTCACTTTATAAAAAACGTGCTGCTGAAACTAAAAAAATGAATGTGAACCGAGCGAGAATTCAACTTCTCAATGAATAATAAACATTCAAAATAGTATCTGTGCAAAAGATTTCGTTATTTCTCATTCTTGACTACAACAGCAACTGTGCTCACTTTAAAATAGCTAAAATAAAATATTGGTAGTCAAACACAATCCAAACCAAGTTTTAAGCCATGTTGTAACCGTCGAAGAATTATGGATCCATCGCAACTCAAGGCAGTTGAACTTCTTTGAGTAAAAAATACACCAAAGGACAATGGCTGCATTTGGCGTAAAATTAATGGCACTTTAGCCCACTTCTTGCACCAAAAGTCGTTTTGCGTTGTATTGCGACTATTTTCTCTTTCCAAACCTGAGAAAAGCTTCGATTGGTTCATTACTAAAACAAAAATCTGATGACTGAAAATAATATAAAAACAAAAAATGGATTTTACCAATAATTTTAATTTTATTTATTTTCTATAAAGCAGACAATTCATAGTTTTTAAAAATATATAAATAAAAAATATATAAATATAATTTCGAAGTAGAACACGTTTTACGCAGTATAAGCTTTTCAATACAGTTAAATATGGAATGCAAATCTAGTGGTCATGTGATTTCAAAACGTTTCATCCACTTTAAGGGCAAATATACACTGGAAAAGTATATAATACAAGAGACTCTAATCAAGGCAAGCGTCTACTTAAAGAGTTGGTAGGCATGTACAAAAACACTTGCAAAAAATGTAACATGGACAAATTTTTACAATTCCGTTAGTCAAAGAGCAAGTCAGAAAACAAAAATATATTCGAAAAGATATACTTATATGAGAGACTAAGAATGGTACTGTCACAGTATTTTACAGAATTGACAACTTTTCGGAGGCCATAAGCATCGTTTTTAATGTTTTGGATACAGCAGCTCTTGAATTATTCATAATCTCCGAAGAAGATATTGGAAAAAAATCTGTAAGGGAACCAAAGCTAAAGCACTTTCTTGAATAGCTTAGTAAAGAGCTATATCATACCCTAATATCGACCAGGTCAAGAATGACACAAATCAATACTGAGTTTTCCTTTTCGGGTCAACCAGTTACCGCTACGGATCCGGATGAAGATTTTGAAGCCGATGAAATACAAAAAAAGGATGAAATCGGGCGTATCTAAAAAGGCACATATGATATTTGCTACTTACATAAGCAAAAAAGAAATACGCGGCAAGTTTGTAATAAATGCAAGAATCCCGTTTGTGCAGAGCACAGTGAATTGTCAAACTAAATGTGACAAGTGCCACCAAACACTATAGCATAATTTAATGATCTTTCTTCTAAATAATTTATTATAATTAAAATAATGTGTGACGTAGCGTTTTTCAAATAATAAACTGTAATTTAAATAAATAAAATATCAATATGAAAATCTATTATTCGGAATCATTTAAAATTTAATTTACTTTATTCGTGCTTGATTCCTTCAAATATAAATATTTCATGAGATATATTACTGCGGGGAAAGCATATCCATATGGCCATTTCACTACTGCTCAAATAGCTCATCAGTGGATTTTACCCAAATTTTGTATAGAAAACTAGAAAGTCTTATATCAAAAGCCAAATTGATTAAATGAGAACTCCATTGAATCAATAAGACAAAAGACAATAACAACTCAAAAATGTTTTATACAAAAACACAGGAAACATTCAGTAACTATTTTTATTTTTTCTTTCATTTTTATACATAAGGGATCCCATTGGGAACCATTCATATGTATTTGAAAGATTCAATGAAAAAATAAAAATTGAAAACAATTTTTATTAATAAGCAATGTCCACATGCAAATATATCAATATGAAAATCTATTATCGGAATCTTTTAAAATTTGTCTTAGTGATTCAATGGAGTTCTCATTTAATCAATTTGGCTTTTGATATAAGACTTTCTATACAAAATTTGGGTAAAATCCACTGATGAGCTATTTGAGCAGTAGTGACATGGCCATATGGATATGCTTTCCCGCAGTAATATATTTCATTTTTAGTTTAGTTTAAAATAATAAATATTTGAAGGAATCAAGCACGAATAAAGTAAATTAAATAAATAAAATAAAAATGTTAATAGAGTAAAATATGTTTGTAACCAACTGGATGGGTATTGGTAAACCTTGAAGTAAAATATGAAAAAGTTAAAAAAATCTGTTAAAAGAAATTTTAAGTTTTAACATGTTTTTAAAAAATTATAAAGAACTCGCAAATTATTTAGTGAGTCTAAATTTCAATAAAATCGAAGCAAAATTAAACAAGTTATACAGAAATAAAACAAAAATGGTCACCCGGGTGGGTATTGGTAAAGCGAAGGTTAATCCGGTGAGATGTGGTTTCAACACGATGGTGCTACGTGCCATACGGGGACCTTAACCATCGACTTATTAAAATAAAAATTTCGTGATAAGTTGATTTAAATAGCAAATGTGCAAGAAGCATATGCCCGAAATCATTTTAAATGAAATTTCTCGTCTAAAATAGTTTTGTGTTATTTTTTACGATTTAAAATTATATCGGACTGTAAAAAACACCATTATTATTTCAGTTTCGAGTCAACTCGCAAAAAAAGGATTGTGTCGCATGAAACTTTCGCAACTGCTGATGCAAAAAACAAATTGTTGTTTCCATGATACCTTTTATAAAGAATATCACAGATCCAAGAAAAAGAAGGATTGAAGCAATTTAATATTTTTAGAGCTGAATCGGGCTAAAAGAATCATCTCTTTTTATCATTTTATTTTTTTTTTTTTTAATTCCCAGAGACTGTTCGTATAAACTTAAGTTTAAGTTAAGCGTAAAAAATAAATAAACCGGGATTTCTTCTGCTTTATTTTGATAATTAAAGGTTCAAAGTTTCCTTCACGCCACCAATAAAAATGCTAAGCCATCTTTTATGAAAAAAAGTATCATTTAATAAATCTGTAGAAAAAATAATAGTTTAAAAGGACACATTTGAAATATTTATTTTTACTTTGCTGTTATTAAACAATATTTAAAACTTACTATTCCAGTTTTGAAAGAAGGAAAACCAAATTGAAAAAATAAAAAACAGTTTTTGTACACTCAGCCATGAAGTTAGTCAGTAACAACACTGTGGTAACAGAAGCACCATTAATTTACTGCTGCTTAACATCAATTATAAGAACCTTAAAGTAAATTTTTCTTTCTTTTGAGTTTTATATTTTCTCAAAAACAAAAAAAAGGAAAAAGGAAAAAACCTTCTAAAAAATGTTCTTAACTTTCTGTTTTCAAATAAGTACTTGCAGAAAATAAGTGAAATAAAATACTGAAACTAAATTGAAAAAAAAATATGTACAAACAGGCCTTCATGGTTCTTTGAATTTTAATTGGTTTGCGAGCGCAATCATCATCATTAGCTGCTGCTGCAGCTAGAAATTGCTAATATTAAGAAAAAAAAAAAAAGTATTTAAAGTGGACTACTGTTTGTAAATATAAGAGTCCACAGTAGGTTGGCACACTAGGAAATTCAAGAAATTTCTAAACATATATTTAAATTAAATTAATTGGGTTGATTCCGCCAGTATATAATAAACTGTTGTTATAATTTTCGGTAATAACCGTCGTCACTGGCTGTGTACTTTGGATGTTCGGCGAGCGCTTTCGATGTGATAACATCATTTTCAAGCCGCGTTTTTATTAAAACTGAAGAGATAGTGTTAAAAATAGATAGTCTTAAGAATAAAAGGTGGTGGGTTTAGGTAATTTTTGTCCGTTTAAATAGTATTATGCAGGTAGATTCCCTGATATCTGTCTTGTTTATTAGGGTAAATAGTTAATATTTGGGTGTTTTATTATTGGATAGGTAAGTGTGACCGTCTGTGGGTGTTTTTCCTTTGTAAGAGTGTTTCAGTAATTTTAGTGGTGTAAAAATCGTGTCAGAGGTTGTGTTTACCTGTTCGTTAATAATGTCTCTGTTAAACGTTCGTGTTTTGTAAATTTCCATGTTTTCAAGAATGTCTAGTCTTCGTCCTTTTTTACTTGGGTGTAATACTGTCATACATTCATCTATTTCCTTTGGTTCGTGTCCATGTGTGTTGAGGTGTTTTGCGAAATTGGAGTCTTCCCTTTTCCTTTTGTATGATCGTATATGTTCTGTAAACCTTGTTTTTAATGTTCGTCCAGTTTGTCCGATGTATGTATGGTTGCAAGTACAAGTAAGTCGGTATACTCCGCTGGTGCTAAATTTATCCGTTGTTTCTATTGATGTCTTGAGATTGTTACGTAGAGTGTTGCTCGTTTTTAATGTTGTGTGTAAACCTTCTTTTCGGAAAAGGTTGGTTAATCTATATATTTCTGGTCCTGTGTAAGTAAAGATGTGTCGTCGTGTTGTGTCGATTGTTTCCTTGTCTTCTTTCTTCTTGTTTTTGTTGTTGTATTGTCTGAATAGTTTGTCGATGGTTGTGTGGTTGTAACCGTTATTTTTAGCTATAGTGTAAATTGTATCGAGTTCTTTGTTGTATTTATCTGGAGCGAGTGGGACTATTTTAAGTCTGTGAATCATGTGTCTAAACGCTGCGAGTTTATGTTGAGTAGGATGGTTTGAGGAGCTGTGGATAGTTGTGTCTGTCATGGTTGGTTTTCTATAAATGTCAAAGTTTAAGGTATCAATTCCTCGTATTATTGATATGTCAAGATAATGTAAAGTTCTGTTTTGCAAACTAGCGCAAAGGCTGCCTCTACACGCCACCCAAGCAATTTTATTCAACATAAGATGGGACTCTTGCCGCTTTTTTGTGCGGTTTTATTGGGAATGGAAAACAGCAAAGAAAAAATGTATATAAAGAATAGAAAAGATGACTGCAATCAAACTGGCCTTTTTGTACCATCCTGGCCTGCTGTGTGACTGGCTGGGTTGATGGTTTTCTTTCTGGCATAACAATTGGGACAAGATTTACAAAATTTTTCCAACTGTTGTCATGTCTTTCATCATTTTGTTTATTTTTAATTTCTTTTTCTTAAACTGTGTTTTTGCTTTCTTATATTTAAAGAAATAATGCGAAGAACAAAAATCATATGAAAATACTTGATATTTATTTGGCGACACTCTAATGTGGCAACATACATTTATTTCGTTTTTCATTTACCAAAAATGCATGAAAATGAAGAAAATAAAAAACAACTTATTTATGGCTGTGTGTGTGTGTAGAATGTGCTGCGACAGTTTTGCAAGGTAAATGTAATAAAATGCACAATTCAATAAACACCCAACCAGCGTAATAAGTGGGAGTACTCTAAAGGAATAATTACTTTCGGCATTATTGAATATAAGGATTTTTAAAGATATAAACTTAACAGACTGTTGTAGAACTCTTATGTGGCCTGATTTCTATCTAAATACACATTGCAACTAATTATATTTTCGAACGAACATTATGCGTCTACCTACTTGATTTTCAATTAATTAGATTTTGCCAAAGCGAATTAATTTATAGGTGCTAAAACTTCATTTAAAGTACCAAATGATAATAAAAGGATAAATTAAATTTGGCTACCTCTATTTTAGCCAGTTTTTTTTTACGTCAACGTGGTGCTCTGCAACAACAAAGTTACATTAGGTTTTTGTTTTTGTAGCCGTGCATTATGTTGAAATTGCTAAAAACGGCTCTTTATTCAGGCATTATAGATAGCACTAATATTTTTATTTCGTAGTATTAAGTGGATCATTACTACTTAAAAAAAAGCATTTTTGAAAAAACAAATTTTAAACGCCAGGGGTGTTCGTTTGTCAGCTCGTATGAATATTTAAATTGCTTTGGAAGCTGCATTTTTAAATATAAATAAATGAAATTTAAGCAATTTGATTTTATTATGTTAGTAACTGAACATAAAAAAATTCAACGAAATCGGTAAATTATTTCGTATAGCCGCCATACAGAATTTTCCCGGAAATTGGCCATACTAATCTTTTTTTATTAAAAAGTTTTTATTAATATAAATAAACATTTTATGTTTAATACTATTAGGCTTCATATTCGCTGTCGCTAAAAAAACATTATCAGATTTTTTTCTGGAAATTTCAGGTAATATTAGAAGTTCCAATATCGCTGTGGTAACACGCTACTTTTCTCTTTGTAATGTTTCCTCATATTACTAATAATGGGATCAGAGCTTATCCTTTAAAATAATTTTAATTGGACTTTTCACGACAGTATTTCCGTGAAAAATGTTCTCTGTATGATTTAAAATTTTTATTACGAGATTGCTATGCTTCCTCCGATAACTGGCCAATAGGTAGCAGTGCATAATAACAAGTAATAATAAAAATTTAACAATAACTTCGTTCTTATCGCAAAAATCCCGCAAAATGTTTTTGTATTGTAAGTAGACATAAAATAGAAAATTACAAAAATTGTTTTTTTATTTACCCAAGCTTGCCCAAACCGAAAATGAATTTTTACTTGAAAGGGAAAAATTATTGTTTTTTACACCAATTTTCAAAACAATATTAATAATATTTTTACAACAAAAATATTTAACTAAGATACACATTTGTGTTTCCAAATACCTGAAGTTTAAGGTTCCATTGAAAAAATATTACTTTTAAGTGTTGTTTCTGTATTACAGGCGATCAACTCGTCTGAAAAATTTGTATGAAAAGCAAGCACTCACTTTTTTTATTTATTTCCATCTAAATTTTCCAGACAAGTTGATCGCCTGTAATATAGAAACAGCACATTATTCTAGGAAAATACACAAAATTAATTTAAAAATTTTTTTTCTTTTCAATTTTTTTCTTTTTTCAAAAACTTATAAAAACTTCAACTTTGACAATGCACAACTCGAAAAGTAGATAACATAGAAAAATGAAAAAGATAATTAGTGATGCAAAATGTTTTTTACTATAATCTTAAATAGATTACTTTTTAAAAATATAAACTTTCAATTAAGAGCCATTATTGGGAATTAGAACCCAACGTGCACCGTGTTGGAAAGAAAATTAAATCGCTTAATTAGAACATTTCAAACTTAATTTTAAGTGACTCAATATAAAATGCTTAAATTACAGTACTACCAAATATGTATGTATTAAATGATCACTGGGCACTTTTTGGCTGATGCTTTTATAATAGATGCAATATCAATTTTTTTATTTTACAGCGGACAACACTCAACCTTTTGGTTTTACAAGTAATTTTCGTATGGCAATTTATGAACGTATGTATAACCCCGCCCTTATAACAAAAAAAAATACTGAGCAACTGAAAAAATTTAATCAATTCGAAAGAAATTTTTGATTCCAAGAACCATAGACACCATTGTATTTTATTTTCATTACCTGCCAGCTAGGCCAACGCAATCCTATCGCTATATGTCTGTTTGACTGCACACATATTATTTTATTCTTGAGGTAGTAAGCTCTCAGAAAAATGTGTAAAATACAAAATATTGTATTTTATCTTTTTTATTGCATTTTTAAACTGAAAAAATGACGAGTATGTCTTCTAAACGATAAAATTAAGAAAAGATTTTAGAGAATTAAATTAAACATAATTTTGTTACGTATCTTCTGGAGCTTTGTTTATGAAAGTCGGATGCGTCGTTCTCGAGTTAGTCTCAAATGTGTCTTCCTACCTTATTTAAAGGGAAAATTTTGCTACGAACATCCAAAAAACCCTACGTGCTGAAGAAAAACCGAAAACGGATTTGAGTTTAGCACTTCAAAATCCATATAGTGCACATAGTTTTATTTAAAGGAGAGCCAAAAGTTATTTTTCGCACAGCAGAGGTACATTGTTTGCTAATAATAAAACAACTTTCAAAAACATTTAACACGAATTTTTCTTCAAACTATTCTCCCACTCATAAAGATTAAATGTGTTCAAAGCCCTGCTAAGCAAGCAGTCAAGGAAATATTTGTGTAGTTGTTACACACCAGCACCCAGATCTAACATACGATAAGTAAAAGCACGTCGTTATAATATTTATTCATCTTGTACATTTATAAAGCATTAAAGCCAAATAGGAAAAATATGCTCCTCTATTACCGTAGATGATTTAAATTTTAATAAATTTGATTTACGCAAAAAAATATATAGCATTAACTGTAGTTGTACGTAAATTTTCTCTAACATTAAGTGCGAAAAACATTTGCAGCTGCATTAATCTTTAAATTAAATATAGAATATTTTTTAATTAAATTTATTACAGCGGTTTAAAATTTGCGTATCGTACGAATTCGCATAACAAGAACTGGGAATACGAATAAACTTAATGAGTTTTTAAATTACAACAATATGAATTTGCCAAAGTGATTTTAATTTGGCACATACAAGTTAAAAAGAAGAAACTTTATTGCGTTAAAAGATTTTCTGAAAATATAAAGAAGAAAAATAAATTTATCATGAAATAAAAATGCTTTCTTAATTATGTGGTAAATTGAATAGATTTCTTTTTATCTTCCTGTCAAAAATAATCTATTTGGAGAATTAATACAAAATGATTACTTTTTCTTAATAAGGTGAGATTTTATAGTTTTTTAAAAAGTTGTTTGATTTGAAGAAAAAACACTGGACTTCTTAAATTAAGTTGCCACTTTTACATAAAAAGTTTTTTAATGAAGTTATATCTTAAACTTAAAAGAGTATAGAACGGAGAGGATAGATTAAGTTTTTTACTGTCAAAATGTCCCAAGAGCACATTATAATTATTGTCATTATTGCAATATCTGTTTTTTTTAACTGCATATAATTATTTTTTTTGACACCGATATTTAATATACATTTGTTTTTTTTTTTATTTATTAAATTATGCTAATATCCCATTTTTAAGGAAAAATGTAATTTTAATAATGCAAAAAAATTTCACTTTAAATTAAAAATACTATGAAAAATTTGCATAATATAATATACATATATTATAAAAATTTTCAAAATAATTTTATAAATAAATTTTTTTATTTTTCTTAAGGTCAAAATATGGTTTCAAAATCGTCGTACTAAATGGAAACGGCAAGATAATGTAACCAACTCTGAGGCAGCCGAAGTAAAGTCGGCAAATCATGGAAAATCAACAGCGTCTCCTACATCTACAACGACAACAATCACAGATAATTTAAATGGCAATGGAAAAGCAACGGCAAACACAAATGGTTCAGTAACCACAACAACATCATCTACACATGCAGAGGCATTAGTAGTGGCAACAACTAAAAAAAATTCACACAATTCACCTGCCAGCAATAGTAACAACAACAACAACGTTAGCAGCAGTACCAATTGCAGTATGATTGAAAGTAAGAGAAATATTGCAAATGAATTAAGTGCAAAATTAACCGCCAAACAAGCGACAAAAATCAAAAAGCAATTGAATGCAATACTAGAGAAAACCGCAAAAAATGCTGCAGGTACAAAGAATGGAAGTTCTCAAGCAGCAGCCAAATTTTTTGGGGGCGCATTAAATATTTCCAATACAGACAAATCAAAGGCAATAGAGAGAAGCTCAAATGCTAAAGAACGGACAACAACAGCAGTAGCAACAACTGAAAACAATCACCGTCATAATCACCATCATCACAGTCATAATCGCCATCATCATCATATACCGCATCATCATCATGCTATTCCATTAACGGTAGAGCCTGCAGCACCATTGGAACAGACTGAAAAATTAGATATTAAACTAGAAGAGTCGCCACAACATCGTGAACTACAATTAACTTTGCTGAGAGCAGCACATGGCCAGAGTCCGCACTATAGTGAAATGGATTTTGAAAGTAAATTGGCTGCATCAAAAATTTCAAACGCTTTAGCAATTTCAAAAATAAATGCCGGTGAAACTAAACCATTAACCATTAAAGGAAAATCTCACACAAGAGATGAAAGTGGCGATGAAATAGAACCTTTTACCAAAAAGGAAAATTTACAAAAACTAGATATACTAAATATAAAGAAAGAAACTGAATGTAAAGAAGAAAATGCAAATATTGATGAAGATGAAGATGACAGTAAATTGAATTGTGATACCATCAATAAACAGCAAACTAATGATAAAAATCATCAGATGAAGTTTGAGAGTTTTATCGAGAGTAAAAATGAATTAACACATAACAATAAAACAGAAAATGCTGATACTGATGCTAAAATGAAAGAAATTTAAAATTTACTCAAATTTAAGAACATTATATTAAAGAAGATCTTCCAGTCAAAAAAGAAAAGTTAAATTTGTGCCAAAAATAAGAAGGAAATTAATTTAATACATAAGATTATGTCTATTAAGATCAATTTAATTTAATATCAAAGTTTTAATTATTCTGTAATATAAGTTTATTAAAGAAGCTGAAATATCTAAGTTTAAAAAACATACTTACATACGTATGTACATATGTATTATAATGTCAATAATTTAATTTTTTTTTTTATGTACATACATATGTCTATAATTTAGCATTTAGTTTCAGTTATAAAATATAATACTTTAACGTTACTAACAAAAACTTTATAGAAACAGGCTAAAATAAATTGCAGGATTTTTTCAGTTGAAAATTGCAATTCTCTTGCTGTCTGGTAGCAATGTGCGCCCTAAATGCGTTATGATGAAATGACTGAAAGAAATCATTTAACACTTAGCATCAGTTGCTGTGAGCACTTCAAAGACAGCTCAAAATTGTTTAGGCGCAGTAAGACATGTAAAAGACAAAGCCTGAACGAAAAGGAAGGAGAGAAGAACAAGAATGGACGTAAGGGTTAAGGTAAAGAAAAAAAAATTAAGATGGAAACAAAAGTAAATGAAAAAAAGTGTAAAGTAGATAGGCAAAAATCAGGGTCGCTCAACGAGGCGTTGAAGTTTTCTTTTTACAAATATTTGTAAGTTAAACAAAATTGTAAAAATAAATTAATTTTGTAGTAAATACATTTTAGCTAATAAGTGAAAACACAAAGATAAAGATTTTCTATGTTGGCCACTCTCCTCAAATTTTTTAAAACTTGAAAATATAAATATTCAGCCATGTTCTGAAAATCACTTTTTGTGAAAGTGATTTAAAATCACAAGAAAGCTGTTCTGCATACAAAACTTTTAAAATTTTTGTGATTTTAAACCAGTCAGCTAAATGCCTGCCGATTTAGTATCACTTGGTTATTTTTCCAACCACTTTATTTTGAACTTCGCAGTAAATTAATAATATGAATACCTTAAAATGTTTTTTATTGATTTTTATAGCAAAATTAGCAATTGGCACCAAAGAATTTATAAAATTATGAAAAAATTAAAGACACTTTCTATTGCAAGAAATATTGTTATTTGCTTTGTGATTTTGCATTTACTTTTTTGTTATCAGTTCTTTTTAGTTTTTTATAAAAACAATACTTTTAACTTATTTTCACTTTATATTTTAAGAAAAACACTAATAATTTTCAATACATAAAAAATTTGTCAAACTAAAACAAAATACCAGCTGTTTTCTTGTGGTTTCGAAGAGGTGAAATCACAACGAAAAGTTAAAACTTTTGTGGTTTTCAGAACACCATCAAACCACAATTGTGATTTTAAAATCACATGTGATTTGAAATCTTGTGATTTTCAGAACATGCCTTACGTCTTAATAATGGCTTCCTTTTGACAAAACGTTACTTGCTCTCACTGAAATATTTTTCAACCATCAAAATGCTTACTTCAGAACAGGAACGGCTGTGTATAAAAATAGTTCAGCTCTCTGCTGGATTCAAGGAAAGATAAAGGAAATAAAAACAGAACTGCATAAAAAGTATGTTTTTAGGATTTTTACATATCAAATGTAGAGATTCTCTTGATTGAAAATAAAAACACATCAATTTTGCATTCTTGTGTTTTTTATATTGTGTCTCTAACTACATGTGCTAAACAAAATCAAATGTTTCGAATTCGGCAATATTTCGATTCCGTAAGATTTTTATATGAATGAGTTGGCATGACTTTTGAACGATATATAGGTAAAAGCCATAACGATATGTAGGAACGAAATCGCAAAAATATGTAAATACGAAATCGCAACTATAGGTATTAATGTAAATAACTTACACAGCCATCAACACCACAATACTCTGTGAATCTGGCACGACTTGAACTCACTATACTGATTAGAAAACATGCGTCATTCAGTAGCTCTGGCTAGATTTGTACCAATAATGTTTTGTTTGCTAAACATGCACTTTAATAAACATCCATTACACCGATGTTTACAATTTATTGAGACTTTGTTGGAATTTGAACTTACTGTCTTCTATTTTACAAACACGCGGACACTTCTGCCAAAGTAATGGCGGGTTTTGCAACTACACAAAACAAAGTGCTAAGAATTGATTCCGGTGTTAAAATGACACTTTAACTAGTAGCGCCGGTCAAACAACACAATGAAGTTATGACCAAGCAATTACTAACGTCATGTGCCCTGCCCAGCCTTCCTAGTCGTAAGACATTAATTTCAGTTACTCCTTCTCAACACATCTACACTTCCGAAGCAAGGCAACCGGGATATATGTATGTATATAATTCTACCATTACAGATGCTCAAAGGCTATTACATCAGCAATCAGTGTTGCCGTTTGGTTAAATTTTTTATAGTTCTTGAAAGCTACACGTAACATGTATAATTTTGTTATATTTGGCCAAATTTTCGTAACTTTTAGTAAACACAAAATAAAATAATATCACTGAAAGAGTACTTTTAATAACAAATGTTACCTGCAAATACAATCAAAATCTGTTCAATTCGTAAGAAATCGGGAAATGTTTCTTTATTCATGTTTAGAAACAGCAAAATGTTTCTGGCAACAATTCTTTTACAACCGTACCAGTGCCTCGATTGAAAAGAAATTTGTCTTTCAATTTCCTTCAGAAAAAGTGTCAGTAATTTTATGTTGAAGTTTAAGCAAATAAGGCTTAAATTTGTCTTTAATAACGGCATTTTTAACATAATTAGTGTAGTACATTCTATCGAAGCTCAATCTTTTAAGAAAAATGTAAAACGGATTTATTGCAAAAATCCTACTTTAACTAAAATTATTAAATGGCGACAGCATGCACCATTCCATACCAAAATATTAGTATTGAGTCCTTATTTAAATACTCATGGGTATTATCGGTATGCATTCTTTCATTTGTTTTTATTGTTTTTTTTTCGTTTTGTTTTTGTTTAGTAAATGAATTTGTTGCCTTATTATTTTTTCCTGGAATATGGAATAAAACTTTTTACTATTTTTATATTAATTTCATTAAATTACTATTTATTTAAGGAAAACTTCCAAATGTAACTTCTAATGAAAAACTGTAACTTTTCCTGTTCTTCATTGGCAACACTGATTGTAATATGCTGCATCAGTTCGTCTTAGCAAATAATTGTAGACACCATTTTTGCCATTTCAAATCGTAATAGCGATTTTTTAAAACGTGGGCGAATATATCCTCTCCTTCTAGTCAAGAAAGCCACCTATTTAACCCAGCTTAACTTAGTCACATGAGAAATAGCATCAATACGATGTCAGCAACCGAAGAAAGTAATGAGATTGAGGAACAGAGTGTGAAATCTTTTCCGCGTTCTCACATTTGATTTCTAGTAGCTCTCTGGCATTCTAGAAAAACCAAATTAAAATAAATTATTGTGAATAGAATTCAGAAAAATATAATTGTTTTTTGTAAAAAAAAATCCTAATATTAGGCCGAACTAATGTGCGGTTTCTGTATTGCAAGCGAGCGACTCGTCTAAAAAATTTGTATAGGAATCACTCAAAAAATTGAGAACTTTTCATATAAATTTTTCAGACGAGTTGATCGCCTGCAATACAGAAACAGCACATAAATACATATATCTAAAAATGTCTATTTTTTTAAACCACAAAATCCAAATTAATATAAGAAATATATTTTTAAACACATTAAATATTTCTTGTGATAAATTGAAAATCTATTCAAAACTACAACTTAAAGTATACGATAAAATAAATACAGCGTATTTATTCAATAAAACATTGAACACGCGCAAATAAATAATATGCTAAATTTTATCTATTTTTAAAAGATGGTATATTTTTTAAATTAAAGATTGATTATTGTTTAATTAAAATGTCTTGTCTTTGCTTAGATTTACTAATACTTTACTTATAGTTATAGGTGTGTAATAACAATATAATGATGAAACAAACTGTAATCTATTTATAAAAATAATTGAAAAATATATGTATGTATCAATACGAGAAATTCTTAAATGTACAAAACTTATGTTTAGCTTTAAAAATTGATATAAAATAAAAGTAAAAACAGTCATACATCATATGCCAAAATTAAATTAAAAATATAATACGTTAAATTGTTTTATTCATTCCCTGTAGTTTTTTTTTTTTAAAGATGATTTAAGGCACATCTACAACTCCTTCTTCGGTTATTAAAAATTCTGCATATTTAATCGGCGTTTCGGGAGAATAAAGAACTTCTAATTTGCGTACAGTTAAAGGACCCCCTTTATATTGTATTTGTTTAGGAATTTTAGTAATGCGCAGGCGGGTTCTACCCAAATGGGCCCAGGATAAACCCAAACAAGGTACTTCGGGCTCTTTGTCGCTAACCGTTGCTACCTTTTTAAAGAGAACGAAATAACGTTTTTAAAGTTTAAGTTTTTCTTCTTTTTTTTTTTTTTTGTTTGCAGTGACAAAGCTCTACATTAATATTATAATTAAGTGTTGATCAAAAAATATTATTTGGAATACGAACAATGAAATTAAGAATAATTCATGCAGACACAAATGTTACAGCGAGAAAATTAAAAATATATATTTAAACATTTTTTAATTTAACTAAATAATCCCGTGGTTTAATTTAATAATTAGCAAAGTGCCCGTGCATTAAACACAAAATAAAACACAAATAAATTATCATAGTGTTTTTTGTTAATTTTTTGTATAAAAGAGCAAAAAAAAAAAGTCAACTGTATACAGTGGATAAAGAAAAATAATATCATTGTTGATTATTGTTGTTTTTATACTTTTTTCCACAAAAAGTTTAAAAAGGGTATATCTAAGTTTGTCATTCCGACTTCTTATGCATAGCGAAGTCGATTGAGCGATGTCCGTCTAGTCTGTTGATCAAATATAGTGTCGAAAGAGGTGCTATTGGGAACCAGCATGATCGGTATACATACTTATGTCTTTCGAGACAGCCTACCTCTAATTTTTTCATGTCATTTGAAACAATAAAGTAACTCCAATCAAAAAACAAAATTATGGGGGCGATAATGAATTAAAAAATAAGAAAAAATCATCAAGTGAAAAAATGTTCGGCCACTCATATTTTCCGAGTTACGGGGCTCTAAAATTTTTAATTTTTTTGAAATATTGATATGGGTTTCATTTTAAAGCTTTTGAATAGATCTTTAAGAAAATACTAAAATTTTTCACAAATGCTTAACCCATTTAAAGCCGATGGCATTTTTATGAAGAATAATATTTCAATGTCAAATTTTTTTATTTCAAATAAAATGTTTCCTTTCCTATGTTAAGTAAATTACTAAGGCTATCGCATTTACTATTAATTAGTATTTTTTTAACCTACTGATGGGATTATTTATTTGAATACTTTGTTTCTAACATTTCTTTCTTTAATATTTTTTTTCCGCTGGGGAGCCTACTGCGATAAGGTTATTTTTTATACGAGTATATAGAATAAAAAGTGGATATAAGCAAAATAATATTTATTCAGCCTTTGTAGTAGAATAACACAAAAAGCCTGTTCTTTTGTAATATTTAGGAATCATTTACTTGTAATATAGATTAATTGGCCTGTGAAGGCTTTTATATTACTGTTATGCTTTGTGTTTTGTCTTTACTTTATTGTTTGGACAAAAATCTTTAGTTTATTTAAAGTGTTCGTGAAAAGTTACTTGAAGAGCTAAGTAAGCGGTAGCCAAATGGCAATCAAGCCGTGCTTTCACATTTAATAATCAATATCGGTGATTTAATCGGGATAATAATAGCACGATATTTTTAAAAATTAAAAACAAAAAATGTTTAGACGCAAATTCTAACAACATAATTTTTACATTTAATCATAATAATACAATACTTTAGTACGTTTATTTTAAATTCAAAAATATTTTACAAATGTTAAGATTGATATGCAAAAACCTATTTTAAGCGGTTTAGATATTTACATGATTATTGCTTATTATTATTTATTAACAACAAAAAGTCACAAACATATTGTTAGATCACTTTATTAGTTTAAAATATATGGTGACTCAAACAACTGTACCAGAATTTATGTATCTATTGCAAATAAAAATCAGTACAACATGAAAGCTTTTAACTCTGTTCAGTAAAGCTACCCATACACGACATGTTTTTTACATCTGACTTTTTAACTTTGTTAGTCATATGTAATTCTGCATGTGTGTCAAAATTGGTATTTTACAGAAGACTTTCAATATTTGGTCTCAAATGTACATGCATAATTAAGTCTGACATAATTATTATTTGTCTTAAAATATTTTTGCCTGCGTTACGGAATAACTGAAGACTTGTCAATTTTAATAACTTCATTTTACTCTAAGTACGAACAAGATTAGTTTGCATTAAATAATGTTGCCTTTTGGTTACACTTTTTACATTTTTTGTAACTTTTGATGGCTCCACGTAAAAAATTTTCGTAAATTTTGGTACAAACACTAAATAAGCTAATAAAACTGAAAGACTACTTTTTTCATTATTTGAGGTAGGAATCTCTTTTAATCTCAACCTTTCTTAACATATCAATTCGATTTTAATAACAAAGGTTACCTTGCAAATGCATTTAATATTCCATATAAAAAATTAACTTGAAATAAGCAAAAAACAAACTTTGCTGCAGTTCAATTCGTGAGAAATCACAAAATGTTTCTTGGTTCATGTTTAGAAATAGCAAGATGTTTCTCGCAACAATTCTTTCCGACTGTGAAGTATTATGGGCTGCATTTCGTGCGGAAAACTAAGCATTCTGTTTAAACCTGCAAAAAAATTTAACAATATGTTTAATAATCGTATTTTTAAAATAATTAGTGTAGTAAATTCTATCGAAGCTAAATCTTTCAAAGAAAAATTTAAAATGGATTTATTGCAAAAATCGTACTTTAACTAATTTTATTGAATGTCGAGATCATGCCCTTGTCCATAATATTAGTATGGAATCCTAATTTAAATCCTCATGAATATCATCGGTATGAAATTTTTTTTCATATGTTTTTATTTGTTTTTTTTTCGTTTTGTTTTTGTTCAGTAAATTAATTTGTTGCCTTCTTAGTTTTCCTGAAATATGGAATAAAACTATTTATTATATTTTGTATAATCTAACGTTTTTGAAGGAAAAGCGTAACTTTTTCCTGGCTTTCTCTAGCAACACTGAATGATACATAATTGCTATCAAATAGTTAAAAGCAATTTTATGAAATATTGCCATCAGCCGGCTAATAGTAATATTTCATTGGCAATACTTTTTATAATTATAAAAACAGCTGATGTCAGATGGTTTGTCAGATCAAAATAGGACACGTTCTAAACGAAAATTTGTCAGATGACTTTTCACATGCATTTTACAGAAGCAATGTTTCAACAGCCCTACACGACATGTATGTGTTTAACAGTGGGAAATTTGACATGTCAGATGAAAAAAACATGTCATGTATGGGCAGCTTAACTAAGTCCAGATTTACGCATGCCGTTATTTTATGCAATTTCTTCAATTCTGTTTAAAAGTTTAATCGTGTCGCTATACTATCAAATTTTTCATGGCATCGGAATTTGTGATTTTGCTTTTTATTTGATATTCATTACTGTAGTTGTTTGTGTTATTTCAAATAAAACCTAATCTACAAAATATATGCAGTAAACGTACACAAAGGAAGTGTAAAAATATCCCCTTAAAATTTGTCTACCCCGACTGGATCTATATACCTCTTGCCAACAAACAAAAATCTTATGAAACTAGTTTTATTCAAAATGCCGTTGTATATCTCTAAAAATTTTACTAATTGTTACTAGAACGCAGTAATGGCCAACTTAGCTCTTTTTGCGCTATTTTTAACTCTTTCTGATTACCGCAAGCGCGACATTTTTCCTTTTAGCTCCTTTTCAAAAAAAAAAGAGGTACCATATCGCTTTTTATTCTTATAAACAACGCGTCTGGCACTTTTTGTAGCTTTTAGTTTTTCTCTTTTTATACTTTATTAATACATATTTTTTATTTATTTCATTAAACTACGTCTTTGGTTAGTGTAATCTTTGGCATACGTATTAGTGTTATAGATATGTACTGATGAAAAATATAGAAATAACCGATTAATTTTGGATTGAGAGATATCTTTTCCAGTGTTGCCAGGGAGACAGGAAAAAGCGTAGCTTTTTTAAATAATACATTTAACCCTTTTCTCTGAAAGGTTGAGCTTCGATAGAATATACTACTTTAATAATTTTTAAAACGCCCTTTTTAAAGACCAATTTGAGTATTATTTGCTTAAAACTTCAATACAAAATTACTGACAATTGGTTGGTACGCTACCACTAGCAGGGTGTAAAATTGCTCAAGCGGAATAACTGAAGGAGCTAACAATTTTCGCAATTTATACTTAGGTTTCCTCACAAAATAAGTGCAGCTCATATTATTTAATAATTGGGGAAAATTGTCGCCAGAAACATTTTGCTGTTTCTAAATATGGAGCATGAAATCATTTCGTGATTTCTCACTAAATTTAGTTTTTTTTATTTCGAACTAAATTTTTATGTGGAATTTTGATAGCGTTTGAAAATGTGTAACCTTTGTTAATTTTTGTTAAATCAAATTGATATTTTAAAAACCCAAAATAATGAAACCAGTAATTTTTCAGTAAAATTACTGTATTTCGTGTCTGTACCAAAAGTTACGAAAATTTCGCCAAATATAATAAAATTATACAAGTTACGTGGGGTCTTTAAAAGTTACAAAAAGTAAAAAAAAAAATAAACAAACGGCAACACTGATCTTTTTAAAAATCCAGTTAATAAAAATTTTTTGTAAGAGTCTAGTGCTGAAGTAAAAAATGCTAAGAATTTATTCGAAAATAAAAAAAGGAACCGAATGGGGTTAATTCATATAAAATACTGCTGACAATGTTTTTGCAAACCTAAGCCAAACAAACAATATATATCTGTCTATAGTTGTTCTTTTATAAGAACTAGAGGAAGTATTGGTCCAACAGCTTTTCTTTACTTTTGTTTACAAAATATGTTTTTAATGCCTAAAAAATAATTCTTGTATTTGGCAATTAAAAGAATATAAAAACCAGATAGTGCTATATTCGGTTATCCGAATCTTATATAACCTTCACAATAAATTTACATAAGAAATTCTTTCATACGATAGTTTCTTTTTTCGAAAATTGTTTTGCTTAGGGTTGTTGTCCCAGCTTAGCAAGTGAAAGACTATTTATTACCTGTCATCCGACCCAAGACGATTTATTTTGGGCTCATACGACCATATCACCTTTGCGCAGCGCTCTGCCTTCTATTAAACATTTTTTTTAATTCCAAACGTTTTTTATGCACTTTAATAAGCAATGGAATGACTGCAGATAATTTCTTTTATATAAACATGAATGTTTTCACTTTCTGCAAGCTGCTTATGAATTTAAGCTGCGTTTTTAACGAGAACTTTTTCCCCACTCTTATTACTCTTGTTTTGGAAACCTTAAAAAGTAATGAAATCTCAAGACAACTTTTCCCTTGAAGTAAAAAGTGGCGAATTTAGTTAAAGTTTGATATGGCAAGTGAGCGAACCATATAAAACTTAAAGAACGCTTAAAAAATTAATACAAAAAGCAAAAAAAAAAAATAATTTGTTTATATTATCAAAAAAAAAACACATTTGCAGGTTCTACAAGTACTTAAACAGAAAAAACTAAAACAATGACTTATTAACCAAATTTTGCAAATTTTTGATAACAGTACATATTACAAAAAAATTATTGAATTGTAGTCGTAAATAAAAGTGTAGTAAAGAAGCAACAACCAATTCGTCTTAATTAATATAGTCAAGCACAAAATGTTGTTGACCGATTTCCTGCAATTTGTTATGGAATATTTCACGTGGCACTTCCCATACAAATTAAATATTGACCATTGTGTTACTTGATAACTGTAATAGGTAGCTCCTTAAAATTTTATTCAAATAACTCTCTTATCAACTTGAATAATGTAGTGAATTGGTTGGGTTTAAACAGTACGCGTAGTACTTCCCAAGATTTCCGAAAAAATATCGAAATTTCGTAACATAAAATTGGTCGATTTCACAAAGATCCTCGGGAAACCAATTTTATTTGTAGAAATCAAGTCCATTTAATGGGGGCAATGATGATGGTAAATTTTTACCAAAAATAAGTAAAAATATTTTATTTTTACAAATTTAAATTTGATAAAATAAAACAAATTTAAATAATAATTTTCTATTCTTGTAAATATCCAATGCGTGATCAAACCAGAGTTCAGAAAAATATGAAACATGAAAACTCGTATATAAATTTAAATAAACACAGCTAAAAAAAACAAACACCTAATTTTTTTACATATCAATTATGTGTGTTTCTTAAGTTTATATGTTGCCGAACACACATACATATGTATATGTTCATAGATGTTTGTGTTGTTTTTGTACCATTCACCACAAAAAGTTGAAAAAGGGTACAACTAAGTTTGTCATTCCGTTTGAAATTTCTACAATATCAATTTCCCACTCCATAAAGTAATATATTCTGACTTCTTATGCGTAGCAAAGTTTATTGAGCGATGACCGTTTGTCCTTGCGTGTTAGTGTTAAAATTAAGTTTGCCTTTGTATTGGTTTACTTTGGCAAACGTAAGTGAAATTTTTATGTAATGCAGTATTTTAAAGGTCATAGCGCAGGTACATAAAAATGTCGTCGGCTCTAAATGGGTTAAGCATTTTAAAAAATTATTAGTATTTACTTTTAAATGATACCCATGTCAATATTTAAAAAAAAATTAATTTCATCCTTTGCAAACTTGATTTCAACAACAATTTAAACACGACAATCGACAATCGAAGTTCTATTGGAAATCAGCTAGATTAGTCCATGTCATTAGACGCACCGGGCAAAACACCACGCTCTAATTTTTTAAAAAATTCGTGCTCACCCATACTTTTCGAGTAACGGGCCCCTGAATTTTCTTAATTTTTTTTTATATTAATATGGCTATCATTTAAAAGATCTTCAAGGAAATACTAATGATTTAAAAAAATGCTTAATCCCTTAACAGCCGACGACATTTTTATGTAAAATTATGTATATGTAGTACATATTTTTATTTTTTAATTCTCTGTCACCCCAATATTTGCTTTTTTGATGAGAGATACTTCACCAAACTAGATTTACATATATTGTGAAGGGTATATAAGATTCGGCATAGCCGAATATAGTACTCTTACTTATTTTTATAGTTTTTTTTTTGTCACTCGGTACTGTGGCCTTTAAAATACTTCACTAGATAAAAATTTCACTTACGGTTGCCAAAATACATCAATGCCAATGATTTCAACACCAATATACAGACGGACATCGCTCAATAAACTTCGCTATGCATAAAAACTCAGATTATATATGTACTTTATGGGGTCGAAAATGAATATTATATATTATATATATATATATATATATATATATATATATATATATATATATATATATATATATATATATATATATATATATGTATATATTACACACGGAATGACAAACTTAGACATATCCTTTTTCCACTTTTTGTGGTGGAGGGTATACAAATTAAGAAGTATTCTATCAGGATCCATACTTGGGATTTTTTCATTAACATTGAAATTTCATTAGCATTGTTTGAAATAATGACAATGAAAAAAAAACTAACTGCGATGAAATGCTAATGATTTTATTTTAGTTATAATTGTTTTTAATAATGGTAATGAAATTTCAATGAAATCGTTTCTTTAAGCTCTGTACAGTCGGTTGTCAGATCTTACAATATTGACAGAAAAATATACAGAAAACGCTTAACAATCGTGTGAACTTACAATTTTTGTCTGACAATATTGTTAGAAAAACCATTGTCAGATAATTGTCAGATTTCTACCTGACAAAATATTGTCAGATATATTACAATTGTGTGAAAACTTTTATTTTCCATTTTCAGAACATTGCCAGACATTGTAAGTTTAATATAAATTGTAATATGTTTAAAAATTAAACATCTGACAACGATATCATTGTCAGATAAAAGTAAATAAAAAAAAGTGAAAAAGAGCTTTTAAAAAATAAAATTAAAGCAGAAAAAAGATAGTATAAATTAAAAAAATGCACAGCGACCGCAATTCACTGGAAGTCTTTGAAGGTGAGAAAGAACTCACCTGTTTGCAAGCACTCTGGAAATGGCATCTACCACTTCAGGAACAATGCTCGAAGTAGTTGAAACCGGAATACGGAACAAGTATTGTAGTGTCCAAAAGTTTTCATGTAAATAGACCTATGCGGTCATATCTTTTGAACCGTTATAGACAAAAACTTGAAAATTGGACAGAATATCGATGACTATGACAAAAAAATATTTAATATAATAAATTAAAGGGTAACCCAATAGATCATTAAAATTTATGTATATAATTTGATATTTAAAAGAACCTGTATTGCCAAGTTCTCAATAACAGCAAGTATAAAATTTGGATTAAGAAATTAAAGGGTGTTCTCATAACTGATGTATTTTGACATATATCTTTTGTACCGTTATATTCAAACACTTGAAAATTAGACAAAATATCCAATAGTTTGTATAGTATATTAAGAAGTATAAACAGTTAAAATTAAAAGTTAAAGGGCTTTCTAATAATTGATGTATGTGACAAACAGCAAAAATCTGTTTTGATAAAGATTTATAATATTAATTTGTAACTTTGATAACTGACACTTGGCGATTCTTACTACCGTGTGAACTAACAATTTGTTGTCTGACAATGTTGTCAAATAAAATTATTGTCAGATAATTGTCTTACAATGGAATTGTCAGTTTTCTGACAAATGCCTTGCAATCATGTGAACTAACAATCTACATTGTGGTTACAATTTTTCTTTGCCTTGTCATTGTCAGTAAATTGTTAGGTTTGACAATATTGTAAGACCTGACAACCGTCTGTTCAGAGCTTTACTAATTACAATCGAATAAAAAATAATTGTTTCTATGAAACCCAAAATTTTGTTCGCAGAAATTAGAAAAACTATGCATAGAATAAATAAATCTTAAAACTCCTGTACATAGATCTGCACTTGAAAATTTTGATAGTTTATCATTTTTAAATGAGCTAGGAGTAAAACTTGAGGTCTGAGATCTAAAGTCACCTAAAACCAATACTAGCAGCTCTTAAAATTTACACGAAAACAAAAATAAGGTCCAATAGTCCCTTATTTTTACTAAGAAAATTAAATTATAAATATTTCACCAAATTTTTCTGATCTAAGTGCCATTTTAAAATATTGCTCTATTATGCTTTAAGATGTATACTTACAGGCATACCTAAACAAGGGCGGAAAGCGTTTTTTTGCTGTCAAAAGTTCTCATGCCAGTACATTTTGTATGGAGCATACCGAAATAACGCGGCGGCAACGCAACGGCAACTCTTTGCAATTGGAAAATCCAATTTTGACAAGGCGTTTAATAATGAAATATAAATAATTAAAGGAAATATGAATAAAAAATATATCTGTAAAAAGAAAATGGAAGCAAGTAAATATATTAAAATAAACATAGTGTTATAAATTTCTTGTTCTATTTTTTCTAAGAATATTAGCGTTCAAATTATAGAGCTGGGGCATCAGAATCCATGCTTGTACGACAAAAGGGATAACAAATATAAGGATATCAAATATAATTAAAAAATTGTGAACCGGAATTTGGTGGACATTTTATTCTTATGTGTTTTCCATCTATTGCTCCTAAGCAATGTGGTAACTTTGTAGTTCGAAAGAAATCGTTCGCTATTTTCACCCACTATTGAGTACTAGGTGGACTTACGTAATTACTGCCTAATATACGCCACAACACCTCGCAAGTCTCTATAATTATACTTCTAGTTGTTTCCAGACCTATTCGGAACTTTATAGATAGAACATGAAGTGCGCTACCATGAGCTAAAAAGCTGTTTTACATAAAATAACAGAGTTCAAATCAACCAATAATTAAGTTGATTGTACTCACTGTAAGGTAATGTACAACCTTTGTTCTGGATCAATGGGTTATCGGTGGGAGAACTTTTTTGGCCAAGGTTCAACTAAATTCAACAGAACATTAAACTCTTCATGATTTAGCCTGGTGGATTTGAAAAATAGTTCTGGGTTTTTTTCAACTAAAATGTTGACACCTGTAGAATAAAAACCATATGAATCCCGACTTTTAAAAAGCTCTCGATTTCCCTGGCGTCTATTTGCCATCATCCTTAACACTAATAAATTTTAAATGTCCTCCAAATCACACAAATTATTCATTTTTTGTTTTTTGTTTTTAAAATTTCATACTCCAGAAATTTTTTTCTTGTTAAAATTATATGGGATGTTATATTTATTTTTTTAATAACCCTGTTTTTATTGTTTTGACATAGCGTTAACGCTTTTGTTTAGGTATGGCATTTCAGCGTTAAAGCAATGCGGAAGAAAACGTTCCGTTTTCCGCTTTTGTTTAGGTATGGCTGTTAGTGTACAAGGGCAAGGAACATCTTCACTAATGATAATGATTTTAAACCATTCAATCATTAGTAAATGGTAATGATTTTAAACCATTTAATCATTAGTCAATGGTAATGATTTTGTTTTTTAATTAATTACCAATGAAACCTTTTTATTCAAAAGCATTACCATTAGTAAAAAATAATGATAATGCTAAAAAAAATAAATAGTCCATCTAATTAAGTACTCCCATGTATGTCAGGATATGTACTTTTTAATAAATAATAATAAATAAACAGTTACGGCCTCATTTATAAAAAATTATATTTTAGGTTTAAAGTTTACAACATTTATTAAACACTTTTTGTTTAATACACAATCGCCAATATTATGTATAGTTTAATCGAATATGATGAATTGTCGTAGTCATCGTACACACAATGTTCTGCTCAAAACCAACCCGTACTTTTCATAACAATTGTGCGTTTTTCTAAAGTTAGAAATTTTCCGTACACATCCACGAATGTGTTTTATTCAAATATTTATTTTCGTACAATTTCGTGAATGTACGGCTGTAGCTATTGTTAGTGTACGTGTACCCTATTTTCAGTACGTGTACGGAGGAAAAAAGTACATGGAAAATGTGTACGGAAAAAAGTAATATAAATTCGTGTACGAAAAAATGTACATGGAAAAATAAAAATAAACGTACATGGAAAAATAAAAATAACTGCGTGTACGAAAAAACGTACATGGTAAAATAAAAATAACTACGTGTACGGACGGCAAAAAAGTACATGTAAGATAGACAATATATAATAGTTAAAATTTAAGCCTACCATTGCTGTTTGTTTTTGATTATTGGTAAGTAGTGGAGTTCCTTGTAAATTCAAGCGACGGTCAGATGAATGGCTCATTAATAAAAATATACAATAAGCAGTGTTATAAAAAGTAAGGATTAAGGGTAATAATTTGCTTATCTTTAACATTATTGCAATTATACCTAGGGAAAGAATTTTTAATGTTTACTGTTATCATAAAATAATTATTTTCATTTAGGTTTTTTGTTTCCCCTTTTATTAATTGTTTTGTGTACACGCTGTTATTTTTCCATCTACTTTTTTCGTACACGGCTTTAATTTAATTTTTTCATGTACTTTTTTCCGAACACGGAGTTCTTTTAATTATTCCATGTACTTTTTTTCCGTACACGTATTAAAAATAGAGTACATGTACACTAACAATAGCATCAGTCGTACATTCACGTACATGTACGCAAATGGGGTTGGTTTTAGATGTGTGTTTTCAATTTATGTACGAGAATTTTGTAAAGTGAGTGTACTTTTCAGAACTCTGGTCGTAGTCGTACTTGGATTTAAATTTTGTTGGTTTTTACGTAACAGATTCGACGTGAGTGTTTTTGTAACAAAATACATAAAATTGAAAGGAAACTATGATACTTAAATAATTATTAATCAACTTGTTGCAAAACATTCGGTTTTCAAAAAAATTATAACTTTTTTAAATATGTATATATCGCTAGTCTCATGTAGAAAGGCCCTAACTCGAGTTTTTATGAAATTTAAATTTTTGGTTTTTTCAATACATTTCACACAGATACGCCTTGTCACAAAATTTGAATGCAATAGTATAAAAAATAACGGCTTTCTAAGCATTTGCATTTTTAATATTACATTGTGATAAATACAGTTTCTATTATGTTTTTACCTTCTCCTGTAAAGTTACTTATATACGAGTTAGAGCCTTTCTACATGAGGCCAGCGATATGTACATATATGAGAGAAAAATAAGTAAAAGTTCATTTGTTTTTTGGTCGAGGTTATTTGTTTTTTAATAAATAAAATTGATAATTTTTATTTTTTTTTTCAACCAGAATTTGAACCATCGATCTTATAAATGAATGAAAATTTACTTATTTTCGGTTTTTGGTTCATTTTTATTAAATGAAGGATGTGGCGTCCCAGAAAATGCTGCTGTTTAATAAAAATTAAGAAAATAAAGTACATGGAGGATAAAACAAACATAAACGCAAATAATGGCAGATAAATGTGGAAATATTTACTGTACTGAAAGATTCTCTGAATTACACAGCCTACTTCTACGCTTGTGTGATAAATGAAAGCTTTTCGACAGGTGTAGTGCCAAGGAAGTGGAAAATAACAACTATTGTTCCAATACAAAAAGTTAAAAATACTATACTAGCAGAAGAGCTTAGGCCTATTAATACCATTACAAGCGATTCCAAACTTGTTGAACTAATCGTGAAGGAGCAGCTAACTGACTACTTAGAGGAAAATAATATTTTAATAGAGGAACAGTCTGGTTTCAGAAGAAACCACTCCTGCGAAACAGCGTTAAATTTGGTACTGTCAGAGTGGAAGAATAGTCTTAACAACAAGATGAATATAGTAGCAACATTCCTTGATCTAAAAAGAGCATTCGAGACAGTGGATAGAAATATATTAATGGCAAAATTGCAGAAGATGGGAATCAATGACAATGAATACAAATGGATGACAAGCTATCTGAGTGATAGACAGCAACAAGTGGTTGTATCTGATACGGTGTCGACGAAAATTAACGTAAATATAGGACTGCCGCAAGGAACAGTGTTAGCACCGTTGCTCTTTATTTTATATATAAATGATATAAAAACATGTTTAAAATATACAAAGATTAGATTATTTGCTGATGACGCATTAACAATGATTGCAGAAAGGAATCTTGAGAATGCTATGAGAAAGATGCAAGAAGATATTGACAATTTATATATATGGCTATGTGCAAATAATTTAAAATTGAATATTATTAAAACTAAATTTATGGTAATAACAAGAAATCATGTAAATAAAGATGAGTGTATATTAAAAATAAAGTGACACTATTGATAGGATAAATATAATTAAATATTTAGGCATAATGATAGATGAAAATTTAAGTTTTTCTGATCATTTAAAGTATATTGTAAACAAAATAGCGAAGAGGAATACTAGCAAGATCAACTTAATTTGTAGATAAAAAGTTTAAGATTAAAGTGTATAACAGTATAATTTTACCACACTTTGTTTATTGTCCTTCAATACTGTTTCTTTTAAATGCAACTCAGATGGACAAACTTCAAAAGTTGCAAAATAGGGCTATGCGTATTATTTTAAGCAAAAATTATGATACAAATATAAGAAGTATGTTGAACGAACTGAATTGGTTAAGTGTAAAACAAATTATTACTTTTCACACATTGAAATTTATACATAATATAAGATTTGGAAAATGTCCTGATTATTTAAATGAGAAATTACAGTGTAATCATGAAGCTCATAGTTATAATACTAGAAGAAAAGATAATTATAGATTGCCATTTATGAGAACTATAAGGGATATGAATTGTCTAGAATATAAGGGAATAAAAAAATATAACGAACTGCCAAACAACATAAAAGACTGTGAAAATATTATTGTATTTAAGAAACTTCTTTTTGAATATTGGAAAAAAAAATAATTAATGTATGTATATATATCTAGGTTTAAGCAAACCGTAATAATAAATAAATAAATAGAATAAAAAATATTTATTACATTGCAAGTTTTAATGTTGTGTTTGAAGTTTTAGCATAATTTTAGCTGTAACTATTACAATGCATTTTATTTACCTGGTTGACACAAATCACAGCACAGTTGTATTTATCCGCTAAATGAAGTAAACAATTTGCTAATTTACGCATATCTCTAGCACGCTCTATGTAGTTAGTATAAGTACGAAATACAGCTGCAACCGAGTCAATAATAATCAGCCTAACGTGAACGGACGACATCAGTTCTGGCAAACGTTCGGTAACACATTTTAATAGTTGTTCCTAAAAGGTTGGCAGAGCAAAAATGGATTATTTGGTTAAACTTTTCCATTAATTACAAGAAACATACAATCAACATTAATTATTTAAGATTCTCTTGTGGAAGTTTGTAACAAAGAGTAGTTTATAACAATAATTTAAGAACACAAAAAATAACTGACAATATCCTGAAGGGATTGATATTCTACAACTTGTTTCATTATAACACTACTACTGTGTGACAATATCAACATAATGCAATATTTAAAGGTTATAAAAGTAAAACTGAATGTAAACTGAGCGGCAGGTTTCAGTACTCAGTTGAAATAAACAGGTCGTTCTTTTTACAGGATATAGTTTTTACCCACACAAAGAATTTCATAATTTATTTGAGTAAATTATGCATTAGCATGTCGCCCTTAGTTCCCTTAATTTTATTTATTCAGCAGATTTATGTTAGAAAATTTTTGATCGTTGATTGAACCGGCGCCAACCATTTATATACTAGCATAATATTAGAATTACTTATATATATAATGTCATAATTAAACGATGATATAATGCGATGATACTACGCGCTATAGGTATCTGCTTGTAATTTCTTATATAGTCTTTGAAACGATATCAGAGTAATAGAAAAGCGTGAAACGAGTATATTTTGCAATGGCTTGTAACATGTCATTTCTAGCTTTGCCTCGCAAATCATTTTAAACTTACACTTTGTAAAACGTGTTCCACGTGAACATTGGCCAAATAATTAATATCGATTAAAGGATACTTCAAGGCATAAGTTTTAGACATTTTAAACAAACGTTTTGAGGGGAAAGAGCCCTCAGTACAAATAAAAGCTACGCCGCCATCTAAACCACTTAGAGCTTGCGGTAGTTGTACATTTAAAGACAACTGTAGAAGAAGTTGGGTTTTGCCGGCACCAGAAATACCACAAAACTCTGTTATGCCTCTAGTAGCAATCCCACCATGGGTGCATTTATCTAAAGCGGAGCAGCCAAAACTTAAACGTGACCACTTCTTATTATAAGGAACACTCAACAAATCTGAAACTGTAAAAATACTTAAATATATATATTTTAATAATATATATTAAAAATATACCCTTCATATGTTCCTTTGCCAGTATTTTTGCTGCTGCGGATTTCAAAGCATTTATATCTATAGGTAAACTTTCTTGCAACAATAAATGAGCCAACGGTGTTAGAATAGCCTGTTCGGGACTTTTGATTTTAGCTTAGAAGTTGTAAATATAAATAAATGTCCTTTGGAAATTATTTATTTTAAACCTATTCCAACCACTTACCTTTTTCAGCTAATTCCTTTGCTCCAGTGGATAAATTTTCGAAGAAATTTGACATTATCCTGGCAGTCATAAGCAAAACCGTTATTTTTGATGTTGCATTTGGTTGCTATTAACTCTATTACGTCTAATGGTGGCGGTAGTGATAACACTTTGTAAGAAATAGTCTACACATTTCAAGATTTTATAACAAAGATACTTTATTTTATTGGTTTAACAATTATTTATTACATTTTTTCATTTTTAACGTCGATGTTAAGCTTAATTTTTTGAAAATAATTCTTATAACGTTTAATTAAGTAATCTGAATTAATAAAGGGGGCAATAAAAAGATTATTTATTATTTGGATCATGATCCGGCTCACACAGATTTTTTGTCTTAACAACAAGTTACCACACTTTGGATTAAAAATAAGAAACGTTAAACAATGCTGCCAGACTATTTCATGCGAAATATATTAAATGGTTCACGTAACTGCTAAATAAGTAAAGATATATATGTATATATGTCCAAGTAATTTTTATAAACGGACACTTTATACAGCTAAAAAGGATTTTTTTTAAATAGTAAAAGGCCTATAAAAATTCCTAGAATTGTATGTACGTTTTATACATGAATCAAGAAAACAAGATTGCGCATTCAGCCGTTCAAAAAATATTTCTACTGCGCATCTACGTCACAATAGACTTATAACGTGTGTTTGTTGTAAAAATATAAGAGATTTTTGGCTCTCTTACTTTAACTTTCCATACAAATAGTCTATTTCTACGTCACACAAAAGAGACAACAAACTAACGGACCTGCGCAATGCGCAATCTTGTTTTCTTGATTCATGCTAGAGGCCTGCACAAATGTATTTAAACATCAAACACACCCTTATGTTTAAATGGTTTGCATACACATTCCTTGTATTACAACAACATAAAATACTGTCGTATACTGTTCGTACCACGAAGTAAATAGAGAAGTTTGTGTATAAGATTATTTTCAAATACTGTCAAGACAGTATTTGTTCGTAACAAGACATTTCGTGACAGTAGAAAAAAATTTCAAATGGTCCAAGTATTTGAAAAAATACAACTGACGATCAACATCTTCACTTGTAATTTGTGTGTTTTTTTAATACTTGTTGTTCTTATGTGTGTATCATATGAACGATTGGATGCTTTGTACAGGCCAATGCGATTAAGTTAATTTTAAATTAATTTTATAAATAAAAACTATTTCTTCTTGAATGCGGCCATAAAAGTTTACTAAATTTTGTCGTTTTTAAATAGAAATTTGCATACAAGAGTTTTTAATTAAAGAATTTTAATTTTTAGTGTTCAATAACTATCTAGATCTAATAATCTAATAATACAATTATCTCATCATATTTTAAAAACTTTGTTACGCCTGCATCAAACTTAAGTGCCGAAGATAAGGTTACTGAAGAAATACAAATATACCAAAATTTAAACATTCCATTTAAAGATAATTTTGACGTAATTAATTGGTGGCATTTACAGCAAACGCAATTTCCTATACTATATAGGTTAAGTTGCAAAATATTGGCCACTCCAGCCAGTAGTGCAGCATCTGAAAGAGTGTTTTCAGTTGCTAGGCAAGTGCTATCAGAAAAGAGGACGAATATGTCAGTAAGCTCCAAAACTTTTAAATATATGATGTATCTACATAGTAATACTGAATAAACAGCAACTTTTTAAAACAAAGATGATAAACTTTAAGCATTTTTCTAAACGTGTAATGTTAACATTAACTTATTTATTATGTTTTACTTTTTACATTAAAAGGCAATAAAATTAAATTTTATAAAAATAAACAAGCAATTTTTTTAATTTTTTCCCTCTTAAATACCCGCATGTGTAAGATCTAAAATATGTATGATAATCTCTATACATTAAATCACTGTAAATGCTTATTAATAAATATAAAAAATTTAAATTTGATGTTTATATGCACACATTTTGTACTAAATAAATTTTAAATAAAAAACTAAAGTAACAGTGGATTATGTTCCATAATTAATCCCATTTTAATCAACAATAAAAGACAAAAATAGCAAATATACAATTTACTCTTGTGTGTTTTATTTCACTCGCGTCTAATAAACATATGGTTGCAATGCTGTCTTAATAATTTACTCAACAAATGTTTTAAGACATCTTGAAACAACAAGACGTCTTGAAATAACAAGACGTCTTGAAACATTTCAAGATATCTTGTTGTTTTCAAGACATACTAAGATACCAAGACATTTTTTAAATACACACAAGAAAGTGTTTGTGTTTTATTTCTACAGTATTTGACAGTATTTGTTTGTCGCGACCATACTTCAGCACACCATTTAAAAAATGTGCGATGTCTTGATTGTGTGTTCAAATGCATTTGTGCAGGCCTCTAATTCATGCGTTTTATATGTTAAATGTTTTTCTCTCTCAATAAAATTCTCCTTAATAAAATTCTCAAAATTTGAATTGATTTTTAGGAAAAATGAATTTGTTTATTGGTGATGTAAATGATTGCAGGAATTCTGTAAGCTGCAACTCGTTTAATTTTTCTTTTGAACTGAACGCATTCATCAATTTTTTATTCAATAAGCATGCATTTCGATTTAATTTAATTTTTGGTGAAATGAATGCAGTAAATATCTATATATGTACATAAAAATGGTGTAAAAAATGTATAGTAATTCATAAAATGAGAACGGCTGGGCCGATTTCTGTAAATTTTTTTGTCAGTTGTTAGTATTTTCGAGGAGAAGGTTTTTACGTAAGAAAATTTTGAAAATCCATCCGGAAAAATGGAAAAATCGAAAATTGAGTTTTTACGAAATTTTGTGTAAAATTATTCCTTAATGGCTTTCCAAATGAATTGTGTTGTATTATTACTCTAAAGTTTGTCTGAAGGCTTAAAATTAAAGCGAGGCGAAATTCGCCGAGTCCGCTAGTTTTTTATAATTATAAACGCATTCACATTTTAATTCCCTTCACAATTTCTACAAATTAATAAATTACTTTTTCAAATTAATAGATAGTTTAATAAAACCCAAATGTGAATATTTCTATATAAAATTTGTCTTCAAACACATTTGTTTGTTTGTTTGTTTGTTTGATTTTTAGGTTACTCCACTAACAGTATAAGAACCACTAGTGAAGGATTATTTGGCCACGAAGTCTTCATATCGCCATCACAAATACCGGCAAAAGCCCGTTGAATACAAAAATTGTTTCTTCTAATTTGACATACTATTTATTTTTTAATTTTTTATTAAAAAATATATTGATTCAAAACTCTTAGCTAACTAAGAACACGTCCGTACACTTTGATACTAAAAAAAGAACTACATCTGCTTAACACACACGAAATGGCTTTTCAGTTAAAAGTTTAAGGTGTAATTTATTGAGCCTTTTATAAAACATAATACAATATTGGAAACAATAAGACGAAAGAAAACTTATGACTAAAATGACTAACTATAGCGAATAAAATCAGTTAAATACTTACAATAATATGAAATTTTTATTTGGAAAAACAGAAATAAAAGAAAAATACGTCATTGCTCCCGAGACTTGGTTAACATAATTTGAGAGAGGATCTCTTGGGGAAAAGTGTGCTTAAAATTAACTTAAAACTAACTTATAAATAGAAGAGAAAAGAAAAAAATAATAATAAAATAGCGGAAGAAATTATAAAGAAAATGAAAAAAATAATAATAATAATAGCTGAGCTAACCTCTGTGAATACCCTGAACATTTTTTGAGAAGAAATTGTGCCGCAAAGAAGTGGACAAATCAAAAGATGGTGCAGTTTCATTTAGAAAACCAATGGGGTGATAAATAATTAACAGTTGACCAACTAAAATGACTTTAAGTTTCATAAATATCCAAAATAAATTTGTTAACATTAAATCTGGACTTTACTATAAAACTCTTAATTATGTCACAAACATAAAGTCCTATGGGAGTTACTTTAGATTCTTTATAAATAAAGGTATTTGAATATCTTTTAAGAAATGATTCGTACCGCTTTCCTATACAGTTTCGCAATATCTTTCTTTCAAAAAATTCCCTGAAGAGATAAGTAAGCGGTAGCGAAATGGCCATTAGACATGCTTCAACCCTCAATAATCAATTTCGGTGATTTAATAATTAAATCGGGATAATAGAAAATAGCACAAAAAAAATTTTTTTAAAAGTTAGTCAAACTAATAGAAAATTCTCGTTGTTTAATTAAACATTAAACATAATTAAGAGCATTGTTAATAAGTTAAACCGACCTCAAATCCCGACTGGTTTTAAAAAATAGTAGATCTGAACAACCTCCTCCTTAACTTGTGCCATCTTCTTCCGTTGTAAACAATATAAACAATTTTTCTAATAATGATAATTCAAATGCCATCAAACTTCTTTATGGTAATACCATCATCTCGTTTTGATTTCGAAACAACTGTTTATGATATTAAATATTACATCAAATCTAAACTTAACTTTGAAGCTGATATTTTAACTAGAAAGTTTACTTACTTCCAGCGTAGAAGTATTATGTCATTTAAAATTACAGTTCCGCTTGGCATATACCTATGGTATATATCTATGAACAAACCCTTATTTTTGGCCGGCTAATAAATATATGAATATGTATACAGAGAAAACCGGAGAATAGATAACATGGTTCGCATTTCCACAATTAAAAAAAAAAATGGAATTCGCAATTCCCATGATTAACTGCTTAATTTAGTATTTGTAAATGAACCGGGTGGTTATTTATTAAAATTGTTGACCCTAAAACATCACCCGAGGATCCTTATCATTCAACTATAGAACTTAATTTTTGTATACCATCTAGCTATCAAAGTAAAGTTAGAAAAACTATGATTAGAGCTTTTTGCTTTAAACGTACCGATTATGACACTTTAAACCAGTGTTTATGCAATACGAACTAATTGGATTTACTATCTATACCTAATGATTCTTTCGATTCTATTAATGCAATGGTGAGCTTATTTAATAAAACCATGTTTGGATATTTTAAGGACTGTGTTCCGTTGGTCTTGGTCAAAAAATATTCTGGAACGCCATGGAGTTCTAAACTGTTGGCTCGAATCAAAAACAAGAAAAATAAACTATACAGAATTTACAAAACAACTGGTTTAACAACAGTTTGTGGAAAATATTTTAGAGCTCGCGATGAATACAACTTATTAAATACGGAATTATATAATACATACTTAAACAACATGAAACTCAATTTTCAAAGAGAAAGAGAATATTTTTATAAGTTCGTTAACTCAAAACGATTAGTAAGTGAATACCCAACTGTTATGAAATACTTATTAAATAATGATTCTGCCGACGATTTCGTCATAAGTAATTTGTTTGCTGATTTCTTTGGCACCGCTTAATCTAATGTTCAATATGATACCTCAAGTGGATATCCTTTTCCTATAACTCAAATCCAGCCAATATCACTTTCACCCATACACCCAGTTGATATCATGAAGAATTTAAAAAATTTCAAGTCTTCATTTAGCTCTGGCCCTGATGACATTCCTAGAAGCCTATTAATTCATTTTGCACATGCTTTGGCAATGCCGTTAACTATTATTTTTAAAATTTCACTTTCATAAGGCTTTTTCCCCGATTTATGGAAAGACTCTCACATTATTCCGGTATTAAATCCGGAAATAAGTCAAGCATTGTGAACTACAGAGGAATTGTATTAAGTGCGATTCCCAAGCTTTTCTAAAAATGTCTTACCCATGCTCTGAATCATCAAGAGTCAACACTAATGACAGCATGGCTTTCGTAAAGGATGCTCAACAACAACAAATCTGCTACAAGTTTTAAGCGAAGTTATCCAAGGATTCACTATCGGTCTACACATTGATGTCCTTTACACTGACTTTAGTAAAGCATTCGACAAAGTTAACCATGTTTTATTATTAAACAGAAACTTAATTTAAAGGGTTTCATCAAAAACTGTTTGAACTGGATAAGCTCATATCTAACTGCCAGATACCAACGGATGTGCTTCAACATTTCAATATCTAATTATATTTTTGTGAAATCGGGTGTTTCTCAAGGTAGCCATCTTGGTCCAATTTTATTTACGTTTTTCATCAATGATTTACCTACTGCTATCAAATTTTCAAATGTCATATAAAACCAGACTTGCTGAAATTGGGCTACCGTCTTTATTTTTTTATTTAATTTGATTACTGCAGATGTTTGTTCGGGCTTCCTTACGGAAAACTTATACTTCAGCTTTCCTGCACATCCAACCACAAATTTTAAACCAACGATGACCCCTTTAGAAGAATTTATTACGATTTTAACAATATTTTCAGTTTAATTGATTTTTCTTTAAATGTAAACATTATTAAACGCAATATAATATTGTTTTTAAATAATTACCATTACGCCGTTTTCGTTTTTAAGGAAGTAAGGTCCATTGATTCCTCTTAACTAAATTGCACACCACTGTCACACATGACTGTCACTTTTACTGGATGCAAAGGTGCACACGAACTGTCAAGGCTAATGTTTACCTAAATAGCGGCAAAAAAAGAATGTACCTTCCCGGCAGACACCCTGTATTAAAACGCGATTGAAACTGAAAAAAATAATTTTCTACTAAAATTTTAATTTTTCCATTTATAAAAATAATATTTCCTTGCGAGCGAGTTTTATTATCGTTAACTTTAACTTTTAATTTATTGAAATATTTTTGGCTTGAATTGAGCAGAATAAGATGAATCTGGATTTCTGTGAACATTGATAACCGAAGTAAATAACAAATATAGTGTTGGAGAAAGAACAAACCCTTGCCCTATGGTATTGGCCTTTTAGTTGATTATTTCCTATCAGTGCACACGACAAGTGATTAATTATTTAAAAAGCGTTTTAATATGAAAATTTATTATTTAGAATCTTTTTTATGATATTATATTATTCTCATGAAATATTTTTTATTTAAAACTAAAAAATGCAGGGAACAATATCCATATCCGCATATCCTTGATCTTATGTAGAAAGGCCCTAAGTCGAATTTTTACGAAATTTAGTGGATACTAAACAAGATTTGTCTGAAAAATTCAAGAGTCTTTTATCTTAATCCAAATTGATTATATGAGAATTAAATTCAACCAACAATGCATAATTTCACGTTTTGTCATGAAACTTCGCACAAATATTTTAAATGAACTAAAGATCATCATCTAAACTGATGATGAATACGTGTATGTTTATCTACAAAATGAAGACAGGAAAGGCTCCGGAATATTTAACAGAACAACTAACTTATGTCAACGAAGTTCAACCGTATAACCTCAGAAATGCAAATGATTTTAGGATACATAGAGCTAGAACCAATGCAATGAAGAAATGTCTGCTTTACATGGGTCTACAAGTATTTAATCAATTACCTAATGAAGTAAAGAATGAAGGGAACATAAATATTTTAAAAGAAAATGTATAACATAATAATGGTCATAAGATTTACTTTAATTAATTATGTCAAAAATTGTTATAAAGAAAAAAAAAAAAAAAACAATAAAGTAAAGACAAAAATTAAAATTCAAGCAAAAACAACAATAATCAACTTTGATTTTACTTTCAAACTTAAATCAGTATGCATATATATTCTTTTTAAGAAAATTTTGTAAAATTTTTAAACAAGATCTCTTATGTATGCGATGATTCGCTTCAGAAATATTTGTTTAAATTATATATGATTCCAAAAATGTAGCAAAAAATTTTACAAAAATTAGGTGACAGTAAATTTTGAATTTCATTAATCTTGTTCAATGTTTTTTTCACATTTTTCTTTAAATTGAGTTCGAATGAAATAATGCTGCAATACTGTCCACTGTTCAATTATTCTTTTTGCAACCGACTCAAATGAAAGCTATCTTGTATATAAAGTAAAAAAAGTTGCAAAAGTCGGTGACAACAAAAAGGGTCAAATTGCGACTTTAGTCGGGCGAACGGTAGCCCCGCATAGGTATTTAATTTTATTTAATAATATTTTAGTAGCATTATTTTTATAAATTAATTATTAGTTTTCGGTAAGGCTTAATTAATTGTGATTAGTTAAAAAAAAGTTATATACAAGCAGATTTAAATGCACTTTTTGCTTTGCTAGCAATCTTCGTGTACATTTTAATGTAGCTATAAATTGTAATTGTAATATATTTTATGACAAATTTGTTTGAAAAATTTGTCATAAAACACATTTCAAAGTTATTTTATTTTCTATGAATACGGCAGTAAATATGTCTATTTAGATATGAGATGTTTAATTTTTTAATATTGTATTATTGAAACATTTATTTCGTTCTGCTAGAGTCTAAGTTTTGCTGTTGTCTTTACAACTAATAAAATAAAAAATAATAATTATTAAAACCAGAGGTTTCTAGTCAATCTAGTTCATGATTTAAACTATTGAAAGCAAAAACCACAGATCACTTAAGGCCGGGGCACATAGAACCCGTCATACGATGTACTTTGACATATTCGCTTGAAGTCAAATTAACGACGGATGAGGTTGGCACAATGAGTACTTTGATGACGAATTTTAAATCATCTGTTAATCTTTTCATTAGTGTTGCCAGGGAAAGACAGAAAAAAAGATGAATTTTTTTAATAAAATTTACATTTTGAAATTTTTCCTTTAAAAAAATAGTTTTTTAATGTAATTTGTGTAAAATCAAGGCGAATTAAATATAAGGTGGACGCACGGCTATAAAAACAAAAACCCAATGTAATTTTGTTGTTGCACAGCACCATGTTGATGTCAAAAGAAGCTGTCTGAACAGAAGGAAGCCGAATTTAATTTATCCTTTTATCATCATTCGATACTTTAAATAAAGTTGTACCAGTTGGTTTCTTCCTGAAGAAAATTAAAGGACAATTTTTTTTAATCGAGATATTGCTACGATTGTCAAATTTTTCAAGCGGAATAACTGATGTTTATACCAATTTTCACAAGTTTGAACAATTTTCACGTTACAAAAATGTTAAAATAATAACCAAACGGCAATACTGCTTTAATTCATGTGCAAAAAAAATATATGTGAAAAGAGAGAGTAAAGAGAACAGCAAGACAACAAAGAAAAAGAAGAAGCAATTGATAGTTGTCAAAGTATTCAATATACGTTAAAAGTTGCTCAACTTTCATACTTAGCGTTGACGGAGACGTACTGATTGTGACAGTTGTCAGTTGAATAAGTTGAAGTTTAACGTATGACGGATTCAATGTGCCCCGGCATTTACTATTACCGCCGAGTATGCTCAGTGCTTTTACTAGTTATCTGTGGCAATACCAAGGCATATCAGTTATGTACATATGCTTTGTGGAATACGTTTTAAAAATCACCCATATGTTTTCAAAACACTCACCTTCATTTAAGAATAATATGGCAGCACATTTAAGCTACCAATTATTTCTTTTGACTGTCAAAGAAAATGTTTTCATTATTATTGTTTTTTTGTTTCTTGGTGGATATAAACCTTTCAGGCTTTTATTTATTTACTAATACTTTTTTAAGAGTAAACTGAAGTAAAATTTTAAATTATAACACTGATTTAGCTTTAAAAGAGATAAAATAGTATAAATATTTAGACCTTTTCGAACTAAAAAAAATAAAGTTTTGGATGCATATTGTGAAAATGTCATTATAGAAAAATTTAGAAATATAATAACAAAAATTATTATTGACCTACGTAGTTTTAAAGCAGATATCATAGGAAAAGAGAAAATTAAATCACAAAAACCAAAGGTAAGAATAGTATCCAGAAATTGCAGGACAATGCATTTGGCCATATTATAACATCGCACAGTGGCGTGAAATATAAAAAAATGGAATAAAAGTCGAACTTCTAAACTATTTACCCGATTTTCATGAAATAAACATCGATTTGTAGAGGAGGTCGTAAGCCTTTCGACTATTACATTTGGATACACCCTGTTTCAGTAAAAAAAATATTTAGTTGGTGCATTAGGAAAAAAAAACAAAGTTACCTGCTAAAATAATATCTCTGATTTCAAAGAAGAAAGTTATAAGAATTAAAAAACAAGAGAGGTACATCATTTACAAATGTTTTAATAATTGTATATCAGTGGATAGGTCATTATGTCTACTATTCAGCTTTTTTTAGTTTTTCAAATGAAAAAAAAGTGTAAATATACCGCAAAAAAACAAAAAAAAAAAAGAATAAAAGTGAAGTGAATCAGCTTTTCATCACATTAAAGACCAATATGTACGTAACTAAAATCAATAAAAATTTTAGCAAACAATAAATTAAAATATTATTTTTAATATAGATAAAAAAATTTCTTCCCAAAAGTTGTAATTATTTCAATCGCCTCACTAACCATTATCGCCAATTGCTGAAAATCAATCGTTCCATAACAGTTGGTTATAAAAAGAATAAAAATCCGCGTGCAATTTTTTTACAGTCTCGAACATTTAGACTTTTGTTAAAAAATTGCTCATATTCGAACAATGCTGACTGTAGGCTACTTCACAAGAATTCCATAAAAAGATAAAGTTGAAGATTTTATGAATTTATAAAAGATACCACGTAATTTCCAAGCACGTTTTTCCTTTATCTATCTATAGAGATTACTAAAAATAAAACAAATATTTTGAAATCGGTTCATTTTTGATAAAGTTATAAGCTCTAATACCATGTTTCCACGGCTACTTGAAACACTTGTTTCGCTCTCTTAAACAAGATTGCGAATAATGCTGTTTATACGACACATTCCTGTTTCGATTTGACGCCACTGTTTAGAATCATACATGCATACATATTTATTTATGTACATAATAACAAATTGCGCGCGTATACGATTGTTTTTAGCTTAAAATGAAAAAAAAAGGTATGTAAGAATACTAAAGGTTATTATATTACAATACTTTTCATTTTAAGAGATCAGAAAACGTGCAAGTAAATGGGAGCAGATTGGCACAATAAAAATTTATACTTTTGTTTGTTTATATTTTTGTTTTTGACAACTAGTGTGGATGAACGGTCGATAAATATTAGAGATGA
Source organism: Gymnosoma rotundatum (assembly GCA_916610165.2). Taxonomy (NCBI): domain Eukaryota; kingdom Metazoa; phylum Arthropoda; class Insecta; order Diptera; family Tachinidae; genus Gymnosoma; species Gymnosoma rotundatum. The sequence continues at coordinate 83,732,746 of OU744336.1, forward strand.
TAGTAGTTTTTTCGTGTTTCGTGAGGTATTTAAAAATAAAACAAGATAAATTGAGTTGTTTTGCTCTCAATATTTTGTATGGCGAAACATGTTATTTGGCAGTAGTTTGGTCTCTAAAACATGAATAGAGAGCAAAACAAGTGTTTTAAGTAGTCGTGGAAACATGGTATAAAACATTTTACAAATTCGAGGCTACCTACTTAAACACCCTGTGGTACTACTCCGTACTGAAACAGGGTATATCCAAATATAATAGGCGAAAAGCTTATGCCCATCTCTATAAATCGCTGTTTGTTTCATGAAAATCGCATAAATAGTTTAGAAGTTTCGGACTTTTATTCCATTCTTTCGTATTTTACGCCACTGTGCATCGTAAATATGTACATGCATACATAAAGACTGCACATTCTTTATACGTTATTAACACAAAAGTAAAAAACTACATAAAATTTACAACAAAAAAAAATCAGTTGAAACGAGAAATATTAGGATTGCTATCAAACTATAAATTCCTTAAACTCCCATTTATTAATATAAAATAAACTGCATCGACTTTCTTATCGAAAAATCAATTTTATCTTAGGATTCTAAAAAATGGCTAATGCAGCGCCACATGGACTTTTTGTGGGATATGTAAAATCGGATGCTGAGGTCGCTAATAAATACTCTAGTTCCCGATGTCCCGTGCCATCTATTCAATTGAAAATTGCAAAGCTCAGTTATGATTTACACGAGGAAATTCGTAAATGCTCCGAGAATTCTACAATATCAAAAAGACTTAGAGAAGAACTGGAAAGGTGAGTTCATGCTTGTTTTCTACTCGATCTATTTTTTCGCTTTAATGTGTGTTAAATAATTGTTTCTAATACATGTATAGTAAAATGGTTATTTCAACCATTGGCGCCTATTTTTTATTTGTCTTAAAGTCTTGTTTAATGACTTAAATTCTAAAATTACTAAAATTATACTGCAAGTGTTTTTCTATTAAAATTAGGCAATCATTTGAAGCAAGGCGAATCAATCACTGGTAGTTGATTCGCCTTGATCTGTAAGCGGCATAAACTAAGCGATTCGTCTTGCCTTTAAACACAAATTTACCACACACACTCGCGATCAGAAGATTAGAACTACTTTAGTTTCTGTTTTTAGTAGACGAATTCACAGATAATTTTCCCCGGAAAAATTATTGTCCAACTCCATATATTAAAAATATCTACAGGTAATTGATTCGCCTTTACTAAAAATTTATGTACATCGGAGAATTAATCAAAATAACCTTTAACTCCTTGTCTCACTTGGTGTTTATGAAACACAGGAAAACTTCATAAATTGGATTATTATGTAAATTACCAGTTCTGCCTATAAGTTTACGTACATATACCACGATGAAGCTAGTACTTACCACTTAAAGGAGTTCCCACAGTTTTGAAAAAATTTCTCTTAAATTTAAAAATAAATTGCAGTACCGATCTGTGTTGACAGGAAAAAGTTACTCTTTTCCTTTAAAAAAGTTACATTTTTTCATTAAAAGTTACATTTTGAGGTTTTCCTTAAATGAGTACTAATGTAATTTTTATAAAATATAGTAAAAAGTGTTATTTCATATTTCAGGGAATACAACAAGGCAACGAATTCATTTACTGAACAAAAACAAAACGAAAATAACAGAAAAGAAAAAGAAAACTGTATAAAAAAAATTATTACCGATGATACTCATGGGGATTTAAATTAGGTCTCAATACTAATATTTCGGTGTGGAAAAGTGCATGCTCTCGCCATTCAATAAAAATAGTTAAAGTAGGATTTTTTTAATAAATCCATTTTACTTCTTTCTTTGAAAGATTGAGCTTTGATAGAATTTACTATACTAATTATTTTAAAAATACCGTTACTAAAGACATTAAACACATTTGAGCCTTATTTGCTTAACACGTTAACTGCCGTGTCACCCGTATTCGGGTGACAACAAAAGTTCTCATCAGGCCACGTCACCCGTATTCGGGTGACAGCAAGAGTTCTCATCAGGCCACGTCGGGTGACTCCTTCCAAAGGATTTCCGAACATATTTAGATAAATATATGACAGGAGATAATAATACTGTTGAATTTTTTTAAAAATCGTTTATTAACAAAATTATTTACAGTGCAAAATATTGAAGCATTCACTGCAAAGTTGCGGTTGAGATATTAGTTGGGCAGAGATATTAGTTGTACTACTCAGTACACGGCAAAGATTACAACTGCTCGTGCAGAGTAATAACGTGATAAATGAGGATCGTAATAGATATCGGGGTGAGAGTACCGAAAGAAATGTAAACAGACATGTGGTAGCAGAGCACGCATCTTACAGTGGCACGGGTGGCCTGACGGGGATTTTGTTGTAAACACGCGTGGCAGTCAACGTGTTAAACTTCAACATAAAATTGCTGAAATTTTTCTCCTAAATCGAGGTATTGGTACAGTACCACGTTGTAAAATTTTTCAAGCGAAATAACTAAAGTTGCTAATAATGTTAGCGAGTTTGAACAGAAGAATGTTTAGTTTTCCACACGAAATGCAGCTCATATTATTTCACAGTTGGAAAGAATGGTTACCAGAAACATTTTGCTGTTTCTAAACATGAAGCAAAAAACATTTTGTGATTTCTCACAAATTAAACAAAGTAAAACTTCAGCAATGTTATATTTGTTTATTTAAAACTAATTTTTTATATTAGGGATTTTGATTGCATTTGCAGGTAATCTTGGTTAAAAATCGAAGGGATATGTTAAGAGAGATTCTAACCTCAAATAATGAAACAAGTACTTCTTTCAGTGATATTACTTTATTTCGTGTCTATACCAAAAGATACGAAAATTTGGCCTAATATACACATACATGTTACCTGGAGCCTTCAAAAGTTACGAGAAATGTAACCAAATGGCATCACTGTTACAGAAATAAATAGATTTAATAAAAAATATATACCCAACTACGAATACGAAAACAAGAATGGCGTTGAATATAATAATAAATAATATTTTATTTTTAACTTTTATTAACAAAATAGCATTACCCACGACTTTGCTACTTATCATTTCTAATTTTCTTAAAAATCAAATTCAGAAAAAAATAGTTTAACTATTTATTCCACAGTTCTGTAGACAGTGTTAAAAATTTTCCATTTAAAATATAATATGTGCTGACAACTGTTTTAGTACCATTATAGCGGTAAAATTAGGTGATTTCATATTTTTGTTTTTAGTTTCTCATCGAAATCATATATACATATATTTTACGAAAAAATGTATTCAATATTTGAACTAATGTTCGAAGAATCCTCACAAAATTTTATTCAAATCCATCTAGCAGCTTTTACGTGATGCGAATACAGACGAACAGACAGACTTACAGTCCAAAATTATAAAATAAGTGTTTTGTATTCCATATAGATTACTATCTACACTAACATCAAAATTTTCAAAAATTATTTCATATACAGAAATGACACCGTTACAGTTTTATTATATGTATAGATTGTAATATACATATGTATATAGGTACCATTTTGATCTCAAGGTTTAAGCTTTAATTAAAAAAATTCCTTAAATCGTTTACGCGACTATTTTTTAACTATATTATTTATTTTTCAGTTTAATTAGTTTTATGTTTTTTATTTTGTTTAAAACCAATGTACCTTTTAGAAATAAACTCCATTTTTGTATATAAAAACTGTTTATGATAAAAGAAGTAAATTACCAGATCTTTTAATCTTACAATATTTGTATTAATAAAATAAAAGCGTTTTTACACCCTTCACCATTCCGTTTTTTATTTATACAATATCTGATTCTGACCCCATAAAGTATATATATTCTGAGTTATTGTCGATTGAGCGACATTCGTCTGTCCGTCCGTGTTCGTGTTGGAAGATTGTTTTTACAAAAATCACCAAAGTGAGTCTTTTAAGACTACCCAAGATGACTTAAAACTGATTAATCAGTTGTGGGTTTAAAAAGAGACTCGAATATAATTCCGACAAACGCAAAGAAAGCAACTTGTTTAAAAAACAAAAAATACAAAAAGCAAATGCTTGAAATTCGACTGTTTTTAGAATTATATTAGAGACATATTAAACGCAGTCTAACGATGAAAAAATAATTCAAATACATATTTTATTTTTATTTTTTAATTTTGGTAAAAATACATATCGCACTGGATCAACAATAGGGTATTAACTCAAAATTTTTGAAATATCACTTTTTTCAAGAAATCAGCTAACAACATCAATGTATATCTACTGTAAAAATTTCAACGTATTCCGTTTACTCTTTCATCTCGAAAACCACTTTTGAGACCATATTCATGATAATGTAGTGATTACCTTTATTTCAACAAAAAGGTATTATTTCAAGTTAATACAAAAGTTAACATGGAATTGATTCGTAAATTTTCATAAAAAAGGTATTATTTTGAGTTGAGTCTCTTTTCAATTTAGTTTTATTTTGAGTTGATACTGTCTTGTTGATAAAATTTGTTTCATTTATGACCGAAAAAATTCAGAAAAATGGTGTTAACTCAAAAAAATTGATTTTTTTTGTAATACTTGCACAGATTTCTAGGAAAAACGATGTAAATATATTTTTAAATGGAATTTGCTTCCTATGGTATATTTGAATTTTTAAATTCTGTTAAAAAGTGGCCACAAACAGTTTTTTGACTCTACTGAAAATTTGAAAATTTTGAGTTAATACCCTCTTGTTGATCAAGTGCGATATGTCATTTCGTAAAAAAAATAGACACAAATGTAAAATAAATTTTTTTTTTTAAATTAGAATTTTAAGAAAATTAGGAATAACATGCTAACGAATGTAACACTACGTCTTGACGAGCAATTGATTGGTTCGCACATGAACAAAACGTCAGCAGAATAGGTTACAAACATTTGTTCATGTTTGTCTGCGTGGAAAAACTTGGCAATGTTAATGCTTCGTTTTCTCGCTGTTTGAACACGACATGACATCGACAACGATGGTCTACACAAGCCACTTGATTGTGCGCACATGAAACTGTTCACTGTTTGAACAAATCAATGGCTCGTCAAGAAGGCGTGTAGTAAAAAGTAAGCAAAACGTTGTTTGCAATGTTTCATTGTGAGAAAATATAATTAGAAATGTTCGTATAATATGATTCGAAGAAGACTCGTATATGGCTTGTAATATGATTAAAAGTTGACTCGAAAAAGTATCGTATTTGATTATTAGTACGATTGAAAACAGTATCGAAAATGAGTCGAAAACGCGAGTCATAAGGGACTCGTTCAGAAGAGTAGCGTCTAGGGTACCATTTTCTACCGACAAAACAATCATTTTCGACTCTAAAACGAGCGCATAAACGAGTATTTTAATCGTGTAGAAGAGGCAAAAGAGACTCGATCAATAATTCAAAAAAATGCTAACTGGGTGTATATGTATATATATCTATCTATATATATATGTATATGTGTATATATATGTATGTAATAAATATCGGTAACAGTTTTGAGCATTTTTCTGTTCTGATTTTTTAACTTTTTCTCAGTATCGTAGCTACTACCTTGGGACTTTATTTATTTATTTATGTTGGTTTTTTTCCTATGAAGTACTTTTTCAGCGAAATTTCTTAAAAAGATAAATTACCATTTTGGACAAATATGGAATAGTACATATTCTACACCCTATACACATGGTGGTCTGAAGGGTCCTTAATAAGGCACTATCAGTCCAATATCTGAAATTATTTTGAGATTTGAAAAAATAAGCTTTTAAAAAATACTTTTTCAGCGAAATTTCTTGAAAAGATATATTACCATTTTGGACAAATATGGAATAGTACATATTCTGCACCCAGTTTTTGTTCTATTGTGGCTATACAATGTGTAGCAATTTGTCCGGGCTTAGGCAACATGCAAAACATTTTAGTGATTTTTGGGTAACATTTATTTTCAGAAAAAAAAATACGCCATTAGAATTTGTGGGTTGCGGTGAATAAAAGTGCCGTAGAAATAATAATTTTTTCATTTTAAATATAATTGTAAATTTTTATAAAATAAAGAAAAATAAATATGTATATGTGCATACTTAAAATTTAAAATAGTATTTCCATGGCGAAATAAAACAGGTGGCGATGGCGAATTCATTAATTTTGGCCGTAAACGCTAAATGACAAACACCATACAAAAAAAATATATTTTTTTTGCATTTTATTTCTTTTTTTGGTTTTCATTGAGTTCATTTCTAAAAAGGGGGATTCATTTTTTAAATTTACGGACAGACTTACCATTCATAATTTTAGCACTTTGTTTTTCTACCATACTAGGAAACTTGTACGTAGCAAAAATTTAAAATTTATTTCATAATAGTGAAATTACGATAACCAAAAACATAATTTAAAAAAATCTCCAAAAAACTTCTCAAAACCCCAAAACTGTGTTGTTGACATGTGGAAAATCTGTAAAACCTTTAAAATATTTTTTAACAAGATTGTTTATATCATCCGTCAACGGTTGAATTGGCTCGTCTTCCGGGTGGCAAGCGTGTTTCACTAGTTGGGAAATATGATCTAATATTAGGGATTCCTCCTGCTGCTATCAGGCGCAGAGCTGCCATAACAATAGTTTACCTGAACCTTAATCATCCTGCCAATTGGCTTTATTAAAATTTTACAACTCGAGGATCTTCTGAAATCGCTTAGTACTATTTAGTGTCGCCCTGCAATATATAGAATGTTCTCGTGCTTTAAATAGCCCCTATAGCATTATCCTGTTGTGGCACACTGAACACAACCGAATCTGTATACCTGGATTTTGCTCATTGCCAGCTTAAATAATTTATTTATATATTATCTAGCTTATAATTACAAATTATAAGATAAATTTAAATACAAAATTAGAGCAATAGCAACTTAGGCCTTTAGCTCATACATAATAATTATGTATATAAAATATTGTTTAACATTAAAATAATTAATTAGTAATTTATGGAACAAATATATTTTTCTCACTTGATGGAAAAAACTTTTGCTGAGTTGATAAATTTTGGCCGAGTTAGACTCGGATCGTTTTAGTGTGAGATCCTTCGATGTTCCTTTAATCCTATGTGAATGTGTGATGTCTGAGAAAAATGTAAATGTATAAATATTATTAAAATGCTTCAAGTATGAATTTACGACAACAGTATACAGCTATGGGGAACAGCCAGCAATTCAAATCTAGAGATATTACATAAATATCAATCCAAAACTTTGCGGTGAAATTACTTGATGAAACTGATGAAATCAGAAGACTTAGGAGACATCATATTCTGGATTTGCCATTCAGGAATTGATTTTCAATATTCTAATTTATATAATCAGGCATGTTCTGAAAATCACAAGATTTCAAATCACTTGTGATTTTAAAATCACAATTTTGGTTTGATGCTGTTCTGAAAACCACAAAAGTTTTAACTTTTCGTTGTGATTTCACCTCTTCGAAAACACAAGAAAACAACTGGTATTTTGTTTTAGTTTGACGAATTTTTTTATGTATTGAAAATTATTAGTGTTTTTCTTAAAATATAAAGTGAAAATAAATTAAAAGTATTGTTTTTATAAAAAACTAAAAAAACTGACAACAAAAAAAAAATGCAAAATCACAAAGCAAATAACAATATTTCTTGCAATAGAAAGTGTCTTTAATTTTTTCATTATTTTATAAATTCTTTGGCGCCAATTGCTAATTTTGCTATAAAAATCAATAAAAAACATTTTAAGGTATTCATATTATTAATTTACTGCGAAGTTCAAAATAAAGTGGTTGAAAATATAACCAGGTGGTACTAAATCGGCAGGCATTTAGCTGACTGGTTTAAAATCACAAAAATTTTAAAAGTTTTGTATGCAGAGCAGCTTTCTTGTGATTTTAAATCACTTTCACAAAAAGTGATTTTCAGAACATGCCTGAATATATACATATACATATGTATCAATCAATTGTTTTTGTGTTTACTATATGAATTATTTTTATATATTTTTAGTACAGTGGTGGAGTGCAACATATTATGTCATTCTTATTGTATCAAATTTACTTATTATTCTCAAGTGGATCAATTGTAAATAAATGTTGTGAAAAAACAGCAAGTATAAGTTAACGTTTGCACCATTTCTTAAGCAAAACTAGCGATTTTATGATTTTTCTCCAACTCCTTAACCTTTTTGATGGCTACCCTACACTCCATCAATATTTTGAGTTGGGCATGCTTGTTTACTGTTATAAAAAAGAGCGAAATTTTAATATATAAAGTAACATTTTCTTTGATATTATGTATTTTTTACAAATTCCTTCCTCTTTTCTGACAATATCAGCCTATCAATTGCTTAAAATTTCTTAAATTTAGCGCAACTTATTCCAGTCGGGTTTTGATATCCTCTTGACCATGGACGTTCGTTTTTTAAAGTAAAGGAATGTCTGAATAGGAAAAAATTTGTTAAACTTATTTAAGTTATAAAATGTTTTATTTAAATATTTATCTTTAAAGGAACCAAGCACAATTAAAGTAAATTAAATTAAATGCAGTTAAAAAAGATTTTATTTTTTCCATCACTTTTGGACGAGGGCGATTTTAAGTTGCACAATTTGAACTTTTTACCAAGGATTTATCGAAAATAAAAAAACATCTGCATATGCGTGAATAAAAGAAACCCAATAACTATTTACAACAAATTGAGTATAAACTTTGCTTGATCCTTAGAGCAAGTTTAATTACAAAACTTTTTAAAAGCTGTGTATAAAATTGGGAATTATTGAAAGATTTGTATTAGGGCTGGTATATGGTGGACACCAGAAACTCTTTCTTGCAAATCCGATGGTTGTTTGAAAGTTCTTAGAAAAATTCTTAAATAATTAGGGTTGAAAAGTAGAACAATAATTATTCAATATCGAATAATTATTATAGTTTGAGTAAAGATAAAATATAAAGGCAATTAGTTGCTTTTCAATATATGTATGTACATATGTAAATTTATTGTACAACTCAGAAATTCGGTTGCTTACCATTTGCTTCGAAGTGCTTCTTCCACAAACAACTTTCGTTGGATTTTGCTCGTCTTTGAAGACCCACACGGTCGATTGTTATTTCGTTTCGGGCTCATACGCATAAATCCATGATTCGTCACCTGTGACGATCTTATAAACGTCTTTTGAAGCACCGCAATCGTATTTTTGCAACATTTCTTTGCACCAATCGACACGACCCTTTTTTTGAGCGACTTTCAAATTGTGCGGGATCCAACGAGAACAAACCTTTTTTACGGCCAGTTGTTCATGCAGTATCGAATGTATGCTAGTGGAAGAAATGTCCAAGGATGTCTCTATCTCGGTATGTCGCATGTCGATCTTGCATTATGAGTTCACGCACGGCATCAATGTTCTCTGGCACAACAGCCGTTTTTGGACGACCTTCACGGAATTCGTCTTTGAGCGATTAAATTCATTATACCAATTTTGCACAGTGCTATAGGATGGTGCTTCATCGCCATACAGAGATTTAAGTTCATCAATGCACTCTTGTCGTGATAATCCACGTCGAAAGTTGTGAAAGATGATGGCACGAAAATGTTCACGAGTTAATTTCATTTTTTTCTATATTAATTTTTTCAAGTCACTGTAAACAACACAAATAAAGGTCGTACGTCAAAACGTTTTGAGTACGATTATGCTTAAAAATGACAAACTTTCCAATGGAAATGTCAGATTGCACTTGGCAGCACTCAGTGTTGCCAGGGCAGAAATATATATAGCAGCCCTCGTATTAACAGAAAACTTTTTTATAACGATCTTAGGACCGCACAAACTCATTTTGGTAATTCGATTTCCAAATGCTTAATGAAGAAGGGATTAAAAACTTATTTCGGGTAAATTGACAAACTTTCACGTACTTTGCAACAAATTGAGTTGTTCACAAATACAAAAAACGCAATTTCGGACAGCATAATTAGTGGAAAAAAAGGATGGTATATTTCTCCGCAGAGAATCCTAAAGAATTTACACAGTTTGTGCATGTTTGCTAGAATTTTGCAAAACAACTTGGAACTATTAGTCCTTCACCTAACCAAAATTATATTGATTAAATTAGTTGGTTAAAAAGATGATGTTTACAATGCACAAAACGTAAGGAAAATAGATGAGAAGAATGCTGATGAAGGATGTAGCAATCTAGAAAGCACTTATAACGATAACTAGTTATATAAAGAAGAATTAGTTTGAAATTTCGGTATAAATGTATAAAAAATTATGAAAATATAAAAAATTAATTGGGTTTTATGTGAAAGTCTTTTATACTCTATTTGATTATGCTATATTATTTTCCCATTTGCAATTATTGTTAATTTTAAATGAATGCATTAATATGTATTTAAAAAATTTAGTTACAGCCGTGAAACACGTCGTGAAATCGTTCGTCGTATGCGTGGGGGTTCGCCTCCTCTGTTTATAGCTTGCAGTAGAGGTTGTGTGCCCATAGCTGAATATCTTGTTACCATATGTGAAGCCGATATTGAACAGAAGGGTTTGTTCGAAGCGCCAGAAGATCGTTCATATCATTTAGTCACACCGCTATGGTGTGCAGCTGTATCTAATAACTTACCTATGGTTAAGTATCTCTTACGTGTTGGCAGTGATATTAATGCAACTTCGGATACCGGGTCGACACCTGTTCGTAGCGCATGTTATATGACACACACTGCAATGGGTAGGATATGAAAATATAGTTTTATTATCATTTATCGATTAAAAAAAAACTAAAAATAAAAAACCCAATTATCTAGTGAAATATCTTACTGAAAATGGTGCCGATATCAAGAAGCCCAATATGAATGGTGGAACTTGTTTAATAAATTCCGTACAGTCACCTGAATTATGTATTTTTCTAATACAAAAGGGATGTGATATTAATGCTGTTGATACTCAAGGTAAAACAGCATTGCACTATGCCATACAAGAACACAGGTAAATACGAAAAGTGACATTCAATGTGTTGTATTTTATGACTTCTCTTTTACAACGCGTTATTAGACTGGAAACTACTAAACTATTATTGGAGCATGGTGCCAATCCATATGCTACTAGCCGTCATGGAGACGATGCACTACGTACAGCTTGTTTAAAGGGTGCTCATCAAATTTTCGATTACTTGAGAAATAATTTGGAATATTCTGTTGAGAGATTGGCAGAAGCTCATGAGCTAATAGGTATAAGAGCATATTTTAACTTAGTGTTTTGTGATTTCTAAAATACATTTACAAAATTGTTTAAAAGGTTCAACATTTTTGGATGAACACAATGAAAGTCGTGTTGCTATTCTACACTGGCGTTTGGCACATCATTTAAGAGAGTCTCAAAATCCCTATATTGGTAAAAGTGGCATTTGAATTTTATTTCAGATATCATGAAAGATTTTTTATTTATTTAGAAAAACTTCCCAAAGTTCCTATTCGCGAGGCATATTGTTTTAAAAGTGAATTTACAACTTTACAAGAACTTGATCACATCGCCACCGATATGGATGATATGCGTATACAAAGTCTTTTAATATGTGAACGCATTCTAGGTATCACTCACAAGGACACACTATTTCGTCTCACATTTCGTGGTGCATCATACGCTGATTCCTTGCAGCTTCAGCGTTGCATACAACTCTGGACTCTGCTGCTTGAAGTTAGGGTCAAACATAATACCCTGCTCTTTTTTGATACATGTTTTGCTGCGCAAGCTCTAGTAAGACTTATGCTAGAGTTACATGAACGGAATACAGAATTAAATCAAAGTAACTTTCTCAATGAATCTGTACCAAATTTTAAGGATGTTTTGACTGTATTTGAATTGTTGACTGGAACGGTAGCCGAATGTCATGCTCTCTTACAAATACGTCCCATATCAAGAAGGCAACAAGAAAATTTCGATAGTATCTTTAAATGTATAGCGCATACAATTTACTTACTTATTGTTAATGCAAAAAAGAAAGATGAGGCTTGCATTGTGTACAAAGCAGTGCGTAAATTAATTAGGAAAAATATTACAAGTGCATGTACAAATGATTCACTTCTGCATGTATGTGTATCTCGTTTGAATGTTATTAAGAGCGGTTTATTGAATGATGAAAACTTAAATGTAAGTTTCTTGACAAATTGAAGGTTGTTTTTAAAATATTATTTTCCTGATGTCCTTTAAAGGTTATTTTTCCAAATGCAGGCGTCATTATGGTGTTACTAGAATGTGGTATAAATGTGAATGCAAAAAATGAGGTCAAGTCAACAGCATTGCATATTGCAGCTCAACCTTATAATTTTAACAATGAGGTAAGATCCATAAAAATAAGTATATATTTATTTATGTACTCCTGGTATAGAATAATTAATAATTAGTGGTAGTACTGGGGAGTACCTGTCACCTACTCGCCCGCTTCCTATAGCTTTTACTCGAAAACACATGTCAGCCTTACTCAAGCCTGTATCAAATTTAGATAGTGTCATTAATGTAGTTCTTTAGATATTCATAATTATACTTTACTTGTTTTTCCCGGGGCGCTTCGCTACCCCAATGAAAATAATCGCACCACGACTACTCTTTCAAGCAAGTTTTTTATGAGCGGCACGGCATTGTTGAATAATTTTTTTAAAAAAAATTTTTTTTTTGATGCAAGAGATTTTAATTTTATCTGAAAGATTTAAAATCAGTAATTAAAAAATTTCAATGCTCGCACTGTAAACTTAAATGAGAATCAATAAACACACAGAAATTAAATAAATCAAATGACGCGAGCAAGCAGAGCCTTATACCAACAAAATATTATTCTCATAAGAAAAAAAGAAACATTTTATATAGGGAAAACAGACCATCATCACGCATGTTCGTAGAAATTTTCGACGTTTTATTATAAACCATCAGTGAGAATGGACCTTTGCAGCGCATGTACTCGTTTGAGTGGTTCTCGAGTTATAAAATCACGAACATTAGACAACTTATTTTTATATATACATAGATATACTTTTTACAAAACAAATAATGAAACAAACTCTGTTTTTGGTTTATAATTCTGTTTCCAATTTTTCCTATATGGATTTTAAAAAATGCTTGTTTGCATCAGAGTCTGTTTAATTTTACTGTGCAAGGAAGCGGAATATTTGTGCGAAAAGTACTAAGTTACGGAAAAGCTCAACATAAGCAGCATCTCGGACCCGTAAGACCTTTCGGTCATTCATTAAAATAAAATAATTCTTGCCTTTCTGTACCAGTCTTTTACAGCGACTCTTAGCATTTAGAAGTCTGAGGGGTCAATTTGAATTTTAACGTTTGCCTTCAATCAGTACCCTGCTAAAAACTTAAGCCTTTGAAAAGCATTCTACTTACTCAATTTTTTCAGATGATAGAGCTTTGCCATTTAAATTGATTCAAAAATAAGCTAAGACCGTTGTAAGCTTAAATAACGAGCGCTCTGATAAATCATGTTCTTTTAATATTCCCTAAATGGGCCGCGCAAAAGGCTTTGATTTAATTGTTCTTAAGACCTTACGGTAAACACTTAAACATTAACAGGCGAGCTGTGCTTGCTTAACAAGAAAGATCGTTGGTTCGCACTTCGCCGGAGACACAAAGAATATTGGGCAGTATGGTTGCGTTGGTTAAGGCTTATGATTGGTAAACAGGAGAGTATGATCGAGAGTATGAATCTAGTCGCAGTAAATAAGCGATGTGTATGTATTTGCAACCAAAATACGCTTTCCAAAGAACGTAACATTGTCTTAATTTTCTGCAATTTTTTTTTACCAAAAGAGGTATGGGGAATTTCACAATGGAAAATATATATATATTGTATCGATATATTTTAACAGTATCATTTTATATGAAGTAAAAATACTATATTTCGAGAAATATTTTTTAATATGATTATTTTGACGAGTGCAAATTCCTTTTTTTTTTTTTAATAGAAAATCATTTTTTATTTAAACAAACATATTGTATTCATTTAAAAATGTCTTTACGGTTGGCTCTTATCCAGCTCGTGTTTATTCGAACAGATTCAACAGATACTGACATAGGAAACATCCTATTTTTGACGTGTTCACCTGATTGTCGGCTAGTTAGAGGTTAATTGCTGAAGTAAGTGAAGTGAAATGATTGCAATTTCAGTTCATTTGACGTAGACCCAGAACTATTTTATTTTTTAAATGCCTAGCCAAATTGCTTGTTTTACCGCGAATTTTAAAAAATTTACTGCAAAAATTGCAGAACGATACATTTTGTTTACGGTATTTTTTTTTACTTTTCGCATAAAAGACGTTTTGCTTTATAAGAAAGATACATTTGCAATAGAATAATGTAATCAAAAATAGACTCTTTAAATTTTGTAATTGTAAAATACACAATGTGTGTGAAGCTAAATTCTAATTTAACTAGCGGAGACTTAAACCAAATTTTTTGACATAACTAATTTTGAAAACTTCTGGAAAAGATTGGTCGTCATTGTGGAAATATAGAGAGTGGAAATAAAAACGCAGTTACTTATTTTTACTAATGTTCTTATTTTACGAATCCTAGGAAAAAATACAAGAACAGTGTTATAAGATTTTACTTAAAAGTATACAACAATGAAATCCCGTAATAAATTAAAGAAACGATAAACAATATCTAGTCACAAAAAAATCTTTAAAACTTGTAAAATGTTATAATGAAATTTGGTCAAAAAACCTCTAACATTTCACTATTTGGCTTTATCACATATGTATGTAATTGACATCTTTATATTTGTTTATATTTAATATTGTCTTTAGTGTTTTCTTGACCGTACAAATTTTTGTAGGTATATATTTTGGGGATTTACTATATGGAAATATAATAGCTTGTGTTTTATTATCATTTTTATTTTTCATTTATTAAAATATTTATTCTTGAGATAAGGCTGTTTACAGAGGAATATATGATAGTCTGGGTAATAGCACTGAGCAGTACGTTTAACCCGCAGGAATTGATTTTTCACGAAAAAATTCACCATAAAAATATACGACAAATGTTCGGTTCGAATAATTCTCAGCAAATATGTATATTGGAGAATTATTTATATTCACAGCTTTTTGTATACCGCGAAAAAATATCACCAATACTTTTGTGATTTCTTTTGTTATTTTCCATAGCAAGAACTCCCTTAATTTCATGTAGCGTAGAGTGTCCTTTCCAGAATCCAAATTGTTGGTGGTTAACAATATTATTGAAGGTAAAGTTAAAAACTACTACGATTGGTAGAATTCTTTACTTTTTTCGTTACGTTTACGTCTTTGTCATATGACAACAGTTGAAATCTATTTCCATTTTGGGCAAATAGAAGCTGCCTTGTAAGAGAATTGGTTACTTCGCCTATTGCAGGAAGTATTGATGATCCTTAGTACGTATTTAACTTAAAGAACTAGTTCAATGAATTCTTCCTTTTTTCGAACTAATGTAACGTGTTTTGTAAACAAGTAACAAAAAATGGCAATCACAAAAGTATGCTATTATTTGCAAAGTAGAAGTACGGCAATGTCTTAATTTTTTCTGGGTGGGGTTATTACCGCAAAATGTCTTATTATTTATTATTATTTAAATAAAATTTTAAATCTACTTTTTTATGATGCTGCGATATACATGTCTACAAATTAAAACAAACGGAATTTTTTCTAGTACTCGGTCGAATGGGTCGACGGATACTAGAAATTGTAAATTCTTTTTATTTGAACTATTTTAAAATTTTCAAATCTGATAATTCATGCAAACAAACTGCCCGTCAGTAGTCATCGAATCTATTATAAAAACCTGAATGATAATTATGCAAAATGACAAATAGTCGCAAAAATCAGAACACGGCTTCGTGTTGTTTTTTACAAAATTCATACACATGTCAACACTGCACATCTTTTGTTACTTCTTTGCCATTAGGATAAATAATATTTGTTACAGCTAATTGTTACAACTAAATTTTGAGAACAGTTTTTTTAGTCATTCTGCCATTTGTTTTTAAAACATTTTTTTTTTTTTTAATTTGAAAAGTATTTTGGACTATTACAATTCATTTTTAGTAATTTTTGTATTAAAAATCTTCTATTTCTTTTTTCCCTAGGTCATAAAAATATTACTCGATTACGGTGCCGATTTAGATCAACCCAATAAATCGGATGAACGTCCATACAATTTAATTTCACTTAATTCAGCAAATACAGTACCTCTTATTAATTACATTACTCTTAAATGCTTAGCTGCTACAATCATTAGTAAGTATCGTATACCGTATCGTAATCAAATACCAAAATGTTTAGAAAATTTTGTAAAAGATCATGAGCCTTGAGCTTTTAAAATTAATAAAATACAATTGTCTGACACGAAAATAACAATAATAAAAACTACCAATATTTTCTCTCCTAATGCCATCAGGCGTATTCACAGCTGTCATCATATTTAATATTTAAAATTATTTAAAGACAATTTAAAATTCCGTAAGACTTTTTTTCAACTTTTTGGCAAAATTAAAAGTTTGAAAATGTCTGCCATTTCTATTTAAAAATTTCATCTTTCTAAAAGAAATCAAAATTTACTTTATTTAAAAAAGTTGTAGTGTATTCTAATTTTTTTCGTACTTTTGACGTGCACATTTTAAAATTTTATACTGCAAGGCAATCTACTATTAAATGGTAGCGATTGCGAATTCATTCATTTTCGC
Source organism: Gymnosoma rotundatum (assembly GCA_916610165.2). Lineage (NCBI taxonomy): Eukaryota > Metazoa > Arthropoda > Insecta > Diptera > Tachinidae > Gymnosoma > Gymnosoma rotundatum. The sequence goes on from OU744336.1 coordinate 83,749,484, forward strand.
TACCCTGAATGTATGGAGACAAGACGAATTAATAACAGGTGGAAATGAATACAACAATCCGATAGAAACATGTACATTTTGTAGTTTTCGGCTGTCAAAAGCAAAGGAGATTATAACTTTTGACACTCAAAGAAGGAAAAATCACAATAGTCACCTGGGCTGTTAAGGCCGCCTTCGCCTTGGTATAGAGATTTTTTATATATGGAATTTACAGTTATGCTACCGCCGAAAATTAATGAATTCGCCATCGCTATCATCTGTTTTGCTTTCAGCAGTATACCATCTGGTAATAAATTCATTCGTCTTGGCTCAAAGCATGAAGAAAAATAAAAATTTATTGCACACTTTACATAAATGTGAAAACATGATTTGAATTCGCCTGTTACTTAAAATATTTAATCAAAAAAAGTGATAATACTCGAATAAATGTATAAATTATTTAAAATAAATTATTAAAGAAACAAAAAACTCAATTTAGATATTATATTTGTAAAAATAAACTCAACTTCAATTGTTACTAGTTACATACATTTAAGAGCTTATAAAGTTATTAAAATATAAAAAAGTACCCTTATATAACGTTTATTATAGAACTTAGTTTATTTAACTTTACACATCTTATATATGTATATTTATATTCATCAATATCTCTATACATACATACACATGCGAATACATACGTATTTGAAAAAATGGAAAATACCAATATTCATTATAAAATCTTGGAACTCTTCTACAATTATATTAAATTCACAATACAACATACATACGTACATAAATTTATACACATAAATATTTAATAAACAAAAGAAAAAAATTATATTTATTTGTTTAAGATTTTAATTTAAAATTTATTGAGTAATAAAAAGAATGTTAAAGAAATCAGTTTAATTGTTTTTGATAATGTTTAAAATAATTTCGAAAATAGTTTACTACTTGAATAATTTCTACAGAATAATATCTAGTTTTTAACATCAGTCATTTTTATAATCTAAAATAGATGATTACAACTAATGATAATCCACAAATGATAAAGTTATAGTTCATTATCGACACTTTCGCCTTATTTCTCACATTACTATAACTGTCAATAATGTGAATCTTCCAGCCCATATTAGCATGTGTGAAGCTATTATAATATACAACATCGGGCCATGTTATGTTTGGAGTAATTTCCAAAATTGCTGGTTCTTCGTAAGGACAATCCGTAATAAGAGACCGATTAAATTTTTTAAAGCTTGGAAAATTATCATCTAAACGACGATCGTATCCAGAGGGATAACGTGATATACACAACGGACCAGCTGCCGTTGGTTTTGGTCGTCCACGTCGCGTAAATTCAACACCAGCTAGAACTCGAATTTCACTTTGTTTGGCATCGCTAAGACGATCATAACCACCGCGAGGTTCATCAGTTATTACCAACGGATGATAGTTATCTGCTGAATGGGGATTATTGCCACCTCTTACCTATAAAAAAATTAAATAAATTTTTCTTTTCTATTTATTTAATGATTTATGCAACTATTTTTTATACACTCTTAATCAGATCTTAAATTTTAAAACTTTTCGTCGACATTTAAAATTTTCCAGAAAAAAAAAATTACAAATTAGTATCAATTAAGAGTGCTCAATTTTGTAGTTTAATAATCTTTAACTTTATAAACAAATTTTATAGTGAACTGAATCACAAAGTTACTTAAAATAATTAAAGGAAACCTCTGTACGGACTCCTAATGGCATGAACTAGTGATTACTTTCGTTGACAGTCTTCCCCCTACAAGAAACTTGCGAGAAGCCAACCCAAAAGTATTGAATTATGTTCAGGTCGGGAGATTTGAAATAAATTCTGACATTATCTTGTTACATATTGAAACGTTATCTTGTTACAGAATATATGTTATGGGTCCAATAATGTCTTTTACTTTCGGGGAAGCTGATTGTAACAGAGTGTTGAAAATAAATAATGTAGCCATATAAGCCATCCAATTTACCCAGAACAAATATTTTTGCGAGCGATAAACATGTATTTTACTTCTTTTAATTTTTATTAAAAAAAATTTTTTCTCTACTAATAGTTTAATGTATAAATCAAAAGCGACTACTCACAATGAATCTTAAAATGAAAAGGAAAGTTTAGTATTTTTTTTTTCGAAAAGGTCTTTTAAAATATTGCTGCATTAAACTTTAACGTTGTTGCTGTTAATCTTACAAAAATGCCTTTTGCGATGGTAATAAAATAGTAGCTGTCAATAAAAAGTTTAAAATAGATGGCCTATTGAAAATAGATATTAAAGTGGTTCTAATGATCTGATCGAGAGTGTAGTTCTGTCTTTCGTTTAGACACTCTGCAACACTTGAAGCCTTAAATAAATATTTTTTGTTTATTAAAATCCGTTTATTTTATATACCCTTGTTTGTGAGTTAAAAGGCAGATGCTTACACATTGATAGTTAACTTGCTTCCAAAATTATGTCGTTTTTAATTTTTGAAACTCACCCTAAAGGCATAAGTGAGGCCTCTCTTTAGAAATAGTTCTGGTATCATATAACCGTTTATATACCACGCCAAACCACTTGAAACATGTCCTATAAAATTAAATTCAGATAAATAAAATAACAACCTATAAAGTACTTAACTTGTACTTACCCGTTATACCTTGATAACCCTTTAAACCTCCTGAAGGACCCAAATAGGCATTAAAGGTGCGAACAGTTCTTAAGAAATAAATAATCATTTTCCAAATTTTTAATTTCTATATAAGATTAAAACTTCTTACGGATCTAATATTTTCACTTTTTCCCAGGTCTGGATGGGTGCATCAGTTCGTTTGGTAAAACTAAAACAGTCATTAACCGGTTCTGTTGTATTAAAATCAATTACGACATCACTTTTGGGATAATAAGTGTGAAAAGCAGGTTCGTAGTTGGAATCCAATTGACCCAAAGCCCAAATAATATAATTGCTTTTATCTAAGCGTATTTCCTTGTCACCGTGATCTGCTAGAAATAGATGATAAAAAAAAATATTATTTCTTTAGATATTTTATTTACGAACAAAAGTACTTACATGATATTAAGGTCCTTCTAAAGGTTATGGTATTGATACCGTCCTTGCGACTATAAGTATTTAATTGGAAATCATTTAAACCACCGACTACATCATCTCGACACACGCCTTTGTTTTGTCCCAACACTTGTACACAAGGAGCTAATGATGTTATATTATAATCTATAGAATAGCCTCGAATATCATCGATATAGGCAACGACGACGTCTCCTCCGATCATTTGCGAGGAGGTTTCTGAGCCTGACAGACCAAAAGACATGTAATCATTACTTTCAACTTGACCAGATAGCTGTAGAGTTATTTGCGGTCCAAACACTTCCCAGGATACTTGAAAGTTTTTATGTAATTGTCGGCAATTTGGTAGAGAAAATTCATACGGTGTTATTTTCACTAAAGATGGCGGCACATTTAAATTATCAGCTATTAAAACATGACCATAATTTTCATTGTCTGCTAAATCATAAACACTGATCCAATCAATATCAAAAATGGTTTTATCTCCTGGCAATTCTAGGGTTATGGTTTCCTTATCATATTTGCGTATGGGATCCAGACTAAAATATTTAATTTGGAAATGGAATAAAATACGCAAATTTTCTAACGTAAGTTCTACTTACTATCCACTTTCATCCGGTATTTTACTGCCGCGACTTGACGGCTGCGCACCAACGCCAGCCCAGAAAAATGTTCGTTTTCCTTTACCATCATATGTAAAATCTATGATATTTATTGTTTTTGAATCCAAAATCTCAATAGCTGTACTGCTAACATTATGACTACGTTTCGAAAAAGTGCCTCCACTTTGAGCTCGTGGTGGCTCGAACTCCTCAGGTATATAAACATCACCAAAATTATTTTGATTGTTTAAATCATATACCGATATCCATTTTATTTCGGTTATTTTCTTGCGATCCGGTAGCGTTAAGGTAAAGTCTTTGTTGTGATAACGATCTAAAATGTTGGTCCTAAAAAATTGAAGCGTTAAGCTTTAAGTGAAGAAACATACATATGTTTTTAAAAAATTACAACTTACTTGCCGTATTCATCTGGAACGATAAAACCTTGTGGACCCGGCCGGTTAGAAGCCCCTGCCCAAAAGAATGTATCAGCTCCATTACCATCATAATTGAAACCCACGAATAAAAAGGTGAACTCGTTAACAGCATACACGTCACCAGAAACCTTTAAAAAAAGAGATGAAACTGTCACAACGTACTCAGTCTTATAGTGAATTATTTTCAGTTTACCTGATGATGGTATGAATTTATTTTTCCCAAATATTTTCCCTGATATGGACCCTCTTCATCATCAAAACTACCAGCGGCGTCTGAAATTGCAAATGTTCTTTTAGCCACGTTGCGTTTTAAACAAATATATTTTCGTTAAGCCGTTTATTATTGGGTGTCATTACGTGATACAAATTAACGCCAGTTCCTGACCGTGTGGGCCTTACCTGACGTTGGTCTTATCGTGAACTACCCCTTGCTTGAGGGTTGGAGACTATCCAACCTCGTCTGTTGAAAATGCAACAGCACATTTCAATCTATTCTGCACCAACCCTGCAGATATAGACTTAAACTACAGCCGCCACGTGTACCACGAGGGACCACACCAATAACCCGCTACAGAGATGGGCGGACCTTTGTATGGGCTACCGGTTTCCGTGGTACCAGTATAATTAAGAACACTGGTGAGTCCTTCGACAGCACCCAGCTGTCTATCCAGTGCCTGATCACCGGTGGCCATGTTCCCCCATATGTTTCATGTCAACTTTTCCTTAATTTTGTAAATGCTGATATTAAGTTAATGGGATTTTTTCCCAGTATATGAAATACTAATGTCACACCGGCGGGTGAAGACCATCGCCTGCCTCTTTGTTAGGTGCGGTTGACGAGCGCTTTTGGCGTGAAAATATCATTATATAGTACTGAGTGTCTCAGTCAAAATTATGGAAAAGCGATTGGTAGGACATTTAAATATGTATGTAGTGAGTTTAATTATTTTAGAACTAGAGACAAATATGACTCACAAGTCGTAAACACATCTTCAGTTTTGACACTTTTGTAAAAGAGAATTTAATTATTGTTAGGACATTTTAAAAACTTTTATGTAATTGAAAGTTTTGTAAAATTTGGATCGTGGAATAAAAGCTGTAAAATATAGAGGTTTAATTATACATGAAAAGAAAATCTGATGACATGCATCCTTTGGAATTTTTTTTAACAATTATCTTTTTTTAATAGCACTAGCACTCAGGTAATGACCGCTACATAAGTACGTATTATCCAGAACTAGTAAATTAGATTGTGGCTAGAACGATTGTGGACATTCGATTTGAATTCTTGCACAATGAAAGTGACAGGAACGACCTCTGCAGGGAGTTTATTCCAGATACGAATATTCGGCTGAAAAATGAATTTCCTCTGTAATGGCCAATGGCCATTTTTGTTTAAACAAAAACGCGGCTTGAAAATGATGTTATCACATCGAAAGCGCTCGCCGAACATCCAAAGTACACAGCCAGTGACGACGGTTATTACCGAAAATTATAACAACAGTTAAATTATTCTTTTGTAACCTGAAAAATATGCTTGTTCCACCATGCTTGTTCTTCATGTCAAGAACATCGAGGTTTTCTGATTCCTTAATATCTATCTCGATCATAATTACAGATGAGGAAGCAAAATCAACCGTACGACCGTACGAGAGCACACAAAACGAAGTAACTCAATGCTTTAAGTTTTTTGAACTTGGGAAAGATATTGTATTAAATTTTTAAAGGATATTATGACTTGTTTTTTCATTTGCTTCCTAAGAAACTTTTTTTCGTATAGAAGTGATCGACGATGATAACTTTAAAATTTTTCTGAGAAGCTGACTAACAAAATGAAAGGGAAATTTATAAACAAAAATTATGAAACTATACTAAGTTCGTAAAGAATAACTCTTTGGCTTTAAAGGATTTTTTTAAGGATTTAAGAACACACTTGAATTTCAAGAACGAAAAAATGGCAAGCATTTAAATATTTCTGTTTAGAGTCTGTCGCGCAACCATACAAGAATATTGATTGCACAATACTGGAAAACTTTGATTCGTATTGCTGTTTCTAAACTTTGATTTACCCAGTGATAACCTGAGTTTCAGTCATGTTCTGAATTCCACGTGAAATTTTCACTTTAAATTTTTCAAACCATTGTTGCTATAAAATTATTTTTTACAAAAACACTGCCTTGAAAAATATGAAAGTTAAAATTTCGTGTGGATTTCAGAACATGCCTGTTTATTAGTTTACGAGTTAAAAAGTATAAAAATTTCGGAAGTTAAAAGTATAACCATTTCGGAAGGTGAATTAAACTATTCGCAACAAAAAGAATTAATAATTCTCGTTTTGTAACTAGTTTGCATTTTTAGCATTAATCAAAGTTTTGTTGCCTCGGTGAAAAATTTTTAGATAAATAAGTTAAAAATGGAATTGGAAACATGTTGCAATTATGTGAACAAAATCTGAAATTTTTGTTCCAATAAAATTTTTATTCCCTATGAAGCGAAAATTGCCATCGTGAATTTCGTTGGAACGTTTGTACCCGCTATCAATTCGTACTGAATACAAATTAGAAAGAAGAAAATATAAATAGGGAAAAAAATATTCTAAATTTTTTAGTTTTTTAGTTATAAAAAATGTAGGAATATTAAGGATTGGTGCCATTGTGTTGTTGCAAGAGGAGGAGATGCTGCAACAGAGAACAAGTTTATTTCAAGAACGTGACGTGCAAGACGCTTACAAGCCCTTGAAGTTACTCTAGACATTGCTACTGACCCATTTCAATAAAATAAATTTTTGTATCTGATTTTTAATATCTCCAAATTTTAATTAAAAATATTAATAAAAAAATCTTTATAAATTTGCAAGCAATAGATCTCTTTGTTTTGCATCTTGTCGAGCATAATGTCATGTCAATCTCCACTGCAGTAACTAATTATGAATTAAAAAAATGGGTTATTTATGTAAATATTCTAATTAAAACATATAAAAACTGGCATAATGTATGCAGTCCCCCAGCAAAATTTAAGTGAACAAATCTAAGGGAAAAGTAACATAAATTCGAAGGAAAAACTCAATCACGATAAGGGGAATTTTTGTTAACGTAAAAAACTGTTCACCTGAATACTACACGATTGCAATTTGGGGAAAAGATAAAAAAATTTCGAGGGAAAATATATTTAAGATAGGGGAGAATGTAAAGTAAAAATACCCAAGCAGAATTTTGTTATCCTCATTTTGTTAAAAATTCCCCATTTTGGGGCTAAGTTCTCTTATCTGGCAACACTAGTTTGTGTTGAAATAAGGTTTAAGAAGGCCACTAACTATTTACAGAAGACAAAGTTTCGAGATGCCGCAACATTAGCTCTTGAATGATGACGATATGTACAGCAAAGTGCGGTGGCCTCAATTTTCCTTACATCCTTCTCCATGTTGTTTTGTTTAAGTTTGCGCGTTACTGTTTTTTTCTTTTTTCCTTCCTACATTACATAGATATCTGTTTATAATTCAAGCGTCTATGTCTATGCGGAATGTATCCCATGTCATATCCTTCGTACCATTCTCAGCTTTCAGATTGGATTCACTGGAAGAAAGAGATTTTTACAGAGTGACCAGCCACTTATGCAGAGCAACTTGAGTTGACGTCCCTCTGAATTTGGAATAAAGAAAATACCTTTAATTTATCGAAAATGTAAAATTTTCGGAAAAACTTTCGTTTTCCAATTACAACCATGCTTGGCAACCGAACCCGTTATGGTTAAATGTATCGCGTTAATACTGCTTTTTAGAGGATACCGATACCAAACTATTTTTTCGACATTAAATACTTATGAAAACCTTTATAGTTAAAAAAAAAGCAAAATTATTATATCAGAAATAAAATATTCACAAAAAAATTTAAACTACACTTTTTCAGAATAATAGAGTTTCTATAATGCTCACAGATGCAGAGAATAGTATTTATTTCGCTCGGTAAATGTACTTCAATTTTTAAAAAGAAAAACTAGACATTTTAATTCAGCTGTTCGCAAGTTATGATAGTTGTAGTTGTTATCGAATTAAAATAAAAATTTAACTGCGTTAGACACTTTTGAGGCTTAAATTCATGTATTTTTTTTCATTTCAAATTAAAAACCTATTTTGATACGCGGTGTAAATTTTTTCGAAAACAAATAAAAACACAATTTTCTTAATGAATTATGAATGATGGTATAATTTGTTTTAAGTTTTTTTAAATAAGGTGTAAATTCTTTAGAAAGAGCAGTTAAGATAAGCAAGATTTAATACATTTTCTGGATCACAACATCTCCCGTCTGCATTTTGGAAATTTATTTACTTCGCAGTTTAAATATTTACAATATCCGGAAAATACTACGCTTTCCACGTAATTTTCCACAAGACTTATAATACTTAAATGATTTTTTACTTGAAATTATTTGTTGTATTTTTGCTAAAAACATGCAGCAGTCATTAAGCGTTTTTTAACACAGAAAAATTTCACTTGAATTTCTGTGAATTTGAATTTGAAAAAATATTTTTGTTGGCTAAATTTAAATATTGACAGAAATTAAATAAGTGTGCACGCACTCAATAGTTATGCCAAACTATTCGCCAAACAAAAATTTTAAAGCGTGTGGTTTGCCGTAGTCTCACTCCAAACTATACGAGTATCATGATTGCCAAAGTAACATTAACAAGAAGTCTTGTTTAATTTTATTCTTTATGTCATGAATTCTTTTCCTTACAAGTTTTTCCTTTCAAGCTAAAATAAAAAAGTTGGAAAATAAAACTGAATGCCAAATGTAAAAAGAATGTAAGTCGTCTTTTGAAATTGTACATGTCACAAAAACCTTCTTTGTTTTAAGTTCTAGGTGAAGGTATGGTCAGATTAATTAAATATTTGATTAGTCTGACCGCACCTTTAGATATTTGTATAAACATACTTTTGTATATTTTTCTTTTTATTAAATAAAACTACAAGTTATTGTAACTTTGTTTGTTTCTTAAGTCTTTTGTTTTAGTTTGGAATTGGAAAATATAAAAGTTAAACGCAACTCATAGCAACATCAAAATTTTAATAATAGAAGGTTTTTTGTTTGCAAAACATTCAATCTTGCAGAATAATACTTTTATTGATTTATGGAAGCTTATAATAATGATTTTATTTTAAATTAATTGTATACAAACTGAGTAGACCAGTTTTACTAATATCGCATGAAAGTGAATTTCTAATGTTTTTTTTTGTTTGTTTTATTTATAGCATTTCTTATTGTTGTTCATACACCAGTAAACTTGAAAGTGAAACTTAAGTACGACAAGAAAAACTTGTTAGTTTTACAAATAAAATAGAAAAAGAGGCATGCAGTTAGTGGTTTTCTTAATTAAAAAAGTTACTGTCTTAAAACTTACTAGTTTGTGTAGGAAAATGTAAATATAACACAAATATAATTATATAAAAGCACACATGAAATATTTTTAAATTGCTTGAATTTTTACTGCAACAAAGACTTCCGCTTATTGGAACTAACTTCGGCTTTAACGTCATTTTAAGTAAACAAATTTAAAGAAATATTTTAAGTTTTGCCCAATGTATTCATGTGTCTACGTGGTATCTTATATTCTATTTAAAGTTTTTTTTTTTTTGGTTTTTAATTATTTAATTTTTTAAGTTTTGGTTCATTTGAATGATTGTTTATGATTTTTATTATTTTTTGCAATAAAATATTTGTTTTATGTAAAATTAAATGAATCACTTTCAAAAATAAAGAAATTTAACTGCACTATCATAGATACGCCAACAACAATAACAATTAAAGTCACCGCGTATTAACTTTACCACTCTGCGTCATCACTTTTTGTATTAAGCAAAAATGTACCAATCAAAACTTGTTTCGCTTTAATTTTGTTTTTATTTTGTGTATGTGCACATTCGTCCCCCACTTTATAACCGCTTCCACACTCTAAGTTCGATAGTACTAAATGTTTTTTTTTTTTTTTGTTTTTTGATTTTGTTTATTCATGCAATTTACGTGTTCACCGTAGAGTAGTTCTTTTTAAACTGAAAGTAATTTGTTTTTTGTTTTAGCTCAATCCAGTCTTTGCCTTAAAAATACTTTGTGTTTTTTGTCTTGTCTTCGCTATCGTTTCGTTGAATGGTTAATATGTTTGCACTGCAAACACAAAACAGATATAAAAGTAAAGTATGCAGAGAACCGTGAGCAGAATTTTTAATTAATCATAACTGTAATTTTAAAATATTGTCAACTTTACTCTCAAAGAATATAGAAGGAGACATTCACTAGTCTCTTTTTAACGTAAAGTTTTGTACAGAGTTCGGAAAAATACACACACTGTATGCAAATCTCATTCATAAATGTAAAAAGACACAAATCGAAGAAACATACTCGTACACATATAACATACTCACAAATGCGTGCCATCTTGAGCACTTTTTTCATTATATTTTCACACATTTCACGCGTTATTTCATTCATTACATAACGAAAATTTTGTTTGAGTTGCTCAAGCGTTTTTGGTTTGTTTGCATATGCCTTGCTTTTCAGATATCGCCAAAAACAAGAAGTCCGGAGCACTTGAATCAGGCGACCGTGGAAGCCAATCTACATCACCATTTCTTTAAATAAGTTGTTGTGGAAAGATGTCTCGCAGCAAGCTTATGTTTACTTATTACTTCGCATACGAGTCCGTTTGGATCGTATCTTGCAAATCTAACTCACGTTTTAACTAGTCGCGAAAAACCAAGACTATTTAACATTTTTTTGGAGCTTAAAGTAACTTCGAATTCTTCTTCGTAGAGCTTTCCAATTTTTTTTAAATCCTTGTCGTCAAACAAACAAAAAGACATATTTTTTAAGTGGAAGAACTTGTCGCATGTTTTATGGCACCAAGCCAGTCCTTGTTCGATTTTTTTTGAAAATTGAAAATATGTTACAATATTACAAAATTATTTCACATGCAAACTGACGCTCATATTAGATTACTAATTGGTGGGCTTGGCGTTTGACCAATATTTTTGAAAATTGGAAAAATTATTACAATTTTTTAATTAAGGTCGGTAGGCGTGGCACTTGTGAGATTTTTTAAAATATCTTTACGTTCAAACATGTGGAATTTTGCAGTCGGTCTACGTTTTTCTTCAGCAGACAATGAATCTTCAAATTCGTTACCTCTAATGCCGACATGAGACGGTACCCACATAATTTTAATGAAGTCGCGCTATTTGATCAGCACGCTTCTTATACGGTTAACTGATGGAGAGACATATAACGTGTTTTGAATAGCAGAAATTGTAGAAAGACTGTCAGTACAAATTATAAATTTTAACTTAGTCTTAGGCACTTAAGACTGCGAGGGGTTCGGCTGTGAAGTTAGAACAATGTTTATCTAAGTGTCCTAGTTTTACGCTATTACCGTTTTGATTAACGACTGCAATTGTTGTTTTTTTTTGCGCACGTTTTAGAGCCGTCTGTTTATAACAAAAATCAGTTTTGTTTGATAAATTTTTAAAACTTTGTTGTTTGAAAACAGGTGATATAGAATTGTTTGGTAAAGAAACTTAGGATGTTTTAGGATAAGGATGTTTTATCTAAAAACCAAGACGGAACTGGCATTTCTTTTTCTTTCAGTAGTTGAATAGGATAATCAAGTTCATAAAAGAAATTAAAACATTTGAAAATTGTGGACGGAGTATTAAATTCTCTGCTGTTTAATTGCTTTAGATACTTTCACGAACAACCTGTCTTCAATTGTGGGCATGCCGGACTCTGTCAAAATAGCGCTTATTGGGCTTGTTGTAAAGGCGCGAATGCTGCACAGTGCCGCTGGTATGGGGCTGTGATTAACTTAAATGTTGAGGAGGCGCATAATCCATAAATCGGGAGGGCGTAATCAGTTTTGGCAAGGATTATAGAGCGAGTTATGTTTACGATTGTGGACGTATGTTTTTGGAAGTAAGATATTTTATGAAATGTAATCTATGGAGATTTTTTCTTAGTTCAATGCAGGTGATTCACTGGCTTTATAACGATGTTATTGTATTTAGTACAAAGGTGTTTCAATTATGTTTGTTGCATATGTGTAGAGTACCACACTTATCAAAGAAAATTTTAGCTCCTGAGTCAATATCCCTTAAAATGTTTGAAAAAGCTTCTTATACTTTGTTGTTGTCTTTAATTTTAGTGAATATTACTGCATCATCAGCGTAGTTGGAGTGTTCGATTTTATTGTATTTGGAACAAATTCTGCTGAAATGGTTAAAAGCTATAATGAAAAGCACAAGTGACAGTGGGGATCCTTGTGGTATGCAGTTCTTTAAAGTATATATTGCGGATTTGTGGCCGTTTATCCTCACTCTAAATTTTCTATGGCAAAGAAAACATTTCTGTTAATTTTTGTAATATAATATGGACTCCTATCCGGTCAAACGCTTTTTCGAAAGCTGTAGAAAGAATCTTTATGTGGTTTTTGTTGACAACGTTTTTGATATTAAATGTTGGATGTAAAGAACATTTTCGGCACCTTGTTTTCTCATGAATGCTACCTGATTGAGGATAATAAAATTATTCGCCTTCATAAGACACATTTATGTTCGGGAAATGCTTCTTCAGTATTTTACTAATGCAATGCTGAAAAAGTTGTATGATCATTTAGGTGTTGGTATATGTTGCTATTTTCCAAGATTGAGGATAGCCTTTAAAGAAAACGGTATTGTTGTAGACATTTAAGATACGTATTTTCGCAGATGTGGGTAAATTTTTTAACATTCTAATAATAAGTGCTAGTGGAAATTTATTGCACTAAGTGAAACGATTTCAGTGGTAGCGAAAATTTAACGCACTAAACAAAATGATTTTAGTGGTAGTGGACTAGAAATCCATTGGCACTATAGTAGAATGCAAATTCAGTTTCACTGCTTCAGGTCCACTATCGTTTTCATAAAGGGATGAACTCTTATATACTTTCATACATATTAGTTATTAATTATATTTCCTTAATTTGCAGATTCCGCCTGAATAAGAAAATATTTTTGTTGTTGTTTTAATCAAATTTTTTTTAATGTAATAAATTATACAATTCAATCAAAAAAATACATGTGTAACCTTGAACAACTTTTTTTTTCAATTACATAAATTTTTATGAATTAATAACAGCTAGGGTACTCGTAGTATATACATTTCTTTATTTTTGTGTTCAAATACAATTGTTATTGGCTCTTAAAAGTATTAAATTTTCAAAACTGGCATCGGTCAGATTTTTACGGCGTGGACTGTTAATAATGAAAATTTATTTAGAAGGCGTTTGAGACTGCTCTCTGTAATTGCTTCATCAGGTGGAATATAAGTATTTATTATTGAAAATTTCAATCCAATATCTATTTGCACAATTGTACTTGTCGGGGTATTATCAACATGAGGTAATCGGTGGGGATTTGTTTTTCTAATAAGTATAGCTATACCCTGTTTACCCGTGGTGTTTTCAGGTTTGTTATGAAAAAAGCAATGTATTATTTTGAGTAAAGAATGTCGTTTTTTTTGTTTTTGGGGGATATGTGTTTCTTGTAATAAAATAATGTCGGGATTATTGTCCCTTTATATAAAATGTAGTTCGTGGCAATTATTTATGAGGCCATTAATGTTCCACTGTAAGATTCGTGACAGTTAATGCAGAGTGTACGTGTACACTCGACTGGAGAGTGGGCAGGTAGTTATTGCAAAACGGGTTGTTTTTACACCATTTTTTGGTATGTCCCAGTAGTTGACAGTTTTTTCAACGCATAGGGTTGGGGAAATATTGTCTTACTTTATCTTTATGGCACGATATATCCAATTTGTCAGGAATTGAGTACTTGTCAAACGTTAGGAGAATAACTCCGCATGCGGAGAAATTACCATCAGAGTTTGTATTTGTAAACTTCGATGACTCCTTCTGATTTAAGTTCACTTACAATTTCGGCTTCATGTATATTGTTTAAATATGGAGTGTATACGACCCCTTTCGAGCTGTTCCAATTTGAGCGGTATTCACATTTTATGTTACATATTTCTGGTTTTTTGTTGATATTAATTTCTCTGTGTTTGTTTTGCTGCCTATGAGAAGGAGTAAATTTCCGTCTCTTAATTAAGTTATGCGGAACAAATAAGTTTTAATGATCGGTTAACGGCGAAGCACGAGTATTCTTGTAGTTTCTTTTTACTGAAAGTTTCGGAAATTACTATGTATTTCGGATCAGGTTTTTGAATGATTAGCAATTCTGGAAATGAATCTATAATCTTTTTTATTTTTCCATGAACGTTTTTTACGTATACGCAGTTATTTTTATTTTTCCAAGTAAGTTTTTTTCGTACATGGATTTATTTTAATTTTTCCATGTACTTTTTTCCGTACACGTACTGAAAATAGAGTACACATACACAAACAATAGCTACGGTCGTACATTCACGCACGTGTACGCAAATAAATATTTTAAATTTAGAAACACACATAATTGTTATGGAAAAATATATGGGTTGGTTTTAGTTGTGTGTTTTCAGTTTACGTACGAGAATTTTGTACAGTGAGTGTACTTTTCTGAACTCTGCCAATTTGGTGTAAAAGTGTGTTTGTTGAAAATTCTTTGTAAATAGTTATTAGTTACATGTTTCCATGCCTGATATAATTTTTAACCGGCTTCAAAAAAAAAGAAGGAGGTTGAGGAGGTACTACCTCCGTAATTCAGTCATTTCTTAATTGATTTTTAAAATTTATTTTTTATTTACAGATTTGTCCCGTTTTAAAAATCTCATAATTTTAAAAATAAGGGGTGTTTCCACACAACATACGTGTTTTTTACGTGTATTATGGACCACAAAAGGCGCTACTTTAAAATTTAATAACACAAATATAAATCTAAAAATTAAAGTGTGTCCACATAAGTGACATAAATTGACATACATGCGCCTCTCTTTTGAACCATTATAGGCAATCGCTTCAAAATTAGACAGTATGTAGGTAACCACTATGATCGTTATAATAACAAGTATAAATATTCGAAATTGTAAATTAGAGGACTCCTCAATAGTTCATTTAATTTGATGTATATGGTCATACTTTTGAGCAGTTGTAGACAAGCAATTGAAATTTACAAAGAACCCGTATTGCTTAGCCCGCTATAACAACCCGGATAAAGTTTAGATTTGGAAATCAAAGGGTGTCCGTATAGTTGATGTAATTTGATGTATGTGTTCTCGTAAATCGTCATAGACAAATAACTAAAATTTACAAGGAGCCTGTATTGCTACGTCCGCTTAATAACAAGTGTACAATTTGAATTTAGAAATTATAAAGTGTTCACATAATTGATGCTATTTGAACTAAGCGGCCCTATCTCTTAAACCGTTGTATACAAACAATTGAAAATTAGACAGAATGTCCACTATGTTGTCTGATATGTAAACAGCCATAAATATTTAAAATTATAAATTAAAGGGTGTTACAATAATTAATGTAATTTGATGTATATGGCCATACTGTTGAACCGTTGTAGCCTGACGGTTGAAATTGTCAAAGAAACTGTATTTCTTAATTCGATATAACAATATGTATAAAATATGGATTTTTAAATTGCTGAGTGTTCTAATAGTTAATGTAATTTGGTGTATACGGCCAAACTTTTGAACCGTTCTTGATTTATAAGAGAACTATATTGCTAAGTCCGCTATAACAACAAGTATAATAATTGAATATAAAAATTAAACTGTGTTTCCATATGTAATCCAATTTGGCCTACAAAAAGACAATAAATAGTTAATGAATGTTTGCTGTGTTTTTGTATAAAACATTTTTGAGTTGTTATTGTCTTTTTATCTTATTGATTCAATGGAATTCTCATTTAATCAATTTGGCTTTTGATATAAGACTTTCAAGTTTTCTATACAAAATTTGATTAAAATCCACTGATGAGCTTTATGAACAGTAGTGAAATGGCCAAATGGATATATTTTCCCCGTAGTAACACATTTCAATTTTAAGTTTTTAAATAAAAAATATTTCATGAGAATAATATGAAATATTTATATTTATAGGAATCAAGCACGATTAAAGTAAATTAAAATTTGTGTTTTATAAAAACAATTATTTTTGATTAAATTGTAATTAGTAATTAAACGATTTTATTAAAATTTCATTACCATTAGTAAAAACAATTATATTTGAAATAAAACATTACCATTAAATGGTAGGTAAACTTCTTCATTGTCATTATTTCAAACATTACTAATTACATTTCATAGTAATGAAAAATTATTTATCAATATGGCCCGTAATAACCTGTCTATTATAACTTTTAACGTAAGATCTTTAATAGAGACAAGTAGGAGAATTGAGTTAAATAAATTGCTGTTAAATAATGGAGTAGATGTGGCCTTTATTCAGGAGACTAGAGTTTCTTCGGAGGATGTACTCCAACTATTTAATTATAACTGTATTCAAGACGGCTCTGTTCTAGGCACAGCCATTTTTATTAGGAAAAATATAGATTTTTGTGTTGTAAATATGCCTGATTTAAAATTTTTAGGTTGCTTTGTAGAATTGAGATTGATATCTTCTGGTCAACCCAGACGAATTCTATTAGGTAGTGTGTATATTCCTTGTAATTTTTCCACTGATGATATTATTTTTGGCCTAAACAGAATTAAGAGTTTTTCTTCCCCATATGACGGTGTAATTATAGGTGGTGACCTCAACGCCAGAAACAGTGTGTGGGGTGATAGTATGGTTAATTTAAATGGGAAAAATCTTTTGGATTGGCTTGGAGATGCTGGTTCTCAGTTTAAAAGAGTCTGTGACTTAAATCCTTCGTATCCAAATGGGTCTTCTTTCCTAGATCACTACCTGATAAGTTCAGATATTTTGGACTTTAACGTCCCTAATTTTTCTATTACTTCTCTTTCTACCTTTTCTGATCACTATCCCCTTTTTTTGCGAATCACTTTACCTAGTTTCAATCTACTTTTTCTTCCCCCTCGCTGTTATATATCGTATGAGAAAACTAATTGGAAAAATTTTAGAAGAGATCTTGATATTGAGTTGGATACATTTCCCATCCCAGCAAATACAAACATAGAAAACGTTGAGATAGATTCTTTTATCGAACATTTAACTGTTAGTGTTAATGCTAGCATTGGTAATCATAGTGAACTTATAGAACTGGGTAATAGAAAGTTTTATGTCTCTGATGAGATTAAGAAACTTTTCAAAATTAAAAATTCTTGGCAGAGAAAGTTGAAAAAAATTTATCATAGGAATTTTAATCGACGTAACCCAGAATATTTATTTCTCTCGGCGCAATTGAATTTACTTAAGATAATAATAAAGGAAAAAGTGGAAATTAGTCAGGTGAGTTCTTTCAGAGATAAATTGAAAGGTATTAAACCTGGACCTAACGCTTACAGGCAGATAAGTAGCGTAATTGGCAATAAGAGAAGGGTAAATTTTCCCAAACTTATTGTAGATGACATTGTATATGTGAATGACTCGGACAAAGTAGAACATTTTAGTAACCACTTTTCGCGAATTTATGCAAATGCGCCAATAATTTTGCAAGAGCCAAACATTATATCTCAGGTAGACTCTTACCTTGCGCATGTACCGGCGAGTTTGTATAGTTTTACCGAAAATTTTAAGTCTCTGAATAATCCTGACGTTACACATTTTACTAATCTTTCGGAATTAAACTCGTTAATTAAATCTTTAAACGCAAAGAAATCCGCGGGCGTAGACAAAATATCTAATTTTCATTTAAAAAAGCTTTCTGTGGCTGCGCTGGAATATTTGACTATAATATTCAATAACTGTATAAATAATGGTTATTTCCCGAACTGCTGGAAGATTGCGAAGATTTATCCACTTCAGAAAAAGCCGCACATCTTTGAGGTAAACAATTCGAGGCCCATATCTATGTTATCGAATTTAGGAAAGTTATTCGAAAGGGTATTGAGCTGTAAGATGGATATGGATGTAGGCTTTGATTACATTCCCCGAAATCAATTTGGATTTAAAAGAGGTCACTCTTCTTTGCATGCCTTACTTAAATTTCATGATGATGTAATTCAGAACTTGAGGTCCCAACGTTGTACTGTGGCAGTTTCATTGGACATAGAGAAGGCTTTTGATTATCCACACCAATATGGAATTTTACTTAAACTTATTCGGATTGGGTTTGACCCCTTCATAGTTAGATTGCTTAGGAGTTTTTTTCAAGATAGGTTTTTTTTTGTGAAAATTAATCAAGTAATTTCGCAGCATAAACCGGTATTAAGTGGGGTGCCTCAAGGCTCTATTTTAGGCCCTTTGCTATACAGTATTTTAGTTTATGATTTTCCTCATTATTTGGCTGACTCTAAAAGCATTCTTTATGCTGATGACTCTCTGATATATGTTCATGACAGTTCTCCAAATTCTGCTCTGGAACGAGTTTCAGCACACCTTGGTTTTATTAATGAATTCTATAAAGGTTGGGGGATAAAAATTAACCCCAGTAAATCTGAGGCTATTTGTTTGAGGAATCCATCAGGAAAGTGTCCGTATTATGTTGTTCCGCAAAGTAAATTGTTAAAATTGACTTTAGATGGCATTGAGATTCCCTTTAGGGATGAAATTAAGTATCTAGGTGTTACTTTTAGTAAGCTTTTAAAATTTAATAAACATGCGCGAATGGCAAAAACGAAGGCACAGAAAATTAAAAATATGTTCACGAAACTGTTGACTAACAATCACCTAAGTCGGGAGTCAAAGCTTTTGATATACAAGGTAAGCATAAGGCCTGTACTGCTATATGGATTCTCGGTTTGGTTTACCATTTCTCCTACGGTAGCTAAGGAACTTGAGATTGTTGAACGTGGTGTTCTTAGATTATGTATTAATCGTAATTTTCAGTCATTTAATAAAAGATTTTCTAATAAATTCATTTATGAGGAGTCCAATGTCACTCCCTTATGCTTTTATGCCCTGAATCTGTTGCAAACATTTTCTCAGAAACTTCAACATTATTACAATTCTCTAGTTTCTGATATTTTCGATCGGGAAATTTGTTTAAGCTGGTCAGATTGTTTATATTTATCACCAATTGGAGTCCTTAATGAGGATATTAATATGTCGAATCTTCCACTCTTACCTGAATTTTATAGACAGAGCAACCATGTTTGCCAACGTGGTTAGCTGTGAATTTGGTTTAAAACTGTCTTGTTCTTGAGCATTTTAAATTCACTCCTTGTAAATATTGTTTTTTTTTAGTAATAAGTAGTTTAAGATTACATGTGATAAGTTGTTGAAAGAGCTTTAGTTATGCCTGTGAACCTGACCATGCATAATTGTTGACTCTTTCAATCTCATATCTTTAGCTTTTGTTTTCTTTCTCGTTTTCCGTATTGTTGTTTCTGTTAAAATTAACGTTGTTATTATAGTAATTATTTTTTGTTTGTTTTTTAACTTTCCTGTTAATGTAGTGCCGGGAGCAAGCACATTTTTCGTCTTTATCTTGTCAGCATTGAATATCCAATTTATCTCTTATAGCACGTCGCGGTTACTTTTTTACATGATTAGAATCATACACATAGTTCTAAGTTTTTAATTCTAACCTATAAAATTTTATAAGACCAGTTTGTAACCTTAATTTTCAAGTCTCAATAAAATTAACTTAAACTTAACTTATTTGTCATTCAAGTTGAAAAAATATTTTAAATTTAACAAAAAAATAATTTAAATTAAAAAACAAGTTTATATAATAAATATACCTCAAGTTTGAAAAAAAAATAATTTTCTTGAAACAAAACGTTTCTTAGGAAAAAAATAAATAAGAAACGTTTTTGCTCATTGTATTTCTATTAAAAATTTTATATTTTTTTAAATCTTTCAAGTGATAACAAGGTATTTATTTATAATCAAAAACTATCTTGACCCCTTCAAAGTAATCCCCCTCACTAATGCCAGCGTTTTGCTAATTCTCAAACCCTTCTGAAACGCGCTTCTCTTTTAACTCCTCAATCGTAGCAAAATGCTTTCCTTTCATCGGTGTCTTCAGGTTTGGGAAAAGGAAAATGTCAGTGGGGCCAAGTCTGGTGAATACGGTGGTTGAGGCATGATAATGGTTTTGTTTTTAATCAAAAACTTACGAACAAGAATCGACCTGTGTTTCTGGCGAATTGCTTCGCGAAAATGGCGCATGATTTCAACGTAGTTTTCCTTATTGACCGTACGACCTTGTGGCAAGAATTCATGTAGAAAGCAGTGAGCAAAAAATTCACATTTGACCGAACTTGACGTGTCATCATTGACATCTTCTCCTCCTTCCTTAAACCGGTTATACCGCAATTGCCACAGTCAACATTTTAAATGTCCTTGCGCATTTAATTTCTTTTTTTAGACAAAACTTAATAAAGTTACAGTTTGACCCTCAATAATCAATATCGGTGATTTAAATAATTAATAGGGAAAATAGCACGAAAAAAAGATTTTTTGAAAATCAATTAATATAATTAAAAAAAACCCGTTGTTTAATATAATTTAATACTTTGATTCATTTTTTCGAATAGTAAAAAAATCGAAGAACATACTAAAACCCGACTAATCTTTTTATCTGTCAAAAACAAACTGATAATCCAAAATGGCTTATATTGCCAACATATGTATATAACAAACATGTGTACCAACATAAGAGAAAAAAAAAATGCAAAAATCGAACACACGTAACTCACGAACTTTAAACAAAAATAAGGGTTATTTTTTTATCAGATCGCGTATGTTGCTCTGTTTAGGAATCCATTGAAAAACTATAATAATTAATAAAAAACAAATAACATTTGAAAAACATTTTTTGGCATTTTTCAAACTAAAATTTTAAATCTATATCATCAACAATTGCAGAGTAGCATTAGCAGTGCCTGCAACCCAAGTATCGGTGGCAAAACGTTTTTGTGCTTTTCCTATTATTATGACAAGAAACGCTGAAATTTAAGCGCAGAAAAATCAGACAACTTATTGCTGTTAAAACTTGATACAAGACTAATTGATAAATTGACTATTTATTTGCTAATATCATTTATTTGTTGTCACTTTAACCAAAAAAAAAAAATCTTTTTAAAAACTTCAATATTAAAAAAAAAAAATAAATAAATTACATAAAAACGTTTTTTTTTATATTATTTTTTTATGTATTTCAAACAAATTTTTTGTTTTGATTTTATACTTAGTAAAAAAAAAGTTTTTTTTTGTACCCACTTGTTTTTTTATTGTTTTGAAGCACTTAAAATTTTTGGTTTTCCGTTTTTAATTTCCGATGCCTGGTTAAAAATTAACAAAAAAGTCCTAATAATAAATTTTCATATTAACAAACAAAATAAATAAATAACAAATGCTATTTAATAAAAAAAAATGTTTAAATCACATTTTAATTCAAATTATCATCCTCGTCAGCCGTAAGTATACAAGTGCAAATTTAGTTTAGCGGAACAAAACCGCTTTAAAAAGTATGACTTCTAGACTTGTTACTTGTACAATTTACTTTAGCCACCTTTCAGGCAGTTAATCTGTTTTAGTTTTTTGACTGGATGACTGCGGACGCGCAAATATTTTTCTATCATTAAGGGCTGTTAGTTAAAGGCAGGTTTTTGTTGGACTCTGCATTAAAAATGTAATGCTTTTTATCGGGCAGACAAATTCATTCCCTTTAAGTTGTAATAATGACCCTAAAAAATATATATTATTTCTGTTATGCCCCATTCAATACGTTTAGTTCAAAAGCCCTCCAGTATTTCTTCAAATTTAGTTTTTTCACGAATCCATTTATTTCACCTTAATTCAGTTTTAGTTCAATCAATTTACCACAATATTATTAAATAATAGGGAACACATTTTTAAAACCTTTTTAAAAGAACTTTTTCAGTATTTACCGTTTTGTTTTTGTGAGTTTAAATTAAGAACCATTAACTGGAATAAATAACCAATTTCTTTTACCTTTTTTTCCACCATAAGTATTCAACATTTCAAATATGACTTTTTCTTTAAAAAAATAAAACCACCAAATTGTTTTAATAATAATTTGTAATTTTTAACATTTGTTTTTTCTATTTACTGTTTTTCTTTATTTATTTAATTTTATCTGCTTGCAAAACTAAATAGTAGAGATTTCGTTTTTTCAGTTTTTCTATATTTTTTTTTTAATAAAATTATCTTTTTTTTTTAGCAATTTTGTTGTTGTTAATGTTCATATCAAGGCAGATTTATTTTACTAGGTAGTGTCGTCCGGCCAGCTGGTTTGTAGTTGGAAATGTCAAAAGTTTTTGTATTTTCCTTTGTTTGTTTACGAATTTCAAAAAACACTAACAACAAGCGTTTGCGAGACAAAGCAAGCATGTGTATGGAGAGCAATTATCTTTTATTTCTCTTTGTGTTTTTGACGTTTCCAACGCACAAAACAACAATAAAAAGGTATGTTGTTTTTGTAAATGTTGTATTTGTTGTATTACCGATACTACCTAGTAAAATAAATCTGCCTTGGTTCATATATTAAAAATGTAATTTATGCGTTTTATTGTGTATTTTTTTTTTCAATATTGTATTTAATGTATGAAAGTGTAGGTGAGTGTATTTTATTTTAATTTTATTTTTTTATTACACCTTCGGTCCTTACACTTATTTTTTATGACATGCAGCAGTACAGACTGGGGTGTATTGTACTTCCAATTAATACAGGCTGACCAAGGAAATATTTTTGTGTTTCAAATTAATTTTTTTTTTTTCGTCTTGTATTCATTTTTCAGACTTTGATCTCACCAATAAATGCATACAAAAACTAAATATAAACTAATATAATTTGTAACATATTTAAACTTTTTAAAATTTTCGGGGTGAAAGATTTCCTGGTATGGGGACGGAAGGTCAATAAGTATATTTCTATAATGTATAATTTTTTTTGCATTTTTTTCGAAAATAATCCTTAGATTCGATATTTATTACTTAAAATAAATGGTGTGTTATTCAAGCCTGAAAATGCAGTAAATGTGCATTTCATTTTGTCTATTGTTAATCGCTATTCCTGATTATGCTATCCAGGAGACTGCGAAAAATAGAAAACAATACTGAAAGCTTGAATAAAATTTCATTTGTATTTTTTAATTTGTTGTGTGTATGGTTTCATTCGTTTGTTTTTTTTTTCTTCTTTTTTTCTTTAATTAATTTTTCTTATTATTTACAAAATTAAGATCAATACGAAGGCAAAAAATGTCTGATGGGTGTATGACTACAAAATTTTGAAATTTTGAGATGAAATTCTTCATTAAAATAAAACTAAAATATTAAAACGATATTTTATAAATTGTTTAAAAAAACGTGTGAAAAGTATTTTTGCTGTTTAAATTATTAACAATATTTTTAAAAGTTCAACTCTACAAAACAATAAATGGAGAAATTAATTACTAAAAGGAAGCATCAATATACATACATACATATATGAAAATTTGAATTAAAAGAAAATAATATTTTTTCTATTAGAATTAATTAACAACAAAACGTTTAGGGGATGACACTTATACTCTTTGTTTCCATTTACTTAAAATCAACTAGTTTTGAGAAAAACACTTCAAAGTGTTTTCATTGAACTGAATGAAGTGTTTTGTAAATTCGAATTTGTGACATAACACTAAATTTTTTTTTTGCGTAAAAGAAAAAAAACTAATTTATTTTGTCTTGAACAATTTTAAAGTAATTGTCACTTTTTCGATAATAACATCCAATATGAATAGATAGAACGGAGTTGAACTTGAATATCCTAGACACAACACAGTGTTGCAAAGGCAAAATTAGGTTGAAAAAAATACATTTTCGACATGATTTAAAATAAATCAAGTGATTTAAGTGGTTTTGGTAGCATGAAAAATGTATGGAAAATCAAAAAGCAAAGCACTTGATTTGAGCAAATCAAGTGTTTTAACCAAATTAAATCAATGGAAACGCACTATTATACTCATTGTTTCCACATAAAAAAATGACAGGAAATTCCTCTAAAGGCAGTAAATTCTACATATGGCCTTCCTGTTCGCTCAAATAACCATTGCAAAATACGGTTCCCACACTGTTCAATAAGCCACAAAAGGGCACACTTTTATTAAAACATCTGTCTTGGACTGAAACTAAAGTAATAAATCTTATGTTTAGTATTATAGTAGATCTTGGGCAAAATGAACATTGGTTCAAACTATATATGTATATCTCTAATGAGAGGGTAATTTTTCAAAAAGTTTAACTCCACCAAAGTTGGTAGAAAGTTATTTTAAATTTATTATTTATTATCTTGAAAAATATTTCCTTAAAGTTCAACTGCAGAAAGTTACATCAGTTCGCTTCAGTATTTTTTGCGGTTTAAAGCCGACTTCCTGGTTTCAAACGATTGAGATTTACAAAAACCTATTTTGACATTTCAAATTGTAATTGCTAATTTGAAGAACATGGTCGAATATCTTCCAAAACGGTTGGCTTTTAATATATTTGTCCAAACATGTGTGCACATTAACATCACATCTTTTTGAAGTTCAAACTCACGTTTATAATGTTTTATTAACTGACTGCAGTTGTGGAAACAACATTAAAGAAATAGACCAATTAAACACTGACCAAGATTAGTAAATAAGAAGAAAAGACTTTGTCTTTACTATATCTCAAAAAAAAAAAAAAAAAAATACGGATAGAGAAATTTTAAACTGACTTAAAATATGTTGGATGAGGTTTAAAAAGAATAAACCTTAAAAATGCTGCATTCAAAACAAGTTTTATTTAGAGAAAAGGTAAAACCGATAAACCTTAACAAAATGAATATGTTAAAACTTAATTGAGCACAAAAAGAAAGAAATATAACGATATGATAAGTTTATTACCTTAAATATCGCCTATTCGCCAAAAATACTTTAAAATGCTAATGTTTAAGAAACCTTTTTTTAAGTATGCCATTTCGTGTGTAAATTTCTACAATATCCATTTCCGACCCCATTAAATATATATATTCTGATTTCTTATGCATAGCGAAGCAGACTGAGCGATGTTCGTCTGTCAATCGATCAGATATAGCGTCGAAAGAGGTACTATTGGAAATCAGCATTATCGGTCTATCTTCTTCGAGGCAGCAAGCAAAACTCCACACCTACCTCTAATTTTTTCATGTCATTTGAAACAATAAAATAACTCCAATCAAAAAAATAAGTATATGGGGCGATAGAGAATTAAAAAAAATACCAAGTGAAAAAATTTGCGCTCACTCATTTTTTCCAAGTTACGAAATTTTCAAATGTCATATTAACGCTTTTGATGAGATCTTTAAGGCAATACTAAACTTATTAGAAATGCTTAACACATTAAGAGCCGATGGAATGTAAAATAGTATATATGCGGCACTATTTTTTTATTTAATTGTCTGTCACCCCAATATTTGCTTTTTGCTTTTTTACATAGATGGTGAAGGGTATATGAGATTCCAATAGCACCTCTTTCGACACTATATCTTATCGATTGACATATTTTTTTGTGAAACTTTACCTCGGCACGGACGGACATCATTCAATCGACTTCGCTATACATAAGAAGTCAGAATATATATACTTTATGGGATCGGTAATGGATATTGTTGAAATTGAAAACGGAATGACAAAGTCCACGTTTACACTATGCAATTTTTTATGCAACTTTTTTTAATTCTCTTTTAAGTTGCAGCAATATTTACTATTTTAAACAAAGCATAAAAAACATAACCATCCTCTCAAAACTGGAGCTATGCTTTATTGCTTACCCCTCTTGCTTCAGCATTAAACAAATTTGTTGTGCGAGTTTCATGAAAAATTGCATAGTGTAAATGTCGTATAACTTAGATGTACCCTTTTTCCACTTTTTCTAGTGAAGGGTATAAAAAGGAGTGCGTTATAGAAATATAAAAAATGCGAATAAAATTTATCTAATTATCGCATTTTGAGATGTTCTTCTAATCAAAGATTTTTTATATTTAAGGTTTGTGTTTTTATATTCTAGACATGCTTTTTATTTTTAGATTCCGTAAACAAAGTATAAAAACGTAATGCTATTAATTTCGTTACAATATCTGTCTGTCTGTTTTACATCTCTGAAACCATGATAGGTAGACCTTTAAAGTTTTCACGAAAGGTATGTATATTACTAACGGTAAATACTTACTATTAAAGGGCGTACTGAAAGTGATGTGATGATAGAGATAAAAATATTTTTATTTTGGAATTGCGATAGGTAGACTCTATAAAAATAAGTGTAAACATTAACTTTAAATATAAAAGAGTACAAAAATGAGTATGAATTTAAATAAACAATTTCCCAATAGTAAGGTTATTTTCGCATATTCTGGCCACAGGCTGATACTATAAATTTAGTGAGAGTATGTATTGCAAGTTCGCTATAGAAGCAAGTATAAAAAATATGTCCTAAAAGTTACGTTATTTTGACAGGACTGTCATAATTTTGAAAAACAAAAATTACAGGATGGCCCATACGTGGTATAGCGGGTTTATTTTAACGTAATAAAGAGAATAAAAGATTTTCCTCTTAATTATTTCAATAACTTCGACATCAAACACTAGTTTCTCTTTTAGAACTTTATAAAATTGTAGTTGTTTATTTAAGTAGCATTCCAGTTGTGCTGTCTGACGACTTTTTTTATGGCAAAACCGCTTCGCTTAATTTACAATTAAAAAAAAATTGATTTAAGTACAATAAAAAAATGTAATTAAAAGGAATAAATGCGACTATATTCTAAAAAAAATGCCTAATGGTAACTGACGAAAAGGCACAAAAACCAATAAAGTTATTAAAAGCTTTTCTTAATCAATCAGCCCAATCATGAACATTCTCACGAAAACAAATTTTCTACAGCTATAAATTCCGTAATTTGAAGAGAGTTATTTTGTTTATTTGCATATAATTTTTCTTTTATAATTCATAATACCTACTTTTTTCCCCGATTTTTTCACTTTCTGCAGTCAATCAATAGGGGAAAAAATTTATAATGGGAGAAGAAGGAAAAAAGTGAAAAAACTCGCACGGAATTTTTGTTTATAATTGGGCTTAATAAGTTAAATTTTAAATAAAAGTTGAAAAAATAATCATGTAAGTATTTAAATGTGTCATTTCGTACATCTTTAAAGCATTTTTAAATTTATTCACTTCTGAAGGGGTAAGTAACCATCGAAGTGCAGGTCACTAGAACCCAATATTTTTTAAATCAACAATTTTTTTCTGCACCCGTTGTTATGTTATCATATTTAGTACGTAAAAAAGGTTTTTCGGTTTAATTAAACCATATGGAATCTATTCAAACTAAAACCATACCGATTGAAATGGTAACTACGAAATCACATCAGTTCCTAACGGCGTTGGTATGATCTGAATAATAATAGTGTTGTCTTGTAATATTAATTAGAAAGAAAAACTTATTTTATAACGCGGTTTATTCGGTATTTCACTCTTGCAGAAAGTTTAAAAAAATTACAAACCCTTTTTTAACCGACTTCAAAAAAAGAAGGAGGTTATACAATTCGGCTGAATGTTGCTTTTTTTATATTTGTGCCTCCAGAACTCAGTCATTTCTGATCCGATTTTGAAAATTTTTGGTAATATGATAGATTATGCTTACAGATTGGTCCCGTTTTAAAAACAGTACATAATCTTAAAAATTAAAGGGTGTCCCCATACAACATACATATTTTTTACGTGTATTATGAACTGTAAAGGGCGATTCTGTAAAATGTAAAATGACTGCGTATTACTATGGCTCCCAAAAACAAAAAATTATACAAAAATAAATCTAAAAATTAAAGGGTGACCCCATAATTGATGTAAATTTACTTATATGGACCTATCTTTTGAACCTTTATAGACAAACGCTTGCAAATTGAACAGAATGTCGATTGCTATGGCCGCTATAGTAACAAGTATTAATATTACAGATTATAAATTAAAGGGTGCGCCAATAGTTCATTAAATTTGATGTATATGGCCATACTTTTGAACAGTTGTAGACAGACGCTTGAAATTTACAACGAACCTGTATTGAGGTCCGCTATACGACAAGTACAAAATTTGGATTTGGAAGTTAAAGGGTCTTCCAATAGTTAATGTAATTTTGTGTATGTAACCAAACTTTTAAACCTTTATAGACAGAATGCTGAAAGGGACCTGTATTGCTATATCAACGAGTTTATAATTTAAATTAAGAAATTAAAGGGTGTCCCATAATTGATGAAGATTTACTTATTTGAGCCTATCTTTTGAACCGTTATAGCCAAACGCTTGTTAATTGGACAGAATGTCAATTGCTATGGCCTTTATAGTAACAAGTATTAATATTAAGAATTATAAATTAAAGGGTGCGCCAATAGTTCATTTAGTTTGATGAATATTGCCATATTTTTTAACAGTTATAGACAGACGCTTGGAATATACAACGAACCTGTATTGGTAAGTCCACTATAACAACAAGTATAAAATATGGATTTGGTAATGAAAGGGTGTTCCAATAGATGATGTAATTTTAAGTGTGTGGCCGTACTTTTGAACCGTCATAGACAGATCGCTGAAACTTAAAAGGGACTTGTAAGAGTTTATAATTTGAATTTAGAAGTTAAAAGGTGTCCCATAATTATTGTAGATTTACTTATATAGGCCTATCTTTTGAAGTGTTATAGACAAACGCTTGTAAATTTGACGCAATGTCGATTGCTATGGCCGTAATAGTAAAATTATAAATTAAAGGGTGCATCAATAGTTCGTTTAATTTGGTATATGGCAGTACTTTTAAACAGTTGTAGACAGACGATTGAAATTTACAAAGAACCTGTGTTACTAAATCCCCTATAACAACAAGTATAAAATTTGGATTTGGAAATAAACGGGTGTGCCAACAGTTGATATATGGTGTATGTGGCCAGACTTTTGAACCGTTATAGACAGACAGCTGAAATTTACAAAGGACATGTTTTGCTAAGTCCGCTATAACAAGACTTTTATAATTTGAATTTAGAAATTAAAGGGTGTTCCCAAAATTAATGTAATTTGTTCGATATGGCCGTATTTTTTGAACCGTTGTATACAAACATCTTAATTTTAGACAAAATGTCCACTACATTATTTGGTATAATAAGAAGTATAAAAATGTTATATTATAAATTAAATAGTTGATATAATCTGATGTATATGGGCAAACTGTTGAACTGTCACAGACAGTTGGTTGAAATTTACACAGAACCTGATTGTTACTACAACAGCAAGTATATAATTTGAATTTGGAAATTAAAGGGTGACCCTATAGTTGCTGTAATTTGATGTATATTGCCAAACTATTGAATAGTTGAAAAAGTATAAAGTTTGGAGATATAAGTGTGTCCCAATAGTTAATGTAACCTAATTTCTGTTGCCATACACTCGAGCTCTTATAGGCAGACAGATAAAATCTGTTTTGAAGTCGGTTTTTTTCGCAAGAATTATTTTATTAATTATGCGCTTGTTCTGTTAAAAGGAAAAAAGTTTCTTTGTTTCATTTA
This sequence comes from Gymnosoma rotundatum, assembly GCA_916610165.2. Taxonomy (NCBI): domain Eukaryota; kingdom Metazoa; phylum Arthropoda; class Insecta; order Diptera; family Tachinidae; genus Gymnosoma; species Gymnosoma rotundatum. The sequence goes on from OU744336.1 coordinate 83,779,194, forward strand.
AAAAACGCTGAGTGAAGTGAAAAAAGTCAATTAAATATTATTTACAAGAAATGCGTACGATAAAACATTAAATGATAAATTACATAAAAGACAAAACATAAATAAGTAGTGTTGCTGTTCTGACAATTTCAATAAGCAAAATAAGAGTTCTGAAAATCACATTTGCGAAAAGATTAACTTAGAAATGAGGGAATTAAATTCATTTCGTTGTTATTTTTAATTTTAACCAGAGCTTACATATGATTTTTAAATAATTTCAATTAATGAAATATATTTAAAAAACTATTGTCGTTTTATTCGTTTTCTTTTTGTTGTTGTTCTTAATCTATTTGCTTTTTTCGAATACGCATGATCCAATGAGCGTCGGAAAAGGTGTCGGGTTAAATCAAAGGTAGGGTAGTTCATATAAAATGTATGTACTGTTTTTGTATTCCATGCGAGCACTTCGCTTAGAAAATTTATATAAAAAACAATAGTTTTATTAAAAAATTTCAGGACGAAAATAGTACATTTCCACCTTTTTACTTGACTATAGAATAATTTCAGTAGAAGTTAAATTTTTTCCGAGTATTTAATTTTTAAATGATTTGTTTTTTAAGTCAATTTTAAAATAAAAACTAATATTCCTTGGCTCTTAATAGATCTGTTTCTTTACTTTTTGGGTAAAGTTCGTGAAAATGAGAGCAAGCATTTTTTTCTCTCCTAAAAAAACAAAATTATATAAAAGTACGGGAACACAAAATCCAAATTTTAAACACAAAATAAAAACTTAAAGAATTTTGACTATTTTAATAAGAAAAATTAATTTCAGTAAATCAAAAAGGTGGAAATAATAATTTATTTTGTATTCAGTTTGTGTTTTAAGGCTGTTGCACAAGTTAAAATAACTTGCACGAACAAAAAGAATTTTATCCTCTCAAAACCGCTCTCATTTTGAAGTAAGAAAACAACTTTCGTGTGAATTGGGATCCCTCGGGATCTCAAAGTGGAGTAAAGAAACAGACCTAATATAATGTTAAATTTGGCTTTGCATCAAATAAATTACTTTACATAAGTAAATACTTCAGTAGCTAATTGTTAAATGCTTCAATTGCCAAATCGAGTAGCTTTATTAAAAATTAGTTCAAAATGATTGGACATTTTTTTAACAAATAATTTACATGAACAATATTGTAACTTTAAAGTTTTAATATCTTTTCTCAGAGCATTTTACTTTAAACAAATTCATTTAATATTTAACACATGTCGCACTTGATCAACAAAAGGCTATTAAATAAAAATTTTTTAAATTTCACTTGTTGCCAGAACTGACAACATCAGTATCTATCTACTGTAAAATTTCAGAGCAGTCCTATGACTCTTTCATCCCTAAACCAACATTTGATACCATTTTCGCGGTCACTTTCTTCATATCAATAAAAAGGTATTATTTTGAGTTAACACAAAAGTTAAAATAGAAATGCATCGTATATTTTCCATATAAAGATATTATTTTGAGTTGAGCCTTTTTTCAAAATAATAATCAAATTGTTTTACATAAATTTAATTTTATTTTGAGTTGATACTTTTTTGCTGATAAAGTTTGTTTCATGTATGATCGCCAAATTTAAAAAAAAAATAGATTTTTTTGCAATACTTGCACAGATTTCAAGGAAAAACAATATAAACATATTCACCCCTATCGTAATTAAAAAGTAAAATATTAGTTCACGTAAAATTTTCATTCCACCCGAAATGATAATTGGAATCATGAATTTCACGTGAACAATTTTTTTCACAACCTGAATATTGCAATTGCAAAAATGAAAAAAAAGTTGTTTACGGGGTATAAAATGAAAATTTAAAGTAAAAATGTTAAGTGGAAAATTTTGGACTAACCCTTAGATTCGGCGTTAGGGACCTCTCAAGCTTGTATGTATATGATATAAACCGAGGCAATTAAGCTAATACCTTGCATCCTGTTAGGAAGAATTTTACTTTGATATTTATTTACCAATTTTACCCTACAATTACTTTTTATCAACCTAAAACTTCTTATTAAATAAAAAATACTTAATTAATTTTCAAAAAATGTTTTTTTCTTGCTATTTTCCCTATTAAATAATAAAAAATAAATAAACAAAAAAATTCCCGTTGTTTAATATAATAAAAAATACTTATTTATGTATGAATACCACTATAAAAATCAAAGTGAACAAAACACTGAAAATATTATAATGAATAAGGTGAATTTGGTTTTCAGTGAAATGTGGAAAATAATTCGCGAAAGGGGTAATTTTCTAATGGAATTTTCAAATTCTCTTAATATGTAACCACAAACAGTTTTTCACCTCTACTGAAAATTATAAATTTTTGAGTTGAAGTGATCAAGTGCGGTCGGTGTCCCTTGTTTACACTCACAACTAAAAACGAAATAGTGGTATAAGTCGATTTGGCGATTTTAAGCATTCAGTTGATATTAAATAATATAAAATAAGTTGAGCTTTAAATTTGTTTTAATTATGTCTGTATTTATTTTCTGTTTTAAATTATTAGCTTTATTCTAAATTTTTAATTTCAATTGATTTTATGCTTTAAAAAAATTTTCAAAGTCCACTGCTTTGAAAATATTTTTAAATAATATTACTTTTATTTATTTTTTTATTTTTATTTAACGCAAGGCAAATAATAAAGATGCTTTATCAAAGTGACAAAATTATAAGGTATTTAATAATAAATCAATGTTTAAATTGAACTTCATAATTATGATTTTTTTTCGAAGTTGTTGTTTATCTGTGTAATAGATTAATTTTAATGAATAAATTTATTTTCCTTCTCATTCGTTTTAAAAAATAATAGTCATCAATTGTTAACAATTACAAGTGTAATACAAACTTACAAAAATAATTACGGAAATCAAAAATAAAAATAAATTTTATGTTTAGAATTTTTAAGATTTGTCTGTTTATTATTTTTTTTATTCGTTTTCATTTTTATTATTTGTTTTTTCTTTTTTGTATTTTTGTTTTTTTGAAAAAATGGAAAGAACGGGGAAATAAAGCGGCTTAAGGGGAAGTTTATCTTTTGTTTAATATTTGCATTTTTCTCTTGTTTTTATTTTAATTTAGTATATTTACTCATATTATTTTCATTACATTACAAAAATAGCGCTTAACTAAAAATAAAACGCTTGATTACTTAAATTTTAAATTTCCTTTTAAGTTTTTATAAAATAAGATATTTCCTATGTATATAAAAGAACAACAAAAAATCAAAGAGTACTTGTTAAAAAAACATTTTTACGTTTTGACACTATGGCATATGGTTGATATTTTTATAGTTAAAGAGAAATTAAAAGAAGAAAATTAGAAAACAATAAGGAAAGCTTTAAAGTAAATAACATTTAAAGATACATTAAGAAAAATATTAATTTAAGGAAATAACAAGTTTTAGATTAACTGTAAATTTTAATTAAACAAATAATAAACTGATGGGAAAATATTTTGGACTAGTCCAGTAACTAGAAATGAACCATTTTAAAAACCCTGAAGGCAAACAAAATGTCCTTAGCTTTTTTTTTATTTCAAAAATGTTTTGTTGCAAAAAACAAAAGTTACTGTAAAGGCTTTTTCCTTATTTTCTAATTTTTATTTTGAAATATTATAAATTTAGCTATTAGTTACTTAAAGTATTGTTTTTAGACCCATTCGAAAAGTTGTTTGATGAGAATCCTTGCATTAATCGTTTTAAAATTAAAAGCTTGCGAAGTAAGAATGTGCGGTTGGATTAAAAAAAAAAGAAACTTAAAACTTTTAAGAGATAATAGTTTGATGCAAGAGAAAAATAAGTGATACTTGTTTTTGTTGTTGATTTTTTTGTTAAATGTTTTTTTATTTCTTTGAGAAATCTAAAGTTGAAAGGCTTTGTTCTCCATTTTGTTTAAAGGTTTGTTTGTTTCGTTTGTTTTTGTTTAGAGGAAAGTTATGGTGTTTATAGAGTACATAATAACAATATTAAAAAAGAATATGAATGTAGGCTAGAATTTATCCTGAAATATGAACAAATTATTGGTGGCTGCAACAGCTATTATATTCTCTTGCGGATGCCAGGCGGTATGTAATATTTTCTTATTGAAATCTAAACAATCAACACTAATTTCATCCTTTTTTCGTTTGCCACCAGTGCAAACTTTTCGTGGTTTTAGCACCGTTTTCGGTTTAATAATGTCTCTGGAGGCCTCTAAGGTGACATCTTTTTTTGTATTACGATCAAATACACGGAAAAAGTTATTATAACTGCCGGTCATTATTGAGGTATCTTTGCCATTCCAACAACATTCGAATTTATCGAATATACAATCATTCTCATAGAGAGAACACAATTTAGCCCTGAGATATTCGTGGACCTGGAAACAGAAAAAGAGAAATATTTTGCTGTTAAATAAATTTAAAAAATCATATAAATTGTACACTAGTTTACGGTAATTTTTATTAATGACCGAACAAAAAAGACATTCAAAGAAGTAGCTAATTTTTTTTTATAATTTCTTAAAATAAATGCAAGCAAATTGTTAAAACTTTTTATTGGGTTAGTTAATACATCTTATTTAGTTTTAAACCCAGTTTTCAATAACAGAACTTTGATGAATTTTGGTTAGTTTTTCATGAATTCAAAAATTTTAACTTAACTAGAATAAGCGAATTTATTCAAAATGCATTATAGAAAATAAGTGCAAGAGAAGCAATGAAAATACCCATAATTTTTCATTTTCTTTCGTTTTTTTTTTGCTGCCTGAATTTAAAGGTCAAAACAAATATTTCATTATTGTCATATAATGCGAAGAACTGCTTAATTCTAAGTTAGATGCTTAAAGCTTAAGTGTAATGAAATTAACGGCTAAAACTCATCGAATATATTCAAATACTTTTAGTTCGCCAGAAATCGAATCACAGAAAAGAAAGCCAGTTCTTTTCATTAGACTACACCATTTTTCATTTAAATTGAGAAAATTACAAATCAAATTTAGAAAATTCTAAACTAATATGAGAAATTCAATTTAAAATTGAGAAATTCCAAATGATAATGCGAACTTCTATTTGAAATAAAAAAAAAATCCAAATGAAACTGAGAATTTTAATTTAAAATTTCAAATCAAATTTAGAAATTTTTAAATGAAGATGAGAAATTCAATTTGAAATTGAGGAAATTCCAGATGAAAGTGCGAATTTATATTTAAAACAAAGAAAATACCAAATGGAAATGAGAATATCAATTTAAAATTGAGAAAATTCCAAACGAAATTGGAAATTTCAATTTCAAATTGAGAAAATTCCAAATGAAATTGGAAATTTTTCATTTTAAATTGAGAAAATGTGGTTTTTTAGAAAATTTAAAAAAAAATTAAAAAAATATTTTCTGAAAACAAATACAATACTTTTGATTAAATAATAACATACATTGCGCTGATAGCGCAAATAAATGTGTCAAAAGGCTTTTTGATAGGTGGGAAGTGTTAGGAAATGAATTATTAGAACGCTCCCTGCCAGTCATCTGAAACCTATTTTGGAAACCTATTTTTGATTGAGGAAATCAACCTTATCAATATGAAAATTTATTATTCGGAATCATTAAAAATTTAATTTACTTTATTCGTGCTTGATTCCTTTAAATATAAATATTTCATGATATTCTCATGAAATATTTATTATTTTCAACTAAACTAAAAATGAAATGTATTACTGCGGGGAAAGCATATCCATATGGCCATTTCGCTACTGCTCAAATAGCTCATCAGTGGATTTTACCCAAATTTTGTATAGAAAAACAGAAAGTCTTGTATCAAAAGCCAAATTGATTAAATGAGAACTCCATTGAATCAAAAAGACAGAAGACATTAACAACTCAAAAACGTTCTATACAAAAACACAGCAAACATTTAGTAACTATTTTTATTTTTTCTTTCATTTTTTCAATCTTTTAAAAACATGTATAACTACTGGTGATTGGAATGGAGCTATACAACATACTACAATGTTTTACCAATCTGATCTAGATTTGTAAGATATGTCTGTTAGATTTTTGTTTTAATTTTTTTGAAACTTATTTTTAATTAAGCTTAGGGTCCTTATAGTTTTTATTAATATTTTATTTCAATATTTCGGTACTTTCTGCGTACCTTCTTCAGGAAACAAAATTAATATTGATATTGAATCAAAAAAAAAAAAACAAAATTAATTAACAATTGAAAAAAATTTTTTGTCATAATGAAATTAAAAAACAATGTTTCAAAAAATTTTCAAAAAACAAAAATATAAAAAAGCGTTTTGTGTTACATACATTTATTAAGAACAAATCATTTATGTTATTTTGTGAATTAAGTGTCTGTATATATGAGCGACATTATCTGTATCTGCTTTAAAATTAATTCTTTTAGTCAATGGAGTATTTACAATATGTAACATTTCCAAAATATACCGTCTCTTATAATTTTTTTCAATACTAAGAACTGAAGCATTTTCAAAGTTAGGATAGTGACCTAAGTCAAAACAATGATTGGATAATGCTGTTTTTTGTGAATTAACATATCTTAAGTCCGACTTATGTCCAGCAATTCTAGTCTTAAGTTTATTTTTTGTTGTACCAATATATACCTTATTGCAAATCTCCTGATCACTACCTTTACAAGGTATTTCATAGACTACATTAGAAATGTCAAATTTATTAATTCTATCTTTAGTCTTACTAAATAATCTATTCAGTGTATTATTTGTTTTATAAGCCATGTTATATTTTTCCTTATTGAAGATTTTTGAATTCTTTAAACGTTCTGAAAAACCTTGTACATAAGTTAAAGACTTATAAATCTTTGGTTCCAATGTGCTTATCTTATTTGTATTTCTTTTATGTCCGTATTGTCTAATAAATTTATAAATAAGTCTTTTTGGAAAGCTATTATCCGCTAGTATATTTTTAATCTTTTCTTTATTCTTTTTATGAAATTCTTCATCACTTATAGTTAAAACTCTTTCAATTAAATTTTTAGCTGTATTAATTATTATACCTTTGTTGTGCTTTGAAAAATAGTTAATAATTCTTCCTGATGCTGTCGGTTTTTGATACCAATCCATGAATATACTATTACCTCGTCGAATCAATAAAGTATCTAAGTAAGGAAGTTTGGAATCGCATTCCTTCTTTATTGTAAACTTAATATTAACATCAAAAGAATTGAAAATCTTTAACATATCATCAATTGCACTATCAGAAATAATGCAAAATAAATCATCATCATACTTAGTAATAATTTTTGGTTTTATAATTAGTTTTTCTAAGCAAAAGTCCAATAATTTCTCCATAACAATGTCTGCAACAATTGGAGATGCCGGAGATCCCATCGGAAGACCCTGTTTCTGAACATATATTTTTTTATCATACTGAAAATATCTATTATCCTCTATGCAAAATTGAAGAATACGTAAAAATAAATCCTTATCAATTTTAGTGTGTGGTCTAATTATATCCCACTTTTCTTTTATTGTATCAATAGCTAAATCTACTGGTATACTAGGAAATAGAGATATCACTTCTAAAGAAACTAATTTTTCATTATTTTCTACTTTAAGTTTTTTTATCTTATTCTTAAAATCTAAAGAATTCTTTACGTTATATTTTGAAAACTCAGTGATTTTCTTCAAAATATCTGTCACATATTTGCATAGTTCATAAGAAGGCGAATTTACAAAAGAACAAATAGGTCTTAAAGGATATTCAGGTTTATGAATTTTTGGAAGTCCATATAACCTAGGAGCAGTAGCAATGTTGGTCTTTAGTTTCTTCTTGTCAAAAATAGTTATAATTTTTCGTTTAAAAAGTTCATCTACCAAATCATTGTTAATTTTCTGCAATTTGCTAGTCGGATCCTTATTTACTAATTGATATTTAGAAATATCTCCTAAAATATTATTAATTCGAATGTTATATTCATGTTTCATTAAAACTACTGTTGTATTACCCTTGTCCGCTTTTACAATAAGCAAATTTCTATTCTTTTTTAAAAAACTCTCTGTTTTTCTTACTTTATCTAAAATAAACCTATCTCTATTGGTCAATTTAATTTTTTTTTTTTTTTTTTTGTTTTTTAATTTCATTATGACAAAAAAATTTTTTCAATTGTTAATTAATTTTGTTTTTTTTTTTTTTTTATTCAATATCAATATTAATTTTGTTTCCTGAAGAAGGTACGCAGAAAGTACCGAAATATTGAAATAAAATATTAATAAAAAATATAAGGACCCTAAGCTTAACCCATTAGTGCATAAGATCCCTTTTAAGGGACGCTCTTATTTTTACAGTTTCCAGCGAAACGAGAAATTTAAAATTTAACTTTTATTTAGAATCTCATTCTCATAAGTGTCTCCGTCATAACAACAAGCGTTATTTTTCAAACAAATTCTACTGAGTGCGTAATATTGTGCAAAAAATGTATAACGGAAATAATAAAATTCGCAGCACACGTGGAGGGTATGTAATAATGAAAAAAATTTAGCAATTAATTGTTATATTCATATTTTTTTAATGTGTGCTTATTAAAATGTGATTAAGTAATTGATCTGCTCAATTTAAAAAAAAGTGTGTTTAAAAATATTAGTAATTGTCGTTGTTTGTTCATGTCCTTTTTAAGGGACATTATGCTCTGTGGTAATTTTTATGGTTATTATTAAACAGACTTACAGTTGCTGAAATATTGGAACAGTTGTAAGAATTATATGACAATATTCAAAATATTAATATATTTGCAATACCTCCTTTGGATGGAAATGATACAGACCACGATTCGGATGCGAGTGATGATGAACATGAAGGAAATTTAAATAACCTGGGTCCGAAATTGCTAAATGCAGAGTGCGAAGTACAAAGTATTGATAGTGAGGATGATTGGAGAGAAGGTGATGAGGAGCCACTTGCAAAATATAAAAAGCTGCAAACAGGATCAAAAATCCATTGGAACAAAGCAAATCCAACATATGAAATTGAAACCGACTGCGAAATTATATCTCCTAGCATCGAAGCTAAAACGGCTAAAACTCCAACTGACTTTTTTCAACTATTTTTTTCTGAGAATTTACTAAACCATTGCATTGAACAAACCAATTTATATGCGCTACAGAAAAATATAGACCTAAAGGTGACATTGGAGGAAATAAAAGTTTTTATTGCAGGACTTTTGATGTCAGGATATGCAAAGTATCCAAACAAACGTCTATACTGGTCTGAAAAAAGGAATGGGTGGAGTTGACAAAATGGACCAGTTAATTGCTGTTTATCGATCGCGAATAAGACAACGTAAGTGATGGTGGCCAATTTTTGTATATCTGTTGGATGCTTCGATTGTAAATGGTTGGCTACTTATGAAAAAGCTGCATCCAAATACTCCCGATTGTTCAAATTTGTTACAATTTCGTCGATATATAGCTACTTACTATCTAGAAACGTACGGTGTGCCCTCTGCAAGAGGCTCCAGATCATCAATTTCTAATAATGACATACGGTATGACGGTAGAAATCACATAATAGACTATTCTACAACTGATAAGAGATGTGCAAGCTGCGGTAAGAAGTCTAATTTTATATGCAGCAAATGTAACAAGGGCCTTCACCCAAAAGAATGTTTTAAAAAATTTCACACAGAAAGTGATTACACTGCATAATGTCCCTTATAAGGGACGGCTTCTAAAATCTTAAATAAATATTTTTTTTTAAATAAATCTTATGAAAATTATTTTAATGGTAGTTTTAATTATATCAATAAAAAGAAATTTGTTTAAAAGCTCCTGGGGAACTTCATGCACTAATGGGTTAATTAAATAGAAAATAGTTTATTAAAAAAAAAGGGTCAAATAATCATTATTAAACTAATTAAGAATATGAGCACAAGAAAGATGAATTTTCAAACTTATCAAGATCTTCAAGATAAACATAATTTTCAAACTAATCAAGATTTTCGAAGAATAAGAAATTTTCAAAATTATCAAGATTATCAAGATAGACGATTTTATCAAATAAATCAAGATTCGTATGGTTTTTTCAAAATTAATTTTTTAAAAAACAACAATATAACTAGAAGACTAGTCAACAGATTTAATGCGGTGAAGAACAAAATTATAAAAATAAGGTCAACAATAACTTGCCTGATCAGATGCAGAAATTCTGGAATCATTCCAAGATTCATTGTCAATTCTACAAAAGTCAACAATATACACTTAATAACTATATGAGTGATCTACATTACAAAATTTTAAAGTTATCAATCAAGAATAACCACAAGTTATTGGAGCATTTTCAAAGTGAGTTAGCATTTATAAAAAGAAATTTAAATAGATATCTTACAGAAAGGGATATGATATCTTTTCTTAATTTTGAAGATATTAAAGCAGTTTCCTTTGAAAAGAAAGTTAAAAACATACATATTAGAAAATTTGATTGTCTCCGCGATTTGCAAGAAAAGAAGTTAGGTATTAAATTTAATGAAAACTGGTTTGTTAATAAAACTAATTTAGATATTCCATTAGAAGTACAATCTGTTCTAGCGTTAGGTAATAAGCATGCACTTCCCACTGCAAAAAATGAGTTACCTATTGTAAATATGATAACTGAAGGAGAAGATTTTATACAAACTTTAGAAAGTAAAGAGGAACAGGAAGTAGCAAGAACTAGGTTGTCACTAATTATTGACAATCATTATAATAAAATGAAATTGACCAATAGAGATAGGTTTATTTTAGATAAAGTAAGAAAAACAGAGAGTTTTTTAAAAAAGAATAGAAATTTGCTTATTGTAAAAGCGGACAAGGGTAATACAACAGTAGTTTTAATGAAACATGAATATAACATTCGAATTAATAATATTTTAGGAGATATTTCTAAATATCAATTAGTAAATAAGGATCCGACTAGCAAATTGCAGAAAATTAACAATGATTTGGTAGATGAACTTTTTAAACGAAAAATTATAACTATTTTTGACAAGAAGAAACTAAAGACCAACATTGCTACTGCTCCTAGGTTATATGGACTTCCAAAAATTCATAAACCTGAATATCCTTTAAGACCTATTTGTTCTTTTGTAAATTCGCCTTCTTATGAACTATGCAAATATGTGACAGATATTTTGAAGAAAATCACTGAGTTTTCAAAATATAACGTAAAGAATTCTTTAGATTTTAAGAATAAGATAAAAAAACTTAAAGTAGAAAATAATGAAAAATTAGTTTCTTTAGAAGTGATATCTCTATTTCCTAGTATACCAGTAGATTTAGCTATTGATACAATAAAAGAAAAGTGGGATATAATTAGACCACACACTAAAATTGATAAGGATTTATTTTTACGTATTCTTCAATTTTGCATAGAGGATAATAGATATTTTCAGTATGATAAAAAAATATATGTTCAGAAACAGGGTCTTCCGATGGGATCTCCGGCATCTCCAATTGTTGCAGACATTGTTATGGAGAAATTATTGGACTTTTGCTTAGAAAAACTAATTATAAAACCAAAAATTATTACTAAGTATGATGATGATTTATTTTGCATTATTTCTGATAGTGCAATTGATGATATGTTAAAGATTTTCAATTCTTTTGATGTTAATATTAAGTTTACAATAAAGAAGGAATGCGATTCCAAACTTCCTTACTTAGATACTTTATTGATTCGACGAGGTAATAGTATATTCATGGATTGGTATCAAAAACCGACAGCATCAGGAAGAATTATTAACTATTTTTCAAAGCACAACAAAGGTATAATAATTAATACAGCTAAAAATTTAATTGAAAGAGTTTTAACTATAAGTGATGAAGAATTTCATAAAAAGAATAAAGAAAAGATTAAAAATATACTAGCGGATAATAGCTTTCCAAAAAGACTTATTTATAAATTTATTAGACAATACGGACATAAAAGAAATACAAATAAGATAAGCACATTGGAACCAAAGATTTATAAGTCTTTAACTTATGTACAAGGCTTTTCAGAACGTTTAAAGAATTCAAAAATCTTCAATAAGGAAAAATATAACATGGCTTATAAAACAAATAATACACTGAATAGATTATTTAGTAAGACTAAAGATAGAATTAATAAATTTGACATTTCTAATGTAGTCTATGAAATACCTTGTAAAGGTAGTGATCAGGAGATTTGCAATAAGGTATATATTGGTACAACAAAAAATAAACTTAAGACTAGAATTGCTGGACATAAGTCGGACTTAAGATATGTTAATTCACAAAAAACAGCATTATCCAATCATTGTTTTGACTTAGGTCACTATCCTAACTTTGAAAATGCTTCAGTTCTTAGTATTGAAAAAAATTATAAGAGACGGTATATTTTGGAAATGTTACATATTGTAAATACTCCATTGACTAAAAGAATTAATTTTAAAGCAGATACAGATAATGTCGCTCATATATACAGACACTTAATTCACAAAATAACATAAATGATTTGTTCTTAATAAATGTATGTAACACAAAACACTTTTTTATATTTTTGTTTTTTGAAAATTTTTTGAAACATTGTTTTTTAATTTCATTATGACAAAAAATTTTTTTCAATTGTTAATTAATTTTGTTTTTTTTTTTTTTTTTTGATTCAATATCAATATTAATTTTGTTTCCTGAAGAAGGTACGCAGAAAGTACCGAAATATTGAAATAAAATATTAATCAAAAATATAAGGACCCTAAGCTTAATTAAATAGAAAATAGTTTATTAAAAAAAGGGTCAAATAATCATTATTAAACTATTTTTATTAATGTTAATTTGGTAAACACAATATTAAACAATATTAAACAATTGAGAAACTATTAATAAATAAACTACTCTGTATTCTGAACTATCCGATTCAGAAAAAAGGAGAACTCTCCAACAAAAACACAGATTCGTGAATGTATAAAATGAAAGCCTTTAAGGTGAATAAACTGTTTTACGAATTTCATAGAGGTTTTTAAGCGTTCGATAAGGCATTGCATTAAAATATAACTGACACAAAAGTGACATAAAGCTATATCGATCCAATGAATGCCGGAGCTCGTCAAGGTACCCAGATACTGCACCCACAGGTAAAAAAAACATTTCTTTACATCTGACATGCCAACCAGTATTTCTGTCCCCAAATCGACAGCTGACAACACAGATTTTTCTTCTACTCACAAAGGCCCTCCAGAAGCATTCCGATATATGCAATAAAAACTTATTTATAAAAGTGATTGAAAAACAGAGAATAAAGGTGCAAAAATATCAAGTTAGCAAAGACTACGAACTTTATATTATAATGCGATTCTTTAGTTCTGTTTCAAATTTAAATAATGGGATTTATTGTTTTGTTGGTCGAAATCTTGACTCTTAATGATTGCAGTAACTATGATTTAAAATTTTTTTGTATAAGAATCAAAAGTAGTTTTTCTTTTGGGAAAAACATATTTTATATTGGCACTTACCGGATAGGTTTCAATGGGCTTGGTTTCCATATGCAAATCCCATACTTTAATACTTAAATAATCTCTGGAGATCATATAGCGACCTGAATTGCTTAATTTCACATCACTAATCGAACTTATGATCTCACTAAAGAAACTACGATTTGTTGGATTTTCAGGCTCTTCGAATTGTTTACTATGCCGATCGCACAGAGCCGACGAACGCATATCACACAAACGTATTGTGCCCTTTGAACTTGAGTACACGAAGACATTGCACTCGGTTGGATGGAATTCAGCAGCTGTTATCACTTCGGTTAATTCTTCCATATTGGTCGGCTTAATGTCAACAATATTGAAACTTTGATCGGTAACTTCCAAATGCCACAGATTGATTCGTAAATCATCTGCAGATAGATAAGTCTCTTGATCTGAATTAACACTAATCGAGTTGATGTGATAGGTGTGGGCATTGGCGAAAATGCGTCTGGGTGATGCTTCAACCATAAGAGGGATTTGTTTAACAGAAGGAACTCTTAAGGCGGTTACATTTTGTGGATCCCTTGTTAGGCCATTCTCCTCTTTAGTATTGTAGCCTTCAAAGGATTTGTCGCGCTCGCTGACTTTCCACAATTTAACCGTTTTATCATTAGTCGAGAGCAGGAAGTGTGCAGGATTTTTTCTTCTTAACCATCGAATTTTATTAATTTTCTCCTCAATCTCCAACGATTTGAGATAATCGAATTCGGGTTCATGCGATTGGAATGTCGAATAGACATTGTATTCACCACGTCTTGGACTTGCCGTTTTCGATGCAGGATCGCGCTATGGTGGTTTTTAAACAGATTTTGTTAAAATATTTTTAAAAATAGAATACTATATCGATTTACCTGAAAAATAACGACACGTCCACCTTTATCACCAGTTGCCAGCAACTCGCCATCGTGATTGAATTCAACGCAGGATATAATATCTGCATCGGTAACATCATCATCTAAGGCTCCTTTGATTTGTGAGAAGCACCAACTAGCTTCTCCATTACCTTAAAAGCAAAAAATAATTCAAACTATTTAAAAATAAGAATTATTATATGGGAGAACATTAGTTTGAGTACAGTATTTAAACATTTAATAAATAATACTTAGAATATGTCCTACAACACTTTTCTTCTTCGAATACAAGGAGTAAGAAAAAGTTTATATTTTAGTGTTTTGTGAAAGGTCTTTTTAATCTTTATTGGATTTTTCTAACGAAATTAAAAATTAAGTAATTAAAAAATGATTACAAAAATTTATATACGCATTTATTTGCAATGATTCTTTTCTATTTTTTAAATTTATTTTCTTTTCCGTCTATACATTTCCAACACATTAGGCTTGAACCTTCTTTTACACACACTTGACAGATCAGGACAAATCACTCCCAAATTTTTTTAATGGAATCTGAAAAAGTATACAACTTTTTTAAGCCCGATAGAATTTTAAATCGGAAAAATAACACAAAAATTATGAATTATAATCGAAATTTGAATATTATTTCGGACATATGGATGTCCAATTTTGGACCGACCCCTGTTTTGTGCATTGTTGCCCCCATGTCACGAATTACACGAACAATGTTGGTCTCCAAGGCGTCATTAGTTGCTTGTTTATCAGTATCAATAAGTGACGTTATGTGACCTCAAAATATCAAATCGCACGACCTTAGAGGTAAAATGGTTATTGTATTTTTCCAATCGTACGGCAGGTAGCGCCATTCATTTAAAACAAATCTCGCCCGGGTCAAAATACTCAATGTTTTCAAACAAAAGATCATTTATTTCGGTGCGATAACATTTTTCATCGTCCTTAACGCGCGGTGTCTGTGGGGTCTGGTGTGGGTTGGTATCATTTGATTATTAACAAAGCCGTTAAGCCGAAAATGAGCCAGCTCTCTGACAACAATTCTTGCACCAAACAGATCTTATGTGGTTGTAGGCCCAGATCTTTGTGAAGAATTCCACATTTTGGATTAATGGATAAAGCACCGATTCCTGTTACCAATGGGGAATCAATAAATCTAGATCATCGCAATTTGTATTTGTATAAAACTCTGAATTCATTTTTAATGGCCAATTATGTATCAACAAAGAAATTCTTCTGTATCGCAACGTTAACCAGTTAAGCGTGGAATTTAGTTTTAAAAAACCTCCACCGTGTGCGGAATTAAAATCAGGCCATGACGTGTATACACGTCGAACGCAGAGGAAAATGATCCTATTATAACTTTTATGAAAAACGAGGAAGAACTTTATTTTTATTTAATAAAAACTCAACAATTTATTTCTGAAAAGGTTAATGCTTTTATAAACTTAAAGATTATCAAAAAATAATGAGATACACAAACAAGAAAAATACATGAAGAAAGAAAATAACATTAAAAATTTCAATTGAGTTCGGTGTGATATATCTCGAAGCACGGTACCACACAAAGTGGAATTCGCAGGTCTTACACCAGTATCTTGACTCCTTACGGATTTCATTTTTCGAACAGACAGTACATCTTCGGAGATGATTTGCTTTTAATGAAGTAGCCGGTATAAAACTGGGAAAATGTTTTCCGATAAGCCGTGTAGTGTAGTGAATGTACTAACTATTTATCATCCCACCACCCCCTCTGTATAAAATACTCAGCAGTTCTATTGGTAATATAAAGGAAACATTCCATCAAATAATATTCTTATTGGATTTCATTAAAATTTAGAGATTGTATAGTCGATGGTAATTTTTTATTTCTCACGACGTGTATACACATCGAACGCACCGTAATAAAGATTTGGTTCGACGTGTATACACGTCAAACATACTTAACTGGTTAAATCTTTTAAGCAGGTACTATTTCAGTTTTACAATCCTGTTAATTCTCTGTTGTTAATAAGTGTTCCTTTAGGGCCACTCGCCTCGCGCTTTAGTTTTATAAGTTATTCATTGTTTAATTTCTACTATATCCATTTCCGACCCAATAAATATATATATTCGGACTTCTTATGCATAGCTAAGTCGATTAAGCGATGTCCGTCTGTCCGTTCGTGTTAGTGTTGAAATCAAGTTTTACAAAAAAAAAATAAATATATCAATCGATCAGATATAGTGTCGAGGAGGTGCTATTAGAATTCAGCATGATCGACCATGCCCTTCGAGGCAGCGGGCAAAACACCACGCCTACCTCTAATTTTTCATGCCATTTGGAACAATAAAGCAACTCCAATCAAAAAATAAATACATTGGGTGATAGAAAAAAAATAAATCTTGTGAAAAAGTTGGCGCTCGCCCATATTTTCCGAGTTACGGGGCTTTGATCATTTGGGGTATCATTTTAAAGCTTTTGAAGAGATCTTTAAGGAAATAATAAAATTTTTAAAAAATCTTAACCCATTAAGAGCCAATGAAAAATTATATACAGTTAATCAATAAAGTATAGGCACACCATTATTTTCAAGAGTAATTCCTCAATAATTTTGAATCTGCTTAACTTGATAAAATAATAATGGTGCCGTTTTAAAGATAGATGGTTATTTAACATAAAAAATAAATCATATCTTTTTATTTCTACTATACGACGCTATTAAAAACAAAGGAAGTCTATGTAAAAAAAAAGTTTGAGCCTAAAAGTTAAACTCTTCGGTTTATTCGTGGGTTTTACATGTCTAGTATTTGGTTAAACCTCCGTTTGCTTGGATAATTGCTTCTAATCGTCGACTCGTACTTCTTACTAGGTTAGACGTTGTATTAGAAATAATGCTTCCCACTCTAAGCGAAGTGATGTTTTAAGTGATTCTTTTGATGTAATGTGATGTTTCCGTATCCTTTTTGCCAGTAGGTGCCAAATATGCTCTATAGCATTTTTGTCGGGCGATTGCGGAGAGGTTTTAAACTGTTTGCCGTAGTATATAAGCCAATCCTGAAGAATATTTTGGGCGAATATTTTATTGAAACAAGAATTTCCCATCTAAGCCCAGCGTCTCAGCTTTCTTTTAAAATAATTATTTATTTATTTTATTTTTCCACTTTATCATCTACAAAGACAAGATTTTCCACTCCAGATGCCGCCATGCAACCCTAAACCATAACATTGCGGCCACCGAGCTTCACAGTCTTAACAAGAAGCTCTTTGTTTGCTTTTCGCCAAATTTCTTGTGAAGCATCAGAACTAAAAATGTTAAACTATGATTCATCGTTGCTGCTATCTATGGAAATTTCTGAACGATTGCTCATTTTGGTATTTTCGCCACGAATTAAATACGAAAAAAAAACTTTTTACATTTAAAACTTGCCTGCTGACAACTTAACACTTGCAGAAATATGAAGTGAAATAAACAAGTGTAAAATTACCGTTATACAAGCGATCAAAGTGCATAAATGCTGTGTTTTTTAGTTTTTAAAGAGTTGTATATAAGTTATAATAAAATAAAAATTACTTTTTGTGTTGGGTGATCAATAAACCCATCACTCTTTAAAACGGCATCATTATTATTTTATCAAGTTAAGCAGATTCAAAATAATTGAAAATCATGATGTGTATAAACTTTATTGATTAACTGTATGTAGAACTTAATTTTTTTTATTTTTATTTTTTAATTCTCTGTCACCCCAATATACTTTTTTGATTGAAGCAACTTTACTAAACTAGAATTTCATATATGGTGAAGGGTATATAAGATTCGATATAGGCAAATATAGCACTCTTACTTGTTATATTTCTTAAGATTGTTACAGTGTTGTGTGATAAAAAATCTAAAATACGGACATATTATCAATCTATTTTTTAACAACTTTTATTTTATCAATAAAAGTTTTATTCTATCGATTGTTGAAAATATATCTAGTTGACTAATTTAAAATTTCCTGTTGTTTTTATATTTCAATATGTACAATAAGTTCATCTACCTTTGACATGTATCTGTATTCACAAAATATATACTAAAGAACTACCGTAGATTTATAAAGGATTGTTTTTCTTTTTACTTTTTACTACTAAAAATTATACAACTACTAGAATTGACTGCTGACACACAACACGGTCATTTTATTTTTATTTTATACATACATAATAGTACGGCATTCTAAAAATAGCCTTAAAATAGAAGAAAAAAATATTTCATTATTATTGCAAACCACCCGTAAACAATTACAGATAAATAAATGTACATAACACGTTCATACAATCATTTAATACTTGTTTATTATAAAAAAAAGAACATTATAACATACGTTAGTATACATATGCATATTTGCATAATTAATTATATAATAATATAAGACTCTAAAAGTATAAATTGTTTTTGGAAGAACTTTTAATTAAAAAGTTTTAGCACCAATCTTATTTTCTTTGCATTGCAATATGGAAATAGTATACAATGGGGCAGCAAGAAAGTAGTTTAAAAATGAATGAGCAAAAACACACATCTTTAATGGTAAATATTTTACGACAAAAGTAATATTTTGTATCCAAATTTATTTTATTTATTTGAATGATACCTTGTCTATCCAAGTTGGATAAGATAAAAATTGAAATTCGAATATCTTTCTTTCTATCGATTTCTGCAATTTACCCAACTTTACAAAAAATTCTTACCTTTAAAGAAACAGAAGAACAATTTTACGATTCATTCATTCGCAAATAAGATTTAAATGTTTACATGTTTCTGCGCTTAAGCTTTCTTACTTAAAAGTGTTGCTAAACGTTATTTGAAACACATGATAATTTATGGGCGTTTACATTAAATTGAATAAATTTTAAAAAGCTGCTACGTGATATTAGCATGATTCTGGCAAAAAAAAAACTTTGAAACTCTATATGAAATTTTACAGTAACATCCGTTGGAATATAATAAAAAAAATTGGATTCGCAAAAAAAGTCTGTTTCACGTTAAAGAGAATAAAATGCATTCACCCTTATTCTAGTTGTCGGCGTCGTCACATATCAATGTTAATATGCGTCGACGCATTCGATTTGTTATTCTACTTGTCGTTATTGACACTCATCGATTACTGCTCAAAAATTTTTTGTATTCTATAACAAATGTGACGACGATATTGTATTGATATTGTATTTTAGTCGACGCCTTTTCGCATAACGACATAACATTGAAAATGTAAAGATGTCAAGGTTACAAATGCAAATCTATTTGAAAAGTTGGTGGAAGTATTGCATAAGAATCCATCTCTTGATCTTGGTTTTCGCAGAGGCACTGCTCCATGCAATTAAAAAAAGGGAAGAAATTAGAATAATACTAAATTCTCTTGGTCCGCCTAGAAGATTAGCAGATGGATATCATTTATAAAAAATTTTGTAAAAATTACTTTTAAGGTATGACGAAGTTTAAAATTCAAAGTGTTGGTTGTTAATAAAGTGGAGTGTAAATCCACTGGCAGCGAAATATTTAAACAATTTTCACTCAGTCCGCTGGAAGAAGCTGTGGCAAACCTTCTTAACTTCCAGAACTATTTAAATCCTGAAGGAGCAGTTTAAGGACTTCAAATGGTTGACATGGGAAACGATTCTAATGACATGGAACTTGCTGAAGTCGAATTTGTCTTTAAAGACCCAGTGGAAGTCAGCCAACAGTTAGGGGAAACTCCTTGCACGTCTAATGCTGCTGCTGCCAATGATACCAGTTCTGCTCAGCCTGTTCCGTCGAAACTAGTTAAATAGAAAGCAAACAAAACATGCAATAATTAAACTGATTTACTGCAGAAGCACAAGTTTTTGTTTTTCAAAATTTTGTTTACTTATAGATAACATTTTACCATAAACGTATCAAACACAAATAAAATCTAACAAAAAACTTAGGCATGTGCATTTTCATTTTACAAAAATCGATAAACCGTCGACGTCGCCACATGGATGTTAATAGAATGCACAATTTTTATCGAATTGACGCCGACATTGATACGAAGAGATATTGATACTAAAACAACGACGCCGACAACTAAAATAAGGGTGATTATTACTGGCGATCACTCGTGATTCACTGTAGCTATAAAAGCGGCGCGTATCTCTAGTCTTAAGATATTTTGTATGATAAATACATACATACGTTTTTTATTACCAACGAACCACAAGTAAATGAACTTCAATAGACGAATTTCGAGTTATTTTGATAAAAAGAATATGTTTAGACATGGGTCAAGATTAGGTGTTGTCGGAAGAGTTTTTTTTTTGTTTAACTCATATAAGAAATTTAATTAAAAAAAAAAAAATTAATACGAGGGCTGCTCTATATATTTCTGGCCTAATATTGAAAATGAGAATATTTATATTCAAAAATGGTTTTATTGTTTTTCAAAGTATTCTCCAGCATGATTTATACACTTTTGCATTCGCTCAACCCAGTTGTCGAAGCACTTTTTCCACTCCGATTCAGACACCTCTAAAACATGGTTTTTGAACACTTCAACAGCTTCTTCTGGCTACGAAAATCGTTGACCACGCATTTTTTTCTTGATGTGCGGAAACAAGAAGAAGTCATTAGGTGCCAAGTCAGGGCTGTACGGCGGATGATCCATTAATTCGACGTTTTGGCCGGACAAAAACACTCTGGTTTGAGCCGATGTGTGAGAGCTCGCATTGTCATGGTGAACAATGATTCGTCTTCTCTTGTTGGTTTTTCGAATTTCTCCGATGACTTCAGGCAAACAAATTGTAGTGTACCACTGAGAAGTGACCGTCCTACGTGACCAGTTTTGCCGAAGAAACAGGCGACCATTTGCTTCGAAGTGCTTCTTCCACGAACAACTTTCGTTGGATTTTGCTCGTCTTTGAAGACCCACACGGTCGATTGTTATTTCGTTTCGGGCTCATACGCATAGATCCATGATTCGTCACCTGTGACGATCTTATATACGTCTTTTGAAGCACCGCAATCGTATTTTTGCAACATTTCTTTGCACCAATCGGCACGAGCCTTTTTTGAGCGATTTTCAAATTGTGCGGGATCCAACGAGAACAAAATTTTTTTTTGTCAAGGTGTTCATGCAGTATCGAATGTATGCTGGTGGAAGAAATGTCCAAGGATGTCTCTATCTCTCGGTATGTCGCATGTCGATCTTGCATTATGAGTTCACGCACGGCATCAATGTTCTCTGGCACAACAGCCGTTTTTGGACGACCTTCACGGAATTCGTCTTTGAGCGAGCTTCGGCCACGATTAAATTCATTATACCAATTTTTCACAGTGCTATAGGATGGTGCTTCATCGCTATACAAAGATTTAAGTTCATCAATGCACTCTTGTCGTGATAATCCACGTCGAAAGTTGTGAAAAATGATGGCACGAAAATGTTCACGAGTTAATTCCATTTTTTTTCTATATTAATTTTTTCAAGTCACTGTAAACAACACAAATAATGGTCGTACGTCAAAACGTTTTGAGTACGATTATGCTTAAAAATGACAAACTTTCCAATGGAAATATCAGATTGCACTTGGCAGCACTCAGTGTTGCCAGGCCAGAAATATATATAGCAGCCCTCGTATAGTTAAAAAAAATCCCATTGTTTAAAATTATTTTTTTTTTTAGTTTTTTTTTTCTGAAATAAGAAACTTATGTGCTGTTTCTAAATTACAGGCGATCAACTCGTAAATCTAATATCGTCAAGTAACTGTATATATATAATGAAGTGCCAGAGAATTAAAAGTGAGAGAAAAAAAATTAAGTACCATACATAATTTGACATCAAACTGTCATCGGCTCTTGCAATTTTTCAAAATTTTATTATTTCTTTAAGAACTTTTCAAAAGCTTTTAAATTATACCCATTATGATCTCTTAAAAAATATGGTGCACAATCGTACTTTTCTAAAAGTTTTGAAAAGTTCAGGGAAAATATATGCGAGCGCCAATTTTTATACTTGACGTATTTTTTCTTATTTTTTAATTCTCTATCACCCCATATATTTTTTTTTTCTGTTTTTTTTTTTTTTTTTTAGGAGTTACTTCACTAAACTAGATTTGTTCCAAATGAAATGGAAAAATTAGAGGCAGGAGTAAAGTTTTGCCCGCTGCTTTCAAGGCTACGCTGATTTTCAATAGCAAAATTATTGAAACATGTCTGACTGACTGATTGGCGTAATTAAATTTTTTCTAGCCCATCTAGTGCCTTATCAAAGTTAATTTCAACCCGAACATTGACGGACAGGCGGACATCACACAATCTACTTCGCAATGCATAAGAACTCAGAATATATATACTTTATGTGGTCGGAAATGGATATTGCAGAAATCACACACGGAATGACAAACTTAGATATACCCTTTTTCCACCTGTGGTAAAGAGTATAATAACTAAAAATAACTGAGAGCTTTTTACACAAGTTAAGCAGACGAGTTGATCGCTGGTAATACAGAAACAACACATTAAGTTTTGTAAAACCATTGATTGCAAAAATGACATAATTTATACAAAATTATCCAATTCTCATTAAACTTGGTACGTTTAGTCTTATCAATATTGCTTTTCTGATGAAGTCCATTAATGGATTGACGAACAGACTTTTTTTAAGCACCTTGTCTTGAATTTCTTTACGTTAATTGAAATTGATTTCTTCAAAATCTTACATTTTTTTTACAAAAAACAACATAAAAAACATATTTTTCTATCAAAAATTTATTTTTATCTTTCATTTTACATTAGGGTTGCTATTGCAAATAATGTCTTAACGTATTAGAAAAAAGTAAGAAAAAATAAAAGCGAATTGTTAAAAAATTTATGGAAACAGCGTGCACATGCATACATTATCATCTATCGCTGAAATTTTTAATTTATTTTTACTGTAAAACCTTGTAAATAAACAAAAATTTAGCAAAAATCGTATTTGTATATTTTAAAGTTTGTAGCAAAATTTGTTAAAAATTGCTAAATTATCGGCCCTATTCCCGTTGGCGTTGTTATAGTAGTTTCTATGTCGTTTTTATCAAATATATTAAAACGAAGAAGAGACGTAATAGAAATAAATAAAGTGTGTTAACACTGCAATTTTTACCGTTATTGCTTTTGACATTTTTGTAAGTTTCTTAAAAGGTTGTTATAAGGCGAATTAATTATAAGGTGGTAGCGATAGCGAATTCATTAATTTTCGCCGGTAGTTTAACTGTCAAACTCCATATCTAAAAAATCTGTATATTATTTTTTTTATATGTAGATTGCCATTCAGGATAACGGCCTTAACCTTATAGCTGATTCGCCTTGGGTTGTTATTTAATTCGTAATTTATAACGGAAAATGGCGAGTACAGAATTTTATTTTTCACATTGAAGTAAAGATTATGTGAGAACGGATATCAATTTGCCTCGGAGAATGCTAAGACAGAGCGTTAAAATCTTTGCAATTCCAAAATCAATGTTAGAAACATTTTATTTATAAAATCATTTGTAAAGATATGTATACATCAGTTTTTCAGATTTGTGAATACATTCAGAACATTCAGAACTGCCTTCTAAAATGTTGTGGAATAGATTTTACCTAAAACTGAAATAGAACATGCACAAATCTGTACTAAAACCAACAATAAAACTAGCAACCTTCTTCGTCACGAACTGGAGGTCTTAACGGATTTATGCCCTTCCGGAAACCTTCAGCGTAAGTGGGATTTTTTCCATTTCTATGACTAAAACTTAGAACTGCCTTCATGTGCTCATATTCATTTTGAATAATAATGATGACGACAGAGAATGTTTTATTGTCGTTATCTTCGCTTCAAAATGAAGGATACCGATACATTTACGACTAATGTCGATAACGGCAACGAACATTCCACCTTGTCGAAAAAAAGGGCCGTTTTTGTTATAAATTAGCAAAAGAAAAAAGAAAAAAAAAACAATGGACAAGAGCAATAACACGGATGTATTTATTCTTTTTGGAAGTAAAAAAAAAATACTTTTTACTCTATTCCGAAAGTCGTTGTCAACGTCGTTGTCAAATTTTTGTTACAGTTAAATTTGGTCGACAGACGTCGACTTGACGTTCAGTTGGTATTAATTAGCGCGCATGTGTTGACGCCGACATGTTATCGAAAATTAAAAAAAAATATTATCTCCATACATTTTGATTTAATTTTTTTTATTTTTGTGAAATAAATGTTTACGTATGGATCAAGTGGAAGCAGTGATGAAGAACTTCTAATTCTTTTTTTTTTATTTTTACTTTCTTTAATTCAATTTCAGTTACAAAAAGCTTTTTTTCTCTTTGGTAATGCTTTTAATCAAAAGCTTCGTTTTGCATGGCATTATGCTTGTGAAACAATTCCTCGCGTTTAATTTTCTTCTGTTTTGATTTTCTTCTATTAGAAATGGTTTCCTCTTGTGTTTGAATAAAAGTTGCCGAAGTTATTGGGACGTTTTCCTCATCCTCCAAAATTGTGATGTCCACTTCAGCAACATTTTCCGTTTCGATTTCATCAACAGAAATTATAAATCCTTGTATTTTACATTCCGGACTCAACTGCTTTTCAAACTGCAAAAAACTTGCTGCAGCTTCTTCCGGATGCGATAGCTGTGACTGTTCATTTTTACCACCACCCGTTGCATTTATTTCAGCCTTATTGTGACTGTATTTTTATTGTGTGGCTTTGAGTTTCTTAGAAACCCTTTGCTACACTCGTATTTTTCCGACTTCAGCAACAAGGATCTCGAATTGCTTTACAATTGTAATTTTTTACTTTTTTTTCCAAGGCACTAAAATTTTAGAAAATGTCTTAAGGCTTTTGAAAATTTAAAACAATTTTTGTACACAGTTTTTGCTATTTGGGTACTTAGAGTATTATTTTAAAAATTTCCTTGTGGTTTACATCAGTTAGGTGGCTAATAGTGGTCACTCTAGTATGTTTACTCTAAAAATGGTACTATGTAATGGTTAGACCCTACATTTTTTAAGTCTTACCCATCACTTTCTTATTTTTGCTAGTAAAGCGTTCATTTACTTTTTTTAAATTGATAAAATAATTTTGAAAATTTTTTGTTTGACTCTCTCGTTGCTGGTATTTGCGATTAAAGTTACTGAATGGAGCTTATGTCGCATGAAAAAGCGTAAAACTGTACCCACAATTTTATGCAAGGGTAAGTATGTTCCATTGTGGCCATATGTAGGAACTTTTAACGCCTCATACACAACAAGTTAAATATTTTTTTGACATTTGCTTTCGGAAAGTAATACACCATTAATACATTTCAAATTCAACATATAAAATATTTTCATTTCAGTTCCTTCTGAGAAGAAAATCCCTGTTTTCAAAAAAAAAAAAAAATTGAATTGGCACATATTAAAACATAAAATTATAAAAATACATTTTACATTCATGTATTTTAAATTAAACATACGAATACACTTCGTAATAAATGCCAATACAACAAAAACATAAATACAAAAGCATGACAAAATCCTCCTTTCTTTAATTTCTATCAATAAAGAAGTAATTTTTTCTTGCAATTCACATACAAGTTCTCATCAAAAGTCATATTAAATTCGTCTAAGGATTTTTGTTACTACTTCAAACGAGTAGAACAGCAGAACAACAAAAACCTAAATGGATGCTCTGTGAGAACAATACAAAAATGTATTATTTTTTTTTATTCTTTTTTCTGTAATTCTGTTCCTTTCTCTTGCATTGTTCTCATTAAAACGTGAGCGACTATGACGTTGACATAAACGAAGCGCAATTTTAAATTGTGTTTAGAATTAATGTTTTATTATATGAATTATTCGTAAAAAGATATTTCGAAAATTTATATAAAGTTTCAATAAAAAAAATAAGAATTGACAAATCGTTCCTAATATTATAACCAGAGCGTTAGCTGGAGCCGTCGATATAAATTTCGAAATTGCAAAGAATGCGGCCACAATAGCTGCCCTACGTTAATGTTGTAAATAGTGAAGTAAATTTTTTAGCTCAAGACGATAAATATAAAAACGATCCATAATCCTAACAATGCAGCAATTGTGGTAAAAATCATACTGCCTATAACAAGTAAAAACCTTCGTTTTCAATCTGAATCCTGAAAATGCAATCAATACAATTGTAGAGTACTCGAACATTATTTTAATTTTGCAAGGTTGACTTTAAGGCAACATTATTCTATAATGTAAAGTAGTGCGACTATTACAAACAGGTGTCAGGTGTCAGATTTTGAAGTTTTAAGCAGTTAAAAATTTTTTACGGGCAATTTCGGATTATTCATTCACCTTCTTTCAATCTCAAAACAGGTACCCAAAATGAAGAAATATTTAAGAAATTAACAATTATATTCCTGATATGTGGCTTAACAATTGGCCAATGAATATACATGATTTAATACAATTCAATGACCTGCTTCCTATTACCGTTAACACAACAAACAAATTTAGGGCAAAACACATGATATTTTCAATCGTAACAGGAAGAATATCGAAATACAAAGACAGTATGTATTACTTACTATACAATATTAACATCAAGCAAAGATAATAAAAAGACACCTGAAATTTAAACGGTTTTTATTTCCCTAAGAATTAATTGATTTAAAGCTTTTTTTTAATTTTAAAGCTTAAATAACCAAAATCGTTAATTTACTTATCAATTAGTCTACTTTTTAGAAATTGAAAAATCCTTAAAAGTACGACGAGTATTTTTTGTCCATTTGAGCATTATGCCAAAAAAATGTATGAGTTGTGTTGAGAAAAAAAAAATGCATTTTAGCAGTCAAACCAATGAGGTCACCAGACAGTCATTTAAAAACAAGGGGAAACTTAAAAAGAAAGAAACTTGAGGTCTACTTTCTTCTCTTTTAATTTCTTTTTAAATACTACAATTTCATCATTGAATAGTAAAAACTTTTTTCATGGCATATCTTTCTATGAGAGTAATCTCGATATGAGTTTTTCTGTAAATGTCAGAGATTTTTTACATAATTTTCAACACACATTTGTATGTTTAGATCTTTTTTGTTATCCCTATTACGTCACACTTGATTTTGGTAAACATCACTCCACTTTTGGTAAATAAACTTCAACATCAAAAGAATGTAACTCTCAAAGGTAACATATTATTTTTTTTTGTTCAGTTGACATGATTTGGGTGTTACCCAAGCATATTTTTTTTACAATATTATTGAGTTTTATTTGAATATTTTTTAATAGAAGGAAAAAATTTACACATTCACAATGCATATTTTAAAATTACTTAAATCAATATGTCATAGAAAATCAATAAAATTACAAAGATTAAAGTCAAAATAATACTTGGCCAAATGTGCTTGTTAATTGATCTAAAAGATTTATTATTTTATTGAAGGGATGCTTGTCGTTATAGATTTGCTGTTATCGGTTTTTATTAAACTTTATAGGGATATGAAGGCATAATCAGTACTGGTTGTTTAATAAAGCGATATCAATTCAAACACTTCGTTTCAATACAAGTAAATTGAGCTTGTTTTTTTTTTACTCATTAATGCTTTTGGTAAAAGAATAATAATGAATTAGTGAGTTTAAAATAACAAGGTAGTCTAGGTGCAGGCGATTACTGGTAGCAGTTTAAGATGTACATAAATGAACGTATACACTTACAAACTTAAAGGTTCTAATTTTGAAACTGAATTTTTTTGTGTTTTAATGGAAATCAAGCCACGGTTTTACACAATCAATCTATATTTATTGATTGAATACATTGTACAAAGAATATGAATTAAATAAAATAATCTTAAGATGATGTGTAACCTCCTGTCCAATAAGTAACCATTTGAAGATTAAATATTTTTTCTAAAATCTATTAAGCACATTAAAAGCAAAACAAAAATTTAATACATAAATAATAAAAATATTAAAATATATGTATTATAATACATGTAAATACACACATATCCTACACTCACTTAAATATATAAAATATATTCAATATATATATAATAGAATACCCATGGCATTCGCATTGATTGATTCAATGATTTTCGTGCTTTTGTGATTTTATGCATGTATATGTCGGTACTCATACTGATAGATACGATGACGCTGTTATAAGTCAAGCGGCCCCATATAAACTAGTAAACGTATTATTTTAAAGGTTTTCATAAAATGCATTTAATTGATAAAGAAATACAGACACACACACACACACACACACATCTCATTTTTAATTACGTCATTTTGTTTTGCTATTGACCGTAAAAAACAGCAAAAACGTGCAAACATTGCAAAAAATTTAAAAACAACAGAAAAGAATTGATAACACTGTAGAGTACAATTACACTTAAATAATCGAATGGAACACAAATCCACCCACTATAAGCACACACACAGACACACACATGCAAAATTTGACGGCTAAGATGAAGAAATTAAACCGTAGAAAGATGAAAGTAAAAATATCAATTATCTGCAAATAAAATAAAAATTGTAGATTCTTGAATACACTTCATAAGAAGAGTAACTATCTTCTCATATCCATAATTGTTTTACTACTATTTTCTGAATTCAAAATTATTTAAACTTTTTTGTTTAAGATTTTCATATGGGTGGTTTGTGTGTAAATTGAAAGTGTTTGTCATTTTCTCCTTGACACGGAAATTGTTTTCAATTGTTTTTTTTTCCTTTTTTGTGGAAGTCACAACTAAAATACATATTAATTACAATTTGAAGAAAAATACTGAATACTAAAAATAAAAACACGAATTAAACAAATTGTAAGTAGATTACGTTTGCATTCTAATTAGACAACGAAATAAAACGTTTAAATATTTTTTGTAGTGTAATAAAATTAAATGCGTAAAATGTTGAATGACTGCTGAATATGCAAACCTCTTCTGGATTGCAGATATTTTTTTTTAATATAAATTGAATTAAATATAATTTGAATTGTATTCACTAGCTAAACCACAAACGGGTTGTTACCGAACCCCCAAAACGTTTTCGATCATTAGTGAACAATTAATTAAGTCCTTATGGATTTTAGAAAGGCACTAACTCTATTATATCCAGAGAAACATAGCCAGCATTGAGAAGCAAAGCCTTTCCATTGTGCGGCCGTTTTCCGTTAAAATTCGCATAAAACATTTATTTTAAAGCGCTAAACGAAAATCATCAAATTAAAACAATAACAAGAATATTTTTAAAGTAAACGACCAAAAAATTCACATTAAAAGGTATGATGGCAGCGCAATGTGTCACAAGAGTCGTCAAAAAAGGTTAAAGTCAATGTTATAATTTGAACGTTACTTAGATGATATCTAAAATATCTTCTTAAAATGTCAACAAATTTTAAAGTCATAGTGGTTCAAAGTTAAGATTTGTGTACAGCATACGAAATGAATGGGAAAATCCAAAATTTTATGTCCATTTATAATACTAAGAATATGTGTAAGTATTTCTTTTTTTATTAAATTTTTAACTTCATAACCATAGTTAGTAAAAACTACTAACAATAGTAAAATACTATTAAAAATATACATAATTAAAAATAAACTTGAGATATATGAATTCATGAAATTAGTAATATAATTATTTATAAATTTGTAAGATAATAAAATATAAATGAATGTGAAAAATAATATTTACAAGATATTCAATAAAATAAAAAAGGCCACATATGTACATAGTTTTTCACATGTTCCACTATTTTGAATTTAAATCTAGGCAGTGAATTATTAAATTTTCTGAACTATCTTGGCAAAATAATTTGAAGATTTCGAAGAGAATGAGTAAATTTCGAATTATCTACACCATAGGAAGGATACTCATTTTAAATTGTTTAGTAAAAAAAATATAAGCCTCACACTAATAAAATTTTTAAAATACATGCAAAGAAAATTATGTGTATTGAGATACATGATCCCTAATTTTCAGCCTGAAAATATATTATGTGACACCACCAATAAAGCCGTAGCGATCCATTTTTTAACTGAAATTGGTAGGTAAACATTTAGAGAGTAAAGTCTTTTCAATATGAATGATATACGAGAAGGTAAAAAAGTAATATGAAGAGAAAAGATTAATAAGTTGTAACACAGAAATCATTGAAAGATGCCCAAAGCACAACCTCTTACACCAATGAATTCAGTATCAGAATAACACATAAATTGCACATCACCAGCATATACAAAAGGCTGACAAAAACACCATTAACAATCTTTAAAAGATCATTAATCGCAAAATATCAAATCACAAATAACAGTGGGACAATTACAGATCCTTACGGAACACCACTACTTATACACCGTTTACGGGAAAAAGAGCCGTTGATGATATCTATGATGTAGATAGGAGTTAATCAGACTACATGCCTGATAAGAAAGTGTGGAGTGTACAACTCTATCGAAGGCCTTGGAGAAATCAATTGAAATTAAGACAGCATTTTAACGACAGTTCAAAAGGTGTCTAATAAAATCGCCTTATTAATGAAATCAGTAGAGAAGCAGTACTATAATATTTCCGAAATCGTAATTGAAAAGGATGAATTATTGTTTTTCTATTAAGATACTCAATTAATTGGTTTTTTAAAATTAGCTCTACGACCTTCGAAAGGACCAAAAGCATTGACATTTTCAAATAGGGATCTTCCAATTACACGGAAAAGATGACGTAGTAATGACAGTATTTATAAAATGGAGCAAATGATTGAAGACAATCAAACGGGTAAATTATTTTTAGAAATCTTAGTGATAGATAAAGCATCATGAACAATAGTATTTGAATGTTAAATAAATAAAAAATACAACACCGTTAGAAAAACGATAGAAATGAAGCATTGTCAAGATTTTTCAGCAACCGTGAACTTTCATAGAGAACTTAAAAAAAGTAGAAATAACACTTTTCCTGTTTTTTTTTTTTATTTTGTTGCTACAAGCGTGTATTTTAATATATTTATTCAAGTTCAGCTGCCCGATATTGCCCGAATTATTTTTGTGATTGTTGTTTAGTGTCAACTTCGTTGCAGATTCTATTACTGTGGCTAGAAATAAAGCAAAACACACCCTGCGATGTTAAGCGTCATGTCAAAAATTTTGTAGAAAATCATTTAAAACAAGTATTATTAAAAGAAAATAACAAAAAATATTTTTTTTAAATAAATTTTTATTGTAGAAAAGCAATCATTGAATAATGTTTTGTATTTGAAGTCATTGGAAAAAAACTTCAATTACAATCAAACCAACGGTTTTATAATGGAATATGGACGATTTTAAAGATAGCGTTGGTATACCGCAATTCAATGGTAGCGGTTTCGACATGAGGACGTTAGAAGACTTTTGATGATTACATAACAGCCGATCAAATACACTGCAGCATATTTGAATATGTCGTCTTTTTTTAATTATTTTTTTTCTGTTTTTAGTCCCATAGCTTTCGGTTTTATTTGGCTTATTAAGATAAATTTTTCTGCTCATTTTTATACCGTCTGTCCGTGTTAGTGTTGAAATAAAGTTTGTCGAGGCGTTAGATCAGTTAGAGAAAAATTAAATACGCCAATCGATCAGACAGCGTGTTGAAAAGGTATTGGAAATCAACATGATCGTTCCATGTTCTACGAGGCAGCGGTCAAAGCACCACGCCTACCTACCTATATGGGACTAAAGAGAATTAAAAAATAGGAAAACAACACATCAAGTGAAAAAATTGGCGCTGGCCCTTATTTTCCGAGTTACGGTGCTCTGGAATTTTCAAATTTTTTAAAATATCAATAAGGGTATCATTTGTAAGCTTTTGAGGAGATCCTTAAGGAAATACTAAATATTTTGTTTTTAACTTTGAAAATTTGTTTACAAAACTGAAGTAAATTTTGACGTTTTCGGATCAAAAAACATAAACTGCTGGGCTAAAGTTACACCTGTTATAATTTGGCCAAATTTACTTTGCTTTCATCAATTAAATCTGATGTCTAAATTTTACTGCTCTTTTTAAAATAAATCACAATTTATAACGAACTGAAGCAAGAACTAAATATTTAATATTGGGGTGACAGAGAATTAAAAAATAAAAAAAAAAATTTAGGCGCTTCATACATATAATTTTACATAAAATGACGTTGGCTCTTAATGAGTTAAGCATTTTTAAAAAAAATTTTTAGTATTTTCTTAAAGATCACTTCAAAAGCTTTAAAATGATACCCATATTGATATTTAAAAAAATTGAAAACTTCAGACTCCCGTAACTCGGAAAATATGAGCGAGCGCCAATTTTTACACTTCATGTTTTTTTCTTATTTTCTAATTCTCTATCGCCCCATGTATTTATTTTTTTTATTGGAGTTACTTTATTGTTCTAAAAAAATTTAGAGGTAGGTGTGGTGTTTTATTGTTGCCTCGAAGGACATGAACCGATCATGCTAATTTTCAATAGCACCTCTTTCGGCACTATTACTGATCGATCGACATATTTCTGTTTTATTTTATTTTTTTTTTTTTTTTTTTGTGAAATCAAGTTTGCCTCGGCAAACTAACACAAACAGACAGACGGACATCGCTCAATCGATTTTGCATAAGAAGTCAGAATATATATACTTTATGGGGTCGGAAATGGATATTGTAGAAATTAGACACGGAATGACAAACTAAGATATATCATTTTTCCACTTTTTATGGTGAAGGGTATAAAAATAGATTTTGAAGTTCTTACTTATAAAAATATGTGATTGTAAACATGAAATAAAAACAAAATCGAAATAAATTGCAAAACTAATCTCAAAAAACTTTAAAAATATAATTGTAACAAAAACAAGTTTGTTTAACTTACTAATTATGAAAAAAGTTTTTTTCTTAAATATCTCCTTACGAAAAGTATTTTATATTCAATATATACTAATTATTTTAACTTTTTTGTTTGCTTATCCAACAACCAACAAATGGGGTCTAGCTGCCTTACAAAATAACGAAAATACAGAAAATCTGTCTGTTTTAGCTTGCAGTAGAAATACTATTTACAAAAGTATGTGAAGGTTACATTAGGTTAAGTTAACCGAAAGTGTGAAGGTTGGTTATATTCTGAGATCGAAGTTTCCCATACATATGTACAACTATTTGGCCACTTTGTTTATAAACCTTTAAAAAATCTATAGGATATCAGTTTCTTTAATGCATATTTTGTAACATTGCCATTCTTATATCCGTTAGATCAAAGAATTCATATATACCCTAAGTTAAACTCAATATATTTTCTTACATCTAACAAATTTAATTACTGCATATTGGTGTTGGAGATTTCAGAACTATATAAATTATCTTAAGATTTTATACAAGTTGCGGCAATAGAAATTTGAAAAATTTTTATTAGGCATTTTCCCAAAACAAAAACATTGGGTAGAGTAAATTAAAATGCAGTTTATACTACATAGTACTTACTACTATCACTAGCTTAAACTTTTCAGTACTAGCAAGGCTGAAAAGTATAAAATACAAAAAGTGTGAATAAATCTTTGCTACTACTAGGTAGCTAGTACTGAAAAGAGATAGCTTGTACTGGAAAATAAAAACATTTGAGTGTTGCCTCTGTAGCAAAAAAAAAAACCATTTTTTCTTATAAATTCTAGGCAAAATTTGTAGTAAGATATTTTGGTAACACTATAAGTTTGTTTTGATTATTTATTATCACGATGGGTGACAAAAATAGTGCAAATATTTTTGATATGCTCCAAAAGCATAAAATTTTAATTAACTCGGAAAATATGGACGGGCGCTAATTTCTTTACTTGATGTATTTTTTTATTTTTCAATTCTCTATCGCCCCATATATTTTTTGATTGGAATTACTTCAATTAACTAGATTTGCTCCAAATCATATGGCAAAAAAAGGCCTGATGTTTTGCCCGCTGTCTCGAAAGACATGCAATGGATTATG
This sequence comes from Gymnosoma rotundatum, assembly GCA_916610165.2. Lineage (NCBI taxonomy): Eukaryota > Metazoa > Arthropoda > Insecta > Diptera > Tachinidae > Gymnosoma > Gymnosoma rotundatum. The sequence continues at coordinate 83,813,486 of OU744336.1, forward strand.
CTGATTTTCAATAGCAAAGTTTATCGAAACTATGTCTGATCGACTGTCGTATATAAATTTTCTTTAGCTCATCTAGTGCCTTTGCTAAGTTGAGTTCAACACTAACACGGACGGACAGACGAACATTGCTCAATAGAATTTGCTATGCATAAGAACTCAGAATGTATACACTTTATGGCGTCGGAAATCGATATTGTAGAAATTACAAACGGAATGAGAAACTTAGATATACCCTTTTTCCACCTGTGGAGAAGGGTATAACAAACGACAATGCACTTTTTGACGAATAAATGTATTTTCAGCACCTCAATAACATGATTACAAAAATTTAAGTTGAAACTAGTAATTTTAAGTTCTTACTAGTTTTTATTCACACACATTTGAGCAAACACTGGATAAACTAGCTTGAACTAGGCAACAAAAAGCACTAGCTTTATCTGAAAATTTTATTCACCTCAAAACTAGTTTAAACTTAAGATTCTAGTTAAGTTCTAGCTAGTTTTAGCTACAACTATATTTTTGTTCACACCGCCCATTGTGTTAGTTAAAAACAAGTAAGAGTGCTATATTCGGCTATGCCGAATCTTATATACATACGTTTTATCATATATGTAAATTTAGTTTAGTTAGTTAAATAACTTCAATCAAAAAAGCAAAAATTAGGGTACGAGAGAATTAGAAAATAAAAAATAAAGAATTAAGTACTACACATATATAATTTTACATAAAAATGCTATCGGGTCTTAATGGGTTAAGCATTTTTATTAAATTTTAGTATTTTCTTAAAGATCCCTTTAAAAGCTTTAAAAATAATACCCATATTAATATATTAAAAAATTTCAGAACTTCAGAATTTCAAACTTAGATATACCCTTTTTCTACTTTTTGTGGTGAATGGTATAAAAATATCTTTACTAAGTTGAAGGGTTAGTAGTCTATTTAGCTGCCTTAGGATATAAAGGATACTGTAGTTTGAATCCCTACATCTCGAAATTTACGATTATTTTCACTTCTTTGTGCAATAAGCATCTTAGAAGTACACGAAATCACTCTCTACAACCTTAGACAATTACAATCAATCAATTGTTTAAAATAAAACCTACGCTATTTAGTGAATGTTTTGAGGTCCAATTTCACTGTCCATTAAGCCAGTCCAGTCGGCACGGTTATAAATAGGAACTAAATTCATTTTATTTTGAAACTAGATAGGAACATGGTCTGACTGTAAAATATTTGGATGTGTTTCTCAATTTGAAAAATTAATACATGTGCTAGATAATAAGATGAGTGTTTAAGATCGCTGCATTTAAGTTAAGCTTTGGAAGTTAATGATGTCTTATTGGAAACATACTTTCAATGTAAGTGATTAGCACTAAGGTCACCGAAATACGGGAGCAGCCAATACCACCCGAATCTTCTCAAAAACCGTATTTTTCTTTTTTGCAAAACAAAATTAAGTCAAAATAAAATCATCGCGAGCGGATGCCATCGTAATTTTGATACAGCACCTGGAAAGTATAAATGAACCAGAAGAATGCGACCCTCTTTCGTTTTGGAAGGTAAATTTAATAAATGTAATTATACTTAATATTCTGCAATAATTGAACCTTTTTTTAGACGAATGCAGAAGTATGTATAGTGGCTATCAAAGAGGTAGCAAAAAAATATTTATGCGTGCCGGCTACTTCCTGGGAGTCGGAACGAATTTTCAGTCAGGCTGGCCAAATTATTTCCGATCGGCGACCTTGCCTCAAGCCGGTCGTGGTCGATAAACTTATATTTATTAACAAAAAGCAGTCAATTTTTAAAAATTTGTAAAGAAATTTTCGATCTATATTCTTATACATGATCTCTCATTTTTAAATACTTTTGTAAAACGTATTATTATTTTAACGATTGAATTTAAATGTCGTTTTTTTATTATTTTAACTTATGAATTAAATTTTTTTTTTTTTTTTTTTGTATTTTATTAAATAAATAAAATTTTAAATTTATTATTTTATTTATAAGTATTTTTACCAGTTTGGTATATTTCATTTGCACGTTCATTATGCTTACTTTACAATAACAAGTATGTATACTTTTTTCAGAAACATTGATGGTAGCAAACATCGATGTTTATCCACATCTAGCGCAAACCTTATTCTAGGAATTACAACTTGAAAATCCCTAGTGGAATGGGAAAAAAATCAGTACATGTCTTCTCTAAATATCGAATTTTTCCACTTCAAAATATGCCCTTTTTCATATTGATTTTCCCTAAAAGCAAAATTTTCAAAAATTCATATCTCCGATATCGGTCTGAATCCAGACGTAGATTGTACACCGCTGGAATCTACTAGTCCTACGCTACTCCCACTATGCCGGTGACCCGATTCATGTCTTCTCTAAATATCGAATTTTTCCACTTCAAAATATGCCCTTTTTTCATATTGATTTTCCCTAAAAGCAAAATTTTCAAAAATTCATATCTCCGATATCGGGCTGAATCCAGACGTAGATTGTACACCGCTGGAATCTACTAGTCCTAGGCTACTCCCACTATGCCAGTGACCCGATTCATGTCTTCTCTAAATACCCTCTTTTTCCACTCATCTTTCCTATTATTTTACTCTAAAAACATTTTTCTATGTAATTATGTTTTAAAATTTTTAATGGGGATGAAGACGGTTTTTGTAAAATTTTTAAATATTTTTATTAAATTGTTATAATTTATAGCTGTATGGTTTTTTTAATGTACATGTAACTTTAACACCGCAGTTTGCAGTATTTGACATTTTTGTAGGACGTATTTATCTGACGTATTTATCTTCACACCCTTGAAAAAAAGTTACTAAGTTTCGAAGCATAATCAAGTTCTTAAATGAACAACCTAAACAGATTTTATTCGAAAATGAGTTCTCCTTTACGAATATATACTAACTACCAAATACACAATACATAACAAATACAAATACATAACTAACTACTAAATTGGTAATTCGTATTAAACTTATAACATAGCAAGATAATGTACCAGAGAAAACTTCTAATCCGCAAAAAAATATTATGCATTAAAAGACCGTAGGCTAACTTGAACTTAACGCAAGTGGCAGAAACATTCCACAGGAGTAAAATCTCCTAACATTCGAACTATTTTCCCATGTAAGTAGTCTATCTGATTTGCAAACGTAAGTTGATTATCAATGAGTACTCCCACACCTAAAGTGGTTTACAAATGCAATTCTAGAAGTTCCTACAAAAATATTAAGATCATTATCCAACGCACCAAACAGCATAGCTTTCGTCTTAGAAGTATTAATACTAAGACAATTCTTAGTCGTCCAACGCACGACTCTTTTCAGAGTATAATTCATTGTTGATTCTAATACATATTTCATATTTATTCTAACAATCGGAACACACGTGTAAAGACTCAATCTCAATCAATGATCGAAAAAGTGATGTTTAATTAACGTAGATTCATAAAACGATACTGTATCATATTCCTATAAATAAGCATATATAGAATCAAAGACAATTCTATTACAGAATCTATATTCAAAATTCGTAATCTACTTCTTTTTTATATGATTATCAAGAGTCGCACTCCTTTGCGTTTATATCAATCTTTTACATTTTTACGTTTTAATAGAAACCCACAACTTAAAATTCCAAGGATATCTTGTTCTTTTTTTGGTAAATCGTTTATGGTAAGAATTGCGCGTTGGTGGAATCTGCTGCCTTTTTCCTTACGTGTGTTTTCACATTCTAATAATGTTTTTCGACTGAAACTTATGCCTTCCTACTCGCTACTGACTAGGAAATGGGACCTTTTTAGTGCTTAAATTGCTATCGTTTAGATTATTTTCAGCTGGGGAGCTGGTAATTATATTCTATAATTGTATTATGATATTCTTTATCACTTAGGTTTTATTGCTGTTATGTAATATAAGTATTATGGCCTCTGAGGCTATTTATTACATATTGTTTGAATAAATGAAATGAAATGAAATGAAAATCCCAATTATTATCAACTCTACTACCACTTACAAGCCAAAAATCTAACAAAGAAGTGCTACCATTAGCCATATCGAAATGTGGCCGAGAACTATGGACACATATATCTCACTTAAATCGCTCTAGAAATATCAAACATGTTGCAATTAAAATCTCCATCTACAATAATGTTGGTATAAAACTAATTTTGGTATATATATAACACTCTAACTTGTTTTTTCTTAAAATTGCATTTTAAATCCAATGAAAAACATTTTTTGGGTAAACAACTTTTTTTTTCATTTTTGAGCTACACCCGTAGACCAGATTTGTTCCGAAGATAATAAGTAGATAAGTAAATTGCTGTACAGTACATGAAAATTACATAAAAGAATTTGAGTGATTTCACACTATGCCATTTTGCATGAAACTAGTTTCATGTTGTTTTTGTTTTGTGTACAAATTCCGATGCCTTAATAAAAAACTAAAAAAATTATTAATTATGTTATAAATGTGATCTTATAATTCTGTTTTCCATATTTCCGATTAATCACGTTTTAAAGGATTATACAAATCAACTACCTATTTAATCTGAGTACAATAAAATAAAGTCAAATATAAAATACAACCATTAATAACGGACAGGGTTGTGTAGCATTTTATAACTTTTTCGAGATTTGTTACATTTTTTGCGCCACAAAACGTTGACCAAAGAGCTTAATAAAAGGCAAGAGCAAAAATATATAAACACAATCATTGCACAAATCTAATCATACACTCACATTTTAACTTATACACTTAGCAAAGCATCGATAAAAAAAAACTTACCGGCCATGACAGTTTAACAGTTTGCTGGACACCAAAAAATAGAAACAAAATTGTTTTCTTTTTTGCCAAATCCAAATAACAATGCGAATCTTTATGATGATGAAGAGGGAAAACTGAAGGTAGAGAATCTTATAGTAAGATAACTGTTAAGAGGGGGGAAAAGATTGGTAAAAGTTTTATTGTTAATTTATTTTTAAAACACTTTTGTATTTTGTTTGTTTATTTCTCCACTGGTTCTTGCTTGTTTTACATTTAATACTTTTATTTAAAATTATCTTAACATTAAATTTTAACAGCACTGTTATTTAACACAGTGTTATTATATGTGAATGCCAGGAAACAGACTTAGTAGTGCACTAAAAGTCCTAAAAACAAACAAAAATATAGGTAGGTGTCATAAAAAGTTTTGATTGCCTTATTACAACACCGTGTATTTTTTATATTGCTGTAGTATTTTTGTTTTTCTTTTAATATTTTATATCGAAATGCTTTGCGTTTTTATGAAATAAAAAACTTTTCGACAAACATTTCTGAAAAACGTTATTTAAAGATTTCAATAAACTTTCCCTAAAGAGTAACATTTATTACTTTCTTTTATAAAGCAGAGTGTGTCATTTATTACTTGTTTAGTTACTGATCTAAAACTGAATGGTTGTTCATATTCATTTACCGTTCAAGTATTGATCGTTTCGAATATCTTTCAAATAAATTAATCGTTAAACATCAATCTAATGTTGAATTTTAATATTCTAAACTTTAGTAGTGCTAATACATATTTTTGGCAGCACTGTTGTAATACGGCAGAATTATTAGCGGCGCCAAACCATCACAATATAAATCTAAGCTTTTGCACAACACAGATTTAATTTCTTTGAAAATTTTATAGACAAAACTTTTTAAACGAGACGTATAGAAGAAAAAAAAAACACATTAATCCACCAAACAACCGCCTGACTATTAAATTTGAAACAAAGTAATTACGAGTTTAGGCCAATGGAGTTTGTATTTTTATATTTATTTAAATAATACATAGTAAAAAATTTTTTTTTTGCACTTAATGAAATTTTAAATTTTGCAATATAAAAAATGACAACCACTGTTTAGCAATAAGCAAAAAAAGAAAAAACACGAAAAAATGACGGCGACATTTCTCGCATAAAGAAAAACAAAAAACTTGCAATTACAAAAAAAAACATTTCACAGCGAATTCATCACAAAAATTCTACAAACGTTTTTTCTAAAAGGAACAATATTAATTTTGATAAAAATGCTCCTCTATTTGTAAAAAAAATGTTATTTCTTTAATGTCCTTGTTACTTTCCAAAAACAACAACTTTTCGCACATCTTAAATGTACTTTTTAAGGAAAGGCTTTTCTAAATTTTGCTTCAATTTAATACCGCTGTTTGTTACTTATGCAATTTAGTTTACGTATTTAATCTTATCGTTTTAGCTAATTATTAGCACTTCCACTATTGTTTTTAAATTAAAGCAGTATTTTTTACATTTATATTACTTTAAAACGATTCACTATAGCGTTTTGTTCCTGAAGTTAGAAAAAAATAAAATTCCATCAATTCGCGTCTTCGTTTAAGAAAAATGAACTAAAATGCTTTAACAACCGCTTCGTGCCTTCTTTTTTTTTGCTCTTTATCAACATAGTGTGTGTGTGGCTTGCGAATTCGTCGTGACATTAGCTTTTTTGCTATTGTTGTTTTGTTTTAACTCACAACAGCACTGCCAGCTACAAATAACATACGAAAAAAAATTTCGCGGTTGAATAAAAGTGTAGGAAATTTATCAGTGCTTGTTCTAAAAGGTATTTTTAAACTGTTCTTAATAACTTTAGGATATTTTTATTTATTTATATTTACATATATTAAAGTTTTTTTGTTTTAAATAGCGACCTCTTTATTTATTTATTACTGTTGTTTAATCGATTTTCTATAGATTTTTATTTTATCAATAATTCTGTGGCTATGAGGAAAAACAGCTTATATTTTTTAAATAAATGTTAATGTCGAACACTTTAACGCTTTTAAAAAGGATTTTCCGTAAAATTATTTCCATTAAAGTAAATATATTATATTATTTTCTTTTTCTATTAACAAAAGAAAATATTGTTTAATTTTTAAATAACTTTAATATTGAAATAAATGGTTGTTCTTTTTAACAAAATGTTCATGCTTAAGTCGACTTCAGCAATTTTTCCTTGTGGGCACAGAATTGTTTACCTTAAAGTAATGAGTAGATATCTTTTTAGTTATAATTGGTTTCAAATTTTCGACGTCATAATTTCTTTAGATTCATGAAAACATTAAAAATGCGTTGAAAGAAACAATTTAACACAAAATTTAAGGTTTATAACAAATTAAAAGACTTTAAATCAGAAATCGTAACGGTTATAAGTTTAATTTAAAAAATTTTTAATGATTATTTACATTTTTTTTTTGCAAGTTGTATTTTTGTGTTTTTTTTTTATTTTTAGAAAAAAAACAATTATTTTTCGAGTTTTATTTTTTGTTTGGAAAATAAGGTATTTTTTAATTTTTATTTTTTTGTTGAAAACTAACAGAGGTTTTTTCGAGTTTTATATTTTGTTTAAAAATTAATGTTTTTTAATTTACTTTATTCGTGCTTGATTCCTTTAAAGTAATTTGTTAAGTTTTATTTATTACTTGGGAAAAAAATATTTTAAGTTGAATTTAACAAATAAGAGTTAATGCATAGACTCTGGAGATGAAATTTGAACGTTATGCCGTTCACTCAACGTGTTTAATAGCGATGTTTAACAACTAAACATAAGCGTTCACACTGTAATTATAGTGTTTTAGCTTGTCATTTGGTCAACTGTTTAAACAGATGCAAGGCGAATTAATACAGGTGACCGCACGGCTACAACAATCCAACAACACAAAAAACAACAGGCAATTTGTTGTTGTTGTTGTTGTCAAAAAAATATTGTAAAAAAACAAACAAAATAAAAAAATATATTTGATGAAAAAAGTGGTTGTAATTATCAGAATAAGAAAATTATAAAAATTAAGTTACATAAAAATAAAAATACAGGAAAAGTGACCAAAATTCTTTTGTACCACTAGTTTGCCCATATCACATGCATCGTTCCATTCTTGCACGTTGACCATTTGAAGACTAACGTAATCTTCCACAAAAAAACCAAGGAATTATAAATGGGTTAACAATAATTTTACTATCTTTTTACGCATATTTGGATTATACACATCAGGAACTGCAAATACGGTTCGATGTTGTGGTAGTTTTCTCTAGAAATTTTAATTGTTTGTTTTCTATTAGCAATCAAAAAAAAAAAATTAAATTACAAAAAATTAAAAAATTATTTATTTTTGACTAATTTTTTTGACAACTGTAATGTACACAGCTGACGGGCTTTTTCGCCCGTGCGGTCACCTGTATTAATTCGCCATGAACAGATGGTACATATTAAATTAAAGCATCTAATTTCCAAAAAAGTGATAAAAGCCTTAAATAGGAGAATATATAAATAATGCAGTGATAAATATTAAAGAGTTATTTAAGCAAGAAAACAGACTATAATTGGAGACCATTTGCCTTATATAAAAATGTACTGGACAAGGCGAATTAATTATAAGGTGATATCGGTGGCGAATTCATTAATTTCGCCTGTATTCTAACTGTCAAACTCCATATATAAAAAATTTATCTAACTTTTATACAGATTTTTTTATATATGGAGTTTGACAGTTAGAATACAGGCGAAAATAAATGAATTCACCACCGATATCACCTTATAATTAATTCGCCTTGGTACTGGACTTGAGAATGGAGCAACAGCGAATTTTATTGATGTTGGCAGAGCACTCCTATTGCGAAGAATCGTAATATCTACTACTATTATTAGAAAAATTCTTAGGGCCGCACAAAATTCGATTGCCAAATGCTAAAGGTAAATCGACAAACATTTCACATACTTTGCGACAAATTGAGATGTTTGCAGAAATAACAAATGAAATTTCGGACGACAAAAATAGTTGGACGTTTACTATAATTTTCAAAACAGATTGGAAATTATTTGGTCTACAATATTAAACAAATATAAGATATTATAATTAAATTAATGTCTTTTAAAATATGTTTGAATGTACTTGCTTTGTTTATGCTTTTTGACACGACGTTTTTTTTATTTGCTGCCGTTTAAAATCCTGTAAACAACTTAACACTCTTCACGAGTATATCTGAACCCTGAATTTGAATTTGCGTCGTGTTTAAATCAAAAACACGTCAATATCAAGTGTTTTGCTACACAAGTAAATGTATGGGAAAACATCTTAAAAAAAACTTGTTTTGTACTTAAGCACTTAAAAATTATTTAAACACATAAGTGTGAACGCCATATAAATTAGTCAATGTTAGTTTAAGGGTGAAAAACGCTAGAAGTCACTGTGGTTAGTTTTCAATAACAAAAAAAAAATTAAAAATAATTGTTGCTTTTCAAGTAAAAAATATAACTTGAGAAATAACTGTTATTTTTAAGCAAAAAAGAAAAAAATGTAATATAATTTTTTTAATAAAACTCAAATATATAAAAATCAACGCATTCAAAGGTAGCCCGGGTATCAACGATTACGTTGGTGTAATTCTTGATATTGTAGCATTTATCTTTTATTTTGATTTTTTTGTTGTTGTTCAAATTTGTTAAATAATCGTTATTAGTGATCCCTGCTTTAAATACAGCAAAATAATTTAAGAAATTAAAGATAATTTAGGTTTGATATGTATTTTTATTTTCATATTATATTTCAAGTTACACTTTTCTTAAATATCATTACGAGTCTTTTGTAGATTCTTTCAGCAACGCTGTATTTACATACGCCGAAGTGTAGTAAGTTTGAAATCTTTCTCAAAATGTAGTTCGTTGGAGCTGTTTTTTTATATACTACCAAGATTCTATATTCACAAAAAACATAAAATTAGGCATTCACATTTGCACGTCACTATTTGTTCACTTTTATGTATTAAATTATTCACTTAATTAATATTTTGTAAAAAAATTTTTATTTCTTTAACGAAATGCTTTTTTATTTTAATTAAATTGTCACATTTTTGTGCAGAGTAGAATTTTTTGCTGCTATTTGGAAAAACCATAGTTACATCATTAATTACTGCTAGATTTTGAATTTTGTCGAAATCCAATGTCGAAGTAGATTTTGTTTAGTTCGGGAAAGCTACTCGCTACTAATTAAGTGCTAGATTTTGGTGTAATGTAATTTCACTATAAATAGCTTGAAATAATGAGAAAGATGAAGTACAAAATTATATACTTTTGTGAAACAGTAACAAAAGACCTTTTTTATTTGTACAACATCAAGTCAGTACTATTTTCGATCAGTTTGCAGTGGTTGTGAAACTTACTTAACACATACGTGTTTAGAATACTTTTCACAGATGGCGTTAATATTGTTGAACCATTAATGTAAGATTACTAACTAGCAATGCCCATGATCTCGTCAGCGTGTCATTTTTAATATTTTTAAAATTTTAATTTAGAAAAATGTGTGGAAAAGCACAAAAAATTGAAAGGGTACATATCAGAGAACTGCACGAGTACACCGCAACCCATGAGTACACCGCATACTTACTCTATACATACTCTATACTTTTCATACTCGAGTATTATAAACACCGCAATAAAAAGTTGCGGTGTTTATTTTACCCATTCCTGCAAAAACGAGTATCAAAAATATCGCAATCAGAATTTTAAGTATTTTTTATACTCGTACGCGAGAATTTTTTAATTCTCTTTATTTGTAAGCAACGTTGCCACATTTTTACCCTATTAAAGTTTTTTACTGCCGTTTTATGAAATACTGCATTGTATGCAGATCTATTTATAAACAATAAAAAAAAACAAAATTTGATCAAATCTATTGCTTAAACATTCTAAGCAGAAAAACAGACAACAACAGTTTTCATAGGTATGAAATACAACACATATTAAATTAATAAAATGCAATAAAAACCGCTGAAAGGCACAGCTTTTGTACACTATTTAAAGCAGGTATACTTATTTTATTGCTGCTTTTTATGTACAAATATTTTCAGTTTATACGCCTTGTTGTCATAAACGTGCTACTAACGGTATTTAGGAAAACAAAATGATAAAATAAATCCGTGAATAAAAGGAAAATTACTTAATTTTTTAGTTTTAACTGAATAGACATAGACCTCATAAATAATAATAAATAAAATAAAGTTTTTAGTTTACATATTTTATTTTGTTAAATTTAATTATTGCTTTTATAACTATTTGTTCATTTTAAAAATCTATTTGCTTAACGAATAGAATTTTTAAATTTCTATCCTGTGTAACTTTAAAAAAACCCTAACAAAAACGTAATATAATAAACAATGAACTATTCTTGAGTTATCAGTAAACTTTTGTTGTGTTTTAACAAATGAAAATATGGCGAATTTTACGGGTTCTATTAAATTTATTTTCTGTTATACATATATTAAATAAACTTTCATAATTTCAAAGAAGTATGTATGTTAGCTAATTTAGACATTGGCGACTTTTGATATTGTGTTTGATTTAATAATTCTGATCTGATAACTCTGTTTTCCTCTCACTACACACGTTAAAATCTCTCTCTTGGTGTTTGTTGTGAGTATGAGTACGAATAAAGTAAAGCCAGCATCGCAAACATTTTACTTGAGTATGGTAGACACTTATACTCAAATGGAATGGGTATAGTAAATACTCGCACTTAAGAAATGCGGTGGCGATCACACCGCAACCGCATTTAAGATGAGTATACTTAGAGTATTAAAAACAGACACTCTTGCAGTTCTCTGGTACATATGTATAAGTTTGTCATTCCGTATGTAATTTCTACAACATCCATTTCCGACCCACAAAGTATATATATTCTAGCGAAGTCGACTGAGCGATGTCCGTCTGTCCGTCCGTGTTAGTGTTTAATTAAAGAAGTCAGGATATAGGTATATACTTTATGGGGTCGGATTAGATGTTGTAGAAAGTACACACGAAATGAAAAACTTATACATATGTACCCTTTCCCCAGTTTTTGTGTTAAAGGGTAAGAAAATAAAATTAACAAAAATCAGACTTTCAGTCCTAGAAACTAAATTTCATTCTAAAACAAAAATCTGAAAAAAATCATAACTTGATAAAAACATTACAAAAATAAAAAAATTCACCAAAATATTCATATTAAGTTAATTGGGTTTGTTCCGCCAGTAAATGTTATACTGTTGTTATATCTTTCGGTGAAAGCCGTCGTCTGTGGCTGTATACTTGGCTAAACGTACCAAACGTACCATGTATACAGCCAGAGACGACAGTTTTTACCGAAAGACATATCAACAAAAATATTCATACTTTAAAAGTTCGTTAAAAAAATCCAGTTGCAACAAATTTGTATATATATATTTTTTCCAAATTATTCAAACAAAATAATTTCTTTCAAACAAGGACTCTGATTCGATTCCTGGTTTCGGTAAAGCGGATTTAAATTATTGAGGTGAATTTAAAATGCACTTTTTGTTACAAAAGCATTACGTTTATTATTAATTTATTAACAATTTCGTTATTCTTACCATTTCATTGAATATAGTGCTACATATGTATCAGAGAACTGCAAGAGTGTCTATTTTTAAAAATCTAAGTATACTCATCTTAAATGCGGTTGCGGTGTGATCGCCACCGCATTTCTTTTGTGCGAGTATTTACTATACCCATTCCATTTGAGTATAAGTGTCTACCATACTCAAGTAAAATGTTTGCGATGCTGGCTTTACTTTATTCGTACTCATACTCACAATAAACACCAAGAGAGAGATTTTAATTTTAATTGATGAGTTTGTCTCTAGCATACTCAAGTAAAATTTTTGCGTTGCTGGCTTTACTTATTCGTACTCATACTTACAGCCAGCGTTGCCACACAAGAAATTGACTTCCTACCAATAATTTTCAAAAATCCTACCAAAATGGTTCACAGCCTACCAAAAATTTAAAAATGCATTTCTTGCACATAAACCCTGTTATACTCACTTGTTTTTTCCCCGTAATTGTTGAGATGGAAGTTTGTCTTTTGGTGATTTTAAAATGGGTGTTATGATTTAAAATAGTTATAGAGCATACTATGCAGAATGAACACCTATCCCTTTCCCGGAGCTAATCAAATTCGCTCAACCATTCGGTTCTAAATTTTCTTTTGACTGTTTCTTTACAATGTTCACTAATAGTATTATATGATTTAAAAATGTCGTCTTCTGAAATTATATTATTTTCATTTAATTTTGGAGTTTTTGATTAAAATCTAAAAAAAAGTACATGCAATATTAGTAAATATTTATGTAATTATTAGGTATATATTTACAATTAAAAAAGTATTTTACTTTTCCATTTTGCCTGTTAATTTTTTTAATACATACACTTGAAAATAAACCTTCACTCAAAAATCTTGTTAATTTCAATTTAATAATATTGTTCGCGTTTCCTAAACCAGAGATGGCAGAGATATTTTTTATTACATCTAAAACAGTTTTTGAAAACAGTGGTAACACTATTCAAAGTTATTGTTTTTTTAATTCAAAGTTACATTTTTATTTATTTTATGTTTTGAATTTTTAAGGTGAAAAATATACTATTGCTAAAAAATTGCTAAAGGAGGAAAACCTACCAAAAACTTAAAAAAATGCAACAAACCAACCAAACTACCAAACTGTTTTTTAAAAACGAAAAACTACCAAGTTTGGTCCGATTGGACCAAAGCGGCAACGCTGCTTACAGCAAACACCAAGAGAGAGATTTTAACGTGTGTAGTGTGAGAAAAACAGAGTTATCAGATCAGAATTATTAAATAAAACACAATATCAAAAGTCGCCAATGTCTTAATTAGCTAACATACATACTTCTTTGAAATTATGAAAGTTTATTTAATATGTAACAGAAAATAAATTGAATAGAACCCGTAAAATTCGTCATTTTTTATTTATTAAAAACACAACAAAAGTTTACTAATAACATAAGAATAATTCATTGTTTATTATATTACATTTTAGTTAGGGTTTTTTTTAATTCATACAGGATAGAAATTTATAAATTCTATTCTTTAAGCAAAAAGATTTTTAAAATAAATAAATAGGTATAAAAGCAATAATTATATTTAACAAAATAAAATATGTAAACTAAAAACTTTATTGCAATTTATTATTTATGAGGTCTAATGAGATTCAGTCAATGCAATATTACATCTGGGTATATATAGTTTTGTTTAAGACTAAAAAAATTAAGTAATTTTCCTTTTATTTACTGATTGGAAAAGTAATTTTATTTTTTATCATTTTGTTTTCCTAAATACCGTTAGTAGCACGTTTATGACAACAAGGCGCATAAACTGAAAATATTTGTACATAAAAATCAGCAACAAAATAAGTATACCTGCTTTAAATAGTGCAAAAAAGCTGTGCCTTTAAGCGGTTTTTATTGCATTTTATTCAATAAATATGTGTTGTATTTCATACGTATGAAAACGGTTGTTGCCTGTTTTTCTGCTTATAATGTTTATGCAATAGATTTGATTAAATTTTGTTTTCTTTTTTTTTTTTGTTTATAAATAGATCTGCATGCAATACAGAATTTCATAAAACGGCAGTAAAAAACTTTAATAGGGTAAAAATTTGGCAACGGTGCTTACAAATAAAGAGAATTAAAAAGTTCTCGCGTACGAGTATAGAAAATACTTAAAATTCTGATTGCTATATTTTTGAGACTCTCTTTTAGGCTATTTGTTTTAAATATACCCACATCAAAAAACACTTACAAGAGTGGGTAAAATAAACACCGCAACCTTTTATTGCGGTGTTTAAAACACTCGAGTATGAAAAATATAGAGTAAGTATGCGGTATACTCATGGTTGCGGTGTACTCGTGCCGTTCTCTGATATGTATGTCTAGTAAATTCCCAGCAATAAATGAATTCCTAAAACTAATTCGAATCACATTTTCAATAATTTCATGTTGTGTGAACAAGACTGTTTTCCAGGCTTCATATTGGCTCGCTCTTTTGCTCTTCTGCTCTTTGCGTACTCTTTTTATGCTCGCTCCTTTTTAAGCTATGCGCAAAAGAGCAGAGCAGAAAAAAGATCCAATCGTTTATGCGCATTGCGTTTGCTCCTTCTTTTCATGCTCTGCTCTTTGAGCCATGCGCATTCAATTTTATTTTTGTCGCTTTTGCTCTGCGCATTGAGCCAAAAGAGCAGCTGGTTCGTTTGGTTTTTATTAAGTTTTACAAAATATTTCGTAACAATATGTTGTTTAATATTAATATTACTGTGTATGTTTATATAAGGAAGGATTAATGTCAATGTTCTGGTGGGGTATTCATTTAATTTGACATCATGGTTTATTTTTAAAGGTATAGTATAACAATAAGAAAAAAATTCAAAACATCCTAGAGCATTTTATCAGACCTGTTTACCAAAAAAAAAAAAGCTTTTATTTTTTTAAGCATCCCCTAAAGCATGCATTAGAATTCAGAGAACTTAAGAGATAAATTAATATTTTTAGTACTATAATGAAATGGTTTAATGTCTGATTATGCGATATATATTTTTAGCAAAGCATAAATAACGAGTACTGGTTATTTTGTGTCACTTGTATATGAAACGGAAATATATATTTCTTTTGTTTTGAAAATTCGCTTAAAAATGGTTAAATGTAATGAAATAATGCCACCTTTATTTAATACAACAAATAAAAGTCGATAACACAGTCCACACCAACTGTTTCGTTTGCAAGCAAATCAAAGCCAACGACCACCACTGTTCGAATTTGTACTAAACTTATAATTGCAATATTCTACAAGAACTAATTAAAAGGAATTTGCTCCTGTTGATTATTTATATTTGATCAAAAGTAAAATTGTTAAATTTTCTAGTCCCCACAATAAACCAAAAAAGAAAATCATGTAAAAGATCGAGTTATTTTTGTCAAGAAGTATTGATTTTAAGAAATTTATAATCGAGTATAAATTGGATAATTTTCTTTTTAAACATCCCTGAAGATGACTGTTATTCAAAATGTCAGGATATATTTAAATAAAATATTATTGTAACGGACACCTTTATACAATTTTAATAAAGTTGATTATACTTTAGCTCTTAATTACAGCAAGTAATAAAAAAATAAAGCTAAAAATTAAAGTGACGAACTTTGATTTATATACCCTATCTTTTGAACTGTTATGATCAAGCACTTGAAAATTCTAGGTAACGTGTATTTCTATCTCCGCTATAACAGTAATAATAAAATTTAAGATTATAAGTTAAAGAGTGTCTCTAATAGAAATTTCAACAAAATGCAATGACCTTCCGGTCGCATGTCTGTTTTAAAGTCGTTTATTTTTGCTTTTAATGATAATACAATTTTTGCGTTTACGCACAGATATATTTTCTGCAAAATGTCGAAAATATGTAGTAAAAAACATTTAGAGGTATCGAATGCTTTTATAGTAAAAGTAGTCAGAAGTTGTAAAAGTAGTAATTTGTTATGATTAACATGTTGTTAAAAGCCAATTCAAGAAGTCCAAATTCTTATTTAATAAATAACATGAATTGTTTACGCACTTATTTGTAAACAAAATTTACAAGTTTGTTTGACAAAAGAGAAAAAATAAACTCACTTTGTGGTTTTTTTGGGCCGTTTATATTTATGGCCGTGTTCAACATGTTTCCAAGTTTTGTAAAACTGGACTGACGCATAAAGGTATTGTACCGTGGCGGCAACGGCGGAGGCGAGGCTGGTGGTGGTGGTTCCGGTTCAGGTACAGGTGTAGGACTCTGTCTGCCCCAACGACCCATTTTGAAAGTTTTAGAGGAACTATTAGTTTTATTGGTTGTTTTGCTGCTACTGCTATCGTTGCTGTTGTTGTTATTGTTAATAATTTTGTCGTTGTTAATAAAAAAATTTAAATTGTTGTTAGACGCAATGATGATATTTTCTAAAATAAAAATTATATAAAAAAGTTAAGTTAAAGTAAATTTGTCTAAATAACATGTTAAAAAATTAAGGCAGTAGAGAAATAAGTTTTTAATTTAATTGTTAACGTAAGCTCATTCTAGGCTTAGTTATAAATTAGTAGATGCTCATAAGAAAAACATTCATGTGCGATGATGAATTTAATTTTATATTCGTAAAACTTTACACATGGGTCATCGAAGATATTTATCTTAATAAGTGTCTAATTCAACTACAGAGATAATTTTCTTACATGTCGGCCTTAAATGAGTGTTATTTCAGTGGCAGTAAGAAGATGACTTTCATTGACATCGAGGTTGAAAGTAAAAATGCCAGTTTTTTGGTTTTCAGATTTTTATTTTCATGTGTTAATGTTAGGTAAAACCAATAGGGGTGCTAAAATGATAATTATTTAATTAAAATTTGAAAATAAAATTTTCTTTCTAAAAAAGATTTTTAGAAATTAAAAATAAATGAACTTAAGCCAAAATAATTTCTATTCATTTATAATATTCACAGTTCAAATAATAATTTAATAAAAATTATATTTAATAATAATGTAGTAATTTTTTAATTCTTTTTATTTCTTTAAATCTAATCTTTATTGAGCTAAAAACAAAAATACTAGACGAAGTGGTCGAGAAAAACTACGAGTATAAGTACTTCCTTATTGTATGGAATCAAACACAACAACAACATATTACTTTCTTAACTATTGTAAAATTTAAATAAATAAATTTTATCGTTTGTTGTTAAACCCTCCTACGGAACCTTTTAAGTTCGATTCCCTCTTGCTCCTTCTGATTATATTTATACCCTTCCCCACAGATGAAAGGGTATATATAAGCTTGTCATCCCGTTTGTAATATCTACAATATTTATTTCCAACATACATATACTTGATCCTTATACAAAGGGGAGCTGATTAAGCGATGTCCGTCTATCTGTCGCTTGATGCGAATAATTCTATATCTGTAAGAGAAATCGAAAGATGAACATGCCTTTTTGAATAAAACTTTCCATATATTTGACAGCGAAAGTTTGTCTTTAAACACAAATGAAGGTATGGATGTGAAAGTTTCCCCTAATATTTCTTAATCCGAAGTTACTGCAAGTGTAAATACTTTAATACAGTGGTTCAAAAGCAGTGAATTATTTTCCACTAAGCACTTGTCAAAACTTCTAGATCTCAATAATGATATTGTTTTATCGGAAATCTAAAAATCTAAAAACAAACAAACAAACAAACAACAAAGACTGAGTGAGAATTCAAAATTTTATATTATTTAAGCTTTTCTTAAAAATGTTTGTTTTTATTGCCCAGAAATTTGAATCATTCGGAAATTCGAATCGCCCTAAAAAGAAAGTGGTTCGAATTTTCGAATGTGTACTTTACTATTTTTCCGCTTTTTGTAGTGAATGCATTCATTCTATTAAAAATAATAGTTTTATATCAGGTTGGAGTTCGCATTTTTGCACTGTTATAGGAAAAGAGTTGTTTTACAAATTAGATGAAAGAAAATTTTTTTGTTTCGTTTGATAAATAAATTTTAAGTTTTTTCCTTGAATTCTGATAAATAATTAAATAGAAATATTTTTAATATATAATTTGGTATTAAGTTAATTGGATTTGTTCCGCCAGTAAATATTATACTGTTGTCATACCTTTCGGTGTAAACCGTCGTCACTGTCTGTTTGTTTGGCGAGCGCTTTCAATGTGAGAACATCATTTTCAAACCACTTTTTTTTATCAATATTGAGGAAATAGTGTTAGGTATTTGTTGTATAAGTAATGGTGGGTATCGGTAGTTTTGCCCGTTAGGGTAATGTATATTTAAATGGCAGATTGTTTGATATATATTTTTTAATAGGTTTTCGTTTGTAAGAGTGTTTTAATAATTTTACTGTTCGTTAATAATGTCTCCCTTAAGCGTTTGTGTTTTGCAGATTTCCATGTTATCATGAATTTCTAGTCTTCTTCCTTTTTTACTTGGGTGTAGTACTGTCATACATTCATCAATTTTCCTTGGTTTGTGTTCATGTGTGAGTGGCTTAAGTATTCTTAACTTCTAGTTTATTATTATAAATATATTGTCTGAAGCTACAAAATTCTTGACATATTTTTTATTAAAACTTTGCTCGTAAGAGCTGAATAAAATTGGGATCTGCAATTTTTGTTTAATTTTGTTCACGTTTCGTCATTCATAAAAATATTCAAAACATTTTTTCTTTGTTTCTCCAGTTTTACATTTTACTTGATAACAGATAATTTGAAACTAAGAACAACGCGTACATTTCGTTTGTCACGAAAAATGAAAGAAAACCCGTTACTTATATTCGATATTTAAATTGTAAAAATTCGTTGGTTTGCATGCTTTTAATTTTAATTGTTGCAAGCAAAGTGCTTTGCAATAAACGTTTATTTAATTTATTATAATGGTTAAATTGTTATACCCTTCATCCACCATAGGTGAAAAAGGGGTTTTCATCCCGTGTGCAATTTTTACAATATCCATTTCCGACCCCATAAGGTATATATATTTTGTGTTTTCACGCATAACGAAGTCGATTGAGCAATGTCCGCCTGTCCGTCCGTGTTCGAGTTGAAATTAACTTTTACAAGGCACTATTTAAGGTAGAGAAAATCAGCCAGATCGGGCCATTTCCTTCGAGGCAGCGGGTAAAACACCACGCCTGCCTCTAATTTTTTATATCAATTGAAACCAAATCAGTTTAGTGAAGTAATTTCAATAAAAAAACATATATGTGTATCGGCTGATAAAGAAAAGAAAATATTAGGTGAAGAAAATTTTATATAGCATTATGAGTATCAATTTTAAAGCTTTTTAAGAGATCTTTAAGGAAATACCAACATTTTTTAAAAATGCTTAACCCATTAATAGCCGTTCACATTTTTATGTAAAATTATATATAGTACTTAATTTTTTTCTCATATTTTAATTCTCTGTCACCCCAATACTTGGTTTTTGATTAGAGTTATTTCACTAAACTACATTTACATAGATGGTGAAGGGTTTATAAGATTCGGTTTAGCCGAATAAAGCACTCTTATTTGTTTTTAATTTTTTTTATTTTTGCTAAATATTACGACATAAGAAAGGAATATAACAATTCGATCTACTCTTAAAATCCAAATATTATTTCGCCCAAATAAAAAATAAAAATATCAACAAGTAAGAGGGGTCGCCCACCCACTTCTTCAAATACAAACAAACTACTCACTACAAACAAACTACCTCACTGTTCTGGATGATAAGGTCTTGTATGCTCTCTTTCAATAATATACATGTAGAAGAAGGCGGGCTTCGCTACCTCAATAGGAATAATCGTACCAGATCGAATCTTTCAATCCAGCCAGCGTTTTAATTGATTATTCACCATAAGTATATGTTATTAATTTATCACTTTGGATTGGAAGTATCAAGACCATTGTTCGAATCTAATCTGTGCTCTGCTCAACTATGTACACTGATATGGCGGTTAACAATTATAGTTCTCTAGCTAAACGGTAACAATTTTTCAATTTGTATGGGAGGTATAAGGCCTACTCTTCCAATCCAGCCAATTTTTAGCTGCAATCTGCATATTTTTAAGAGAGTTTTTTTGATACAAGTTTAAAGGAGTTTACCTATTACAGTTTCCACGAACACGATTTTAAAAAAATTACTTTGTCTGGGAAGTGCCAAGCCCACGTGAAATATCATCAATTTCAACCGCATATCTTATAAGCATGTTCACTTTTTATTTTGCGTATGACATTGTTCCTTATACTCTGCTTGACAATGATCGTCGTCATTGTCGGCATTAATGTGGAGAACATTTTCACTCAAGTAGTCTTAAACGAATAGATGGGAAAGTTTGCTCTTACATATATATTCGACGACAAGGTACAGAAAATTGTTGCAATTATAATATTGTCTGCTTTGATGGTCATTTGTTTTAAAATGTCGTCAACGACTTGTTTATGCTGCCTTCAACGATTTGTATTGTACTCGTTGTGGTCGGTATTTTCTGCCCATAGCTCTGTCATATTTATTAATTTTGGGATTTTTATTACAAATTTCAAAAGTACGTACATTAGATGGTGTCAATTTTTTCTGAATACGGACGGACGGACATATAGTTGTGAGCATATAAACAAAAGTGGATGAATTTTAATAAACAAAAAATTCAAATTATATTAAAGGGTCTAGAAAGAGAGAAACCACTACGTAAAATTGAGCTAAAAGTTAATTAAGTAAATTTTCTTGTGAGATGGCCGCTAAGAATCGCTAAGGAGAAACCCCTTGATACTTTGAAACGGTATCAGCTTTGATGTAGTAAACAAAGTATTAAAATCTAATCATTTTAATTTAATTGGCTCAGCTAAAACAAATTTCTAAAGTTTTCATAAATATTCTTCTAGAAATCAGTTAAGGCCACTACACACTATGGGATTTATTATTTGTCGAAATAGCCTGCGTGTCCAAAATTTTCACAAAATTTTAATTCGTTGCTTTCTTGTTTGACATTGTGGCACTTAAATCTGCAAGCCCTGGCCTTAAGATTAACCATGATGTAAAGTAGGAGCGTCATAATTCGAAAGGTATTACTGATTTGGTTTTTGTGATGTACTTCAATTCTTCATTCTCAAGAGGAAGTGGCCAGAATAAAACACCCAAGCAATTAGATCGCTAAGCTCAGAGCGACAGAAGCAGTCTTTGTTATGTAGAACTGTAAATTATTATTATCCATCAGCGTTAGAATATATAACAATCAATAGATACATCAATTTCAATTTTTTTCAATGTTGTTTGTTTGTAATCATTAATAAGTGCTAAATGCTTGTGTAAATATTTTTTTAATATTTTTGTGAATATTCTTAAATTATTGATTTAATTAATTATCTACTAAACTTTTCCTTTAATTTAACTGACATGACGTTTTAGCTTATAATTGATAATCAAGGTTAAAAAGTTAGATATCTACAGATGAAGCACACATTAAAGAATTACGATGGACAAAATAACTTATGGATAAAGAAAACTAATTAAAACCATTTTTACTAAAAAGAAATTTTAAAAGTAGAATAAAAATAATATGTAACTTCGTCCCTTTCTTTAAACCATGAAAATGATTTCCAAAAAAGTAAAAAAATTCCTTGATTGCAATGTTAATTGAAAAATAAAAAAAAATAATTCTTAGTTTTAGGCCTGAATTTCAGATTTTTTAAAGAAGTATTTAAAAGGCCTAAAATTTTGGTTTGAAACTTTTAAGGTAACGTTTCGTTTGGTAGTATGCAGATAAAAAGAAACGTACACAGAGTTTTTATACATTTAATACCTATTAAATGGATGTAATAACCATAAGTGGGGCCTTTTTCCTCAACTGAAACAAAAATTAATAATCCTGCAGTTTTTGACATTTCTCATTTTTAATTATACGTTGCCATAATTAAAACTTTTATTTATATTTTTTGAGTCGTTCTACAAAGCAGAGAACTGCAAGAGTGTCTGTTTTTAATACTCTAATGCTATAAACATAATCATGTCCACCGACCATCGACTACAAGATGTCAAAAATAGAATACATGCGTGCTTATGAGAATAAATATTTAGCAGCTACACGACTACCGACTACACTGCTACTTTTGTAGCCCGTAGCCAACTTAGGCTAATTTCCAAGGCAAATTGATAACAGGTATACTCACGGCGAAAATAAATACAACACTGCGATAGAAACATGTACATTTTGTTTTTGTACAAATAGTTTTCGGCTGTCAAAATCAAAGGAGATTTTAACTTTTGACACTCGAAGAAGGAAAAAAATTTTCGCCGTGAGTATACCTGTTATCAATTTGCCTTGGCTAATTTCTATTTTTCTTGGCTACAAAAAACAGATTAGTGGTGCCAATACAATAAATGCATGAAATGGTGTTTTTAAAAACGCCATACATTAAATATCGCTATTAAAAACGCGAAAAACTTTTATAGTGGCACCATTGAAAAATAAAATTCATCTGTTAATTTGTTTACATTTTTCATCAGTTTATTACTTTATCTCGAAGGGGGAACATCTGCGCGCGAGCAGATTTTTTAAAAAAAAAGTGAAGTTATTATTGAAGTCGCAACGCGCACAGTTTTTATTCAACAGGATTTTCCACTTCCTATACGAAGGTATAGGTTGATGTGCAGTTCCTGGAGAGACTAGTAATATCAAAATACTTGTGGGATACCCTGGCGCTGTAGTTATATACCCCTGCCATTATTAAATTAAGATTTCAAAAAAATAAAATACATTTTTCATTTACTTTTTGTTTGTGAAATTTTCCAGTTAGTTCTTTTTTTATAAATTTCTTATTTGTTTCATTTATATTTATTTTTAGGGTTTTTTATTGAAATTGATAAGTATATAATAGTAATTTTTACTGTTTATATACATTTATTATATTGTTTAATGTAAATGTTTAGTTCAATTTACATGCAAATATGGACGTGGACACTTCATACACTGAAGTCTTTGTTTCCACTATTTTAGCAATAGTATTTATAAAGTTAATTAAATTTTCTTGAGACATTTAAATTTTTTTTTTACACAAATTCACTTAAAAAAATCAAGTTTGTTTTGTTTTGGTTAACTTAAATACATATGTACATGTATGTCAAAACAGATGTTTATTTTTTGTAGTTAGTGGTCGATGGTCGTTAAAAGAATTAAGTAGCTGACAACTTGGCTATTTTTGTAGCCAGCTACTTTTGTAGTCGGTAGTCGATGGTCGGTAGCCTTTGATTGTGTTTATAGCATAAGTATACTCATCTTAAATGCGGTTTCGGTGTGATCGCCACCGCATTTCTTAAGTGCGAGCAGCGTTGCCGCTTTGGTCCAATCGGACCAAACTTGGTAGTTTTTCGTTTTTAAAAAACAGTTTGGTAGTTTGGTTGGTTTGTTGAATTTTTTTAAATTTTTGGTAGGTTTTCCTCCTGTAGCAATTTTTTAGCATAGTAAATTTTTCATCTTAAAAATTCAGAACATAAAATAAAAAAAATGTAACTTTTAATAAAATAAACAATAACTTTGATAGTGTTACCACTATTTTCAAAAACTGTTTTGGATGTACTAAAAAAACATCTCTGCTTTTTTGCATAGAGATGATTAAAGATTATCTCTGGTTTAAGAATCGCGAACTATTTTATGAAATTGAAATTAACAATATTTTTAAGTGAAGGTTTATTTTCAAGTGTATGTATAAAAAAATTAATAGACAAAATGGAAAAATAATTAAACTTTATTAATTCTAAATATGTATCTATTAATTACATAAATATTTACTATTATTGCATGTATTTTTTTCAGATTTTTATCAAAAACTCCAAAATTAAATGAAAATAATATAATAATATAATTTCAGAAACGACATTCCATCAACCAGGTAGAAACACTCTTAAAATTTTTGTTTTAAACATTTTTAAATAACATAATACTTTTAGTGAACATTGTAAAGAAACAGTCAAAAGAAAATTTAGAACCGAATGGTTGAGCGAATTTGATTGGCTCCAGGAATGTGATGGGTGTTAATTCTGCATAGTATGCTCTAAAACTATTTTGAAACCAATGAATTGTATGTGTTATTTTTTGTATTTTAGATTCCTTTTGTTTTTTATCTGTATACATTTTGTATACACATACATACATCCGTTATTTTAAATGAAATATTGCTTTTATGTTGTTATTTTATGTATATTTTTATGTTTTTTATAAAAACTGGAATTTTTTATTATATTACTATATAAGACAAAAAAAATTTTGATTTTATTGAAGAATTGCATTTTAAAATTTTTGGTTGGCTGTTAACGATTTTGGTAGGATTTTTGAAAATTATTGGTAGGAAGTAAATTTCTTGTGTGGCAACGCTGAGTGCGAGTATTTACTAAAGAGCTGCACAAAATGTTTTGAAAGTTCTATGTTCTAGTGTACACTACTTCCAAACACAGAATTTCAGTGTAAATATAAATATCAAAACAAGCATAACAAAACATGGCTCTCACTAAAACAAAACAAGCACCATTCGAAAAGTTTCTCTTTACAGCTTTGTTAGTGCTTGTGTTTTAAAACAAAGTAGAACATCAAAACAAAAGGCGACAATGAAGTAAAAAAATCTGTAAATCATAGTAGAAACATCGAGTGCACTAGAACATATACAAAAATGCTCACGATAATAAAGCAGTGTTGTTAAATAATGCGATTTAAGGCTGTTGAAAGAAAATACTTTTATACAAGCAATTTTTGTACGCATATGCTATTTGAATTAGTTAAGTTTTTAAATAATAGTAACATTTTGAAATGCTCCTTTTATAATTCTGTGCTAATAAATAATAATAATAATGTTAACTCGGCTTATCTCGAAATTAAATAAAATGCTATTTGTAGCGTAAACCAAATCAATTAACCAAAAAAAAAAAACCATCGGTTTTTTGCGATTAAATTTTAGTGCTTTAAAATTTTAAAGTTAACAACTATCATAGAAAAAAATTTTTGGTCTCATTTTAAAGTTTTAAACAGAATTTTTAAAAATAATGTGCAAAAATGATATGTAAACACACAAATTTGTTTTTTCATAACAGGCTGTTTTTTAATACGAAAATATGATACTTCTGATAAAAAATAAATTTTTAAAACATATTTTCATAAAAAGATAAATACTCCCACGTATTATTAATTTTAAATCCTTACTATCAATTGCTGAACTCTTTTTAAAAACTTTTGTATAGAACTTGTGAAAAAAATTTATCTGGTAAAATTTATCTGGTATGTTAAGTTTCATTACTATTCGTTTTTCTGAAAACCCCGAAATGTAAAAGACAATTTTGCTATTATATTTTTAATATAAAACTATTGAATTTGTTTTGAAAAAGTAATTCAATTAACATTTTAAATAAAACAGATATTATAATGTTTTTTTCTCCATTTATATGCGTTTTCAAAGCTTAAAGTTGACAACACTCATATTGAGAAAAACGAAAATGATTGTAGTTTCTCTTTAGCCTAATTCTGCTATCAAAAACTTCAAGCATGTTTTGAATGTTCTACTTCAGTTTTGATATTCTATTTCATTTTTGTTCTAGTTCAGTTTTGTTTTGCTTCAATGTTGTTCTAAAACACTTTTGTTCTCTTATTCTATATTTTGATAGCAAAGCAAAACATTTGTGTTTGGAAGTATGTGTTTGAAAATGAGAGTGTTCTATACACACACTACTTGAAATTTACGTGATTGCTTATAAGACATTTTTCTTATGCTTGTGCAGCCCTTTAGTATTTACTATACCCATTCCATTTGAGTATAAGTGTCTACCATACTCAAGTAAAATGTTTGCCATGCTGGCTTTACTTTATTGAATAAAGTTTATTCGTACTCATACTCACAACCAGCGTTGCCACACAAGAAATTGACTTCCTACCAATAATTTACAAAAATCCTACCAAAATGGTCCACAGCCTACCAAAAATTTAAAAATGCATTCCTTGCACATAAACCCTGTTATACTCACTTGTTTTTTTCCCGTAATTGTTGAGATGGAAGTTTGTCTTTTGGTGATTTTAAAATGGGTGTTATGATTTAAAATAGTTATAGAGCATACTATGCAGAATGAATACCCATCCCTTTCCCGGAGCTAATCAATTTCACTCAACCATTCGGTTCTAAATTTTCTTTTGACTGTTTCTTTACAATGTTCACTAATAGTATTATATAATTTAAAAATGTCGTCTTCTGAAATTATATTATTTTCATTTAATTTTGGAGTTTTTGATTAAAATCTAAAAAAAAGTACATGCAATATTAGTAAATATTTATGTAATTATTAGGTATATATTTACAATTAAACAAGTATTTTACTTTTCCATTTTGTCTGTTAATTTTTTTTATACATGCACTTGAAAATAAACCTTCACTAAAAAATATTGTTAATTTCAATTTAATAATATTGTTTTTTATTACATCTAAAATAGTTTTTGAAAACAGTGGTAACACTATTCAAAGTTATTGTTTTTTTAATTCAAAGTTACATTTTTATTTATTTTATGTTCTGAATTTTTAGGGTGAAAAATTTACTATTGCTAAAAAATTGCTAAAGGAGGAAAACCTACCAAAAACTTAAAAAAAATGCAACAAACCAACCAAACTACCAAACTGTTTTTTAAAAACGAAAAACTACCAAGTTTGGTCCGATTGGACCAAAGCGGCAACGCTGCTCACAACAAACACCAAGAGAGAGATTTTAACGTGTGTAGTGAGAGGAAAACAGAGTTATCAGATCAGAATTATTAAATCAAACACAATATCAAAAGTCGCCAAAGTCTAAATTAGCTAACATACAGACTTCTTTGAAATTATGAAAGTTTATTTAATATATAACAGAAAATAAATTAAATAGAACCCGTAAAATTCGGCATATTTTCATTTATTAAAAACACAACAAAAGTTTACTAATAACTCAAGAATAGTTCTTTCTTTATTATATTACGTTTTTGTTAGAATTTTTTTTTTTCACACAGGATAGAAATTTAAAAATTCTATTCGTTAAGGAAATAGATTTTTAAAATTAATAAATAGGTATAAAAGCAATAATTATATTTAACAAAATAAAATATGTAAACTAAAAACTTTATTTTATTCATTCAGCGTATATACAGTTTTGTTAAAACTAAAAAATTAAGTAATTTTCCTTTTATTCACGGATTCATTTTATCATTTTGTTTTCCTAAATACCGTTAGTAGCACGTTTATGACAACAAGGCGCATAAACTGAAAATATTTCTTCATAAAAAAACAGCAACAAAATAAGTATACCTGCTTCAAATAGTGTACAAAAGCTGTGCGTTTAAGCGGGTTTTATTGCATTTTATTAATTAAATATGTGTTGTATTTCATACTTATGAAAACGGTTGTTGCCTGTTTTTCTGCTTATAATGTTTATGCAAGAGATTTGATCAAATTTTGTTTTTTTATTGTTTATAAATAGATCTGCATACAATGCAGTATTTCACAAAACGGCAGTAAAAAACTTTAATAGTGTAAAAATGTGGCAACGTTGCTTACAAATAAAGAGAATTAAAAAATTCTCGCGTACGAGTATAAAAAATACTTAAATTTCTGATTGCGATATTTTTGATACTCGTTTTTGCAGGAATGGGTAAAATAAACACCGCAACTTTTTATTGCGGTGTTTAAAATACTCGAGTATGAAAAGTATAGAGTATGTATAGAGTAAGTATGCGATGTACTCATGAGTTGCGGTGTACTCGTGCAGTTCTCTGCTACAAAGTTTTATACACACTTCTACATGATTAATTTACATGTAGAAAGAAAGTAAAAATTTTGAATCTGAAATTCAGGAAGAACTGCATTCCAGCCTTTAAAATATTGTTACGAATATAATATCTGGCAACCCCAGTTGTTGTTATCCGTATGAGCGTGGTGAATAAGTTAATTCAACTAATAGTGTGTGTATAAAATAAAAACCACAATTAGCTAACAAAAGCTGAGCAACCTCTGCGTTGGTAGAGGTGCGTGCTGTAAAACAGAAGATTGTGGGTTTGGACCCCTCCGTCGAACATGCGTACAACAAAAAATAAAAATTGTTATAAGGCCCCTTTTAGATTAGGCAAGTTTACTTGCAAAAGTATAATTTTCACTTTTGTTTATTTTCTCTTGAACTTGCTTTTATGTTCACATTCGGCAACTTTGTTGAGCAAGTTTAATTTTTTTATGCTCGAATTTCCTTAATTTGTTGACGTATTGTAAACCATCAATTTCTTCCCGTTTTGGAATGTAGCTTAATAACACGCCGAAGAAGAAATAAAAGACAATGTAAAAAACTAATAAATAATCCAAGACAAGAATGACAGCAGAAGCATAATTGCCAAGTACAAGCAAGTCGGTACTCAAATCTCGGCAGGTCTTTCCCCTTCAAACCGACTTTTCCTCTCACACCCACAAACACAAGACTTGCGCAAGTAAACTTGCCTAATCTGAAAGGGGCCTAATACACTTTTAAAATTAATAAAACAGCAGTACAAACCTCCCGAGAGGCAAAAGATAATTATTGTGTGAAGCCATGGCAAACAATTTAGTGGAAACGTCCAATTTAATATAAGAGCAACAGATAATTATCAAGAAGCCCTTTATAATAAAAAGTAAGAGCAATAGCGGTTAGCGCAGGAAAGTGTAACAGCATAACAACAGTGTATGGCAGACATTTGTTGTGGCTATTGGATTAAAGGAGATGACTGGATTGGATAAAAGGAGTAGTGGAGATGTCTGTGGATGGTTAAGGTTACTAAACAAGGCATCGAGTAGTTCATGTCTCGCCGGAGTAACACAGTAGTGTAGCGTGGATGGCTGCGTTTGTGATAATAACGCATGTTTAGTAAATACGAGACCAAGGGTTCACAAGACCGGTAGGATCAAGAAGTATAGCCAGAGAAAGCCATAAAGATTGAATACAGAATAATGAGCCACAGTAGTATTTGCAATCAAAAGAATCCGTACGTTTGCCGTAAAAGGGAAAAACATAACAATATGTATAAAACGATTTTAAATCAAAATAATGTAACTCGCAAAAGGTAACTACAATGTTAAAAGTTTTTAATTTAACAAGGTTTCTTTAAACATGAACACTCAAATTTATTATTGTAAGAAATAAAAAAACATTGCTTTTCGTCTAGATGTTAAATGGGGTGAAAATTTTAAAATCGATGGTATTTTTTTTTATTTCTTCTTGTGGGTAAAATATTTAAATTTAAATTTATTTTCCTTCTGGAAAATATCCCTAATAAACATTGCACCCACAAACAATAAGCGTCAATGACATTTCTGAATGCTTTATAAAAACAAAATATTTGTATTATTTTACACTTTTTCTCATTCTTGGATGGTAGAAGTTCTAGTTTTTGAATATATGTTTGTACATACATATGTAGAAACATAAAAGAAAGCAGTGAAATATACATACGTCAATAAATTAAATTTTTTTTTCGTTTTACGTGTTCATATACTTTTTACAATTTTGTTTAATTCTTAAAACTATTCGACCTTTTGATTCAAACCATCAGTAGCAACTAACTTTGGTTTTCATCGTCTTAAATGTTTTTTTCTTTGTTTTTTTTTTTTTTTTTAATTTTTAGATGAGTTAATTTACCAACACGCGTTTGACTTGGCTAGTAAATCTTGTTAAAATGTTTAAACTACAATTCTCCTGAATTGACAAGTTTACAACAAACACAATAATGAATACAACGTTTACTCTTGGCTTGACTATAGCAAAGAATTTAATTGATAATCATTTGAATTAAATGAGGCTTACGAATAGAGATAAGTTTGTATTAGATCAAGTAAAAGACTCTGAAAGTTTTTTAAAAAGAAATAAGAATATACGCAACAGTAGCTATAACTAGACAGGATTATGACACTCGTATTAACCATATTATTAAAAATAGTATAAATTATAAATTACTGAATAAAGATCCTACAAATAAATTACAGAAAATTAACAACGATTTTGTTGAAGAACTGTTTAGATTAAAGATTACAGCTATTTTGGAAAAAAATACTCTAAAAACAAATGTCTCTAATGCACCTAGTTTTTATGGTTTACCAAAAATTCACAAAGATAGTCTTCCATTAAGACCAATTTGTTCATGTGTATGAACTATGACCTTATGAACTATGTAAATATATAACTAATATTCTAAAAAAGATAACTGAACAGTCTAAATATAATTTAAATAGTTCTATAAAAATAAAAGATGATAAAAAATTAATATCATTAAATGTAGTGCCATTATTTCCAAGCATACACGCAGAAAAAAACATGGTTGTGGTATGGTCACAATAACCATATTATGTTCTTTGTAAAAATATATAGTTGCGGAGAACCAATTATATGAAAACAAATAAAAAGGAAACAAAACATTTAAAAAAAGTTGATATAAATATATAAGTATGTATGTATTGTAAGCATATACATCTTTATGTTTGTGTTTGAAGCACAATTGTGAAATCATTTATTGTAGCTTATGATCTAAGCGTTATTAGAAGCAAATAATTGATTTCTTTTTTTTTGTTATTTTATGTTTCTAAATAATTTTTATGACAAATCGTTGATGAATAAAACAATAATAACTAAGTTTTTTACATCTGGAAAATTTTAATCATTTAATGTTTATATTTAACATAATTATGTTTATACTTTAGAATGTTATTTATTACAAGACAATGTATGGTTGCAAATGTAACAATACTATGTTTTGTTAGCAACTATATAATGCAACCATAATATGTTGCTCTTAGATTATGGTTACCTCAACCATGTTTCTTCTTTGCGTGTATATGTTGATCTAGCAGTAAGCACAATTGAGGAAAAATGGAATATTATTGAGGGACATACTATTATAGAAAACTGTCTGTTTCTACGTATTGTTAAATTTGGAAAATGGCATTAATAATTTACTTAAAACTTTTAATGAATTAAATCCTTGTATTAGGTTTACAATAGAAATAGAATGTGATTCAAAACTTCCATATTTAGGTACTTTACTCTTTAGGAGTGAAAATAATTTATTACAACCAACAGCTTCTGGAAGAATCATTAACTTTTATTCTAAACAGAGCAAACAAATTATAATAAATATAACTAAAAATCTGAAAGATATTTACGATAAGTGATATTGAGTTTCATAAAAAGAATAAAGAGAAAATTAGAAATGTATTAAATGATAATAATTTTCCTATTCATCTTACTAATAGATAAATAAGACAGTCTAAAAATAGAAATAATATAAATACAAGAAATATAATTGAGAAAATAATTTATAAGTATTTAATTTATGCACCAGGAATATTAGAACAGTTAGTGAAATCAAACATTTTTGACACATTAAAAAGGTTATTGAGCAAAACTAAAAATAAAATACCAAATCAAGAATTATCAAATTTAGTCTATAAGATTCCATGTAGCGGAAACTTTTATGAGATTTGTAATAAAGAATATATATAGGAACAACATAAAATAAACTAAAAACTAGAATTGCTGGTCATAAATCTGATCAAAGATATAGAAATATTAATTCACAAAAAACTGCATTACCGTCTTATTGTGCCAGATTAAAGCACTATACTAATTTTCAAATTGTTTCAGTAATAAACATGCAAAACAATTATAAACGACGATATATTTTGGAGATGTTACAAATTATTAATACACCTACAGCACAGAGAATTAATTTAAAGGCAGACACAGATAATGTAGCTCAGATTTTAGACATTTAAGGCCTTATTCACAGTTTTTCAATTTTTAAATTTTTTACAGGTTAATTAAACCAATTTTGTATGGAAATTGTGTTTTATAAACCTATTATAAAATTAAAAATTGATTGTGAATAAGGCCTTTAGTAAATCTTCTATATATATAACAATGGTGTACAAAATGTATAGTAATTCATAAAATGAGAACGGCTAGGTCGATTTCAGTAAATTTTTTTGTCAGTTATTCGTATTTTCAAGGAGAAGGTCTTTACGGAAGAAACTTTTGGAAAATCTCTCCGGAAAAGTCGGAAAATTGGAAAAATCGAGTTTTTGTATAAAATTTTGCGTGAAATTATTCCCTAATGGTTTTCCAAATCATAAGATAGAAAGTTCTTAGTGTAAATCATGGAAAATTGCGGAAAATTGGAATAATCGAAAATTGATTTTTTGTATGAAATTTTGTGTGCAATTATTCCTTAATGCCTTCCCAAATGAAAAAATTTTAAAGGTCTTAGTGTAACGAAATGTAAATTTAAATATTTGTGTTGTATTGTTACTCTAAAGTTTGTCTGAAGGCTTAAAATTAGGGCGAGGCGAAGTTCGCCGGGTCCCCTAGTAAGAAATAATTATTTACTTTGTATTTGTTTTTAAAAAAAATTTTTTATTTTTGTTACTTGAAATATGTTAGTTTGGAAAAAATTTTATTACATTTTTGTTGTTTTATGTTATTTAAATAAATATTTGTTTTCCTAATGATGCTACACAATGGAGTAGCGAAATATCGAAAATAAATATAAAAATAAAAGACCTATTGCTTAAAACCAAATAAAATATATAGAATTTTAAACTTTGAACATGGACCTTATACCCCTTAGAAGGTGGCGACAAATCTTATGGGCTATCTCTAAGAGTTGGCAAATACAAAGTATTGCCGAAACAACGATAATTTACAATTTTCAAAATAATAACATACAAAAATTGTGAGATTTTTTATAAATAAACTTTAAAAACCGAGTCACTATTTTCCAGGCTCACCGTTCTTTTAACTTTGCACTTTTTTGTATGCAAGCTTACATATAGGAAATAAATAGTATGTACATAAGTGAAATAAATAATATTTTATGCAAACAGTAACCATGATGTAAAAGGTAATAGTCTAACGGCGTCAAATTGCACGACCGAGGCTGCCAATCGACTGGACCATTTTGTTAGATAACACGTTCTGCAAACTTGGTTTCCAATAAATTGATATTGAAATTCGCTGTGTGGCTTGAAGCGCCGTCCTTGGGGCCAAAAATAAATAACGTGCCGGTCTTGATCATCACGGAAGAAGTACGACTCAATGACGCCGCCGGCCCATAAACCACACTAAACCGTAATTTTTCCGGAATGAAATGATGACTCATGCAGTACGTGTGGATTGCTGCACTATGAAATGATAAATCAGTGAAAAGTATGACACAAAGTCAAAAGGAGTATGATAAAAAGATTAATTATTATAATTTAACTGTTTGTAATTATTGTGCTTGTTCCTATAAGTAATATGTTGTTTATAGCAGTTATTTGCATTTATCACTTTAAGTTCGAAAAATTCACGCCAGTGTTAGTCCAGATTCTTTAGACACTATGTCTAATATTGGTGCGTTTAAATTTTCTCTAGCTGATATAGTGCCCGGCAAAATTAATTTCAACCTTATACAGACAGACAGAGAAACGGACGGACGGACATTGCTCTATCAACTTCGCTATGCATAAGAGCTCAGAATATACAAATATAGTTTATGGGATCGAAAATGGATATTGTAAAAATCACAAACAGAAACCTTACATATACCCTTTTTCCACTTTTTGTGGAAACAAAACAAAAATTTCTTGAAACTAATTTTATTTAAAATACCCTTGTCTGAAGTGGCTCTTCAGAAGTATGCCTAATGCAACAGAAGTGTCCGGGGCTTAATACCTTGTTATGAAGAAGACAGTCGTCTTCAGTAATGATTAACACATCCTTACATTCATTAAACATCTATAAATATAATAAAACTGTAACGGGGTCATTGCTGTACATGAAATATTTTTTGAAAATTTTGATGTTGGTGTAGATAGTAATCGATATGGAATACAAAACATTTATTTGTATATGTTCGCATCACGTAAAATTTACTGGATGGATTTGATTAGAACCTTGGTTCAAATATAGAATACTTTTTTTTCGTAAGAAAAATTCATTTCGTAGAAAAACTAGAGATACAAATTTTTACACTAAATTTTACCGGAATAATGGTACTAAAACATTTTGTTTTTTTTTAATGGAAAACTTTTAACACTGCATACAGAACTCTGGAATAAAAACATATTTTTCTAAATTTGAATTAAAAAAAAAATTAGAAATGACACTCAGACGAAGTCATGGGCATTGTTAGTAATCAATAATTCGTTTAATCTGACTAAGAGCTGAATAATTTCGCTGAAGCTTTTTTTGTTGTTAATTGACAAATGTTTCATTTTTATGTTTGTAACTGTATAGTTGACTTTCAAGACACTAGGGTGTCCCAATAGTGAATGTTAATTCAAGAATGTGGGCGAACTTTTGAACCGTTATAGACAGAAGTTAAAGTTAGAAGTTAAAGGGTGTCCCATAATGTATGTAGATTTACTTATATCTATCTTAGCAGATATTGCTAAGTCCGCTATAACAAGAAGCTTATAATTTCAATTAGGAAATTAAAAGGTGTTCCCAAAATTAATGTAATTTAACCTATATGGCTGTATTTTTTAACGTTATATAAAAACACCTGTTAATTAGACAAATTATCCACTACTTTGTATAAATATTTTAAATTTAATTTTAGGGCTTTACAATAGTAAATATAATCTTATGTATATGGCCAAACTCTTGAATCGTTATGGACAGACGGTTTTAATTTACAAAGAATCTGATTGGATATTAAAGGGTGCCCCAATAGTTGTTGAAATTTGATGTATATTGCAAAACTATTGAACAGTTGAACGAGTATAAAGTTTAGAGATATAAGAGTGCCCCAATAGTTAATGTAATCTAGTGAACCGTTATAGGCAGACACATGAAATCTGTTTTGAAGTCGGTTTTTTTTTGCAAAAATTGTTGTTTTTTAGATATAAAATAAAAATGGAAAAAATAGGGTTGTTATTTATGGAACGAAAAACACCTTCACCTTTTTAGATCAAATGTTATCAGATGTCTACTCAATGACATTGTGGATTATTGTCGTTCAAGTGCAAGATTTTTTCTGTTATCATTTTTATTTTAGGGATTTTGGCACTAATTTTTATTTTATCTCGTTCTATATTGTATATAAAGCAAATAAAAAAGTTCACTTTTAAGTATGTACTTTATTATTTAATTAAATATAATTTTTCCACAATCTTTTTTTAGTGGCGAGCTTTACACGAAAAATAAAAAACAAATATCGGCCGAAAAATTCAAAAAATAATTTTTCTTTTTAATAATTTAGCATTTAGAAATTAAAGGTAACTTAAGCCGAATAAAATAATTCATTTTTTATAAAAATCTTTTGTAATTTAAAATAAAGAAGGAGGTCATAAAATGGGGTTTTGAAGGCACCGTGTTTTTATTGGTCGGCATAAGCTGTTTTGTTTTATGCAGGGAACACAATTAGAACGAACTACGAATATCGTCTAACACAATGAATCCGTCTGTAAAAGTTCGCTGCGTAAATTCGCAGTGTGGCGCACAATTAGGACGAAAAAGTTACAGCTGTTATGATCAACAAAATTGTTTGCTGCCTATGACAAAAAAAGTAAACATTTTAAAAAAATGAGGCAACAAATTTTGAGTTTTGTGAAAATTATTAAAATAATAAACATCATGTTCACTTTTGTCCATATTTAAATTTGTTTTACTTTGCATATGACAGCTGATAGTGTTACCATAGGATAAAATAAAAAACAAAATAGTTATACAAAAAATTAAACTTTAATTTACTTTATTCATGCTTTATTCCTTCAAATATAAATATTTCATGATGTTCTCATGAAATATTTATTATTTTAAACTAAACTAAAAATGAAATGTATTACTGCAGGGAAAGCATATCCATATGGCCATTTCACTACTGCTCAAATAGCTCATCAGTTGATTTTACCCAAATTTTGTATAGAAAACTAGAAAGTTTTATATCAAAAGCCAAATTGATTAAATGAGAACTCCATTGAATCAATAAGACAAAAGACAATAACAAATCAAAAATGTTTTATACAAAAACACAGCAAACATTCAGTAACTATTTTTTTTTTTTTCATTTTTCTACATAAGGGATCCCATTGGGAACCATTCATATGTATTTGAAAGATTCAATGAAAAAATAAAAATTGAAAACAATTTTTATTAATAAGCAATGTCCACATGCAAATATATCAATATGAAAATCTATTATTCGGAATCTTTTAAAATTTGTCTTATTGATTCAATGGAGTTCTCATTTAATCAATTTGGCAATTGATATAAGACTTTCTAGTTTTCTATAAAAAATTTGGGTAAAATCCACTGATGAGCTATTTGAGCAATAGTGAAATGGCCATATGGATATGCTTTTCCCACAGTAATACATTTCATTTTTAGTTTAGTTTAAAATAATAAATATTTCATGGGAATATCATGAAATATATATATATTTGAAGGAATAAAGCGCGAATAAAGTAAATTAAATTTTAAGAAATTCCGAATAATAAATTTTCATGTCAAAAAATTAAACATTAAGAAGAAGCCATTAGAAGGCAATTTTATGGAAAATAATTGTGGATGTTTAACTTAATGATGTATATTAAAAAGTAAACAATAATTCAGGGAAAAATAACATTATTTACTAATATATTTAAAATCTAAAAAGAGAAACGACAACCCTGTTTTAGTTTGTTCAATTTCGTCGGCGTAAGAAATAGAAATAAATCTATCGGAGAGTTAGTCACGCACGACGAATTTCGTCGATGGCGGAGTTGTGGTAATGCACCAATGTGCTTTATTTCTGACGGCGTATATTCCCAACGAAAAATTCGTCTTTCGTCGTCCGTCCCAATTGTGTTCCCTGCATCGAGCATAGTCATGACGCAATGCAAACTCATATTCAGTAACTTTACAAGCAACAACTAGCAGCAAGAGAGTTAAACAGAAATTCTCATTATGATTCTCCTAAAAATAAAAAGGAAATGAACGCTGAATATTTTTTCATTGGTGTAAGTTGATGATCATTAAATGGATTAAGGCGTTAACGGCCCTCTTGCTATTTTTATCAACCAAAATTTACATTTTGTAATTCCTAAATTTCTAAATTACTTTTAAGTGTTTGTTAGTTTAATATGAAAACGTGCATTGTAGACAACACTCTGAATACTTGGAAAAGTAATTCCTTCTATCGATTGGATACTTAGAACTACATTCCTTCTTTAAACGATGTCACCTTTGTTTACCCTGTAGATCCACTCGAGGTACACAAAAATATTTTTTATTTAAATCGGTAACACATTTGCAAAAAATAGGCATAGGCAACCTTTTCCTAATGCGGGCCAAAACTGAAAACAACCAAACTTATGCGGACCATTAACATTGCTTTTGTAGGTAAACTAAAATTATGTTTTTAGAAACCGGTGAAGAAAATTTCTAGAAGTTGAACAAAAATAAGATATTTCTGATACGAGGGCTGCTCTATATATTTCTGGCCTAAAAATATGGAAAATGCGAATATTTATAATCAAAAATGGTTTTATTGTTTTTCAAAGTATTCTCCAGCATGATTTATACACTTTGCATGCGCTCAAACCAGTTGTCGAATCACTTTTTCCACTCCGATTGAGACACCTCTAAAACATGGTTTTTGAACACTTCAACAGCTTCTTCTGGCGACGAAAATCGTTGACCACGCATTTTTTTTTTGATGTGCGAAAACAAGAAGAAGTCATTAGGTGCCAAGTCAGGGCTGTACGGCGGATGACCCATTAATTCGACGTTTTGGCCGGTCAAAAACGCTCTGGTTTGAGCCGATGTGTGAGAGCTCGCATTGTCATGGTGAACAATGATTCGTCTTTTCTTGTTGGTTTTTCGAATTTCTCCGATGACTTCAGGCAAACAAATTGTAGTGTACCACTCAGAAGTGACCGTCCTACGTTGCTCAAGCGGAACAATCGTTACATGACCAGTTTTGCCGAAGAAACAGGCGACCATTTGCTTCGAAGTGCTTCTTCCACGAACAACTTTCATTGAATTTTGCTCGTCTTTTAAGACCCACACGATCGATTATGCATAGATCCATGATTCGTCACCTGTGACGATCTTATAAACGTCTTTTGAAGCACCGCAATCGTATTTTTGCAACATTTCTTTGCACCAATCGGCACGAGCCTTTTTTTGATCGACATTCAAATTGCGCGGGATCCAACGAGAACACACCTTTTTTACGGCCAGGTGTTCATGCAGTATCGAATGTATGCTGGTGGAAGAAATGTCCAAGGACGTCTCTATCTCTCGGTATTTCGCATGTCGATCTTGCATTATGAGTTCACGCACGCCATCAATGTTCTCTGGCACAACAGCCATTTTTGGACGACCTTCACGGAATTCGTCTTTGAGCGAGCTTCGGCCACGATTAAATTCATTATACCAATTTTTCATAGTGCTATAGGATGGTGCTTCATCTCCATACAAAGATTTAAGTACATCAATGCACTCTTGTCATGATAATCCACGTCGAAAGTTGTGAAAAATGATGGCACGAAAATGTTCACGAGTTAATTCCATTTTTTTCTATATTAATTTTTTCAAGCCACTGTAAACAACAAAAATAATGGTCGTACGTCAAAACGTTTTGAGTAAGATTATGCTTAAAAATGACAAACGTTCCAATGGAAATGTCGGATTGCACTTGGCAGCACTCAGTGTTGCCAGGCCAGAAATATATATAGCAGCCCTCGTAATATATTTATACCACTTTTTATTACTGTAACGTTACAAAAAATTAATAATAAGTTGTATAATTATAATAATGAGACACTCGCCACTGCTTATTTGTGCATTAGGTAAAAAAGTAATTTTCGAAAAAAGTTTTCGGATTACTATGAACTCCCAGACAATGAAATAATTGTTTCTTTTGCGTTATTAATTAATTGCGGAAATATGTGCGCATCAAAATTTTTGCAGAATTAAATTTTTTTTATTTCAAAAAATTTTATTTTAAGATCCTTTTTTCTTGCAGTTCGATTAATTCTAACTTAAAATTTTAGGGAATTTTGGTCACAATGGAATTGAAAAATACATCAAAATACCAATCCATTATCCATTCAAATCCATTAATCTTGCTTCAAATTTTTAAAGCAAATCAATTAAAACATCAATATATTTCGGTTTTTCGTAACTATTTTTAACGTAACTTTTTTCGTCATGATTTTTAGAGACTGTTTTATGCTTTTGTTTTATATCTTAGTTCGAAGAAAAGACAAATAAATATACTTCTTTTCTTAGTTTTCTTGTCTGTCACTGCTTAAGGGTCGGCCACTATATAAATTTTAATTATGTTCGCGGGCCACAGTTTATGTGCACGTGGGCCGCAGGTTGCCCACCCCTGCCGTAGAATAATATCTCCGAGACTTGGCTCATTTTAAATTTTAAATAAAGATTTATTTTATATTCAAATTGCAATATAAATGGTTTACCGGTCGGTTCTTCCTCCTAATGGCAATGTGGGTGTTTGTTTTGCACCATCTACATAATAACCTATCTATATTTCGAATTTCATTAAAATCATTAGCTCAATTTTTGCAAAAAAAAATCTACCTACCACCACTTGATAGGCAATTTCTAAAAATTCACGGAAATTTTTTTTATAAAATTAATATATGTACATTAAACCATGTCATATTGTATACGAGTAATAATAATTTAAGATTTAAAGTGACAGCCGCGAAAAAGAAAATTGGTGTTTACTTTATGTCAAATTGGCTAGGGCAGGTAAAGTTTTGCCCTTAATAACATCAAACACCATACAAGCCTGTCCTGTAAATCACTTTTTGTCAAAGTGATTTCAAATCACGCAAAAGGTGTTCTGTTCACAATTTATACTGAAATCACGTGATTTGAAAACAGTTAACTAAATGACTACCGATTTGAAATAACTCGGTCATTTTTTCTACTTATTTCGTTTAGAATTCAATAATAATGACACTATGCATTTAAAAGACATTTTGTCTTCTATTTATTTTTGGTAAAAAAATTGTGTTTTATAGACAAAAAATCATAAATATTTATTAATTTCTCTAGACACTGCTTCTTTAAAAAATGTTTTCTGATATGCATACTTAGGAATGTTCGTGATTTACTTTTTCTCTTTAACAGTTTGTTTGTTTAGTTTTCTTGAACATATTTGTGAGGTTTTACCAAATTTGCTTAGTATTTATGTAAAATTTATCTAAATTATACTATCATGTTCTTAATTTAAGAGAAATATATTGATTATAGCTAAAAAAATTAATAACAGTCAAATAAGACATTTATGAACATATTTAAAAAAAGAGAGTTTAAACATTTCTTGTTGAGGTATGTCGTTGGTTAAATGCTGTGCTGTACCGTAGCTAAAATATCTATAAGGGTTCATTAGATATGGTTCTAACGCATATTCGGAGTCTCCCAAAAACCACAAATTCCGTCTTCCCTCATTATACATTTCGGAAAAGTATCTATTACCATCGCTCATTTTCCAAACAAAAGAATCATGACATAATCCAGGTCGGCTTGCATCTACGGCCAAAATACGAATTTCATAGTGAGAAATCTAAAAAAATGAGCTCCAGGCATCTTGAATTACTTGAATGCCAATGCAAAAAAATCAACAAACAAAACACATATTTAAAAGAATGCAACTGCTTTCTTGTGTTTTGGAAAAATTTAAACACACCGAAAAAACTTTAAATTGCGTAAAATTGTTTACGTGATGTCAAAACGGTTTGTGGTTTCAAAACACGTGATTTTTAAAACATACCTGATAATAACGGTATTTACAAATTATTTACGTTAACAAAGGAATGAAAATAATTAGGAAATCATATTTTTTGGTATTCAACGAAAAAGCATTTGGGTTATTAGCACACTGAAAAGTGAACCAATATGAAAAGGCTACTTTGGACTGGCCAAGATGAAAATAAAGAAAAAAGCACAGACAAGACTTCTTTCTGTAGCTTTAATTCTATTTTGAATGCACCTCGTTATTTATATTTATTCGCGTGTTATTTTTCGTCACCAAAGATAACCGGTGTTTGTGGTAAAGTTTGTTTACAGATGTTTTATATGTCTTCTTTAGAAAGTGTTGTGCTTTTAGGATTTTTGCTTAATAATCATGTAAATGTTTTTTTGAATTTAGAAAAATTTAGCTTAATTATTAAAGCGTTATATCTCGGCATTAACATAATATATAAGTTTTTCAAAAACTAGTTTTACATATCTGTAACATTAAAACTAAAAATTTTGGATTATGACTAAGATAAAAGTAGAGCTGAGTGAGTTGCTACTTCCACCACTAACAGGTGTATGTGAAAAAATTAAGGGCAAACTTAAACAGAACAGTATTAGGCAGTCGTGTATGTGTGATAAAGATTTACGTCAGTACCTAGCCAAGATGCGTTCCCTTTGGGCATATAGGCACCAAGCTGCAACTTTGATTACAGGGTCCGCAGAAACATGAGTCACCGCTTGCTACCTTAAGATAAGCAGATCATCTTCAATCTATTGCACTGCTTTTGGCGAAATTCTGTTGTAAAACAAAAGCTTAAAAATTACGTTACTCCTCGAAGGGCATCACAAGTAATAATTACTAAGATCGTAATACGTGAGAGCTTACGGTTCTCTGGGTCCCAAGAGTTTACTTCGAAAATTTATTATTTACTGGATGGAAGCCCCCACAAGCCCGGGCGACTGGTACTGCCTAACACTTTAGCAGCAATGTCGTTAAGGAAACGAAGCTCTCCAAAACAACAAGTCCCCGTGGCAATCGCGGCTGAGTTAGTAAAATAGTTTCAACAGCTGCGCTGGTAGAAGCGAATATTTGCTAAGCAAGACATCGAGTAGTTCAAGCTCCAACCAATTCATAGAAGATTGTAGTATGGATGCAGACTGTGGATGCAGAAGTAGAGGTGGAAACATTTTATGTCGGGTAATATTTATGGAAATAGCATAAATCACCAAGAATACTTTAAGATAATTTGGATATCAAGAATGTTAATCATGATATATGTAAAATGAAATTGATTGGCTCCTTTTCATTGCAATATGTCATGTAAAACCAGTTAATTACTTGTCTTAAGAGGACATAATAAACTTTATATGGGTATTAAATCCAAGTCGAAAATAAAAATAAAACATACAGTAACAAAAAATAATAAAAACATTTTAAAAGTGCACCTTGACTTTTATAAAATTAATTTTGTAAAAAATAAAGACAACCCAATAAATAAAATCGATAAAGTAATATTAATTGTTACATTGAATATGACACTTATACTCACAAATAATTGGGAACTATAAAAAATCGTCAATTAGTAAAGATGAACATTTATTAGAGATATTCACAAAATAGTTGTTAGTGTTATTATTATTGATTGTTATTATTTTTTTGTTGTTTTTTTTTTAGTTTGCTGTTTTGTTGTAAATAATGGCAATAATACTTCAATTGTAAATAACACAAATTTTAATTTTTTTTATTTTTTTTTTCGGATAATATGTATGTAAGTATGTATGTATATATTTTAGTTGTTCTTCCTTCTATTTGTTTACAATAATTATTTTTATTTGTCTATTTAATATTGAATATTTAGCAGCTTGTCTGTATTTATTTTTCATATTCATATAGATTAATAAAATAGTAAACACAAAAAAAAACATATTAACGTTTCCATTTTTTAAAAGGGGAAAATATCCTACATTGAAAATTTCTATATTTTACTTTAAGTCAACAAGAGAAGAACGACTATAAAGGCAGGTTCACCGGCAAAAATTTTGTTCCGAAACATTTTTTTTTTATATGTAGTTTCTCTCTCTCAAAAAATAAAATGTCAAACTACATACAAAAAAAAAAATGTTTGGGAACAAAATTTTTGCCGGTGAACCAGCCTTAACTATGATAAATCTACGCTTTCCCCATCTCGCCTGAAAAGTTCGTTTATATTTTATTTACATATATATATCCTAGAGGACTTTCGGCGCTACCCAAAAGCTTTTGTATCTGTAGGTGATCACAACAGCTAAGAATGGGTATAGATGCAAAGTCCTAAGTGAAAATCCCCCGTCAATCTTGGATTTTGAGCGGCAAGAGAACTCGATCGATTCTAGCACAATTGAAAGTCGGATGGTACAGAATACTCAACTGCTACCGTAAAAAAATAGTTAATGGTTATGTTAACCGTTGCCCATCCTGTTCACAAATCCTTAATGATAGCCTACGTATCTTTTGTTGTCCCATAGCATAATTTTCCTATGAATATTTGCAAATTTAATCTTGTCAGGAAAAAACTGCTGAGAACAACAGAGCTGTTACAACAATATTAACAACTATCCGTACTAAGTAGATGCGAAGGACTTGATAATTTTCATGAAAAAAAATAATAATTGTAATCGCTTTGTGGGAGAAACATTATAACTTTCAGGCTTTGCTTGAGTTAGGTTGTTGTTTTCCATGTATTACAACAGTAAGTCTAAACTTATGTGTAATGTGTAATGCCTTCATACGAGTATAAAAAGTTAATTTTTTCTAAACTAATTACAAAGGCCTTAAGTATAACAGTGCACTAAATAAAATATAAACATATTTTTTAGGGCGGTAAAATTTAATCT
The DNA here is from genome assembly GCA_916610165.2 of Gymnosoma rotundatum. NCBI lineage: Eukaryota > Metazoa > Arthropoda > Insecta > Diptera > Tachinidae > Gymnosoma > Gymnosoma rotundatum. The sequence goes on from OU744336.1 coordinate 83,857,498, forward strand.
TTCTTGAAAGCAAATTCGCAGCAAATTTTTAAAGTGTGAGTGTATTAGTAAAAAAATGAGAGAAATTTGAAAAATTGAATGAAAACTTGATCGTCTGACACCCTAGTTAGTAATAATTTTAACAAGAATAACAATTCTGATGTTTGTGTTGTGTAAATTAAAATTTTATAAAAAAAAAACAAAAATGAAATTTTTGATTTATTATTTATTTTTAACCGACTTCAAAAAAAAAGAAGGAGGTTATACAATTCGGCTGAATGTTGCTTTTTTATATTTGTGCCTCCAGAACTCAGTCATTTCTGATCCGATTATGAAAATTTTTGGTAATATGATAGATTATGCTTACCGATTGGTCCCGTTTTAAAAACAGCTCATTATCTTAAAAATTAAAGGGTGTCCCCATACAACATACCTATTTTTTACGTGTATTATGAATTGTAAAGTGCACTTCTGTAAAATTTCAAATGACTGCGTATTACTATGGCTCCCAAAAATAAAAAATTATACAAAAATTAATCTAAAAATTAAAGGGTGACCCCATAATTGATGTAAATTTACTTATATGGGCCTATCTTTTGAACCTTTATAGATAAACGCTTGCAAATTGAACAGAATGTCGATTGCTATGGCCGCTATAGTAACAAGTATTAATATTACAGATTATAAATTAAAGGGTGCGCCAATAGTTCATTAAATTTGATGTATATGGCCATACTTTTGAACAGTTGTAGACAGACGCTTGAAATTTACAACGAACCTGTATTGAGGTCCGCTATGCGACAAGTATAAAATTTGGATTTGGAAGTTAAAGGGTGTTTCAAAAGTTAATGTAATTTTGTGTATGTGACCAAACTTTTAGACCTTTATAGACAGAACGCTGAAAGGGACCTGTATTGCTATATCAACGAGTTTATAATTTGAATTAAGAAATTAAAGGGTGTCCCATAACTGATAAAGATTTACTTATTTGAGCCTATCTTTTGAACCGTTATAGACAAACGCTTGTAAATTGAACAGAATGTCAATTGCTAAGGCCGTTATAGTAACAAGTATTAATATTAAGAATTATAAATTAAAGGGAGCGCCAATAGTTCATTTAGTTTGATGAATATTGCCATATTTTTTAACAGTTATAGACAGACGCTTAGAATTTACAACGAACCTGTATTGGTAAGTCCACTATAACAACAAGTATAAAATATGGATTTGGTAATGAAAGGGTGTTCCAATAGTTGATGTAAATTTAAGTGTGTAGCCGTACTTTTGAACCGTCATAGACAGAACGCTAAAACTTAAAAGGGACTTGTAAGAGTTTATAATTTGAATTTAGAAGTTAAAGGTGTCCCCTTATATAGGCCTATCTTTTGAAGTTTTATAGACAAACGCTTGTAAATTTGACGCAATGTCGATTGCTATGGCCGTAATAGTAAAATTATAATTAAAGGGTGCATCAATAGTTCGTTTAATTTGGTATATGGTCATACTTTTAAACAGTTGTAGACAGACGATTGAAATTTACAAAGAACCTGTGTTACTAAATCCCCTATAACAACAAGTATAAAATTTGGATTTGGAAATAAACGGGTGTGCCAACAGTTGATATAATATGGTGTATGTGGCCAGACTTTGGAACCGTCATAGACAGACAGCTGAAATTTACAAAGGACATGTTTTGCTAAGTCCGCTATAATAAGACTCTTATAATTTTAATTTAGAAATTAAAGGGTGTTCTCAAAATTAATGTAATTTGTTCTATATGGCCGTATTTTTTAACCGTTGTATACAAACATCTTAATTTTAAACAGAATGTCCACTACTTTATTTGGTATAATAAGAAGTATAAAAATGTTATATTATAAATTAAATAGTTGATATAATCTGATGTATATGGGCAAACTGTTGAACCGCTATAGACAGACGGTTGAAATTTACACAGAACCTGATTGCTAAATCTACTACAACAGCAAGTATATAATTTGAATTTGGAAATTAAAGAGTGACCCTATAGTTGCTGCAATTTTATGTATATTGCCAAACTAAAAAAGTATAAAGTTTGGAGATATAAGTGTGTCCCAATAGTTAATGTAACGTAATTTATGTGGCCATATACTTTAGCTGTTATAGGCAGAGAGATGAAATCTGTTTTAAAGTCGGTTTTTTCGCAAGAATTACTATTTATTATAATTATTAAATCCCTTGTCAAAATCGGATTTTTCAATTGCAAAGCGTTGCCGCCGCGTAATTCCTGTATGCAACACACAAAATGTGCGGACATGACAAGTTTTGACAAAAAAAGAAAGAAATTACAAAAGGCGAACTTCAGATTTACAACATCCCGTTTTTTCATGACATTTTTATACCGTTCACCACAGGTAAAAAAAAGGATATCATACTTTGTCATTCGATTTGTAATTCAGTAAGATCAGTCCATGTCATTCGAAGTAGCGGGCAAAACACCTCGCCTGCCTTTAATTTTTCCATATCTTTTTTCCAACTTTCGTTTGTATTCCTGCAGATGGTTATGGTGGTTTTTTCACCACTTGCTACTTACTCACTACTGAATTATACCAGGATCTGATACAGTGACTAAGCTGGCTAAGCTAGGACAACAACCCTAAGCAAAACTTACAAATTTGGAAAAAAAGCTTTCTTTGAACATAAAAACTTAATGGTAGGACAGAATTTCTTATTCTGATTTTCATTTAAACTACATATTTAATGGGAAATCTGCATTATAGTACATGTGGTTACACATACATACATATATGGTGAATGGTATATAAGATTCAGCATAGCCAAAGTTACTTGAAAAATTTCGTAGTGTATGTAAGTTGTGGGCCCCTAACATGTGGGACTGACAGACAGCCTGTTAAACCGTAAAACACGAGGGAGGATCAGATATAATTTGAGGTTGTATGGAAGCATTGATGATGATTATATTTTTTTTGGGTAATAATGATATCAATTGTCTAAAGTTGTAAAGAATGACTTCCTAAGATAAAGTAAGTGATATTGTTGAACGAACCATTTCTTTCTTATAATATAAAATGTAAAAAATCTCGATATAACACTCGATATAACATATAAACTTTTGTAAGACTGCGTAGGTAACCATTTATTTTTTCTTTGCCTTGAAACTTCATAATTAATATTATGAAATATACATAAGGGTTAATTTGTGTGGTGTTTTTTTAATAACAAATAATTTTAAAAATATGGTGCAATAATATCAATTTGAATTAAAATTGCAGTTTTAGCATTAACAAGTTAAATGTTATGCGATAATTTTTTTTAATATCTATGTTGTCTAATTATGACACTTTCTTAGAAAAAGAATATTAACTTTTAAATTGTGAAATCAGAAGCAAAACACAAAACATTAATAAACATATGTTTTTTGTTTTTAATTTAACACTCTTTTTATTTTTTTCTGTAATTCGTGATAATGAAAAATAATTATTGTGTTAAAAAAAAGGCTTTAAACAATTTCTATTTTAATTTTTTCATTCCGGAACATTTGTTTGTTTTCTCTTTGACCGCCAAATCGTATTTTGTTTTTGTATTTTCAATATTCTTATTGTCCTTCATTTGCTGTCACAATATCTTCCACTTATATTCTATTTTTGTATGCATTCTTTAAAAGATGATGTTTTTGTATTTTATGTCATCGTTATGTTGTAACGTAACTAACCATATGTACGAATAGATTAAAAATTTTGCTGCACATTCACCGCAATATTTATTTAAAAATCAGCTAAAATCTCACTAAAATGCTTTTGTCTTCTAATTTTTGGTCATTCTATCTTTTTTTATTTCTTTAGTCACGATGTTATTCGCTTCGCGATTTGTAGAAAACTGAATTAAAAAAATTTGAGTAAAAACAACAATACGTGTTGCGTTTATTTTTATTGTTGTTTGTTTTTGTTGTTATTCTATACATACCCTTATGCTCTAAACACATTTGCCACAGAAAGATACACGAACACATGACAGCAAATGACGCTAGCAACATTTGTCGCCTTGTACGCAGCTACGTAATTATTTTGAAGGCAGCAGCTGCATAAGAAAAATACGAATTAACTGTATTTCAGTGGTGTTACTTAAGCGATTTTAAAAGAAGCAGCTCCGATTTATAATTAAAAAAATGTTTTAACTATTTTGTAAGAGGCTATTTAAAGAGTAGAATAATTCGTTTGGATTGTCTTTAAGATTGAAAATATATAGAAGTATTTCTCAGAAGCAATAATAAATACAGTAGTGTGTGTCACAAAGTTTCTTCTAAAATAAAAAATACTAAAAACAACAGTTTTTGTTACAGATATCCCATACGACAATTGAAATTAATATACAAAGTACTTCAACTAGCAAGTACTAAGAACAGAAATAAATTTTTAACTAAATGTTGTCCACACAAATAAGAAATTTTAGTTTTATTTACATCTTAATACATTTCTCTGAAATTCTCACAATTATTCTTCGTGCACTTTCGCCGTGACAATTGTAGTATCATTAATTCGTCGATGTGGCATTTCTAGTTTTTTTTTAAATTCAAATTTCGAAAAATATGTTTTAAGTAATTATTGAAAAGTATGTAAAAAGTGTTAACATTTTTTTATATAAAAAAATAAAATGTTCTGATAACTGTTTAAGTAACATTATACCGGTAAAATTGGGTGATTTTACATTGGTTTCTCTATTTTTCTACGAAAAAAAGAATCAATGTTTGAACCAAGGTTTTAAAGGATCACCTCACAAAATTTTACTTAAGTATATCCAGCACCACTGACCTGAGACAGATAAGAATTCAATAAATAGGTATTTTGTATTCTAAATCAATTATTGTCTTCACCAGCAACACTATTTTCCTTAAATATTTCATATACTGAAATTATCCTGTTACAGTTTTGTTATAGATTTTCACTTAAATCTTCTAATAAGTAATTTTTCTTTTTTCATAATAAGAGATTTTAAGCAATTATTATTTTACATGTGTTATAGTACGGACATCACTAAACTGTTTATTGTCGCCAATAAAAACAGAAATCAAGCTGTTTAGGTACTTCAACCAGCAATTACTAAGAACAGAAGTAAATTTTTATCTAAATGTTGTCCACACAAAAAGGAATTGTAGTCTTATACACATCTTAATACACACCTTTGAAATTTTTACAATTACTTTCCGTATACTTTCGCCATGACAATTGTAGTATTTTTAATTCGAAGTAATGTGGCATTTCTAATTTTTTTTAAATCAAATTTGGAAAAATATGTTTTAAATATTTATTGCAAAGTATGTTACAAGTGTTAAAATTTTTATAGCTGTAAAATGGAAATGTTCTGACAACTGTTTAAATACAATTAAACCGGTAAAATTTAGTGATTTTACATTTGTATTCTACAAGAAAAATATTCTATATTTGAATCAAGGTTCTAAAGGATCTTCTCACAAAATTTTACTTAAATCTATCCAGCATCTTTTACGTTATGCGAACCCAGAGAGACAAAAATTCCAAAAATAGGTATTTTGTATTCCAAATCAATTACTATCTTCACCAACAACAATATTTTCCTAAAATATTTTATGTACAGAAATGATCATGTTACAGTTTGATTATAGATGTACATTAAAATCCTTACTTTTACTATAAATTTTTATTTTTTTTTCATAATAAGAGATTTTAAGCACTTATTATTTTACATGTTTTATAGTACTGACATCACTTAAATGTTTATTGTCGCCAACAAAAATAGAAATTAGTTTAATTTGACTGCAGCGGCAAATTCAGCCCAGACAACAACCTGCCGCCTTGTTGCCTTGCTGTCAATAAATTAATCATTCTCATATAAACACATGCATTCTAATTCAGACATTTTGCAGTCGGTAGCTGCTCTCTCGAATGTGTTTAGAGCATTACTTTGCTTTGAGAAAAAAACGTATGCGATACAAATACCCAGTAGGAAAAACACTTCAGTTTAAGCAAAATCATGTAATATATCAATATATTATATATAATTGCTTTCCTCACATGTGACATATTTATAACATAACCTTTGTTCTTTGCAACAGGGTTGCTGTTTTTTGCTTAGATATATATAAAATGGACCACAAGGTTGAGAAGATCGGAACACCATTTCATCTGATTATACCTCCAGGTTGGCCAATGGGAGCTACCAGAACTCTGGTGGCCTAATAGGTCATATGGGTGCTCATAATTTCTATGATTGTATGTAATATTAACAGAGAAACAAAAAATATATTTAGAATACCATTTGTACCCTATACATATTTCATGTTAACCTAAACAGCATGTTAAACTCAGTTTAAGTAAAGGCGACAGTTAATTGTATTAAAGTTACAAGAAAATCACAAGAGTTTTAAGATAGTTTCTTATGTCTCAAACATTAAACAGGTGTTAATTGTGAATTTTTTTTTAAATATAAGTTTTAACTGTGTGCTGATACACGAACCAAAGAAAAAAAAAACGTTTTTAATTAAAATGAAGTAAATTTTTTTTTATGTCGCATATTATTCGTACATATTTACAACAGGTGGTTCAAATATTACCACTCTATCGTAATTTTCTGCAAATGACGTCCAATATCATAACGCTGTGAAATTTGTAAAGTAAATAGATACCGAATACTCCTTAAGAACATGAAATTGGTTTTTTTTAGAAAACGAAAATTTTTTTCAGAATGAAAGTATAATTAAATTCTAATGTAGATTTGATTTTCTTTGAAATTTTATTTTTTGCAGTTTTTAATTATACTTTTAGTTTTTATCCTTATTTAGATTAGCCTATTTATATACTTTAGTGTGACCAATGTTTCCACATTAAAATTAAGCATTTTTATGAATACAGCATTTTTTATGAATGTTCCAAATCGATCAGATTCTGAAGAAGGTAAAACATATTCGATCAGATTGGTCATTTAAACCAATTCGATCGGATATGTTTTAAAATAAATTTAACATATTTTAGAATTATTACTTAAACCGAGAACCGAGAACTAGAGTGTGAAGGTATTGATCAAAACTTTTGCTATAATTACTTTTGCTATAATTTATTGAAAAGAACAAGACAAGTTATCGCTTGTTATAAAAAACAGCACTTTATTTTGTTATATACAACGACGTATAAAATGATATAATTATGTAATATGTCAAATATATGTTATCATATGTTCTAATAAAAACTAAGATTTCTTCTTAAACCATTAAGAAATTCATTTAGTACCAAAAAATATATACTGATCAGAAATCTATCGATTGTCTTTTATTGCACCAGAGTCTATAAAACTAATAACTTATGCTTAAAGTAAATTTTCTGAGTAGCAAAAATATTTTATTTTTTAAATTAAGTAAATTTGGTAAAGGTACTTGAGAAAAAAATATCTCCAGGGAAGTTGAAGATGATTTCAATTCCGTAAAACAAAAACTTTTTTGAAATGAAACCAATTTTAAATTTCAAAGCAGAATACATTTTCTTTGTAATTGTGTTTATTGGTTGTTTTAAATTTACTGCTTTTTAGTTTTTTTATTTATTCCTTTGTTACTTTGATGCGCACAATATTGCCATATTAATATTAAAGCGGTGTTGCATCATTTTTTTAAAAATAAACAAAATCGATCAGATGGTGAATAAAGTATAACAAATCGATTGGTATTCTTACTAAGGAATTAAAAGTAAAGTCTCTTCAGTAAGCTAACATGTATTTGAGTGTTGGCAAATTTTTAAAGTTAATTCGTTTTAAAATATTCACAATCCATAAAGTGTAACTTCATTATAAAGAAGTAAAAGAAAAAGGTTCCATATTTTATTAAGAGGTTAAACGTTGTTTTGAAATTATATTTTGGTTTTTGCCGTTTCGAATTATATTTTTTTAAAGACTTTTTTTCAAAAACTCAAAATTACATGTCAATGTTTCAGGAGAAAAGTCAGTGCTTCGTTTAATGTCTATATTTATTTTTATTTTATACAGTACAAACTCACAAGAAGATGCGCCAAAAATTGTTGTCAATTTTATCGGAGGAAGGCTTTTTGTTTCGCTACCTCTAGAAGGTCTGCTTGGAAAAACGAACATAATTGAAATCCGAAATGTTTTATCAGGCAGTTTTTACTATTTAGGAATAGAGAATCAGCTTAAAAAAGTAGAAAATGTTTTCGGAAAACCAAATTTTAACCCTTTTAGACCGTAACAAATAACTTAAAAAACTAAAAAAAAACTAACTAAAAAAAATTATATATTTTAATATTTTAAACTAATTGAAATCTTTTCATGCAATACAAATGTATTTTAGTTAAAAATATTATTGAGTGCATCAATTGTGCGCGTCAGACGTGCGTGTCCTGAAAATCCTTGAAGGTTATAAAAATGATAACATCTATTCATGGATTATATTTTCATACTCTGTAGATACCACATATTCCAAAAACTATAAACAAATTCCCGGTAGTTTTGAGTCAGGTCTGAAAGGGGTATAGAAAATTATTCGCTATAAACCAGTTCCTAATTGTACTTGTATCCGACTAGAAGAAATGGCACTGACATTCACCTAGAATCTATTGTACTAGTTGTCATTTAGAACCAATAGTACTAGTTTTTTATAGTATCTACCTAGAATTAATTATACTAGTACTCATCTAATATCCATCTAGTACCAATGGTACTAGTAATTTTTCTAACACTTAAATGTTAACTTGAGCATTAAGATGGTATAGGAAAGTTTACAGTTAGTAACTGGTGATTTTTGTACTAATAATATACTCATTTGATACCACTTCGATCTCCTGCAGGGAAATAAAAATACATACATATATGCACGTATTTACATATGTATGCATGTAAATTAAAAACCATGGCGAAATAATAGAAGCTGGTCGCGATAACGAATTCATTAATTTCGCTGTAAACGTTAAATTTCAAACTCCATATATAAAAAATTTGTAAATTAATGAATTCGCCATCGATACCACCTGCATTATTTGGCCATGATTGTATCCATGTGGATATGTGTTCCTCGCAGTAATACATTTTATTTTTTACCTGACTTGAAAAAAAGAATGAAATTATTAATTTGACTGAATGTGTTTTTTTTTATTTGTGCCCGCACAACTCAGTCAATTTTAAATCCATTTTAAAAATGATTTCTTTATTTTACAGGTTATACCAACAGATTAGTCTCGTTTTCAAAATAGTTCATAATTTAGAAAATTATAGGGTCTCCCAATACAACCTACATATTTTTTACGTGAACATATTTTGAAACTTAAAGGGTGCCACTTTAAAATTTAAATACAAATGTGTATTATTGTGAATCCTAATAGCACTAATTAACACAAAAATAAATTTAAGAATTAAAGGGTATCCCCATAGGTTACGTATCCCTATTTGTTTGTTATAGAAAAACGCTTGAAAATTGGACAAAATGTTGATTACTATGATCGTTATAATAGCAAGTATAAATATTAAATATTATAAATTAAAGGGTGCCCCCAATAGTTCATTAATTTGATGTATATGGCCATACGTTTAAACAGTTGTAGGCAAGCGATTGAAATTTACAAAGAACCTGCGATGCTTAGTCCGCTATAACAACAAGTATTAAGTTTAGATTTGGAAATCAAAGGGTTTTCCAATAGTTGTTGTATGCGGCCATACTTTTGAACCCTTATAAACAGACATCTAAAATGTACAAAGAACCTGTATTTCTATGTTCACTATAACAACAAGTTTACAATTGAGAAATTAAAGAGTGTTCCCATAGGACTATATTGCCCTTTTGACAGAGTGTCCACTACTTTTTCTGGTATTAAAGAAGTATAAAAATATTTAAAATTATAAACTAAAACGTGTTACAATAGTTGGTGTAATTAGACGCATATGGCCATACTATTAAACCGTTATAGACAGACAATTGAAATTTACAAACAACCTGTATTGTTAAGTCCGCTACAACAGAAAGCACAAAACTGCAATTAAGAAATTAAAAACTGCTCCTATAGTCGATGTCGTTTTATTTATATGGCAAGCTGTTAAACAGTTGTAGACAGACGGTTAATTTGTCAAAGAAACTGTATTTCTAAATCCGATATAACAACAAGTATAAAATGCGGATTTGGAAATTAAAGGGTCTCCCAATAGCTAATATAATTTGATGTATGTGGCCAAACTTTTGAACCGTTATAGACAGCATCTAAAATGTACAAAGAACCTGTATTTCTATGTTCACTATAACAACAAGTTTACAATTGAGAAATTAAAGAGTGTTCCCATAGGACTATATTGCCCTATCTTTTAAACCGTTATATAGAAACACTATAAATAAGACAGAGTGTCCACCACTTTTTCTGGTATTAAAGAAGTATAAATATTTAAAATTATAAACTAAAGGGCGTTACAATGGTTGATGCTATTTAATTTATATGAGCAAACTGCTGAACCGTTACAGACAGTAAGTAGAAAATTTTTATTTGGAATTTAAAAGGCGTTGTAAATGGCAGAACTATGATAGACAGTCCGGTATTACAACTAGTAAAAAAATTTGAAGTTGGAAATAAAACGTTGTATCAATTGTAAGACGTAGTTTCACCTTCAATAATCAATAATAAAGTTTAATTTAATAATTTATTTAATATTATTTATGTGGCTAGACATTTGAACAGTTATAGACAGATAGCTGAAATCTGTTTTGAAGTCGGTTTTTTTTGCAAGAGTTATTGGGTTTTTATAATCAATATTTCATAAGAAAAACATGAAATATTAAGTCCGTTTCTTTACTTTTTGGGTAAAGTTCGTGAAAATGAGAACAAGCATTGTTTTCTCTCATAAAGAGAAAAAATTATATAAAAGTACGGGAACACAAAATCTAAATTTAAAACACAAAGTAAAAACTTAAAGTATTTTGACTGTTTTAACAAGAAAAGTTAATTTTAATTAATCAGCAAAAAGAAATAATAATGTATTTTGTATTTTGTTTGTGCTTTAAGGCTGTTTCCAAGTTTAAATAACTTACACGAATAAAAGTTTGGGCTGGAAGAAGAACTTTTAAATTTCAAAACCACTCTCATTTACCCAATTTTGAAGTAAGAAAACATTTTTCGTGCAAGTCGGGATCCCCTGGGATCCCAAAGTAGAGTAAAGAAACAGACCTATTTATATTTAAAAGAACTCAAGCGCAATTAAAGTAAATTAAAATAAATAAGATTTCAAACAATAAATTTTCATACTTGTTTACAATATTTTATATATAAATAGTAATTTCGGAGAGGTACGCAAATACAGAATTCGATTGGATTTGCACGTTCAAAAATAGTATCACGCTTTTTTTTAATGAAATTATTAGTTGTTTTTTTATTTTAATTTTGTTATTAACATGTATTTTTATTTCATAACCTTATTATAAACTAATTTACCACCTAAATAATATTTCAAGACAGAATTTTGCTTCAGTTATCAGATATTTTATAATTCATAATGTTAAAAAAAGTTTAGAATGGCCGTTGTATTTAATAATAATCAGATAATAAAGTGTTCAGTTAAAAGAATAAATGTTTAATAATGTGACACATTAATGTCATATTTTAATTGTCGTCTAAGTTATATAACATAAATGTGACTTTTTTTAGAGGCATCGCAGCCACTTTTCCTTTGAAAATATCGAAAAAGCAGATCTTAAAATACAGATTAAATTTATTGAAGAAATGTCGTGCAATGAAGGTGCAAAATAATCTCTTTAGTCATATATGTGCTTAAATTTTTATAATAAATAGCTCATGATTGAGATTTGATTTTTGCGATGAATAATTATGCAACAAATAATGCTTAAATCATTTCACTGTAATAGTTCGCACCATAAACTTTAAAAATAATATACCAGTATTACCAGTTTAGCAGTATTTTTAAAAGGCAAAGGTAAATTTTGGTTAAACTATATTCTTTAACGATACTCAAGACTTTAAAAATTATTAACCATGAAAATTTTAAAGTCTATAGTGCGAAATTTCTGTTAGCATTTTTAATGTAAGTGGATATTAAGGCTTTATCAAGCGATTATTCTATTAGCCTTTTGCAAATAGAAAAAATATTGTCAATCATTTCATAGATTTTTAAAACCAGCTAAAAAATTTTAACTCAATCAAAATAAAAAGGATTACTGTAAATGGTGCTGCTTCGATGTATGAAAATATAAATACCCTTTTGCCATAAAAGCGATTTAGTCGATTCGCAGTGATTGACGCACGCACAAACACACGTACAAGCTTGCAAGGAGAATATATATTAGCTTATTGAACCCAATGTTGCCTAGGTCTAGTTTGAGGGCCTTTCTAGGCACTGTGTAATATAATGTAGGCTTGTTTGCTATTGGGATCTACTCCCAACACGTGAGAAAACGCTTAAATCAGTTTGGATCAAATATCTTTAGAACTTGATTTTATTAAGATCGGTTAATATTAAAAAAATTGCGCGTTTGTTCTCTCTCCCACTCCCGGCTCCTATCTCTTTTTTTAAATAAACATAGAACATTCTACCCTTTACATAAATATCTAATTATGTTAAAATATTTTTATAATCGGTTCAAACGTTTTTTCCCCTTTTCTCTCATCTAGGTCCTAGTTGTGGAAACAGATATAGATAAGGACCTATTTATGTTTCGAGTTTCACAATTGGTCAGGACTTTGTTAAAAGTCCCCGTTTTTTTCATCCACGATGAGATCAATATCAACTTCAACTTTAATGAAAATCGCAATGATTGCTGCACCAATAAACAAACTTACAAAAAGATTTACAATGAATGTATGTTTTATTGATATTAGATTAGATTTCTTCATATTTTAATATTAATTCAATGTTATTGTTCGCCTTATTTTTTAATCAATCAAATGAAGCCATTAAACTAGGAAAAGGAAAGAACTATTACATGCCCAACTAATTATCGAAACATTCAACTGTTTTAGTTTTTTTTTTTAATTTTCTATTTAAATTTAATTCTCTGCATGACGTTAACTATAAAAGTGTAAGTAAACACAATATTTGTTTGAAAAGTGCACCCAATTTACGCATGAAACACAAGAATTAAAAGATAAAATCAATAAGAAATAAAAACTATAGATAATTTTAATCTAATGTGAAAAAAGACCACAGGAATAATACAAATTGTACATACTTAAAGAAAGAATAGAAATTGTACTGTGTATCTACACACACATATGTAGACATATCGGCGCCGGTTTTCTATTCTTTGCACATTTAGGGATATTCCATAAAAATCAAGAATTGATTTAATTTCTGTGTTGAGATTTGTTTTAAAAATAATTTAATCATTTCGTTCAATTTTAACAAACTTAAATGTTTTCAAAATAAATACCTCGTTTTTTGGAATTGAAAATTGCAACAGTCAATCAAAAGATTTGTGGGTGCAAAATATGTATTATTAATTCTTATAACAGTAGTCTTTAAATAATACCTCATAATCTCTAACATATCTTTTAATTAGTTTTTAGCGTTAAAATCCTTATTAAGTTATAAATAAGCCTTCCAACATTAAGTGAGTTACCCTTTAAACTTTGCATGCATATACGCTGATGAATATTGCTACATTAAGAAACTCAAATAACTTGTTTTTCAGTGTATGAAATACATTTTTCTTTTATTCATGTTAAAGCTCATTCAATTTTATTAAATATAATTTTAAATATAATTTTAAAAATAATGGAATTTATTTATTTATTGTGGAGTTTCAGGATATCAGCTTATTGGGAAATTTTCGTTGCAATTCTATCATAACAGGCTGGGCTATGTGAGGAGGTGCACCATCTTGCTGAAACCACACAAAGTTAAAAGGAATTCTCTTTCGGCGTAATTCTGGATAGAAAAACTCTCTCAACATGCTCAAGTAACGGTCTCCAGTATCCGTAACGGGGTGACCGTTTTCTTCGAAGAAGTTGGGCCCGACAATGCAGCGTGATAAAACTGCACACCACACTGTGACACGAAGTTGATGCAATTCCGTCTCATGGAGTGTCTGTGGGTTGGAAGCACTCCATATTCGACAATTTTGTTTTTTACGTTGCTGTTCAAATCGAAATGGGCCCCGTCAGACATGAAAAGACAGTTCAACATGTTTCCATCCTCTTCCACCATTTAAAGCATCTTCTGCCAATATTCCAAGCGAATCGGCAAGTCTGCAGCGTTCAGTTTGTTGGCCATTTGAATTTTATATGGGAATAAGTCCAAATCTTTGTGCAAATTTGACTGTAATGACTGTCTGCTTATACCCATTTGAGCAGATAAGCTTCTTGTCGAAACTCTTGGATTGTGTTGTATCGCAGCAGCTACAGCAGCGATTATTTCCTCCGTTCGAACTGAAGGGTTTCGATGATAAGGTCTTCTGTTGACTGTCCCATGCTCGGCAAAATTGTTTACAAGTCTCATTATGGTCCATCTGCTCTGAGGATTGCCGCCAAATGTGCGCCTATACTCTCTTTGAACCGAACTACGAACTCCAGTGCATGATAACGGCGGACAATCCAAATTCTTTTTTCGGTGTCCCAGTTATCCATTTTTGTCAAATCTAAGAATAAATCTGCAAAATAAAAAAAATGGACCACATTCATTAAATAGAAAAAAGTTATTACTTTTTTTTGGTAGCGGCTTTCATCAGCCACCCTGTACATACAAATTCATGCAAACATACAGTAATTGACAGTTACATAAACAGGCCCTGCAAGCATTTCCTATCAAAAAAGCCACAGCATCGTTACTGCATGAAGATGAAATGTGACGCAAAAATATCGATTTCTGATATAATTAGTATCCCCCAGTCGGGAAAAAACGTACCACTATAGTGATAAAACTATTGGAAAACTATTTAGCGTCTCTGAAAAGGATTAAAATTGATTATTCTTGCAGTGTCGAATATGTGTCTGTTAGAAGTGTAAAAAATGTGTCTTCTTAAAGTATCGATTATATAACTTCTACAAGTAACGAAATTCTGCTTTATCAAATCGGTTAATTTTTACATTATAGAAATTTTCAAAAAAGAAAGGTTTAATTAAAATTTAAAGAATTTGTGAATTTGTTTTTGTAAAATTTTATTTAGTTGAAAAAAAAGTTACTCTTAAAATTAAAAATTTAAGGGGAATTGTTTCGTATTAATATAACGAGTTTTGTTTTCCTCTTAAGTTTTGGTAGAGACGAAATAGTCTTTGTTAGAAGATCTTAATTAATTAATAAAAAATGTGTTTTGTTTTTGTAAAACTAAGTTTTTAATCTAAAAAAATTAAGGAAGAATTTACTTCTATCAAAAAAAGCTTAGTAAAATGCTTGCAGGAGAGTCTCAGCCAAAACAGCCAGTGATTAACAAATGTCGTGAGAAAATTTGGGGGATACCACCAGTGTTGCCAAAACTATCGAACCCTTTCCCCCTAGATGTTAGTTTAAAAACCGCTAGAAACCGCTAAATAGTCGAAAAAAAACGCTGACATAGACCGCTAAAAAATTTCTTGAACAATTTATTTTTATACCCTTCACCGACGCTAACTTGGTTTAACAAAAAAAATAAATATGTCAATCGATCAGATATAGTGTCGAAAGAGGTGCTATTGGAAATCAGCATTATCGCTCTATGTCCTCCGAGGCAGCAGGCAAACACAACGCCTACCTCGAAATTTTTTCATGTCATTTGGAACAATAAATTTACTCCAATCAAAAAAATTAATATAGATAGAGAATTAAAGGAAAGAAACATTAAGTGATAAAATTGGGGCTCACTCATATTTTCCGAGTTACGGAGCTCTGAAATTTAAAATTTTTTTAATATCAATATGGGTATCATTTTAAAGCTTTTGAAGAGATATTTAACTCATTAAGAGCCGATGGCATTTTTATGTAAAATAATATATAAGCATTTTTTATATTTTTTTAATTCCCTGTAACCCAATATTTGTTTTATTTTTATTGGAAGTAACTAAATTAAATTTACATGGTGAAGGGTATATAGGATTCGGCATAGCCGAAAATATCACTCTTACTTGTTTAATACTGTTTTTAAATACTAACTGCCGTATTCATAAAATTAACTTATATTATTTTTTATGAATATGGCAATAATTGTTCATCTCTAGTTAAGATTTTGATTATCTATACATATAAGTTTCGTTTTGAGAACTGAAATAAATATTAGAGATTCCAATTAAGTTTAGAACCTTATAATCGTAGCAGTATTTGTTATGCCGACAGAGACTATGTCTAAAGCAACAAAGCAATTATAAAGAGGCAAATAAAAAAAAATAATGAATTGACATTCTTAACGGTTAAAATAGCGTTAACTATATTGGTTTGCAATCGATTTCTGAGCTTTAATTTAGCTACATTAAGTTGATTAAAAACTCGTTGCACTTCTGCCTTAGACCACGGCTCTTTGAAAATTTTATTTCCAGCCGAATTTTGATATTCAAAAACTTCGTAACAAAAATATGTAGTATCCATTAGATTATTCCATTTTATAGCATTTATGTATATTATTAAGCTGATTTAAAATTGTTTCGATTATTTCCGAGCTATAATCCAGTTGTTCCAAATATTAAGTTATTTCCTAAAAATTTATCAGTTTTTTCTAAAATGTCCTGATTTTCTGGTTATCTAAAATGACAGTTTCCATTAGTTAGAAAAAGTTTTTATTGGTCTAATTAAAATATATTTCGTTATTTACTTTTGGATTAATTATTTTAACAGTTCAAAAAAACAAGGAAGAGATGGAAAATCTATATATTTATATAAAAGGTTACAAATACCTAGTTGAGCTTACTTTGTAACAAACAAAACTTGTTGTAGCTTAAAAAACGCTAAAAACCCGCTATTTAAAATTTTCCCAGTTAAAAAAACCACCTAGCGGTTTTTTTTTTCAAACTTCCCGCTTTTAATAGCAAAAAACCACCAGATCTAGCGGGAAAACCGCCGTTTTGGCAACACTGGATACCACGCCGAAATAATGGAGAGAGTTATTTTTTCTATTTTTTTTTTGTCAAAATTTTTGTGAGAATTTTTTAAGTTAAAAAAATTATAAATTTAAAGATTATTTCACAAATTAAGTTTATTTTTTCTTTGTATATTATTCGGCTTCTTTTGGCACACTCAGTCCAGCAAGAAACAATGAATTCACATTGCAATCGTCTTCTTAAATATGCCTTGGTTCGCAAAAAAAGTGATGATAGATATTTATTGTTTATAGAAATTTTGTTTTAACAAGGTTAATTCATTGTAACAGTTTAACCCTCCCCGGCCGTACTAACAGTCTGGCTAAGCTTACCTGTGTACAGAAGAAGTGCTCTCGGGGTATAGGGGAACCAGTCCCCTGGTGTGCAGGCACCTAATCTTGATAGACAGTTAGGTACTTTCGAAGGATTCACCAGTTTCCTTGACACCAAGGAAACCAATAGTCCATACAGAGGGCCACCCATCTCTGTAGCCGGTTATTGGTGAAGTAATTCGGGGTACGCGTGGTGGCTTTTGGTTAAAAAGTCTATATCTGCAGGGATAGTGCGGAACAGATGGAAGTGTGATGTTGCTGTTGTTGGATAGTCTCCAGCCCTCAAGCAAGCGGTAGTTCATGGTCCTGCAAGCCATGTTCTTTGAAATGCAACTCTGTTGGCTACTGACTTCCATGACTTCTATACTTATAAGATTATAATGGTTTCGCGTTCCATTTTTTAAATGATACTTACCTCAAAAACTGAAAAAATATAGATAAAAGAATTTTTAATCACGGGGCTGTCAAATCCCCAAAATTAGAGACGTGAAAGCCTGCTTTCAATCGGTTCTTTGTACTTCGAAGATTTTTATTATATTTAGTTATATTTGGTTAGGACTGGAGACGAAACCGTTTTAACTTTTAACCTAAATTTCTTTCATTCGCATTTGCTATAGGATGTATTGAAAATAGTTTAAAAATTTGCTACTATCGAAGTAAATTTCAGTTATAAGAGCAAAAAGAATATCACCTGTTTGAGGAAAATCCTTAAAAAAATGGTATTTTTTA
This sequence comes from Gymnosoma rotundatum, assembly GCA_916610165.2. NCBI lineage: Eukaryota > Metazoa > Arthropoda > Insecta > Diptera > Tachinidae > Gymnosoma > Gymnosoma rotundatum. The sequence continues at coordinate 83,875,538 of OU744336.1, forward strand.
TATTTTCCCAATTCAGAGGCTTAAAAACAAAACCTTAAACTCAACTCTAATTTTTTTAAGAATAAAACAAATGTCTTAAAGCAAATTCCGATCATTAATAAGTGCACTACGTCAAAAATACTAAGTTAAAAAAAATTAAGTCAATTTTCTCTCAAATGGCACATTTTTAAATATAGAAATTTTTAAAGTCTAATTAAATTTAAAAAATCTAGTTCAATTTTAAAGTAAAAATTTAAAAAATATATATTTCCGCGTGGTTTTAAATTTTCGAAAATGGAAAAAAGTGGCTGTTCTTTTATATTTTTTTTTTTATTTGTAATTAAAATATTATAAGTAATTTAAGTAAGTTTAAATGGGTGGAGCTAAAATAAATTAGTGAATTTTTATTTGTTTGGGCGTGTGTGAAAACCATGGTTAAATAAATTTTTTCTATATATGGGGAGAAAATTTTGTATTACTACTGTGTGAAATGATATTTTTGTTGGCAATATAAAATTTTGACGTTTCTATAGAAAAACGGAAATTTTTATAATTTTAAAAATGAATTAAATAAAAAAATATTTTCCGCAATTAATTTCAATTCTTTAATAATGTTTTATTTTTCATACAAACCTATATACATTGTATGTATGTATGTTCATTAATTTTCAAAACTTACAATTTTATTTTTAAGAAAATTTTTTTACATTTTCACAAAAGTATTAGAATTATTTGTGTCATACATTTCCATACTTTTGTAAAAAATTCTACTAGTCCTCAGTGCTAGTGAAATTTTATTTACCTCAGAACTATCAAAACTTTTCTTTCAAGAATACTTTGCTACCGTTTTACACACACCCCTTATAATACATGTACTTTTATTTTTTACTTATTGGAGCTGATCGAAGAGCTTTGGCATCAAATAAAATTTAAAAAACTGAAAATTAATAATAATGCAAAAAGTTTAGGTAGCTGCTACTGTTTTATATTTTGCACTTAACTTTTTTCTAAATTTGCTACTAGAAACATTAGCTTAAATAAGATAAATCTTAAATGACGTTTTAAACTGTGATAATTCGGAAACATTAGAATTATTTTGGAAAACACAAACCAGCTAACTGCTAACGAAAAAGAGGAAATCGCAATCATTTCTAGATAAAGGAAGAAAATTTTTTTATAAAATAAGCAGTGTCTTCAAAAATTTATGAAGAATTTCGTTTTAATGTGGATAAAATCTAATTTTTTTGCAAAAATAAATAGAAGAATAACGTGTTAAATATATAACATCATTATTATTATATTTTAAACGAAATAATTAGAAAAAACGAGCAAGCGATTTCAAATCGGCAGTCATTAAGTTAACTGTTTTAAATCACGTGGTTTCAGTATATTTTGTACGCAGAACACCTTTTGCGTGATTTGAAATCACTTTGACAGAAAGTGGTTTGTAGAACAGACCTGACTATCTGTGTTTTATTATTTTTTTAGAACAAAAACTAACGAGAAAATTTCTCGCTGTTAGAAAATGATTTTGTTAAATTATATTTATGTAATGTTTTACAAGAACTTAGGTTTAAAAAATAAATTGTGGATAAAACAAGTAACAGTGCTATATTCGGCTATGCCGAAGCTTATATACTCTTCACCATATATGAAAATCTAGTTTAGTTAACTTCAACCAAAAATCAAATATTGGGATAACAGCTAATTAAAAAATAAGAAAAAATAAGTACTACATATATACAATTTTACATTAAAACGCCATCGGCTCTTAAGGGGTTAGGCATTTTTTTTTTTAATTTTAGAATTAAGATTCATTCATTAAGATCTCTTCAAATACCCATATTTATATTTCAGAGCCCTGTAACTCAGGATAGGTCTGTCTGCGTACATCTTGCAAAATGTTGTCTACGTACTCCAAATCTGCTGCAGTGAGAGAACCAGAAAGAGAATTTTTTGACAGTTGGAAGTTAGAGAACTTGCAAAATGTTGCTAGAGAAATTTCTGCTTGCAAGATTTTGCAACTAGTTTGAACAGCTGTTTTTATTTACTTTTTGAATGAAAAATTTTTTTGTGAAATGAAAATAAAAATGGCAGAGGTAATTAGTTGAAATTGTGTTGATTTTTAACGTTTATAATAAATTATAATAAAAAAAAGCAGTGCGACCGTGATGTAAGTGTATTGAAGATGGCAGAACCGATAGAACCAGCAGAACTTTGTGGGACAAACTTTGCAATTGAAGAGGCGAGTACTGGCCGGCACTATGTTGGGTAATGTAAGCAAAAGAAGTTTAATAAAAAATCTGACAAATAAAATTAAAAAGTAAGAAGTAATTAAACTTACCAAATTAATAAAAGTGTAATAAACAATTTTTTTTAATTTACAACACTTTTTAGACTTCACTTTAATGAATAATTTTTTAATTTACCGCTAGAATTCACTTTTGCGTAATTATTTTGCTTTGTTATTTCAATTGTTTACACACCGATAAGCTGTTTTCTTGCAAGATTTTACTTTCCTCGATTGGCATATTTAATTTTTCTCTTGTGATCTAGAGCCTCGGCAAACTTGATTTCAACACTAACACGGACGGATCGACGGACATCGCTTAATCGAGTTCGCTATGCATAAGAACTCCACTTTTTTTTTGGATATAAAAATATTGTTAAAATTTTTATACACTTTTTATCAGGCTTCAGATTGGCTCGCTCTTTTACTCTTCTGCTCTTTGCGTACTCTTTTTATGCTCGCTCCTTTTTAAGCTATGCGCAAAAGAGCAGAGCAGAAAAATAGAGCCAATCGTTTATGCGCATTGCGTTTGCTCCTTCTTTTCATGCTCTGCTCTTTGCGCCATGAGCATTTAATTTAATTTTTGGCGCTTTTGCTCTGCGTATTGAGCCAAAAGAGCAGCTCTTTTGCTCGTGCTCATTTTGGTAGTAACAGTGGTTCGTTTGGCTTTTATTAAGTTTTACAAAAAAAAAATCGTAACAATATGTTGTTTAATATTAATTATTTGGATTTATTTTTTTTTATTTGGTTTTATTTTATTTATTTATTTGAAGATTTGCTTATTGTGGGATTTAAAGTTGATATTTATATTAACAGTATAAATTCAACATGATTTCATAATCGATTTAAGGAAATGTAGATGATATACGGTTGAATTTTTGGAAACGTAGTTTCGGCATCCTACAAGGGTTACTTTAGTTTTGTTTCACTTTACATATTTAATCAGAGAGAAATATATGTATAGCCTTTCTTTACTGCGTTCACTCTTACTAATTGTTAAGTAAAACCTTTTTTTGTTGTCAAGGGTTATTTTTTGTTGTAAACAAATGTATGTTAAAGGGTAAATTTGTTTTGCTTCTGTTTTAGGTATGGGATGTTTGCTTGTGAATTTGTTATTGTTTTATTACTATCTTGCATATGTTTTAGGTAGGGGTGGTGCATTTGTTATTGTTTTATTACTTCTTAATTGATGGTAAAGCACCAAATTATTGGCACTAAATAAAGCAAATTTTCATTACCTATTAAATGCAAATGAAAACAATTGTTTTATTAAGTTAAGAAATTTATTTACATATATTTATACCTACAATAAATTACTTATTTTATATATTTTATTTCGGTTCTGGTATATTAAACATTTACATTGATTTTACATACATATGTATGTATGAGGAAATGGTAGAAACGATCAAATTTGTTGGCATTAATTTTAGCAAGAAACTTTTTTTTTTATTAACAATACTAGGAATTCTATAGTTTTGTTTTTAGTACTAATAATTTGGTGTTTTGCCATAAATTAAGTAATAATAAAACAATAACAAATACACCAGTAAACATCCCCTACCTAAAACATAAGCAAAACAAATTTACCGTTTAACGTACCTAAATTATAAGCAAAGCACATCTACATTTTTGAAAAACCGCAACAACAAATAACACATGTAAATTTAAAGCAGGAAAACAATTGGATAAACAAACAAAAAACACAATTGAAAATAATTACTTTATGATACCAGTAAACAACCAAAATTCCTTAATTAGGTAGAATTGCAATAATGTTAAAGATAAGCAAATTATTACCCTTTATCCTTACTCTTTTATCATCACTTATTGCACATTTTTATTAATGAGCCATTCATATGACCCTCGCTTGAATTTACAAGGAACTCCACTACTTACCAATAATCAAAAACCAACTACAATGGTAGACCACAAAAATACATAACACTATTATTCGTACATATACATACAGACATACATGTGTACATATATACATACATACATTTATGTATGCGTACAAATATAAATAAAATAAATATACATACATAAGTATGTATATGTTTCTCCAACCTTCATTTGAATATTACCTATATTTAAAAAACGATAAACAATCTTCTAAACTGTCCCAAACACTTTCCCAAACACATAAATCAAATAATTTATTTATTGTATTGATTTTTACATTATAATCTTGACGTTAAAAAATATGTTATGTACCACAGTAAAAGAGCCAAGCGCATTTTTGGCTCTTTTTGGCTCTTTTGCGCTTTGCGCACAAAAAAGGAGCAGCGCAAAAAAAGAGCCAAGCATATTGCTCTTTTTAATGCGCTGCTCCTTCTTGGCGCAGAGCAAAAATATTGGCGCCGAGCAATGCGCAATAACAAGTTGGCTCTGCTCTTTGCGCAAAAGAGCCAAAAGAGCAGAAAAGAGCTGCTCGGCGCTGCGCATTTACTTACTCTGCTTTTTATAGACACATGTATATGGTACTGTTTTAACTAAATAAAAAATTAAAAAATACGTGTATTAATGTACAAATAAAATTATATTTATATAGATTACAAAAAATTCGGTTTTCTATATGCGTTTTGTTGAAACTGTGCTTTGTGCAATCGTTCTTACCATTGCAATCTGCTTAAAATCATTGTAAAGAAACGGCATGCCATTAAAATTAAAACTGGGATCTAGCTTTATTGCAGCTGCAAAGCCATCATGCTACAAAAGTTTTTTTCTGCTCCTCATTGCACTAGAGAGAGTTTGATCATATACATCAATTAGATCAATTATAGTTCAAATTAATTTTTGGGAAGACCCTTTAATTTTCATATTTACTTTTGTATTAATTTGTGTGTTTTTTAAATTTTAAAGTGGCGCTCTTTGCGGTTCGTGATACTCGTAAAAAATATGTATGTATGTTGTTCGGGGGCAGCTTTTAATTTTTTAAGCATAACCTTTCAAATAAAAAAAATATAAATCGATCCAGAAACGATCCGCAAACATTACAAAAAGCAACATTAAGACGCATTGATAACCTCCTTCTTTTTTTTAAATCGGAAAAAAATGTACATAAGTCTGTGAATTATATGTGTGTTGTTACTTATGGGTTGATGCTTTCTTAGTTTTTCCTTAATTAGAACAAAAAAATCCACTTTTTATTGTTTATATCTTAGAGATTTTACGTAGTCTAATTATAATAGTCTTTCATAATACAGATTGTCTTTGCTTTTACCCTTACTTCTATTAATGCAGATAGTTTTTTTGTTGTTTGTTAATGACCGTGAAAAAGAAATAATTTTTTTTTTCTCATTTATGAGATATTTTTTGTTCTTCAATCTTACATGAATGAATGCTTAAAAAAGAAAGTGAAGCACACATTCATGTGTGATCGCAGGCAGAAAATTTTTGGATTCTCGTTTGTGAACGAGAAGAATAGAAAAATACAGTAGAAATCTCATTTATGAAAAATATCATAATTGTTTATAATTGTATGCTCATAAATGAAAAATTTTGAACTCTGGAAACAAGATAGATCTGAAAATAAAAGAAGAGCTTTTCTTTGAAAAACCAAACAATGTTGTAAGTAAAAATAGCAGGGCAAAATACAAAGAAAAGTGTTAGATTATTTTTGAGCTGTAAGGGGCAAAACATGAAGCAGGCCGCACACATGAGAGAATTGCTAATGAATTACTCTTACTAAAAGGCAAAACTGTTAAAAAGAACAGTAGAAACCAATTAATTGTTATTTTTGAAAATAAGCTTCGTCGATATTACACAAAACGAAGTTAATTTTTACACTACGAGTATTAATAAAAACATCATACATAATATCGCACACCCAGTTCAAAAGTGACTCAACTCAAAATTTTAATTTTTTCTGGTTTATATGTTTAAACTATGCACAATACACTCCAATTCTTTATACATACATATAAAGGAAAAATCTCAATGTATTTTTTGTTGTTAATTGTTGATAAAAAAAACAGTATGTCTTTCTTTATTTGAATTGGGATAAATTTGAATTTCATAAAAACGACTTATTTTTAGTTTTGTCAGAAAATATGTATAAGAGTATTAGATCACTACTGCTAAGTGCTAAATAGTCTTAATTCGAATTGTGACACTTTTAATAAAATAAATCTATGTTGGAGATTGTATTAATTAGACTTGTGTCAGTTTAGCTCATTGATGTACGTACGATTCAGTTCTATTATTTTTTGTTGTGACGCTTAAAATGAAAAATATATTAAGATTTGAGTTGGGACACTTTTAAAGAAAAAACATTATAATTTTATTTCTGTCTTTAGTTTTAGAAAATTAACGTTTTTGTTATTGTAAAGCTTGGCAATCAATTGTGAAAAACAATAAAATATTATTTTGAAAAAAAAAATTGTATAGTTTTCTTGCTATAAAAACGAGAATTTTAACTTAGTTCTCTTAAGACAGTTGTTCGCTGATGAATATTATTTAAATTGTAAAGATTTTTCATCTAGTTTTTCAAATTCAATTAGTAAACCAGATGATGAGGATCAAGATAATAACAGAAATATTAAGGGTAAAAAAGAAGCCGTAATCCACGTTATTGGAATTCTTAACACATTGTTACAAAATTCCAGAAAATCCTATGTATCAGAAGCAAAAATCCTATGTATCAAGAAGATTACTTGAAGAAAGAAAAATGGGACAATCCTGTAAAGAAGCCTGCCTATTGCGATGTACCTATCAAAAAGGTGAAGCTGACCAACAATTATTTGATAATTATTGGAACTCAGGTGATTTGCAAAGGCAATGAGAATATATATCAGGTAAAATGGAGCCTGTACTGCCAAAATATCGATAACAGGGCACTCGTAATCGAGAAACTGCTAAGAAAACTGGACGATCGTATAATGCACATCAACTGTCGCACAACGGGGAATGGGGTCATAATTTTACGACTAAAACAAAAGAAAAATTTTTATGGAAGGAAATTAAAATTTTTCGAATTGAAAAAAAAACAGCCGAGAGTCCTTTTATTACTAAACATCTTACAAAGACTTAAGTTTCCGCAAAGTTAAGGGGTTAAATATGACTACAAAATCTTTGAAATCTTGAATTTAATCAGGTATATTGTTCTTTGTCTTTATACATGCAGTTGTATCTTAGATTACATTGGTACTAATATTTAAATGTTCCTTTTGTCAGGTTAAAAAAGGGTATTCTAGCATTTTTGCTATACCCGAAAGAAAAAGGAAGACCTTATGGACTTAATCAGAAAGAATTTCATTCCAAATCAAAATTATGAAGCGTTCTATAAGCACGTTATTTATAAATATATGTCTAAAACTGCTGTCTTATTATTTTGCTTTATGTTTAACTTTGCTTTTAGTTTTATTTATAAACATACTTTTTAATAAATCTGGGTTTTTATTGTTGAAGTATACATGTAGTAAGAAACTCGTATGTACTGAGTTACCTATATAGTATATACTATATGTAATAGTATATACATATATACAGCCCAATTATAAACAAAAATTCCGTGCGAGTTTCTTCACTTTTCCCTTTTCTCCAATTATAAATTTTTCCCCTTTTGATTGACTGCAGAAAGTGAAAAAAATCCGGGGGAAAAAAGTAGGTATTCTAAATTATAAAATAAAAATTATATGAAAATTAACAAAACAAACTCCCTTCAAATTACTGTGATGCCACTTTTTCATTATTTTTCCCCACGGAATTCATAATTGGAGGAAGCTTTTCTCGAGAAAAATTTTTTCCGTGGGAAAGGAATTCCGTGAGAATATTCATAATTGGGCTAATAGTTGTTGAAGTATACGGTTTTAGTTCCTTATGCATTTTCGAATAAAATTTGAATTTCCCATTGTGTATAACGTTTATGATTTAAGTTTATATGTATATTTTTATTTTGTTCATGTTTAAGGTCTTCAATTTTTAACCGACTCACAGAGGAGTATTTGACCCAAAAAGCTGGCCAAAATTATTAAGCGTGGTTTTTGTTTTAAAAGTTTAACTATTTTGATAGTTTTAGCTTTAGTTTGATAAAAAAAAGGTAGTGGCAGATTATTATTGGGTTAGTGTTATTTTAGACACACCCACCCACCAACCACCCACCCAACCTCCATTTAGAACTTTTTATATTTTTTTTCATTTTGAAGAGAATTTATTTTTATATATTTGTTGTATATTTTTAGAAAAATTATTTATTATTACGTGTGCCGTTCTCCCCCTCGCATTCCGCCAAAATTTAAATTGCAACTGTCTAAGAGCAAGTCAAAATAAAATTAGATTGTCGAACTATTGTAGTTGTGTAGATACAGGGAAATAAAACATAGCTTTTTATGGATGTTACAATGTCTCCCTTCTCAAAATTATAATATAATATATTAAATATTTATAAAAATTAATCTCGTACCTTGGCTTCCTTTAAGGAATAAACAACCAAATAAGCAAAAACATGTCCACTTCTAATATTTATTTTATATTATTAAATACAATGGATACTCGTATACATTTTTGTTGGCATTGTATAAAATTTCATATTGGTTTTTCGTGAGCTCAGCATTTATAAACAATGCTAAAGCACCCCCCGCTGAAATCTTATTAACTGTATGTGTACGGAAGTTGTTAACGATCGCTTGTAAATTTTTGCTTTTCTTGGAGATCGTGTTATATCCATTATTAATTTAGCCGCATCTGGCTCATTGATGCAGTAAATGTAATCTCCTCTGTTGTTAATTGCCTTCTTTTGGTCGCCCTGAAGACGAACTGCAAAATACTGGTATTGTCACAGTTCCTTCCACCCATTTAGCACACGTGCTTAAAAATCGGTCCTCTTTTTTTGTACTAAATCCCAATATCTTTTGAAACAATTTTTGAAATTTATAACACACTGTTTTACTGCTTGTATATCCCCATCTCCTTGGCATTCTGAAATCGCACACAATTTACTAGCTAAAAACTGCAACTTCTTGTCAATGGTTCTAGCATTAGATTCCTGTACTATTTGGAGTAACTCAAATCTTGTGTAAATTTTTTCCATGTTATCTCTCAAAGTTGCAAAACTCATATAATAAGAATTTTGGGCAATAAGCCATATACGTATATTTTTCAAAGTGCATTTTTCCGTTACTTAGTTAATAACCTGATACTTGGGAGCATTTTTTATATACCTGCACCGTTTTTAAATGTAATTTTATTTTCAGAAGAAATAAAGTGTCCTGAAGACGATGAAGTGTTACATAGACCGCTGGTAAACAAAAATAGTTTAATAAGTGTGTATCCGTGAGTTGACTTACAGTTACTAAATTTAAATTTATAAAGTAAGAACTGAATTCTAAGAAATTCCTCTTTAAATTCAGGTAATCCATCATGTTGGTAGTTGTTAAAAGTGATTAAATAATATTTCACATCAATAATTCGAAAAACACAAAATTTTATGACGGCAATAAAGTATAAGAAAAAGTGAATTATGAGCAACAATAGAAAAAAGGTAAAATTTTCAAAAAATCACCAAAAATAATGGCGCAAACTTGCGCAAACTTTTTTTCTTAAATTAGAGATTTCATATTTTATTGTGGTATATAACGTTATTTGTACAACAGCTACCTTCACTTTCAAAAAGCTTTTCCTTTTTCGTTTTTGGTAAGAATTTAAATATTTAAATACATAGGCCCATATTCATAGTTAAAATAAAGTATACTTTAAGGGAACTTAAGTCGGTTTTATTTTAGAGTCGACTCTAATTCATTCATAGACAATTTAAAATATACTTTTGGCGAGAAAGTCAACTCTAAATTTAAAATTACCTAAAGCTGTTTTTAACTCAATTTTCTAAAATTATTTTATTTGGTTTAAGAACACAATACTCCTTATCTGATTTTTATACCAAAATGAACAAAATAAAAACAAGGTTACTTTATTCTAATGTTTGTTTAGAAATTGTATGAAAACATTTATAAAATTACAGTTGACACCCAGTGGAAGGCGGCTAAACTTAAAGTATACTTTATTCTTGACTATGAAAGCAAAAAAGATAATAAGAGCTTTTTATTTTAGAGTATACTTTAGCAAGAGTCGACTTTATTCTATAACTATGAATATGGGCCATAGTTTTTTTATAATTAAAATTTTAAAAATAAATATTTGTGATAATTTTTTCTTTTTAAATATTGAAAATAACTGCTGATGAAATCTTTCAGGCAACAAATCAATGTAATACCTCTATTCGTTTAGCCACAAAAAAATATCATATAAATATCTTGAAATCGAAAAAATTCAATAAAACGCATGCAATTTTCATCACTTTCATGAATTTAGCAGTCTCCCACAACTACAAATCTTAACTTACACCCTTTAAAATGCACGGTATGATGTAGAATTTTGTTCTCTATCGATCTGCGTAATTTGTTCTTAGGATTTCATCAAATTAATTTTTGCCTTTTTGGCCAGCTTTTTGGGTCAAATACTCCTCTGTGCGACTTCAAAAACGAAGGAGGTTATCAATACGACTGGATGTTGGTTTTTTATGTTTGAACTTGTAGAACTCAGTCATTTTAGAACTGGGGGGTTACTATGTAACTCGATTCGAAAATTAAATATTACGAATTCGGATTTTTTCTACCAACTAACTCGAATTCGCAAATACATTTCCTACTTTCGAGTTGCCATATCCGATTGTCGGATACTCATACTCTACTTTCTGATTTGCATCACTATGTATTTCGAATTTAGATGTCAAAGTCGGTCGAAAGTTGAAATTTGTAGTCGTTTGATGTTAAGTTAACGGATAATACATAAACAAATCTTTAAAAAATCGAAACAACGATAGCAGACGCTAAAAAATGTAAGCTTTTCCTTAATATATATATATTGATTGATAAATGTTAATTCAAGTCTTTTTCAATAAGAAAAATACTACGAAAAATTTAAATACCAAGCAAAGCCAATTTGAGATCATGGTCAACTTTATGACGGAGCATCCACAGTTGGTTAAGGGGTACATAAAAGCTACGGACGCCAAACAAGACACCAATGATTTATGGGCACGATTGGTAGAAGACCTAAATTCAGCCGGTCCACCAATGCGGGAAGTGGTCGGTTGGAAAAAGGTAAGTAATAAATAGTTTGTCCATAAATTAACCCTTATCGGACGCGACTTTTCACACGTTTGATTCTCACCAGGTTGTAGTTATTTTTAACAAATATGAAAAAAACAATAGTATGTTATTATACATTTATATTCATTTCTTTTCAGTTTTGTTACAAATTATTTATTTTTTGTACAACTACTACATGTCTGAGTTTCTGATAATTATTTATATACTTGTAAGGTATGGTATTTTGTAGGAACTATATGAGTATTGTATAGGAACTATAACTCTTCTTTTCTTAGAAAATAACGAAGCGTTATTGCTAAACTCATCACTAGAGCTAAAATCACTTTCAGAAATTTCTTTGATATTTATAATATTTTCTTTATTCATTTTATGGGCAAAAAATAAATTCAGACATTAAAAAAAAGAATTGAAAATTTATTGCACAAGTTAAATGCTCTGCTGATAACGACAAACTGAAAAGATTTTTATGCTCAAACGGTAACGGTAAATACGTATTTTCAAATGTTAACGGTAAATTGAAGAAATGAATGCATTTTAAAAACAAATCTCATCAATAGACAGTATGTTTCGACATAATTCGCCTTGTCACTTCACACGTGCCATACGACCGTTGCAGAAAAGTACTGTTGTCTCGTCAGAGGTGACTTACGACCGATAAGGGTTAAATTAATTTTTTCTCCCTCCTTAGGTTTGGGCAGACCACAAGACCCACCTTAAGGCCTAATTGCGGAAGAACCGCATTACGGGAACCAGTAACAATGCAGAGCAAGATGTTTACACTGTACATGATTACATGTGTAACCAACATGATATGGAGGAGACAGATGAATTGGTGTCTGCCCCTTCCCCACCGCGTTGTTCATCAACTGCTCGCCCACCCATCACACCACGAGCACCATTCAATCGCGCTGTGCTGAAAAAGCAAACATTGCTGGAACAGCAAGTCAATAATCAAATGGAGTACCACAAGCGGTCCATATCAGTGTTATAAGAAATAAGTACTAGTTTAAAGTCTCTAGTTAAATACAAAAGAAGGCAAGTAGATATAAACGAAAAAAATTATAAGCTTGCAAAAAGGAAATTCGATCATGAACTTAAATTGGACGTTGAAAATAAAAAACTTTAACTTTTTTTTATAAATTGTTTTTTATTTCATTTCATCTTCACTTTCTGACCAAAGGGCAACCGAATCCATTTTTATAATAAACAAATATTTCTTGTTAACTTTTATTTTTATTATTTTGATATTTTTGACATTTTTGCGTAGGAAATTCTGCCAAGTTTGAATAATACTGTTACCGCCGCCACTGTATTTTGTATTTTATTGTAGCTTACTTACATACAAATAAACATATATGTATATAAACAAAAATTCCTTATTTTACATATCTTCTCATTCCACCGTTGTCCTTATTTACTCTATTAAAATATTCATTTAAATTGTACTAAATTTGTAACTGTTCCGCTTAATAACGGTAGTCTCCTGTTTTATAAAATATTTAAAATCGAAAGATCATTTTTAAAAGTAAAAAAAGTAGTTCTTATTGTGACACGGTGGAAACAAGTTGTTTTAAAGCGCGATATACGCCAATTAATAATTAATAAACAAAACGTGCATATTTAACCAAAAGTAAAGTGTTTTAATATTAATATTGTGTAGCTCTTGAAAGTTTGTATTACGCCGTGCGAACTCAACATTCTTTAAAACAACTTTACATAAAAACAATTTAGTTGAAAACAAAAAAACACAATTTGTCTTGTGTGTATCTCTTAAAATCAATATATCGCAATTTTATTAAAAAAAATTAAAAATTAAATCGTGTTTCATAAAAGACTAAATAAAATGTCTCAAACCGATTTTAATTGTAATAAATGCGAATTAAAAGACACCGTTCGTATGGTGCAGTGTGATTCCTGCGATAAATGGTATCATTTTGAGTGTGTAGGGGTAGACTCAAATATTGCTAATGAAAGCTGGAGTTGTTCAAAATGCCACGAAAAATCAGTGGTCCAAATGAACATGCCCAAAACTACTCAACAATTGCCGCCGGTTGATACAATCGCCGAATTTTCCGACGGAACGCAAGGAACGTCGTCACCTACAAATTACGAATGCACTAGAAAACCAAATAATGTGCCTAAATCAACGACTATTGCCCAAAATGCAATTGAAACGTTAAAATCGTCTCAGTCAACCGTCGTGCAAGATAATGATTCCAGTAAACGGCACTATGAAACTCCCTGTGTTTCGAACTTGTCCTCTCAAACACAGCTTCGGCTGCAAATGTTAGAGGAAGAAAAAGAGATTCAACGCCAGTATTTGGAAAAGAAATATAGAATACTTTCTCAAGGTGACTCAATGCAGCCGTCGTGTTCCTTTTCACAAGCATTTTCGTCTTCCCAACCAACAGCTACGCAGATTGCAGCAAGACAGGTAATACCTAAAGAGCTTCCAAATTTTGATGGCAACCCAGAAGATTGGCCGCTCTTTATCAGCAATTATAGGAATAGCACAGAATTAGCCGGTTACACTGATGGTGAAAATTTAATGCGTCTTCAGTCGTGCCTCCGTGGTCGTGCTAAAGAACTGGTAAAAAGTAAATTGCTAGTTCCATCTATGGTGGGCGAAATAATTCAAACTCTTGAAATGTGTTTCGGTCGTCCAGAGCATATACTTGACTCTATGATAGAAAAGGCAACAAAAATTCCTCCATTAAAAGACAAATTAGATAGTATTATTGAATTCGCTCTTACTATTCGAAACATTTGCTCGACGATGGAAGCTTGCAATATGACGGCTCATTTAAATAACCCAATGCTTGTTAAAACTTTAGTCGAAAAATTGCCAAACAATCATAAGCTCAATTGGGCTATGCACCCAAAAGAAAATAAGGTTCCCATAGTCAAATTGGTTAGCGATTGGATATACGCTATAGCTGTTGCAGCTAGCCAAGTAGTATCCCCAGCAATGTGTAAGAAAAGCGGTTCAGTGAATACGCATCAAAGTAGCACAAATAAGCCAATTTGTTTTTCATGCAAAAGCGAGGCTCATAAAATCCAGACTTGTGGTGAGTTCGCATTATTAAATTTAGATGCTAAATGGAATTTAGTAAAAGAAAATAAATTGTGCCGTCAGTGTCTAAATCTTCATCGTCGTAAATGTTTCTCAAACAAACAATGCGGTATTAATGGCTGTACAGTAAAGCATCACCCATTGTTGCACAAGCATGCTAACGTGCCCGAACGGAGAGAAATAGTAAATGCACATAGTGATGAAGAGAGATCGTGTTTCAGAATACTACCAATCCGTGTTTACTTTAATGGTGGTTTTGAAGATACATACGCGTTTTTGGATGAAGGCTCATCAGTGACTCTAATGGAGCAAACATTTTTTAACAAACTGGGACTAAAAGGTAAGAGTAAACCTCTAGAGCTACGATGGACAGGCAATACTACACGGTCTGAAGATGATTCAATGAAAATTAACCTGGAAGTTTCTAGCGTACAAGCTAAATCCAAATTCTCTTTATACGACGTCCGTACAGTTAAAAACCTTGATTTGCCCATTCAGTCTCTGAATTTTGCTGAAATATTAAAAGCTAACCCGTATCTCAAAGGCCTACCAGTAAAATCATATAAAAATGCCAAACCAATGATTTTGATTGGGCTCAACAATTGGAGAGTGGCAGTCCCAATGAAAATAAGAGAAGGTGACCGTGGGCAACTAATAGCAACAAAAACACGCTTAGGTTGGACGTTGCAGGGTGGTGGAAAAATTTCCGAAAAGTCAGCCTCATTAAACATTCATACATGTAAGTGCGAGGACCGGTATAAGGAGCTTCACGATGAAGTAAAAGAGTATTTTGCCCTAGAAGTCTCGCAGGAGAAAAATATTTTATCAGCCGAAGACGAAAAAGCCATGCAGATTTTTCAGAGTACAACTGTAAAGAAAGAACAACAATTTGAGGTAAATTTGCTTTGGAAAAATAAACAAGTATCGTTGCCCGATAGTTACGAGGCCGCATGTCATCGATTAAAGTGTCTGCAGAAAAAGTTTATAAAGGATCCACAACTACAGCAAACCATGCAAGCTCAAATTGATAAACTTCTGCTTAAAGGCTACGCAAGAAAGGTGTTGGGCTCAGAAGTATATTCATATCCCGGTCGTACGTGGTATCTCCCAATTTTTGTAGCACTTAATCCTAACAAAACAGGTAAAATACGTCTAGTGTGGGATGCAGCAGCAAAGTCGAACGGTGAATCCCTTAACGATTTTTTATTAAGTGGTCCTGACCTGCTCACCTCACTCTTTAATATTCTAATTGAATTCCGAGTTGGTCAAATCGCGATTTGCGGCGACATAGCTGAAATGTTTCATCGAATTAAAGTAAAGGATGAAGATATGCACACACAACGATTTCTGTGGCCCGCAAGCAGTAATCAAAGTGAACGTCCTACTATGTACGTGATGAAGGCATTAACTTTCGGCCTTAACTGCGCGCCGTGCATTGCCCATTTTGTTCGAAACAAAAATGCAGAAGAATTTCGCGATAAGTATCCCCGAGCATTTAAAGCAATTACGAGCTACCACTACATGGACGATTTTATCGACAGCGTCGACTCAGAAGAAGAGGCCCTTGAACTGGCGACAAACGTTAAGATGATCCACGCTTCTGGAGGTTTCCACATGAGAAATTGGGCTACAAACTCTACTTTAGTTAGGCAACATTTATGCGACGATGAATCAGCCGCAAGAAATTTGTTTGGAGCTGTGGAGAAAGTTCTCGGTATGTATTGGGAATCCAATAATGATGTTTTTCGGTATAACTCCAGATTCTCAAGGCTTAAAAAAGATGTGTTTCAAACGAATGTGGTTCCCACTAAAAGAGAAGTCCTTCAAGTTCTGATGTCAATATTTGATCCACTTGGACTTGTCTCACATTTTACAATTGGCTTGAAAATTTTACTGCAAGATGTTTGGCGCTCAGGCACACAGTGGGACGAAGAACTTAATAAGGAGCTGTGTGTAAAATGGCATTTGTGGCTCTCGAATTTGAGAAAAATATCATCTATAGTTATCCCTAGATGCTACTCTAAACTTCTCAGAATAACTGTTGATGTACAACTGCATACGTTCGCTGATGCAGGCGAAAATGCATATGCAGCCGTAAGCTACTTTCGAGTTAAATATAATGATGACGTCGACGTGTCGATTGTTGCAGCTAAGTCAAAGGTTGCTCCTCTAAAGCCTATGTCAATACCCCGATTAGAATTGCAAGCAGCTTTATTAGGCGCCCGTCTAGCCACGAAACTCCAGAGTGCTACAAGGCTTCGTTGTTCAGAACGCTTCTTTTGGTCCGATTCCAAGACGGTTTTGAAATGGTTGTCTATGGATCCGAAAAACTTCAAGGCATTCGTAATGTATAGAGTTGGTGAAATTTTAGAATCAACCGACACAACCCAGTGGAATTGGGTTCCAACAAATTTAAATCCTGCTGATTTTGCTACAAAAGTAGGTCCAACAGATAACGATATGTGGACGACAGGACCCGAGTTTCTGAAGCGCAATAAAAGTGAATGGCCAAAATCTGCAGATTTAGGTAACCCCGATAATGAAGAGGTACGTAATCATCTTTTGCATATTGATTTGCTTAAAAGTTTCTCTATAAATTTCGAATATTTCTCATGTTGGAGACGACTCTATAGAGCCTTAGCCCTGTTTCTGTTTTATATAGAAAAATTAAAGTCTGTAGTCCACGGCTTCAAAATAAAAGACGACAATATATTTGAACGTATCAGAAAATCCAAAAATATCTTATTTAAATGCGCGCAACTCGGCGAATTTTCTGATGAGATATGGAGAACTGTAAAGAGATCGAGAGAAGCAGTCAATTGAAGCAATTCAACGTTTTTCTGGACGAAGATGGTGTAATTCGGACTTGTGGCAGAGCAAACATGTTAAGCTGCAATCAAGCGATAGTTTTACCTCATGGCCACTATATAACTTTTCTCGTAGTCCGATATTATCATGAAAATTACCATCATTGTATGCACGAAGCAGTGATCTGTAGAATAAAGTCATATTTCCATATCCCCAAATTAAGAGCTCTCTATAAAGTAGTTCGACGGAAGTGTCAATTTTGTAAAAACGAAGCAGCTGTGCCCCAACTACCACAAATGGCCTGTTTGCCGCTAGCTCGACTAGCAAGTTTTGAACGTCCATTTACTTACGTTGGTATTGACTTTTTTGGCCCTTTATATGTAAACGTTGGCAGACGTAAAGAAAAAAGATGGGGTGTACTGTTTACTTGCCTGACAGTACGAACACTACATATTGAAGTGGCACATAGTCTCGACACAAGTTCGTGTATTATGTGTATACAAAATTTCATAAGTCGGCGTGGCACTCCAAGAGAAATATATACAGATAATGGCACTAATTTCAAAGCTGTGAAAAAAATCATCCGAGAAGAAAATTTTAGTCCTCGACAAGTCTCTTTGAAATACGACGAAATTAAATGGTGGTTCAACCCTCCAGCGGCTCCACATATGCGCGGTGCATGGGAGCGATTGGTAAGGACGGTTAAATCAAATCTTCACACCATGCGCCCTGCATTTAAATTCAACGACGAAACTCTAATATGTGCCCTATGGGAAGTTGAGGTTATCATAAATTCTCGTCCATTGACATTTGTAGCCCTGGATTCATGTGAACACGACCCCTTGACTCCAAATCATCTTCTTCTTGGGTCTGCTGCAGGCAACAAGCCTTTGTTAGAACACGATCATGATCTCCGACACCGGTGGCACCAGACGCAAAAGTTTGCTAATCATTTCTGGCGAAGGTGGGTGCGAGAATATGGCCCAAGTTTAGTGCGACGCAGTAAGTGGTTCGAAAAAACAAAACCCCCGACAGTAGGAGATGTAGTCGTCATAGACGATGATACGCTTCCACGAAATAGTTGGCCAAAGGGCATTATAACAAAAGTCTCTCCCGCGAAAGATGGTCAAGTTCGGCGTGTCGCGATCAAAACAAATTCCGGTACATATGAAAGGCCCGTGGCAAAAATAGCAGTCTTAGACGTCGGTAAGGATTGCAAGCTCATGGATACCTAACTCGCTTACGATGGGGGGAATGTTACCGCCGCCACTGTATTTTGTATTTTATTGTAGCTTACTTACATACAAATAAACATATATGTATATAAACAAAAATTCCTTATTTTACATATCTTCTCATTCCACCGTTGTCCTTATTTACTCTATTAAAATATTCATTTAAATTGTACTAAATTTGTAACTGTTCCGCTTAATAACGGTAGTCTCCTGTTTTGTAAAATATTTAAAATCGAAAGATCATTTTTAAAAGTAAAAAAAGTAGTTCTTATTGTGACACGGTGGAAACAAGTTGTTTTAAAGCGCGATATACGCAAATTAATAATTAATAAACAAAACGTGCATATTTAACCAAAAGTAAAGTGTTTTAATATTAATATTGTGTAGCTCTTGAAAGTTTGTATTACGCCGTGCGAACTCAACAAATACATTCGAAAGTACTGCGAAAAATAGTTCCAATTAGTGGTAGCACTTTTCACTCGATCCGAAAGTGTTACATTGTAAGAGTTCAAATTCAGATCGAATACAACTTACGAGCTGTTCGAACTTTCGAATCGAGTTACATAGTAACCCCCCTGGTTTCGAAATTTTTTGTAATTTGATAGATTATGCTTACAGATTGGTTTCGTTTTAAAATCAGTTCATAATCGTACAAATTAAAGGGTGTCTCCATACAACATACATGTTTTTTAAGTGTATTATGAACTGTAAAGGGTAATTTAAAGTGACTGCGTTTTACTATAGCTCCCAATAGCAAATATTAATACAAAAATAAATCTAAAAATAGGTGACGTAAATTGACTTATATGGGCCTATCTTTTGAACCGTTATAGACAAACGCTTGCAAATTGGACAAAATGTCGATTGCTATGGCCGTTATAGTGACAAGTATTAAAATTATAAATTAAAGGGTGCGCTACTAGTTCCTTGAAATTTACAACGAACTTATATTGCTGACCTCATAACAAAAAGTATAAAACTTGGATTTGGAAGTTAAAGGGTATCCAAATAGTTGTAAGTTCAAGTATGTGGCCGAACTTTTGAACCGTTACAGACAGAACGCTGAAACTTAAAAGGGACCTGTATTGCTAAGCCCGATATGTCAACGAGTTTATAATTGTAATTTATAAATTAAAGAATGACCCATAATTGATGTAGATTTACTTATACGGGCCTATCTTTTGAATCGTTACAAACGCTTGCAATTGGACAGAATGCTATTAATAATATTAATTTTTAAATTATAAATTAAAGGGTGCCTCAATAGTTCATTTCATTTGATGTATATGGCCATACTTTTGAACAGTTGTAGACAGACTATTGAAATTTACAAAGAACCTGTATTACTAACTCCGCTATAACAAGTATTAAATTTTGTGTTAGAAATAAACGGGTTCCTCAATAGTTGATGTAGTTTGGTGTACGTGGCCGTACTTTTGAACCGTTATAGACAGACAGCTAAGTCCGCTATAACAAGAAGCTTATAATTTGAATTTAGAAATAAAAGGGTGTTCCCATAATTAATATAATTTAACCTATGTGGCTGTATTTTTTAAATCGTTATATAAAAACACCTGAAAATTAGACAGAATGTCCACTACTTTGTTTGGTATAATAAGAAGTATAAAAATTTTAAATTATAAATTAAAGAGGTTGATAAAATCTGATGGTTGTATGTGGCCAAACTGTTAAACTGTTTTAGACAGACGGTTGAAATTTACAAAGAACTTGATTGCTAAATCTACTACAACAGCAAGTATATAATTTGAATTCGGAACAGTTGAGGAAGTATAAAAATTGGAGATATAAGGGTGTCCCAATAGTTAATGCAATCTAATGTATGTGGCCATACTTTAACCGTTATGGTTATGAAATCTGTTTTGAAGTCGGTTTTTTTGCAGGAATTATTTAACATTAGTTTCATGTACATTTTTGAATAAACAAATTAATTTAATATTTTAAAAATTTTACTTTGATTTTTTTAATTTTTAAATTTAGCAAAAGTGTCACAACTTAAAGAGAATTTAGTTAAAGTGACGTAACTTAAAATAACTCCGTTACTTGTGCAAACAATACATCATCAAAAATGGTACAACTACAAATTGTTCATTATCTAATGTAAAAGTTAATATTTTGAAGTTGAAAATTTTGAGTTGAGTCTCTTTTGATATGTAATACATATTATTAATATGTATTACATATACATAAAATCATCAATTTAATACTTATAAAAAAACGATTATTTTTGTCTTTGATTTATTTTACTCAGTTTTGTCCTTGTTTTGGGGAGCTTTACTATTTTTATGCTTTTAACATTGGGTAATAAATATTTTAAGTGACTCTACCAGACCTTTTTTAGTTAATTATTAGTACTCTTTCCACACAGCGTAGGAACCTAAAATGTAAGATTGGTTTAGTTTCTTTATTTATCCTTTGTTAGCGCCAGTTTACATTATGCGCTTTGTGTCAGCTACAAAAGTCATGAAGCAGAAGTTTGTGGCCGAGAGGTGTAGAGAAGCTTACGGGTAGCAAAAGAAGCGCGAAATAAATATTCATGACTCAATTATTCTTCTGTTTGCTCTAATAGAATTACATCATCCCTGAGTAGATAACGGGTGTCCCCAGGGATGGTATACCTTTGTTTATAATTTTTGATTAAATGAAAAAAAAAGAAACTAATATTGATAAATATTTTATTTAGTGTGAGAAATTTTTTATGGAATACAATATCAGATAATTGTCCTTGCATAACCCGTGCTTTTCAGAAAAAAGGAGTTCGGAGCAGTACAATCAGGCGACCGTGGATCCAATGATTCCTCCTGACCTAATTGCACGCCAGACTGTCACTTTAATGGACTGATAAATAATTTAAGGCTTCTTTAAAGACGAAGCACCTGAGCACGGCGTCTAATTTAGGTTGATAGATTGTATGAAAAAATTTTTTGAGCAGCAGTAATGTTTTCAGCCGATCTTGCAGTACGTTTTGGTCCATGCTTGGGCCTATCACCTTCGAAATCATTCACTACACGAAAATTGTGCGTTTTGTTGCCACGTTATTTCTCCAAAAAATTTCGCGTTACTTTTTTATTGTCACAGTAATCGATAGTTGATGTTGATGAAATGTTTTAACGATTACAACACGTTGATTTATCGAATATTTTAAATAATTAATTTGCCACCTGTCAACTTCACTACTGCCAAATATAAACTGTCAAGACTAATGTTTACCAAAATGGTGGCAAAACAAAGCAGTATACCTTCCCGGTGGACACCCTGTATATAAAGGTTTGAAAGGGAATAAACCGAAGAAATAACTAAGCATCGATTAAAGTGTTCGAGCAGATATTTGTAGCTTGTGGATAATATTCACATTAAATAGTTGTTGATTAACGACTTTACCATTATTGGCAGGCCACCATATGCCCTCCCACGGTCACTGACTCTAAGTATAACATAAAACTTCACTAGAGAAAAAAGCTTGTAGAAAAAAGCAAATAAATGGGAAAAACACGGCTTTCCGAGTTATTTAAAATAACTGTTTCGATTTTAAAAGAAAATTAATAAATTGATTAATTTATTTATTTTTTTTTCATACAATTTTTATTATTATTATTATTATTATTTTAATTTAATTGGCTACAAATAACAGCATTTGCAGGGTGAAAAATATTTCTTTTAAACAAGAAATAAATAAATTAAATAAATTATGAAATGAAATCAAGTAAATTCGTATTTTACAGTAGATTTGTGGACAGAAGTTTTATTTTTTTATTTTTTTGTGTTATTTATTTATCATAAGAAATAAAATTAAATGAATTCATTACTTAAAACCTGATAAACAGTTAAAATTGTCAAATATTAGTATGGAACCATTTTCATTTTATCCGGTTTTCTTTGTTGGTTGTAGTCTGTTGCTTTGTATTTTTATTTATGTTTACAAATATTTAATATGAAAAATATTTGAAAAACACAAAGACTTATGGCGTTTTCTTTTCTGAAAATAAATGTTACCCAAAAATCATATAAAATGTTTTGCATGTTGCATAAACCCCGAAAAATTGCTACACATTTTATAACCACAATAGATCAAAAAATGTTATTGAATTTTTCCAACTACCCTTACATGTCAGTAATGTTTAATTAGCGTTTCAAACATAAAGTAATATAACACTGGGTTTAGCAACAAAAGCAAACATCACTTATCAAGAGTAAAAACTACTAAAAAAAAGTGTAGCATACTTACCCTTACATAAAATTGATAAAATTGATGGTAAAATATTTAACATATCTTACACTTTTTCGTGCAACATATTTTCAAAAGAACATACTTTTAATTTACACTATCGAACATTTTTTAGAAAAGAACACAAAGGTGTAAAGTGTTAAACGTATGCAACATTTCTATTAGAAAAGAAAACGCCATTAATGTCTGTGTAAATGTGTGAATTTAATAAGGTAATTATATGGGGTTTTGCTGTAGGACGTGTACTAAAAATGTGTTGCAAGAGAAAGACCATTGAAACGCAGGAACCTTATTTAAAAGTTATTTTTAAAATGAGCCACTATCATTACCATATTTCGCGATATGTGGTTATTATCTGTTGAATTTCTTTAAATTGATTATGAGAATTTATATAAATAAGGTTTTTAATAGTTGCAGGATCACTTATGCCTAAACAAAACATTGTCTCTATGCAAAGTAACTGTTCAAACACTGCTGACCATTCAACATTTATTGTTTGAGCACACGTCTCCAGCAGCCAGTTAAAAGAGCGAGGAAATTTGTCTTGTAGTTGAGTTTTTTGTGCTTTTGTCATCATTAAAATGCTGCCCAATATCATCCAACAGTCCATGTTGGAAATGTACATTTTAAAGGCATCACTACTTTTATTATTATTTTCTTTTGCTGTTTTAATTTCGGCATGGCTTGGAGAAACTGGTTCAATTTTAATAAATTCTGTCACAAAAGGCGAGTGTGATTTTTCTTCAGATGAAAAAGAATTGTTTTCATGCGATATAATAGAATTATAAACATTTTCGTCATTGCCGTCATCATCGTTTAATACGGATTCCTCATCACTTATTTCTGCAAATAAGTCAATATTTTCTAAATTTCTTCTTGGTTCTTTTAAAAACTCTTTGTTATCGATAGGTTCCATATTATTTTCACTGAATAATTCAAATGAATGTTTTGATTGTAAATCGTTATTGTCTTCCTTATTATTGCTATGACTATTATTATTGCCTGGTCGATTTCTTTTCAGAATCTATAAAAAACAAAGATAAATGAAACCATAATTAATTAAAGTTTAACAAAATATTAAACTGATTTATTACAAAAATTGGTGTGTGTATAAAGAAAATGAGTAAAAATGAAAATGAAAAATGAACTTGTGTGTGAGTGACTTATGTATATCAAAATTATTTAATTAGAAATGTAAGAAGAAATTTGTTGCTTAAGAAAATGTAAGGATTACTGTTCCGGCTGCAACAATTAATTTCAGTGAATATATAATAATCAGGTGAATAATTAACGCGTAAATTATCTAAATACATCTCGAAGGTAATGTTCAACTTTTAATTATGACAATATTAATTCTGGTATAGTAAAATAATTGTATTAAGATAGATAATTCAAGAAAATGTTTACTCACTCTGTTGTTGCCGCCTGCATCCATATCATTTTGTCGAAAAGTTAAATCATAATTCATATTTGGATCAAAACATAGTTTTTGTTTGGATTTTAACATTCTCTTTTCTAAATAAGAAGCAGTATTGTAGGTATTTAATTCAGTTCTAAATTCTAAATCATCCACACTTTCAGTAGCACAATCCTTTATCATTTTGGCCCATTCTTCCTCGGTTACTTCGAAACAAGCCCTATAAAGTTTTTGATTATAGTTACGTGGTGAACGAAATATTCCAATATATTGTCTATTCGGGGTTGTAGCTAAGACATGTACGTTCAATTTTAGCTGATGACTTTTAAAATATGATATTAAAGGTTTGACTTGTAAATAAGAATTTACATCACGTTGTGAATGGTCAATGTGCATAAAATCGGGAATTTTAATATTAATGGCAGAGTTTGTATCGGTTTCGTTCTTATCGATTAGTAAAATATTTTTAAAGTATGAATGAGCCGGTGTAAGAGATGGTCTAAAATCGATTCTTATAGTTGGCTTCTTCCCTTTATCAGGGAGTTTATAGGTTTCCTGAAAATGCTCAAAAAGTGATTTAAAGTTCTTAAGTCTTTGATTGATAAGAAGGTTTTCAGCTGTATCATTAAGTAAATTATTCTTTTCCTCAGTGTCAAGCATTTCTTTCGACATTTGTTCAAGCAGTTGATTTGTGCTTTGGCACTGTTTGAATTGTTCACAAAATGAAGTATTAAATTGGGAAACAATTATTTTGCGCATTTCAATATATTCTACCCATTCGTTCCAAACAAATAGCAGTGGCTGTTTTTCTTCTTTTCTGCGATTAAGTTCATCAATTTTTGAATTGATGTTTTGTGAAGCTCTTGATATACGATGCTCTTTGTTATCATCTAGGCCATAAAATAACTTTAAAGTGAATATAATATAAGCCATGGCTCTGGCTTCAAATCCAGGATAAGATCCACTCGAGCGAGTATCAAATTGTGGAGGCAGCAACTTTATTAATCTCTCAATATAAATTCCAAAATCTTTAGGCAAACATAATTCTGTAATATATCTTTGTACCAGTTTAGCTATATCAGGTTGTTTAGGTGCATTTATACCAATACTTTTACATAATATTCCGATATGATCACGTAAAGCCTATTTTGTGAAAAAAAAAAAAAATAGAAAAGATATGATAAGTACCCTGTTACAGTCGTAGTTTGTATACATTTTTATGCAAAGTAATTAATAACGGTAGCAGTAAATTTTTTCAACTTTTTCTTTTTTTGCGGTGATGCACAAACGTAAATGCACTACACTTTTTCGTCTTCTTTGTTTAGAATAAATAATCGGAAAATATGGCGGATGGAGTAAGACTTAATGTTAAATGTTTTAAAATTTTGTTGTATTGAAAAATAACTTTACGCTATGTCAGGTTCAGAAGGAACTGCTGCAGTCGGCAGCGGTTACCCGTTTTAACAACTCATATTACATTAAACCCAGATGATCCCACCAAATATAGAACATTAATCTGAAATCTTGAATTATTTATTAAGCTGAGGATATTGATGGATGGCCGCTGATGGAAATTATGTATCGATTTCATGCAAAAAAAAAAAACCTTCCAAACGCAATGTTTCTCGCAATTTCTTCACTGTCAAAGGATAAAACAAGATAAAGATTATTGTTTTTTATTACAAGCGGCAGCTCGTAAACATAAGCTCTTCTTATACAGTATAATTACTCGCTTTTAATGCAAAAAATGTACATTGTCTTATTTCGATAGCAGAAAATACGTGTTAAATAGTGGAGTAAAGAACTGGCAGTCCTCCAGATAACAACACGTACGCTTTTAGAGCCTCACGGCCGAAAGCTCTGAAATTAGGAGGGACAATTTTGTGCCTGGTGGCGGGAGAAACGATAAAATCAGGACCAAAACCAAATCGGGTTTGTCAATATCATCAAATCCTCTTTCGCCTATTTTTCTAGGCAGTGTAGAATGGCTAAGATTAAAACCATCGGTAGAATATTGCAATCATGCGGAATCCTGTAACTGCACAAAATAGTGTATAAAATTGGCAATAGACTAATTTTTTAGGCCAAATGAATATGGGCCATGTTAAACAGTAAAACTGCAGAGACTCAGGAGCAGAATGCCTTGTAGTAAAACAGCATGTCCCGAAGGTGATGTACTTTTGCAACTCTTCTCAAGCCTAGCTGTTGATGAAAAATAGCGCTGGTCACCAAGCAATTGCACAGAGGGCCAAGTCTTTGCTTTACATTATGTGAAAATATGCAAAACGAGGAATGCTCAAACCAGCTTCCCTTCAAAACACTACAGCTCCTTGTTAATTTTAATCGCCTGTCTACAGCTTTTTAACAGTTTGGCAATATAAGTCAAATTAAATCAACTAGAACGTCTATAACAGTTCAACAGTTTGGCCACATACAGCAAGTTACTTCAACTATTGTAATACCCTTTAACTTATAATTTAAAATATTTATACTTTTTATTATACCAACCAAAGTAGTGGAAATTCTGTCTAATCTTCAAGTGTTTGTATATAACGGTTCAAAGAATACGGCCATATAGGTTAAATTACATTTATTTTGGGAACAGACATTAATTTCGAAATCGGAATTTTATACCTGTTGTAATAACAAAATTAGCAATACAGGTTCTTTGTAAATTTCAACTGTCTGTCTATAAACTGTTCAAACTATGGCGAAAAGAACTGTTCGGGCACCCTTTCATTTATAAATTTGAATATTAATACCTGTTACTAAGACGGTCATAGCGATCGACATTCTATCCAATTTGCAAGCGTTTGTCTATGACAGTTCAAAAGATTTTTCCTTATAGATCAATTCACGTTTAGGTCAATTTATATTTATTTTTGCATTACTTTTTGCCATTTGGAGCTATAGTGACACTCAGTTTTTTTATTTTAAAAGTGGTGCCCTTTACGGTTCCTAATACACATAAAAAACATGTTGTTTGAAGACACCCTTTAATTTTTAGATTATGAACTGTTTTTAAAACTGGGAGAATTTGTAAGCATCACTTTTCAAATAAAGATACATGTTCAAAATAGGTTTTCAAATGACATTCGTGATGCATTCAGTCGAATTGATAACCTCCTTCATTTGGAGTGGAAGAAATGCATATAAATAAATAATATAAAATTTAACTAATGTATTGTATTATTTATTTTTTGTTTATTAAAATTATAGAATTTCATGCAGAACAACTTAAAGAAAATTTGAAGAAACTAGCCGAAAATAAAACGGTGCTATAAAGAAAAATTTAAAATGTCATAGCGAAAAAAAATTATAATTAATAGCTAAAAAGAATGTTGACAATATTTATGTTAAAATTTTGTGACATCGCCATTATTTCAACACAAATAATTATTTATCAAAATATTTCTTTTCACTTACCCTGTCAGAATATTTCTCATGAAATTGGTGAAAATTTATTTTCTTCAACAGTTCTTGGCCATTATTTGCAATATTTTCAGGAAAATATTGCAAGACGTTAGAAGTACCAATATGGCCTTCATGTATAAATCGTACCAAATCGCTAAGTTGTATGTCATCGCCAATTAAATTCAATGCAATCGCTAAAATAGAATAAATTTGTTTTATATTGACCAACATCGCTTTATAGGCGGTACGGTTAATTTGTCGAACTGTCGGTTGCTTGTGGCATGTAAGCAAACCCTCAGCATCAGCTTGATGTTTTTCAAGGTGTTTCGCTGGCATTTTTCTTTTAAAGTATGCCCTTGCTTTAAAACTAAAGGCAATCCTAATGGCTTTATTTGAATTTGTTGAAGTCGAAGAAGTTAATCCCGAACCTTCAGACGTCGCCGATGCAAGTGAATAAACTGATTCATCTAATTTACGCTAAGTGTAAAAAATTAAGAAAGAAATAAGAAATGTTAGCTGTTTCAAGGGCAAAAATTAAATTAAAACTCTTTTTTGCTTAAATCATATTAAATGTTAAGTGATTTCAAGCTTCTTAAGTTTAGTTTTCATAATTACTCATGATTTCTAGTCTTGCAATATCTTCGTTGCTTAAAAAATTGTAAAGTTTTTTCTTTGACACTTGTCACCTTGAAATATGATTGATGAATACAATGACATATTTACTATTTTAATAAGCAGCACAACAATGATATGTATAGTGGCAATATTGTATTCTAAAATCTCTACAAATTTTACTATAAAATGCTTTAACGACTTTAGAGAAATCATTCAGTTTAGCAATTCAGTGTACTGCAATTTTATAATTTTGTATTTAACTTTTAATAGAAAAATGCGTTCTATTATATTCGCTTTCTTGTTAACAATCTGTTGCATTGTTGTTTATACTAACGCAGCAGCATTACCGAATAATGCTGAAGATACAGATAACCGACCATTAAAATATACTGAAATCAACAATGAAGGTATGATTATTATTTAAAAAATATTCTGTTTAATTAATTGAAACTTTTTTAGATATTTTGGAATTGAATGGCGAAGAAAACAGCGATAATACAGAAGCACCCCAATCAAGAACTCTCTTCCTTTTATTGCCTATTTTATTCCCTGATCAATACTATTTTTCTTAATTAATTATATGACATTTTTGTACATTTCAAGACCTATTTAAATTGAAGAAAATAATAAATGATTTAAATGAGCTTAAGCTAGAAGATTATATAACGTGTAAAATTATCTTATAGTTATCTTATCTCATATACTCATGGAACCATAAACTTTTATAAACCTCTCGATTTTCACCATTAAGGCGAGAAACAAGTTTAGCCGCATTAATACTTAATCTTAGTAAATCAACCAAAGTGAGATTAAAGTTTTATTCACAATGCTTTATATAAATACGATTCTCATAATAACTGCCAATTGCTTTACATTTTATATAACAAGACAGAACTACTTTACTTTGCGTTGCCAGTTTAGCTTTTTTACTTTTATGTCTAGTATGCAAACAATTTTGTCTTTGTAATTGTAACATCCTTACAGTAGAAAATAAATGTAATAACTACCATATCCTTTTTTCAGCTTATAATAATTGGTTTGATGAAAATAAATTATTTACATTTTGCGTGCCCTGCAAACGCTATCTTATGTTAAAAAGAATTTATTAAAATCTTAATTTTCGCGGGATACGAAAAGCGAATTTCAAACTATTTGTGATAATTTTAAAAATACTAAAAACAACAATAACAAAAAAGTGATAGCTTGTAATACAGAAATAGCACATAAATATGTCAAATAGTCTGGACAGAGCTTTAATTGTATTATTTACATTATTTTTCTTACAAATTATAGTCGATATTCTGGGTCTTAAGTGTTAAACAAAGCAGTAAAAATATATATTATCTGCGACAGGCTTGCACGTAAAAAACTGAAGCATTTTAAAAATGTTTAGCCTTTTGAAAAAAGATCATATTGGCTTGCATCTAGACCTATTACCGAAATATTTACCGGACTTCAAGAATTGTCTTAGGAATATCGTAACAATGGTTCAGGAAGTCTAAAGGTTCAACTTGTAATATAGTAAAAAAAAACAAAAATTCTCCATCTACTAAACTAATCACCAGAAATTGCGTAGGCCTCTTTGTTTCAGCTGATAAGAGCCTTAGAATCTACAACAAAACCACCAAACGCAGACTGTGAATAATTAAAATTACTTACCTAGCACCGTACTCTTAACGGGCAACGGGCAACATTGTATTCAGTTGTTATACAAATATCCTTTTGCCAGATAACACTGGAACTTTCGTTGCTGAAATTGCTACAATAAAAAGAGATAAAGACGGCTCAATAGAACGTGGAGGAAGTACATTAATACGTACAATAAACTTGAAGCTGGCAGGGATGTAATGAATAAAAACAACGGAACTTATAATGACTTGCTCTAACACAGTGGAAATATAATATTGCACTAGACTGAACCCCTACGCATATTGGTATCCCGGAAAATTGATGTTTTAAATTTAGCAGACGTTTCTGTAACACTAAATTTCCCAAAGACTATCAACCTCTTGTCACACAATTTATTTTCCGTTTGTAAATAAACTCGTCATAAGTTATTTTATGAACAAATTATTTTATTTTAGTTGTTTTGTAATGTAATATATAAAAGAAAAATAGATTCAATTTTGCAGATCATTAAAAAGACGCGTGTTACTTTTACCACAGCAAATAAACGATTAATTATTTTGGGTTTTTCCCCAATTTCATAAAAAAGACTCTACATCAGAGTTGCATTTATTTCGGTGTTGCCTATTGCTTATTTTACAGTTGACAGTTCGGCCACTCCTGTACTGAAGCCGTCCTCGGCTTCCTCATCCTGTCCTAATTCGGGAGAGCCATCACACCAACGCTTTATCTTGTCGGAACTGTACACTGAACAGAATTTTCGAGAAGTAACTTTCATACCCGGGATGTCCTCCACGAGATAACGGTCGTTACCCAGAACACGGGAAATTATATAGGGGCCACGATATTTAGGCTCAAGTTTTCGGGAATGTCCAGTTGACGGCGGTTCATTCTCCAGCACGACTAGGTCATTCTCCTTGTATACGGTGGGCTGGCCATGTTTACCATCAAAACGCCTTTTCCACTTCTCTCGTTCTAATTCTATATTTAAGGCAGCTTGCGTATGTTTCTTGTCACCTAGAGTATCCTCGTTGGCCAGGAGATCATCTTGAACAGCGGCGAGGATTCTGTTTTGTACTAAATCGATTGGTTTGAAATTAAAGATGAGCTCATTCGGGCTGAAGCCAGTAGTCTTATTTTTTTGGGAATTAACCGACCATTGTAATTTATTCAGATGTAAATCCCAATCTTTTTGTTCTTCCGTGGTTGTTCGCAAGTAATTTAGAACCACTTGGTTTGCCCGCTCCACTTGCCCATTTGCTCTCGGAGTTCTTACGGCCGTTTTAATGTGGTGAATGTTATTGTACGCGCAATAATCTTCAAATAGTTTTGCGGTGAATGCAGTTCCGCGGTCGGATATAATTCTTTTTGGTAACCCAAAATAACTGGTGAGTTCATTCAACACTTTCAACACCGGTGCTGTTTTTGTATTTCTTACAGCCTTCACGACAATAAACTTCGTGAATCCGTCTGATATAGCCAGTATATGAGTGTTACCCCTTTTGCTACGTATGAAGGGACCTAAGTGGTCGATGTGGATCTGACGAAATGGAAATGGGTCTAGCGCACTGTAATGGAGGGCTCCTTCAGGTTTCCCACCTCGGGTCTTGTTGTAACAGCATTCTGGGCATGCGGCAATGTATTCACTAACGTATTTTCGCATTCGGTTAAACCAGAAGGTTTCCTTCATTCTCTCTAAAGTTTTCTCAACTCCAAAATGGCCGTTGTCATCGTGGCATAGTTTGGCAATTCGCCATCGAGAAGAACTAGGAACTACAAATTTTGGTCCGGCCTCAGTTTTTCTATAAAGACGGTGATTTTGTAATACATAATCAGATTTTATCTGTTTTTGTTGGTCAGAACGCGATGAGCCATTTAAAACTTCTAGAATCGTATGTAATTTGCTGTCCTGGAGTTGCATAGTCAGTAACCAATCGCTGCTGTTGATTTTAATACTCATTACGAATCCAGCCGGCTCTGGTTCTTTTGGTGGCTGATCGGGAGACCGGCTGAGAGCATCTACATGAGCCATACGGGAGCCTGCCCGATGGACGAACTCACAATCGTACTCTAAAATTTTCATGATCCAACGCGCTATTTTCGGTATAAGCTCCTTTTCGGCCCTTGCCTTTGTTATAGCAGCACAGTCGGTTAAAACACGGAAGGGTTTTCCAAGCAAGTATATTCGAAAACGATCCAGCGTTTCCACCACTGCTAGCACCTCCAGTTCATAGCTGTGGTATCTGCTTTCTGTTTCTGTACAATGGCGACTATAATAAAAAACAGGGTGCCATCTATCGCCATCAACGGACTGTAGCAGTACGCCTGCAAGTCCAGCACTACTGGCATCGGTGTGCACTTCATGGTTTGCATTAAGGTCATAAATCGCTAAGACGGGCTCATTACAGAGTATGTTGATGAGTTTTTCAAACGATTCCTGTTGTGCCGCACCCCATTGAAATTTTAGCTCTTCCGTTTTTCTGAGCAGGACAGTTAAAGGTCGTGAGATAACAGAATAATTCTCAACAAATTTTCTGAAAAACCCCGTAAGTCCTAAAAATCTGCGAACCTCTGTGACGTTGGTTGGGGTTTTAAAGTTTTTAATAGCGCTTACCTTGTGGTCGCCAGGGCTGATACTATTCTTGCTGATTTTGTGACCGAGATATAAAATTTCTTCGGCGAGGAAATTACATTTGTCCATACGTAGAGTGAGGCCAGCTTGCTCTAACACGTGCAGAAATCGGTCCAGTCGATCGAGACCCTCTTCTATTGTTTTGCTCGGAATAATGACATCATCAAGATAAATGAGTACCTCGCCAGGCCCCATACGCTTTGCAACTTGGTTCATCACTGCCTGAAAAACAGCAGGAGCATTAACGAGCCCAAAAGGCATCCTATTAAATTCATAGTGACCCTCGGGGGTTATAAAGGCGGTATATTTTCTTGAATGTTCGTCTATCTCGATCTGGTGATAACCCATACGTAGGTCCAAGGTACTAAAATAATTATTGCCAGCGAGTTGAGCAAACTGCTCCTCCATTATTGGCATCGGAAAGGGTATCTTCCTAGTAATGCGGTTTAATTGCCGGTAGTCTACACAAAGTCGATGTTCCCGATTTCGTTTTTCAACTAGCACAATCCCAGATGCGTACGGTGAATTTGACTGTCGGATTATATTACTATCAAGTAGATCGTTGATGATACCTGCGATGATAGGCCGTTTGGCGAAGGCAATACGATACGGTTTTACAGAAATGGGCTTATCGTTGGTTAGCTGGATCTCCATTTTGACCAAATTGCATTTACCCAAGTCTGAGATATTTTCGGCAAAGCTGGTGCGGTGACTTTCGAGTACTTTTTGTAATTTATTGTTATCATTTACAGTCAAATTATCTCCCGAACGTATTATATTTACATCTTGAACCCAACATTCGCTGCCCTCAATGATCGTTCGTTTACCTTCACGACAAATAACATCGCGACCCATAAGAATATTTTCGGTAATAAGATCATCTTCCACAATAAACATTTCGGTTTCAAAAGTATATTCATCAACCTCTAGGGAAACGTTGATTTTTTTCTTACTCTTATATTGACCACCGGCGAATCCTTTTAAAATAAAAAGACAATCAATACCTTTGCCAATAGTTGCTGCAAATGATTTTCTAATAAGGCTACGTATACTACCAGAATCAATACAAGCGGCAGTTTCAAAACCGTTAGCTTTAACGTTTTTAACAAGATCGCCGCCGGACTTTGGAGTGCTGTTGTTTATTTTGTTCATGTTTGGTGTCTGTTTTCGTGAGATATCTTTACTAACGTTACAATCAGCTGTACGATGTGTAGTGCGTTGACATTTGGAACAACGTTCTTTTCTCTGCGGCTCGGGGCATTTTATTGAATAATGCCCGTATTTAAAACAATTAAAACATTTTATCTTACTTGCTGTTGTACTACTGTCTATTTTCCTTGAGACTTCAGTTTTGCTCGAATATTGTCCGTTTGACGTTGATTTTTGTTTATTAATTGTAACTGCTGTGGGAATATCGTTGTAATTGCAATAAATGTTTATGTCGCGATATAATTGATGGCAACTCAAATATTCGTTTGAGATTTTACGTTTTAAATCATTATCGTTAATGCCATTAACGATATGCCTAGCTATAGCACCTTCTGGTATGTTACCTTTACTACCTAAAGCGAACATTCTAAAGTAGTATTCTTGTGGTGTTTCGCTTGCTAGGCGCTTCATTTGAGACATTTTTATATGAATATCAGCGGCGTTGTCGATGTGGGGAAAATCCTGTAGAAATTTTACGACAAACTGTTGCCATGATCGGAAAACAATTTGTAGAGAATCAACCCAGTATTTTGCTGGTCCATTCATTCTTTGTTGTATGGCAAAAATTAAAGACTGATCGTCCCAGTTATAAGCAGTTTTAAGAATTTCCACACGTTTGATAAATTGAGATGAATTAAGGGATTCATCACACGACGGATTAAATACGGGAAGTATTGTTATCATTTCCCTTATGTCTCCGTAGGGATTCGATGGGAAAACGTTTTGTTGAACAGGTGGTGATAATGATGTATGGGGCTGCTGCGTTGCCGGGGATTGTGACGATATACATTGGTGTAATACATGGTCAGATAATATCTGCGGATTTGTATTTGTAGCATAGCACGGGGCTGTTTGTTGAACATAGTTGTCGGCTGAATTACGGATGTACTGCGGATTAACCGAACGTGCTGTTGGGTGCGGTGTACAGACCGGTTGCTGGTAGATATAACTAGGTGTTGATACCTGTTGTGATAGGGATGGCTGCACCGTTTCGGGATGTTGCAAATGAACGGCTGTAGACGATGTGGCGGGTGTACGGCTGCCAGCAAAAGGTACAGATGCTACGGGTGGTGCATTACCAGATGGCACACTATCGGATAACGCGCGCACTGGCGAACTAATAGGAGACTCAAACGTTTGTGTCGTAGACGAAAGATTCGATATTTGGAAATGAGTAGATTGCCCACGCAAATCTGCAATTGTCTTTTCCAACTGAGCAATTCGTTCGTTTATGCTAGGTGATCTGTTTTTTTCTTCGAGACGTTCGATTAATTGAATCTTTTTTCCGGAACAAGATAAACCGGCTTCTTTACATTTACGTTGTAAGTCTTTTACGGTTAAGTCACGAAAATTTTCCATCATAAAACACGTTCTTCACTGAAGGAGTAGATCGCAATCCCACTTCTGAAAAATTGTCACACAATTTATTTTCCGTTTGTAAATAAACTCGTCATAAGTTATTTTATGAACAAATTATTTTATTTTAGTTGTTTTGTAATGTAATATATAAAAGAAAAATAGATTCAATTTTGCAGATCATTAAAAAGACGCGTGTTACTTTTACCACAGCAAATAAACGATTAATTATTTTGGGTTTTTCCCCAATTTCATAAAAAAGACTCTACATCAGAGTTGCATTTATTTCGGTGTTGCCTATTGCTTATTTTACAGTTGACACTCTTATAGATCCACTTAAATACGACAGAAACCATCATTTTACAGACCCAACTACAACAGAAATTTCAAAAGTCAATTCATTACGCTATCAAGGTTAAGAATAGGTACGTGTTTATACGCTTACGCACAAAAAGTAAAAAAGGGTATACTTAAGATTGACATTGCGTTTGGAGTTTCTAGTATATTACGATGAATCTCCCAATGGAGCACTTCAAAAATTTTCAGCTCATTCACAAATTGTCAAAGCCTTTTACGATGACTGGGGAATAAAAATAAATATATCAGAAAGTGAAGCAATTTGCATTTGTAATGCTTCTGGTAAATTTAGAAGTTTCGTAGTCCCGGAGAGCAAATTATATCGTCCTTATCTTGGAGTAGTAGAAATTCCAATAAGGGATAAAATAAAATATCTTCGCATTAATAAACATGCTCGTATTATTTCCAAAATTAAAAAAAAA
The DNA here is from genome assembly GCA_916610165.2 of Gymnosoma rotundatum. Lineage (NCBI taxonomy): Eukaryota > Metazoa > Arthropoda > Insecta > Diptera > Tachinidae > Gymnosoma > Gymnosoma rotundatum. Next base: position 83,911,324 of record OU744336.1, read on the forward strand.
AAATTACCTATAAAAACCAAACTTCTTTTGTATAAACAAGTATCAGACCTGTATAGTTATATGCCTTTCCAATTTGGTTTCATATTTCTCCTACTGCAATTAAAGAATTTGAGATTTTTGAAAGGAAGATTTTAAGATGTTGAATCGGGAAATACTGCATTTCGCCAAATAAAAGTTACTCTAATGTATTTGTTTATTCAAAGTCAAATTTGTTCCCGTCGGTTAATATGTTTGTGGTTTAATAAAACGATTTGCGCTTAGGGTCTTGAACCATGTCAATGTTTGCATAAAAAGAATATACAGCATCCAATCTAGTTTAAATTGGTCTAATGTTAATTATTTAGGTTACATAAATGAGCTTCCTTCTTCTTGAATGAATTCGGTGTGAATTTCATGATAGGGCTACTCCTTGTACTTATAGGGGTTGACAGTGTATTATGTCAATTTTGATTACATTCGTTTTTTCTTTTTTGTTTTTATTTTATTTTTTTTTTTGGTTTAACTATTTTTTAAATATTTTTAGGAATATTTTGAAGTGATTTATAATACTACCTTCGTTTGTGAAAGCTTCGCGAGCAAAGGCGAATTACCTTTTTAACACATTTTTTAATTAAATTTTTATTTAACTACTTTCCGGAAAGCTTGGGGCGTTTCCATTTCTATTAATTAAGATATTACTTTTTAGTCTTAAATTTTTCTCTTAATAATGTAAAATTATATTATTATCCATTTCCGACGCAATAAAGTATATATATATTCGAATATCTTAATCTTAGCGAAGTCCAATCAGCAATGCCCGATGAGCGATGGGACTAAATAGAGAATTTAAAATTAAGAAAAAAAATCAAGTGGAAAAGTTGGCGCTCAAACATATTTTCCGAGTAATGGGCCTCTAAACTTTTCATAGAAAAGTACAATTGTGCACAATATTTTTTAAGATATCAATATGGGTATCATTTAAAAGCTTTTGGAGAGATCTTTCAGGAAATTTTTTAGAAATGCTTAACTCCTAAAAAGCCGATTACGTGTATATTTTTTAATTATCTGTAACCTTAACATTTGTTTGTTGATTGGAGTAACTTCAATATACTAGATTTAGATATATAGTGAACGGTATATAAGATTCCGCTTAGTCGAGTATAGCACTCTTTTCTGTTAATACGTAGTATTTATATTAAGAGCTCTACCAGGCTGCATTTTTTACGACGATCATTCTTCACATTCAGGTAGAATGCCAAATTTCCTAAAACTACGAACCTGTGGAGAAGATCCTGGATTGTGCTAAGGCGAAAATTTATCCATCACATGATTTAAAATTGTCAATATTCATACATGGGAGCAATTAATTAAATTAATTAATTAATTGCCTATTTCATGTGCATTGAAAGATTAAAAGTGCGAATGCTTTTATAGCATTACCGTTATTTTTAATATAGGTAAATGTAAATAACGGTAATGCTTTTTATTGAAAATGTTTCGTTGATTAGTTAAAAAACAAAATCAACATCATTTGCTTCAAAGCAAAATTAATATTAAACTTCATCCCTTGTTTTTGTGCACTAAATAAACATCCAAAAGTACTCGTAGTATACAACCTAAAGTGTAAGGTATTATGTTAAATGGCATTTTTATCACAAAAATTTAATAAAATATGTTTTAACATACTTATTTAAAAATTTAACAATATGTGCACATATTTATGTTTTTCTATTATGTTTTTATATTTTTGTATATTATCAAAATGTTGAAATATAGATCGATCTTTAAGATTAGACGACTTCTTTTCATAAAAACAATTATTTTTTATTTAATTGTAATTAAAAATTAAAACATTTTTATAAAAGATTATAGTTCTGTTTCTTTACTTTTTGGGTAAAGTTCGTGAAAATGAGAGCAAGAATTTTTATCTCTCATAAAAAACAAAATTATATAAAAGTACGGGAACTCAAAATTTATATTTTAAACAAAAAATGAAAACTCAAAGAATTTTCACTATTTTAATAAGAAAAATTAATTTCAATAAATGAAAAATAGGAAACAATAACTGCCATCCCTAAATTAGTGCGTAAAGCGCAAGATAACTGTCAAAATTTCTCATGTTCATACACAATGTATGAAGCGTCCCTAAATAGCACGGCGTCAACGCTTAGCAATTGGAAAATCCAATTTTGACAGTGCGTTAGGAAGTGAAGTTGGCTGCTCGTTGCTTTGTTTTGTTTTGTTATGGTTGAAAAGTAGTGACAATTTAGTTATTTTTAAGGCAATCTAGCGGTTTTATCTCTGTTTTTATTTTTATACAGCGGGTTTTATAAAATAAAATTAGTTAACATTACTGTTAAAGACACAAAGTTGACGCTGTTATTTAGGGATGACATTCTAGCGCAAAAGCTATGAATTACATTGCTTTGCGTCTTACGCGCTAATTTAGGGATGGCAGTAATTTATTTTGTATTTAGTTTGTGTTTTAAGGCTGTTGCACAAGTTTAAATAACTTGCACGAAGAAAAAGTATGGGCTATTTCGTGCAAGAAGAAGAAGAACTTTATTGTCTCAAAACCGCTCTAATTTACCCAATTTTAAAGTAAGAAAACAATTTTCGTGCTAATTGGGATCCCTCGGGATCCCAAAGTGTAGTAAAGAAACAGACCTAAAATCTAAATTTTAAACACAAAATAGAAACTCAAAGTATTTTGACTTTTTAACAAAAAAAAAAATAATTTCAATAAATTCACAAAAAGAAATAATAATTTATTTTGTATTTTGTGTTTTAAAGCTGTTGCACAAGTTTGCACGAAGAAAAAGTTTGAGCTGTTTCGCGCAAGAAGAAGAAGAACTTTATTCTCTCAAAACTCTCTCTCATTTACCCAATTTTAAAGTAAGAAAACAATTTTCGTGCAAAGTAGAGTAAAGAAACAGACTTTATATAAAAAAAAAAACTTAAATTTGTTTTAGTTTCTAAGACTATTTCAGATATCCCACTAATATTGATCAAAAGAGTAGGCCTTGGACCCCCATTTGTATAGCGTGTTTTACACAAGCCATTGCCCATTTTTCTGTAGTGAAGAACTTTTTTGCACATTTAACTTTTATAATGTCCCTAAGTACACTCTAGCACAATTTTTACATAGCGCACTTAACATAGACCGGGTTCAAAATTCCCGGTTTAAGCGTTTAAATTAATGAAGGTAAAAATTCTAACGACTGTGAAGTGATTAACAGTGCTCTGTTAACTGCAAAAGTAGCTATGTTAAAAAATTTTATTTAAGTTTCTACTTCAATCTTCACACACATAAATTCATTTCCATTAGTAAAAACAATAATAATTCGGTAAGAATCATAAGCATTACACTACAGTTAAATTTTGGCATTGCAACCAATTCAAATAATGCCACTGAAAATTCAATGTTATTGCAAATGAATATCCCAAGTAATGAATGAAATTCCTGTACTTAAAGGAACATGTTTTTTTGCTACCTTAAATTTTTATTTAAAGCTTGCCCGATGAGATTTCTTTTCCAACCAGCAAGCAAATAGCTTTATTTGTTGTTTTAAAAGCATTATATTTTTTTAATAAATACCTACTTTTAGTAAAACTGTCCTTAAGAGTTCATTTAAAATAGGGCCAGCGTGGTTTTTTACTGTATATATTTCTTTCTTATAACTAAATTCGTCATCACGTGCAAAAGTTCCACTAAAAAATATTTAAGCCAATTTACCTTGCTTTTACGCCAATCTCTAGCGCTTCTAGATTCACCGCCGCTGGTGCAACTAGCATCTTCATTACGCTTTTGTCTCCTTTTTTTGCGAGCTTCCATAGAGTGATTATATATAGTTTTTGCATCACTAAAATATTAAAAAAAAAAGTTCAAAACCCTAAAAATAAACTTCAATTTTACTTCTGTAAATATCTTATACCCAATTTGGGTAAATCTGACTGCCTTCGATTGAAAAAGGCCACTTCCATGCGCCGTAAATATGCTGCCCAAACTTGCAGTGTCATCAGTTTCAATTCTTCTTTGGCTCCAAACGACAATAGTTCCTCGACGAAACCACGTAAAATATAATTATAACACTCCCATGATGTAAGTTGAGCTGCAATACCAATACACATTTATTTCTTCTATACTCATTAAAAAATTTTTATAAATCTACGTTTTTCGGCTTTCTCTACATGAATTTTCTGTTTCTTTGTCCTTAATTTCTCTTTGTCGAATTCATCATCCCGTTCAATTTCAATAAGCTGCACTTGATCTTGTTTTGTCCCACATTCCTTGCAATAAAAGAAACCTTCTCGTTCGTCGAACTGATTTTCTCCGCACAAATTGCATTTTAAGTTGTGATTTCTTGGCAGTTCTTCAACTGCTTTTTCCATTATGAAAAATGTTTTAATTTAAAAAAATAATAATAAAAACGTGCTATTCATTGAAAGTTTATCAACAACATTAGATATTATCAGGGTTGTCAGATTGGCAATTTATAACATAAATTGAAGTCATGGCTCTAGCAATTTAAAAAACAATTGGCGATTTTTTACGATATTCGTATAGAACATTTAACTACAGTAATTGATAATAAATGCGAACGAACATTTGCGAAAGAAATTGTATATTTTTACTTTTCCAACTTCAAATTATTTGTAAAAAGCCATGACTTTTTGCAATAATTTATTTTTTGTAGAAACGAAATGAGTGATCGAAACTTTACGTACACAATATTTTACTAACTTATCTGCAATAATTTTATACAAAACGGCGATACCATTGTACTGTCGTTTGTAATTTTTAAATTAACAATATCCGACCTCATAAATTTTATATATTCTGAGGCAAGGCACATTGAAACGCGCATTAGCTTTTGCTTGTATTTTGTTTTTGTACAATCTTGTTGAGCTGTCAAAAACGTCTGGCATAATGTGTGTATGGATTTGTGAAAAATAAGCGGGCAATTGAACACCTACATACAATACATATGCACACACAATACACAATATACACATACAATAAGAAAAAGAGCAACAATTTTGACAAGTCGCAAAGGAAAATAAAAAACATAGGTTGACCGCGCTAATGCATTCACTTGTTCCATGGCGAAATAATACAGGTGAACGCACGGGCGAAAAAGCCCATCAGCTGTATACATTGAGTTGTCAAAAATAAATAATTTGTTAAATTTTTTTAATTTAATTTTTTTGATTGCTAATAAAAAACAAAGTAACTATTAAAATTCCTAAAGAAAACTACCACAACATGGAACCGTATTTCTGCAGTTCCTAATGTGTATAATCAAAATATGCGTAAAAAGATAGTGAAATTATTGTTAACACATATACATATAGTTTCTTGGTTTTTTTGTGGAAGATTATGTTAGTCTTCAAATGGTCAACGTGCAAGATTGGAACGATGCATGTGATTTGGGCAAACTAGTGGTACAATAGAATTTTGGTCACTTTTCCTGTATTTTTATTTTTATGTAACTTAATTTTTATAATTTTTTTATTCTGATAATACCAACTACTTTTTTCATCAAATATATATTTTTATTTTATTTAGATAGCCACTTGAATGACCTTTCCAATTATATCCATATTGTACCATTCTGCCATCAAATACTCGATATATGCCATATCAAACGTAAAAACTTTGGAGGCCCGTAACTCCGGAACTAAGGGTTGGCGCCAAATTTTTCACTTGACATATTTTGCTTTGAATTTTATTTTACCCGTAAACTGGATTTAAGCCCAACAAATATAACATTGCAAAACAACATGGCTTTTTATTGTTGTTTTGTGCGTTGGAAATGTCAAAAGCATAAAAGAAATAGAAGATAGGGCCTGTTTGTAAATGCATCACTGCACTGCATATGATGCGCAATACAAATGCAAAAAGTGGCAGCACTGCAAATGTCGTCTGTTCGTAAATACATCACTGAAGTATATTATGCGCAGTTTTGCCAAAACGGCGGTTTTGCCGCTAGATCTGGTGGTTTTTTGCTTCTAAAAGCGGGAAGTTTGTTTTTTTTTAACTGTTAAAACAATTAATCCAAAAGTAAATAACGAAATATATTTTAATTAGGTCAATAAAAACTTTTTCTAATTAATAAAAACTATCATTTCAGATTACCCGAAAATCGAGACATTTTAGAAATAACTGATAAAATGTCAGCAAATAACGAGAGGATGCCTCTCAATATTTGGAACAACTGGATTATAGCCCGGAAATAATCGAAACAATTTTAAATCTGCTTAATAATATAAATGCTACAAAATGGAATAATCTAATGGATACTACATATTTTTAGTACGAAGTTTTTGAATATCAAAATTCGGCTGGAAATAAAATTTTCAAAGAGCTAGATGAGTTAGCCTTGCAAACCAATATAGTTAATGCTATTTTAACCGTTAAGTAAGTCAATTCTTCAATTTTTTTATTTGCCTCTTTATAATTACTTTGTTGCTTTAGATATGGTCTCTGTCGGCATAACAAATACTGCTACGATGACAAGGTTCTAAACTTATTTGGAACCTCTAATATTTATTTCAGTTCTCAAAACGAAACTTAGGGCCAGTTTCACGATGTCGCAATCGTTCGTTCGTTCGCATAATTACATTTAAAACAAAAACAATTTTTTAGAATTTGTTTTTGTTTTGAATGTAATTGTGCGAACGAACGAACGATTGCGACATAGTGAAACTGGCCCTTATATGTATAGATAATCAAAATCTTAACTAGAGATTAACAATTATTCCATTTTCATAAAAAATAATATAAGTTTATTTTATGAATACGGCAGTTAGTATTTAAAAACAGTATTAAACAAGTAAGAGTGCTATTTTCGGCTATGCCGAATCTTATATACCCTTCACCATGTAAATTTAGCTTAGTGAAGTAACTCCAAAAAAAAAAAAACAAATATTGGGGTTACAGAGAATTAAAAAATATAAAAAATGCGTACATATTATTTTACTTAAAAATGCAATCGGTTCTTAATGGGTTAAAGAGATTGATATTTAAAACAATTTGAAAATTTCAGAGCCTCGTAACTCGGAAAATATGGGTGAGCGCCAATTTTATTACTTAAAGTTTCTTTCTTACCTTTAATTCTCTATTACCCCATATATTAATTTTTTTGAGTGGAGTTAATTTATTGTTCCAAATGACATGAAAAAAATTCGAGGTGGGCGTGGTGTTTTGCTTGCTGCCTCGAAGGACATGGAGCGATCATGTTGATTTCCAATAGCTCCTCTTTCGACACTATATCTGATCAATTGACATATTTATAGTTTTTGTGAAACCAAGTTATCCTCGGTGAAGGGTATAAAAATAAATTGTTCAAGAAATTTTTTAGCGGTTTATGTCAGCGTTTTTTTTCGAGTAGTTAGTGGTTTCTAGCGTTTTTTAAACTAATATCTAGCGGGAAATGGTTCGATAGTTTTGGCAACACTGATTATGCGCAAATAAAAGCAAAAAACTAATCATAAAAATGGATGAACGCCTTTTTCTGTTGAATAATTTTAATAGAATTAAATTTAGTTTTTTTTTCTTTAATCTTTTTTTTTAGTATGTTACACAAATTTTTATATCATCTAATTGACAAATCGAGTTTATTATCTATTTTTCTATTATCATAGTATTTCTTCGTTCGTTAATGCAAACACTAAAATGAGCAAAACAAAGCACACGCAACAGCTGATTAGCAGTGGCAGTGCAGAATAATCATGTTATGCAGAGCACTGATGCATTTACGAACAGGCCCATAATTGCTCTAAATACAAACGCTTCCTTGCTATAATTACAAGTGCTTGCTTTGTTTTTCAAATACTTGTTGTTAGTGTTTTTTAAAATTCGTAAACAAACAAAGTAAAATACAAACAACTTTTGACATTTCCAACTACAAACCAGCTGGGCGAACGACACTTCCTAGTAAAATAAATATACCTTGGTTAGGAATATAGACTAGATGCGACAACTCTGAATAGCAGGGATGTTGAATAACGGGGTTGTTCGGTTACTACCGCTATTTAAAAGGCCCATCATGTGTGCTTTCTCATATGTCTATCTCTTTTAGATTATGGTCATAATTTGTCGTTTTGTTTATTTTTCAATTCTTGTAAGAAGCAAAAAAAAAAAAGTTAAAAACAAAATTATTATTTTTAAAAGTGTTCTTTTAAAATTATAAACTTTGAATTTAAGGAGACCACGTTCCCGAAAAATAATTATTAAACTGCCCCTCAAATTAGAGTAATGGCCACTTTTTTACTTCATATTTAAATACGCATTTAATTAATTTGCATTTAAATTGAGGTAGTATTTAAATACAGTTTCAGTTGTTCAGTCATTTATGATAGTTCTTATTTAACTATGATTACGAAATATCAACATAAATCTCCATTGTTTATGAAAAACAGCTGCTAACAAACACAATGAATTGCAAACTTTGTGAAAAATGTTTTAAATACATGCATATATTAAAATATGTCAGCGATACCTATATATTCACTATCTAACAAAATTTGTGCAAACTTTGTGAAAAATGTTTTAAATATGTATATTAAAAAATGTCAGCGATACCTATGTATTCACCATCTAAACTTATTTTATTTATTAATTTAACTTTTTATTTAATATTTTCATTAAGAAATGTGTGCAATAAATAAAATATTGTTTTACCAATGGCTAAAATGTTTGTTTACTTTTGTTTAGTTTTGCGAAACAACAACAATAATGCCATAACCATATGGTACAACTGTATTATTTAAATGGACTTTAAAGGCGCAAGATTGGTCATTTAAGTTTCATTTAAGTGTGCATTAAAAAACTTAATTTAATACTTAAATAGAACTTAAATATAAATGACATTTAAATACGAAGTCAAAAACTGGTCCTAAGAATGAGAAAATTAGTGGTAGTTAGTGCAAAATAATTAGTTTATTGATTGTGTTGTATTTAGACAATGATATTTTTCTAAGAATTCGTTAAAAATACATAGGTACGTTTCTATAAAATAAATGTACTAAATTTTGAAAAACGAATTTTTGGAAGTTTTTTGCAATAAAGTAGAAAATCAATTATTTTTCAAAACAATTTTGATTTAATTGCAGCATTAATTTTGATATTTAAAATACATTTAATTTATGTTGTTTGATATATAAGTTGACATATTAAAACAAAACTGGCTGAACTGCACACACCCTGTAAGTTATTGCATGCTGGCAATATATTAAGGTGGATATACTATACACAATGATATTGAGTACTTTATTGCTGTAATTATTGTCGTTTTGATCCACACTACTCAATAATTGTATCAATATTTTAAAATGACGCATTTTTTATTTTTTTTTTGGGCATTTTCATCTATATAAATGTGTTAAAAGTAAACAAAACCATTCACACAAAGCTATATTTTTTCAATTTATAAACTTATTTTTGAATAAAAATATTAAAAACAATTTAAATAATGTTAATTGACATTAGTGATAAAAAGAGGCTTGTCTAGCAACGACAATAAAAAAAATTTTTACAATATTGTCAACACATTACAAAATATTGTTTTTTGTGCAATTTAAATCAAAAGACTTTTGATTTTGTTCAATATATTGTGCAAATTACAAATATAAAATACACATTGGCAATATTATTTATTGCACAATTATGTTGCTAGTGTATGAGGGTTTTCACACTAGACTAATTTTTAGTCCGCACAACTTATGTTCTTTCGTATTTACACTAGACTAATTATGCTGGCATAAAATTGTGCACGTATACATAGCTTTGTGTGTTAATATTAGTTAGTAAAAAACGCAGAACCTGTGTTTTCATAAGTGTGTGAGTTTTGTTCTGCTTGTGTGGGCTTGAAGCTGGTTGAAAAATTGTGCCAGCCACAAACCACATTTTTCACCGAAAAAGCCTACAAATTGCGATTTTATCCCAGCACAATTAGTCTAGTGTGAAAACCCTCTATGGGTATCTTTAAGAAATTTTTTCAAACGTCAGTGTTATAGGGTTAGTAATCTATGGTTAGGAATCGCAATACAAATTTGCATTAAATATTTTGTAAAAATAAAGTCACTGGCAACGCTAACAAAACGTGTACACAATAGTTTTCATTTTTCTATTAACAAACAACCCAAGGTACACAACATGGCTTTTTATTGCTGCTCTGTTGGTTGGAAATGTCAAAAACAGAAAGAGAAATAAAATATAATTGCTCTAAATAAAAATGGTTGCTTTGTTTTGCAAATGCTTGTTGTTAGTGTTTTTTGAAATTCGTAAACAAACGTTGTAAATTACAAACAACTTTTCATATTTTCAACTATAAACCAGTTGGGCGGATGACACTACCTAGTAAAATAAATCTACCTTGAACCAACCTAAACAAAAACGTATTTCTAGTTATCAAAATTCTCATGCCTGGCTTTGCAAAGTAAAAATCTGTTTGTTTAGTAAAAATGTCGCAATCGTGGGACCGGCAGTCTCACGTTCGCATAGTTACATTTTAAACAACAGATCGCGTGCTTTGCTGGGCATGGTTTTGATTTTGAGACATAATGGCTTACTCTATCAAAATTGTTTTCATTAACGTAAACCAATTGTTTCAAAACATAAGACACACTACTTAAGTTTATTTTTGACGCGACAAAAATCGGACGTACTACTTATGGCTGAGCACCGTGTTAATACTCGCCATAAATTCGACATGACTGGATATCGTGTTTTTAGACGTGACCGGCAGAATGGAAGAGGAGGAGGTACGGCTGTCCTCATCAGGGATAATTTGCATTGCGAGGAAATTGTACTGTGCACTGATTCGGTTGAGAATACCGCTGTCCGTATTCTAAATCGACTGAGAATACCCAGTGACACATTCACTTCGGAATACTTTGATGAAATACAGCCACTGGTTCGTAATTGTAGTGTGGTAATTGGTGCTGACCTTAATGTAAGGCATCATTATTGGCGACATTCGCTTGCGAACCTTAGTGTGACATCTGTGGACATCACTACAGTAAGTACGGACCACAAGGCTGTAGTGATAGAAGTCTTGACTAGCGATTTTGACTATGATAAAATGGACAGACGAAGACTTACGAGCAGACTGACTGTAAATCTTGGCACGTAAACGTAATAGCGACGGAAATTTATGAGTGTGTTGAAGCAATGGAAAGGGTATTCCAAGATGCTATGGACCATTCTATACCGAAAGTCTCCACAGAAGCTGGAGGGTTGAGGAAGCTGCCCCAGCACATTCTTTATTTTATCGACGAGAAAAAGCGACTGAAACGAATATTGCATAGGTGCGAAGACCCAGGGAGACGGAATATTCTGAAAGCGGACGTTCGAAATTTGGAGAAAATAATACAAGGAGCCGTAGCTACCTTTAAACGGGACCACTGGACTAACCTCCTTAAAAAAATTCGACATAGAAACGGGAAATTTAGAAACATAAAGTTGGCGGCGGAACCCTAAAATCGACCCGTAATTCGAAACTTGGTGGATGCTGATGGTGCATTTGTTTCTGACAGTTCTGGAATGGCTAATCTGTTGGCAACCCAATTCTTTCAGGGTAACCATTTGGATCAAAGTGATTATTCAGATGCACTCGGTACGAATGTGCGGGCGGTTGTCTCGTCTTTGGGCAGGACGACACCTTTGACAGTTTTTGGCAGGATTCATACAGGTGAAGGAGGACTAATAGATTTAAGCGTTAACGTAGATAGATTAGGTTTCATTGACTCTGCATCTGTAGGCAACGTGATGAGACGTAGGTCAAATAGAAGATCCTGTGGTATGGACCGGATATCTGATATTGTATTGAAAAGAACCAATGTTATGGCATGGAGATCTCTAGCCATAGCTTTCAAGCATTGCTATAGTATTGGTTATTTTCCAAAAGCGTGGAGGCTCTCGTCGTTTCTATTCTGAAACCCAGATCGGATCATGTGGCTATAAGCCCATTTTCCTGCTGTCTACTTTTGGAATGCTATTTGAGTACTTTCTCCTGGCGGAGATAAATGATGTAATAATTACGGTTGAAATTTACAAAAAAACCTGATTGCGAAATCTACTACAAAAATCCGCCAAATAACTTTTTTTTTAAATGCGAAGCGAAAACGTATTAGATGGTCAGTTGGCTTCAACTTCTAAACCAATTGGACTTTGTATGGCGTCATACCATGGTCTTTATGCAAAATTCGTCTCATTGATGTTGAGAACGACGGTGAATTGATGTTGATGGCGCTTCGCGCACACTTTCTGCCACAGCAGCAATATTTTTGGGTGACGCACGGTTTTCGGCTTTTCACGCTTTGGTTTATCGATGAGGATGCCAGTTTCTTTCAGTTTTTTTTACAAGATAACGAACATACGGGGCTGATGGTGCTTCTCTTCTGCCAAAATCCGTATGAACACAACATTACAATTATTTCTAAAGTAATGTTATTACCCAGCGTGTTCAAGTGTATACACAACTATATTCGTTCAACGAAAGGATAAAACTAATTATATGTCAAATCAGACATGAGCTAAGTGGAAATAAGCACTAGTTGAAAAACAAAAAACGTTATGGCCACAAATTATATAACGGGTCCGCCACGTTATATAATTTGTGGCCATACTCTTGAACCGTCAGAGGCAAATGAATGAAATGAGATGAATGTTTTTTTTTGCAAGTATTATTTGTATATATTATTTATACTTGATTTATTATATAAGAAAATTCTTTAACAAAATTAACAACCTCAAAATTGGAATTAACATTCAATTTATTTTTGAAGCGATTTCATCTAAAGGAGGTCCAACTAGTATTCTCAAAGGAAGTAATTACACGAGGTTGTCTTAACACAAATTCAAAATTTAAAAACCTGCGTTGAAGATGCAAGGGAAAAAATCCGAAAATGTTGGAAGAGATTTAATTGTGAAATTTTGATTAAATGTGTCAACCAAAGTTAAGATAATTACGAAATGATCCAGGAAAGAATTACAGTTTGGAGAAGAAGGCCTATTATAAGAAATTCTGATAAAATCTTGGTCTGAAATTTTGCAATCTTTTTTACAATAAAGAACACGAAGAATAATAGTTTTCTTTTAAAGCGCCTTTGGTGTGAAATAGTACGATTTAAAATTTTTTATCTTTAAGCAGCGCAATCATTTCTTGGTGGATACAAGGGTCACGCACATATAGCATGGTTTTGAATATTGATTTATGAGTTATTTTAAAATTGATATTTTTTGCTTTTAACTGATCCACTAAACTCTTGATATTTAAGATTAAAATAAAAGTAGGTGGAGAATAACTTCCGACACTTTTATGTTCATTTTTTAAATATTACAAGTTGTATCTAATTTAATTTTACCCAAAATTTGGAAATGGTTTTTATTACTAACACTTTGAGCTTCTAGGTTTGTTTTTGGTTCTAACCGTAATAAATTCCTGGATATCATCCCGCAGTATATCTTCTTCCATAGAAGATACAAATAAGGAACTCGAAAGCTTAGAAGAATTCTTATATTGCTCCTTCGACAATTTTTACATCGACGTTAAACTGGAACTGTTAATAGCCAAACGGCTGATTCTTATCTAGAGGCTGTTTCGGATGATGAGATTAACCATCCAATTGGTTGAACTGAAGACCCATTGATGTTTTCTATCTTTATTTTTGTTCAGAATATTAATTTTGTCAAAAGTTTTTATTTTTTTTATTCATCTACATACAGGGACAAATTGTCAACAAAATTATGGAGCAAAATTATTTACTTCATACCATGGCCAAATAATACAGGTGAACGCACGGGCGAAAAAGCCCATCAGCTGTATACATTACAGTTGTCAAAAAAATTTGTCAAAAATAAATAATTTATTAAATTTTTTTTAATTAATTTTTTTTTTGATTGCTAATAGGAAACAAACAATTGAAATTCCTAGAGAAAACTACTACAACATGGAACCGTATTTGCAGTTCCTGATGTGTATAATCAAAATATGCGTAAAAAGATAGTGAAATTATTGTTAACACATTTATAATTCCATGGTTTTTTTGTGGAAGATTGTGTTAGTCTTAAAATGGTTAAGTGCAAGAATGGAACGATGCATGTGATTTGGGCAAACTAGTGGTACAAAAGAATTTTGGTCACTTTTCCTGTATTTTTATTTTTATGTAACTTAATTTTTATAATTTTCTTATTCTGATAATTACAACCACTTTTTTTATCAAATATATTTTTTTATTTTGTTTGTTTTTACAATATTTTTTTGACAACATAACATAATTTTGTAGCAACAAATTGCCTGTTGTTTTTTGTGTTGTTGGATTGTCGTAGCCGTGCGGTCACCTGTATTAATTCGCCTTGCTTCATACCAAGGCGAATCAAATATAAGGTGGTTTCAATGGCGAATTCATTGATTTTCACCGTTAGTCTGTCAAACTCCATATATAAAAAATCCAAGCCAATTTTTTTTACGAATTCGCCATCGCTATCACCTTATAATTTATTCGCCTTGCTTCATACGGATTTAGTTAATTTTAATGAAACTTACGAATCTAATGTCAGTTTTAAAAAATTTTAAATGGCGGAAAATTTTTACAAAATTGATCAAATACTCTTAAAACATATTGCACGGGATAAAAATTCAAAATTACGGATCAATATGACGGAACTTTTTATGAATTGATTGAATTCGCTTAAAACTTATTTCTCTTCATTTTCATCTTCTTTAGAGCACAAATCTCAATACATCAAATGTTGCGGAATTCCGCTTTCTAATATATTTTCGTGCACACAAGCATTTTGTAAGAAGACTGCACTGAATGAAAAATTTAGTTTTGTAGTTCTGTTAATTACAATTTAGTTACAGAATTCTCCTTTTTTCTCGCAGTTTAAGTATACATTAGTGGCAGTGTTGCCAGGAAAAGACAGGAGAAAGTTACGCTTTTCCTTTAAAAAAGTAAAATTTTTCAATTATAAGTTATGAAAAAAAATTTCATACCGATGATACTCATGAGGATTTAAATTAGGAGGCAATGCTATTTTGGTATGGAAAAGTTCATGCTCTCGCCATTCAATAAAATTATTTGCAGTAGAATTTGTATTTTTATAAATCTGTTTTACCTTAACTAAAATTGCTAAACATTTTCGCAGGTTTAAACAGAATGCTTAGTTTTCCGCACAAAATTCAGTTCAAATTATTTCACAGTTGGAAAGAATCGTTGCCAAAAACATTTTGCTGTTTCTAAACATGAAGCAAGAAACATTTCGTGACTTCTCACTAAAACCTGGTACTTTGCTTGTGAAAATCGATGAGCAACATTGATTATTTCATGTAAAAATTTTGACATTTAAAATGTGGGGTCTATATCTTGATTTAGACGAATTTAACGATTTATTATTTTCACATGAACTACATTGTTTTAAAAATGTAAGCAAAAGACTGTTAAATGAAATAATGCCTACTTGCTTTATTTCACATCTTCTATAAAATGTTACCAGAAATATGGTTTTCCACAGTAAAAACAGAGTACTACTTCTGCAACATTTTTTCACGGCCCTTTGATACAAGCTGTTTATGTATGTAGTTTGACAGCATTCTACATGAAAAACTGAACTGAGTACAAGGCTTAATTGAACAGAGTAAAACTTCATCAGTTTTTTTTTGTTTCTTTCGAACTTATTTTTTTTATGGGATTTTGATCGCATTTGCAGGTAACTTTTGTTATTAAAATCGAATTTATACATTAAGACAAGTTGATATGTCAAGAGATATTCTTACGTCAAATAATAAAAAAATTACGAAAATTTGGCGAAATATAAAAAAATTATACATGTCACACTGAGCCTTCAACAGTTACAAAAAATGTAACCAAATGGCAACAGTGATTATTGCTGCACACAGAATGAAAAATTTAGCGTCTACCACTTGACAATTTTACTTATTTTTAGCTGTTTTTTTTAACTTACTAAAAAATCGTGGAACTGTTTGGAACTTTTTTTTAACATACATCTAGCTAAAGTGAATAAACACTTTGTAAACTGTTGTTATAATTTTCGGTAATAACCGTCGTCACTGGCTGTGTACTTTGGATGTTCGGCGAGCGCTTTCGATGTGATAACATCATTTTTAAGCCGCACATCGAAAGCGCTCGCCGAACATCCAAAGTACACAGCCAGTGACGACGGTTATAACCGAAAATTATAACAACAGTTTATTATATACTGGCGGAATCAACCCAATTAATTTAATACTTTGTAAACTTGTTATTTTAATAATTTCAAAGTAAATAAGATATCTGATACTTTTAAATATATTAAAAAAATGTACATTTACAAAAAATTGTCGAGTGTAGAAACAATAAACGCTATAAATGCTGCTGAGAGGTATAGTGCATATAATAAATAATAATAATACTTTTCGCATTATGCTCTGAACACATTCGCCACAGCAAGATACACGAACACACGACAGCAAATGACGCTAGCAACATTTGTCGCCTTGTAGCTGCATATTTATTTTGAAGGCAGCAGCTACATAACAAAAATATGAATTAACTGTATTTCAGTGATGTTATTTAAGCGATTTTTAAAGAAGCAGCTCCGATTTATAATTAAAAAAATATTTTAACTATTTTGTAAGAGGCTATTTAAAGAGTAGAATAATTCGTTTTGATTGTCTTTAAGATTGAAAATATATAGAAGTATTTCTCAGAAGCAATAATAAGTACACTAGTGTGTGTAACGTAGTTTCTTGTCCACTAAAATAAAAAATACTAAAAACAACAGTTTTTGATATCTATTAAAACCAATCGTGTTTTGTATTTACAGATATCCCATACGACAATTGAAATTAATAAATTCAACCAGCAAATACTAAGAACAGAAGTAAAATTTTAACTAAATGTTGTCCACACAAAAAAGGAATTTTAGTTTTATGTACATCTTAATACATTCCTCAGAAATTTTTACAATTATTCTTGGTACACTTTCGCCATGACAATTGTAGTATTTTTAATTCGTCGGTGTGGCATTTCTTGTTTTTTTTTTTAAATTCAAATTTCGAAAAATATGTTTTAATCAATTATTGAAAAGTATGTAAAAAGTGTTAAAATTTTTCTATATACAAAATTAATATGTGCTGACAACTGTTTAAGTACAATTATTCCGGTAAAATTGGTGATTTTACATTGGTTTCTCTATTTTTCTACGAAAAAAGAAAATATGTGTTTGAACCAAGGTCCTAAAGGATCTCCTCATAAAATTTTACTCAAATCTATCCAACTGCACTTACAGATAAGAATTTAACAAATGGTATTTTGTATTCCAAATCAATTATTGTCTTCACCAGCAACACTATTTTCCTTAAATATTTCATGTACTGAAATTATTCTTTTACAGTTTTATTATAGATTTACACTTAAATCTTTAAAAAAAATAATTTTTATTTTATATTTTAATAAGAGATTTTAAGCACTTATTATTTTACATGTCTTATTGTACTGACATCACTTAAATGTTTATTGTCGCCAATAAAAATAGAAATTAGTTTAATTTGACAGCAGCAGCGAATTCAGCCCAGACAACAACCTGCCGCCTTGCTGCCTTGCTGTCAACAAAATAATCATTCACATATAAACATATGCATTCTAACTTTGACATTTTGTAGTCGGTAGCTGCTGTGTCGAATGTGTTTACAGCTGTAGTATAAAGAAAACGTCGCTCATTTACTTCAAGAACATCATTACTCAAAATTTCAAATTTTGGTTTTATTCATACAGAATTAATTGTTCGGCATTTCATGCTTAATATTGTGTATAAGTTTCATCTCTAAGGCTCTGAACACATTCGCCACAGCAAGATACACGAACACACGACAGCAAATGCCGCTAGCAACATTTGTCGCCTTGTATTCAGCTACTTAATTATTTTGAAGGCAGCAGCTACATAATAAAAATACGAATTAACTGTATTTCAGTGATGTTATTTAAGCGATTTTTAAAGAAGCAGCTTCGATTTATAATTAAAAAATGTTTTAACTATTTTGTAAGAGGCTATTTAAAGAGTAGAATAATTCGTTTGGATTGTCTTTAAGATTGAAAATATATAGAAGTATTTCTCAGAAGCAATAATAAGTACACTAGTGTGTGTAACGTAGTTTCTTGTCCACTAAAATAAAAAATACTAAAAACAACAGTTTTTGATATCTATTAAAACCAATCGTGTTTTGTATTTACAGATATCCCATACGACAATTGAAATTAATAAATTCAACCAGCAAATACTAAGAACAGAAGTAAAATTTTAACTAAATGTTGTCCACACAAAAAAGGAATTTTAGTTTTATGTACATCTTAATACATTCCTTAGAAATTTTTACAATTATTCTTGGTACACTTTCGCCATGACAATTGCAGTATTTTTAATTCGTCGGTGTGGCATTTCTTGTTTTTTTTTTTAAATTCAAATTTCGAAAAATATGTTTTAATCAATTATTGAAAAGTATGTAAAAAGTGTTAAAATTTTTCTATATACAAAATTAATATGTGCTGACAACTGTTTAAGTACAATTATTCCGGTAAAATTGGTGATTTTACATTGGTTTCTCTATTTTTCTACGAAAAAAGAAAATATGTGTTTGAACCAAGGTCCTAAAGGATCTCCTCATAAAATTTTACTCAAATCTATCCAACTGCACTTACAGATAAGAATTTAACAAATGGTATTTTGTATTCCAAATCAATTATTGTCTTCACCAGCAACACTATTTTCCTTAAATATTTCATGTACTGAAATTATTCTTTTACAGTTTTATTATAGATTTACACTTAAATCTTTAAAAAAAATAATTTTTATTTTATATTTTAATAAGAGATTTTAAGCACTTATTATTTTACATGTCTTATAGTACTGACATCACTTAAATGTTTATTGTCGCCAATAAAAATAGAAATTAGTTTAATTTGACAGCAGCAGCGAATTCAGCCCAGACAACAACCTGCCGCCTTGCTGCCTTGCTGTCAACAAAATAATCATTCACATATAAACATATGCATTCTAACTTTGACATTTTGTAGTCGGTAGCTGCTGTGTCGAATGTGTATACAGCTGTAGTATAAAGAAAACGTCGCTCATTTACTTCAAGAACATCATTACTCAAAATTTCAAATTTTGGTTTTATTCATACAGAATTAATTGTTCGGCATTTCATGCTTAATATTGTGTATAAGTTTCATCTCTAAGGCTCTGAACACATTCGCCACAGCAAGATACACGAACACACGACAGCAAATGCCGCTAGCAACATTTGTCGCCTTGTAGCTGCATATTTATTTTGAAGGCAGCAGCTACATAATAAAAATACGAATTAACTGTATTTCAGTGATGTTATTTAAGCGATTTTTAAAGAAGCAGCTTCGATTTATAATTAAAAAATGTTTTAACTATTTTGTAAGAGGCTATTTAAAGAGTAGAATAATTCGTTTGAATTGTCTTTAAGACTGAAAATATATAGAAGTAATTCTAAAAAGCAATAATAAGTACAGCAGTGTATGTTACGTAGTTTCTTGTCCACTAAAATAAAGAATACTAAAAGCAACAGTATTTACAGATATCCATACGACAATTGAAATTAATATAAGTACTTCAACCAGCAAGTACTAAGAACAGAAGTAAATTTTTAACTAAATGTTGTCCACACAGAAAAGGAGTTTTAGTTTTATGTACATCTTAATACATTCCTCAGAAATTTTTACAATTATTCTTCGTACACTTTAGCCATGACAATTGCAGTATTTTTAATTCGTCGGTGGGGCATTTCTATTTTTTTTTTAAATTCAAATTTCGAAAAATATGTTTTAAGCAATTATTGAAAAGTATATAAAAGGTGCTAAAATTTTTCTATATACAAAACTAAAAGGTGCTGACAAATGTTTAAGTACAATTATACTGGTAAAATTGTGTGATTTTACATTGGTTTCTCTATTTTTTTACGAAAAAAAAAATCCGCGTTTGAACTAAGGTTCTAAGGGATCTCCTCACAAAATTTTACTTAAATCTATCCAGCAGCACTTACGTGCTAAGATAGAATTCAATAAATAGGTATTATGTATTCCAAATAAATTATTGTCTTCATTGTTTTCCTTAAATATTTCATGTACTGAAATTTTCTTTTACAGTTTTATTATAGATTTACACTTAAATCTTTAAATAAATAATTTTTACTTTATATTTTTATTGTTCTTTTCGTTTTTCATAATAAGAGATTTTTAGCACTTAATATTTTACATGTCTTATAGTACTGACATCACTAAACTGTTTATTGTCGCCAATAAAAATAGAAATTAGTTTAATTTGACTGCAGCGGCGAATTCAGCTCAGACATCAACCTGCCGATTTGTTGCCTTGCTGTGAATAAATTAATCATTCTCATATAAACACATGCATTCTAATTCTTACATTTTGCAGTCGGTAGCTGCTGTCTCGAATGTGTTCAGAGCATAAGGGTGCGTACAAAGTGGCGGCCGAAGCCGAGCCGAGATTTTCAGTGCGATAAAAGATTGTCCGTGCGATTAAACTGATTACACACAAGTCAATACAAATAAGCTTGTGTATAACACAGTGAACGCCGACAAAAGCAGAGAGCAAAGCCGATGAGTGCGAGAAAACAGTTTGAAAGCGTTTTGTGCACTTTTTTGCATTGTTTATGTTTACTTTTTAGCGGGCAGTATAACGGTTTAAAAATAAAAAAATGGATATCGATTAAATAATAAGTGAAATTTTTCCCGGCCTGCTTTGTGGGCCAAAAAAAAAAGTTGTATCACAATCGTGTTTTTGTGGAAAAACTGTGGACATCGGTGGCAGCAGAAATAAAAGTACCAAGTAAGTGATATTACATGTTATTTGAGTTTATTAAGGCATAGATAATTAACAAAGTGATCTCTAATTAATCTACCATTCTTGATGCTAGTTTTATTGAATTCATTTTGCGGTTCTTTTGTGTTTTGCGTCTCAACTTTTTCTCTCAAGTTTTCTTCCAAACCCTCTCAATCAATGATAATATTGTGCAATAGGCAATTGCCTTAATAATTACTTCGCAAAGGAAGGATCGGTTTCCATAAAATTCTAAATTTGGCATTTATAAGTCCAAAAGCGCATTCAATACACTTTCTAGTCCTTGAAAGGCGTGCATTAAAATACTCGTGGTCTTCAGTGCAGTCTTTTCTGCTATATGGCCGTAATAAACATTCTAAAAGGGGATAGGCTTCATCACCAAGAAAAACATATGGCAAATTTTGGTTAGTATTTGGTACACTTGTGCAACGCGGTACCTGTAGTTCCCCAGTTTTTAAAAGTTTATAAATTTGAGAAGAACTAAATGTACCACCATCACTTTGCTTTCCATACCCTCCAACTTCGATCGCAATAAATTTGCAGTTGGCATCCGAAATACCTTGCAACACAATGGAAAAAAATGTTTGTAATTATAAAACATTGACTCAGAACTTGCTGGACACTTTATACGTAGGTGCTTTCCATCAATAGCACCGCGGCGGCATATGGACATGAAATAACTCCTCCCATAGCGGAGTTGTTTCTTTAAGAATTAGTCCAACAGTTGATTTGCCAAGTCTAAACGAAAAAGCCGGCGACACAAACGATGCACCAGTAGCCAAATATCTAAATAAATAGATTGAATATAGAAATTTAAGTGGATATTTAAAGCCAGGAAAATTTAAGAATAGTCAGGTGGAGGAGAATGATAATGTAGACATCCACAACACATCACAAGTTGAGGAAAGTGAGGAAATGTATGAAAGCTTCGAAACAAACCCTGAATCATGGCCAAAGAAGAAACGGACTGCGAACAGCAGCAGTGCAGAACTGTTAGAAATAGAAAAAAAGAAATTACTTTTGCTTGAAAAGAAAAATTTAGAAAAAAAAAAACAGTATTGAACGAAGACGAGGCCTTTTTCTTAACATTACTGCTGCATATTCGGAAACTGGAGCTGGAAAAAAATTTATATGCAGGATGGAAATGCAAAATATACTGTGTATGGCAAAGCCAACAGTTTGCCAGAACTGCGTAACGAAGGCTCACGCTATGAAGCAATTTCCTCTCCAATTAGCACCTCCTCTGAGAACGTGTACTCAATTGATTTGAGCACATCAGGACATTTTCAGTCCAGCACATTTGTGCCAATAGAAATCAGAAATGTACCAACCACTTCATCATTTGACAAATTAGAAATGAGCCATCATTGGACCAAATACAAATTACATCAAATAAAATTAAATTAAGCAAAGTATTAAAGAATTATTTTACCTCAGAGTCACTATCAATCTTTCGCAAGAAGTTACGGGCACATTAATAAAATTTGTCCAGTTTTTATTTAGTTTCACACCTGTCTTGTCCAGAATGTAATCAAAGGTTTCAATTTTTATTCGGGTAAATTAAATGAAATGAAATTTATCTGGATATTTTCTTAAATCATTATATAAATGATGAAATTCACCAAATTCATTCCTTTTTAGTGTAACTGGATGTTTTCCAAATTCTTTTGTGTTAAAAATTGCTTATCACACTAGGAGAAGCAAAATACTCTTCATCAGAAGAATCCATTTCTGTGTAGAGCTATTTTATGAACACAAATGAATAACAATACTAAATGACATAAATGACAATTTCAGCGCTGATTCTCGCATTCACTGTGTTATATACAAATTGTCTTCACGCATGAAAATGAGCGTGAATAAGCTCGGCTCTGCTCCGCTCGGTTTCAGCGCTCACTTTGTACGCACCCTAAAGGCCGTTTCAGATAAAACTTTATCGCTTTGCGTGACGTTTCAAACTTTGAACAAAAAGCGTATAACGCAAGAGGTATGTCACAATAAAAACTTTAACAAGGTTCTTTGTAAATTTCAATCGTCTGTCTATAACTGTTTAAAAGTATGGTCATATACCAAATTCAATAAACTATTGGTGAACCCTTTAATTTATATTATGGCCATAGCAATCGACATTGCGTCAAATTTACAAGCGTTTATCTATAACGGTTCAAAAGATAGGCCTATATAAATAAATCTACAGTAATTATGGGACACCCTTTAATTTCTGAATTCAAATTATAAACTCACTGATATAGCGGACTTAGAAATACAGGTCCCTTTTAAGTTTCAGCGTTTTGTCTATAACGGTTCAAAAGTACGGCCACACACTTGAAATTACATCAACTATTGAAACACCCTTTAACTTCCAAATCCATATTTTATACTTCTTTTTATAACGGACTTACCAATACAGGTTCGTTGTGAATTTCAAGCGTCTGTCTATAACTGTTAAAAAGTTTGGCAATACACATCAAATTAATGGACTATTGGCGCACCCTTTAATATATATTTCTTAATATTAGTCCAATTGCTAGCGTTTGTCTATAACGGTTCAAAAGATAGGATCATATAAGTAAATCTTCATCAATTATGGTACACCCTTTAATTTCTAAATTCAAATTATAAACTCGTTGATATAGCGGATTGAGCGTTCTGTTTATAACTGTTCAAAAGTTTGGTGACATACACAAAATTACATTAACTATTGGAACACCCTTTAACTTCAAAATTCAAATTTTATACTTGCTGTTTTAGCGGTCTTAGCAGTACAGGTTCGCTGTAAATATCAAGCCTCTGTCTACAACTGTTTAAAAGTATGGCCGTATACATCAAATATTATGAACTATTGGCGCACCCTTTAATTTATAATTTGTAACATTAATACTTGTTACTATTACGCCCATAGCAAATGATATTCTGTCCGATTTGCAAGAGTTTGTCTATAACGATTCAAAAGATAGGCCCATATACGTAAATTTTCATCAATTATGGGGCACTCTTTAATTTTTAGATTTAGTTTTGTATAACGTTTTGTTATTAAGGGCTATAGTAAGACGCAGTCATTTTAGATTTTACAGAATCGCCCTTTACAGTTCATAATACACGTAAAAAATATGTACAGCGGTCAAAAAAAGTATTCGACATCTATATAAAATTTTATTTGTGTTTCAATAAAAAGAATTAGATTTTGTTTAGTGGTAAAACTCACATAAAATTTTATTTATTAAGGAACAAAGAATATAATTCAGTAAAAAAATTAGATCTTGACAACTACTAAAACAAAAAAACATAATATTTACAACTTAAGCTAAAAAAACAGGAACAAAAATGTATTCGACATTTAAAAAACTATTATAAAATTAAACTCTTATTGACATTCTAGTAACGAGTTACTCTTCCTTTGCGCCGTATAACCTCTTTTAAACGTGCGGGCATAGACTTTACTAATGACATTGTATATCCTGGCTCAATTTTATACCATTCGTCCTGCAATATTGCCCTCATTTGGTTTTTATTTGTAAATGCACTAGATCTAATTTTTTTCTGTAGATGACCCCAAAGATTTGCAATTGGGTTAGGATCTGCAGATTGTGGCGGCGTTTTTATCAAATGCGGGCAGTTGTACAAAAGCCATAGTCTTGTATTCATTGCAGAATGTTTTGGATCATTATCTTGATGGAATTTAAATTTGCTGCAAGTCCTAATTCTTCTGCGCTCGGGCGCAAATTTTCCTTCAAAAGGTCAATACTTTTCAAATGATCCATTATTCCATCAATGAATGATTAATTGCCAACTCCTGATGCCGCCATACATCCCCAGATCATAACACCACCTCTACCGTGTTTAACCGTTGGCACCATATTTCTTTCCTTCAACTGTGTATTTGCTTTTAGATATACTAAAACCTTACCATCACATCAAAAAAGATTATATTTGCTTTCGTCAGCAAAAATTACATTCATCCAGTACTCTTCTGGCTTATTTACATATTTTTTAGCAAACTCTAATCGCATAATTCGATTTTTTTTTTGAGATGTGAGGTTTTTCCTAGCTGATCGTGCCTGAAATTTGTTCTTTTTTAAAACATTTCTAATTGTTTGGGGAGTAACTTCAGTGCCTACGTATTCCTTTGTATTTTTGGCTAATGTTGATGTATTGACTCGGGGATTTTTTTTGACTTCGCGCAGTATTTGTCGTTCATGTACCTCTGTAAGTTTCCGTGGACGACCACACCTGGGCTTATTTTCAACTGTTTTTGCAGCTTTGTGTTTTTTTATTATATAATGGACAGTAGTTCGTGGCCTTCCAACGATTTCTGAAATATAATTTTCCGATTTGCCTACTTCAAAATGATGGATTATTAAATTTCTTATTTCAATAGTGGTTTCTCGTCCTTTGCGCCCCATTTTTGTAACCACGTGAAACTAAAGGAAAACAATGCATGAAAAAAGCTTCGAACTAAACTCCTTACGGTATTAAAAATAACAACAACAAGCATAGTCAACATATTAACGCAAAGGCGAAAAAAATGAGTGATGTCGAATACTTTTTTTGCTTTGCAATTTTAGCGTTTGTTATAAAATACGCTCAATTATCTCACATTCTCAAATATTATTAAGTTTTGTAACTTTTAATAAGAAATTACCTCCACTGTAATAAAAAATTACAGCTAAATACTTTAAATTCTTGTCCGCATGTAACACAATAAATGATTTGTAAAAATAAGATTGCATGTCGAATACTTTTTTTGACCGCTGTATGTTGTATGGCGACACCCTTTAATTTTTAAGATTATGAATTGTTTTTAAAACGGGACCAATCTGTAAGCATAATCTATCATATTATTTAAAATTTTCAAAATCGGAGCAGAAATGACTGAGTTCTGGAGGCACAAATATAAAGCAAAAAAAGCATTCAGCCGAATTGTATAACCTCCTTTGTTTTTGAAGTCGGTTAAAAAAGTAAGTATCACTTTTATTGTATGATTATAAGTCCGCATTCGTAATATTAAGATTAATTAAGTAAGGAATGATATTTTTATTAATAAAAGAAAATGCAACATTACATTCTGCTGGTGTCTAATTTTTCTTGTTTTCTTTGGAAAACGTCCGCATACATTTGTAATGAATTTTTCTTTCTAAAAGAGGTTTTTAGAAATTAAAAATGAACCCAAAATCAATTTCAGTTATAATATATATACAGACCCGCACAAAACTATTAGCACATCAACACTTTTTGGTATTTCACTGTTTTAAAGTCATTTAAAAGACATTATTAGGCAAAACTATTTGATAATAAATATTTCCTACACTGGCTAAGCTTATATCATTGTTTTTTATTTTTAATTTAAATGCATTTAACAGTTTTGTTATAACATATTTAGTAGAAAGTCATAATTTTGATGCACAAAAGTTTTGGCACACCCAGAAAGAAATCTGGCTTCAGGCCGAAGTTTTCGAGATCTGGCAAGGATGTTAAAATAAAGTCATACATGCATTTTCTATAAATATTAATTGAGCCGTTACTTCAGTTTTTATGAAGTTTTCTTGAAGAAAAAATTAAAAAAATAATTAATGAATACCAAAATGAGCTCAAAGCAGAAAGATACCAACGAATCTTGACGCAAAATAGTGCTGCACTTGCATAGCCAAGGCAAATCGTACGCTGAAATATGTGCAATAATAAGGAGAAGTCGTTTCACAATTAAATGCATCATTAAACGTTTTAAAGGGGAGACAATCTTCAATAATGCTCATCGAACAGGCCGTCCTTGAGCTTTAAGTGACCGCGAAAGCAAACAAATAGTAAGAAAAATAAAATAAAATCCCAAGAAAATATCGACTGAACTTGCTGCTGAAGTTAAACAGGAATTTGGTAAGGATATTCATCCCATGACCGTTCGAAAAGTGCTTCACAAAGCTGATTACAAATCAAGAGTTGCTAGGTGTTAACCCCTTGTTTCTTGAATCAACCAAAAAAGAGATTAGACTACGCAAGGGAATTTCAAAGCAAACCCGTCAGTTTTTGGGATGAAGTACTCTTCTCGGACGAGAGTAAATTTCATATTTTTCGCTCTGATGGCCGTATTACCGTATGAAGAAAGCCAAATACGGCATTCGAAAAAAAATATTTTTCCTACAATTAAACATGGTAGTGGTGGTGTAATGGTGTGTGGGTACATGTCATCTGTGGGTGTTGGTGAGTTGGTATTTATTGAAGGAATCATGGATAAATCCGTTTATCTAAATATCCTAAAAGAAAACCTTAAAAAAAGTGCCGAGAAACTAAATTTGCCAACATCATTTACATTCCAACACGACAATGACCCAAAACATTCCGCTCATGATGTGCGTATGTGGTTAGCGTACAACGTGGTTAATGTTCTTCCACACCCACCACAATCCCTAGATCTCAATCCTATTGAAAATTTGTGGGAGGAACTTAACCGACGGGTCAAAAAGCGATCAATTTCGACAAAATCGCAGCTACAGCATGCCTTCAAGAAAGAGTGGTTAACTATTGGGCAAGAAGTAACCAAAAATCTGGTGCATTCTATGCCTAAACGCTTGAATAAAATAATTAAGTAAAAAGACTTACCAACCAAGTATTAAATAAGAAATATTATAGAAAAAAATCTCTATTTCATAAGCTTTTAAACTACTTGTGCCAATACTTTTGTTCGATGAAGTCGCGCTAATTTTTTGTTAAGTTTTCTATTAATAAATTAAAAAAATAAATGTTGATATAAAACCAAATGCATTCGTAAATTCATTGAATTAGCTAACATCAAAAGCATTTAATTTACTTCTTATAGTTTTCCAATGGCCGTGAAGCTGGAATGAATTCAAGAAAGCTTGCTGTGCCAATACTTTTGTGCGTTATATAAAATTATTATAATTACTTTTTGTCAGTATAAGCTCTGCTTGCTCGCGTCATTTGACCTATTTAATTTCTGTGTGTTTATTGATTGTCATTTAAGCTTACAGTGCGAGAAGGTATAAATGCGGAAGGAAACCTATATATATATATATTAAACTGTTATAATTTTCGGTAAAAACCGTCGTCTCTGGCTGTGTACTTCGTACGTACATCGAAAGCGAAAATTGTAACAACAAAAATAAAAATGTTTTTATTACAAATATTACATAATTTTATATATTTGGAATATTTAGCGATGTTCGACAAGCTCTTTGGCGAGAAAGCTTAAAAAGGCAACACTGACAGTTGGAAGAAAGCAAAAACCAAGGCGAATCAATTACCAGGTGGCAGCGTTAGAGAATTTATTATTTTTTGCTGGTAGAAACGAATGTTAAACTTCATATATAAAAAATAGTATACAGATTTTTTATGTATGGAGTTTGACAGTAGTGTTCACGGCGAAAATTAATGAATTCGCCTACGCAGCCACCTGGTAATTGATTCGCCTTGGCAAGAACAATTTAATGCTACGATTTGTAAATAGCACAACGAAGAAAAGCTTTGACTAGTGCACGGACTTCGTTTAACCTAGTAAATACTGATTGATTGTGAATATTTATCTAATTATAATTTATAATATTGTTTGGTTTATTATCGAATTATTTTATTCATATAACATTTATGTCTTTTGCTTTTTTGCTTAGCTTTTGATAAAAATTTATGTTCAACAACTGTCATTTTTTTATACATTGTCGATATCAAGGCGAAATAATTTACATGTGGTCTTAACCAAGGCGATGTGAATACTAGATAGTCGCATGAGAACAAAAACAAAAAACGCCTGCATTTTGTTAGTGAAAATTTACGTCTACGTGTCAGTAAACAGTAAGGAAAAATAAAAAAGCAAAAAAGAAAAATAAATTTAATCAAAAGTTTTTGCATTAAAAAAAAGAATGTTCACACTATAGACTTCAAACCGCACAAAAAATTTTTTTAATATTTTTTTCATGTACATATAATTTGTTTAAAAAAATTAACAATTAAAAAAAATGATTCTCAAAGACACGTTTTGTTTTTTAATAAATGTTGTTTTTTGTTTGTTATATTTTATATTTTTCTGTACTTTTTGGGCACACACTATCTTTACACTTTTAGCGCAACATTTTATCCGCACATTCACTGTTTTATTAACAAATTTATTATTCAAAAATATTTTCTTGATTTTAAAATTAAACATTTTTTCGTTTTTTTTTTTTTTGTTAAGCGGCGCGTCAACGTTTGTTTGGAGAAATGTGTAAAGCGAATTCGATCACCTGCGCTATTAGTTTTACCTAGTATTCAATTTGCCTTAGTCTTAACAGCCCAGCCAAGGCGAATTAATACAGGTGACCGCACGGCTACAACAATCCAACAACACAAAAAACAACAGGCAATTTGTTGCTACAAAATTATGTATGTTGTCAAAAAAATATTGTAAAAAAAAACAAACTAAAAAATATATTTGATGAAAAAAAGTGGTTGTAATTATCTTTTGTACCACTAGTTTGCCCAAATCACATGAAACGTTCCATTCTTGCACGTTGACTATTTGAAGACTAACATAATCTTCCACAAAAAAACCAAGAAATTATAAATGTGTTAACAATAATTTCACTATCTTTTTACGCATATTTTGATTATACACATCAGGAACTGCAAATACGGTTCCATGTTGTGGTAGTTTTCTCTAGGAATTTCAATAGCTTGTTTTCTATTAGCAATCAAAAAAATTAAATTAAAAAAATTTAACAAATTATTTATTTTTGACAAATTTTTTTGGCAACTGCAATGTATACAGCTGATGGGCTTTTTCGCCCGTGCGTTCACCTGTATTTTTTCCCCATGAGCCCAGCTCAAGGCAGATTTATTTTACTAGGTAGTAGAGGTAATACAACATTTACAAAAACAACATGCCTTTTTATTGTTGTTTTGTGCATTGGAAACGTCAAAACACAAAGAGAAATAAAAGATAATTGCTCTCAATACACATGCTTGCTTTGTCTCGCAAACGCTTGTTGTTAGTGTTTTTTGGAAATTCGTAAACAAACAAAGGAAAATACAAAAACTTTTGATATTTCCAACTACAAACCAGCTGGGCGGACGACACTACCTAGTAAAATAAATCTGCCTTGGCCCAGCTTATTTTTATTTATGTTCGACGTTGTTGTCAAAATTATAAAATAATTTTAAAAATAATAAACTTTCAAATAATTTGAAAAAGTAAAAAAATTATAAAAATAAGTTTCAAAACTTAAAAAAGAAATATGAGGTATTGCACCAAATTATTATAAAAGGATAAATTAAATTAGGCTTCCTCTTGTTTAGTTAGCTATTTTTGACATCAACGTAGTGCTCTGCAACAACAAAATGACATTGCGTTTTTGTTTTTGCAGCCGTGCGGCCACCTGTATTTAATTTGCCTGGGTCAATATCAAGACTTATTGATTAATTTTTAAATAAAGGTCAAAAATAAAAGTATGCAAATACAGACAAACGATAATTGAAGAAAAATCAGATTTATTTGTTTTAAAGAAGTAACATTTGTGTTTAAATAACATTTTTAATTTACTTCATTATTAATGCTTGCAGATATATTAGCAATCTTCATAATAATTTCTGCACTGATTCTGCTTGTCCAGGGAACCCCTTTACTCGTATCCTGTGAGTTATATAGATTTAAAGTTATTTCGAAATTATAACAAAAGAATTAAAATTATTTTGGCAAACGATCATTTTAATTTTACTTTCTAAACATTTTAAAAAACACTGCTACTGTGCAGTGTTGCCAATAGACATGAGGTAAACGAGTAAATTTGATGTTTGTAAGCAATTCATTTGATTGGGTGTAATGTAACCAAATTAAAAAGTTTTTGTTTTTAATTTTTTTCTTTGTTTTATCTTTAGATTCGTGTTTTGAATTACAAATGTTCTAAGCCGAAAGAGTAATTTTATTTATTTCGCCTTGGGTTTTATGTGCAAGTGGTTTAAAATAAAGAACTAGAAATAAAGAACACTTAAAATTACAATTACAAATGAACATTTTTTGTTATAAAACTAATTATAGCCATCGTGAACATCGCAGATTAAAATTTGGTAAGATTAGCTTTTGTGTTTCTATTATAGAAATAAGGAAGAAAAAACCTAATTTTTTTACATTTAATAAAATTATTTTCGACATGTCACTACTGGTTATTGAAAACATTAAAATTAGAAAAAATACTAATTTAAAAACATACATAGTAAAATGATAAAAAAAAACTAATTAAATGTTATATTAGACGTGTCATACCATAACGCCATAGCCTTAACCATGTTAAGAAAGCAGCGCAATGAAAAATATAAATTAAAACTGGCTAATAGAATGCAGCGAACGTAAAAAAATAAGAACAAAATAAAAAAACAAACAGTTAATACCTTAATTCAATAGTCAACTGTAATTCAATAGTAAAATTGAATCAATATCTATGATTACGGTTATGGCTATGGTATTATGGCATGTAACCAATAATCAAATACAGTGTTTCCCATAAGGTTGGTTTGAACAGCTGTTTTATATGGTTATGGTTATGGCACGTCTAATTGAACCTTAACAAATTTAAAATCTTAAAAAATAAACAAGACATAAATAAAATTGTCATTCATTGGCATAGTTTAAAATAATGACAATCGAAAAAATTAATATACCATTTTGTGCTGATGATTTTATTATCCACTTCGACGCAAAAAGTGGAAGAAGTTTGTCACTCTATTTGTAATTTCTATAATATCCATTTCCGACCCCATAAAGTATATACATACATATATTCTGAGTTCTTATGCATAGCGAAGTTGATTGAGCAATGTCCGCTAGCGAAAATTTACATACGCCAATCGATCAGAATTAGTGTGGCAAGATGTGCTATTGAAAATCAGCAAGATCGGCCTATGTCAGCACCAAGCCTGCCTCTAATTTTTCCGTATCATTTAGAACAATGCAGTAATTCCAATCAAAAAAACAAAAACTCGGGGCAATAGGGAATAAGAAAAAAACATCGAGTGAAAAATTGACGCTCGCTTATATTTTCCGAGTTATGGGCGTCTGAACTTTTCATAGAAAAGTACCATATTTTTTAAGATATCAACATGCGTATCATTTAAAATCTTTTGAACAAATCTTTAAGGAAATACTAAAAAAATTTAAAAATGCTTGTTGGTGACATTTTTTATGTGAAATTATGAATAGTACTTAATTTTTTATTTTTTAATTCTCCGTCACCCCAATATCTGTTTATTTTATTGGAACTACTTCGCTATTATTTGGAATCTTTTTTATATTAATTTACTTTAATTATACTTGATTCCTCCAAATATAAATATTTTATTATATTCTATATATTATATTCTCAAGTAATAATTACTTCTTCATAAAATATTTATATTTGTAGGAATCAAGCACAATTAAAGTAAATTAATATAATTGTTTCTAATTACAATTGGAAAAAAATTGTTTTTATTAAACACAAATTTATGATTACAGAAGCCTAAAGATAACTTAGCATAAATCAAAGAAACCCTCACCCAATTTTTGTTGATGGATCTATATTTGAAAATCTAAAAATTTATTAATTTTAAGTGAGATTGGCTTGAGAAAACTTGATGTCTGAGTTTGCAGATATTATAACTTAAAAACGGCATTTTATAATTATGCTCTACTACACTTTAAGGAGTTTAGTGTACAAAAACAAGGAGTGGCGTTCAATAACGGTGGTGCCTTGAAACCATTTAATTACTAGTTAATGATCATGACTTTTTTTAACTAATTATCAATGAAACCTTACCATTAAAAAGCATTACCATCAGTGCAAATAATGGTTATGTTAAATAAAATTAGCATTATTTATCATTTAACGCTAATGAAAATGGCAATTAATTAGTCCATATAATTAATTACTCCCATGTATGGAAAATAATAAATACACTTTTCACAATTTACAACAGAAAATCTAATTCAATATGTTATTCAATGCCAGCAGAACGTAATTTTATATTTTCGGTATCGCTACATGCTTCATCAGCATTATTTGTATGGATCTACCTTAAGTTGTGTACATTGTAAATCATCATATATCCATATGCAGTAAAAATTAATTTGGTAAGACGAAGTTCACACACAACCCAAAGCATTTCTTTATTGTTCTTTTTGTAAATTTTCATGCAGCCACGATTGCAATTTTAATTTTACATACTTTTTTCTCACAGCAACATTTTTAGTTTATTTGTTATAATATCGAACAGTACAACCAATAATTTTAATAAAATTAATGTTATCTCGAAATTTAAAAATACTGCTATTGATAACTTTAAACACAAATGCGTCAAAACCTTATCAAACTACTGCTTGTATGAACGTACAAGGCGACGGGCTGCAGTTTTGCATGATGATGTTGGGAAAGGGCCACAAATCATTTATACCCCAGTTTCTTATCACATAAAGTGAAAAAATTTTTTTCAATTTTATATGGACTTCATTGCTTATGCAGATATTTAGAAATGCGGAACGTGAAAGCACCCAATTTTAGCGGTATAATCGTAACAAAACAGTTGTCAGCTACATCTACATTTTATTTTTGTAGATGGAAAATTTTGAACACTGTTTACAGAAAAAAAAATAACTAAAGTGTCAGTTTTTGTGCTGTTTTTGTTTTACACGCCATCAACTTGACTACAGATTTGTATAGCAATGAATCAAAAAACAATTAGAATGTCCTAATTTAAAGTCCTTAGTCATTTTTGAAAAAAAGATGGATCATATCTTATCTATTTGAATATTTTCGGCAAATTATCAAAGGCTTCTCGCAGGCGACAGATATTTCTAACTTTTTTTTCTAATTAGTGTAAAATGTTTTCTGCAGAAAATATAAATTTAATTAATGAAAAATTGTATTTAAAAAAGATATTTTGCAAAACTAAATAAATTCTTTTTTATTTGGACAAGTTGTATTTTAACTGGTAACTTGAACCAAAACTGGACAATCCAGCCATGCACAATCTGTGCATTAAATATTTATGTTAATTTTGTTGTTGGTGTAAATAGGAATTGATATGGAACACAAAACACCTTTTTTTAATTTCAGTCTGCCTGTCTGTGTTCGCAACACGCAAAGCTGCTGGATGGATTTTAGGAGGTCCCTTAGAACCTTGATTTAAATATAGAATACTCTTTTTCCCTAAAAATAAGTCATTTCGTTGAAAAAATACAGTTAGAAACCAACAAATGTCAGATATTGACAGAATGACAAAATTTTTTACATATAGGCATGTCACAAATTCCGATCAGAATGGTTTGAATTCCCTATTAACGATTCCGATCGATTTTGTTTTACCTTCTTCATATTCCAATCGATTTTGCTTATTTCAAAAAAATGCTTAATCTTCACCTTTTTATTTAAACGTGGATAAGGACACATAATAAAAGTAAATTTGAAAACCGCAAATAGCAAAATTCCTAAGAAACTAAATTCAACTTAAAATTTCAAAATGGTTTCATTCCGAAAAATTTTTCGTTTTCTAAAAAACCAATTTGCGAAATTGAAACCACTTTCGATCGGAATTGAGTTCTGTGACATGCCTGATAATTTCGTAATTTGTTTCTTGACTTATGAAATCCAAAAAAACTATAGCCAAGTTTTTTTTTTTGTTTGTTTGTTTGTTAATTAATGTTAGAAAATCTGTGTTAAACCAAACTACCTATCAATAGTGATATTCACACCGAATTTGTTAATTTGCTTCTCTGTAGTTTGTTAATTTGTTAAAGTTACCGACTGTGAACGACCCCCTTTTTACAACATTGTTAGTCTGGTCAATTTTTAGTAAAACAGCTGATTTATTGTTCTGACACAATTTATTATTCTGAAAAAAATAAAACATGCCACGAGAAAGTGTAAAAGAAGAGTTTTGATTTATTAAAATAAAATAAAAAATAATTTAATAAACATACTTACTCCCAATGCACACGAAAATCGCCAAAACACAAATATTTTTTTAGAAATATATCAGATTTGACTTTTTTTATTATATTCACCAACTAACAACTATTTTATCAGGGGTGCCGTGTCGTTAATTTGTTAATTGTTAATCCGGTAGCGCGTTAAATATACAAAAAGAAAATGCTTGTAAAAAATTAACGATTAACGACTAACAAACTTACAAGCTCGGTGTGAAAACCCTTGTTTTTTGCCAATAAAGTTAAAAGAAGATGCCCTTGATCCTGGGGCCACACAAGCTGTAGCTTTCTCGTTTAATCGAAGTTAAATCAAAATGGAATAGAATGCCACTTGTAGAAACCAATTGAGAACGATAATCGCTCGTTTATGAAAATAAACCAAGAAGCTTGCGCCGAATATTGTTACTATTATTGGTTTGGACTAAAAACACAAAAAATTCGTTTGCTGTAAATTCTCAATGCAATCGTAGTATTATTTAATTCGCACGCCTCGTAAATTTAACAAAAAAATGGTATAATTCGTGTGATTTTTTTTATTTGTGCCCGCAGTCATTTTTCAACTGTTTTATTAATATTATTATTTTTTAAAGGTCATCCTTACATATATGTCCCATTTAAAAAAAGGTACCAATTTAACTTAATTTCGAAACCAATAGTTTAACGTTATGCCAAAAAAAAAAAAATTGTTTTACTCGTATGATTTCTAATATGTTCTAACCAAAAATTTTTTCTTCCCGTGGAATTGTACGCGTGGACCCCATTCCAGCATGCAATGAATAAATTCATAGTTGTCTTCATCAGTAGTTAAATCAGCTAAGTTTTTAAAGTCTGTCTGTGCTTTTTGCAAATAGAAACTGTTTAAGTTGAGAAAACTCCATAATTGAGTCAATTAGTACCTAATAGTAACAGATTTCGTGTTCTTTAATTTTTTAACAGAAGGCTTAAAGTTAATAACACTGCTTACTGTAGACTTGATTATTTCTTAGATAATGGGAAAGCATTTTACCAGCACTTGCAGGTTTCACTTCTGAGCCTTAAAGGAACTAAAAAAATCTAGAAATTCTTTGCATCTGTAGTAATCATGTCATTTATAGTTTTTTATTTATTTTTACTCACTCTGACTCAATGATTTATACATCTCCACTTACGGATTAATGTAAGCTTATCCGAAAGTTATTGTGCCTGCCCTCCAGGAATCTTTGAATTATACGTTAGCAAGGGTATGAAACAATCAATATAATTTACGTCACTTCGTGTAAAATTTTTAATTCCAGTAAGAAAGAGTGCTATATTCTTCTATACCCTTCACTTATATGCGTAATCACATATGCATATAAATTGGCATAAGAAATTCTTTGCTACCATGAAATTTTTCTGTTTAAAATTTTAAGTTTTTTAAAGGGTTGTTCTCCCATCAACTTTCGTTGGTATTCTTGTTTGGCAACAAATATCAAATTACATTAAATACTCAGACCACCTTTTATTTCCAAATCAAAATTTTATTCTTGTTGTTTTAGCGGACTTAGCACTACAGCTGCTTCGAAATTTCAACCGTCTATCTAAAACTGTTCATTTTTTTTGGCAATATACATTAAATTACAGAGGCAGCCATTAATTTCCAAATTAAATTTTTTGGTATTGAAGCGGATTTAGATTCTTTGTATATTTCAACCGCCTGTCTACAACGGTTCAACAGTTTTAAAACACACATTAAATTACATTAATAATTTTAAATATTTATATCTTTATTATACCAGACAAAGTAGTGGACATTCTTTCTTAATTTTCAAGTGTTCGTATATAACGGTTCAAAAGATAGGGCGATATAAGTCAAATTACGTCAATTACAGATACACCCTTCAATTTCTATATTCAAATTGCATACTTGCATAGCTGCGTGTCTACAACTGTTAAAAAGTTTGGTCACATACATCAAATTAAATTAACTATTGGGGCGCTCTTTAATTTATAATTTTGAATATTTATATTTGTTACTTATAACGGTTACAATAGTCGACATTCTGTCAAATTTTTAAGCGTTTGTCTATAATGGTTTAAAAGATAGGCCCATATAGGTCAATTTATTTAATTTTAAAATGGTGCCTTTCCATGTATGTTGTATGGGGACACCCTTTAATTTTTAAAATTGTGAACTGCTTTTAAAACGGAAACAATCTGTAAGCATAACTTTTCAAATAAAGAAAAAAATTTCGAAATCGGATTAGAAATAACTGAGCTCTACGATTACACACATACATATATAAATCAGCAACATATTCAGACGAAGGTCATGGATTTTCGAAATTATGTCCGATCGATTCGCGTTTTAAGTTTTCTCTAGCTCATCTAGTGCCTTGGCAAAGTTGATTTCAACACGACCACGATCGAACACCTATGGTAAATGGTATGTATAACAACTTAACATGAACATATAAAATGAAATATAAACAAATCAAAAGAGTTCCTTGCGATGTACAATGACAAGCACTTGTGGCTACATGTATCTTATGTATTTCTTAAGAAGGCACCAAGTCCCACAATATTAAAAATCAAATAGGTTTTCGGCTAAAACTATTTATGATGATCCAATTAAGGTTCAGAAAAAGATAATTCTTTCTACCCTTCACCACAAGAGTGGAACAAGTAAGTAAATCTAGTTTAGTGAAGAAACTCCTATCAAATAAGCAAATATTGGAGTTACAGAGAATTAAAAAATAAGAAAAAATTTTAAGAAGTACATATATTTTTACATAAAAATGACATCGCTCTTAATGGGTTAAGCATTTTTTTAAAATTTTAGTATTTTCTTAAAGATATCTTTAAAAGCTTTAAAATGATACCCATATTGATAAATAAAAAATTTTTAAATTTCAGAGGCCGCTAATTCGGAAATATGAGCCAGCGCCAATTTTTTCACGTAACCGTATTTCCCGAGTTATGGTCCTCTGAACGTTTCATAGAAAAGCACTTAAGATATCAACATGGGTATCATTTAAAAGCTTTTAAAGAGATCTTTAGAAACGCTAACATTTTTAAAAAATGCTTCTATTAAGAGTTGATAAAATTTGTATGTAAAATTACATATAGTACTTAATTTTTTTTCTTATTTTTTAATTCTCTGTCACCCCAATAATCGCATTTTTGATTGGAGTTATTTCACTAAGCTAGATTTACAGAGATGGTGAAGGGCATATAAGATTCTGTATAGCCGAATATAGCACTTTCACTTGCTTTAATCTAAAGTTTAACCAAAGTTTTGCACAAATACGTAAAAAAAGCCAATGTATTCACTTCTTTAATTGGTGCCACCTTAGTTCGGTGGTAAACATTGAGTGAATTATGAAAAAGTAGGAATAATATATTCGTCTACGCTGAATCTTTTATACCCTTCACCATCTCTGTAAATCTAGTTTAGTGAAATAACTCCAATCAAAAAGGCGATTATTGGGGTGACAGAAAACTAAACAATAAAAATAAAGTTGGTACTGCTTGAAACTTATTTTACATAAAAATGCCATAGGCTCTTAATGGGTTAAGCATTTTTTTTCTTAATTTTTAGTATTTCCTTAAAGATCGCTTCAAAAGCTTTAAAATTATACCCATGATGAAATTTCCAAAAATTTGAAAATTTCAGAGCCCAATAACTCGAAAAATATAATGAGCGCCAATTTTTAAATTTTATGTTTTTTTTTCTTATTACTCTATCGCTCCATATATTTATTTTTTTGATTGGAGTTACTTTATTGTTCCGAATGACCTTAAAAAAATTAGAGGTAAGCGTGGTGTTTTGGCTGCTGCCGCGAAGCACATGGACTAGTCATGCTGATTTCCAATAGCACCTCTTTCGACATATTAATTTTTTTTTCGATTTCAACACCAACATGTAAGGTCATCGCTCAATCGACTTCGCTATGCAAAAGAAGTCAGAATGTTTTTACTTTATGGGGTCGGAAATGGATATTGTAGAAATTACACGCGGAATGATAAACTTATATATATCCTTTTTCCACTTTTTGTGGTGAAGGGTATAAAAACGAGAATTATCTTTATAGATGACAATTTACTCGATTTTGTGGAATTTGCTGAAGAAACGTTTTTCACAGTACGATAATGTGCGCTTTCCATTGAAAACTTGGGCGAAAGTATTATTATTGAATTACATTTTGTTTTTAAAAATTATTATATTATAGAATAATATAAATAAAAAATTAAACTGGTTTCCCTTGTTATGTGTATTTGATTCCGGTTTTAACTCTATCTTGCCGCTGTAATGTTATGAACAAATAAGTATCTGTATAATTATATAGAAGAAATTATATTTGTTTTTGCTTAAAATAATCTCTCAATATTAATTAATTATTAATTAATATTTGCTTTGTTAAGAACCTATCTTTACTTTAGTTTTATTAAAATTGCATATTGAAAATGCTATTTCGCATGAACTTGTTAGACTTGTTGAAAGAAAACGTAAAATATTCTGCCAAGACTTTCAGTTTTTTAACTGACTTAAAAAAAAAGAAGGGGGTTCTCCATCACTTCTGAAAGTTGATTTTTTCTATAATTGTGCCTACAGTAATTACTGAACCGATTTTTAAAGTTTTGTCTTTTATTCGAAAGATTATTATTACAGGTTGGTCTCGTTTTAAACAATTCAAAAAGAAAGAAAACTGCGTAAAACTGTCGATAATAATAATAACATGTTTAAATATTAAAATTATAAATTAAAGGCTGCCCTAATAGTTCATTTAATTTGATGTATATGGCCATACTTGAGCAGTTGTAGACGTACGGTAGAAATTTACAAAGAATCTGTATTTGTTATTTCGCTATAACAATAAGTACAGGATTTGGTAATTAAAAGGTGTCCTTACAGTTGATGCAATTTGATGTATTTGGCCAATCTTTTAAACCCTTTTAGACAGACAGCTAAAATTTACAAGTTTGCTATGTCCGCTTTAATAACAAGTATATAATTTACATTTAGAAATTTAAGGGTGTTTCCATAATTGATGTAATTTGACCTATTAGGCGATATGTCTTCAACCTTTATATACAGACGATTGAAATTTACAAGGAGCATGTAATCGTAAGTCCGCTACAACAGCAAGTATTAAATTTTAATTGGGATATTAAACTGTTGGACAATTGTGGACAGGCGGTTGAAATTTACTAGGAGCTCTATTGCTAAGGCCGCGCCAAGTATAAAATTTCAACTTGGAAGTTTAAGGATGTCATAAAAGTTAATGTAATTTGATGAAATTAAAATCTGTTTTGAGGTCGGTTCAAGAATCATATGGCATTCAATTAAATACAGAAAATCTTTAAAATGCGAATAAAATGCGTATACTGTGATATTAACTTTAAGAACAGTGGTGTGCTATTATGTTTATGTTATTTTATTTGATATTTAAATTTTGTTTATTTTCAAAAAAAAAATATTATTGTCGTTTTAAATGTTAAATATATAATAATATAATATAATAATTATTATTGTGGTAAAATTAAAACATTATACAAAATAAAATTTCTTTGATGAAGTTGGGATTATCCAG
Source organism: Gymnosoma rotundatum (assembly GCA_916610165.2). Taxonomy (NCBI): domain Eukaryota; kingdom Metazoa; phylum Arthropoda; class Insecta; order Diptera; family Tachinidae; genus Gymnosoma; species Gymnosoma rotundatum. Next base: position 83,951,684 of record OU744336.1, read on the forward strand.
CGAAACGTCGGAATAAATAAATGAAATTCCAAAATTGACCTTGAAAGCCTGAAAGCTCAAAAAGAATTTAAAAGAACAGAATTAAATAAAACCAAAAGGTCAGGAAAAAACTAAAAATAAAAACATTAAAATGCTTCGTTTACTTCTATAATAAAGCTGAAAATTTCCTTAGTCATTTAAAAAAATTTATGAAAAATTATTTCCGGGTCTTACAAAAAGTTTAACAACTGTTTAAAATGCAATTCAAAATTTATTTGGTGGCTAGTAAATCAATCTAAAAGTGGTCTTGTTAGTGTTCTCCTAATACATAAAAATAAGGGTAAATAAAAAGGAAAAAATATCCACGTTGTTGTTTCAAAATCAAATTAAGTGAATATTGTGTTTTAAGTAGCAAAATGTTTTGCAAGTGATTGAGCAAATTACTGGACAATTAAGAAAGAACAAATTACCAAAGAGAGTGACGTACATATGTAAAATTGTTGACTGTATGTTTTAATTTGCATTGTAAGCAAACATTGAAAAGGGGAAACCAGGAAATTCTTTGTGAGGAGATAAGCAGGGGTGGGAGGAGGAAATCCAAATGCTAAGTGATATGCCACATAAAGAACTTAATAATTTCGAACAAAGACCGGTGCAATTCGATTAATGTACTATATTTAACCGAATGGGTTCTTTAAATTTCAATTATACATACATACACACACGGACAAAAGTCATCGTCACACACCTTGTTCACCCTTTAAAGAGCTGCCATGACCACAAAAATACCACAGGAAAAAAATTATAAATAGGTATAGTTATTACAATGTATTTATTAAGTTTTAGTCAAAAATCAAACTTAATTAGGCTTACTTGCTAATAAATAAATAATTAAAATAAAAAATAATTCAAAATTTATGTGGACAAAAGTGTTCGTCACTGCAGTTTTTGATTAAGTTCAAAACGTATTTCTACACAAGGCTGATAATATTTACTTAACAATTATTCTACTACCTTTTAATCATCGCTGTATATAAAATGTTCCGTTATAAAAATTTAATAATAAAGTGCATAATTTCGTGAAATTGCAAAAAATGGACCAAAAAAGAAAAAAACCTCAATAGAAGAAAGAAAAATTATTATAAACGCGTATAAACAAAACAAAACTATTAGAGAAATTTGTGAACTACTGCAACGGACGCGAACTACTATTTCTAGCGTCATTAATCGTCACAAAAATGATCCGGATTGTGAGAATCGTCCGCGAAGCGGTCGGCCTTCAGTGCTATCTGTTCGGGAAAAACGAGAAATAGTTAAAATTATAAAAAAAAGAACCGAAAACTCCATCTACAGAAATTGCTGCAGTACTGAAGGAGGCCTCTGGAACCACCGTTCACCCTCGTACTATCCGTAGAGTGTTAAATTCCGAAGGTTACAAAGCCCGAGTATGTAGAAAAAAAACCATTGATAAGCAAGCCGAATCAGATGAAGCGGTTATCTTTTGCTAAGGAGTATTTAAATAAGACGAATGATTTTTGGGATAAGGTAATATTCTCTGATGAGAGCAAATTTTGTGTTTACCACTCGGATGGGCGTGCTTTGGTTTGGCGACAAGACGGTACTGCACTTGTTGACAAACACATTCAATCAACCGTTAAGCATGGTGGTTCTGGAGTAATAGTGTGGGGATGTATGTCGGCTGCTGGTGTCGGGGAACTAGTTTTTATAGATAATATAATGGATAAACATGTGTAATTAAATATTTTAAAAGAGAATCTGCCAAAAAGTGCATGTAAGCTGGGTATTGAGTCGAATTAATACTTTCAGCAAGACAATGATCCTAAACATACTGCAGAAATCGTTCGTTTGTGGATCTTATATAACACACCCACACGTTAAAAACGCCTCCTCAATCACCGGATCTAAATCCAATTGAACATTTGTGGGATCATTTGGATAAAAAATAAGGCAGCATCACATCACTTCAAAAAAAGTTCTTAAAGAAGTTTTATTAGAAGAATGGCTAAAAATTGGACCGGATGTGACGGAAAAATTAGTCCACTCAATGAAAAATCGTTTGCAGGAAGTACTTAAATCAAAAGGGAAACATACTAAATATTAGCCGTCATTATTTTATTGTTTTCGTAACATTTAACTATAAATGACGAACACTTTTGTCCACATAAATTTTGAATTATTTTTTATTTTAATTATTTATTTATTAGCATGTAAGCCTAATTAAGTTTGATTTTTGACTAAAACTTAATAAATACATTGTATTAACTATACCTGTTTATAATTTTTTTCCTGTGGTATTTTTGTGGTCATGGCAGCTCTTCAAAGGGTGAACAAGGTGTGTGACGATGACTTTTGTCCGTTTGTGTACATATGTTTCTTGTATGTTTCTTGAATCAAATTTTTATATTATAGTCTTAGCCTATTGCGATTCAAAATATACAGCAATCGATGTGAAAAACCCTTCATTTCATTTTTTGTTCTTGTCCTTATAGCGGATATAGCAGCACATATTCTATGTAAATATATATCAAGCGTCTGCCGATAACTGTTTAAAATATAAGGCCATATTCATCGCCCATTTTCATCAAAATCACGGCCTTCATGCAACGCCCTTTAACTTTTAAATAATCCCTGAGGTATTAAAGTTTTTTAACAATTGACAACTGTAGAGATAAAATTTTTTCCGTGTCTTTACCTGTTAAATTGTGCATATTTATACAAATTAAAATCTTACAACAAAAACAAATTTAGTTTGCTTCCAAAACTTTTTTATTTATCTTCATTGGAACGCTTTGTAACACACAAACTGCAAACATATTTAAACAAATAAAAGCGCCATCGGCTCTTGATGCTTTAAGCATTTTTTAATTTCCTTAAGCTTTTAAATGATACCCATATTGATATCTTAAAAAGTGGTCGATAATCATACTTTTTTATGAAAAGTTCAGAAGCCCATAACTCTGAAAATATGGGCGAGCGCCAATTTTTTCACTTGATATTTTTTTCTTATTTTTAATTCTCTATGGCCTCATAAATTAGTTTTATTTTTTTTTATTGGAGTTACTTCACTAAACTAGATTTGTTTCAAGTGATATGGAAAAATTAGAAGCAGGCGTGGTGTTTTGCACACTCCCTCATCGATGGATCTTGCCGTATATTGTATGTTTAGTTATAAATGTTGGTAATCAATTTCTACTCTTCCCACAGAAAAGTTTTTGACGAATTTAACCTAAAACACAAAAGTCGCAACAGAAAAACTATATTTTGAGATAAAATTTTTTGTATTAAGAATTTGTATTAGGGATGAGCGATCCCGTGATTTTTGAGAAACATCGTTACCAGTGAACGTGATTTTTAAATCACCGTTCTTTGAAATAGTTACCGTGATCACCGTTTGCTTCTTTTTTATTTAAACATTCATGTTTATATAGGAAGTATATAACACTAAATAATAAGGAAAAAGGTATATTGATCTCTACATTAACAGCAGGTGTAATCAAATTTGCCAAGATATATAGAATTCGAAACATAGATTGATTATAAGTTCAAATAAAAAAACACAGAATTTTTTGTTTTTTTTTTTTTGCTACATACGTAAGCATGTGTGAAGTTTGAAAGAAAGAATAGTTGTTGTTAATAAGAAGCAAGACAAAGCTACACAGCAAAGAAGCTGCTTTGATATACAATAAAATAATGAAATAGTCAAAAGTCTTATATTTCTCTTTCACAAAGTAAAATTAAATTTAAGTTTGGATGTGAGCAAATATAAAAGAACGTTCTTATGCGGAACTGTTATTTGATCAACTTAGTCAATGTAGTCACCAGTGATTTTTTAATCACAGTGTTTTAATCACAGGTACTAGAATATCGCTCATCTCTAATTTGTATACAATGCATTTAGTAAAAACCAAAAAAATTATTAAAGAATACATTCTATTACGTACTGGCTTAGAAAACCATAGTATTATTTCTCGTGAAGCAATCCTAACGATCAGAGATGTATAGTTGTTACAATTGTATTTTTTAATTTTTTTTATTATTATTATTTCTTTTTTTTGGTACAGTTCGAAAATAAATTGTCCATTTTCAAAATACGCTTATGTTCCAGATTGCATAACTATGTTGTCTTTTAAACTTAAACAATTTCCATTCAGCGTACAATTTTAATAGTGTTATCATACCTTGCGATAGAGAATTTCGTGACTGTTTTTTTTTTTTCCAAATTCTGGAAGGTTTAGAATGTAGTGTGTTCAAAGTGACTTGTTTTTATGTTGGTATCTACTGAAATGGGGTTTCTCTAGAAAATTTCGTGCTCGTAACAAATTTAATATTTCTGTTTTTTATTATTAGGAGGGTAAGTGTGCCCGTGTTTTTCGTTTGTTTGAGTATTTAAGTAGTTTCAGTTGAGCAAAATTTGTGTCCGAGATTGGTTGTTAATAATGTATTTAACAAAATGTTCATGATCTAGAGACTTCCATGTTTCTGAGAATGTCTAGTAGTTTTTTGCTTGGATATATTAATGTCACACACTTATTTTCCTGGGCTTATGTCTGCGAGCATCCAGGTAAAGTTTCCTTTATAATGTGCATTCAGTTTGTATAGCTATGCATGATAGTCTGTATATTCCGCTATGGTTGGTTGGTTTTTCTGGTCTTCTCTTAGTAAAAGTGTGTAGTCGTGGTGTGTGTGTGGGATGGTTTAAAGTTATAAAAATGTCAAAGATTAAGGTGTAAAGTTCTATAGTGTGTAAATATTATGTTTTGTGTTAGAATTTGTTCAAAGACAGCTGATGTTGGATTTCCTATGCCGACCCGGTCAGATAGTTTACAAAAGTTGGTATTAAATCGGAATTCCTCTGTTTTAGTATCGTCTTTGATATGTCCATTGGATCGTTAATTTGGTGAATTATCTAAAAAAAATATATTAAAGGCTTCTCGTATAAATATCTAATGTCGAAGGAAACGAGTTTCGTGTTTTTGGCGACGTTTATGTGTTTTAGTTTGTTGATGGAGTCTTGTGTATTCCAGATTACATAAATCTATTTTCTCTTTAAGCCAGTGTATTTTTAGTTGTGCATTAGTGTCTTCTTTGTAAATTATAACTTAATGACAAATTTAATTTAGATTCTAGAAGATTTTTGGTGAGAAAAGTTTTTTCATCGGTCACATTGGTCGGTAAATATTTTTGGAAGGCACACACTAGAGAAGTATGAAATTATTGTAAATACTCAAAAAATGTTTGTGGGTAGAGGTGAGAAGCTTTCAAATTTGTACCAAAAATCAGTTGTTTTTACAGTATAATTTTTAAAAGTTGTGTAAAAATGTTAATCTACGTTAATTGCGCTTGATTCCTTCAAATTTAAATATTTAATGAGAATATCATTATTTAAAATTAAAAACGGCAATGTTTTACTGCGGGGAAAGCATATTCATATGGCCATGGCGATGATTAAATGAGAACTAAATTTATCAAAAAAAAAAATCTAAAACACAACAAACAACTTTTAAAGCTTTTTATATCAAAACACAATTATCGTAGAAAAACATAAAAAAATTTCCAAATAATAAATTTTCGTATTAATGTAAAAAAAATTAAATATATGTTATTATACTCATTACAATCAAAAAAAAAATTATTAAAATTGCAAATGATTAATTTTCCATCTTTATTAATTTTTAATATAAGTTTATAAGTGAGTGGATTGGGACTATTTTTTAAATTCCCTTTCCCAACCCTGATCACTATAACATTATTTATTTACATTCATTTCATTTTAACAATCAACAAATGTTTATTAATCTTTAGTAGCTCGTTGGCGAAGGTTCCATATTAATTCCTCGGGCCATTTTTCTTAATTTATTAATAAATTGTTGAAACAAAATTGACCGATAAATCGAAAATTCATAAACAAAAATAAACAAAAGCAAGTTTAAAAAATAAAGCACAAATTGTTATAAAAAAGTATAAATAAAATATGTAAAGCTACCAGGTGGTTTGCTAAAAATTGAATTATTTTATTTTAAATTAAAAAGTGAAAGCTAGAAACTCAAAAAGTAAAAATGTTATTGCCAATTTCAAATAAAATATCGCCTTACGATTTTCTTAAAAATGATCCCGATAAAGTAAATCAGAAAGTTCAAAGTCTTTATCAATGGTTGGCTGATAACCCGAATATTAATGCCTGTACTGACTACGAAAATTTAGCGTTTTTCTTGCACAACTGCAAGTATGATGTTGAACGTACTAAGAAAAAGATAAAATGGTAAAGTTTTGAATAGAAATACATATATTTATTTTGTTATTATTTTGGAACCTATCAATCAATTAGTGCGTTGCAGTTTAAAGACTTTTTTTTATTAAAATAAACAACGAAAATAAAAGAGTTTTTGACAAAGAGTATAGGGTACGAAAGTCTACTTCTTTTATGCTTTTATTTTCAAAAAGTTCTAAGATATTAATGATTCTAATCGTGGAATAATTTTATTTTCAATTTTATTCCCGGTGAGAAATACTGAAAAAATGTCAATCAATCCATCAGGAAAAGTTAAAAAAAAATTTGTCAGACATTCTTTAATTAAACTAACAATGTTGATTAAATTAATTCTTGATTCAAAAATTTTTAAAAACCTGCTATAAAGATTTTGACAAATGAGTTAATACGTGTTCTAATGCAAGCGCACAAAAAAATGTCTTTAGTTTCTAATATTGATTTTAACAAATAAATACAGCCATTGACATATGAATAGCTCATATTCAAACTTGAGTATAAAGGGGTATTGAAAAAGTAACTGTTTTTTAGATTTTTTATTTTAACAAAATCTTATCAACTATTTTTTTATTTATACTTTCATAAAAAACGAAATAAAAGATAAAAGTAATTCAATATTCCTAAGTTAAAATAGTTATATTTAATTTCGTCCAAATTTAAGCTAGATACTTAAATAGCGCACTTGTTTTGATCTGTGAATTACAACATTCTTATATTCAATTTACAGAATAATTTTAATCGAAACTTCATGCCAGTTTAGTACTGTGTATAATAACTAAAGGGTATATCTTAGTTTAGAATATATAATCTGACTTTTTATGCATACAGAAGTCGATTGAGCGATGTTTGTCTGTCCGTCCGTATTAGTGTTGCCTCGGTTAACTTGATTTCACAAAAAAAAAATAATTAAATAAACATTAATCGATCAGATATAGTGTCGAAAAAAGTGCTATTGGAAAGTAGCGCCCACCTCTAATTTTTTCATGTCATTTGGAACAATAAATCTCAAATATCAAGTGAAAAACTCGCCCATATTTTCCGAGTTACAGGGCTCTGAAATTTTCAAATTGTTTAAAATATCAATAATGCTTAACCCATTAAGAGCCGAAGTAATTTTTTTGTTAAATATATATATATGCAGTACAATTTTTTTTTTTATTTTTTAATTTTCTGTCACCCCAATATTTGCTTTTTGATTGAAATTACTTCACTAAACTAGATTTACATAAATGGCGAAGGGTATATAAGATTCGGCATAGCCAAATAAAGCTCGCTTACTAGTTTTTAAATATCTACGTAATAAACTTTCTATTAGCCTTCCAGGCCAGCTTTACAGCTTCCAAAAGTCATTGTAGTTCTAGTAATAATATCTGGATTTCGTGGCGGTCCGTCAAGAACTGGAATTGTTTCTTCGGCAAGCCAATCTCTTATAACTTTAGTTGTATTTTTAGGGTTGTTATCCTGCATAAAAGCCCAGTTCTACAGGGTGTTTTTTATAGACGTATAGAACTTCGAATTGAAATAAAACACAAGAAAATCGTTTTAATGTCCATCAATTTGGCTTTATTGGAAGGATAATTTTATGCCATTAATGTTTAAATATGATTTCGGGCATGTGGCCGCCGCGGCTGGCTCGAATAAAGTCAATTCTACAGGTCCAATTTTCAACCACTTTTTTGAGCATGTGGGGCCGTATGTTGGCAATAACGCCACGAATGTTGGCTTCCAAGTCCCCTAACGTTTCTGGTTTGTTGGCGTAGACGAGCGACTTCACATATCCCCAAAGAAAATAATCCAATGGTGTCAAATCGCACGATCTTGGTGGCCAATTGACAGGTCCATTCCGCGAAATTATGCGCTCATCGAATGTTTCCTTCAATAAATCGATTGTAACGTGCGCTGTGTGGCATGTAGCGCCGTCTTGTTGGAACCACAACTCATGCACATTCATGCCATCCAATTGGGGAACAAAATAGTCGGTTATCATGGCTCTATACCGGTCTCCATTAACGGTAACTGACTCTCCAGCATTATTTCGGAAGAAGTATGGCCCAATGACTCCACCAGCCCATAGAGCACACCAAACAGTCAGTTTTTGTGCATGTAATGGCGTTTCAAGGGTCTCATGTAGATTCCCTTCACTCCAAATGCGGCAATTTTGCTTGTTGACGTAGCCATTCAACCAAAAATGAGCCTCATCACTGAACAAAATTTTGCTATGAAAATCAGCATCGAGATCAATCTCATTTTCGGCCCATACACCAAAATCACGACGCATTGCATGGTCTCGCGGCTTTAATTCTTGCACAAGCTGGATCTTGTAAGGTCGCAAGCCAAGATCTTTGCGCAAAATCTTCCATAAAGTTGATGGACAAAGCTCTAATTGCTGTGCACGGTGGCGAATCGATTCATTCGGGTCCTCTTCAACACTTTGCTCTACAGCGGCAATTGTTTCTTCGGTGCGCACTGTTCGACGTCTCTGCGGATGCGTATTATCACATAGAGTAAACGTAGTGCGAAAACGATCCATGGTTAACCGAATTAATTGCTCTGATGGCCGATTATGTCGACCATAAAATGGACGGAGCTTGCGGTAAACTTCGCGAACTGAACCATTATTTTCGAAATAAATTTGCACGATTTGCAAGCGTTGTTCTTTTGTCAACCTATTCATGATGAAATGGCAAACCAAACTAAATATTAATCACTTGACAGCTGACAAAATGGCCGCCAGTTAAAAAAAGTGATGCCAACTTAAAGTTCTATACGTCTATAAAAAACACCCTTTATAGCAAAAAATCAAAGCAATATAGTTTCATTCTGCTTTTTAATATGTTAAGATAACAACATTATTAATATTGCCATTAATTCTCTCCATTGGGCCAATTCTATCCCACGAAAACGATTTCCTAAACTTTAAGTTGTACATCATTTTTCGTGAGCAAACAGCTATTTTTGTTTTCTTTGTTCCTTTTTCGAAAACTTCCAAGTGATCTTTTTTTTTTTTTTTTTTTTTTTTGACTGAAGATTGAAAATTTTTTAATAAAAAAAGAAATAAAACCAAATAACGAGAGTTAAAATTATGCTATTACATTTTAATATTATATATAACTACAGATAAGTCATTGCACTTGGCTAGTGCGCTCTTTATGTACCCACAGCTGTTATTTTGTTAACAAATAACAGGTTTAATTTTAAAAGCTTAAATCAAAATGTACCTTTTGCTAATATGAATGTGGCTTAAACAAAAATTGACAACCGATTCGTTTATTAATACCGAATTGAAATACCGTTTAAGTACAGATATACATATCTTTACTATTAACCAACAAGTATAAAAGGATTTCTATTTAATATTTTTAGATTATCGTTTTGCTAATAAATGACTTTTTCCATTCGGTACTATTTGAAAAATATATTTTTTTGTAAGAACAAAAAAAATTTACGCTGGTTTCTATCGGTTTCCACTTTCGATATAAGTACATAATCAAAATCCCTATACAAATATAAAACAAAATCTTAGTTAATCTAATAATAATACCAGAGCAGATATCGAAGTCCCTATTCGTTTCCGGTGTTAATATTAAAACAAAATTATATTCTTAAAAATATTTCAATATTTTAAAGCAACGCCATGATGACGCAATAATTTACCAGATAAGTGGAGTTCCACAACTGATTATGACTTTTTTTGATCTAATAAGTCAAACTACACTTTGTAATCCAACGGGATAAAAAATATTAATAAATAAAAAATGGCTGAATTTAAACACTCAATGATTGATAGATTACTTTTGGTTAAAAGATTATAATGTTGTTTTGAATAATTAATACCGATTACTTACAGTTTCTACCAAATGCGTGCCGAACGTACTGAATGGTTTTCAAATCGTGATCCGTTTTTAAAGGAAGTGCAAGAACTTTTGGAACTAGGTGTTTTTCTGCCCATCGATGGCGTCGATGCTGAACAACGAAAAGTAGTAATTGTGCGTACAGCCGTTCACGATCCCAAAGTACATTTGCAAAACAATGTATTCAAAGTCAGTAAAATGATATTGGATTTATTACTGAAAATGGAGCCAGAGAATTGTGCCCTTGGTATTGTTGCCATTTTTGATATGAGAGGTGTGCAGTTAGGTCATGCTTTGCAGTTAAACCCCAAAATGATTAAACATTCCGTGGAAAGTTGGCAAGCCTATCCCTGCCAACCCAAGCTACTGGAATTTGTTAATACTCCACTACATGTTAATTTGGTCCTTAACACATTCCGTCTCTTTATGACACCGAAAATGAGATCTCGGGTGGTGGTGCAGAAAAAAAGCTGTAGCATAAAAAGTGACAATTTACCAAAGGATTTGGGCGGAACCGGACCATCGTATGCTGAATTGTCTTTGAAATGGAAACGTATTGTCGAGCAAAATGCTGAATACTTTGTTAATGATGATAAGTTTAAAAGTATGTCAAATGCTAAGAATAACATTAGATAAGAATATTTAATGTAAATATGTATAATGTTAATTAAGCAAAGAAAGTACAGTTTGATTATTTAAACTCGATTTTCGATTTGTTTGTAGAGTAGACTGTTGACACTATACAATCAGATGTATATAAGTATATATGTACATATGTACGCATTATATGACATCGAGTTATTTCTTAGCATTGCACTTAATGTAGATATTGATTTATGCATGAAATTCTAAATAAAGATTAAAAATAACGACATATGACGACCGAATAAAATAAATAAAACGATTTCAAAATTAAATATAAAAAACAAATATTCTTATTATTCTTGTTCTTTGAAAAATAAATAGGCTTTTTTTTAATCTTTTTAGAAAGAATGTTTAATAAAAATGTTTTAACGAATTTTGAAATTTTAAACGTTTTTGTTTTCAATACACAAATACACTGCTTCTTAATCTGAAACTCTTATGTAATTTGGGGATAAGTGATGTCACTTTGTCGTTTTATAAATAACATAAAGGCCGCAAAGTGGCCTTGTCTTATCTATGTAGTTTGTGACTTACCTAGCGTTTACAAAAGCAAATGACAGCAAAAAGGCAACAAATCAAGCTTAGTGAAGTCACTACAATCAAAAACGAAATATATGTGGTGATAGAGAATTAAAAGATAAGAAAAAAGTGAAAAAGTGAAAAATATTGGCGCTAGCCCATATTTTCCTAGTTATGCGCATCTGAACTTACCAGGTCAATGTAGTCATCATTTGAATGCTTTTTTCAGGATATACTAAAACTATTGAAAATGCTAACTCGTTAACAGCCGAAAGACTTTTTTATATTTTATTTATTTTGTATAATACAATATTAAGTACAGTAGTTTGTATTATAAAGGAATATATTGCAATAAAAATGTGATAAAAATATTAAATTAATAAATAATGTAAAGAATTAAGTAACTCTAAAGCCAACACTGGCTTCGCTTACTACAGATGTCCTGCCTAACCGGCCTTTGTCCGGGCGTAACCATTTGCTCCTCTACGGTATAACCAACACCGACGTCGCTTACTAAGGATTCCCTGCGTAGCCGTCCGCATTTCGTTCATTTTCTCATCTATGGAATAACCAACACCGTCTTCGCTTTTCTACGTTTTATATATAATTTTACATCACATAATGTTATCGGCTCTTAATGGGTTAGGCATTTTTTTTTTAAATTTTGGTATATCCTGAAAGATCTCTTTCTAAGGCCATACTCGGAATTTTTTTGATTGGAGTTTCTTCACTAAAGTTTGTGGCAAAATATAATTAAATTTTGCACTTATTAATTACATTACTTAAAATAGAGACAGTTAATGTCCAAGAGCGACTCTGTTTCATAAAAATAAAATTAATATTAACTGTTTTCCTACAAATGTAATGCTCTTGGTTATTGGATTATTAATAAATAAAGCAAAAGAATTGTAAAAATGGGACCAAATTTAACAAGTTAAAGTAAAATTTATAAATTCGTAGCTGCCTGATCTAAAGTTTTACTTGCATGTGTAAAGGCAGAGTTAATATATAGATAGATATTAATTTCCTAATTCAAGCATAATTTTTTAAAGCCCGTATTATACATTATAAGAAGCCCTCTGCTCTCTGTCTATAACGGTTCAGCAGTTGGCCATATACTGGACTCCACAATCTACATACAATCTGCAAATGTTCAAAAGTATTGGTCACATTAAATGAACTATTGGGGCACTATTTAATTTATAAATTTTAATGTGTATACTTGTTATTAAAACAGTCATATTAAGCGACATGTCTAAATTTTTAATGTTTTTCTAACGTCAATTATGGGAACTCCATTGAATTTTTATATTTATTTATGTTTAACATTGAGCTATTGACAGCTATAGTGATACGCAGCAGTTTATTTAAATTTTAAAGTGGCGCCCTTTGCGGCTCATAATACACGTAAAATCATGTATGTTGTATGGGGACACCATTTAATTTTTCAAATTATAAACTGTTTTTAAAACGGGATCAAAGTGGAAGCATAATCTTTCAAATAAAATTCAAAATCGGTTCAGGAATGGCTGAGTTTTGCATGCATAACTATAAAAAAGCAGCAATCAGACGATTTATAACCTTTTTTTTTTAACCGACTTCAAAAAAGGAGGTTTTCGTTTTAAAAACGGTTCATAATCTTAAAATTTAAAGAGTGTCCCCATAAAACATGCATAGTTTTTATGAACTGTAAAAGGCACTTCTGTAAAATTTAAAATGACTGCGTGTTACTATAGGTCCCAATAACATAAATTTATACAAAAATAAATCTTCAAATTAAAGGGTACCCCATAATTGATGTAGATTTACTTATATGGTCCTATCTTTTGAACCATTATAGACAAAAGCTTGCAATTTAGACAGAATGTCGATTGCTATTGCCGTTATAGTAACAAGTATAAATTAAAGGGTGCGCCAATAGTTCATTAAATTTTATATATATGGCCATAATTTTAGACAGTTGTAGACAGACGATTGAAATTTACAAAGAACCTATTTTACTAACTCCGCTATAGCAACGGGCGAAATACGAAAAGATACCCGCTAATCCAAACCATTGCATTTTTATTTTAAAATGTTATGGGATATTAACAAAATATAACAAAAATATTAAAAAATTCCCAAAATAATTTTACAAATAAAATGCAAATGCTCATATTAAAAATTGTATTCATTGAAACGTATTATTTTATTACAGTCACATTTAATAGGTATATGTATTTGTAATGTTGTTTAATATAAAACTTAAAATTATATAGACGATATAGAAATCTTATTCTACTGGATAAAATTTAAAGGTGATGAATGTAAAAATAAGTACCAATTTTATTATCTTTAATTTTATTAAGTTGTATCAAGTCTTTATTTGTTTATACATTCTTATATAAAATATTTAATTAAGCTTAAAACTTGGGGTTTAGTATAATAATCATTATACTTTTTTATTTTATTTTATTGTAAGTAAAATTTGTTGGCTTTTATTTATTTTAAAAATTCATTTGTTTTAAATATTTCGTTTACAATTATTTCATTATAACGCTCTTATAACGTTAATTTTTTTAATGCTTTAATAGTTGTATAACATCCTTCTATTTTATTACAGGTAAATTTCTGTGTACACACAGTTACTAAAGTATACGGCTGATCGAAGAATAAACTTTTTTCTATAAAATCATCGTAAAATGAAAAAAAAAATGGTGTCATATATTAGAAATTCTATAAAAAGGAAAATGTTCTGTGATATCTTATCCCTCTCTTAATGGGCTTATCAACGCAAAAGTATAAAAATAAAAAATGTTGGCCATCAATCGATGTATTGAATAAACTTTTAATCAATTTCTAATGAAATATTTATTAACAACTAATTTTAAAAATGAAATACAAAACTGCGGGGAAAAGCAAAAGTAACATAAACAATTTTATATGTAATAATATGCTGTTTGCATTTTGTAAATTTCTAATTGCATGGCAACCCTGAAAACCAATCATACATTAATAAATTTATGATATTAAAGTGTTTAAAATTTTGGGTTTTGTTGTCTCTTTTATTGATTAAACCATACATGGGAGGAATTAATTAGATAGACTAATTAATTGGCGATTTCATTGGCATTAAATGATGAAAAATGCTAATTGTTTTCTTAGCATTATCATTATTTTTAATTATGGTAATGCTTTTTAATGAAACGGTTTTATTGATAATTAGTTAAAAAACAATATCATTACCATTGACTAATGATTAAATGGTTTTAAAGCATTATCATTAATAAAGAAGTTCCTTGTCTTTGTACACTAAATACACATCTTAAAGTATAGTGGAGCAATATTTTAAAATGGCATTTAGATCAGAAAAATTTTGTGAAATATTAATGTTTTTACTTTCTCAGGAATAATTAGACGCTATTAGAACCTATTTTTGTTTTCGTGTAAATAATAAGATCTACTAATTGTGGTTTTAGGTGAATTTAGATCTCAGACATCAAGTTTTACACCTATCTCATTTAAAAATGAAAAATTATTTAATTTTCATGATGGCTATATGGTTATAAAATGAATGAGATTCACGTTAAAAACTTAAACGGTGATAATTATTAAAAAATTTCATTTTGTTATCCCTAAAAAAATATTGGTCATTGAGATCAAACGTTTTTATTCTTTTTCATCAAGTTACAAAAAGTTGCAATTTTAGTAGCTAAAAAAATTTAGAACTTAAATAACTAGAAATTTTGTAAGTCGGTCCATTATACAAAATTCTAAATAAATATTATTATATATATTATATCGTTAGTTGAGTTCCGATTAAAATCTTTTTTGAAATTTTTAACACATTCTATTTGAGAAGATACACTTTCAGTATACCCTGGTTTTGGTAATGAAGTATTTATACAGGCCAAAATATTATTTAATTATTTATCCAATGTTTATTTTTATGTATTTCACTTGATTAAATTATAAAATATGTATATATATATATATATATATATATATATATATATATATATATATATATATATATATATATATATATATATATATATATATATATATATATATATATATATATATATAATTCAAGCTTATAAGTTTCTTTACTGTTTTGGATTTACATTATTTGGGTAACAGTTCTCCTTTTTTTGACGAAAATAAATAAAATGCAATAAAGGCACCGTACGTATACTTAAGTTACTGAGTGTATCTTGGGGATTGGTATAAAATGTGTTTTAATTGTGTAACTTAAATCAATTAATGCGGCAATTGATTGAATAATTCACTTTAGTTCTTATAATACTAATGCAATAGTTAAATTTGCTTTACGCCACATTTTATTAGCGCTTTTGTTTTGTGAAGAAAAAAAAATCATCTATTAATTTTATTTTCTTTTTATTGCATACGTCAATATATTCATTTAAATGTGTGGTGGTCAATATTTGTGGCAGCTTTGTTAAAGTGTTATACAAAAAGATTAAATAAAAGGTTTAAAATATACAAATTAAATTAAAGAATGTTAAGATTATTTATAAACTTGTAAACAATATTCCATTAAACAAACATGGCAATATTAGAATTAGATTTTGATAGTTCTGGGGGGTTACTATGTAACTCGATTCGAAAGTTAAATATTACGAATTCGGATTTTTTCTGCCAACTAACTCGAATTCGCAAATATATTTCCTACTTTCGAATTGCCATATCCGATTGTCGGATACTCATACTCTACTTTCGGATTTGCATCACTATGTATTTCGAATTTAGATGTCAAAGTCGGTCGAAAGTTGAAATTTGTAGTCGTTAGATGTTAAGTTAACGGATGATACATAAACAAATCTTTAAAAAATCGAAACAACGATAGCAGACGCTAAAAAATGTAAGTATTTCTTAAATATATATATATTGATTGATAAATGTTAATTCAAGTCTTTTTCAATAAGAAAAATACTACGAAAAATTTAAATACCAAGCAAAGCCAATTTGAGATCATGGTCAACTTTATGACGGAGCATCCACAGTTGGCTAAGGGGTACATAAAAGCTACGGACGCCAAACAAGACACCAATGATTTATGGGCACGATTGGTAGAAGACCTAAATGCAGCCGGTCCACCAATGCGGGAAGTGGTCGGTTGGAAAAAGGTAAGTAATAAATAGTTTGTCCATAAATTAAATTAATTTTTTCTCCCTCCTTAGGTTTGGGCAGACCACAAGACCCACCTTAAGGCCTAATTGCGGAAGAACCGCATTACGGGAACCAGTAACAACGCCGAGCAAGATGTTTACACTGTACATGATTACATGTGTAACCAACATGATATGGGGGAGACAGATGAATTGGTGTCTGCCCCTTCCCCACCGCGTTGTTCATCAACTGCTCGCACACCCATCACACCACGAGCACCATTCAATCGCGCTGTGCTGATAAAGCAAACATTGCTGGAACAGCAAGTCAATAATCAAATGGAGTACCATAAGCGCTCCATATCAGTGTTAGAAGAAATAAGTACTTGTTTAAAATCTCCAATTAAATACAAAAGGCAAGTAGATATAGACGAGAAAAATTATAAGCTTGCAAAAAGGAAATTCGACCATGAACTTAAATTTGACGTTGAAAATAAAAAACTTTAACTTTTTTATAAATTGTTTTTTATTTCATTTCATTTCATCTTCACTTTCTAACCAAAGGGCAACCGAATCCATTTTTATAATAAACAAATATTTCTTGTTAACTTTTATTTTTATTTTTTTGATATTTTTTGGTTGGAAATTCTGCCAAGTTTGAATAATACATTCGAAAGTACTGCCAAAAATAGTTCCAATTAGTGGCAACACTTTTCACTCGATCCGAAAGTGTTACATGGTAAGAGCTCAAATTCGGATCGAATACAACTTTCGAGCTGTTCGAACTTTCGAATCGAGTTACATAGTAACCCCCCTGTTCCTTAACTTTTTCAATAAATTCCATTAAGCTTTGTGCATCAACTGACACTGAAATATAAACATTCGAAATAAAATAAGTTAAAGAACAACAAACAAGTTTTTTAGTTTTTTTAAACGATGACCTTAAGCGGATCTAAAATTAAACAATATCCAAATCTACAGTTAAATTAGCCATATATTTGACTTGAAAGACGTTATCACTAAATTATGGAAAAAAATTTTTGTTCTTCTCAAACACTCATTTAGAAATATAAGATTCTACTTAATATAAAATGTAAGACATCACATTATCATTCGTAATGATGCGGGTCGAAAAATATTTAAAAAACAAAAAAAGAAGTAGTAATGGAACTAGTTCTTTATGTTAAAAGAGACTACCGTACTAATGGTACTCATTATTTCCTACAATAATTAATGTAATCGATTCTCAGTAATTGATTATAAGTCTCATGCCTTGTTAAATCATTAAGTTGGCAAATCTAGTTGGGAAGTACTTCTGCCAAAAATGATTAAATTCCACACTCGATTATCTTCTTAAACATTTTTTTGCTGGGACTATGTTAATAAGTATTAGACCTTATTGATGAGGGCTTACCTATGTTTCGAATTTCATTAAAATCGATTAGCCGAGACGTTGTTAAAATGGATTCAGACAAAGAAAAATGCGAACGCGTCGACAGATTTCATGCAAACTTTAGAAGAATCATCTATACGTCCATACGTACGAACCCTAAGAATTTAATCGAATTCGTGATTATCGTGTTCGTGAGTTATAAAGTCACAACACACTTGCAACATTAATGGCTTAATATAAAAAGGCCTAACTCAATTTTTTGTTATATTAAAGGAGAAGGAAAAAACTTAATAAATAAAATCCTAAAAATTTTAGATACAACAAAAATATTGATGCAATTTTTTACTAAAAAAAAGCAACACAATTTTTCAAAAATTGAAAAATAAGGATGAATTCGTCCTGTGAGAACTGCAAGCTTTGCACATCCTTTTATTATTTGGCACTTATATTTATTCAATTAAAATTTTTTGTAGTCCTTGTTATAAAAGTAAATAATTATTATATCAAAATGTTTTCGCTTTTTAATATTTCAAATTCTGAATGCTTTTAAGTGTAATGTTTAAACAAATGAAAAATCATTTTATGCGAAAAATTATTATATTCGCAAAATAGGAGATAAAAATTATTTTTAAACAATTTTTTATACCTGTAATTGTATTTACAAGAAACCAGATTTTAGTCAAATTATACTTTACTTATTGAATTAAAAATATGCCTGAAATCTTAGTTAGATTGTTGATGGCTATTTCTACCATAGATTATTTATAACGTTCATAACTCAAAGTACGGTTCTTTGACATCTTGTAGTGCACACACATTTATTTATAGAACCGTTACTAAAGACAACTATTGTCTTTTATAACTTTTATACTTTCTAAACTGATTATCTGTTAGAGGTAGGACTTCAACTAAAAATGTTAAAAAAAATATTGAATGTTTCTGAAACAAAACTTGAAATAAAATTGTGTGTTTTTGTGTATAAATTAAATTTTATTATCCAATTGTGTTTTTATTTTTAAATTATTTAGTAAGTATCTGTACAAGCTTATCCTTTGTCATCGGTGGCTTAAAAAAGAAAAGTAAAATAAAACTATTTAGAAAAATGAGAAAAATAATAATTTTGTTTTTAAACTAGAAACTACTCTGGGACATCAAAATAAACAAGGTCATAAATTAATAATAAGAAAAATTAAAAACAGGTTTTTTTAACTCAAAACTCCATACCAAGTGAACTGCCCACAACACGCATTGTGTCCTATATTTGCCTTTCATCTTTTGCTGTCAACTTATCAATAAGTTCCTGTAAAGGTGCCAGTTCACGACGTTCAATTAAATTAAACTCTTGTACAAAGAATATAAAATGCTTAAATGATGTATTAAGATGAGCCTCTTCGCCCAAAGTTACAACTTCTGAAAAATGTTGATGATATATGTGAGCGTAGACACGAAACAAACGTTTTAATATAGTTTTAGCATTGCTTAGGAAATTCTTTGGAAATGGTATTCCAATTTTGGAAGGAAATAGGGTTTCATCGTCTAACTGATCCTGAACCCACGTCATAAGATAATCTATATATTTGGGAGCACTACACTTAATGGGTTTTTTAACTGTGTAACCATCAGCCCAGTGATATTCATATTTAGGACCAGCTGACATAATGCCGCAACTTTCTTCAGTGCAAAATTCTGTGATAGTACCGTACAGCATGTTGATTTGATTAAAAAAGTCCACAGCTAAAAAAATATCATAAAAAATAAAAATTCCATGATCTTTAACACGTTTGTTTAATTTAATATCTTAAAATTCAGGGCACCTTACACCAGCAGATAAGTATTTTCTTTTTATTACGACTAGCACTCATGCAATGCATTGTGCCAGAACTAGAAAATTAGGCTGTGGGAAGGGGGATAGAGGAAGAAGTCTTTGTGGACATTTGATTTCAATGTTTGCACATTGAAAGTGGCAGGAAAGGCCTCCGCAGGGAGTTTAATCCACATACGCACTGTTCGGCTAAAAAACGAATTCTCTCTGTAATGCGTAGTGCGATTCACTGGCCAATCGACCACGAAGGTATGCGCTCTTGATGCTTAGCGCGTTGCGCGTACGAAATTACGTTTTTTAGGAACAAGTTCTCTGATTTCATAAGGACACATTCTGTTGTAGTAACGATAAAACAGTGAAACACACCCCACATTGCGTCGATGCTTCAGTAAATAAACAGAGCTGGATACCCTACTGTCACCGATGAGTTTCTTTGCTCTCTCCTTCACGCGGTCGAATAACTCCAAAATAGGCTTTAAAGCACCGGCCCATACATGAGAGTTATATTCCATTTTTGGCTTGGTAAAGGTGATATAGATAGTAAGAAAATCAGATGGAGTGAAGTATTTCTTACACCGTTTCAGAAAACCTAGGCATTGAATGCTTCTTTTGCGACATGAAAAATTTGCTGGTTCAACGAACATTGAATTTTCATGCCAAGAACATCGAGAGCTTCTGATTCCTTATATATATATATATATATATATATATATATCACCCATAATTACAGATGAGGTAGCATATTCAGCCGTACGCCTGCGCGAAAGCACACAGCACTGGGTTTTATAAGCGTTAAAATGAACCTTGTTCGCAAGGCCCCATTCGGAGATTACCAAAAGGTTGCGATTAAGGGTATCGTCCATGTGCTTTCGTACAGCCACAATTTCCCGAAGGCCTGCGAAACGAAAATGAATGGCTAATGCTACTATCATCTGCGAAAGAATAGATAGGGTTGAAAGTCTGACGAGATCCTATCTATAACAATTCGTATGATAAACATATGCGTTGATCCCACAAAACTACAATTTTAAGGTTACGTTATTTTCTTAATCAATTATGTAAGACTAAAATTGCCATTATCTGATTTTTGAAAGTTGTATCAAACATCATCACCCAACAAAATTATTTTTTCATTTGATTTAAAATAAAATTGAAAATGCTGTACTTTTACACAGTTTTATTGGTCTAATAGTAAAAAGTACTTCTCGTTGGTGTTTCTTATCTGCCAGGCCAAGGTGTCTCTTTCAAAAACAACAATTGATTAACTGCCGATTTCACTAAATACCAACAAAACTTCTTTCGCATTCTTGTATTGAAAAAAAGAACAAAATATAAAAATTTGTTATTGTGTTCAACATATATAGGCGAAAGAAGTGAATGCATTTAGTGAAAGCGTCAGTAATATTATTCTACTCACTGTTAACGGCCACCCACTCATTTAGATCCTCTCCATCTGGTAAAGCCACAGCATTTCGTAAATTTCCCGAACCTAGTGTGGCCGCTGCATGTTTCATGAGATCATATTGATGTGTACCTTCAGGTATATTCTTTTTGGGTTTAAAAGTTTTACTAGACCGAGAACCACTGCAAATAAAAAAATTAATTTTATACTAATTATTAATACAAACATTTTCATTTATGAATAATCTTTTTATTTTTTTATCACTTCATAAATATTAATAAGTTTTTTTTTTTTCAAAAATCAGGTACAAAACTAACCCCTTTGTAAGATTTTAAAACTGGGTACAACAAAATGTTTTTAATGGATGTGTTTCTAAAGACTGACCAGTTTCCTTTCCATTAGCATATTATTATGTTAATATTTATGCCCTTAACATACATATGTACATACATTTAATCCAATTACAGATCTTAAAGCTAATGCTATCCGTTAAAAAGTTATATCATGTCTTAAGCATCGATAACATTATGCGAGTTCTCGATCTACTAGCTTAACGAATTCATTATCTGTAAACAATATACCAAGAGAAGTTTAAAGTAGTACTTTGTTCGCTTCGATAGTGAAAATCGAAACTATTTGGGTGTCGTGATTTTTGCTAGTGAGATGGTTGCGAAGATCTCAATTGCTTGAGAAATGTCGATGGATTAAATTTGAGCGGAGGACGTTATTTCAGATCATGCTAACTGGTTACTAAGCAAGTGAAAAGTGATGTGTGTAATCATTAATATCGCATCGCTCATTCGCCCGCGTTCCACGTTCCAACAAGTTTGTATCAGAGCTGCAAATGAATCAATCATTTTTTAATTATTTCGCGAATCATTCATGCACTGAATTCGCATATTTTGAATTAATTCTTTTCACAATAAAATAAATGAATTTAATGAAATTCGCGTAAATTTAAATAAAATGGTAAAAATAAATTGCAATTCGTTCCCAATTCAAATGACTTTGTAGAATTAATTGCAATTCGCGTCTAATATAATTGAATTTGTCAAATTGAATTGCAATTTATTTCCAATTCACTAGAGCTGCATTAATTTTGAATTAATTTCTCCGTTCCGTCCTCATCATAAAGACAATTGTTATTCCAGCATAATGTTATAATATCTGACCGTTATTATCTTCAAGACCTGCGTTGCACTTCAAAGCAAAAATAGCAAGTCCGCGCCCTCATTCTTGGTTGATAGAGGGAGACTATCTAAACTCCCTTCGCATCATTGACGACATTCTATTAAGAATGCAACAGCACACTGGAATATAGGTCAATCCTCCCCGTGATTTGTGTCTAAATAATAGCACTACCGTATCCATTTTTATAGCCCTCGGGTATGATCAGGGCAAATATCTACCGGTTGAAGTTTTAGAATATACCCAACTCTGGGAGCCTTGGTGAAGAAAAAAAAACAACATACGGGTGCGGCAGTCCGTATCTAAGCGATTGTTTGGTTAACAAATGTCTTGAGTGCAAATCTAGCCAGAACTAAGGAAAAAAAATAGAAGAAAAAATTCATGTGTTTGCATTTGCAATAAAAAAGGAGCACCTACAGTAGCTCCAAGCGAAACTCGTACACCTATGAAAACAAATTTCTGTTATATGTCTAAAAGTAAATAGGCTAATAAAATAATTAATATCAGAAACGAAATTTTTAATATACCTTTATTTATTAAAATACACATAAATATTTTAAAAAGTGGCAACTTTTGACGCCAAAGCCAAACTCGTACAGTCTTATTTAATTTGGCAACATTCTTTTAGTTTGCATCTAACTAAAAAATAATTAAAAAAATACTTAAAATAATAATAAAAATAATTAAAAATCACCTTTTTTATTGTCATTTATTTGACTTTTTATTTGAAAGAGTTACAAAAGAGAACAAAATGGGTAGACAGAGAGGAAAAACTTCTGTTGAAGTAACAAAATTAATAATTCAACATTATAATAATAATAAATCGCTGCAAGAAATATCTGAGATAGTTGATAGAAGCCGATCAACAGTGCAATATATTATAAAAAGGTATAAAATGGAAGAGAGGATTGCGAACAAGAGGAAAAGTGCAAATAACAAAATTTTCCCTGCTGGAGACGAGCAATATATTTTACGTCAAATAAAAAAGACTACATTTTTAAGTGCTCCGAAACTCGTAAAAATTCTTGAAAAAGACTTAGGAAAAAAATGTTGCCCACAGACCATAAGAAACATATTAGAAAGGGCTAATTTCAATGGTAGAAGGACAAGATTAAGAAGAAGGATTAAGATTAATAAGAGAAATCAAAAGATAAGGTTACGGTTCGCCAGGGAACATGAAACAAAGATTTTTTATTTTGGAAGCAGGTATTATTCACAGATGAAAGTAAATTCAACTTGTTTGGTTCAAATGGAAGACCTTATGTATGGAGAAAATCAAATGAGGAGTTGATTGTCAAAAATATGAAACCAACATTTAAGCACGGTGGTGGGTCAGTAATGGTTTGGGGATCATTTTCTGCATCTGGACCCGGTGTTTTACACTTTATCGATGGTACCATGGATCAGCATATGTTTCTGAACATTTTAAAAGAAAGTTTGCCAGTTTGTTAGCAGAAACTTTGTCTTGGTAAAAACTTTTATTTTCACCAAGACAACGACCCCAAGCATAAGGCTTACAGTGTGCGATCATGGCTACTTTATAATTGTCCACATGTTATGGATACACCAGCCCAGAGTTCAGACATAAACCCATTCGAAAATTTGTGGAGCCATGTCGATCGTAAAGTTCGTAGTCATACAATAAGTTCTAATAATGACTTGAAAAGAGCTCTTCAGGACGAATGGGGCAAAATTGAACAAAGTTTTTGCGAAAACCATGTGCGCAGTATGCCAAATAGATTATAAATGGTGATAACAAATTATATTAAATATTAATATTAAAAACCAACAAAATAATATTTGATTAAAGTGTGGTGTACGAGTTTGGCTTTGTCACAGAAATTACTTTTATTGTATGTTTTTATTAAAAAATTAAAAATCCTAATATAGTCTTAACTACTGGACCAATCGTCATTAAATTTTCGCAATAGGATATTCTTGACTATATAAAGTTGGGAGTGGACAAAGGGGCGTGGCCTCGCCCAAATAACCCAAAATTTAATATCGTCATATCTTGGGCATTTTTTGAAGTAAATATATAAATACTTTTAATTTTATTTAATAACGAGGGGGGTAGCGAAGCACACCGGGTTCAGCTAGTTTGTTATAAAATGAACTAATAAAATAAATACAGTTTTATTTGTTATTTAATTTTATAAGATAGTTTAAAAATTACATGTCAAAAAACTCAAACAAAAACTATTTTTCTTTTCAACACACAAATTTTAACACAAATATTTCAAAGTGAACAATATTAAAAATTTACATTGAAGCTAAAGTAAAATTAAGCAAAGTATTTCCGACAAACGCCCTCTCAATGTAATTTTTCTTATTAGTAAGTACATAAATATTTTACATTCAAATTTACAAATCGAATTTTGTGTTAATTTATAAAAAAGAAAAATTAAATTTTTGTATTTAAATTTAATAAATTACAACATTTCTAATATTTAGTGCTTGGCAAACATTTAGTTAAAATATTATCTACATTATTCTCCGTTGGGACATATTCTAGATGTATTTCGTTGGCTTTATATTTATCTCTTATACAGTGATATCTAATATCAATGTGCTTGCTTCTTTTCTCCTCCTTGGTTGTCAAAATGTAAAAACGGTTGGCGTTCTAATAAAATTGTGAAAACCCATTTCGTTTAACAAACTTCGATAAAAACTTAGCAGCTTGGCACATTGCGGTGTATTTCACTTCCATCGAACTTAATGCCACTATATTCTGTTTTTTCTATTCCCAGGATATTGGACCCCCTGCGAAAAATAGAATAAAACCACTATAATACTTACGTTCAATTATATTTGAATCCCAGTCTACATCAGAGTAGCATGTTAAATCACTTCCATCTTTTGAATAAAACAACGATAATTCTTTAAATTTTAAATAACGTAGTACATGCTTAGCTGCAACAAAATGTTCCTTATAGGGATGAGAACTAAACTGAGATTCATTTTAAAACCGTGTAGCCAATATCAGGTATTCTAATTGTAGCTAAATACATAAGACTTCTAATTAGTGATTTGATATATAGTCACATATATCATGTCTTTACAACCTTTTTCAATACATTTAGTTAATATTGTTCCTGTAGAAAACGGGGTTTTAGCTGGTTTACATTCGTGCATACTCCATTGATTAAGAAATTCCTTAACAAAATTCTTTTGATTAATTTCTCTATCCCCTCTACGATTTTTTCTTTCTATTTCTATTCCAAGGTAACAATTCACTGGATCTCGGTCCACTATTTCAACATGTAGCCTGAGAGTTTTCAATACGTTTTCCATCGTTTTGCTTGAAGAACAAGCTAACATGATATCATCTACATACAACGCTTTATTATTTATTTAATTTTTAACAGAAGAAATGAACACACAACTGTCTGTTTTACAATGAACGAATCCCATTTCGCTTATTTTGTGATTCCATTGCCTTCCATTGCAATTTATATTTTACTGCCAAAGATAAAAAAAGTCTAATAGTTGGGTGACGTATAAAAGGTGCATAAGTTTCCCAATAATCTCGATTATATTGCTGAAAACAACCTTGAGCAACCAATCTAGCTTTGTATTTCTCAGTAGTACCGTCAGCTAAACGTTCGGTTTCATTTGGAACCGATGACATTTTTTTGCAGCTAGGTTTTATAACAAGTTCCCACGTTCCATTCTTCATCAATGATTCATATGCGTTTTCGTTAGCCTGATTCTATTTATCGGACACTTCTCTGTTTATTGCTTCTTTTCCGTTTCTTGGAATAATATTAAAATCTTTTTTGATTTTTAATTCTTCGCTATTCAGTCTATATATTTTGCGTGGTCTACCAGGATTTCCTGTTTTTTGTGTAGATGACCTACCTCTCTTACGTTTTTTTATTAGTATTTGGAACTACTTCATAAGTTTGATTATTTTCGAATTCGGTATGGGATAAACTATCTAAACAAAGACATTCAGACCCTTCATCACTAATATAATTAGATTCTTCTATTTCTTTGTTGTTTTCAATATCAGGATTAACATTTATCATACCTTTTCTTTTAGAGTTTAAACTTTCTGAACGAGTTTCACCATTTTCTTTATTTGAATCTTGTATTTTATTTTTATCATAGATCATTGTTGATCAATCGAAAATAATACAAAAATCACTATCACCTTCATTATTTTTCACATAAATAAATTCATTTTCAAAAATTTTACATTTATTTCGATAACTAACACTTTAGTTTGGATAATATTCACTAAGTTTAGTCGACCTTTTTCTTTAATTAAAATGTAATTTTAAATAATTTTTGAGCTTGAAGGTCTTTGTTTAACAGTTATTTTATTTTTCAATATTTCGCCAACCTCCGGTTGGCATCTTCAGGAAATCTTAAAAAAAAAATTTATTTTATCTTATATATAATAAACATACATATTGACCACTGTACACACAAAATTTACTGATTACAACAACAATGTATAAACTTACAATATGAGTTACAATAAATAAACAAACAATACAAATTAGTGTTTAACTTAATGTCTGTTATTGCACTGATTTGATTTCTTATTTTTTATTTATTATATGTCTATAGTTTTGCGCGCAATTTTCAATATCTGTTTTATAATTCATTCTCTTGTCCTGTGGTATGTTGATAATATGTAGCATTTCCAGGGTAAATCTCTTATTATATTTCTCTTCTGTGTCTAAAATCTCTATTGTATCAAAGTTTGGAGTATGTCCTCTCTCCGTACAGTGGGCTGCGAGTGCTGTTTTTTGTGTATTTGTTTTGTGTCTACATTTTATGTCTGATTTGTGTCCTGATATTCTGGTTTTTAGTTTGTTTTTTGTCGTACCAACATATACTTGATCGCATATGTTTTTCCCGTCCCCAGTGCAATTGATTTTATAAATAACATTTGATTTGTCCATCTTGTCTATTTTGCTTTTGGTTTTTATGAATAGTTGTCTTAGCGTACGAGTATTTTGACTTTTAAATGCTATTTTATATTTGTCTGCATTAAATAATTCAGCATTTTTTATTCGTTCTGAGAACTCGGGTATATATAGAACGGATTTATAAATTTTCTCTGTTGTCTCAGTATTACTTTTATTTGTTTTGTCCAAACTGTTATGTTTTAAATTATTAAAAATAAGTTTCTTTATTAAAGTGTCAGGGAAGGAGTTTCTTTTAAAAATACATCTTATTTTCTTGATATTATTTTCATGGAAACATTCGTCACTTATTGTCAAAACTCGTCTTATAAAATTGTTTGCGGTATTAATTATGATTGTTTTTGGTTGGCACGAGTAGAAATTCACAATCCGTCCAGATCCAGTAGGCTTTTGGTACCAGTCAATATAAATTTTGTTGTCTCTCCTTATAAATAATGTGTCAAGATATGGTAACTTGCCTTGTTTCTCTTCTTCACTTGCAAACTTAATTCTAGGATGGAAATTGTTTAGTTCTCTTAAAGTTTCGTCAATTGCATCTTTTTTCACTATCCCAAAGAGGTCGTCTACATATTTCGTCAGGACTCTAGGCTGTACTTTCAATTTTTTTCTCGTTTCATTTAATAATTCATCCAAAACAATGTCAGCTACAATAGGTGATGCTGGAGAACCCATAGGTAAACCACTGTGTTGACTGTAGACCTTGTCCTTATATCTAAAATATCTATTGTCTTTAATACAGAATTTAAGTATTTTTAAAAATAGGTCCTTAGAAATTAATGTATGCTGTCAATGTCGTTCCATTTTCTGCTTATTAGTTCAATAGCGTAGTCCACAGGTATACTCGGAAATAACGACACTACATCAATGGACACTAATTTTTCGTCTTCAGATATTGCACAGTTGTTAATTCTATTTTTAAATTGTATTGCGTCCTTAATATTGTATTCAGAATTAATCGTAAGATTTTTTAATATATTCGTCAAAAGTTTGCAGAGTTCCACTGAA
The DNA here is from genome assembly GCA_916610165.2 of Gymnosoma rotundatum. Taxonomy (NCBI): domain Eukaryota; kingdom Metazoa; phylum Arthropoda; class Insecta; order Diptera; family Tachinidae; genus Gymnosoma; species Gymnosoma rotundatum. The sequence goes on from OU744336.1 coordinate 83,979,825, forward strand.
GGTGAGTTAATCGAGGAGCATATTGGTCTAAGGGGGATATTTTCTTTATGGATTTTGGGTAGTCCGTAAATCCTAGGTGCAATAACATTGTCCTTTTTAAACTTTTTGCGATCTATCGTTGATATTATATTGCACTTATAAAGATCATCAATCAATTCGTTGTTTTTCTTTTGTAATGATGATGTAGGGTCCTTATTTAGTCTTCTATAAGTCATTATATCTGTAAGAATAGTATCCATTTTCCTTTCATAGTCGGTTTTATCCATTGCAACTGTCACATTTCCTTTGTCCGCTTCTAAAATGGCAATGTTTTTATTCCTTTTAAAAAATTTCCTCGTTTTTTCGACCGTGTTTAGTACAAAACGGTCGTGTTCATTAAGCCTATGTTTATTAAGATAATTCTCCATTATTGAAGTAAATTTTGTCCGTGCTATTTCTTGTTGCTCCCTATTTTCCAGCGTCTGAATACAGTCCTCAATATCTGCAATGTATTTCAATTTTGGGAATTTTGGTTTCACTGTTGGTATTGCATGTTTTTGTCCTAGTGATAGTAACCATTGAATATCTTCTGGGATAGTTAAACTGGATTTATTCACAAACCATTTTCCCGAATGCCGTATATCCAGATATTTCTTCTGTGCGATTTGTAAGGTTTCAAACTTCTTCTTGTCTCGCTGCTTTATTTTCTGCTCTAGACTTTTTTGAGTGCTAGATTGGCTGCTCCTAAATTGTTCATAAAGCAGCGTTGTTTATACATTGTTGTTGTAGTCAGTAAATTTTGTGTGTACAGTGGTCAATATGTATGTTTATTATATATAATATAAAATAAAATTTTTTTTTTAAGATTTCCTGAAGATGCCAACCGGAGGTTTGCGAAATATTGAAAAATAAAATAACTGTTCAACAAAGACCTTCAGGCTCAAAAATTATTTAAAATTACATTTTATCTTTAGTTTGGGTATTATATAAACAATAACCTTTCGTATTAGGTTGGTAACTAACAAATGAATAAATGTTACCTTTTAAATCTAATTTAGAACGACCTGTTTTCTTACTTAGAGCTAGTGTCTTGCTCCCAAATACTTTAAAATAGGAAACACAGGGCTTTTTTCTAGTCCATCGTTCATAAGGTATAACCAAAGACAATAAATTTATAAAGATGTTGCAGTTTGAACATTTAAAAAATCAAAAATTATGAGCAGTTTCTTGGTAGCGGGGGTAAGAGATAAGAGGGAAGAAATTTCTGTGAGCGCAACCAAAACTCAAGAGAGCATAATATTTGTTTTGTAAACAAGACAGATTCATACACACATGCGTTTAAAAATGTGTGTGGATGAATATATATGTATATAGTAATTTAATTTAGATAATAAATGAAATTAATTTCCTTTATTCGTGCTTGATTGCTTCAAATATAAATATTTCATGATATTCTCATGAGACATTTTTTATTTAAAAGTAGAAATTGAAATGTATTACTGCGTAGAAAGTATATTCATATGGCCATTCCACTACTGCTATTTCAGCTCATTAGTGGATTTTACCCAAATTTTGTATAGAAAACTTGAAAGTGTTATATCAAAAGCCAAATTGATTAAATAAGAACTCTAGACAGTATACAAAAACACAGCAAACATTCAGTAACTAAAAAAATAAAGTAAATTAAAATCGAATAATAAATTTTCATATTGATAATAAATGAATTTAATATTGGGTGTAAATCGATGTTATTTCTTTTATACAACAACAAAACACATATTGTTACCATACAAATACACAATCGGTAACATTGGTTTACGTTGGATATTTCACAATGTAAATATATACACACTCGTATGCACGTATATACAAATGAATTAATGTGAGTTGAGAGTAACAAGTTTGCTGAGAAAAATAATCTCTCTTTACTCTTAAAGTGGCAGTAGCAGTACGTCCATCGACAAAATATGCACTGGATGTAGAATGTATGGCAGTGAAACATCTTAGTATATTTATAGTCTTTGGTATAACCTTGTCCAAAACTTTAGTTGGTGATCGATTTTTGATATGAACACTCGTGTTTCTGGCTTCAGCCCATAACGACTAAGGTAGTTTCGAATTTTCAAGCATACAACGAGTCATTTCAACCAGTGTCCTATTTGCTCTTTCAGAAACTCTATTCTAGTGTGGTGTAGGTTAGGTTAGGTTGTACAGGCCGTCGGCGCAAAAAGAAAGACCGACTCACTTGGGTCCCAAAGGTCCATTGTGTTGCCTGGAAACAGGATGTGCAGAGATCAGATTAAGGTCCCTACGGCACCATCAAAAGATCCACATCCAAACCACCCCGAAGACCGGATAAACAAGTTTATCCTAGAAACATCGCAGACGGATAAGTCTGCAAGACCATGCAGTCTCGGACTGCCAAAAATAGCCGCTCTATTCCCAGAGAGAGCCGGGCAGTGGCAGAGCAGATGCTCCACCGTTTCCTCCTCCTCCTCATCTTGACAACTTCTACAGTAGTCATGATGATGAAGATTCAGTCTCCTAGCGTGAGCATTAATGACGCAGTGCCCTGTCAGCACGGCCACCAGTGTGCCCAGCTGCCCCCGAGGAAACCTCAGTAGATTTGCGGATCTTCCACTATCGTACTGAGGCCACAGTGTCCTCGAGACCCTGCAGGTAACCTCTTCAGACCACCTAGACTGTGCAGCCCTGAAGATTTCCTGCCGTAATATAGCTTTACAGCAGCTTAAAGGGACCCCCACCAGTGGATCTATTTCTCGGTCTTCCAACCGGGCTCCAAGTCTGGAGAGTTCGTCCGCGACCATATTTCCAGATACGCTCGAGTGAGCTGGCACCCAAAACAGTTCCAGGTTGGAATGTCTCGCCATCTCGTTGAGAGATGTCCGGCATTCACGAACCAATCTGGATGTCGTATAGACACCTGATAGGGAGTTAATCGCGGCCTTGCTGTCAGTACAAATCCGGATATCCTCTCCGTATATCCTGTGGTACCTCATCCAGCAAGCCGCCCTTCTAATGGCTGAGATCTCAGCCTGTACCACGCTACATTGATCATCAAGCCTGAACTTCATCCTGATCTTAAATCTAGGGATGAAGACGCCCCCTCCGACCCCCGTGTCCGATTTTGACCCGTCAGTATAACACACTGTAGTTTCGTGCACTATAACATTTTTCTTAATAAAATAATTAAAATTTCGATTTACGTACTCACGATCATTATTGCTTCTTAGTCATTTTAATTTGCATCAAGTTTGCTTCTCTGCCATTGCAAGGTTTCAAAACATAAACTGTGATGTATCGAGAGTAATCTAATAAATAAACGTTACAAAATATGCTGCACCACGTTGTGACTTAACTCTCATTGGTCCACATATACAGGTATGTACTAATTCCAATAAATTTTTTGAAACTGTTGTTCCGATTGGTTTAAATGGTTTAACCGTATTTTGCACATAGAACATGTCACACAATTATTATCATTTCGTAAATTACCTTCTAATCCACAATTTATTTCTTAGTAAATTCTTGAGATCATTAATGTTAAGATGTCCAAAACGCGTGTGCTACAAATTATTTTTATATCTTTCTTCATTAAACATTAATTTATTAACCGACTTTGATTTTACTTTACGAGGGCTGCTATATATATTTCTGGCCTGGCAACACTGAGTGCTGCCAAGTGCAATCTGACATTTCCATTGAAAAGTTTGTCATTTTTAGGCATAATCGTACTCAAAACGTTTTGACGTACGACCATTATTTGTGTTGTTTACAGTGACTTGAAAAAACTCTCACACATCGGCTCAAACCAGAGCGTTTTTGACCGGCCAAAACGTCGAATTAATGGGTCATCCGCCGTACAGCCCTGACTTGGCACCTAATGACTTCTTCTTGTTTCCGCACATTAAGAAAAAAATGCGTGGTCAACGATTTTCGTCGCCAGAAGAAGCTGCTGAAGTGTTCAAAAACCATGTTTTAGATGTGTCTCAATCGGAGTGGAAAAAGTGCTTCGACAACTGGATTGAGCGCATGCAAAAGTGTATAAATCATGCTGGAGAATACTTTGAAAAACAATAAAACCATTTTTGATTATAAATATTCGCATTTTCACTATTAGGCCAGAAATATATAGAGCAGCCCTCGTATAAATACCATTTGAAACAACTGCCTTGAATTGAATTTCCTCCTTTTTAAAATTATCTACTTTATTTTTGAAAAATATTAGTGAATAGCCTTTTTCAGACATCTTGCTTATTGAAAGAAAATTAGACTTCATATCTGGTATATACAAAACATCTTTTAAAGTATAGCATTTGTTCCAAAAGTTTACCTTGACTTCTCCAATTCCATTTACTTTAAATTTATAGCCAGACGCAAGAATTACACTGCTGTCATACTCCTTTATACTTGAAAATGAATTTTTATCTCCACAAACATGTGATGATGCACCGCTATCCAGAATCCAATTATCATAATTTTCTTCACTCATATATGAATTATTGACGAGCATAGCACTGTTCACATTGTTAGCTTTATTTTTAGAGAAACACTGCGATCTGACATGACCCCTTTTCCCACATGCAAAACATTTCAAATTTTTGGATTTATTTTGATCATTTGTGTATGATGCAAATTTCTTAACAATTTTGTTCGTAATGGCGAACACTTGCTCCTTACCAGCACACATTTTCATTTCTACGTTGCTCTTCTTCTAAAATTTTATTTTTAAGCTGTTCTGTTCTGTTCTGTCTGCTGTTCTGTCTGCGGTAAACAACATAACAAAAGTATTGATAATAATTCATCTGGAAAGGTTATTTCGACATTTTTTAAACCTTCAACTAAAGAACAAAATTTATTAATTTTTGGTCCATATTTTTCGTCAGATGTAAATTTAAGTCTTACGAATTGCTTAAATAAATTTACTTTCCTTAAAATGGATTTTTTGTTTTATAAATTTTTCTAATACCAAGCATCCTTTGCGGTCTTGCAATCCTTAATATGAATAAGCTTGGAAGTTTTCACCGCTAACGTAATTGCTTCAAGGGCCTTATTATCCCTTGATTTCCACAAAGCCTTTTCTTGTTGAGTTGCTGATTCACTTAATGTTGTTTCTAGGACATCCCATAAATCTTGAGTAATCAAGAGGCTGCGCATCTGTATGCACCATGACGCATAATTGTCAGGATTTAATTTCTCGATTTGGTAATTTGAGCTGGCAATTTTTTTATCTTGCGTTTACCCGCTATAATCTTTTATTTGTATTTAAATATGTATTAAAATCCTTAACGTTGTTCTGGGTCTATAACCAATGTAAAAATTATTTTTCCTTTTCCTTTTTATAAAACAATTTTTATTCACAATTAGTATTGATGGTTGAAAATTACATGTCAAAAAACTCAAACAAAAACTATTCTTCTTTTTAACATACAAATTTTAACAAAAATATTTCAAAGTGAACAATATTAAAAATTTACATTGAAGCTAAAGTAAAATTAAGCAAAGTATTTCCGTGTTTGTTTGCTTAATACAAACCTCAATATACACGTGAATGGTCCTGAATCCCTGAACCATACCGGTGTAGGGTATATGTCCTATTCCGTATTTGTCTAAAATGGACATTTATCTTCTCACAAAATTTCGCTTAAAAAGCATTTTTGAAAAGCTAATTTTCAGAAATCTCAAAATTATTTCAGATATTGGACTGATAGCGCCTTATTAAGGACCCTTCAAACCACCAGGTAGGGTGTAGTATATGTGCTATTCCATATTTGTCCAAAATGGTCATTTATCTTCTCAAGAAATTTCGCTCAAAAAGCATTTTTTAAAAGACAATTTTCTCCAATCCCAAAAATTATTTCAGATATTGGACTGATATTTCTCCAAAATGGTCATTTAGCTTCTCAAAAAATTTCGCTCAAAAAGCATTTTTTATAAGACAATTTTCTCAAATACCAAAAATTATTTCAGATATTGGAATGATAGTGCCTTATTAAGGTAATTTTTCTTCTCAAGAAATAGTGCATAATGAGTGTTTTATTATAACCCAATTTAATGCTTTCCTTAACATTTGGCTGATATCAAACTATTATAGTTTCGTAATATATCCCTTGAAGCAACATTTTCATAAATTATATTTATTAGGACTTGAGTTTTAATTTTAAATACGTATTTAACTTCAAACACATTTCTTTGGGGCCTGTTTAAAAAATTAGAAGAAAGTAACGTTACTGGAGCATGGTTAGTTCTTTGTAATTATAAAACTCACAAAACAACAGAAGTACGAGATATACAGGCATGTTGGGGATTCCGCACGAAATTTTTTCTTTGTATGTAAAGCATTGTTGCAATAAAATAATTGTTTACTAAAACAATACCTTTAAAAATACGAAGTGAAAATTTCGTGTAAAATTCAGAACAAGTCTGATAGTTGCCAAGACAACCCATGCATTGATTTTCTTCCTCCATATTCGCCTATGTATAACTCAAGAGAAAAGTTTTTTCCAAAACCAAACTAAATGCAAAAGACCTTTTGGCGGATCCTCAAAACAATATAAATTTGGTCAATGTTATTGAAGCTTCCGTAGCAACAATTCTATCGGAAGTTGTAGCAACTACTATGTAAATATGATACCACAGGCTGCCGTGGGGCATGCACTATATTAAAATTTAATTAGTTTTCTACCAAGTATGATCAAATAAAGATTACGCCTCGCGCATCATTTTCCGTTTGATGACGTAGTTGTTCCCTTAAAGAGATTGCCAATTATAATTATTTTAATGTTATTTTATGTAATGTAATGTAAAATATGTTACAAAACTTCAGTTTATTCAAAACGATTTAATTTTGTAAAATTGAATACACGGGAATATTTTTGAAATTATTTAATTTTTATAAAAAACTTTGTGCTATTTTTTAAATCATCCCGATTAAATTAATTACCGGTATTGATTATTAAGGGTCAAATCACGTCTTGATGGCCATTCCAAACAATAAAGCCTACAAATAACTAACGCAGAAAATATCGCGGTAGGGGAGGGAATCGTGAGGGCCATTCCAGCTGGGCCCTGGTGACTACTTGAGCTACCAACATTGGCACAAACTTATTGCCCCCGGATGTCAGACCACCGCCCATGACCGCGAGCCTTAGCCGCGCCCAAAAATGCAAGTTGCCAGTGTGCAGAGTAGATTGAAGGGTGGGTTTTGAAGAAAAAGGTGATAGGTGGCAGGTTCGGATTGTCGTTCTCGATTCGGTCTTCGTTTCGTTTTGCCACTTCTTTATTTTCAAGATAATTTCCGCTTTTTTCTTCAAAACTTTCATGTATTTCTACTATTTATACATATGTATATAGTAGAGATATATGACAATATTCAAATTAGTCAATTGTTTGACCAAAAAAAGCATAACTTCTATTTTTACAAATGATTATTCAATTTTTCCTTAAACGTATCATTACGTATGACGATTTAAAATATGTATAATGAGATATCTTACCTTTTATATTGAGTAGGATCTTATATTTCTTAATAAGTATTTGAGAAGGACATTTTTTTCATAATTTAGTGGCTGTAATTTTAGTCAAATATTGAATAGTTTGACCGTACCATTAAAAGGAAATAGAAAGTTCAATTAAGCAAATATTAAAGGCGCTTTAGTAGTGTCGATCTGGCGTGCAGTTGTGGATTTCGAAGAAAAATGAAAATATTTTTGTAAGCGATCCCGTGGACAAAATTTTTTTAACTATAGATATCCTACTAACATGATTTTTTTTTGCTGTGCTCCACTGTCTTCCGGCAAGCGTTATCGCCAGGAGACTGACAAAGAGAACGTCATTCAAATTGTGCGTCATTAGCGCGTAAAGCTATAGAAGACGGGTCTGTGTTCCGCACCTCCACTCTACTTCACGAAAATCCTTCACTTTCCTGTGGCATAGGAACCCTTTTGTCCTTTGCAGCAGACACTCTTTCTCTACACAGTTGGTTTCAAGAGGGGGATGGTGTCTAAAGGGGAATAGCCTTTAGACTTACGGATAAATATAGCATTCTACAGGATGCAATTTCTGAAAATCGGCGGGCGTACTGTATAATATTTGGCAGGATATTCGTCTTTGCACGGATAGTCAAGGTGTGTTAAAGTCACTAACGGATGACTTCACTATGATTTCATGTTTCGAAACAAAAAAAAATTGTATTATATATTTTATTTTGAACGTTTTCTTCTTTTATTGACAGTCACTCTTTGTTAGGTGCGTTAACATGGGGATACTTGGGAAATCATTTGGCAGACATGCTGGAAAAAGAGGCTCTGTAGGATAAGCATTTAGATATTTTCTCTGATATCCATTCCATCATCTCTGTTCTCCTGCTCTTGCTGAACAGTAGCTACGATTTCTAAGGGACCGGAGTCTTGCTATGCCTTTATGACGCAATGACTTTATTTTAACGGAATACAGCCGGTCTACGGACTATATCCGAACGACTGGTTGTGGAAAGCCACTCTTTCACTATCTTCCTTGTCTTTCCCTTCCTTCTTATTTAGTATTTTTTCTTTCTCTCCTACAATTTAATTAAACAATTTAGTGAAAGTAAACTGAAATAAATCTTTTTTATTTTTTAATTTAATTTTTTTATGAATATAAAAAGATTAAAAAAGTAGTCACTAAATAAACAGGAGGCTTATTCTGAATTGCGATGCGAAAGTCAATGCGATGCGAAAATACATAAATGCGAACAATTGCTATTCTGTATTGCGATATTCGCAAAGTACTATTTTAATCGCATTTCAAATGCGAAAAATTTATTCGACAACAACGTAGCATTCGCAAAGCACAAACATGTAAGTAAAAAACAATATTTTATTTATGTATTCATCATATATTTATTATTTAATTTAGGGAAGTAAGCAATAAGACCAGCAAACCGCGTCAGCTTTAAATAAAAATAGAATTTATGAATAAGCACAGCCATTTGGCAAGAGGCCATTTAAACACCAAATGCACGTTAGCCTGCAAATACTTTGTGGCAAACGTTAACTGAAGAACTAAATATTAATGGACCACCTATTAGAGAAGTTCAAAAATATTTGACTTAAATTTTAATAGGCTTGTACCTATTAAATAAATTTTAGAAACAATTTTCACAGCGAAGCACAAAAAATTTATTTATTTTTAATTTGACGTTTGTTGATACTGATGTGTATTTGAGCAGCGTTGCCAACGATTTGAAATAAATTGCGAATGCAATTGCGAAAGTCTAACAGAATACCAATTTTCTTTCGCATCGCATTTCATTTGCGCATCGCATCGATTTTCGCATCGCAATTCAGAATAAGCCCCCAGGCTTAGTAACTTATATTGTTCGACGCCCTACAAAATCTGCCTAACTGATACACCAATACATTTAAAGAATTTTAAATATCAACAAATACATATGCACACTTATATTCTATAAGCACTTTAAGAAAGAAAGAAATAGACTTTTCGAAGAAGCGTGCTATACCGTACCCTTTTTCTCTACGTTAGCGGCACTAATGAGAAGAAATATACAAAAATTGAACACGCGCGTGATCAAATGTGAAAAAATTTAAGTAAAAGTGATAAAAGAAAAATTAAAATGAATAAAAAAAAACAAAACAAAATGCTTTAAGCGTTGAAAAAAAGAAATTTAAAGAGTGGACATATACAGAAATATAAGCAGATTTGCAAATGTTGATAGAAAAGAAATTGTAGACAGTTGTCCGTCCGCGAGTGGAAATTCAGGTATTTCGGATCATAAAGTAGGTATGTTAGGAAATATTGAACGAGAAGGTAATGTTGTCCCAAATAATGATAGACGGCTAGGATGAAAATGTGCTGCATGTAGAAATTGGGGCTACATTACCATTGTCATCTATTGATGCAGCACTGGACGTTAAGAAGTTGGAAAAGCCGGAATATCGCGAGGCAATGGTATTTAAAAATTTATGCATACTTTATTTTCCTTCTACTAAAACTAAATTTATTTTCCATTTACAGAAGTCATATCTCTTCCATCTCAAAGGTGGCAAAGGAACGGTGGATGAAGTATAATAATTTCTTATGTTTTCAGATGTTTTTGCAACAGAGGGACGAAATTTTTTTGAAAAGGAATTAAAAAAGCATCGAGCTAAGCCACAACAGATATAAGCAACGTAAATTCGTTAAAAGATAGTTTTATTATAAAATACGTTCTTTATTAATTTTGATCTCGTAACAAGCTTTAAATTGTTTTTATTATTATATTTTTTAACAAATTTTCTATATTTTTCTTTAAAATGAAATTTAAGCTTTAATAAATTAGTTGTTTTATTATATTTCTTTTTGTTTTGTTATGAATTCTTAAAAAATTTGCTTTGTTTTTCTCATAATAAAATAAATTGAAAACATTAAAAAGTGTATTTTTTGATACAGTAACAATAACCAATTTTTATGAATACAATAACTGGTAGTATTCAGTAGCACTAACCAATATTAATAACGGACAAATATATATGTATATCAAGCGGTTAAATAACGAGTTACTTATTAAGTAGTAATAACGGTTATGTGTACCGGTTAACTAAAGGGTTGTTTAAAATGTAATACTACCGGTATCGCTACGGTTATATAGGCAGTTATATACACGTTAGTACTGATGTGTGCGAGTGAGAACACTATAGTGTTTTCTCTTCTAAACAATAAGGTGAAAGAAAGAGATATAATCTCACACGTACATAAGAGAATAGTTTAGTTTTTTCCCAAAGGCCTTTGGTTATGAGTACTTAATATATAACGCGTTATTTAACCTGTAGTGTTCTTGCAGGGCGTAGCACGATAAATCATAAGCATTACACTAAAACAAACATCATATTAAACCGAATTCAAAAAAGTTTTCAATTCGTTTGTATTTTTTATGTTTGTTTTACCGAATTGGATTTATTTTATTAGTGGTGGACCGATTTCAGAAAAAGCTCATACTTTTATAAATTAAAGGATGTCCCAACACAACACATATCATTTTTAAATGTCCATCTAATTACTTTTCAATATTATTAGCATTGCATTATAAATAATGCCAATGATTTTTGTAGTATTACCATTATTCTCACTAAAAGAAATGCTTTTTAATGAAAAGCTTTTATTTTTATTTATTTTATTGCAAGAATAAAAATGAATCAGCAGATAACTAAATAGAAACAATAAATCATAAAGCATAACACTAAAATAAATATCATTTTAAAACAAAGTAATTTTCCTTGACTAATAGTAAGGGTATTAAAGCATTATCATTAATAAACGTCGAAATCTCACTTAAAATTGATTAGTTATTCAAATTTTCAGAAAAAGATCCCTTTACAAAGGAATTAAGCTTTATCAGTTTTATGCATAGTTCGGTTTAAAGATTCTGCTATCATAAATTAAATTTTTATGAAAAAAGTTATTTTTTTAATGGTAATTAATAGAAAAAAGTTTCATTGCAATTTCATTGCCATTAGTAAAAGCAATTATAATTAATTTTTTCCCAAGTATGATTTTACTTGAAAAAAAAAACAAAATGAATGGGATTTGTTTGCGAGGTGTCTTTTTTTTTTTTAAAGGGCTTATCCCTTACAGAAATTTAAATTAAAAAAAAAAATAAAATGACCAAAATACATTCCAACTCGCACTGCTAGAAATTCCAAGTATGTAGAACTATAGAAAGACACCTCGCAAACAAATCCTAGTCATTTTGGTTTTGCCATCGTTCGTTGTTTCCATAAAAATGGCTAATCGCTTAGAGAAACAAAAATTTTAAAATTCCAAAAACCCGTTCTTCAATTATAGACAACTATAGGACACATCGGAAACAAATCTTATTCATTTTGGTTTTACCATATTTATTTATTATATTATGCTAATATCCCATAACATTTTCAAATAAAAATCCAATTTATTTGTTGGTTTGGAATAGCAGGTATCATACGTATTTCGCCGGTTGCTTAAGCCTCAAAGCCAAAAACATTTCCTTTAAATACAAAAACTTCAAAAACAACATAAGAGTTATTTTAGAAGCCAATATAGAAATGTTAAGGCTTTAACAAAAATTACCAACAAACAAACCACGTTTTTTGCTTACTCTTAATACAGACGTAGGGCGTAATAAAAATAAAAACAACAGTTATTTTTTTAAATTTCCCAAGAGAAAGTAAAAAACATAACAGCAATTGCATATATTATAATTATTATTATTTTTAAAATTATTTTGGGAATTTTTATAATATTATTTATTATATTATGCTAATTTTCAAATAAAAAAGCAAAAGTTGTTTCCATAAAACTTACTGTTTGGATATATGAACCGAACTTTTATTTCTCTAACATTGCTATGTTATCTTTCGAACAGAACTCTGTTAAATCAAAAGGTTTGTGTCAAAACTATAAGTTTTAAATTTACCTTTGGGCAATTATCCCTTATGTTAAAAAAAACAATGTTTACAAACCATTTTATTAAAATGGTTTTCCCTTACATCAAAATTCCTCTACTGGATATTTTTAACGCAATTATTATGACGTCTAAATACCCTGACAATTGGAAACTGGCACGTGTTGTGCCTGTACCAAAAAAAAGTTCTGATGGGGGCTGCCGTCCTATAAGCATTTTACCCGCCATCTCCAAAATCATGGAAAATATTTTAAAGTTCCAAATTACTAACTACATTTCTAGAGAAAATCTTTTTTCTTTTCAGTATGCATATAGAGATAAACTTAATACTTCTGGCATGCTTCTTGGCATAACAGACACTATAAGGGAAAACCTGAACGAAGGTAGAGACGGCGTTATGTTAACTCTTGATCTATCTAAAGCGTTTGATCGTTTGGATCATAACACACTTATTTTCAAGTTGAGAGACAAGTTTAACTTCTCAATAATGGCATGTAGGTTAATATACTCCTACCTGCTGGGCAGACGGCAGTTTGTTAACATGAATGGAGTTAACTCTGAAGCTATTCCGGTTCATTACGGAGTGCCTCAAGGATCTTCTTTGGGCCCTATTTTATTTCTGCTGTATTTAAATGATTGCGTCGAGATTTTAGACTCGACTTTAGCAAAACCACATATTTTTGCCGACGATATTCAGTTATTGTTCAGCAATCAAAGAGATTTTCCCAATGTCTTGGAACCCTTCATAACCTCCATAAATGGATTATCACTAATTCTTTTTTACTTAATGCTAACAAGACAAAGGCTATAATGTTTCGTACTATGCATCGACAACCTTTTTACCCCAGCATAAAAATTAATAATACTAACGTTTCCTATGTCCGTTCCATCAAATGTATTGGTGTTGTAATTGATCAGCATTTAAATTTTGGCGAACATATTGACACTCTCTCCTCTCGTATTACTTTCGGGCTCAGGAAACTCTATCATTGTGGCTTGTATCTTCCAACCAGGGTTAGGCGTATACTTGCAAGTACTTTACTAATGTCACATCTGAACTACTGCATCGAGGTTTACCCTGGGGGGTTATTATGTATTTCTATTCGAATCGGAAAATCATTCGTAAAAATGCGATTACGTAGTACGATTTTCGGAAATTTATTTCCGAACGTTCGTAAATTGAGGTAATTTTTTAATTGCATTCGGAAACCAAAAAAATCCCTTTCGAAATTGCCATTATGTAGTACGAAAGCAAATATCAAATGTGTGTAGATTTTTCGAATGCAATTTTGATTGCGGAAACTTTATAGTTATTTTTTTTACATACATAAAAGAAATTAAGAATACACATTTGAAAATGTAGTTAATAAAAAAAAAACGTTTATTAAATGCTTTGATTTTAAAATTATTTAAAAGGAGTTTACATACGTAGCTAAGGCAAAATTAAATAATGGTGGAATTAATAACATTGCATACAAATTTAACAAAAGGATACCTAAATGTTTCTAATGCCAAAAGCAAATGCAGGGGGTTATGGCAGAGACTATCGCAAGATTAAAGTGCTGCAGATTGTAAGCAACACATAAAGTTAAAGTCTCGCCGTAAAAAAATAATATTTCAGAAACTGGAGGTGGACCAAGATATTATTGTTTCCTTTCACCAGTAGAGCAAAAAGTTGCGGAACTGCTTGCAATTAATAATTATATTGAAGGAATCAGTAGTACGTGTAGATATGGAACACAAATAAATATTCCTACTACAATAAGTATTAGAAATGATGAAGTAACGGAAGAAATTCAATACCTTGCAATAACTTAGAAGTAAACAATAGTGAGACAAACTTAAATACACCATATACTCCACATCGATATACCCGTGGTAGTATATCCAAATATCAGACATTATTATAAAAACAAATACACAATCAAATTAAATATTAAGAAAATTCAATACAACTTAAAAACTTATTATTAAAAAAATAAAAAACATATTAACAGAATTAGGCGCGATAAATATAAATATATCAACAGCCAAATAATACTTAAAACGGAGCAGTGCTACAATGGAGCGCATGTACATATTCAAAAAAGAGAAGTTTAGATTTTTCAAGAAAAAAGAAATGGAAAAATATCACGGGAGGAACGTTTGTTTGATATGGAAAGGAGATTTTAGAATTAGTTGAGTTTTCCCTACTTCCCTTTAATTTTTTTACAATACTATTATGAATTATTTTGTGTTATGTTTGTTATGAATTATTTTTCTTTTTTTGTTTTGAATATGTATACAATGTACATACATACCTATATAATTACAAATATAAATGTTACGTAGCTCAAATGAATTAAAGTTTTTGTTCACGTTCCAAATAAATATTTATATTAGATTTATTTACAAATTTGACTTTTGTATCAAACAGTGCAAAGTCCTGCCAAGTTTTGTCACATAAAAAAGTGCAATTATTTAAAATTGCCCTTAAAATTGCAAACACAACTCTGCAGGCCTTTCGAACGTACTACATAATACGAATTTTCTTTCGATTCGGAAATTCTTTTCGAAACTCTTTTCGATTCGAATAGAAATACATAATAACCCCCCTGGTACTCTTGGGTATAACATTCGCGCTATCGAACGTAATGTAAAACGCATTGTAAGATTCGTTTACAATGTTTCATATCGTGATGATGTAACTGATTTTGTTAAAGATTTCTTAGGCTGCAGTTTCAGACAATACCTTCAAGCTAAGACTCTGATATATTTCTTCAAAGTAATCAAATATGGAATTTCAAATTATCTTTTTAGCAAATTTTCGTTCTCTCGATCACGGAGATCACCCCAAATCATTGTATCGGTAATTATGAATTCCATGTTTGAAAGATCTTTTGTGGTCAGAGCTGCAAGACGTTGGAACTCTTTGCCACGCTCTCTGCGGACATTTGACTACTCTTGGCACAGATTTAAAGTACGAATTTTTAGTCATATTTCAGCTGTAAATTAATAAAAAAAAAAACAAATTTGTCAACTTGTATTTTCATCGATTAGGGCTTTATACCTTATTATCACTTTAATCACCCTCCCTCTCTCAAGAATATACCGACATTATCTTATCCACGTATTTTTCTTTGTTTTTTATTCTGATCAATTTGATCATATACATTCAAAACTCATGTATTTTTTATATTGTACTTTATTTAATAATACAGCTGTAATTCAGTAATACGACTTTGGCCTTGCAGGCTTTCTGTATTACAAGATGATGAAATAAATAAATAAAAAAAATAAAGGGTAACTTAACAAAATCTTAAAAAATATGTGCAAAAACATAATTACAAAATTTAAACTTGAAAACTAACTGAATTCTTTAAAATAAAAAGTAAATGTTAAAAAATTAATAGGTAACTATTATTTTTAAATTGAAAAAAATCGTTATAAAAAAACTTTTTGAATGAAACTCAAAGCCGTTACGATGCCTACTTATAGCGGACATAGTACTACATACTTAATAATAGTTTAAATTGTGCCTATAGCAATTTCAAAGATAATGCCATATGCATTATGTACGTGGAAATCCACTTCTAGAAATTTCAAGTATCTTATTATTACATTTCCAGAGATAAGGACCTATGACAGACGGATGAGCTAATTAAAAATACCTGTTATTAGGAAAAAATATTGCAAGCTTTTTAAAACTTCATTAAACTGGTTTGAAGTACAACTCACTAATATAAAACTAAGCTATGATGAAAACTATTTATTTCGGCTAAAAAATAAAAAAAAATAATTCAGAGGCAATAGTCTGGCAACTTTTTTTAAAGAAGGAAAAAAGTAAACAAAAGCCTTTGATTAAATTTTAGGAAAGTTGCTGCACTTTCTTTTTAGATTTTGGAATAAACGTAAACAAGTTTTTTTTTATGAAATCTGTACCTTAAATTGTACTTACAATAAAAACTCCATTGTGCTGCTGTGTTTTAAACAAAGTTCCGCAAAACAACCCAAAAGGAAAGTTAAATACAAACGTTCTATTTCCTTTTCGCAATTTAGAATATGGACGTTAAATAACTCTGGCACTGAATATAAAAAATTCCAAACAAAAACTGCAAGGCGAATCAGAGAAAACCAAGTAATTGTGAGGTGGTGAAGATGATACAGAAGACGGTAGTTTTATTTTTAGCTGATGTGACGAATTAATTGGTTTGTATGTGTATGTTTGATTTCTTTTCCGTAGACTTTAAATAACCAACCTAAATTTTACTTGCAATTACTTTTTCTTTTTTTAATATTATTTAATAATTTATAAATATGTGTTGACTTCCATGTTATTGACTTCACATTAAAAAGCGCTGATTTTGTTAGGTTTTAAACAAAAAACTACTGTCTAGCAATTCTACGTTGATAGGAAAAACTATTTCTTCATATTCTTCCTTTGTTGTCTTATGCTAAAGTTTTTTCCTTTCCACTCTTTTAGCAAGCGATTTGACGTTTACACAGTATTTTATCGTTTCAGCTTTTTTTAATTTAATTCGCTGTCTGACTGAAAGTTTTGCAAAGCGAATCAATCAATAGATTCGTTTTTACAACATATGGTAAATCATATGATGGTGTATGTTCTAATATGAAGACGTTTACACTGGAAACAAAAGGTAAAGTTAATAGCAGAGCATTTCTTAAAAAAAAAAATATTTTGCATTATTTTAATTAAATATAAACTATAAAAAAGTTAAAAGTAAAATAGGTTTTTGTGGTGAAATAAATCCATAAAGTCATTTATATGATATAGCTCATTAGTGAATTAAACCCAATAAAGCGTAATCAGTCAAGAAAACAAATAATAAAATCAAAATAATAAATATTTACTTCCAACATTTTGATGTAGAACATTTTGAGAGAATACAAGAAAATGTTATGTTGCTAAAACAAATTCAATATTTTAATAAATCAAGCTGAATAAACTACAATTAATCAGTTTCGGTTGGTACACGATTTTACTTAATGTACTAAAGAAGTAAGGATGGACATCTCATCCTTATCCCTACAGTAAAAACCAAAAATGTTAGAAAATAATTATCGACAGCCTTCTTCACTTATCATCGCACGTCACCCATATACATCACATATATTTAATTATGCTGTCCCGATATGGACTAGTTTCTTAGCGATACCAAATGGCAATTTTTACAAACTGCACAAAATAATGCAGTAAGAATCGCTACCGGATGACAAACTTAGATAACCTCCATAAGAAGACCATGTCGCTTCCGCTTATACAATATAATGAATAACTAAGCAATTCTTGATGGCATGCCATTGCCCTGTCACCCTAACCACAAGTTATATACTTATAAGGTATTTAAGGGATAGTGTATAAAAGAATATATATTTATATTACTCACGGCGTGATAAGTCGATATCCGCCTTCTCGACACATCCAGAAGAAGGCTTTATTGTGATGACATCCGGGATATATTTCTATCAATAATACGCTATAAATAGTAATAGATGCAATAAGGTCCTAAATGAACATCCCCCCAGATATTTCAGAAAATGAGGGGTTTTACACAAGCAAACAAGATAAATTTAATCAATTAAGAGTTAAATGGTGAATTATGCTTAACTGCTACCGTAAGCGATTAGTTCTTTAAATCTTTGCCCAGCCTGCCTCGCAGTCCTCACGACACAGCGAATATATTTAATTAATAGGTATATAATTTACGCTTTGTGCGGTATCATTGGCAAATAATATTAATAAATTCAAATTTGACTTCTAAAATATAGTGTCTATCCCGCGATTGTAAGTTATACATTGTTATTCATGTTGAACACGTTGGTTGAAAAATTTCGTCTAAAATAATACCCATTTGCTTGGCACTTGATCAAATGTACCAAGCATTATTCATATATTTATTAAATAAACTAACAATAAAAGCAGAAAAATGTCTTATCTTAAATAGTAAATATTTCATGAGAATATCATGAAATATTTTTATTTTAAGGAATCAAGCTCAATTCATATAGATGAAATGTATTAAGATAATCTACCATATTTATAAAAAATATCTTTTAAATGTTTTATGACAAGTTTTCCATACAAATTTTTTCTAAAATAAATATCAAATTTATTTTAATAGTTTATAAATACGGCAGAATTTATTTAAAAAATAATAAAAGTGTTATAACGGCCCGTTAAACAATGTATGAAGTTTAACGGGAGTTTAAGTAAAGTTCCATTTCAAAAGTATGATTACCTATAAATTCACACAATCTAACGAAGAAATGGGTGTTAAAAATAACCAAAGAAAATTTTTTTAGGTTGTATCTTAATTGCCAGAATAAAACAAATTTTTTTTCTTTCTTTTAAATTCTCACGGTGTACTATTTGACAATTGACTTGACAGTGACTGTATAAAACAAATTATGTTGTTTTTGATAAACTTGGCTTGTGTCACCACTAAGCATACTCTGAGTGTCAAAAGTACTGCAAATTTTTTAATCGAGCACGTGGAAATTTTTGTGGTGAACGTAGTGTTCAATAAAAAAAGTAATTTTCAATAAAAATTGGACATATTTTAAAAATATGGTACGTAAAGTAGAGTTATAATCTTTAACATTTTTGTTAGTTGGTGGTTCTTAGTGAAAAACTTTATTATTTGCAGTCCCAATTATATGTTTTATACGAACATGCGGCTGGGTTCGCGTTGTTCTCCGTCAAAGAATTCGAGGAAGTCTCTATGTTCTTGCCACAAGTAGAGTCTTCAGTCACAGATTATGGTAAATTTAATTCCCTTGTTAAATTGTCTGGTTTTGCACCTTTTAAGACAGCAGTTGCTGCTCTGGAAAATATAAATGCTATATCCGAAGGCATTGTTCCCCAGGACTTGATGGTATTTTTGGATGATTTCTTTTCTAAGCTGAAGAAAAAGAAATGCACTTTAGGTATTGCCGATGCCAAGTTAGGTGCGGCGATTACGGAAGCCATTGGTGTTCAGTGTAGTCAGACTGGTGTTGTGCCAGAAATCATTCGTGGCATTCGTTTCCATTTTCATAAACTAGTAAAAGGTGAGTGGTGTTTGCAAAATATTATGTATTTCGCTAGCAAAATTTTCTATTAAAAAAAAAATTTTCTATTAATAAGTTGCAGTTTTACGTTTGGTTGTAATCTTGTTTACGGGCGCAGCTCGAAAAAAAAATAGTTGCCTACGGGGTGTTTATTTATTTTAGTAATACAAAGCATTATAGGGCAAACGTTAGGCAGGCAGCGTATTTCCACACCCCACTTTGGTCCATTAATTGCCCCTTTGTGTTAAGTACGTACTACAAAGTTGTAGTTACGAGCCAAAGTATTTCAAAATTATCAGAAATCTTAATTTAACATTTAATTCATTAAAATTACAAATATACTAAATATTTATAATGTAAGCAAATTGTTATAAATTAAAGAGAGAAAATTAATTTGTCTATACTAATTAATAATGATCTTCAACATATTAGCAAATAAATACTCTTCGTGGAAAAAATGCACAAGGTCAAGTTAGAAGAGCAACCCTTGAATTGAAAAAATCTTAACCAATTTAGGATAGATATCTTAGGAGTTTTACTTTAAATGCATTATTAGTATGAGAAAAAGTTCGAAGTTTTAATGGAAGGCAATTCCAAGCCGTGATATGCTAACAACAAATGAATATCTAAAAATGCGAAGCATAATTAAGTGATGGTTTCTATTTCGGGAAGAAAAATATAGGTCCACAGGTGTGGCACTTTTCATAACCTTATAAAAGAAACAACCTACGAGCACTTAAAAAGTTTTAGAAAGTGCAGGGAGAACTGAGATTGGTCTTAGATAATCCGGCGAATGTGTTATTTTGGACTTAGGTAAAGGAACAACACGAGTTATTTTCCAGGATAAGAGTAAGACGGACGACAGTTTCAGTTTTTTAGTCATTTATGATCGTTCTTATTTAACTGCAATAAAAATATAGCAGCATTAGGAAATATCAACATAAATAATGAAAAACAGCTGCTAACAAACACAATGAATTGCAAATTATGTGAAAAATGTTTTAAATATATTAAAAAATGTCAGCGATACCTACGTATTCACTATCTAAACTTATTTAATTTCTTCATTTAACTTTTTAAATAATGTTTTCATTAAGAAATGTGTGCAAAACATAAAATATTGTTCTATCAATGGCTGAAATGTTTATTTACTTTTGTTTGGTTTTGCGAAACAATAACAAAAAATGCCATTACGATATGGTAAAATTGTACTATTTAAATGGACTTTAAATGCCCAGATTGGTCATTTAAGTTTCATTTAAGTGTGCATTGAAAAACTGAATTTTGTACTTAAATAGAACTTAAATATAAATGACATTTAAATACGAAGTCAAAAACTGGCCCTAAGACTTATTGAATGCAACTGAATAGGTTAAATAGAAACAATCAGAATCGGCAACGTTCGGTCCAACAAAAATATTATCTATAACGTTTACATCAAGATCATGATGACGTTCATTTTTGCTTATGCACACAGAACTCCTAACGATCCGCCAAAACCCCTTACAGACACTATTACCAAGGAGCTAAGTAAAATATTCAGGCATGTTCTGACAATCGCAAATCGCTTAAAACTGGCGATGCGAGTTGAAATCGCATGAAAGGTATAGTTCTGTAGTTCATAATCGCAAGAAATTTGGCGACTTCAAATCGCAAGCACATACTGAAGTGAAGTTACGAATTTTGCTTAAAATAAACTTTAAAGCAATAATAAAATTATACACAAATGAAAATTTATATGTTTTTTTTAATTTTAAACAGCAGTTATTTTAATTTTTAGACAATTTAAGTCGCAAACAATTAATTTAAAATATGTTATTTGTTCTCCCAATTGTTTTGGTTGTTTTATTGAGTACTGCCGATTTCATAGAAACAGCTGTTTTAATTGATGTTCGAAAATATACTAGTATTAGTGCGGTTAAACGTATAGTCGGTAGTAAAAAAATATGTGGTTATTTTAATTTTCAATTCTTATTCGTTCTGAAATCGAATAAGAAATCACATGCGATTTCAAAAACATTCGAGTGTCAGAACATGCCTGATTTACTTCTTTCTTTACGGATGATGTTTTTCTTTTATTCCGAAGCTCACAATAGGTAGCCCAATTTTGCTGAAAGCTTTTGCATTTAAAGGCAGAGAAAATGATACCCATATTAATATTTTAAAAAATTTTAAAATTTCAGAGACCCGTAACTAGAAAAATATGGGCGAGCGCCAAAGTTTTTACTTGATGTTTTTTTTATTTTTTAATTCTCTATTGCCCCATGTATTTATTTTTTTGATTGGAGTTACTTTATTGTTCCAAAGGACATTAAAAAATTAAAGGTAGGCCTGCTGCCTTGAAGGACATGGACCGATCATTCTGATTTCCAATAGCTTCTCTTTCGACACTATATCTGTTCGATCGACATATTTATTGACACTAACACATTCGGACATCGCGCGATTGCTTCGCTATGCATAAGAAGTCTGAACGTATATATGTCGTAAATGGATATTCTAGAAATTACACACCAAATGACAAACTTAGGTATACCTTTTCTGATAAACATTTTAGGCTTTATATATACAGTAGTGGTCAAAACATATGGAACTGAGTAAGCATTTGTTCTTTTCATTGATTTATTTTCTTCAAATTACACATAGTTACTAAAATTTATTTTTTTTATTTTCTTCATACAGTCTTTTATGTTAAACAAATAAAAAAAAAATAATTCCGTTAAATTAAAATAACAAAAAAACTAAAAATAATGGATGTATTCTAAATGCAAGTGTTCAAAACACTCTCATTTCTCTCGCTCTTAACGAAGCAATTTATACTAACAAATGATAGGATGTAACGGTAATCGCATTTCTTTTTAACATGAGATTCAGGCAATTATACTTTTTAAACAAATTTGTTATAATTATGGTTTTTAATTAGTTGCAAGAAGAGTTTGAAAGCATAAACATTATCAGAATATTATTGTGTAAAAAATGGCAGGAACTAAGTACAATTCTGATTTTAAATTAAAAGTGTTAAATGATTTTAAAAAGGGACTTTCCCAAAAAGAACTTTCGTTGAAGTACTCTGTTCCAAAATCTACGATTTGCCGGATTGTTAAGAGTGGTAACATCCACACAAGTCTTAAGGGTGGAAGACCCCGTATTACAACTGTAAGAGAAGATCGGAAAATAAAGAATTTTTTTTACTAAATATCCCAAAGCAGTCCCTAGAGAAGCTAAAACTGAACTTTTAATAGATGCCAGTATTTCAACCATTAAAAGAAGAGCCCGAGAGTATCGTCTTAGAAGTTACAGATGTACAAAAAAACCGTTCGTGTCAGAAAAAAAACAGAAAAGTTCGGCTAGACTTTGCTCGTACTCATTTGAATTGGACTCAACAGCAATGGAAGAATATATTGTGGTCAGATGAGTCTAAATTCAACCTACGGGGATCAGATGGAAGAGCCAATGTTCGACGACCACGAGGCGAAAAGTTCAATCCCAAATACACAACCGCTACAGTGAAGCGCGGAGGTGGAAATATTATGGTGTGGGGGTGTTTTTCAGAAAACGGAATTGGCCCAATTCATCGCGGCCACAATCTATAAAGATCTTTTGAGCTCAGTTATGCTTCCGTATGCCGAATGGGAAATGCCCCTCGCATGGACTTTCCAGCACGACAACGACCCAAAACACACGGCAGGGGTTGTAAAAGTATGGTTGGAGGAAAATGAAGTAAATGTAATGTCGTGGCCGCCCCAATTTCCCGATCTCAACCCGATAGAGAACATGTGGATGATCATAAAACGAAATATCGGCAATAAAGTATTCCGAAATGGTGATGAACTTTTCGCTGAGTTGGAGAAGCAATGGAGTGCAATTCCTGCGGATTACGCGGGCTACTCTATATATTTCTGGCCTAATAGCGAAAATGCGAATATTTATAATCAAAAATGGGTTTATTGTTTTTCAAAGTATTCTCCATCATGATTTATACACTTTTGCATGCGCTCAAACCAGTTGTCGAAGCACTTTTTCCACTCCGATTAAGACACCTCTAAAACATGGTTTTTGAACACTTCAACAGCTTCTTCTGGCGACGAAAATCGTTGACCACGTATTTTTGCTTGATGTGCGGAAACAAGAAGAAGTCATTAGGTGCCAAGTCAGGGCTGTACGTCGGATGACCCATTAATTCGACGTTTTGGCCTGTAAAAACGCTCTGGTTTGAGCCGATGTGTGAGAGCTCGCATTGTCATGGTGAACAATGATTCGTCTTCTCTTGTTGGTTTTTCGAATTTCTCCGATGACTTCAGGCAAACAAATTGTAGTGTACCACTCAGAAGTGACCGTCCTACGTTGCTCAAGCGGAACAGTCGCCACATGACCAGT
This sequence comes from Gymnosoma rotundatum, assembly GCA_916610165.2. Classification (NCBI taxonomy): domain Eukaryota; kingdom Metazoa; phylum Arthropoda; class Insecta; order Diptera; family Tachinidae; genus Gymnosoma; species Gymnosoma rotundatum. Next base: position 84,003,670 of record OU744336.1, read on the forward strand.
TTTGCCGAAGAAACAGGCAACCATTTGCTTCGAAGTGCTTCTTCCACGAACAACTTTTGTTGGATTTTGCTCGTCTTTGAAGACCCACAAGGTCGATTGTTGTTTCGGGCTCATACGCATAGATCCATGATTCGTCACCTGTGACGATCTTATAAACGTCTTTTGAAGCACCGCAATCGTATTTTTGCAACATTTCTTTGCACCAATCGACACGAGCCTTTTTTTTAGCGACTTTCAAATTGCGTGGGATCCAACGAGAACAAACCTTTTTTACGGGCAGGTGCTCATGCAGTATCGAATGTATGCTGGTGGAAGAAATGTCCAAGGATGTCTCTATCTCTCGGTATGTCGCATGTCGATCTTGCATTATAAGTTCACGCACGGCACCAATGTTCTCTGGCACAACAGCCGTTTTTGGACGACCTTCACGGAATTCGTCTTTGAGCGAGCTTCGGCCACGATTAAATTCATTATACCAATTTTTCACAGTGCTATAGAATGGTACTTCATCGCCATACAAAGATTTAAGTTCATCAATGCACTCTTGTCGTGATAATCCACGTCGAAAGTTGTGAAAAATGATGGCACGAAAATGTTCACGAGTTAATTCCATTTTTTTCTATATTAATTTTTTCAAGGCACTGTAAACAACACAAATAATGGTCGTACGTCAAAACGTTTTGAGTACGATTATGCTTAAAAATGACAAACTTTCCAATGGAAATGTCAGATTGCACTTGGCAGCACTCAGTGTTGCCAGGCCAGAAATATATATAGCAGCCCTCGTATATTGAAAAGTTAATATCCTCAATGCCTAGAAGGTGTACAGAAGTTATAAAAAATAATGGCTACGCTACCAAATACTGAGCACTAAGTTATCCCTATTAATTACTTCAAAAGTTGCAAATGTTTTGAACATCTGCATTTAGAATACATCCATTATTTTTAGTTTTTTTGTTATTTTAATTTAACGGAATTAATTTTTATATTTGTTTAACAAAAAAGACTGTTTAAAGAAAATAAAAAAAATAAATTTTAGTAAGTATGTCTAATTTGAAGAAAATAAATCAATGAAAAGAACAAATGCTTAGTCAGTTCCATATGTTTTAACCACTACTGTATATAGTTATATGTTTCAAAAAATGTAATAAAAACAAAAAAAAATTTATTTGTTTGTTCTCTCTTTTAGGTTTTACTAGCAAATCAGCTGGTATTGCGCAGTTGGGTTTAGGTCACAGCTATTCTCGTGCCAAGGTCAAGTTCAATGTCCATCGTTCCGATAATATGATTATTCAATCTATTGCTCTTTTGGATCAACTGGATAAGGACGTTAATACATTTTCTATGCGTATACGAGAATGGTATTCCTATCATTTCCCAGAGTTGGTGAAAATTGTTCCAGACAATTATATGTTTGCTAAAGCTGCTAAATTTATTAAGGATCGTAAGACGTTGACCCAAGAAAAACTTGAAGAATTGGAAGAAATTGTTATGGATTCAGCCAAAGCTCAAGCTATAATTGATGCTGCTAAGATGTCAATGGGCATGGATATTTCAATTATCGATCTTATGAACATTGAAATGTTTGCTGAACGTGTAGTAAAACTCTCCGAATATCGTAAAAAATTGAGTTCATATTTGCACAATAAAATGGAAAGCGTGGCCCCAAACCTGCAGTCATTGATTGGTGATCAAGTTGGAGCACGTTTAATTTCTCATGCTGGCAGTTTAACAAACTTGGCTAAATACCCAGCCTCTACTGTTCAAATTTTGGGTGCTGAAAAAGCTCTTTTCCGTGCTCTTAAAACTCGTTCTAACACACCCAAATACGGGCTCCTCTATCATTCCTCGTTTATTGGTCGTGCTGGTTTGAAAAATAAAGGAAGAATTTCACGTTTTTTGGCTAACAAATGTTCAATTGCTTCAAGAATTGATTGCTTCTTGGAACAACCTACATCAGCGTTTGGAGAGTCCCTGAAGCAGCAGGTCGAAGAACGATTGAAGTTCTATGAATCTGGTGAAGTTCCTCGTAAAAACATTGAGGTCATGAAAGAGGCTATAGAAACAGTTTCAAAAGAAACTCCTAAAAACGATAAAAATACCCCGTCTGCTAAGAAAAAGAAAGATAAGAAAAATAAGAAACGCAAATTAGAAGAGGCGAATGGAATTGGCATAGCGAGCCAAGCAGAAGATAATAATTCGGAAGAAGTTTCAACACCTGCTGCAGTAGAAGAAAATGGCGCCGAGGGTGAACCTAAGAAGAAAAAGAAAAAGAAGAACAAAAACAAAAATAAAAACAAAGATGTGGAATAATTATTTTCTTTTCTTGATGAAACCTATTTTTTAATTTTTTTTAATCTTTTACTTAGATACAAGTGTAATCCTCTACATTAAAAACTTTAAACCGCACTAATTATATAACTACTTTACAATAATATTTGTTTTTGTTGGTTTTATAATTTTCGTATTGGCATGCACTTTTCTTTTCTTGAAATACATAGGTATATAGAATAAAAAAAAAAAACATCTAAACATTGTTACTTCTATCAAACTTATTCCCAGGTTTTTTTTTCGATTATTTTTTTGGTCTTTGAACCAAAAGGGGAAAAAGCAACCGTATTTCACAGACTATTAGCCCTAAACGGTGATAGCTAGATTTTCGCAATAAAAACAAATAAAAATACATATGTAAGTTTAAAATAAAAGGTTGTCACCATAATAGGCAAATTGCTTAAGATTCTATTGGTGTGCTAATAGAATACTTGATTTCGACATATCGCACTTGATCAACAAGAGGGTATTAACTCAAAATTTTAAAATTTTCAGTAGAGTCAAAAAACTGTTTGTGGCCACATTTTAACAGATTTTAAAAATTCAAAAATACCACAGGAAGCAAATTCCATTTGAAAATATATATACATTGTTTTTGTTTTGAATTTTACCAATCATTGCAAAAAAAAATCAATTTTTTGAGTTAACACCATTTTTTTGAAATTTATCGATATTTTTTTTTTGGTATTATTTTGAATTATGACGCTTTAGTTGAAATTTTAATAAAATTTAAAAATATTTTATTTCAACAAAAAGGTAGTAACTCGAAATACAACCAAATATAAGTCTGTTTTACTTATATTTGGTTGTATTTCGAGTTACTACCTTTGATTATTTTTAACATTAATAAAGGCTCAAATCAAAATAATACATTTTTTATGAAAATATACGACTCATACCTATTTCAACTTTTGTATTAATTCGAAATAATACCTTTTTGTTGAAATAAAGGTAATCACTACATTATCATGAATATGGTCTCAAAAGTGGTTTTCGAGATGAAAGAGTAAACGGAATACGTTAAAATTTTTACAGTAGATAGATATTGATGTTGTTAGCTGATTTTTTGAAAAAAGTGATATTTCAAAAATTTTGAGTTAATACCCTATTGTTGATCAAGTGCGATATGCAAACACATTTTTTTTTTATATTTTTAATATGAAACTTCTAATAAAAAAGTAAATTTTTGAAAAAAAAAAATTTCATAAAAGGATAAATACTGAACCACATGTTATTAATTTTAAATCCTCACTATCAATTGCTGAATCCTTTTCAAAACTTTTGTATAGATTTTATAAAAAAAAAATATTTAGTATGATCGAATACAGGCAAATAAAAAAATATTAATTTTTTTTACATAATTCAATTAACATTTTAAATAAAACAGAAATTATCAGGCATGTTCTGACAATCGCAAATCGCTTAAAACTAGCGATGCGAGTTGAAATCGCATGAAAGGTGTTCTGTAGTTCACAATCGCAAGAAATTTGGCGACTTCAAATCGCAAGCACATACTGAAGTGAAGTTGCGAATTTTACTTAAAATAAACTTTAAGGCAACAATAAAATTATACACAAATGAAAATTTATATGTTTTCTTTAATTTTAAACAGCAATTATTCGGCCTTATTACGGTTGTCGAAAACGACATTCGAGAATAGTCGTAGTCGCTGTCGATAGTTACTGCCATCCCTAAATTAGCGCGTAAGACGCAAAGCAATGTAATTCATAGCTTTTGCGCTGAAATGTTATCCCTAAATAACAGCGTTAACTTCGTGTCGTTAAAAGTAATGTTAACTCATTTTATTTCATAAAACCCGCTGTATAAGAATAAAGAAGAGATAAAACCGCTAGATTGCCTGGAAAATTACTAAATTGTCACTACTATTCAACCATAACAAAACAAAACAAACCAACAAACAGCAAACTTCACTTCCTAACGCACTGTCAAAATTGGATTTTCCAATTGCTAAGCGTTGACGCCAAGCTATTTAGGGATGCTTCATACATTTTGTATGTACATGAGAAATTTTGACAGTTATCTTGCGCTTTACGCGCTAATTTAGGGATGGCAGTTAGTTTTTTTGGTACTATGTAAAACTTACGACAATAAAATATTTATTATAGATCAAAACATAAAATTTTAATAAAAATTTTTTGCAGTAGCATTTTAGGCGATAAATTAACACTTAAAAATAACAATAAAAAAAACAAAACGACTAGCTCTTAATTCAATTTGAAAACTTTTGTATTTCATTTGCAATTTTCTTAAAATGTAAATTTAGATAGATATGTTTTTAAATAAAAAAAATTGTCCATTTACAAAAATAAAATGTGCAAACAACAGTTTTAGTACGATTATACAGGTAAAATTGGGTGCTCTTACACTTGTATCTCTTTTTTCTAAACAAAATATCTTATTTTTATGAAACAAATGTATTCTTCTTTTTTTAAGTTTCTTCCTTTGATATGTATCTTTTTCTATTAAATCTTTCAATTTCCTTTAACGTCTTCATAACTTAAGTATACAGTTCTGTTTGAATGCTTACTTTGTTGCTAATTTTTTCACTCTTCTTTAGCTGCAATTTTAATGACATTGAAACTTAGGCCTCTAGCTAAGTCTGATGTTCCTCCATAAACTCAACCAGCAGATTGAACTGCTTACGATTGTTATTTTTTATTTAAAATGAACAAGAAAGAGTTCGGCTATGCCAAATCTTATATACCCTTCACCATCTATGTAAATCTAGTTTAGTGAGGTTACTCCAATCAAAAAAGCAAATATTGGGGTGACAGAGAATTAAAAAAAATGTTTCTGCATATATATAATTTTACATAAAAATACCATCGGCTCTTATGGGTTAACCATTTTTAAAAAAATTTTGTATTACCTTAAAGACCTATTTAGAAGCTTTTAAATGATACCCATATTGATATTTTAAAAAAATTTTAAATTTCAGAGTACCGTAACTCAGAAAATATTAGCGAGCGCCAATTTTTTAATTGATATTTTTTTCTTATTTTCTAATTCGCTATCTCTTTATATATTTATTTTTTTGGTTAGAGTAACTTTATTATTCAAAATGACGTGAAAAAATTAGATGTAGGCGTGGTGTTTTGCCTGCTGCCTCGAAAGACATGAACCCATCATGCTGATTGCTAATAGCTATTTCGACTCTATATCTGATCGATTGACATTTATTTTTTTTTTTTTTTTGCAAAGGCAAACTTGATTTCAACATCAACACGTACGGACAGACGGACATCGCTCAATTGACTTCGCTATGCATAAGAAGTCAGAATATACATATATACTTTATGGGGTCAGAAATGGATATTGTAGAAATTCCACCCCGAATGACAAACTTAAATATACCCTTTTTCCATTTTTTGTGATGGTATAAAAACAGCAAGCAAAAAATAAATTAAAGTAAGCATAATGTAAAAATCAAAAGAAAACTTATCTTTTTTTTAGCGTTCGTTTTAAAAATTTACCAAAAAAATTGTTTGTCGTGTACATAAATTTCAACGACAATATTTGAACAAATTATCATTCGAATGCGACAAATGTAGTACCGATTTTTGTAATAGATTTGTTTTTCGAGTAACATTTTTAACAATAACGACGTGCGTAGTACCATTTTAAAAAAACGTAGGATTTTCGACACGAGAACGACAACCGTAATAAGGCTGATTTTAATTTTTACACAATTAAAGTCGCAAATAATTAATTTAAAATATGTTATTTATTCTATCAATTGTTTGTTTTGATTGTTTTCTTGAGTACTGGCAATTTCATAGTAACAGCTGTTTTAATTGATGTTCGAAAATATACTTGTATTAGTGCGGTTGAACGTATAGTCGGTAGTCAAAAAAATATGTGGTTATTTTAACTTTTAATTCTTATAAAATATTCGGTGCTTATTAAATGTACGATACAAGTGTTAAGGGACCTTAAAAAATTTATTTAAATTACTTTTTGGGCAATATATATTCCGAACGTGCATTTTATAATTAACAAAATAAACATAAATACTTCTTAAGTACTGATTACTTACAACCTAAGTAACCTTTTACATCAAAGATGCTAAATGCAATATCACTAATAGAAAATCCATTTGTCGCCAAAATATTTCTTGGCTTGGGTTATTTTTTAAATAATTAAATATACATTGGATTGAAGTATCCATTGAATTGTTACAATCTCTAAGCGTCCGGTTTTTAATAGCTTGTTTTTTTAAAGAAATTAAACTAAGTTAGGCAGCTGCAGGCATTTTGTTGTAATTTTTTCTGTTTATTTATGTTTTACACCGTAAAAACATATGTTCTTCTTTTCGAACATAAGTTTGAAAAAGAGCTAATCGCAAGCAAAACGCGTGAGTTTCAGAACATGTAAAACAAAAGTTGGCGTTTTGAAATTACATGCGATTTCAAAAACATGCGAGTGTCAGAACATGCCTGTATAATGTTTTTTCTCTATTTTTGTACGTTATCAAATTTTAAAGTTGACACTGTAGCTGGGACGTTTTATTTTGATATTTTTCAAATCATTAAAATGATTCTAGTTTCTCTTTAGCTGAATTCTGCTATAAAAAACTTCAAGCATGTTTTGAATGTTCTATTTCAGTTTTGATATTCTATATCATTTTTGCTCTAGTTCTGTTTTGTTTTATTTCAATGTTGTTCTAAAACACTTTTGTTCTCTATTCTGGTGGCAAAGCAAAACATTTGTGTTTAGAAGTATTTGTTTGAAAATGAGACTCCCAGTAAAAAATATATGGATTAATCCATAAGCGAGCAATAAAGGAGTAATGACTTGTTCATCCGTTTGGAGTAATAAGCGAGCTATCGAAATGCATCAATGGGGGATGTATCAGTTCGTTTTTGTTTGTGACATAACTTTTAATTGTTGATGTTTTCGTTTTGTTTTTATATTTAGTCATTTTAGTTTTAAAAAGTGAATAAAAGCAAAAAGGTACGGGTATAGTAACAAATTTGTTAAAAATGTGTGAAAATTTAGTTTCTAATCGTCATATAAGACGACTAGTTAAAATAGAAATTGAAAAATTCTCAAATTGTAATCGGGAGACTTAAAGTGAACAAGAGGCATCAGTATCTCACAAAATCAATGAATTAACAAATGAAGATAGCCAAACGGAAAACTTTGTTGTTCATTATGATATCAGTGAAAATTTTAAAAGAAGCTCGCTTCTTGGGTAGTTGAAAGTCGTGTTTGAACGAATGCTGTAATTCACTACTCAACATTTTAAAAAGTGAAGCTATGGACGTTCTACTATGTAGAGAAACATTGTTAAAAGCAATGCATGCAGAAAACCCACGCTGCTTCACAGGGAGCCCAGAAATAATAGATATGCCACCAGGTGAATACTTTCATTGTGGTTCAGAAAAAGCACTGATGATGCACGGCCAATACATATCACCTGATGCAAATGCCGAACTATTGATCGATATAATTGTGGATGGAATGCCGCTTTATAAAAGCTCAGCAAAGTCCGTAATGACTTTTTGTGGAAGAACACATCAAATTAAAGAATAAAAATTTTCCCAAATGATTCTTTGAAGGAATTAAATTAAGCAGAACAGCTTATTAAAACAGAGCCTGATTCAGAAATGGTAAGACTGAGTTTGTTTTTAATGCAATCAGTTAAAAAAGTATTCAAAATTCTTCTTTCGTACATTTAACTGCGGTTCGACAAAATCAACATTGAAAAAGCAATACGCAAAATGATTGGCGAAATATGCTGGTCAAATTAAATTGGGATATATCAAAACAAAGAAATACAAATTGTTTAACTTTTTTATTTCGGTAATAGCTGAATTTTTGATATCATGTCTTAAAAATAACACGTAATATATTTTTTCTTTCAAGGTGGCATTTCGTAAATGTAAAGCAACTGTTTACCAACAGACCTACTTGACAAAAACTACGACCTCGTCGAATGCAAAAAAAAATAGCAACATTAAATTTTTTTTTTTAATAAATGAATATTTTCTTGTTTTTGTAAAAATAAAAAAATTTGTATTTTATACTCCCTTTATGCTCTTTTAGGAGACAAAAACGATTACTCCCTCTATCGTCATTTTCAAGATCGAAGAGAGTACTCCATAAGGAGCTTAAAAGGAGTACTCGTGTCTGCGGACATGCTATGTTAAAAATCCAATGTGTTTCGGAGTTTTATGGAGTAATCCATTACTCGCAAAGGAGCGCTCCAAGATTACTCTTTGTATGATCCTATTTTTTACTGGGCTGTTCTATATACACACTACTTGAAATTTACGTGATTGCTTGTAAGACATTTTTCTTATGCTTGTGCAGCCCTTTAGCATGATTCCGAACAGATATTCAGCTCTATTACGGAAGTCGTTGTAAATTTTTAGCCACAGTCAAATTTGGTCGACGCAGATGTCGGCTCGATACTCAGTAAGTATTAATTTACGCGCATGTGTTGACGTCGACATGATATCGTGATATCTTGACAGTTTTTAAACTTGATTTTTTTAATTCAGTTTACGCTGGTACCGACATGTTTCTTTAAGAGTATTTTTTATTTCCATCATCGTATTTTCTTCTTAGTAGTTTTGAAGATTTTTTACTATCAACATTTTTAAAAAGCAAACTAAAAGAAAATAAAATAATTTTCGAAGTAGAAAACAATATAAGAAAGATGTGCCCAAATATTATAAAGGAGCTGGTCAAAGAATTAAAAGCTCGTCTTTCCAAAAATATTACTACTTTGAGGAAATTTTCAGTAGAGAGTACATGAAAGGAAATAAAGGACCCCTTAATTGATATTTTAAACGAATTGAACTTCTGTACTATTGAAATAGAAAAAATTCAAAGTCAGTGGAGCTATATAACTGAACAGACATGGGATATGAAAATTAATACAACAGAATTCTGAATTGTCAAGCTGTGTATTATCTCTTTTAGTTTTGCCTTTTTTCAAATTCAGAAGTAGAACGTTTATTCGGTTTATTGGGCTGTTATGTTATACGTATAAAATAGTAGGTTGAAAACAATATGGTTGATATTTTAAATACCTGAAACAACTAAATTTGCAATATACATAGTTTTGCTTTTTGTACAAATAAGTATGGATGTTGTATTTCTATATTTTTATGAAATAAAACTGAAATAAATTTTTTAAATAAAAACAAAGGAATTAAATTTTTATAATTGCACTTTATGATTTAAATTTTCCATATGCTAAATCTTTTTCTGTACAAACAAATTATGTACATAGAAAGTTAAAAAGAAAACTATTTCGACAAAGACCCTCAAAAACAAAAACTAGAACTTTTTTATTAGACTGTAGAGCATTTTAGCACTATTTATTTGCCGATTTAGCACTTTTAATGTGAATTCTTCAGGCAGCCCTGTTCTTTACAGTGTTGTCAGGGATTTACTATTGTTAACTTTTTACTTTTTTTGCTACGTATTATAAGTTTGCTAGTATGGTAACAAGAAATATTGTTAAATATTAGCCCAATTCACAATCTTGTGCAAATTGTGTTGTATCATAGCATTTTCAAAATTGTGTAGCATATTTTACTCATTACTATATGTTATGTTGGTGTAAACTAAAAGTATGCTACACAATTTTGCAAATGATATGATGCAAGACAATTTGCACAAGATTGTGAATTGGGCTATTATGACTGTTAAGTCTCCGTAAATTTAAAAAATGATTTTTCCTTTTTTTTTTTGCAATGAACACAATGAGAACCAAAATAAGAAATAAAATACAATACTCGAATCTTAATTAAGAATTAATACACATTTTAAAAATTATACTTATATTGTGAAACTTTTCTTCCAAGAAATTGGTTTAGACAACGAGATGGAAGATTTTGTTTCAGAACATTTCGACTTTGTTAATAAATCTATACATATAATAAAACTGTAACGGAGTCATTTCCGTACGTAAAATATTTTTTGAATTTTTTTTTTTTTGTTGGTGTAGATAGCAATCGATACAGAATATAAAACACATATTTTTGGAATTTTTGTCTGTCTGTGTTCACATCACGTAAAAACTACTGGATGGATTTGAACAAAGTTTTGCGAGGAGGACCCTTAGAACCTTGGTTTCGTTATATTATACTTTTTTTTCGTAAAAATAGGTCATTTCGTAGACAAAACAGAGATATAATTGTAAAAGCACCCAATTTTACCGGTATAATGGTACTATATATTCATTCAATAAATTAATTTTTTTTCATTTGCAGTGAGCTTTGAGCTAGAAATCTTTTATTTAACAAAAACATCCAGAAAGACATCTTCGTTGTGTAGAAACAGATTTTGTTTTCAAAGTCAAGGTCGTTATTAAGACTCATGTTCACATATTCTGTTTGGATAAAATTTCCTCATACATTCTATGTATTTGACAGGATGAGCATTGAAAATTTTTGTTTTGTTTACAACAAGGCACATTAAAATACTTAACTTCACTATGCAGTACAATTACAATGAAAGTACTACACACTTGAAATACAAAAATCATAGTTCTTATAAATTAGAAATCATAATTTAAGAAAAAAAAATCAAATCATATTTCCTTCAAAAATCATCAAAAATATGATGAAATCATCATTTTGGCAACGCTGTTCCTCATAAAAACACAAATATTTTTTATGTTTTTAAGTTTATTTTATTATATTTTTGGGTTAAAACTTGTAAATAACAATTTTGGCAGAAATTTCGTGAATAAAACATTGTAATTTTTATATTTCCTAATTTAGTTTTGAATTAACTGATTGTTTTTCAGTTTACACAATCTACCCAAAAAAAAAGTCTGGGCAATGTCGTGCAAAAAGAAGAAGAACTGTATTCTCTTATTTACCCAAACTTGTAGTACGGGCACAGTTTCCAGTAACACTGGGATCCCGTAGGATCCCAAAATTGAGTACCGGAACACACCTAATGTAATGCATTAATATAACAGTCATATTTGAACATGTATTAAATTAAATTTAACCCAAAAGCAGGCCAATATATTTTATAATTCATGTTGTACAATTGAAAAGGTTGTACAACAGATTGCAATGTTTGTGGTGTAGTTGTATGAAGTTGCGTGTTGGTTGTACGAAAGATCGAAAGGTTTTGAGATTTTGAAAATTTGTACAAATCGGTCGCAAAGTTAGTGGACATGTCTCACAACATTATTCTAAATATTTTACTTTTCATTCTCGTGTCACCATAGCAAAACACAGCGCAAAAGTATTTTATACATTCAAAGAAAATTAATATTTGAATAAGGATGAAGGATTCAGATGAAATGCGTGCATTTATAGAATTTTACAAATGTATGCCTTAACTGTGAAACTGCAGAAATGAATATTCTAAAAATAATACTTTTTCTTATAGCGGACTTTGCATACAGGTTCCTTATAAAATTAATTCCTCATAAAATTAAATGAAATATTGGGGTACTCTTTAATTTATAATTTTGAAAATTTGTACTTGTACATTTTGGCCAATTTTCAAGCGTTTGTCTATAATCAAAAGATGCGCCCATATAGGTCAATTTACCTAACCTATGGGGACACTCTGTAATTTTTAGTTTTCTTTTACTATTCCTTTTTGCTATTGGGAGCCATAGTGATACTCAGTTTTTTTTAAATTTAGAGTGATGCCCTTCACGCTTAAAAACATGTTTGTTGTATAGGAACACCTTTCAATTTTTAAGATGATGAACTGTTTTTAAAACGGGACCAATCTATCAAATTATAAAAAATTTTCAAAATCGGTTCCAAAATGACTGAATTCTGCAGGCACAAACTTTAAAAAAAGCAACATTCTCAAATTCATAACCTCCTTCTTTTCTTGAAATCGGTTAAAAATTAAGTTGTGCTGCGCGATTGTACGCAAGTTGTATAATTTGTAGACAAAACACCCAACTTAATTACTAGCAAAGTTGTACAACAGAACGCTACGCGTATGGCTTGCAGAACGTCATTCATACTTACGTCATCGAATACTTCGTTTTATTAACTATGTTTTACTCATAAAAAGAATAAAACAAAAGCATACGTTTCGTTTACCTCATTATTCTGATTCATCAAGAAAACAACTGTGCACTCAGCAGTTAAAATCAAATTTATACTGCGTGTTTGTGTAAAAATTATAAGATTTTTGCGCAAAATTGGAAATAACCACATAACTTTTTAACGGGTGCAGCGGTGTCCACGAAATTTTAAATGGGAAAAAAGTAGATGTAGCCGAGTAAGTTATCTGAAAAAGAGCTATTTCGGACTACCACACTTTTAAATTTTGGGTTAAAATAAAAATTCTTATAAACAATCATTTATTTTAGCAGCTATTTCAGTATTAATCAGTGTTTGAAAAAAAAACACCAAAGTACACTATGTTAGTGTTCTGTACCAAATTTTATTAAGTTCAGTACACAAATTCATTTTGTTCAAAAAATACAAAATGCATAAAGAGTTTCTTAGGCCCCTTTCAGATTGTAGGTGTGAGAGGAAAGGTCGGTTTGAAGGGAAAATAATTGCCGAGATTTGAGTACAGACTTGCTTGTACTTGGCAAGTCTGTTTCTGCTGTCGTTCTTGTCTTGGAATATTTATTTGTTTTTGACAATGTCTTTCATTTCTTCTTCGGTGTGTTGTTTTATTTTGTGTTAAGAAAATTTTATATTTGTTAATGAAACAAAACGTCAACAAATTAAGAAAATTAAACTTGCTTTACCAAGTTGTTGAATGTGAACATAAAAGCAAGTTCAAGAGAAAATAAATAAAAATGAAAATTATACTTGCGCAAGTAAACTTGCCTCATCTACAAGGGGCCTTAGCGTTTGTTTATGTGTACGCAAACAAAATGGCGTGTGATCTTAAAGAGTTTACTACGTAAACTTTAGTGCTCTTTAGAGTATTTTTTAGTGAACTTTATCATACTTTCTAGTGATATTTAGTGTTTTCTATAGTGATCTTTCTTGTAAATTATTTTTTTGTTCTTTAGAGAGTTTTTATTAGACTTTAGCGTACTTTTTAGTTATCTTTAAAATTTTTCGTAATGGTCTTGCTTGTAAAACTACAATTAAAAATTTAATAAATACAATTTTTTATTTTGTATTTAAAAAAAAGTTCTAATCAAAGTTATATTTTATTTAATTTATATAGTATCAAAATTTTAACATTTAATATAATTTATCGATTAAATTTGTTGTTTAAAATAAAGTATATGTTAATAAATTGAATTTATAAATACTTTTTTTTTAAAAACTGTTAGAAATAATACCTTTCATAATTAAAACTGTGCATATTTTTATATTTTCAATCATAGTAAACTTATGTATGTAAATGACATTTTATAATTTCTTTTTCTAAAACTTTAAAAAACATTTTTGAGTTCTGAATAAACGTTTAACTTAAAAGGTTATGGGCCCAGAGCTCGCAAAAAAAATATAATATAAAAAAGATTGTGTTTGTCGCATTGAATTGCGTTAGTCGCGATTATTATTAAAAAAAAATCAGAATGATGAATTCTCTTTACAAAATTGAAAAGCTTGGCGAAGACAATTATGACACTTGGTGTGTCCAAATGCAGTGTGTTCTTAGGCAATCAGAGCTATGGAGTGTAACGAATGGTTCAGTGGAAAAACCAGCAAACCTAGCAGAGGCTACCGGATGGGAGAAATTAAATGAGAAATTAACTTACAACTATTATGCTTTCAGTTAAACCATCGCAACTAAGTTACTTAAAAGCTTGTCAAACCGCTGCCGACGCATGGAATAAATTGTTTAATGTTTACAAGCCAAGTGGGCCAATAAGAAAAGTAAGTCTTTATAAAAAATTCCTGGCACTTCGTATGTCAGAAACTGTTACCATGATGCAGTATGTAAATTCTTTTGTTGAAATTGCTGACAAACTTAGGGAAGTTGGAATATCATTGGGTGATGAACTATTAGTCATAATTTTACTGTCTAGTCTTCCTAAAGATTTTGACAATTTTGTGATAGCCATGGAGACCAGAGATGCATTACCGGCGTTTGACATTTTGAAAATTAAACTGCTAGAAGAATGGGAGAGACGTAACCAACAAAATGAAAAAGAAGAGAATGCTTCCGTGAAGCAGACCTTTGCATTAAAATCAACATCAAATAGTAAATATAACAACAAGAACAACTTTAAATGTTACAAATGTGGAAGGCGTGGACACTACGCAAAAAACTGTCGAACAAGACAGAGTGAAAAGAATCAACAAAGTTCTTTTGGTTTATTAGCTGCTTACAAAAATAACGAACTCAATCAAATGTCTTGGTGCATTGATAGCGGCGCAACGACGCACATTTGCTGCAACCGTCAAAAGTTTATTTCATTTGCCGAATGTAGAGAGAAAATCATGCTAGCTTGTGATCAGTTCATAGAAGCACAAGGAAAAGGAGATGTTCAAATTTCTACGGGTGAAAGCAGTATTACATTAAGAGATGTCCTTTTTATTCCAAGTATGATGGGAAACTTTATTTCGGTGTCTAGAGCTACAAATAATGGCCTTAGAGTTATTTTCGAAAGAAGTTTTGCTAAGATAATAGATAAAAGCGGTAAAGAACTACTAAAAGCAAATATAAGCTCAAATTTATTTATATTTTCAGAGAAAATATCTATTAATTATTGCCTTAAAGCTAATAATGCAGTTCTTTGGCATAATCGTTATGGTCATCTCAACTTTAAAACTCTAGGTGATTTCTCGAAAAATAAATCGGTTAATGGTTTAATGTTAGATAACATTCCAAGGCATATATCGTGTAAAACATGCATGAGGAGCAAGATAAAAAGTCAACCATTTCCATCCAGTGAAACAAAATCAATCAACTTATTAGAGTTGATCCATAGCGACGTATGCGGTCCCATGAACAACCAATCAGTTGGAGGTGCGCGTTATTTTTTTACATTTATAGACGATATGTCAAGATATGTTTTTGTATATTTTATTAAACACAAAAGTGAAGTTTTTGAAAAATTTAAAATCTTCAAAAACCTCGTGGAAAATCAAACAGAACGAAAAATAAAGGCGATTCGTAGTGATAATGGTACAGAATACGTAAACAAACATTTCGATAATTTCCTTGAGCAGTGTGGTATTCAACGACAGCTGACTGTGCCATATACGCCGCAACAAAATGGCGTTGCTGAGCGAGCAATCGGACGATTATTGAAATGTCGCGAAGTATGATGGTGCATGCAAATGTAAATGAATCACTTTGGGCAGAAGCTGTAAACACAGCTGTCTATATACGAAATAGAACAACAACAAACATTTTGCAAGATAAAACACCATACGAAATATGGCACTCAAGAAAACCAAACGTTCAACATTTTCGAGTATTTGGATCATCAGCAGTGGGGCTAGACAAAACTCAAAAGAAAAAGTTTAGAGGAAAAGGTAAAAATTATATTTTTGTCGGATACTCAGCAACAACCAAAGCATATAGGTTATATGATCAAGACGGAAAAAGTGTCGTTGAGAAAAGAGATGTAATTTTTTGTGAGGATGATCGTGGCAATGATGACTTTTACGACTTTTATGAAATTATAGATGAAAAGGAACAAAGCACCAATTTGGAAAAACAAGAAAAAGAAAAAATACCTGATAATAAAGTTGAAACTGATAAGAAAAGTGGCGAAGAGTTTGCTAGTGTTTCTATTAATGATAATGATGCTGAAAATGAATTAGATATTGCTGAAGAATTTCAAACTTGTAGTTCTGATAGTAGTAACGAAAATAAAAGCACAGTGAATATTGAACCTAAAAGACGAACAGGCAGGCCAAAGCTCATTCGTTCGGGAACAGTGGGAAGGCCAAGAAAAGGATACCAAAAACTGAGTTTCATAAGAAGCGAAAATATTGAAGTTCCCAAAACAGTGTCAGAGGCTTATGAGAGCGAATTTAGTAATCTCTGGAAAGACGCCATGAGTCGTGAATACAAAGCTCTGGTAGAAAACGATACCTGGAGTGTAGTTGATTTACCGTACAACTCAAAGGTTATCGGTTGTAAATGGGTATTTAGTTTGAAAAAGGACGAGCATGGCAATGTACAAAGATTCAAAGCCCGTCTTGTTGCCAAAGGATGTAGCCAAGAATTCGGGATTTACCGTACAACTCAAAGGTTATCGGTTGTAAATGGGTATTTAGTTTGAAAAAGGACGAGCATGGCAATGTACAAAGATTCAAAGCCCGTCTTGTTGCCAAAGGATGTAGCCAAGAATTCGGGATAAATTTTAACGAGACTTTTTCACCAGTTGTACGCTATTCCACAATTAGAATGATTCTAGCATTAGCAGCTGAACATGGCTTACATTTACATCACGTTGATGTTTCTACCGCCTATTTAAATAGTAAATTAGAAAAAGACGTATTTATGAGACCACCTGAGGGTTTTACTGATAAGATCGGATCAAATAAGGTACTAAAATTAAATCGTGCAATTTACGGTCTTAAGCAATCTGGACGTGCATGGAATAGTACCCTTGATGCAATTTTACATGAAATCGGCTTTACACCTTGTAAAAATGAGCCTTGTCTTTATCAAGCGAACAATGGTAATAAATTTAATATGATAGTTGTTTACGTTGATGATATCATTATTGCATGTAGCGATAAAAAGGACTTAGAAGTAATAAAATATAAAATAGCTGAAAAATTCAAAATTGTTGATAATGGTCCAGTAAAACATTTCTTGGGAATGGAGATAGAAAGAAAAGGTGAAACTGGATCTATTGCGTTAAGCCATAAACAATACATCAACAATCTTTTACAACAGTTTGAAATGGAAAATTGCAGGCAAGTGTCTACACCTCTAGATCCTGGTTTTCAAATACACTGTCATATGGCTGACTGTAAGAAAGTTGACCTAAAAGAGTACCAATCGTTAATAGGAGCGCTTATGTATCTTGCGATTTCGACCCGACCAGACATTATTTATTCCGTGGGAAAATTAGCGCAGAAGAATACTAATCCACATATTGAACACCTGAAAGCAGCTAAACATGTGTTAAGGTATCTTTCTGCGACATCGAACTTAAGGTTAATTTTTCTAAAACAGGGGAGCCACAAAAGCATTTGTGGATGCTGATTGGGCAAGTTGTTTGGAAGATCGAAAATCTTACACGGGTTTGGTATTTATTATGGCAGGTAGTTCGATCAGTTGGGAAAGCAAGAAGCAACCGAACATTGCGCTAAGTAGCACAGAAGCGGAGTTTGTGGCCTTATCTTCAGCTGCAAGAGAAGCTGTTTACTTGAAAAAATTGCTTGGTGAGATCAACAGTTATGATGCAAATAAACCAATGTTAGTTTATGGTGACAACTTAGGTGCTCAATGTATTGCCAAAAATCCAGTTTTACATTCGAGAAGTAAGCATATTGATGTAAAATATGTTACGCGTCGCTTAGTCAGGAATTGTCGTTAATACTAAATTTCTTCTATGTGAATCGTGGTTAAATGGCAAGAAAAGGTTTCCGTCTAGCTCAGAGGTATTTGGGTTCTCAACCCTGGGTTCACGGACGCTTAACAATAGAAATATACATCCTTGCCAAAGAAAAACCACTATGTATATTATCAAATAAAGTAACTTTCTGCTAAATACTGGAGACCAATTTCGCTTTAGTGTGGCGTGATGTTTTGCCACTTGGGCACAATTTTTCCCTCCCTGTCGACTCAATGTCGAACGCCTTGACAAGTCAGTTGCCCTTTTTTTTCTTTACTTGTCCCGAAATCCATCTTGTTTAAAGTTTACTCATGGCCGTTCTTACCTAGCATTCCCCGTATTAAATGAAAAGTTAGCACATAATTAATTTTGTAACTTTATTCTAGAAAACATGAATATGAAGTGTTCATTCTTTGAATTAATTTCTTTTTTATAAGGAAAATTTTTTAGGAAAATAGAGTATAAAAATAAAATATAAAATATAATATAAAATATAATATAAGATTTCCAAAATTTATATTCTATTAAGTAAGTAAATACATACACAAGAAAAGAAAATACATAATACATACATAATTAGAATAAGTAATTATTAAATTTAAAGGATTTTACATTTATATTAATGTATGTATATAAAGTAAAAAAAATACTTATGCTAGGATCTTGCCGGTCTTGGTTCTGCCAATCTGCTGCCAGGTGAGTGTGTGGTGATGTTATAACTCGAGGATCAATTTAATTGCCGGTTTTCCGCTATATACTTGGACTGATGGTAGAATAGTTGATAGTTATGGTACACGTTGTTATTAATCCCCATATTTTAGATTTATTGTACAGTAGGGGTTGATTTTGTATGTGTAACACCTTTTGTATTGTGAAACACTGTTTTTTTTTTGTGTTTTAATGCCGTAACGGTAAATTCTAATGATTTTTTTCCAATTTCTTTTGGTACAGTTCTTTTAAATTGGCTTTTAAATTATCGTTTTTACAGTTTCATATTTTTGTTTTACTTAAAAATTTTCTTTTTACTTTGCACATTTTACGTACATATTGTTACAAAGATGCTTTATTAAAATGTTTAAAATTCTTCACCAATTATCTAATATTATTTCTAGAACTTGATCGAATCGCAAAAGTACATTTAAGAAATAAGAATTTTTAATTTCGTTTAAACGTTAATAGACTTGCTATCCAGATATTTTAAATTTCTATCCTTTTGTTCGGCGATCCTTTCATTTAGGCTTAAATTCTTTCACTAATTCAAAAAAATCTTTAGTTTTCACTTATATTATTTATATTTCATTATTTTTAAGTGTTGATTAAGTTTAAATTATATTAAAGTGAAACACTCCTATTCTTGCAACTTGTTAAGTTTTAAGCCTTGTCAAAACCTTCTTTCACAGAGCACTTTCTTTCCTTTAGTCAAAAGGGATTTAATTTCATTTATTGTTTTATCTGTACACACTTTCCCTGCAAAACTTTTTTTAACAAACGTTTGTATATATTTAAAATTCTGCAATATAAAGGAGCTTCCATTTAGATAAATTTTTTTTCACAATGTCTAAAATGCACATCTAGGTAAAATTATTCGCCTTTTGACAAAATTATCAATAATTTTTTTTTCGGCGTAATTATTGTCGCTCACAAGAACTCGAATGCTAGGCCAACATACTGTTCTTTCTACACTGCTTTTATTTTGTTAATCACTGATAGTTGAAATCGTTCTTTAATTTCACTGTTTTAGGTTTAATTATTTTTGAATTTTTTGTAAAATTGTCAAAAAAAATATCACTATATCCGGTGACCAACTCTTGATGATGATGTTTTCATTAATTTTAATTTTTATTTTGGGTTTTAGATTTTAAATTTTGATGTGTTCGCGCCTCAACTGACTTTTTCCAACTGCCACGCATGTCTTTTTTTTCTGCCTGTCAACCTTAAAATTTTGTTTGCTTCGTAACAAACATGCCTACGTGTCTCATTTTTGATTGGTCGAATAACGTAACGGCACTGTAGTCAGACCACATGCGAATGCAAATTTAAAGAAGAAGTGCGATAACTATTTTCAACATTCCTTTCTGCAGGAGCGTTATCGATAGGGGGGATTTGTTAGAAAAAAGAATAAGTGTGTACGGGGCTTTCTATATTTTAATATATTTATATGTATGTTGGAAAAAAACAATTTTCAATAAATCCGTAACAAAACTGCTTCGCATCTATGTTAATACATCGAACAGGAAGGATTTATTAATGTGAAATGTCCTATCAAATATACTAGTGCGAAAACTTATCCTTGCAACATGATACAGTCATTTCAGAAATGTAAGCGTGTGGCTCGACCCACGAAGCCGGGCAATACCTGAACTAAAAATTCTTATGAGTACTTACAATTTCAACTGCTCATGGACGAATGTCCGATGCATTGAATTTGCCAACGTAAGTGCCGTGCAGGTCCTCAATTTCATAAAGAGCATTTCCAATTTTCTTTCGTATTCTACCTTTGACGAATTTAGGGTTGAATTTCGCGTTTATGCCTGCCTTAAAATTACTTTGCGTGTAGTTTCGGCGGAATACTTCCTGGCCTTCAAGGAAATTTACGGGCCTGCATCTTGTATTATAGGTTCTAGAGGCCTTTTCATGAGCGATATCAAGGTTTTGTTTTACCTTTTCCCTCACATGCTGGAGTTTATCAAAGTTTCGAACTATTGTGTCGTCGGGTATCATATTAAGTTTCTTAAGAATCTGATAAGAGGATCCGTGCAGGATCATATTTTGTCCAAAGACGGCGTAGTAAGGCGTGCATTGGATAGCTGTGTGATAATCGCTACGTAAAACCTGCAATATTCTAGGTAAGCTTCTGTCCCAGTTTGTGTGATCGGGGTCATCTTTAAGGAAAAGTCGGATTTTGGAGATGATTTCCCTATTGGCTCTCTCGGAGGCATTTGCCTGCGGGGAATAGAATCCTGTGGTGACATGGGAGATGCCATATGCGGAGAAAAAGTCTTTAATTTCCTTAGACGTAAACTGTTTGGCATTGTCGCTATGAATGTATTCAGGCACACCATATGTGCAAAATAGTTCATTTAGGAAAAAGTTTATAACGTTACTCGAAGTAGCTGTTATTAAGGGTTTTAGGAATATGAATTTTGTCAGGTGGTCTATTACAATGAAAAGGTGTCGATTTTTTGCTTTAGTGCTTGGGTATGGTCCCATGAAATCGCAGTATAGTCGCTGGAAAGGTCGCGTTGTCACAAATTGATTTCCCATTGGAGGGCGAAGAGTTTGGTTTGTGGCTTTTATAATCTTGCAGTCATCGCATTTTTTGACAAAATTTCTGATATCTCGTGCCATTTGTGGCCAAAAATATTTCTGACGAATCCGAGACAGTGTTTTTTGATACCCGCCATGACAGCTTGCGTCGTGAGCGGCTCTTACTATGCCCTCACTTAAGGTTTTGGGCAACCATAACTTCCAGAGACTTTCTTCAGCGTTCGTTCCGTTTCGAAATTCTACGCGTTTGTATATAAGGTCGTCCGATACCTGTAAATCTGGCAATGAGTCACTATTTTTAAGAATTTCCTGCCTTAGCTTATCGTATTCTAAACTATTGAACTCCACGGATTTCAAATCTACTTCGGGGGGGTTCAAATTTATTTGGAATTCGTCCACGTCAAAACGGGATAGAGCATCTGGAACCACGTTAAGGGAGCCCTTCCTGTGCTCAATAGTAAAAACAAAGTTTTGAAGCTTCAAGCTCCATCGAGCTAACCTTCCGTGAAGGTCCTTTTGGCTCATGAGCCAGCGAAGACTGGAGTGGTCAGTAATTATTTTGAAAGGTACCCCGTCAATGTATTGCCTGAATCGCTTTACGCTGATGACGGCGGCTAAACATTCTAGCTCAGTTAAAGTGTAATTGCGCTGTGCTTTATTTAATTTTTGCGATACGAACGCAATTGGATGCTCTCTACCCTCATCATCTAATTGGAATAATACGCCGCCAACACCGATGCGTGACGCGTCGCACTGAATAAAAAAGTTTTTGCTAAAGTCCGGCTGAGCAAGGACAGGAGCACTGGAAAGTGCATGCTTAAGCTTATTAAATGATGTTATGGCATCTGGACTAAGGCGAAATGTCTTTGTGGATTTGCGTAAGCAATCTGTAAGGGGACCTGCGAGATCTGAAAAGTTCTTAATGAACGCGCGGTACCAATTTGCCATGCCGACGAAACGTCTTACTTGCCGGGGAGTTTTTGCTAATGGAAATTTAACAATTGCTGCGACCTTTTCTGGATCGACCTTTAGGGTTCCCTCGCCAATTCGATAGCCAAGGTACTTGATTTCTCGCTGGCAAAATTTACTTTTGCCTACGTTTATCGTAAGGCCTGCGGATTTCAGGCACTGTGCGACTTCAGATAATAAACGTAGGTGGGTTTCGAAATCCTGGCTGCACACGAGCAGGTCATCTAAATAGATGAAAACATTGTCTCTGAGCCTGGAGGGGATGGCTTTCTCCATCAGGCGGCTCATTGTCTGAGGCCCGTTGCAAACGCCAAATGGCATGACCCTATATTGATATAATGCCCTTCCGGGTACGGCAAAGGCAGTCTTCTCCTTTGAACTTTCGGTTAATTTAATTTGGAAAAAGGCGTCCTTAAGGTCAATTCCGCTAATGTAATGAGTGTCTTTAAGACGGCTAAGCAGCCCATTGATATGAGGGAGGGGGTATGCGTCCTTTTTGGTCAACTCATTTAATTTGCGGCAGTCTAAACACAGTCTTATTTTGCCAGGTTTACATATGGTAACAATAGGGCTACACCAGGGTGAGTTGGATTCCTCTATTACTCCTAAAGCCAGTAATCTGTCGAGTTCTTTATACACTTCGGCTTGTTTTGGAGGGGACAACGGGTAATGTTTTGCTTTCACCGGGACTGCGTCACCTGTTTCTATGTGGTGCTGCAAAAGGTGAGTACAACCGAGCCCTGACTTTTCATATGACGGAAAGTCTAGGATAACACTTTCAAGACATAGTTTTTCTTCGGGGCTTAGATCGTGATAAAGGGGACTATCCTCTTCATCCATCTGGAAACAGCCAATTTCTGGTATTATTTCTGGTGCGAGAGAATAAGCTCGCCAAAAATTTACACCAAGGTATGCTTCTTGAGTTAAGGATGGTACTATGTAGAAAACTATGGGCTTCGTAACTCCTTTAAAGCTCACCGGTAGTGTGCAGTATCCTAAAACTTGATTTTTTGATCCGTTGGCGGTAGAAATGTTTGATTTGAATGCTTTCATTCGTATACCATGCTTATTAATGAAGTCTAAGCTTCCTTTCCCTAAGACTGTTACATTTGCTCCTGAGTCCAGAAGGCAAGATAAAATCGTGTCAAAAATTCTAATTTTAGCATATGGTCTTCCGTCATCAGAGTTTGAAAGGCAAGATGATTCGAGTGATTTTCTGAACTTTTTCCTTAACGCGTAACGAGCTCTGCATTTTAAAATTCGTTGCGATGTTTTACGCTTAAAAGGTGGTCTTTGTTCATGATTTCGTGTCTGAGAATGTAGGTCAGTGTTGGTTTGGGGACAGGGTAGCAGAGTCCCCTGTGAAGGTTTACTACTAGTGTCTAAATGAAACTCGGGATTTAGTCTTTGGAACGAGCATCCCCGGTCGTCCACTCGCTCCGTCGCCTGTTTAGCGCATGTGAATTACTACAATTTGGAGTAGAAACTCCCCTTTGTCCACATTTAAAGCAGAAAAGGGATCGGTTTTCATCGGGACAATAAATATAACTGTGGCCTAACTTAAGGCAGTTCCAGCATTTAATCTTGGAATAATCTCCCTTGGCGTATTGTTTATTTACCTTTAATCCCTCTAACTGCGGATCTGATTCTACTTCGGATTCCTCACAATCCGAATGTGGTTCTACCAAAATCTCTTCTAATTGGCGAGGCCGATTTGGTATATATCTGAGAATATTGTTTGATTTAAGGGATTTTTCCGCTTCCCTTAGTAAATCACGATATGAGTCTATGTTATTGGGGTTAGAAACAAAAGTCATGTTCAGTAGTTCGGGTCTGACGTTCCTCTTTATGATCTTGATTAGGGCCTTGTCGTCCATTGGATTTTCTAACTTAAGGTTCATCCTAACTAGGGAAGAGTGAAAATCATCGTAAGTCTATTTGGGATGTTGTTTCCGAGCTGAAATTTTCAACAAGATGTCCAGGTCGGTTTCTAAGGTACCAAATTGTTTTGTGATGGCTGTCTTTAGTAAGGGATAAGTTGCCCTAGGATTTTGTTTAATGTACATCCAGAACCACGCGTCTGCCTTACCTCTAAGAAAAATGTGAAAATTTGCCATTAAATAGTCTAGAGGACATTGGCTTCGCTCTGTAAGGGTATCTAACTTAAATAAAAAGGCGGTAACGTCTTCTTCTCCGCTGAACGAAATGTTCCAAATTTTTAATTTTACAAATATGGGTGTCGATGAAGCATTTGAATTAAATTGTGAGTTGATAGAAGGAGATTCATTTGTTCCCCTATTTCCACGTGATTGAATTAAATCTCGCCTAAGTGCCTCTATTTCATTCCTAAAATCCTCTTGAGTATTTCTCAGAACTTCTCTCACATAATTGCTCAGAGCTTCCACTGCATTTTCATCTGCGGGTGCCTCTTGTGGTGATGGTATGTTGGTTCTCCCCGTGGCCATATCTAGGTTCGGTTGGTTATCTACTTGAAAATCTTGTACTGGGCTACTTAAAGAATCTGAAGTTTCTGGTACCGGTGAAGTTCTTATTGCTTTTATGCTTGTGTTGCTTAACGAACTAGCTATACTACTTGATCTTTGAGCTATAGAAGGGAGGCCGCGCCCTCTTCCTTTTGTGCCTGATACGTTTAAACTGTGTGAATAGTCAGATGCCCTACCTCTTATACTTTCAGATGGCTGAAATGATTTCGCGCTATGGGAAGCTGTCTTCTTCTGATCTGGCCCTGACCGCGTGTTATACTTGCGCATAGCGCATTGAGCCAATCAGAAAGAGAGCTAGAGATAACAAGGCGATTAGCAGAAAAATCTGACGTGTCTAAATTAGAAAGTGGAAAAAAAATATGTAGCTTTATCAATGATTGGAATTGATGGTTAAAATTGCTTTTTGCCGAATGTGTAAAAGAATTAATAAATATTGTCGTCTCGTTTTTATAAACAGGCCGAAAATATGTTTTCCTTTTGTGAATGTATAGCCCTTTTGACAAACTTAAAAAAAATGATCTTGTTCAGAAAGTGTTAAAGTCCTGGGAATGCTAGTTAGTCACAACCATGAGTAGAAAAAAAAACGATAGTATTAGAAAGGCATAGGATTCTAAGTTCTCTGACTCTTCCTAAATTTTCCATAGCTGGCTTATCAATTCGGTTAATCGAAAACAAATTGATGTCTCAGCATGAATATGTTCTTTTTTATTCTATTTGTTATTTCTTATTACTGACCGCGATTACTTGCATGCTTTTCTTCTTCTTTCTTTCCTAACTCCTTTACCTTATAACAACAAATAATAGATATGGAGTAAGAAAATAATTTTCGAAGATGTAGACATAAACTACGAAATGGAATACTACACCGCAACATCAACCGAACTACTCGTTGTCGTCAGTTGTGGACTGGTGGAGGATCCCAAATCAGCAAGGCAAAGTAATGATATTGTAATTCCGCTTCTTTAAATATCTATCTTCATATATTATGCATTGCATCGCGATTGAAACCAGTCTTATATACTTAGTGATCAAGACTTATGCAATCCATAAGAAATGAAAATAATTTTTTTTTTGAAATTTGGTTCCAGTCAACCAAAAGGTACTTTACATTTGCTATCCCAAGAATGGGTAGCATTTACGTTGGGCGCCATCTATTGTTACGCGTCGCTTAGTCAGGAATTGTCGTTAATACTAAATTTCTTCTATGTGAATCGTGGTTAAATGGCAAGAAAAGGTTTCCGTCTAGCTCAGAGGTATTTGGGTTCTCAACCCTGGGTTCACGGACGCTTAACAATAGAAATATACATCCTTGCCAAAGAAAAACCACTATGTATATTATCAAATAAAGTAACTTTCTGCTAAATACTGGAGACCAATTTCGCTTTAGTGTGGCGTGATGTTTTGCCACTTGGGCACAATTTTTCCCTCCCTGTCGACTCAATGTCGAACGCCTTGACAAGTCAGTTGCCCTTTTTTTCTTTACTTGTCCCGAAATCCATCTTGTTTAAAGTTTACTCATGGCCGTTCTTACCTAGCATTCCCCGTATTAAATGAAAAGTTAGCACATAATTAATTTTGTAACTTTATTCTAGAAAACATGAATATGAAGTGTTCATTCTTTGAATTAATTTCTTTTTTATAAGGAAAATTTTTTAGGAAAATAGAGTATAAAAATAAAATATAAAATATAATATAAGATTTCCAAAATTTATATTCTATTAAGTAAGTAAATACATACACAAGAAAAGAAAATACATAATACATACATAATTAGAATAAGTAATTATTAAATTTAAAGGATTTTACATTTATATTAATGTATGTATATAAAGTAAAAAAAATACTTATGCTAGGATCTTGCCGGTCTTGGTTCTGCCAATCTGCTGCCAGGTGAGTGTGTGGTGATGTTATAACTCGAGGATCAATTTAATTGCCGGTTTTCCGCTATATACTTGGACTGATGGTAGAATAGTTGATAGTTATGGTACACGTTGTTATTAATCCCCATATTTTAGATTTATTGTACAGTAGGGGTTGATTTTGTATGTGTAACACCTTTTGTATTGTGAAACACTGTTTTTTTTTTGTGTTTTAATGCCGTAACGGTAAATTCTAATGATTTTTTTCCAATTTCTTTTGGTACAGTTCTTTTAAATTGGCTTTTAAATTATCGTTTTTACAGTTTCATATTTTTGTTTTACTTAAAAATTTTCTTTTTACTTTGCACATTTTACGTACATATTGTTACAAAGATGCTTTATTAAAATGTTTAAAATTCGTCACCAATTATCTAATATTATTTCTAGAACTTGATCGAATCGCAAAAGTACATTTAAGAAATAAGAATTTTTAATTTCGTTTAAACGTTAATAGACTTGCTATCCAGATATTTTAAATTTCTATCCTTTTGTTCGGCGATCCTTTCATTTAGGCTTAAATTCTTTCACTAATTCAAAAAAATCTTTAGTTTTCACTTATATTATTTATATTTCATTATTTTTAAGTGTTGATTAAGTTTAAATTATATTAAAGTGAAACACTCCTATTCTTGCAACTTGTTAAGTTTTAAGCCTTGTCAAAACCTTCTTTCACAGAGCACTTTCTTTCCTTTAGTCAAAAGGGATTTAATTTCATTTATTGTTTTATCTGTACACACTTTCCCTGCAAAACTTTTTTTAACAAACGTTTGTATATATTTAAAATTCTGCAATATAAAGGAGCTTCCATTTAGATAAATTTTTTTTCACAATGTCTAAAATGCACATCTAGGTAAAATTATTCGCCTTTTGACAAAATTATCAATAATTTTTTTTGCGGCGTAATTATTGTCGCTCACAAGAACTCGAATGCTAGGCCAACATACTGTTCTTTCTACACTGCTTTTATTTTGTTAATCACTGATAGTTGAAATCGTTCTTTAATTTCACTGTTTTAGGTTTAATTACTTTTGAATTTTTTGTAAAATTGTCAAAAAAAAATATCACTATATCCGGTGACCAACTCTTGATGATGATGTTTTCATTAATTTTAATTTTTATTTTGGGTTTTAGATTTTAAATTTTGTGGTGTTCGCGCCTCAACTGACTTTTTCCAACTGCCACGCATGTCTTTTTTTTCTGCCTGTCAACCTTAAAATTTTGTTTGCTTCGTAACAAACATGCCTACGTGTCTCATTTTTGATTGGTCGAATAACGTAACGGCACTGTAGTCAGACCACATGCGAATGCAAATTTAAAGAAGAAGTGCGATAACTATTTTCAACATTCCTTTCTGCAGGAGCGTTATCGATAGGGGGGATTTGTTAGAAAAAAGAATAAGTGTGTACGGGGCTTTCTATATTTTAATATATTTATATGTATGTTGGAAAAAAACAATTTTCAATAAATCCGTAACAAATACTTGCATGTTAGGGAGGTAATTAATGCAAAAGAGATAGAGCTGCGGTATATTTCAACAAATGAAAACATATCAGATGTTTTAACGAAAAATTTAACTAAAGCGAAACACTTAAAATTTGTAAGAGATCTTGGACTTCAGTAGATTATAATATTATTTTTTATCTAATATTTTATAAAAATATGCAAGTTTGAGGGAAAGTGTTAGAAATAATACCTTTCATAATTAAAACTGTGCATATTTTTATATTTTCAATCATAGTAAACTTATGTATGTAAATGACATTTCATTATTTCTTTTTATAAAACTTTAAAAAAACATTTTTGAGTTCTGAATAAACGTTTAACTTAAAAAAAAAAAACAAATATAGAAATAAGTATTAATAAAAGTTAAATTAGGTAACTTTTAATAAAAAAATAATAAAATGGTTGGCAGGTATTCTAAAATTATTTTTTGTAATTTGAAATTCTTTGCAATGTAAAAATCAGTAAAAAAAAAAGACATTACTGTATGAAAAAGGTTTTTAAAAAAACCAATTGTCAATTTATGGAGTTTAAAATATGCAAAATAATTTTACTACAGCATAAAGAGTGTTAATATAAATAATTTTTTATCTGCTCATAAAATTATTTATATTAACACTTCCTCTTCTGGATATGCTGTAGTTGTCCTTAAGCTCTGCACTAAATTTTCAAATTGAAAAATACATTTTCGCTTTAAAAAATAGTTTTTTTTTTACTTTTTCATCATATTAATTATGAAGAGCCTGTTTAATTAAATCTTTACAAAATTTCGTGTAATAGGAAAACCGTCGTTAAAAAGCTTATTTAAAACGCTTTTGAATTGCTTATATTATCACATTTATTAACTGCATATTTTATTTTAAATACATAATATTTTCACGGTTTCTACTCTCCATACAAAAATGTACTTTGTTTACAAAAAATATTCTATATTTTTACGTCACACAAACAAGAGATCGCTACACAACAAACCAACGGGCCTGCAATCTTGTTTTTTTATTATTCGTGATTTAAAAGTGGTCTTGTTTCAACCGGATTGGAAGAAATTCAACATTTAATGCTGGTTTTGTGAAAAAGAAAACAGGAAATTAAGTGCATGCAATTATAAATTATTAACCGTAAATCATTTAGAAAAGCGTTTGCTTTTTGCAAAAATTAAAATATAGTTTTTTTCAACAAAAACAAAAAAAAAAAAACATCATCTGTCTATCTATATACATATATAAAAATGAAATGGTCCACGTATGTAATGTAATAGCTTGAGAACAGCTTGAGCGATTTGGCGATTTTATTTGATTCCATATTTTCAGGAGATGGTTTGTGTGAAAAAAAATTTCCGGAAAACTCAGAAAATTTATTTTTTCATTTTCTGCTTGCTTTTGTTGTTGTAAACACAAATAAGTTATTTACGACTCGACATGTTCGTTCGAACTAGTTTCTCGAAGCTATGTGGATGTAAGTTGTACATTTTTCCTTTTAACTTTACTGTTTGTGTATACGAGTTTGACCATTCTTAGTAGACGCTAAAAACACATAGATGAAATCAAAAGACACCGCAACACGGAAGTAGAGGGAAGAAAGAGCCACTGAATCAGCTGAGGAACGCGAATCACGTCTGCGAAATGGCATCTACGTCTAAAGCCGCAGAAACGGGAAGACAATGCAAATCACGGTTTCAGCAAATGCGTGACAGTGTATCTTTATCTACAGATGCTAAACACCCCAACAACACGCCGAAAGACTTGCTGCCAATCGCTCCCGAATGGCTCGATCAAAAGAAATAATCGATTTAAAGTTGGCGGCATTTCACTACAATAGGGACGATGACTACTGCAATCACAAGGGCGTAGTAATTGGCGCAATGTTCAAGTCTACTTACAATTGTGGGCAAATGACAGCATTCGGCACCAAACGAAGTTTTAATAGAATTTATATGTAAATTTCGATCGATATTGTGTGCGGTAACTGGCACCCTGGGTTAGAATTCGCCTTTATAAGGAACGAAAAGGGTTTGTTTTTTTTACAAAGTTTTCTTTATTTGTTTTATAATTTTAAAAACTTCGATGAATCAAAAGCTATTTATTTACTTTTACCAAAACCACATACATACATACATATACTTTGTAGATAAAATTAATAGATACTTGTTAAAACACATTTACAACCTTTATTTATACACAAATATTACTACTATTATTATATTTAAAAACACTAGTTTATTACAACTAAGTTTACTATTAATTAGATGCTTAATTTAATAAAAATCTATAGATTTATATTTTAAATATTAATGTTATTTATGGTATTTAATATATTTTTTGTTAATTCTAATAAAATATGTTACAATATGAAAAAACACACTGTGAATCCATATTACACTTCCTTATTTCCAAGTTAATAAGTTTAATAATATCTGATCTAATCATCTTGCCTATGACTTTGTTAAATCTAATATTTATCTTTCTAGCGATTCCGATCGAAAGTGATTTCAATTCCGCAAATTGGTTCTTTAGAAAACGAAAAAATTTTTCGGAATGAAAACACTTTCGAATTTCAAAGTGGAATTAAGATTCTTTCAAATTTTGTTTTATTATGTGTTTGTATGCTTTTCAAATTTACTTTTATTATGTGTTAAGGACAGATTAGCTTTGTTGTTTACTTAGGTGTGCGCAATATTGCCACATTTAAATAAAGGTTTTAGAAATTACCAAAATCGATCGGAATCTGAAGGACGTAAAACAAAATCAATCGGAATTATTAATACGGAATTCAAACCATTCCGATCGGAATTTGTGACATGCCTGATAGATAGATAGATTTATTGCTTGGTAAGCGCATCAAATAAATTGACACCAAAGCTTTGCTGGTACATCCGCACCGTACATCTCGAATATTACTAAATATTTCTGAAACATTAAATTTATTTCTCCAAACAAAGGCTTGATATAATAATAGACCTCTGATTTTCAACAAAGCTATGACAAGAAATCTAATGGTGTTATATCACATGATATAGTAGTCTAATTTAAATTACCGGACGAAAAAGCTTAACTGTTTGTATGAAACTAAATCATCCAATTTGGGCAAAATCAAACTGTATTTCCATGTAGGCTGAACTGCAAAAGTAAAAAAGCAGAGATAATAAAACAGGCAAACTTTTTGGCACATTAATGCATGAAGTCGTGAGATTCACATGAATTTCGAAAAATTTAATTATTAAAATTTCTATTAAAAATTCAAAGTACATATTTACTTTAAAAATACTGTATGTATTTTAAAGAATTTTAATTTTTGTCAGTCGCCAAGTTCGTTACAAGGAAACAGTGTTTTTATAACCAGTTATAATAAATAAAAAAATGAATATAAATTTTTTTAATACTGAATATTTGCCATGCTTACTAATTCCCCCCCTTGGAGGTCAAAAAATTAAAACAAATTTCGCCTTTTTAAATGTATTTTTTAGTTATCTTAAATAAGAGCGTATTTTTTAACTACAGAAAAAACTAAAAATTTGAAAAAAAAAAAATCACAATAAAGCAAATAAGAGGAATTCAAAATAAAAATTTCAAGTGAGTCTTATTATTATTTTAGTTATTTGAAACCTTTTCTTCCCTTCTTTATAGGTTATTTTTTTTTTTCTAATATATATATTAGATATTTATTCGACCTTTTTGTGGTTATAAGTATGAGAAAACAATATTTGAGCTTGAAGTCAAAATTATAGTGTGAAAATTATTTCTTTATTGCCTATATTTCACTACAACATCGAATAGCATCATCAGGGCTATGGGTCCAGTGTTTACAAACAAACTCACAATCACAAAAACAATAAACACAGTTTCTTGATCGTCATCTGTTATTGCAATTTTTTCTTAAATAGGTAATTTTATCCCTTAATTTATTTTCTTAAATGAAACTGTTATATTAACATTAATAGCAAGCGTACAACAACGTTTAAATATAATCTGTCTTCAGATTTAAAAGAAAAAGTCAACGTTAAGTTTTTATTTGATTAGTAGTTTTGGTGTTGGCACAGGTTTGTAAGGTTTGCTTTGTTAAATGTTAAAATTATAACAGCTTTTTAAATATTTCTAGTTTTGTAGTTACTTAAATATCTTGTGTTCTCCAAATATTTTAAAAATCTTTATAAGTAGAATGTACACTTCCAGTAAACGGTAACACTGTTTTACATAAAGGTATCACAGTTCCAATATATATTCCTTAATTTAATAAAAAATAAATAAATTTTTTTTTTTGAAATATTTTGGTTTTATTAATATAGAATTTTAGGAATGTGAAATGTTGCATAAGGTTATTTAGAGAAGACTATACTTTTGACAAAACACAACATAAGAGCATTTAGAATTTTTCATTAGTAAATATAAGGGAAAAGTAAATATTAACAAAATTTACAGAATTTTTGTAAAACTTTTTTAAAAACAAACAAGCTGCTGAAAAATCTTGGAAATCAGTATAAAATATTTTGAATTTTGAGTATGCAGAAACTACTACACAATTATTAACATTCTATTTTTTTCGACTGAATTATTAATGTACATATATCAACAAATTAATAAAATCGGCAGGCAGCATGTTTTATAAAGCCCAACTTTGAATAACTCGTAACTTTCAAGCTTCAAGACCTTTTATCAGATATTGAAAAAGTCATTCGTGGAAAGAGTTGTTCAGGCCTCCATAAAAAATAAAACACCTAAATTTATTTGTAAAATGACTGTTACTCATATATGAAGTACTTGCTGCAAGAGAGTCATAAGTCAAAATATTTAATTTACAAACTCTGTT
The DNA here is from genome assembly GCA_916610165.2 of Gymnosoma rotundatum. Lineage (NCBI taxonomy): Eukaryota > Metazoa > Arthropoda > Insecta > Diptera > Tachinidae > Gymnosoma > Gymnosoma rotundatum. Next base: position 84,036,426 of record OU744336.1, read on the forward strand.
TTTACAGCTAAAGTTTTTGAAAATAACTCTTCCAAGCAAGACTAGATTTACCAAAATGTTGCTTGTTCACATTTACATATATAGGCAAAAACAGTGTTGAAAGTTTTTGAAAAAAAAACATTTAGATTTTAAATAAAGCACACAGTAAAAAAAGGCACATACAATTTATAAAAAAAAATTAAATATAAATTCGCGAAAGTGTTGTTTCTGTATTCCAAACTTTTTGCAATATGAAATAAGTTAATTTACAAGAAATTATTTTGTATAGTTTTGATTTAATATGTATGAAATTTTCATCGCTGTCCTTGGGTTCATTCCGTGTGTAATTTCTACTATATACATTTCCGACACCATAAAGTATAAATATTCTGACTTCTTATGCATAGCGAAGTCGATTGAGCGATGTCCGTCGTGTAAGTGTTCGGCAAACTTGATTTCACACAAAAAAAAAAAAAAAAAAAAAAAAACAAATATATAAACATAACCGATCAGACAAAGTGTCGAAAGAGTTGCTATTATAAATCAGCATGATCGGTCCATGTCCTTCGAGGAAGCGGACAAAACACCACGCCTACCTCTAATTTTTTTATGTCATTTGGAACAATAAAGTAACTCCAATCAAAAAAATAAATATATGGGGCGATAGAGAATTAAGGAATAAGAAAAAAAAATTGAAAAAAAAATGAAAAAATTGGCACTCACCCATATTTTCCGTGTTATGGGGCTCTAAATTTTTTTGAAATATCAATGTGGGTATCGCTTCAAAGCTTTTGAAGATATCAAGTACTTCTAAATTAAAGATACTGTTTTTTTTTGCTTACTGTATATGTATGTAACAACAAAACAAATAAAATTCCATTAAAAAAAAATATACAAAATATAATGTTAATTTTTTATACAGTTTTTGATCTCTTCTGAAAAATTTGAAAGTGTAGTTGGCGCCTTTGCACTCTAATCTAGCGATATATGCAGTACCAATTTTTTTTATTTTTTAATTCTGTCACAGTATTTGCTTTTTTGATTGGAGTTACTTCACTAAACTAGATTTACGTAGATGGTAAAGGGTATATAAGATTAGGCATAGCCGAATATAGGACTTTTACTTGTTTTTTTAATGAAATTATTGGTTAAACTGTTTTATATTATAACTTCTTACTTTCTAAAAAATTAAGAAAGAATATTTACAAATGTATGCGAAAAACAGGAAAAATTAGACACCAGCAAAATGTAATGCTGCATTTTCTGGACCGCTCCTTTATCAGCATTCTTCGCGTGTATCTACCTTAGGTTATGTACATTGTAAACGTCATCTGTTTAACTAACTAGATTTGTAAATAAGAATACGAGGAGTATTCATATCAATATTAATTTGGTAAGACGAAGTCCACACACAAACCAAAGTATTTCTTCCCTGTTCTTTCTGTAACTAGTCTTGCACATTTGTGTTTGCTTTGTACTAACCTTCGGTATGGTCACGAAGGCAATTGATGGCTTAATTTTATAAGTAAATATTCACTATTTAAGTTCACACTTTAATGATAATTATTTTAAGAACAAGGGTGGTGTCCGATTTAAACAATTTTTTGCTTTTTGTGTAAAAGAAATTGATTTTGGAATAACTATTAATTATTACGTCTTCAAAGATAACCTTTTTTACTTTTTTCACATCCATGCATGAAGTATTTGACGCTTTCGAGACGATCGTTAATATTGCTATTGATCTACACATTTAATAAAACTGTAAAAGGATTACTTATATACATGTTTTTTTTTTTTATTGGTGTAGATAGCAATCGATATGGAATACAAAACACCTATCTTTCGTCTGTCTGTTTTCTCTTTTTTCGTAAAAATATGACATTTCATAGAAAAAAAAGAAACAAATGAGAATGCAGCCAATTTTACCGTTATAATGGTGCTAAGACAGTTGCCAACCAATTTCAATATTGTAGATGGAAAATTTTTAACACATTTTTCTAAATTTAAATTTTAAGAAACTTTTAGAAATGACGCACTGACGAAGTCCTGGGCACTGCTAGTAAAAAATAAAACTTTCAATTGCTGGTTTAAAAACCGTTTTCATTTGTATATTAAGACTAAATAATAATCATAATTATTTTATATGTATAATTTTTGTTTTAATTTTAAATTTGCTAAAAAAAACTGTTGGGAACATTATGACGATTGCAAAAAATAACACATTAATATTGTAAAAGAAAACATGAAAAACAATAAAAATTTTTAACATATTTGTTTTTTAATCTAACTTACACAAAAAAAAAAAGAATAATTTGAAAACAAATAAAAAAATTAAGCCACTAGATATCATTGAAATAAATCAAATGATTGTAAATTATTGTTATTGTTATTATTATTGCTAATCATTATTGCTGGTTTCGTCATATTATTCATTTGATTATTATTGGAAAATTGTGATTGCTGTTGTTGTTGTGATGGAATGTTTGGTGATGTTGTATTAAAAAAAGTTGAGGCGCCACCAGCTAAAGCAGGAGAAATGCGTGGATTAGTCGTTTTGTTACCAAATGCAGCGAAATTGCCTACTGCGGGCGTTTGTGTAGACAGTGGCACATTTTGTGAATTTGGACTTTGCACTATTAACGCATTCATAGAAGGAGCCGGTGTATTTATTTTATTCTTTTTGCTTGATAGCAAATTATCTAAGTCAAGTTTTAAATTGCCAGCTCTCAAGTTATCAGCCCACGTAGCACCGACTTGTGTTGACGCACTATTGTTACCACTAGTTGATGTACATTCACCCTCGGTGGTCAATGGTAATTGTTGTGAATTGTTATTATTAGCATTTACTGGTTGTAATAGAATTTGGCCTATAGGGGCAACTATTGGTGGAAGTATATTGTCTAAAAATATCAAAAAGAAATTATTAAAGATTTGAATTATAAAAGTAAGAACGTTGTTGTAGAAGACTCTTAAATATTGTATACTTTTTTTACAACAATATGTAAGCAATATGAAGTGAATTTGTAAAGATGTTTAGGATACAGTTGAAAAGCTCTACGAAATACATAAGAACATAAAGCACAATATTTGACTACAGCTAAAATCAGCAGTGGTTTTATTTTAAGGTGCTTCAGCATTCAAAAGATTTATTTTTTTTAAGAAAATAGTACTAAATTTTATTTAAATTTGTAAAGTAAGGCCGACTTTCTAAACGCAAGTTGCAATGCATATTTACAATGCATACACTTCGTAAACGCATATCTAAACTTTTTGACAACGTACAATGTTCCTAATCGTTTGGCAACTCACTTTAATGAGTATCAGAAGTCAAAATCACGCATCATTTTTATTTTGTATGCAAACATTTTAAAAATGTTTTTTTTTAAATGAAATGTGAATAATAAAAAATATTTATTTTTGATCACTTGTTTCCGGGATTTTTATTGTCCTTAATAAAGTTGTCTCCTCTTTTTTTCTTTTTAATAGGTTTCTATAGCAAATCAATATTTTTTGGAAGATTTGACCTGAGATAATTTCTCAGCACTTGCCAACAAAATGGATAAATAATTTTGTGTAACCTCTATTTTTCCAAAAAAATTAATTAATTTTTTATTTTTGACATTTGCTTTACGTATGCATAGCGACGTTCCTAAATGCCGATAAAATGCAAAAAATGTCTCTGCAACGCAAGTTTGCGTTCAAAACATGTTTAGCATTGCATACGCATTTTTTAAAATTATGCATTGCAACAGGCGTTTAGGAAGTCGGCCTAATATTTAGGTGTGTGCTTTTTGTTTTTCCCTTTTATAGTACATTAAAATTAGGTGCAAATGTATGTTATTTGAAGCATTTAATTTATTAAATTTTACCTAATGGGCCCGCGGTGGTACTATTCCCGGTATGTTGAGAAATGCTTTTTGTTTGTTTGTAATTGGTATGAGCAAAAAAAAAAAAATAAATAAATAAATCAATCAATAAATGTTTTGAGTGCAATAAAATTAATTTAAATCATAGTGATTGACATTCGTCAAAATGAACTAAAAAATAATAATTTAGTTTAGTTTTGTTTTTAAGTATTTGTACACATGCTTACATCTTCCATCATCGTCAAACAAGCAGGACTCAATGTTTTCCCTGATGTTCAAATTACATTTTTTATAACTCAATATGTTTTAAAAAAATTTGGCAAAATGTGACATTGAAATAAAAACAAACCAAGTTCACTTGATGTTTTTTCTAATTTTTTTTATTTCTTTATCGCACCCTACTTTTTTTTCATTGTTCCGATAATATGGAAAATTTAGAGGTAGGCGTAGTGTTTTGCCCGCTGCGTTAAAGGACATGGATCGATCTTGCTGATTTCCAATAGCACCTGTTTCGACACTATGTCTGATCGATTAGCGGACGGACAGACGGACATCGCTCAATCGACTTCGCTTTGCATAAGAACATATGAACATGCATATTGTAGAAATTACACACCGAATGTTAAACTTAGTTGTACACTTTTTCCACTTTTTGTAGTAAAGGGTATAATAAATCAATTAAACAAACTTTACGAAAGATTTTGCAAATGTAAGCGTCACTGGCATTAAGTGAATATACAATCTAATTATTAAGCGAATGCAATATCTGCTAGTAGGCTTCCCTAGCTTAATCATATTCAATATTATAAAAAAAACTGCTGACAAAAGATGAATGCCAGGCAAGCTACTTTTCTGCCTGGCTTGTTGTTTAGTAAACTAACCATGTACCTTCATGGTTGTAAGATAAAAATAAAAACTGCTAAGCAAGATACTAAAATGGGATATAAAACTTCTACGGATTTTTACGATTTTTTGTGCAGTTATGTCACCTGTATAGAACATTTAATTTTTGTCATGTATGGGGGTATCCTTTGTCTGATTTTTTCAATAAATTGAATGTTTCTGTATTAAGGTATCTTAAAGTAGTACACCAAATTACAAAACTTTGAGACAACTGCTTCTATTTTTTAAACATCGTTATGTGGATCAAAACACTGTACACACTGCCATGCATATTGGCCAATGAAACTGATTGTTAACATTCATGCGAAAAGTACAAATATGTATATTCAAAACAGGAGTGTGACATATGATAAAACTTTTCAACAATAAACTTGGTTGAATTTATAACACAAGGCAAACTCTAGTTTATTTAATAGTACTCATACAAACTGTTTAAAAAATTTTTAATAGTTTTAAAATTTGCAGATCTTCATTTTTTTTACTAAATATGCAAATTTTCTGTTATCGTAGTCGCCTCCTGACCGCCATATTCCAAAATGCTAAGTTTTTCTAAGTTCTACGATATTTCAACCGTTCTGGGGTGAAGATTAAATGTTCAGTCTGAAATTAAGAACTCGTGACACAGAAAGGAAAATATTTTAAAGCTGTCCCATGACTAGAGAGCTGCCGCTTAAACTTAATAGGCAGAAACGAAACTTTATTAGTCGTTTGTTTATTACACTTTAATTTAATAATTTTGGTACTGCTTTTTGTGCTTAATTACCTGTGGAAGCTATACGCGTTATGAAAGTGTAGGTGACACCGCATCTGTGATGATTGGTGGTGTAGGAGAGAAAAAAATGTGTTCCTATACACAATAAAAAAGCATCAAGAACACACTAAGACCTTATTTAAAAAATTTCAGCATTACATTCTGCTAGCGTCTAATTTTTCTTGTTTTCTTTGGAAAACGTCCACATACATTAGTAAAATAATTTTTCTTTCCAAAAAAAAAAAAAAAGGTTTTAAGAAATTAAAATAAATTAGCTTAAGTCAAAATATTATTTTCGATTCATTTATAACATTCACAATTCAAATCCCAATTTAGTTATTAAATTATATATGCTGTTATTTTGAAAAACAATAAAACAAAATAACATTATTTTAATTTTACTAACATTTTCGCTAGGGTGCATTTGTTCCACTCTTTCGTATACTTGTATATGAACAAGTACTTTATGTTAGGTATAGTACCGTATAATAAGTTGATGGTAATCAATGAAAAAGCGGCCATATTCTATATTAAAATAACTAAAAACGAATATAGAGCTGTGTGTGTGAAGATAAATTTCGAAATATAAATTTCAGACACAAACCAATTCCTTTAACATAGTTCTGTTAACAGGTTAGCATAGCGCTGTAAAGCATATAAATCCTGGGGGTATAGGTATATTCAAAATGGAACTGTGGCTACTTTTTTTTTGAAATTTAAATTTCGAAATTTATCTTCACACACATTATAGCGCTCCGAGTACTTTTTGCACATAAAGCAACACCGTATACTAAGTATTTGTGGGTTGGTGGTAATCAATAAAAAAGTGGCCATGTTCTATATAAAAGTAAACTAAAAATGTATATACAGGAATGTCACAGAACTCAATTCCGATCGAAAGTGGTTTTAATTTTGTATATTGGTTCTTTAGAAAACGAAATATGAAAAATTTCTTCGGAATGAAACCACTTTTAAATTTCAGAGTGGAATTAAGATTCTTTGAAATTTTGTGACTAAAGGTTTTCAAATTTATTTATTTATTTTATTTTTATTTTAATGCAAAAAGCCTAGGAGGCCAAAGCGCATTATCATTCAATTACATAATATTGGTGCGTAATACCCTGTTCAGACATACGTTTTAATTTATACAATTAAAATTTTAATTGAGTAATTAATTTTGGTGTTCACACATATCCTATTTAATTTACTTAATTAAAATTTGACAGTAGAATATAGTTCTGTTCAATAACAAGAAGTTGTTACTAATTGTTATTGGAAAGTGTTTACTTCAGTACCTCAAAAGAAGCAGCGAAAGAGTAAAAAAGAGTAGAAGATGTGAATGTTAATAAATTTGTGACCACTTTTGTTACTGTCAAGAACAGAACAGCTGATTCTTGTTCTGTTTTACAAAATAATTTAATTAATATTAAATACTTTAAACTGAAAGTGTTTATTAGCAGTCTCCACGAAAATATTTACATCACATCGTTGTGGCTTTTTTGCCATAATTTGTATGGCGATTTCAAAACCGAATATCTACAGCTGAAATTGTTTACAACCACACAGCAAAAAATATACATAACTTTTATAGTTTTCGATTTTAAATACAAAATATTTGAATTGAAGCTAATGTTTGTATAATAGTTAGAAGAAAGCTGAGGAAACTATGTACAAGTAAACGCCAGGTTAATAAAACAATAAACAAAAGAAATAGAATAAAATAAATTAAAAGTTTTACAAAAAATACAGAAAATTTTTGGCAATTTGCACACAATCGATGACAAAGTTCTTGCAAATGCTAACTGTTGCAATACAAAATGCTTTAAGCATCGAACACCGCTTTTTTTTTGCTGTTTTAGATAAATATTTATAATGTTGTAAATTTTTATTTTACTCTATCGTTTCTAGTTTCTGCCGGAAATTTATTGAACAGACCTAATTTTTACATTAGAAATTTGTGTTGGTAAATTTGGAAGAATGAAGAGAAGTTCGGCTTTAAAAGAAAGTTTGCGTGTTTTTATTTGAAATATGGAACTCTTCTAGTTTGTACGATCAAGTTTTGACTGCACGCTAGCTTTGAATTTCCATTAAATTTTCAAAAAAATTTCCCATTAAGAGTGTGATAGAAACTTTGTTTTACACGATGATGAATATTTCCATCATCTGACATTGTTATTTGATCGATCAAATGACGATCACTATTCTTGTAGTGGTATTTAACGTATAAGCCTTTTAAAGTTTGTGAAAAAGAAGAAGTTAATGTTTTAAATGTTTTATATCATATTTGAGCGACCATCTTAGAGTGAGGGTAGCTAAAGATTTTATTAATAAATCTGTTAGTTACAATCTAAATTGTTATTTTTATTACATTAAAAATTTATAATTTCTTATGTTAGTAGTTTATAGGTAGATTATTGGGAACGATTATATATTATGGGTTACGTTTTCATAATAGAGTGAATAATATAAAAATTTCAATATATTTTATCATTTATACAAACAGCAGACTTAAAAGAAAAATATTAGCAAAAACTTGAGAAAATTTACATCAGGAAAGAATTAATACACACATTTTTTATTGAAATGCAAACAACTTTTATTTTAAATACTTTAGAAAAAATTGAAAATACAATTAGAGGAAAATTTTAATACAAGTACATTTTCTTAGCCTTCAATATCTTCTGGATTCAGAATTTTATAACAGGTGTTAAGAATTTGAGAAGCCAACTCACGACATTCCTCCGAGGTTTCACCACCAACCAAGGGTGATTTCATAAAATCTTGAAGCCAAAATCTTAATTCCAATAGACGATCATTAAACTGTTCAACTAATATATGCTCTGGAGTGGTAACTAATGTAATACCCAAGAGTTCAAGGCAAGATAAGCGAACACGTGACTCTGAACTAAAACGCACAAATGAGCACAGATCAAAAATTTCTCTTGCTAATGTTGAAATAATGGGGCAATTTTGTGCACCCATTACAATAATAGAGAGCGTGTGCAAAAAATTTACTAACAGCATTGTATCAATGTCGTGAGCAATACGATTATATTTGATGTATAGCATTTGTTTGGTTCGTTCCCCTCTGACTAATGAAAAGAAAAACGTACCTACGACCGTATGAAAGCGATTAGGTTTTGAAGTGACAGCAGATGTTTTGTTTTTCGTAAAATATCTTTTAGTTTTATCGCGCAGTCGCAAACGTATAGTTTGTTTGATTAAAGATAAGCGTTTTTGCTCTTCATTATCGAACTGAAATTTACGTAAGTAAGTTGGAGTTGCCAACTCTGCTGCTTCATCAGAATTTTCTATTTCTATGGAATCCATGACTTCTTTAACAGTGCCTGCTAAAACCTGTAACATAAAAATGCGTAAATTGGCATTGTAACAAGAATTATCCGTATGAAATTGCCGACAAATATATTCTGCACATTCTGCCGGATGAGCTGCACAAATAGCAACACAACATTTAAATTTTGTTTCCTCGAAATTCTCGTAATAAAATTGCATGTCTAGAGTTAGAAACAATTGCATTAAATCTACAGCCAAACGAGAATCAGATTTAGACAATTGCGCGCGTATTAAATTTTCTGCTGTGGATAATGCTGCCTCAAAATATTCATAATTTTCACATTTCGTGGAAAGAGTTGCTAACAAGTCTAAAAGGAATTTGGGACTTTTATCTAAAATCTGCAAAGTGTCATTTGATAAATCGTAGGGCTTCAAGTCATCATCGTCGTCTGAATCTAAATCCATTTTTGGAGATTTCGAAGGAGGTAAAGAAGACATTTCAGAAATATCCATATCGTTTACTTCACTAATCATTTTAATTGTTTTATTAATATTAACATTTGCTGTTATTGTTGATTCAGTTCTTTTTTGAGCCATAAAAGCCTCAAATAATATTTTTAAGCGCTTAAGGTCACTATTTTCTGGTCTATACGTCTTCAACTGTATGGTTTTAGCCAAATTATCTATTTGACGTATGATGTCACCCTTTGGTGTTTCTGTTAAACCGCTATAATCAAATTTTAATTGCTCCTCCTCCTTTTCTTGCGAATTGCTTGTTGCCATAAAGTTAAAAATTAATTCTACGGTTTTCATGCCAATGTGACGTTGCAATGAATCAGAGCATTCCAAATGATTACGTAAACCCTCGTGCAATAATCGTTTTAAGGTTTGATCCTCTTGAGGGTTGTTTTTATCGTCAGAGTAATAAAATTTTGCCGTTATAGTTAAAAGCTTGGAAAGATTTAAATGCTCAGTTTGAGATAATTTTTGTAGGCACATTCGTCTCGACCAAATATTTAGAAGATTCCCAAAATGTTCCCTTAACATGACAATATCGACTAAAGAAATATAACGGGCCAAACCAACTAGCACTGATTCTTCTGAAGGAATTCTTTGAATAGATAATTTGTGTAAAAAGCAAAATTGCCAGAGGTCATTATTTTTAGCACAATTGCCCAATAGTTGATGTAAGTCCAGAGAGCCTTTAAGCATACATAAAGCTAAACGGTTAATCGCGATACTATTATCATCAATTAAATTAAATATTTGTCTAACACGTTCTCGTGCTTGGGGACATTGGGATAGCTCTTGTAAAATTTCTAAGAATTGAAAGAGGTTCGCATTATTTTCCAAATCGCTGCAAAAGTCAACTGCAAAACGACTTAAAAGGTCTGATAGAAATTTCAAATCAAAATATTTGTATTCCGGGTCATCACAGTGAATCAAAAACCATATAGATTTAATCCAATGTTGCATTATTTTTCTTACATAATTGTTGGTCTGAAAGACGTCTTTAACGCTGCCCATTAAAGCATTTGCAAAACGATTTGGTAAGGACATCAGAAACTGTATAAATTCCTTGACTTTTACATTAAACTGTTCTAATTTAGCTTCGGGTAGAGATTTTATAGTGGCTTTAAACTGTTGCAAAAGATTCGCCTTCTCCTTGCAGATATGCAAAAAGGTGATCGATAATAAACTGTCATCTTCTAATAAAAACTCAAAAATTGTCATTACGCTTGCAGGAAATTGTGGTAAATTGGTCATTAGACAAGACCAAGATTCCATTTGAAAATCAAAATTAAAATCGACTTTGAATATATTAAAAATTATCCTCTCTTGTGCACCCAATGTTTGTCCAGGCCATTGAGTACTTAATAACTTAGCAACAGCTTGTAATAGTTCAACATATTCGTGAGTAGCTATTAAATGCCACGGCACCTTATCCTTATCTATGTTACAAATTTTTTCAGCTGTGGTAAAACCTGGCAGACAATCTTTAATCCATAGTTGTTCTAAAATTTTCTTAACATTTAACACTTCTTGCGACGAATGTATAGTCTGGAATGTATTTAACTGTTGTACCACATTTTGTATTTCATGCCTTAAGTTTTCGGGAAATTTGACATCACAGTTGCCATCATCATCATCGGCTGAAAGTGAAAAATTGAAGGAATCCGATTGGCTTTGTTTCCATTAAATAATTTTTTTTTAATGATTGAGAAATTTTTTATTTAACAAACTCTACAAAAATCGTTGAATAGCTTCTAGTCAAACATTACTAATCAATTATATTGGAAACATTATTTAAGTATAAATAACATGCATGTTTCGTTTTGTTTTTTAATTGTCACAGCTAAATAATATTTAGTTATTTAAATTTAAAATTAACTAATCAAGATTTAGCTGATTCCTGATTTAATTCCCCACATATTTTTTTAATATATGTTATTTTTATTTGATATTTTTTAAATGACAAAAAGCCTTTCATTCTTGCTTTCTTAAACAAAAAACTTAACGTTTTGCTAAAACTACAAGAATATTAAAAATTATATCTAATAAATAAAAATAATTTTCAAAACTTACCCATTGGCATACTTTGATGTATCGACAAGTCTCCTAGACCAGCCAGAAGATCAGTAGCTGTTGTAGCACCCAAACTTGTTAACGTATTTGTTTGATTATTAACAGCAGGTGAAGAATTAAACAAATCAAAAGCATCATTAGCCGGGGTAGCAGTTGTTAATAAATTTCCATTCAAGCCACCTAAACTAGACGTTAAGGCTGCACTATTGCTGGTGCTGGAACTACCTTGGAATGCAGAAAAGTCAGCAAAATCATCATTTGTAGAGGAATTAATAGCTGGCAAACTAGCCGATGGAGGTAATGCTGCTGCACCACCGAATGCAGAAGCAAAATCTCCAAATTCATTTTGTTGTTGCTCAGCTGCCCTTGGATTAAAATCATCTAAATCATCATTATTAATAGCAGCACTATTAAGAGTCTTTTCACTCTTAGGCGAACAGGTTTTAAAAAGGTTATCGAGTGCATTATTGTTATTTATATTTGTGGCCGAAGTATTTGTGTTATTGCTTTCGTTTGTCGATGATATGCCCAAGGTATTGTTATTAATGGGGGTATAGTTAATCAAATCATTACTCCCTTTACCGGGTGTATCGCGATGAGTCGGTGAGTGTATACCAGCCGCACTTGATGAAACAGGAGTTGATTGTTTTCCAAAATTAGCGGCAGCACCCATATCGATTTTTTTATTACCCACTGATGCTTTTTGTTGTGTTGGTTGTTTAGTAATAGGACCTGCTGATGTAGTAGCTGCAGCAGACGTTGTTGACGATGCAGGTTTAGGACGTATATTCATATTTAAATTGGCCGACTGTTTTACCTCAGTGGCAATATCAGCAGGACTGGCCCGGTCATTGTAACGATAGTTTCTTCTAAAATTATACAATTTTTTATTATTACCTTATGTCCTGTTTGTATCAACATTTTTAAAATGATTTATACCTAGGACTGGGTGAATCACTGTCGGAAAATTCCTTTTCACCCTCATAGTGAGCATCATCGTCCTCATAGCGATCTGCACCACGTGAATCAGAATCTGTAACAAGATACAAATACAAGGTTTTAAGCAACAACAAAAAAAAAAAATGAATTTTGCTAAAATATTGCATTAGTCGCTGCATATTAAATTAAAAAATTCTTAATCCCAGCTTAAAATAAAAAAAAAACAACAGAAATTTCTCAAAAAAACCATATTTTTAGAAAAATAGCGGCTGATCAAACTGAAGTATAAAAAAAAACTTACACCAATTGTCACCATGATCACTACGTGAAGTTCTCCAACCGCCATCATTATAACCTCCACCACTGTATCCACCACTTCGCATGCCCATAGCATCGCTACTCATTCCAATATATTTATCTTTATTCTTTTTTGCTTTCTTACGTTCCTCACGTAAGCGATCGTCATCTTGTATGAAGTCAATGAGTTCTCTTACCTTTACAAAATATTATTAAAATATATTTAAATAAAACTTGTTATTTATCAAATTAAATACCTTATGCCTAACGTTAATGCCCTGATCTTTGCCGCCTTCATCTGTAAAAGTGTAATTTTCTAATGAACGTAAATCGTAAATATGTTCCCTTGATGATGTGACCACTCGTTCAGATCCATTACGAACCAAGTAGTTAAGCAATAATAAACTCTATAAAAAATTGTGTTTTTAAGTGAAATTATATCGAAAGTTAATAAAAAAAAATTACCTTATATGTTCTACGCCAATTGGTTTTATTGTCGGTTAACATGCGTTTCCATAACATTGACATTACCTCAGGAAATGTTTCATATGAAAATGTTGCATGAGCTAATTCTTGCATTAAAGGCCCTGTAGGACCCCAGGGTTCATCATTTGTTGCCTCTCTTACTTTACCCTCAATTTCTGTATAATTCATTACCACGTTTGTGCTATAAAATAAAATAAAATGTGCTAGTTTTTTCTTTGGAGATATAAATGGGAATCAGTAAATGAATGATTATATTCAATTTTTCCTATTTTCACAATATACCCTATATACTATTTTTCTATGATTTTAATTAAATATATAAATTGCAATAATATATTGTTGTTTTGGCTACTAAGCTTTACTATCAAAACCTAATTAAAATAACGAACCTAACTTGTTATTCTTAAATATGCAAAGTTTATAAATAAAAAATTTTACTGCAAGAGTGGTAAATTAATTTTTTATTTGCAAACAGCTTATTCAGGAAAACAATTCCTGCTTTACGACACTATTTGCATATAAGGTGTTAAATGCTGCCAGTGTTTTTGTCTATAAAGCGTTATAATCATCTTACTTGGGAATTTCCCATTTAAATTTCATTGGCATTGTTTCAAATACTGACAACTAAAAAAATTAAGCTACCATTTAATGCTAATGATTTTATTTTAACTATAATTGTTTTTACTAATGGCATGAAATTTTAATGAAATCGTTTAATTACTAATTACAATTGAATCAAAAATAATTGTTTTTGTAAAATACAAACTTTCGATCGCAAAAACTAAAAAAAAACTATGCACAACATAAATAAATCTTAGCACTCTTATAGATAGATTTATATTTGAAAATTTTTGTAAGTTTATCATTTTTAAGTGAGAAAGGTGCAAAACTTTATGTCTGATAAAGTCACCTAATAAACCAGCTAGCAGATCTTATTACTTACACAAAAACAAAAATATGCTTAGATATATTTCACCAACTTTTTGTGATCAAAATTCCATTTTAAAATAACGCAATACCATTCTTTATGATGTGAACTTAGTGTACAAAGACAGGGAATACATTCATTAATGATAATAATTTAATAGCGTTTAATCATTAGCCAATGGTAATGATTTTGTTTTTTAACTAATTATCAATGAAATCTTTCCATTAAAAAGCATTATCATTAGTCAAAATAATGATAATGCTAAAAAATCATTAGCATTATTTATCATTCAATGCTAATGAAATTGTCATCTAATTACCCCGGTTAAGCGTTTTAATTTATAAAGGTCAAAATTCTAACGACTGTTAAGTGATTAACGGTGCTCTTTTAACTGCAAAATTAGCTATGTTAAAAAAATTGGCTTATGTCTCTACTAGTTAAATTAGAATTTATCATCACACACATTGAGAACTTTTGACAGCAAAAAAACGCTTTCCGCCCTTATTTAGGTATGGCTGTTAGGGATTCATTTTCTGCTCGGTTTGTCAATCTATTTTGTTTATTCTTTCACATATTTGTACATAATGTCGAGCGTCTTTATCTCATTTAAATTACACATTAAATTGCTACGACTACACATGCAAAAATCTAATGTTTTCAAAACATGAGTGTCTACATAAAATAAAGAAAAGAAAAAGTGTTCAATAATATACATGGTCCAATTTTAAATAATTAGAAATAAATTTTATTTCCAAGTAGCATGCATATAGTTAAAAATAGTAATATAACATATTGTTTAAATTTTTATCAACATGTAAATTACTGAGTATATTTTTTATTGAAAAATCTAAGGGAATATTTTTTCTGCTTAAAATGTAAGATTAAGTAATTAAATTGCGCTCGTACAAGTAAAAAAGTAAAGGGTTTTATACCCTTTACCAAGTGAAAAAAAATTGGCGCTTGCCCATATTTTTCGAGTTTTGGGCCTTTAAACTTTTCATAGAAAAGATATTTTTAAGGAAATACTAAATTTAAAAAAAATGCTTAACCCATTAAGAGCCAATAACATTTTTATGTAAAACTATATATATAGTACTTGTTTTTTTCTTATTTTAAATTCTATGTCTTATTTTTGATTGGAGTTACTTTAACTGAAGTAGATTGACATATGTGGTGAAGGGTATGTAAGATTCGGCACAGACGAATATAGCACTTTTACTTGTCTTACTAGGCCTTAGGAACTTAGTTCTTATAATAATAATATAATACTTATAAAGACATGTGTGTGTTTTATAATTGTTATTAAGAACACTGTATAAAGTTCTATCAAGATAAAGACAGAACTTATATTGCCATCATAAAATTGTATATTTATATGTATATAACTAACGATATAAAGAAAGTATGATTGCACCTGTCACTACGTTTACATGAAAGCTCAAATTTTTTAATGGACTTTTCAACTATTCGACTAAAACATCTCACACTTCTTATTATTTACAAGTTTTAACTATGTACTTAATACGGTTTAAATTAGTACTTTAAATCGAAAAACTGTTTGTCATGAACAAATATACTAAAATGATCCTTTTGTATTTAAGTTTTAAATTTTCTTGTATATAACTGCGCCATAACAATAGATAAAGAAAAAGCTCCAAATGTAAAACATGTTTTTTAAAGTTGTCTTTAAACGAAAAGATGACTAGAAGACATTGGTTTCGTTTAGTTAAATAACAGCTATAAAAATAAGAAATGGTTTTTCCTACCGTTTACACTCTTCTGCAAAATAATCCTCCTTTAAAGGACGAGTATCGAAGGTTAAATGTTTATAGCAAGAATTTGCTCTCAGTTTTAAGAATACCACACTCAGCATCGGGATTTGACAGTACTTTTATGTTTTGAGATCGCCTGAATCCATTTTTACTGCTTTTGCGATGATGTAATTAATTTGTAATTAATTACACATGCAAGTACCTTATTACATGTAATTGTAAATGAATTTTTCAATTACAATTACATTTAATATTTGTAATTGAAATCGAGTTTTTTCAGTTACACATTACATGTAATTTGTAATTGAAAGATTACAATTACTTTGAATTTGTAATGAAAAAATCCAATTACATAAATACATAATTGAAATAAAATTATTTAATGAATACTTTTTTATTTATTTGTACTCAAAAAATATTTAATTACAAAAATTATCAATTTCTTACACATAATAAAACACATTAATTAGGCGTTATATTTAAAACTAAGAACACAGTAAAGCAGAAATGGTGAATTTTTTCAATTATAAGTAACGATTATTGCCAAATTACAATTACAATCAAACCTAATTTGTAATTACAAATTTCCAATTACAATTATATGTAATATGTAATTGAAAATGTTGAATTACAAATTACAAGTAATTGTAATTGAAATGTAATTGAATCCCCCCAGGTCTGGTCTGTGGTTGGTTGGATGTGTATACTAAAGGGCTGCACAAGCATAAGAAAAATGTCTTATAAGCAATCACGTAAATTTCAAGTAGTGTGTGTATAGAACACTCTCATTTTCAAACACATACTTCCAAACACAAATGTTTTGCTTTGCTATCAAAATATAGAATAAGAGAACAAAAGTGTTTTAGAACAACATTGAAGCAAAACAAAACTGAACTAGAACAAAAATTAAATAGAATATCAAAACTGAAGTAGAACATTCAAAACATGTTTGAAGTTTTTGATAGCAGAATTAGGCTAAAGAGAAACTACAATCATTTTCGTTTTTCTCAATATGAGTGTTGTCAACTTTAAGATTTTAAAACGCATAAAAATGAAAAAAAAAAAACATTATAATATCTGTTTTATTTAAAATGTTAATTGAATTACTTTTTCAAAACAAATTCAATAGTTTTATATTAAAAATATAATAGTAAAATTGTCTTTTACATTTCGGGGTTTTCAGAAAAACGAATAGGAATGAAACTTAACAAAAATAAAAATACAACAAATTTGCATGTATTCGATCATACCAGATAAATTTTTTTCACAAGTTCTATACAAAAGTTTTTAAAAAGAGTTCAGCAATTGATAGTAAGGATTTAAAATTAATAATACGTGGGAGTATTTATCTTTTTATGAAAATATGTTTTAAAAATTTATTTTTTATCAGAAGTATCATATTTTCGTACTAAAAAACAGCCTGTTATGAAAAAACAAATTTGTGTGTTTACATATCATTTTTGCACATTATTTTTAAAAATTCTGTTCAAAACTTTTTAAAATGAGACCAAAAATTTTTTTCTATGATAGTTGTTAACTTTAAAATTTTAAAGCACTGAAATTTCATCGCAAAAAACCGATGGTTTTTTCTTTGGTTAATTGATTTGGTTTACGCTACAAATAGCATTTTATTTAATTTCGAGCTAAGCCGAGTTAACATTATTATTATTATTTATTAGCACAGAATTATAAAAGGAGCATTTCAAAATGTTACTATTATTTAAAAACTTAACTAATTCAAATAGCTTAAATATATAAATAGCATATGCGTACAAAAATTGCTTGTATAAAAGTATTTTCTTTCAACAGCCTTAAATCGCATTATTTAACAACACTGCTTTAGTCCCCTTTTACACACATCAAGTTTGACTCGTCAAGTCTTGAGCTTTTGGGAGAAAGAGGAGAAGAGAATAGAAAGAGGTACAAACCTGACCGTACCATCAAGTTTAAGAAAATTGTTGTTGTTAAAGTTGGCTGCAGAATAGAAGTTGATGAAGTTGAAAGCAAACTTGATGAAAAAACTTGACGACGTGTGTGAACACGAATGCAGGTTCAAAAGAAAATTAATTAAAAACTGATCAAGTAAACTTGATGTGTGTAAAAGAGGACTTACTATCGTGAGCATTTTTGTATATGTTCTAGTGCACTCGATGTTTCTACTATGATTTACAGTTTTTTTACTTCATTGTCGCCTTTTGTTTTGATGTTCTACTTTGTTTTAAAACACAAGCACTAACAAAGCTGTAAAGAGAAACTTTTCGAATGGTGCTTGTTTTGTTTTAGTGAGAGCCATGTTTTGTTATGCTTGTTTTGATATTAATATTTACACTGAAATTCTGTGCTTGGAAGTAGTGTACACTAGAACATAGAACTTTCAAAACATTTTGTGCAGCTCTTTAGTGTATACAAGTATATTTTTTAGATCGGAATGGTAAAAATTAGTTTTTAACTCTCTGTATTAAGTTTAAAATTGTTACAAAAACTAACTTTTTTAAGATGTATTGAAATTAAAACTTTTGTTTTCCTTCAAAGTTATAAAAGTAATTTTTTACTCTTATTTTCTAATAGAAGATATTTCGATGAAGAAATAAAGATTATTTTTTGTCTTTATTGAAAAGGAAGATTTCTATATATTTTGTTGAACTGAAAAAAAAGAATTCTAAAACGTATTTAAAACTACCAAATCTAAACATTTTTGTAAAATATAATTTTTTAGTAAATCGCAATTAAAATTTTTCATATTTTAAATAACAATCAGATGAACTATGTATATATGTATGTATTTATAACATATAGTATTAAATATATAACGTAACTTGTACAATATATTGTTTTTATTTAAAAACTTTTACGAGTTTTTTTTAACAAATTTCATTTTAAAAACTTGTGTTTAGTCCACAAACCAGAAACCATACCCAACAAATTTCGTAACAAGTAACAGACAAAAACAGAAAAGCAAACAAAATACAAAAAAAGTTAAAAACAAACTGTTTTCAAAGCAGTATATTCCCCCTACTATCCGCTTAAAAGTAAATGGCGTGACGGAAATAAAATACAGTTTATTTCCGTAGTTGAATGGTTTTGAAATACAGTCGTCGGCACAATTAGTTTCACAAATTGGTTTCTTGTGTATTGGCGTTTTTTCGTTCAAGTGCGTAAGATACTGTTACCTCAGATTAGCTCAAAACAAGGTGAATATCAACAACAATACTTACGTAAAATATTTTGTCCATTGTTTTGTGCACTCTTAAACTGCTGATATGAATCATGCTAGGCAGTGACTTTGGCTTCGGTATAAGTACTTTGCATGCACTTCACATTAGTTTTCTTGAGTGTTCTTTGAATTAAAGGTCAACTAAAATTGTTGTAATTAATTTTTGTGTCTTTACTTATAATTTTCATTCATCAGTGATTAGAAAATATGGGGAAAACGGCTGAGTTAAATAATATTGTTAGAGCCTCAATAGTAGAAAAGCTCATTGCCAGCTTCATGGTAACAGAGTTCAATTTGTCAGGTCAAACTGTTTATTATCCAATAAACAAATTTAAAAAAAGTGAAGATCGAATATTCTTGAACAAATTTAAAACAGATGTTCTGTGAAAATCTATACGTGCCGCAGATGAATGAAATAAGTCATCCAGTACCTCAATTAGTATGCGGACGATTCGCCGCCGCTTGTGAGAAGCAAGTTTTAAGACTTACATAACAAGAGAGATATTCCCTACATATCAGAACAAAACAAACTCAAGCGTTTAGCGTTTGCTGATGCACATGTAGACAGTAGAGTTTTAGAGAAAAGTTCTTTAGACTGATAAAAGCTCATTCGAATACAATTCATCGAAAAGGAAGATTTTTGCAAGACCACAATTTCAAAGACAAAAAACTGCGCTAGTTTGTGAAAAAAGTTAGCAATTGTGGGGTTTATTTCATGATCTGGGGATGCATTGCAAACAGCGGCTTGGGTAATTTGGTATCGATCACTGGTTCCATGAACCAAAAACAATATTTAAAAGTTTTGATGATTACGCATTTCACTCAGGTGAAAAACTGATAGGAGAATCATGTACTACAACTAGATAATGATCCATGTCACTCGAGTAAATTAATCAAAAATTGTATTGGCCACCTGAACTCCCGAACTTGAACGTCATAGAAAACGTGCGGCTATATATGAAACGTAAGAGAAATATTAAAAAAAAGAGAGAATAAACCATCTTTGAAGTCACCACTATTTGGAGCGAGGTCGCTAATGAAGTTTTTCAATCTTAGGTAGATTGAAAGACAAAGAGGTCTTTACTTTCTACTAATTTATTATCAACTTCACTACTTTTTTAAAACATTAAGCCTTGTTTTTTTTTTTGCAATTTTTCCTTGCATTTTTCTTTATGCTTATGTACAGAATTTAATTTTATTCACAACTTTTTAAGTTAATATGAAAAATGTTTATTATTGTTTTGTTTTTTCCTTCAAATTGTCAATATATTAGTAATAAAAATATTTCCGCATTTTCAATAAAGCACTTTAAAAAGTTAAAAAAATAAAAGGTTTCTTTCTTGTCAAAGTAATTGTGCTAACGACTATGCAACATTTTTTTAATATTTAATTTTTTTTAGCCATTTTGAGTGAATAATTATTGGGCTATTAACTGTATACGTAAGAATATTAAATTAATTTCTTTTGCTTTTCGAAATGTCATTTTGATAAGTTTTTAATATTTTTTTTATTTATGAGCTTGTTTTAGTTAAAAATAAAAACATTTTACAAGAAAATTAAATTATCATTTTTTTAAGTTTTAATATCAATTGATAAGTATTGTTGTATACAGTTAATAAGTTTGATTTGTATTTTATTTTGAAGTTTAAATAAATTGCTTTTTTACACTTAAATTCTTTATTATTAGTGACATATTTACTTTAACTGATCAATGATTGCTTTATTCTATATTGAAATAAATGTTATCAAATTTTATTTCTTTATAACTGCTTATTAACAATATTCTTAATTTAATTTTTTTTATTTGAAATTTGTAGTAGTTATAATACTTTATAAGAATCACATATTATTAATAAGTATATAATAAATTTAATTTTATTAAATTTACAATTTTGTTTCTAAATATTTTCATGTTTGGTTAAAATTTTAATATTATTTGGTATTGAAGTATATAATCTCAGTCCTTTTTAAAATGGTGAATTTTGCATCGCATTTCTTAAATTATACGGCTGAACCTCTCCTTCATATCTTGTATGGTCGATTAAATAGCGCGGCCCATCTCCCATATCTAATTTCTTTACAAAGGAAATTGTGTTGAGTTGTAGCCTCTGACCATTTTAATGTTTCTAACATGAATTTTATTAAAGTATATCGATTACATTTTCTGATATATTGGCGTACAATTTTTCTTGTCTTTCAGCTTCCCTAAAAATTAATGTGTCGTCAGCATACATTTCTATTTCATACTTCTCCAAAAATTTTTCAATATCGTTTATATACATTATAAATAGGAGTGCTTCCAATATTGAGCCTTGTGGAACACCATATTCGTTTTCTACCGTACTTGACTCTATATTATTAACCTTAGTAATTTGCATTCGAGCGGCTTGGTACGATTTAAAACAATTTAATTTTTAAAAATTACTATGCTAATTCCTAAATATCTTGACTTGAATAATAAATCACGTATATTGATCATTGTAAGTGAAAGCACGTCTCGATGGGCATTTCGCTACCGCTTACTTTGCTCGTCAGGAAACTACTCACAAAATTTTTAAATAAACTAAAGATTTCTGTCCAAACAATAAAGTAAAGACAAAAAGCAAAGTTTAAGCAAAAACAACAATAACCAACAATGAAAATTAATTATTTAACAAAAGTTTCCCGTGCAAAAATGCAATAATAGAAAACACAAATGAAGCTTGGAATAATTATAAGATGACAAGAAATTCTTATAAAATAAAACTTGAACAAGAAAAAAATAAATACATAAACAATAAAATAAATGGTGCAAATAACCAGAAAGAAATGTGGTACAAAATTAAGGAATTAGTATTAAGGAAGCCTAAAAATGTGATAAAATCTGTGATACATGAGCATATAGAATATAAGGATAATATGCAAATAGCTGTTAATTTAAATAATTATTTTGTAAATAGTATTAAAGAAATCAGACGATCCATTGAAAACGTGCAATATGAAAATCAGATACCTGTAATAGAGTCTAAGTTTAAATTTCGTGGAATAAATTTACAAGAACTCAAAACTATTTTCAAAACTATTAAGAAAAAACCGGATTATACAAATATAACTAGCAACATAATTCTAGATAATTGGGAAATAGTAGGCAGTACAATATTAAACTTTATGAATAAGTCACTGATGACGGGAGTTTTTCCTAGTAGCTGGAGAGAGTCGATGATTTACCCAATTGAAAAGGTGAAACATACAGTAAAATGCGATGAGTATCGACCAATTAATACTTTAAAAACCTGTGAAAAAGTAATCGAGATTATAGTAAAAAATCAACTGGAAGATTATGTAGAAAATAATGAACTCCTATCGAAGTACCAATCTGGATTTAGAAAGCTATATTCATGTGAAACAGCACTTAATTACGTCGTAAATAGATGGAAAAGTAGACAAAAAAATAATAAAGTATTGGCGATCTTTCTTGATTTTAAAAGAGCTTTCGAAACTATAGATAGGGATATCCTTCTCAGGAAACTATTTAAATATGGAATACAAGGCACAGAATTAAAGTGGTTTAATTCTTACCTAACGAACCGAAAACAATTTACAAAGGTTAATAACACGGTATCAAATGCAATAGATAATGATTTTGGAGTACCACAAGGCTCAGTTTTAGGAGCGCTCCTTTTTATTATCTACATAAATGATGTGGAGAATGTATTAAATAAATGTGAGATTGTATTATATGCAGATGATACCCTTATATTTACAGAAGCAGCCACCGAAGAATTATGTTATGAAAATCTAGATAATGACATCAGTAATATAAATAAATGGTTGAAGATGAACAAACTAAAATTGAATGAGAACAAGACTAAATTAATGGAATTAAGTATGAAAACTGACAGAATATTCAAGATAAATAATGTCACTATAGAAAAAGTAAATACAATTAAATATCTTGGTTTCTTAATAGATGAATGCTTAAATTTTAAGGAACACATCGAATATATATGTAAGAAAATTGGTAAAAAAAAATTGGATTTTTTAAACGATTAAGAAACAAAGTTTCAATATTAACGGCTATAAACATATATAACACAACAATAAAACCACATTTTGAGTATGGTTCCACTATACTGTTTACTTGCTGCTCAGACCATCAAATAAATAGACTGCAAAAACTGCAAAACAAAGCTATGCGCTCAATTTTGAAATGTCACCGTTTCACGTCAATAAAATATATGTTAGATACACTGAAATGGTTAAATGTACATCAGAGACTGCAACTTAATACAATATACTTTATTCAGAAAATGAAAATGAGAAAATCACCAGAATATCTAATTGAACAAATAAGATACGTTGGCGAAGTTCAACCCTACAACCTTAGGAATGCCTTGGACTTTAGACCCCAGAGGGCAGACACAAACGCAAAGAAGAGATCTTTATTTTACAAAGGACTGAACCTTTATAACAGTATGCCGAGTAATATCGAAGTTGACGTTAACATAAATCTTTTTAGAAGGAAGACTGTCAATTTTATAAGAAATATTGATCTGTGATTTAATTTATTTTTATTCAGAATTTATTCAATTTGTTAAATGAAATTAAAATGAAATGTATTTTGAAAGTATTATAAATACTACTAATAAAGATAATAATAATAATAATTGTACGTCATAGCAGTATAGTTTTTTTCATAATGATGTCTCTATCTATTGTTTCAAAGATGCGTTTAAAAACGAAAAAAACAGCTAAAAGCCTGTTGCTTTTCTAGAAAAATTTCCACACATTTAGAACATAGTTCACAGCAGTTTCGCATGAGAGTTTTTTTCTAAACACAGACTGGTATTAAGATATTAATAAATTTTTTCCATGTAGTCTTCTAGTTGTTGTTTGACACATGTTTCCAAGAATTTTCTCTCAAATTTTTAAGTTATTTATTGGGCAACATTCCTCACATTTATTTGTATTTGTTTACTTTTTCAACCAGGCTAACCATTGTTTCTTTCCAGTATTGAGGGAAGACTCCTGCATTTAGATATCATTATTATTAAATTTTTAATTTATCACAGGTATTTGATTTTAATATTGCAAGTATTCGATAGTGCTTCTTATTTTCTAATGCTGTCGACAAAGAAGTTATTAAACTTATCGGCTATTTCGATGTTTTTTTTTTTGTACTCTACGTTTTCAAATATCACAGATTTTATTACATTTTTAGATTTTCTTCAAACAACGTCTTTTATTGCATTCCACATTTCTTTTAAATCGTTCGATGCTGTTATTTTACCATTCATATTTTTATTTTTTCGATATTCAATTTTGGCTTTGTATTTATTTCTTATTATTTTATAATTTGTCTACACTACATTGGTATTTTGAAATTTTGCTTTATTGTGAGAGTTTAATTTTTCTAAGTTTAGGATTCGTAGTTCATTATTAAACCACTTATTATTAATTTTGTTTCTCAAAAGTTAATTTTTTATTTTGTCTTCTACATTTGTCAAAGTCGATGACCATTTTTGTAAAATAGGAATTAAACTGCGGATATTATAAATGAATTGAAACTTATTTTTTGGCTTAAGTTAATTTTTTAATTAAATTTCTGCAAAAAATCTTACAAAGACATCAAAACCTCGAAACCACTGGGGTCTCTGGTTGATGCGCCTTGGTTTGTTACGAACAAAGTCATTCATGGTGACTTATCAATACGTAGGGTTAAAATAAAGAGATTTAGTATAAATTACTTGGAAAGAATACATAATCATTGCAATCGGTTAGCTATAATGCTCCTCGATGACTCAAACGAAGTAAGAAGGAAATATTTACCATTCTATCAGAAGTGCCATGGCTTAATATTAATTTTTTCTAATTATTATTTATTAACTTTACATTGTTGACTTTACATTACTTTATCAAATTTGTTTATTATCCAGGACATATAGATTGTAAATAAAAAGCAATACATAAAAACTTTCGTTTGTATTCAAACCAACCACCTGCATGCAGGTAGTGTTTATGATAAAAAATTACTACTTATTCACAACTGAATTATATTGGATCTGATATACAGTAGTAAGCTTTTCATTTACTAAGCTGGCACAACAGCCATAAGGAGAACTTAGAATTTTTTAATTTCATATCGTTTATTCGTTATAATGGAGCTCATAGTGACACATATGGTTACAAAGGAAATTGGCATCATCCCTTAGGGAAACGCAAATTTTAAAGTCCCTTAAAACCAATTCCAACTCACGCTGTTGAAGATTCGAAAATTCATTACAATTACCTAAAAACCCATTCGAACTCACGCTATTAAAAACTTCAAATATATAGAACTATAGAAGAATACCTCGCAAACAAATTCCATTCATTTTGGTTTTGCCACCATTCATTGTTTTCAAAAAAATGGCCTCATCCCTTTGAGAAACTCACATTTTAAAATGCCTAAAAGCCAGTTCCAACTCTGAAGAACTATAGAACATCGCGCAAGCAAATCCCATTCATTACGTTTTTGACATGAAATTTACAATCTGGGTGCATAAACCGAATTTTTATTTCGTTAACAGGGCTATGTTAACTTCCTAAAAGGGCTATGTTATATTTCTAACAGAGCTCTGTGTGTGTCAAAACTAATATCTTTAAAATTTAGCTTCATACACAAAGATTTTTGACGCAAAACTGAATGTAACGGCTTAAGTCTAGTTTAAGAAGCTATTCTAATTTTAAAAATAAGAAAAAGTAAAATTAAAAAATTTGGACGTCGCCCTTGTTTTCCAAATAATGCGTTCATATGTTTGAACGCAAAAGTTGAAAGTCGTCGTAAATGATAATTTTGACAGACAAGTCATATGTAAAAGACATGTCATCCGAAAACTGCTTTAAAGAGCTTTCATTTGTGTTAGCTGTTCCTGTTGTTACAAACAAAAACAATATTAAGGCGCACACTTTGCTTTACAACATAGTCCTTCCAAATAGATGCTGTATTTCAATTTCAAATGGTTTTAAAACAAACTATGTGAATACTCGGAGTATGTTAAAAGAGAAAAAACGATGTGATCACCGGAATAGAAAATTAAAGATCTAAGTAAATATTTCATTTTTTTTTTTATAAATTCAAAGTAGTATTTTGAAAATTAACGTATGTTCGTGAGAGCATCTTAATGTAGGTGCAAATTGTAATTACTAAAGCATTAAAGGTATACAAAGATAAAATAGAGCATTCAAATTTCTTATAGCCGTTTCCTAAATGCAGCGTTTTTAAACAAATGAACATTTTGAACAATTTATTAATTTATTTTTTTACATTTATTTTTTGTTTTTTAACGAAGAGTTCTATATTTGTATTTATACCTATTTGATACTTATTTCAAATCTGTGGATTTTGGATAATGTAAACGTTTTATTGCTATTCAATAAAGCTGACTTTAAACTCCAAAACTACTAATAAACACTATGTGTATTAATTTTTTGTAAGTATCACTGTTGCATTTATAAAATTAGTGCTATGGGTAAAAAATAAGTGCCATCAGGTTGGAAAATATAAACTAATGTTAAACAAATTATTTAAAACACTGTTTTTACTTCTTTACAGTATCCCATTAATGTATATCGTGTCTTATATTATTTTGGTCGTGTGTATAGATCGTTTTTTTGCTATTGTTATTACCTTGACCAGATTTATGACACATTTTGCTAATTTGATTTACTAGCAATAGCCAACAAATCAATTATTTAAAGTTTATATGCAGTGGGAATCTAAAAACCCTTGAGATATATATCTGAAAAAATATATAAACTGTATTACTGTTTTATTTACTTACACCTTGTCAGCCAATTCACGCACTTTCCACATGTTAATAAATTTATCAACCATTTTTTCACCTATTTTGAATTTGTTTTCTACTTTGTCCAGGAATTTATTTTGTATAAATTTAATTAATCAGCCTCTTCACTTTGTTTCACACTCAACTAAATATAATACAAGCTTAAAAAAGTTGATGGAAAGAAAAAATGCAAATTTTTGGCTTTATGATAGATATTTAGGTAGTTTGGTTTCACTGTATACGTTTTATTCTTTGTAAAATGCTTTTCAATTTCTTTCTATAACCCTTTTTTATATTTTTACGCAGCAACAAAAGCTAATTTTAAAAACTCAAATAAAATTTGCAAAAAAATGTAAAACTATTTCTAGAGTAAAAACGATTGACAGAAAAATTTGCTGTCGCCATCAAAATTTTTTTAAAGTGAAGTTGGCAGGTGCATGGTTGGTTTGAAGACGTATATTCTGTGCAGTAACGGTTGTAAGCAAAAAGTACTAAGAGCTGCAGTCTAATTAGAATTCATTATTATTATTATGATAATAGTGTTTAATTTAATAGAATGTTAAAATTAAAATAAAAAAAGATTTAACATCAAATACATTGAAAATAATGTTATATTTATTATTTTTTTTAAATATAAAAATTTTTTTACAAACTAAGAACTGAAAAAGGTATAGTGTCATGAAATTTTACATAAGGCCCATTCACATTATAATAAAAATTTTAAGACTTTAATTACATTTTAAAGAAAAGAAATATAATGAGAATTTTTGAAAATCCAACGTAACACGCATTTTATTTCTACACAAGTAGAATGAAAATTTTCAATCATATGATTTCGAAAGGAAACTTTCCAAATTTATTTCTCGTTGCTTTTGCGTTTATAAGGAATACAAACACTAACCATTTGTCATCCGAAAATTGCAGAAATGAGGTATTTTTCTACTAAGCTGGTTACGCTTAATTTGTCTCTTAAAGAGCTCTTAAATTTATGGTTCTAAAGATACACATATAGAAGTCATCGAGTGAGCATTTTTAAGGCATACTCAGAAATATCTTCCTAGGTGATTTCTTCTTCTTCTTGAATTGCTAGTTAGTGGTTAAAGATGACTAGTCGCAAACAGCTCCCCTCCGACGCCAAGGCACGGGTTGGTTGTAATTTTAGTTGCCTAGTCCATGTGCGCCGTCACTGGATGGATGGTCGATCCCTTTACGTGACTACTCGTGGGAATCTAATGCAAAACAAAAATAACAAAAAACAAAACAACAATCCAACAACCCGACAACACAAATAGTGCGGCAGGAGGACAGCAGGGGAAACCCAAGCTGACTGAATGCAGTTAAGCCCTAGCTGTCCAGTCTCCTGACGATGCTGAGGCCAAAAACAAGGAGGTACAACTCGACTTTCGGCGAAAGTCCGTGCTGACATAACACCAGCAGAAATCCTGTTTTAGGTGCTTCGGCTAGCGCCGCAGGTAGCCTTGCGGTAGTTGTACAGGTTGGACCTTCAACTCAGTTGAAAAGTTTAACTGAGGTACGTTACCCCGCCAAAACGGCAGCGAAATAAGACCATAAAACCGCAAAAACAGTCTAAGAAGGGATTTTGTTGAAGGGCGCGCCGCCCAACGTCTTTTAGACAAACTCGGAAGCATCTCACCCACGAAGTTGTCGACGCAACTCCAAACCCGATGTTGGTGAAGACAACCATCTTCATCGACAGCGCCCAAAAAGCAACGGTCGGGGGAAGAGAAGTCACAACAGGAGAAATCTTCTCTAAATTGGGCAAAAACTCACCTTGCTGCTGCGAACAACTCCAAACCCGATGTTGGTAAGACAGACCATCTTCATTGACAGCGCCCAAAAGGCAACGATCGGAGGAAGAGAAGTCACAACAGCAACACCAACAACCGGACAGTAAACGTCAAAAAACGCTAAATCAGCAACAAGCTCAACCTAGAGTCATTAACAGACCTTACAGTGAGGTTGCTAAAAACCGACTGATAAGAGCTATTATAGACAAAAGCGCCTACGACGGAGTCATCTCTTGTGAAAAATGGGAGATGATTCGTATCAAGCTGCTGGAAGAGTATTTCAAATTCCTCGGAGCCTACACTACACTTGGCCATTAAGACTTTTCATTCATTCAACTCTTCGGGCCCTGATGGTATTATTTCTTACTCCGCCAATCTTCAGAATAATTTGGATCTGGTCACCCCATGGCTCTTACCATTGTGCAAGGTCTGCCTCTCATGGTCCTATATTCCGGATCAATGGAGGAGGTGCAGCGTGGTCTTCATCCCCAAGGGGGAAGGACAACGCAAACATGGGGAAAGGCTTTAGATCTATCCGACGTCCTTTCTGCAAAAGACTATGGAGAGCCTTATCGAGATCCACATGAGGATGAAAATCGATAGGAACTTTCTTTCTCCATCTCATCACGCATACACAAGGGGAAGATCGGTTGTGATGGCTCTACACCCGCTCGTGGGTTATATAGAGAACTCACTCGAGCATAAGAACTACACCATGGTAGCCTTCATGGACATTGAAGGGGCCTTCAACAATATGGACCCGGCTATGATCACGTCCACTTCTGGCACGGCAAAAGTCTCTAGGATGGCGGTAAGAGGCGCACCACAGGCCCCAATCTTCATGATTGGGGCCATTGGATCAACGCCCACAAAGGCGCTTTTCGCCATGCCTAACTGCCCGTGGATCTTCAGGACAAGAGGGTGCGCTAAGGACGGCAGTCGGACTAAATGTTATAGGCGGATGGAACCTTAGATCATGGGGACATGCTAGCTTACTACGGACCACAGATGTTATTCCTGACCTTGTGGATAACTGCACCCCAGAGCCCTCCCTAACAAGAAAATTTCTCTTTGACCTGACGGAGGGCCACTTTCTTCCATCTCGAGTACTCTGTCTATACACGGATGGCTCCAAGAGAGGGAGAAGTGTTGGGAGTGGGGTATACATTGAGGAATTTGGGATAAGGATGATTTTCAGACTCCCAAATGACGGTAGCGTTTTGCAGCCGAAATATCTGCTATTAGAAAGGTTGTGTGCTGGTTAAGGTACTACAACATATCCAACAGGTATATTTTCATCTCTACCGACAGCAAAGCCGCAATTGCGTCCCTCAAAGGTGTGTTCACCACATCTGAACTTGTCTCTAAATGTCGTACATCTCTTAACGGGATGGGAGAGAATTTTACAGTCACCCTAAAGTGGGACATGTGACCGTTTTGGGCAATGTTGTTGCCGATGAACTGGCGAAGAGAGGAACAATGCTTGACGAGAGTGCCATTGACATCTTCGTTGGCATACCCCTCTCTGCTTGCGGACAGCGCATCGACGATGCTATCTACGAACATGCACAGACCAGGTCTAACGAGTCGACATGTTCGACCGCTAGAACAATCTGGCCCTCTGTGGTTCGGCTGCATTATTGCAGCTACCGAGGGATCGACTACGTGACTTTGTGGCTGCGGTCACTTCTTTCGCCGTTTTAACAGCAGGTAACACAAAGGGACCAATCAATGGACCCAAGTGGGCTGTGGAACCACGGCTGCTGCCTGACCTAACATAACCTAAGTATTGCAAACAAATTTTTTTTAAATTAATTAGTTTCGAAAATGGCAACAAACGCAATTACTCAGAACATAATATGCCATAATATGCCAACATCAACATGTTGATGATATCCAAATAATTCCTCTTAATGACTAATTTAAATGTTTGTTTTATCAATATCGAATTTAATATATTTTAGCTTTAAAAACTTTAAACAAATTGTCATAAAACGTTTCATTAAATGCTCATATCCAGAACATATGCCGATCAATATTATCGCCTTCAAATGATAAGTTGACCGCATTTACTTCATTTATAATTGGACTTAAAAAAATTAAATAAAACTTATTAAAATTGATATTAAGCTCAGCCCACAAATGTTGTGTCAATTTGTCATTAGAATTTGTAGCTATTATTTGAAAATGATGTTGTAATTCCAATTATTGCTCCAAGACTCTATTCACAGCCAAATCGTATTGATATTTGCACTAGCCTAAAAAAATTATTTGAATCTACCCCTGAATTTATTAAAACGAATGCTTGTTTATATTTTATCGTTCGCAAAGAGGTGTGTGAAAAGTAGTTGCACAGTTCCTTCATAAGTTTAGTGAATGACAAACGCATTTAACTAATTGAATAGAACTATTTTCTTTTTTAAGCACAACATAAAGAGACTTTTTTGCATCACACATATTGCTTGCACTGTCTGTTCCAATGGTATTTAAATTATTAAAACTTAAGCCCGTACAACGTACAAATATATTTAAGCCACTATCCAGTGTCTACACGTACATATTTAGTAATGCTTTTAATATGCTAATTCGACTAAACAGTAGTAAAAAAAACAAAATTTTAAGAGTTTTCACGATGGGTAGTGCAAACGGTGCAAATTGGAGCAAATATGCATCGTTTTTATCAGTACAACAATAAAATGTACGTATTTCAATTTTTACTTCAATTTACTTCGTTTGCACTAAAAAGACCTTGAGCAACAAAATTTGTGCATATTTGCTCACTTTCGAAATAATGTAAATAAAATTTTTTGACATATTTTTGAAAAAAAAAAAAAATATATAAAAAAAATTGTTCATGAGAACTATATGATGCAAAAAAAAAAAATATAATTAAAAAATAAACTGCTAAAAATGAGTTCTCCAAAATATATTAATAAATCTTACAGGGCTAAAAAAAGACCAAGCGATAAATCAAATAAAAGATGGTCAAGAGAACTCAGCGCATTTTTTCTTTCTCGCTGCGTTGTTTTGAATTCTTTTGTATATTTATTTTTGCTTTTTGATTAGCTGCCAGATTTTTTAAACAAATAAAATGTTTTTTACTAAAATGTACGTTTTACAAAAATGTACGCTCACGAACTACTTTACGAGGGCTGCTATATATATTTTTGGCCTGGCAACACTGAGTGCTGCCAAGTGCAATCTGACATTTCCATTGGAAATTTTGTCATTTTTAAGCATAATCGTACTCAAAACGTTTTGACGTACGACCATTATTTGTGTTGTTAACAGTGACTTGAAAAAATTAATATAGAAAAAAATGGAATTAACTCGTGAACATTTTCGTGCCATCATTTTTCACAACTTTCGACGTGGATTATCACGACAAGAGTGCATTGATGAACTTAAATCTTTGTATGACGATGAAGCACCATCCTATAGCACAGTGAAAAATTGGTATAATGAATTTAATCGTGGCTGAAGCTCGCTCAAAGACGAATTCCATGAAGGTCGTCCAAAAACGGCTGTTGTGCCACAGAACATTGATTCCGTGCGTGAACTCATAATGCAAGATCGACATGCGAAATACCGAGAGATAGAGACATCCTTGCACATTTCTTCCACCAGCATACATTCGATACTGCATGAACACCTGGCCGTAAAAAAGATTTGTTCTTGTTGGATCCCGCACAATTTGAAAGTCGCTCAAAAAAGGCTCGTGTCGATTGGTGCAAAGAAATGTTGCAAAAATTCGATTGTGGTGCTTCAAAAGACGTTTATAAGATCGTCACAGGTGACGAATCATGGATCTATGCGTATGAGCCCGAAACGAAACAACAATCGACCGTGTGGGTCTTCAAAGACGAGCAAAATCCAACGAAAGTTGTTCGTGGAAGAAGCACTTCGAAGCAAATGGTCGCCTGTTTCTTCGGCAAAACTGGTCATGTGGCGACTGTTCCGCTTGAGCAACGTAGGACGGTCACTTCTGAGTGGTACACTGTAATTTGTTTGCCTGAAGTCATCGGAGAAATTCGAAAAACCAACAACAGAAGACGAATCATTGTTCACCATGACAATGCGAGCTCTCACACATCGGCTCAAACCAGAGCAGCCCTGACTTGGCACCTAATGACTTCCTCTTGTTTTCGCACGTCAAGAAAAAAATGCGTGGTCAACGATTTTCGTTGCCAGAAGAAGTTGTTGAAGTGTTCAAAGACAAATTTTTAGAGGTGTCTCAATCGGAGTGGAAATAGTGCTCCGACAACTGATTTGAGCGCATGCAAAAGTGTATAAATCATGGAGAATACTTTGAAAAACAATAAAACCAATTTTTTATTATAAATATTCGCATTTCACTATTAGGCCAGAAATATATATAGCAGCCCTCGTATATGCACAACAAATTTACAATATGTAAATTTGCACAATAACCATCGTGATTACCCTTTTTGTTTTGTTTTTGTTAACTTTTATTTTTAATTATTATTTTTATTATTAAACGCCTTGTCAAAATCGGATCTTTCAATTGCAAAGCGTGGCCGGCGCGTTATTTCGGTACGCTCCATACAAAATGTACAAATTTTTAACAGCAAAAAAAAAAAAAACGCTTTCCGCCCTTGTTTAGGTATGGCAGTTAGGTATTTGAGAAATCTTAATACTCATTATTATAGTATGAAACGGGCTTAACTATGTCATAAGTGAATGGAAAGACATAGAAAAAGTTAAGAAATTGATTGCACTTTTTTCGACTTAAAAAGAGCTTTTGAGTCCATTGATAGGGAAGTAAGGTTGAATTAGGCAAATAGCTAAATTTGTTAAACCCTGCACCGTCATCCTTCGTCGAAATGACGACGCGCGATTTTATTTTTAAATTAAAACCTGTTTTTGCCTGCTTGGTTTGATCTAATTTTTCGTATAGCGATAGTTGCTTGCAATCTGTTTTTATTTAATTTGGTACCTACTTTTGCTCATGACATATATTATATTCACTAAAAGTTCGTCGTAGTCAAAATGACGAAGGATGACGTTACTGTACAAAAAATAAGGATGACGTTCTGGGTTTAAATCATAGATAGAATACAGAAAACAGACAAGAAAGATAAATAGTTAAGTATCGGAGGAAATAAGAAATGACTTTGGAGTTCTACAAGGCTCCATATACGGCGCACTGCAGTTTTGTATTTATATTATTAACTTGCAAAATATATTAGAAAGATTTAACATGCTCCTACTTGCGGACGATACCCCAATATACATCATTGCAAACAAGGAAGAAGAATGTCAAGCAATTATGAGATATAACATAGACATAGATAAAATAAACTTAAACTTGATAAAATCAAATCACAGATATTAGAAATTAATATCAATTGGCACAAAATATTTAAAATAAATAACTCGGTAACCCCCAGTTTACATTAGACAATGCTGTCATGACAATAGAAATACATGCACAGTTTTTCACTAATACCATGTTTCCACGGCTACTTGAAACACTTGTTTCGCTCTCTTAAACAAGATTGCGAATAATGCTGTTTATACGACACATTCCTGTTTCGATTTGACGGCACTGTTTAGAATCATACATGCATACATATTTATTTATGTACATAATAACAAATTGCGCACGTATACGATTGTTTTTAGCTTAAAATGAAAAAAAAGGTATGTAAGAATACTAAAGGTTATTATATTATAATACTTTTCATTTTAAGAGATCAGAAAACGTGGAAGTAAATGGGAGCAGATTGGCACAATAAAAATTTATACTTTTGTTTGTTTATATTTTTGTTTTTGACAACTAGTGTGGATGAACGGTCGATAAATATTAGAGATGATAGTAGTTTTTTCGTGTTTCGTGAGGTATTTAAAAATAAAACAAGATAAATTGAGTTGTTTTGCTCTCAATATTTTGTATGGCGAAACATGTTATTTGGCAGTAGTTTGGTCTCTAAAACATGAATAGAGAGCAAAACAAGTGTTTTAAGTAGCCGTGGAAACATGGTATAATACATGTTCACATTTCAATTGTCTGAATTACTGTCTTGAATATTTTGAAGACAGTAAACAAGACAGTGATTTGACGTATGCCGAGAAATTTTCTTATAATTGCTTTAACTAAATGAAATTTTAATTAAATTATTATTTTAATTATTAAAATTTTCTTTGCATATAACAATAGAAATGGAAAAATAGCAAGAAGAAACTCTAAAGCTATTTTAAATTTTCCGAGAACGTGCTCATAATGAATTGTCATAATTATTGTCTGGACGCCTATACTACAGAAGCAATTGTCAGCATTTTTGACAACTAATGTGTATTATTTTATTGTCATGACAGCATTGTCTAATGTAAACGTAGCGTAATAGAAAACAGTCGAGATAATTAAACATCTTGGGTTTAGAATTGATAAAAAAAAACTAAAATTTAATAAACATATTGCAAAAAATCACTAAATAAAAGTTTTCTTGGCAGAATCAGAAATAAACATTAAAAACATTGAAATAGATATTATTTTTTATTTATTTAAAATTCATTAATATAATCGAGCCTAAGGAGGCCATATACGATTAATAGTAAAAAATCAATTCAAGATAATGTAATATACATATATGTAAATAATAAAATGTAAGAGTGCTCAATAAAAGTACTAACTATTAATTAGTGATACTTCAAGTATCCTAATAAATTAAATAATATACAAAATTAAAAGTCATCCTTTTTGTAACGATGGGCAAGGGACCTGGTCCAGAAGTAATATTTAGAAGCATAACTAAACAAAATTAGCATATAACAAGTAGTTAAAACAGTGAAACGGAAGTTCAAAATTCCTCAAGGTAGTAGGTAAATCATTGATCTAACTAAAGAAAGAAAGTGTATTTATTAGATTAAATGACGAGATATAAAGCACATAAAGTTTTTACTTTCACAAAGTTTGAAAAGAACAATTTAAAAACACTTTAGCATAACTAGAAACGTGATCATGAATTCTTAGATTTAAAATATATTTAATTATTGGATTAAAAATAATGTTTATACGATGTAAATTGGATGAAGTACAACCACTAAAGACCTCAAGGCAAATGACAGTTGTAACTATATAAGGATCTTAGGATGGTATTAACTTAAAATGCCACGCTAGAGATGTTACTATCAAATGAGAGATGTTTATCAAGAATTAGCCCCAGACATTTGAACTTCTCAACCTCTGAGTGGTTACCTACCTCGAAAGAAATGGCCTTTGATTTCAAAAGATTAAAATTAAGTTTATTATCAAATGTCCATTTTAATGCTAAGGACAGTATATGGTTAACAATAGCCTAATGACAATCTAAGAAATCTGTATCTCCACTAAATAACATATTAATACCATCTGCAAACAGAAAAATTGGACATAAAGAAGATCCAGTAAAACTCACAAAGTCATTTATATATATAAGAAAAAGTAAAGGTCCGAGATTTGAACCTAACGGTACCCCACTCAAGCAAACCAAAGTCAAAGAACTGTTGCCTCCCAAACTCACGAATTGTTCCCTGTAGGAGTATAATAGTTTTCAGGAAACTGCTGAGAAATTGAACTCGCTAGAAAGTTTGTTGACTTATATATAATGGTTAACGGTGTCAAATGCCTTACTGAGATCTAGTGATACTAAAGTTGATATTTTCTTTCCATTAAGGTTCTGACGTATGCTTTCAGTTAAATTTAATAAAAGAGAAGAAGCACTTCCACCAGTTCCGCAACCAAAATGGCAATTGCTTAGTAAATGATTAGTGTTTAAATAGTCATCTATCTGTTCTTTTAAAATGATCTCAAACATTTTTGAGAAACAAGGTAAAATACTAATTGGTCGAAAATTTTCCATACTGCTAGACCCATTCTTTTTGATAGGTACTATTTTAGCAATCTTCCAAGTACTAAGGTAAGTGGAAGTCGTTATAATTGTATTAAAAATACGTAAAAGATGTTTTAGAATGGGAGAAATAATAATTTTTATAAAATTTAAAGGGATTTTATCATTTGATTTAATCTTATTGAGAGCAAAAAGAATATCATTTTCATTACCACACCTAAAGCTAAAACCAAAATTAGTAAACTCCCCAAAATTTGGCTAAATGCCATCCGAACTAGTTTGAGCAGAAATAAAGTACTGGTTAAGTGCTTCCGGATCATAAGAATCAGAGTCATTAGAAAAATTCCTTTTCTCATTATTAATGATTTTCCAAATATCTTTACTATTGCAATTATTAAATTTAGCATCCCAAAACTTTGCCTTATGTCTTCTAATGATGTTTTTAACTTTATTTCTGTATTTACAGTAAATTTTCCAATTGTCCTTAGAGGGGTACTCCTTAAGGGCTTTGAAAGCCAGGTTTCTTGAATTACTGGGAGTTTTTACCTCTACTATATTAAGAAAACTGTTGTCGTGATGAATACGAACCCTTTTAGTAGGGGTAGCTTCATGAAGTTCATAAACAAGCTGATAGCATAAATCTAATTGGTGTTTTACATTGTTGCTATAGAAAATATCATCCCAACCTTGACTTGCAATAATATTATGAACAGCATTCCAGTTAATATTTTTATAGTCTCTAAATTCCACAACTTTATTTTTGACAATTGTAGGTAAATTAGGTGGTGAGAAAGAGAAGGTGCTATAAATTGGCCTGAGCATTGGACCACATTCAAGTCACTAGTTAGACAGAAATCAAGTAATGAAGATGAACGAAGTCTAGAGTCAAAATGAGTGGGTAAGTTATTATGTACGTAGCTCAGACTGGTATCTTGACACAATTCACAGATTAGATTAGCCTTAAAATCTTGAAACAAATTGTTATTAAAATCATCCAATATAAAGGCGTGTTTATATCTACAACACAAATCACCCAGAACTTCATTCAGACCTTGAATGTTCCCATGAGTAGCATACACTACACCTATCAATATAGACATATTTGAACTAAGCGTTTCAATGAAGAGGCACTCAAAAGTCCGAGGGTCAGATTTTTTTAACAGTACTCTAGTGGAAATACCATGGTGAATATATAAAGTAACATCACCACCTCTCATATCAATGCGATCATTTCTAATAATACTATAATTGGGTATACTCACAGAACCGTCGGAAACATGAGGTCTTAACCACGTCTCTGACACTGCCACTATGTTAGTATATGATTCATTAATTATTTGTTTGAATTCATCAAATTTGGTATTATTTGAAGAAGATTTTATACTTTGGTGTTAATATAAACAAGTTTTAGATCATTGTGATTTATGAGTTTCTTTTGAGGACAGTATTGTCACTAACAACAGGACCAAGATTTGCCAACAAATGATTATTTACCCACATTAGAAAAGAGAGAAGAAAAAAAAAATAGAAGTGATATGTGAGATTATGTATACTAAATTTTATATAATAATCAAACTTTAAAATTACACGTATATGTAATTAACAAAGCATGACTATAAAGTTAGCAAACTGTTAACTAGACATGTGTAAAAAAATTTAAGAAGTTTCAAAAACTACAAATAATATATACAATTCATATAACTAAAATTACATTATTATTATTTGATGAGATGAGATCAATATCCATGGAAATCAAAATTTGTAGTTATGCATGACATTAATTTGATGCTAATGAGGATTTGATGTATTGTTATCTAACAGTGCACTGGTATTGAAAAATAAACAAAATTCCTCAAAGTTGAACATTTTAGTGCTGTTATCGTTTAATGTTATTTTTGCCTTCGGTTCATCCGAGTTGAAAAAGCGATATTTAATAAACTTTTTTTCCTTAAGCAATTTGCGACATTTATGAAAGAACTGTCCAGCTTTGGATGTAAGGTGATCATTTAAATAAAACCTTTTATTTATATCAGTTTTTATAAATGATGAAAGATACAAATTTCTTGATATAAAATAGTTTTTCATTAGGAGATCTCTTTTCAAAATGTTATTCAATTTTACAAGCACTGTATTAACATTGTTAATAAAATAAAAACAGTTTGGATCAGAAGTGCCGATTTTTACTTTGAGCTCATTGAAAATATTAATGACTATCTCCTTGATGTATTTTTGGTATTTAGGTAGACCATTTATCGGTATGTCAGAACTATTAAAACGTTTTTGTAAGAATTCATTTTGACCTTCTAGGAATTTAATTTTGTTTGTTGCGGTGTCTTCAATTGTTTTTATCAGCGTATTACAACTGTTTTTTTTATCTTCCAGTTCAAAGAATTTGGAATGTAATTCCGCTTTTACTTCACACAGAATCGTGTCAAATTTCGTTTGTATTTCTGCGAGACCTTTCCTTAGTTCGTCCCGAAACGAATTTTCATCAGAGCTGCCAAGATTTTCTTTGCACAAGCTGCACACGAAATTAATGTTGCGTTTGGCCTTTGCAAGTGCCGCCAGTTGATCGGATATTAAATACCATAAAAAAACATATGGGTCCACTATTTTATATACATGTAGTAACACACTTCACTTAGCAAGAATGCAGAAACTTCAAAATAAAGCTATGCGAATAATATCAAAAAGTAATACATAGATATACTGAAATAAATACAATGCTGAATAGCCTGAAATAGTTAAACGTAAAACAAAGACTTAAATTCAACACGCTCAGATTTGTAAAAAAGTTAAAACAAGGCAATGCACTAAGATACCTTTATTAGCAAATTAGGAGAAAGCTAACCGTACGGACTAAAAAATGTAAACGATTTTTGAGTAAACAGGGTTATGACAACACAGATGTAGATACTGCTATTTTACAAGGGCTTACAACTGTATAATACACTTCTAAACAATATGAAAAATGAAAATAATGAAAATGTATTTAGAAAGAAAAAGTAATTTTGTAAAATTTGTCATTGATTTCTTGGCGTTTAAATTACATTTTCAACCCCCCAACACTTGTAGAATCAAATGATATCATTTTGAAAAGTAACGTTTAAGGATATGATATTATATACCACAGATTAAAAATTATTGTGTTATTTATCTGTGTTATATACTTATAGTACTGCACTACCGACCATGTATCAAAATGTCAATATGACATTAAACAGTAGACAAGCTGATCAGTTGTTTGCTGTCATTTTATCCCCGTGTATAGATTTCATTTAAAAGTAGACATGTGCCCGGTCGTTCGTTTCAGTGACCGGTCTTTTTCGGTCAATTATCAAAGACTGCTTCGTTCGTTCAATCGGTTAATTTGAACGAAAGGATCCGGTTAAATATTTGGCTCATTTCGTTCATTTAAGTAATCCGTTCAAATTAACCCGTACACTATTGAACGAAAAGACCGGATATAAATGACCGGATAATTTCGTTCACTTGATTGATTCGGTCAATTTAACCCGTTCGTTCGCGAACGACACAGCTC
The DNA here is from genome assembly GCA_916610165.2 of Gymnosoma rotundatum. Classification (NCBI taxonomy): domain Eukaryota; kingdom Metazoa; phylum Arthropoda; class Insecta; order Diptera; family Tachinidae; genus Gymnosoma; species Gymnosoma rotundatum. The sequence continues at coordinate 84,076,445 of OU744336.1, forward strand.
TATTTAAAAGTAAAGTTCTCAGTAAAAATCTATTAAAATAAAAAAACTTTATTAACAACTTTTATATAAACAAGGACTAAAAACACCGATTTTATTAATTCCTTTGGCAAATGACATTAAAACTGTTTTAGATTTAAAAAGAGATTCAACTAAAACAAAAAGGTTATGTAAACTTTTCTCTCTTTTCCAGCAGCGAAAATTAAAATTTTTGGGGAAGGCTATTTTAAAATGTTGGCTTTAAGATTCTACATAACTACAGCTACACAAATGTTAAGGAGAAACCCTTATACCTCAACCTATTTAATGAGAGTATCATCCTCGAATGCACCTGCTGTTGAGGCTGCTACATCGGGTTCTACCCAATTTGATTCTGAAAATTCTCGCAAGGAAACTAAAAGTATAAACAGCCCAGAAGCGGAAAATGTAAAAAAACACAGAAGTAGGTCAAATGGTTTGTAGAATCTTGCATTCTTATGGGATTTCCTCTTTTGTAGATTCTCTGGTAGCTGCTGCCTTTGAAAATCTTAGAGATGATTCCGCTTCTAATACATCAAACAAAACTATAACTCCTGGTAATGGAAATATCGAAGAATGTATTAATAACGCGAAAACAATAAATGGCCTATTGTCTGCGGCCGAAGCTAAAACTCCTTTGACACGCAAAAATGCTCTTAGAATAGTGTCAATTCTGGCCGAGTGGAGCACGGTAAATCGTGTTAAATTAAATGAATTTGAAAACGACCCACGATTCCTAAAAGTCTGCCGTATGTTGGGACGTACTGTTAAAACTAGCAACGCAGATGGCAACGATAATAGTCCTAAACGTATATCTGGCTTTAGAACTGATGATCTGAATACGGTATTAGGTGTAGCAGGCGATGATGAGGCGGCAAAATTAATAGCCAGTATAAGTTTGCCCCAAATGGTGAAGGTTATGAGCACTTTAGCTGCGCGCAAACGTCGAAGTACTCCTTTATTGCGCTCTTTGGCTTTTAATATCAGCAGTTCTTCGGAGCCCTTGGATTTAAAACAGAGCGCTGATATATTATTTGCTATGGCTACATTAAATTTTCAAGACTCAGTTTTAGCTGCAAAAGTATGTGCTGACATACAAGTTGCGATACCTAAAAATACTGACAAATCAGCTGTAGTTGGTTCAATTCTAACTAGTTTAGGAATTTTGAAATACAGAGATTTGGGTGAGTTTACTTCAATTTTCCTAATTTTTAAGAAATAAATTTAAATATGCACTTTAAAATCATAAAAACAAGTATACTTTTTAAAGCTTTAATTAAGTAAACTTGATTTTAATATAAAGTTTAAAATTTAAACTTTGCAATAATGCCCACTGGCTACAAAATTGTATACTTCGCATCTAATTGTATTTTCTATTTAGACATTTTGGAATCCCTTACTCAATGGACATTAAAACATAGTGATATCTGTCGGCCACAAGATCTAAGTGCTCTGTTCCTTACATCTGCCATTTTAAATTTTAAAACTGTAAATATTGAAGATGTTCGCCTAAAACTTGTCAAAACAATCGTACAACAGGATTTTCATAAGAGTGTTGATTGGCTTAATCATGTTTGGGCTCTCACCATGTTGGGCATTTGTAATAACAAGCATTTGGAAAGTGTTTTAGCTCAAACGTTTATTGATAAACTGCAATCGGATAAAAGTCTAACGGCTACAGCAAAAATGAAGTTACTAAACTTAAATAGCTACGCCAAGCTAATAGCTAATGACTACAAGGGACCTATTATATCAAAGGATAATGTAGTTTATGATGTGCCTATGGCTCACTCAAAATCAAAACAAATTTTGGCTACTGGTTTAATGGATTCATTAAAAAGTCTTCTGCCTGCCAATAATTACGTCAAAAGTTTGGTCGATAGTAAAATGGGTTTCCTGATTGGTAAGTTATGTTTTAAATTATTTAGTTGTTGAGTAATTGTGTGATTTTTATTATTAACATTTTTGTTTCGAAATTAAATTTCGTGTAGCTTCAAATATTTATTTTTTATTATATTGACGTTGTTATTCACGATTAAATTTAAAGGCGTGATTTACAAAACATCAGTTTAATAAAATTTTAGTTTTGGAAATTTCCAGATTTAAAAATATTTAAGAGGTTCATAAAAGAATCGGTATAAAATATTGAAAAATATGTACTTTATAAAATATGTTTTAAAATCACTGGCACATATAAATTTTGTTCATTGAAATGTATTTGAAGGGATAAAATCTTCTCGACTAGCAGTAAGCAACAGGTTTTATAACTTGAATAATAATTTTTGTGCTTTCCAAAAAGTAAAATGAACATTTTTTTTTGATTTAACAAGTCGAAAAATTTATTGAATTCGTTTAACGCAGCTAAAAATTTATTTTTAATGAATTAAAAATCAAAAATTATCAACAGGTATCAACAGTATGGCCGACTTCCTAAACGCCTGTTGCAATGCATAATTGAAAAAAATGCGTATGCAATGCTAACCATGTCTTAAGTGCAAACTTGCGTTACAGAGACATTCTTTGCATTTTATCGGTATTTAGGAACGTCGCTATGCAACTCATACATAAAACAAATGTCAAAAACATGGTATAAAATTGAATAAATTTTTTTAAGAAAATAGAGGTTACACAAAATTATTTATCCATTTTGTTGGCAAGTGCTGAGGAATTATCTCAGGTCAAATCTTTCAAAAAATATTGATTTGCTATAAATACCTATTAAAAAGAAATAAAAAAGAAGAGACAACTTTGTTAAGGACAATAAAAATCCCGGGAACAAGTGATCAAAAATAAATTTTTTTAAGAATTCATTAAATTAATGGATGATGACATTTTTCATTCACATTTCATTTTAAAAATAAACAAGAAAATACTTAGCCATTACAGCTCAAATGTTTGCATACAAAATAAAAATGATGCGTGATTTTGATTTCTGATACTCATTAAAGTGAGTTGCCAAACGATTAGGAACATTGTACGTTGTTAAAAAGTTTACATATGCATTTACGAAGTGTATGCATTGTAAATATGCATTGCAACTTGCGTTTAGGAAGTCGGCCTATTTATTTCTAAAATTTTTTTAAGTCAGTATTTAAAAAAAAGCTTCGTTTTGTCGGATTTTACCTTAATTTACAATTAAGTATTACACAGATTGGATTCAATTGATTTGATAAAAAAATTATCCCGGAAACTTTTTTTTAGGGTTTCGTATCCAAAGGGTAAATACGTTACCTATTATTTTCATTGTGTGTGAATAATAAATTTTAAAATTAAAGGTTGTTAATACAAAAGAAGCGATTCTTACAAATATGGCTTTATCTTTAAAAACGTTAAGGCGTACGCTTGAAATTTGCAGAGTAATAGTCTGTTCAGACATTACTCAATAATTAGATTTTCTCAATAAAAGCCATTATTGAGATAAATATTCCATACAAAATCTCAATAATCTTTAATTTTTAATTTCCATAGGAAGTTAATTATATAGGCATTGGCCTTGTGAACATCCTATCCAATCTAAAATCTTGAGCATTTCGTAGCTGATATTGTTGCACTTGTCCCACCAAATTCAGTTGATCGCATAGGTATTGTGGTGCGTTTCCCAATTTCATTATGCGTATGAATTTAAGAGTGTTTAGTTGTATTGAATATTGAGCCATTTTAAACAATTTAGGATAAACTGAATTGATTTTTAGCGGTTGCATTTTTAAATCCTTCGCATTGCCTTATTCTACAGTTTTTTAAGTCTTTCTATTTTTGTTTTTGTACAACAAGTATATAAAATTGTTGACCTGTATTCAAAATGGGACTTGATAATAACATTGTATGTGATAATCGTGGTAGTTATCCGTTAGCCAATTTTTTACCGATCTTTTTACAAATAAATTCAGTGTGATCATTAAGTTTTAATTCACTTTCTATCACAAAGCCTAAGTATTTTATATATTTTACTTTTTTCTATTTCTTTGTTATTAATCTCTTGCTCTGTGTGCATTAATGTCCATTAATTTTGTTTTCATTTAATTTTAGTTTATTAATTTTTAACCATTTATTAACTGCATCATATTTTCCTGACAACTTCTTTCATTTTCTGCAGTTGTATACATTAAAGTATCATCGGCGTATAATACTATTTCACATTTTTCTATCACATTTGGCAAATCATTAATATACATAATAAACAGGCTTTGAGTACAGAGAACAACAATTTTGTATCACAGTATAATAACTTAGTATACATTTTCTTAAATTCTTCTCATAAGATGCAATATGATAGCACTGATCTTTCGTAATAAATGAAGATTGCAGAAAACTATTAAAATTTTTTCCAAGTAAAAATTTTGTCCGTAAGTGAACCCTTAACAAATTAGCGTATGACTAGAATAATAATCATTTAATACTTAAATAAAAGTTTTTTTTTTTTTTTTTAATTAGAAATATATAATAAATAAAAGTCGCTACATCATAATTGCTATTGAATTTAGTGTTTACAAACAAATACAAAAACAATAAACAATTTTCTCGATCGTTGTATTGCAATAATTGAAAAATAAATTTTAAAATACCTTTATTACAGCTTTTCGATGTTTCTTTCAAATAATTTCCAATGAACGTAAATTTGTATAAATAAAAATAATTTAAAATTAACAAAACAATTTTTTAAGTGTCACATTCAGCGCTAGTTATTTTTTTTAATTATCTTGCATTGCAATTTTTGTATGGTTTGTGTATGTACATATTGTTGTCCTCATGAAGAAAGGCCTTAAGTCAATTTTCTTTTTCGAAATTTAGTTTTAATGATTCCAATACATTTCAGACAAAAACATCTCGTCACAAAAATTTGATGAAATATACAAAAAAATAATGGTTTTACAATTTTTTTATGTTTAACATATTATATTTTGATAATACAGTTTAGATTTTTTTTGTTTGTTTTTATCTTCTGTTAGTTTTCAATCATCAGAATTAAAGCCTTTCTAATGATACTTACGATTTATATTTTCCACACAACTTCAAAATAAATGAAGTTTTTTATTCCTTCTTAAACATATCCCTTATATTTTTTATCCACCAAAGTGTTTATTTAGTAAAAGAAAAACAATAAATTAAAATATTAATTTACAGATGCCATTTGTCTTTTTGATGCTAAACGTAATCCTTTGCCTCTAGATAAAGAAGAACATACCAGCAGTATAAAGTAAGTAAAAATTTGTTATATTATTAAAGAAAATTAGAAATTTTTTCTTCACAAAGGGTTGCTTTCATGGTGGTCGATTATCATGATGTTTGCCACGGAACCCATAGATCAGCAAGTGGCATAACAACGCTGAATTTTGATTTATTAGAGAAGTGTGGTTACAAAGTAATACCCGTGCCGTACAATGAATTTAATAACAGTGATAAATTACTTAAAAGAGTGCAGTATTTGGAAAGCAAATTAAAATCACTCATCAGTACTAATACAAAATGAAAATAAAACCATTCAAAATAATATAAATCTTAGTTTAAAATTTTAAGTTATTGGTAAAATAATAAAACAAATAACAATTTACTTAAAGTCTAACAGATTATCTATCCTTCTCCTGCAAACAAAATTTTAGTTTAAATTTTATTCAATTTCATTTAATTTATTTGTATGCTGTTGACAGATATAAAAGAACGATTTTTATATATAAAAAAATAAAAACTATTAATTATTAAGTCAAGTGATTTTTAATTGAAAATATTTTTTTTTTGTTTGAGGATTTATTTTTTTGGTTTATCTTTTCCACCGTTTGATTTTAAGGGATCAAAGCTTACAATACGTTGTTTGTTTAAGCCTATTTTCCACCAATTTCCAGTTTCGGTATATTCTACCGACACAGCAGCCAAATTATGAAAAGCGTTTCTGGCCAACATATGGCGATTTCCAACTTCTAAATGTATTTTTTTATCATACACCTTATCTAAATCTTCTATTCTGTTGTGATTAATAGTTTCTTTTTCGGTTAAGCAAATACAATTCCAGGGAGTCCATTCCTCATTTTTCTGCCAACGTGGCAATCTTTAGAAATATTTTTATTAAATATAAGCTTTATTCATATTAACATTAAAACTTTTTCAATAAGTTTTTAATAGATTTACCTGAGGCTACCCAAATCTTCACATTTACTCAAAATCGAATGACTGTGCCATATATGTTTTACCAAATGACGTACATCGTCCACCTGCATTATAAAAGCAAACGAACCATTGCATTTCTTTTTCCGTTCTTCACGCTGTATGCTACGTAAAATTGCAGTGAACACTAAATTTTCAGTAGATGCTTCCTAAAAATACAATGAACTTTTTTTGTTTAGGTTAAGGAGGGGTTTTTATTTTTTTTACCTTTAGGTAATAACAGTTTTCGCATGTTTCCACTTCGTGTTGTCTGGTACGAATGGCAAACTGTGAAAACGGTTTTACTTTTTTGCAAACTGCACACATTCGATTTCCTGGTGCTGAAAGAAGTAGAAGGTTTTATTTAATAAGTTGAAAGTTCTAACACCGGTTTTTAACACAATGGGACCTTTGGGACCCAAGTGAGTCGGTCTTTCTGTTTGCGCCGACGGCCTGTACAACCTAACACCGGCTTTTATATTCATCAGAAAATCTAATGACGCTATGCATGCATATATATCGCACTCGATCAACAAGAGTGTCTTAACTCAACTCACTTTTTGCAAGAAATTCACTAACAACACCAGTATATATCAGCTGTAAAAACTTCAACACAATCCGATAACTTTTTCATCTCTAAAACAACATTTGAGACCATTTTTGTGATTATGGAGTGACTACCTTTATATCAACAAAGATATTATTTTGACTAAATACAAAAGTTAAAAGGTATTATTTTTAAATGAATTTAAAAAACATAATCAAATTGCTTTATTTAAATTTCGCTTTTTTTGAGTTGATACTGTTTTGTTGATAAGATTTGTGTCATTTATGATCAATAAATATAAGAAAATGGTATTAGCTCAAAAAATAGAATCTTTTGCAATACTGGCATAGAATCCAAGGAAAAGCAATGTAAATATATTTTCTAATGGAATTTGCTTACTATGATGCATTCGGATTTTCAAATTATCTTAAAATGTAACCGCGAACAGTTTTTTGCTTCTACGAAAAATTTTAAAATTTTAAGTTAATACCCTCTTGTTGATCAAGTGCGATTTAATACCGTAACCACAAGTAAAAAATTTTTTTTTGATAATGGCTATTCAAAATCAGAAAAGCCAAAAAACCAAAATTCGCACTAAGAGGCAAAAACGTATAAGAATTAATCTTTTAGCATTTAATATAGGTATGAGAAAAAAAGTCCTTTATTTTTGTCTCCAGGGCAACCAAAAAATCTCAACGAAGTCGGCAACAAATTGTTAAAATGTTTTGCCTTTAGGACGTAAAATGAGATCCAGTAAGGAAGTCATTTAAATCCAACTTAATAGCGCATTCTAATGTTTTAAATTAGTTTTTTAAACAGATGATGTTTGCCACGTACAAAACCTTGGTAAGATATATGCATAAGGGATATATGATAAGCGATGTAGCGATTCAGAAAACACAAAAATTTGTAATTAATTGCTCTTAAAAAATTTAGAAATTAAAAAAATAGAAATTTAAAAATTTAGAACTTAAGACGCATAAAATTTTTTCATTTGATTATAATACAAAAATATTTTGACCAATAATTTAAAAATATTATAATAAAAATATATTATTTTCGTAAAATTCGTCTTTCCCTCATTTATTATTTTAAAACAAGGCAAAGGTAGTACTACAACATATACAATAATAAAAATACTATGATAGTTAAAGGTCTAACAAATACAATTGTAATACAGAAAAATAATAGGGTCACCTAAAATAACTTGAAAGAAATATAAAAAAGATTTTGCAGTGTGACAGGAACTGTTTGTATTCCTAGCTCAGCTTAAACGCTGCAGCAGATTTGCATGTGTCTCGAACTAATATGAATTTGATAGGGTCTGTACATTACTTTTTCAATTTTGTTGTGTAAGCTTGCGTATTGTGGGACAAAATTAATTGCTTAACATTTTATAACTTGAACATCATATTTGTTACTAAGTTAACGACCTACTACGATGTACATAGTATGTGCTTGTTTTCCTGCTTTTCTGAGAAGGGCGAGATTTGAACCGACTTTATATAAAAAGATGAAGAAAGTTGAACGTATGTTCAATAGAACTGTGTTCTTTGTTTTAAACTATCTGCTTTTTGCTCAATTTCGCTTTCTATTAAATTCAAAAAAGCAAATACTTTTTTACTTACTATGTGGCTTGGTCTCTCGTTCAAATTTGATCAGCTCTAGAAACAAAATATTTTGTCGTTTGCGCATAACTTCCACGTCGCAATATTTTGTGTAAATTAATAAATTTTTTTCGCGGTCAAATAAATCAAAAAGCTTAAATAAAACAAATAAAAAATATGGGTCAGTAATTCTATAATAAAAGTTTAGAGCTTGATTCTATACAATACCTCACCAAAATCTGGAAAATCTTGTTCACTTATCAAAATTTCTTTAACTTTATTAATTAATTCCAAACGCTTTTCTTTTGGCAAATCCTCCTGTAGATCTTTATAAATTTCTGTTAAAAATCGTACCCTTTGATTGCGCAAAAGATCCAAATGAACAACGGTATCTAAATACAAATATATATTTTAAAATTATACAACAACATATAAACTTAATACCTCTATAGCCAACCCATTGTATGGGTTCACCTAATTTCTTTAATAATTGTTCCTGGCGAAAATCTTCCATTGCCTGAAATACCAAATGCTTTTGACGATCAATGCCACTTAACAATGAAATTTCTTTGTCCAATAAAATATTTATTTCCGCAATACGAGCTGCTCCCTCGTACATGCTGCTAATACGCTTCATTTCAGCTATTTTCCATTTCTGTACCTCTCCATACAGCAAATCGAAATCATCTTTAGTTCGTGGAAATTGTTTGGCTCTTTGTTCGCGTTTAATGCGCCTATTTTGGCTTTCTTCAAATGCTTTTTCTTCGGCCAAACGATTTGCTTCCAGACGTCTGCGGCAATATTTTTAAAATATTTATTTTTAAGAAAAGCTTTAATCATTTTCTTTTGACTCTTGTGTACCTGTACTCCTGGGCCCATTGTTTAATCCATTTGGTCCACTTACATCTCCGGAAATTACGTTGTATTAAACGTATTTTGGCTGTCCTATTTAAGAGTCTTTCTTGTTTAGCATACGTTGTGTATTTTCCTGCTGTTATATAGTAATCAGTGGCATTTGACCAATATCGTATGTTATTGCCATCCAGCCAACATTGTGACATTTGATCATGTGTGGTATCCTGAAAAAGAAATGTTTGTCCTAATAAAGAATTTGTAGATCGGATGAAAATTATCTATAAGTTATATAATTCAAAGCAGAGTTCTTATTTCTCATTAAACAAAACATTTCTCAGAAGAAGAGAAGTAGATTCAGTGGAAAATCTTAAATTAAACCTTAATAATCCAAGGTAACTTTATTGGGGTATTTAAAGCAAAGATAGAAAGAGTACATTATTACGTTTCAATGATTAGTAACAAGGGCCAAGTGGTCGTTATAAACGCGTTTAAAACTTTTTTTTTTGTTAAAATTAGAGAAGCATCGATATGACTTTTGACCGATACGATACCGATCGAAAAACATTAAGGCCCTCTATACCTATGGGACACACTTTAATTTCTAATTTAAAAAAATTTATACTTATTATAGTCAACGTAGAAGTACACATTCTGTGTTTCACTATAAAGTGATATTACATAACTAATGGTGTTATTGTAAACTATAGTGATACCAACTTTGTTTATATGGGTGCCCATTACGATTTTAAAAGATCATGTGTCTTGTTTGGGAGCACCTTTTAATTTTTAAAATTATTAAGTGTAGGAACACAATAGACGACGGTAAGGGAACGATGTATCGTTACTGAGAGTTAGTAAACAAAACAACGACGATTCTCTGACGGCATTAATAGTATTTATTTTTATTTCAGTTTTGTGTTGATCTTAATTATATTTTGTTTTTAATGTTCAGTTATGTGATGGAACGCGATTTCGAAATCGAAACGATATAAGACCGAAAATTGTTGCAATATGTTTGCTATTTTGGTTTTTTAAATATCTTCAGTAAAGTTTTCAATAACTCTCCATTCAATTTCTATAATAACTTTGGGGTAACTTCTTTATTATTGTTTAAAAGATATCTCAAAACGAGTCGTTTTTAAATCGATCAATTTCCATCACATCCCTGATTTTATTACATTTTAATGAATCAAACGAATTCCATTAGAAAATCGAAAAAATATAAAGAATAGTAAGTACATTTTACATGTACTCGTAAATAGCATTAGAATCTATTTTACTGGTTAATCTTGCAAGGAATACATGGGCTCATATTTTTCACCGTTTCAGTTATTTTTTAATCAATTTTATTTTCATACTTTTTACCTTGTCAATTATTTTTTTCATTTACGTGTACCAGTATTTTTAGTTATTTTTATTCCCGAAGTTTTGTTTTATTTTTATTGAACAATGTGCCCAAGGCAGATTTATTTTACTAAAAAAATAAATCTGCCTTGAATGTGCCTTTGCTATTATTGTGAATTCAAATGCTTATAAAATACAAATATTTCTGAGAATATATGTTAATATTGTTAGGAGAGTGAGAGACTATATGTGAGAGAATAATGAAAACCGACAAGAAAATAAAATAAATTTTATCTCAGCAGCATTGTCGTTTAACGGTAACTTATGCCAAATTTGTATGAAAATATCGTTACCGTCGTGTGTTGTGTTCCTACACCAACTTTCTTTAAAATAATCCCCACCTTTCAACTGAGTGTGCGGCTACAAACATAAAAATATTATCATTTCAAGTCGGTTAAAAATAATTTTTATTGTTTAACCAAAAAAATTAAGAAAAAATAACAAATTTCGAGAAAACGTTTTTTGTTCAATAAATAAAAATAAAAAAGAAATTACTAAAAAATGATTAAAAAATCCTCGTTGCCATTCCTTATGGCGAGTAGGCATATTTGCTACTGCTCATAAAGCTCATCAGTGTATTCTTTCGAAATTTTGTAGAGAAAAAGAGTCTTAAGGCCGGGGCACATAGAATCCGTCATACGTTGTACTTTGACATATTCGCCTGAAGTCAAAGTAACGACGGATGAGGTTGGCACCATGAGTACTTTGCTGACGGATTTTAAATCAGCTGTTAATCTTTTCATTAGTGTTGCCAGAAAAAGATAGGAAAAATAATGAATTTTTTCATTAAAACTTGCATTTTGAAATTTTCCTTAAAAAATAGTAATTTTATGTAATTTGTATAAAATAAAGGAGAATTAAATATTAGGTGACCGCGCGGCTATAAAAACAAAAACCTAATGCTAGAAACACAACTGGAACAAACGACGAATTTTTGGTCGCGAATATTCGTCGCCAAAAATAAAACACATTTGTGTATATGAAAATGCACACAATCATGACCCAAGACGAAATTCGTCATATGCGGCGAACTATGCAATAGAATTATTTCTATTTCTTACGCCGGCGAACGACGAACAAATCAGTACAAAGTGACCATGTTTGACTTTAGATTCGAAGTATTTTAATAAATAAAGTTATTTTACTTAAAAAAATTTATGTATTTTTATTTTGCAGCATTTATAATAAGCGTACAGATTATAAGTTAAAAATAGTTTTTAGTTGTGTTTTTTCTAATGTTTAACTTTTTTAATATTAATTTTTTATGGTCACCTTAGCAGCTTACAAAAAGTAAACAACTTCAAAAATTATAACAGCTGTGTTTTTGGTCGTTATTGTGTTTCATACGACGAATTTTCACAACGAATTTTTGACGACGTATTTGTTGTGTTCGACGAAATTCGTCGTTTGTCCCAGTTGTGTTCCTTGCATAATGTAATTTTGTTGCTGCATAGCACCATGTTTATGTTAAAAGTTGCTGGCTGAACAAAAGGAAGCCGAATTTAATTTATCCTTTTATTATCATATTTCACTTTTTAGTTTTAAAATTTAATTTTATAAAACTTAAAATTTTTTAATTTCAAAATCATTTTAAAATTCTGACATCAATGTCAAACACAAAAAAAAAATAAGCTGGACTATTAAGACCACCTGCAAATTAATGCGCCTTAGTATAAAATATAGTGAAAAGTTTTATTCCATGTGTCAGGAAAAATAACAAAGCAACATTCATTCATTTACTGAACAAACACAACACGAAAAAAAAGAATAACGTATGAAAAAAAATTTCATACCGATGATACTCATGAGGATTTAAATTAGGACCCAATAATAATACTTCGGTATGGAAAAGTGCATGCTCTTACCGTTCAATAAAATTAGTTAAAGTACATTTTTATTTGAAAGACTGAGCTTCCATGGAATTTACTACACTAATTATTTTGAAAATATCTTTATTAAAAATAAATTTGAGACTTTTTGCTTAGAACTTCAACATAAAATTACTGACAATTTTTCTGGACAACTTTCTTCTAAATCGAGGTATTAGTACGATTGTAAAAATTTTTCAAGTGGAATAATTGAATTTGCTACCAATTTTCGCAAGTTTGAACAGAATGCTTAGTTTTACGCAGGAAATGCAGCTCCTATTATTTCCCAGTTCGGAAAAAACAAGAATCATTTCGTGATTTCTCACTAATAGAAGAGAGTAAAACTTAAGCAATGTTATTTTTTGTTTATTTCAAATTAATTTTTTATATGGGATTTTGATTAGATTTGCAGATAACCTTCGTTATTAAAATCAAATTGATAAGTTAAGAAAGGTTGATATATTAGTAAGATTTTTACATTAAATATTGAAACAAGTACAAGTTTGGGCTAATATAACAAAATTTGACAGTAAATAAATAAATAAATTTTCAAAAGTTACAAAAATGTTAAAAATGTAATCAAATGGCATTACTGCTTTTATTGTATCTACAAAAAAAAGGGGACAATTAAAATACAGCAAGAGTTAAAAGACAACAAAGAAGAAGAATTAATTAATAGCTGTCAAAGTATTTAATGCACGTCAAAAGTAAAAAGTTGACGAACTTTCATACCTTGCATTGAGAGAGACGTACTGATTGTGACAACACTCATAAGAAAACATATATTTTAACTGACTTGTCAGTTGAATACGTTAAAGTTTAACGTACGACGGATTCTATGTGCCCCGGACTTTATATCATAAGCCCAATTGATTAAATGAGAACTATTTGTAACCAACAAAGCAAGTAAACAACAAAAACTTTTTATACAAAAACAAAGTAACCATTCAGTAACTATTTTTATTTTGCTAAAGAAAGTTAAAAGGATTAAAATTTCTTTTCAAATATTGTTTAATAGTAAGTATTCTCGAGATAAGACAAAAATGTTGATTTATAAAGTATGCATTAGGCCATTTCTTTTATACGGCTTTCCCAATGGTTTACAATTTCGCCTTTGGTTATGAAAGAAATGTAAGTTTTTGAGCGCATAGTTGTGAGACTGTGTGCTAACAAAAATTTTCAACATAATGATAAAAATTAAAACTTTAGCTTTTTATGCTTTTAATGTAATAAAACGTTTAATTGATTCCTTACATAATCTGGATAATATTTTGATACGGAATGTTTTGAGCGATCGAAATGGTCTTAATTGGGTCAATACCAAATACTACTCACCCTAAAGTCATGTAGAACATGAAGGTAATTGTGTAAGTAACGTTTTACCACAATTTTACTTGTTCAAAATTCCAGGTGTCGATAGGGAATATTCTTTATTATTTGATTTATTGTATTTAGATTTAAGTTTAGTTTTTAAGTGCACTTTTTATAAATTTTACTTTTTCAATAATGTTGTGTCTTCTTCTGCAAATAACTTATAAATTTGTTACTCTGAAATAGGCTTGCCAGATCCCAAAAGCCTGAAAACTGAAAAACGTAAAATTTGCGCCTGGATTTTAGAAAAAAAAACTGAACCTGTTTAAAATGCACTTGTTGTTCCCAAAAGTGAAATTTTATTAAAAATTAAGAAAAAAACACACGTTAACATATCAATTTAATTTTATATTAAGTACATATTTATACATAGGTACATAGTATATGTCTTTTGCCACATATATTTTGAATTTTTATTTACAGAATTTACTAACTCTTTTGCTTTATTAGTATGCAAAAAAGTTTGAAAATTTTTGCAACTTTCATCAAAGTTTAATCTTATTAAAATTTCAGCCTTTATTAAGTCGAAAGAAATTCTATGTCTCTCTTGAGAGTATAAATTATTTAAAATACTAAAGATCCTTTCGCAAAAAGCATTACTTATTGGAATGGAAAAAACGAATGAGACCAATTTATACAGATTTTGTACTTTATTTTTATCACATTTTTGAAAAAAGACGGACCATATCTTATCGATTGGAACATTTTTTTGGCAAATTATTAAATCTCCTTCGCAGACAGCAGAAGTAAAATGGTAATAATTGGAGTTAGAAAAAGATAAAATCTAAACATTTGCAAATATAGTTGTAATTTCATTGTATTTAGAACGCAATTTTTCTGTAGAAAATATTAATTTCCTTATAAAAGAATATAAAATATGAAAAAACTGGACTGATTGCATTTTTCCTGGAAACTGGACCAGACATAAAAAACTGGAAAATTCAGGCGAATCCAGGCCATCTGGCAAGCCTACTCTGAAATAATAATAATTATTAATACAAAACATAGTTTTAAGTTTTCTTTGTAATTTTTTCTTAGTATTATTCTTTTTATGTATGCTATTTGAAAGTCTCAAATAAACCTTAATCATATGGTATGGAAGGAGAAGTTTAATAAACTTTTTAGTTGTATCTGAGTTGAGAGCCTTGTATGTTATATATTGATAAGTTTTAATGAGTTCAAAGTCAAAGTGGTTAATTAGGGTAAGTGTACTCTCTTATTTTTGTTTAGATAAAAAATGTAAAACGTCTTTATCTTTGTTCCGAGGGATGATTTTTAATTATTAGTCGAAAATAAATGCCAAAATCGAGGATCTCTGTTTTTTAAAATATGGAATTTTTTGCATTTTCAGCGCGAAATATTTTATTAAATTACTTTACCAATCAAAACAGTTCTAAATGAACTTTTGTTGCCCACCCACTAATCCACTATATCCAATCTGTGACTAAACAATGTTTATTAATGTGGAGGTTACTGGTGAAAATTTTTAAGACGCTGCCTACTTTAGTTTTCCAGCTACACGGTAATAGTTTTTCCCTTCACGCCTACGTGAAGTACCGCATTTTACCAACTGCATATCTGATAACAAATTGTGAGGAGATCGGTTCATTGGTGTAGACAGCTATAGCTTTTCGACAATTACGCTCAAGACTGGTTTGGTTCTTTACTTTGGTAAAGGCTTCACAAGAATCAGTCAACTTAACATATTTGGGTTATACGATTTCCGGAAAAATTTATGTGTTTTTTGAATTTGTTTTCTTAAACCGGAATAGGTTTCTTAGAATTCATAATATTGTATTTGTATTGTCAACTGTATATGTATATTTGAAGGCTTATTGTCGTTATTAAATAAATAAATAAATAAACATCACGAAAGGGAATTGAAGATTTTTTGTTCAGTTTTTATATAAAAAGTGAATTTAGTTTTATAATATAATTGGTCATAGCCAGACTTTGCCAACAAGAAAAAGTATTAAACAATACTGTATTGGTAAGTTTGTACCAAACAACTATCTTCGTTACAATTACAATTTGAAAGATTTCACTGTAACAGTGAATTTTTTATTTAATCTTGGAGTTAGAAACAGTAACCCTCTTTGTTCAGAGTTTTACTTGGCTTGAATTGTGTATATATTTGGGGAACTTTGGTCGCAGGTTACAAATGGCACTTTCCCAACTGAAGAAAATGATGGCCTATAATTGATAACATCATCTTATGATTACACAAGCACTCATAAGGTGCTAACTGTTTTTACGGTATCAATAAAATAAAGATATTTTAAACATTTTAAACTTGGTTCCATAAATCGGGGTTAAAATTTAAAATTTGTACACAACGTTATTAATATTTATTCTCAAACGTATCGTTGTCGCAAATACAAATATACGTATTATCAAAAAAGGCAAAATGAAGTTTTTGATTGATTATAATATGACGTCTCTACCAATTTTTGGATTTTTGCGATCAAAAATAACGCTTTTATATACAAAATTCAAAATAACGTATCAACATGTCCAATATTTTTACAAGTCACAAATGAACGTATGTACTTTTTTCGGTACAATTTTAATAAGAATAAAACAATTTTTATGCATTTACTAAATGAACCCGGTGTGCTTCGCTACCCCCCTAGTTATTAAATAAAATTAAAAGTATTTATATATTTACTTCAAAAAATGCCCAAGATATGAAGATATTAAATTTTGGGTTATATGGGCGAGGCCACGCCCCTTTGGCCACTCCCAACTTTATATAGTCAAGAATATCCTATTGCGAAAATTTAATGACGATTGGTCCATTACGATTTTTAATTTTTCTAAAAAGGGGTGGGGTCCCACCCACTATTTTCCTGGTACGTATTCCTAATTATGCCAATACCATATGTACCAAATATCGTCGACGTAGGTCAAAAAATGGCCAAAATATGACGATTTAAATTTTTGGGTTATATGGGCGGTGCCACGCCCCTTTGTCCAATTAAAACTTCATATAGCCTATTATTCCTTCCAGAGTCACAGTAACATGCTGTGAAAATTTCAGGAAGATCGGTCCAAGGGTTTGGCCTCCTATAAAGCACAAATAAACAGACAGACATTTATTTTTATATATATAGATAGATAAATAAGTTATACACATGCATGAAGTTCAGATTATTTTTAATGTAAATATTTTTAAATAAAAATCACAATAAGAATGTTTATTGGACTCAGTTAGCATTTGGAAGATTGTTGTTACTAAAAAATAACCAAAGTAAGTCTTAAGACTACACAAGATGACTTAAAGCTGATTAATCACTGGTGCCCTTAAAAGGACTCTCGAATATAATTTCGACAAATCCAAAGAAAGCTACTTGCTTAAAAAACAAAAATTACTGAAAGCAAATGCCTGAAATTCGGCTGTTTTTAGAATTAGTTTAGAGACATATATAGCGCAGCCTAACGATGAAAAAATGATTCAAAATTTTTCGTAAAAATATTTCATTTACTAAAGAAAATAGCAAGGATAAATAATACCAGGAGGTTGCGTTGGCGAATTTATTAATTTTAGCCGTAAACGCTAAATGTAAAACTCCATATTATGGAGATATAATACTAGGTGGTCGCGATCGAGAATTTATTAATTTTCCCCTTAAACGTTAAATGACAATCGCCATATAAAAAATTATACGTATTTTTTTTTTTAATAGAGTTTGACATTTAGCGTTTGAGGCGCAATTTATTGAATTCGCCATCGCGACCACTTAGTATTATTTCGCTATGCTCCATATCATGTCGTCGTGCGGGAGTTTATGTGCTCTATCCGCCATTTTGAGTTAATGATGCCACTTTAGATTTTCGACCCCAAATTTTTCAAATCTGTAATCCGTTTTCAGCTATCTCATCTAGTTTCTGAGATAAATGTTGTCTGTTTTGTTCTAAATCCTTCAAACCAGAAATATTTTGTGTTCATTTACTGGCATATGGAGCAAAATTTTAATGTAAAAAGTTGAAGTTGATTTTTGATTATCATTTTGCTCTACGTGTAATTAATATTACTGAATATAAATATTTTTCTTAGATAAACATCTGAAACCTTTGGAAATTTACAGTATTTTGTCCCTCGTTAATTATTTGAAATTTTTTAAAATAAAATATGTAAAGCTTAAAATTATTAAAATGCAATTCTTAGATTTTAAGAATTTTTTCATTTCTAAAAATAAAACTTAAAATAACTGATTTGAAATAGCAAATAAAACTTAATCTTGCAGCGCTATTTCCAATTAGCAAAAATATTAGAAAAAGGTTGCCGAAACCAATTACCAGCAACGTTAAATATTTTCAAAATAGAGTTAGATATTGTTAAATAGAAATAAAGAGTTAAAAATTAAAAACATTTTTAATCTAAAGTTGTTATTCAAATAGACAAAAAATATTATCTGAGCCAGATAAATTAATCTTAATTTAGTGCTTTTGATAACTTTGTTATAATAATTTTAATATATTTAGTATTAACTTTGTGAATAGTTTTCATTTTTGGTTTTATCAAATGAATATATCATTTTTTTTTTACCTACGTTTTTTTGTTTTATTTCTTTGTTAATGTTGTTTAGCTCTACGTGTATGTATTTGCAACGAAATCTGTTTAAGATGGCGTATGGAGCAAACAGAATTTTTATTAACTTTAGGAAATATACCGCTATAAATGCCGTCAAGAAATAAAAAACATTTCTTCAGCACCATCTTTTCAAAACAAATATATGGTGTACAAATTTTAAAATTCTATCGTATAGTTTTTTAGAAAAATTATGTTAAAACTTCAACATGGATTTTCTCAAAATACACTTTTGGCATATAAAGCACATAAACTCCCGCACGAGGATGTGTGGTGCAAAAAGGTCTCTTTATGTTTTGCTTAAAAAAGAAATTCTGTCGAGTTTCTTGTGAAGGAACTGTATAACTACTTCTCGCACTCTCCACTGCGAACGATAAAATATAAACAAGTATACGATATAATAAATTTAGGTGTAAATTCAAATAAAAAAAACTTGTGCAAATATCAAATACCAGATGGCTGTGAAAAGAGTCTTGCAGCAATGGATTGAGTTACATCATTTTCAAATAATTCCTACAAATACCAAAATACCATTTGTCGGCTGAGCTTAATATGAATTCTAATAAGTTGTATTTTATTTTTATTAGTTCAATTATAAATGAAGTAAAGCGATCAATTTATCTTACTTTTTTCAAAAATATTTAAAGTAACTATATATTAAATTAGATATTGATAAAACAAACATTTTAATAAGTCATAAAGAAGAATTATTTGGATATTATCGATATAGATGCTGGCATATTATGTTCTGAGGACTTGCGCTTGTTAACACTTTCGGACCAAATTGATTTTAAAGAAACTTGTTTACAATACTTAACTGTACTAGCAAAAGAAATGCCTAAAAGATCATGCCAAAAATATAAAAAAACTACGAACTCCTTAAAAATTTACAGTTTAAGAATATTAAAAACAGGAAAAAATTTGATTCAGTTCATAAAATTTTAAAAACCTCCATGGACTTAAAAGTTGCATTAAGCACAAAAAAATCCATTCCCAAAGACATTTTTGGCTTTTGGGCAATAGTTTACGAATACGAAGATAATGCGGAATATTATTTCTTTCGTAAAATCGCTGCTTCTGTGTTCTATCTGTAAATTATGCAAATAAGGAATACATTTGTAGAAAGAATATTTTCGTGCATGAGCACTACGAAAACCAAACTGAGGAGTATTAAATAATGGAATTACTGAAAAGAAAAAAATCCCATTTAAATAGTTGTAAAACCTGCTATTATAATTTCGAAGTTCCTGAATCAATGATAAAAAGTTTTAAATAGGAAAATATGTACAAAAGAGTTGAAGAAGATCACGACAGAATTTTTTTTTAATAAAGATGCTTATTTTAAATTGTGTTTTTTTTTTGGGGACAAAATTGGGGATTTTCGTTTAGAAATTGGGATTTTTGGGGACATCATTCGTCAAATCGCTCTAATGCTCTAGAGCAGTTAGTAACTAACCCGTTGTTTTATCATCAAATTGTGTTCAGCGATGAGGCTCATTTTTGGCTGAACGGGTTTGCTAATAAACAAAAATGCCGCATATGGATTGAGACAAATCCACAACATACCCTACATACTCCATTGCATCCAGAAAACTGCATCGTTTGGTGTGGTTTGCACGCTGTGGCATCATCGGACCTTATGTCTTCAAAACCGATGCCGGATCTTGAGTTACGGCACCATGATTGATTTTTGTTTGAAAATATGGATGACATTGATATATCGAGTTTTTGAAATCAAAATTTGGCGATAAGTTGATTTTGAGAAGTGGACCTGTCAATTGGCCTCCAAGGTTGTGCGATTTGACTCCTCTCGATCATTTTCTGTGGGGCTGCGTCAAGTCACTGGTTTATGCTAATGAACCAGCAGCTATTGACGCTTTGGAGGCCAACATTGTTCGTTTTAATCGTGACATGTGGCTAGCAGTACTTGAAAAGTAACAGAAGTTGGACATCCAGAATGCGATTCGTCATGAGCAGCCGTGGTGGCCATACGCCCGAAATCATGTTTAAGTGTTAATGCCATGCTCTGATTTTTCGTATAAAAAAATTCTTCCTTAAAATTTAATTTTTGTGTTATTTTTTTACAATTTATAGTTCTATCGGGCTTAAAAAACACTCATTATATTACCGTCTAGATGTTTTTTTTTAACTTACAATTGATTTTGGCTTCAGTTCATAAGTTTGTGTATCCCGACTAAAATACTTTTGACATTTGGGCTTATTCAAATTAGGACCGGTTTGTGTAAAAGCATCCAAATATTCGACACCCGTGACCTTGTTGACATAGCCGCAAAGAAAAGGTTTAATGATCGATCGATTTTGTATTTCAACAACAATATTTTTATCGTTTCCATCGCGTGAATTTTCGGCTGGTATAAAGACCTTTATGAAGTCGGGTAAACGATATTTGCTAAAAAAAATTAAATAAATTATTTAACGTTAACCAAAGTCTCCACAAAAAAGTTTTACTCTACACCTGTAATAAATATTTAAATTCAGTTCAGGTTTTATTTCGCTTTTTATAACATTTTCTTCTTGAAGTGATTTAACTTGAGTATCTAATTCCAGCTGAAACTCGTGTATACCGTAAATGTCGCTGTCAGTTTCTTGGATTGAACAACAGTCGGAGAGTATTTGGTTTTCTTGTTTGAGGAGCAATAATTCTGGTTTAACTTCAAAACGTCTAGCTAGATCAGTTTTGACCTCTGCCAATGTCATGCAGTTGGGATAAACTTGAGCTATAGTTTGATTGGTTTTTAATCGAAATTTCACCGTGACATTTATAATCTTGACAATTTCTTCATCTTCTTCTGATTGCGGTGGTTGCTTGTCTTTGCACGAAGACTCAGTTGATTGCTCTCCATGGTTTGATGTTGAATTATATTCATACTCATTTGAAGGTTCAAAAGTTGGATCCTTGTATTCATTACATTCCATTGGAAATTTATTTTTGCAAATGTGTGTATTTTGTTTATTAAATTTTTTTATAAAATAAAAATTCAATATTTTTTGTCAACGATTGTTGAAAATTTTCAGTGTGTAAAAGTGTTTTGTTTTTAGTTTTTTACATTACTAAAATTAGATGTGGAAATTTTATCAGGCTTGACTTCCTAAATTTTAGATGTGTATTTTCAAGAATCAAAATCAAAAATTTTTTTACACTCTACCGGAATGTATGTTATGCATTCCTTTTATCTCCACATTTGTTTAATGGTTTAATACAAAATTGTTAATCGTTTGAAAAATAAACATTAAATTAAAACACTTCTTCTTGTAATTGTTCTTTAAAGGAAAATATAATCAATAATAAGCGTTACGTTTAGCTAACAATTGTTTCCATGACTTCCTTTGTTTCCATGGTTTGGAATGCTCTATTGATATCATTTTACACTTCTTTAACTATCAGGGGTTATACATACATACATGTACATAAATTTTAGTTGGAAATCAAATTTATATGGATTAATTTTTTTTAACTCATTAGTTTCTTTTATTTGTAAAGTAAAGCATGCCAACAATTATTATATGATTTTAGTTAATCATGAATTCATTGATTTTCGCCGGTAACCTAACTATCAAACTCCGGCAAAAAATACTTATTATTATTGATTTTGGAGTTCTAAGTGGGAAGAACTGAGGCCTCAATAGCATTATTTTCAGATCATGCACCCTCAGGAAATTATAGCTACAAAGGAAGATTCTTTCATAAGTTGGCTAAAGTATAAAAAAATAACTCAATTTTATTGCATGAGAACCATATCGTTGCAAACGCCAGTTGCTGATTTCTATTAAAATGGTACAATTGGACAACTCGCAATCAAAAACTCTCCTTTTGACTACACATTCGGATTATTCGCTAATACTTGCATACAATCCCGACGAATTTCAACTGGAGGGTGGGTTAGATAAATGTAACACTGAAAGCTTAGGTGATCGAATTCGACTTACGTATTTTTCCGTATCAACGTGAAAATTTATTTACTTTTTGTTGCACGCAATTTTAATAAAAGAATATGTAAGAGTGCCATCTATGTAAATCCAATCAAAAATTATTGGGGTGACCGAGACTTAAAATGGGTTAAGCATTTTTAAAAAATTAGTATTTCCGTAAAGATTTCGTCCAAACCTTTAAAATGATACCCATATTGATATTTTACAAAATTTGAAAATTTTTCTAGCCCCGTAACTCGGAAAATATGCGCGAGCGCCAATTTTTTCACTTTTTTTAATTTTCTATCGCAACACATATTTATTTTTATGGTTGGACTTACTTTATTGTTATGATGTAAAAAAGAGATTATGCTGATCATGCTACAATTTTTTGCAATAAATCAATGTCAACTAAATGGTTTCTACGTTCTTTTTTCAGCCTTACAAGACCTTTTATAAGTTTTACTTGCGCTCACTTATTGCGTTTTTTTAAAGATAAAATTTCGATTTTTGATTTCTGGAAAAATTACCATAAATTAAGCGCTTGATGAAAATGCAACTATTTTAAAACTAAACTACATTGGATGTCCATGAACTGATGAAAAACGTCTGCCATAAATTGATGTTTTTCATTTATCTTCAAGAACAAACAAACTTTATATTTAAACTTTTACTTGTTTTCTTCTCGTTTTTTAATTTTCCTCAATTTTTAGTGAGAAGTATACGTAAATTTACACAAACAAAATACGCACATATTTTGTTTTTTGGCCTTAAGTCAAATTAAGCGACAAGTGACTTCAGTTTATTGGTATTTTAACTTAAACTATTGGTAACTTGTAATTTTTTTTACTCCAAACATCTCAGCTGACAAAACTAAAGCAGCAATCCCACATATATATTTCATGAAAATGACTTACTAATTTAAACCTTAAGATACCGATTAATCTGCAACAAGTGGCAGTCAGAATAATTATTTACATTTTATTTGCTGTCCCACGCCTTTCTTCCTTGGTTGCAATGGTACAGCAAACAGGAAAGGATCACTCAAAAAATGAATCGTGTAGCCCAATTAACCCTTTAGCAGACATTTCAAAACTTTTAGGAAATTGTATTTTAAACGATCACTTCGGGTTCCGAAGACAATATAGTATAACCGATGGAAACAATATTGTGCTTCACTTTTTATTAACGTTTCGCTAGCATTTGAAATGATATGACACCAAAGGTTCTTTTCTAACCGACCTCAAAAAAAGAGCCTCTATAGCTCAGTAATTTCTGGATCGATTTTGAATTTCTTTTTATTTGAAAGCTTAAAAATTAAAATATGTTTTTACGTTTATTTTGAACCGTAAAGACTTTAAAATTAAAAAACTGCGTATCACTATAACTCCCAAATGCAAAAAGTAATACAAAAATAAAAAAAATTGAAGGGTGCCCACATAATGACGTAAATTTACCTATACGTGTATTTTAATTAAAAATTAAAAGGTGTTGTAGACAGACAGCTTAAACTTACAAGGGACCTGTATTGCTAAGCCCGCTGTGTAAACAAGTTTATAATTTGAATTTATAAATTAAAGGGTGTTCCCATTATTGATTCAAATTTACGTATATTGGCTTATCTTTTCAACCGTTGTATACAAACACTTCAAAATTAGACAAAATGCCCGCTACTTTGTTTAGTAGAATAAGAAGCGTAAATGTTTTATATGATCGTATTATAGACAGACGTTTGAAATTTACAAAGAACCTGATTGCTAAGTTTACTAAAACAGCAAGTACAAAATTTGAATTTGGAAATTAAAGGGTATCCCCAAGGGGGCCAAACTGTTGAAGACAGACAGTTAAAATTAACAAGGAGCTGTAGTGCCTATTTCGCTTTGTACCCTAAATTTTCGATATTTAATTTAATGGCAAAAACTGGCAGCTTATTATTAATTATTTAATTATTTAATAATTCATATGCTGCAGAAACAAAAATTGGTATTAAATCTATGTAAACGCACATTTAAAAGTCTAACAAAAGTTTTAAAACAAATAAAAATGCAGAATCAACGAAAACGTTTTGCGTTTTCATATTTTTTTCTTAACGGAATGCTTAATCGGCGACAAATTAATAATTAAAGTAGTATACACCTTTAGTTTTTAAATAAAAGCAAAAAATGGTAACGAAAATGTGTTAATATTATTTTAAGAGCTCTTCAAATTACAAAAAAAAATATCGACTGATTTCCTTATAAAAACAAAATTCAAAATTATTTGTGTTCAAATCAAGACTGCAGTGAAAATATTGCAAGTATACCAAAACAAAAAAAAAAATAAAAAATTACCGTTATTTATGGTGGAGTGTTGCCAGTAAAATACCAAATAAACTATTTATTTTTGTGTCACTCGAAGAGACCATTTTTTCGCGCTAAATTTCTCATTGAGACCATCGTGCGTTATAGACAGACAGATGAAATCTGTTTTGAAGTCGGTTTTTTGAAAGAGTTATTATTTGAATCAGAACATAGCATAAGAAACCTTAAAGGTATTTAACTGGTCGTAAGTTTATGATTAAAATTACGGTTTTCTAAGTTTGCCTTAGTGAATTGAAGCAGGAGTTGCTGGAGGAAGTGTCTTGGGACCTGCTGTATACTTTCTAAAGATATCAGATATACCATACATTATAATTGGCTAATAACACAGCCTTCTAAGCATTTACGAAAGCCCGGATATTTAAAAAGGTGGTTAAAAAACTGGAGAATAAGGTTAAATGAGCAGAAATGTACATGTATAACATTTACTTACGCAGACAAAAGTGCCTTCCTGTTCTGCGAGTTCTACGAGTTCTGGCCTAAAGTTTACGATTACCAGGATTTTGATGGTCTCACCACTTTAAGGATTATTCCCACAAGTAATGCTTGTGTCGAAAATTATTTCTATGAAAACACAATTAAGAAATAAAATTCAATATGAACTAGCTGGTAGTAATACCATTCATGAATGTAAATAATATATGTTGTAACACATTCATTTCTACAGAAGAAATGTATGTTAAGTAGATTTAATTCAAATGAAATGTAACGCAGTAAGGATACAAAAGTCAATACTTACATTGAACAAAGTGTGCATAAAAGTTTTGACTCAATAATTGAATGTTGTTTTTAATCATTTTTTCTATTTTTAACATTTATTTAAATACTTTAATATATTAATATACCACCATGATCTCAAGGTTTTATATAAAAATAAAAAATTATATTTGTATATATTAGCGATAGTTGGCAACACTGACCTTCATTACTTTCGACGACTTAGAGGGAATAACATTGTTCGTTTGGTTGAACAACGGAACTGATCGGACTTGATTTAGGATTTGAGAGATTATTGTTAGTTAAACTATTTTAAAGATTCATTAAATAATTTGAAAAAAGTATTTACAGCAATAAAGCTAATTTTTTGCTACCATAATTTAAAATTTCAAAAAGTTATTATTTGTTCCCTTTTTCAGAAATAACATAAATTTTCTTTAATTATTTTTCTGATAATTTCTGTTATAAAGTGTACGTGAGGAGCGAAATTTATAAAAACACTTCAAATCAAATCCGATTCTTTAATTAAAACACGATTTTACTTGTTTGTCTTTAGTGCATTTACTTATGTTTTTTTGAACTATGAAAAATGACTTAATAAATAATATTTTTATCAACATAAAATGAGGATTTTAAATTTTGAGGTGTTAAATTGTTATTTGATCCAGCATGTGCTACTTGCAGTCTAAAAGGCCGACCATTAAATTGATAGTCATCACGTTTCACGTGAAAAACTTTGCTCTCGTTTTTTTGTGGCTTTCGAACTGGTGCCTCTGTTGTGGTTGTTTTATAACTCTTGTGCAATGTCATCAATGGCTTGTAGTAGGACATTTGCATGTGATGCTGGTATTGTTTGTACGGATGAGGAATTTTATAACCGGAATAGTTTATTGGGTCCGTAGTCACAACAACTTCTGGGTCAACGAGTAGCGGTTTAATTTTCGTTGGTTGATAATCATAGCCAATCCCGGGAATAAAACGATATGGCAGTGGTGGAATGGGTATGAAAAAAATTCGAGAATCCTTTTTCGTCTTTTTAGTTTTGGGGCGATTTGAGTATTTACGCAAATTCAACGGCTTGGATGAAATTAGTAGCTCCTGAAAAATATTTTCCACACTCGGACTTTGAAAAATAACTTTTGATGACAAATGAGATGAAGGTAGTGATTGTAGCGATGCATCTGTAAGTTTATTCCTTTCAATAATGTAAGCAGTGACTAGAAAGGTTGGTGTGGCAAGAATTGTCAGAAAAGTGAACAAGAGCAAAGTGATATACTGTCGTATGCATAACATGCTGAAATAAAAAGAAATGTGTTTTTCATTAAATATTTTTAAATGGCAACTAAATTTATTAAAGTTGTGCGATTAGTTTTTATAAATTCTAATTTCATAATAAAGCTTTCCAAACGGACTAGCTAATTGTTTTTGGAACATAACATTCATGTCAAAACTGCCGATTAAAAAAAAGCGTTATAAAAAAAAAGAATTTTTAAGATTTTTAAATATTCGTCTCGTTACACTGTTACATCTGTTTTGAAAAATTAATTAACTCAGGTTCAGCCACATAAAAATTCTCACTTTACTCCTTTGGGTCCCAATTTTGACACAGTCTATAGATCATTTTAAGTCCATCTTATCCTTGTTTTAGGTGCAACGTTATCATAGCAAAATTATAAAAATAATCAAAAACTTTGCCAGGTTTCTTGCTAATCGTCATTCTAAAATTTTCATCGCCAAAAATGACCACTGCTTATGCCTATTAACAGCAAAACATCAAAACTAATTTATTTATGCATATTTACTTACAATTGTTAATAAAAATGTGGAATTTAAAACCAAGGTAAATTAAATACTGTAATTTTTCGCTCACAACTGTGCATACAGAAACTCGTAGATGACTAACAAGATGCGTACTATTCTACTGATTAACCTACGTAAGAAGCATTTATCCATTCAGAGGTAGAGAATATAAAAAAAACTATCAAAAATCTACCAATACTTGATGTAGTCAAATTTTTATAATAGCTTTCTAAATGATTAAGAAATAAATTTGACAGGTTTAGCTAATCAATCGTCACTAACATCAACAAAAACATTTGAAGTCCATTAAATTTTAAAAAAAGATGGTTTTTTACCAACTTACGCGATTAAAAAACATTTAAAAGAATATAATGTTTCACTTAATCATTAAAAACAGCAAATATTACTGTTACTTATTGAATATGAAAAAAGTCTGAATAATAATAATAATTAAGAAAAAATTGAAACAAAACAACAACAAAAACTATCTTGTTGTAAAAATAAACTCTTTAATCGAGTTTAATATTTCTTCGCTGGGTAGTAGATTTAAATTTGAAAAATTGCTGAAAGCAGTTTTACAAGTGTGCAGTAGCGTTTGCCTTAATGACAAATTATGTCTTAAGCTAAATGGCAATATATTTTATTATTATATGAAATTCGTTTGAATGCTCATGGACACCTAAATGATCGATCCCAGCACTAAGTTTAATTTGACCTTCCTTTTCAATATGAAGAAATACGTATAAATTGTTAAAAAATATATTGCTAAAAAATGATAAATGACAGATTTTTCTACAAATTTATTAATCTTTTGAAATTAGACATTTTGTAAATTCTTCTCACATGATTTACAAGTGACAATTGACAATACACTTAATGCACTTAAAGCTTACTACTACTTCGCTATTACGGGCAGTAATCGGCAGGTAACCAACCTAATGCGGAAAAAATTTAGGAAAAAATAAAAAAGGTTTGTTTCTATATTGGTAATTTTTGTTAAAGCTTTAACAGTTTTGTATGAATTTAAAAAACAATTCCCATGTTGTTTATAAAGTTTCGTTACAAAAAAGAAAAACGTCTTAGCTTTTTAAAAATATAGAAGAATGAAAAAAGCTTTCGGTTATGCATGGGATTCATTTAACCATATAATTGTTAATTGATAACAAAGGTAATGATAGATGTATGAATCTAGAAAATGGTGTATTACATTTTGGAAGTGTCTATTTTTTCCTCTTATTTTTAAATTAACACAAATATGTATAATTTTTTGTTCCAAAAAAATTTATGAAATTAAAATTACTTAAACATAACCGATTTAAAATTACTCATTTGCTATATTACAAAAATTTCAAAATAATGTTATAAATAGTATTTAGTTATTTAGTTAGTTAGGAGTGGCAGCCTCTCTTGACAAAACTCACTTGAGAACAATTGAATGGCCCGTTGTGATACCACAAGGAAGGCGGAGCGACTCCCCTTATTCAATTGAGAACCATGAAGATTCCCGGATGAACTTTGCTATGTTCCCTATAGAGATAGCTCCGTAAGAGTTCCGAAGAAAGGAGAACTCAGAATTCTAAATCTTCTTCCAGCCAGGGATGGGCAATGGCACAGGAGGTGCAGTACGGTCTCTTCCTCATCCTCTGAGCAACAGCTGCGACGGAAATCATTATAGGGCAAATCCAGATTTTCAGCATGCCTGCCGATTAAACAGTGACCAGTAAGTACCGAGAAATTGATACTTATGTATTTCCTGTCCAGTGCGAGCAGCTGCCTGGTTCGCCTGTGGTCTAGTGTAGTCCACAGTTGTCTGGAGATGCAGCAGGAACATTGCTCCACCCATAATTTGCGAGCCAAATTGAGATAGTGGTTCTTTATGGCCATTTTAGCCATAAATAGTAAAAATAACACATTTAAGATTAACAAATAATATATTTCAAGCAGTATTTAAATTGCTAGCTTAAAAATACTAACAGCACTAAAATCTTTGCTTTGTTTACATGTTTTCAGCAAATAAAAAAACTAAATGTATCAGCATTTGCAAAACATTTTATTACAAAAGAAGCAACAGTAAACAGCAAATTAAAAAAAAAGAAAGAAACGCATTTGCTTCAGTTGACTATGTGTTTCTTTCTGCAGCAAAGCATTTATGTTGAAAACGTTTCCTGTTGCTTAAGCAATGAGTTGATTTTCTTTTCTTTTGCAGTTGCTTTTTAAGAAAAACAAAAAACAAGTTAACACATTTAACATTAAATGGTGTAATAAAAACAACATTTGTCTTTGTATTGTATGTATTTATTGTATGTATTTTCTTACGTATCGTAAGTAATAAATACCTAAATACGTTTCCAATGTTAAAAGGGATGAAAAGCAGCGAGTTAAAGCAAGAAACAGCAATCGTAGTCTGATTCCTTAAGCACCAACAAACATTTTTAAAGTAATTGCTTTGCTGCAGAAAGAAACACATAGTCAGCTGAAGCAAATGCGTTTCTTTCTTTTTTTTTTAGTGGAAATAAGCATGATCGGTCCATGTCCTTCGATACAGCAGGCAAAACACCACGCCTACCTCTAATTTTTTATGTTATTTGGAAAAATAAAGTTACTTCAATCCAAAAAATAAATATGTGGGGCAATAGAGAATTAAAGAATAAGAAAAAACATCAAGTTTAAAAATTTGCGCTCGCCTATGTTTCCGAGCTACATGGCTCCGAAATTTTCAAATTTTTCAAATAGTCAAATTGGGTATTATTTAAAAGCTCTTGAAGAAATCTTTAAGGAACTACTAAGATTTGTTAAAAATGCTTAACCCATAAATAGCATTTTTATGTTAAATAATATATATGCAGTACCAAATTTTTTAATTTTTCTATTTGCTTTTTTGATATGAGTTACTTCATTTAACTAAATATACATAGATGGTGAAGGGTATATAAGATTCGGCATAGCCGAATGCAGCACTCTTACTTGTGACATTTATAACACTCAATGTAACTGTAAATTTGATGTTAACTTTCATTTAACCCAAATATTAACCTTGAACTCTTTGTTTTTCTTTTAAAATTCAACTTTGTAGCATGATAATATTCGCAAAATTTATTCAAAATCATTCATAGAGAGGCTTGTTTCGATATCTTAAGCAGAGTGACATAAAAAAAAATGTTTACTGATTGATGAAATCAATATGACTCTGTTTTATTTATTTATATTTGATTAAAAGAAACAATTCCTTCGAATTTTTACTAACTAAAATATTATTGGTTTATAAATAAAAAACAAAAACCAAATTGTGTATGTGCAATCAAGCACCTCTTTGTTGAATAAAATTAAATACTTGACTTGTCTTTGACTTTATGTATTTTTATTTAATGTTCGAACTTATACGCACGTAAGCATCATGCTATTTTTCTCACCTTTTATTTTATATTTAACAGCAGTCAACGCCCGCCCGCCTTGACACGTCTTAAAATAATAAACACCACTAATATGTATTCGATTTGCTCGTTTACATGTTCGTTATTAAATAAATATCTTTGAAATATAATTTTAAAATATAAAGCAACAAGAAAATAATCTTTAAAATCATATCGTATTACAGTATTTAAGTATGTATGTACGTAAGTTATTTTTGCTAAAGCATTTAAATATTTTTTTTTAGGATAATTAATGATTAATTAATAACAAGTTTAATTGCAGCAACGAACGTTTAAAATCAGTGCTGATTACGTATATTTATTATACGTATCATTGTTTTTAATTTTGGCTTAATATGAATTTATTAAAGAGCATAAAATAATCACAGTGACTCACAGCAAAAATGGTTCACAAAGCTACTGAAAACTTTTATATGGTTTTACATTTAAAAGAAAACATATTATTTCAATTAGAATTTATTTAATTTCTACGAAAGCACATTAGAAAATTTAATAACACGAAGGAGTTAATCTAAACGACTGAACCCATTTTAACGAAATTTGAAACACTGGTAGTAATAGCGTTTTTCTGTCATTAAATAGCGGACCAGAAGGCAAGAAAAGGTGGAATTGGGCAGAACTAAAAGATAAATTTAAAAAAGCGAGATACTATTTTTGAACATGCAAGTCATAATTCAATAAATTTTTTATTTGCATATCTGATAGGTGACAGCTCTTTTGAGATCTTTAATATGTTAGCTCCGAAACCACTCTTTCGAATATAAAATATTGTTGTTTATATAATATATTATCCCTAGAAGGGCTTTAAAATTCACGCAACGCCGCATACTAGAAGGTAGTATGAAATTAAACTAGAAAACTGCTCAGGTCACACTGTAAAAGGTACGCTGAAGTTAACGTAAACTAAATGGGACACGAAATTAATATTTCATACGCTTATAAACATTTTGAATATTTAATAAATGAAAGATTTAAAATGCTTTAGAATAGATCTCACCGAATATATCGGCCTTATTTTAATCCACTCTTTGGATATAATTATTGGTTCTTCTTTGAAGATTTTAGTTTCTTAGATTCTGTCATAGATTTTTAAAATTTTTCCAACCTCGTGATTTAAATGGAGTATTAGTTACTCAGTGGCAATGATATAAAAGATGATCTGATGTTGGTTTTGCCCTCATCAGCTTGTCTTCGCCAATGCTCTGCAATAATTATTGTTTGTATTTTATCTGAACATTTATCTTGCCAACTGAATCAAAAACGGTATTTTGACTCTTACCCGCAAAAAATTAACATCTTTCAAGTGTAGCTGTAAGCAAACTGCAATAGTTTTTCTTTTCTTGTTATATATAATCATACTTTCGAAGTACTCAACGAATGGATTTGACATTTCTGTCTTAGATAAATTTTGATTTGGTTCACTTTCAACTTTTCCTGTCGTCGATTGGCTTATTACTCGTAACAACCCGTATTTTATAAATTTTTAAAATTATTATCGCAACAATTCTTATTTTTAAATTTAAAAACTTAAGTCCAGCCAAAAAGTTTTTAAGCCAGTAGCAGGATTTATTTCCCTAGTTTTCAACAAAGGAAACTAATTGGGAATTTTTCCTTTGTAGTGTGCAATAATTGAAGTTGCGATTTCGAGCATAAAAGGCGTAAAAATAAAAATAAACTAAAAAAATTAATAACGTGCTTTATTTTTCGTGTCCCATTTAGTTTACGTTTTATGATGGACAATTTTTGCTGTAACTTAAGTTCTTCCCTCACTCATTTTTTGCGTTAATTATTTTAAGTTTAAATTGCAAACATAATAACCTCCTTCGTTGAATATATTAATTATATGTACAAACACAACTAAGTGACATCTTTAGCTTGTTTACTCTTTCAATTTCTCCACTGGCCACTGCACATGCCGATCTTTACTTCTTATTAATACTAAAATTCTGTTCATTTGCTTCTTGCCCTTTCAGCTGCCTCTTGTATTAAAACTTCTGCAATTTTTTTTTTTTGGTACAAACCTTTTAGCTGTTTAAGCTTGTAAACAAATAATGTTGTAATTTTTGTGTGTAATATTGCCTGAGGTTATTTATTCTGAATATATTACCCTATTTAAATTAATTGTTGTTATAAATTATGTAAATTTTTCACTCTTAAAATATTTTTAATTACAACAGCTTTATTTTTTAAATAAAGTATGTTTTTTACTGTATAAAGATTGTGGCAACATGTTCTGATTCTTTTTATAATAATAAATTCATTTTAATATAAAGGGTTTTTAAATAAGGCAATTCACTTTAATTTTTTTATTTGGTTTCGTAGTTTATATATAAATAAAGACATTCTAATCTTTCTTTCATCTAATAAGTCAAAGAAAAAACCTTTTTATACAATTTTCCAAAATGTTTTTTTAAAGTATGAAAAGATTATTTTATTAAATTTTTAAATTATTAAAAACCTGAAATTTGCTCCCCAACATGAAACCAAAATTTGACGATGTAGCGCAGATGTCCAATATATCTTGATTGAAAAATGGAAAGTTCGAAGAGAGTAGAAGATGTCTTAAACTTAAAATAGAACATCTAGACACTAAAAGAACTTTAACAAGTAAGAGTAAATCAGCATAACAAATTCTTTCCAACCATAATATGAAAAATGGAAGAAAAAATAAAAATTGTTACTGGATGTTTTTGTGTTTTTGTAGAAAATATTTTTGGTTTTTATTGTCTTTTTGCTTTGTTGATTCAATGTAGTTCTCATTTAATCAATTTGGCTTCTGATATAAGACTTTTAGATTTTCTATACAAAGTTTGGGTAAAATTCACTGATGAGCTATATAAGCCGTAGCGAAATGGCCATATGGATATGCTTTCCCCGCAGTAATACATTTCATTTTTTAGTTTTAAATAATAAATATTTCATGAGAATATCATAAAATATTTATATATGAAGGAATCAGTTGCTCTTTACCAAAAGATTGTCCATCTCTTTAAGACACGTATTAACCATTTATAATCGGCTAAGAAAATATTAAAACCTTTTTAGAATAAAATAAGAGCTGACAAAGCTGTAAAACAATATTAATTTGTAGCTTTTATTAACCTCCTTAGTGTTTTTTATGAATGTTTTTAAGCATAAATAAAAAATTACAAATATCTGTAACATTTTTAATAATCAAAAAACATTTGAAATATGATATTCAAAATTATATATATGAATGTTTTTTCTTCATTACATTAATTACTAAGACTTTGTTTTGTGTTTAATAAAATACAATTTCTGTTGAGCCAACAAAAAATGAATTATTTTTATTTTACAACAAGATTTGAAACAAATAATGTTTAACGAAGCATAAACTGTGTCTTGACGTAAAATCTTAAGAGAACGATTGCGAATTCAAGTTTAAATAGTAAAAAAAAAACATTAAAATATTATTTAATAACAAAATAAATTTTCATTAGCCAAGGTATATATTGGTACAACAAAAAATAAACTTAAGATTAGAATTGCTGGACATAAGTCGGACTTAAGATATGTTAATTCACAAAAAACAGCATTATCCACTCATTGTTTTGACTTAGGTCACTATCCTAACTTTGAAAATGCTTCAGTTCTTAGTATTGAAAAAAATTATAAGAGACGGTATATTTTGGAAATGTTACACATTGTAAATATTCCATTGACTAAAAGAATTAATTTTAAAGCAGATACAGATAATGTCGCTCATATATACAGACACTTAATTCACAAAATAACATAAATGTTTTTGTTCTTAATATATGTATGTAACACAAAACACTTTTTTTTTTTTTTTTTTTTTTTTTTTTTTTTTTTTTTTTTTTTTTTTTGAAAATTATATAAATTATATTATATTTTTGTTTTTTGAAAATTTTTTGAAACATTGTTTTTTAATTTCATTATGACCAAAAAATTTTTTCAATTGTTAATTAATTTTGTTATTTTGCTTATATATTAATTTTGTTTCCTGAAGAAGGTACGCAGAAAGTACAGAAATATTGAAATAAAATATTACTAAAAAAATATAAGGACCCAAAGCTTAATAAAATAGAAAATAATTTAATAAAAAAGGGTCAAATAATCAATATTAAACTAATTAAGAATATGAGCACAAGAAAGATGAATTTTCAAACTTATCAAGATCTTCAAGATAACCATAATTTTCAAACTAATCAAGATTTTCGAAGAATAAGAAATTTTCAAAATTATCAAGATTATCAAGATAGACGATTTTATCAAATAAATCAAGATTCACATGGATTTTTCAAAATTAATTTTTTAAAAAATAACAATATAACTAGAAGACTAGTCAACAGATTTAATACGGTGAAGAACAAAATTATAAAAATAAGGTCAACAATAACTTTCCTGATCAGATGCAGAAATTCTGGAATCATTCCAAGATTCATTGTCAATTCTACAAAAGTCATTTCAAATATATTTAACACAAGATGTTTGGCTGATATACAACACACACTTAATAACTATATGAGTGATCTACATTACAAAATTTTAAAGTTATCAATCAAGAATAACCACAAGTTATTGGAGCATTTTCAAAGTGAGCTAGCATTTATAAAAAGAAATTTAAATAGATATTTTACAGAAAGGGATATGATATCTTTTCTTAATTTTGAAGATATTAAGGCAGTTTCCTTTGAAAAGAAAGTTAAAAACATACATATTAGAAAATTTGATTGTCTCCGCGATTTGCAAGAAAAGAAGTTAGGTATTAAATTTAATGAAAACTGGTTTGTTAATAAAACTAATTTAGATATTCCATTAGAAGTACAATCTGTTCTAGCGTTAGGTAATAAGCATGCACTTCCCACTGCAAAAAGTGAGTTACCTATTGTGAATATGATAACTGAAGGAGAAGATTTTATACAAACTTTAGAAAGTAAAGAGGAACAGGAAGTAGCAAGAACTAGGTTGTCACTAATTATTGACAATCATTATAATAAAATGAAATTGACCAATAGAGATAGGTTTATTTTAGATAAAGTAAGAAAAACAGAGAGTTTTTTAAAAAAGAATAGAAATTTGCTTATTGTAAAAGCAGACAAGGGTAATACAACAGTAGCTTTAATGAAACATGAATATAACATTCGAATTAATAATATTTTAGAAGATATTTCTAAATATCAATTAGTAAATAAAGATCCGACTAGCAAATTGCAGAAGATTAACAATGATTTGGTAGATGAACTTTTTAAACGAAAAATTATAACTATTTTTGACAAGAAGAAACTAAAGACCAACATTGCTACTGCTCCTAGGTTATATGGACTTCCAAAAATTCATAAACCTGAATATCCTTTAAGACCTATTTGTTCTTTTGTAAATTCGCCTTCTTATGAACTATGCAAATATGTGACAGATATTTTGAAGAAAATCACTGAGTTTTCAAAATATAACGTAAAGAATTCTTTAGATTTTAAGAATAAGATAAAAAACTTAAAGTAGAAAATAATGAAAAATTAGTTTCTTTAGATGTGATATCTCTATTTCCTAGTATACCAGTAGATTTAGCTATTGGTACAATAAAAGAAAAGTGGGATATAATTAGACCACACACTAAAATTGATAAAGATTTATTTTTACGTATTCTTCAATTTTGCATAGAGGATAATAGATGTTTTCAGTATGATAAAAAAATATATGTTCAGAAACAGGGTCTTCCGATGGGATCTCCGGCATCTCCAATTGTTGCAGACATTGTTATGGAGAAATTATTGGACTTTTGCTTAGAAAAACTAATTATAAAGCCAAAAGTTATTACTAAGTATGTTGATGATTTATTTTGCATTATTTCTGATAGTGCAATTGATGATATGTTAAAGATTTTCAATTCTTTTGATGTTAATATTAAGTTTACAATAGAGAAGGAATGCGATTCCAAACTTCCTTACTTAGATACTTTATTGATTCGACGAGGTAATAGTATATTCATGGATTGGTATCAAAAACCGACAGCATCAGGAAGAATTATTAACTATTTTTCAAAGCACAACAAAGGTATAATAATTAATACAGCTAAAAATTTAATTGAAAGCGTTTTAACTATAAGCGATGAAGAATTTCATAAAAAGAATAAAGAAAAGATTAAAAATATACTAGCGGATAATAGCTTTCCAAAAAGACTTATTTATAAATTTATTAGACAATACGGACATAAAAGAAATACAAATAAGATAAGCACATTGGAACCTAAGATTTATAAGTCTTTAACTTATGTACAAGGTTTTACAGAACGTTTAAAGAATTCAAAAATCTTCAATAAGGAAAAGTATAACATGGCTTATAAAACAAATAATACACTGAATAGATTATTTAGTAAGACTAAAGATAGAATTAATAAATTTGACATTTCTAATGTAGTCTATGAAATACCTTGTAAAGGTAGTGATCAGGAGATTTGCAATAAGGTATATATTGGTACAACAAAAAATAAACTTAAGACTAGAATTGCTGGACATAAGTCGGACTTAAGATATGTTAATTCACAAAAACAGCATTATCCACTCATTGTTTTGACTTAGGTCGCTATCCTAACTTTGAAAATGCTTCAGTTCTTAGTATTGAAAAAAATTATAAGAGACGGTATATTTTGGAAATGTTACACATTGTAAATACTCCATTGACTAAAAGAATTAATTTTAAAGCAGATACAGATAATGTCGCTCATATATACAGACACTTAATTCACAAAATAACATAAATGTTTTTGTTCTTAATATATGTATGTAACACAAAATACTTTTTTATATTTTTGTTTTTTGAAACATTGTTTTTTAATTTCATTATGACAAAAAAATTTTTTCAATTGTTAATTAATTTTGTTATTTTGCTTATATATTAATTTTGTTTCCTGAAGAAGGTACGCAGAAAGTACCGAAATATTGAAATAAAATATTAATAAAAAAATATAAGGACCCAAAGCTTAATAAAATAGAAAATAATTTAATAAAAAAGGGTCAAATAATCAATATTAAACTAATATATATTTTACGATAAAATTATTTCATTTCAATTTGAAATAAAAAAATTCTAAATTATAAATATAAATTTTGTATTTGTTTGATTGCTTAAATTTTGAATAGACAATAAGTGAATTATTAGTATTTGAAAAATCGAGTTTCGTCATAAATTCGATTAAATATATACATAATTATAGAGGGTAGTTCCACTTTAAAATTTTTTTACGTTTTCCGTATTAATCTTAATGGCTTAAGCAGTTTTAAATAATTTTAGCAATTCCTGAAAATTTTCTTCGAAAACTTTTAAATGATACCCATATTGAATTTAAAAAAATATTGCGAACAATCGTTCTTTTCTATGAAAAGTAAAGAAAATATAGGCGAGCGTCAATTTCTTCACTTGATGTTTTTTCTTATTTTTTTATTCTTATTCTACTTTACTTAACTAGATTTTTTCCAAAGAATATGGAAAAATTAGAAGCCGGATGGACCGATTTTAGTGATTTTGAATAGCAAAAAATACAAAACTATGATTAGCGTAAATTTTCTCTGGCTCATCTAGTTTCTTGGTAACATTGATTTCAACACGAACACGGACGGACAGACGGACATTGCTTAATCGACTTCGCTATACAAAAGAAGTCGGATATATATACCTTACGGGGTCGGAAATGGATATTGTAGAAATTATACACGGAATGACAAACTTATATAAACCCTTTTTCCATCTGTTTGAGTTCGCCTCAAAACTCGAAAAATTATTGCATTTTTGTTTTTTTTTTATGTGTGTATGTAGTGATATCAATTT
Source organism: Gymnosoma rotundatum (assembly GCA_916610165.2). NCBI lineage: Eukaryota > Metazoa > Arthropoda > Insecta > Diptera > Tachinidae > Gymnosoma > Gymnosoma rotundatum. The sequence continues at coordinate 84,114,879 of OU744336.1, forward strand.
AAAGTGTTATTTATTTTTAAAATAATGAACTGATTTAAGTGAGATAAAGGCAGTGCATTAAAGCGAGATAATATCTACAAAAATGTGAAAGAATAAACAAAAGCGGCTGACAAACAAATTTACAAATTTATATGTTAACAAACATTTTCGTAATTCCCGCAAATGTCAGAACCTCCTATTTTTATATCATTAAACTTAAAAAACAAGTAATAATAAGTAAGAGTGCTGTATTCGGCTATGCTGAATCCTATATACCATTAACTATATACGTGTATATAATCATATGAAACAAACATCAGATTTCCCTTCGAATAGTTTAAATGAAAATCGGCATAAGAAATTCTTTCCTAACAATTTTTTTCTATTTAAAAAAAAGGTTTTTTCGAAAATTGTAATATTGTTTGGGGTTGTGGTCCCAGCTAAGTAAATGAAAAGGTTACTGTATCAGATCCTAATATAATTCAGTGGTAAATAAATAGTAAAGGGGAAAAAGCTTACCAATGTGTCTTACCTCTTTCATTAATTTTATATCGTAAACACAATCACCTGCAGGAATACAAACGAAAGTTGAAAAAAATGATATGGAAAAATAAGAGACACTTTTACGGTGTCACCTATGAGAAACCACTTTTTAGGAAACCAAATTACAACATAAACATACAAAATTAAAATATTTTCTAATGAAATCAAACTAGTTTTTCTTAACGTTTATATTCCGATGGAATTTTCTGGTGCATTTTGAAAGAAACAACCAACTATTTATGTGTAGCTACTCGTATCTTCCCATTTTTAAATTATGAATTAAATTTTTCAGACTGGTGTTGAAAAGAATAACACTTACAAAATTGTTTAAACGTAATTACAGTAACTTTTAAATATTAAATTTCCTTTTTATTTATAACAAATGTTTACAAACAATTTCGAAAAATAAATAAATTTGAATATAAATTTATTTACAAAACTCGGAATCTTTTAAAATTTAAATAATTTACTTTATTCGTGCTTGATTCCTTCAAATAAATTTCATTTTGTAGTTTAGTTTAAAATAATAAATATTTCATGAGAATATCATGAAATATTTATATTTGAAGGAATCAAGCACGAATAAAGTAAATTATTCAAAATAAAATTATTTAAGAGGTTATTAGATAATATTACAAGCTTCCAAATTCCGTTCAACTTTTGGATCAAAGCAAATAAGAACAAATCTGGAAGTTATTTGAGTTGCTGAATTCAAATCGGGATTTCGTTATTTAAAAATTGGTTCTAGTTTGTGAGTTGGCAGCACTGTGCTATCATAAAAAAAAATTTAAATTACTGCGTTTTACTATAGCTCCCAATAACAAAAATTAATACAAAAACAAGTTAATCTAGTTTAGTGAAGTAACTCCAATTAAAAAGTGTGATAGAGAATTAAAAACTAAAAAAAAAATGGTACTGCATATATATAATTTTACATAAAAATGAATCGGCTCTTTATGAGTTAAGTATTTTTAAAAAATTTTTGTATTTCCTTAAACATCTCTTCAAAAGCTTTAAAATTATACCCATGTTGATATTTGAAAAATTTGAAAATTTCAGAGCCAAAAAATATGGGAGAGCGTCAATTTTTTGCTTGATTTTTTAATTCTCTATCGCCCCATATATATTTTTTTTTTTATTGGAGTTACTTTATTCTTCCAAATGACATAAGAAAATTAGAGGTAAGCGTGGTGTTTTGCCTGCTGCATCGAAGGACATGGATCGAGCATGCTGATTTCCAATAGCACCTCTTTCGACATTATACCTGATCGATTGACATATTTATATTTATAATACGGACAGACAGACGGAAAGACGGACATCACTCAATCGATTTCACTATGCCTAAGAACTCAGAATATATATACTTTATGGGTTTGGAAATAGATATCGTAGAAATTACACATGGAAAGGCAAACTTAAATATACCATTTTTCCTCTTTTTTTGTGGTGAAGGTTATAATCAATCGAAAAATCAAAAGGTGTCCCCGTAGGTAACCAATATGTGCATATCTTTGGAACCGTTACAGACAAACGCTTAAAATTTGGGCAGAATGTCGATTTCTATGAATCTTATAATAACGAGGATAAAAATTTAAAATTATATGTTAAAGGGTGGCCCAATAGTTAATGTAATTTGTTATACGTGGGTAAATTTTTGAACCGTTATGACAGACAGCTGATCTTTATTAGGAACCTGTGTTGGTTACTCCGCTATAATAACAAGTATAAAATTTGAATTTGGTAATTATAGGGTATCCCAATAGTTAATGTAATTTATTATATGTATGTGGCCGAACTTTTAAACCGTTCCAAACAGAAAGCTGAAACTTAATAGGGACCTGTAAAATTAAAGGGTTTTCGAATAATTGATGTAAATTGACTTATATAGGCCTTTCTTTTGAACCATTATGGACAAATGCTTGCAAATTGGGCAGAATGTCGATTGCTATAACCGTTATAGTTACTAGTATTATTATTTAAAATTATAAATTAAAGGATCCCCCAATACTTCATTTAATTTGATGTATATGGCCATACTTTTGGAGTTGTAGACAGACGCTTGAAACTTTATCGCACCAATACTGCTAACTCCGTTATAACAATAAGAATAAAAGTTGAATTTGGAAATAAAAGGGTGTCCTAATAGTTGATGTAATTTGATGTATTTTGTCGAACTTTTGAACCGTCATAGACAGACAGCTGCTAAGTCTGATATATCAACAGGTTTTTAATTTGAATTTATAAATTAAAGGGTTCAAAAAACTAATGTACTTTGACCTATATGGCCGTGTCTTTTAACCGTTATATACAAACACTTGAAAATTAGAAAGAAAGTCCACTACTTTTTTTAGTATAATAAAAAGTATAAATAAATTCAATTGTAAATTAAAGGGTTTTACAATAGTGGCTGAAATCTGATGTGTATGGCCTAACTGTTGAACCGTTATAGACAGACGGTTAAGGATTGCAAAGAACCTAATTGCTAAATCTACTACAACAGCAAGTATATAATTGAAAATTAAAGAGTGGCCGTATAGTTGCTCCATTTTTATGTAAATTGTCAAACTGTTAAACAGTTGAACAAGTGTAAAGTATGCAGATGGAATATAATGATATATCATTAGTTAATGTAATTTGATGCATGTGGCCATACTCTTGAATCGTTATACACCGACAAATAAAACTTGTTTTGAAGTCAGTTTTTTTTACAGAAATGTTGAAGATTTTTTAATTCAAAACGCGTAAAAAGGCAAAGACAGAATTGTAAAGTTGATTCAAAGTGTTTTTGTTATGTTTGCGAATATTATATGATCAAAAAAGTGGCAAAGTTATTACTAATTTGATCAGAAGTGTTTTTTTTTTGTATGAAACACTTACAAGCCGTGGGTACCGAAAGTGTTTTGTAACGCGTGGTCAAGCGAAAAAAAAGTATGTTTTTCATTATCAATGCCAATGTTACGGAAAAATCATGAATGTCATCGGTCTAAATACAAAAAAACTTGCAAAATATAAATATTCTAAAGTATCATTAGTATCTAAGCCAGTTCCCCATGGGAGCATGGAAACTTTTAATTCATCACCGACGAACAATGGAAGCGATTTAAAGGTGGAGGAAAAACATTCACTTTTGCAAAGTGAGCTCAATGATTTGGTATCAATTATAATTTGGGTATCATTTTAAGATGCTGTTAACAACTTTCTCGGTAACCGCAAATATAGCAGATTTCAAGCAGATAATCGACAGTTTGTTGTAAAATTATTGCAAGATTGAGCAAGGAGAGCGACTACACTGAGATTTGGCGAAAATCGAAAACGAAGCCAAGGATTTTTGGATACGAGCAGTCTCTCTGCTGTTGAACTTTAAAACAGTACAAGCGACTCAGTTCGACTGCTCTTCACTTCTTTTTAACAAATAAAACGGATATTATTTGTCAAAAATTGTAAAAAATTTGTTTATTTAATATCTCCAAAACTAGAATCAATAACAAAAACGGAGTGCATATTCGGATTAAGCGCCCCAAATAACCTTAGACAAAGCTTTTATTTTTTTTTTTTTTTTTTTTTTTTTTTAATATTCACCCTGACCAGGATTCGAACCATCGATTTTACAAATTAATGAAATTTTCGGCTTTTGGTTCTTTTTAATTAATTTTCTAAACATTTTTAGAAAGAAAAATTATTTACAAATGTATGCGGACGTTTTCCAAAGAAAACAAGAAAAATTAGACGCTAGCAGAATGAAATGCAGCATTTTCTGGACCGCCACATCCTTCATCAGCATTCCTTGCATCTATCTACCTTATGTTATGTACATCGTAAACATCATCTATTTAACCAACTAATCTTAATGTTAATTTGGTGAGACGAAGTTCACGCACAACTTAAAGCTTTTTCTTTGTCATTCTCTTTGTAACTCGTCTTGTACATTTGTTGTTGCTTTTTTTGTACTAGCAATTTGATAGTCACAAACAGCGTTGCCGCTTTGGCCCAATCGGACCAAACTTGGTAGTTTTTCGTTTTTAAAAAACAGTTTGGTAGTTTGGTTGGTTTGTTGCATTTTTTTAAATTTTTGGTAGGTTTTCCTCCTGTAGCAATTTTTTAGCAATAGTAAATTTTTTACCTTAAAATTCAGAACATAAAATAAAAAAATGTAACTTTGAATTAAATAAACAATAACTGTGAATAGTTTTACCACTGTTTTCAAAAACTGTTTTAGGTGTAATAAAAAACATCTCTGCTTTTTTGCATAAAGATGATTAAAGCTATAACCATCTCTGGTTTAAGAAACGCGAACAATATTATGAAATTGAAATTAACAATATTTTTGAGTGAAGGCTTATTTACAAGGTTTGTATTAAAAAAATTTACAGACAAAATGAAAAAGTAAGTAAACTTTTTTAATTGTATATATGTACCTATTAATTACATAAATATTTACTAATATTGCATGTAAAGATACAGTAAAAAAATTTTAGAACCGAATGGTTGAGCGAATTTGATTGGCTCCAGGAAAGGGATGGGTGTTCATTCTGCATAGTATGCTCTAAAACTATTTTAAATCATAACATCCATCTTAAAAATCACCAAAAGACAAATTTCCACCTCAACAATTACGGAAAAAAACCAAGTGAGTATAACAGAGTTTATGTGCAAGAAACGCATTTTTAAATATTTGGTAGGCTGTGAACGATTTTGGTAGGATTTTTGAAAATTATTGGTAGGAAGTCAATTTCTTGTGTGGCAACGCTGGTCACAAATGCAACTTTTTTATTTTTAATTATTCATACTTGTTTGCTCACAACATTATAGACACTGTTTCAGTATCATATTGACTTTTATGAGTTAAGTATGAATGTAAATACGCGGTGCCTAGCGTTTGTTTTAATTTTTAATTTTCACCCTGACCAGGATTCGAACCATCGATTTTACAAATTAATGAAATTTTCGGCTTTTGGTTCTTTTTAATTAATTTTCTAAACATTTTTAGAAAGACAAAGCTTTTAGTTGCATAGATCAAAAACTTTGTGTATTTTAAAATAATTTTGTTATTTTGTAGGCATTTTTTGAATTACAATTCCTTGTATATGTTTTTTAATATTCGTTGCTTCAGAACTCCGTCGTTTGCGGACCAATTTTGACATTTTTTTATTTTTGTAAAGGTTACGCTTAGAGAAAGGGTGAACATGCACAGACATATTTTGGCGTATATGGATTTATGTTTTTTTTATGTTAACATAGGTTATGTGTTGCTATATATGCAATTACTACAAGTGTAGAAAATAAAATTCAAATTACGGATTTTCCTTTGACTGCAAAAGGCAGATTTTTGAAATTTGATCAGAGCGTTTGTTATTATTTCTGTTATAAATTTTATTTTTTGAAAACTTTGTTAGATTTGATAATCGTCTATCTGTTTTGAATAGGGGTTGCTTTGCGAAAGTTATTATAATTATTATTATGCATTAACCACATTCTCCACAACAGGCTACCGATTGCAAGTGTTGAAAGTGCAATAAATGTCTGCAGCAGCTACCGACTGCAAAATGCCAAAAGTAGAATACATGTGTTTATATGAGAATGATTATTTTGTTGACAGCAAGGCTACAAGGCGGCAGGTTATTGTCCATTCTGATTTTGTCGCTGTAGTCCAAATAAACTGTTTCTTTTTTTGTTGGCGACAATAAACAGTCAAGTGATGTCAATACAATAAGACATGTAAAATAATTGAGTGCTTAAAAGCTTAAACAGGCAGCATTTTGTTATGTTTAGTATTTGCTATTGTTGTGACCAAAATGCTACATTTCATTTGGTGTTAACCACATTATAGTAATTTAATTATTGCTTCTGAGCGATACTTCAATATATTATCAAATTTAAAAACAAGCCGAACGAAAAGTTGTTGTGTCCATAAAAAATATTATTTGACTCATTTTACACAATAATTTATATTAAATTATTTAAAAAAAACGGAAGTGATATCGCTGAAATAAATATTTTTATTATGTCATTGCTGCATTCAAAATAACTAAGTACCTGGCTACAAGGTGAAAAAAACAGCTTGGGGCATTTGCAGACTTAACATTATTTTAAATAATTAAAAAAAGGAATAATCAAAAAACTTTCTTTGAAACTATTTGTATTTATCTAAGTATTAGCGACCTATACATGATGTGTTAAACTAAGCAATTAAAAAAAAAACGGAACATATGTAAATCTTTAATTTATATTTTCTGAAGAGGCCCGCCAAAGTGCTTATAATTTTTGTTCTTGATAACGATAAATAAAATAAAAAGTATTTAAAATACAAAGGTCGGCAACAAAAATTCTAAATTCTCTAAATTCTCTTATAACAAATAAGAGAGATAATTTTGTTAAAATTATATAAACAGTATAGAATACTTATATATTTTGTATCTGATAACTCGGGAACTGGAGATTTTGCTGTACGTATGTATGTTCAAAAACTAGACTAAATTTTCATTTTGTTTATTATTTAAAAATCCTTTCGTTTATCCTTTAAAACGACCTAATTATTCGACTTTTTTCTTCGATTGTATACTTCGATTTATGAAATATGTTTTTTCTTCGCCTTTTCCATACACTTTTACCAACAAAAAGCAAATATTGTTTTTGTTCTGTATGAAATGTAATTAATTTATTATATTCCTGTATTAAGCAGTGCTACGCTCAGCGATGCCGTTTACTACTAATTTTAGGGCCGTTCTCTTTAATCTATTATAGCCTGGTTTACTAATAGGGCTCCACTTCGAACAGATAAGAAAAAATATTTTGAAAAAAGAAAAATAGAAAGAGAAAATTCAAAGGTCACATATTAAAAGTCTCAGAAGAGTTTTCATCTATCACGTAAAATCTATCAGGTCTTTGACCGACAATGTGCAAACACAAAATTTGATTTCGATTGTATTAATTTATCCTTTACTGTTCCTCCGAAACTGTTGAGCAACCAGATTTTTATTGTTTTTTTAATTACTCAAAGCAATATCGTGTAATTAAGGAATAAAAAGACATTTTACTTTAACAGAATTCTTTGGAATGGTATATATTTTAATCAAATTAGTCATGGCGATTAAATTAGATAGTAAAAAGTAGTAAATTACTCTGTTCGTTCATTATAAGGAGAGTGGCTATACCTTAAAAAAGCTACTGATCTGGGAACACTAGAATATTTATAAATTTCTGGCATTTTTTTTTTATAAATTTTAACAAATTTTATTCTGCCTATTGAAGCTTATTTATCAGGACATATCTATCAAATTCGCGTTTAATCTCTTCCTCAAGCACCCAGTTATGCTTTTTTAATAAGAACAGAATAATGGACCTACTTAAATATCTTTCACTATGTTTAAAGCTTTATTAAAATCGGCGTTGCCGTAAATGCCCGTTTTCCCTATTTTTTCTCATCTAGGTTCTAGCTCTAATATTGAACTTTATAAATCTATCTATTTTACGAATTTCATTAAAATTGGGTTAAAAAATTGTTTTGGATGCATAAAAATGTCCGCTTCCTACTTTTCTGTCTTCTTAAACCACTATATCGAAATATAAATACGGTATTCCAAAATCCAGACAAATATCTACTCATATTTTATTATTATTTTTTTTTTTTGATTAGGAGTTGTACTGTGAATACTATAAATGAATTGAAAGTGAATTCTTTGTTTGGATTGTGTGCATTGTAAACATCATCTATTTAACCAACTAATTTTGTTTGTCGCAACAGCAGAATGTAATTCTGGTATCTAATTTTTCTTGTTTTCTTTTGAAAACGTCCGCATACTTTTGTAAAATAATTGTTTCTTAGAAAAGGGCTTTAGAAAAAATGAACTTAAGCCAAAAATCAAAGTCAATTCATTTGTAGTCTTTTTACTTTCAAAATACGTTCTGAGAATAATAGTTCTTATTACAAATATTGAATCATTCAACTCACAATCTTGTGCAAATGGTCTTGCATCATAGCATTTGCAAAATTGTGTAGTCTATTTTTAGTCTACACCAACAAAACATACAGTAATGAGTAAAATATGCTACACAATTTTGCAAACGCTATAATGCAAGACCATTTACACAAGATTGTGAATTGGGCTAATATTAATTGATGTCTTGTTTTCTTTTAATACCTTAAAGCGATAGAATAGAATAGAACTACAACCTACAGATTAATAGTAATTTTTCTTATTCATAGTTTATGCAAATCTTTCTTACTTCGTACTCAATGCTCATAAAGCAAGCCAAATGTTTAAAAAAAAAAAAATCCTAAAACTATAAGAACACCCTTTATACTTTAGTTTAATACTTTTTCTTGTTGCAGACATAAAAAAATTTGACGTGTCTGTCAATCACAGTACAAAAAATAAAAATAAATTTATGACTATAACTTCACTTTTATCCATGTTGTTATAGCGGCTTTTTTTTTCTAAGGTCTATTAAAACTGTAGTATTAGCTGTAGCTTTCCCACATTTCAAACGATAACGAAAAATTGTTATCGGATGAACTAAAGCATTTTTATCATTAAAGCGAAACCCAATTTCGCCTATCGCGAAATTCCCATGAAATATTTGAGGACCTGTTCAAATAAATGAGTTATCAATTCACATTGAATGTTAATAAAACGTATAAGCTCTGATTGTTAAATGTATGTTTAAAAGTAAATTAATAAGGTTTTCGAAACAAGTTATTAACTTTAATATTAGGAGGAGAAGCTAGTCAACATTCACCTGTTGCTCGGCACTTGCAAGATGCATCCATTCTCTTGAAGCTATCCCAAGCATTACTACTGACACATTTTAATAAAATTAATTTTTTTATTCAAATTTATTGAACAAAATATCTAAATTTTGCCATTTATGATATTTTTTAATATAAAGCTACATTTTTTAGCACTTTTCTACAAACTGCTATAATGTTTTTGTTTTATAAATTTTAATTTCAAAACAAAGTTCTTACTTGCATTGCAAGCATATTTATAAAAATTTAGTCTGCATGACATTTTTTACTTGCATTTTCTTCTTTTTTAGAATTCAATAAAAACTTTAAATTTAACGTCACTTGGTTGTAGACATAACTTTAGATGTCTATCGCAATATCGTAGCGTTTGAGGTAATATGTATATGAAAGCACTTATACACATGAATATAAGGAATAATAATATTTATAGTCATTAAAAATTAATTATAAATGTTCTTTCTTTATTTTCATATGAATTTAAAAATTGTGTTAAGTCATTATAATGTCAAAGATATGATCATGCAAAAAACTAACTGAATTGTTGAAAACTAAAAAAATGGTCATTATAATTTGTTTTGCGAGAAATAAATTAAAAGACATGAATGTGTAAAGTCGAAGTTCAAAATGAAATAAGAAAATATATTATTTGGCACGAATTTTGTGTTCAAATTAAGACTCTTCAAATTATTAAAATTATTTTATAACAAGTAAAAGTTTAATGTTCGCACTTAGTATAAGATTCTAAGAATGGATGTTAGAAATTATTAAAAAAAATAAAACCTTACGCTTTTATGCTTTCTAATTTCACAGCAATATACTTTCGTTTTTAACCTCTGTGGTTTTCAATACAACAAATTAACGAAGTTTTGGATTTATTGAAAAAAATAATAGTAATAATAAATGAATGAATAATAATAATAATATATGTAAATAAATTTTTGTTAATGTCTCTATGGTTTAAAGAGGGATCAAACGAAGATTTATAGTTATAATTAAGTTTTCAGATTTTTGGTTAAAAATGTGCTATTTTGGAAAATCTTTAAACTGTTAGCAAACTATAAAAAACTAATTAAATGTTTTATAAATTAAAAAGTAATCACTTAATAAGAAAGGAAAAAATCTGTTTTGTAGTAGTCCGGGGTTGAATCTAGCAACAGAACATTCCATGTTTGAATAGAGTTGTCTTGTGAAAATTCGTGTGGATTTTTTTTTTGTAAATTAGTTTAAAAAATTGTTTAAAAGATAAAATACAATTTAGAGAACTGTTGTTGGCAGTTTTTAAATTGTCTCTGTATTTTTCGCTTATATGAAATTAATTTTTTTCATTCCAGTTCTAAGTTTTTGGTTAAATATTATTCTAAAATTTTGATGATGATTTTGATTTTTTTGAACTTTCGATTGTTTAGTGTAATTTCGTCTTTTCTTGGCTTAAAATTTTTTTTCATAATTTTAAGATTTTAATACAACAAAACGAAATGCAATAATATATATATAAATAAACCATAGCAAAATGGGAAAATCGTAAGGGATATAGAGCGCTCGCCTGTTTTTAGTAAAATCTCCACCATTTATAGACACGAGGAAATCAAGTTATATATATCTTCTTCACCGATAGTGATGCGTAATAAAACATGTACATACGTGATTGGTAATTTAGCTAGTAGCTACTGGTTTTTTAAAAAACACAAAAGACATAAGCAACAAACATTACAAATATAAGTTTTTTGCTTAAATCTTTACTTCTTATCTCTGTTATTTAATGTTAAAACAACACTCACTTTGTTTATTTTAATATATTTATTTATATGCAACTTTTTATGAGAATTTCTTTAAATGTTTTATTGTTAGGAAAATATAAATTATGATCGCGATTAAAACATCCCTTTTTATTAAAGTTATTCAACAATAATTATACAACAATTTGATATAGATTATTTTGATTCTTTATATTTGTTTTTTTTACGTCTTAAGATGTGAACACCTTGAGCGGTAGAAAATAAATGAGATTTTGCGGCAAAATCATTTTGTATTTCTTTAAAAAAATATGTAAGCAAACACATACATACTCACAAAATACGTCTTGTTAAAAAGTAACTTGAACAAAAGATATTAACTGAGTGGGGTTTAACCAACATAAAATAGCCAAACTCATACACACACATATACAAATAAATAATCACACTAGCAAGTACTAAAAGCAACTTTAGCACTAAGCAAAAGCATTAATGAAAAATTAAATTTATTACTCGTGTTTACTAAGCAGTAGTAACTTGAACTTTTTTCTTAGATGTTCTTTAATTAAAAAAAACATCACCAGCATCTATCTGTCTTTCATTCATGGTATTTCTTGCTACATGTGCGAGTATGTGTACTAATTGTCTTCATTCAGTATTTAATAAAATAATAATTTCGTGTATTTTATTTTAAATCTCTTTGAATTCATTTGGATTTATTTTATAACTACTTACAACACTCAGTATTTAGTTTTGATTTGTGGTGTTAGTTTTTCCAACAAAAACTCTTAGCATTTTGATTGTGTTAATGATGACATTGAAATCTTTATTATTCTAATAGGAAACGATTCTGCCTTTTTAGACTTAAATCAAGCTAGGAAGGCAACATCATGTTTTTATGATTAAGAAATTACTTTGTAATGTTGACAGTGCCAGTTGGTAACAAATGTATTTGGTTCTCTTATTTCTTTTGCACATCCTTATTGCAGAAAAAATAGGCATAAATGCACATAATTACTAGAGATATAATTATAATAAAAAAGATATTTAAATGATGTTTTAAATTATACTTGAAAACTAGTATTTTCTTCCCAATTGTTTTTTTTTTTTTTCTTTCTAATTTGTAACTTGTCTATAAAGAAGAGGAAGAACGTATTAAATGATCATCTAAACGCTTTAGCTGAAAGTTACATAATAATCAATTAATTGTTAAGTTAAAAATAGCAACGTAAATATTTCTTAGTTTTTTTTAAGAACAATTTCTTTGAAAGTTATGATTGGTTTGTTTACGCGGCTACCATTAAGCTATTGCACTTTTTGGCAAACACTACTCCACTTGTCCAGATCATATTGTCGAAGGGTTTTTCGTAATAAAATTATTAGAACCATCCTGTCGCATAAAGATCTTAAATAAGGTTACGTATACTGATTTCTGACTGAAGTTTATGTTGCATAGAATACTTACTGACCCGCTAAGAGCGCCTTTATATTTCTTATTCGTTTTTAGTAGCAAAGTCAAATGCTTAAAAACAGTTACGTTTTCCTAGCGAACTTAGAATTTTTTAGTTTACGCCATGGTACCGCAACTCTGACCATCCCATCCGACTGTTTGAACTAATAGTAGAACCAGGCCAAATTAATAATCAAGCCTTGGCTGTAACAACTTAGTTCGATCTGCTAAAATTAAAGTTGTAGCCTTTGGTCTTAACGACAGAGGAGTTCCCTTAAGCCTTTAAGATAGATCTTGCAGGTTTTTAAATATTAAAGAACGCGATCTACTCATATCTGTAGATCTCAGTGTGATGTGTTACTTACAAACAGGATTGTGTTGCATATGACCAAGAATGTCAAATTTTATTCATATTTGTGACCTGTCCTGATACTCTGACAATCAAACATTTACGAGTATTTTGTACTCATTTATCATTTGTTTATTACTCATTTATTAACTTTTTGTAATCTAAAAAATTATTAATATTGGAAAACTTAAGAATGATATTAACCTTTCTGAAACTGTTAAATATTACCAACAGTAACAGAAATGTTTGATCATAGGCAAAAAACCTCTTACAAATAATTCTTAAATGAAACACAATAAATAAAACAATTTTATATTCTTACTTCAAAAAATTATGACTTAGAACTTGTGTAATTTAAGATAATTTGAATGTTTGCAGCTAAGCTAGCGCTAAAAAAATCTTCTGGTCTTTAAAATATCTTATATCCATAAGTTGTTTTTGTTGTTGTATGCCAAGAAAATATAAAGCTTTCTTCAGAACAAGAAACTTCTCACCAACACTCATTAATAGAAAATATTTAATCTTTTCATTTGAAAGTAAGTCGATCTTATGGTTTGAAATTTCTTACTTTATTTGTTTTCATACGTATGAATATTTTCTGTGGTCAGCGATGCTTTGCTAACAATATAATACATAAGGGGAAGTTCAAACATGTTAATATTTAAATGTCTTATTTTTTAAACTATTATGATTCAAAAAAGCACAGTGTTTATACTTGTGCTTACAGCAATTGTTAATTAATTTGTTAATATAAAGGAGTAAGAGTGCTTTATTCGGCTATGCCGAATCTTACATATCGTTCACCATCTATGTAAATTTAGTTTAGTGGAGTGACAGAGAACAGAGAATTAAAAACTAAGAAAAAAATTAAGTACTACACATATACATAATTTTACATAAAAATGACATTTTACATAAAAAACATATCTTCAAAAGCTTTAAAATGATACCCATATTGATATTTAAAAGAGCCCCGTAACTCCAAAAATATGGGCGAGCTCCAATTTTTTCACTTGATGTTTTTTTTTTGGGAACCCCTAAAAACAACTCTTGAGTTTCGCTTAAAAAACTAAACAGTATCAGTGCAAAAATGGTCAGAAAAATGCAGCGTAAAACAAAATATCGATTTTAATCCTTATATAAGTGGCAGGGTACCTTTACCGTTTTCGGTTTAATTTTTTTGGTATAGAAGCATATGACACACATATTTAAAACGTTTTGAGAACTCTAAACTATTTATAAATTTCAGCTAAAAATTTACTTTTAATGAGCGTGATAGTCAAATTTCGTTCTTTCACTCTTATCAGTTTGGCAAGCTACCGGATATCTATGTGCATTAAATGTGAAGAAGTTATTAAAGAAATATTTTTAGTAATATGATCCCAAAAAAAAAAAATAGGAGAAAGCCATTATTAATAGTAAGATTTAAATATTTATTTGGCGAAAGAACAACAAAGAAATATAATTTTATATTTATATATGTATGTATGCATGCATGTATGCATGTATGTTTGTATGTATGTATGTATGTTTGTATGAATGTATGTGTGTATGTATGTATGTATATGTGTGCTGTATGTATGTATGTACAGTAAATATAAAATAAGTAATGGACACAAAGTAACAAATAAATTTTTATTGATCGCTTTTTTGATCGAGCAATTTGCGCATATTGGACGGTTTTTAGACGTTCATTACAATGGTGATACCTAGTACTGCAGATTTAACTGATCATTGGGAGACCACTTTTTAAAACGTTGTTCAATGTTTTTCTTACACAATTCAAAGCTAAGTTTTTTAAACAATTGTCTAGGATATTCAGCAGCACGCAATTGTTTATGGCTTTTCATATACATAGATGATATAAGATGATAGTGCTGCTACATCTATAGTATTATAAAATTGATAAATAATAGTGACCATCGATTTGCTTTGCGTTTGCAGAAATATTCGCCTTATAGTATGTCCATAATCTCCACTTTTCCTTTGTTTTTATTGTAAAATCTATGTAATAATTTCAAGCTTAGCAGCAAAAATAAATTTAATATTAAGGCTCAAATATAATGTGCTGCCTTAAACTAACTTAAGAAACTGTGGCAAATTATAATGTAAGTAACAAAACTTTTCATCAAGAAGTGTCATTTGCTTAAGCAAAGTACGAAATTAGTCGCACATTCCGTATGAAAACAATATTTATGCATGATAAACACACATACATACAAACTTACATTCATACAAACATACAGAAGAAAATTTATAATTCAAACGGAAAATGAAGTAGAGAAAACTTTTTTTTTAATAGAAATATTGAAAGGGAAAGGTGATTGTGTGATAAAAAGCAATTTAAAATTATTTAAACATTTTAATGTCTCTTCCATTTTCATGCACGCACAATTTTATAATTCAGTAATATACATTGTTGCATTTTTACGTACTTATTCTTCAAAATAAAAAAATAATAATAAATTCTTTTACTTATGGCGTTGAGTATATATATTGTGTTAATTAAGTTATTAAATTTTGTGAATAATCTACATTTATTTGGTAGCCATAAAAAGAAATAAAATTATTGCAAAAGTAAAAAAAATTAAAAAAAATCCACTCACATAAGCACATTATGGCCACCAAGGATGTTTTCAGATTTGTTTAACCATTAGAAAGGCTTTCAAGGCCAAAATCTTTAGTTTGACTCAAATAAAATTGTTAATATAAAACTAAATATCTAAATAATTTATGTTATTAAAAATTATGTAAATAAAAATAATATAAACATGAAGACTATACCACAAACCTGTCCTTATGTGGTTGCATGTTCCCTGGAAAAATTCGCTTTTTTTCTAACTGTTCCCACAAGTATTACTTTATATGAGCTAAATTTTTTTTGCTGGTTCAAAAAAAGTAAAAAAACTTCTCAGAAGCTACTTTTTTCTGTGTTTTTGTGTATCACAACCAGATCCACAACTTTCGCCCATATTTGTTTGACGTTAGCTTTTCATGCAAAGGGTGGGAGTTAAGTACATCACAAAAAATATTTCACTAAAACATTTGTATGTCTGATTTTTCTCGCTTAGAAGAATTGTTCTGCGTAATGCGGATACGCGCGCGATACCCATACAATGGCTCTTCATAACTTTGATGAAAATTCTACTTTAGCATCGTCCGTCGTTCTACTCAAAGCATGACGGTTTAATCATTATCCAAGTGTATGTACTAACGCCTCATCTTAAGTCTACAGATAGACGTTACTGTCTGAAACAACGTGTTCTCTATTTTATATCTGGACGCCAGCGTAAAAATGAATTTCACGAAAACAATCTTATTCTTCTTCGTGAATTGGCTAAAATGTTTAAATTTTTTGCTGTTCTTCCTATTTTTGTGTTGGACTCGTAATTTCAAGTAAAAAATGTCACGCATTTTAGATGTCAACATACTCTTGAACGCTTGCTTAGCCGTATATACGTTGTGTTTTATTGTATGTGTTTCAGGAAAATGAATCAAGTCTATTTTTATACCCTTCACCACAAAAAGTGAAAAAAGTAATTTCTACAATAGCCGTTTCCGACTCAATAAAGTATATACATTCAGACTTCTTCTGTCCGTCCGTGTTAGTATTGAGAAAATAAAATCGATTAGACATAGTGTCGAAAGAGGTGCTATTGGAAATCAGCAAGATCGGTCCAATCGAAAAGTAAATATATGAGCGAGCGATAGAAAATTAAAAAACAAGAAGAAAAACATAAATATTGGCGCTCGCCCATATTTTCCGAGTTACGGGGCTCTGAAACTTCCAAATTTTTAAAAAATCAATATTGTCACCCCCCCAATATTTAGTTTTTTCATTAAAGTTACTTCACTAAACTATATATATATAATATATTTATATATATATATACGAGGGCTGCTCTATATATTTCTGGCCTAATAGTGAAAATGTGAATATTTATAATCAAAAATGGTTTTAATGTTTTTTAAAGTATTCTCCAGCATGATTTATACACTTTTGCATGCGCTCAAACCAGTTGTCGAAGCATTTTTTCTACTCCGATTGAGACACCTCTAAAACATGGTTTTTGAACACTTCAACAACTTCTTCTGGCGACGAAAATCGTTGACCACGCATTTTTTTCTTGATGTGCGGAAACAAGAAGAAGTCATTAGGTGCCAAGTCAGGGCTGTACGGCGGATGACCCATTAATTCGACGATTTGGCCGGTCAAAAACGCTCTGGTTTGAGCCGATGTGTGAGATCTCGCATTGTCATGGTGAACAATGTTGGTTGTTGTAGTTTACCACTCAGAAGTGACCGTCCTACGTTGCGCAAGCGGAACAGTCGCCACATGACCAGTTTTTCTGAAGAAACAGGCGACCATTTGCTTCGAAGTGCTTCTTCCACGAACAAGTTTCGTTGGATTTTGCTCGTCTTTGAAGACCCACACGGTCGATTGTTGTTTCGTTTTAGGCTCATACGCGTAGATCCATGATTCATCACCTGTGACGATGTTATAAACGTCTTTTGAAGCACCGCAATCGTATTTTTGCAACATTTCTTTGCACCAATCGACAATAGCCTTTTTTTTGAGCGACTTTCAAATTGTGCGGGATCCAACGAGATCAAACATTTTTTACGGCCAGGTGTTCATGCAGTATCGAATGTATGCTGGTGGAAGAAACGTCGAAGGATGTCTCTATCTCTCGGTATGTCGCATGCCGATCTTGCATTATGAGTTCTCGCACAACAGCCGTTTTTGGACGACCTTTACGGAATTCGTCTTTGAGCGAGCTTCGGCCACGATTAAATTCATTATACCAATTTTTCACAGTGTTATAGGATGGTTCTTCATCGCCATACAAAGATTTAAGTCCATCAATGCACTCTTGTCGTTATAATCCACGTCGAAAGTTGTGAAAAATGATGGCACGAAAATGTTCACGAGTTAATTCCATTTTTTTCTATATTAATTTTTTCAAGTCACTGTAAACAACATAAATAATGGTCGTACGTCAAAACGTTTGGACTACGATTATGCTTAAAAATGACAAACTTTCCAATGGAAATGTCAGATTGCACTTGGCAGCCCTCGTATATATATATATATATATATAAGATATATAAGATTATATATATGTAGCACTCTTGCTTGTTTTACATACCTTTATTTGTTTCACTTTCTTTAAAGTCTTTTGAGTTTTCATCTGTTTCTATATTTCCAACTAATTCAGTTTCTACCTCGTGCAAGTGTGGAATATATTTTACGCCACTTTCAGAATGTACTAATATATTATCTATATAAATGAAATGAAAATTTCTTTATATATGTATATTTGTATTTATGTATGTACATATGAATATGTTTATTTATGCTTGCAGCTGTAAATATACTGATGAAGTATTTATTTGCATATTTTTTAATGGCTTTCGAAAATTTCATACACGACTCAAAATCGGAATTTGTAAAGATCCTAAAAAAATAATAAGGTCCAGAAAATCAGTTAAGGAAAGTTCACAGTGTAACGAAGAAATTTTATTCCAGAAAATGTGGAAACTTTTCAAATCATTTCCGATAATAATAATATCTCTGAACATCTAAAAGTCGCTTGAAAGAAAATGTTAAAAAAGCAGTGAAGTTATTTTTATTTAGAGTTTAAACATGTGCGACTAATAAGGAGCTGAACTTTTAACCAATCTGTTCATTGGGAAATAATTAAAATACATAGAGATTTAAAATATTGTCTTGAATTTCTTAAGTATTTATCTTAATAAAGTTTTAAAATCGTAAACGAGAAAAATAAGTTTTAGGCGTCTTTTTAAAAATGTGCTGGTAGTGCTAGTCAATCAAAAATATTTGTCTAGCGTTTCATAAAGTTAACTGCAGCTTTTATTAACACCATAAAATAGGTATCAGCACTCATAATGTGTCATGCTTAACGCTTTTAATAATCTTTCTGTTTATTAAAGAAACTATAAAAATACATAAAATATATGAATGCCTTTTTTAAATAAATGAGGTGTTTCAGGTATTTTTTATTGTTAATTTCTGTTGTAAGTACCTTTCGCTTATAATGCTATTAAACTAAAATGCGTGTAAAAATCTCAATTTTTTTCTAACAAATTTTTTTACGCTCTAATTATCGTTTAAAGTCTTAAAAGTTAATAATTTATAAATCTATAGTTTTAGTAAAGTTTAATGTATGCAGAACCTTAAGGGGTCCTATTGATCCAAAAACTAACACATGTGTACATTTCAAAACTCTATTTTAATAAACGAATGATAGCTTTTGGCATAAATGACTTAATTTTTATTGGAACAAGACTTGCACTACCATTAAACAGGTTTTTTTTAACAAAAACATTTTGCTCTTAATTTTTGTTACTTATTATCACAGCAAATCTTCACTAACACTAAAAAAATTAGAGATAGTGGAAATATTTTCATTGTCACTAAATGCAGAGTTAGTGCAAAAATTGTTCAGTCACTCAATTTGTGTAGAATTTGCATTTGCATTCAATAAAAGTTAAATTTTGTGGTTCGAAAATTTTTAAATTAATACATAATTGAATTAATTTCAAAATGAATACAATAATTTTGGTAACATGTACATCAAGAATTAAACCAAATTTGTTGTTTTTGTTTAAATTGCTAATCAAACGCCAGTGATTGAAAAATCAATGACTTCAAACAGCGCACTACAGAAGTTGGATTTCTAGATTTTGGTGAAATTAATAGTAAGTTCATAAGAAGATCTTGCAAATAACTAGATTTCTATTAATTAATTTTTAAAAATTTCTTTTTTCGTGCTATTTTTCCCGATTTATTATTAACACTCGTGCAATTATATATTTTTTTGTTGGATTCTAAGACCTAATTGGGTTGTCTTGAGAAATAACTAGTATTTATGAAAATATTTTCAAAATTAAAGAACCGTTTGCCCTCTTCTACTCCAACAAATGGTTGTTTTGCTAAAAGCAAGTAATTTGTAAAATTTTACTATTCTGTTGTGTATCCACTTTTCTTATTTTGTTGTTTTTGATTAATAAACTATTGCTATACTAAAAATTAAAATTTTTTTTATTTAAATCAAGTAATTAAATTTGAATGCAAACTATAACTAATTATTAGAGAAAACAATGCTTTTATTTATCAATCAGCTGTGAATTTTGTGTTTTTTTTTCAAGAAACATTGCAAACTAAACTAAAGAGGTCATTTGAATTGATAAAAAATATTTACAAATGCATCAGTTTGCAATCTGATATGCATACATATTGTGTATTGGGCTATTATTAACCTTAAGGTTATGAATCTAATTTTATTGGAAAAAAGGCCATGAACCAATTGTCAGGTATTTTCCATTTTCCAAAGAAGTTTTACTAAAAATCAGAATGCTTAAAAATTTTGCTTACAAAGATACAATCATTAGTTACATTAAACTTTATTTGATAAGGCATTAAACTTTGGAGTTTATGCTCTTCGTAACCCAACACCGCTTTTCCATAATGGAGTAAAACTTTTTTACAAAAATACTAATATTCATTGCACAGTTATTCATTATGTAACTGTAGTAGAAGATATACATACATAAAAACAAATTTACTTTAAAAAAAATTATGTTTTTTTTGTCAAGCTGATCAATATTTATATATGGCGGCTACTTCCCAGATTAATACCCCTAATATGCTTCAAAGTATGTTTTGTAGTTCATAACAATGCTGCTGTGAAAGTTTCAATGCAAATATCTTTTTTATTTCTTTATTATATCTTTGGTTTTTTTTTGGTACCATTAAGTACTTGTAGCGCTAGTTTATTATTTTATGACCATTTGCTTTGTTTTTAATTATTTTTTTAACCCTGTATTTTTTCTTTCATTTACGATTTATATGGTCGTGATTATATAGAACGCTATAATTTAAGAAGCATGTGTTTATTATTACATAGTTTTGGAAAAACTCAAAAAGATGTTTCTTATTAAATTTTAGTGTCAAGTTTGTCAAAATTGTGTTGCAGATTGTCCATAGTTACATATAACTAATAAGGAACAAATAAGGTCATTACTACACTCATTTTATTACATTTATTCCATTGGATCTCTCCAACAATCTAATACTGTTGGAGTATATGGACTAGTTTAAGGACTTCAATAATCAATATCGGTGACTTATAACTTAATCGGGAGAAAATAAATAAATTAAATAATTTGCAAGTGCCCGACCATAGAAAATATTAATAACCGTAATGTTTTGTAATATTTTATTTCTCATCATATCTTTTAACTGTATAAAACAGCCGAAAAAAGTTAAACAAAACAATTTTTTTGCTTAAACTTGGATTTTTGTCTTCACTTTATTGCTTGGACAAAAATCTTAAGCTAATTTAAAATATTTCTGAGAAGTTTCCTGAAGAGCTAAGTAAGCGGTAGAGAAATGGCCATCGAGACGTACTTTCACCCTCAAAAATCAATATCGGTGATTTAATATATAATATTAATAGTTTAAACAGGAAAAAAATAGGACGATATTTAAAAAAATAAATAAAAAAGAAAGAAAGAATTTTTTGCGAAAAAATATGTGTTTAATCGCTCAGCGATAGATAGAATAGAATAAAATATCAAAAATATTATTGAACCTTTTTAATTGAAAGGATAAGTTATTAGATTAATGTCTGTACCTGGCAGTAAGCCCTTACCAGACGGTGGTAAAACCACTATTCTGTGCAATTTTAAGACCATGGCTTGCAGGACCATGAATCTACCCCTTCCTATAGGGTCGGAGCCTATCTTTAAACTTCTCTGTTGATAGTACAACAGCACACTTCAGTCTGTTCCACGCCAGAACCGCAGA
This sequence comes from Gymnosoma rotundatum, assembly GCA_916610165.2. Taxonomy (NCBI): domain Eukaryota; kingdom Metazoa; phylum Arthropoda; class Insecta; order Diptera; family Tachinidae; genus Gymnosoma; species Gymnosoma rotundatum. The sequence continues at coordinate 84,136,515 of OU744336.1, forward strand.
GATAGACAAATTTAACCACAACCACCACGTGTACCCCGAAGGGACCTAACCAATAACCGGTTACAGAGATGGGCGGCTCTCTGTATGGGCTACCGGTTCCCGTGGTGCCAGTTTATTTATTGCTATTATTATTCATACGTTATTATCATTAAAATCCTTCGACAGTACCCAACTGTCTATCCAGCTTCAGTGCCTGCACACCGGGGGACTGGTTCCCTCTGTACCCCCGAGGACACTCGTCTAGGTTAGGTCAGCTCAGACTCTTAGTGCCCCCGGGGGGAATTCTTAATTGAAAGAGAATTTCGTACTATCTTATAATATATTATTATATAAAACATGAGTACAGCTCATGCATATTTATTACGATAATACCTAGCGAAAAATTAGACATTACAAAGTACTTGCCATATAATGACTTACTTTTGTGATTGCCATTTTTTGTTACTCGCTTACAATACACATTACATTAGTTCACAAAGGAAGGAAATAGTAATGGAACTAGTTCCTTAAGTTAAAAGAGAATGCCTTAAAATATTTCCTATGGTCGTCATAATTTCCAGCAACCATCAATGTAATCGATTCTCAGGAATTAATTATAAAAGTCTCATGCTTTGTTAAAATCATTAGGTTGGTAATCTAGTTGGGAGGTCCTTCTTACAAAAATGCTTAATTCCACACTCGAATACCTTTTCTTAAATTTTTTGCTGGGTAATTTTTATTTAATAACCCAGTGTCATTTCATTTTTATAAATAGTTTGAAATATGCCTTGACAAATTTATGTTAGTGGGCAAATAGCGGTACCGATATCGATAAAATAAATTTCAGTAGATAATGAACACCTCGTAGAGGGGTATTTTGCCAATATAGCTGGACATTAGATAACAAATTAATTTTGCGAAATGTAAAAATTTGGGTACGCAGCCAGAAGGATAACAAAATTCTGCATCGTTTAGTTTATTTTCAAGGCTTTTGCTTTAGATTTGTCGTTTTGGGACACTATTAAAGTTAGGAAAGTTGAATAAATTGCATACGTTTTTGTTGACTTCATACGATTTTGAGTGGTTTGCAATTAAATTTTTTGTGGCTAAAAGAATAAAGATTTTGTATTGATTTTTTTTCTGTGAAAGGCTCTACTATCAGCTACTTATATTAATTTTTAAATTAAAAAAAAATTTTTTAAATTTTTTAATTTTTTGTCTAAAAGAAGTGAAAAGGTTTTTGAGAGTTATCTCCATCGCGATTCTAAAAATTTTATATATCACTATAATATTAACTATCTCTACTTATATACTGTAAAAAACTTTCCGCGTTTTTGCGCCCCTTTTTTGTGATTTTTTTTTAAATATCACCTTTTCTGTTTTTTTCATCTTGTATAGCTACAAACGAGTAATAAATCTTTTTATACGAGTATTCACTAAAGGTTTTGGTTTGCAATAATTGAAGGCCGATATTTTTTTAATAAAATCTTTGCATCTAACACTGTTATTACCTGTAAAAAAACCCTGTACAATTGTTGCCTATTGGGTTGTTCTCAGGAGAGGCAGCTGAAGTACGAAACGTCTTTACAGGCAGAATTTTGCTAGAAAGTTTTCAAGGGTTCAGTATAGCACAGACATTATTAATAGGCCTTTGCTAAGTTCTAACCCACTTATTACTAGTTATTACCTTTTATGAAAGAAGTAATTTCGTTCATGCTTCCACCTGTACTTAACGCTAAGGAGGCTTTAGGTTCGAAAAAGGTCTTTGAAGAATTAGACGAAGAAGGACCATGGCACTCATCATAATCTTAGTGCACAGAATATGTTGTTCAAAATAAATTTATTGTAATAATTTTAAACAAAATTTACCGTTTTACAATCATCAATAAGTTATTACTATGAATAAATTGTTTACTTGAAGACAAATAAAATACCATAAATTAACAAATTACAAAAATATCTTTTTAATAATATTATTAGGAGGCAAGGAATAAAAATAGAATTACTGTTGGTTATTGTTGTTTTTGCTTAAACTTTGATTTTTGTCTTTGCTTTATGGTTTGGACAAAAAATTTAAGTTTCTTTAAAATGTTTGTCAGAAGTTTCCTAAAGAGTTAAGTAAGCGGTAAAAAGATGGCCATCGCGACGTGCTTTTACCCTCAATAATCAATATCGGTAATTTAAATAACTAATCGGGATAATATAAAATAGCAAGAAAAAAAGATTTTAATTTAAAAATTAATTAATATATTTATTTTGAATTATGTTCTATTTTATTAAGCTTTGGGTCCTTATATTTTTTTATTAATATTATATTTCAATATTTCGGTACTTTCTGCGTACCTTCTTCAGGAAACAAAATTAATATATAAGCAAAATAACAAAATTAATTAACAATTGAAAAATTTTTTGTCATAATGAAATTAAAAAACAATGTTTCAAAAAATTTTCAAAAAACAAAAATATAAAAAAGTGTTTTGTGTTACATACATATATTAAGAACAAAACATTTATGTTATTTTGTGAATTAAGTGTCTGTATATATGAGCGACATTATCTGTATCTGCTTTAAAATTAATTCTTTTAGTCAATGGAGTATTTACAATGTGTAACATTTCCAAAATATACCGTCTCTTATAATTTTTTTCAATACAAAGAACTGAAGCATTTTCAAAGTTAGGACAGTGACCTAAGTCAAAACAATGAGTGGATAATGCTGTTTTTGTGAATTAACATATCTTAAGTCCGACTTATGTCCAGCAATTCTAGTCTTAAGTTTTTTTTTTGTTGTACCAATATATACCTTATTGCAAATCTCCTGATCACTACCTTTACAAGGTATTTCATAGACTACATTAGAAATGTCAAATTTATTAATTCTATCTTTAGTCTTACTAAATAATCTATTCAGTGTATTATTTGTTTTAAAAGCCATGTTATATTTTTCTTTATTGAAGATTTTTGAATTCTTTAAACGTTCTGAAAAACCTCGTACATAAGTTAAAGGCTTATAAATCTTAGGTTCCAATGTGCTTATCTTATTTGTATTTCTTTTATGTCCCTATTGTCTAATAAATTTATAAATAAGTCTTTTTGGAAAGCTATTATCCGCTAGTATATTTTTAATCTTTTCTTTATTCTTTTTATGAAATTCTTCATCGCTGTATTAATTATTAAAGGTTGTGCTTTGAAAAATAGTTAATAATTCTTCCTGATGCTGTCGGTTTTTGATACCAATCCATTAATATATTATTACCTCGTCGAATCAATAAAGTATCTAAGTAAGGAAGTTTGGAATCGCATTCCTTCTCTATTGTAAACTTAATATTAACATCAAAAGAATTGAAAATCTTTAACATATCATCAATTGCACTATCAGAAATAATGCAAAATAAATCATCAACATACTTAGTAATAACTTTTGGCTTTATAATTAGTTTTTCTAAGCAAAAGTCCAATAATTTCTCCATAAGAATGTCTGCAACAATTGGAGATGCCGAAGATCCCATCGGAAGACCCTGTTTATATGTCTCGGTTGATGGAGTGACCTTGAATAAAACCATAATTAAATATGTATACTAAAAAAGGATTCAATATTTATTATATATATATATATATATATATATAATAAAAAGTAAAAAAAAAAATAAGTCCTAAATAGAAAAACAGAAATATTCATCGTTCGTCGACATAATAAATATAAATAAACTTATCATAGAATTCGGTTGGCATGACGAATTTCGTTTGACGCACTAATTGTGACCGTTTTTATACAGGCAAATAATGTGTTTTATTTCTGAAGGCGAATATTCGAAAAGAAAAATTCATGGTTATAAGGTTATTATGTGACCGTGTTCGCCTAGTTTTGGAATGAGACTGATAGCATCAGACCGTATTGTTATTCTTCCGGCATTCTCTCAGATATTAACCTAAAGTTATAGATTTTATGTATGTATTTTTAATTGGTTTTTTCGTTTTCGAGATTTGTAATTTTAGTTTTTAAAAACACAATTCTATTCTATAATACATATTTTATTTTTAATCTGAAATTTTATTTAATTGGTAAAAACAAAGAAAAGTTTGTTTTAAATACCCTAAACTTGTGTCTATTATTACTTAGGTAGTCAGTTTGAACAAATATATATTTATATCCAAGAGCTGTGATTTGAAGTAGTTCAAGTTAGAAAAACTCTGGTAAATTCAGGTTAAATAATATTAAAATTAATTAATAAATAAACAAATATTATGTAATTAATTAAAAATTAGTTATTGTTATTATTATTAGTTATTTTTATTATTTATTTATATTCCACTAATTAAAAAGAAACATATAACAGTGAATAGTTTTTCAGTGAAAAATGTATTCCAATTAAAAGTTAATGATTAATGATTTAAAAAAAGTTGTTTTTGTATAAAGATAATTTGTTTTATCTTTAAACTGCAGTAAACAAATCTGAAAGTATTTTAAATCGTATTGCAAGCATCATTGCGGTTGGTTTAATTTGTTGCTTTGCCAAATACGTTACCAACATTTTGCGAATTACACATTGTATAAATATTTACTAAATTCATTAACAATTAAAAAAAACTCAAGTAAATGATATATGCTTTCATTTATTTGTTTTGCCATTCTACACATTATTTTCTTTAGATTTAAGTCTTAACTCGTTTTAGTTTTTCTTTTTTTTTTGCCTGTTTAAAGTGCATTGGATTCATCTTGATGGAAAGTTATGCAGAATGCATTCACATGAAATAAAATAAAAATTATATTGAAATAGTTAAATTGATTTAAAGAGAACCCAAATTGCAATCATTGAAATGAATGCAAGCAAGAAGATGCACTTTGTGAAAGTGTTTTAAAAGGTTAATTGGGTGTAAAAAGATTTCGTTAAAAGTAAAAACAATGAACCAATTCAAACTTGCGATTTGCTTGAGATAATTGTGATTAAATAGCGATTTTTATAATAAATATTAAATATATTAGAACGTATTATAGTTTCACCGTTTTGTCAAAACGATGCTCAAAAGATTAATTATTTGATGAGATGTGTGAAGTGTTGACTCAATCTGCTGAAACCGTAATCATTACTTTGTTGCGCTCGCCTTTGATTCTCATTAGTAAAGATGAAATTTCGGTCAAATTCCTTGTCTGATAAAAGCTTCGGTAAACCCCAAACTCAGAATTCTTAACATGGTGAATGGATTGTGTATGGGAATAATCCGAGATTTTTGTTTATATATAAAAAAGTGACTTCTTGTATCGATTGCGAGGCAACATTTCTTGGATTGAGTTGCACAGTTTCGGCAAGTAGTTGTATAAACTTGCGTACTATACTTACGGTGCCCAAAACTTCTTTTCACAAAACTCACAGTTTCCAAAAAATTTGAAGTATATCCGAACGTTTTTCAAGAATAAAGTGATTAATTTTTGTCTACAAAGATATAATACTGGCTGATAGTCAATATTTTAAACAAAATAACATATGAACCTGTATGAGGACTTGTATTAGGACCACTCATTAGTAGTGAGTGTTGTTTAAAAATTTCTTTTAACCCTAGAAAGCTTATCAGAAGATTTCAAACGAATGCTAAGCACTTTGTTTTGAACAGATTTTAACATATTTATGATTATTTTAGTTTTAAGGCGGTTAATCATTCAAAGATATTTTAAATGCCTATAAATAAGCGGTTGGTTCGACATAACTTTGGTCTTGGTATTCATCATATTTGTTTTATAAAGCATTACAGATTCTAAAGAGTTTTGTTTTTTCTTCTTTATGAGGTTATCTTACAATAAATTGCGATTAAAATGTATACCGTCTCATTTAACTTCAAGAAACTTGTAACGATAAATGGTTATATGCAGTGTGACACAAGGACTCCCGTCGTAGAATTTCTGGCAGCTGAGCAATACATTTATTGTGCAATTTTTTTTCAATATTACTTTAAGCTACAACTATATAGAAATTACATTAAAATAACAGGAATATCGAAGCAGACCATTTCATAATCGGGCCCCTTTTTCACCAACCTTCGTCCTCAATGATTTAGGTAATTTTTCCTAATTATTTTTTTGCCTCTTTTTGAAAATTACCATATTAACATTGTATTTTTATTATTTACATCGGAGTCTTGTTACCAAAATGACATCGTAATTATTACTTTCTCACATTAAAGACATACACAGTCGCAACTGTAAATTTATTACTCATTATGTTTTTGGTTACCTTGAGATAAGACTTTGGTCTTAATTTAAGCAAACTTGCTAACAACAAAACTTTTTATTTTATGACAGTTGCGGCAACGACTGATGAAATAGAAAACAGTGATGACGATCGAATTTAAAATAAAAGAATTAAAGGCAAAACAAATTATCTTTTTCTCTACACGACAAAGAAAATACCATCTTAGATCAAATTATATGGTTGTAAATTTATCATTTTATTATACCAGATAAAAATATTATTGTGTTGGTACCATATCATCTCCTTACATAGCAATAATATTGCAAAATATAACCATAATTATTTTGATAGAATAAGCCTTAGAGGCTTAATTTTCACCGTACTTTAACTGTATAAGAAGGCAGAAAAAACAGAAATCAGAACATTTTTAAAACTGAATATTACTATGTATATTGTTTTGGGAAATCAAATCAATTTTATTTTTTATGAATAAAACATTAACTTGTTTTTCTTAACTAAAAATTTGTTTAAAACAACTATAATTTGTAAGCCGCAACCGTATATTGCTACAGATAGCAAATGGGTTTTTACCACAATCGTGGTTATTTTGAGTAGAACACAAGTTCTATTTAGCTTTTCTGAGGTTAAATCAGATAGACTTCAGACAGGGTGCCTTGAGCTGAATCTCACTACGCAAATTGAAATGTCTCTTCGTTTCTCTAAGGCGCTTGTAATCACTACTGTCAAAGTTCAGAACATACATCAAATTACATCAATTGTTGGGACACCCTTTAATCTTATACTTGTTGTTATACCGGAGTAAGCAATGAAGGTTCTTTTAAATTTTAAGCGGCTGTCTGCATCTGTTCAAAAGCATGGCCATATACATCAAATTAAATGAACTATTTTAATTTTTAATTTTGAATATTAATTTTAGTCATAGCAATCGATATATTGCCGAATTTGCAAAAGTTTGAATATAACGCTTCAAAAGATAGGCCAATATAGGTCAATTTACGTTACCTATGGTGACACCCTTTAATTTTTAAATTTATTTAAAATGGGATTAATCTGTAAATATCACCTTTCAAATAAAGAAAAAATTGTCAATTTCGGTTTATAAATAATAACTTATTTTTTAAGCCGGTTAAAGATACAATTAACTTATTTTGAAAGCAGTTTTTAATTAATTGAAAGCAACAACAAGGCGATATTGCTTGTGGTTACTACAAGCGTCCTAAGGAATAAATCAAGGTATTCTGTGGATAGATGTAGCAACAACGTATAACGCAACACAAAATAACACTGCTTGGAAGAAAGTATAGCCTGCATTATACTAAGAATAAAAGATAAACGGTCATATACAAAAATAAAGTCTTACTTGAGCTTTAAAGTATATATTAGTTAATATATATTTTAAGCATAACCGACCTTTTTAAAAAACAGGTATGCAAAAACAACACTTTAACTAAAAATGATTTAACGAGTTTTTGTATTTTAATTGTGGCAATGACACTTTTTTTAATTGTCACTTTGTAGTTATTGATGTATAAAAATGAATAATATTTTATCCCAATTTTTTGATATTAACGAAATAATTATTCGGATAACGAGCTTCCTTTTGATCATACGTACATCAATAAAACCTTCGTTTTAATTACATTGTGTGTAGCCAAGGCTCAAGCAACTTTACATTAAATTCGACTAACAATACTTTATCTAAGTCATGAAGGACACCCTTAATCCTGAAATTATTATTAAATAGAGTGTGAAATTTACCGTTACAAAATGCTGAACTTCTCGCCGTCCCTAGCCACGTAATACTAACAAAACCTGCGTTTCTGGTGAAGTTTCACAACCTCTTGGGTCCACAGTAATTTCTTCTTTTATAAGATTAATAATCCTTATACAGTTTCTTTCCTAAGCTAATATTTTTTTAATTGTTCATCCAGAATATATTCTTGATAGTATTTGCAATTGATAGTAATTTGCAATTTTTGTAATACTATGTATCTATTTATAAAACTGTTTATTTTTTTTACAGTCTCAATTACTTACCAATCCTTCTGATGAAATGTAGCGTACCCATTTTAACAAAAAGCGATTTTAAGATTACTTAAGATTTAGATAAGTCGAGATCCATATGGTCCAATTGATAGGAATAAATCTTTTATAACTTTCATATTAATGCCAATAATAAAATTAAAAAATCTGGCCTAGAGTGGTCTTGGTATAATTATTCTCATTGGGGTACCGCGCCGGAAATAGCTAGCTTTTATACAATTCTACATAAAAAGGAGTTTTATTATTGTTTAGATTTTACTAACAAATTGTTTATATATGGGTATTTTTTTGCAAAAGATTAATAACAATTATAGAAAAAGATTTAATAAGAATGCAAATTTAGCATTCTATAAAAAAATTAGTTTTTTTGCAAGTTATATATCGATCAATTGTTATAGTATCATTGTTAAGTGAATTATAAATGATTTTTTAATAAAGTTTTGGTGGTATCTTAATACAAAACGATATCATGAATAATATCAAGGAGCGCTAAAAATTAAATAATACGTCGGTAACGAAGTAATACCTATTTAGGGATTAAGATTACGTTAAAGATTATCAATAAATGTACAACGTATTGGCGGTTGTAAATTTTATTTTGATTTAAAGTTTTTGCAATTGAAAACTTTTAATTTTCGGAAGTAATTAGAAATAGGTTCTAGAAAACTACTTAGAATTTTCTAGAAAACTACTGATATTTTTATGTGCGTCTAGAAAATTATTCTGAAAAATCTAAAAAATATCATGATATTTTAAATTTAATTTGTTTTTTTATTTTTTATTAAAAATTTTTTAAATTTGTATAACAACGAAATACAAATGTCACTTCACCTAAGCTTGGTACTCTGTTCAAATTTGTGAAAATTGTTGAGCAACATTGATTATTTCATGTCGAATATTTGACATTTAAAGTGTGGTATCATTGTTTTAAAAACGTAAGTAAAAGACATACGATCAGCTGTTGTATGAAAAATTCCATATGAAACAATGCCTATTTGCTTTATTTCACAGCTTGGATAAAATGTTGCCAGAAACATTTCATATGTTTTTCCACAGTAAAAACAGAGTACTGCTTCTGCAACATTTTTCATGACTTTTTCATACAAATTTTTTATATATGTGATTTGACAGCATTCCGCATGAAAAACTGAACAGAGTACCAGGCTTTAGCTTTAAAGTAGGTTTCTACCTACTTTAAAATACTTAAAGTTAACAAAGATTTAATAAAGGTATTTTAGAATAAAAATTTTTTTTGTATACAACTTTAAAAAATTTGGCTTAACAACGGCACATAAAGCTGCTTTATGTTTTTTCCATACTGCCAAAACACTTTGACGCTGTGAACTGAGCCATCCCCACGGTGTAATCAGCACCCACTCCGTGTTGGAAGCTTCCTTTAGCAAAAATATCAAAGCAGCTACAACTCGGTTAAGCGGCGATAAATATGTTAATGTAGTACTTAAACGTGTCTTTATTGAGGCGAAGTTTTTTTTTTATCTGTAAAACTAAAGTATTACTTTCCAACATGCACATGCAAGTATGTACGTATGTATGTATATTGTTTATCAGTCATCTCAAATGGATCAAAATGCACCTTACTCACATACGTACGTACTTCTTGACATTTTTTCGTTCTTAACTGATGCTTTATTTTATTATTGTTCACGCGATATTAAGTTTTTGTTTGTTAATTTATTTTAAACATATATTATTTTTTGTGTCCAAACTTAATTTTCTTGTAAACTGTTTACAAAATTTTTTATTTTTATTGTTTCTACTTTACTTGTTTTACAGCTGAACCTAACTTAAAAATAGTCTGCTCTTCTTCTTTTTCTTTCAATTTAATTCATTTATTTTTTTTTTTGGCAGAAAACCTTTTTTCATTCCGAGCGTAACTAAATGCGGGCACGTGAGCGAAACGCAGAATAAGGGTGATTTTAATAAACTATGTTTTTTATTATACTTTCCTCGTTTAGTTATTTGCAATAATAATTTCTGGCTTCAAATGGGTATATAGCATTCATTTTACAAAGATGTTGATTAAAACTTTCTCAATAAGTAGTAAAATATTTATAATAAATGGTTTATTTTAAATTTCATTAACATTTTATTTTCAGTAATAAAACTTAATCAAGCGAAGTTTAAAATTTCTGTTAAAGATACTGTTAAATGAAAGCCAGAAACAGAAACCATAAATATCATTGTTTCTTCTGTTGAATTTTATTTTCATTACTTCTTAAGAAAATGAACTATTTTTTTAATTACACAATTACTGTTTGCTTTCTTTCTATGTAACTCCTGGTTGATATCGTTTGCTTTTATTATACATAAGTACATACTTTGTTGTTGTAATCGTTTAACTGGGAAATAAAAGATGACCACCAGACTCAATGTTAAGGTCGTATCAAGAAAAGTCAAAAAACTTTTTTAAGTAAAAGCCCAGTATTAAAGGGCAGATTGATAGCCACAGCCAAAATTCTTTTTAAGTAAAGTGGCTGCCTTTCTTATCTGCATTGGGTGTTCTTTTGCAGCAAAGTTCCGCTATTTTCCGTAGTATAACTTTCTAGTCATATCGACAGAAAAAAAATATCAATCGAAAACATATTCACTGCTTTTGGTAGTATATAGCTGATACTCTCGATGCACAAAACTGGTTATCCTTTAAACTGTAGTTAAACTTCGTTTTGACATAACTGTGATACTTCTGAGCAGTGTTGCCAGTTTTTTCGAGCTTTCTCGCCAAATGGCTTTTCGAATATCGCCAATATAAAAAATAGGTAATATTAGTTTTAAAAACTGTTTCATAAGTACCAAGTGCGAATCTTATATACACTTCACCATATATGTATATCTAGTTTAGTGAATTAACTCCAATAAAAAAAAAAAAACAAATATTGTAGTGACAAAGGATAAGAAAATCAATATGGGTATCATTTTAAAGCTTTTAAAGAGATCTGTAAGAGAATACTAATTTTTTTATAAAAATGCTTAACCCATTAAGAGCCGATGGAATTTTTATGTAAAATTATGTATATGCAGTACCAAATATTTTTTTTATTTGTTCTCTGCTTTTTTGATTGCAGTTACTTCACTAAACTAGATTTTTATAGATAGTGAAGGGTCTATAAGATTCGGCATAGCCGGCACTAAACTAGATTTACATCTATGGAGACGGGTATATGCGATTCGGCACATGCAAATATAGCATTTTTACTTTTTTTTCACTTATGTACTTTCATTATAAGTGACAGCATTCGACTCTCTTTGAGTTCAATTCCCTCACTTGTTTTATTTTCATTGTAATTCTTAATTGGTTGTTTGTTTTGTTTAATTTATTCCTGTTTCATTTGAATTTTCTTTTGTTTGGCCTGCGGGCATTTAAAACAAATCTTATCTGTATTTCTTAAGGTTATTGACCATTCGAACCATACCATAACTTACATTCATGTGCAAACTTACATACACACAATAAGTGTATCTTTATTTTTTAAATATAATTATAATGTTGTACATATACATTCCCTTATTAACTTTTACCTGTCATGATAGAGTACAATTTTAATTTGTAAAGAATGTTTTATCGTTATGGAGTAATAAATCGTTATCGAATAATTTTTTTGATCTGATCGGGTTTCTTCAAATAAACTTTTATTTGTTTTTTACTCCTATTTTTATTGTTTTTTTTTTTGCTGTTGTTTTAGTTGTCATAGCTGTATTTTTGTTAAGGTAAGTGTGTTGTATTATTTACAAGGTCAAGTAGAGAAATGTTAAGAGGTAGTAAATTAAATAAGTTAAAATGATAAGGCTGAATTATGTAATTCTTGTTTGTAAAAATATAAAGTGGCACAATATGACATATTTTTTCACGAATACGAACGTTTACAACAAAGAAGCACAAAATTAATTTTAAAATTCTTTTACAACAAATACTTAAAATACTTACTTCTACTTCTTTAAAACTTTCTCCGTTGGTGCGGACTATTAAAAGTATTTAATATCCTGCACCTGACACATAAATCTTTCAAATGACATATTTGTTACAGTTGTTGGTTTTCAACTTCTTATATCATCAGAGACTTCAAAAAGCTGATGGAAGAAAACCATACAGGAAAACAATATGCCGAAGTCGTACATTTATTGTTTCGAGATATTTAATGATTCAATAAGCATGAGTTATGATTATTAAAATTAGTTTGAATCCCAAAGGAAGATAACCAAATTTTTTAATAAAGCCACTTTCAAAATTAACTTAACAATCTATGCGTAACTTTAAGAAAAGTACAGGATTTATTAGAAACAAATACTTTAATGAAATAATTAATAGCCATTTATTATTTCAAAAAGTGATCTATATATCATTAAAGGCGCTTGCCATTATGACTTTTTTATATTCTAAAATGTTCCCGATGACGCAACTGAGCAGGGTCTCCGTGAGCTACTTAACCTATTTTAATACCAAAAATATCCGTAGAATATTGTTGGTCCATGAAATATTGTTTAATTGTTATTTCGTGCCAAATATTCTTCAACGTCTGACAAAATAAATATTGACGAAAAATCTGAACAATAAATTGTTGAATATCGAACATTTAAGTACATATAAATAAAGTCAAACTGAAGCCGTTTTTATAAAAAGAATTAGTACTAGAATAGATTGTCAATGTATGTATGTGAATATTCTTAACTAAAGTCATTATTTCAATTATATATGTATTTATGTAAATAATATGCCTTATTTTATAAAAATAGAAAATTCATGTGAATATTATTAAATTTTATTTAATTTAGACGACATTTAAAACAGACCAGCAAACAACATTCTAATTCATAAAGTTTAAAAAATTGATTTTATTCTTAAATACAAAAAATCGTCAAAATTTTAAAATCCTATTACCTGACAAATCAAACTCAATAATGCTTGTAATTTAATACACGAAAATTTTTATTAAAATCTTTTCCACTTGGCAACAATTTAATTTTGTTTTGTAGAATTGCACTGTGTTATCGAAAACTGTTTTATCACCGTGTACGGCAATACTTTTTTAAAAAGTGGAGACTTCAAAAGCTGATAATACAGTATTACGTGCCGATGAGAAGAAAACAGTTAATTGATCCAAATCTTAAGCAGACGAGGTGGCCGAGTGGTTAAGGCGTTGGACTGCTAATCCAATGTGCTCTGCACGCGTGGGTTCGAATCCCATCCTCGTCGATCTAGGATTTTGCTTTTTTATAATCATTAACAACTTTTTTATAAAAGAAAGTTTTATTTTATTTATAATTAGAAATTAATAAAAAAAATTAAAAAAGCTTTAGTTAAATTAGTTTTTTACATGAAGAACAAAACATAATAAAAACATAAATATCATTATTTTGTGTAATTGTGGCATACCTAAACACAAGCGGAAAGCGTTTTTTGCTGTCAAAAATTCTCATGCCCGTACATTTTATATGTAGCATACTGAAATAACGCAGCGGCAACGCAATGACAACGCTTTGCAATTGACAAGGCGTTTAATAATAATAAATAAAAAAAATAAATAAATAAAAATTAAAAAAATTCATATTTAATTTTTTATAAAATATTAATTTACATAACACAAACACCGGAATTTTCATTCTTGTTAAAATTATCAGGAAACCTATTTTTATTTTTTTACTAATCCTGTTTTGACGTTGCATTGGCGCTTTTGTTTAGGTATGGCATTTCAGCGTAAAAATTTTGCGGAAGACAACGTTACGTTTTCCGCTTTTATTTAGGTATGGCTGTAAGTCTATTGTTTTAAAATTTTTTTCACTCACATTCACTTTAAAAATGGTACTATTTAATATTTACACCGTACAGCTTTTGTCTTAGATATCATTCAAAAGCCACAACAATTTTCTTTGTGCTAGTAAAGCGTTCAAGTACTGTTTTACATTTGAAAGAATAACTTTGATTTTTTTTTACTTTCTTGTTGATAGTTACTGAACAGACCTAATATAAAGCATAAAATGGCGAACAATTTTGTATGATTAACTACAAATTTTGAGCGATCTTTTTTGGTTACATCATTATTTCTTTTGTTTGATGTGTTTTAGAATTTTAGTTTCATCTTCCAGCCCTCAGCACTCTTATTTTTGTGCTCGCTCATTGAAAAACCTTGGCGTGTGCGACTTGACTTTGTTTCTGTTAGAAAAAAATCTTTTTCCAGTTGTTGAATTGAATTTGCTAAACAATTATTAATAATATTAAAATATTTGCTATTCGATTTATTTTATTGAGCATTTTTAAACAGTTGGAGGAATAGGAAAAACATAGAAGAAAAAATAACTTAAGGCCGTAATGTATTATCTTTATTAACAATAATGTACGTCAGCACCAAGCTTTGTCTTTGAAATAGAAAAAAATTTAATAGTACAAAATACATAAGAAGAAAAGCAGTACGCCTTGCTCCCGAGGCTTACATAATTAAGAGATAAAATTTTTAAATAAACTTAATTCTAAATGTAACAAAAATTACATAATAAGTATATAATACAAAAAAAAAATCACTTTTTGTAACCTTCTTCTTTTTTTGAAGTCGGTTGAAAAAGCTATAGCAAGTGTTAACATTTACATTGAAATAAAGATAATTAATTATATTAATTAAATTAATTAATTTAATTAAATAATTTGTAAAGTGCCTGTGCATAGAAATAAATTATCGTAGTGTTTTTGATATTTTATTTTTCATCCTCTTTCAACTGTATAAAAGAGCCGAAAAAAAAACTCGGCCGTATACTTTGATTTTTGTCTTTGCTTTATTGTTTGGACAAAAATCTTTAGTTTATTTAAAATGTTTGTCAGAAGTTTCCTGAAGAGTTAAGTAAGCGTTAACGAATTGGCAATCGAGACGTGCTTTGACCCTCAATAATCAATATCGGTAATTAATATAATAGGGATAAATAAATAAAAGAATAGCACGAAATTTTGTTTGTGAAAATTAAAAACTTTAAAAATATTCCCGTGTCTTTAATTAAAAGATAATTTGTATTAGTCCATTTTTTTGTTTTTTAATTGTTTATTAATTTACATAACTTATACAACAAAATTATACTGTTTATTCAGAAGACCACCAAAACTTTTTGGTATTAGATTTTTTGTAAGTCTCAAATCTCTTATTGATATGATAGTGTTATACCTAATATTTGAATGCTCTGAATTACAGTTTACTGCTTTGATATTGGCACGTCTATACTCATGGTAGAAGCCGGGATGCCATTTTCGTTTTAAATAATTTTTTTTTTTGCTATCAAGGTAAACAAAAGCCTGAGGTGGATCTCTTTTTTAAATTCGTTTTGTGGGGACCGGTATAATGATGTGCATGCTCTTAAAGATTTTCTTTCAAAGTTTCTAATCTTTTCCATGTATGAAGGCGATATATTGAACCAAATAGGGCAACCATATGTAATAATAGGTCTAATAAGGGATTGATACTTAAAACTTTAAGCTTAGGTTTAATATATTCCGAATGAAATAATGGTGTATATAAAAAGAAGGCTTTTCTTGCCTTTATAAGTATTTCCTTAGCATGGTGGTTCAAATACAAAAATTTGTCGAAGTATATACGAGGGCTGCTCTATATATTTCTGGCATAATAGTGAAAATGCGAATATTTATAATCAAAAATGGTTTTATTGTTTTTTAAAGTATTCTCTAGCATGATTTATATACTTTTTCATGCGCTCAAACCAGTTGTCGAACCACTTTTTCCCACTCCGATTGAGACACCTCTAAAACATGGTTTTTGAACACTACAACAAGCTTCTTCTGGCGACGAAAATCGTTGACCACGCATTTTTTTCTTGATGTTCGGAAACAAGAAGAAGTCATTAGGTGCCAAGTCAGGGCTGTACGGCGGATGACCCATTAATTCGACGTTTTGGCCGGTCAAAATGCTCTGGTTTGAGCCGATGTGTGAGAGCTTGCATTGTCATGGTGAACAATGATTCGTCTTCTCTTGTTAGTTTTTCGAATTTCTCCGATGACTTCAGGCAAACAAATTGTAGTGTACCACTCAGAAGTGACCGTCCTACGTTGCTCAAGCGGAACAGTCGCCACATGACCAGTTTTGCCGAAGAAACAGGCGACCATTGCTTCGAAGTGCTTCTTCCACGAACAACTTTCGTTGGATTTTGCTCGTGTTTGAAGACCTACACGGTCGATTGTTGTTTCGTTTCGGGCTCATACGCATAGATCCATGATTCGTCACCTGTGACGATCTTATAAACGTCTTTTGAAGCACCGCAATCGTATTTTTGCAACATTTCTTTGCACCAATCGACACGAGCCTTTTTTTGAGCGACTCTCAAATTGTGCGGGATCCAACGAGAACAAACCTATTTTACGGCGAGGTTTTCATGCAGTATCGAATGTATGCTGGTAGAAGAAATGTCTAAG
This sequence comes from Gymnosoma rotundatum, assembly GCA_916610165.2. NCBI lineage: Eukaryota > Metazoa > Arthropoda > Insecta > Diptera > Tachinidae > Gymnosoma > Gymnosoma rotundatum. The sequence goes on from OU744336.1 coordinate 84,153,162, forward strand.
GATGTCTCTATCTCTCGGTATGTCGCATGTCGATCTTTCATTATGAGTTCACGCACGGCTTCAATGTTCTCTGGCACAACAGCCGTTTTTGGACGACCTTCACGGAATTCGTCTTTGAGCGAGCTTCGACCACGATTAAATTCATTATACCAATTTTTCACAGTGCTATAGGATGGTGCTTCATCGCCATACAAAGATTTAAGTTCATCAATGCACACTTGTCGTAATAATCCACGTCGAAAGTTGTGAAAAATGATGGCACGAAAATGTTCACGAGTTAATTCCCTTTTTTTCTGTATGAATTTTTTCAAGTCACTGTAAACAACACAAATAATGGTCATACGTCAAAACGTTTTGAGTACGATTATGCTTAAAAATAACAAACTTTCCAATGGAAATGTCAGATTGCACTTGGCAGCACTCAGTGTTGCCAGGCCAGAAATATATATAGCAGCCCTCGTACCTAAATATTTAACTACATCCTTATTTGGAATGCTACAATTTGATTGATTTGATCTTATTTCATACTGTTTCCAGTTTTTCTTTGTTTGAGCTGCATTTATCGACCGGTGGTCTAAAAAGAATGGTTTCGCAATTTTTTCATTAATTTTTATGTTCCAATCATTTGTATATTGGTCAACTAAGTTGTAAATGTTTTGAAGATTAAAATTTAATGTTTCTGTTTTGTCATCAGAATGATATATATTAATATCATCCTCAAATTATACGATATTATCGACTTTGCATAGTAGATTTAATATATATAAAATAAAAGAATAGGAGGGAAAGATTTTTAGCTTTTCGAGTTTTGATAACAGACCGTAAAGTCTTTATTGCTTATCATATTATATATTAAAATAATTTGATTTATTGGGAATTCATATTGAAGCAATTTAAATATTAATCCTGGAATCCATACACTGTCAAATGCCTTTTCCATATCGATGAGGCAAACGCCTGTCCATTTTTTTTATACCAGTTGCAATTAATAAACAAACAAACAATGTAAGCTTATGTACAGCGTTCGCTGTTGAATATTTGAATTTAAACCTGAACTGTTTTTCACTATTTATGTTTTTATTGTTACAGAACTTGTTAATGTTGACATTGATGCACACTTCAAAAATTTTGCTGATATTAGGTAGCAAACTTATGGGACGAAGTTTTTAGGATTATTGAGCATATTATTGAAAAAATACAACAAATCGTCGATCATTATTTGCGGGATCTTTTTAAGTAATATATTTGGTATATTATCAACTCCTGACGATAGTTTATTTCTTCCCCCTGTTTACATTAGATAATGCTGTCATGACAATAACAATATATGCACAGTTTTTCACTAATGCATGCACACATTTCGATTGTCTGAATTACTGTCTTGAATATTTTGAAGACAGTAAATAAGACAATGATTTGACGTATGCCGACAATTTTATTATAATTGTTTTAACTAAATGAAATTTTAATTAAATTATTATTTTAATTACTAACATTTTCTTTGCATATAACAATAGATATGGAAAAATAGCAGGAAGAAACGCTAAAGCTATTTGAAATTTACGAGAACGTGAGGTTTTTTGCTCGTAATGAATTGTCATAATTATTGTCTGGACGCCATTGTCAGCATTTTTGACAACTAATGCGTTTTATTATATTGTCATGACAGCATTGTCAAATTTGAACAAACATATTTTTTTGAATTTTTAGGATAAATATCTGTTAGTTTTTCACGAATAGGATTGTTTATGATGGTAAAGTTTTCTGTTATGAGTTTTTTTTTTATAATTTTGAATTTAGCTTTTGCTATATTCAAACTTGCTTCGGAAATGGTGTATTCTAGCCTATTGTATTTTTTTAATGATAGTAAGAGTTCTACTTTTTTCTTAATATAACTTTTTTTTATTGTTGAGTTGATTGTTTTTGTGAAGTCATTTGTTGTATTTTTGTATTTTGGATATATTTCCTCTATTGAATTGGCTATTATATTACTAAGTCTGTCCAAATGATAGTCTATTTCAGCGTTCGTAAGGTTGCGATTGTTAGGAATATATTCGTCTTGAATAATTTTTCGCATTACATTCTTTTAAAACTTCTTCCAGTTAGTAATCTTATAGTTGTATTTGGATTCAGTACTTTCTTTTAAAAATGTAAAATTTTGTTGTTTTAAGACAATTTAAAGAGTTATTTTCGGTGACAATGTGTAATGTGTGTCCGCTATACAAATATCTAAAAACGATCCTGTGAAGATAGAAGAAGAGACAATACAATGAATTTGAAAGAGGACACCGATAACATCAACGCAAGCTATAGAGTCGCTATTAGCTGATCTTCGACATAAACTTATGTGTTTCTTGTTTTTTGAAGTTTGTTGTAAATTGTTTTTATGTTCCTGTTTTTGTTTTAATAAAAAATGTAATTCAAATTAATACCGTTTTTAAAATTGTAAGTTAAAAAATAATGATTTAAATATGTATTTATGTTATAATATTCAAATGTTTTTATATTTCATAATTTTAATTTAATAAATTATAGTATATAACCCTTGAAAAAGTCGACAAACAATCGACAAAACGTCGGGTGAAATTTGTTATTAAAAATTAAAAGTTGAAAAACTGTCATATTTTTAAATAGGGCTTAACTTAAAATTAAAAGTTTTATAATTACAAACTGATTTATGCAAAAATATGAAACTTTATTAGATATTTTATGAACAAAATAATTTAAGTTTAAATCCATATGACGAAAATTTTTTTCATTATTCTGGGAGGCATCCATCTAGGGGAGTATTTTAAGAAATAAATTTCACATCTAAATTGTTCATTCTTCTTTGAAAAGCTTGAATTTTAGCTATTGAACCAAATATTGAAAAAAAAAAATTCCAAAACTACACTGATTGCACTGTTATCGCCGCTGCACTGCAGAAGAAATACTAACAACTTGACGCTAAATGTTAGAATTCTTCATAACTCACGCTTATGATACGGTAATCGGCAAATTCAGTGTTAATAACTACTTTATAATATCAGATTTACAGGGGAATTCTTATTTGTGCTTACCTTTAAATTTCATAGCAAATGCAATTTTTTTTCAGCATGACGCACATATGCGACATTAAATAAAAAATGAACTTTTGAAATTGACGCATATATACGACATAATCAGTTAACAGGTTAAAGAACGACATTTATGAAAATTCAAATAGAATCTGTTCGATTTGTTAACAAAATATTGAAATCCACATTTTTAATTATTTGTCAAAATATGAAGTTCGAGAAGCTATGGTAGACAAATACGAGCTTGAGCTAAATCATGTTGTGTGACGAGGTGGCCGAGTGGTTAAGGCGTTGGACTGCTAATCCAATGTGCTCTGCACGCGTGGGTTCGAATCCCATCCTCGTCGATTGTTTTGTTCTTCATATAAACAATAATTAATTTAAGTAGGCTTTTTTTATTTATTTATTGCCAGTCCCACGATATCCCAAGTGTTCGTTCGTTCGCACAATTACATTCAAAACAAAAAGAAATTCTAAAAAATTGTTTTTGTTTTACATGTAACTATGCGAACGAACGAACGATTGCGGCGACATCGTGGGCAGGGCTGCCGTTTTTGGTTATTTCTAACCAAAAGTGGTTATTTTTTTCTTTAATGTGGAGATGTGAATATTTTTCTCATTTTGGTTATTTTTTCTCCAAAATAATTATACACATGTACATATTTTTTATGTTATACTTTTTAAGCTTTTATATTCTTCACTAAAATAAATCGCTAGTGCAGCCACCTGTTATGAATTCGCCTTTATTGCTACTCACTTGCTTATAATCAAGGCGAATCAATTACCAGGTGGAAGCGTAGGCGAATTCATTAATTTTTGCCGTGAACACTACTGTCAAACTCCATATATGTGTTTGACAGTAGTGTACTTTATATATATATGAAGTTTGACATTCGTTTCTACCAGCAAAAAATAATAAATTCTGTAACGCTGCCACCTGGTAATTGATTCGCCTTGCTTATAACACTTTTCTTTTACAACACTATCAACAGCTTTTAATTTTACTAAATGTGAAATTTCACTTTAAAATGCAATGAACTTTTAATAAGTCAATCTATGGTCTCAAACTATTATACCGTGAACTGCAAGTTTTGTTTACTTTGTTTTAAACAAACTGTTATTTTTTTAAACATACGTGTACAATAGTTACTTACTACATACTTACATATGTAGGCAAAAGAATTTTATTTTTGTTATTATTTTTATTAACTGAATTCAAATCACATAAGTAACATTCTAAATATGTATCCATTTTAAATGTTATTTAATAAAAATACTACATATTGAAATTTGGTTATTTTTTTCTCATTTGGTAACTTTTAAAGCAAATTTTGGTTGTAAAAATTTTTTGGTTGTGGCAGCACTGATCGTGGGACTGGCAGTAATTTAAAATTTTTAACTAACTAATAAAATAAAACTTTCTTTTACCAAAAAAGTTTTTAATAAATATTTAAAAAAAAATCGACGAGGATGGGATTCGAACCCACGCGTGCAGAGCACATTGGATTAGCAGTCCAACGCCTTAACCACTCGGCCACCTCGTCCGTGTCGGCGTTGACGAAGAACCAATCATACAACTGAGACGATAACTTTAAAACTGTGTTACCGATGCAAAAACAATTTAATTGAAAAAATATTGTTTACATATCCATACATCTATCTATCTATCTATATATATAAAAATGAATGTCTGTCTGTCTGTTTATTTGTGCTTTATAGGAGGCCAAACCCTTGGACCGATCTTCCTGAAATTTTCACAGCATGTTACTGTGACTCTGGAAGGAATAATAGGCTATATGAAGTTTTAATTGGACAAAGGGGCGTGGCACCGCCCATATAACCCAAAAATTTAAATCGTCATATCTTGGGAATTTTTTTAATAACGATTTAAACCTTGTATTTAATATTGCAATTAGATTAATTAATGTTGTTATTAGATTAAATTAATTGTAATTTTTAAGATATCATTTTAGTTTATTTTATTGGCACACGGCCTATATAACCTTTCTGTGTTGTGGCCTTCCAAATACAAATAAATAAATATATATATAAAATATATTAATTTCAACAACATTTAATTTGTTTCAGTATATCGTCTTAAATTGTACTAAATAAAATATATGTACTTAATTGATTTGTAGGATGTTTGCGAATGTAACTTATTTATCATTAAATATGACCGCTTGTGCACATTGCCGCAAAGGCGGTAACAACTACGTTGGTAGGATCGCCATGTGGTGACTTTAAATACAGCGATGCGTTCAATTGGTTGGTCAAGAAATTACTTTTTATTTACAAAAGTTTAGACAAATTTACAAACCGAAATTATAACCAGGTGTTGAGTTCTTACCTTTTTTCAGTTACTTAATTCTAGCTCATTTCTTTAAAAACAAACTTTATGGCTTAATATCGCACTTTATTTCTTGGTTTTTAAATAAAAACAAGTACGAGTGCTATATTCGTCTATGCCGAACTTATATAAACTTCATCATCTATGTATGTAAATCTCGATTAGTAAAATAACTCCAATCATAAAAAAAAAAAATATTAATGACAGAGAATTAAAAAATATGAAAAAAAAAATTCAGTACTACATAGGTATACATAATTTAACATAAAAATGTCATCGGCACTTAATGGGTTAAGAATTTTTAAAAATTTTTTGTATTTCCTTAAAAATCTCATCAAAAGCTTTTAAATGATACCATATTGATATTAAAAAATTTTTTTTAAATTCAGATTTCTGCAATTGGCGAGCGCCAATCTTTTCACTTTATGTTTTTTTTTTCTTATGCTTTAATTCTCTATCGCCGAAATATTTATTTTTTTGATTGCAGTTGCTTGGACCGATCTTGCTGATTTCCTATAGCATCTCTTTCGACACTATGCCTGATCGACAGACGGACATCGCTTAATCGCTATGCATAACAACTCATATATATGTAAAATGTATATTGTAGAAATTGCAAACGAAATGACAAACTTATTTATACCCTTTTTCCGCTTATTGTCGTGAAGGGTATAATAAGAAACACGAAAGATTTACCATAAGTGCTTAATTAGTCCTGTAATGAATACGAAAAAGCAGGATCTCGTTTTTAATCAGCAATAGCAGCAAGTAGGCAATTTTATTAAATAATCGTGGTTAAAATACTTTAACTCTTATTACTTTAATACAAGTGCTTTTTGTAATTTTCTTTTATGTGACTTTAAATTTTTTTAACTTTTTAGCCATAGTATTTTGGTTCATTTAACAATAACTTTTTAAGGTTGTACTCCTATGACTAGACATTTAAATGACAATGAAAAAATATTAACTAACAATTAATGCCATTGACTTTATTTTACCTATAATTGTTCTTACTAAAGGTAATAACATTTTAATAAAATCGATTAATTACTAACTATGATTGAATAAAAAAATAATTGTCTCATTAACCCAAATTTATGGTAGCACAACCTTTAAAAAGAACTATGCATAAAACAAATAAACCTTAACTCTTTTGTAGATGGATCTATATTTGAAAGTTTCAGTTTTAAGTGAGATGGATATAAAACTTGATGTCTGAGATCAAAAGTCACCAACAACCCAGCTATTAGATCTAATTACTTTCAATTTTACACATTTTGAGAGAATGTTAAAATGTACATATGTACATATTTTACCAAATTTTTGTGATAAAAATGCCATTTTATAGTTATGCTACATTAATCAAGAAAACAAGATTACGCAGGTCCGTTAGATCTCTCTTTTTTGTGTTACGTAGATATAGAATATTTGCATGGAAAGTGTAACAGAATTAAAGTAAGAGATTCAAAAATCTCTTATATTTTTTACAACAAACACTCATTCTCATTCTATTATGACGTAGATGCGCAATAAAATAAAATTTGCACGGCTGAATGGGCAATCTTGTTTTCATTATTCATGGTTCTGCAATACTACACGTTAAGGTTTTTAGTTACCTTGGAATATTCATTTTTTTTTTGTTTTTGTTGAGTGGCATCCCCAATAAGATAAATTTTATCCCCACAAATTCCTAAAAACAATTTCAATTATTCCCAAAAATCTCCACAACAAATAATACTATTATTGTTATTAATTTCAATTTAACTAGTTAAGTTCATTGACAAAATCGAAAAGTTCTGAATCAAAAGGTTTCATCTCCTTGTATAAAGAAATTTTTGGAATTAAACAATTGAAGAATTTCTGAAAATGGAACAAAAGTGTCACAACAAATTGTATTATTTTTAAAATGTATATCAATTCTCAAAGAAGATTCGAGCATGTCGTACGTTTTTATTACAAAACTAGCAAACTTGTACGTAGCAAAAAAGTAAAATATATAATAATAGCAAAATTACAATAACCAAAAACAGAACTAAAAAAATCTCAAAAACCTCTTTAATCCCTATTTCGCAAAATATATCTACAAAAAACTCCTCGATCTTGGCACTGAAATTTTCATCCCCATTTAAAAAATTTGGGAATAAACCACCTAATCTAACAACACTGCTATCTGGTAACAGATGAAAATACATCTCTCACTCTCTGAGTGCACTATTCAAGTTATAGGAAGATTAGATTACTTTATTGGAATCACTTGGAAGCTAAGGTACATTTATCATCCTAGGTAGCTTTTCATCGTTGTTTTGTGAGGTGAAAATGTCAAAAAACACATAGAAATAAGCGAGAATTGATTGAAATTTGTAAACAAATAGCAAAATTTGACGTTTCCAACTTTAAAGCAACAATAAAAGCCATGTTTTTTTGTGTAATACAGGCAAATAAAAACAGAAATTAGCTGGGCGGACGACACTACCTAGTAAACTCATACGAACGTTGTTTTTTTAATTCTAATCTATGTTTTTAATGACTAGAAGTTACTTCATAAAACTAGATTAACATATATGGTGAAGGGTGTATAGGATTCATCATAGCCGAATGTAGCACTCTTATTTGTTTTATTTTGAGTTACATCACTTTTATAATTAGTGAACAATAAATTTTTTAAAGGTCTTTTTTTAATGTAAAAGTGATGCTCAAAAGTAATATATTATACTAAAACAAATTAAGCTACCGTGTTTAAGAGTTTTTGGAGCAACGAACGGTAAATTTTTCACATTGCATCTAAGTAATTGAGTTTGGCAGTTGTTTGTTTATTTCGTAGAAAACACGTTGGACTGTAAAAAAGTTTTGCCATTTTATTTTAAAACAACTATTTTGTTTACCTTTTTTTGGTCTCTTCCAGTACTCTAGCCTTAGATAGTAGGCGCCTAGACATTACAATTTTTTATGATATTTTTATTTTTATGATGTATTTCTTCTCCATATTTATTTAAATTTTTAATGTCCTATACAACTTTTCACTTTTTTATTTGTTTACTTTTTATTATTTTAACAGTTGTTCAGGTAAAACTTCGATAAAAATTAGATATGACACTGATTTTGTCATAATTGGCGTGTTAATTCAAACTCAATTACATACAAAATTGGTAATTCGCTCTCAAAAATTTGTGTGGGGAATTACGTTATTCTGTTGGTAATTAGAGGCTGAATTACGAATGGGAGAGCGAATTACGAAAAAACGCTGCAATGTGAACATGGTATAAATAGCACAAGTCATTCAGAGAGCGAATAACGTCATTCGATTTGTAATGTGAACATGGTATCACACTTAACATTGAGTTCTGTTCACAAATAACAAAACGAATTGACTTTAACGACGCAACTTTAAATATGATTTCTCATATTGATCCTCAAAACCTCATTAAAAAAAGGTTTCTTCACAAGCAATTCAAGAAAATTTGGATAATGTTACAGTGGATGAGTTTTGGCACACAATTTCAAAATTTCTAGAGCGGATAGTGAAATAGTGTTTTACACTTTGTTGAAGCTTGTATTAAATTTAGAATGTCCCCTTGTTCATCTACAAACATTGAACGGATATTTGCAAAAGTAAACTCAACACATTAAAGGGTATTTTTAACCGACTTCAAAAAAAGAAGGAGGTTATACAGTTCGGCTGAATGTTGTTTTTTTAGAAGAATTCAGACAGAATTCAGTCATTTCTGATCCGATTTTGAAAATTTTTGGTAATATAATAGATTATACTTACAGATTGGTTCCGTTTTAAAAACGGTTTATAATCTTAAAAATTAAAGGGTGTCCCCATACAACATACATATTTTTTAAGTGTTTTATGAACTGTAAAGGGCACTTCTGTAAAATTTAAAATGACTGCTTATTACTATGGAGATTTACTGATAGAGATTTACTAATATGGGCCTATCTTTTGAACCGTTATAGACAAACGCTTTCAAAATGGACAGAATGTTGGTTGCTATAGCTGTTATAGTAACAAATATTATTATTTAAAATTATAAATAAAAGGGTGCCCCAGAAGTTCACTTAATTTGATGTATATGGCCATACCGCTTAACAGTTGTAGACAGACGCTTAATATTTGCAACGAACCTGTATTGCTAAGTCCACTATTACAACAAGTATAAAATTTAGATTTGGAAGTTAAAGGGTGCTCCAATAGTTGTGTAATTTCAAGTATGTGGCAGAACTTTTGAACCATTATAGAAAGAACTCTGAAACCTTAAAGGGACCTGTATTTCTAAGTCCGCCATAATAAGAAGCTAATAATTTGAATTTAGAAACTAAAGGGTGTTCCCAAAATTAATGTAATTTGTTCCATATGGCCGTATTTTTTGGGTATGTTATGCTATATACTTAGTTATAATCTCGTGAACAAATGTTTTTAATTTTCAGCGAAAAACACTGAACACTTTGGTGGTACTGGTAATGTCGGATGCGATGGCATTGAGTGGCTAACCTTTAATAATACTAACGTACCACTTAATGGCATTGAGAGCTTACTGAAAAACCTTTACTTGAAAAAGCAGATGAACCACAAACCGATGTACTTGACGACCTACATGAAACGAATTTTGATATCCTTGGTATTCTTCAGGAGGACGCATTAAAATATATATCTCCGGATATATTATTAAAAAGCTGAACCTTGTTGAATATGAATGCCACGAACATTCGTTTACTTGAGTCGATCAAGTATCAAAAGGCTATTTAAAGAAGCCGGCAAGTACTTTTGTCAACAAAGCGAAGATCCTTGAAAGAATTTTTTATAAAGTGAATGGTTTGGAAGTTTCCCATTGCAAACATATTCATAAGCGGCTGATGAATGAAAGCAAATTTGTTGATCTACCCCATAATATTAAAGTCTTCTTTTTTAAATGTCGCACCCATTTTCACGTTCGTTATATGAACAAACAATTAAAAATTCAAAAGGCTAACAAAAGGCGAGAATATGCTATAACGCCAGAATATAATACTGTTTCCACGGAGCTCAATATTCTTGCTTCGCTCTTTCATTCATGATTCACGCTCAAACCGAATCAACGTGCTTCGCCATTATAATCTTAAGAGCGAAGCATTTTGTTTTGAGACGATTCAGTTTGAATCTACTTGCGAAGCATGAAAAATTTCTGTCTTCCCTATTTTTTATAGCAAGTTTATCTGAACTAGCTGTATATAAATGTGAACAAAAAAAGTAAACCAATATTAAAAGTGCTGTGTGAAAATGTGTTATTATAAAAACAAATAATTATATTATAATTTAAAATTTAATTAATTACAAACACTAATAGCCAATTTCACAATAACGAAAGAAAACTTAAGCGAAAGAAAGTCAGTCACTCACTTTCGAGTCTTTTTGGCTTTCTGTGTGTCACTCCCCAGCATACCAAATTGGGATCAAACTGCAATACAACTTAAGAATAAGCTTATATAAACAGTAGATATTAAGCTTTTTCAATGTCACTTACATTAATATTGACAGAATTTGAATAAACAAACATTTTTAAACAACCCTTGATAAACAATTATTACACACAACTTTTTCTAAAGTGTACTTATAAACGACTATTGAATAAAATGATTGAAAAAGTAATGATTCTAAAGTCATGTTCCGTTATTTTTGTTTTTACAAACTTGATAAAAATATTTTGCGTGCGCATTTAGTTTTAAATTTTAAAGTGAGTGAACGTAGAATTGCATATTAAATTAATAATAATCGGTAATTTTTTAATAAAATAATTAATTTGCCAAATAACTATAAAAAAGTGTTAGAAGACAAACAAGAGAAATAATTGAACTTCTTTTAAATAATAAAAAACAAAAAATTAATGAATCAGTGGAAGATTTCAGTGCTAGTGTTCCTAGAAGCAGGTCAATAAAAGAAAATAATTGTAAATGTCCAAGTGAAAGTGATAAAGTTCAAGATTTCAGTGCTGGTGTTCCAAATAACAGTTCAATTGAAGAAGAAATTTCTAAATACTCAACTTCAAGTGAAAGTGATGAAACTTCAATTAATAATTTTTTTAAAAACTACAATATCCGGGATGAGTTGGCTAAATGGAGTGTAAAACATTTAATTTCTAATTATGCGCTAAATGAACTATTGATAATTTTAAAGAAAATTGAGCCATGCCTACCAAAGGACGCGAGATCATTGAAAAAAACACCTAGAGATGCCCCAATTGTTCAGCTAACAAATGGTGAATATGTGCACTACCGATTAAAAGATTGTTTGACGGATTTCCTCTCTTATTCATCATATGATAGTGACACTATTCAATTAAATATCAATATAGATGGACTTCCTATATCAAAAAGTTCTTTGGCTCAAGCTTGGCCTATAATGGTGAATGTCGATGGTACAAAAACAGTACATACTGTAGGAGTTTATTCTGGCAATAATAAACCCAAAGATGTCAATGCATTCTTAATGCCATTCATCGAGGAACTAAATGACGTTATTGAATCTAACTTCTTTTGTAATGGAAAAAGTTATAAAGTTAGGTGCCGGACATTTGTATGTGATGCACCTGCAAGGACAAGGGACCTTGCAGGTGCATCACGGGTATCAAAAGTCATACAGGTTATAATTCCTGCCATAAGTGTACGTAAAGTGGAGAATATATTCAGAGACGTATGACTTTTAAACTTGAAAATAACGCCTTACGAACCGATGAAGGTTTTAGAGCACATGAATATACAAATCACCATACAACGAGTACCCAAATTGCAATAGAGAAATTACCAATAGATATAGTAAAGTCATTTCCCCTTGATTACATGCACGTGGTTTGCCTCGGAGTTGTTAAGGCATGGATAAAACAAAAAAATTGTTCTTTTTCTCTGCGACCAGCAGAAATCAAATTGCTGGATGACCAACTACAGCACCTAAAATCTCAAATTCCGCGGGAGTTTTGTCGAAGGTCTCTTTATAGTGGACCATTTATATTGAAAAATATTTTAGATGAAAGGCTGTATTTACACTTTATGCAATTAAGTTTGGCTATGCGCATTTTACTAGATGAAAATAAATGTAAAACACAAAATGAGTGTGCTCGAGCTATGTTAACCAATTTTGTGACGTATGTTCCAGTGTATTATAATGAAACAGCAGTAACATATAACTTTCACTGCCTAACTCACATAGCAGATGATGCTTTATTATATGGCTCACTGGAAAATATTAGCGCTTTTAAATTCGAAAATAAATTGGGGCAACTAAAACGACTTCTTAAGAAGAAAAACCACATACCCAACCAATTATATAATCGACTGGTTGAACAGAGCTTAAACAATTCACATTCAAATCGTCTTGGAAAAGTTGAAAGCAAAACGAATACATTTGTTGATAATGAATATTTTTTTTGTCAATTTCTTCGCCTGACAATTTCTATGCTGTTGGACAAGAAGTTTTCAAAGTTTCATCAATTGACTGTTCAGAAACATTAAGAGTGTTTGGAAGAAAAGTATTGAATTTGGAACCAATGTTTTACTGTCCACTGAAATCTTCTTTCTTGAATATATGGCAAACAACCCACTTATCTTTATCAGAAATAACTCAGAAACACTCTTTACATCAACTAATTAAAATGGTTTATTTTTCTAATGACTCAAAAATAGCATTTTTACCACTGATCCACCATGTCTGAAGACTTCAACAATTATTTTATAAATCAACATAACAATAGCCTATCGCAACGAAGTATAACTACATTGGAACCATCTGCAATAATCCAACATAATGTCATCCACACAAATTTTCCAAACTCTGAAGGTAATAATGAGTCTATGAGACATTTGAATAAAGCTTAATATATTAATTCACTTTCAGAAATAGGCCATCAAGTAGTTGCAAAAATTCAGCCGATGTTGATTAGACTGACGAATGAAGTGCAAACTGTACGAAAGGAGTTGCAGGAGCTGAAAAAAGAAAAAGTTCAAATAAACTCGTTGTAATGCCTGCACAGCCATTCAAGGAAATTCACAAGTTCTTGGAGTTTGAAAAACGGTTGCAAGAAAACGCAGAAAGCTTTGCTTCTTTTGTAAGTTTAACTCTTATTCTATGTACGCTATATATGAAATCGATTCTTTAATTTTTTCCTTATCACATTTTTCAGGAAAACGAAATGACAGCTGTTGCAAAGGCACCAAATTTCATAAAGAATTGTTGGAGAAAAATAATAACTGATGAATTAGGAGAAAAACTATGCTGGAAAGGTACTGAGACCAAAAAAAGTGTGCGTAATTTAAGCACAACGAAAGCAATACGAAGTAAATCAAATAAAATATGTAACTAAAACAAAATAATAATAATAAAACTCTAAATTTCATAGATGCAGCTATATCAGTTGGTATTACAGAGGATCAATTTATTAAGGATACGCGAACGTTCTTCCAGTTCGCGAAAAATCGTATTAAACTGCGCTTAAACTACAAAAAAAAAAATATAAAAATTAAATATTACATTTTATATATTGCATAATAATTATTTATTTTATTAGTAACTGAATTATTACACTTAATTTGATATGTATAAAAATACATTAAATATTGAAAGACTTTTTCGTTATACATATAAACTGAAGAAAAACTAAATCAAGATTTGTTTAAACTGAATATTATATTTCTGAAGCTTATAAAAATATTGAGATAGTAAACTTTTTAATACTAAATTTAATAAAACATTATTCCCTTAAGGTTATTCTACAATTATGTTAAAAAGCTTATAAAAATATTTACATAGTAAGCTTTTCTTTACAGAAGTTAATAAAATATTTTTCTGTAACCTTATTCTACAATTGCAAAGATAAGCTTAAAATAATTTTACACATGTAATATTTTCCCGAGGGTTCCGTTTTGATTTTTCTACAATTGTTACGATAACCTTTTTCAATATATTCTACAATATTTTTCAAGCTTAAGGCTTGCAGTAAGTAACCTTATTATAATATTTTTCTCAAGGTTTTTGGTATGCTGGGTCACTTTCGTTCGCTTAGAGTGGTTTTACATTATGGGCATTGTAGCTGACTCTTTTATTGTTTTCTATTTTGGAGCATCTCCGTAAGTCGTCACGCGTTTACATTATGACTCTTTTGTAGCAAGTGAGAGAATTTTTCTTTCTACGTAACAAGTGTTGCCATAAACTAAATGTATTTTTGAATGTAGCAGAAAACTGCTTTGTGGGTAACACTAACAGTAAAACAAAAAAGAATAAAATAATAAGAGTAATAAGTGTCTGTGCATTAAGAAATTAAAATGTGTGATTTAACGAAAGAAGAAATTATTGAACAAGTTGTTGATCTAACTGAACTAGCAGTTCAAACGTTAGACTTAAGTGATGTTGGAAATATTAAAATAGTTTGGAATTTGCTAGATTGCTTTGAAGATGCAAGTAGTTTGCCGAATAAAAGACGTCGAAAAGTGTGGATAAAACCATGGAGGCAACAGCGAGATGAACGAGGATCGTTTGTACTTCTAATGAAAGAGTTTTCTTCAGATTCATTCTCTTTTTTTAATTACATAAGAATGAATGCAGAAACATTCAACTACATTTTACGAAAAATAGAAAATGACATTAAGAAAAAGGACACATTGCTTAGGAATTCAATATCTCCGGCAGAAAAGTTAGCTGCTACTCTGCGATATCTAGCCACTGGCGAATCTTATAGAAGCATTAACTATCAAACTCGATTGTCTACTTCAATGCTATGTGCAGCTATTCCAGAAGTATGTGAGGCTATATGGAAACATTTCAAGGACGAATATTTAAAAGTTTGTAATTTATTATATAAACATAAGTAAAAAATAGCAAAATGATAAAAATAAAATTAGGTTTTTGATTCATAGTAATTCATTTAATGTAAAATTCAAATACAATGTTTTTTATTAAAATAAATGGATAAATAAATAAAATACGTTTCTTAAAAATCATCTTCATCTAATATGCCTTCCAATGACTGTGCCAAAATATCGGGAGATGACGAGTAAGATGATGTATTTTGCGATGAACCTACGAGAGTATATAAACTTATTTATAATCTGCTAGTTGTAAGTGATAAGATTTACCTATGCCTAAGGAAATTTCTGGCAAAGAGGAGCTAGTGCTTGGCAGTGGTGAGTACGTAGATCTGTTTGCTGCATCTTTAATAGCAGCTTCCAAGCAGTTTCTGGCTGCAACTCCTCATCTTTCAGGGAATTCAGCTCAAAAATAACTTGTTTGGCAAGCCAATCATACTTATTTTCTTCTGTGAGTTTTTTTGCAAGCTGCATTCTAATACTATCCATAGTTTTCGTTAGCGTCAAAGTTTTTTTCTAAAAATATAAAAAAAAATTAATAAGGAAAATAAAGAAGAAAAATCTTATAAAATTTAATATTTTATTTACAGTTTCCGACAACAGTAAGTGAGTGGAAAGCTATTGCTATAAAATGGCAATTTCCCCATTGTCTAGGCGCATTGGATGGCAAGCATATAACTTTTCAATCCCTACGAAAGGACGGATCATACTTTTACAACTATAAGGGACTAATAGTATAATATTGTTGGCTCTAGTTGATGCTGATTGCCAATTTATTTATATAGATGTTGGATGCAACGGGCGTACAAATGATGCAGGCGTTTTATCACAAAGTGATTAAAAAAAGAAATCAATAATGCCGACAAATACTTTCCAAAAGAAGAAATAATAGGTAATGGTCGAAAGCTCCCGTATGTAATAATTGGCGATGATGCTTTTCCATTGCAAAAGCATATAATGAAACCATATTCGCATAATACTAATGTAAGGAGTCGGCAGATTTTTAATTTAAGAATTTCACGTGCAAGACATGTAGTGGAGCAGGCATTTAGAATTTTGTCTAACAGATTTAAAATATTTCAAAAGAGGATGAACTTGTCGGTTGAAAAAGTTGAATTAATTACCAAAACTTGTTGCGTTTTGCACAATTTACTAAGTAGAAGAAATGAAGAGTATTTAAATTGCACACTACTGGAAACTTCTACACAGTCTGATTTAATAACAGAAAATCAAGGGATAGAAAAAGGCGCCGCGCAGTCTATTAGACAAAGTTTTGAAGACTATTTTAACAACGAAGGCAAACTGCCTTGGCTAGACAAAAAACTGTAGTGAAACATATTTTAAAATAAACATTGTTATATGATATAAGAAATTTACAAATATAATACTAAAATAAACATACAACTTACTCTTTTATCACGTGGAGGTTCTGCTTCAGACTCATAATTTTGATTAGAATTATCTTTACTTACATATTCTGAAGAACTAGCGTTTAACTCATCAACCTGTAAAAATCTTAAAAAAATGTAAAATATTTGTATAAAATTTATATTTACTTACTTCACTTAAACCAGAAATGTTTGACACTGATTTTCTAACGGTACAATACTGTTTTAAAAAGCCTAATTGTTCAAAACACCACAGTTTTGGTTGGACAATATCTTCCAAACCTGCACCACTTCGTTTGCTAGTATTTATGTCGTGCAATGTCCTAATACTGTGATCTTGAAGTGTGTATTTTTTTTTTATTTCCTCTATTGTTATGTCTTTATTTATTTTTTTTAATTCAGTGGTTATTTCGAACAAAGTAGCAGACCGTTTTACTCCATTTAAATACAACGGATGACGAACATTATACAGGTTTTCATTTTCCTGATATTTTGCTATTAAAAGCTCCACTAATTCTTTTGTCCACATGATGTTTTTTTATTTACCAATAAATTAAACTTATTAAACCGCACTTGTCGTAATTAATATTTACATGTATTTCTGTTTCTATACAGTGTTGCCAAAAATTTATTTTTAAAAAAAATTTTGAGCAATATAAAAAAACAGCCATTTTGGCAACACTGCTCAAGCATAGAACAGCAAAAAACGAAAGAGAGAAACAGGAATGAGAGAAAAAACTGAAAAGAGTCATGAAAATTCATTTCGTGCTACTTTTGCTACCCCGCAAGCTTCTCTACACCTCTTGCCTACAAACTTCTGCATCATGACTTTTGTAGCTGCTACAATGCCCATAATGTAAACTCCCTCTTACACTTACGTTTATAAATTTTTCTTTTTTACGTTTTAAGAAACCAAGGTGGTACCAGATCGTAAGTTTCTGTACATTATAGCGATTTTCTTTAAAAGTATAAAAAATACTACGTAATTATTTGAATGCAAACACAACCGTGCGTAGCAGTGATCAGCTGCTTACAAATAAAAATAAAAGATACACCAATGGTTTTGTGTTATTATTTGTATTAAACAATAAAAAAAAACAAACAAACAAAAAAACAAATTAATTAGAAAAATTTAATTATATAAAAGTGTTATTCGATTCTTTAACACACTCCAATTTAGAAATTATAATCGTGAGGACGAGTATCATCTTACTTCTTAAAAGCACAGATGGATATAACAGTCGCTATTCATTTTTGGACACTTCAGAGGATGAAGCCAACTGCAATAAAAACAATTTCCATTTAAAATGAAATCAATTATTGTATTTATTTTTACACTTACCATTTGTTATCCATTATTAATTTATAATTTTAAGTTAATTTTTAATACAAAAGTATTGTTTTTTATAATGTTATTATTTACACGAACATAAAATAGCAAGTGACCGATTTTGACATTTGCGTTCGCAGTGTTGACAACACCTTCTTTACACAGAAATCGGTTTTTGTATGAAAACACTTACGTTTTCTTTCGAGTTGTCGTTCGAGCCATCGTTCGCATAGGAGTAAGATTGTGAAACTCAAATCAGTGTTCTTTCGCTTAGAATACGAAAGGACATATTCTTTCGTTACTGTGAAATTGGCTATAAAACTTAAACCAAAAAGAAAATTTTAGAACAGAAGTCAATGCGAAGCATTTAGTATGTGTCGCGTAAACGGCATGCTTCGCAATCATGATTATTATTTTAAGGAAAATTTCATCCCAACTTATTTTTTAATCGGACTGCCAAAAGTTAAAAAATTATGTTATATTTTTTCTATTAAAAAAATGGTCCTCTTCAGGATCGTCAAAAGTTTAAAAAAGGAGATCATATTTTTTTATTATAAAAAATGGTCCTTTTTTCCTACTTTTAAAAATGGTTTTTAGGACCGGCAAAAGGTTGGAAAAACATACTTTTTCTACTTAAAAAAAAATATTCGAGAAGACGTTAAAAATTTCATTGCAAACTTTATTATGTAATATATATAACATTAACAAATGCCCGATAGAACAAAGTGTAAAGTGCAATTTTCTCCTAAAATATTATTTGATTTTAATATCAACTATTGTATTCTTTTGATGTAATCTTAGGGCGGGTTTTTCTTTAAGTTTTTAAAACCATTTATTCGTCTATTAGTTTAGAAAACATAATTTTCATCAGTCATCAACAACCACTAGTATCGGCCTGATCATCGTCCTTTTAATTATCAGCTCTCAGCACCAACTTATCTATGATGTAGAGAGAAACTGCATGCAGACGAACTCGCCTTGAAGGTTTTCAATTCGTGAGCCCAAAAAGGTGACAATGTTATTATGAATTACTTCTTTCTTCATCATTTATTCATTCTTGTATATTTACTTTGTTTTTTTCGACCCATCCATAAATTAATGTGCTTTGGCTGCCTCCATACATGTTTTTTCTTCATCCCTTGCATGTTCTTTGAAATGTTTGATCTGTTTTGATTCTATTTCTTTTGTTTTCTTTATTTTTTTTTACTACAGCAGTCAGTTGATTTTGAAATCTAAAAACATATTTTACACAAACAAAATATATGTGGTTTTTTATTGTTTTTTACCTGTTAAATTAATGTGCCTTGATACAAATCAAAGTATATCTATAACAAGTTCATGCAGGAGTTCAACTGATAGTTTTATTTGTGTGCGTGTTTATCATGTTCTGTGTCAAAAAATAAAAAATACATACATATATATATATATATATATATATATATATATATATATATATATATATATATATATATATATATTTATATATAAACAAACTAATTCGAATATTACAATGGATAATAATCCTTCTACGTCTGAGGGTGGTGGAAGACCTTCAGATTGTTTTTCAATGCCTCATTTAAATAGTGTTGGTGCCGGACAATCTTTTCAATTACCCAAAAATGATAAAGAAATCAAAAAGACTAATGGGAATAAGTTAGTGAATAACGTGCAGAAGTTCTTCAAATCCAACGAAACATTAGATGATATGAATCTGATTGAATCAAGTTCATATTTAGGCGAAATGATTCAAGAGTGCAATGTGTCAAAGGAAGTCAATATGGAAGAAATTATTCATCTCCAGAATTTTAAAGTGGAATTTGTTGATAAGTTCCAGGAAGGAATTTGTCAATTAGAAGCAACAGAAGCGGTCTTTTGAAGGTTTACTAAAATCGATATAACAATCTTAAAGTCCGGTGCAGTAACTACAAAGATTCTGTTAATTGTTTTAATAGGTTTTCATTATTAGCTGATTTAAATTTTGAGCAGGAACAATTAGAAAATAATACCATTATTAGTTTAAAGAAGAATAATTATAATAAAAAAAAACTGTCAGTTTAGAAAAAAGAAAATATAAAGTCGGTAAATGCTTTTTGCTCATCAATATTCCTACATCAATATTCCTACGTTAAGTCTCTTATTGACCAGCTTAGTTCAAAATCATTAATTTCAAAATACAAAACCAATCCAAATTTAAAAGTAAACTATATCTAAGAGAGCATCAGTTCACTCTGAAATGGTGCAGTTTTTAAAAGAGAAAGAATTTTGTTCATGTTCTTACACTTTCAAGGAGTTTAAGCGTCAGAGTATTGTCTGCAAGAGTCTTTACACTATAACTCAGATGAAAATGAAATAAAACTACACATTGATAAAATTGTCCCTGATACTATTGATTAAGTTACCAAATTTTCAAGAGAATTTTTTAAAAAGAAAGGCATTGATACAGGTTCATTTTTAATTACGCTTAAGTCAAATAGAAGCATAAATGAGATTTTAGGTGTAAGATATATCTTAAATCAAATTGTTTCGTGGGAACGTCCGAAGAAAAAAACAAAGGTACTACAATGTTGGAGATGTCAACATTGGGGACATTTTTCAAAAAACTGTAGTCGTTCATTTGCTTGTAAGAAATGTGATAAAAAGCAACTACCTGGTGAAAGTTCTTTTATTTATAATAGCGAAACATCTCCGTTTTGTGTTAATTGTAGCAAAAACGGACACATTCAAAATTATAAGGGTTGTCCTTATAATTGTATGAATTTGTTGACTTTTAACGTAAGATCTCTTGTAAATATAAGCAGGAGAATTGAATTTGGCAAATTATTGAATAAATTTGATGTTGATATTTCTTTGGATAACTTTATAGTTTTAAAAGACGATATCACACTAGGAGTGGGTTGGCTTTGAAAAAATCTATTTCGTATTCAAAGGTAGATATTTTAAGTTTAACCCTTCGACACGGGAATTAATTTCGGCCGATGAAAATGTCTTAAAATGGTTTTTATAGCTTAAGAAGGCTTCAGAGAACGCGTGTAAAAAATTATGTGAACAAATTTTTATTCTAAATTGGGTTTTGAAGATGTACATTTTAATGTAAAATCTGCCTTAATCTAAAAACTTTATCACTTTATTTTATTTTTTTATTGGTTTTAAATTTCTTTGTATACATAAATAAAAGAAACATTTAAAAATTCATTAAACAAATAAGCGAGAAAATCATTTTTTTGTTTTTTAATGTGAAAATAAACTTTCACATATCAGGGGCTGCGTAGATGATGACTAGACAAAATATATAAAACTGATCTCAAGTTGTCTTGAAATTTAACAGCTTCTTTAGAAATTAAAAAAAGAACATCACAAGGAATCTGTAACTGCAAATTAATTGCATGTTTGCTAAAATTTCAACCACTGACGGGTTGATAAAATCGACGTACATTATAATGTACGCCACGCATCAAAGGGTTAAGGTTCTAAAATGTTTTTTGTTGAAGTCAATATTTCTATTAATTATAGCATGAAGAAGATTCTTTGCGGATCTATATATCTTCCAAGCAACTGTGCTCGTTATATTATTATTCGGGCCTGACAACAATATTAAATTTTTCAGAAAATTATGATTTTTTAATGATAGGTGGAGATTTAAATTAAAAAATATCTCTTGGGGAGTTCCAGTTAATAATTTCAATGGTGACACTTACAAGGATTTATGATTCTTATCCCATCTTTCCAGGAGGTTTTTCTCACCTTGATCATTTTACAATAAGTAATAATTTTTTAGTTCTGATGTTGGAAAATAATAGCACTTACACACTTTCAACATTCTCAGATCACATTCCACTGAAATTGCAAATTAAATTTAATGATTTTAACTTTTTGTTTAACATCCCTAAATATTTTGTTTCTTATAAAAATACGAACTGGAATTGGTTGAAATTTGATATAAGTTCTACTTTGTTGAACCATTTTCCTCCCGACAACAGAAACTTATCTAATGACGAAATCGATTATTTTTATTAATGAATTTGTTACTACAGTAAATTTTATGTAGAAAATTCATCCTAGAAATATAAAAAAACCAGATCGAAAGTTTATATTATCTGAAACTATTGCGAAACTTTTGAAAATAAATTGTAATTGGCAGAAAGATCTAAAGAGAATAATTTGTCATACTTTTAATAGAAATCACCTAGATTATTGGATCATCTCAAAGCAAATAGATTTAATGAAAATTATTATTAAGGAGAGAATAGAAATAGAGCAGGCAGAAAATTTTTCTGAAAAACTTATTTTGAAAGTGGTTTGTTTCTTTAAATCTCTCTAGTACATAATATATTTATAACAATCTTAACTAGTTGCCGCTTTTTATTAGAAACTGACAGTGAAGTGTGTGTGTAGTGAAAACCAATAAATATGGGTAGTGAAAGCGAAGAAGCTGACCCTCCCATCGATGATGGTAACCGGCAATTAGTTAGCTCAAGAAAACGATGTAATACGGATTCACCAAACATACAACGCAAACGTACAGTAACAATGGATGATCCATGTACCAGCAGTAATATGTTTCAATTTCTGGATACTCATACCAACGATAATGATGAACAAAATAATAATAACAATACGAACTTTGAACCAAAACCTCCGCCAATCATTACTCCTGATGACACAGCTATTAAAAGTACGAGTATGATAGAAAATTTTTCAAAAGTAATTAAGTCTGAAGACTTTACTTATAAATCTTTAAATGATGGTTAAGTTCAATTAATGATAAAATCAATCCATTCGTATAGAGCTATGGTTAAGTATCTTGATGATAAAAACACAAAGTTCCATGCTTACAGAGTTGTCGTTAAAAATTTGCATTTTTCAACACCTACTAAATCGATCAAGCAAGAAATAGAAAAATTAGGTCACAAAATATTGCCAATGTGAAAAGCAGAATAACAAAAAGTCCGCTGTCTATTTTCTTTGTTGATTTTGAGCCAAGAACAACAATAAAGATATATTTGATGTAAAATTTCTTTTTAATGCAGTGGTAAATATTGAACCACCATTGAAAAATAACGACATCGTGCAATGCTACAGATGTCAGCAGTTCGGCTACACTAAAGCTTACTGTAGAAAGTTATTTAGATGTGTCAAATGTGGTTTAAATTATCTTACAGTCCAGTGCACGAAATGCGGGAATACTCCTCCACAGTATTCTAATTGTTCCCAAGCTCACACTGCTAGCTATAGAAGTTGTGAAATTTATAAAGAACTTTTAAAAAAGAAAAGGTTTCTCAGGAACCGTAACAACAATACTAACATTGGTTATAAAGAGCCAGGCTTTCCAAATATAAATGGAACTAATAATATAATCAGTAGTAATAAGGCTCATGAACAATTTTCATACTTTCAAGCAGTGAAAAATAGCAGTTATCATTATGATCATTTATCATCCTCTTTTCAAAGAATTGAATCTTTAATGAAAAAGCAGATGAAAACCACCACCACTTTAGTGGTGTCTGCACCACAGAACTGCACGAGTACACCGCAACTCATGAGTACACCGCATACTTACTCTATACTTTTCATACTCGAGTATTTTAAACACCGCAATAAAAAGTTGCGGTGTTTATTTTACCCATTCCTGTAAAAACGAGTATCAAAAATATTGCAATGAGAATTTTAAGTATTTTTTATACTCGTACGCGAGAATTTTTTAATTCTCTTTATTTTTAAGCAACGTTGCCACATTTTTACCCTATTAAAGTTTTTTACTGCGGTTTTATGAAATTCTGCATTATATGCAGATCTATTTATAAACAATAAAAAAAAAAAAACAAAATTTAATCAAATCAATTGCTTAAACATTATTTTGTTGCTGTTTTTTATGAACAATTATTTTCAGTTTATGCGCCTTGTTGTCATAAACGTGGTACTAACGGTATTTAGGAAAACAAAATGATAAAATGAATCCGTGAATAAAAGGAAAATTACTTAATTTTTTTAGTTTTAACAAAACTGTATATACGCAGATGTAATATTGCATTGACTGAATAGACATAGACTTCATAAATAATAATAAATGAAATAAAGTTTTTAGTTTACATATTTTATTTTGTTAAATATAATTATTGCTTTTATACCTAACGAATAGAATTTTTAAATTTCTCTCCTGTGTGATTTAAAAAAACCCTAACAAAAACGTAATATAATAACCATGAGTTATTAGTAAACTTTTGTTGTGTTTTTAATAAATGAAAATATGGCGAATTTTACGGGTTCTATTAAATTTATTTTCTGTTATATATTAAATAAACTTTCATAATTTCAAAGAAGTATGTATGTTAGCTAATTTAGACATTGGCGACTTTTGATATTGTGTTTGATTTAATGATTCTGATCTGATAACTCTGTTTTCCTCTCACTACACACGTTAAAATCTCTCTCTTGGTGTTTGTCGTGAGTATGAGTACGAATAAAGTAAAGCCAGCATCGCAAACATTTTACTTGAGTATGCTAGACACCAGCGTTGCCAACTTTGAAATTTCAAAACGCACCAAAGTGAAGAAAAAAACGCACTATTTAAGAGAAAACGCACCAAGTTTTAGAATTTCTTTTTTTTTTAATCTTTAATGCTTCAGTTTTTCAAAAAAAGTGTATTTTTTTGTATTAAAAATATAACACTAAAGCAGTCTTAAAGTTCAAGGTTTTTACAAACAAACAAAATTAAAAAATAAAACTTAACAAAAATAAAAAAATAAACAAAATCAGGGTCCTATGGATACCATCGCATATCGGAATCGCAGGTAATGAACATGCAGACTCAGCAGCAAAGAAAGCCCTTAGTGTGCCAGAAGTAACAAAAATTCCATGTCAGCCTAAAACAATAACAGCACCATTTGTAGCGACACTTACAACAACAAAAAGGCCCGATTACAATACAAACCTGTCCAGAAATAACTGCATATTACTCGCTCGTTTGAGGGTAGGTAAAGCTTTATTCAACTCCAGGCACTACTACGAGAGGACTGAGCCACCTATATGTAGCAACTGCAATGTTGGTCTTACAGTCTCACACATACTCTCAGAATGTCACTTGTCTAAAACAAATATACCTTTGGATAAATTGCTTGATTGCAGCATTGAAGGGAACTTAAGGACGATCAAAGGAAGTCTGCAGAAACACAATATTTTACAGATTTAGTTTTTTTTCGGTTAACATTAATCACATAATCATTTTGCCACTTGAATTTTATTCTATTAATTTTTCTTGCTAATTTAATTTAGAAACGACTCATGTTCCACTGTTTAGTAGTTCCATAAATGTAGTATTATTACTTTTAATTTGATTTTCGATACATGCGCATTTGGTCCTGTTACCCGGCGCATTTGTTTTTCTATATTTTGTAAATTTATTTTATAAAATATATTACTGATAAATAAATAAAAAAATAAACAAATATGTTTGTGTTAATTTGTACTAGATAATACATTTTTTTCATATATTGCATACAAAACTTTTGAAATAAAAAACAGCGATCATTCATAAAAAAATATTTCTGTATAATTACATACATACAGTTTAACCCTTTGCGTACGAGCGGCGGATATATCCGCCCAAGCCTTTTTACCGTTGCGGACGAGTGTCGGATATATCCGCCCAACTCTTGCGCTGCGGCTAGCGTACGTCTGCCGTCGTAGACGATAAGATAAACATGGGGATACTAGCCTAAGACGTCAAGTGGCCTCCCAATGAAATTAGATACTTTTGTATTTTCAGTGTCACTGCCAGAGCAACCAACAAAGTCTTCCGCATATTTTACATTTTATAACATCCTACACACGATGGCGAAAAGATCCAGAGATAGTACTTTCAATAGTGACAGTAATGATGAGTTCCAGTTTGACTCTGACAACACAGGTGTCATTAGTTCATCCAGTGGAAGTGAAATCCTTGCAACAAGCAATGCACTCAGGCGCTTCAATGTGGGCAGTGATAGCAGCAGTAACGAAGAGATGAATAAAGCCTTAATTTGTAAAACGCAAATATGCGACGTGAAAATTTTCTTTACTGCAGGCTCCAATACCTGTCGTCCACAGCGACGCACGCCCGTCGAGCGTCTCCGTCCGCAAACGGTTAATAAGTAAAATTCCCTACAAAATTTATTTTATTAAAGGCTTATAAATGCAAAAAAAAAAATTATGAATAATTTGACATTACATCAAGTATTGGGACACCCTTTAACTTCCAAATCCAAATTTTATACTTGTTGTTATAGCGGACTCAGCCATTCAGGTTCGTTGTAAATTTCGAGCGTCTGTCTACAACTGTTAAAAAGTATGGCCATATACATCAAATTAAGTGAACTATAGGCGCACCCTTTAGTTTATAATTTTTAGTATTAATACTTTTTACTATATCGGCCATAGCAACCGACATTCTGTCCAATTTACAAGCGTTTGTCTATAACGGTTCAAAACATAGGCATCAATTAACCTTTTAATTTTTAGAGTTCTGGAGGCACAAATATAAAAAAGCTCTGCTTTTGCTAAGCTGTTTGACATATACGACAGCAGCCTTTACTACAAAAACAAAGACGATGAAAATCTAAAAGGGATAGTATATTCCATACAGTGGAATGTTTCTTTTTTAACATAACATAAATTAATACAACGTCTTAAACGAAATGGTATTAAAACAGGTGTATTTTTTGTACAAAAATTTTATTCTCACACTAAAAAAAGTGGTGTTAAATTTGCTTTGGTGCCACCAAAAATTAAAAAAAGCACCAAGATTTAAAAAAAATCGCACCACGCACCAACACGTGAAATTTTCGCACAAAAAATTCGAAAAAGCACCCAAATTGTGCGAAACGCACCAAGTTGACAACACTGCTAGACACTTATACTCAAATGGAATGGGTACAGTAAATACTCGCACAAAAGAAATGCGGTGGCGATCACACCGCAACAGTGTTGCAGAACTTTTATGTGTGAAATCTGCGAAATCCAACAATATTTCGCGAAAAAATCTGCAAAAACTGCACTTTATTTAAATAAATCTACAATAAATCTTCAAATGCATTTTTCCTTTACTAAATATTCTCTCGAATAGTTTTTGCAGAAATTAACTAAAGTCATTTATTTTTCATTTAGTTAATGTTTAAAATCTAATATTTTTAAATCTCTGAACTTAAAGTTCAAGTCCTGTTTTTTTATTTTCTTTAAAAAATCTTTGGAAAATTTTTAGGTAAGATTTTTTTATATCGCACTGATTAAGACGTGTGCTTAAAATTATTTTAGCTGCATGAGTGCCTAGGTGTGTGCTTTCATAGTTAAAAAAATTTGAAGGGCTCTTGTCGCTTCGCTTTGGAGTATTTTACTAAAAGTATTAATAATACCAAGAATGTACTTTAGAAAGATAAATATGTTTTATTAGTATCATTTAGGTTATAAAATATGAATATTGTAGTTTCGATTTGATTGATATGAACAGCAAATAAAAAATAATTTTTTAAACAATATAATTCTAATAAGCGACTTACAACCGACTATATGGAATGCCAACGCCTTTGGAATGGGTGTAAAATCATTTTAGGTTTAAAATCTAATAAACTTTGTATTTGATCAAATTGGTTGTTATGTTTTGAACTGTTCCACAAATAATTGTATACATCTCTAGCTAGCGTCTCCACAGCAGATATAAGTTTAAGCTGTGCATGCGACGAACATATTACCAGTAAGTGACATATGCATTTTATAATAAATAAATCTGATATTTTACTTTTTGAAATTTGGGCAACGGAATGTTTTTTGCCTGTCATGACAGCAGCTTTATCTGCTGCAAATTTAACTATGTTTTCCTTATAGTCAACGTCTTTGTCGATAAAATATTTACTGCCGTATTCATAGAAAATCAAAACAGATTTTAAACATATTTTAGACAAAATTTGTATGAAAAACTTGTAATAAAACACATTTTAATGTTATTCTTTTTAGAAAGATTAATTATTTTACAATGGACGTTTTCCAAAGAAAACAATAAAATTTAGTCAACTTAATAGAAGTTGCCACACAAATTATAAAATTTTAGGCCAAAAATCTTCAAATCTGATTTTGGCAATTTGAGAGGCCAAAATCTGCAAAATGCAGATAAATCTGCACTTCTGGCAACAGTGCACCGCAACCGCATTGAAGATGAGTATACTTAGAGTATTAAAAACAGACACTCTTGCAGTTCTCTGGTCTGCACTTCTCAACAAACTATGCAATTAAATATACTTATAGCAATATGGAATGCCAATGGTCTTTCCAATCATACAAGGGAAATTGAAATCTTTCTTAAAACCAACTTTATTGATATGCTTCTAGTTTCAGAAACTCATTTTACAGAAAGATCATACAATTTAGTTAACACTAACCATCCAGATAACTGTGCGCATGCACAGGGGGTCAGTGTGATCAGTGTGTTCAGTGTGATAAGTGTGATCAGTGTGTTCAGTGTGATCAGTGTGTTCAGTGTGATCAGTGTGATCAGTGTGTTCAGTGTGATCAGTGTGATCAGTGTGATCAGTGTGTTCAGTGTGATCAGTGTGATCAGTATGTTCAGTGTGATTAAAGAGATTAAAGCCCTTTTGCTCCTAGGACGCTAAGTTACCGAGATAAATGAGTTTTAAGGTTTCTAAGTAAAAAAAAATAATTTTTTCGTCCAATTTAGTGCTAACAGTGTGTTCAGTGTGATTAGTGTGTTCAGTGTGTTCACTGTGTTCACTATGTTCACTGTGTTCAGTGTGTTCACTGTGTTCAGTGTGATCAGTGTGATCAGTGTGATCAGTGTGTTCAGTGTGATCAGTGTGATCAGTATGTTCAGTGTGATTAAAGAGATTAAAGCCCTTTTGCTCCTAGGACGCTAAGTTACCGAGATAAATGAGTTTTAAGGTTTCTAAGTAAAAAAAAATAATTTTTTCGTCCAATTTAGTGCTAACAGTGTGTTCAGTGTGATTAGTGTGTTCAGTGTGTTCACTGTGTTCACTATGTTCACTGTGTTCAGTGTGTTCACTGTGTTCACTGTGTTCATTGTGTTCAGTGTGTTCACTGTGTTCACTGTGTTCACTGTGTTCAGTGTGTTCAGTGTGTTCACTGTGTTCAGTGTGTTCACTGTGTTCACTATGTTCACTGTGTTCAGTGTGTTCACTGTGTTCACTGTGTTCACTGTGTTCAGTGTGTTCACTGTGTTCACTGTGTTCACTGTGTTCACTGTGTTCAGTGTGTTCACTGTGTTCACTGTGTTCACTGTGTTCACTGTGTTCAGTGTGTTCAGTGTGTTCAGTGTGTTCACTGTGTTCAATGTGTTCACTGTGTTCACTATGTTCACTGTGTTCAGTGTGTTCACTGTGTTCATTGTGTTCAGTGTGTTCACTGTGTTCACTATGTTCACTGTGTTCAGTGTGTTCACTGTGTTCATTGTGTTCAGTGTGTTCACTGTGTTCACTGTGTTCACTGTGTTCACTGTGTTCAGTGTGTTCAGTGTGTTCACTGTGTTCAGTGTGTTCACTGTGTTCACTGTGTTCACTGTGTTCATTGTGTTCAGTGTGTTCACTGTGTTCACTGTGTTCACTGTGTTCACTGTGTTCACTGTGTTCAGTGTGTTCACTGTGTTCACTGTGTTCACTGTGTTCAGTGTGTTCAGTGTGTTCAGTGTGTTCACTGTGTTCAATGTGTTCACTGTGTTCACTATGTTCACTGTGTTCAGTGTGTTCAGTGTGTTCACTGTGTTCACTGTGTTCACTGTGTTCAGTGTGTTCAGTGTGATTAAAGAGATTAAAGCCCTCTTGCTCCTAGGACGCTTAGTTACCGAGATAAATGAGTTTAAAGGTTTGTAAGTAAAAAAAAATAATTTGAGGGGTCAGTGTGATCAGTGTGTTCAGTGTGATAAGTGTGATCAGTGTGTTCAGTGTGATCAGTGTGTTCAGTGTGATCAGTGTGATCAGTGTGTTCAGTGTGATCAGTGTGATCAGTGTGATCAGTGTGTTCAGTGTGATCAGTGTGATCAGTATGTTCAGTGTGATTAAAGAGATTAAAGCCCTTTTGCTCCTAGGACGCTAAGTTACCGAGATAAATGAGTTTTAAGGTTTCTAAGTAAAAAAAAATAATTTTTTCGTCCAATTTAGTGCTAACAGTGTGTTCAGTGTGATTAGTGTGTTCAGTGTGTTCACTGTGTTCACTATGTTCACTGTGTTCAGTGTGTTCACTGTGTTCACTGTGTTCATTGTGTTCAGTGTGTTCACTGTGTTCACTGTGTTCAGTGTGTTCAGTGTGTTCACTGTGTTCAGTGTGTTCACTGTGTTCACTATGTTCACTGTGTTCAGTGTGTTCACTGTGTTCACTGTGTTCACTGTGTTCAGTGTGTTCACTGTGTTCACTGTGTTCACTGTGTTCACTGTGTTTTCTGTGTTCACTGTGTTCAGTGTGTTCACTGTGTTCACTGTGTTCACTGTGTTCAGTGTGTTCAGTGTGTTCAGTGTGTTCACTGTGTTCAATGTGTTCACTGTGTTCACTATGTTCACTGTGTTCAGTGTGTTCACTGTGTTCATTGTGTTCAGTGTGTTCACTGTGTTCACTATGTTCACTGTGTTCAGTGTGTTCACTGTGTTCATTGTGTTCAGTGTGTTCACTGTGTTCACTGTGTTCACTGTGTTCACTGTGTTCACTGTGTTCACTGTGTTCAGTGTGTTCAGTGTGTTCACTGTGTTCACTGTGTTCACTGTGTTCATTGTGTTCAGTGTGTTCACTGTGTTCACTGTGTTCACTGTGTTCACTGTGTTCACTGTGTTCAGTGTGTTCACTGTGTTCACTGTGTTCACTGTGTTCAGTGTGTTCAGTGTGTTCAGTGTGTTCACTGTGTTCAATGTGTTCACTGTGTTCACTATGTTCACTGTGTTCAGTGTGTTCAGTGTGTTCACTGTGTTCACTGTGTTCAGTGTGTTCAGTGTGATTAAAGAGATTAAAGCCCTCTTGCTCCTAGGACGCTTAGTTACCGAGATAAATGAGTTTAAAGGTTTGTAAGTAAAAAAAAATAATTTGAGGGGTCAGTGTGATCAGTGTGTTCAGTGTGATAAGTGTGATCAGTGTGTTCAGTGTGATCAGTGTGTTCAGTGTGATCAGTGTGTTCAGTGTGATCAGTGTGATCAGTGTGATCAGTGTGTTCAGTGTGATCAGTGTGATCAGTATGTTCAGTGTGATTAAAGAGATTAAAGCCCTTTTGCTCCTAGGACGCTAAGTTACCTAGATAAATGAGTTTTAAGGTTTCTAAGTAAAAAAAAATAATTTTTTCGTCCAATTTAGTGCTAACAGTGTGTTCAGTGTGATTAGTGTGTTCAGTGTGTTCACTGTGTTCACTATGTTCACTGTGTTCAGTGTGTTCACTGTGTTCACTGTGTTCATTGTGTTCAGTGTGTTCACTGTGTTCACTGTGTTCACTGTGTTCAGTGTGTTCAGTGTGTTCAGTGTGTTCACTGTGTTCAGTGTGTTCACTGTGTTCACTATGTTCACTGTGTTCAGTGTGTTCACTGTGTTCACTGTGTTCACTGTGTTCACTGTGTTCAGTGTGTTCACTGTGTTCACTGTGTTCACTGTGTTCAGTGTGTTCAGTGTGTTCAGTGTGTTCACTGTGTTCAATGTGTTCACTGTGTTCACTGTGTTCACTATGTTCACTGTGTTCAGTGTGTTCACTGTGTTCATTGTGTTCAGTGTGTTCACTGTGTTCACTATGTTCACTGTGTTCAGTGTGTTCACTGTGTTCATTGTGTTCAGTGTGTTCACTGTGTTCACTGTGTTCACTGTGTTCACTGTGTTCAGTGTGTTCAGTGTGTTCACTGTGTTCAGTGTGTTCACTGTGTTCACTGTGTTCACTGTGTTCACTGTGTTCATTGTGTTCAGTGTGTTCACTGTGTTCACTGTGTTCACTGTGTTCACTGTGTTCACTGTGTTCACTGTGTTCAGTGTGTTCACTGTGTTCACTGTGTTCACTGTGTTCAGTGTGTTCAGTGTGTTCAGTGTGTTCACTGTGTTCAATGTGTTCACTGTGTTCACTATGTTCACTGTGTTCACTATGTTCACTGTGTTCAGTGTGTTCACTGTGTTCACTGTGTTCACTGTGTTCAGTGTGTTCAGTGTGATTAAAGAGATTAAAGCCCTCTTGCTCCTAGGACGCTTAGTTACCGAGATAAATGAGTTTAAAGGTTTGTAAGTAAAAAAAAAATAATTTGAGGGGTCAGTGTGATCAGTGTGTTCAGTGTGATAAGTGTGATCAGTGTGTTCAGTGTGATCAGTGTGTTCAGTGTGATCAGTGTGATCAGTGTGTTCAGTGTGATCAGTGTGATCAGTGTGATCAGTGTGTTCAGTGTGATCAGTGTGATCAGTATGTTCAGTGTGATTAAAGAGATTAAAGCCCTTTTGCTCCTAGGACGCTAAGTTACCGAGATAAATGAGTTTTAAGGTTTCTAAGTAAAAAAAAATAATTTTTTCGTCCAATTTAGTGCTAACAGTGTGTTCAGTGTGATTAGTGTGTTCAGTGTGTTCACTGTGTTCACTATGTTCACTGTGTTCAGTGTGTTCACTGTGTTCATTGTGTTCAGTGTGTTCACTGTGTTCACTATGTTCACTGTGTTCAGTGTGTTCACTGTGTTCATTGTGTTCAGTGTGTTCACTGTGTTCACTGTGTTCACTGTGTTCAGTGTGTTCAGTGTGTTCACTGTGTTCAGTGTGTTCACTGTGTTCACTGTGTTCACTGTGTTCATTGTGTTCAGTGTGTTCACTGTGTTCACTGTGTTCACTGTGTTCAGTGTGTTCACTGTGTTCACTGTGTTCAGTGTGTTCAGTGTGTTCAGTGTGTTCAATGTGTTCACTGTGTTCACTATGTTCACTGTGTTCAGTGTGTTCAGTGTGTTCAGTGTGTTCACTGTGTTCACTGTGTTCACTGTGTTCACTGTGTTCAGTGTGTTCAGTGTGATTAAAGCCCTCTTGCTCCTAGGACGCTTAGTTACCGAGATAAATGAGTTTAAAGGTTTGTAAGTAAAAAAAAATAATTTGAGGGGTCAGTGTGATCAGTGTGTTCAGTGTGATAAGTGTGATCAGTGTGTTCAGTGTGATCAGTGTGTTCAGTGTGATCAGTGTGATCAGTGTGTTCAGTGTGATCAGTGTGATCAGTGTGATCAGTGTGTTCAGTGTGATCAGTGTGATCAGTATGTTCAGTGTGATTAAAGAGATTAAAGCCCTTTTGCTCCTAGGACGCTAAGTTACCGAGATAAATGAGTTTTAAGGTTTCTAAGTAAAAAAAAATAATTTTTTCGTCCAATTTAGTGCTAACAGTGTGTTCAGTGTGATTAGTGTGTTCAGTGTGTTCACTGTGTTCACTATGTTCACTGTGTTCAGTGTGTTCACTGTGTTCACTGTGTTCATTGTGTTCAGTGTGTTCACTGTGTTCACTGTGTTCACTGTGTTCAGTGTGTTCAGTGTGTTCACTGTGTTCAGTATGTTCACTGTGTTCACTATGTTCACTGTGTTCAGTGTGTTCACTGTGTTCACTGTGTTCAGTGTGTTCACTGTGTTCACTGTGTTCACTGTGTTCACTGTGTTCAGTGTGTTCAGTGTGTTCACTGTGTTCACTGTGTTCACTGTGTTCAGTGTGTTCAGTGTGTTCACTGTGTTCAATGTGTTCACTGTGTTCACTATGTTCACTGTGTTCAGTGTGTTCACTGTGTTCATTGTGTTCAGTGTGTTCACTGTGTTCACTATGTTCACTGTGTTCAGTGTGTTCACTGTGTTCATTGTGTTCAGTGTGTTCACTGTGTTCACTGTGTTCACTGTGTTCAGTGTGTTCAGTGTGTTCAGTGTGTTCACTGTGTTCACTGTGTTCACTGTGTTCATTGTGTTCAGTGTGTTCACTGTGTTCACTGTGTTCAGTGTGTTCAGTGTGTTCAGTGTGTTCACTGTGTTCAATGTGTTCACTGTGTTCACTATGTTCACTGTGTTCATTGTGTTCAGTGTGTTCACTGTGTTCACTGTGTTCACTGTGTTCACTGTGTTCAGTGTGTTCAGTGTGTTCACTGTGTTCAGTGTGTTCACTGTGTTCACTGTGTTCATTGTGTTCAGTGTGTTCACTGTGTTCACTGTGTTCAGTGTGTTCAGTGTGTTCAGTGTGTTCACTGTGTTCAATGTGTTCACTGTGTTCACTATGTTCACTGTGTTCATTGTGTTCAGTGTGTTCACTGTGTTCACTGTGTTCACTGTGTTCAGTGTGTTCAGTGTGTTCACTGTGTTCAGTGTGTTCACTGTGTTCACTGTGTTCACTGTGTTCACTGTGTTCATTGTGTTCAGTGTGTTCACTGTGTTCACTGTGTTCACTGTGTTCACTGTGTTCACTGTGTTCAGTGTGTTCACTGTGTTCACTGTGTTCACTGTGTTCAGTGTGTTCAGTGTGTTCACTGTGTTCAATGTGTTCACTGTGTTCACTATGTTCACTGTGTTCACTATGTTCACTGTGTTCAGTGTGTTCACTGTGTTCACTGTGTTCACTGTGTTCAGTGTGTTCAGTGTGATTAAAGAGATTAAAGCCCTCTTGCTCCTAGGACGCTTAGTTACCGAGATAAATGAGTTTAAAGGTTTGTAAGTAAAAAAAAATAATTTGAGGGGTCAGTGTGATCAGTGTGTTCAGTGTGATAAGTGTGATCAGTGTGTTCAGTGTGATCAGTGTGTTCAGTGTGATCAGTGTGATCAGTGTGTTCAGTGTGATCAGTGTGATCAGTGTGTTCAGTGTGATCAGTGTGATCAGTATGTTCAGTGTGATTAAAGAGATTAAAGCCCTTTTGCTCCTAGGACGCTAAGTTACCGAGATAAATGAGTTTTAAGGTTTCTAAGTAAAAAAAAATAATTTTTTCGTCCAATTTAGTGCTAACAGTGTGTTCAGTGTGATTAGTGTGTTCAGTGTGTTCACTGTGTTCACTATGTTCACTGTGTTCAGTGTGTTCACTGTGTTCACTGTGTTCATTGTGTTCAGTGTGTTCACTGTGTTCACTGTGTTCACTGTGTTCAGTGTGTTCAGTGTGTTCACTGTGTTCAGTGTGTTCACTGTGTTCACTATGTTCACTGTGTTCAGTGTGTTCACTGTGTTCACTGTGTTCACTGTGTTCAGTGTGTTCACTGTGTTCAGTGTGTTCACTGTGTTCACTGTGTTCACTGTGTTCACTGTGTTCACTGTGTTCACTGTGTTCAGTGTGTTCACTGTGTTCACTGTGTTCACTGTGTTCACTGTGTTCAGTGTGTTCAGTGTGTTCAGTGTGTTCACTGTGTTCAATGTGTTCACTGTGTTCACTATGTTCAATGTGTTCACTGTGTTCACTATGTTCACTGTGTTCAGTGTGTTCAGTGTGTTCAGTGTGTTCACTGTGTTCACTGTGTTCACTGTGTTCAGTGTGTTCAGTGTGATTAAAGAGATTAAAGCCCTCTTGCTCCTAGGACGCTTAGTTACCGAGATAAATGAGTTTAAAGGTTTGTAAGTAAAAAAAAATAATTTGAGGGGTCAGTGTGATCAGTGTGTTCAGTGTGATAAGTGTGATCAGTGTGTTCAGTGTGATCAGTGTGTTCAGTGTGATCAGTGTGATCAGTGTGATCAGTGTGTTCAGTGTGATCAGTGTGATCAGTGTGATCAGTGTGTTCAGTGTGATCAGTGTGATCAGTATGTTCAGTGTGATTAAAGAGATTAAAGCCCTTTTGCTCCTAGGACGCTAAGTTACCGAGATAAATGAGTTTTAAGGTTTCTAAGTAAAAAAAAATAATTTTTTCGTCCAATTTAGTGCTAACAGTGTGTTCAGTGTGATTAGTGTGTTCAGTGTGTTCACTGTGTTCACTATGTTCACTGTGTTCAGTGTGTTCACTGTGTTCACTGTGTTCATTGTGTTCAGTGTGTTCACTGTGTTCACTGTGTTCACTGTGTTCAGTGTGTTCAGTGTGTTCACTGTGTTCAGTGTGTTCACTGTGTTCACTATGTTCACTGTGTTCAGTGTGTTCACTGTGTTCACTGTGTTCACTGTGTTCAGTGTGTTCACTGTGTTCACTGTGTTCAGTGTGTTCACTGTGTTCACTGTGTTCACTGTGTTCACTGTGTTCAGTGTGTTCAGTGTGTTCACTGTGTTCAATGTGTTCACTGTGTTCACTATGTTCACTGTGTTCAGTGTGTTCACTGTGTTCATTGTGTTCAGTGTGTTCACTGTGTTCACTGTGTTCACTGTGTTCACTGTGTTCAGTGTGTTCAGTGTGTTCACTGTGTTCAGTGTGTTCACTGTGTTCACTGTGTTCACTGTGTTCACTGTGTTCATTGTGTTCAGTGTGTTCACTGTGTTCACTGTGTTCACTGTGTTCACTGTGTTCAGTGTGTTCACTGTGTTCACTGTGTTCACTGTGTTCAGTGTGTTCAGTGTGTTCAGTGTGTTCACTGTGTTCAATGTGTTCACTGTGTTCACTATGTTCACTGTGTTCAGTGTGTTCAGTGTGTTCAGTGTGTTCACTGTGTTCACTGTGTTCAGTGTGTTCAGTGTGATTAAAGAGATTAAAGCCCTCTTGCTCCTAGGACGCTTAGTTACCGAGATAAATGAGTTTAAAGGTTTGTAAGTAAAAAAAAATAATTTGAGGGGTCAGTGTGATCAGTGTGTTCAGTGTGATAAGTGTGATCAGTGTGTTCAGTGTGATCAGTGTGTTCAGTGTGATCAGTGTGATCAGTGTGTTCAGTGTGATCAGTGTGATCAGTGTGATCAGTGTGTTCAGTGTGATCAGTGTGATCAGTATGTTCAGTGTGATTAAAGAGATTAAAGCCCTTTTGCTCCTAGGACGCTAAGTTACCGAGATAAATGAGTTTTAAGGTTTCTAAGTAAAAAAAAATAATTTTTTCGTCCAATTTAGTGCTAACAGTGTGTTCAGTGTGATTAGTGTGTTCAGTGTGTTCACTGTGTTCACTATGTTCACTGTGTTCAGTGTGTTCACTGTGTTCACTGTGTTCATTGTGTTCAGTGTGTTCACTGTGTTCACTGTGTTCACTGTGTTCAGTGTGTTCAGTGTGTTCACTGTGTTCAGTGTGTTCACTGTGTTCACTATGTTCACTGTGTTCAGTGTGTTCACTGTGTTCACTGTGTTCACTGTGTTCAGTGTGTTCACTGTGTTCACTGTGTTCACTGTGTTCACTGTGTTCAGTGTGTTCACTGTGTTCACTGTGTTCACTGTGTTCACTGTGTTCACTGTGTTCACTGTGTTCAGTGTGTTCAGTGTGTTCAGTGTGTTCACTGTGTTCAATGTGTTCACTGTGTTCACTATGTTCACTGTGTTCAGTGTGTTCACTGTGTTCATTGTGTTCAGTGTGTTCACTGTGTTCACTATGTTCACTGTGTTCAGTGTGTTCACTGTGTTCATTGTGTTCAGTGTGTTCACTGTGTTCACTGTGTTCACTGTGTTCATTGTGTTCACTGTGTTCAGTGTGTTCACTGTGTTCACTGTGTTCACTGTGTTCACTGTGTTCATTGTGTTCAGTGTGTTCACTGTGTTCACTGTGTTCACTGTGTTCACTGTGTTCAGTGTGTTCAGTGTGTTCACTGTGTTCACTGTGTTCACTGTGTTCAGTGTGTTCAGTGTGTTCAGTGTGTTCACTGTGTTCAATGTGTTCACTGTGTTCACTATGTTCACTGTGTTCAGTGTGTTCAGTGTGTTCAGTGTGTTCACTGTGTTCACTGTGTTCAGTGTGTTCAGTGTGATTAAAGAGATTAAAGCCCCAATTTTTTCAAGTAGAAGTAGCGGTAGACTCTGCATTATTCTGAAGCATTAAAATTTTTGAGCTACAGCTACTTTTGAAAAAAATAAAGCGACAAGTAGAAGTAGCGGTAGACGCTGTTTTTTCCGAAGCATTAAAATTTTTGAGCTACAGCTACTTAAAAAAAAAATAAAGCGGTAAGTAGAAGTAGCCTCTTTGCTGTTTCAGCTAAAGTATTGGTAGGAGTACAAAAAGGAAAAATATTCTAATCAATTTTTTGCTGCAATTTGAAAAGTAGTCAAAAACGAAAACATTATTTCTGGTTACTTTGTGTTGATAATGAACATACTTTTTGGCTACTTTATATGAATACTTTATGCTTGGAGCTACGCTACGCTGGCTACTTACCGACAATAAGAAGAACGAAGAAAGAACGTGTGTTTTTTGTTTGGTTTTTTCTTTTGGAATTTGTTTCACACTCTCGACAATGGGGCAAAATAAAGTAAGTTGAAAATAAATATGAAACTTTTAAAATCATGAAGCGTTGCTGCGCCCTTTTGACGATATATAAAAAAGGAATTTCATGAAAAAGCGCGCTTCAATCATAAACGATAAATTCCCAACTGAATATTTTCATTCGATAATAGGGCTTAATATAAATAAGTTGGCAAACTATTGTATATGGCAGCTCTGTAAACATAATATTGGCATCACTCTAGGGAAAAAACTTACTTCCGTTATTGTGACAGCTATTTTTAAAGGGTTTAAAATTATTAATTAATAAAAATGTCAAAAGAATTTAAATTTGAAGAACATTTTAAAAAAATGAATGAAGCTATATCGTGCAAACACTGCCATAAAGCATTCAAAAGTGAAAAAATGTTTAATTTAAAAAAACATCTTAATAGAATTCATAAAATCGTGAACAAAATGTTGAACCAACAACTTCAAAAGCATATAAAACTAAAAACATAAAATGTAATATAAGTAAGAAACTTTTAATAAAATCTACGTTGAACTAGTAACTGAAAAAGCTGCTTCATATAACTTGTTGAATTCTCCTAGCATGAGAAATATAGTTGATCCAATATGTAAAGCCATTGAAAAAGATACCGGAAAAAATGTTTGCTTAAATGCGACAAATTGTAAAAAGACATTAAGAATAGTTGCTGGAAATATAATAATGTCGATTTCCAAAGAGTGTGAAAATCGCCTACTTTCATTAAAAATTGACAGTGTGACACGGCTTTCGCGAAATATTTTGGATGTATCTGCTCAATATATAAAAAACGATAAAGTAAATTCAAAAATATCGGGCATGGTTGAGTTAAAAGGCCAGATTTCAAGTACATCAAAAAGTTTAGCAACAGAAATTTTAAATGTTCTCGACAAATACGGTGTCAATTTATCTCAGATTGTGTCTATTACTAGCGATGACGGTAGTAATATAATTAAATCTACTAAAATTTTATCACATTGTCTAAGTGAAGAGGATGTTTTCGAAATAGAGGATAATGAAATATATATAAATGTTTTTTTTACCTTTTTAAATAGTTTTTCTTTTCTAATTTATTAAGCACTAGGTCAGTTTTATAAATAATAAAAATTTTTATTTATAAAACTGACCTAGTGCTTAATAAATTAGAAAAGAAAAAATAATGAAATATATTTTGAAATTATCTCATCTATGGATCTTAGCACTCAAATTAATGTTGAGGAAATACAAATATGTCGTTGAAATTTACAACGAACCTGTATTGCTAATCTGCTATAACAACAAAAATTTGGATTTGGAATTTAAAGGGTGTTCCAATAGTTAATGTAATTTTGTGTATGTGACCAAACTTTTGTACCGTTATAGACAAAACGCTGAAATTTAAAAGGGACATGTTTTGCTAAATCCGCTATAACCAGAAGCTTATAATTTGAATTTAAAAATTAAAGGATGTTTCTAAAGTTAATGTAATTTGTTCTGTGTGGCCGTATTTTTTAAATCGTTGTATACAAACACCTTAATTTAAGATAGAATGTAAACTAATTTATGTGGCCATACACTTGAACTGTTATAGGCAGACAGATGAAATCTATTTTGAAGTCGGTTTTAAATAAAAAAATTTATTTATTTTAAATTAAAAAAAACTGTAATAGTATTACATGTTATTTTAATTATTTACGAATTTACTTTATTTGGCCCCATTGTCGAGAGTGTGAAACAAATTCCAAAAGAAAAAACCAAACAAAATAACAAACGTTCTTTCTTCGTTCTTCTTATTGTCGGTAAGTAGCCAGCGTAGCGTAGCTCCAAGCATAAAGCATTCATATAAAGTAGCCAAAAAGTATGTTCATTATCAACACAAAGTAGCCAGAAATAATGTTTTCGTTTTTGACTACTTTTTAAATTGCAGCAAAAAATTGATTAGAATATTTTTCCTTTTTGTACTCCTACCAATACTTTAGCTGAAATAGCAAAGAGGCTACTTCTACTTACCGCTTTATTTTTTTAAGTAGCTGTAGCTCAAAAATTTTAATGCTTCGGAAAAAACAGCGTCTACCGCTACTTCTACCAAAAAAAGTTGGAGCTGTAGCTGTATGTTATTGTTTGCTCTTTAAATGTGAATTCAGAAGTAGATGTAGCTGGATATTGGCTACTATTTTTTAACAAATTTGTGTCTTAAAAAGTAGGCTTTTTTTTGTCGCTACGGCTACTTTTAGAGTAGCTTTTTAAACGCTGGTTTTTAGACTCGCCATGTCAAATGGATTTACCTCTAAAACATTTTACTCCCAATGAGGTGAAAACTGAAATTAAAATGTTGAAGAGAAAAAAAGCACATGGTTATGATTTGATAACTGCAAACGTTGTGAATAACTTGTCTCAAAAAAGTATAATATTTTTATCTTTAATTTTGAAAGCAATACTGAGATTGAACCATTTCCCATCCCAATGGAAGTGTGCTGAAATTATTATGATTCCTAAACCAAACAAACCGGAGAAGGCGATGTCATCCTATAGATCAATAAGTTTACTAACAATTTTTTCAAAAGTATTTGAAAAAATATTTTTACTTAGATTGCTGCCAGTTCTAGAGAGTCAGAATATTACTCCAAACCACCAGTTAAGATTTCGTCATAAACATGGAACGCCAAATGCATTCGTAGAGATGATAATTTGCCCTCAGTAAGAGAAGAAATACAAAAATTTAGTTAAAACTATCTTGGACTAATAAGTAATCACAGAAATTCTCTAAGGGCGGTTTACATTATACTACAAGTAATACGACATGTCAAATTTTTGTGTAGAAGAGTACAAGGAGTATCGTCTAAACATAATATGTAATGAAACTGACCGACATTGAGAGAAAATACGGATGGAAATTTGATAGTCGCACGGCTCTCTTTATTTTTTGAAATTTTTCAAAAACTATTCTACTTCATTAGATCAGGGTTGAGTTTTCTTATTAATGCTAACTTTTTAAAGGCAAAACTCGTCAAAATAGCACAAATATTTTTGTAAACAGTTTTTGTTTTAACAACAGCTGTTTAAATTTTACTTCATTTTATTCAACACCAATGATGTAAACATAAGAAAAAAATCATACGACTTTCAATCTCTATTTTTTCATACGGATAGATTTTCATTTTATTTTCTCCTAGATTTTACGTACGTAAAGTCTTACCGTCTAAACTGGCCTTTAGCTGTTTTACTCTTAGACGAGAGCTCTTTAACCAGAAGACTTAAACGTGCACATATATTACACTTGCCGTACAGAAGCTAGTCAATAATCATTTTTTTTTTTTGTTTTTTGTTTATGATATAATTATGTAGTTTGTTGAAACATAACTCCTGTTATGTAACGTGTTTATATAATTTGCTTATTGTCTTTTAGTGGACAGATTGCATATCGTTGGTCTCATGTAGAAAGGCCCTAACTCGTATATATGTAAGTTTACAGGAGAAGTTAAAAACATAATAGAAATTGTATTTGTCACAATCTAATATTAAAAATGCAAATGCTTAGAAAACCGTTATATTTGATACTATTGCATTCAAATTATGTGACAAGTTGTATCTGTGTGATATGTATTGGAATCACGAAAAATCTCAATTTCGTGAAAATTCGAGTTAGGGCCTTTCTACATGAGACCAGCGATATATAATAATAAAATAACAAAAAAAATGTTTAAAGTAGATGTATGCAGATTTTTATTTATGTAATTAAAACTATGTTTTTTAAATAAATATTAATTCATGCATTAAAAAATTAAATTTACATTCATATATTAAGAATAAAAAGATTTTGCCATATTGTTAAAATGTTTATGATGTATAGGTGGTATATACCTTAGTAACTCCATCATATCGTTATAGTTAAGAGTTGAAATGGAACGTACATTGTTGTATAATGGTGTTAATTTTATTTTGTTAAAGTTCCTTGGTCTTCCCCGGCAAGGTAATAAATCAAGTATTTTCAACTCTGTATCCACTTCCATAGATTCTTTATAAAATATTTTATAGGGTTCACTTCTTATAAATCGCATCTAACATCTCCTTAGCCAATTTACAAGTTCGCCACTAGTGTTTTTTAATCTTTTATGAATTGCTTATTCCAAAGGTTTGGTAGAAAATAATCTTCGCGTTTCATATTAGTTAATATAAATTTGTTACTCTTTCGACATTTTTTTATGGTTTCATAGTAATCCTGGGGGACATACATTAAATTATTTTTCCTCAAAACCATTTCTACCACTCCAAAATCACTTTCATTTGGAAAAAATGAATGAACTTATGGTCAATAATATCTGGATTATTTTCTGCCTGCCGATGGCGCAATTTTCAACCATGTTAATGCCAATTTTATATTTCTGTTCTGTCCAGTGAACATATCGC
Organism: Gymnosoma rotundatum; assembly: GCA_916610165.2. Taxonomy (NCBI): domain Eukaryota; kingdom Metazoa; phylum Arthropoda; class Insecta; order Diptera; family Tachinidae; genus Gymnosoma; species Gymnosoma rotundatum. The sequence goes on from OU744336.1 coordinate 84,195,776, forward strand.
CGTAAGCTATGATATGTTTATGATTTTTAAGTTTTTTGAAGAATTTTTATATACAAGATCCTAATTTTTGAGAACCTCTCAATGCCACAGTTTCATCCCAGGCAAGATGCCATATCTAAATTATTTATTTCAGTGGACCGGTTTCAAAATAATTTTTTATGAATTTCGTTAACTTACTAATTTTTATGTGCCCAAAATCATAGCGACTATAATGATACTAGACTTAAAATGTTTATAAAACAAAGATTATATAGGATTGAGATTATTGTTATCATTAACTACTTTTTTTAAATGGACTTAAACCACTTTCAAAATAAACGACTCAAATAGAGACACCACCAATTCACGATATTTGCTCAGAAGTTCCTGTGTATGTTGTAAATTTTGATAGCCGGTTGTCTTCACTAAATATTCAAGACAATCCGAGTTTTACTTCTCTTAGTGCTGTTGCAGAACTTTCCAAATTAGTAAATAAAAAAATGGTGTGGCTTAGATAACATTTTAAATTATTTAATAAGGAAATTTACAAAAAATACATTTAAATATTTAACAATAATTTTTAACAATTGTTTAAATAATTGCTATTTTCCTAAAGAGTGGAAAAGTGCAAAAATCATTCCCATACTTAAACAGAAGCATAATTGTGATATAAAAAGCTTAAGGCCAATTTTACTTTATCTAATTTGTGGAAAATTTTTGAAAAAAATTATTCGTGAAAAAATGGATTTAGATTTATCAGAGCCATATATTTCTCAATATCAGTTTGGATTAAAAAAAGGAAACGCTACTACTCACGCACTATTAAAATTTCACAACGACGTAGTACAGCATCTTAGGAAAACGGTTGAAATTTCACTTGATATTGAAAAAGCGTTCGACAGAGCGTATCATAATGGCATTTTGTTTAACTTGACTTCATTGGGTTTTAAAGCAGCTTTGGTAAAACTTTTTAAGAGTTTCTTTAAAAATAGAAGGTTTTGCATTGGAGTGCCACAAGCTTCAATTTTGGCACCGGATTTATATAATATATTTATATCGGATTTTCCCCATACTTTTAATAATTCTTTGGGTATCCTTTATGCAAATGATTGTCTTTTATATGCTCATGAAGAATCACCATTAGTTGCCCTGCAACGTGTATGCTCCCATCTAAATCACATTAATGATTTCTATTCATTTTGGGGTATTAAAATTAATGTTTCAAAGAGTAATGGAATATGCTTACGAAATTCTTCAGGAGAATGCAATTATAAGGTTGTCCCAGAAAGCAAAATTTTACAACTACTTTTAAATGGAGATAAAATTTTGTTTAAAGATAATTTGAAATACCTTAGAGTAAAGTTATTAAAATTCAATAAGCATGTTGCATTTACTTTGGAAAAAGTAATAAAGTTAAAGGGGCTGTTTCAAAGATGTAATTAACAAATCATTATCATCAAAAAGAAAATTGCTCATATACAAAGTCAGTATTAGCGAATATGAATTTAACTGGTCAAATAAAAATTATCTATCTGCAATTTTGCGGGATCGACTGGAGAATATTTTTGGACAAAATTTGTATGAAAGAGTTACTCTAGGTATCCATAGAGGGTCACATGTTTTTTGGTTTTGTTTTTAGTTTTAAGGTCTAGTTAAAAATTTTACATATTTAAGATTAGTTTTACGTTTATTTTTCGTAGATATAACTCTTTAAAGACATGTAAGTGTCGGGAGCAAGCACTGTTTTATTTCTTTTTATAATTTAAATGCAAATTATTGTAATTTACGACTCTTACTTGTTTATGCATGTTGCTTTTTTTCATCGTTATTTTAATTAAAACAATACTTTATTTACAATTTTAAGTTTTAAAAATTATGCGTTATTGAAATCTTTGTATTATTATTAAATTTTTTTTTAAGACTCAATAAAAATAATAATAATAATATGAACAACTGTATGTACATTTTGTGTGACATCTTGTTTTGGGATAGAAGTTTTGTTTTTTGTGTTCGCGTACTTTTGGGCATTTGTGGCTTCAATTGAGAAAAAATTATGTTTACTCTCATTTTACCGAACTTTACCCAAAAAGTACGGGAACGAAGCTATTTGTTACAAAATAATTTATCAACATTTGTATGGTTTATACGAAACGCAAGATAACCAAAATCCAACAAAAAAAAAATTTTGCAAATCTTATATCAATACAATAAATGATGTCTCAATAAACACAGAAGCAAAGCGTTATTTTAATTTTTTTATATAATATTATTTTGTTAATTTTTTATTTGTTTTGTTGTTCACTACTTATGCGCTAAGTATTTCAATCAGTATTGCCGTTTGGTTTCATTTTTTTTTGTAACTTTTCAAGGCTCCACTTAACATGTATAATTTTGTTATACGAGTATAAGGCGAAATTTTCGTAACTTTTGGTACGGAGACGAAATAAAGTAATATCACTGAAAGAGTACTTATTTCAATTTTTGAGGTAAGAATCTCTCTTAACACATCAACCTTTCTTAACATATCAATTCGGTTTTAATAACAAAGGTTACCTGCAAATGCAATCAAAATCCCATATAAAAAATTAATAAAAAAAAAACAAAAACAAAATTGGAATTAAAATAATGCCATTTTTTCCATGGTGCTTTAAGCTTCTTCCTTTTAATATAAACATATTTTAAAAACTTAACATTGACATGACATGGGTTTATGCCTTTTTGTTAAACATTTTTAAGTTTCATATTCTAACTTTTTCTGTTGAAGAAATTCAATTAAAGTAAAAGCAGTTCCTAAAACAAATAACATTCTTTATTAATTCTTAATGAATCAATAAATGTGTTTTTAATTATCGATATTTATTAAAAAAATTCTTTAAAGGTATTTTCATTTCCTAAATCTTTTATTTCATTGAAATCAGCTTAAGCTTTTCCCCCTGAAAAAAAATACATTTTCAAAGAGTCTAAGTTCTGCTAAATCTTGGTAAACTTTTTTAATTTTTCTTAAATTTTCCTTGAATTAGTTGTGCTTTCAAACTAAATGGTGCTTACAACAACATCTTATGACAGTCAGCAGTTATCTAAATTATCTTTCTTAATAAAATTATGTGCAATTATTCTGAACAGACATATCAATTGATGTAACAATACACGCATACTTGTATTTTATTGTTGCATTTCTTAATTAACAGAATTTATATTGTTTCGCCCATATTGCAATAACAAAAATGTTATTTGAAAAAAAAAAATAATAAATTCCCATGGACTAAAGGGAATGCTAAAATTTTACTTTGTTCAAATCATGAAAAATCACTAAATATTTCTTGCTTCATGTTTAGATACAGCAAAATGTTTCTGGCAACAATTCTTTCCAATTGTGAAATAATAACAGTAACATTTGGTGCGGAAAACTAAGCATTCTGTTCTAACTTGCGAAAATTGTTAGCAACTTCAGTTATTCCGCTTGAAAAATTTGACAACAGTACCAGTACCTCGATTTAGAAAAAATTTTTCTTTGAATTTCCTCCAAGAAGTGCCGGATTATATTACAGAAAAATTGTCAGTAATTTTATGTTGAAGTTTTAAGCAAATAAGGCTCAAATTTGTCTTTAACGACGGTATTTTTAAAATAATTAGTATAGTAAATTCTCGAAGCTCAATTTTTCGAAGAAAAAGAAAAAACGGATTTATTAAAAAAAAATCATATTTTAACTTATTTTACTGAATGATGAAAGCATGCACTTTTCCATACCGAAATATTAGTATTGAGTCTTAATTTTTTTATATTCATTTTGTTTTGTTCAGTAAATGAATTTGATGCCTTTTATTTTCCCTAAAATATGAAACAAAACTTTTTACTTTATTTCTTATAAATTATACTAAATTACTATTTATTTAGGGAAAACTTCAACATGTAACTTTTAATAAAAAAGTAAGTTTTTTCTTTCCTTGGCAACACTGATGCTATTAGTTACATTTGCTCAAAACATTTATTTACAAATAAATTAAAAACAGTCAAGCTCAAGTTTGTCATACGTTTATTATGTTGGCATCCTTAATATTTCTATACTTAGTATTCTTGCTCATCAAACTTTTTCTTTTGTAGAAGAGAAAAGAATACGAAATTCTTCTACTATACTCGTATTAACTATATTTTCTCGTTCTTCTCGCAATTTATTATCGTATTATTTCATTTGATTAAGCTCGTAGCTCTAGTTAATTAGTTCAACAAACAAAAATCACTTGAAATGTTTTTTATTGCAGAAAATGTTAAGTTTGCTTATAGTTTTAAACATTTTTTTTTATTGTGTTATGTAATTATATATAGAGAAAATTGATTATAACGTCTTGATCATTAAGGTTGCACTTAAGTTTAAGTATTTGTTACCAAAAAACAAGAAACAATTAATTTGAGAAAATAAAAACGACATTTTCGACGAGGATGGGATTCGAACCCACGCGTGCAGAGCACATTGGATTAGCAGTCCAACGCCTTAACCACTCGGCCACCTCGTCTTGTTGCTAAAGGTTAACAATAAAATTATTTTCTATATTGCAACATGTGTATAAGAAATAAATGTTGCTATCAACATTTAGGGGTTTGTTTTACTGTTGCCGTTTGGTTAGATTTTTTGAAACTTTTAAAGGCTCCACGTAGCATGTATAATTTTGTTACATTTTGCCAAACTTTCGTAACTTTTGACGACACAGATACAAAATAACCAATATTACCGAAAAAGTAGTTGTTTCATTAAGCCTGGTACTCTGTTCGATTTTGTGAAAACTGTTGAGAAACATTAATTATTTCATATCTCGCGATGTGGCAGAATTTAATGTTTTATTGTTTTCACGTGTACCACATTCTTTAAAAAATGTAAGGAAAAGCTGTTATTTGAAAAATTTTGCATGAAATAATCCCTACTTGCTTTACCTCACAGCTTTAATTTTTTTAAATTTTTGCAGAAACATTTCATATGTTTTTTCCACAGTAAAAACAGAGTACTACATCTGCAACATTTATCATGACTTTTTCCTGTCTGTCGGACAAATTTTTTATGTATGTAGTTTGACAGCATTCCGCATGACAAACTAAATTTGAGATAAGAACTACCTGTCTCTGTTAGCCGTTTTCTTAACACAACAAATCGGTTTTACTAACAAAAGTTGCAAATGAAGTCAAAATCCTATTTAAAAATTTATTAAAATTAAAAATTTTTTATGAAAAATGTTGCAGAAGTTGTACTCTCTTTATACTGTGGAAAAACATATGAAATGTTTCTGGCTACATTTTATCAAAGCTGTGAAATGAAGCAAGTAAAGTATTTCATGCAGAAATTTAAAATATGTAAAATAGTAAAATTTATTGAAGCTCAACCTTTCAAAGAAAAAGATCAAAAAGTATTAAAAAAATCTAACTTTAACTAATTTTATTGAACGGCGAGAGCATGCATTTTTCCATCGCGGAATATAAGTATTGAGTACTGAATTAAATACTCATCAGTAGCATCGGACTGAAATTTTTTTGTTTAATTCATTTCATTTTTTTCATAACAATTATGTGTGTTACTAAATTTTGAAACTTTCCGTACGCACCACAAATGCGTTTTATTAAAATATTTATTTGCGTACACAAATGTGAATGTACGACTGTAGCTATTGTTGTGTACGCGTAAAAAACGTACATGGAAAAGTTAAAATAAAACCGTGGACGAAAAAAATGTACATGGAAAACTAAAAATAAATTCGTGTACGTAAAAAACACACATGGAAAATTAAAAATAACTGTTTTATTTTTCCATGCACGTTTTTTTTCGTACACGGATTTATTTAATTTTTCCACGTACTTTTTTACGTACACGTACTGAAAATGGAGTACGCGTACACAAAAAATAGCTACAGTCGTTCATTCACGTACTTGTACCCAAATAAATATTTTAATAAAACACATTCATGTATGTGTACGAAAAATTTCGAAGCTTAGTAACACACATAATTGTTGTGAAAAGAAAAATATATACGGGTTGGTTTTGAACCGAACATTCTGTGTACGATGAGCGTACTTTCTGAACTCTGATTAATAAAAACTTTGTACACAGTTTTGCTCCGGTATTAGGATCGTTTAAATATACAAAGTTGGAAACCAAACCATCAGTTTAGAAACTGATGCGCTAGTTGCTCGGTTGCAACGTTTCTAATACTTGTCTGCGACATTTTGGAATGGTATGCATTTGTAAACATTTAGTACCACGGCATTATGAAACAGAATACGTTCTTTGAATACAAAGCAACTGACGTTTTGGAAGTCAGCTTTGGCTGACTGACGGACGGATAGACGGACATCGCTCAATCGACTTCGCAAGCCTAAGAACTCAGAATATATATTCTTTCTGGGGTCGGAAATGGATATTGAAAAATTATAAATGGAATAACAAATTTAGTTATACCCTTTTTTCACTTTTTGTGGTGAAGGGTATGAAAGCACTGATTTATTTACAAGAGCAACTGTTTCTTTCTATTAATTATATTAGAAAAATGGTACTGAATATTATTTGAAATTCCGTTTAAATTAAAAATGAAATAATTAAATTTTATAATAACTGTTAATTGCAGTTTTTCGTTAAATCTGCTACTTGTGACAATAGTATTTGGTTTATTGTCTTTATAATCCAAGCAAATGCATAATTTTCGCGAATATGTGTGGTTGCTATGCTTATAAATTTATCCGATCACTGTCTTACTCGTTAGCTTATTCATAACACTAGTTTTTTTATAGTAGTTTATTATCTAAATAATCTACGATAAATATTTAGAACTCTTTACCTTTTGATACTTGTTAACAAATTCTTAACACAAAATAATGGAACTTAAAAAACAAATACTGGCACATAAAACGATCAGCAAATTCCTTTGAATATGATCACATACATATTCGTTAAAATGATACAAAACTACGTAATTTTTTTTTGTGGAAGCATTTTTAAGATTACTAACTGTAGAATAGTTTCCATACAAATGTTGAATATACAGTACAAGATTACATACTCAAAACGTGCAAAAGGACATACGAAAGCAAAATACGAAAACTTTGTCAACGGTTCACTGCTCGGCCTAACACGCGTATCTCTTTAGAATTCAACCTAAATGCAGTTTTTAACTTATCGTATCAACATAAAAAACAGTGTTAAATAGTTTTGCATAAAATACACCCGACAAGAAATTTTGTAAGAAAATAGTATGAAATGAAATCGTTTTATAACCAACTTCAAAAAAAAGCAGCGGTTTATAAATTCGACTGAATCTTGCTTTTCAATGTTTGGGCCTGCATAACTTAGTCATTTCTGAACTGATTTTGAAAATTTTTAGGTTATGAAAGGTTGTGCTTAAAGATTGGTCCCGTTTTAAAAACAGTTCCTTATTTTAAAAATTACAGGGTTTTTAAGTATATTATGAACAGTAAAGGGCACCTCTCAAAAACTTTTATAAACTGAGTAACATTAAAGCTCCCAATAGCAAAAGTAGTAGAAAAATAAATCTAAAAATTAAAGGGTCTCCCAAAACTGATGTAGAATGTCTATAGGCCCTGTCTTTCAAACTGTTTGGTAAAATAAGAATATAATTATTCAAAATAATCAATTAAAGGTTTTTACATTAGTTGATGTAAGTTGAGATATATGGCCAAACTCTTGAACAAGTGTAGACAGACGGTTAGCGGTTTTTAACCGTTGTAGACAGACAACTATAAGCTGGTATGAAGTCGGTTTTTTTTTTGCAAGAATTATGTAGTATATGTAACAACAATGGCTATCAGCTTATTATGTCTACAATATATACATGTGTGTGTACACTAGAAAGTTAATACTGGAAAATTTAAAATTTAAATTTGATTGTGCAAAGAGTTTTTTTTTTAATTCAAAAACTTTGTAAATATTTGCATTAGTTGGTGTTTTTTTTTTATCAAATAATCTATGTTAGAAGATGTGCAAACCGATACACGAAAGTTTAAGAGGGCCGGACAGTCTGCCAAGATGTGACGAACTGTTAATGGTAAAGAGCCACAGTAAGTGCATATTAGTCGTGCATTTTTTTTTTATTAAATATTGCTGAGTAAGACGTGTATGTGTTAGACGTAGCCTGATGATGCATGATGAACAGACAAAATTAAGGGCTGTTTTATGGGATTGAAGATTTTATAGGTGTGATTGTATTTGTGTTATTTGCGTTCTAAGGACAGCACATTTGGCTAAAAAAATTTTGGATTGCCTATATATATAAAGCACAAAATGTATTTTATTGCTGTATCTGCCTACACTAGTGGACTGCTCTTCATGGAATTGTCACACTTATATTTTTTATAGGTTGGATAGTACTGTTTATTATATAATAATCTATATTTTAACGGTTTTTAGAAAAATCGAGGGAACGTTAAGCAATGTTTGCACGTATGTATATACAAAAAATATTTAGGTGTGACTTGTTTTTTAAAAATAGTCTACTTTTAATAAGATGATCTTTCCTAACGATACTTTTTTTTTTTAATTTTAAAACAGTAAGTAGATGCAGACAACGACTCAAAACTTAAATCATTACAATGTGCTCACGAAAAATATTTTAATAAGATATTACTTTTCTCTTTATTGTTAAATGAAAATAGCAACCTGTGGCCAATTTTTTTACTTTTTCGCTACTTTTATATCTATAAAATTATTAGTTGGTTCCTGGTAAAGGAATTAATTAATCGGTATGAAAAAGTTATAAGCCAGCCACCAAATTTCCTGTTAGCTTTCACTGAAACATATAATATGAAACATACAATAAAGTATTATATTTTTAAATTCATCAAATTTAGCAAAGGAAAATAAAACTGAACGTAAATTATTGATAAATTAAGTAAAATTTTACCATTTAAATTACAAAAAAAGTATTAGACAGAACGTTAGCGTGATCTTTAAATTGACACAAAACTATTGCTTTTTGTTTTTTTACTTAAATTATTATAAAATAACAATTTTTTAACTTAATGATAGTTATGAGTTGAAAAAAGTCATAAACAATAGAAAAAACTTACAACATATATATTATGTATATGTTTCTGATTATGGTAAGAAAAAACATATTATAAAATATACATATATTTGAAGTGTTGACAACTTTAAATTTAGCGAGTGCTTGCAATTTTTTAATTATTGTAAATCAATTTTATGAAATTATTAAATGTACTGTACTACCTATCCCGCTGAATTTTTATTTTTACTTAAAAATTTCTTTGAGTTTAAATAAGTCATGAAAAAATGCAGAGAAATTATAAAATCATCCGCAAATACTACGGACGAATTACAATTGCGACCATAACCACTGTCGACAATGACTTAATAACTTCAAAAATAGCAAAACAGTAGTAGTATGTTTAATCAAACAGATTTGTTGTTGCTTTTTCTTAGTTGCATCAAAGTTTTTATAAAAAGAATGGCAAATAATATTAGTTTTGTAGATAAAAAAAAAAATTGGATCAACGCCCAAGCCTGTTAGAGGCTGGAGGTTAAATATAAATGATACGCTCATCCATTCAGGTTTTAAAAAAGATATTTTATTCTCTTTTTTAAATTTGTGAAAAACAAAAAGAAAATATTATCTAACAACTCGGCGATTAGTAAATTTGTAATACCATTTTTTGAATCGATAGTCGCTCAATTATTATTCGTTGCACTTATTGTGGTCTGTCGACAGTGGTTGTAACTGAACTTGGTTCGTCTATATGAAAAGTTTGTTTATATTTTTAACATGCGTAATATTATTTATGTTGTTGTACTAATGCAAAAATTACGTTAAATTTTAGATAATCAAGAATTATTAACCTTTCAATTTACGCAAGTTTCTAACATAGAGATCTAAGTAATATTACTTCTCTCCTTTTGTATCTGCTTTATTTTGTCCGTTATAATTTGTAAAACTAAGAAATTTCAAAATTACATTTAACAGAGACAATTAAATGTAGGCAAAGTTGTTGTAACACATGTAAAATTATTTTAAATTGATCTGATAAGACGGATCTAGATGTGCATTATTTTTAAAGAGTTGTAGCTCTTATTAGTTGAATAAATAAATGCAACAATGTAGATATGTATGTATGTATCTATGGAAGTGTACTATACAAAAAATGATGAAAGAAAACCCATTCTATGTAGTTCCTAATTAACGCCTATAAACGCAAAATACGTAATGGCCTAGAAAATTTTAATATTTCATTTTGTTAAAAACCCAATCCTTTGTACATACTTTTGATGAGGGTGAGGATTAGTTCTCGGTTGATTACTTTTTGCTCTCCTTATTTGCCAAAATGTATGTTATTTGTTATAGGAAGCTATATTTTGTATTATCAAAGTCGTGTTGTTTTATTTGTTGTGCAATGTAATTGCGTCTTCACCTAGTTAATGAAATACTTTAACAATAATACTATCACTTGGTAAAACAAAACGACTTTATTTGCCATTCAACACCCACGGATAATTTTCGCATCACAGACAGTTTGGAAATAAAAAAAATTAAATTAAATGAAATTAACATATAGGCAACGCCGAATCTTATACACCCTTCACCATCTATGTAATTATAGTTAAGATAAGTAAATTCAATCAAAAAAAGTAAATATTGGAGTTATTGAGAATAAAACAATAAAAAAATGTTGATACTGCATATGTATAATTTTACATAAAAACAAGTAAGAGTGTTATATTCGGCTATGCCAAATCTTATAAACCCTTCACCATCTATGTATATTTAGTTTAGTGAAGTAACTCTAATCAAAAAAGCAAATATCGGAGTTACCGAGATTTAAGTAAAGAAAAAAAATTTTTGGTACTGCATTTATATAATTTTACATAAAAATGCCATCGGCTCTTATGGGTTAAGCATTTTTTTTTTAAATTTTAGTATTTACTTAAAGATCTCTTTAAAAGATTTAAAATGATACCCATATTCATATTTAAAAAAAATTTGGAATATACGAGCGTGCGCCAATTTTTCACGTGATGTTTTTTTTTCTTACTTTTAATTCTCTATCACCCCATATATTTGTTTTTTTTTTTGATTGGAGATATGATGATATGATAAAATTAGAGGTAGCCTCAAAGGATGGACAAACATGTACCGATCATGCTGATTTCCAATATCACCTCCTTCGACAATACATCTGATCGATTGACATATTTTTTTTTTTTTGTAAAATCAAGTTTGCCAAGGCCGGGCAGATGGACATCGCTCAATCGACTTCGCTATGCGTAAGAAGTCAGAATATATATACTTTATGGGGTCGGAAATGGATATTATAGAAATTAGTTTAAAAAAGTATATATTTTTAATAACATGACAAACTACTTCTTTAGTACGTTCTTTTAAAATCTATCACTTGCGTATTTATCCTAATATCTCAAAGCAGAATCGATTAAGTCATTTATGTAAAAAACATGAATAGAAAGAATTTCGACTTTCCTTTGTTATGTTCATGTACAGTTTTACGCAACACTTCTGGTGCATTAAAAATGCCGTATTTGTTTTCAAAAATGTGGCACTTTTATATATTTGAATCGTACCATCTATCCCTCGTGGTAAAAAAATGCATAAAAGGTTTTTAATTTATTTGTTTTACTGCACAAATGAGCTTATTTTTAGTCAACGTCACCAACACATACCATCTATGGTTGATAGTTCCAAAGTTCTGTAAAAGTTCGAATTCTGTAAAAGTTCGCTGAGTAACTTTAAATAAATATTTTTTATTAACACAAAAAGTTAAAAATGGTATATTTAAAATTTTCATTCCGTGTGTAAGTTCACAATATTCATTACAGACCCCATAAAGTATATATACTCGTAATTATACAGTATAGCGAAGTCGATTGAGCGATGTCCGTCTGTCCATCCGTGTTGGTGTTGAATAAATATGTCAATCGATCAGATATAGTATCGAAAGAGGAGCATGATCGGTCCATTTCCTTCGGGGCAGCAGGGAAGACACCACGCCTACCTCTAAAATTTCCATATTATTTAGAACATTGAAGTAACTCCAATCAAAAAAACAAATATATTGGGCGATAGAGAATTAAAAAACAAGAAAAAAAACATCAAGTGAAAAAATTGGCTCTCGCCCGTATTTTCCGAATTACGGGCTCTTACATTTTAAAATGTTTTAAAATATCAACATTGGTATCATTTTAAAGCTTTTGAAGAGATCTTTATGGCAATACTAAAAATTTTTAAAAATGCTTAAACTATTAAGAGCCGATAGCATTTTCATGTAAAATTATATACATATGTACATATGTATATGTAGTACTGAAACTTTTTTCTTAGTTTTTAATTCTCTGTCATTACAATATTTCTTTTTTTGATACTTCACTGAAACAAATTATGTACCGTATATGTAGGTGAATGTTATATAAGATTTGGCATAGCTGAATATAGCACTTTTACTTGTTTAGTTTAAAATCGAAAGCGGCTAAACAAAAGTATTTTCCCCGCCTTAATGAAATGAGAGTATTGAAGAGCGATGAAAAATAAAATTGTTGTTTGAAATAAAATATCTTCTGTCTGCCTTTGATGCGCCCATTTTTAGGTTGATTTTTATTATTCTTAATAAGATGCATCTTCAGATGCGGGATATACTGTCTTTAGTTCAGACAAAAATCGTATCGTATTAAAAACTCTATAATCTATAGCGAACGTTTAAAAGGAAAAATTTACTTGTTCTCTAGTGATGCCGTTACTAACGAACGTCATTTCATAGAAAAATCTATTGAAGTTCAGTTTTTTAACACTTTTTTAAAGTTTCACTTTATCGACTCTTTATTATAATAAACAATGGTTCTCTCTCAGAAAATTATTTTCTTAACACGCAACTGAGTTTTCAGCAGATGCTGATGTTAATAACATGTGGAAGCTGCAACTTTGTTAAGTATTAGCATTAAGAGCTTCAGTTTCATTTAAATAATAAAACCGTTATTGGGGTTATAAAAGAGATTATTTGCAATAATCACACTTGCGTTTGAGTTTGTTTGTTTATATGTACTTTAACTCGTTTCATTCCTAGAGATCATATACCTGTTAATTACAGTGTAGATTTTTATTCTAGGTGTTTTATTGCTCACATTTCCTTAATTGATTTCAAAGCACAAAATCATGCTTCAATGAAATCTAAATGTATATTAAAAAAATTACACTCAACGACAAAATTTCTCCAAATAAAAAACAATTTTAAAGAAATACGTACTAGAACTGTGCAGGATCAAAATTCAAAAGCGCTTCCAAAGAAATGGAAAAGTATTAAGTTCTCTGGTATCCAGCCTTCAAAGTTGAGTACAAAATATAGCAAGTAGTGTTTTTTTAAGATGCTCTAGAACAAATCATATGTAATTTACTTAAGAAATAACTGGTGATTACTTTAATTGATAAATAAATAATAAATATTTCACATTTCGATTACACTGTCCAACAAATTAAGACTTTTTGAATAGAACAGAATAGCAACCCCATAATTCTGAAAGGGTATGTTGAGTAGATCATTTTTGTAGAAAAAACTTATGGTCCAGCACGTCTAATTTTTTTTTACAGTTTTCATTTTTTGGTCAAAGGGAGCATTATACTGTATGAAAAGAATGCTGTAAGTTAATGTCTGAGAGAATTCTTATGGTCTAAGTTATATTGTGGAATTGTATGAGGATTATTTTTGTGGAAGATCTTAACCCTCTAACTGGTCCCTTTATGGGTCAATTTGACCCTTTTTCGAGAAAATAAAAAAATATCCTTTAAAAAAGGACATTTAAGGATTAAAATATTGTACGAAAATGTTTGCGGGAAAATTTCAGTGGGATTCACCAAAGACACCATTGTTGTAAAAAAAGCTCTTGACGCTTAATTAGTAAAATTATACACCAACATATACAAAACAGGTAAAAACAGCGTCAAGTTCGGCCGGGCCAAACACTGAGTTCTCGCGTCTAGTCAGCTGTGACTTGTGACTGTGGCTTCTGGGTGGACCACCAGTTTTAGATACCTCGGGCATATAATTTTTGAAAAATGTCATAAAAAGTTTATTTTTAACTCAAATTTTAAGATTTTTGAATTTAATTAGGCCTTGAAAATATCTACAAAAAAGCATTTACATGTGTAACCTACACTCTCTTGTATTTTGGGGGAAAATTGCCTAAAACTTTTTTTTTTTTAATTTTGACCGACCTTAACTTATTAGTATTTTTGGCGGATTATCATTTTAAGACATTTGCTATATTCCTAATAAAATTTAGAATAAACTCTGTACTAGCAAATTTTTTTTTTTTGCAAATAAAAAGAAAATTAAATAAAAAATTAGACCGATTAAAAAAAGTAAATTGGCCCTAACAAAAAAAAACAATTTTTTTAACATTTTATTCACGTTCCGGGAATTTATATGCTATATGCTAAAATGAAAAAAAAAAATAATTTTATATCACCGTTTGATCAAAAACTATTTGTCTATATAATTTCGAAGTTTTGTAAGAATATCTCGATGCTTTTGTATAGATTAAAGCCCTTTTGCTCCTAGGACGCTAAGTTACCGAGATAAATGAGTTTTAAGGTTTCTAAGTAAAAAAAAATAATTTTTTCGTCCAATTTAGTGCTAACAGTGTGTTCAGTGTGATTAGTGTGTTCAGTGTGTTCACTGTGTTCACTATGTTCACTGTGTTCAGTGTGTTCACTGTGTTCACTGTGTTCATTGTGTTCAGTGTGTTCACTGTGTTCACTGTGTTCACTGTGTTCAGTGTGTTCAGTGTGTTCACTGTGTTCAGTGTGTTCACTGTGTTCACTATGTTCACTGTGTTCAGTGTGTTCACTGTGTTCACTGTGTTCACTGTGTTCAGTGTGTTCACTGTGTTCACTGTGTTCACTGTGTTCACTGTGTTCAGTGTGTTCACTGTGTTCACTGTGTTCACTGTGTTCACTGTGTTCACTGTGTTCACTGTGTTCAGTGTGTTCAGTGTGTTCAGTGTGTTCACTGTGTTCAATGTGTTCACTGTGTTCACTATGTTCACTGTGTTCAGTGTGTTCACTGTGTTCATTGTGTTCAGTGTGTTCACTGTGTTCACTATGTTCACTGTGTTCAGTGTGTTCACTGTGTTCATTGTGTTCAGTGTGTTCACTGTGTTCACTGTGTTCAGTGTGTTCAGTGTGTTCACTGTGTTCAGTGTGTTCACTGTGTTCACTGTGTTCACTGTGTTCACTGTGTTCATTGTGTTCAGTGTGTTCACTGTGTTCACTGTGTTCACTGTGTTCACTGTGTTCAGTGTGTTCAGTGTGTTCACTGTGTTCACTGTGTTCACTGTGTTCAGTGTGTTCAGTGTGTTCAGTGTGTTCACTGTGTTCAATGTGTTCACTGTGTTCACTATGTTCACTGTGTTCAGTGTGTTCAGTGTGTTCAGTGTGTTCACTGTGTTCACTGTGTTCAGTGTGTTCAGTGTGATTAAAGAGATTAAAGCCCCAATTTTTTCAAGTAGAAGTAGCGGTAGACTCTGCATTATTCTGAAGCATTAAAATTTTTGAGCTACAGCTACTTTTGAAAAAAATAAAGCGACAAGTAGAAGTAGCGGTAGACGCTGTTTTTTCCGAAGCATTAAAATTTTTGAGCTACAGCTACTTAAAAAAAAAATAAAGCGGTAAGTAGAAGTAGCCTCTTTGCTGTTTCAGCTAAAGTATTGGTAGGAGTACAAAAAGGAAAAATATTCTAATCAATTTTTTGCTGCAATTTGAAAAGTAGTCAAAAACGAAAACATTATTTCTGGTTACTTTGTGTTGATAATGAACATACTTTTTGGCTACTTTATATGAATACTTTATGCTTGGAGCTACGCTACGCTGGCTACTTACCGACAATAAGAAGAACGAAGAAAGAACGTGTGTTTTTTGTTTGGTTTTTTCTTTTGGAATTTGTTTCACACTCTCGACAATGGGGCAAAATAAAGTAAGTTGAAAATAAATATGAAACTTTTAAAATCATGAAGCGTTGCTGCGCCCTTTTGACGATATATAAAAAAGGAATTTCATGAAAAAGCGCGCTTCAATCATAAACGATAAATTCCCAACTGAATATTTTCATTCGATAATAGGGCTTAATATAAATAAGTTGGCAAACTATTGTATATGGCAGCTCTGTAAACATAATATTGGCATCACTCTAGGGAAAAAACTTACTTCCGTTATTGTGACAGCTATTTTTAAAGGGTTTAAAATTATTAATTAATAAAAATGTCAAAAGAATTTAAATTTGAAGAACATTTTAAAAAAATGAATGAAGCTATATCGTGCAAACACTGCCATAAAGCATTCAAAAGTGAAAAAATGTTTAATTTAAAAAAACATCTTAATAGAATTCATAAAATCGTGAACAAAATGTTGAACCAACAACTTCAAAAGCATATAAAACTAAAAACATAAAATGTAATATAAGTAAGAAACTTTTAATAAAATCTACGTTGAACTAGTAACTGAAAAAGCTGCTTCATATAACTTGTTGAATTCTCCTAGCATGAGAAATATAGTTGATCCAATATGTAAAGCCATTGAAAAAGATACCGGAAAAAATGTTTGCTTAAATGCGACAAATTGTAAAAAGACATTAAGAATAGTTGCTGGAAATATAATAATGTCGATTTCCAAAGAGTGTGAAAATCGCCTACTTTCATTAAAAATTGACAGTGTGACACGGCTTTCGCGAAATATTTTGGATGTATCTGCTCAATATATAAAAAACGATAAAGTAAATTCAAAAATATCGGGCATGGTTGAGTTAAAAGGCCAGATTTCAAGTACATCAAAAAGTTTAGCAACAGAAATTTTAAATGTTCTCGACAAATACGGTGTCAATTTATCTCAGATTGTGTCTATTACTAGCGATGACGGTAGTAATATAATTAAATCTACTAAAATTTTATCACATTGTCTAAGTGAAGAGGATGTTTTCGAAATAGAGGATAATGAAATATATATAAATGTTTTTTTTACCTTTTTAAATAGTTTTTCTTTTCTAATTTATTAAGCACTAGGTCAGTTTTATAAATAATAAAAATTTTTATTTATAAAACTGACCTAGTGCTTAATAAATTAGAAAAGAAAAAATAATGAAATATATTTTGAAATTATCTCATCTATGGATCTTAGCACTCAAATTAATGTTGAGGAAATACAAATATGTCGTTGAAATTTACAACGAACCTGTATTGCTAATCTGCTATAACAACAAAAATTTGGATTTGGAATTTAAAGGGTGTTCCAATAGTTAATGTAATTTTGTGTATGTGACCAAACTTTTGTACCGTTATAGACAAAACGCTGAAATTTAAAAGGGACATGTTTTGCTAAATCCGCTATAACCAGAAGCTTATAATTTGAATTTAAAAATTAAAGGATGTTTCTAAAGTTAATGTAATTTGTTCTGTGTGGCCGTATTTTTTAAATCGTTGTATACAAACACCTTAATTTAAGATAGAATGTAAACTAATTTATGTGGCCATACACTTGAACTGTTATAGGCAGACAGATGAAATCTATTTTGAAGTCGGTTTTAAATAAAAAAATTTATTTATTTTAAATTAAAAAAAACTGTAATAGTATTACATGTTATTTTAATTATTTACGAATTTACTTTATTTGGCCCCATTGTCGAGAGTGTGAAACAAATTCCAAAAGAAAAAACCAAACAAAATAACAAACGTTCTTTCTTCGTTCTTCTTATTGTCGGTAAGTAGCCAGCGTAGCGTAGCTCCAAGCATAAAGCATTCATATAAAGTAGCCAAAAAGTATGTTCATTATCAACACAAAGTAGCCAGAAATAATGTTTTCGTTTTTGACTACTTTTTAAATTGCAGCAAAAAATTGATTAGAATATTTTTCCTTTTTGTACTCCTACCAATACTTTAGCTGAAATAGCAAAGAGGCTACTTCTACTTACCGCTTTATTTTTTTAAGTAGCTGTAGCTCAAAAATTTTAATGCTTCGGAAAAAACAGCGTCTACCGCTACTTCTACCAAAAAAAGTTGGAGCTGTAGCTGTATGTTATTGTTTGCTCTTTAAATGTGAATTCAGAAGTAGATGTAGCTGGATATTGGCTACTATTTTTTAACAAATTTGTGTCTTAAAAAGTAGGCTTTTTTTTGTCGCTACGGCTACTTTTAGAGTAGCTTTTTAAACGCTGGTTTTTAGACTCGCCATGTCAAATGGATTTACCTCTAAAACATTTTACTCCCAATGAGGTGAAAACTGAAATTAAAATGTTGAAGAGAAAAAAAGCACATGGTTATGATTTGATAACTGCAAACGTTGTGAATAACTTGTCTCAAAAAAGTATAATATTTTTATCTTTAATTTTGAAAGCAATACTGAGATTGAACCATTTCCCATCCCAATGGAAGTGTGCTGAAATTATTATGATTCCTAAACCAAACAAACCGGAGAAGGCGATGTCATCCTATAGATCAATAAGTTTACTAACAATTTTTTCAAAAGTATTTGAAAAAATATTTTTACTTAGATTGCTGCCAGTTCTAGAGAGTCAGAATATTACTCCAAACCACCAGTTAAGATTTCGTCATAAACATGGAACGCCAAATGCATTCGTAGAGATGATAATTTGCCCTCAGTAAGAGAAGAAATACAAAAATTTAGTTAAAACTATCTTGGACTAATAAGTAATCACAGAAATTCTCTAAGGGCGGTTTACATTATACTACAAGTAATACGACATGTCAAATTTTTGTGTAGAAGAGTACAAGGAGTATCGTCTAAACATAATATGTAATGAAACTGACCGACATTGAGAGAAAATACGGATGGAAATTTGATAGTCGCACGGCTCTCTTTATTTTTTGAAATTTTTCAAAAACTATTCTACTTCATTAGATCAGGGTTGAGTTTTCTTATTAATGCTAACTTTTTAAAGGCAAAACTCGTCAAAATAGCACAAATATTTTTGTAAACAGTTTTTGTTTTAACAACAGCTGTTTAAATTTTACTTCATTTTATTCAACACCAATGATGTAAACATAAGAAAAAAATCATACGACTTTCAATCTCTATTTTTTCATACGGATAGATTTTCATTTTATTTTCTCCTAGATTTTACGTACGTAAAGTCTTACCGTCTAAACTGGCCTTTAGCTGTTTTACTCTTAGACGAGAGCTCTTTAACCAGAAGACTTAAACGTGCACATATATTACACTTGCCGTACAGAAGCTAGTCAATAATCATTTTTTTTTTTTGTTTTTTGTTTATGATATAATTATGTAGTTTGTTGAAACATAACTCCTGTTATGTAACGTGTTTATATAATTTGCTTATTGTCTTTTAGTGGACAGATTGCATATCGTTGGTCTCATGTAGAAAGGCCCTAACTCGTATATATGTAAGTTTACAGGAGAAGTTAAAAACATAATAGAAATTGTATTTGTCACAATCTAATATTAAAAATGCAAATGCTTAGAAAACCGTTATATTTGATACTATTGCATTCAAATTATGTGACAAGTTGTATCTGTGTGATATGTATTGGAATCACGAAAAATCTCAATTTCGTGAAAATTCGAGTTAGGGCCTTTCTACATGAGACCAGCGATATATAATAATAAAATAACAAAAAAAATGTTTAAAGTAGATGTATGCAGATTTTTATTTATGTAATTAAAACTATGTTTTTTAAATAAATATTAATTCATGCATTAAAAAATTAAATTTACATTCATATATTAAGAATAAAAAGATTTTGCCATATTGTTAAAATGTTTATGATGTATAGGTGGTATATACCTTAGTAACTCCATCATATCGTTATAGTTAAGAGTTGAAATGGAACGTACATTGTTGTATAATGGTGTTAATTTTATTTTGTTAAAGTTCCTTGGTCTTCCCCGGCAAGGTAATAAATCAAGTATTTTCAACTCTGTATCCACTTCCATAGATTCTTTATAAAATATTTTATAGGGTTCACTTCTTATAAATCGCATCTAACATCTCCTTAGCCAATTTACAAGTTCGCCACTAGTGTTTTTTAATCTTTTATGAATTGCTTATTCCAAAGGTTTGGTAGAAAATAATCTTCGCGTTTCATATTAGTTAATATAAATTTGTTACTCTTTCGACATTTTTTTATGGTTTCATAGTAATCCTGGGGGACATACATTAAATTATTTTTCCTCAAAACCATTTCTACCACTCCAAAATCACTTTCATTTGGAAAAAATGAATGAACTTATGGTCAATAATATCTGGATTATTTTCTGCCTGCCGATGGCGCAATTTTCAACCATGTTAATGCCAATTTTATATTTCTGTTCTGTCCAGTGAACATATCGCCGTAAGCTATGATATGTTTATGATTTTTAAGTTTTTTGAAGAATTTTTATATACAAGATCCTAATTTTTGAGAACCTCTCAATGCCACAGTTTCATCCCAGGCAAGATGCCATATCTAAATTATTTATTTCAGTGGACCGGTTTCAAAATAATTTTTTATGAATTTCGTTAACTTACTAATTTTTATGTGCCCAAAATCATAGCGACTATAATGATACTAGACTTAAAATGTTTATAAAACAAAGATTATATAGGATTGAGATTATTGTTATCATTAACTACTTTTTTTAAATGGACTTAAACCACTTTCAAAATAAACGACTCAAATAGAGACACCACCAATTCACGATATTTGCTCAGAAGTTCCTGTGTATGTTGTAAATTTTGATAGCCGGTTGTCTTCACTAAATATTCAAGACAATCCGAGTTTTACTTCTCTTAGTGCTGTTGCAGAACTTTCCAAATTAGTAAATAAAAAAATGGTGTGGCTTAGATAACATTTTAAATTATTTAATAAGGAAATTTACAAAAAATACATTTAAATATTTAACAATAATTTTTAACAATTGTTTAAATAATTGCTATTTTCCTAAAGAGTGGAAAAGTGCAAAAATCATTCCCATACTTAAACAGAAGCATAATTGTGATATAAAAAGCTTAAGGCCAATTTTACTTTATCTAATTTGTGGAAAATTTTTGAAAAAAATTATTCGTGAAAAAATGGATTTAGATTTATCAGAGCCATATATTTCTCAATATCAGTTTGGATTAAAAAAAGGAAACGCTACTACTCACGCACTATTAAAATTTCACAACGACGTAGTACAGCATCTTAGGAAAACGGTTGAAATTTCACTTGATATTGAAAAAGCGTTCGACAGAGCGTATCATAATGGCATTTTGTTTAACTTGACTTCATTGGGTTTTAAAGCAGCTTTGGTAAAACTTTTTAAGAGTTTCTTTAAAAATAGAAGGTTTTGCATTGGAGTGCCACAAGCTTCAATTTTGGCACCGGATTTATATAATATATTTATATCGGATTTTCCCCATACTTTTAATAATTCTTTGGGTATCCTTTATGCAAATGATTGTCTTTTATATGCTCATGAAGAATCACCATTAGTTGCCCTGCAACGTGTATGCTCCCATCTAAATCACATTAATGATTTCTATTCATTTTGGGGTATTAAAATTAATGTTTCAAAGAGTAATGGAATATGCTTACGAAATTCTTCAGGAGAATGCAATTATAAGGTTGTCCCAGAAAGCAAAATTTTACAACTACTTTTAAATGGAGATAAAATTTTGTTTAAAGATAATTTGAAATACCTTAGAGTAAAGTTATTAAAATTCAATAAGCATGTTGCATTTACTTTGGAAAAAGTAATAAAGTTAAAGGGGCTGTTTCAAAGATGTAATTAACAAATCATTATCATCAAAAAGAAAATTGCTCATATACAAAGTCAGTATTAGCGAATATGAATTTAACTGGTCAAATAAAAATTATCTATCTGCAATTTTGCGGGATCGACTGGAGAATATTTTTGGACAAAATTTGTATGAAAGAGTTACTCTAGGTATCCATAGAGGGTCACATGTTTTTTGGTTTTGTTTTTAGTTTTAAGGTCTAGTTAAAAATTTTACATATTTAAGATTAGTTTTACGTTTATTTTTCGTAGATATAACTCTTTAAAGACATGTAAGTGTCGGGAGCAAGCACTGTTTTATTTCTTTTTATAATTTAAATGCAAATTATTGTAATTTACGACTCTTACTTGTTTATGCATGTTGCTTTTTTTCATCGTTATTTTAATTAAAACAATACTTTATTTACAATTTTAAGTTTTAAAAATTATGCGTTATTGAAATCTTTGTATTATTATTAAATTTTTTTTTAAGACTCAATAAAAATAATAATAATAATATGAACAACTGTATGTACATTTTGTGTGACATCTTGTTTTGGGATAGAAGTTTTGTTTTTTGTGTTCGCGTACTTTTGGGCATTTGTGGCTTCAATTGAGAAAAAATTATGTTTACTCTCATTTTACCGAACTTTACCCAAAAAGTACGGGAACGAAGCTATTTGTTACAAAATAATTTATCAACATTTGTATGGTTTATACGAAACGCAAGATAACCAAAATCCAACAAAAAAAAAATTTTGCAAATCTTATATCAATACAATAAATGATGTCTCAATAAACACAGAAGCAAAGCGTTATTTTAATTTTTTTATATAATATTATTTTGTTAATTTTTTATTTGTTTTGTTGTTCACTACTTATGCGCTAAGTATTTCAATCAGTATTGCCGTTTGGTTTCATTTTTTTTTGTAACTTTTCAAGGCTCCACTTAACATGTATAATTTTGTTATACGAGTATAAGGCGAAATTTTCGTAACTTTTGGTACGGAGACGAAATAAAGTAATATCACTGAAAGAGTACTTATTTCAATTTTTGAGGTAAGAATCTCTCTTAACACATCAACCTTTCTTAACATATCAATTCGGTTTTAATAACAAAGGTTACCTGCAAATGCAATCAAAATCCCATATAAAAAATTAATAAAAAAAAAACAAAAACAAAATTGGAATTAAAATAATGCCATTTTTTCCATGGTGCTTTAAGCTTCTTCCTTTTAATATAAACATATTTTAAAAACTTAACATTGACATGACATGGGTTTATGCCTTTTTGTTAAACATTTTTAAGTTTCATATTCTAACTTTTTCTGTTGAAGAAATTCAATTAAAGTAAAAGCAGTTCCTAAAACAAATAACATTCTTTATTAATTCTTAATGAATCAATAAATGTGTTTTTAATTATCGATATTTATTAAAAAAATTCTTTAAAGGTATTTTCATTTCCTAAATCTTTTATTTCATTGAAATCAGCTTAAGCTTTTCCCCCTGAAAAAAAATACATTTTCAAAGAGTCTAAGTTCTGCTAAATCTTGGTAAACTTTTTTAATTTTTCTTAAATTTTCCTTGAATTAGTTGTGCTTTCAAACTAAATGGTGCTTACAACAACATCTTATGACAGTCAGCAGTTATCTAAATTATCTTTCTTAATAAAATTATGTGCAATTATTCTGAACAGACATATCAATTGATGTAACAATACACGCATACTTGTATTTTATTGTTGCATTTCTTAATTAACAGAATTTATATTGTTTCGCCCATATTGCAATAACAAAAATGTTATTTGAAAAAAAAAAATAATAAATTCCCATGGACTAAAGGGAATGCTAAAATTTTACTTTGTTCAAATCATGAAAAATCACTAAATATTTCTTGCTTCATGTTTAGATACAGCAAAATGTTTCTGGCAACAATTCTTTCCAATTGTGAAATAATAACAGTAACATTTGGTGCGGAAAACTAAGCATTCTGTTCTAACTTGCGAAAATTGTTAGCAACTTCAGTTATTCCGCTTGAAAAATTTGACAACAGTACCAGTACCTCGATTTAGAAAAAATTTTTCTTTGAATTTCCTCCAAGAAGTGCCGGATTATATTACAGAAAAATTGTCAGTAATTTTATGTTGAAGTTTTAAGCAAATAAGGCTCAAATTTGTCTTTAACGACGGTATTTTTAAAATAATTAGTATAGTAAATTCTCGAAGCTCAATTTTTCGAAGAAAAAGAAAAAACGGATTTATTAAAAAAAAATCATATTTTAACTTATTTTACTGAATGATGAAAGCATGCACTTTTCCATACCGAAATATTAGTATTGAGTCTTAATTTTTTTATATTCATTTTGTTTTGTTCAGTAAATGAATTTGATGCCTTTTATTTTCCCTAAAATATGAAACAAAACTTTTTACTTTATTTCTTATAAATTATACTAAATTACTATTTATTTAGGGAAAACTTCAACATGTAACTTTTAATAAAAAAGTAAGTTTTTTCTTTCCTTGGCAACACTGATGCTATTAGTTACATTTGCTCAAAACATTTATTTACAAATAAATTAAAAACAGTCAAGCTCAAGTTTGTCATACGTTTATTATGTTGGCATCCTTAATATTTCTATACTTAGTATTCTTGCTCATCAAACTTTTTCTTTTGTAGAAGAGAAAAGAATACGAAATTCTTCTACTATACTCGTATTAACTATATTTTCTCGTTCTTCTCGCAATTTATTATCGTATTATTTCATTTGATTAAGCTCGTAGCTCTAGTTAATTAGTTCAACAAACAAAAATCACTTGAAATGTTTTTTATTGCAGAAAATGTTAAGTTTGCTTATAGTTTTAAACATTTTTTTTTATTGTGTTATGTAATTATATATAGAGAAAATTGATTATAACGTCTTGATCATTAAGGTTGCACTTAAGTTTAAGTATTTGTTACCAAAAAACAAGAAACAATTAATTTGAGAAAATAAAAACGACATTTTCGACGAGGATGGGATTCGAACCCACGCGTGCAGAGCACATTGGATTAGCAGTCCAACGCCTTAACCACTCGGCCACCTCGTCTTGTTGCTAAAGGTTAACAATAAAATTATTTTCTATATTGCAACATGTGTATAAGAAATAAATGTTGCTATCAACATTTAGGGGTTTGTTTTACTGTTGCCGTTTGGTTAGATTTTTTGAAACTTTTAAAGGCTCCACGTAGCATGTATAATTTTGTTACATTTTGCCAAACTTTCGTAACTTTTGACGACACAGATACAAAATAACCAATATTACCGAAAAAGTAGTTGTTTCATTAAGCCTGGTACTCTGTTCGATTTTGTGAAAACTGTTGAGAAACATTAATTATTTCATATCTCGCGATGTGGCAGAATTTAATGTTTTATTGTTTTCACGTGTACCACATTCTTTAAAAAATGTAAGGAAAAGCTGTTATTTGAAAAATTTTGCATGAAATAATCCCTACTTGCTTTACCTCACAGCTTTAATTTTTTTAAATTTTTGCAGAAACATTTCATATGTTTTTTCCACAGTAAAAACAGAGTACTACATCTGCAACATTTATCATGACTTTTTCCTGTCTGTCGGACAAATTTTTTATGTATGTAGTTTGACAGCATTCCGCATGACAAACTAAATTTGAGATAAGAACTACCTGTCTCTGTTAGCCGTTTTCTTAACACAACAAATCGGTTTTACTAACAAAAGTTGCAAATGAAGTCAAAATCCTATTTAAAAATTTATTAAAATTAAAAATTTTTTATGAAAAATGTTGCAGAAGTTGTACTCTCTTTATACTGTGGAAAAACATATGAAATGTTTCTGGCTACATTTTATCAAAGCTGTGAAATGAAGCAAGTAAAGTATTTCATGCAGAAATTTAAAATATGTAAAATAGTAAAATTTATTGAAGCTCAACCTTTCAAAGAAAAAGATCAAAAAGTATTAAAAAAATCTAACTTTAACTAATTTTATTGAACGGCGAGAGCATGCATTTTTCCATCGCGGAATATAAGTATTGAGTACTGAATTAAATACTCATCAGTAGCATCGGACTGAAATTTTTTTGTTTAATTCATTTCATTTTTTTCATAACAATTATGTGTGTTACTAAATTTTGAAACTTTCCGTACGCACCACAAATGCGTTTTATTAAAATATTTATTTGCGTACACAAATGTGAATGTACGACTGTAGCTATTGTTGTGTACGCGTAAAAAACGTACATGGAAAAGTTAAAATAAAACCGTGGACGAAAAAAATGTACATGGAAAACTAAAAATAAATTCGTGTACGTAAAAAACACACATGGAAAATTAAAAATAACTGTTTTATTTTTCCATGCACGTTTTTTTTCGTACACGGATTTATTTAATTTTTCCACGTACTTTTTTACGTACACGTACTGAAAATGGAGTACGCGTACACAAAAAATAGCTACAGTCGTTCATTCACGTACTTGTACCCAAATAAATATTTTAATAAAACACATTCATGTATGTGTACGAAAAATTTCGAAGCTTAGTAACACACATAATTGTTGTGAAAAGAAAAATATATACGGGTTGGTTTTGAACCGAACATTCTGTGTACGATGAGCGTACTTTCTGAACTCTGATTAATAAAAACTTTGTACACAGTTTTGCTCCGGTATTAGGATCGTTTAAATATACAAAGTTGGAAACCAAACCATCAGTTTAGAAACTGATGCGCTAGTTGCTCGGTTGCAACGTTTCTAATACTTGTCTGCGACATTTTGGAATGGTATGCATTTGTAAACATTTAGTACCACGGCATTATGAAACAGAATACGTTCTTTGAATACAAAGCAACTGACGTTTTGGAAGTCAGCTTTGGCTGACTGACGGACGGATAGACGGACATCGCTCAATCGACTTCGCAAGCCTAAGAACTCAGAATATATATTCTTTCTGGGGTCGGAAATGGATATTGAAAAATTATAAATGGAATAACAAATTTAGTTATACCCTTTTTTCACTTTTTGTGGTGAAGGGTATGAAAGCACTGATTTATTTACAAGAGCAACTGTTTCTTTCTATTAATTATATTAGAAAAATGGTACTGAATATTATTTGAAATTCCGTTTAAATTAAAAATGAAATAATTAAATTTTATAATAACTGTTAATTGCAGTTTTTCGTTAAATCTGCTACTTGTGACAATAGTATTTGGTTTATTGTCTTTATAATCCAAGCAAATGCATAATTTTCGCGAATATGTGTGGTTGCTATGCTTATAAATTTATCCGATCACTGTCTTACTCGTTAGCTTATTCATAACACTAGTTTTTTTATAGTAGTTTATTATCTAAATAATCTACGATAAATATTTAGAACTCTTTACCTTTTGATACTTGTTAACAAATTCTTAACACAAAATAATGGAACTTAAAAAACAAATACTGGCACATAAAACGATCAGCAAATTCCTTTGAATATGATCACATACATATTCGTTAAAATGATACAAAACTACGTAATTTTTTTTTGTGGAAGCATTTTTAAGATTACTAACTGTAGAATAGTTTCCATACAAATGTTGAATATACAGTACAAGATTACATACTCAAAACGTGCAAAAGGACATACGAAAGCAAAATACGAAAACTTTGTCAACGGTTCACTGCTCGGCCTAACACGCGTATCTCTTTAGAATTCAACCTAAATGCAGTTTTTAACTTATCGTATCAACATAAAAAACAGTGTTAAATAGTTTTGCATAAAATACACCCGACAAGAAATTTTGTAAGAAAATAGTATGAAATGAAATCGTTTTATAACCAACTTCAAAAAAAAGCAGCGGTTTATAAATTCGACTGAATCTTGCTTTTCAATGTTTGGGCCTGCATAACTTAGTCATTTCTGAACTGATTTTGAAAATTTTTAGGTTATGAAAGGTTGTGCTTAAAGATTGGTCCCGTTTTAAAAACAGTTCCTTATTTTAAAAATTACAGGGTTTTTAAGTATATTATGAACAGTAAAGGGCACCTCTCAAAAACTTTTATAAACTGAGTAACATTAAAGCTCCCAATAGCAAAAGTAGTAGAAAAATAAATCTAAAAATTAAAGGGTCTCCCAAAACTGATGTAGAATGTCTATAGGCCCTGTCTTTCAAACTGTTTGGTAAAATAAGAATATAATTATTCAAAATAATCAATTAAAGGTTTTTACATTAGTTGATGTAAGTTGAGATATATGGCCAAACTCTTGAACAAGTGTAGACAGACGGTTAGCGGTTTTTAACCGTTGTAGACAGACAACTATAAGCTGGTATGAAGTCGGTTTTTTTTTTGCAAGAATTATGTAGTATATGTAACAACAATGGCTATCAGCTTATTATGTCTACAATATATACATGTGTGTGTACACTAGAAAGTTAATACTGGAAAATTTAAAATTTAAATTTGATTGTGCAAAGAGTTTTTTTTTTAATTCAAAAACTTTGTAAATATTTGCATTAGTTGGTGTTTTTTTTTTATCAAATAATCTATGTTAGAAGATGTGCAAACCGATACACGAAAGTTTAAGAGGGCCGGACAGTCTGCCAAGATGTGACGAACTGTTAATGGTAAAGAGCCACAGTAAGTGCATATTAGTCGTGCATTTTTTTTTTATTAAATATTGCTGAGTAAGACGTGTATGTGTTAGACGTAGCCTGATGATGCATGATGAACAGACAAAATTAAGGGCTGTTTTATGGGATTGAAGATTTTATAGGTGTGATTGTATTTGTGTTATTTGCGTTCTAAGGACAGCACATTTGGCTAAAAAAATTTTGGATTGCCTATATATATAAAGCACAAAATGTATTTTATTGCTGTATCTGCCTACACTAGTGGACTGCTCTTCATGGAATTGTCACACTTATATTTTTTATAGGTTGGATAGTACTGTTTATTATATAATAATCTATATTTTAACGGTTTTTAGAAAAATCGAGGGAACGTTAAGCAATGTTTGCACGTATGTATATACAAAAAATATTTAGGTGTGACTTGTTTTTTAAAAATAGTCTACTTTTAATAAGATGATCTTTCCTAACGATACTTTTTTTTTTTAATTTTAAAACAGTAAGTAGATGCAGACAACGACTCAAAACTTAAATCATTACAATGTGCTCACGAAAAATATTTTAATAAGATATTACTTTTCTCTTTATTGTTAAATGAAAATAGCAACCTGTGGCCAATTTTTTTACTTTTTCGCTACTTTTATATCTATAAAATTATTAGTTGGTTCCTGGTAAAGGAATTAATTAATCGGTATGAAAAAGTTATAAGCCAGCCACCAAATTTCCTGTTAGCTTTCACTGAAACATATAATATGAAACATACAATAAAGTATTATATTTTTAAATTCATCAAATTTAGCAAAGGAAAATAAAACTGAACGTAAATTATTGATAAATTAAGTAAAATTTTACCATTTAAATTACAAAAAAAGTATTAGACAGAACGTTAGCGTGATCTTTAAATTGACACAAAACTATTGCTTTTTGTTTTTTTACTTAAATTATTATAAAATAACAATTTTTTAACTTAATGATAGTTATGAGTTGAAAAAAGTCATAAACAATAGAAAAAACTTACAACATATATATTATGTATATGTTTCTGATTATGGTAAGAAAAAACATATTATAAAATATACATATATTTGAAGTGTTGACAACTTTAAATTTAGCGAGTGCTTGCAATTTTTTAATTATTGTAAATCAATTTTATGAAATTATTAAATGTACTGTACTACCTATCCCGCTGAATTTTTATTTTTACTTAAAAATTTCTTTGAGTTTAAATAAGTCATGAAAAAATGCAGAGAAATTATAAAATCATCCGCAAATACTACGGACGAATTACAATTGCGACCATAACCACTGTCGACAATGACTTAATAACTTCAAAAATAGCAAAACAGTAGTAGTATGTTTAATCAAACAGATTTGTTGTTGCTTTTTCTTAGTTGCATCAAAGTTTTTATAAAAAGAATGGCAAATAATATTAGTTTTGTAGATAAAAAAAAAAATTGGATCAACGCCCAAGCCTGTTAGAGGCTGGAGGTTAAATATAAATGATACGCTCATCCATTCAGGTTTTAAAAAAGATATTTTATTCTCTTTTTTAAATTTGTGAAAAACAAAAAGAAAATATTATCTAACAACTCGGCGATTAGTAAATTTGTAATACCATTTTTTGAATCGATAGTCGCTCAATTATTATTCGTTGCACTTATTGTGGTCTGTCGACAGTGGTTGTAACTGAACTTGGTTCGTCTATATGAAAAGTTTGTTTATATTTTTAACATGCGTAATATTATTTATGTTGTTGTACTAATGCAAAAATTACGTTAAATTTTAGATAATCAAGAATTATTAACCTTTCAATTTACGCAAGTTTCTAACATAGAGATCTAAGTAATATTACTTCTCTCCTTTTGTATCTGCTTTATTTTGTCCGTTATAATTTGTAAAACTAAGAAATTTCAAAATTACATTTAACAGAGACAATTAAATGTAGGCAAAGTTGTTGTAACACATGTAAAATTATTTTAAATTGATCTGATAAGACGGATCTAGATGTGCATTATTTTTAAAGAGTTGTAGCTCTTATTAGTTGAATAAATAAATGCAACAATGTAGATATGTATGTATGTATCTATGGAAGTGTACTATACAAAAAATGATGAAAGAAAACCCATTCTATGTAGTTCCTAATTAACGCCTATAAACGCAAAATACGTAATGGCCTAGAAAATTTTAATATTTCATTTTGTTAAAAACCCAATCCTTTGTACATACTTTTGATGAGGGTGAGGATTAGTTCTCGGTTGATTACTTTTTGCTCTCCTTATTTGCCAAAATGTATGTTATTTGTTATAGGAAGCTATATTTTGTATTATCAAAGTCGTGTTGTTTTATTTGTTGTGCAATGTAATTGCGTCTTCACCTAGTTAATGAAATACTTTAACAATAATACTATCACTTGGTAAAACAAAACGACTTTATTTGCCATTCAACACCCACGGATAATTTTCGCATCACAGACAGTTTGGAAATAAAAAAAATTAAATTAAATGAAATTAACATATAGGCAACGCCGAATCTTATACACCCTTCACCATCTATGTAATTATAGTTAAGATAAGTAAATTCAATCAAAAAAAGTAAATATTGGAGTTATTGAGAATAAAACAATAAAAAAATGTTGATACTGCATATGTATAATTTTACATAAAAACAAGTAAGAGTGTTATATTCGGCTATGCCAAATCTTATAAACCCTTCACCATCTATGTATATTTAGTTTAGTGAAGTAACTCTAATCAAAAAAGCAAATATCGGAGTTACCGAGATTTAAGTAAAGAAAAAAAATTTTTGGTACTGCATTTATATAATTTTACATAAAAATGCCATCGGCTCTTATGGGTTAAGCATTTTTTTTTTAAATTTTAGTATTTACTTAAAGATCTCTTTAAAAGATTTAAAATGATACCCATATTCATATTTAAAAAAAATTTGGAATATACGAGCGTGCGCCAATTTTTCACGTGATGTTTTTTTTTCTTACTTTTAATTCTCTATCACCCCATATATTTGTTTTTTTTTTTGATTGGAGATATGATGATATGATAAAATTAGAGGTAGCCTCAAAGGATGGACAAACATGTACCGATCATGCTGATTTCCAATATCACCTCCTTCGACAATACATCTGATCGATTGACATATTTTTTTTTTTTTGTAAAATCAAGTTTGCCAAGGCCGGGCAGATGGACATCGCTCAATCGACTTCGCTATGCGTAAGAAGTCAGAATATATATACTTTATGGGGTCGGAAATGGATATTATAGAAATTAGTTTAAAAAAGTATATATTTTTAATAACATGACAAACTACTTCTTTAGTACGTTCTTTTAAAATCTATCACTTGCGTATTTATCCTAATATCTCAAAGCAGAATCGATTAAGTCATTTATGTAAAAAACATGAATAGAAAGAATTTCGACTTTCCTTTGTTATGTTCATGTACAGTTTTACGCAACACTTCTGGTGCATTAAAAATGCCGTATTTGTTTTCAAAAATGTGGCACTTTTATATATTTGAATCGTACCATCTATCCCTCGTGGTAAAAAAATGCATAAAAGGTTTTTAATTTATTTGTTTTACTGCACAAATGAGCTTATTTTTAGTCAACGTCACCAACACATACCATCTATGGTTGATAGTTCCAAAGTTCTGTAAAAGTTCGAATTCTGTAAAAGTTCGCTGAGTAACTTTAAATAAATATTTTTTATTAACACAAAAAGTTAAAAATGGTATATTTAAAATTTTCATTCCGTGTGTAAGTTCACAATATTCATTACAGACCCCATAAAGTATATATACTCGTAATTATACAGTATAGCGAAGTCGATTGAGCGATGTCCGTCTGTCCATCCGTGTTGGTGTTGAATAAATATGTCAATCGATCAGATATAGTATCGAAAGAGGAGCATGATCGGTCCATTTCCTTCGGGGCAGCAGGGAAGACACCACGCCTACCTCTAAAATTTCCATATTATTTAGAACATTGAAGTAACTCCAATCAAAAAAACAAATATATTGGGCGATAGAGAATTAAAAAACAAGAAAAAAAACATCAAGTGAAAAAATTGGCTCTCGCCCGTATTTTCCGAATTACGGGCTCTTACATTTTAAAATGTTTTAAAATATCAACATTGGTATCATTTTAAAGCTTTTGAAGAGATCTTTATGGCAATACTAAAAATTTTTAAAAATGCTTAAACTATTAAGAGCCGATAGCATTTTCATGTAAAATTATATACATATGTACATATGTATATGTAGTACTGAAACTTTTTTCTTAGTTTTTAATTCTCTGTCATTACAATATTTCTTTTTTTGATACTTCACTGAAACAAATTATGTACCGTATATGTAGGTGAATGTTATATAAGATTTGGCATAGCTGAATATAGCACTTTTACTTGTTTAGTTTAAAATCGAAAGCGGCTAAACAAAAGTATTTTCCCCGCCTTAATGAAATGAGAGTATTGAAGAGCGATGAAAAATAAAATTGTTGTTTGAAATAAAATATCTTCTGTCTGCCTTTGATGCGCCCATTTTTAGGTTGATTTTTATTATTCTTAATAAGATGCATCTTCAGATGCGGGATATACTGTCTTTAGTTCAGACAAAAATCGTATCGTATTAAAAACTCTATAATCTATAGCGAACGTTTAAAAGGAAAAATTTACTTGTTCTCTAGTGATGCCGTTACTAACGAACGTCATTTCATAGAAAAATCTATTGAAGTTCAGTTTTTTAACACTTTTTTAAAGTTTCACTTTATCGACTCTTTATTATAATAAACAATGGTTCTCTCTCAGAAAATTATTTTCTTAACACGCAACTGAGTTTTCAGCAGATGCTGATGTTAATAACATGTGGAAGCTGCAACTTTGTTAAGTATTAGCATTAAGAGCTTCAGTTTCATTTAAATAATAAAACCGTTATTGGGGTTATAAAAGAGATTATTTGCAATAATCACACTTGCGTTTGAGTTTGTTTGTTTATATGTACTTTAACTCGTTTCATTCCTAGAGATCATATACCTGTTAATTACAGTGTAGATTTTTATTCTAGGTGTTTTATTGCTCACATTTCCTTAATTGATTTCAAAGCACAAAATCATGCTTCAATGAAATCTAAATGTATATTAAAAAAATTACACTCAACGACAAAATTTCTCCAAATAAAAAACAATTTTAAAGAAATACGTACTAGAACTGTGCAGGATCAAAATTCAAAAGCGCTTCCAAAGAAATGGAAAAGTATTAAGTTCTCTGGTATCCAGCCTTCAAAGTTGAGTACAAAATATAGCAAGTAGTGTTTTTTTAAGATGCTCTAGAACAAATCATATGTAATTTACTTAAGAAATAACTGGTGATTACTTTAATTGATAAATAAATAATAAATATTTCACATTTCGATTACACTGTCCAACAAATTAAGACTTTTTGAATAGAACAGAATAGCAACCCCATAATTCTGAAAGGGTATGTTGAGTAGATCATTTTTGTAGAAAAAACTTATGGTCCAGCACGTCTAATTTTTTTTTACAGTTTTCATTTTTTGGTCAAAGGGAGCATTATACTGTATGAAAAGAATGCTGTAAGTTAATGTCTGAGAGAATTCTTATGGTCTAAGTTATATTGTGGAATTGTATGAGGATTATTTTTGTGGAAGATCTTAACCCTCTAACTGGTCCCTTTATGGGTCAATTTGACCCTTTTTCGAGAAAATAAAAAAATATCCTTTAAAAAAGGACATTTAAGGATTAAAATATTGTACGAAAATGTTTGCGGGAAAATTTCAGTGGGATTCACCAAAGACACCATTGTTGTAAAAAAAGCTCTTGACGCTTAATTAGTAAAATTATACACCAACATATACAAAACAGGTAAAAACAGCGTCAAGTTCGGCCGGGCCAAACACTGAGTTCTCGCGTCTAGTCAGCTGTGACTTGTGACTGTGGCTTCTGGGTGGACCACCAGTTTTAGATACCTCGGGCATATAATTTTTGAAAAATGTCATAAAAAGTTTATTTTTAACTCAAATTTTAAGATTTTTGAATTTAATTAGGCCTTGAAAATATCTACAAAAAAGCATTTACATGTGTAACCTACACTCTCTTGTATTTTGGGGGAAAATTGCCTAAAACTTTTTTTTTTTTAATTTTGACCGACCTTAACTTATTAGTATTTTTGGCGGATTATCATTTTAAGACATTTGCTATATTCCTAATAAAATTTAGAATAAACTCTGTACTAGCAAATTTTTTTTTTTTGCAAATAAAAAGAAAATTAAATAAAAAATTAGACCGATTAAAAAAAGTAAATTGGCCCTAACAAAAAAAAACAATTTTTTTAACATTTTATTCACGTTCCGGGAATTTATATGCTATATGCTAAAATGAAAAAAAAAAATAATTTTATATCACCGTTTGATCAAAAACTATTTGTCTATATAATTTCGAAGTTTTGTAAGAATATCTCGATGCTTTTGTATTTCTCAAAAAAAGAAAAAAAAACACATCTTAACGTAAAGTTTTCAGTAAATGTTATTTAAAAGGTAGAACGCGAAAAATATATTAAAGCGATAGGAGCTTCCTAAATCTCGCCTTCTGATGATTTCTTTTTTTGCTCATTTTAAATGTAAAAAAAAACTAAAAATGTATATAAACACATTTTGTGCCAAACTGAAAACACAAATAGCTAACAAAATGTACTTGTAGACATTTTTAGTTTTTACACATGTTAGATGTGAAGAATGCTGATGATGGATGTAGCGATCCAGAACAAGTTGGTGTATAATTATTTCAGTTTTTTTTAGAAAATATCCAATCTAATTGTAAATGATTTTTTTTTCTTAATAAGAATTTAGAAATTAAAATAAAAAAAAAACTTAACCGAATAAATAAATTTATTTTTTATTCATCAAATTAGCTAAAATAGCTAAAATTTTTGTTAGTAACGTCTTACAAGAATTTACTACATTTTTTATAATTTTTAATGATGAAAAGATCGTTATATAATTCAAAATCAGACATCTTTAAAACTACCACCACTAATACCCATTATCTTTAATTGTTGCTCCATTCTTTACGTTGCGCAACTTGGCATCGTTGTCATCATTAACTTTGAGGGTTTTCGATGCTTATTTTATGTTTATTATTTTTAATTATTCGTGACAGACCTGTTGCTACTATTTTCGTTTTAATGAATATTCTTTTAGCCGGACAGTAGCAGTTTTTTTACAATCACGTAAAGACTGTATTTGAACATACCAGAAGTAATCGTATGCGTGAGCGAATAACTTCTCTCCATTTATACAGAGATAAGCAACGAAATCTATTTAAATATGATCTTTTTCTAACTTTTACTATACAGGCTTGCGTAATATTAAGCGCATACACATGTGTTAACTCTTTTTTCACAGATGATAATAAAAAAAAGAAGTTAAAACTTGTAATATCGTTTACTTCAATTAACTGCAGAGCGCAAATTTTACTATATAAGGAATAAGAACATTTACAAATTAAAGTTATTTGAATTTTATCTGTCAAAGTGTTTGCAGCAAAGATAATATTTATTTGTTTAATTTGAATTGTTAAAAGAAAAAAAAAAACTATATTAGTAAGTCAAACAAAATAAGTGTTGTTGTAATAAAATAATTTGAATATTTATATGCAATCATATATTTTGAAAAAAAAAACAATAATTATTTAATATTAGAATGCCATCATCATGAAAGTACATTTAATAAAACTATAAAAACAATTTAACTTTTCACGCTAAATCTATTGACACATTCACTTCATATAAAAGAAATTACAACACATCAGTTGCCAACAATGTGAAAACAGAAAAATTTAAGTTTTTTAATAATTTTTAAATTGCATACAACATAAACTAAAAAGCTTTTTATTATAGCCATGTAAAAGATTGCAACATTGTTATGTTGTAATTATTTAAAATGAAATACTTGAATTTCATTACTCGTATGTTTTTTATATATTAAAGACTTATTCCATAAGAATTTTTGTCTTTGTCAATATTTAATGGTTCTATTTAAAAAAAAAGGATCAGTTAAAGATTTAATATTTAATTTGATCGGGAAGTTGTGAACATGTCGTAGTATTTTTGTGTATTTGAAAACATTTAACTTCAAAAAATTCATAAAATTTCAATTTATATATGTATGAATTAAGCAAAACTATGTATAGATTGTTAGAAATATTCTTTAATTTAATTAATTACTATTTGGCCCCACGGCCAAGAAAACCTAATATAATTTTGTTGTTGCAGAGCATCAGGTTGATGTTAAAAATAGCTTACTAAACAAGAGGAAGACGATTTCAATTTACCCTTTTATCATCATTTGGTACTTTAAATGCAGTTTTATAAGTTGGTTTCTTTCTTTTACATAAAGTGGCTCACAGCTTATTTCAACCGCCCTCTTTAAAAAAGAATAAGTCGATATAACTTTTGAATGAAACAAAATATTGGATATATATTTTTTATATATATTTTTTATTTTAAAACTAGGATTTTTATAAACATAAAAACTAAAAATAAGAAAACCTAGGCATTTCCATAGTCACAGCTTATTTCCACCAGTAATAAAAAGCTTAAATTTACCCATTTGTTTTTTTTTCTTTTTTTTTAATTTTAAAACTTGGTGTGTCCCCCTTTTTGGTCAATTACAGCCCTTAGTCTACTTTGCATACAATTCACTAATTTTCGTGTGGTTTCGGGAGTTATTTTCGACCATTCTTCCTTTAGTGCTGTTATTAAGTTTTTCCGGTTAGAGATCTGGTGTTGGCGGATGTTTTGGTCGAATATTGCCCATAAATTTTCAATGACATTTAGATCAGGTGATTGCGCTGGCGGTTGCAACAACTGGGGACAGTTCCAAATTAGCCAAGTCTAGACAATACCTGTGTGTTTCGGGTCATTGTCCTGATAGAAGCGAAACTCGTCTTTGATACCTAGTTTTACGGCACTTTGTAGTAGGTTGGCTTTTAAGATTTAAGTTGATGCATAGGTTCTTGTTCATTGTATTTTCTATAAACTGTAAGTTTCCAACCCCACCTGAAGACATGCAGGCCAAACCATGACGCTTCCTTCACCATGTTTTATTGTTTGTTTTAAGATTTTATTTTGCAGCTCTGTATTTGGCTTACGCCATACGTAAGTTTGACCATCAGAGCCGAAGATGTTAAATGTTGATTTATCCGCAAAAAATCACACGACTAAAAAATCTTGAATCTGTGGTAATGTGATCTTTAGCGAATTTTAGTCGTGCTGCTTGATTCTTTTTTTCTAAATAGTTTTTTTCGGACTACTCTACTATTTAAGTCATGGTTTCTTAGGACACGGCGAATGGTTTCTACACTGCAAGTTTTGTCCAAATCATTTTTAACTTCTGCGGCTAATTTTGTAGCAGATAGCTTTGGGTTTTTCGTTATATTTCTCACTATATAACGCTTATCTGCTTCGTTAAAAATTTTGTTTGGGGCTTTTCTGCCCTTATCGGCTGCTCTGTTTTCATGCCCGAAAATATAAATTATACTCAGCACTGTCGTATCACTTAAACAGACCATTTCAACAATTTTTCGAAGAGAGTGACCATCTTATGGCGAATAACTAATTCTCTTTCTTCAATTGTAGAACGTCGTCCCAGTATATAAAAGTGTGTCTCTGAATCAACCAGCTATAAAAATCACTATAAATTTTTATCTAAATAATTGAAAACATAACTACAAACAATAATTATTGGAAACTCAGAGGTTTTACAATAAGCTGGTTGAAAAAAGCTTTGACAGATATACATAAGCTTTCTTATTTTTAGTTTTTATGTTAATAAATATGTTAGTTTTAAAATAAAAAATATATTTTATGTGAAGATAGAAAGTGTTTCATTAAATTCTTCTCAATTTTTTACAATATTTTACTCCATTCGACTTTTAATATGACTTTTTCTTTTTTAAAAAGTGTGAATGAAATAAGCTGTGAGCCACTTTATGTATGCAACAGTACCTCATATTTCTATTTTTGGTTTTGAAATTTAATTTTATAAAATTAAAAATCTTTTTCACTTTTTATTTTTAAAAATTTTTTTCTTTTAAAAATTATTTTTAATTTTTGACAACAGCGTTAAAGAGATTTTGCAGCGCAGAAAAGTTAAATGTGTTTTTAACCAAATGTATTTTGAAAAAATTGCTAAAATAATTAATATTTTTGTTAAAGTATAACTTTATCTTTACCCAGTTATTCTTGAATATTAGGAACTACAAGAGTATATTAATTTTATATATTGTGTTAAACACAAGTAATTTTTATAATTTAGTTTTCTTGTTCACATTCATATTTGTGTCAAACAAACAAGAGATGGCCAAATGCAAAAAAATATTTAAATAGATGATATAAAACTAGTTCAAGAGAAGCAACAAAATATATTATAGCATATATTAAAATAGGTTAAAAATGTGAAGAAATAAATATAAAACAGCTAATAAACCTACATTAAAAAAAATTGTCTTAAATTAATTTATTTCTTTTACGTTTGTTTGCAATTTATCAAATACAGTTACAGAACGAATAAAATACAACGAAAAAGCAAGATAATGTGGTTGAAAAATATGGCACATAGCCACCTGTTTATGGCTTTACTCCTATTAATGTTCTATTATAATGTGATGCCAACTAGTGCTACCGATATGGCTCAATTAAAAAATCAGCAGCAAGTACTGGGGCAAACCACAACAACAATATCAGCACAACATCAGCAGCATGCAAATCAAATTGTTTCTCAAACTCAACATCATCAACAACAACAGCAACCACAACATATGTTGCAAAAACAACCACTTCAATCTGCTGATATATCGGCACACCCAGCTAATGGTATCAGTAACAATGCCAATAGCGTTTTACATGCTTCCAGTAGGAGACAACTAAACACAGATACGCAAGCTTTACCAGTAGAATTTTCTTCTTCATCTACATCAACATCATCATCAGCTCATTTGCCTTTAGCTCAATACGTAATTCAAGATAAAGAGATTGCTTTGCAAGAAATACTAAAACGTTTTAATACAGAAAATGAGTTAAATGATTCCTATCAAATGTCAAGTGAATTAAAAAGAGGGACGTATGAAAACACCAACCACGAACTGCCGCCAGCATTTGTACCTACATTTCCAAACAATATGGATTTTTCATGGAATTTTTATAATAGATATAATGCAGCTTCTCAAATGGCCAGGTTATTCTCTCATAATTTGAATCCTTTTGAAATATTTTCTACTCCAGTTCCTGGTATGCCGCGATTAATGCCGTTCATGAGTTACCCTCAACCAGTATATGTTCCATATCCATTTGTTATGTCTCCCGAAATGTTTTATCCAAGCTATTCCAGTCTTCCTAAATTTGCTTATGATTATGAAGATTCGATGTCACGTGGTGCAGGATCATCAAGACATTCGGCGTCCAGTCACTCACACAATTCTCCGATCTATTATGTACGTTTACCTCCTACACCATATATGTTTTTACCCAGTCTAGGACTAAGAACTAACACCTCACCTATGCCAGAATATCAAAATTTATCACCTTATCGACCGATACCTTCTTTTCCTTCATATTCCTCTATATATAATGTTCCCATAAATTTCTTGGCGAATGGTAAACCCAACAATATTTATCAACTGAGTGCTCCTCCTAATGATTTGCAAAATCATTTGCAGTTTTCTAATATACCCTCTAGTTTAAACAGTTGGCCCCCACAACGTCCACCTCTTTTTAATGTTTATAGACCTGAAGCATCGTCTCCAAACTACTTCAATTCACAACATTCCTCTGCACAACCACATTTGTCTAACTATGGCTCTTATCCAGGAACTTCAACAGTACCTGCTTCGCCAACAACCTCTCCATCTCCTACACTTTCGCATCCAGATTCAAAACTCACCGTCTTAAAGCATCCCTACTTTTTTAATGGCCACCCGGAAAATATTTTTATATTACCAAATAATTTTAATCCCTTGTATTCATCAGAAAATAACTATTTTTAAAACGTAGAATAATTATGTTAAAACCCGATATTTTTTATATATATTAAAAAATATTAGCTATAAGAGAAAATAATTTTAGAATAAACTTAAAACTGCTAACTTATTTTGAAATTTTTATTTATTCCATTACAAAAAATTTAAATGACTAAACTATGAAAACAAGAAAATTACTTACGAGCTCATAAACAGACCAAGTTTTAATAATTCTTGCGAAAAAAAACTGACTTTAAAACAGATTTTATCTGTCTGTATATAACGGTTCAACAGTTTGGCCATATATATCCAATTTTATCAACTATTGTAGCACCCTATAATTTAAAATTTAAAATATTTATACTTTTTATACTAAAAAAAAGTAGTGGACACACTAAGTTTCAACTGCTTGTCTATAACGGTTCAAAACATAAGCTCATTTAGTCAATTTATATCAATTATGAGAACACCCTTGAATATCTAAATTCAAATTATAAGTATGTTGATATAGCCGACAAAGCAGTACAGGTCCCTTATAAGTTTCAAATATCTGTCTGTAACGGCTGAAAAGTTTGGTCACATATATAAAATTACATCTACCATTGGGATACCCTTTAATTTGTAAATCCAAATATTACACTTGGTGATAAATCAGAGTGGTTTATTATAAATTCCAAGCGTCTTTCTACAACTGTTTGCATACATCCGAATAAATGAACTATTGGGGCCCCCTTTAGTTTTAAATACTAATACCTGTTACTATAACGGTCATAGCAATCGACATTCTGTCCAATGTTCAATCGTTTGTCTAGAACGGTTCATATTATAGGGTCATATAGGTCAGTTTACGTCACCTTTGGGGACAACCCCTAATTTTTGGATTTGGTTTTGTATTACTTTTCGCCAGTAGAAGCTATAGTAATACGTTTTTTTTTAATTTTAAAGTGGTGCCCTTTAATTTAAAAGATTATGATCTGTTTTTGAACGGGGCGAAACCGGTAAGCATCACATTTTAAATAAAACAATTTTTTAAAATCGATCCAGTAATGATCTGGTTTTGGAGGCACAAATATAAAAAGCAAAAGTCGAGTTGATAACCTCCTTCATTTTTCGAAGTTGGTTAAAAAACAATAAAATTAATTTTTTATGGAACATAAGAAATTTCATGTTAAATAACTTATTGCAATAAAGTTTTAAAAACTGCAAAAATTGCTTTCTCTATTATCATGTATATAAAGATAAATAAAATAAAAATAAAAATATTATCTTATTGTTTTTATGTTTGAAATATTTTACCACATCGTTGAGTATTCTACTCAGACGAAGTAATGAAAAAGTAATAAAATAATTAGAAGAAAATATATAAATTTGCTTAAATTCGTTTATTTCAGAATTTTAATCCTTTCGAATATTTATAAATTCATGTTTTATGCGAAATATTTAAATACAATTTTTATTTAGTCTTACACTTAAGCCCTTGAAGCGCCTTTAGTGTTGCGTAAAAAAAAATTTAAAACATATTATTGAAGTTTGTGAATTTTACAATCGCAGTCTGACTAGATTTATCCGATGTGGTTTTTAGTTCTACTTTATCCCATTTTTTTACTTTGCAGTTTGAAACCAATCATTCTGTAATTTTTTGACCTTTTTTCTTTATTTAAACTTCGTTATTATTGTTTTTGCTTTATTTTAAATGGTACATCAAAATACAACTCTAAACGAAAAAGAAAATGTAAAAAATAATCCCCTGAAAATTATGTCGTGCAGTTTGGCATCTCTTAACGATGAAAAAAAATTACATGCAAATAATTGCATTTTGTATAAATGAGCTTTTAAAAAAATATTATTAATTTTTTTATATTATTGTAGTATTTTAAATAATTTTATTTAAATTTTTTTAATATGTCTTGGTTTTTTACTATATGTGTTAAATTGCAAAAAGAAAAATGAGATACTTGCAGAATGCAGTGAAATTTTAACATCCATAAACATAAAAACAGTCGCAAGTTTTATATTGTGTAATCATTGTCCAGCAATGATAATAACTATATCAATGTTTTAAAAATAAGGAACAAATCTAGTTTACGGGCACCGCACCAAAATTAAAAAAAAGTTGACTACGGTGTGCAAAATGCAATTTTAAGCAAAAAATATTAAGTGAAAAAATTGGCGGCAACCCTTAGTTTGGGAGTTACGGACCTCCGAAGTTTTTGTATCTAATAAGGCACATATCGAGTATTCGATGGTAGGATGGGACAATATGGGTATCGTTGGAAAGGGAATTTAAGGGCCTATTCAATTAAATAGAAAAAAATAAAATAAAAAAATCAGGTAAGGCTCCAAAAAAACTATTTTTTCCATATAAACATAACTTTACTCAAAAACGAAAGAATTTTCTCCTCTATGGTATGACCAACACCGGCTTCGCTTACTAAAGAATTTTTGCATAGCCGGCCTTCGGCCGGGCGCAAGGATTTTCTCCTCTATGGTATGACCAACACCGGCTTCGCTTACTAAAGACTTTTCGCATAGCCGGCCTCCGGCCGGACGCAAGGATTTTCTCCTCTATGGTATGACCAACACCGGCTTCGCTTATTAAAGCTTTTTTTTATTTTTTTTTCATGTAGTACTGTCACTAAGCTTAATTTATTTAATATATGTAGGTACTCCATGCTTATATGGAAAAAGCTGTTTTTTTGATCGTTACCTGTTTTTATTGTATTTTTTTAATATTTTCCTTTTAAATTGAATAGATATTTAAATTACCTTTTCAATGATACCAATATTGCCCCATTTCACCACAAAATACTCGATATATTCCATTTTGTCCATACAAACTTTAGAGACCCATAACTCGGAAACCAAGCGTCAGCGCCAAATTTGTCACTTTACATTTTTTGCTTAAAATTGAATTTTACACCCGGTAGGTAACTTTTTTTTAATTTTTAAGCTGCGTCCGTAAACTAGATTTAAGCCAAAAATGTTTTTCCGCACCAGATTTTTTTATTTAATTATTTTTTCAATTTTTCCTGCTTCAATAAATAGCCTCTTATATTCCCTTTCCAATGATACTCATATTGTCCCATTCCGCCATCAACTACTCGATAAATAACATATTATATATAAAAACTTTGGAGGGCCGTAACTCCGAAACTAAGGGTTGCCGCCAAATTTTTCACTTTACATTTTTTGCTTAAAATTGCATTTTGCACCCCGTAGTCAACTTTTTTTTTATTTTGGAGCGGTGCCCGTAAACTAGATTTAAGCCAAAAATAAATACAAATAATATTTACATACTATAATTTCTCATATTATATTTCTTCTAAATAGTTACTTTAAATATAAAATGAACAATAACTTTTCTGGCTGCAGTAGGAAAGGTTTTCGTAAGGTGGCATGTCATAGTGTTCGCGAACATAATATACATGGACTTTAATTCGTACTCAAATGTCGCTTTGAAAAATTTCATAATGGACACTGTATCGTTTTTGGATCGACAAATGAATGTCACAACAACAGCTTCGCTTAGCAAAGATTTTTATAAAGACTAAACATCTTTATATAGAAATTACAAACGGAATGACAAACTTAGATACAATAAACAGGGTATTACACTTTTTGCGGTGAAAAAATACAAAATTAAGGTTGTTGTTTAAATTACTCAAAAGTGTATTTCTTTAATTAAAAAACTTCAACATTTTTATAATTTTTTAAAGAATTCTATATCTTTATAGCCTTCACCTCAAAAAGTGGAAACAGGGTATATCCGAGTTTGTCATTCGGTTTGTAATTCTTACAATATCCATTTCCGACTCCATAAAGCATAGCAAAGTCGATTGAGCGATGTCCCTCTGTCCATATGTCCATGATAAGATGAAAATCGCCAAATAGAGGTAGCGGGCAAAAAACCACACCTGCCTGAGAATTAAAAAATATGAGAATTAAAAAAATATGAAAAGAATATTTAAAAAAAAAAACAACAAAACCGCCCATATTTTCCGACTTATGAGTTTCTGAACTTTTCAAAGAAAAGTACGATTGCGCGCCATATTTTTGTAAAATATCAATATGGGTATCAGTTATAAGCTTTTGGAGAGATCTTTTAGAAAATACTAAATTAAAAAAAAACGCTTAACTCATTAAGAACCGATAACATTTTTAAAAAACTCACTTTTAATTTCAACTCCAGATGTCTGCGTTCTGATTATACACATATCAAAGAAGTTGCTTCTTAATAATTTTAGCTTTAGTTTAAGTTATTTTAGTTATACCCCTTAATAATGTTCATGAAGGTTTTTATTAACATTTTTCCTT
The DNA here is from genome assembly GCA_916610165.2 of Gymnosoma rotundatum. Lineage (NCBI taxonomy): Eukaryota > Metazoa > Arthropoda > Insecta > Diptera > Tachinidae > Gymnosoma > Gymnosoma rotundatum. Next base: position 84,240,494 of record OU744336.1, read on the forward strand.
TGTCTTATGTAATCTACCATTATTTAAAAATCATTGTCTAATCTCTTTATGTAAAAATACCATCCATCTATACAAATCTAGTTTAGTAAAATAACTGTAATAAAAGAACAAATATCGGGGTGACAGAGAATAACAAAATAAAAAAAGATTTGGTACTGCATATTGTTATTTCACATAAAAATGCCGTCGTTTCTTAATGGGTTAAGCATTTTAAAACAAAAATGTGTATTCCCTTAAAGATCTCTTCAAAACCTTAAGAATGATACCCATATTGATATTTTAAAAATTTTGAAAACTTCAGAGCCCCGTTACTCGCAAAATATGGGCGAGCTCCAATTTTTTCACTTGAATTTTTTTTCTTATTTTTAATTCTCTAACGTCCCATATATTTATTTTTTGTTTGGAGTTTCTTTATTGTTCCAAGTGATATGAAAAAATTACAGGTAGGCGTGATGCTTTGCCTGCTGCCTCGATGGATATGGACCGATCATTCTGATTTCCAATAGCTCCTCTTTCGACACTATGTCTGATCGAATGACACATTATTTTTTCTAGCTGATCAAGTGCCACGGCAAACTTGATTTCAACACTAACAAGGACGGACAGACAGACGGACATCGGTCAATCGACTTCGCAATGCATAAGAAGTCATAATATATATAGTTTATGTATTGTAGAAGTTATACACGGAATGACAAACTTAAATATACCCTTTTTCCACTTTTTGTTGTGAAGGGTATAAAAAGTAAAATAATACACATATCTCTTTGTATCAATTTAGAGTTAGCTTATGAATTAGCTTAAGGTTAATTTTGTTCTGAGTCAACTCATTAAAGTCCGGCAGGGCTATTTGATTTACTTACATGTATGTATATATTGTTGGTGTCATGCAGAAAGACTCTAATCGCATTATCGTAACTTTATAGAAAATATCAACACCATAATAAAAACTGTGTTATCACAATGTAATATTGAAAATGTAAATGCTTTTAAGCCCGTTATTTTTTATACCAATGCATTAAATTTTTGTAACGAGGTGCATCTGTCTAAAATATTTTAGAATAGTAATTTTCGTAATCCTAGTTAAGAGCTTTCTGCGTAAGACCAACTATATAAAAGAAGAAAAATTCGAAGAAAATTTAAATTCTTAAGGTTTTATTAAAAATAATTGTTTTGTTTTTATTTTAAAAATTGATTTAAAAATCCACCAAAGAGGCCACCATCATCGTTATAATTAAAACTATTGAACTGATTCAATTTAGCTTTTTGTGTTGGTGCTACTGTTTCACCCATTGACCACAAGTTTTGATCGGATGTGGCTAATGGATGGTCCATTAGGCCAGCATTTCCTGTAAATGCACTCATATCATAAAGAGTTGGTATTTGAGAATTACTCATTGACAGTATTGGGGTATTTAAACTAGGCAAAGAAATCATTGATGACTGAGCAGTAGATATCGGAGCGGAGGAGGAAAAGTCATCTGTCCGCTTCAGGGTATTTGAAGCCATAAAGGATGAGGGATTTACAAAAGATGTGCCCCATTGCATTGGCCGGAATATGGACGAAGAAGTTGCGGAGGGTGAATGTAGATATAAAGAAGATGTGGTAGCTGGGCGATAATAATTATTTGCTGATGGCCATAGATGGGAGTTGTAATAGTTCATTTTAGCATTGCGTTGACTGGCTTTAAAAACTGGTACTAAATATAAAGAATAATGTTTTATTATTATATTTTTTGCTTGTTTTCCTTTGTTTATATCTTACCTTGTTTCAAATTTGATTTTAATTTTCCATTCTGGTTCGCTTTTTTATGTTTCATATTCTGACGTTGTTTTTTAGAAGCAGCTTCTACTATTTCTGGATACACTAAGGATGTTAGGATAACAACTAAAATTAGTAATTTTATTGTAACCATTGTAGTGATATTTAATTACTGCTTTATTATCACTAAACTTTCGGTTGTAAAGTAATTTCTACATTTAACCTTCTTTTATAATAAATTTTATTACAACTTTTTATTATTTATCGCCCACGAATTATTTTGTTGTAATTTTTTTTTAAATCATTGAACTTTAAATAAATTTTGGAATTGTTTCAAATACATTTATTTGCCAAAACTGAATTATTAACAGCCAAGTCTTTAATGTTGACTCAAATTTCAAATTACAGTTTTATTTTTGAAACAATAAAATATGGCTCAAGCTTTGTTTAATACAAGCTTTCATTACCTTTATCAATTTGGCTTTAAAACATTTTCAAGCTTTTTGCAATATTACTATTTTTATATCTGTGAAACCAATGAACTTTAAGCAATATTTTAAACATGAACAAATCAATAACAAAATAAAAATTGTCGCAACTTTTTTCAGGGCAGTAACTACTTCTGTGATTTTTAAATAAGTAAGAAATCTTCTTCACCACATGTACTGTCATTTAAGACAGTGTTCGTTATTAAACGATTCCATCTGTGATTTCAAAACAATTACGCGTTTTAATGAAAAGGTTTTATTGTAAATTACTTCGGAAACAAAATCATTAGCATTAACTCATGGTTAAATGGGGGTGCCAGATGATATTGATAACAAAACGGTACATTTGCCAAAAAAAAAAAAAATGGCACTATCGGCAATTTAATTTAATTAAGATAATTGTTCTAAAAAAATAATAAAAGCACATTTTCAAAATAATTCTTTTTTTTAAATATAACTTTTGGTATTTTCACATTATTATGAAAACATAAAATTTTCGGTATTGGTATTATCCTTGATTATGAACTTTCCCTTTACAATTAAAACGTAAATATAAAAAATACATTTAACATGTTGTTTGTACTATGCGAGGTATACCGACATTTCCATTTGTTTTGTTCATTAGAATCATTTAGAGCAGTTTTATAAAACATCTCAAGGTATTTTTCACTCTTCTTGTGATTAAATCTTTTGTTGGAATACAATTCTGCAGCGACATTCGTTGTAGGAAAAATATTTCTTTCGCTGCCTTGTTTAATCCATTTATAGTAATGGTCAGGATTACATTATTACTTCTACTTATTTCAGTTTCATTGCTATCAATTGAAAGTCAAGGCCATAAGGTAGAAAGGTATGACTATATACTAAAAATTTGTGATCTATCATTCAAATATTATTTGACGATTATTAAGTAAATTCCTAAATTGTCATAGCTTAAAGCATTTTCGTCAATGTTTCTCTTTTGACAATATCATGTGATACGTGATTTTTGACATGCATCATTTTCATTATTAAGGATACAATTTTCCATTGAACAACGAACATACTAACAATGTTTTTTTTTAATGTAATTAGTATTTAACAGTTGCCTAAAAGTATTTAATATTGTATATAAAACAAAAAAATTCTGTGTTTTAAGAGTTTATCGAAAAGTCGGCATTTTTAGAGCAAAAATCGGCACTTTGATAATTTTGTGGCAAAAAATCGGCAAATAAGGCAGCCCTTTTTTAAAGTAATACTTCGTATTAAGGAAAAAATAAAGACATTAGGTAATGTTACCTCTACTGTTTGAACACTACGATCCTTCTTAGTTGGTTATCACTTTTGGTCTTACGAAAAAGCAAAAGCACTAGTTTCTTCAACAAATGATGCCTATTAAATAATTTCCAGGGACCGTAACGGTTATAAGGGATATCAAAAAAGATCTTTTATAACAGTTATTTAGTGACTTAAAGAAAAAAATCCATTTAAAACAGTTATTTTTCAACGTAAAAATAAAAGTCGGATGAAACTTTCAAAAAGAGAGTTTTATTTTTCCGTCATAAAGTAAAACTCTTTTAAAGAGTTTTATTTCTTCCGTTATAAAATAAAAGTCTTTAGAGCAGTTTTATTTTTTCTGTCTAAAATAAAATTTATTTTATGTAAATTGACACCAAAACAATTTAAAAAAAAATGTAATCTAATCACCAAGCATTGCAATTGAATAAATCGTCGTTAAAATAAAAACGTTTGAGTTTATAATTTGTTATTGTTTGATTCCTATTTAAACTCCCTAAATGTAGATAGGGAAGAAAATGAAAAAAGTTTTTTATGAAATCGATAATTTTTCTCATATCGCCCATATCGATTGATAAACCTCTTTTTGAGTTCTGGGACTCAAAAAAATACATTATCCGTACTTATATAAATTGGAAAAAACTGTGCAGTGTGTTCCTGCAACCCAGATAAGCGTGGAAAGAGCATTCTCTGCTCTTAAATTGGTATTGAGCGACCTGCGTTCAAATCTTTCTGCAGAATTTTGGAAAAATTATGTTTATTAAATTAAACAAATAAAACACATTACATCAGACTCAATAAAAAAAGACTGTAAAGAAAGAAGAACATTAACAAAATGAGTTTTATTTTATGACGGAAAAATAAAACTCACATTTTAAGAGTTTCATCCCAACTTTTATTTTTTCGTTGAAAAATAACTCCCAACTTCGGAGTTGAGATCGTTTTTTTTAATATCACCATAGATTCTGAAAAAGCACTTTAATACGAATCTATTGGTATATGACAGTATGTTTCTCATTTGACTCAGACATGGAGATTTTTTTAGTTTCAATTTTCTGGATAACTGTTATTTACGGTCCCTGATAATTTCAGATACAATATAAGGAGCCGAAATCATTATTTTATTATTAAAGTGTTTAAATATGGGTGGGTCCATCTTATCTTATCACAGATTTTTTAAGCTACTGTGATCATAAACTTGTGTTTCACAAAAATAATATATTATTTTCCAACAATAATTATTTTCAAGTTGCAGACAGACGCTTGAAAATTACACAACAAGTTTATAATTTTAATTTAGAAATTAAAGGGCGTTTCAAAAAAAATCTATTTTGACCTTGAAAATTAGACAGAATGTCCACTACTTTGCCCAGTATAATAAGAACTATAAATATTTTAAATTATAAATTAAAGAGTGTTACAATAGTGGATGTAATTTGATGTATATTGCCAAACTGTTAAACAGTTGTAGACAGACGGTTGATATTAATAAGAAGTTTTAGCGCTAAATCATCTGTAAAAAGGAAAAAATTTTGAAGATGGAACATAGGAGGGTCCCAATATTTAATGTAATTTGATATTTGTGGCCATACTTTGGAACCGTTATAGACAGACAGATGAAAACTGTTTAGAAGTCGGGTTTTTTACACACACAGAAAAAAGATTGGTAACAATTCGCTTGATACGTAAAAAATTCAATTACTAATATAATAATTAAATTTTTATTATTAATAATTTATTGTCTTGATATATTTTTTACATTAAAAGCTAACAAATGATAATTGCTTCTAAATGTTAGATGTAACACCTCTTAGAAAAGTTAACATAACCGATTTGTGTCTTTACTAAAATCTATTCTATTAAATGGAAGATGCAACTAAACTTATTCAGTACATTAGCACTGAAAACCAAATTTTGGAAGTAAGAATCATAAAACTCGATCGTATATTCTGAAATCGAAAAATGTTTGACACAATATAAATAAAATTTGTACGCATTACAAAAATCAAAAATATTTTAGTTCAAAAATTAAAGGATTTATTAAAAGTGGTGAAAAGTTCTCCAATATTGGTAAGTGGTAAGTTTAAAATTATCTCAGAAAGACATTTATATATAAAAATAATTTTATAATATTTAATTTATTTCGCAACGCAAAACGTGCGGTATGGGATAGCTAGTTGAAAAAACTATGTGGCAAAGAAGAAATCATGATGTAATGAAAGAAGATAGCTGCATTCAATGGGTCGAATCATGAAATTTATAATGTATAATCTTCCTATAATTTATTATTAAAATAAAAGTAAATATTAAAAAATTATTTTGTTTTGTTTAATTCACAATAATATTTTATAATCACCCAAGAATCATTCTTTAAAATAGTTGTGACTACTATATTTATTCAGTTACTACTACCGAATTCAAGATAATACATACAATCGACAAAATTCGATTGGCAACAAATTCGGTTCTTATAACGAATTTCTTTTCTCTGTACAAGTATTATTATTTGAAATTTTCCTTTATTATCTCTTTCTTTTCTAATTGAATTCATAATTATTTTTTACTTTATGAATTAACAAATAGCATCTACTGATCAAGGGTGTGAACGCACTCTTCCTTGTTAAAAAATTAAACAAGCCTGACGTCAAACAGAAAATTATGCCCAGACAGAATATTAACATCAATACGTTTTCGCCACATACAAGAACATGGACAAATTAATACCTTTGTTCTGCCGGCGTTATATGTTTGTCTTGCTTATTTTGACGACTGGTGAAACGTAGGGTAAGGATAGTAGTACGACCTAGAATCACCCGTTAGCGCCATGTCCTATTTACTACTACATGTTATTTTTGTCGTTTGATGCATCTACTATTTTGTATGCCCTTTACCACAAAAAGTGAAAAAAGGGTATAACTAAGTTTGCCATTCCGTTTGCAATTTCTACATCCATTTCCGACCCCATAAAGTATATATATTCTGAGTTCTTATGCATGGCGAAGTCGATTAAGCGAATACCGTCAGTACGTCTGTCCGTCCGTGTTAGTGTTGATATCAAGTTTTCCAAGATACTAGATTTGAATATACCGAGCGAATATATATATATATATATATATATATATATATATATATATATATATGTAGTACTAATTTTTTTTCTTATTTTTTAATTCTCATCCCAATATTTACTTTTTTGATTTAAATTACTTCACTAAACTAGATTGACATAGATGGTGAACGGTATATAAGGTTCGGCATATCCGAGTATAATACTCTTACTTGTTATACTCTTATTTTAACTACTTTATTAAATGTAATGAGTAAACAGTATCGCTTACGTTAAAGGTATATAATTATGTTTTTATGTATAACTTGTAGAAGTTTCTCAAGTAACGCATATTTTATGTTGCCAAGCATTTTTAGAAAAATCTTATCATTTCTAAGTGAAGAGTAAATAAAAAATTCTTTACTTTACTTTATTTATTTTTTTTTTAATATGCATATGCTTATTAATAAATGTTCATATTCAAAATTTCTAATAAACTTTAATTAAAATAAATTATAAAGGCACTCAATAATCTAAATTAATACATATTTTTCGTAATGAGAAAAAGATTTCTTCAGAGCTTCATGGGCCAGTGACAAACATTTAGGATTTTTCTCATAGAAACCTTTATCTTGAAGGACAGCATGTGGAGCACAACGCCAAGGGTCATTGGTATCCTCTTGCCACTTCAACAAACGTTGTTTCAATTTTTTTACGGTGGTTCTGTATTTGGGGTTTTCTACTAAATTTAATCGTTCTAATGAATCTCTTTTAATGTCGTACAATTCCCACTCAGGACGTTGATAGTATGAAATTAGATTTTTATACCAGGCCAATGGTTGATGATTAATTGTAGCATTCAGAATTTGTTGAAATGTGGGAGAAGTGTAAAAATCTTGATCGATAGGAAAATAAGACCAGTAATTTAGATTATGAATAAGTTTAAAGTTTTTCGTTCTTATCATACGCATTGGATAATTCATGGTTATTTCATGATAATTGTGAGAACCAAATACTGCATCATCTTCCGATGGTTGTGGTTCTTTTTTTAACAGAGGCAATAAGGACTTCGTATACGGTTGTTGTGTAAAATTATCTTCATTTACTTTCAAAGCTTCTAGAATAGTAGGATAAATGTCTAATAAACTAGTCATAGCTGCAGTAGTTTCTAAATGCCTGTCCATGGTATCTGGTGAGGCTAAAATAAAAGGTGATCTTATTCCATGTTCATATAGATTTGTGCGACCTCCAGGAAATGGAGGTCCATTATCTGAAGTAAAAATTATTAAAGTATTTTCATCATAACCAAAATTTTGTAATTCCCTCAAAACCAATCCAATGCCTTGATCTAAACGGGACATGGTCATATATTGAGCCGATAGTTCTTGGCGCACAATATTAGTATCGGGCAAATAGGCAGGCACCTGTAAGTTACGCCAATCATAGTAAATTGGCTTCCAGTCGGGTATTGTACCCGTGCCCTCCTCACCAGATCCCCATTTTTCACAAAACTCTCCATATTGAGGTGTAATATGACCACATCTATGAGGATCATGAAATCCAACCATTAGAAAGAAAGGTTTATTTTCGTTTTTAGCTTTTTGCAGAAATTCTCTGGTATACATTTTGATGTTGGTAATATTTCTGCCGATTTGATTAATGAGGTGTTGCTCTTCGGTTTGTTCAAAATCAAATTTAAAGTCTTTATTAGAACCCACATGTTTTTTGCCAATAATACCACTTAGTGTTGAACCATTCGTGTTTTCTCTTAACACATTGGGCAAAGTTTTAATGCCCGGAATAACATTGAAATTGTGAATTCCTTGGTGTAAACCATACATACCATTGACGTGGCTGGGCTGACCTGTTAATATTTGAGCTCGGCTTGGGGAACAACTGCTCACCGAAGTGAATGCATTATTAAAAAGTAAACCTTTTCTAGCTAAATTATCCAAGTTTGGAGTTTGACAATATTTATTTAAATAAGCTCCCATCTCAAATCCGGCATCGTCGGCCAGCAGCAGTAAAACATTTTTTATTTCTCCTCCATTTGATGAAGTCAACAATTTAAAGACAACTGTTAAAACTATCAGCAAATACTTCATAGTTGTTCAAATATCTGTTTGTGTAAAAAATAAATTAACAACTCTTTTTATTTAAACAATAAAGTTGTTTGATTTTACTTAACTTTGCTTTTTTACGTTCTCACAAAACCATTCTTCTTCGTTTTCCAACTGAAACTGGATTAACTTTTACATATTTGCCGCTTTATGTAGATTTTCATTAAAAGCAGTAGAAAATGTGTATTTTTATTAGATTTGAAGTTGCTTCTCATTTTATTAATGGTATCTTTTGATCTCTTTGTTTACGTCTCTAAATTGTATGAAAGCTGTTCGACATTAACCAGTTTTATAAAATATCTTCAGATGTGTACATATTGCGGCGCCTGGCATATAAAGTTGAAAACTTTATTTAATTTTTTATACGCTTTAAAATCTTTTAACTTTATAGTTATAGATTAAAGCAGGTAGATTTTCTATTGAGGCAAAGAATAACCAGGTTCTAGGCTTTCATTAAGTTTATATAAGTTGATTTTAAATAAATAACACAAAATTATAAAAGATTTGTAAGAAAGGTGTGAGTAGAATCCCTTATTATTAAGAGATGTAAATGTTGACAAGCCGAAATAAAGTTTTGAAACCCTCTCTTTAGCACAACACACTATCTGTTCTTACTTTAAAGCCTCGCGTTGACGTCCAGCTATTGCCGGTTAGCCATTTTTCTACGACCAGTTTTTTATTTGAGTATGCACACTAATATGAAAGTTACTTGAAAGAAATTTAAGGACCTTCCCTTTCCCTTACAGTTTCCTTGGTAAGCGACAACAACTTTTCACTATTTATGGGAGGTACCACGCCCACTATCCCAATCCATCCAGTATTTCGCTCGACTATGCATATTAATAAGGAAGTTTCTAGTACAAAAACTCAGAACTCTACTTTTTATAATTTTCTAGATATACGATGATAACATTTTACTTTGTATAGAAGTTTCAAGTCCATGGCATTATACCAATCCCTCAAGTATTTCGCTAGACTATGTTCATTAACTGCAGAGTTACTCGTGCAAAAACTTTGCCTATTGTAGTTCTCTTGGTACACGATAATAATTATTCACTTTGATGGAGGGAAAAATACACACAATTCCAATCCAGACAGTGTTTCGTTTAACTATGTACAGCTTTCATGTAGGTTACTGGTGCTCTATCTACCACACCCACTGTTCCAATTCAGCCAATTTTTTGACACCCTATGCGTATTAATAATTACAGTTACCAAGTAACATGAAGATAATTAATATTAATTCTGTATCAAAAAATCACCCTTTTTTTTACCAACCTGGTACCTTATTACAAACCGTAAAAACAATAGCAGGATCGGTCAACTGGTGCAGGCAACAATAGCCCTTCGACAGACAAACAAACGAATACTTTTTGTGCCTTATGTATGTAGATATTGAAAGATATCTCCGCTGGCCCATAAAACTCTACCACTTTCCATTGGCATATAGTGTGTAAGTAAGTTAGAAGGTAGAACTTAGATAAAATTAATGACTTTCTACTACAATTAAAAGAACATACGTAAACTAATATAACTAATATAAAAAAAACTCTTTTGAGGCGTTTTTTTTTTTTTTTGCCAATTTTCTATTAAAGTTACAGCGTTATGAGTTATCTTAAAGTAAACAATAGCAACAGTAACATCCCCTCAAAACTCAAGCAATACCATATTGCTTACTCCTTCTGTTTCACAAACAAACAAAAATTTCATGCTAGTTTCATGAAAAATTGCATAGTGTAAATGCCGTATAAATAACATATTTTTTTGATGACTTTTGCAAAACTATTACGGGAAATTTTTTATAAAGTTTTTTTAATAAAAATTTTATTTTGATTAACTCTTACTTTTGAATAATTTTAAACGTGGTGGAGTAAGGTAACTGAAGGAATAAGACTACTTTAACTATATAAAAAAAACTATGTGCTTCAGATTATTATCTTGCTGAAGTATTAGCATTCTTTGCATACAGATACTGATTATGTTTAAAAATTTGTATTTAAGAACAAATCCTACGTCATTAAGTCTCTTTATTAAATTCTGCTAGAACTACAATAACAATAAATCATATAATACATGTAACAAGTTAATCCTTGCTATTTCTATAATTCTGGAATACTCATTTACTTGTCACTTAAATTATGCATTAATTATACATTTTATTTGTTATAAAATTGAAAAAATGAACTCACTGTATGAACATGTTGTACCTCACTGCGGTTTTTATAACTTATACGATTCACAGCATGAGTTATATTTATGGCCTTTCTTTATTTCTTTTAATGAAAGTGCACAGTGATGTAGGTTATCATAAATAAAAGAAATCCTACATTTTGCATTAACAATAGCCAATATACTCTAAGTTGAGTTTCCTCTTATTACGTATAAATTTTTGTTTCTTTAATTAGTCCAATATATTTGTCAGATATTATATCTGAAGTTTTTATCGATTTAAGTCCAAATATCATTAAAAAAAAAGTGTTTAAGTCAGTGCTATTTGCACATAAAAAAAATTTTCATTTTATAAAATAATGCCACATTTTGGAAAATATTTTTTATTTATGGTACGTGAAATTCGTTACAATTAGATGTTTGAATTATGACGTTATTGCTGTAAAAATATATCCGTTACTGTGGCATAAACTAAAATGTTTCGTTATTTATGAAAAGAAGAGCGGAGTTTTACACAGCCATTTCTCAAGAAAAAAATACATTTTATGCACAAAGCCAACACATTTTAAAAGATCACCTTTTCATATATACAGAAAAAATAATTCTTGCAAAACAAACCGACTTTAAAACAGATTTCATCTGTCTGCCTATAACAGCTCAAGTGTATGGCCACTTAAAGTAGGTTACATTAACTGTTGGGTCACACTTATATCTCCAAACTTTATACTTGTTCAACTGTTCAATAGTTTGGCAATATACATCAAATTACAGCAACTATAGGGTCACCCTTTTATTTCCAAATTCAAAGTATATAATACTTGCTGTTGAAGTAGATTTAGCAATAAGGTTCTGTGTAAATTTCAACCGTCTGTCTGTAACGGTTCAACAGTTTGCTCATATACGTCAGATTATATCAAGTATTGTAAATCCTTTTAATTAATAATTTAAAATTTTTATATTTCTCATACCAAACAAGTAGTGGGTATTCTGTCTTAAATTCAGGTGTTTGTATCTAACGGTTTAAAAAATACGGCCATATAGAACAAATTACATTAATTTTTGGGAACACCCTTTAATTTCTAAATTCAAATTATAAGCTTCTTGTTACAGCGGACTTAGCAAAACATGTCCCTTTAAAATTTCAGCAGCCTGTCTATAACGGTTCAAAAGTCCGGCCACATACACCATATTTTATCAACTATTGGGACACCTGTTTATTTCCAAATCCAAATTTTATACTTGTTGTTATAGAGAGTTACTAATACAGGTTCTTTGTAAATTTCAATCGTCTGTCTACAACTGTTTAAAATTATGGCCATATACTATAAATGAACAAATTGGTGCACCCTTTAATTTATAATTTTAAATATTATCAGCTATTACTATAACGACCATAGCAATCGACATTGCGTCAAACTTATACGCGTTTGTCTATAACGGTTCAAAAGATAGGCCTATATAAGTAAATCTACAGTAATTATGGGACACCCTTTAATTTCTAAATTCAAATTATAAACTCGTTGATATAGCGGACTTAGAAATACAGTTCCATTTTAAGTTTCAGCTTTCTGTCTATAACGGTTCAAAAGTACGGCCACACACTTTAAATTACATCAACTATTGGAACACGCTTTAACTTCCAAATCCATATTTTATACTTGTTGTTATAGCGGCCTCACCAACACAGATTCGTTGTAAGTTCCAAGCGTCTGTCCATAACTGTTAAGAAGTATGGCAATATACATCAAATTAAATGAACTATTGGCGCACCCTTTAATTTATAATTCTTAATTTCAATACTTGTTACTATAACGGCCACAGTAATCGACATTCTGTCCAATTTGCAAGCGTTTATCTATAACCGTTCAAAAGATAGGCTCATATAAGTAAATCTTCATCAATTATGGGACACCCTTTAATTTCTAAATTCAAATAAGAAACTCGTTAATATAGCGGATTTAGCAATACAGGTCCCTTTTAAGTTTCAGCGTTCTGGCTATAACAGTTCAAAAGTTTGATCACATACACAAAATTACATTAACTATTGGAACACCCTTTAACTTCCAAACCCAAATTTTATACTTGTTGTTATAGCGGACTTAGCAATACAGGTTCGTTGTAAATTTCAAGCGTCTGTCTACAACTGTTCAAAAGTATGGCCAAATACATAAATTTAATGAACTATTGGCGCACCCTTTCATTTATAATTTGTAATATTAATACTTGTTACTATAACGGCCATAGCAATCGACACTTTGTCTAATTTGCAAGCGTTTGTCTATAACGGTTCCAAAGATAGGCCCATATAAGAAAATTTACATCAATTATGAGTGCACCCTTTAATTTTTAGATTTATTTTTGTATAATTTTTTGTTTTTGGGAGCTATAGTAATACGCAGTCATTTTAAATTTTACAGAAGTGCCCTTTACAGTTCATAATACACTTAAAAAATATGTATGTTGTATGGGACACCCTTTAATTTTTAAGATTATGAACTGTTTTTAAAACGGGACCAATCTGTAAGCATAATCTACCATATTACCAAACATTTTCAAAAACGGATTAGAAATGACTGAGTTCTAAAGGCACAAATATAAAAAAGCAACATTCAGCCGAATTGTATAACCTCCTTCTTTTTTTGAAGTCGGTTAAAAAGGAAATGTGACGATGTTTTAAAAAGCGATATGATCTTAACCTTATGAAGTGTATTCCACCTAAAAATTGTTGTTCTTATTGACAAAGTTTCCGAGTATAAAATGAAATAACGGCTTATTATCTTAAAACGCGAAAAGTACAAAATACATAAAGATGAAACGTATACACAATATAAAGCATGAAATGGTGAATAATTCAGTATGATTAACTCCGAAATTTTATATTTTGAGTTATGAAGTTGTATGGGAAATGAGCGATATGTTAATTTTTTTTTGTCTCAATTAACCTCCTTTAGGGGTATAAGGCTTGTAGATTGACTCATAGGACTCAAATGCCTCGATTAGTCCGGTTTCAAATAGTACGGTAAAATGGTGGAACCGATTAACCGTACTATGCGAGGTATCCCTGTATATTACAAAAATGTTTCTATTAACCTTTTATTTCTTACAAACATACGTGAAGATAACCACCTTTTAATTATTTACCTGAACATACGTGAAGATAACCCAAACTTTTTTCCCCAACAGAACTTCATATACTTTTTATAGTATGTCCATTATTAATAGTACACATCAAAATTGTTTAATATTGGATATACAACAGAGCTATAAATGAATTATTCATTTTTTAATTAATTCGCGATCACTCATGCACTGAATAAGAACATTTTGAATTAATTCTTTTCACACCAAAAAATGAATTGAATGGAATTTGAGTTAATTCTGTTGAATTTAGTAAAAATAAATTGCAATTCGTTTCCAATTCAAATGAATTCGTCAAGGTGAATTGCAATTCAGTTGAATTGGTTTTGAATTAATTCAATTTAATTGTAAGCCCTAATTAGCAATTCATTACCAACTCATTTAAATTAATTAAAGTTTGAAAAGACTTTGTGAGTAACTATATAGTAAGCATTCCCATCCTTTCTTTGATCATTTAATATTTTCAGTTTGGTTGAAGAAATTTCCATTTTTTAGTCCCTCTAAATCTGTTTTTGAATTTGATTGATTGAAACTAATTTTTGATTGTTCAACTCATTTGAATGAATTCAAAATTGTTGGATAAATTTGCATGTCCCTACTACAGCATTCCAAATTTCTTATATGGCAACTCTGATACTTTTGATATTTTGTCTTTGCATCATTTTTATTACTGGGAGATTTTAACAACAGCAAAGCCAGCAACAGGTGATGATTTATGGATAAAGAAGGACAACAATGCAAGAGCAACAATTTCTTTCTCGGTAGAAGATGACCAGTTGCATCTAATTAGGCAATGCAAAACCGCGGCAGAGATGTGGCAGAATTTGCAGAATTATCACGAAAGAAAATCCTTAAGTAATAAAGTTGGTGTAATGCGGCAAATTTGCAGTAGCGTTTGGATGAAAATCGTGATGTAAAGGTTCATATTGGTGTCATGAGGGATTTGTTTCTAAAATTGCAGAATTTGGATGAGAATACTTTTAGCGAAAAGTGGAATATAGCAATGTTGCTAAGTAGTTTGCCCGCCAGTTACAACAGTCTGATTACTGCACTAGAGTCACGGTCCGAAGAGGAATTGACGATTTCATATGTGGAATCAAAATTGATCGAAGAATATTCCAGACGCAAAGGTATTGATACCAATGATTCACAAAAGGCTATGATGGTATCCAAGAAAAATCAAAGCTCAAACATAGAATGCTATTTTTGTCACAAAAAGGGCCATTTAAAGAAAAATTGCATTAAATACAAAGAGTGGAAAAGAAAACAGCCACAACAAAAGGCAAATACGGCTGCAGATAATGGTTTTTGTTTAATGACAACTGATGGTTTTGGTAGGTGGATAATAGATTCCGGGGCGTCCTGTCATATATGCAGTGATAAAAGATTATTTTTAAACATAGACAGTGAGTTACAAAAGGAAATAGTTTTGGCAAATGGTGAGAAAATCATATCAAGCGGGGAAGGTACAATAAAAGTAAAATTGAAAAGAAATAACAACGACTACAACAACATAACATTTGCTAATGTTTTATATGCCCCTACAGTTAACATGAACATATTATCAGTTAATCAATTGACAAAAAAGGGTTGTAATGTCGATTTTCAAGATAAAAAGTGTATTGTACGAAAAGGAGGAAAAGTAGTAATTTATGCAACTTCCGATTCAGGGCTGTACCTTTGTCAAACTGAACATCATTTAAACCTTGCAAACGTATGCACAGGAAACTGTATTCATTATTGGCATAAAGTTTTAGGTCACCGGGATACGAAAGCCATTGAAACTATGAAGCTAAAAAATCTGGCAGATGGTTTAGAAATAAGAAAGTGTGAGGTGAGCGACTCTTGCCAAATTTGCCCCGTTGGTAAAGCAACACGTAATCCATTTCCTAAAAAAGAAGGGGTAAGTTCCGTAAACAAATTTGATCTGATTCATACCGATTTATGTGGCCCAATGGAAATAGCAACCCCAAGTGGTAATCTATATATATTAACATTCATAGATGATTATAGCAGGTATTGCCACATAAATTTACTAAAGCACAAATCTGAAGTTCCTAAAAAATTAAAAAATTTTGTTTCCTTGATCACAACAAACTTTGGCGTTAAACCAAAAATCTTTAATCTGATCGTGGTAAGGAATACATAAATAAAGACATAATTAATTTTTTTGAAAGTGAAGGAATACAGATGCAATACACAGCCGGTTATAGTCCGGAACAGAACGGAGTCGCGGAACGGAAGAATTGGTCACTCATTGAAATGGTAAGGTGCATGCTAGCGGAAGCAAAATTACCTGGTGAGTTATGGGGTGAGGCAGTATCTACGTCCAACTATTTGCAAAACAGAATTATTACTCGAACAACAGGGGTTACTCCATATGAAAGAATGTACAATAAGGTCCCTGATTTAAGTCACTTAAGAATTTTTGGGGAAACTGGTTTTGTTCATATTCCCAAAATAAAGAGAAAGAAGTTAAGTGAGAAGTCGGTTAAAATGATTTTTGTTGGATATGACCCACAATCAAAGGCTTATCGAATGGTTGATGAGAATCGTAGAATTCATATTTCACGAGATGTAAAATTCACAGGCGAAATTGAGGGATTTAATGAAAAAGATGAAACCTGTTCTAATGAATTTGAAATTTTCTTTAAAGAAGATAATAAGGTGGAAGAAAATATTTCTGGTGAGGAGTCCGATGATTCATTTGAGTCGTTTAAAGGTTTTGATGATGATAATGAGAATAGCGCAAGTAACTTGCAAGATGTAAGGAGATCTGAACGTAAAACTAAAGGAAAACTTCCAGCAAAGTATGTAAATGCTATCCAAAACTATGTCCCTACATCCTATACCGAAGCGATGCAAAGCGATGAAAAAGATAATTGGTTCAAGGCCATGGAGAAGGAGTTAGAAGCTTTAAAAACTAATAAAACTAGGGAATTGGTAAAAAGGCCGAAAGACCGAAATATTATCAGTTGTAAATGGGTTTTCAAGAAAAAATTAACCGACGATGGTGAGCAATGGAAAGCTAGGCTTGTAGCTCGAGGATTCGCACAACAATACGGCGTAGACTTTGATGAAGTTTTTGCTCCAGTGGTGTCACATACTACCCTCAGAACACTTTTTGCTATTAGCGGAAAACGTAATTTGAAAATTCACCATATTGATTGTAAAACAGCCTTCCTAAATGGAAATTTGAAGGAAGAAATTTTTATGGAACAGCCTACGGGTTTTAAAGAAAAGGATCACGAAGATATGGTGTGCCTCCTAAAGAAATCCGTTTATGGACTAAAACAATCGGCAAGGGCGTGGAACCAAACGCTTCATGAGGTTTTACTAAAGTCTAATTTCCATCAAAGTAATGTTGACCCATGTTTGTATATGCGGTCAGAAGGGGTCGAGTTAACTTTTGTCTTGATTTACGTGGACGATATCTTGATTGCTTCAAAAGATGAAGACACAATTAAAGCTATAAAAAATATTTTCGAAAATTCATTCAAGATCCATGATTTGGGGCCGATCAAGCATTATGTCGGTTTACAAATAGAACGTTCAGAACGTGGTTATTATTATATTTCACAGTCGCAGTATATCTTAAAGATGTTAGCAGAAGCTGGACTCGAGAATTCAAAACCATCCTCCACTCCATTAGAGGTATCATACGGTAAATCTGGCACACAGCAAACAGAACTTAACAACAATAAGAACTTTCAGAAACTCATAGGAAGTTTATTATATATATCGTTAAACTCAAGACCAGATTTCACAGCTGCTGTTAATATACTAAGTCAAAAAATCAGTAAGCCAAACGAAGAAGATTGGACGGAACTAAAAAGGGTGGCTAGGTACCTGAAAGGAACCGTCAGTATAAAATTGCATATAGCACCAGATGATGACCAGGCTCTATCCGGTTATTCAGACGCAAACTGGGGTGAAAATCGATTGGATCGAAAATCTAATAGCGGATACCTTTTTAAAGTTTATGGTGCTGTTGTTTCGTGGGCTTGTCGTAAACAGACATGTGTGACATTGTCTTTCGACAGAAGCAGAATTCGTTGCACTTGCTGAGGCAGCAAAAGAAGCGGTATGGTTGAAGCAGTTAATTACAGATTTTGGAGAATTCATAAATAATCCTATCATCATTAAAGAAGACAACCAAAGTTGTATAAAGATCATTGAAGGTTTCAAAATGAACAACAGAACCAAACACATTGATATAAAATACCATTTTATTAAGGATTATGTGAAGAAAGGCATAATAAGATGTGAATATTGTCCCAACAATGACATGCAAGCAGATTTACTTACAAAACCACTTCCTCCACATAGAGTAAAAGACTTAAGATCCAAATTAAAGCTGGTAGACAATTTGGAATGAGAAGGGGTGTTGGATAAATTTGCATGTCCCTACTATAGCATTCCAAATTTCTTATATGGCAACTCTGATACTTTTGATATTTTGTCTTTGCATCATTTTTATTACTAACCCCCAGTTTACATTAGACAATGCTGTCATGACAATAGAAATACATGCACAGTTTTTCACTAATACATGTTCACATTTCAATTGTCTGAATTACTGTCTTGAATATTTTGAAGACAGTAAACAAGACAGTGATTTGACGTATGCCGAGAAATTTTCTTATAATTGCTTTAACTAAATGAAATTTTAATTAAATTATTATTTTAATTATTAAAATTTTCTTTGCATATAACAATAGAAATGGAAAAATAGCAAGAAGAAACTCTAAAGCTATTTTAAATTTTCCGAGAACGTGCTCATAATGAATTGTCATAATTATTGTCTGGACGCCTATACTACAGAAGCAATTGTCAGCATTTTTGACAACTAATGTGTATTATTTTATTGTCATGACAGCATTGTCTAATGTAAACGTAGCGTAAATACTTATGTTCTTGCTTTTTTCCGGTTTATAAGACCATCTTTCTTTTTTTAACTGAAGCTTATCAATAAAAGTATTAAAATCAAATAACATCACTGCGTTTTATCTATAAAAATCAATTCAGTTTAAACGAGTTGGAAATGAATTGCAATTCACTTTAACAAATCCATTTAAATTGGAAACGAATTGCAACTCATTCGACGTTTCATTTGAATTGAAAACAAATTACAAATCATTTCTAATTCGTTTGAATTACTATAAATTACATTTAATTCTTTTTTGTTGTGTAACGAACTTAAATCAAACAAGTAAGTGTGCTATATTCGGCTATGCCGAATCTTATATACCCCTCACCATCTATATAAATTTTGTTTAGTGAAGTAACCCCCAAGGTATTTTTAAAAAATTAACCTATTTCCTTAAAGATCTCTTCGAAAGCTTTAAAATGATACCCACATTGATTTGTCAAAAAATTTCAAAATTTTAGAGCCCCGCAACTCGGAAAATATGGGTGAGCGCCAATCTTTCCACTTGATGTGAGTTACTTTATTGTTCTAAATGACATGAAAAAATTAGAGCTAGGCGTGGTGGTTTGCGTGCGTCCTCGAAGGACTTGGACCGATTATGCTGATTTCCAATAGCACCTCTTTCGCCACTATATCTGATCGATTGAAATATTTTTTTTTTTGTAAAATCAAGTTCAATCGACTTCGCTATGAATAAGAAGTCAGAATATATCCACTTTATGGGGTCGGGAAGGGATATTGTAGAAATTACATACGGAATGACTTTTTGTAGTGAAGGGTATAAAAAAATTTACAGCTCTAATAAACAATAAAAATGTTTGTTAGTTTCTTAAAAACCATTAAAGATAGAGCACTGATCGATAGATCTATTAAATTTACTACAGGAAGCGGTCTAAACGAATATTTTTTGGATTATGTGATATACGTGAAGGAACGACGCTATACCGACTGACAGCCAGTTATTTTTACTTCTGCGCATAACCATTTACCATTTGGGTCAAAATTTTACATTGGTTTAACCTTCTACAGTAGACATTTTACTATCGAAGTCATGTATACAATTTTTTGGCCTTAGAATCACAACCAAAATTTTGGATTTAATCAATGGACATTTTTAATTAAAAACAATTCTGTCCCTTCATACAATCAGGATAAGTAGCCAGCCATCGGGTACTGAGTAGAGATATTGATCGAGTTGAAGATAACTCTTAGATATGATATTAAACCAATTATGTTCCACTGTTAAGCAGATATTTAATTTAATTCCAATTGAGCAGAAAATTTCATGGCAGAAAATCTCCAATGTATCGAATTATTTAGTATTCTTACGCAGTTAAACAGGATCATCTTTTTCTAACATAGAAATAAGTCATTGTCAAGATTTATTTCAAAGTTGCCTCCCGGCTCTAAAAAGTTTTGGAAGGTTACCAAAGCACTTAAAGTTAAGAATTTACCGATTTCTGATTTACATGTAAAAGGTGACACTCTACAAATTGGTGTAAATAAAGCTAACGCAATTGCTGATTTGAATTCGAAAATTCTCATACCATAACTTTAAATAATCCATCAAGTATGTAGTGATATATTCGTAATAATAAATATATTATAAACTGATGTCATAGAAGTAAAACCATAAGTGTTTTCATTAAAAAAAAGATGAAATCAATGACATGGTTTTAAAAATATGCCTGATTTTTTTTGAACATTACGTAAAATATTTAATATTTGTATAAGTACTGGCAATTTTTCTCAAAGTTTTAAAAAGGCCAACGTAATTCCAGTCCATAAATTTGGAAAAGGTCCCTAAATGTCAATCACTACAGGCCAATTAGCATCAATAATCGATTATTATCGTCTGTATAGATAGAAAATGTACTAGTGAAAGGCAAATACTCGCTGTATACTTTGGATATCAATATTCGTAGAAATCAAGAATCTGGTTTTGATAATGATGACGGTGCTTTCATATGTTGCGACGAGGTAACAAATGCAATACTCGAGAGTCAATCTCAAGTCAAATATACTTCAATAAATGGAAAATTAAAGTTAACGATAAAAAAATCCAACTCAACTATTATATATTTAGGCAGTACCCTAAATAAAAAAAACGTATGTGTAAACAATATATTAATACGTATGTGATAAGTCAATTAAGTGTGCTTGTGCATTGTATCCTTTACTAAACGGAAAATCAAGTCTGTGTGTCAAAACTGATAAAACTCATACAAAGAAGCTTTAAATTATCCAGAATAAAAATTTAATTTCATTTAATTTAAACTTTTTTTTATTAATTTATACTATAATTTAAATTTGTTATAAAATAAAGTACCCATTGGTACAATTAAATTTCTCTTGCCATCCCTTGTTCAAACACAAATTAAAACATAAAAAGAAAAAAATAATGATGCCTTAAGCATATAAACATACTTCTACAACTGAGCTGATGATTTTACTTTGTTTATTTACTATGGCACCAAACTTGCTGTAACGGAAAATGAACAAGAAATGATAAGATATGGGATATTATTAATTTCCATTTTAAATAAATAATGAAAAATATTACAAAAAACGCTAACTTAATATGAATATTATAAAAGATCTTAATTCTATCATTGAAATGCAATCTTGTTTTTTTTTTTATGGATGGAAAATGAAATGTTTTAGTCTGACCCACACTTTTTTATATACAAACATTTAATCTTCTTTAATTACTGGGACAATTCTTATTAAAGTTCATCGTGTGTTTCTTCATTGTCGTGAGATGATGGGTCAGGGATTTCCTCTTCATTTGAGTCGGTTGTAGTGGCTTCATCATCATCATTATCGTCATCTTCATCCAATTCGATATCTTCACAAAGCGCAACTCCGAACGTTTGACACATCATCTTATCAATTGTATCAGCAAAATCAGAGGTATCTTGTAACATGAAACCAGAGCGCAAAGATGCTGTGCGGAACATCATTAAAGCCGTTTGCTTGGCGGTGTCATCATCACCTTCACCAGCTTCGACTACTCTCAGCAAATTGCGCACAATTGGATGTCTAGGATTGATTTCCAATATCTTCTTCTGATTTAAATAGTAGGAGCGTTGAGGGTCATCTGATTTTTGATGGGCATTCGACATGGCCAAACGTTCCATATTTCCAGTCCAGCCGAACATACCAGCAACCAAAGCGCTGGGAGAGTTGCTCAAACGTTCAGATACTTGTGCACGCAAGATCTTGTCTTTCAAGGCTACTTCGCTCAACCACTTCACCAAAGGCTCAAAGGTGGCCTTTAATTCCTCAAATTTCTTTTTACTTTTTTCCGACTCATTAAGTTTGAAACCTTCTTTCGCAACATTTTGGAATTTCTTGCCATCAAATTCTGGCAAAGCGGAAATACAGTATTCATCAACAGCTTCAACTAGATACAAAACTTCATAACCTTTTGCCAATAAGCGTTCAACAAAAGGAGATTTCTCAACTTCAGCACGGTTGGCACCGGCAATGAAGTAGATGCTTTCTTGTTTGGGTTTCATACGTTCTACATACTCGGCTAATGAAGTGATGCCTTTGTCATTCGACGATTGGAAACGCAGAAGTTTAGCAAGACGAGATCGATTGCTGGGATCTTCCATGATACCAAGTTTTATATTGGTGGAATATTCCTTCCAAAATTTCTCATAAGCCTCCTTTTCAATCTTCTTAATCATATCCAAGACCTTGCGAATTAATTTCTTTTTAATAACTTTAATAAGTTTATGCTGTTGCAACGTTTCGCGAGAAACGTTTAATGGCAAGTCATCTGAATCAACAATGCCACGAATAAAGTTTAAGTAGTTTGGCATCATGTCATTGAATTCGTCAGTAATAAAGACGCGACGTACAAATAATTTAATGTTGTCGGATTTAGTACCATAACGATTGAAAGATTCTGATGGTTGCACTTTTGGAATGTATAACAAACTTTTGAAAGTAACTTCTCCTTCAGCAATAAAATGTGTATGTATAAGTGGATCACTAGAATCCTTGGTTAAACTCTTGTAAAACTCATTATATTCTTCTTGAGTTACATCGTTAGGCTTTCGGGTCCAGATGGGTTTGCTGTCATTAATCAACATCCAGTCCCAGACAGTTTTAGACACCTTTTTGGTTTTTGGTTTATCATCTTCATTAGTGTCTTCTTCAACTTTAACATCTTCTTCTTCATCTACAATGTCGTTATCTGACGCTTTTTCGGAAACAGGTTTTTCCTCCTCAATAGGTACTTCTTCGTCGATAGTTTTGCTGGACCACAGCGTTATGGGAAAGTTGATAAATTGTGAGTACTTGCGAATTAAATCACGTAACGTATCTTCTTCCAAAAAATCCTGAGCTTCGTTTTTCAAATGCAATGAAATTATAGATCCTCGTTTTAACGTGTCACCACGTGGATCTTCTACAATGCTAAAGCTGTTGGCATCAGATTCCCAAATGTATTGTTTATCATTGTTATGCTTGGTCGTTACAACAACGCGATCGGCCACCAAGAAGGCAGAATAGAAACCAACACCAAATTGACCAATCATGTCATTCATATCTTGTCCATCAGCCTTTGAGGGATCTTGCATTTTAGCTAGGAAATCAGCAGTACCAGACTTGGCAATTGTACCCAAGTTGTTTATCAAATCCTGGTAAGTCATACCAATACCGGTGTCCATAATATGTAAGACTTTGTTTTCCTTATCAGCCTTAATGCGAATATTTAGCTCAGGGTTGCTTTCC
The DNA here is from genome assembly GCA_916610165.2 of Gymnosoma rotundatum. Classification (NCBI taxonomy): domain Eukaryota; kingdom Metazoa; phylum Arthropoda; class Insecta; order Diptera; family Tachinidae; genus Gymnosoma; species Gymnosoma rotundatum. The sequence goes on from OU744336.1 coordinate 84,264,168, forward strand.
ACCTCATCTTTGTTTGTTAAAGCCAAAAGACGAATCTTATCAATAGCATCCGAAGCATTTGAAATCAATTCACGCAAAAATATTTCTTTATTGCGATACAAAGAGTTAATAATTAGCTTCATCATACGATTAACTTCCGTTTGGAAAGCGAATTTCTCAGCCTAAAAGTAAAAAAATTCATGTTATTTTTACATCACAATAGTTAATATTAATATATAGCTAAAACTATTATTCTTGTTAGTTTTAAGTTTTTCTTTAAGACGTAGATAAAACTTAGGTTAAAACCAGCAAGAGTGCTATATTCGGTTATGCCGAATCTTATATATATATAATCACCATATATGTATAAACAAATGTACCATATATGTATAAACAAATGTACCATACTGCAGATTTTCCCATTGAACAGATTAAATAAAAATCGGCATCAGAAATTCTTTATTGCCATAAAGTTTTTCTGTTAAAAAAAAATTTAAATTGTAAGTTTTGCTTAGGTTGTTTTCCTAGCTAAGTAAATGAAAAAGTGACTGGATTAGATCCTGGTATAATTCAGTGGTAAAAATGTAGTAAGTGGTGAAAAGCTCACCAATTTTTCTTACTTTTCTCATTGTAAGATAACCTACTATGTAAAAATATTTAAGTTTATATTTAAAATATATTAAAAAGTGATGAAAACAAAATAAATGTATTAAATAAAAAATATAAATCCTTAAGCTTTGCACAGACGGTTGTCAGATCTTACAATATTATCAGAAAAATATACAGAAAACGCCTAAAAATCGTATAAACTTACAATTTTTGTCTGACAATATTGTCAGAAAAATCATTGTTAGAAAATTGTCAGACTTCTACCTGACAATAATATTGTTAGATATCTAACAATTGTGTGAACGCTTTTATTTGCATTGTCAGAACATTGTCAGGCATTGTCAGTATAAAACATGGCGAAATAATACCAGGTGGTCTCGATGGCGAATTTATCACTTTTGCCGTAAACGCTAAACGTCAAACTCCATACATAAAAAATGTGTATATATTTTTTTATATGGTGTTTGACATTTCAAGTTTGGAGCGAAAATTATGAATTCGCCATTGCGGCCACCTTGTATATTTTCGCCATGGTATAAAATAAATTCTAATATGTTGGAAGTTTTAAACATCTGACAACGATATCACTGTCAGATAAAAGTAAATGAAAAAAAGTGAAAAAGTGCTTTAAAAAAAAAAACTTAAAATAAAAAATTAAATTAAAATTAAAGCAAAAAGAGAAAGTTAAAAAATGGACAGCGACGGTATTTCACGGGATCATTTTGATGGTAGGAAAAAACTTGCTCAAGCACTTTGAAAATGGCATATAGTTCTTTAGGAACAAAGCTCGAATAGCTGTAACTGGAATACGGAACAAGTATTGAAGTGACCGAAATTTTTCATGTAAATTGACTTACATGGTCCTATCTCTTCAACCGTCATAAACAAACGCGTGAAATTGGACAGAATGTAAATAACTATGACCATTGTAATACCAAGTATAAATATTCAATATAGAGATCATTTAATTTTATGTACATATATGATGCTTGTAAAATTAAGATTAATATTTACAAAGAACCTGTATTGCTAAGTCCTCTATAATAGCAATAATTAATGAATTTGGTGTACGTGGCCAAACCTTTGCACAGTTATAGACAGACAACTGAAATTTACAGAGAGCTCGTATTGCCAAATCCGCTAAAGGAGCAAGTATACAATTTGAATTTATAAATTATAGGGTGTGCTCATACCTGATGTAATTTTACATGGATATAGCCCCATCTTTTGAACCGGTTTATATGGTATGGTATATTAAGAAATATAAATAGTTTAAACTATAAATTAAGGGGTATCCCAATAGTTGATGTATGTGGCCAAGCTATGGAACCTTTTTAGACAAATAGCTTAAATGTGCTTTGAAGTCGGTTTTTTTGCAAGAATTATTCCTTTTGATTCTCGCTAAAACGTAAAATGTTAGAATCGTTGCAGTTTCTTTGTTTTGATTAATATCTATTTATTTTGATAAAGATTTGTAATATTAATTTGTACCTTTTATAATAATTTACATTAAAAAAATTGTTTGTTGAATTTTTTAATTCTGACTATTGGCAATTCTTACTACCCTGTGAACTAATAATAGTCTTACAATGGAATTGTCAGTTTTCTGACAAATGCCTTGCAATCGTGTGAACTGACAATCTAAATTGTGGTTACAATTTTTATTTGCCTTGTCATTGTTAGGTCTGACATTGACCTGACCTGACAACTGTCTGTACAGAGCTTTAGCGTAGATTATAATTTGGGAACAGAACAAACACCTGCAGGAATACACCAGAAAAAATTAGAGGCAGGAGCGGTTTTGTCCGCTAAAAGAAATTTTCAGGTAACTTATTTAATTACAACACGTCTGTAAAGTTATTTAATATAATATAAAACTTTTGATGACAATACATGTTAAATTGTTGATTTAAGACGGCCAATCATAACAATTCATCTCAAAAATTGAAAAGTTATAACTGTGAATAGCAAAAAAAGCATGTTTATACAAAACAAGAATTGGATTAAAATAAGAAGAGAAAAGCTATTGGTTTTATGAAGAACTAGAGGTGCCCGCGACTTCGTATGCCTATCGTTTCTAATTTTCTTAAAATTCAAATTTAGAAAATGTGAGTTCTGTAGACAGTGTTATAAAAATTTTCCATTTGCAAAAATAAAATGTGCAGGCAGCTGTTTTAGTACCATTATACCAGTATATTAGGTGCTTTCGCACCTTCTCTATTTTCTCTACGAAATTACTTTTTTATTAAAAATATAAAAATAAATTTTTTTTCATTTTATTTTTTTATTTATCTAACCGAGCAATTTATTGGGCCATATATGGTTAAAAGTATTTACAAAAACGAAAAATGTGCGATATAAATTAAGCTTAAATTATAATCAAAACTTAAATAAGTAAAATGAAAAAAAATTCTATATTGGAATCAAGGTTCTAAGAAATCTGTTCACAAAATTTTGTTCAAATCCATCTAGTAGTTTTTTACGAAAGCGAACACCGACAGACAGACGGACAAAAATTCAAAAAATAGGTGTTTTTGTTCCCTACAAAAATAACCTCTTTACAGTTTTATTATATGTATAGTAGACCGTATTACCTTACAAGCAAAAAACAAAAAGCATGAAGTATTTTTGTTAGGCAGTTTCAAAAAATAATTTATTTTTATGCCGAACGTAGGGGTCGCATTTTTTCATTTTTCGCTATATCTTTGGCAATTACAGGTGGATCTCAAAGCGTTATACATCAATGTTTTTGTCTCGCAAAGACCAATATTTTGATGTAAGCGTTAGTGTTGCCAAGTATTCTATTTCTATTCTAATTTTAGTATTTATTCACCAAAGATCTCGCGATACGGTCTAATGTATAGATATGTCTCGAAACCGACTGACTGTCGAGGGTATATGATGGAACTAAAGTTAATAAAGTGAAACGAAAGTTAATAAAACAACTTGCTTTGGCCTCTACTCTTCGCTTGTTCTTATTTATTAGAAGCCATTGAAATTTTATTATCTATTGCCCGTACACTGATCTGTTGGATATATAATTCGGTATAGTTTGAAATTTAACTAATATAATTCGGTTGCAAGTAGTGGAGTTGGTATGTAAACAAAATGAAGAAAAACAACAGTAAAAGTAAAGTGATTAGGAATTTTTATCTAACTCTACAACAAACTTACCTTTTCGCGAATTTCTTTCATTTGTGCCACATTTAGACCATCCAGCTTAATAGCTTCTTCTTCACGTTGAACGGCGTCGGAATCTGAAGCAAAAGATAAAAAAAATTAATTGATTCAACCAATACCAAGAATATTAAAAAAAGTATAATTACGTTTACGTCAAAACAAAATGAAACATTGCCAAAGATTCGTAATGAAATTTGTGAAATAATTTTTTAAATCTATAAAATTAAATTTATTAAAATTATTTTTTTTTAACTACTTATAACAATTTTCAAATTTTTACAGAACCAAACAAACTAACCTGGTGGTCTATTAGTTACACTTTTACTAAATTTACTTGCTTATTGCATAAGAATTTATTTACACTTTCTTGCCGGTTTAATAGTAGAGATCTGCATAATGCATTCAAAACGCCTGTTGAATCATTAGTTTTTTTTCACGATTTGTTTTGTGCCGAAGTTTTTGACACGAATGAAACAAATCACGCATTACAAAAATGAGTTACAAATCGAACCAAAGTATAAGATGAATTAAATGTGTAGAATTAGTTTTACACTAAAAAACAACGAATCCTTTTTAATTCTATGCATTGATTTTAATCAGCTTAAAAAGAACAATGCAATTACAATTTTTTAATTTCTATACTATTGCGTTTTGGTAAAAAAAAAATATTGTTAATTCCATTAAAATATGTTTTTTTAAGCTTTTATTAAGATCAAGAGCTTTAATTTTGCATTAAAAATATAGATCCATATTCATAGTTATAGAGTAAAGTCGACTCTAGCTAAAGTATACTCTAAAATAAAAGGCTCTTATTATCTTTTTTGCTTTCATAGTCAAGAATAAAGTATACTTTTTGTTTAGCCGCCTACCACTGGGTGTCAACTATAATTTGATGTTTTCATACAATTTGTAAACAAACATTAGCAAAAGTAACCTTGTTTTTATTTTGTTAACTTTGGTATAAAAATCAGATATAGAGTATTGTGTTCTTAAACCAAATAAAATTATTATGGAAAAATGACATTTAAAACAGCTTAGATTTAGAGTTGACTTTAACGCCAAAATATATTTTAAATTGTATATGAATGAGTTAGAGTCGACTCTAAAGTAAAACCGACTTAAGTTCCCTTAAAGTATACTTTATTGTAACTAAGAATATGGGCCATTATTTTTACAATTTATAATAAAAAATTTATTTAAATATACAAAATAGTTATTTAAAAACATATAAGATTTATATTTATTTCTAAAACAGCATTTTATTACTCAAAACTCAAAAATACAGACATACATGCATATATTACGTGTAAAATTTACAAGTTCCAAATAACTTGTACGTTTCCCTGATTACAACGACGAATTAATCACAACTGTGATTAGTTTCTTTTTTGCTTACATAATAACAATGTTGACAATCAACAGTTAAAAAAACAAATCGAATAATGTTATGATTCTCTTAAAAACAGGTAATGTTTTGATTCATTTAACATATTAAGGCGATATATATATATATATAAGTTTGACAGTACATATATTATATATATATATATATATATATATTGTATATTTTTTTTAATATTTTTTGTCCCACTTATTGGATAGCAAAAGAAAATACAATATAGTTTTTTAAAAAGCGCATAATGGAAGTTACGGTCGGAGGTTTAGTTACCGGTGTACGCAAAAAGAAAACTATTACAAAAAACTATACAAAAAAATTGAAAATATTCAAGATCTTAAACGTATAACGATCAATAAAAATATTTGAAAAAAAAAAAAAATGGACAAAGTACTATATTAATAATTTTACATGTTTTAAATTTGAGTCTGCTGAAGAGAGAAATAATAACAAAGACTTAATAAAACGAGGAAAAAACCCCTTTTTCTTTTACACTTAAAAAAGTTGAAACTAAACGTTTTATTAGCCTCGAAAAAGAAGAGATGTGAAAAATCTTTAAAAAGACAGTTTGGTAATGATTGGGTTAAAAATCCCGCATTGAAAAATTTATAAGGAAATAATCTATGAACAAAACGATGATGTGGAAGATATAGTGGAAGACAACGAATTTATATGCCTAAGATGAAGATATCGCTAATCATGTTTAATTATTAGTTTTTATTTATTTTTCCATCTATTTTTAAGTTCTTTCTTAAAAATTGTTATCACTAATTTACTGAATTGAATATGCATGTAGCATATGTTATCACTATTTTTATGTTTGCATGTCCTTAAACAACAATAAAAAACAAATTAAAAAATTGCAGATCAAAACATTATTTTTCATTTCTGTTTTTTCAAAACGTTGTTTTTTTAATTTTTGTTGAAACGAAACGTGGTTTTTCATTTTTGTTGAAACAAAACGTGGTTTTTGCTATTAAAACATCGTTTTATCTCACGCACCTGCGATAGTTATTGGGGTTGTTTTGTGGTAGGATGGACCTTGACATAAGGAATAAATTTATTGCGAATTACCAATTTATATTGTTTTTAATGGGTAGATATTAATAATTCTCAATTTCCCACAAATTTTAAAAATGCAAAAAACGTTTAAAAAAATCAGTCCTCAAATACAATACATATGTATGTTTTGTCATTCTAGCCTCATATAGACAGCATCTTTGTTTTTTTCATTCACTGCTCTCTACTCAAATTTTAAATAATAGAATTTATAGGACTGCGTTGTTTCTTTTTCTCACGTATCTGGAACTATCTATTTCAGGGGTTTCTCTTATTCTTCACCTAAATCTATATACATTTTTCACGAATTTTTAGCTTCGCAATAGAATGTTCCTTTCTATACTACTCCTTTTTATGGTTGAATTTTCTATTCATAAAAAAGCAATAAAGATAAAAATCTTTTTATATCATTTCACATATTTAAATTTTGATTGTATTTCTGGTTTAATTTATGTATGTTGCACATTTTTCTTTTTGTAAATACTTTCAACCATGCATGGCCCAAAAAAGGTCTCTTAAATAACTGAATAATTAGCTCAAAATATACCCGTTATCGTAATTATTCATAAAATCCTATTCCTTAAAATCCTAACTATAACTACTTGCAATAGCGGGATTAAGTATTTAAATCAATCAAGTAAGAGTGATATATTTGGCTATGCCGAATCTTATATACCCTTCACCATCTATGTAAATCTACTTTACTGCAATCAACAGAGCAAATATTGGGGTGACAGAGAATTAAAAAATAAAAAAAATTGTTTGTACCTACTGCATATACTTATATAAATATAATTAAATTAAAATTTAAAAGTGATATCGGCTCTTAATTGGTTAAGCATTTTTAAAAATTTAGTATTTCCTTAAAGAATTCTTCAAGAGCTTTAAAATAATACCCCATGTTGATATTTAAAAAATCGAAAATTTCAGAGCCCCATCACATGTTTTTTTATTTTTTTCTTCCCTATCGCCCTATATATTATTATTTTTGACTGGAGTTACTTTATTGTTTCAAATGGCATTAAAAGGTTTTGCCTGCTGCCTCGATCCTTCCGACCGATCATGCTGATTTCCAATAGCACCTCTTTCGACACTATATCTGATCGATTGACTTATTTTTTTATTTTTTGTGAAGTAAGGTTTGCCTCAGCAAACTTGATTTCAACATTCACAGGGACAGAAAGACGGACATCGATCAATCGACTTCGCTATGCATAAGTCAGATTATATATACCTCATGGGGTCGGAAATGGATATTGTAGAAATTACACACGGAATTCAGACTTAATATACCCTTTTCCCACTTTTTGTGGTGGAGTGTATACAAATATAGCAATAGGAATGTTTTAAATTTTTTTTAACTTTCCCACCTGCAATTTATGTTATAATAATATATTTAAAAGGTTCGCTCATTAATGAGCGTTAGGGAATGAACTCTTTCTTTCGCTATTTTTATTGACAATCCAAGTAAAAATATCACTGTAAACTGTTTGTGTATTGGTACCATATTTACGAAGAAAACACCTAAATTTAACAGAAATCGACCCTTTATGGTGATGCATATAAAAAACGGTACAAAAAATTTAACTTTCCGCTAAGAAATTGGAAAATTTTTAATTATTGTTCTGATTTAATAGTAAGATTGCGAAATGTGACATTGCTGGCTTTTGTATTGTTCAAATTTTTTAGAGTTCATCTGACGTGTTACGGAACACTGTTATGTTTGATAATAGAATGTATTAGTTTTCGCTTACCGGTTCTGGAACCTTCCTTAAAAGATCCCAAATGTAAGTCAATTTTTTCAGTGGTGGTATCTTCATTTTTATCCTCGGCTCTGACTTGGGCTAACCCTAAAAGCGAATAATTTATTTTTAATAACCTTAAATAATTCAGCCGGTTTTCATCAACTGATTTAAAACTGGAGATAAATATTAATAGTACATACCCGCAATTAACAGCACTCCAACCAACAACAAACACTTCATTTTTTATGTTTAATGTAATACTTGACTTAAGTTATTTACAAAAAATTAAAACAAAAGTACTTTATTCTAGGCCACGTCTGCCAATACACAGTTTTTTCAGTTTACCGTGAAAAATCTTGCTCCCCTGTTGATGCCCGATTCACTTTCAAATAATAAATGATAAAAGGGAACAACAAATAATTGTCTTTATAACTTTGTGAATTCAAGTACACACAGTTGCTAAAAGAGTAGCAAATTGTTAGTCTAGAAAAATTTTGCAAAAATATATATTTTAAAAGACGTCACACTTACTTTGTTTCTTTCTTATAATAAGCTAATTATTTAGGAATAATTTTTCTTATAGAAAATAAACATTTATAATTACCAAACCCATTAAAAATAAAACTTTTAATACGTCGTAGTACAGTGCTGTAAGAATTTAGTTTGTTTTTCACACGCAAGCATTTTTGATTGGTCCAACTCATACTCGTTGCCTTAGCTAAGTTATTAACCCCTTTATAAACAGTGTTGGTAAATTTAAAAATTTTATTTAATACTATTTATCATGGCGGAAGAACCAAGGCAAATTGATAACAGGTATACTCACGGCGAAAATTTTTTTCCTTCTTCGAGTGTCAAAAGTTAAAATCTCCTTTGATTTTGACAGCCGAAAACTATTTGTACAAAAACAAAATGTACATGTTTCTATCGCAGTGTTGTATTTATTTTCGCCGTGAGTATACCTGTTATCAATTTGCCTTGCGGAAGAACACTAGGTGGTTGCAATGGCGAGTTCATTAGTTTTCGCCGTAAATGATAATTTCAAACCCCATATAAAAAAATGATTATATATTTATTTTATGTATGGAGTTTGACATTTAGTGTTTACGCCAAAATTAATGAATTCACCATCGAGAGCACCTGTATTATTTCACCAAGACTATATAGTTTTGATCAGAGTATATTTAGACTGTAAATTTTAGATTGATCATAATAAAAACACACAACTTCAACGCTTTCAGCTGACCTGTAAATGTACTTGCTTAAATCCCAAAGACGATTTTGTTGTGTGTAAAGCGCAAATTAGTCTATTTGTAATGCCATTAAAAAAGGCGGATCAATTACCAGGTGGCAGCGTAGGCGAATTCATTGAATTTCGCCGTGAACACTACTGTCAAACTCCATATATAACAAACCTGTGTATATTTTTATATATGAAGTTTGACAGTACTTTTTACCAGCAAAAAAGTAATGAATTCGCCTACGCTGCCACCTGGTAATTGATTCGCCTTGCCATTAAATTTATGACGAGAGCGAGGTGCTTTTTTTTATAAAATAAATAAATGTACCTTGGATGATAGTGTTTTCATGAGATATCACATCAAAACAATTGCATGAACTCTCTACTTTTTTGTCATAAAATAGTTATTAATTTGTTATTAGATTAATATATACTTTTTTTATATACTTTTACAATAAAGTTCATTTTGTTCGTTTATGTTGCAACTAGTCTTTTGCTTTTTACTTGCTTATATTTGTTGAAGTAAAGAATTGACATGCTTACTTTATCCCTTATCCCTTCTACATGCAATGTAATAGTTAGTACTCTTAGGATAACTTGCGCCCTAAGAAAACTTTTGAGTTTTATGCAATACATCTGTATCCATTCGGAGAATACAATCTGAGTTGCTTTTAATGGAAAAATTTAAATAAGTTAGCTAGCAGATGTTGCGTAAAGAAAAATGCCATTTATATTTCGACAGCTAAATATTTTAATTTTTCTTAGACGTCAAACTACATACATATTTAAAATTTATATACATTTTAAAAATGCAGCCGATGCCCAATGAACTCTACCAGCTTAAGGCAAATAAATTTCTTTGACTATTTACTTTTGAAAAAAGCGGTAAATCAAGTTGAAAAAAATTAATTTCCTATAAATTTATCCCTACTTGGCAAGTTTAATTTCTAAGGTTGAGATCATGCAGTAAAACAAATTTATACCAGTTAGCTTCAAAAGCATTTAAATTAGTTTTAAAAGCATTTCTAGTTTGTAAAATTAGTTCAGCATACGATACATAAATTAGCAATTTTGCCCTGCAGAATTCGGAAATGTATTAATTCGGAATTTCGGCGATTTGTTATGAAAGCTAATACCAAGGCAAATTGATACAGGATACTGCATTAGCATTTACGTGTGTTTTGTTTTTGCAAGATCTTGTTTAGCTGTCAAAAACGTCTGGCAATACGTGAGTATGGCTTTGTTCAAAATAAGCAAGCAATTAAACACATACATAAAAATGTACACACAATACACAATATCCACATACAATAAACATATGTTGACCGCACGCAATCTGTACTATGAATTCGCTTTGTATTCTTGCATTAGCTTTTTCGTGTATTTTGTTTTTGTAAAATCTTGCTGAGCAGTCAAAAACGTTTGGCAATACGCGTATTCGTAAAAATTAAGAAAGCATGTTTTAGGTGTAGCTCGTTCATTTTTAAAATGGCGAAAGTGACAACCTGAAAATCTGATTCTGCAAGCTTAGAGCTTTCTTTTTCAAACTTTTATTTTATTTTTACCTATGAGAAATTGACAAATTTTATCGTTCTAAAAAGTATTATTTTTTTCAAATTTTGTTTACATTTTTGTTCTGAACATCAAAAATACTCCTTTTTTAGTTTATCATCTCAGAGTTTGTTATTTTCTCCTAATAATCCTAACATAATCTGCCTTGAAATTGAACTCGTTATTTTTGTTTTTGTTTTACCGGCAATATAGCGCACTTTTGGTTTTTAAAAAATAATTCACCAATAAACGCTTTGATAGAAAAATTTATTTAACATTCAAACATGGATAGAACTCCAAAATTGCAACGGAAACCATCCTTGTCATTATCAACGCGTTTAAATAAAAAAAGGCATAGTGGTAATAAAATGGTTTTGAAGTATTTAAGAAATACAAATTCTTTTTTTTAGCATCACCACAAAATCGGTTAAAAACCTCAGTAGCAAATGGTCCAATAAATTCACGTGAACTTAATTCTAATTGTGAGGCTTTACAGCGTTCTCCCTCTGTGATATCAATTTGTTCTGATGGCGGCATTGAATGTACTCCGCCACATAAGAAAATGGCAATGAACTTGGATGAAAGCCTTGATTATATCCCAAAGATATTTGATAGCAGTTTTTCGCCAACTTGCTTGCTATCTCAAACTTTAGCCATTGACAGTCCAGAAGTTGGGTGGAAGTGGAACCGTTACTCGGCTAATGGAGACGGTGGCGATGCCAACTGTAATGAGAACACTTCAATGCGTACGCCTGATTCAGCATATGCCGCTGACAGTAGCTTTGCCTCGGCCGGTTCTAGCAGCAAGGAAATAGCTGGGAATATTCCGAAGGTAGTTGATTCCCACAAACGACGAAATGCAAACGAAGCCCGAAGAGATCAACGAAAAATTTTAGAACAGGAATACAGACGTGTTGAAATGACGAGGGCAGAGGAAAAATTAAAACAACGTTGTGCAAAATTACAAGAACAGCTTAAAAACGCTGGGACCCAAAAATCTAAGGCAAATGACCAACAATTCGAAGATAACTCAGGGGTAGTTCCAAATAATTTGTTGGACTATGTTAAAGTTAGGGGTCAATCAACTGCTTGCACGTTAACTAAAACAGTAGAAAATTTCTCTCCGTCAGAAAAACTTCAAAATCCAGAGCTTTACAATGAATTTCTTAACGATTCTGATTCTGACTGTTTCTTGCTTGAAGCCACGCAGGAAATTGAATCCCAAATTGAGTCTAAAACGCAACCAGATTTAAAAACGCATACATCTCTTAAATGTACCTCCTCATCTCATACTAATTCTGCTCCTGCCGGCAACTCTACCCCACAAGATACCAATACTGTTGCGCCCATAGACAACAGAGAAAACAAGGACAAACGTTCCTCTTTTTACATGAAATTTCTGGAAGATGATTGCCCTGACGACTGGTTTATATCTTTAGATGAGGCCATTTTACAATCTTCGCAGAGCAAAAAACCTCGCACACCCTTGCAGCGTTATAAATCAATGCCTTCAGCAACAGCTATAAGCTCAAATGTTACATTAAATAACAATAACAACTGCGTGGATAATTCAAATACAAATTCCTTGAAGCATCTTAAAGTCCTTTCAGAAAATACGGAAGCATCGTCTTCAACACTCTCCAAAATTAAGCGACATTCTAGCACACATACTCTAAATCCTGCTGGTGCGAACTGTAAGTTACAACTGTCTAAAGTTTAATCAAATAATTTTGTTTTATTTTACTTTTATTCAATGGAACAAATCTACTTTAGCCCAGTATCTGCAAATGAAATAAAAAGTTGTTTGGGGTTCAGAAAATGTAATTTTGAGGAGAAAATGAAATGATTTTATATAAAATCTGCAATATTTCAGATATTATAAGGGGAATAAAATACCAGGAACCTTACAAAAATATGTTGAAAAAATGTTTGCTCATTACAAAGCAAATAAATGTTATTTAACTTTTTATTTATTTATTATTATATTTAATATGTAACTAAGCCCAATGAGCCTTAAATAGTTAACAAATTTGACTAAGGCAACATTGTAATAAAACTAAATAATAAGCAATTGTGTAATCAAGAGTTAGTTAATAATATAAGAGATAATAAGTTTAATTTAGTTAATTCAATATTAACTACGTCTACTTTTCTACTGTAAATAAGAAATGTGTTATTGCTAGTAGCAATGAATTAAGACCAATATCTATGGTATCGATCTTATCTAAGATGGTGGAGGAGCTGAAAACTCAAATCGTAACCGAAGTACAACATCATTGCTTTTTGGTCTGAACATTAAAAGTGATATTAAGTCATTTGATAATATTAAGCACTTCATTCTGATTAGAAAACTGTATAGAATTTATGGTTTTTCGTCTACCGCTTGCTCTCCAATTGAATGCAATATGTTTTCTGAATTGGTCTTTCTATGATGATGCTACCTTTTTATAGTGGAGTCCCTCAAGGATCCGTACTTGGACCATTACTTATTATCATGTTTATGAACGATCTTTTTGATGTAGTTTCGATTAATGTGTCTTCCATTTTCTTTTGCAGACGACATGCAGCTCCTATTTCGAGATACTGGGGAATTTCCTGACGTTTTGCAAAACATGGTTGACTTTACCGTTGCTTTACTTCTAACTTGGGTCTCTGAAAATTGTCTATTGATCAATACTGAGAAGACTAAGAAAGGCTATGTTTTTTGATAGATGTAAAAGCTATTGAATTTCAATTTAATTTAACAGCACTTCTATTGAGATTGAGATAAAGTTAAATGTTTTGTTATGATTCTTGACACAGTCTTTAGTTTTAAATGTCATGTTAACTCTTTAGTTTCTAGAGTTAATTTAAATTTACGTAGAATATTTATTTATTTTATTTAAAGGCGCCGGGTAGCTAGACCATATGCGCACAGGAAAATTAAAGTTTAAATACAGTTTAGACAAAATATAAAATTAAATGATTTAAGTTAGATATTAAAATTAGAATTTGGTTAATACAAATCGAAAGTACATGCAAGATTTTTGTTAGTAGTGCAGTCCAGAATTTCACTTAATGGTAAACCAATTCCTACAACTAGGCATTCTGTAAGGATGTGCGGCACAGTTTGAATATCGTTACAGAAGCTGCATACACTGATTCGACCCATCATAGTAATGCTTCGTAGTGAACAGTGTTTTCCCACCCTTAAACGTGTAAGATTTTCGCCATACTTAGGTCTTCTTGTTTCCGGGTACTGTTGTTTTCTTATTGCCACAAAAAGGATTGGAAATAGCTTTGGAAAAGCAAGGTAAAAAAGTTATTTCATTTAAACTGAGAGCTTTCTTAGCGGCCCTATCCACAATAATAATATTTGAGTACCGAATACGGGGAAGTTAATTATGTCATCATAAATTTCCTTGTGGTTGACTTTAATTGCCTTTATAGCACTTAGACTATCAGTGCATATAATGGTCTTTTTTCCTTGTTGCAACGCATAACAAAATGCATCCTTAATTGCAGATATTTCAGCTACAAAAAAACCAATATAGTCCGGCAACTGTTTTTCAAAAATTACTTTAAAATCCAGGTTATCCTTGCTTTCATCCATTGAACAAGTTGATATACCATTATGAAAAGAGCCATCAGTAAGTAAAAGCAAATTAGGCGAAAAATTAGCTATAATCTCCTTCATCATTTTTTTGAAGCAAACAGAATCAGTGGAGTTTTTGTTGTAAAACGAAAGACTATCATCAATTTTCAAAATATTGCCACAAAAAACAGAAGTAATGAGTTTGGCCGGTGTTAGGACAGCAGACTGTTGTAAAAGCTTGATTATTCTTTCTATAGCAGTTGGCGGTATCGCTGTCAACTCTAGGCTTCGCCAAAAAGTGCTATGCAACCCATCACTGCTGTTTGTAATAGCTTTCGACTGAACTTTTATGAAGAAGAGATTCAAAGTCCTTAAAATCAGCTTCGACTCTTGATACCTTTAATGGTGTGGTTCGAAGTAAACCTGAAGCAGTTCTAAAGCAGTTGTTGAGAGCGACCTTTAGTCTGCTTATATTTCTCTTAGACGTCCATCCATATAATGTTATACCATGTTGAACAATGTCAACTGTAAGAGAACGACAAATATTCAGAGCTGTCTCCATGTGCGGACCCTTGTTACGGCAACATATCAGCTTTAAAAGATTATTCATTTTTGAAAGTTTGCTGGTCAAGTATTTTACATGCTTATTCCATTAAAGATTTTTGGTGAAAAATATACCGAGTATTCTCATTTCCTGGGTTATGTTAATGTTTTCTACCCTTATGGAAATGAAAGTGTCATTACAGCTTCGTTGTCTGCAAACGTGTAATATCTCTGTTTTATCTGCAGGTACAGCTGTACCAGTTGTATATGCCCAATGGTTAATTTTGCAACCCAGGTTTAATAGGTTTTGACGTACCCTCTCGGGTTTCCCAGAAGCAACCGAAAAAATGTTGTCTGCATAAATGCCAATGTAGTCAATACCTGGTAAATTTTCTACAGCCTTTGCCAGCGAATTTGCGTATATTGCATAGAGGACTACCGATAATGGCGATCCCTGAGGTAAACCATTATCAAGTGGGTAGAATGATGACAGGAATCCATCAACTTTAACTTTGATAGCACGATTAACGAGGAAAGATTTTAAAATCTTCATAACTTGTAAAGGCATTTTCCAGTCACTCAGCTCAAGTAATATGGTTGTTAATACCACCCGATCAAAAGCTTTTTCAAGATCTGACCACAAAACCAGAGTGTGCTTTTTATGTTTTAAATTCAGTCGCAAAATTTCCTCTAATTGATGACAAATAGAGTGAACACCATTGAATTTGTTACAAGAGAATTGGAGATCTTCTGGATCTTCTGGAAATAATTTTTTCCAAAACTTTGGAAATGACTAGTAAAAGTGATATTGTACGATTGGGATTTTTATTTGGCTTTGGAATTGGTGACAGTGTGGCTATTTTCCATTGATTCCATTTGCCAATATAATAGTAAACGAATCACAAATGCGCATTTTTAATTCAGCTGAAGAATTCTTAATCATGGAATAAGTTATTTTGTCAATTGCTGGCGTCGACCCTTTTAGTGTTTTTAAAACCTTGTTTAATTCCCACATCCTATTTCACCAACCATTCCATTAAACTCAGAGTCAGGATGAGACAAATTACCTAAATCCAAATTGATTTTACGAGATATGACCTCCAAATCAAAAGCGTTATCAGAACTCACCGATGCACAGAGGAGTATTTGACCCAAAAAGCTGGCCAAAAAGGCAAAAATTAATTTGATTAAATCCTAAGAACAAATTACGCAGATCGATAGAGAACAAAATTCTACATCATATCGTGCATTTTAAAGGGTGTAAGTTAAGATTTGTAGTTGTGGGACACTGTTAAAATCAAGAAAGTGATGAAAATTACATGCGTTTTTATTGAATTTTTTCGATTTCAAGATATTTATATGATTTTTTTTTGTGGCTAAACGAATGGAGGTATTACATTGATTTTTTTTTTTGCCTGAAAGATTTCAACAGCAGCTATTTTCAATATTTAAAAAGAAAAAATTATCACAAATATTTATTTTTAAAATTTTAATTATAAAAAAACTATGTATTTAAATTCTTACCAAAAACGAAAAAGGAAAAGCTTTTTGAAAGTGAAGGTAGCTGTTGTACAAATAATGTTATATACCACAATAAAATATGAAATCTCTAATTTAAGAAAAAAGAAAAAAAGTTTGCGCAATTTTGCGCCATTATTTTTGGCGATTTTTTGAAAATTTTACCTTTTTTCTATTGTTGCTCATAAGGCACTTTTTCTTATACTTTATTGTCGTCATAAACTTTTGTGTTTTTCGAATTATTGATGTGAAATATTATTTAATCACTTTTAACAACTACCAACATGATGGATTACCTACCTTTATAGAGGAATTGCTTAGAATTCAGTTCTTACTTTATAAATTCAAATTAACTAACTGTAAGTCAACCCACGAATACACACCTATTAAACTGTTTTTGTTTACCAGCGGTCTATGTAACACGTCATCGTCTTCAGGACACTTTATTTCTTCTGAAAATATAGTTAGCTATAAACATACCTAATTTAAAACGGTTACAAATCAAAATTACATTTAAAAACGGTGCAGGTATATAAAAAATGCACCCAAGTATCAGGTTATTAACTAAGTAACGGAAAAATGCACTTTGAAAAATATACGTATATGGCTTATTGCGCAAAATTCTTATTATAAGAGATAACATGGAAAAAATTTACACAAGATTTGTGTTATTCCAAATAGCACAGGAATCTAATGCTAGATGACAAGAAGTTGCAGTTTTTAGCTATTAAATTGTGTGTGATTTCAGAATGCCAAGAAGATGGGGATATACAAGCAGTAAAGCAGTGTGTTATAAATTTAAAAAATTGTTTCAAAAGATATTGGGGTTTAGCACAACGAAAAGAGGACCGATTTTTAAGCACGTATGCTAAATGGCTGGAAGGAACTGTGACGATACCAGTATTTGGCAGTTCATCTTCAGGGCGACCAAAAAAAGGATTTAATTAAGAAAGTGAAAGAACAAAACGAAGAAATTCGTCAGCAATTAACAACAGAGGAGATTACATTTACTGAATCAATGAGCCAGATGCGGCTAAATTAATAATGGATATAACACGATCTCCAAGAAAAGCAAAAATTTACAAGCGATCGTTAACAACTTCCGAAGTCAACACAGTTAATAAGTTTTCAGCGGAGGGTGCTTTAGCATTGTTTATGAATGCTGAGCTCACGAAAAACCAATATGAAATTTTATACCATGCCAACAAAAAAGTATATCCATTGTATTTAATAATATAAAATAAATATTAGAAGTGAACATGTTTTTGCTTATTTGGTTCTCTATTCCTTATACGAAGCCAAGCTACGAGACCAATTTTTATAAATATTTAATGTTGGATATATTATAATTTTGAGAAGGGAGACATTGTAAAATGCATAAAAAGCTATGTTTTATTTCCCTGAATTTATTATAGACTATCTAATTTTAATTTGACTTGCTCTTAGAATAAAGTACAGTTGCAAATCAAATTTTGGCGGAATGCGAGGGGGGAGAACGGCATATATATATATATATATATATATATATATATATATATATATATATATATATATATATATATATATAAATAAATTCTCTTCAAAATAAAAAAAATATACAAAGTTCTAAATGGTGGTTGGGTGGGTGGTTGGTGGGTGGGGGGTGTCAAAAATAACACTAACCCAATAATAATCTGCCACTACCTTTTTTTTTATCAAACTAAAGCTAAAACCATCAAAAAAGTTAAAATTTGAAAACAAAAACCACGCCTAATAATTTTGGCCAGCTTTTTGGGACAAATACTCCTCTGTGCGATGACCAGAAACTATCAAAACAATCTGCTATTTGCTGTGGGTGTGAAAAATAATCTCGTCCGATAAAAAATTGAGGGAAAAGTGTCGGTCTTGTTTGTTCTTAAACTTTTTACTTTACTCCACAAATAACGAATATCCATTGATGGATTTAATGAGTTAAGAAAATTCTCCCAAGTACTTTTTTTTAGCAGTTTTGCACTCTCTTTTAACTCTGGCACATGCCCTTCTGTGATCTAGAGCATTTTGTTGGTTACGACACCTTTTAAACATTTTTCAGTCATTTTGTCTGAATCGAATTATTTTAGTAATCTCGGAATTAAACCGTATCGGATTTTTTACCTCCACCGGCTTACGGTTAAGAGGAATAGATTCATTAGCTGCACTTCTTAGGATACGATTTATTTGAGCCGCTTCTCTGTTTATATTTGCTGATTTTTCAAATCTTTCATTAAAAAAGCAGCCTTACAAAAAAGTACCCAATCAGCCTTTTTATCATTAAAACGGGGAACAAATTTTCTTGCTGTTTGTGTATTTGTGTTGCTTTTAATCATAACAGGAAAATGGTCACCAACCTCTGGCAGAGGTAAACAACTCCAAGATAAACTAGGAGCAATGTCCACACTACTCATTGTCACATCAACTGAAGTTAAAGTATTTCTTGTATTGAATAATGTAGGAAATCCATCATTAAGTATAATCAAGTCTCGATCGTCCGCAAATTTTTCCCACAAGCTACCACTAGGAGAGTTAACAGCAGAACAGCAGAATGTTGAGAATTAAAATCGCCAAGCACTAGGTGACTATACTTATTTCTAAGAGAAATGTTATCAACCATTTGATTATTTTAAACAATTTCACATTCTTTATAAATGTTTGTTATTTGTAGATCTATTTTACATTTAATCAATATAGATTAAAATAGAAGTTCGTTATTTGAAGTGTACTAAGTGTGACTTTCCGTTTGTCACTTAACACAGAATTTACGGGAACACTGCTCATAAATTCGCATTCCTCACATATTTCAATATTTCGGCATCTTCGTACGGCCTAGTCGCTGGCAGTTTAAACATCTCATAGGATTAGGTATAAATTCACCAACAGCAACTAATTCCCAACCAAGTTTTATTTTCTCCGGTCGTTGCAATAGATCAAAGATGACAGACAAAAGCAGTACCAGCTGCTACCATTTTATCATCCACTTTCCTCATAATTTTATGAGTATCAACAACTTTCTGGTCTTTAAGTGCCAACAATAACTCATCTTGTGGTATGTTAATAATTTTCCTTGAATAAATTCTACCTTGTATTGTGTTTAGAGTTTTATGTAAGGAAAATTTAACAGGAATATTATCAATACACGTTGCCTTTAAGAATTTCTCTGCAGTTTTGTTATCAGCTACTTTAATTAACAAATCACCACTTTTCATTTCACTGACCTTAAGGCGATCAGATGAAATAAAGTTAAGACCATTTTCCACTCGAAAAACATTGTAAGATGCCAGCGAAGGAGATGTGCCGTTTTCATAAAATTTTCTAGCCCTGGCAACAAGGTAACGAGGCATGTTGCGTTCACTTGAAGTTGTAGATGATAAAGGAACAAAATCGTCCGGGCGTGGCCGTTTGTTCCTGGTAGATTTTTTCCAAGAGAGCTTAGCTCCTGGAAACGGTTACTGTTCGGGTGGTGAACCCCGTTCATCCCGAAAAACGAATAACAGACCAAATACGAAAAAAAATTACACAAAAAAAAAACAAACAAGGAAAAAATTAAATTTAATTTTACTTATGTATCTATAAAAAAAAATTGAAAAATTGAAATTGAAAAACACAAAAATAACCGACAAGAGACAAACACGTGTATAGCCGGCAAGAACGTATTTTGTTATGATACGTAGAATATATAGTTTAAATTTCTGCATGCATTCTTTCTGGTTCTTTTGGTTATGTCGTGGGAAAGGTTAGCTTTCCCACGAAAGATTAGCCTTTAATACGGTTATGCGGTATCTTTGCTCGTTTAGAATACGTCAGCATGTTTCGCACTACGCTAAAAAATTTAGCGGTTTTTATTTAATAGAATTTGTTAAGCTTAGGATACTGTTGCATTTTTATAGATCATATTCAGGGTTTTTCAGTAAGAGCGCTACAAAAGTTTTTTTTTTTTTAATAAAACAAAAACGGTTTTGGATATCAATAAAATTATTTATTTCTGTGGAAGTACGTTCGATGCCATTATGTCCAAAAGTCCAGACGCTGAACCCAATTTTCGACGGTTATTAAACATAAATCCGCCGAAACTGCTGCAATTTCACGTTCGATATTCGTACGAAGTTCATCAATCGTCGCTGGCTTGTTGGCATAGATCATAGACTTGACGTAGCCCCACAGGAAATAGTCTAACGGCGTCAAATCGCATGTTATCATTGAACGGTAGCGATTCCCCTTCACAGTAACGTGCCGGTCTTGATCATCACGGAAGAAATAAGGCCCAATGACGCCGCCGGCCCATAAAGCACACCAAACTGTAATTTTTTCCGAATGCAATGAAACTCATGGGGTTCGTGTGTATTGCTGTCAGACCAATTAATGAGTCTCTTCCAGTTTTGTAGATCGACTCCAGAATTGAAAATTCCTAGATTAACTCCCATAATGCGGATGCTTATAAGATGAAACTATTTCATGAACGTCAAGGAATGGTTTGTTTGTATAGGCATGAATTCATGCAATCTGTTATATATGATTGAATATATTTTTTTCACGAGTTGCCGTTACTTCTATTATTGCTGTGGTTTTAATAACTGGTTTTTTGCATCCAGTAGCGGAATAACTATTTTGTAATGACAGAGTTTTGGAATTTTTTTTTAAATATGGGAATCGTGTGATCTTACTTTTACACCCTTAACCAAAAAAATTAGAAAAAGGGGTATATTTAAGTTTCTCATTCCGTTTGTGATTTCTACAATATCCATTTCCGACCCCATAAAGTATATATAATCTGAGTTCTTATGTTAGTGTTAAAATCAAGTTTGCAAGGCAGTAGATCAGCTAGAGACAATTTGAATACACCAATCGGTTGGATATAGTTTCGAAAGAGCTGCTATTGATAATCAGCCAAATCAGTTCATTTCCTTCGAGGCAGCGGGCAAAACACCGCACCTGCCTCTAGTTTTTCCATATCATTTCGAACAATGAAGTAACTTTAATTAAAACAAGAAATATATTGGGGATAGAGAATTAAAAATTAATAAAAAAAAAAACAAAGTGAAAAAATTAGCGCTCACCCATACTTTCCGCGTTGTGGACCTCTGAATTTTTGATAGAAAAGGATTGTGCACAATTTTTTTAAGTTAGCATGTTGATATCTTTTAAAAGCTTTTGAAGAGATCTTTGAGGAAATACTTAAATTTTTAAAAGATTCTTAACCCATTAAGAGCCGATGGCATTTTTATGTAAAATCTTATGTATTATTTAATTTTTTCTTATTTTTTATTTCTCTTTTACCAAAGTATTTATTTTTTTATTGGAGTTAATACACTAAACTAGATTTACATAGATGGTGAAGGTAATATAAGATTCGGCATAGCGGAATATAGCACTCTTACTTGTTTCTGTTTAAATAAAAGTTACCCTATCTGCGTAAATTAAGCAAAAAATCTTTTAGATTTTTAGAATTTGCCACAAAATTTACTAAAAAATTTTACTTTCGAAGGAACTTTAAATGTTTAGCATGTAATAAATGTTTATTAGTAAATATATGAGGGCATTATTTTATTGCCTTATCCCGAAATTCTCAATTAATGCATCAAAATTCTAATTGGATAAATTTTATTAGTTTTGGACTTTACGCTAAAAATCTACATTAGGTTGTAAAAATACTTAAGAGAGTAACTTAGAGCATGTAGAGCTTCTTAAACCCGGGGTCAATTTTTTGATAGTTGGATTGGAGCTTAGCCCTTCTGGACTAAATTCAAAATCACGTAAAAAATTTTGTCGAATTCTAGGAGTTTCAGGGATAATAGTTTAAACATATTGGATCACTATGCGTGCAGCAGTAATATTCATTAAATTTTCTGTTGATGAAAAATAAAAAAAGCATGTCTCACACAAAATTTCTTATCCGAGGTTCCCTAATTTGGGATGCTATTGCGTCGCGTACGTATGCAAAGCTTAAGGTCAAACTTACTAACATGTGAAGTTTTTGTGTACTCCGTCCAGTCCACTATAGAAAATTTTACCCCTATTTTTTACCAAAATTAAATTACAGCCAAACCGCAGGATCAATTTGAATGATTTCTTTTTACATGACTTTTGGAAGACTAATGAGAGGATGCTTAAAGTTTTGCATACACTAAAAAATGTTAGAAAAGTTAACTAAAAAATTAACTGAGAATTAGTTCCAAAGGGGTTTTCAGGGTTAAAGGTTTCCGTATCCATGATTTTTTGGATCTTTGATAGACTCTGTGGTGTTCTAAAATTTTTTTACAAAATTTTTTCCAAGTGCACTCTAACTTTAAAGATAGCAGTAGAAATTTAGCTTACCAGCCGTCCAGGCTTCGATTTAGTGAGGGCAGATTGCGTTCCAGGTTATCTTAGCGAAGTATTACCTTTAAGCCAAACAGCATGCTGTTTTTAAAATTTTGAAACTCCTACAACTTTTATATTCATATCTGAACAAAATCTTCTTGACCGCTCCTTTATATATGGTTTAAAGTTTTCAGAACAATCACAGTCACTAAAATATGAAAAGACATGGGCAGATATAGCGGCTCTTATCATATTCGTTGTGTTGCTCTCGCCATGTAGTGAATAACTATAAATTTTAAACGCAGTAGTCAGCTGGAAAAATGCGTTCTTTTTTTTTTAAATTTTGCAGATATCCGCAGTTGAAATTTATTAAATCAAGAAGGTAATTGATTATCCTAGAGATACATTATGGTTTTATGGCTAGCATTTTTTGAAAGTCTAAATAAAATTCCAATTCATAAGTCTCTAAGTTCATCTTAAGGTCACTTTAATTTTTCCAACTTAATCGATCTAATAGATGAGTTTACCAACATTTCACTATATATCATTAAAGTACTCACCTTCGACATTATAAATTATTATTATGAAATTTTTTATAATAAACTATCACAAAATTCACTGCACTCAATCGTTTTTTGATAACTAATTTACAAATCGCAAGCAAAAAATGTGATAAAGTAACAGTCAGTAAATTCTTTCGAAAAATTTAAACGGAGATGTTTACTTTGTTATTGTTTCTGTATATTAAAGCAAAAAAAAAAAAAAAAATACATTTGGCAAAAATTTTTATTTTAATTTTGGCCAAAAACGGGTGAAATTTCCTATGTGCATTCCTTTAAAAATTTCTGATTTATTTGCAGCTTATTTTCTTTCGTTTATGTGATATATATGTAGCGACGCAGATAAGTTTACTTCTGCTTGTTTCTCATTTATTCTTTCTTCTTTAACTTAACAGAAAAATTATAACTTAGATTAAAGAAAGTAGTTTTTTATTAAACCTTAATTAATTAATTACTTTTTAATAATTATAGATCGAAGCAGACGACAGTTATAAATTTCCAGTCAATGTAAGATGAAGAAGATACACACACACCTGTTACAGCATACACTTCACTACTCTGTTAATTATAAGTACTTATTACCAGAAATCTTTGATTTTGCAGTTTCTTTTTTATTTCTATATTTGTGTAAAATACATTTTTTTCATTAATTTAACGTATTACCATTAAATTGGTAAAACAATTTAAATGTGATAAGTTGAATTCCCACCTTTGTTAATGTTAAGAAAATTTTTTTGTGATACAAAGAAAATTGTCCAAAACATCTTGTATTAAAATAAAAAAATTATGTTATTTTAATTTTTGTTTTCACGTTAATAATTTAAGTTAATAATAAGTCAAACGAAGAGGTAAAAATTCCATAATTTACTGCGACAAACGTGAGTATTTGTTTTCTTTTAGTAACAATGACTTACGTATTTTTTAATTTTACAAAACATATTACACCTACACGTATAAGAATTGATGAGCTAATGATAGTTTATCTGGAGAATAGGATTTGGCGGTTTCTTGCAAAGAACAAACCTCTTTACTCCTACCAGAGGCTGTCACTTGATATTTGTGGTCGGCTGTTTTTAATTTTAGAATATTTATGTTTGTTTTATTTTTATATGCATCCTGATACAAATCTTAGAAAATTCTTTTACATTTTCAACTGAAAACTTTAAAATGATGTCTGGTAGAAAAAAAATAATCACAAATTTTGATTAACCTTAACCTTGTGGGATTAATAAATCAATAAGTGGTCAGTAATTAGTGGAGAACATTGGACTTTAGTACAGAATTTAAGCATTACTTATAAGGTTTTGAAAACTGTGTTTAATGTCGTAAGATACAAATAATACTCCACGATATTGTTTCTGGAGATTCTACATAAAAAATATTGCCACAGTTATTTAAAACTACTTCCACACTTTTATTACAATAAAATAATTAAAAACAAGTAACAAGTAAGCATGCCGAATCTTATATACCTTTCACCATCTTTGTAAATCTAGTTTAGTGAAGTAATTCCAATCAAAAAAGCAAATACGGTGGTGACAGAAAATTAAAAAATGAAAAAAATTGGTACTGCAAACATATTATTTTACATGAAAATGACATCGGCTCTTAATGGGTTGAGCATTAAAAAAAGTAGTATTTGCTTAAAGATCTCTTCAAAAGCTTTAAAATGATACCCATATTGATATTCTAAAAATATTTGATATTTTTTCACTTGATGATCTTTTCTTATTTTTAACCGACTTCAAAAAAAGAAGGAGGTTATACAATTCGGCTGAATGTTGCTTTTTTTTAAATATTTGTGCCTCCAGAACTCAGTCATTTCTGATCCGATTTTTAAAATTTTTGGTAATATGATAGATTAGGCTTACAGATTGGTCCCGTTTTAAAAACAGTTTATAATCTTAAAAATTAACAACGTACATATTTTTTACGGGTAACATGAACTGTAAAGGGCGATTCTGTATAATTTGAAATGACTGACTATGGCTCCCAAAAACAAACAATTATACAAAAATAAATCTAAAAATTAAAGGGTGCCCCCATAATTGATGTAAATTTACTTATGTGGGCCTATCTTTTGAACCGTTATAGACAAACGCTTGCAAATTGGACAGAATGTCGATTGCTATGTCCGTTATAGTAACAAGTATTAATATTACAAATATTAAATTAAAGGGTGCGCCAATAGTTCATTAAATTTGATGTATATGGCCATACTTTTGAACAGTTGTAGACAGACGCTTGAAATTTACAACGAACCTGTATTGCTAAGTCCGCTATAACAAAAAGTATAAAATTTGGATTTGGAAGTTAAAGGGTGTTCCAATAGTTAATGTAATTTTGTGTATGTGACCAAACTTTTGAACCGTCATAGACAGAACGCTGAACTTTAAAAGGGACCTGTATTTCTAAGTCCGCAATATTAAAGAGTATATAATTACTGTAGATTTACTTATATAGACCTGTCTTTTGAACCGTTATAGCAAGCACTTGTAAAATTGACGCTATGCCGATTGCTATGGCCTTTATAGTAACAGCTGATAATATATAAAATTATAAATTAAAGGGTGGACCAATAGTACATTTAATTTGGTATATGGCTATACTTTTAAACATTTGTAGACAGACGGTTGAAATTTACATAGAACCTGTATTACTAACTCCTCTATAACAACAATTATAAAATTTGGATTTGGAAATAAACGGGTGTCCCAATAGTTAATATAATATGGTGTAAGTGGCCGGAATTTTGATTCATTATAGAGAGACAGCTGAAATTTACAAGGGACATGTTTTGCCAAATCCGCTATAACAAGAAGCTTATAATTTGAATTTAGAAAGTAAAGGATGTTCCCGAAACTAATGTAATTTGTTCTCTATGGCCGTATTTTTTGAACGGTTGTATACAAATACCTTAATTTTAGGCAGAAAGTCCACTACTTTTTTTTGGTATAATAAGAAGTAATTTACACAGAACCTGATTGCTAAATCTTCTACAACAGCAAGTATATAATTTGAATTTGGAAATTAAAGACTGACCCTACAGTTGCTGCAATTTAATGTATATTGCCAAACTATTGAGTAGTTGAAAAAGTATAAAGTTTGGAGATATAAGTGTGCCCCAATAGTTAATGTAATCTACTTTATGTGGCCATACACTTGAGCTGTTATAGGCAGACAGATGAAATCTGTTTTGAAGTCGGTTTTTTTTCGCAAGAATTATTTAATTCTCTATCGCCCCATATATTAATTTATTTTTTTGAGTAGAGTTACTTTATTGTTCCTAATGACATGAAAAAATGAGAGATAGGCGTGGTGCTTTGCCTGCTCCTCGAAGGACATGGAGGGTAGACTGGTCCTTATATGACCAACATTTTTTTTTAAATTTTTTTAATGCAGCACCCTTTTAAATTGTTAATTATAGCAAAACTAGAATTCTGTAAAAATTTCAAGTCGATATCTTGAAATTAGCAGGTGCCGCATTGAGCTTAAAAAAAGTTATTTACATACATATGTATGTATAAAACACTGTATGTTCTTCGAAATGCCGTTATATTCTCTGCTATTTTTTTGTAAAAGCTAACGTAATTTTGTTTTTGTAAGTTAACATTGATTTTTTTTTTTGCATAGCAATACCATTAAAAATCATTTGTTGTCCAGCAGTCAATTACATCAAACATATTTAAAATACCACGGCAAAAAATTTATTTAATTGGTGCAATGAAAAATCAAATTCTTGGTAGTAAACTTCCTTCACAAATAGATTGTTTAAAAGTTTTATTTTATAATATACGCGTTGGTAATATGAATTTATCGAATGCAGCTAATTTAGTCATAGAGAAGTGTTTAATTTTTTGGAAGAAAGCACGGATTCCAACTGTGGCTGTGTGAAAAAGTTAAAAAAATTATATGAAACTTGGAGGAATTTAGAAAGAAGCTATAAACGATTTAGTGAGATCAAAAATCGAAAGAAACATTGTTTGTAGAAGATTTAAATAACTTGTTTGACACAGCGCATGCAAATGCTTTGAATTTAATATCAATTGAAGAAGATAAAGAATTTTTAGTTGCACAAAGAAAGCCAAATCGGGAAGGAAGTATGTTTAGCATCGATTCTGCAGGAGCGGAAAAACGAAGAGCTGACAGAAAAAAATTGAAGAAGCAAAAAAAAATGAAATATCATTCACAAGGTAAGGTATATCGAAGAGTTATAAAAATATTGACTTTTTAAAATACAAATGACTGCAAGTCACTTAATATTGCAACTTTAAGTCGAATCATTTTTTCTTATTTTTAGTTTCAGAGCAAGGAACTTTCAACATAGATTCAGAAACCGTGAATGTTGACGAAGAAATGAATAGTTCACGCAGTTCAGACATTTCTTAGAACATTTCTAAACAACCATCTAGTTCGGCAGCAATCCGAGGTAAAAAGTTAATTGTGAATCGTAGATTGTCAGCCGCTATGGACAAATGTAAAGTAAGCGATAGAGATGCAGTTCATCTATTGAGCGCCTGCGTAGAAAGCTTAAGTTTGAATCCAATGGATTATATTATAAATCGACCTTCAATCAGAAGAGCCCGTCAACAATATCGTGAAGATATAGCGAGAAATATTCAATCTGAGTTTATAGAGTTAAATGATGATTTTGGTGTTGTTCATTGGGATACAAAGCTTCTCCCAAATGTGACAGAAATGGAGAAACAAGATCTATTGCCCGTTATTATTAAAACGCCTTCTACAGAACAGCTCCTAGGTGTTCCGCACATTCCTTCGGGATCGTGTAAAGAAATTTCTAGTGCAGTTTTTGATACTTTGGAAAAATGAAGTTTGCGGGAAAAAGTTCAAGCTTTCGTATTTGACACAACATCTTCGAACACCGGCAGATTTAATGGAGCTTGCACATTGCTGGAGATGAAATTGGGACGAAATATGTTGTTATTGGCAACATATTTTTGAAATAATTTTACAAACTGCAATTTCATCAGTGCAGTTGTATTCCTCATGTGGTCCCGACATTCCTTTATTTAAAAAATTAAAAGCATCTTTTCCAAAAATTAACGCTGACAATATCTCAGACTATACTACGAGTAGCGAACTGGTTGAACTTAATGGTAGAAACATAGAGGAAATACTTTTATTCTGCCTTAAAACCCTTAAAAGTTACCAACAGCCTTGTCATGACTACACAGAGTTCTTAGAACTCGTCGTCATCCTTTTGGGAGACATTCTCCCGAAAGGGAATAAGATACGTAAACCCGGCACTTATCATCAGGCCCGATGGATGGCAAAGGCCATTTATTCAATCAAAATATTTCTCTTAAGAAAAAAATTTCGAGATACAGAAGCTGAGACAAAAGCATTATGTAGGATATGTGGTTTTGTTGTAGTTAATTACATACAACCATGGTTTAATGCAAATTAAAGCATTGAAGTGCCATGGAACGACATTCAACTTTTGAGAATGTTTAATAAGTATAAAGAAAAGGATGCAATAGTTGCTGAAGCCTGCTTGCAAAAGTTCTTAAATCATTTTTGGTACTTAGCTGATGAGCCAGTTCTCTTTTCCCTTTTTGATGAAGTAAAACAACGAATGGCCACAAAATTGCTGGAAAAAAATAATAATAAAGAAATTGAAGGTGTTGAAGAAAACGATTTAACCCCGAAAAATATTCCACTTAAAGCGACTTGAGCGAATTTTTGGAAAAGGATTTACCTTGTGGCTTAATCACTAAAAAGTCCTTGATGTTTTTTGAGCGTTTTAAACTAAATACATCGTTTATTGAAACTGATGCCAGCGAATGGTCTTACAATGAATATTTTATCAAAGGAAGAGAATTATTAAAATCAATAAACGTTGTTAATGACTCAGCTGAAAGGGGAGTCAAATTGATGAAAGAGTTTAATACATCATTTACTAAAAATTAAAACCAAAAGCAGTTTATTATACAGGTAACAACACAATATTTTAATTTCTTTATATACAGTGAATCAATCGGAAAATCGGACATAGGATTTCTTGTGTTTGTTTTATCTAAAAAGTTAGTTAAGTGAGTTTTTTTTTGTTATCTTATCTTGAAATATTTTTTATTTTATGTATTTGTACATTAGGGTTGCCAGACGGGCCTGATTTGGCCTGATTGTCAAGTTTTTTAATGCGCGTCAAGTGTCAAGTGAAAAAGTGATTTGTCAATGTTTTTTGTAAGTTATTTTTTTTTTCTCAAATTTATTCTAGCTACATATGTAATAATACTTAAAAAAGTAAGTTTATATTTCTAAAAAACACATCGAAAGAGCATATTTTTACTATCTATATTTCTTAAGATAGTACCTATATTTTTTTTAAATAACGCCTAAGTTTTCTCTAAAATATATAACGACTGAATTTTTATTCTTATATTGTTTTTTGTTTCTTTCACATTATTTCTGTTATTTTTACTTTTAACGATATTTTTGTTTTTATTCTAATAATTTTTATGAAAAAATAATAAAAAAAATTAAATAAAAACCAATAGTATGAGTGTTTTTATTTGTCAAGTTTTTTTTTCAAAATCAAGTGTTTTTTTGGGCAATGTCAAGCTTTTTGGCAAATTGGATCTGGCAAGCCTATTGTACATACATATGGCAAGCATGTGCAAAAATTCATATACCGTTACAAAAATTTTCTTTTGTAAACAAAAATATTAAAATTTGAAAGTCAAACGGTAAATCGGACACGTAGGCTTTGACTTTCTACACTTTTACAAATAAAAATAGAAAGAAATAATTTAGTTTCGTTTTATTTATGAACTAAGAGTGATTTTGTCGACAAACAATAAAAATGGCTCCTAGAGGTAAGCAAACAACAGTGGAAACAAGGCATCTTATTATTCGACTATATGGAGAGGGCAAAACTGTACGAAATATTGCTGAAATTGTGGGTAGAAGTCGGTCAACCGTTCATGATATTATTCAAAGATACAGAAAGGAAAATAGAGTAGAAAACAAAAGTAAAGAAGGTCTTGGAAAGATTTTAAATGATAATGATGAAAGACGAATTTTACTTGAGGTGAAGAAAAATCCTTTAAAATCCGCTGTTGACCTACAAAAGTATGTAGAAACCCACATAGGAAAGTCGGTTTATTGCGAGACTATTAGAATTACCTTAAGAAAACATGATTTTCATGGTCAAGTTTTGAGAAAAAAAACCCTTTATAAGCCCTAAAAATAAAACATTACGCTTGAAGTTTGCTAAAGGATATATTTAAAAAAACCAAGATTTTTGGAATAAGGTAATATCCGTTTAAAATCAAATTTTTTCAGATAATACCTTCCAGTTTCCTTTGTATGTAGGTACTCTATACAGACGAAAGCAAGTTCAATCTGCATGGGTCAGATGGAAGAAGGTTTGTTTGGCGAAAACCAAACACTGAGTTTGAGTTAAAAAACACTAGAGCCACAGTTAAACATGGGGGAGGTTCTGTGATGGTTTGGGGCTGTATGTCTAGTGATGGAGTAGGAAATTTAGTATTTATTGATGAAAAAATGGATAAGCATGTCTACCTAAACATTTTGAAGAACAATGTTAAACAAAGCGTGGAAAAACTGGGCATACAAGACAATTTTGCTTTCTATCAAGATAATGATCCAAAGCATACCGCCGAAGTTTGCAAGTTATGGCTCATCCATCACTGCCCAGAGCTGTTGAAACCTCCTCCACAATCGCCAGACCTGAATGTCATTGAACATTTGTGGGTATACAAAAACTCGTTTAACAACATAAGCCAACTAAAGTTATCTTTCAAAACAGAGTGGAATAAAATAACTCCAGAAGTGTGTGCAAATTTAGTAAATTCGATGCAAAAAAGGCTTCAAAAAGTTATTGACTCTAAGGGCAACGTACAAAATACTAAAAAATTATTCATTATTATTTTATTTATTTATTATTAATTGTTTTTATTTATGTTATTACAAATTTACCGCTTTGTCCGATTTTCCGTTTGAGTTAAAAAAACTAAATTAATTTATTTATCAATAATATTTCTTAAAAAAAATTAAAATGTTTTGCTTTTGTCTTATCAGTAACTTAGATATTATCTTCATTAATAGAAATATACGTTTTCTTAAAAAAAATAAATGGTATTTTGTTTGTAATGTTTCTCAATATAAATGTTTAAGGCATGTCCTATTTTCCGTTTGATGCACTGTATATAATCTATTTCTTATGCAATTTTTAAGATCCTGCAAAACTACTGAAAGAAATACCCGCAACATACGAGAAAAGCCATGAGTATTACTTATTAATAAAAATATAGGTAAATAAATAAATAAATGTACCTATTCACGTATGAATTTGAGTTTTTTTATATAAAAATGCAAAAATATTAGTCTTGATACACAAAAATGTCAAATTCATGTGTTAGGTGCACTTACATACATATGTACGTAACTTTAAATCCTTATGCGGCACGTGTTAATATCAAAATATTCACTTGAAACTTTTACATAACTATTGTTTTGCTAAAAATAAAATTTTAAGAGGGTGCTGCATTCAAAATTTTGAAGTCAGAAAATAAGGACTTGCCTAATGGAGGGATCATGCTGATTTCCAATAGCACCTCTTTCGACACCATATCTGATCGATTGATATATTTATTTTTTGTGTAATCAAGTTTAACTCGGCAAACTTGATTTCAACACTATGCATAAGAAGTCAAAATATATGTACTTTATGGGGTCGGAAATGGATATTGTAGAAATTACTCAGGGAATGACAAATTTATATAGATATATACCCTTTTTCCAATTTTTGTGGTAAAGGGTAAAAAAAAGTGTCAATAAAAATCTAATACGATTATGGTAAATTGTTTGTAATTTTATTTTGGCTAATTTTATTTTTCAGTTATCTGGGTTTTTGAAGAAATTTTTATAAATTGCTAAAAAATTAAGAAGTCCAGATTAGCGCAATCTTTATAACCATTATTCAAAATTACGACACTTTTATGAACACAATAAAAAGTTTTGATTTACAGAAATTTCTGTATTACATTCTACTGGTGTCTAATTTTTTTGGTTTTTCTTAGAAGACATCCGCAAAAAGTTTAGAATAGCTTTTCTTTCCTAATAAATTAAAATAAATAATGAAATTAAGCCAAATTAATTAAATAAATTATTTGTTGTAATATCAAACAGTTTAACTAATAATTACTATATTATTAACCCTGGAGTTAATGTCGACGTCGTTGACGGCGTCAAATGTCAAAAAAAAGTTGAATCGTATGAGAGCAGTTAATCTCAACGCGTTGAAACGCCGTAAAAGTTCAATCTGTTTCAACTTTTTTGGCGTTGAAACGCCGACAACGACGTCGACATTAACTTCAGGGTAAAATTAAAAAAATAAAATGTATGTGTGCGATTTATTAAGAGTATAGTTGGGGGTAGTGCACTTATATTGAAATCTTCACTAACACTTATTGCCAGTCATTAGTAATAGTGATTTAAAGAAATTTTGCACAAAAATTCATTTATTGTATTTAAAAAAGGCAACCAGCAATATCGCAACTATTTTTCTTCACTAGTTTTAGTGCAACGGAGAATTTTGCACTAAATTCGAAGCTCACTTTGAGTTATTATTATTTTTGTGTAACAATTCAATAAGAGTGCTGTATTCGGCTATGCCGAATCTTATATACCATCACCATCTATGTAAATCTAGTTTAGTGAAGTAACTCCAATCAAAAAAGCAAATATTGGGGTGACAGTTAATTAAAAAATAAAAAAACATTTGGTACTGCTTACCAGACCTGGGGGGATTCAATTACATTTCAATTACAATTACACGTAATGTGTAATTGAATATTTTTAATTACAAATTACAAGTAATTGTAATTGAAATGAGGGACTAAAATCAATTACGATTATGTGTTATTGTTTGACGCTTATAACTCTTATAGTACATAGCAAGGCGAATTAATTGTAAGGTGATAGCGGTGGCGAATACAATTATTTTCGCCTGTATTCTAACTGTCAAACTCCATATATAAAAAATCTGTATAACAGTTAGATAAATTTTTTATATATGGAGCTTGACAGTTAGAATACAGGCGAAAATAAATGAATTCGCCACCGGTATCACCTTATAATTAATTCGCCTTGGTACATAGCAAGGCATAGTGGCAGTAGATCAGTTGACTTTCTTGTTTATGTTTTCAGATGTCATATTTTGTTTACACTTATTATTTTTTTTCCTAGAAAATTTTTTTTCTTACAGTGGTGTTGTGGAAATATTTTTAAAATTTTCATAAAACAAAATAGTTTCAGACACTTTTTGAAACTAAATTTTATTTACAAATTGTAGGCTTCGCCTCTTCATGACTTTGTTTGCTCATTTTATATGTTAAACCCAAGAAGTTTGGTACAAAATGTGTTTCTACACATTTTTGGTTTTTACATATAAAAAATAAGCTGCCATAATCACGAGGTTTAGGAAGCTCCTTAAATATATAAGCATGTAAGTAGCATCAAAGGAAAGCTTATGACGTCTAGATTAATAATATTCTAATTATTTTTTTCGAGCTACATTTTCAAAAACTGAAAAAATCATGTTAAGATGGGTTTTTGAGAAATTAAATATCACAACGCATCGGGCTATTCCTAGAAAATTTTTAAGTAATACAGCTAAAAGAGTTTTTTAACAAATGGTAAAATAAAATTTAATTTTTTTTTGTTTTACCATATAAATTCCCGGAAAGAGGAAAATGTCACAAAAAATTGTTTTTTTTTTAATGAGGCCTTAGATAATCACGGGGCTGTCAAATGGTTTTTGGAGTATGTAGCCAAAATTTGGAGACTTACCGTTTACCTTTTTTAATCGGTGCTTTGCACTCCGAGAAATTTTAGAATAATTTTAAAGTTTTGTTCCAAAGTTGGCAATGTTGGAAAGGGCTGGAGGGGAACCGTTATAATTGTTGACCTAATTTTGCTTTAGTTTGTCTTTAAAATTGTTCAAACAAATTTGCTACTACTGAAGTAAATTTAAATTACATAAGCAAAGAAAAGAATACCACCTTTTTGCGGAAAGTCCTTAAAAAACGATATTTTTACATTTTCTCAATCATAACTTTAAACTTGTTTATTTTAAATTTTATTAATAATATAGCAAATGTCCTAAAGTGATAATCCGATAATTAATAAGCGTACTTCGCCAAAAACACTAAGTTAAGATTAGCTACATTTAAACATATTTTTATAGACATATTAAAGTTTTGATTAAATTTAAAAAATCTTAACATTTGAGTTAAAAATAAACTTCTTATCACATTTGCGTACGTTAGACATTTTAAAAATACTGCTCTGCCTCTGTAGAATTTCGTTGAGATATATTAAGTGGTTTATATGATACCCAATTTTGCCAAAAAAAAACTTTTTCAAACCACTGTGCTTTATTTGAATTTGACATCTGAAAATATAATTTACACAAATAAAATACATATTGTCTACTGCTATTACCTGTTAAATTAATGTGCCTTGGTACATAGTATGTACATATACAGTGCCGGTCAACATAATAGCACCACTTATAATATTCTGATTCGAAAGATGTAAAAATTTCAGCTATTTATTATAGTATTTTTTTGAGTGTAAAAAACAGTTACATTTTTTATGCCACCTCAGAGTGTGTGCAGTTTTTAAATGGCACCAGTAGGCTTTTCTAAATTTGTTTTGCATAATTTTGTGAAAAATAAGTGAAAATGGAAATATTAATATTTTTTATATACTTTCTATAAAATTGTGTAAAAATTTAAAAAAAAGTATTGTTATGGGTCGCTGAATGGATTGTTCGCCGGGAAAAGGTGAACTAATAAACAAATTTGCGTCCGAGGGTAAATCCTATTTCCAAATAAGGGAATTACTAGAGATGTGCCAATAAAATGATAATAAATGCCCTAAGATATGAGCAAAAAGTGGAATCCCGTGGTAGGAGGCGAGTTTTGTCACCCTTAATAATAAAACAGTTAGTATTGACGACTAAAGAAAATCCTTTTATGACAGCTACGGAGCTTAAAAAACATTGGATGCGTCGGCAAGCGTGGAAACTATTCGCCGCAGACTTCGAAACAACAGCCTCAATGCCTGTAGTCCTCAAAAAGTGCCGCTCCTTTTCTCTAAGCATGTTGCTAAACGGATATACAGTGCATCAAACGGAAAATCGGACATACCTTACATCACATTACAAACAAAATACCATTTCTTTTTTTTAACAAAACGTATATTTCTAATAATAAAGATAATATCTAAGTTACTGATAAGAAAAAAGCAAAATATTTTAATTTTTTTAAGAAATATTAGTGATAAATAAATTAATTTAGTTTTTTTAACTCAAACGGAAAATCGGACAAAGCGGTAAATTTGTAATAACATAAATAACAACAATTAATAATAAATAAATAAAATAATAATGAATAATTTTTTAGTATTTTGTAGCGTTGCCCCTAGAGTCAATAACTTTTTGAAGCCTTTTTTGCATTGAATTACTAAATTTGCACACACTTCTGGAGTTATTTTATTCCACTCTGTTTTTAAAGATATCTTTAGTTGGCTTATGTCGTTAAACGAGTTTTTGTAAACCCTACGCACTAATTCATCCCACAAATGTTCAATGACATTTAGGTCTGGCGATTGTAGAGGAGGTTTCAACAGCTTGGGGCAGGATGGATGAGCCATAACTTGCAAACTTCGGCGGTATGCTTTGGATCATTATCATGATAGAAAGCAAAATTGTATGCCCAGTTATTCCGTGCTTTGTTTAACATTGTTTTTCAAGATGTTTAGGTAGACATGCTTATTCATTTTTTCATCAATAAATAATAAATTTCCTACTTCAGCACTAGACATACAGCCCCAAAGCACCACAGAACCTCCCCCCATATTTAACTCTAGTTTTTTAACTCAAACTCAGTGCTTGGTTTTCGCCATACAAACCTCCTTCCATCTGACCCATGCAGATTGAACTTGCTTTCGTCTGTATAGAGTACCTACATACAAAGGAAATTGGATGGTCTTATCTGAAAAAAATCTGATTTTAAACGGATATTACCTTATTCCAAAAATCTTGGTTTTTTAAAATATATTCTTAGGCAAACTTCAAGCATAATGTCTTATTTTTAGGGCTTATAAAGAGTTTTTTTTCTCAAAACTCGACCATGAAAATCATGTTTTCTAATAGTCTCGCAACAAACCGACTTTCCTATGTGGGTTTCTACATACTTTTTAGCTGAACAGCGGATTTTAAAGGATTTTTCTTCACCTCAAGTAAAATTCGTCTTCCATCATAATCGTTTA
The DNA here is from genome assembly GCA_916610165.2 of Gymnosoma rotundatum. NCBI lineage: Eukaryota > Metazoa > Arthropoda > Insecta > Diptera > Tachinidae > Gymnosoma > Gymnosoma rotundatum. The sequence goes on from OU744336.1 coordinate 84,300,757, forward strand.
AAATCTTTCTAATACCATCTTTAGTTTTGTATTCTACTCTATTTTCCTTTCTGTATCTTTGAATAATATCATGAACGGTTGACCGACTTCTACCCACAATTTCAGCAATATTTCGTACAGTTTTGCCTTCTTCATATAGTCGAATAATAAGATGCCTTATTTCCACTGTTGTTTGCTCACCTCTAGGAGCCATTTTTATTGTTTGTCGACAAAATCACTCTTAGTTCACAAATAAAACAAAACTAAATTATTTCTTTCTATTTTTGTTTGCAAAAGTGTAAAAAGTCAAGGCCTAATTTGCCTGTCCGATTTACCGTTTGACTTTAAAATTTTGATATTTTTGTTTATAAAAGAATATTTTTGTAACCGGATATTAATTTTTGCACATGCTTGCCATATGAATGTACAAATACACCAAATAAAAAATATTTGAAGATAAGATAACAAAAAAACACACTTAACTAACTTTTTAGATAAAACAAACACAAGAAATCCCATGTCCGATTTTCCGATTGATTCACTGTATTTTGCTAAAGCACATCTGAATTGCCCAGAAGAAAAGTGGAAACATGTGCTATTGGCTGACGAATCCAAAATTGTTCTTTCTGGTGGAAAGGGTTCCAGATGTTTTGTCCGTAGGGTACCTAACATAAAATACAAGCCACAATTCACATCAAAAACTATTAAACATGGAGTTCATTGTATTTTGGCATGGGGTTGCTTCATGTATCAAGGTGTAGTTCCTACAGAGCCGGACAAAATTATTGAAACAGGCAGCAACTTTATACTAAATCTTTTTAAATTAATAAGGCACAGACTGATTTCTTTCTAACAAAATAATTTATTAACATATTCTTTGGTTAAAGATGAAAAAACTTGTGATAATTATGGTGTATAGCAAAGTTATAGCAAAATTTAATTCTACGCTCTAATTAAGTATTCAAAATTATTGACACAGCCCAATATGTTTCGATAAAAAATAATATTTAAAATTGTTTAATACTTTTTATCGTATTCTTTCTTTATTATTACTTCTTTTAATCTTGTTGGTAATGAAACGAAGTAGTGTTCTTCAACTTTACTCTCACTATTATGCCCGAATCTCCATGGGTTGGTCAGTTTTTCTCTCGTCAGTCTCAAAGATGTTAAATGTGTTCACGTCAGGCAATTGCGGTTGAAAGCGATTTATTTTAAGAAGTGCTATTATTTTGACTGTAGTTTTTAAGTTTTTTGTTTATATTAGTAAGCCTATTATAAACTGTTTTCTTATGATAATAAGCTATTGTTACGTTTTACCCTTTTTAGCAGGCAAACGTACGGAATTCTTTTGATTGCAAATACCACTGTGGCTAAATTCTGTCCTCGAACTTTATGGCTTTCTCTGGCTATAACTTCTCGATCCTACCGGTCTTGTGAACCCTTGGTCTCGTATTTACTAAACATGCGTTATCACCACAAACGCAGCCATCCACGCTACACTACTGTGTTACTCCGGCGAGACATGAACTACTCGATGCCTTGTTTAGTAACCTTAACCATCCACAGATATCTCCACTACTCCTTTTATCCAAGCCAGTCATCTCCTTTAATCCAGTAGCCACAACACACGTCTGCCATACACTGTTGTTATGCTGTTACACTTCCCCGCGCAACCATTATTGCTCTTACTTTTTATTATACAGGGCTTCTTGACAATTATCTGTTACTCCTTTTATTAAATTAGACGTCTACACTAAATTATCTGCCATGGTTTCACACAACAATTGCCTTTTGCCTCTCGGGAGGTTTGTACTGCTGTTTTATTAATTTTAATTGTTTATAACAATTATTATTTTTATCGTTGCACGCATGCCCGCATGCGGTATCGAACTCGGACCCCCTGGTTTGTAGTACGCACCTCTACCAACGCAGCCATTGAGGCTGCTCAGCTTTTGTTGGCTAACTTGTGGTTTTGTTATTCCGTAAACACACCATTGGTTGTTGAATTAACTTTATTCACCACACTCATACGGATACAACTACAGGGGTTGTCAGATTTTATTATTCGTAACACTATTAACATTATGGAATTAATTATTTTGAAATATTATAGTTTATTTGACCTCTATAAATAATTTTATTTTCTAATTGTTCAAGCACTAGGTCAGTTTTTTAAAATAAAAATATATTGTTTATTCTTTTATTTTTTTTCGATATTTCGCCACACCGTTGGGCGGCATCTTCAGGAAACAAGAAATAAAATTATTAATAATAAGTTTTTTCAAACATAATAGGTCTGTTTCTTTACTTTTTGGGTAAAGTTTGTGAAAATAAGCGCAATCATTGTTTTCTCTCATAAAGAGACAAAATATTATAAAAGTACGGGAACACAAAATCTAAGTTTGAAAAACAAAATAAAAACTCAAAGTTTTTTGACTATTTTAATAAGAAAAATTAATTTCAATTGTTTTGCAAAAAGAAATAATAATTTTATTTGTATATTGTTTGTGTTATAAGGCTGTTGCACAAGTTTAAATAACTTGTACGAAGAAAAAGTTAGGGCTGTTTCATGCAAGAAGAAGAAGAACTTCATTTTCTCAAAATTGCTCTTATTTACCCAATTTTGAGGTAAGAAAATTTTCGTGAAAATTGGGAACCCACGGGATCCCGAAGTATAGTAAAGAAACAGACCTAATAATTAAATTGAAGAATTTTTTTGTCACTCAAACTTAAAAAAATTCAAAACCAAAATACAAAAAATTCAAATATTTATATATATGTACCAGACCTGGGGGGATTCAATTACATTTCAATTACAATTACAATTACACGTAATGTGTAATTGAATATTTTCAATTACAAATTACAAGTAATTGTAATTGAAATCGGGAACTAAAATCAATTACAATTATATGTAATTGTAATTGAAAAATTTTCAATTACAATTACTTGTAATTTGTAATTCAAAAAATGCAATTACAAATTACATGTAATTATAATTGGAAATTTTCAATTACAAATTACAAGTAATTGTAATTGTAATTAAGCAGTAATCATTACTTTTTATTAAACAAATTTCAATTATATTCCTAAAAATAATAAGTATAACCAAAAATTCTGAAAATTAACTTCTTAAACGCTTCGTATAATTTCAACAATTTTATAAACATTTTTATTGAAGCTCAGAAGAATATTAAACATACTCTGTAAGGTGTAATTTCCAAAGATTATATTTCAGAACTATTCCTTGTATATTATACAATGTACCTATACAATATATATTATACATAGTATGTACATAGATAAATATATGTTCCTAAAATTTATAAAATCAAGCCTATATTGATTTGGTTTATTTAGAGGAATATTTCAGTCATGAAGCCATTTGCAGAAATTTTAGATTTTTTGCAAAGCGAAAACAACGTATTTTATGGAATGTTAATCCCTTCATTGGTTGCTCTTAAAGTCAAAACTGATAAATTAATAAATGGACACCTAACATTTTTACAACAAGTTACAAAATTGCTTCAAGAAAGTCTTTTTAAACGATTTCAGCAATTTTTTAATTAAACTGAAGAAGGTCACGATGCAATGGTTGCTTTAATGTCTTATTTAAACATAAAATGAAAAAATTTGAACTTAACTTTTACTTGCGTGATCTGAATTCATCTCTTAAGCGCCTTAAGAATTATCCTACAATACTAAATAACATCTTTAGCGCCAGTTGAAAGGTTGTTTTCATTCACTAGTATAATTTTAACACCTAGGCGACAAAGCTTAACAAATGAAAATTTTGAAAAAATTGTTTTATTTAAATCAAATAAAAATTTTGTTAAAATTTTCACTTTTTTAGTATGTTATCTATATACATATATATGCGTTGTATCTTCCTTTGTGTTATTTGCTTCACTGTGTTTTTTTGTTTTTAAATATAACGCCTAATTTATTTTTTTTTAATAAAGTTGTTATTATATATGAATGTTTTTTTGACCTTTTTTAGTTAATTTTTGTTTTCTAATTTTTTAAGCACTAGGTCAGTTTATAAATAATAACAAATGTTTATTTATATTTTCAATATTTCGCCACACCTTTGGGTGGCATCATCAGGAAACAGGAAACAAAAATTAAATTTTCTTTAATTAAATTAATTAAATTTAAAAATGTTAAAAAACTTGTAACATTTCTATCGTGAAAGTTTATGTTAATGTATTTGAATTAAGTTTTTTAACATTTTTAAATAATTTAAATGTTTTCTTTTTTTTAAATTTTTATAAGAATGTAAATGTTTGAAATTTTTGAGTTATTTTACTTGAATGTTTTTTGTGTTTTAAATTTATAAGAATGTAAATTTTAAATATTTGAGTTTTTTGTCGTTTGGTTTTTGATTTTTCTGTTTTTGTTTTTGTTTGAAAAAATAATTTTATTTTAAATTTGTTATTTTAAAAAAAAGAAAATTTAATTTTTGTTTCCTGTTTCCTGATGATGCCACCCAAAGGTGTGGCGAAATATTGAAAATATAAATAAACATTTGTTATTATTTATAAACTGACCTAGTGCTTAAAAAATTAGAAAACAAAAATAAAGTTGTTATTTTTTACATGTTTATTATGTGTATGTAATTGATGATTTTTGTAATTAAATATTTGTTGACTAAAAATAATTAAAAAAGTATTCATTACACAATTTTATTTCAATTATGTAATTATGTAATTGAATTTTTCAATTACAATTACATGTAATTTGTAATTGGATTTTTTCAATTACAAATTACAAGTAATTGTAATTGAAAATTTTCAATTACAAATTATATGTAATGTGTAATTGAAAAAAAATCGATTTCAATTACAAATATGAAATGTAATTGTAATTGAAAAATTCAATTACAATTACATGTAATTGAGTAATTGCATGTGTAATTAATTACAAAATGTAATTGACATCCCCCAGGTCTGATATGTACATTGTCATAAATTTTCAAACTTAAAAAAATCCAGTTAATATCGTTTTAGAGTCGAAAATGATTGTTTTGTCGGGAGAAAATGGTACCGTAGCCTAGGAATGAGTCTCTTATGACTCGCATAATTGACTCATTTTCGAAACTGTTTTCAATCGTACTTATTATCAAATACGAAACTTTTTCGTATCATTTTATACGGACATTTTTTAATTGTCTGTTCTCAAAGCCAAACATGGTAAATAATACTTTGCTTATATTTGTTATTACTTTCGATAGCACGTTATTTCTTATTTTCTTAAAAATCATTCTTTTAAATTTGAAAACAAAAAATTCATTTAAATAAATTTATTTTACATTTGTCTCTACTCAGTTAGCATTTGGAAGATTGTTTTTACAAAAAATACCAAAGTCAGTCTTTTAAGATTACCCAAGATGACTTAAAACTGATAATTCAGTTGTGCGTTTAAAAAGCGACTCTAATATAATTCCGACAAACACCAAAAAAGCAAACAAAAAGTATAAAAAGCAAATGCTTGAAATTCGGCTGTGATGGAAAAATGAATCAAATACATATTTTATTTTTATTTTTCAATTTTCGTAAAAATACATACAGTATTGTTCGAAACCTAAGCAACTTTTCCCGAGTAAATACTCATGGTTGTATATGTTCTCTTTAAATAGATTAATGAAAAATTTCCCTTTTATTTATTATTATACATATAGTCTACATACTAATAATAACGACATAACTGTTCGAAACCTAAGCAACTTTTACATTGTTGCTTTTATTGCGAAATATTAACTAAAAAAAACAACAAAAATTTTAGTCCCGTTGTGATTGCTATTGAAAAAAATAATTTTGGTTGATTTTAAGCATTTAAGTAGTACCAATTCCTTAGAAGTGCAACCGTGACGCAAACACGTTATATATCAGCTTTTAAGCTAGAGATTATTGAACTTTTTAATATAATTAAATCAATATAATTAAATCAATAGTTTCCCGACTTATAAAAAAGTATAAAGCTACTGGGAAAGTAGAGGAAACCAATAGCGGTGGGCGACCTCGAAAATTTTCTGAGCGAACAGACCAGAAAATTTTCCGTCTAGTTAAGAAAAATCCATTTATTTCGTCAAAAGACATAGTGAATAAGCTTGAACTTCATATTAGTTCTTCCGCAGTAAGAAAACGTTTATTGGAACAAAACTTAAGCAGCTTCATGCCATCTAAGAAGCCTACGCTGACTTAGAAGCATTAAAAAAAGAGGTTTGTTGGATTGATTGCAACGTAGTCTCTGATTTTCTCAGCCTTTTGGTTGTTTTAGGTTGGACATATGTGACTTCGTAAAAAAATAGAGACTCAAATCGCACTTGATCAACAAGAGGGTATTAGCTCAAAATTTTAAAATTTTCAGTGGAGTCAAAAAACTGTTTGTGGCCACATTTAACCAGATTTTAAAAATTCAAATATACCATAGGAAGCAAATTCCATTTGAAAATATAAATACATTGTTTTTGTTTTAAATTTTACCAATTCTTGCAAAAAAAATCAATTTTTTGAGTTAACACCATTTTTTTGAAATTTATCGATATTTTTTTTGGTATTATTTTGAATTATGACGCTTTAGTTGAAATTTTAATAAAATTTAAAAATATTTTATTTCAACAAAAAGGTAGTAACTCGAAATACAACCAAATATAAGTAAAACAGTTTGATTATTTTTAACATTAATAAAGGCTCAAATCAAAATAATACATTTTTTATGAAAATATACGACTCATATCTATTTCAACTTTTGTATTAATTCGAAATAATACCTTTTTGTTGAAATAAAGGTAATCACTACATTACCATGAATATGGTCTCAAAAGTGGTTTTCGAGATGAAAGAGTAAACGGAATACGTTAAAATTTTTACAGTAGATAGATATTGATGTTGTAAGCTGTAAGCTGCGATATGTTCATGTTTGTCTGCGTGGAGAAAACTTGGCGCTGTTAATGCTTCGTTTTCTCTTGGTCTACACAAGCCATTTTAATGTGTGCACATGAAATTGCTCAATGTTTGAACTAATCAATGGCTCGTCAAGACGGCGTGTAATAAAAAATAAGCAAAACGTTGTTTGAAATATTGCATTTTGAGAAAATATAATGAGAAATGTTCGTATAATGGAGTCATTATAAATTTGTGCGTGGTGCTATTATATTGACCGCAGCTGTATATATACATACCATATATATATATATATATATATATATATATATATATATATATACCATGTATATATATATATATATATACCATTGTCATTTTACATAAAATGTCATCGGCTCTTAATGGGTTAAGCATTTTTAAAAATATTTAGTATTTTCTTAAAGATCTATTCAAAAGCTTTAAAATGATACCCATATTGATAATTTAAAAAATTTGAAAATTTCAGAGCTGTTTTTTTCTTTTAATTCCCTATAGCCCATATATTGCTTTTTTTGATTAGACTTACTTCATTGTTTCTAATACTATGAAAAAATTAGGGGTAGGCGTGGTTTTTTGCGTGCTGCGTTAAGGACATGAACCGATCTTGCTGATTTTCAATAGCACCTCCTTCGACGCTATATCTGATCGACATATTTATTTTTTTCTAGCTAATCTAGTTCCTCGGGCGAACAGACGAACAGACATAAAATTGCTTATCGGCTGTTAATAGGTTAAGTATTTTTTTTTTTAATTTTAGTATTTAGTATTTTTTATACCCTTCACCATTGTCATTTTGCATAAAATGACATCGGCTCTTAATGGGTTAAGCATTTTTAAAAATATTTAGTATTTTCTTAAAGATCTATTCAAAGGCTTTAAAATTATACCCATATTGATATTTTAAAAAAATTTGAAAATTTCAGATGGCCGTAACTCTGAAATTGTGTGCGAGCGACCAATTTCTCCACTTGGTTTTATTTCTTATTTTTTAATTTTCTATCGTCTTATTGAAGATACTTCATAGTTCTAAAGGAAAAAGTAGAAGTAGGCGTGGTGTTCTGCCCACTGCGTCTAAGGACATGAACCGATATTGCTGATTTGTTACCAATTAATGCTAATTGTTACTAAAACGTTTTGGCTAGTAAAATTTTTACTTGCAAGAATTAGTCAAACAGCTGGTTTTTAATTTTGTGTACAATATAAAAGTGCTTTAAAATCTCTGTTAATCCTGAAGCTACACGATCAAGTTTTCACACATACTGCTCGTTAAAATTCATTTAAGTTGACAGCAGAGATGTAGGCTGCACGCAAGATGGTAAAAACTTATGGCGGCATAACATAACAGACAAAAATGAAGAGTAGTTCAAGAAAATTAAAAACAACTGTTTTCTTGAGCGTAACTTAATACACTCAACTTAAAAGAAAAATTGAAAGCAAGTTAACACGCCAGTTATGAAGCATTCAATGCAATGTACTTTTTTTGGTACCAATTTGATAAGAATAGTACAATTTTATGAGCAATTATAAGTAAGTTATAGATACACATGTAGGAGGTTTATGTTTGTTTAATGTAAATAATTTTATTTTTTATTAGAATTGAAAAAAAAATTGTATTTATGGCGCCCTTAAACATCGTAAATACTTTAGAAAATGATCTAGTAATTAAAAACAAAATTAACACATGTTGGGTTCGCATTGTGCTATTTGATTGCTTAGAGTCTTATTTTTGAACTTTTTAAACTTTTTTTATTTTGTTTTTTATAAGTACATATTTACATTTGACTTTCTATTTTCAAGAATTTAGGGACTATATTCCTTTTCTACTTAGCTTGTTAAGCTTGTCGAGCAAGTATGGTATGTGCTCATTAAAATTTAATTTAGGATCAGGAATAACAAGATATTTAACTTTGCTTTCCCAAGAAATATCACGATTTAAAAACCCAAGTGGTGACTGAGGGACATAACCTGCTTTACGTTTCCGTGTAAAGTATATTTTCCATTTGTTAAAATAGTTACTTATTTTAGTTAATGCGGTTTGTAAATTTGAAATGATGTTTGTGGTGAATACATTAGAACGGAATGTTGATGTGTCATCTGCAAAAATTGAGGGCACCCTGTGGTGATGCTGATTTGTTGTGCGCGTATTGTACCTAGATAAACAATAAAGGATCTGTTATGTAGAAAGCTTTGAATAATTTTTATTATTTCTATGGGAAAGTTTAAAACTTTCAGTTTGTGTATAAGCCCTCCGTACTGAGTCAAAAGCAGCTTCTATATCAAATAGGACCATGTCGGTTGACTTTCCTTTTTTAAAATTATTTTTTACAGTTTTTCTAATTTCAAATAAAGGCTGGCTTGTGTTATGTTTACTTGTAAATCCATATTGTTCTGATGAGAGTATTTCATTCGCATTGATATAAACTATTTTCGAAAAAAATATTAACTTTTCTTTTATAATTTTTTCCAAAATTTTGCTTAGAGAGGAAAGCAGACTAATTGGTCTGTATGAAATAGGTGAGTTTGCAGGTTTGTTGATTAGGTTTTAGAGATTTTCCAAGAATTTGGGAAGTAGTAGATCTTTAGACATCCGTGAAATATGGTAGTAAGGTAAGTTAACGCTTTCTTAGGGAGATTGTTTTGTCCAATTCTGAAGATTTTTTAGTTTTTTATTAATCTGTGAATTTGTTCATGATTAACTAGATAAGAATTTTGAGGAGTTACATGTAATGATCGATAAAGTCTGCAGTATTTTCGATTTCTGAAATAGTTGCAGTGTCGCTAATATGTGATAAAAACAGTGATTCATTTTAAAATTTCGAGCCAGGTTTTCTCATTTTTCTTGCTGATTGAAGTACGTTATGTTATTTTGCTTTAGAATTAGTATATTTTTATATTTTTTTCTTAGCACTTTTGAAATTTTCCAAAACGTCAGCTTCCATTATTACTCCAGGACTTATTCTTGAACTCATTTATTTCTTTTGTAATGATGTTTTTTAATCTGGCCATTTCACGGTGATCGTGCATATCTCTATAACGTTTTCAGTTTCGTCTGTAGGTATTTCTCAACTGTATCATTCATTTGATATTGTCCGGTAATGGTCTCATTGCAGTTGTAACTTTGCCCTTAGGTACGCTGTGTTCTATTGCCAAGTTAATATTATCATTAAAAATATTTATCATGTCATCGATCTGGCTACAGTTTGTAATTTTACTAACGTCGCTTGCTGCCGGAAGGTTTCTCTTTATAAATTTAGCAAAACGAGTCCAAGTTGCTTTATTAAAAAGATTACGTAGATCATCTACCATAACATAGCTAAGGTCTATCTCACTGCATATAGAAAGGTGATCTAAACTTAGATCATATCTCACTTTTACCACTGACATGTTAAGTGGAATGTTTGTTTACAAAAAGTCCAAGGTAGATAGTTCCTTATTTGGATCAGCTGGTATGAGAGTGTTTTCATTTAAAAAAACTGTTTGAGTTTGTTTTAGTTGCAGTTTACTGTATAAAATATTTCCTCAGTAGTTTTGTGTGCAGTTTTAGTCACCTCCAATAATATATTTATTATTACAGGATGTTAGTTTGTGAATATCGGAAGTAAACGCCTAGGTTTTGGTTTAGTCATTTCCGGTTGAACCTCCAGAGAAATAACAGGAATACGAGGGCTGCTATATATATATATTTCTGGCCTGGCAACACTGAGTGCTGCCAAGTGCAATCTGACATTTCCATTGGAAAGTTTGTCATTTTTAAGCATAATCGTACTCAAAACGTTTTGACGTACGACCATTATTTGTGTTGTTAACAGTGACTTGAAAAAATTAATATAGAAAAATGGAATTAACTCGTCAACATTTTCGTGCCATCATTTTTCACAACAACTCGACGTGGATTATCACGACAAGAGTGCATTGATGAACTTAAATCTTTGTATGGCGATGAAGCACCATCCTATAGCACTGTGAAAAATTGGTATAATGAATTTAATCGTGGCCGAAGCTCGCTCAAAGACGAATTCCGTGAAGGTCGTCCAAAAACGGCTGTTGTGCCAGAGAACATTGATGCCGTGCGTGAACTTATAATGCAAGATCGACATGCGAGAGATAGAGACATCCTTGGACATTTCTTCCACCAGCATACATTCGATACTGCATGAACACCTGGCCGTAAAAAAGGTTTGTTCTCGTTGGATCCCGCACAATTTGAAAGTCGCTCAAAAAAGGCTCGTGTCGATTGGTGCAAAGAAATGTTGCAAGAATACGATTGCGGTGCTTCAAAAGACGTTTATAAGATCGTCACAGGTGACGAATCATGGATCTATGTGTATGAGCCCGAAACGAAACAGCAATCGACCGTGTGGATCTTCGAAGACGAGCAAAATCCAACGAAAGTTGTTCGTGGAAGAAGCACTTCGAAGGAAATGGTCGCCTGTTTCTTCGGCAAAACTGGTCATGTGGCGACTGTTCCGCTTGAGCAACGATGCCTGAAGTCATCGGAGAAATTCGAAAAACCAACAAGAGAAGACGAATCATTGTTCACCATGACAATGCGAGCTCTCACACACCGGCTCAAACCAGAGCGTGTTTGACCGGCCAAAACTTCGAATTAATGGGTCATCCGCCGTACAGCCCTGACTTGGCACCTAATGACTTCTTCTTGTTTCCGCACATCAAGAAAAAAATGCGTGGTCAACGATTTTCGTCGCCAGAAGAAGCTGTTGAAGTGTTCAAAAACCATGTTTTAGAGGTGTCTCAATCGGAGGGGAAAAAGTGCTTCGACAACTGGTTTGAGCGCATGCAAAAGTGTATAAATCATGCTGGAGAATACTTTGAAAAACAATAAAACCATTTTTGATTATAAATATTCGCATTTTCACTATTAGGCCAGAAATATATAGAGCAGCTCTCGTAAGCATTTAAGAATTCAGTTCCGGTTTGAATTTGGTGGTTGATATATTTTTTCTTAATAAGAACGGCAACTCACCCTCCTCTGCCTGCTTGTCGGTCATTTTTGTAGCAGTAAAAGTATTGATTTTTTATTGAACATTTTTTGTTAAGCCATATTTCACATAAAAGACAAATGTCATTATTTTCTTGTTCAAGAAAAAGATATAGTTCTACTCTTTTGTTGCAAACTCCACACGAGTTCAATGATGTTATTTTAAGATTAAATTTCATTTTAATAAAAATTTACAAGCGAGGTCTGTTAAAACCTTAAACTGGTCTTCTCGAGATTTACAATTTCTTAGATTAGAAATCAGCTGAAACGTAAGATTTTTTATTTGTAATACTGGGTCAGTTTTGACTTGTTGGCCTTTTGGTACTCCCATCTTACTTAAATGTAATTTATGATCGAGCAGTTTTCCCGCAATTCTTTTAACGTAATAGTTTTGCGTTCGAAATATACAATAAATATCACTTGTTCATTATGATTATGTCTGGTTTTGGTAACAATTTTTACGTCAATACATTTCAGACCTAATGATATTAGTTTAATTTTAATAACACTTGGATCCGTTTTATCTAATCCTAGTGGCACGGCTTTGTAGAGCTGTTCACTCTTAGCAGTATAAGTGAAATATTCATAATGAAATTTGTTGTTTAATGGCTCGCATACGTTATAAAAATCCTTTTTATTAGTGCAAAAAAAAATTCAAAATTCTACATATTTCTTTTACTTTAAGTATTGTTATTGGTGATATTACAACTTTGATAGTATTATCAATAATTATATCGTCCGCCAGATTATCGACAGTTTGAAGGGGGGCATAATAGTTTTGACTTGCAGTTCTATGAGAACTGATTGTTTTCTGTTTTTTATTCATGGTCTGTCTAGCAGAAGCATTACCAGTTTTTGGACATACACTTTTAATTGTTCGTTTTTATAATACTGTCTAAGGACAATAATCAAAAAGAAAACTAGCATAAACAAAGAAAGAAAATAATTCTTGCGAAAAAAACCGACTTCAAAACAGATTTCATCTATCTGCCTATAACAGCTCAAGTGTATGGTCACATAAATTAGGTTACATTAACTATTGGGACACACTTATATCTCCAAACTTTATATTTTTTCAACTGTTCAATAGTTTGGCAATATACATCAAATTGCAGCAGCTATAGGGTCACTCTTTAATTTCGAAAAGTCAAATTATATATTTGCTGTTGTAGTAGATTTAGCAATCAAGTTCTGTGTAAATTTCAACCGTCTGTCTGTAACGGTTTAACAGTTTGCCCATATACATACATCAGATAATATCAACTCTTTCATTTATAATATAACATTTTTATACTTCTTATTATACCAAATAAAGTAGTGGACAATTTGTCTAAAATTAAGGTGTTTGTATACAATGGTTCAAAAAATACTGCCATATAGAACAAATTACATTAATTTTGGGAACACCCTTTAATTTCTAAATTAAAATTATAAGCTTCTTGTTAGAGCAGACTAAGCAAAACATGTCCCTTGTAAATTTCAGCTATCTGTCTATAACGGTTCAAAAGTCCGGCAACATACACCATATTATATAAACTTTTGATACACTCGTTTGTTTCCAAATCCAAATGTTATACTTGTTGTTATATCTATCTACAATTGTTTAAAAGTATGGTCATATACCAAATTAAATGAACTATTGGTGCACCCTTTAATTTATAATTTTAAATAATATCAGCTGTTACTATAACGGCTATAGCAATCGACATTGCGTCAAATTTACAAGCGTTTATCAATAACGGTTTAAAAGATAGGGCTATATAAATTCAAATTATAAACTCGTTGATATAGCGGACTTAGAAATACATGTCCCTTTTAAGTTTCAGCGTTCTGTCTATAACGGTTAAAAAGTTTGGTCACATACACAAAATTACATTAACTATTGGAACACCCTTTAACTTCCAAATCCAAATTTTATACTTGTTGTTATAGCGGACTTCGTAATACAGGTTCGTTGTAAATTTCAATCCTCTGTCTACAACTGTTCAAAAGTATGGTCATATACATCAAATTTAATGAACTATTGGCGCACCCTTTAATTTATAATATTAATACTTGTTACTATAACGGCCATAGCAATCGACATTCTGTCCCATTTGCAAGCGTTTGTCTATAACGGTTCAAAAGATAGGCCCATATTAGTAAATTTACATCAATTACGGGGGCACCCTTTAATTTTTAGATTTATTTTTATATAATTTTTTGTTTTTGGGAGCTATAGTAATACGCAGTCTCTTTAAATTTTACAGAAGTGCTCTTTAAAATTCATAATACCCGTAAAAATATGTATGTTGTATGGCGACACTCTTTAATTTTTAAGATTTTGAGCTGTTTTTAAAACGGGACCAATCTGTAAGCATAATCTACCATATTACCAAAAATATTACCAAAATCGGATCAGAAATGACTGAGTTCTGGAGGCACAAACATAAAAAAGCAACATTCAGCCGAATTTTATAACCTCCTTCTTTTTTTGAAGTCGGTTTACAAATAAATCACGACTAAGCACATCAACTACTAGTTCAAGACTGAGTCTTATTTTAAATTTTTCATTGTAGTTGACATCAGTTTGCGGGCTTATAGTGGTCTGCTGTTATATATATTTTTTCAATCTCGTACATTTACTTTTAAAATGGTTCTATTTAATGGTCATACCGTACAGTTTCAAGGTCTTACACACATTTCTAAAGCCGTAACAATTTTCTTTTCATATTATTGTTGCAAATGGTATTATATGTCATCAACAGTGTATAATTCATATATGCCATCAACAGTGTATAATTCACGGTATTAAATATATTAATCATTCTACTATTCCATTGGAATGTTATCCGAAGATTCCATAGAATCAAGTCACAATTGAACCATACGAAAAAATAGTGACGACCTAATAGTTTTTTTGATTCTGCAGTCAGATTTCTATGTAAAAATATAATATACTCGTATTATATCAATATAAAAATTTATTATTCGGAATCTTTTATGATTTAGTTTATTTTATTCGTGCTTGATTCCTTCAAATATAAATATTTCATGATATTCTCATGAAATATTTATTTCCATTTCACTACTGCTCAAATAGCTCATCAGTGGATTTTACCCAAATTTTGTATAGAAAACTAGAAAGTCTTATATCAAAAGCCAAATTGATTAAATAAGAACTCCATTGAATCAATAAGACAAAAGACATATATATTTATAAAAGAAAGACAATACTCAATAGGAGTAATCTCTAATAACGGATTACTAAAAGGAACTGAAAGTGATAATACTAGTGAGGAAATAAATTTCTGGGTGTTATTTTCTAAAATAGCATTTTATTATATTATTTTATTTGGTGATTAAAGGCCCAACTATCATGTGCATAAAACAACTTAAGCAAGCTTATGCAACTGTGCAAATACATTAAATAATATGTGGTAAACTATAATGTGATTAAGATAACTTTTCGTCAAGTTTTGTTAAATTTCATTTCTTTATGCAAGGTACGAAACTGATCGCACTTTCCGTACGGAAACAGCTGATTGTGCTTTGTGTTACACATTGATAAAGAAAAATTTTAATAAAGACCTAAATTGTTAAATTTTTAGTTTTTAATTCAATAGAAAATGTAGAATAAACAATATTTTTCTTTATGTATAAATACAAATCAACTTTGTATTTATACACACATATGTATAAAATATAAGCGATGAACATCGTTGCATTTTTTTAGTACGGTTTTCCACAAACACAAAACAGAAAATAACTTGTAATAATTTTTTTTTTACTTTTTCTTAGAACATTAACCAAAATATGTAAATATGTATGTGAATGTTATTAAATATATAATATATTATCTTTAAAGCCTTTTCGTTTTAAAATTTTGTTCATTTATATAGAAATTATTTTTGGCAAAAGTACGAATTAAACATAAATGCAAATTAAACATAAGTGCAACTGTGGCAAATAAGTTACTAAATTTATGTAAGTACATTGTAGCCACATAAATTTCTTTAATAAGTTACCTAAGCATTTGACAGGCTTTTCGTTGGATTTTTGACATAAACTAAAGCTAGCTTATGCACATTATAGTTGGGCCTTAAGACCTGATCAGTGGAGAAGAGATCTGTCATCGAAGTTGTGCGTATGCCACTCCAACAAAAGATCAATTCCTCCTTATAGTTTTAAACCAAGAAATCAATTCGGATACTTTCGCTGGCTTGAAGTTCGGTGTTGCCGTCTCCTAGCTAGATCGACGTACACGCTTTGACGACTCCTTACTTTTTTTAAAATTAATTTTGTGGACAAATCGGTCAGAAGTTGCTAAAACTTGGGTCGCCTGAACGTAGATTGTGCGTATGCCGTCAAGGTTCTCGCTGCCCAGTGGAATAGGTCAACCCTTGTTGGTAGTGCGTATGCCCCGGAATAGTAGATCGCTTCCTGTCTTAGCTTCTACTGTCCGATTCGCCATCTAATTGACTCACGTGTGGCTGGGCTAACTAATTTTTTGTTTCTTTGTAATCTAATTTATTTATTTTAAATATTTAACGAGTAAAATTTAAGTAAAAGAAAAAAAAAACAATAGAATAATAAAATAAATTTTATAACGTCAAACAAAACAAAGGTGTTTGTGTTAATTGGTTTTGTGCCGTTACCCTATGTCCGACGATTACTTCTATTTTTGGCAAATCGTTAGATGAAATCAAGGGGTGTTCCGATCCAAAAAATGCTGCTGGTGTCTAGTTTTCAAGTTTTTCGCTAGCATTTATAAATAATTTTTCTTTCGTAAAGAATATCAGAAATTAAAACAATAATAAAATATACACTTGTTAATATTTATTGATGGTTTTTTTAAATATATAATCGTAAAAGCACTCAACTTGATCTCTAAATATTTAACTTTTTTGTGTTTGTTTACTCCCTTGCTTTAATTACAAGTTGCGTTGAATGAGTTAATTGTATGGCTGGTACAACACTCATGTTAGCAACGTAGCGATGTCAGTAACTATTAATGTGTTTATTTCCTTAGATGTCTTTAACCGTAAATAAGCCTTAAAAATAGTGAAACCACTTTTAATGTTCGAATGTTATTATTTTGATATTTGTTAAATGCCGTTCTGTCAATAATAAAAATATTACTGATACCGATATATCGGCAAGCACGAAATATCACCAACATATCGGTATCAGATTTATGCATAATAAAAACAAAATTAAATTATAACAAAACACAATTTATAATAAAAGATTGCCCTATACAAGACGTAGGCAGACTTGAAATTATCGCAGAGCGTGCTAAAGCAACATGTACCATAAAATAAAATTAACGGATGATCGATCCCACAGAAAAAGTGATTTTTGTTTTTAACAAAAAGTAAAAAAAAATTTAAATAAAAATTGAAAAGTAGCCTTTAGCCCTTCGTTTGTGAGTCTTAATTGATCGGTGCAGATTTTGACAAATGGCAATAACAAATAAATTCTTATCCATTTCTTAAAAATTACTAATCACTTGTATGTGTTCTTAAAAAAAGTTTTTAATTTTGTTAAAAGCCTTTATTTTGCCTCCCAGAAATGTGTGCTATTACGCCCATAATTGTTTCTGCAAATGGTAGCTTACTAAATTTAATTTAAAGCAATTATCGAATGAAAATTTAATAAAATCTTAAACGATTTTTAAAGTATTTATGTATATTTTGCTAATTTGTTCATTTAAAAAGCATTTAGATAATAATACAGGTAAGCATATGGTTGTCAAAGAGCCAGCAACAAAATACACCAATGGAATGCAAGTAAAATACAATAAACTGAAATGACACGCATGTTCACATTTGTGGCAAAAATTTGTTTATATTTATGTGTACGTATGTATGTATGAACTCAGCCAAAATTATTAAACTTGACAGGTCAAACATTTTAAACAAGAAGAAGATATAAATTATAGAAGAATAAAGGAAATGAAAACATGAAGTAGAATTTGATGACGTCTGAATTATAAAAACCACCACCTTTTTCAAAAACTCACATTCTTAAATTTGCAGGCAGTTTTTAGGGAAAAAACCAACAGTGTTCCGAATCAGTAATAATAAGAGAGAAAATAAATCGAGAATAAAACATCATTATTGTAGTCACAAATCAACAAAACCAGATTATAAATAAAATATCTGCGTGCGAGTTTGCAAAAAAAAAGCCACCTACCACAAGACTTAAGACAGTAGACACGCACTTTTCCATTCATATGTCAAATCCATTTTCTCTTTATTAGTTTGTTTTTTATCACCCCCAAATTGTATTCTACTTGAGTAACAGCTTCAAGAGAGTACTAATTTATTACACAGAAAAATACTCGCGCCAAGCATATGGTTTGTTTTTTTCTTATCTTTTCGTATAGAGTTGTCGTCACCCATTCTATCCAATTAATTTGGTTTGAGCAATATGCTAAAAAAAAAGCTAAAATAACGTCCATAATGCATAGAATAATTTGAAATGCTTGCTTTAAGTCCAAGGATTTTGCCTTTAAGAATCAGTGCAACTTTTTACCCCTGTTCTAACAAACGATAAACCTATTTAATATGATTAAACTTTATCTCTTTCGATGTGATATTTATAAGCGACGATTGCTTCAACTTTCTGTTATCAAAGAATAGAGGCTATTTTATATCCCACTATTCACTCCAGTTTCTTGATAAGTTTCGGGCCTTCGAGAAATTTTATTTTGTTATCAACTATCCCCCTGACCATAAAAGTCTTTCATGTTAAATCAAACGAGTTCCTTTGCTTGCACCCATACAAAATTAAATCTCGACCCAAGTCAGGCTACAAAAAGCATCGAGGTTCTTTACATTATGAGTTTTTTGCTTGGTTCTTACAATGGCAATATTACTAATATGTACCCGTTTTGAAACTCTTAAATCTTTCCTTCCTTTTTTTACATAATGCTGTCTTATATGAGTCCATTATTTTTGAAACAAACATTAAAAATAAAAAAGGGGTTATACCCTTCAATAAAGGGGGAAAAGGGTGTATCTAAGTTTGTCATTCTGTTTGTAATTTCTACAATACCATTTCCGACCCACTAATTAATTAATTAAATAATTAATTCTTCCATATGTTTCTTCAACTTTCGTTTGTATTCCTGCAGGTGATTGTGTTTACTACTTATACACCACAATTTTACTAGGATCTAATACTCTCTGGGACAAAAACTCTAAGCAAAAGTCACAATATTCAACGCTTTTTTTAACATAAAAACTTAATGGCAGGAAAGAATTTCTTATGCCGATTTATATGTACATGTGGCCATACACATGTACGTATAATTGATGAATTTAATAGAAATTGTTGGTGGGATTGTATTTATTGGTGGAACGATGCTGAAAAGCATCTTTTGTAGTTATTTTATTGATTATTGTATTTTTTACTTAACTTTCTATAATAAGTGGATAATTTCTTCAATACACCTAAGCCGTACTCTGATCACATGCCACTAAAAATCAAAGGATCGTAAGAGTGCTATATTTGGATGGAATCGGTTTTAAAATTTATAAAAAAATTCCTCGTTCTTTTATAAACGAAATGTTATCTATCTCTAACGAAATATTGCTACATAAGTAAATTCCATACAGTGTACAAAAACCAATACCGATACGTCTTTACAAAAATTTTGATCCCGATTGTCAAATTATCGTGGGTTATCATCCCTGAATAATACCAGATGCAAAATATTTAATGTCATTATACTAAATCGTTTAACGAAATGGATCGAATTATTTAACCATCCGACGGCATTTTCAATGTTAGGATACCTATTATTCTAAATTATATTTATGTTGCAGATATTATTGTTAAAATACTTAGATGCTCCAAATGATTGGTCAATGTAGTCCTTGATCTAGATAATTTAAATATATCTTAAATAGTGGTATTTCGTTCCACAACTGGAATTTTATGAAATGTAAACAAAGTTTTTGGTGGCGATAATAATATGATTGTGAACAGCTATAAATATCTCGAAGTACACGTCACATAAATTCT
Organism: Gymnosoma rotundatum; assembly: GCA_916610165.2. Taxonomy (NCBI): domain Eukaryota; kingdom Metazoa; phylum Arthropoda; class Insecta; order Diptera; family Tachinidae; genus Gymnosoma; species Gymnosoma rotundatum. The sequence goes on from OU744336.1 coordinate 84,320,674, forward strand.
CTCATTTAGAAAACACTTAAGCAACAAATTAGCTACCTCAACATTGGTGATGAACTCTACTTGGTCGAAATATATGAACAATCCGAAAAGTTAACAGAATAATAAGCTTAAAATATTTCAAGTAGCTATGTAAAATATGAAGATGTTGAAGAACTGTTTAATCACATTAACCTTGGTTTAAGGATCATAGAACAAAATATGTAATAGGCTAAGGAAAGGGAAAATCTTAGTCAGCATATACAACTTTACCCAGTCTGAGGAAACTTATATTAGAGCAACTAAAAAATCAGAGAACGTAATGTTTATAATGGTAATAAATGCTATGAAGACTCATTTTAAACAAATTTGTTTTATAAATTTTTCATGGATTTTGAACTAATAATTTTTTTTGTTATTTATATTAAAAATTATATAAAACATTATTTAAGCGAAATTTACTTATATATAATAGTGCTAATCTAGTTTACAACGGATATGTAATGTCATATAGAGATTTAAATCTTAAACATATTGGAAATGAATTTAATACTTGTATAAAAATATATTAATAAATAAAAAATTATATAATAACAATAGTCTGTTACTACGGGTAAATAGAATGCAAATTAAATAACAGGGATAAAAACAACCCCCTCCAAAAATAGAAAATCCTATAAATATTATCTTATTAAGGATAGCATGGCAACTTGTTAATAGGATTAACAAGTGACAACGGTGAACTGAACAAAAAAGCTTAATGCGCAGAGCAAAAGCTTTAAAATCTGCAAACTACAAGTATTCATAACGGAGCAGAAGAAAGTTAAATAATGGCAGTTTTGTTCGGTAAGCATAACAGTGAAGTTGTCGTTAACGGTAAAAAACACAATAAGTAAAAAAAAAAAAGAAATAACAACCAGCAAAACCGAACTTAATTGCAAGTAATAAACGAATAAATTGAATAAATTTCATCAAAAAATAAAAAAAACCAAAAAGTTTTCGAACAAAAATATGAAAATATAAATAAAAGTGTAAAACGTTTTTAGGAGAATTTAAACAAGACAAATTTTTTTGTGCGCGAGTGTATACAAAAAGGCTAGAAAGAAAAACAAAAAACCAATTCTCTTTAAATACTTTTTGGCAAGTGTCAAAATAAAATTTCTGTTGCAAAACAATTCTTTTTACTAGAAAAAAACGTATAAACGAATAGTGTTGCATACTTTTAGGAGAACTGTTAATGATAAAATAAACTCATTAATTCCTGATTTCGTTTATTATTATCATTGTTTTATTTTTGTTTTACTAATAATAGCAACAAATAATAATAAAAAACAAAAATATCCTGAAATAATAAACATCGCAAATTTATTGCAACAATTAAAGTTTGCTTTAATAGTCGCAAACAAAGAAATAAGAAGTAAAAAAAGGAATTTATTAAAATTAAGCGCATAATTAAAAAAAATAAACATTTTAAGTGAAAATAAAAAAGCCGTAGGAAAGCAAAGAAATACATTTTGTAATAAAAGAAATCTAAAACGCGTGCAATGATTATGACAGCATGCGTTTACCCAATAACGGGCCTGCTGTTTTTATACACTTTCAGCATTTGTGGTGTATGGTCGGAGAGTACTAATGGTGATGCTGCAACTGCAGTAATACCAGCGACATTAGGTGGTGATGACAATGTACTTTCACGTCCAGTAGCTAGAGGAAATGAAGTCTTTACTAGCTCATTTCTAGTTCGTTTCCGCCGCAGTGTTGACAGTAACTTTGCTCACAATGTGGCCAATAAATATGGTTTTGAAAATCTAGGAGCTGTAAGTACAAAAAATATTTTCTAATGCTGTGTTTTTATTTCTTCTTTCGCATTAACACACTACATAAACATACAAAAGTTTGTGAAAAATAAACCAAAGTTTTAATTACGAATACTGAACAAAGAAAAAAAAATCAATAATGCAGCCTTAAGTTATGCTTTCATGTTAAGAACAGGCAAGCGGGAAAAATCGATAAATGTTTGTTGTTGCTGCTAACCTGTCTACCAAAGCCTACCGCAAATATCAATAATTAAAAAGGAAACACAGTTTGTTTTCCTGTTTTCTTAACTATACAAACATACCTGACAAATAAAAAGTGAAATAAACAGGTTTTTCATTTTTGGAGGAACTAGAAATAGAAGTGTTATGTCGCTTAAAGAGGTACTAGGAAAGTTTATATAAAAATATAGAGTAAAATAACATTTCATAATTGAGGATTAAGGATTTTTTTTGGCTTTGTGGTTTTGTACCCTTGCCATTATTAAATAAAAAAAAATATATATTAATAAAAACTATTTATTTTTTTAAGTTGTCACGTTTTTCAACAAAATTATTAAGTTTTTAAGAGTTCGTTCTGTGAAACCATATGTTACACTCTTTGGTGTGACTTTTTTAGTTTTTTACGATGAACAAAAACAAAGATCAATTATGTCAATTAATTCATATTTAGTAGATGTATTAGGTGATGTAGTTAAGCACTGAACAAGCTTCGCACAAGGTAGAGGGGTGAAAGAAAATATAAGATTAACAGTTCCTCTTTTTTAATGAAACATAAATCCAAAAAGGTTTTTTATTAGTAGAAAATCGCTTTTTTATATTTTAACCAAAAAAAAACTTTTGAATAAAAAACATTGGTCCATATTCATATTTAAAATAAAGTATACTTTAAGGGAACTAAAGTCGGTTTTTGCTTTAGAGTCGACTCTAACTCATTCATAGACAATTAAAAATATAGGCCCATATTCATAGTTAAAATAAAGTATACTTTAAGGGAACTAAAGTCGGTTTTATTTTAGAGTCGACTCTAATTATTCATTCATAGACAATTTAAAATATACGTTTGGCGAGAAAGTCAACTCTAAATTTAAAACTAACCAAAGCTGTTTTTAACTCGTTTTTCCAAAATTATTTTATTTGGTTTAAGAACACAATACTCTTTATCTGGTAAAAAATATGAAAATAAAATTGATTGAAAAAATAACTGAAAAGGTGAAAAATATGAGACCATGTATCATCTTAAATCAGTCATCATTTATTCTGTGTCCCTCTCTTCAATCTGTATGAAGGTTTTGAAAAGTCCGTTTGAATCCCTTGCAAGATTAACCAGTCCAATAGACTCTAATGCAATGTACATATTAAGGGTACTTAAAATTCTTTACATTTTATCGATTTTTTAATGGAATTCATTTGATTCATTAAAATGTAAATAAACAAAATATTTTTGAAAACAAACACAAAACTGAAATGAAAATAAATATTATTAATGCCGTCAGAGAAGCGTCGTTATTTTGTTTACTAACACTCAGCAACGATAAATCGTTCCGTTACCGTCGTTTGTTGTGTTTCTACACTAAGTGACATTTCGATAATTTTCAATGATGTCTTTAATAACTTTTTTGAGGCTGTATAACTGCTGATGAAATGTAGGTTCATAACCTTTTTACACTTGCTCACATCTTTCATATATTTGCCAAGATGTTACATCTTCCCCATAAGAAATACATAGGGCTAAAAATCAACATCTTCCTATCTCATTTCGTTCCACTCAACATCTTTCGATGATTTTAGTGTCATCACTAGAAAATGGACATTAAAACGAAACACTTGTCAAAGAAATTCAATGAATAAGATGGATGAGGCGCAGGTTATAGGGTTTTTACACTTGCATACATCTAAGAGGAACGCGTGGAAGATGTTGAAAATGAAAAAAGTCGTTTACATTTGCAACATCTTTCATCTTTGACAAACACTTTGTTATGCGTATACCGAAATATTAAGCTAGTTAATAAAATGGAGCTAAAAAAGTCTACAATAATTGGTTTAACTATTGCTCTCGAAGAATTAGCAGAAGTTATGCTGGAGAACGAAGAAATTGTAGTTTTTGGGAATAAGATATTCCAAATAGAAGGAGAGTTTGCACGTAGATAAGACAACGTTGTCATTGTTTTTACAAAGCGGCTTTTATACAAAACTATTTAAAAAATTGTAATTCTTTAATATTCAGTTTTTGAATTGCAAAATGAAAAAATTTAATTCTGCTTAATTGCACGTATATTTTAATTTCTGAAAAAATATTAGAAAGAAAAACTATTTAAAAATTTTCAAAATAATTTCTGCCATGTTCGTAAAGTATTACAATAGGTTTAAAATGTATTTTTGGACAAATTTGTATGGAGAATTTGTCATAAAACACATTTCAAAGTTTTTTTTTTATTATTTGTCAGTATGGCAATTAAAAATTAATAACCTTGCGCCTCTTCCATTTTACTCTTTGTATTTTTTTACAAGTGTTTCGTTTTTCTATTTTATGTCCATTTTCTAGTGATGACACTTAAATTATCGAAAGATGTTGAGTGGAACAAAATGAGATAGGAATATCTTGTAAAGATGTTGATTTTTAGCCCTTTCTTATGGCGAAGATGTTACACCTTGGCAAATTGATAAAAGATAGAAGATGTGAGCAAGTGTAAAAAGGCTATTAATTATTTTAAATTGCCACACTCACAAATAATAAAAATAACTTTGAAATGCGTTTTATGACAAATTCTCCATACAAATTTTGTCCTAAAATACATTTTAAACATTTTTAATACTTTACGAATACCACAAAAATTATTTAAAAAATTATTTGAAAAATTTTTAAATAGTTTTTCTTTCTAATATATTCACTGCAGTATTCACAGAAAATCAAAATAGATTTGAAATATATTTTAGTACAAATTTGAATGAAAATTTTGTCATAAAACACATTTCAAAGTTATTTTATTTTCTATGAATACGAAAGTTAGAAATTAAAATATACGTGAAATTCAGCAGAATTAAATTTTTTAATTTTGTTATAATACTAAAATAGTTTACTTAACGATTGCAAAAACTGAAAACTAAAAAATAAAAATTTCTTCGCTCTCCAGCATAACTTCTGCTGATTCTTCAACAAAGTGTTTTTCAAAGATGAAAGATGTTGCAAATGTGAACGACTTTTTTTCATTTTCAACATCTTCCACGCGTTCCTCATAGATGTATGCAAGTGTAAAAATCCTATCAGTAATACACACCAAAACTAAATTCATTGTAGATCATTTTTACAAGAACTCTACTATTTAACCTTAAAGATAATTTTCTGTCAAGATAATGCTTGGGTGGTCTCTAACACAGTTTTGATGACAATATTGATTCAATATTTAAGTTTTAATATGTTCTTTTCTCTAAAATAAGAATTATAATTCTTCTTAACGGTCATTCAAATCTTGCTTTGCGGCGAGCTTAAAATTATTAAAATTATAATTGCTGACTAAAGTGTATCTAGCCAAAAACACACTCCGCACTTTATGAAAGCAATCGCCATTTTATAAGTTTTATGATTTTAAGTTCTATGATCTAAACTTTTATTTTGCTAAGTCTAAAGTAAAGCAAAGTAAAGTGAAGTAGAGTAAAGTAAAATTTTAACTTTTTTTAATAATGATTTTGTTATTCCTAAGCTCACTGTGGTACAAAATATTTTAGGAATTACGTCCTCTAACCAAAGCATTTTTTCGAATAATTCAACACAAGAGCTTAAATTTTATTGAGAAATCGCATTTTGCGTCACACTGTTCTCAGAAAAATATTTGCAGTAGCTTTTCTATAAAATTTATAAACTAAATATCGGCCACAATTTATAAAATTATCATTTGGTTCTTTTTAATATTTTGGCGTAGGTGTAATTGATTTAAATAATTGGAATTAAATAATTAAATAAAATAATTGGAAAATTTAAATTAAGGATAATATTTAATATATTTGTTATCGTAACTTTAGAAGCTGTGAATATAAAAAAATCTCAGACGTCGCCATGACTTAAGATTGTGGTAAGGTTATAAATAGTTTTTTTTTTGATCCCACTTAATATCCTTTTTTGTACCGTATTGTATTAATTTATTATTTTAAACCATTCGTATAGAAGATGAGGGGAAAAATAGTTTTTATAAATTTGGAAGAGGAAGAAAAATTTTTTTAATTTGTTTATGTAAATACCTTTTTTATGTTTTTTTTTATTTTCTAACATTAAGATAAGTGTTTTTAGAGGGCTTCCATTACAGTTTTGCCATAGTTTGCGAACGACCTGTCCATTTTTTCAAGAGAAGAACACTCAATAAATAATGTCTACTAATTAGTAATAGACTAGAGGAGACATAAGGTGAAGTAGAGCGAAAGATGGAAAGGATGTCTTTATATATCGTTTATTTCAAATTTTTCTTCGCCGACGAACAAACGAGGCGCTGTGATTATATACCGGGATAAAAAAAATTTATAAAAATGTTGTAGAAAAATTAAGAGGGGTCAATTTCAATAATAAATTAACCATTTTAAAGATATTTTTTATTTTAATCGCTGCAGCATCTTAAAAGTTGTAAAGGGTTTAAAACAAAAATTTTAATTAAGATGTTATTTTTTCATTTTTTTTTTATTTCTATAATATCAGTATCAAGGCGCTTAAAGTTCGGGCGAATGAATCGACCGACAAAAATGGAATTTTTTATTTTGATAAATGTAATCACTATTGCACTTAATATGTTCTATATACCAGTATGCAATCAACCTAAAAGTTTTTTTTTTAACGTATTACATTAGTCTGTGCGTACGTGCAAACTATTATTATCTGATACGCGCACTTTTATCTGTCAGCAGCATCAATGGTGTTTATATTGCTACACTCGACAATTTTTTGTTAATTTACAGTTTAAAGCTTTTTAAACATATTTTTAAGCATCATAATTTGCAGTTATTATTGAAATGTCGATTATATGTAGTGTAGATATGAAATATATTGAAAAATTCACTTTGGCTAGAGATATAAAAAAAGTTCTAAACAGTTTCACGACTTTTCCTTTTAAGCTAAATTAAACAACTTGTAATAAGTGTAAAATTGCCAAACGGTAGTCGCTTCGTTTACCCTTACAATAAATAAATCATATTGTCCTTACGTAGTATACCTAATTCTGAAAATTCTACAGGCATTTTTTTATTTCGGAAATTTTTTTTTCTGTGCAGTTTCCTCACAAAATACTTGTACACTTAAACTGCTTAGATAAAATATAAAAACGAGAATTCCGTAACCTAATTGTAACTAACAGAACTGCAATAGCAAAATTTTGCATTCGGTGTAATCTTTTTACAAAATACTTGTTGGCACGAAAATATATTAGGAAGGGGAATTCCGTAACTACACTGGGTGTACTAAGACCTGTGCTTTAAAGATGATAAAAATAAAGAGAAATAAGTTTTAAGGGAATTTAATAAATTTTTTAAAAGTTGTCCGCCATATTGGATCCGTCATTTTAAATTTCTTAAAAATAACATCCGATTCGTCATCAGCGACCCTAAAAAATCGCGTGTAGTTAATTTTAGAGAATTCGATAAATCTTTTAAAAATTGTCCGGCCTATTGGATCCGCAATTTAAAATTGTTAAAAACTGACGTCAGATTCATAATCAGCGAACCTTATAAAATTGTGGTACCTAGTTTTATTAAAATTTATTAAATCCATATTAAGTAAATAATTTTTTTGCACTAAATGTTTATTTTGTCGCTGTGTGCGCTGGCCACTAATTTCATAGATGCCAAAAAATAACATTCGTTGTTTTTGTTTTTTGGGTATTGTGTTGAAAGTATATTTGGTAGCTTGAAGCGTAAACTTTATACAATAAGGTCACAAACTTTGTTATTTTTGGAACTGCTATCTGCCTTCGTCAGTCGATTTTGTATAATTTTATCATCAGCAGGTCCTTCCAATAACATTTCTGAGGTAATGCAATGCGAAATACAGAATTGAAAGCCTTAATATATAAATAACGAAAGTTAAAAGAACCGCTGTGATGGTACAAATTGTAGAACAGTCGCTGTGATTGTGTTGGTAATTTTTGAACCTGGGTTTAAATCCCAACACAAACTCCAACAAAAAAGAAACAATTGTTTTGTGGCCACAATAGAGGAGTTAAATATTAGAACGGCAAATGAGACCGGCAAGGCGTCTGTGTAATAAAACAAAAAGGTCATCAGTAGATCGTTACTTCGAAGCCTGCTGCAGCCACAGAGTATTCTCTTGAATTTGAGAATCATGCGCTAGAGTCATGCAATGTTGTGGTGTAGATGGTTGTGTAAGTTTGTTAAATTGCATATTTAGTAGACATTTCATTTTGTGCTGTAAATAAAATAAAGAAAAAAACGTAATTCAAATTATATATTTTAATGTTGCAATATTCTTAGTTTTGTAGCAGATGATTAGAAGCAGAGTTTTGTCACTATTGATTTTTTTCAATATTTATTTTTTTTAAGCGAACCTCCACATTTTAGTCGCTAACGAATATTAAAAAAATGCTTTCCTTTGAAGTGTAAAGTTTTATTAATGGACGTTTTTCGTATCACACGACAACAATTAAATTCATCTAGAGTATTTGTGTGTGGGTAGAAAAATTTCAAAAAAGTTGAAGGAAAAAAAAAACAAAAAATAAATTTCACTTGTTTTATCACCCCATAAACTGACACACTCGACAAATCTTTTGTTGTTTAGTTGGTTGTTTCATTTTTTTGCTGTAGTTATTTTTGGGATTTTGTTAAGGCATCAACAGGTACTACGATTTTACTGTTCATTGGGGCAAAAGCTAAAAAGCAATTCTATCGATTTTCTCATCTGACATTGTGTTGATAATATAAAAATAGTTTTTTTTTGCTTTGGCAAATAAACTCGACACTAAATTTTAATCGCTGAATTTTGTTATAGATACACAAGACTAGCTGCCCGTTGTATAATAAATGAGTGAAAGATTGTAAAATAAAATGGCAACAAACTTGTTGAGTAGCTTAACTCTCAGCAATGATAACTGGCTATTTCGACACTCTCGACTGATTATCAATGTTGACGTAAAATTTATGAATATAGATAACAGCCTGTGGCACAATTTGGAACTTTAATATTCGCAAGAACTTAAACGAACAGCTCCCACAACAATCTTCAGCACGACAGATAACATAAACATTTTAGTACAAATCTGCGTACCACCTGAGTCGAAGTTATTTGTACGAACAGGAATTTATAAATTACTCACTCTTTTGTACATTACTCTTCCTTTTTATACTAAAGAAGCAGTAAGTAAAAGATGCAGAAGACTTTAATGTGGAAAATGAAATGGTGATATATTTTTTTACGCAGTCTTCGAATTGCAATTGGACTGCATCGGAAAAATAAATTTATCCAATTTACAAATTGTGTTATCGTGTAATATTTGTTCTATTTTGGGGACTTTAAATGACAATACAACTCTTTTATCTATAAGTTGTCCGCGAGATATTATGCCGATAATATGTATAAAACAAAGTTAAAAATAAATAATATAACAAAATGTTTTAAAAACAAAAATACAAAGGAAAAAGTATAATAAAGAATATGATAAGTTGTTGCTAAAAAAGAAATATGATTTTACCTATAAGATTAAGCAAAAGCAATTTAAACAAAAGCGATCTTCTGTCGAAAAATGGTCTTCTTAACTTCCTGATGAATAAAGTCATTTGTGAAATCATACATAAAAATGTTCTCGTAGATTGAAAATTGATACCCGAGAAAATGATCAATATAGGTGTAATCTGTTATAAACTTAAAACTTAAAGAGGCTTAAGAGGGGCTGATACTATAAAATGTATTTTGCGGGTATTCTTTTCAGGGTACGTAATTGAAAATTTTCCTTTCGAAGCAGAATTGTAGATTGTCATCAAACCATTTTAGCACCTTTTGTTGTTGATGGACAGATCCTAAATTGTCCATTCAAAATATTAGTGAAATTCATTGCCATCAGGGCTTAAATTGCTTGCTTAAAAATACCATCAGCACTGAAATCTTTGCTTTGCTTACATAGTTTTCAGCAAATAAAAAAACTAAATGTCTCAGCATTTACAAAACATTTTTATTATAAACGAAGCAACAACAAAAAGAAAATGCAAAAAAAAAGAGAAATAAACGCATTTGCTTAAGCTGACCATGTGTTTCTTTCTGCAGCAGAGCAATCAGCAAAGCATTTATTTTAAAAACGTTTGCTGTTGCTTAAGAAAACAGTTTTTCTTTATTTTTATTTTTGTTATTGCTAAACTCTTTACTATGAAGTTGTGGCCACTGTTGCCAGAATTGAAGATTTTTGGCTTAAAATCGAAGATTTTTTTAAACCTGTGTGGCAACTTCTAAACGTTCGCATACATTTATAACAAGTTTTCTTTCTAAACCAAGGTTTTTAGAAATTAAAAAAAAAAAAATGATCTTAAACCAAAATAAATTTCAATTTATTTATAATATCCACAGTTCAGCTCCTAATTTCCATAAAAAATTAAGTTAGAAACGTCCTTTTAAATAAAAAATCCTTATGCATGATAGTTCGGGTCTGCATAGATTCCTGCAGAAAGAAACACATAGTTAGCTGAAGCAAATGCGTTTTTTTCTTTTTTTCCATTTGCTTTTGCTGAACATTTTTCCATAGCGACAGTTAAGCAACTACATATGCATTAAAAATAGTCAAGAATTTTTAACCACTGAATGCCATCGTTTTTATCTTATGGAAATGTTTTTTAAAACAACAAAATGGAAAACAACACGTCTATTGCTAGTTATTCGATTCAGACAGTATAAGCATATACATAGAATAATCGAAGCATATTATTATAAATAAAATTTTTTTAAATTACGCGGCAAGTTGCACAAAACAATATTTTCGACAGTTAAGTGGTACCGGATAGTAGTTTTTTATTAAACTGGTAAAATTTCGACAGAAAACATTTGAGCATTTTATCTACTAACGTAAACAAGTATGTTTAAGTAATTTAAAATTAAAACAACTGTGATTTTAGTTTGTGTTCAAATATATGTATATATTCTCTGTTCATGCTTATATGTGTGTGTAAAATTACATAAACACGAGTTGTATGCCGTTCGTTTTGTCGACAAAATTATAGTCGCTTTCTTAACGATGAGCAACTTTCTTACTAAGTCAGCGAATATCGTTAAAAAAGTTGCTGCATGATCAAATCGACAATTTTGTTCTTAAATCAATTTAACAAACCGATAAACGTTAATCGCACTGCTGATATTAAAAAAACTCGAGTTTTTAAACACCCGTACAATTATTATTTGCGTGAGAAATGAATACGTATGATTGATGTTTGTACGTAAGATAATTAAAAGTTATACGCATCTTATAGATATAAATAATTTTAAAACTTTCTATAAAATTTGTTTCAAATTAAAATCAAGAATATACAAAATTTTTTTCATCAAAAATTTTGTTGAGTTCTTTAGTAAACAAAACTGACACGTATTGATTAATGTGTGTTATATGAAAATCTCTACAGAAATTTAAAGCTAATTAAATGTGTTGTCGCTTGAGTTTTACAAATTCAATTTTTGGTTTAGCCTAAAAAAAAATATTGGAGGAAAGTTTTTTTTTTAGAATTTATTTAAGTTTTTCCATTTTACAGTAAGTTAAATGCAAGGAGTTTGATAACAAAAACGAAAATAAGTTTATTACTTCTTTTTAATTACGTGAGCCCCTGCAAAGATTGTGCAACAATTAATGAAATTAATGTGTTGATTTAAAAAGCAAAACAAAAATAATAAATACACACACTTAGAATTTCATTTATAAGTACAATGTGTGGCCATAGCTCTAAAAACTATCTTAGGCATGTTTTCGCCAAAACGAAAGCGAATAAGTTTATTTAAAAAAGGAAGGCTCGTAATGAACTTAACTCAATTGCTTAAGAATATTTTCTATCGCGATTTTATCTTCGAAAACAAGCCAAACGTTTTAGTTTCTTGCAACATTCGTAAAAGTTGTCCAACTATTTTATTAACCCATTCATTATACTGCCGCACCTAAATTTAATTTTGGACGCGATTATGCCTAATAACCTTCTTGTTTTATTTCTCAAACGTTCAATTTTCTTAACAAATATACGTTACTTCTCGTGCCGTCGGTCTAAAATCTGTTGTATAATAAAAACCAACCCAATTGCAAAGACGTAATGATTGTTGTTGTGCATGCTGAGATAAATTTACGCATTTGTTGTTGTAAATGTTTTCAGTGCACTCTTGCAAATAGAGGATGTCGCTTACTTTTGTTGCTTATTAAAATTTTTGCAAAGAATGCCTCTAATTCGAAATGTGGGTAGATAAAAATTACAGAGATTTACACAATTTTACTGCATCATTAATCGCTGGCAACTGTTCCAAGTAACTGTCTGAGAAATTAGGGAAAAGCGTGTTAAATGAACGAAAGAATAAACAATTCTTTGTTACAACGAATATCTTTAACGTGACATTTTAATAATTCGTTTGTTAAACTGTTATGTTTGTTTTGTCTTCGTTTATTGGGTTGAAAAATGTTTTAAAAGACAATATGGAAGTGACTGTTACTGGGTTGGTGTTAGTTATCATTATGGTTGGCTAAATATTTCAGCGAATAAATACTTGAACGACGTTCGTGTTATTGGTAGACATTATTTATGACACTTGACGATACTTTCTTTTTAGTTCTATTTTTTATTTTGCATATAACAAAATTCCTATTAATTATTTAAATCTAACACTCAGAAACTTATTAATTGGATGATAAGCCCATATGTTTTGTTTGCGTATCCCGCACTTATAACATTTCATTTCCGCCTGAGCTAATTAAGGCCAACGATTGATAGCTATTAGGCTTTCTCGTACGCAGTCCTTCTTCTTTTAGTATAGCTTCCCTTGTGGGACTTTTTTATTTTTTCCTGGCTAATGTTACCATAGCAGTAGCTGCTTTACTTAGTGGTAGACAAACAGTACATTGCGTATTTGAAAATAATACATTAATTTTCTTCTTTTTACTATCTAATTTAGCGGACATGTACTGGGTGTTGCTAAGGATTTGACAATAATTATTGGTTTGCTTCTTACTTTTCAAGAATTTCCTTTATTATTTTTCTCCTTTTTAGGGTTCCGTAATGAAAAAGTAAACATGTAGTTCTCTTAACATCTCTGCAATGACTATTCGCCTGTCACATCTATCTTTGGACCCGTAATAGTTAGAAACTTAAAGTTTTCACAAAAGCTACAACAAAAATTGAAAGCAAGTCTCCATAGAAAATAAAGAGCAGACACGTGAAGATTCCTCAACATACGTGGTACTACATCCGCTGTAATGACGTCAACAGGCAAACTTTAGAAACTTATACAAAGTATGTGTCCTCTATTGGACCAAGTATGAAAAGAAAATTAAAACCATAAACACCTGATATTTTCAACGACTAATCATCAAAAATAAAGTTAAAAATTGAAGGGTAATCCAAGGATTTCAAGGAATTCTTCGTAACTCGCACTTAGCGGATTTGCTTAAAGAAACCAAATGTACAAAATATGAATAAACGGTTTCTTCAATATTCCTTCGATTTTAAAATGTTCAAAAACGTTTAGTTTTCAATTTTTTTTATAAATTAAATTTTAACTTGAAATTATTAATTATTTTTCGCATCCATCTCTCTGAAATAGTGTACGTTACAAACATAATCTATTTATCCAAGCAAATACTTGAATGATCTCAGCTATCAAGCAATGCTAAGTTGGTTAGACGAAACTCACACAACACTTAAAAATTTTTTCGGCCTTCTATATTACTCGTGAGACACATCTGTTTTTGCTTCAGAAAATGCATTAAATTCAGTTAGTGTCATTTTAAAATACAATTTTTCTATAAAAGGATTAAATATTGATCCTGATTTTTTATTGTATTATTTATTATTTTTGAACTATTTTTAAATATAATAAGTTTTTAGTTGGGCTCAAGTTCGTTACTAATTGTGATTAATTGTAAGTCGGCATTCTTCGTATCTATCTACAAGTTAACAGTTGTAAAGTTTTCTTTTTATACAACTATTTCGAAGAAATAGAATCTGAGAATTTTTATTTTTTTTAAGCCGTTTTTATTAATGTTAAGAATGTTGTTCTAAACTAAATACAATTTGTAATTTTGTTAACACTTAAAAAACAACAACAGCTGTGAGAATATGATAAAACTAACGCAAACTTTTGCCGGAAACTCGTTTCTTATATTCTTTCAACGTTTCTAACTTTGACCTTTGTCTTTATTTAAAGCTTAAAATAAGCTGTAAATTATAATATACTGCTTCTTATTCCTTTTTAGGTTCTTCTTTTTTATGACAATAATAATAACAATAACAGTTGGCAATTGGCTTTAATATTTTTTTATTATTTATTACTTTTTACCATTGTGGCGTTAATATTCAAATAGTAAATGGCAGAGTTTAGAATCATTTTTTTTAAAAGAACAACTAGTTCCTTTTAGTAAGAAATTTAGGCAAAAATTTTCAATCGAAAATTCTGGGCAGATAAAAAAAGATTTTCCACAAATTAATTCTTTAAATGTAAAATCGATTACTATATAAAATTTTTTCATGCAAAAAATCATATTACAGGAAATAAATTCATTATCGTGGCGAAGTACCACAAAAAACTCCCATAATTATTAAAAAGAAATAAATAATTTCCAGAAGCAGAGCTACTATTTCATTACTTACAGTATAAATCAATGTGCATTAAATTTTAAATCGAATCAAAAAAATTATAGTGCTCTCCAATTTTTTGACAATTTACAAAATCAAACCTCATTGATTATCAATGATTGATAGAACTTATTTTTTTAAGGTTTATTTTTTAAGTTCGGTGGCTTAAATAAACAAGTTTAATAGCTTATTCATTATTGAATTCAAAATAAAACCGAAAATTATATTAGATACAAAAATTTAGTTAAGCTACACAGAGAAAACAGATTCGTTATGATAACCGAATTTGTTGCCAATCGAATTTTGTCGGCTATGATCATTATTTTGAATTCGGTTAACATGACTGAATTAATATGGTACTCCCAACTGGTTTAGATAAAAATTCGAGAAAGAGGACTATTACCAATATAAAATATTATTATGAATTAAACAAAAATTATTTCATTTTTACATTTATTTAAAAATTAAGTTAGAAGAATATGATTATGTTTAATAAATTCCATAATACAAAACGTAAACTTCAGCCTCACCACTACGCCTCCCTACTTCGTTTGTATTTCTTCCCATTTCAATCGAAAATACTACATGTTTCGCCAATCTTAAATAAATGAAACATTTTTAAAATATTTTTGGTTACAAAGGTCCTTTTTAGTTAATCGTGAACTTACCCTTCAACAAAACTGGCCAATTTTGCTCACATAATTTTTTTTCTTTTAAAAGTTAAATTTTTTTTAACTTCAAATGTATAAATTTTATTTTTGTTATATATGTATGTCAAAACTATTTTGATTTTTAGAGGTAATGTGGTCGATTTATATGATTCTAACTACCAACATTTGGGTATTAGTCGCAATGTGTTGAACTAGTTTAGTTGCATCTACCAATTAACAGAATATATTTTAGTAAAGACACAAATCCGTCAGGTATAGCAGTTAACTTTAAAATACATTAACCGATTTTTTACAAATCCTCTTTCTGTGTGTATAGAGCTTTTTAATAAAAATACATATAAATAAAATTATGTAGGCTTAGAATAACATTCTTATTTTTTTCTTTGTGTGTTTCCCTGTACAAAGTTCTTAAAATTACTTTTTGTACTATTCACTGTCAAAACTTTTTTTCCAAAACAATTTTGTGGTGAAGTACAATTTGAATTCCCTAGAAATTTGTGGAGCGTAAGAAAACAAATTTTATCGAATAAGGAAAAGTTTGTATTTACATTAAATACAAAGTTAAAAATCATGTGACCTTAAAAAAAACTTTATAGCACCTCCTCGCTGAACTATAATTAAAACAATTGATTGTTATTTTAGAGGTATTTTAAAACTTCTATGATGTTTTTATAATTAATGAGAAAAATTAACTTAAATATTTTTTTTGTATAGAATTGACAAATAGTTTAATAAATTTCTTACATTTTATCAGCTTGACACATCATATATTATTTAACCTACCTTAACCAAAGCTCTGGTGTCCTCTACAAAAACCTGTCATTGGAAACTTATTCCTTAAACTGAAAGAAGTTGTTTAAAAGCTACATTCACTTAAAACATACTTGAGATTTTTTAATTACCATTATAATTTTATGACATTATTTTAAGTAATGACAATAAAACAGACTAAAGTCGACTCTTGCTAAAGTATACTCTAAAATAAAAGGCTCTTATTATTTTATTTGCTTTCATAGTCAATATTAAAGTATACATTAAGTTTAGCCGACTTCCACTGGGTGTTAACTGTAATTTGATAAATTTTTTCATACAAATTCTAAACAAACATTAGAAAAAAGTAACCTTGTTTTTATTTTGTTCACTTTGGTATAAAAATCAGATATTCTTAAACCAAATAAAATAATTGTAGAAAAATGATTTAAAAACAGCCTTAGCTTAGTTTTAAATTTAGAGTTGACTTTAACGCCAAAAGTATATCATTAACATAAATGATATTTTTAGTATTATAATTGTTTGCACTTATAGTAATTAAATTATAATGAAATCGTTTAAGTAATAATTACAATTAAATTAAAGAAGAACAAATTTTTGTGAATTTAATGAAATAAGAAAATCTTAATCATTATGTAGGTGGATCTATAATTTAAAAATTATTTAAAACAAATAGTGTCCCATTTTTCGTGAGAATGTTAAAACATATATATTTTACCAATTTTCTGTGATAATAACTGTACTTTAAGGTATTTAATTAGTGTCCAAGGGCAATGAGTAACGTTCTTAATGGTAGTGCCTTCAAACCATTTTGTCACAATGATAATGATTATGTTTTTAACTGACTATTAACGAAACATTTTCATTAAAAAGCATTACCATAAGCGAAAATGGTGATAATGCTACAAAAATCATTAGCATTATTTATTATTCAATGCTTTTGAAATTGATATTTAATAAGTTTTACGAATTAATTACTTCCATGAGTGACATAAAGTACGAGAAAAATGAAGCAGGTAAGATTTATATTTATAAATTGATATTGAAAAATATTCGAACTTCAGTAAGTTCAACAGTACAGGTAAAAATGTGCATCAATTATTGCTTCAACTAGTTTTTCGTAAATATTTTTTTAGGATTGGGTAAATAGCTTTAGATTACAAATCGATTTTTGGCTTCTTTATTTGTTTGAAATTTTGTTTTTCAGCAATAATTGTTCTGTTTCCATTTTTTATCGCTCGTTGTACGAAGTCAAAGTAAATTTAAAACAACAGTAAAACTACATGGTAGGAAGAATTTTTAAACGAAAAAAATTAAAGTGCTGTGTTAAGTCAAATTTAATTAGTTCGCGTTACCGACACGGAAAAGTCTTCTTCATGAGAGAAGGTGTACTTTATGGTTGTATATCAGACATAAGAGTTATGTATTTTCAATAAAATAAACTATTATTTAATGATATAATTTTATAATATTGAAAAAGGAAGAGTATATTGAAAAAATAATGTACATATTTACAAAAAAATATAAATCTTGATAACATACATATGTATGTATGTATGTTTAGTAAATAATAATACTGGTCTGAATTTAACTTGCATATCCCATTAAGAGCATAAAACTACACACAGAAAAAGGATTTGTAAAAAATCTGTTAATATATTTTAAAGTTAACTGCTAATATCATAATTTAATTTTTATTATCAATAATATATAAACTTGAAAGACTTTTTATATTAAGAACTAACAAGCGATATTGTATATCAAGAGTTGGTCGCAACAACTCTTAACAAAAATTACCTGACGGATTTGTGTCTTTACTAAAATATATTCTGTTAATTGGTAGATGCAACTAAACTAGTTCAACACATTGCTACTAATACCCGAATGTTGGTAGTTAGAATCATATAAATCGACCGCATTACCTCTAAAAATCAAAATAGTTTTGACATACATATATAACAAAAATAAAATTTATACATTTGAAGTTAAAAAAAATTTAACTTTTAAAAGAAAAAAAATTATGTGAGCAAAATTGGCCAGTTTCTTTGAAGGGTAAGTTCACGATTAACTAAAAAGGACCTTTGTAAACAAAAATAATTTAAAAATGTTTCATTTATTTAAGATTGGCGAAACATGTCGTATTTTCGATTGAAATGGGAAGTAGATGGTTTTAAGTGAAAGTAAGAAATACAAACGAAGTAGGGAGGCGTAGTGGTGAGGCTGAAGTTTACGTTTTGTATTATGGAATTTATTAAACATAATCATATTCTTCTAACTTAATTTTTAAATAAATGTAAAAATGAAATAATTTTTGTTTAATTCACAATAATATTTTATATTGGTAATAGTCCTCTTTTTCGAATTTTTAAATAAACCAGTTGGGAGTACCATATTAATTCAGTTATGTTAACCGAATTCCAAATAATGATCATAACCGACAAAATTCGATTGGCAACAAATTCGGTTATTATAACGAATCTTTTTTCTCTGTGTAACAAATCATGAAATATTAAATATAATTTAATTAATTTATTTTATTCGTGCTTGATTCCTTCAAATATAAATATTTCATGAGAATATCATATTTTAAACTAAACTACAAAATGAAATGTATTACTGCACACAGAAAAAGGATTGGTAAAAAATCGGTTAGTATATTTAAAATTTAACTATTAATATCATTAATTAATTATAATTATATATAAAATATAATCTTGACAGATTTTTCATATTGAAAACTAACAAGCGATATTGGATATTAAAAGTTGGTTGCAATCACTGAAAATCAAAATAGTTTTGACATAAATAATAATAATAAAATTTGTACATTTAAAAGGTAAAAAATATTTTAGTTTTAAAATGAAAAAATTTATGGGAGCAAAAATTTGCCAATTTTATTGAAGGATAAGTTCACGATAAATTAAAAAGGACTTTTATGCAGAAAAATATTTGAAAAGTTTGTTTTATTTAGGATTGTAAAAACATATCGTATTTTCGGTTGAAATGGAAAGAGGATGGCTTTAAGTGAAAAGTAAGAAATCCGGACGAAATAAGGAATCGTAGTGGTGAGGATGAAGTTCACGTTTTGTATCATGAAATTTATTAAAAATAATCATATTCTTGTAAACTAATTTTTAAATAAATGTTAAATCGAAAACATTTTTTTTTAATTCACAATAATATTTTATATTGGTATTAGTCCTCCTTCTCGAATAATTTTTTTAAACAGTTCGGAGTACCTCATTAATTTAGTCATGTTAACCGAACTTCAGATAATGCTCATAACCGACAAAATTCGATTGGAAACAAATTCGGTTATCATAACGAATCTGTTTTCTCTGTGTGCGGGGAAAGCATATCCATATGGCCATTTCACTACTGCTCAAATAGCTCATCAGTGGATTTTACCCAAATTTTGTATAGAAAAACAGAAAGTCTTATATCAAAAGCCAAATTGATTAAATGAGAACTCCATTGAATCAATAAGACAGAAGACAATAAAAACTCAAAAATGTTCTACACAGAAACACAGCAAACATTTAGTAACTATTTTTATTTTTTCTTTTATTTTTCTACATAAGGGATCCCATTGGGAACCATTCATATGTATTTGAAAGATTCAATGAAAATTTAAAAATTGAAAAACAATTTTTATTAATAAGCAATGTGCACGTGCAAATATATCAAAATGAAAATATGTTTAACTTATCAATGAGAGACGAAGTTCATGCACAACCTAAAGCTTTTCTAATTGTTTTTCTTATTAATCGCCGTATACATTTGTGCTTGCTTTCTTCTAATCAACGCGTTGGCTTAGAAACGAATGCAGTTTTTATTATTTTTTTATATTTTTTGCCTCATATTAGAGTATATGATGTTCCAGTACCAGCCTGCAAAAGTTGTAATATATATGCCGTTCTTAATACATCTGGAAATTACGTAATTACGAATTTAGCCGGATTAATACAACAAGCAATTAAAATATAAATGATTAAAACTATTTACATCGATATAATTAATTTTTTCGGCAATATATAACTTATTTTTATTTTTCCCCGATTCCTTAAACATTTTTGATTAAAAACAATTCCCATTAACAAAAAATGATATTCAAGTCTAGCAGGCAGACTTTCAACCAAGAATATAATCATGTTTTTCTTTAAGGGCAATTTCACGTCCTCTTTAAAACCGTAAACGCCTGAAATTTTCAGCAACTATTCATTAAAAAAGAAGGTTAGAAATTGAAGCGGATTTACTTTTACTTAATTTCTTCCATTTAATTTGAGAAAATTTTCTGGTTTCTTATGGAGCATTTTGTGGGGGCTTCAGCCTGTATGGACGAACTTTCGACAGGTAATTGAAACCATTATATCAGCAAGTCTCAAAAAATAAATTTCAAATAAAATATATCCTTGACTAAACCGAATAATATTAAATATAAACAAACCGCTTTTATGAAAAGCTAAATTTTTCTCGAATGTTAAACTTAATATCAAGTCTATATCTTATAGGTAAACAAATGCAATATGTACACCTTATACTCCTGCTTCTTGCAGGTAAAATCTAATGTTTACTAAAGAAAACTTTTCATATGTTGTTCTTATAAAATCACATTAGATAAAAACAGACATTGGAGCATGATTAAAAGCTTTGCATCATTCAAAGGAAAACTTTCTCTTGTTGTCAGTTTGTGTTTGTCTACATCCGTAGTGATAACTTATACAAACAATAAAAACATTTAAATCAACACGAACAAGCTTTACTTTTCAACTTTTATTTCACTTTTATTTTCGTTTGGTTTTTCATTGCCACTCTACGAAACAAAAAGTTTTGTAATCTCTTCTCACAGCAAAAGCAATATAAACGTAATCAAAACTATTTACACCTACACCCACATGCAGAATGGATACAAGTGTACGTACCGCTGCTATCCAATAAAGTAATGATAATATTGACATAATTGTTTTACTTAAAAGTAGACAATGACGTGTATTTATTTGTTATGAAAAAGCACAACGTTTTAATCTTCATAAGAACTCAAACAAAAAACTTAAAGCAAAGCTCATCAAAATAATGTATGTCTGTTGTATTAATTTAAATATAAAAAGCTTTGTGTTTAATAACTACTTTTACGATTTCATACAAGGGCGAACAGCAAGATTTTTTATTCTAAATAACTTGTTAATAAGTGGCATAGTTTTTGTGTAACGAGTTGCCACATGCTGTAAATTAAAAAAAAATATACATTTCTGATTTAAAAGAATACAGACATGTTCTGACATTCCCATAATTTTTGAAATCTCATGAGATTTGTTTTACGATTTCTCTTACTCACGCATTCTGCTGTTTTTTAAGCTTATGTTTGAAAAATAAAGGCATATGGTTTTGCCATACTTAAAACGGACACTTGTAGATTATTTCAATATATTTATTTATTTGCCATAATAACTCAAAATAAGAAATAATTTAGCTGGCAAATTGAATTTTCTTTAATAAGAATGCATGATGTAAATGTATGTAGTTGATTTGTTGATATGTTTAAAACATTTAATAAATTTATTAATTGCATGAAATTAACAATAGAGATAGAATGTGTTTAAAACTTCCCTATTTATATAGTTAGTACTAAGGAGTTGCAATAAAAAAATACTTAATTAAGGAATAAGGACTTTCACAAAAAAATAAGGATATAAGGCCATAAGGTGGTAATAATTTAGCTAAGGAGTAAGTAGTACAAAAAAAATTTTTATTTAAATAATTAGATAATTTATTACTGTTAAAAATTATTATATATTAATATATTTAATAAATATTATCATTATTATTTAATTAAATAAAAGTGTTGTTATAGTGGAGTCAGCAATTCAGGTTCGTTGTAAATTTCAAGCGTCTGTCTATAACTGTTAAAAAGTATGGCCATATACATCAAATTAAGTGAACTATAGGCGCACCCTTTAGTTCATAATTTTTTGTATTAATACTTGTTACTATATCGGCCATACCAACCGACATTCTGTCCAATTAACAAGCGTTTGTCTGTAACGGTTCAAAACATAGGTCCATATAGGTAAATTTACATCAATTATGGGGGCACCCTTTAATTTTTAGATTATTAACTGTTTCTTAAACGAGACCAATCTGTAAGCATAATCTATCATATTACCAACAATTTTCAAAATCGGTTCAGAAATGACTGAGTTCTGCAGGCACAAACATAAAAAGGCAACATTCAGTCGAATTGTATAACCTCCTTCTTTTTTTGAAGTCGGTTAACTGATCACGACAAAACTCTGCTTTTGCTAAGCTGTTTAACAGATACGACAGCAGCCTTTACTACAAAAACAATGACCATGAAAATCTAAAAGGGATAATATATCCCATACAGTAAAATGTTTCTTTTTTAACATAACATAAATTAATACAACAACAATACCGTTTTATTTTGTGCGTCTTAAACGAAATGGTATTTTTGTACAGGTGTATTTTTTGTACAAAAATTTTTTGTGGTGCCACCACAAATTAAAAAAAGCACCAAAATTAAAAAAAAAAACGCACCACGCACCAACACGTGAAATTTTCGAACAAAAAATTCGAAAAAGCACCCAAAATGGTGCGAAACGCACCAAGTTGACAACGCTGGTTTTAAATGCAGAAAATAATTATTAACGTCGGCATATGTTAGAGATGTTCTCATTGGATGGATGCGAATGAGTAAAGAGAGAATGAGAGTAACATATCTGTTCTTCTACGTTTCGCACAAACGGATATAAACAGATATTGATGGTTGTACCATAAGTACTTGTTATATGCTGCGAATCAATGTCCATTCATACGTACATATGTATTGATTTATTAAAATTACAAAAATAAAATGATTGTTTCTAAACATGATCAATATTTTTAATTGTTTGGTTATGTTTTATTGAAGTTTAATATATAAAAGTGAATTCTTCAACAAAAATTTATGGATCTTATGCGTATAATTGCATTAAAATTTTTATTACGTTTTTTACGTTTTACTCTTACTAGGGATTAAAACAGTTCTAAGGATACAATAATTAAATAAATATATGTAGGCATGTTTCTATATTTAGAGAGAAGAACAGCCTAATAATTTAAAATGAAATAAATACCTTAAATCCAAATTATTTTTAATAAATACGGCCGGAATAATAAAAATTCAATAAAAAAATGAACTATGAATATTTAAATATTTTTAGCAAAAATAAAAATAAATTTTACTTTACCATTACAATTTCATTGGCATTAGTTGAAATAATGAAAAAAGAAAAAAATAACTACGATATCATGCTTATAATTTTATTATAGTTGTTTTAATAATGGTAATGAAACGGAATTGCAACTGAGAAAAATAAATTTATAATAGAAAAACCTTAAAAGGAACTATGCATAAAAAAATAAAACTTAGCCATTTCGTAGATGGATATACATACGAAAATTTTAATAATTTATTTAATTTAAATAAAATAGGAATAAAACTTGATGTCTGATATCTAAATTTAACTCACACCTGCAAATCTTATTACTTACTCTTATAGTGCCTAATGTTAAAACGTAAATATTTCACCAGATTTTTGTGATAAAAATGCCACTTTAAAATATTGTTTTAATATGCTTTATGGCATTTACTTAGTGTAAAAAGAAAAGAAGGAACGTTAAATAATGGTAATGCTTTAAATCCATTTAAATAATTATTAATCAAAGTTTTTTTTTATAAAAAAGCATTACCGCTAGTGAAAAAAGTGATAATGCTAACCATTCAATGCTAATGAAATTGTCAACGAGTTAGTCCATCTAATTAATTGCTTGAATTTTTTTAAAAACATATATTTTGCAATCAGTTCATTATATATTTTAACTAGTGGTTGACAACGAATTGTTTACGCACACTACAAGGAGGTACAGTATACTATTATAATTTATATTTTCCGTTGTTAAGCTGACTGTCCTTTGGTAAGCAATTACAACGAGCCAGTCCATTTTACGCTTTTATTTTTTTCTATAAAACTTTTAAATAATTTTTAAATTTCGAATAAATTTTACTCTCTATTTATTTAAGTTGTAGGACTTTTTTTTAATACAGAAAAGAGGTTTTTTTTAGTACACGTTAGAAATTTTAGCAAATATTTTAGCAATAACATAAATAATAATAAATTATAACGCGTCTACTGATAATATCTCTTTAAGTGCATAAAAAAAAGAATTTCGTTATTTAATATGTACATATATAACAGGGACAATATCATTACTAGGTGTATTTCAAGAAGTGTAAATGTTTTCCTATTTTCATTTAAAAGGATTTTTGGGAATAATTATTTTATATTAGTTCACTCTTCAGTGTGCTATTGATTATTAGTGGTACAGCTAGTTCCTATGGCCATTTCGTTGATTGCTCAACTCAACTCATCAGGGAACCTTCTACCATATTTTAGATAAGCTAAAGCTGCCTATTTTATTTAAAAATTTTTTTAACCAACTGAGAAGTGGACAAAAAAATTAATAAACACAAGCATCAAAGCTTAAAAAAAATACCAATATTCAATAGTGACTTTATTTTTGCTTACATTTCTACATACACGTGATTGGTTTTTTTCAACTCTAAGTGTAGTTGTAAGAAGTAATCAAAATATAAGCATATAGCAACAACCTATTTTTCCCTGTTTTTTTTTTGTTATTGAAATTTCGGAACTTCTATTTTTATGTACATATGCATGTACAGATGTATGTAATAAACCTTTTTTTATATATTAATATTATATTATAATATATAATAAAATTCCATAATTAAATTAATACTATCCTCATTACTCAACGCGGGACTAGACAACGATTTATTAACTTTTCAACTGTTTTTATAAAATAAAATTATCATTAATATTGCGAATTCTACCTTTAAAATCATATAAACTAATTACTAAAGCAGAAAAAAAATAATTAAAATTCGGGTTATTACGTACAAGTTAAAATACTGCTTATTAGTTCTCGCCTCTATCATAAGCAGCACACAATTATCTAAAATATCTGTTTCACAAACAGATATATGCAAATACTCATGGTACAAATCATATTTGAGAGTGAAAAACTGATAATTTTCTCACTCTATGCAAAACCATAAACAACTGTATGTGTTTATATCCATAGTGTGAGTACGCATAAGGGGAAGCATACAATATCAACTACACTCATGCGTTCTTTTGTATCTGTTGTAACTGGTATGTATATGATATATCTGTTTTTGCCATACTATTGGATATACTAGTCTTTAATGTATATGTAAAATGAATTTTGCTTTTTTGCTCAGGTTTATTTCGATATTGAAAAATTATAAAACCACCATGTGGTTATGAACCCTTAACTTATGGATTTCATCCATCTCTTCTGCAAAACGTGTGTAACTATATTACTATTTCTATTTTTAAAACTAATAATTCTACCAACCAATCAATATTTCAATAATTCTAGTTTGTTTTTAATTCAATATTCTTCATGTATAATTTAAAAAAGTTATATTTACTAACTCTTGTAAAATAGTTAATGAATTCTTTAAATAAAACCAATTTCTGTGTAGCTCTGGTTAAATGAAGTAACTCAATCAAAAAACAAATATTGGGGTGACAGAGAATTAAAAAATAATAAAAAAAAGACTTGGTACTGCATACATATAATTTTACGTAAAAATGACATCGGCTGGCTCTTAATGGGTTAAGCATTTTTAAAGATCTATTCAATAGCTTTAAAATGATACCTATATTGATATTTTAAAAAATTTGAAAATTTCAGAGGGTCGTGACTCGGATTTTATGGTCGAGCGCCAATTTTTTCACTTGATATTTTTTCTTATTTCTTAATTATCTTATTTCTTGTTTTGATTGGAGTTACTTTATTATTACAAATGACATGAAAAAATTAGAGGTAGACGTGGTGTCTTGCCTGCTGCCTGAAAGGACATGGACAGATCATTCTGATTTCCAATAGCACTATAGCTGATCAATTGACATATATATTTTTATACGGGTTTACTTGATTTAAACACTAACACGGACGGACAGAGGACATCGCTCAATCAACTTTGCTATGAAATCAGAATATACATATATACTTTATGGGGTCGGAAATGGACATTGTAGAAATTACACACGGAATGACAAACTAAGTTATACCCTTTTTTCTTTTTTTTGTGGTGAAGGGTATAATTAGCCAATATTTTGGCCTGTGTGTTACATTGATGCTTTAGTATTGCTTCTTTAGTATGATTAACTGATATTGCTGCATTTTCAAAGTTCACCTCGTTACTGTTTTATTATATGTATCGAGAAGTTTAAAAATCACAAATGTGCCCATAATTATGAAAGTGGTCTAAGTCATATATTTCTTGTTTCGAGATATTTAATGAATTGTATTTGAATAAATTAATAAATATTTTTATATTATGCGACAAACACTATCTAATGGTTCATTTTTGACAATTTCGTAAAAATTACATTGAATAAATTTTGTTTAAAATAATGTGATATGAAAATAACTGGTAAATTCATTTTTTTTAAATTTTGACTTAGACCATTTTCATAATTATGGGCACAAATGTATTTGTATCTACTAGTGGTTATTATTAAAATAATAAAAAAAATAATAATAATTGTAATACAGCTTACATACCTGTCCCAACCAGAGTACACGTTAGTTTATGGTTAAAATGTAAAATTGTTGAAACCTGTTTTCAAGTTGTAAAACTAAAACCACAAAAAATACTATTTAAAATGCCTTCGTTGAAACACTTATTGAAATAAAATTTTACAATGTGATTAACAAGCTTTTAACTTTTACTGTTGCTAACAATTTAAGCTTACATACAATATGGCTGGTGTGAAAAATAAATGCACTGAAATTGTTATTCTATACGAGTACAACATTGTTTTTAACATTTTAGCCTTGTTCGTAATAATAAAATAAGTTGAAAAAATAAGTCGACGAAAGCAGTAGCAGTGTAATATTTAATGTGATGAAGTTACTTTTATGATAAATAAGTTTTTATTTAATAATATTTAGCGTATAACCCATTAAATTCTTTATAAAACTTTATTTTTTTTTCGTTGGGGAAATGTTGTTATTCAAATGTATTTTGATATCGTTTTCTTATTTTTAAATTCTCTAACGCCACTTATATTCATTTTTTTGATTGGGGTGTTTTTATTGTTCCATATGACATGAAAAAATTATAGGTAGGCGGCGTGGTGTTTTGCCTGCTGCCTCGAATGACATGAACCGATCAAGCTGATTTCCAATAGCACCTCTTTCGAAACAATATCTAATTGACTGACGGACAGACTGACATCGTTCAACCACTTTGCTATGTATAAGTAGTCAAACTTATATATACCCTTTTTCCACTTTTTGTGGTGCAGGGTATATTGGAGCAAAAGCGTTTTCACATGACGCCAATTAATATAAAGAGCAACGTCAAGCCTGCCTTATTATCATAAGATAAATGAAAAAGTGGATATTAATTGGAAAACAAAGATCATAAAGAATGAACCGAATATTTTGATGAGAGCCTAGCGGTTCTTAATATTTTTCTTGGATCCCTTTGATGAATTTATTTGAATTTTTTTACTAGTTTATCAAAGGAGATAAAAAAGTTATGACGATTTTACTGCAATTTTTTTTAAACAAATGAATCATATAAATTTAGCTATTTCAACTACTTTTATGCAGTATATATTTTTGTTTTTTGTTTTTAAAAGCGATATTCTTAAAATTTGTCTGTCAGATGAAGCAATAATTGAAGTATGTAGAATATTTTTTGTTTACGAGTGCCGTTCAATCGACTTCAGACCAAAAATTAACTTACTTTATGTCTTCAATATCAAACTAAATATTATGTTTACCACTTACGGTTGAGGGTAGCTAAATTGTGTTTTAAAAATTTTAATTTCATGTTAAATAATCATCAAAGGAATTACATGAACACTTATGCAGGTTGAAGATATAAAATATATTATAAACAACGCTGAACGTACAATATTTAGCGAAAACAATAAACGTAATATAAAATAACATTTTCTTTACTCAATTTTGGTTATTTAATAAAGAGTTTCTTCAGAACTAAACTAAAAAGTAAAAGTAAAAAAGAAATAATAAAATTTACCGTAAAATGAATAACAAAATTAGAGGGCAGCAAATGAATTTGAATCGTAATAGATAACAACTAATTAAAAGAACACGAAACAATAAAAGCAGAAAGTTGAAAAATATGGTTCCCAAGGTATTTAATATCCAATGGTCATTTCTTTAACTTACAAATAGCTAAACACTTAATATTATTATAATTTTTGTCTGATAAGCTAGCGGAGTTGGAAATGCCATGTTTTTCGTGCGATAAAGGAAATAAAGTAAAATATTCAAAATAAACAGTAATGGAAAGCGGGTTTCGCATATTCTTAGCCTTAAAATAAAGCTGCTAAATCAGTATACCGCTTTGCCTGTGTTATGAGAAAGAAATTCTGCAAGTTTTCGATTGGAAAAAAGCACGAATAACTTCTAGGTTTCGTAAAGGTGTAGTGTTTTGCCTGCTGTCTCGATTAGTTAGCGGTTTCTAGCGTTTTTTAAAGTAATATCTAGCGGGAATTGGTTGAATAGTTTTGGCAACACTGAAGTTCACACTCACTAAAGTTACTGTATAGGCCATGCATTGAAAAGAAAAATGTTTAAGATTAAAAAAAACTTAAAGATCTGGTGTTTGCTCTATTGGTCAGTTATAATGGAGCAATGGTAACAACTAATTTACTAAAGTTTCACATTTAAAATTAGTTGTTCATTTTGCTAATAATAATTTTTGTTTAAATAATAAAAATGTTAAAGTAAAAAGGCTTAGAAAGAACATATTTCATATCATTAATAATATTTGTGTACATATTTAAAATTCTTTCATCAATTTAAAAAAAAATTGAATGTTTGCCTGTTTTTGTACTCGTTGAAAAAAAAAACACTAGAAATTGCAATGGCGTTGATATTTTCTACATTTGCTATGAAATAAAAACCAAACAAGCAAGAGTGCTCTATTGGGCTATGCCGAATGTTATTTACCCTTCACCATAAGATATTCGTTCCTACCATGAAATTTTTCTGTTAAAAAAATTTATTTTTTTGAAAGTGTTTTTGCTTGGGGTTGTTCTTCCAGCTTAGTAAACGAGGAGTATCCTGTATCAGTTCCTAGAATAATTCAGTGGTAAAAAAGTATTAGGTTATGAAAAGCACACCATTTTTTCTTACTTTTTTCATTAATTTTTTGTCAAAAACACAGCCACCTGCAGGAAAACAAATGAACTATATCAAAAATTAGAAGCAGGCGTGGTGTTTTGCCCGCTTTCTCGAGAGACATAGACTGACTTTGATTTTTAAGCAAACGACATTTGACGAAACTTCACGAAGAGTTTTCTTAAGCACATTATATGGTGACACACATGATTTGTATTTATTTACACAGTTGCTTTATTTGGCTTAAGATAGCTCACGCATAGTGCTCGCTTTGTGTAAGTTGTTCAAAGGTTGTTTATCTAAAGCAGCGAATCAAGCCTCTATTCCTCAACGAGGGTGTAGATCTAATATTTTATCATATTACAGTTAAATCATTAACGTTGAAGAAAAGCGTTGAAGTGTAAAACACCATCCAATAATTTGATTTTTTCGTTTTGATTCAAGATTTAACTAATTAATAAGTTTTTTTTATAATGTTTAGTTTTTTAGTAATGAACGTAATGTAGTGAACGTATTTAAGTATTAACAAATTTATTAGTTAGCAATTGATATCCTTTTTTATGTAATTTTGAAAAATAAATAGGCCTTAATTGTAGAGAAATAAATGATTTCAAGTTCCTTAGCATCTAAGTTTGTGTGCTTTAGTTCACTTGCGTGTGATGATGGTGAAATCTACAAAAAGCTGAAGTTCGTTGGTTAAAGACGAAAAAAGATTTCAAGTTCAACAATCCTTGCTTTTTATTTTTAGCAAATTGAAACTTTTCAAATGAATTACAGGTATTTTATAGTATTTTATATCAAAGCAATTTTTTTACAAAAAAAAGACACTCATTAATTAATCGCAAATCAGCAAACGCCCTTTTTGTTATCAAATTTTGTGTTACGTTGAAAATGAACTACAGTTTTTAATAAAATAAACATTTTTTGCCTCAGCCTCTACCTTTGTCTTATTAAGTGTAATTTCTATTTTCAATTTTGAAAGAAAAGCACAAAATAAAAGTATTTAAATGGGTTTTTAAACAGAATTCGAGGTCTGTTATGTTCAGAGTTAAATTTTTTTCATTTATGAGCATTCAATTATAAACATATATTGTATTTTTCATAAACAAGATTTCTACGATTTTTTTATTTTTCACGTTCATAAAAGACCATCAAACATTTTTATTACTACGGTTTTCTTCGTTTTTAAGTATTCATGTATGATAAGGGATAAATAACATCATTCTTATTAATGCTGCTTTTCATAAACGAATGCGAAAAATTTTTCAGTGTTGAAAACTTCTCACTTATGAGCATTTGAAGATAAGATTAATCAAGTTTCTCATAAATGAGAAAAAATTTTTTTTCACAATTTGTCTGCCTGCAATCCCACATGCGAGTGCATGTTCGATATGCTATTACTTTAACCGTGATAAAACGATAAATAACAAATACATTTTTGTGAAAATTTTATCAATTAATCTTATTGTATTAGCAAAAACACGGTGTATTGCAAGTAATGATTGTATAACAAAAACAAAATAATTCAATATAAAAACATAAGCCAACTCAGATAACTCAGTTATGCTCGTTTTTAATTAAATTAGGCTGTACTACTCTCTATAATTGAAAATTATCCGTTGTACATATAATATTAAGACGTTGTCATCCTGTTTTGGTTGTGAGTTGTGTTTTGTGCAGTGTTTTAAAATTCCCAGTACCAGGATTAGTACCTTTATATAAATTAAAAATTAAGATGAGGAAAATTAATTAAAAAAAAAAAAAAAACAGAAAATAGCATAATAATATTGCCTGAAAGTGGACACTCATCCCGAGAAATTGCTGATAAGTTAAAAGTGAGTTAACGAAGTGTGACGCTCGATCAATGATACGCGAGATGAAAAAGAATGGTTCGAAAAAACCTAAGCAGGCTTGGATATCAATGTGTCCAAGGCGAATTAATTACCAGGTGGCAGCGTAGGCGAATAAAAATATTATTTTCAAGCAACTGTTTTTAAATTCAGTTTTCGATTGTAATTCAAATGGTAATATTTAAATTAAAATTTTATATTAAATTTAAAAAAAAAGGTATCAATTTTATTTATTTTAATTTAATTGTTGGACAACTGATATGATAGTTTACTTAATTGTGATGTTTCATGTACGTATATTGATAAGAAGAATTTTTATCCAGAGGGCAAATTACGTCATTCGATATCGGTTGAAATTTACATTTAAATTCTATTGAAATTTTGATTGATATCGGTGCCATAATTTGCGTCCAGGTCTAAAACCAACTGGCCCATCTAATTTATAGAAAAAGTGATGAAAAATGACTCGAATGAGCTTAACATTTCAAAAAGGATGATTGCCATAATTATTCCAATGACGCAAGTGTTTCGTTACTTTATATGACACAAGTTCGTCTTATCAACTTTCATTAACAAAAGCTTTTGTTTCATTAATGATGAAGCACACAGTGTTATCCGACAATTTTAATCTCATTCACTTGAAAACTAAAGTCTAAATGAATTGTTTCTTCCAATCATTACAACTTGAATGATTTTTCCAATTAATGCTGATTTATTCAAAGTTCGTAATGTATTCACATTTTATTAAAGTTTGTATTGATAATATTATATAGATTTCGCATGTTGGTAGGTAAGTTCTTATCATGATTTCATTAATGATAAAAATTAATAAATAAAAGGAAATAACTTTGTATTATCATGACAGCTTTGTGGAATTTTACTTTAGTTTCATTTATAAAATTATTTTTCATATTTACAAAACCACCACTAAAAATGTGAGTATCATTGATTAAGCATCTAAATAATCGAAAAAAAAAATCAAATAATATACATAAAATATAAAAGTTGTACTTTTTCTGGGCTTTATCAAAGTGTCCGTCAATATAGCATATGCCCAATTTGCTGCACCTTTTTAAATTAATAAGTATAAGCAAAAACTTACGTTCGGTTAAGTTTTAGCTTTGAATACAGATTGATTAAAACACTAGTTGGTTAAAGTGCCAGCATTCCTTTTTTAGCAATCCTTAAAACATTCACAATTCACTGCTATGGCGCAAAAAGCAAAAAATATTCAAGAGCAACCAGCCATGCAGAATAAGGCTACTAAAATAAATAAACTTGTTGAAAAAATGTATCTTCTGATTGGGAATATAGCATTTAAATTAACATTTGTTCAATTCATAGACACCGTAATCCGTATATCGGTTGTATTTCATATTGAATAAAACAGTTTAAACTTCTTGCTAATTGTAATCATTGAAACATGTTATAAAATTTTGTAATTTTATTTAATATAAGTATTTTAATTAATTTTATTTGTTTCTGTAAAGCCAGTTAAAATGTTGTAGCACTTAAAATAAATTTACACAGTTTTAAGTAGAATTTTATGTTGTTTAAAAAATATTTGCAAATAGTTATTAATTAAAAGTTCACTTGCGTGATTTAATTTCATAATATGTTTTGCCAACTCATAAAATAATATTCTCGGTTCATAGTAATAAACACGAAAAGTTTATTTTAATAGACGATACCAAGGCGAAATTATAACAGATGCAACTATTAGACCAAAGTTATAGTTTTTTTGTTCAGTACATATAATACATATAATTATATCAAAGACTTAAAGACTCGTATGCCTGAAACATCTATATTATTTTGTTTTGAAAGTGTAACAGAAGATGTTTTCTTTTACTGTCTGCATATTATATCCAATGCAGTTGGTTTAGATAATATTCAACCGAAATTTCTTAGACTTATGATTTATTATATCTTACATTTTCAATTAAATTATAACAAAAAGCTTTTTTCCTGAGGACTGGAAGTGTGAGAAAGTAATACCTGTTCTTAGTGATTTTCGCACAATTTTTGCACCTCTTTACTTTAAAAGTATTTGAAAAACTTTAGCGTAAGCAAATACACAAACATATTCATGATTATAACTTAATAACTGACCAATTTGGTTTTAGACCTAAACATAGTTGCAGAGGAAAAGCGGATTAATGTTGATAACGCTCATGCTTCGCTGCTTATTCTTTAAGATCATTCGAAAGCCTTCGACATGCCCTGGACGATACACGATAAAATGGAAGAGTGAGAATTCAGCAATAAAGTTTTATCAGATTAAAGTCTGGTTTTAAAATAAATGATGAGATAAAACAAACAATCATAAACAGATTGAACCTTAAAAACAGATGTTTTGATTGTAATCAACCGTCTGCAGTTTTATCGTTTACATTGTGATAAATTTATAACTGTCTAGTTTGGTTTCCTTCTTAGTTTTCTTTTTGTATACGCAAATGCACATTTAAACGTTACGGTAGATGCGTAAATTATGGTCTCCCTTATTGCAAATAAAGTCAGAAAAATTTTATGTAATATTTACAAAATAAATAGTTTCGGAGCCACTGTGCAGTATAACAGCAAAAGGTCACTGTTAAATATTTCTCAATTGGCATACAAATTATGAGTATCAAATTTTAAGACAAAAAAGGAAAAATGAAAAGCAAATAAATAAGATTTGGAGATAAATTGTATCCCTTATTTCTTCCTTTCGCAGCCAAGTACAACATTTTTGTTCAATACTTTTCATATTAAAACTGTCATTTGACACCACAAACATATTTCACATACTCGTATGTAAGAACATAAATTCCTACAAAATAACAAGAACGCAAATTGGTTCATATTGCTTATTAAGGAGTAACGTTTCAAAAATAATTTGATTAAAATAAATTGAATTTCATGATATTGAAGAACGCGATGTGTCTTTATTTTTTTTATAAAGTTTATTATTTTGGATATTTCGAGAAATTTTATATACAAGATTTCTTTTAGTTTGATGATTAAGAATTTTATCATATCAAAGATGAATTATACAGTAAAATGAACCATAAATAATATTGAAATTTTTAAGCTTTTAAACGCAAAGAAATAACTGAAAACAAATACATCCTGAAATTATAATTATGATTTGAGCCGTTTTTTTAAAGTGGCATATGTCTATTTCTTTAAAAAACAAAGTTAGCGGTATTTTTAATGAGCTATAGACTCCTTCTCTCCATAGTTACAATCACAATTCCAATAGAGTTATATTTTGGCATAAAATAAACGAAAAGACTTTGTCTAAACAGAAAAAAAACCGGAATGAGAAATTTTAAAGTGCTTTAAAAATATGTTGGATGAGGTTTAAAGAGAATGAACCCCACAAAACGTTTTATTAAATTAGTGTGGAAGAGAATGCTCTACTCTAAACAATTTTTTTTGTTTGCAAAACAAGGGAACACCAAAAAACCTCAGCGAAATTAATATGTTACCGCTTTATAAAACTACATGGACCATAACAAGGCAGAATTATAACGATATGATAAGTCTATATATGTTTATATGCTAATGCTGAAGAAAGCTAAGCTAAACTCACCTAGTGTTTAAAAAAGTTAAAAAAGAAAATTGAATTGAAATGTACTTTAGGCCAAATTTTTATGGAAAATTTGTCATAAAATACATTTCAAATCTATTTTATTTTTATGAAAATGGCTGTTAATAAATTTAGCTATTAGTGTATATATGTATGTAAATGTCTTCATTTTAACTTTTTACATACAAATTATTTAAGTAAAGCTTGCCTATAAAAATATGGACTTTGCTCCTGTTTTAATTTCTTTAAAATGTTAGTTTTGAAAGTCCTTGTGAAAAATGGACTTATACTCGTAACACTTTAAAAAAACAGCTCATTAAATTCATACATGGTAAAAAATGTAAATACTTTTATTTAAAATTTAAATTAGAATGAATTTTTACCACTTTTTGCCGCTGTACTTTATTGAATTATTAATTATATTAGTTATATATATTGTATATTTTGGTTTCTCAGAATTGGCTCTACATTTATTTAATTATTAAATTGTATATTGCTACAGAAATAGATATAAACCTTTACATAACTGCAACACAAATTCTATCTATTACGTTAAACATCATAGAAACGCTGCTCTAAGTTTCGATGGTATCCACACACATTAAAAATATTTACCAAACAATAAAACTAGTCTCTGTTAGTTCTTAATGCAGCAATTTTTTGATTAACTTACACACGTACATAGGTACCTAAATACAAATGTAAAAGAAACAGCTATAACAAGTTACCGAATCTTTCCATATACGAACAATATAAACGTTTTAACTCGCCAAGAATAGAAATTGTAGCTTTAAGTGGTTGTCAGATTGCCCGATTTGCTTGGCTTACGAGCATTTTTAAACGCTCGCCAAAACCCAAAAAAAAAAAAATATTTTAATCAAGATTTTTTAAAGCCAAAAACTCAAAATAAAATTATTATAGTTTTTTATTTTATTAGTAAATAGTAAAATATTTTACGTAGTATGTTTAGTAATGTTTTCTGTACGCGTATATGTTTGAAAATCCTTTTAGACTTATACGAGTACTAAATATTAGTTTTTTCACCATCAGCAAAAAAAGAGGTTATCATTTCTTCTGAATGGTGCTTTTTTAATGTTTGTGCCTGCAGAACTCAGACATTTCTGAACCAATTTTGAATATTTTTTCTTTTTTTGAAAGGAGTAACCTCAAAAATTATAGAGTGTCCCCATACAATAAACAAGTTTTTTACGTGTACTATGAACCGTAAAGGACAATTAAAAAAACTGCGTATCAATATAGCTTATAATGGCAAATAGTAATACAAAAGTAAATCTAAAAATTAAAGAGTGGCCCATAGGTGACGTAAATTGACCTATATAGGCCTGTCTATTTAACCTTAAATGAAAACCTTCATTCCATCTAAGCAAATCCGCATTAAGCCAAGAAAAAATTCTTGGTTTAATCAGACGTGCAAAAACGCAGTCAGATCCAGAGAGGAAGCATTTAGTGCATGGCGGTGTAATAAAAACGCAAGTACTGATTCGCTACGCAAAAAGTCGAGATCTTCATGTGCCAAGGTACTTAGGCGCGAAAAAGCTCTATACGAGCAGCGCCTTCGTGCTAAAGTTCTTGCTACTCCTCAGGGTAGCAAGAGCTTTTGGTCATTCGTTAAAAGAGTGAAGGATAATGCTAGTTCCTCAATTCCGCCTCTTTTAAGGGATGATCAAATATTTAACGACCCGGTTGATAAAGCAAACCTCTTGGCTGAAATCTTTGCAAGTAATTCTTACTTGCCAGTAAGCAATCAACCACTGCCCGCACTGGAAAGAGTATCAGTAACTATGCCGGATATATTCTTTCGAGCACGTGCAGTTAAAAGGGTTTTAGCAGATCTCAACATAAACAAGTCCCCTGGTCCGGATGGAATTCCAGCACTGGTCTTGAAGCAGTGCTCTTCGACGTTATCGCGTCCATTAGCAAAACTTTTCAACATTTTATACCATGTTGGCGAGTTTCCATCATGTTGGAAGATTGCTAATGTAACACCGATCCCCAAAAAGGGAGAGGCTAGCAACCCTGAAAATTACCGCCCAATCGCAATTTGCTCTGCACTCTCCAAAGTTATGGAGAGTATGCTCAATTTTCATCTTGTGAGGTATCTGGAGTCCAACAGCTTACTTAGTGACCGGCAGTACGGCTTCCGTAGGGGACGCTCTACGGGTGACTTACTGGCCTTCCTTTCGGAAAAGTGGTGTCAATCCATTCACCATTTCGGCGAAAGTAAGGTGGTGGCTCTAGATATTTCTAAGGCGTTTGATAGAGTGTGGCATGGTGCGCTCATATCAAAACTTATTGCTTTTGGTGTCGGTAATAGTTTCTCTCGACTTATATCGAGCTTTCTCAGGGATCGCACTATACGAGTTGTTATAGATGGGATCGCATCAAACGAGTTCAAGGTAAATTCTTATTTTTCTCAATGACCTTCTACGTCAGACTTCCAACCCTATCTATTCTTTCGCAGATGACAGTAGCATATGCCATTCATTTTCTTTTCGCAATAGACCAAGCCTTCGGGAAATTGGGGCTATGCGAAAGCACATGGATGATACCCTTAATCGCGACCTTTTGGTAATCTCCGAATGGGGCCTTGCGAATAGGGTTCAATTTAACGCTCATAAAACCCAGTGCTGTGTGCTTTCGCACAGGCGTACGGCTGAATATGCTACCTCATCTGTAATTATGGGTGATATATATATATTAAGGAATCAGAAGCTCTCGATGTTCTTGGCATGAAAATTCAATGTGATGTTCGTTGGAACCAGCATATTTTTCATGTCGCAAAAGAAGCATTCAAGTGCCTAGGTTTTTTGAAACGGTGTAAGAAATACTTCACTCCATCAATGTGCAAAGATTCAAATCAAATGTCCACAAGCACTACTCCCTTTATCCCCCTTCCCACAACCTAATTTCCTAGTTCTGGTACAATGCATTGCATAAGTAGGGGTCATCCCCTGAGTGGTGGTCCTAATTAAAAAAAAAAAAACCGTTATAGATAAACGTTTGAAAATTGGACACAAATTTAAATTTTAAACTATAACTTAAATAATTTTAAACTATAACTTAAAGGGTGCCCCAATAGTTTATTTGATTTGATGTATATGGCCATATTAAATATGTGTAGACAGACAGATATATTTTTTTTTAAGAGAAGTAGCACTTGAGGCATAACCTTTTTAATTATTTTCGCAACCGTGCTACATTTTTTAAGGAAAGGGATAGATGAGAGATAAGATAGGTGATGAAAGGAAAAAGATAGATATTAGATATTTTACTTCGCCGGCGAATATGCAATAATGAAGTACCGACAAAGAAGGCTGCATGCTTAATGTTAATTTTGAATATGTATTTATACCATTGAACAGAAAAAAAAACATTTTTTTATTTTTTGATTGCCGCAAGGGTTGAACTCTGGCCAACCAGGTTTGTAGTCAGCATGCTTATTACCTTAACTACAGCCTTGTAGATAAAATCAACAAAAAACCCATATTGCTAAGTCCGTAATAAAAATAAGTATAAAAATTGGGATTGTAAATTAATGGGTGTCCCAATAGTTGATGTTATTTGATGTATGTGGCTAAATTTTTGAACCGTTATAGACAGATTAGCTAAAATCTGTTTTGAATTTGTGTTTTTTTTTTTTTAAATTAATTTAAATAAGAATGTTTTGATAAATGTAAGCATTTTGAAAATTTTATTCTTCTAACCCAAGGTATGCCAGTAATAGTGTCTTTAACAAAATGGAGTGACATAAAATATGCAAATAATTTTCTTTTTTATTTTGTAATTAAAAATACGAGTTGATGAAACGTAACAATATTGTATTTAAATATTCCCCCCAATTTGTAAATCACTTCGTTATTTCGCAAACTGCAATAATTATTGTTGTTGATGTTTAAAATTTTTTAAAGTCAAAATCTAGCAAATTTAAAGCAGCTGGTTTTAGTAAAAGATGTGGCAGACAATTAAGGACTGTTATAGAGAGTGGAGGATTGACCGCCGTTAAACACTAATTTCGTACTTTGGCTTCTTACTGCTAAAAAACAAATTATCATATATTGTTTTAGTCGGCTTGCTTTTCGACTACAGCTATTTATTGACAAAGATTATTTTTTCTTCTTTTCAAACAGCAAAAGTTGTGTAAATCAATTGATTGTCGTGAAAGTTAATCACGTTTGGTGTTGCAGACAATATTTCATATTTTTTCTTATTTTTTTTACAAACAGATGGCCATGAACTTTAACTTTAAAGGCATTTTCTGTGAAAAATAAGAAAAGCAAGCAAAATGTGAATATTTTATTTACTTAAGTATTTTAAGTCGAATAAAAGCAATCTGTTTGTTGTATTTAAAAACTGGAAACTGAAAAATATTTTTAAACGATTTTTTTTATATGAATCTATTTAAATGCCTTTTTATTTTCATTTTAGAATTGCAAATTGTTTCTTTGTTATTTAAAAATTTTGTGTAAATATAAGTTTAAGTTTTAAAAAATATTAAATATTAAAATGAAATTTATGTATATTAAAATACACATTGTTTTCCCGCTTACATATGCCGTATGCTTAATATTGATTTATAAGCTTTCTTTTTTTTTTTGTAAAAAGCATACGCCATGCAGTCGACCACCCCGCTGACACTTATACCCAGCACAATTTAAAACAATTCTCAATATATTCTTTGCATTAAATTAGTGTTAATTAAACACAGAGAGTCTCTCAATGTTAGTATGCTAATCACAGTTTGAGTTTAATGTAAATAAAATGTACACAAACAACGTGGGTTGCTTGAAAGTTTTTTAATGAATGTGAAAATAAAATTTGCTTTTCCACACTGCAACACAACAGCTTAAAAAGCCAAATTAAATTAGTTGTGTGTTGAAATCTATTAAAATTTTCATTCTACAGACTAAAAAGTTTAGAAATTTGACAAAATTGTTATGTTAAACTTATTTCGATTTGCTTTTATATCATTAAATAGAAGCCATTAACAACTTGCTGTGCTTTAAACAAACTGTTTTTCATTTTTAATTGAATATGACCACAGGTTAATTCACGTGTTAAGATATGTTTTAATTAGTTTCAATTAAGTAGTTTGCAAAACGTTTACTTTTTATTTTATTTTATCACAACTAGAGGACTTAAAAGTTATAAATTAGTTTTGACTAAAAAGTTTTTTGCTGTCTTTTTCCTTTAAATTATATTCATTCCATACACAAAAGTTCAAACTTATAAAAAGCCTTTTTATACCTTTTACCAAGGCTTTAAAAAGGGTATTTGTAAATTTGACATACCATTATCATACCAGTAATAACTACAATATCCATTTCCAACGCCATAATATATATATATATATATATATATATATATATATATATATATATATATATATATATATATATATATTCTGCGTGCTTATGCATAACGAAGTCGATTAGGCGATGTCCGTCTGTCCGTCCGTGTTCGGGTTGAAATCAACTTAGTCAAGGCACTAGATGAGCTAGAGAAAATTTAAATACGCCAATCGATCAGAAATAGTTTAAATCAGCCAGTTTTTGAAGAGATCTTTCAGGAAATAATAAATTAAAAAAAATGCTTAACCCCTTACGAGCCGAATTTTTTAATTTTTTCTTCATATTTTCTAATTCTCTAATACTCGAATATTTGTTTTTTTTTGATTGGAGTTACTTCACTAAAGTGGAATATATTGTGAAATTTTGCTTTAAATTCCAAATGAATGAATTAAAATTTGATTATGCATTAATGCATTTAGTTTGCAGAAAGTTAGTTTTCAAACGTTTGGGAAACATTTTTTTCTAAGCCTTAAATGTTATGAATAGCCTACGTATGAGTTTAAGACTGTGTTTATATCTATTGTTAAAAACCTACAAAAATATTTATGATGAGGCTTGCAAATGCTGGTTTCGCGATTTGTCTTCAAGAAGGTGACAAAATGGCTTAAAAACAAGAAGAGTTGAATTTGATATAAAAAGTAATTTTATTATTCATATTTCACTTATATCTCGTACATTTATGTTGGGTGAAACAGATCTTATTTAAGAATTAAAATGTTTCCTTCTTTTTAATTCTCTGGACCTTTCGTTGATTTATTAAATATTTGTTATCTATAGTTTTCTACAGTTAGACTTTTAAGGTTGTGTTTAACATAGTTTTTTTCTGACGTTTCGTTGGCAGTTTTTTTTAACCTCTACAGGGAAATTTTTTTTAAAATCTGCCAACATTTTAAATAAAAAAGAAAATTTAAAAAAATTAGAACAATAATCTAAAGAATAAAATAAATTTGGTAGACTATTGATTTTTAAGCATTATTATGATAAATGGTAATGCTTTTTAATAAAAAAACAAAGTAAAATTCATTGACTAAAGAATAATTCTTTTAAAGCATTACCATTAATAAATGTCACTCTCTGTCCTTTTATACTACTTAAAAACCCTAAAGAACTTTTATCACAAAAAATTGGTGAATTGGAATATAAAGTATATAAGTGTAAAGGAGACCAACAACTCGTACCCACGAAATTATGGACAAAAATGTTTGTCCTTTTCAAATACTTATTACGAAATATATTATAAATCGTTGTTCGTGTCAGGAAAGATTGAATGAAAATTTTTAAAAATAGTGGTTGCGCTTTTCTGGTTAAAAATTTGTTTAATCTCACCGCACCTAAAGTAATAAGAGCTGCCTGCTGCGATGTTAAACGTCAAATTTTACTCCTATTTCACCTAAAATTTATAATTATTGAAATTTCGAAATATGAATCCAACTACAAAATGATGAAGGTTTATTAGTTCTATGTCTAGTTCTTTTTTAAGGTTCTACTATCATAAATTTATTTTTAATAAACACAATTATTTTTTTTTTCTATCCAACTGTAATTAGTAACTGAACAGTTTAAAAAAAATTACATGACCATTAGTAAAAACAATTATAATTAAAACAAACTCATTAGCATTAAATGGTAGTTAAATTTTTTTATTGTCAAAATTTTTGGCAATGCCAATGAACATTCAATGGTAATGAAAAATCCCGAGTATAATACGTAGTATAGATAAATTATAGCAATAGTAAGAAAATCGATGTCAGGATTTAAACGCATTTTTAAGTTTTGAGGTTTTCTGAATCCAGTATTAAATTAATTGGGTTGATTCCGCCAGTATATATTAACTCTTGTTATAATTTTCGGTAATAACCGTCGTTTCTGGCTGTGTACTTTGGATGTTTGGCAAGCGCTTTCGATGTGATGACATAATTTTCAAGCCAAGTATTTGTTAAAACTGAAGAGATGTTAAGAATAGATAGTGTTAAGAATAAAAGGTGGTGGGTTTAGGTAATTTTTGTCCGTTTAAATGGTATAATGCAGGTAGATTGTCTGATATCTGTCCTGTTTATTGGGGTAAATAGTTTAATATTTGGGTCTTTTATTATTGGATAGGTAAGTGTGACCGTCTGTGGGTGTTTTTCGTTTGTAAGAGTGTTTTAGTAATTTTAGTGGTGTACAAATCGTGTCAGAGGTTGTGTTTACCTGTTCGTTAATAATGTCTCCGTTAAACGTTCGTGTTTTGTAAATTTTCATGTTTTCAAAAATATCTAGTCTTCGTCCTTTTTTACTTGGGTGTAATACTGTCATACATTCATCTATTTATCTTGGTTCGTGTCGATGTGTGTTAAGGTGTATTGTGAAATTGTAGTCTTCCCTTTTCCTTTTGTATGATATTCTGAATCCATTTTAACTATTTTTGCGATGATGTCTTTGGGTGGGTGGGTGCCATACCGTTTGATATATCAAAATAAAATTAATTATGTGACTTTTGTATATGGAGATAAGGAGCTGTGTACTTGACACCCCAAACCAATTCTTTTATTGATTCGGGTATATTTTGAACTTTAATTTTTAATGTAATTGTTACAACAATAAAAAATATCTCATGGAAACAGATTTTAAACATTCCAATAGGATTTAAAAATATATTTTAAAAAAAAAGCTTATAAAGTTTTTGGTCCTTTATCTTATTTTACTTTGCTTTCTCCAATAAAAAATACCTAACAAACAATATTTATTGATTATACTGAACAATTTTCAAACAATAGTTTTGAATTTCAGAATTTTACACTGAAAAAACACTTTTGGGCCAATTAGAATTTAATTATTAAAATTGACGGAAAAATTATGTACCCTATAAAATAAAAATACCCATATGCAAAAGTGTATCGTCATGATCAACAATAAATTTATTAAAAAATCATTAATGTGAATTAAGTTTGATACAATGTATTTTGAATTAAAATATTTCTAGAAGAAAACACTTCTTAAAGCTTTCACTGTTTAAGTATCTCATAACCAAGAGTTATTTCAAATAGCCAGCATTTTGGATCATGCTCGATTATGTACTTACATATATACACGTATTTTTAACTAAAATATGTCTAAAATTCCCATGAATTTATTTTTCACTTACAGCTGTTAACTGAACTTAGTGTTCGATAACTCCTAGCAATTTAACAAACTCTTCTTGTATTTGGCATTGAGCTTTATCTAGGAATACCTCAGATTATGTATCTTTAATATTTAAAAAATCAATTTGATTTCTCTCTGTTAGAACACATTGAAGATGATTAATTTTTGCTGCACTTTTCTTTTGGTTTACAGTACAAAAGGTTCCCGTAAGTGCTGTAAGAAAACATAATTGTGATTTTTCAAAACACGGTACTACTGCTGCTAACGATCAAGCTTTTTTTAAAATCGCAAATTGTGTATTGTTCTCATTATTAACGGTATTAAAGTCATACAATAGGCTGCAAATAGCGTCACAAAAGTTTATCAATGTTTTAAATATCTTTCGTTTTTATTTTAACCCTTGCAGTTGTATGTTTACCCGCATCGCAAATGCCAGCATGTCAATGTCATTCGACACACATTCCATTTCACAGTAAAATGAAAGAATTTAAACTTTCTAATACTTTTGTTGTATGGACATTTAACAAACTAATTTTATGTTATAAGCTGTTGTTAATGTACAAAAAAAAAAAAAGTTATTGTTAAAAGTATTTGCAAAAGAATGCGCAAAGCATAAGAACATGAAATTTCATTTTTCACATGTTTCTGTTTTTTCTGAGTTGGGATCGATAATTTTTTGATGATTTTCCAAAATTGCTTTTATGTTGAATTGAAATGTGCTGCGCAGTATTGCTTCAATATTTGTTTCATACGGTCTGATATTGTTGGCTTAATTTAATTTTTTTCACAAACCAATTAATATTCAATTTGTTTTAATGTGCGTTTGTTAGTTTTGTTTGCCAGCTTATCAGATAACATGTATTTTAAATTAAGAGAGTTGAGATTTTATTTTTAAGTGAATATTGATTTGGGCAATCTATTGCTAGGAACACAACTGCAACGAACGACGAATTTCGTCCAACACGACAAATGCGTCGTCAAAAATTCGTTGTGTAAATTCGTTGTTTGAAGCACAATAACGACGAAAAATGCAGCTGTTATAAAATTTAAAGTTGTTTACTCTTTGCAAGCTGCTAAGATGACTTTAAAAAAATTAATATTTAAAAAGTTAAACATTAACAAAACCACAACTTAAAACTATTTTTATATTTAACTAATAATATATACACTTATTACAAATGCTGCAAAATAAAAATACGCAAATTTTTTAAGTAAAATAACTTTATTTAATAAAATACTTGGAATCTTAAGTCAAACATGGTCACTTTGTACTGATTTGTTCTTCGTTCGCCGGCATATGACGAATATCCTCCGACGTCATGATTGTGTCGCTTTTATATAGACAAATGTGTTTTATTTTTGACGACGAATATTCGCAACCAATAATTCATCCTAGCATACGATACATTAAGCTCTGTGCGTTTTGCATATTTTTCTCATTATATGTAAACAGATTCTTATCCTTTTTGGTTTGTCTTTTACACTTACCTACTAACAATTTAGACGGTTATGCAGAATTAAAATTTGTACTAGCAACTCGGAATTGCAAGTCATTAGAATACATATTGTTGAAAAAAGAAGTTTAAGTAGTTAAAAGGCGAATAGAAATACAAACAGATCAAATCTCAGCGGGGTTTAAATAAAAACAAAAAAAAATAAAAAAAGAGACAATTGTTTTATAGTCGTGGTAGATGAGTTGGTGTAGTCGCCTGGA
The DNA here is from genome assembly GCA_916610165.2 of Gymnosoma rotundatum. Lineage (NCBI taxonomy): Eukaryota > Metazoa > Arthropoda > Insecta > Diptera > Tachinidae > Gymnosoma > Gymnosoma rotundatum. The sequence continues at coordinate 84,365,603 of OU744336.1, forward strand.
TATGAAAACAGCAGATAAGATTGTCGGGAGGTCAGTGTAGAAAAACATTTCAGAGAAGAAAGAAAACAATCGTCATTAAGTTACTTGCTAAAACATAAGATCGTGAACTCGACTTTTGCCGGAGCCACAGAGGAGTTACAGGGTGTTGGAGTATGAATCACTTAGCATTTGGCATTTTTAGTAAACAAGAGATCGTGGAAACAAATTTAGTCATAAAATGAAGAAATAGATTATAAATGAGGTTCTATAGAGGTAACGAAACCCCAACGTTTCAAAAGGCGAAAATGTAACAATATATATTTTGAACTTATTTAACGCCTTGTTTTGGTGGTATCAAAATAAAATAATGTTTTGCAAAGTACCAAGTGACAAACAAAGGTTAACAGAATTTTACAAAAGTTTGTCATTTCGTTTTTTTTTAACAATTGACGATATCACCAACATCCAGTTGTTCTAGATCTTTTGACAGTAAAATTTTATCGCACAAAGTTTTTTTGAACATTTTATTCCTGTTTTAAGGAATATAAAATTACGCAAAATCACACAATTACCTACCATTGCTAAAAAACTAAACTAAAAAAAACACTAAAAATATAAAGATAAAAATATACTATTAAATTAAATATCTTGCTGAGAACATATAAATATCAAACATGAGAACATATCTATTACGAGATTTCCATCAAAGCGCTTTACATTTTTAAAATCGAATAACATTTAAGAGATTTCTTGTATACGGACTGGTTAATTTGAGCCCACTGTAGCTCTATTTGTGCTTACGACTTTTACCAAAACGTTAAACAGACAAATCTCTCCGTAGTTTAGAAATTCCAGGTTAATCTTCATTTATTTTGTGAAAGTTCCCACTGAGCACTGTAATAAAAAGATTGGATTTGCAGTTTTAAAATACACAGGAATTAAGAAAACACAATTTGTATATTATTTTAGTGCAAGTTATTATGAAATTAATTCTTTAGCTTTGAAAAAATTAATTAATTTTCATCTAATTTCTTGAAAAGACGTAACAAATATTTACAACTTATATTTTTGTATACTTTCTTAACATTTTGATAATTATCAAAGCTGTTGCCGTCATTATCATAATGATTATTTGCGTCTACAAAAACAGCAATATGTCTTCATAACTACTATTTTTACATCCCAAAAATACTATTGAAAACAGAATTATACGAATGTGTTTGAGTTAGTTTACAAAAACATCTACTTTAGTGTTTGAAACCTACAAAATGTTTCTCTTTCTGTAGTCTTTTTCTATTTTACCATTATGTTGCTTTCCACCTACAACACCATCATCATCATCATTCATGTACTGTGACCTAGAATGTCATGTAATTGTTGTAAAGCACACACTTGTTGGTTGCTGGTTGATATTTATATACATATGCATGTATATATAAAGTAAAACATTTACATCTACTTTCACAAGTATATAAGTATCCATAGAGTTGTTTCATTTACTAAACTTATTATTTTTTTTGCTGTTATTTTAATTTTGTTTTTATAATACGCTTGGCGTTTCAACGAAGTTTCCAATCAATGCACTACATGCTATCGGATGTTGTGGACCGCCACATCACATTGTTAGAGAATGTATATTTATATTTATATATACATATGTATATCCAGCCTATGAAAGAAAAGTTATTAAAAGCTAATGTACTCACAATATGTTACTATATCTTTAAATAGAAATTTAATTAAATATAAATTTATATAAAAAGTAACATAATTTATTTTATTTTATGATTATTATTAAAAACAAGAATTCAATTCAAACTTGCTTATAGAAGCGTTTTTTTCCTTGGTCGAACAAGTGGTATATACACCTGTATTACGACATATGGCTCATCAAAATCTTTTTTCCTAAAGCTTGATGGAAGGTGACATCCCCTTATTCATAGTATGCAAAATATTTTAGTTTTCGTTATATATTTACTACGAAACACTGCACCATTAGCCATTGGTTGTTTAATAATTAATTATTATCAATCAAGCATTATTATTCTGAAAATAATGGTAATGCTTAAAAGCATTAGCATTGTCTATCATTTAACGGTAATGAAATTTGTAAATTTATTAGTCCAGTTGCTCTTACGTATGAAAATTACGAATTTTCATTTATTTAATTTGCAAAATTAAACTAAAATAGTATAACTCAAACTTGACTTTTCATTTAATACAACCCCTTAAAATAACCTACGAAAACAGATAAAATAACAGTAGGTTAATTTATTTCAAAGCACAAAAAATTTAAAATAACTACGAATAAAAGCTTAAAAATATTAACATACAACGATATTATTATTTTTATTTTTCGTTTTTTTTTGTTCTTACTACAAATGCAAAAGATTTCTGGATTATTCTGTGCGGAAAAAAATAATGTATAAATAAAACAAAATTGTTTATATTTGTGCAAACAAATCGTTATATTTGTTTATTATTTAAAAATTTAAATAACTCATCTAAGTCAAGGATTAAAAAAAGTTGAATATAAGAAAGGCGTAAAGCGTAATATGCTTACGAGTAGCAGTCAGTATTGTTGATATATCCGTCCACCAATTATTTTGAACTAATTGTAGTTTTTTGTAACAACTTGATATATTTTTGAACAATTTTTGTTTGTTAATTTTTGAAGCTATAAAAAATTATATTTTTCTGTTGACAATATTTTTTATAAGGTATTGAAACAAGATAAAATTATGTGATAATTTTGACTGCAACAAAAGTATCAGTATTTTATTATAGTTTTTTTTATTTATAACAACAGTCAAAAAAGTTAACTTACAATTTTGTTCCGAAAACAACCATATATTCTGATTTATTTTTAACTTGACGAAACCTTCTCAAATAAACTACATGCAGTTAATATTAAAATCTTTCGAGTGCAGGATTTCTGTTACTATTTACAACTTAAAAAAAGCATAGCTAAGCTTTTTTAATGCCAGGATATTTGATCTACTTTCTGATTTCAACAAAATATTAAATAAGATTTTTAGTTTAAAACGAAAAGTTAAATAAATAAATAAATAAAGGCCTCATTAGTCTTTACTTTTTGTTGCCGTTCCTTTCTGCTTTTTTTAGCATTTTGATTAGTGCTTCTGTAAAAACAGTGAAAAACAAAAGAAGAAAATTTTTTCTGAGTTTGTTAGAAATTTTATAAATTTGTGAAAGTAGTACTAAATATAGAATCGTCCTCCATTATCCTAACTTATGTTATTTCAATTAAATATAAATTTTAAATCAAAACTTAAACAATTTTTTTATAAGTTTTTACTCACACTATCAAACAACTTTAAGTAACTTAACGTTAAATTCTATTTTCTACTGTTTCGAATAGAATAGAGGCTCAACTATAATGTGCTTAAGCTACCTTTAGCTTATGTCAAAATCCAACATAAAGCCTGTCAAATGCTTAGGTAACTTATTAAAGAAATTTATGTGGCTAAAATGTACTTACATAAATTTAATAACTTATTGCCACAGTTGCACATTTATGTTTAATTCGTACTTTTGCCAAAAATAATTTCTATATAAATAAACAAAATTTTAAAACGAAAAGGCTTTAAAAATATATTTTATAAATTTAATTACATTCACATACACATTTACATATTTTGGTTCATGTTCTAAGAAAAAGTAAAAAAAATTATTACAAGTAAGTAAGTGAATTTTTATTGAGACTTTTTCCATCCTTTTGTTTTTTTTCTTACATAAGTTGATATACAAATCGACAATATATTCTATAAATCTTAGAACTATATTTGTTTTGTTCTAATGGCTTTAATTGAATAAGCAACATGCTCAAAATAAATAAAATAAATATACAGAATACTGTAAAATAGAATGTAAAAAAAAACGCTTGCTCCCGGCGTTAACGTTGGCTTACAGAGCTAAATCTGTTTAACAAAATCTATAAAACATACAACTAGATAACACTTAATACTAACAATTGTTGAAGCGAAATCAACATTAGAACATAGATACATTTATCACAGAACAGTTATTTAAAATTGAAATATTTGTACAAAATACAATTAAAAGTTAATAACTTCGAAAGCGTGATTTGATGGTATCAAAACACACAGTTAAACATATTTATGATGTTTATACATGTGTATATAATATATTGTAAAAAACAAAAAATTAAATAATATAATATGTAAAATATATTGTAAAGTATAATATATTGTATAAAATAATAAAGAGATAAATATATACATATATACAAATATGTATATACATATTTATATATATATATACGTGTCGTTTAACCCCTATGAGATCCAGGTAGAGATTTCCTATAGAAATTCGGTAGACTAACGGGGTCAGTGTTGTCATCATCTGGCGCAGTAATTATTCCAACTGAAGATAGGTAGGCACTGCTTGTCCAATCAATATTTTTTTCTTGTTCAAAAATCTCATTTATTAGAAAATTATCATGCAGTTCAAGATTGTTGACAAATTTCTTGTGGAGTCCCTGGGCATATCTGCAAAATGGTTCAATTTCTGCTTCTGAGTAGATAACCTTATTGGAATATCGGCGATTGAAATTCTGGAAATGTTTATCAATGCACTTTCTTATTATTCTCCTTTCAAAAATTTCAAACTCTTTTGCTACCATAGGGGAAATTGAAAACCAAATTGAAAAAGCATAGACCATAACTGATCTGATAGTAACTTTATATAATAAAAGTTTCGTTTTTTTTGGAAGATATTTATTGTTCAATAGACTAGAGAACATTCCAGCTATCCGCTTTGCCTTAGTTAAGATTGCCCTGCCATGTTGATTGAATTTCATAAGCTTGTCAAAACTAACACCTAGATACTTAATGCTTGGCTTGAATGAAATATCAGCTCCATTGAGAGAAAGAGATAAAAGTTTGCTTTGGGGAACAACAAAACTTGCACATTTACCAGAAGCATTTCTTAGACATATTGCCTCGGATTTTGAGACATTTATTTTTATTCCCCATCGTTTATAGTAGGTGTTTATGGTTCCAAGATGTTGTGCTGCGTTTTGTAGAGCCTGAATTGGAGATTTATCGTGGGAATATATAATACAGTCGTCAGCATATAAAACAGCAGTAGAATTTTCCATCACATGTGGGAAGTCATGAAGAAAAAGGTTAAAGAGGAAGGGTCCCAAAACACTTCCCTGAGGAACACCACTTTTCATATCATCGAAGTTAGAAAAATAGTCATCAATTTGCACACAAAATATTCTATCGGAAAAGTAACTTTGTAACAATTTTACTAAAAAAGGATCAATGCCAAGATCTATCAGCTTATACAAAATGCCCTTGTGCCACGTGGAATCAAATGCTTTCGCAATATCCAATGATATAACTACAGTACATATCTTCTCTCTCAGTTTTTGTGTCACATCATTGTGGACTTTCAGCAATGCATGTTGCGTCGAATGATGTTTTCTAAAGCCGAATTGAAGTGATGATATCGGGTCTACTAGAAGCTCATTCTCAATTTTGTACCTCAAAATATGCTCAAAAACTTTTCCAAGATTGGATAAAAGTGATATGGGACGAAATTCCTCCATCAATGTACTATTTTCTTTCTTTTTTAGTGGAATTATTTTCGCAGACTTCCAAGCTGCTGGAAAATAATAGTTGTTTAGACAATTATTGAAGATAATAGCAAGTAGTTCCAAAGAGCTCTCAGGCAATTTTTTCAATAAAAAGTTTGATATTTTATCAAGACCGTATGACTTTTTGTTGTTAATTTTGTTTATTATTTCTTTAATTGCAGAGACAGATGTGAAGTGATACTCATCACCATTATTTAAGGAGTTGAAATTCTGATCAAAGGAATATATTCGTTGGGGGACTACATTAAGACATGATGCCAGACGATTATCTATACCGTCTATAGGCGATTCCGGAACAATTTCCTTGTAGACTGACGAGTAGTATTCTCGGAAACTTTCGGCAATGTCGGCTTTATTAGAAACTGTGTTGTTGTTCACACATATTTCGTAACAAAAGGGCGATTTTTTCTTACCCAAGACTTGGTAGACTTGACGGAAGGCTGATGGGCTTGGTTTAATTTTCTCAAGTCTGCTATTAAATATCTTTGCATTTTCTATGTTAACCAGCTCACTTATAATATTCTTTAAAAGTTTGGTTTGAGTAGAAAGTGTTTTATATTCCTGGCTTTGTCTGTTACCTGATCGATGAAATATTTTTTTCAGCTCTTTTTGCCATCTGTGTTTAACCTTAAAAAACTTTTTTATGTTTTCAGAAACAGGAACTTTATTTTGCTTAACCTCTATTTGTTGAGAGTGGGTGTTATGTACCAAATTTAACCTAGAGCAGAATTCATCTAGGAGGCTATCAATTTCTGTAATACTTAGGTTTGTGCTTTTAGATGGCATTAAGTTGTGAGAGACAAATTCCATTTCACGTTGAAAATTAGGCCAATTTGTATTTTTGTAGGATGTTAGTATACGTGGGCTTTGTATAATGAGTTTAAATGCATCCAATACAAGTTCCATTTTTAAAGGAAAATGGTCTGAAAAAGTAGGTAGTGACGAAATTATGTAGTTGGGATACGATGTGTTAATAAGATTTGGACTCAAAAGAAAATGGTCGAGATACGATGAACCATTAGGAAAGGATGGTATGCTGTCACAGAGTCTAATTGTATCCATAGTGTGAAAAAATTATTACAAGTTATTTTCTGTTTTGTGTTTGTGGTCAACCGTACTAAAAAATGCAACTATGTTCATCGCTTATATCGTATACATATGTGTGTATAAATACAAATTTAATTTAAATATATTATATTTGTAAAAAATTGGCCATAAAGAAAAATGTTTTTTTCTACCTTTTCTATTGAATTAAAAACTAAAAATTTAACAATTTAGGTCTTAATTAAAATTTTTCTTTATCAATGTATAACACAAAGCACAATCAGCTGTTTTTGTACGGAAATGAAATTTAACGAAACTTGACGAAAAGTTATCTTATGTACATTATAGTTTACCACATATAATTTAATGTATTTGCACTGTTGTATGAGCTTGCTTAAGTTGTTTTATGAACATTATACCAAAATAAAAATTAAAAAACATGTAAACAAATTTTGACACAAAAAATGATAAACGCTATCAACTAAACTCCTGCATGTACTTGTTATAGATATACTTTGTTTACATCGTTAATCGATTTGTTTTTTATTAATGCCTTTCTGCTTCGCATTTTTTACTTTTTTTATAATTGTTGAATAATTTGAGAATTTTGTAAAATATCGAGTTTTTCCTGCGACAAATAGCTCTTTCAATGAATTTCGATTATTCTAGCTTTCTCACATTTTTTCTTTCTTTCGTTTCTATCAGAAGAATTAAATACAGATGTAATATTGATTAGATGACTTCTAAAGAGATTGTTCTGGCGAGGTCTCTGGATATTCGAATATGGACTTCTCTGGAATGTGGTGATTGCTAAGGGGCTCTAGTTGTCTTGGTGCTAATGATGTGGCTATTTTAATGAATAGTCTGTGAGAGGTTTTTGATCCGGCCAAGCGGATGGTGGATTCCCCTGGCTGGTTTTTACTACAGTTTTGAACAGAGTGAAATATAAATCTTTACTTGCTTTTACTTTACAATAAAAAAATTATATTTCCATATATTTCGGACATTGTTCCAAATTTTTTCATTCACGGTTAGTTTTTAGTCCTCCACTTTTAACCATTTACATATATTAAAAGACTTGCTGAAATTCTTGATAGAACAACGTCTAAAGTATTCTTTTTGATATTTTTTTTTTTGCTCTTTAATAAATGTCATTGTGATGTTGTATGTAGATGTTTTAAAATTTAATGTTAACATTTTCATTGGCGAGCGATTTTATGTCATTTTGACGACTGTCTTCGATAAATATCACATTTTGACATTTGACGATTTTGTTTTTGAACGTCTTATGTCTTGCTATCATTTATATTATTCTATAATTACTAGTATTAATAAAGTGGAAAATTTTAATAATATTAGTCTACTGGAAGTATTAATCAATCTTCTAAAATTTTCTTCATGAAGAACAGATATTCTAAATTAAAAAGTTATCCAACGCCGTAAAATGTTCTTATTTATTACTGCTGCTAGTATCGCTTTAGTTCACGTTTCTATTTTAATTTTAAAATATTCCTTATATTCTTATTTACAAAATTGTTTGGATAAAAGCTGATGCTTACAATGTATACAACCTGAGATAGATAGATTACGAAAAATGCTTATGATGGATGTAGTGATATAGAAAATGCTGCATTACATTCTGCAGGTGCTTAATTTTTCCTGTTTTTTTTTTTACAAAATAACTGCATATATGTATTTGTGATTTTTCTTTCTTAATAAATTAAGAAAATCAAGAAGAGACATGAACTTGAGTCAGACTAATTAACTTATTTGTTATAAAGGCAAAAACAGTTCAACTATTAATTAAAAAAAATAATACATTTTTAATATGGAAATACATTTTTAAAAGAAAGCCTTTACTCCTTTTTTGCTTTCAATGTAAAATTAATCCTAAAAATCAAAACGATTTGAATAAATATCTTGTTTATTGAATGAAAATTGACTTTTTTTCGGCTTTTGGTTCATTTTTAATTTCTAAACATTTTTAGAAAGAAAAATTATTTACAAATGTATGCGGACGTTTTCTAAAGAAAACAAGAAATGCATGTGTCTTGTGCGCCCTGTAAAGACTTTGGATAAAGCCGTGCGGTCAGCTGATATACTTCAGCATGCATGATGAAAAAGTGGACGAAGAAGAGCCACAACCAATATTAGGCAAAACATTATCGTTAATTGCTGAAAAATTTTTAAAATGGGGAATATCCATGGCTGCCAAGAGGTTTCTTGGGGAGGCAAAAATAAAATGTCGATCTTTTCTGATTGTGCGAAGTAAGGTGTGACAAGTGGCCCGGAGGAAGGATAATTCTAAAACTTCAAAAAGAAATAAAACACATTTAAGAAATGTTACTTAAGTGTTTATTATAAAGTTAAATAACACATATAGTTATGTATAACATATTAAACTTAAACAGAAGGTGCTAAAACTTAATCGGCAGATTTAAATTAAAGTTAGATAATATTGTAAAAACTTAAACTCAATTTCAAAAATTAAACCAGAAGTTAGCAACCAAACCTGAAGCAGAAAGATATAGTGAACTTAAGGTATTAGAAATATTATAAAAATTAATAAGAACAATCTGGAAAACACAAAACTAGTTATAATAATACATTGTAGCCAAATTGAAAGAAAAAAGTTAACCATAAAACAAAGGAAACCAGTAAAAGAAAACGTTTAAATTAAATATAAAAAATAAAAATTATAAAATTAAACAAACCAGCTAAGCAGCTACCACCATCAGCCACACCATCGCTGTCACATCCACCGTGGGACCAGTTTCTCATCAGCATCGCCATTTCCGGCGGTGCCAGGTATTCAGCCAAGGACTTCGGACACTAACGACAGACGACCTACGAACAAAATAAAAATACAATATAGTAATCTTTAGCCAAAATAGTAAGGCAAACATATAGGTACCTTCTCGTTTTCCACGTTTCATTCCTCAGGCATCATTAGACCTGAGTGCGCGTTGGTATAGGGTGAGCTCAGCCTAGGTTTTTGTATCACGGTCATCAGGTGGTTATATCACCTTAGTGTGATATAACCTTACCTAAGAAAAGAATAAAAAAATTAGGCAAAGTTAAATATAGGTGGTATAATCGGTTTAAAAGAAAACTTACCTAAACAGAACCCGTACCTAAGCTCAACGGACGGACGGCTTCTACCTGGAGATGCAGCATAACTAACAAAAACAGAAATAAATAAAATAAATATTAGTAACTAAAAAGTTTGTTTATCGATTCGTTTTGCAATACTTTAATTTTTTATTAACATATATTGTTAGAAATTAACGCATTATCGTTTTTTTTTTGTAATTTTATTTTACAATGCGTGTATATAAGTAAGAAAGTTTAGCTTTTGGTTAATAATAAAGCTCACGAATTTATAATGAATTTAATTTGAGCGTCTGTAAATTTTAATATGAAGGCTTAAGACATTTTTAACGTGCGGTAAGTAGGGTGGGGTAAGTGGTTGCAAAGGAGTTTCTTTGGGACATTCAAAGAAAATTAAATACAACGTCACGGTGAGGTTCCTAACCTCAAGCGGGAGGGCCATAAATCTGGCAGAACACCAGCCAAGGTAATAGTAGTGTGAGAAGCAAGGAGCAGACAGGGGTTGGTTCGGGCCTCGTTTAATTAAAATTTTTAATATGTTTTTTTTCGCTGGCATGATTATTTTTTTTGTAGCTACCCAGGTACCCAGTTTGGTTGGCCAAACAACCATCCCAAGACGGCGAGCCCTAGCCGGTGCAAACGCCAGCATGCCAGCGCGGCCGACTATCTGGCAACTCATTCCGTTTTTATACGTTTTTGTTTTGTTTTTTTTAATAACAGCTGCTACACATGTTATGTTAAATAAGTCAATTTTCATTCATTTATAAGACCGATGGAACAAATCCTGATTGGGAAAAATTTAAAAATTATCTTGTTTATTCTTATGTGGAATTATGCTTTCAAGTAAAACTTCAAAACTCAGCTATAAATAATTGAAGTCAAAAAATTTCATCTCTTATTTTAAACAGAAGAGTTTCCTCACTGATTGAGGCAGCTAATTGAAAATGCTCTCACTACATTTATAAATGTATTCTGTAATTTTATAAATGAGGTTTATATATGCAAATTATTTAAAAATTTAGAGTTTTGCGATATTAACGCTGTTTTAGAATATTCTTTGCAAATAACTAGTAAGTCACAAAAGAATACTTTAACAAGTAAGAGTACTATATTTGGCTAAGCCAAACCTTATATACCCTTCACCGCCTCTGTGTAACCAAATATACCATTCTGCAGTTTTAAATAAAAATCGGTGTAAGAAAGTTTTTTGTACTATAAAGTTTTTCTGTTTAAAAAAACGGTTGTTGTCCCAACTTAATAGCATTTATTTTTAAACATAAATACTACCAGCTGCAGTAAAGAAAACAAAAGTAAAAAAAAAATGGAAAAAATAGAGGCAGATGTGGTGTTTTGACATCGACTGATCTTGCTGATATTCAAAATTAAAACCTACTCAAGTTAATTACTTAATCAATTAGGTCAACAGGCTTTTCGATTATATTTTCAATAAAATGCCTTGATAAAGAAGAACGGGAGAACAAACTTCTTCCCTTTTTCACCTGTGGTAAAGTGTATAATAAGGAAATAAAAGTGTAATATTGCCATCCACTTAGACATTTCTCGTGTTTCTCACAATCAGGCTCTCCTCTTAAATGTTTATATGTATGCATGTGTAGGTGTTCTAAAGCGGTGTTACGAATTGATTGCAATTTTGATATTTAAAATGGAAAAATATTCTTCTTTGCAATTAGCTGTATAATCAGTGAGTAATATAACTGCAAATAATTTTTATTTGTAAATACTTTTAGAATTTATTTAGAATTAAAAAAACTGGAATTTTATTTGCCAATAATTATTTGAAAAAATGTTTTATAAAAAAAACGCAAAAATTACTATGTTTTACGGCTATAAACACATAATATCTACTTGAATGCAAATACTTAAACACACACTTTTTTTATATTAAATCGCCCATTATTTGATTTCAACAAACCGAACAAAACAAAAGACTGAAAATTGGTCTTATTCATAAAAATTTCTACTTTGCTTAATAAAGCATTTATAAAAATGTTTATTAAAAAACACTGAGCTTATTTACACTTTTGAAATCTAACGTGTTTACTTTTCAACTCCTATTATCATTCAAAGCAATAACTTTCAAAACCCCATTATCAATTACCCCGAAAACCGAATATGGTTTTCTCTTTATATTAATTTAACGCAAAAAAAGGAATCTTTGTAGTAAAAATATATGTTCCAGTTATTGCAAAATACACGAAAAAGAAATGTTATAAACAAATTTATAAATAAATATGTTTTGTTTATTTTTCTCATAGATAAAATGAAAAGTATTTTAACGAATTCTTTAGCGAGCTGTTTACGTTTATATACTTCAGTATTCAAATAAATTTGTGTTATTTTATTTCTATTTAACGGAGAAAATCTAATTCAGCCCAGTAGCTGCAAATGAAATAGAAAATTGTCTGGGGTTAAAAAAAAGTAATTTTGAGGAGAAAATGTAATGTAATAAAACCTGCAAACTCCATATTTTCAGAGTTACGAACCCCTTAAGTTCTTATATAATAAAAAATTTGCAACATTTTAAATATTCTTAGGGGGAATGGGCCAATGTGGGTATCATGGAAAAGCTTTTTAAATAAACTATTAGGTTCCTTACAAAAATATGTTAAAAAAATGTTAGCCTTTTGAAAACCAGTTAAATGATTTTTAATTTTTTTTTATTAAGTTGCGCATATTTTCACCTTGTTCAACAAAATTTGTTCCTTTTTGTAACAAAAATATTAAAAAAAAATATCTAGCAGCCCTGCTTAATGCCACTAATTTCATGGCCATTTTGTTTGGCCACTCGGATAATAATCCTGCACCTGAACTTAATCTTTATAGTAGAGAGTCAAAAATTAAATAAGTTTTTTACAATGAAAGGTTTTATTTTTTAACCAACTTCAAAAAAAAGAAGGATGTTATACAATTCGGCTAAATGTTGCTTTTTTATATTTGTGCCTCCAGAACTCAGTCATTTTTAACCCGATTTTGATTTTTGGTAATATGATGGATTATGCTTACAGATTCTGGTCCCGTTTTAAAAACAGCTCATAATCTTAAAAATTAAAGGGTTTCCCCATACAAAATACATATTTTTTACGTGTATTATGAACTCTGTAAAATTTAAAATGACTGTGTATTACCTTTGCTCCAAAAAAACAAAAAATTATACAATAATAAATCTAAAAATTAAAGGATGCCCCCATAATTGATGTAAATTTACTTATATGGGCCTATCTTTTGAACCGTTATAAACAAACGCTTGCAAATTTTCGATTGCTATTGTTATAGTAACAACTATTAATATTACAAATTATAACTTGAGGGGTGCGCCAGTAGTTCGTTAAATTTGATGTATATGGCCATACTTTTAAACAGTTGTAGACAGACGCTTGAAATTTACAACGAATCTGTATTGGTAAGTCTGCTATAACAACAAGTATAAAATATGGATTAGGAAGTTAAAGGTGTTCCAATAGTTGATGTAATTTCAAGTGTGTGGCCGTACTTTTGAACCGTTATAGACAGAACGCTGAAACCTTAAAGGGTCCTGTTGATTTACTTATATTGGCCTATCTTTTGAACCGTTATAGAGAAACGCTTGTAAATTTGACGCAATTATAAATTAAAGGGTATGACTGAAAAAATAATAATTAATTTTCTTGGCGTATTTTAAAAAATTCGTTGTTCACCAACAATAATAAATAACGAAAATTAAATATTTTGAGTAAAATAAATACTTAAGTAAAATTCATTCACATGAGAGAATTAAAAATTCTATTCAAATAGTCGTATAAACTGAAAAACTTAAAACTTCTAACTGCCTTGAAAATAGATACAAAGAATGCTAGATAGACTTTAAGAAACTTTAAAGTTCTTCATGGAATATAAAAGAGGGTTGCAGCGAAAAAGTTTTTTAGGGTTCCGCAAACAAAGTGTCAAAAGGTAACGCTATTATTTTCGTCACAATATCTTTCCGTCTGTATGTGTGTCTGTCATTGAATTAAGGTAGGCCCTTAAACATAATCTCTCAGCTTTTTAACCGACTTCAAAAAAAAAAAGAAGTAAGTTATCAATTCGGCCGAATGCCGCTTTTTATATTTGTGCCAGCATAACTTATTTCAGAACCGAGTTCGAAAGTTTTTTCTTTATTTTTAAGGCCATGCTTATATATTGGTCCCGTTTTTAAAACAGTTCATAATTTTATAACTAAAGGGTGTCGTCATAGGTAACGTAAATCCACCTATATGGGCCTATTTTCTGAGCCGTTACTACGGTCGTAATAATAACAAGTATAAATAAATATTAAAAATTAAAAATTAAAGGGTGCCACTATAGCTCTAAATATGATTGTATTGCCACACTTTTTAACCGTTATAGACAGACGACAGAAATTTACAAAGAACCTGTATTGCTTAGGCCGCTACAAGTAATACAGGAAGGATGTTCGTATAATTGATGTAATTTGAACATTATGCTCCTATTTTTCAACCGTTCTATACAAAAACTGGAAAATTGGAGAGATTGTAAATATTTAAAATTATAATTTAAAGGGTGTTAAAATAGTTGATGTAATTTGATGAATATAGCCAAACCGTCGAATCGTTATAGCCAGACGGTTGACATTTACACAAGCTAGATTGCTAAGTCTGGTTCAAGAGCAAGTATTTAATTTGAATTTGGAAATTAAAGGGTGGCCCTATATTTGCTCTTATTTGATGTATATGGCCAAACTCTTGAACAGTTGAAGAGAGAAGATTAAAATTTGCAAATAAACTATATATTTCTAAGTACACTATGACCACAAGTATAAAATTGGTTTTAGAAATTAATGAATTTTATGTTTATGACCAAACTATTGAACAATTGTAGATAGACGATTGAAATTTACAATGAACCTGTATTGCTAAGTACGTTACAACAGCAAGTATCAAATATGGATTTCATGTATGTGGTCAAACTTTTGAACCGTTATAAACAGATCTGTTTTGAAGTTGGGTTTTTTGCAAGAGTTATATTTAATTATAATTTTTTTTATATTATATTGTTTTCGGAATATTATAAATTAGCATGAGCGTTGACAATTTCCATTATGTATTCTTGTTATAAAATCAAATACAAAAAAGGAAAAGTTTAAAATTTAAAATAAGATGATGATAAATGGCACTGCGGTATCCCTGTCGGAAACTGAGCTAACTTTAAATTAACTTTATGCTAACTATTTCGCAACTAGTGCTGACTGACACTTGGATTACTTTTTAATGTAATTAACTAACTATTTTAACATTGCGATGTCCTATGCGGTAGACAATTGTCCGAATCTGCATTACTTTGCAACTAACTTAAAGTTAACTTTCTAAACGTTAGCTTTCAGTCAACTTTCTGTAGCTAGCTGTAACGCAACTTCCTCTATGTTAACTATAAGTTAGTTAGATTTCAGTCACCTTAACGTTAGTAGTTTAGACGTTAGTTGCAAACAAACTTTTTACACTTAACTGCAAACTAACTATTATTTAGTCAGTTGTCATCTTTCTTTTTTTAAAATATAATACTTAATTTAAATTTTGAAAAATATATTGTTGTAATTTATGAAATGTAACATTTATTAAAAACTTCACTATTTTATATTCACAAAAATATATATTTTTATAATATAATAGTACGAGTATTTGATTATTTTAAACAATTTTCCAAAAAATTGAGGCGACTACTCGTATTTTCAAAAATCTATACAAAAATTCACTGTCCTGTACATGCGTATTTATATATGTATATTATTTTTTATTCAAAAAAACAACGCGAATAACGACTAACCAAACACAAAAAGTTTATTGTTCAGAACATACACTTTAGTTAGCGAAAATTTTGCATTGCTTAGTAGTTGGCTTAAAATTAGTACGTATAAGTTAACTTAAAGTTGGCTATTTTTCTAGTCAGCTACGTATTGTCTGACAGGGATGTTGTTGTTGATACTGTTTATATGTTTAGATGTGTGCACCTTTTTGTGTATTCGGTTTAAAGTTAATGAAATTAAACAAGTTAAAATCTGGCACGTTAATTTTTTTTTCAGTTTAATACTTTCTTGTGGAATAAAATGATGGACAAAATAACTGAATAGAATTCGACACAAAAAAGTCTTTAAATGGAATGCAAATCATTTAAAATTGTTTTTATACTTTTCACTCATCACTTAAGTAGAAGAAGAATAAACTTTTTTGATGTTTAAAATTTGTGAAAAACAAGTGTTACGTATTTATTTGGGTTTTTAAACTGTTTTGCTTTTCTATTAATTATTAAATAATATGTAGGATTCACACGGTTGTAAATAAGACGTTGGTTTCTTTGTGAGATAAAAACCTTTTTTTAAATCTTAAATTTTTCCTCTATAAAATTGTTTTATGTTAAATTTTTATTTTTGGGGAAATTTGTTTTAAGAAATCTTTAAAATTTTCTATTTTTTTGTGTAACTTTCAGTTGTTTACATAAACTTTTGTTTTCGGTAAGAGTATAACTAAGAAATTTTTGGCGAAATGTTATTATTTTTGTCATCTTTTTTAATCAATTTGTTCTTGCCTAATTTTTCTGCTTTTGTTTTAGTTTTTCGACATTATGGCAAACTTTCGGTATTTTGACTAGATATTCTAATAATTTTGGTTTATTATGCAATTTCATTTTTTAGAACAATTATTTTTTAAACTTGTAGGGAATTTAATTTTTTTTTTTGTAAAAGTACAATTTGAACAAAGGAGGAGACTTTTCTTTTTTTATTTCAACGTGGTCTTTATATATCTCAACAAGAAAAATTTAGTATAAAGAAATTTCTAAGTTCACATTAAAATTCACATGTGACTAACGTTGACGGCTGCTGGCTTCCTAACTTAGATTTATCTACGCCTCATCTATAGCGTATTGGTGTAGAAACTTGTTTTTCTTAAAATTTTTTCTCACTGGGTGTCGTAGCGATGTTCTAAAGACCTGCGAAATTTTTAAATAATTTTGATTGGTTTTTAGTAGTGATTAAAAATGCTTGACTATTTTTAATAAATATGTTGCTGCTGTGGAAAAAAAGCAAAAAGCAAAGGCAAAAACAAAAAAAAAAAAAAAAAAATGCATTTGCTTAAGCCTTGAAAACGTTTGCTATTGTTTTAGAAATCAGTTGTTTTTTATTTTTAGTTTTACTTTTGCTCAATTCTTTACTATAATAGCTGACTACGATTGCTGTTTCTTGCTGTTACTTGCTGTAACTCGCTGGTTTTCATCCCTTTTAACATTGTATTTATTACTTGAAATACGTAAGAAAATACATATTAAAAACATTGTTTTTATTACACCATTAAGCAAAAGAAGAAACATACATCAGCTTATTGCTTAAGCAACAGCAAACGTTTTCAAAATAAATGCTTTGCTGCAGAAAGAAACTCATAGTCATCTTAAGCAACTGCATTTCTTTTTCTTTTTTTGCATTTGATTTTTGCTGTTGCTTCGTTTAAATTGAAATGTTTTTTTTTTCGTTTATTTATTTTCATTTTTTTTATAAAACTTTTAAACTACATAAGCAATAGTTCACAATATAGATTTTAACTTATACAATGTCCCGTGCAAGAGCTCTCTAGTATAGATAATATTAGTTAATGAAATTTACTTTTGAGAGTATGTATTTTATTTGATTTTCTACAAATGGAGAATACATTCTTTTGTTTATTTATAATGAAAGATTTAAAAAACATTACACTTTTGATTTTAATTTGATTAGGTTTGTCAAGGTAATAAAAGAGAAGTATTATAATAATTTCTTGAATTAGCTACCAAAATTTTTTAATTTTTAGTCTCTGATTAATATGCGATACGTTATTGCCTATACTTGTATTAAATCTCAAATCGTTTGTCGGTAAATTACAACAAACACTTTTTACGTTAGCCCGTCTATAGTTATGGTAAAATATGGGGACTAAGTTTTCATTTTGTATGATATTAAGTTTATCTAAATACAAAAAGGCTTCAGGAGGTGCAAATCCTTTTTTCACTGTATGAATAATATATTCTTCAGTTGTATAGTATGGTGCCATTATTAAATTATTTCTTAAACAAGACATACATCTTGTGATGTGGTTTCTTATTAGATATATAATAAAATTATCGTTTCTTATTACATTTGATAAATTGTACAAAGTATTGTTAGTAATATATCCAATTGACGTTTGAAGTCATCAAATTTATTGCGTTTATTGTGGAATGTTTGTGTTTCAAACCAAATTTTTTCTCACTTATTAGGTTGTTGTCTTTACAGAATGCATTGATATTATTGTTAATATGCATTTCAAATATTTTACTAATGTTAGGCAGTAAACTGATAGTATTAAGATTCTTTGGATTACTTAAATCTTTATCTTTTTTAGGTAATATTACAACTTTGATTTCTTTCCATTTAGGTGGAAGGTAAGAATTGTTTAGCATATTATTAAACAAATTACAGTACTCGAACACAATTTCATTGGGTATGTTTTTTAATACAATGATTGGAATTTTATCAACGCCCGAAGATATTTTACCTTTTAAATTATGAAATATGTAAATTATTCCCTTTCTTGTTATGAAATAATTTTCAGCTTGAGTATCAAGCATGTTATCAGATGTTCTGTCGCAGGAAAAATTTATTAAAGTTGTTTGATTGTTTTCATAACTACCTTTCATTTCTAACTTGAGCCTGCAATCTATTATTAATATCAATTTGTTTGTGTGAATGAATGGACTCTAAATATGCTACAACAGTATCTAACATTTGCTCTTGATCGCGAACTATGAAATTTTTTAAATTATCTTTTTCCAGATTGTTTGATACAATACCCGCTCTGTCCAATATATTTTGCTTCTGGTATTTTTATATTCTGAAAGTTTTAATTTTTTGAAATTCTTTTTAATCTCTTTAAACATATGTTAATGATGAGACATTCAGTTTTTTTATTTGCTGAAAAACATGTAAGCAAATATCTAAGCTGTTGCTATTTTCAAGGAAGCAATTTAAACCCTGGTTTTTAGTTTCGATACAGCTTCACGTGCGTTATCAACTGTTATTAATTTATAAAACTATGTAATTTCGAAATCATTATCAACAACTCTTATTAATATTTATTTATACTCAAAGGTATGAAATTAGGAACTAGAGAACGAATAATTGAAAAAGATTTCTACCCGACTGAAGAAAGTATATTTTCATTAGAATTTCAGAACTTTAGATTTTTTTGTTCGTTTATCATTTAATCCCCTATAATGCTGTAGAAGTAATATCGGGAAAGGTTTTGTGATGAAAATGAATTTAGTATATAAGTATCAGAAACAACGATGACTAATCTTATGTTCACAAGTCAACGTGGCACCCACTAAGACTACAGCACACCAGCTAAACGGGAAAGACTTACCTAAACTTTGAAAAATGGGGGAAATGGTTTTTATAAGTTTTGCCCGCTTACTAAAAATATTTCTAACTCATTTTACGCCAATGGATTGCATCACAGTGAATTAAAACTAAAACCTCATTAACTGCAACGCTGTATTTTATTTATTTATTATTGTTATTATTATTATTATTATTTAACACTTGAAAAACAGTTTCAACAAATACGTTTTACAGCAAAAAAATTATGAGTGAATGTTAATAGCGATTATTAAGAAAAGTAATATTTCTTTCTGGTTTATTATTTGCCAAAATATATAAATAATTACGGGTAGAAAATGCCAACAACATTTTAAAAATGAATTCATGTGTAAAGTAAAATATAATTTGCGTATCTTCACAAACCAATGACCAGGAAGGTCCTTCAGTATTTTCTTTTAGTATTCCACTGGACATTAAACTGTAAAGTTTACATCAAACTATTGGCTTTGATTTTGTATTCTCCTTTTTTTTTATTATTTTAGCATTTACATTTATAGTGGTAAAACAAACCTTTGTTAAATGTTCCTGTGTCAATGTGGGTTGGCTACAAAATGAAAAGATTGAGATTCCATACTTGTGCAGATTGTTTTTATCTCGACATTGGCATACTGAAACGATTTGCATTTTATTAAAGAATTAAAATTAAAATGTGTTCTTCATATACGAGTCGTTGTTTATTTTAAATTTTGTATTCAACATTGGCTAAAGGTGATACATTTTAATCACTAAACGTGCAGCAGATTATGTGTCAGATATAGATATGTACGTGTACGTTGAAAGTTAATTATGATTTGTGAGGATTTTAATTAAATTGTTGTAAAATTAAATCTTTTTAACGATGAAATATGTACACACAAAGTTGTAACGAAACATTTAGAAGTTTTGTTAGAAAATTTCTAGCGAATTAAATGAAGTGTTATTTTAGATTTAAAGCAAATATGGACACTCCCTAGTCTTAAGTATTTTAATAAAAAAAATTTAACGTAGTAAATGAACTATAATTTTAGGTACAACGGCAATGAGAACAATCACTAGTCTTCACTGAATTGATTTATGTTGCTTTCTTGTATTTGGCCCACGCAGTTTTACTGTCATACTTTTCATAATATCAGTTTCACATAACTGTTACTCCTTCCATTTCTTCTTCACATTATAAAAGTCTTAGTTCTATTATCATTATTTAAGCAGTGCAAGTTTCGTTAAACTACCATTCAGTCGTGCTGATTAAAAGTTCATCTCTTAAAAGGAAATAGTAAAAATGCAACTTAAGCTTCCATTCAACACGAGTGCAAGACAAATATGCCATTGTAAGCAAACATACTTGTGTACGTGTATTTTATGAGTAAAAGTCATTCTCTTTTCTTCTAGCAAATAAATAATCTATAATAAGAACCAATTTATAAAGATTACTTTACTGGTATTTATTTTTCTTGCAAGAGTCCTTTAACTAATGGCTAATTTATATTAAAAAAATATCTTTATAAGAAGTTATTATTTTAACAAAGAAATTTTATGCATCAAAGAAGACTTTTTTTGAACTAATTATATGATGTAGAAGAACTGAGTAAAGAAGTGTTCTCTATCATAATTTTGTTTTTTAAATTCACGCAGAAATATGATTGTAGTAGGGTCACAAGAACTATATTATGTTTTCTGCAAAAACATCTGTTGGCAAAAAATAATTAACAGTTTTCTTTAACAATACTTTCATCACAATAAAAACGTTTTTATAAACTTTTGATCGTTTAATATTTATTATGCACATTAACAGCCCGATTCTGTGAATTTTTGATAAATTTTTCATCAAGATATTTTGTCAAGATTTTAATCAACCAAAAGTTCGGTTGGTATTCTGTAGCAACATTGATAAATAAAAAGCTTTTGAAATTCACCAGTGTGGTGACCCCCGCGACGCTGGAGGCAATTGATTTTTTTAATAATCGTGCTTCGGTTCTATGTAATCACTCTCAGTTTTTAGTTTTATTCTGTGCGTCGTAATAACAAGTAAGTGCGTTTGTTATATTTTCTCACTCTACATACATTTTTGCATTTAATATATATTTTATTTAATTTTTTAATTATCCCTTAAAAATATGGGTTCAAATGAAGATTATACATCAGATACATCATCTGACGATGCAGTTCTACAAAGACCTTCAAAAATACTGCGATTACAATCAGGCAGCGAGAAAAGTTCCTCAAGTAGTTCATCGGATAGGATAAGAGCTTTCACGGTACGTCGGCGCCGAATTGAGTCTGACAGTGAAACTGAAGATAGCGATAACAACGAAGAACTGAAGCAAAGAATTGTAATAAAAAAGTGGTAACATATTGTTCAGATAGCGTCGATTCACCTTTCTTTGCCTTAAAGTGTTTTTATCTGACTCATTGTAAAATGCACTGAGAGTATGTAGATTTTTTATGAACTAATAAAATTATTTTTGTATTTTCTATATTGCATTCATTTTTTCAAACCATCATAGTAGCAATGGTATTATTAAAAATTGATCTGTATTCGTATTTACCATAATTACGTACTTCTAGTATTGATAGGATTGTATCTGAAGCGTACAAGAAGTATTTCGGCATATACCTGCGTCTCTCGACAAACAGTGGACACCGAATAATGCAAGTAACAACTGCCGAACAATATTAAATAAAATTGGTAAGGGTCAAGAGTGTTTCTTCACATTTGGAAAGCCAATGAAATTGAGAAATCAGATCAACCATACAACAGATTGTTATTTCTGTTTAACGAAAAGGCTATCGGACGTAGAATTTAACAGTTTATCCAGTTATTAGCTCGGTGGTGCTTCCAGAGCCGCATACAGTATCGTGCCCCAAACCGCAGCTGATTGTACCGGGGCCCACAGAAATACGAAAAAGAACAATAAAAAATGATTTCTCAGATGAGTGGAGTGAATCAGAAATGCTACTAAATAAGAAACTCAATTTAAATTACACTTTTATTCAGTCATTTGGATATCTTCCCCAAGAACTTGGGCTCAGAAAGTGATGAACAAGGTGAAAGACGTTACAAATGCTCGTAGGATGAACAATTAATGGCGGACTATTAAGTCGCTCGTCATTTTAAATTAAATTTTTTTAATTTACGCCGAATATAGTGTGTGAGCAATGAAAATGAAAATATTATCGTTCCACAAAATCTTTTATAAAAACTTTATTTTTCATCCGTTTTTTTTTCAAATTACGCTTAAAATATTGGTAATAAATTAAACTATTTGGTAAAAGAATAACACAATCCAGATCCTTATTATAACGTAGAATAAAAACCAAATAATAATAAAAAAATTTGAAAAAAAAAAACTTAAAAAATAGGCAAATTTTGAACATAAAGGTATCTCGATCGGACTTTTCGGTTGGGCTCCACAAGGGTTTGAGTGGGACCATACACCGAAAAACTCAAAAGTACCGTTATCTAAAAACTGTACTTAGAAAAAACAATTAAACTGTTTTTCGTGTTCAGGAGGTCGCAATTAATCTAGCCATGTGGTGTTCTTGCTAATTTTTTTGGCTGTAATTTGCGTTAAAAAATATGAAACAAACTGTTTTGTTTTATATTAGTAAAAAAGAAAAAAAAAAAAAAGAAAATATATGTTGTTACATGTGTGTATCTATTATATTATTATTAAGTCTGCCTGTTATTATAATTAAACAAATGCTTGAGACTAATGTAGACTTATTATGCCTCCTATCATTTTTGTTTAATTCTGAACATTCATTATTTACGATGATAAGAAAAAGCAGTAAATCGAATATTTGAATAATCGTTGATTTTTTTTAAACTTTTTGCAATAATAATTAGATATAATGTCATTTGAGTTATAAATAAAAATTTAGTTTTATAATAAAAATTTGGTTGATTGTCATTATGAATAATTTTTATTTAAAAATAACAGATTTCCAGCCAGCATCCGGAGGGGGTCTAATGTTTATGTCATAAACCAAAATACCGAATATAAATTATTTATCAAGGAATAACATTTTCTCCAGTTTGTGTTCATAATGGTGAGTTAATTATTATGAACATTTTTCTCTTCTGGCTGGTGTATAAAAGTATTCGTGTGTAGGCGTTATCTGAGAGATGTCATAACAGCATTAATCTTTTTTAAATTGGTTAAAAAAATTTAATTATTTGAAACGTGTGAAGAAGAAATTAGACACCGTCATATATGGAATATTGTTAAAGTTGTTGTTTTTAATTTCATACCAACGTTTATAAATAAGAAAATTACTGAAAAGAATTTGAATAATTTGTGGAATAAATGAATTCAGTTTAAATTTTTAAACATTTTTACTTGACTTATTTTGAGCACATATTTAAATCAGCTAATTCCGTGAAAGTTAATATATCAATTCTCGACTCACACACTAGATGTCTATGACATCGATCGTTTGTAGCTTTCGTTTTTACTTTTGTCATCCAGAAATTCCTGTGTTTGAAAATACTTAATTGTTATAAAATAAATATACTTAACGTTATTGGCATGTGTATTTTAACAGCCCTATTCATAAAAGCTTAAAACAGGTCAATAAACCTTAAATATATTCATAAACGTTAATAGTCTCAAAATCCTTTAATAAATAATTTTTAGAACCAAACATTTTATTGTTTGATTTATCCTTTTTTAAGTCATGGGTCTATAGAAAAAAGTAATTTTTCAGGGAAATGTTTAATGGAAGAACCATCGGCAAACCATATTTTCCAAGTTATGGACCTTTACAGTTTTTGTAAATATAAATTGATATCTCAAGCACTTTGTGGCAGAATGGGTCAATTTGGGCATCATAAAGAACTTATCTTTATTCCTAACAAGCGTGAGTAAATTCGTGTGTTAAGGAATGACTAACAAATTTAATATGTTTTTCCCTACACTGAAATGTGTGGCACTTTATTCAATATTATCTTAAGACTAACTGCAGGATTTTACTTTTCGTTGATTTATACTAAATACAATTTTTATTGTTTCCTAATCGTATCTTAGTTTATGTCTTATCGTAAACTATGTGTTATTTTTTATGTTTTAATCGATTTAAAATATACTTTTTTATTATTAAATTAATAGTGTGATAACAGTGGTCGTTGTTTTTAAGACCTTGAGTTTTCTATATTAATAAGAACATATATTTTCAGGAAATGTAAATATATTTTGTTTTATTATTTTTCATGTATTAGATATGTAGGTATGCTTTTTTGTTTTCTTATCAAAACAGATATTAACTTGCGCTACATATCACAAACAAATTGTTAACCCATTATGTATTAGTAAGCTACTTAAAAAATAAATATAAAAAAGTCGTCTTTAAATATAGTTTTAGCAAGTACCCCGGAACATGTGACAAAATGTTTTCATTATGAAGAGGAGGAAATTTTGTTTAATAAGGTGAACATATTTGCAAAATTAGTGATAAAAGTTCAATAACATACAACAAGAAGTCGGTGGGCTAACATTTTTTCAACATGTTTTTGTAAGGAGCCTGAAGCAGAATATATTACACAACATATTCTCCATAAAATTACATTTTCTGCGCCACAAAACTGGATTTATTCTATTAAATGAAAATAAATTAAATCAAATTTAAATGAATAGTAAAGTATATGTATAAATATATAAGACCAAAATAAACAAAACCTACACATTTTTAATAAATTTGTTTATTACGCTTCTTATTCGTGTATTTTGCATCTATTGTTATTAAAAATGTTCATTGTTTTTCATAAAATAAATATGGAGAATATTTTTTTATTATTATTAAACTATCATCATCACAGGTAAAAAAATATATACAAATTTTTGTACACTTATTTTGAGTTATTACTATATAAGTATTCCAACAAATATAAAATGACTTAGGATTACCTTAAAATATACATTTAAAAGATTTTATTTACATTGTAAGGAAAAGATAGATAAAAACCTTAAGGGGATTTAAAGAAATTTTTATCTTAAAAATATGGAGAATATTATTACAACTGGCTACAAGTTAAAGGTAGGATTTTATCTGCCCGACATCACTTAAACTTTCGACGGATGCGGATTTTATTGTCAATTTATATTATTGGTTTGCTATTTATTTATTTTTTTATTTTTTATTTATTTTTTATTTATTTTTTTTATTTATTTTTTTTTATTGAAATATACATACATATTTAAAAAAATATTATTTAATGTAAATAAGCAATAAAATGAAAAATTTTAAAATTATTGATGTTTTTCAATGACTTTTTATGTTTCTTCCTAGTCATTCACAAGAAATACTAACAAATAGTTTTTTTTTTTTTGTTAGAAAAACAATAAAACTGTGGCAACATGCTGAAAGAAAAAGAAATTTAAATTGAGAGCTTGAGAGAAAACGCACTGAAATTAAAATAAATTCTAATTTGTCGGATTCGTTGAGCGTTTCATATTGTCAAAACTTTATATAAAAAACCAATGACATCTGCAACCATGAGGTTGCATTTCTACTCTTAATTGATAAACGTAGTTGCCAGATAAAAATGTTGACTTATTTGAAGTGTTATTGTCTGTTTTTAAATACAAATTTCTTTAACTATAGTAAACTTTAAACCTTAAGTAAGAATTTTTTGTGAATAAGATCGTAAATATTTTAAGTTTAAGCCTGTTAATATGAATATTAAAATGAACAATTTTCTAATGATCACAGACAAGGAGTTCGATGCGAACTATTCTGCTATAACCGAATTAAAATGAAATGAAGTAAAATCAAAATAATAAAACCCACGTATCGCTAGATGCAAATAATAAAATTGCATGATAGGAAATTCCAAAATAGCCCAGTTTGATAATTAGATATTTTTTCTTTCTTCACTTAAAATTGAGCTTAGACCACCTTAGATAGATAAGAAAATGCGTTGAAAAGTTTTTTTTTCTTAACAAAACTAGTAAAAAAGACTTAAACTTTGGTTATAAAGGCGGCTGACAAGCAGCCTATGAGTGCCGGACAATGGATCCCTTTGTCTTCCCAGAAAAGATCTTGCGTACGGGTAGAGAGTAGAGAAGTTGAGGCCTCTTTGAAGAGAAAATAACTAGTTAAGTAGAGAAAAAAAGGATGCAGATAAGAAATAGTTATGCTACAGCAAACTGCATAGAGCAATTTCAAGTGAGTCATCCTTTAACTTGGAGTATCATAGAACGTAGTCTACCATTTATTTACAAGCAAGTATGTTCAGACCGTTTGTTGCGTAAGTAGATTGGCCATAAAAACATGAACAACTTCTGATAGAGGTATCAATCCTACTTAATCCTTTCTCAGATGGCATATACGAAGATACTGCAAATTGGAACGTAGTCAGAGAAGATGTGCAATAGTTTTCCCTTCTCTTGATCGTGGCAGCCAACTTCTGCAAAAATCATGGAAGATGAAACTAAATCTCCTTTCACATGTACCAAGTCTGCGAGCATCCATGTCCTTCACATTTCTAGTAACGTGCAAGCTCCAGCCAAAAAACTGGTCTGAGCAGAGTGACACCTTTAATTCGCCGCCCACATACGGTATCAAACTCTTTGTCGAGGGGCGTTATTCGTTTACAAACTAAATCAAAGTTTTACCAATATTGTCTAGAATTTTTCTAATATTCTCTGGAATAGTATTCTTAAGTTAAATATAGAATCCTAAAAGTGAATTAAATCTATAAAAATATGTTGAACAAAGAAAATAAGTTTAGAAGTCCTGCGGCTTAAACAAAGGAAAAGGATCACAAAAAAAAACAAGTTGCAATCACGTAAAAAATACAGAATCGCAGCTGCAGAAGCTCAAATCCAAATGATTTTTTTTGGATTCCACAATTTTGTTTGTAATGTCACGCCATGCCTTTCTTTGGAAAATATAAACGAATAAATCACAAACCAGAAAACAGAACGTGAATGGTGTACATTAATGAAATAACGAAATCATATTGAGTTGTGTTACTTGTATGAGTGGGATGTATATTCATTTAATTATATTAATTTTCTAAAGAAAAATGTTTAGCTTTTCCTGCAGGGTGATTGTATTTCTATAGAAATACATTATCAAAAATATTAATGTAAAACATACGTACATAAGGTATAAATATAATTTTTATTTGATTCTTATAATAGAGCTGAAAGTTCTTTCTAGTTGAAGTTTAAATATATCGGTAATAATAATTGGTTGTTGTTTTTAAGAAACGTGCAATTGAAGTTATTAATAGCTAATGTGATGTTATTCAAAACAATTTCCACGGCCATAAACACAAATAAAAAAATATTAAAGATATATATATATATATATATATATATATATATATATATATATATATATATATATATATATATTAAAGAAAATTCAGCTTATAAAAAATTTTTCAACAGTGTGTTTTAAAGGCATGATCCAAAATTTAATAGTTTGCGATTTATTGAAAATTAGGAAAGAAATACAAAAATATCATTTAGATTTTATACTAGGAACATCGGATTTAGCTAAAGGCTTTAGTTTCAATGTCAATAAAATTAAAGCTAATGACGAGTGAAAAAGTTAGCAACAAAATTAAGCTGTATACTAAGAAAGAAACTTAAAAAAAGAAAAGCATAGAAAACATCATCTAAGGCTTACGTCCGAGAAAATCGAATTAAAAAACGTAA
Organism: Gymnosoma rotundatum; assembly: GCA_916610165.2. NCBI lineage: Eukaryota > Metazoa > Arthropoda > Insecta > Diptera > Tachinidae > Gymnosoma > Gymnosoma rotundatum. The sequence goes on from OU744336.1 coordinate 84,393,462, forward strand.
AATTGAATTAGAAGAACTGAAAGGCAGAGTGCGTTTTATTTTACACTGATTTTAAGTTTTTTTTTCTTAATTTTACAAACTTAATCTAATAATCTATACATATAATAAAACTGTAACGGAGACATTTCTGAACATGAAATATTTTTTGAAAATTTCGATGTTGGTGTAGATAACAATCGATATAGAATACAAAAGACCTATTTTTGGAATATTTGTGTGTCTGTGTTTGCATCATGTAAAAACTGCTGCATTGATTTGCACAAAATTTTGTAAGGAGGTCCCTTAGAACCTTAATTCCAATATGGAATACATTTTTTTCGTAATTTCATTTCATTTCATTTCGTAGAGAAAAGAGATACAAGTGTAAAGGTACACAATTTTACCGACACAATGGTGCTAAAACAGTTGTCTGCACATTTTATTTTTGTAAATGGAAATTTTTTTATTTAAAAAAACATTTTTCTAAATTTAAATTTTAAGAAAATTACAAATAAGATACAAAAGTTTCCAAATTGAATTAAGAGCTAGTTGTTTTTTATTTTATCATTTTATTTTTAAATAAAGTTTTTATTTTGATCTTACAAAATATTTTATTGTCTAACATTTCACATAATACCGAAAAAAAAAATTACTAACGACAACGACTACTACTCTTCTCGAATGCCGTTTTCGACAACCGCAATAAGGCCGATTAATTATTAGTTGAACTATTACAGTATTATAACAAAATGAATTTTATTTTTTGCTTGTTTTTACAGAAATATACATTTTTAGACACTGGAAGAATGTAATGCAGCATTTTCTGTATCGTTACGTCCGTCATCTGCATTTTCGCACATTACGCTCTTAAACAGTGTACCTTGTAAATATCTTTTAATTAGGTAGTCTATAAAAATTTGGTTAAACGACGCACACACACAACCCTTTTACAAAAATCCTTAAACAAACTTAAGGTTATATATCTCAGATTAAGGTTAAAAACACTTTTAAGAGCTTTATTTTGGGCCACTTGCAGCGATTCAATTTCTGTGTTATTTTTACATGCATATATTAGCGCAAGATATTCGAGTCGACTATGAATAGTAGCTTGATATAATTAACACTTCGATTTTGTATTAAAAATGGGTTAAATATATACGTCAAAAAACAAAACTGCCGTATTTAGATTGATGATAGTCTTCAGGTGTATGTTAAGACACCGTTACGTTAAAAAAAAACTGAGTGGTTGGTGGGATTTTTGGGCTGGTGGTATTATTGGTCCATACTTCTTTCAAAACGAGGTTGGTCTGAACGTTAGAATCAATGGTATGATTACTGACTTTTTCGTTTATTAATTAAAAAACCACGATATGCAGGGGCTGGAGATTTAATAAAAAGCCGCAACATGTCACACAGTTCGTACGACAATTAATTTATTGAAATTAATAATTTAGGAAACGCTTCAACCCCGAAAGAATTGACTAATTAAAGGATTGCCGATACACGGCCACAAATGATGAAAAAAGTCATCGAAAGTTGAAGGTTCACATTAGACTATGTCCGAGCTAGCCGTGGCGTTTATATGCAACAATGCCAGAAGATTATATTTTGAATAAAGCAAATTTGATATTAATTAAAAAAATCTTCTTCTTCTTTATATATAAAAATAAGTTGCATTGTGTTAGTAATTGATGTTCTCTGGAATGCGTGAATTTGTTGCTGCAAAGTTCGTATGAAAGATGACTTCAATACCAAGGTTTTTATATATAAACGGTCTTTGTATGTGAATTGGTTCATGAGTAATAGCTATTTTAGTGAACACTGCATTCATTTTGAAATATTTGAAAATATTTGAGTTAATATTAATTCGATTTTAGTCAAACCATTAATTTAATTTATATAATTAGCTATTGTAAATCACATCTTCGGGGATCTATGAAATAAATCCATATATATAAAAATCAAATGTCGTTCGTTGGTAATCGCCTTACCTTAGAACGGCTAAACCAATTCCTTGTTTTTCTCAATTATTAGTTGTACCCCAACTTTGGTTTTTATGTAAAAAAAAAAAAAAATAACCACGCTTCCTTTTAGACCCACTATTTTTCAATTTTCGTAAAATTTTAGTAGAGTACAAACTGCTGCATCGATTTTTCAATGATCTTAAAATCTTAATTAATAGAGTAAAAATGTTTTTTATATCCAAACATAGAATTTTATAAATACAAAAATGGAACAGGACTACTTTTATACCCACTTTATTAGTTTTTTTTTTATATTCGGAATAAAGTAAAAACGTCTTTATAATTATTTTTCTTTAAATACAGTCACTTCTCAGACCATATTATTTACCTTTGGATTGCGTAATGTATAAGTGTAACCCTAATTGCAAAATAATGAAAGAAATATGTATGTAAGCGACACGTTCCTTGCACCCAAGGATATTTTGAAAGAATTAGTTCGAACGAAAGTTACACTATTGAATAGAGAACAGAAATATGCTTAAAACACTATAGTAAAAAATGTGAATGAGGGAACTGGTAGAATGTTTTTTTTGCACGCTCCCACTGGAACTGGAAAAACTTTTTTATTACTTTGATTTTGGCTAAGATTCATTCGCAATATTTTTAACAGTGCAATGGCTAAGTTATTGCATCAAAGCAAACTGATCGTTTGGGATGAATGGCACATAAAAAGTTATTGGAGATATTAGACAAACTTACTACAAACATGAGTATCGAGTTGCCAAGCGGACAATCAGAAAAAGTATTTTCAAAACAATTACTGGACATTGGCTGTATTCAGATTCCCGCCGCTCTCTGCCAATTCACGAAATCAAAATTTTAGCTAATCGGAAACGTGTTTCCAAACACTAGACAAAATTACAAAAAATAATGATTGATTGGAGTAATGGCACTCGGCTAGCGGTTAAAAAGTTAATGAACAACGTTATTGGACTTCATGGAAAGTATAAAGGAGAATTCGTCTTAATACCCCGAATACTAATTTTTTCGACTGAGATCCCCCCGGGGGTACAAAGAGTCTGTGCTGATCTAACCGCGGTGAAGACGAGGGTCCTCGGTGGTATAGGGGGAACCAGTCCCCCAGTGTGCAGGCACTGAAGCTGGATAGACAGTTGGGTACTGTCGGAGGTTTTTACCAGTCTCCTTTACTAATAATAAAACGTGTGAATAATAATAGCCTAAAAAAACTGGCACCACGGGAGCCGGTAGCCCATGCAGAAAGCCGTCCATCTCTGTAGCCGGTTATTGGTGAGGTCCCTTCGGGGTACACGTGGTGGTTGTGGTTAATTTGTCTATCTCTGCGGGTCTGGCGTGGAATAGACTGAAGTGTGCTGTTTCACTCTCACAGAGGAGTTTATGATAGGCTCCGACCCTATAGCAAGGGGTAGATTCATGGTATTGCAAGCCATGGTCTTAAAATTGCACAGAATAGTGGTTTGACCACCGTCTGATAAGGGCTTACTGCCAGGTACAGACGTTAATCTAATCACTTATCCTGTTCCGACTGATATGCCATTCATTTTCAAACGCTTGCAGTTTTTCGTACGGCAAAATGATAACTAATAAATCACAAGTCGTTGCATTAACCTTGGAAACTCCTGCCCTTCCCATGGTCGCATGTTCTCGAGTCGGAACGCCATTGAACTTATTTGTTTTCGCACCAGACAAATGAACAAAAAATGTCGTGAATTGAAAATAATATTAAATCATATAATTTGTTAAACTAAGTATTAACATAACTCGATAATTCTTATAGTTCTAAGTATTACATACACCTTTAAATACAAATATTAAAAATCGTGAAAAAAAGTGTTTATTTTGCCTCCAGATAAGTTATATGAATACATTTTGGAGGCAAAACAATGTTTGTCGGGTCAGCTTGTTTATTGATAAAAACACACAACGGGAATAACAAATTAAAATAAACGAAAATAATCGTGCTATTATCCCGGCTAGTGTATTAAAACCACTGGTATTAATAATTGAAGGTGATAACAAAAGGTGAAAGGTAATATCTTATTTCTTGTTTCTATTTTATTTTTCATTATCGTCTAACTGTATAAAAGAGCCGAAAAAATTAAACCCTATACAGTGGATAAAGAAAGATAAAATCATAGTTGATTATTGGTGTTTCTGCTTAAAAGTTTATTTTCGTCTTTGCTTTATTGTTTGGACAAAAGTGTTTAGTTTATTTAAAAAGTTTATGAGAAGATTTCTTTAAAGCTAAGTGAGCGGTAGCGAAATGGTCATCGAGACGTGCCTTCACTTTCAATAATCCATAACGGTGGTTTAAATATTTATTCGGGATATCAGCATGATAATTTTAAAGCAATAAAATTTATCTTTGTTTTATTCCTTTTAAAGTTATATACCTCTAATAAAAACACCCTTTACATAGTTTCAATAACTTGTTGTTTGAACTTTAATTTAAGAAAAATGTCTGCTTAAATAATTTGTTAAAAGTATTATAAATTTGTATGCAAAGTTGACCAAAACTTTTTAAAAAAAATTTAATTTATAAGGTAAATTAATATTCTTTTTTCAACAAGAAAACACACACACACAGAAAGTAAATATATTTTTAATAAACTGTGAGATACATATATACTTCTTCCTAATATACTTAGACAAAAATTTAATTATCCCTTCAAACAAAGGAACATTTTAAGGGAGGTTGCAATAATTTCAACATTCATGCTTGGTCAATCATAAGCAAAATCTTTAATTAATTTTTCATACAAATATAAGAATACTAGACAGTTATTTTTATACACAAACATAAACATAGACTCATACATCAACTTGAAATTGTATCAATTACATTCCACAACATGGAAACATGCACATACACATACACAGCTGTACAATATTGTATCCTTATGGTCTGGTAATGCACAATTTAGTTACCATATGGTAGTAATTATTCTTCTTCTTTTTATTTGTATCCAATTTAATGTAAAAATTATATTCAAGCAAACTTATGGATGATATTTTGTAGTTTGTTTAAGCTTTGATTCGCTTCAACAGTCGTTATTTTACATGTTAAGAAATACAATTAAGAAATTATTGCTCACCACTTAAAGGTTGTTTTAAAAATATAATCGAACGAGAAAATACATCTTTTAAAATACTGCAGTGTTGAATTCACTAATTTAAGCTTTGTGTTAAGCCTGAGATCTCCATTCAGAAACCGGGCACTCATGCACCTAAAACCTAATTTGAAATATTAATAAATTTAGGTTTTAAAATAAAACATAAAAAAGTTTTTAACGTTGTTTACAAGTATTATTTTCTTTTGCTCTATTGCTTAGACATTCATCGTTTTCATTCTTAATTAAATTTTTATAATAATTTTACTTGAGTATAATGTTTTATTAAATGTTTAACAGACACTTCTTAATTGACGGAATTGCTCTTTCCCTCATATGCGTTAATTTCATTTTTGGAAAATAAAATATGGGATGATGGGGTTAACATTGGCCGAATAATATAATTTATAAAACAATTCTCTGAATCAAAACATAACTACAGAAGATTATTTTTAACTTCATATTAAATGTGACTGTGCGTGGGTCTTTTGAAAATGTTTAACAGTTTCAAGGACTTTGATTTTGTTGAAGCATTACAATAAAAGCTAATGTTTTGTTGATTTGTTTTAAATGAACATCAGAACAAAAAGAAAGTTCGTTCTTTTTTGCTTAAACCTTGTAGGTCTTTAAATTATTCATTCAAGACACAATTCAAAGTTATATTTTAATTAAAAAAAATACGTACAAAAGTGAATCCGACCATAATATTCCCTACGCTGCACATCAGGAGATCTTGTACAAGAGTGAAAATAAATTTGCAGTCTTTAAACGTGTAAGGCGATCGTAATAAAACCTCCGTTAAATTTTAGTCACCTGATGAAATTCTTATTTTTATGTAATTTTAATTGTTTAACTCTTAATGTTTGGGAGATAATAACTTATCCTAATTAAATCAATTTTCAATATCAAGTTAAAGCCGAGCCTTTTAAAATCGCATTGCAGCAATGGAACCTTGATAGTAATTTTTAATAGCAAAGCAAATTTTAAAAACTCTACAAAGGGAGTTCATTTTTACACTACACCTGCTCTTTAGAAATCTAAAAAAAATTTTATACATTTTTATGAATCGGCAAAGAAAATCTCATGACCCTCATATAAATTTATAGAATATGTGAGCCGCTTTATGATAAATGCAACGATTACATTATCATTTATTTCTTCAATGTGTGGGACCTTTGGCCCCTTTTAAAAATAAATGCCAAAAGTATCCTTCAACACAAAGATATTTTTTTAATAAAATTCTCTGCATATACTAAGATTCAGTTAAAACCAAAAATAAGTTGAATATTAAAATGTTCTTAAAGATTAATAATGATAATAATAAGCATTTTGAAATTAAAATGGCTTTATTGTTGTTCGAAATATTTTCCACGACCTTGACCACGATGTAGTATGGCTTTTTATGGTGGTTACCGCCATATAAAGAACGGAGTTCATGGACACATTCTTGGTTAGATATCAACACTAAAAGTTGTGAACGAAAATAATTTTTTTAAATTTCCGTTTTCTTGTCAAATTGATTTTCTGAACTCCGTGTAAGCCAAACAAATAGTGCTTGTACATCTTAACGTAGTAAGTACGTTTATGCTAAAAATTGTCAAATGTCCCGAATTATGAATAGCACCCATCGTACAGAATTAACTTAAAAAGTGAAATTCAACTTCAGATTTAAAATAGCATCAACAATTTTTTTCAACAGAATTAACTGGTAAAATTTTGCTTTGATTTTAATAAATTTATTAGGAATTCTTCTTATAACATTTATTTGGTCTTCACGTAACGAAGTAAAAAGAAGAATACTGAGACCATCTGTTAATAATGCTGTGTTCAGACGGCATGTACAAGTCATATGGAATATCATATTTTCCATATGTAAATCAATACTCACCGTGTAAACCTCTTGAAATATAACATATGTTAATTTCCTATGTGTTATAACGTGTGTCAGTTTTTTATTCAGAGCACGCTCTATTTTGATATGTAAGCCCCTTTCAGATTAGGCAAGTATACTTGCGCAAGTATAATTTTCAGTTTTGTTTATTTTCTCTTGAACTGGCTTTTATGTTCACATTCGGCAACTTTGTTGAGCAAGTTTAATTTTCTTGTGCTCGAATTTTCTTAATTTGTTGACGTTTTTGTAAACCATAAATTTCTTCCCGTTTTGGAATGTAGCTTAACAACACGCCGAAGAAGAAATAAAAGACAATGTAAAAAACTAACAAATAATCCAAGACAAGAATGACAGCAGAAGCAGAATTGCCAAGTACAAGCAAGTCGGCACACAAATCTCGGCAAGTCTTTCCCCTTCAAACCGAAATTTCCTCTCACACCAACAAACACAAGACTTGCGCAAGTAAACTTGCCTAATCTGAAAGGGGCCTAAAACCATGAATCAAATAATAAGATTACGCAAACAGCAGTCGCGTTATTTTTTATTAAAACCGTGAGAGTAAAATTCTCTCTCGTGACGTCATAAAAATATATTTAAAATACCAACACACCTAAGAAAAAAACGCGTATTTTTCGAAAGAATCCCTAAAATTAAAATATGGTTATTTTTTCATCATACTAAATTGTGCTTGAAAGTAGTAAAGTTAAATATTATTGAAGTTACAAAAAAAGTGTAAAAATGAAATGTGCAGAGTATAATTGTGGAAATACTAAAAATAAAACTGAAGCTTAAGTTTTTTTTATTTCCCAAAAGAAAAAAAAGCTTAGAAAAGAATGGTTAATATTTTGTCGTTTAGATGAAAAAAATTTGAATGGGGAAAATTTAATGATATCTAGTAATCACATAAAAAAAACATTTATGGCCAGTTTTTGACTTAATATTTAAACACGCATTTAGTTAATTTGCATTTAAATTTAAGTAGTATTTAAATACAGTTTCAGTTTTTCAGTCATTTATGATCGTTCTGATTTAACTATGATAAAAATATGGCAGCATTACGAAATATCAACATAAATCTCCATTGTTTATGAAAAAAACTGCTAACAAACGCAATGAATTGCAAATTTTGTGAAAAATGTTTTAAACATATTAAAAAATGTCAACGATACCTATGTATTCACCATCTAAACTTTCTTTATTTATTAATTGAACTTTATAATTAATATTTTCATTAAGAAATGTGTGCAAAACATAAAATATTGTTCTATCAATGGCTAAAATGTTTGTTTACTTTTGTTTAGTTTTGTGAAACAACAAAAAAAAAAAAAAAATTGCCGTTACCATATTACTGCATTTTTACACAAAGACTTATTTTTATTACGTCATGAACTGAGAAAGAGAGAGAGTAATCTTATTATTTGATTCATGGCCTAAAACTATATGACAACAGATGTTTTCAGTGATGCTTACTTTCACTTTTAAAATTTCCGCTCAAAATATTTTTGCGATAAAAGTTAAAATATTGAAAATAAAATAAAACATTTTTTGAACTTGAATTGATCGTAGGTTAAGAAATAATTTTTGGGCATTTCGATAAACTTTTTAACCACGGCAGAAAAAAAAGAAGAATTGAACATTTTTTTAATATGTTGGTAAAAACCAATTATTAATATTTTTGCTTTCTGTGTCCTAAAGATGCCACCCAACGGGGTGGCGAAATGTTGAAAAAATAAAAGATATTATCACTATTTTTATTTTAAAAACTGACCAAGTGCTTCAAATATTAGAAAAAATAATTATACAAAGGAAATATTAAAATTTAGTATTTGAAGATTATTACCGCTTATTGCGGTAATAATAATAAGTTTTCTTATGTATATACATGCGACAAAATAATAATGGCGACACTTTCAATGTAGAGATTTCTAACAAATAGCAGAAAGAAGATTTTTTTTTTGTGGAAATAACTAGTTTTTATGAGTTTGTAACAAATATAAGTTTAAATTTTTCCGGCGTGATACTTTTTTTTTTTAAGATAAAGACGTGTGTGCCCCTTACAGGTAGCGAAATATCGAAAAATACTGCAAATAGGAATTTGCTTACAACAATTTTTTAATGAATGTAAATTTTTTAAATGTGTGTCTCTTTTACAACTTATAAATAAAACTTACATATACATTATTATTATTTAGGATGTACAATAAGCAAGACTTATTTTAGTAGGGCAACTAAAAACTTCAAGTGTAAAAACAACAAGAAAAAAGGTGCCGATTACCTTAACCCTTTCGGGACGGAGTTTTATTTTGCAAACCAAATTATGTATGGTAAAATTTTTTTCATATTCTAAAAGGTATGATAAAAGTATTATGTTCTCCATACTTAAAAATTTTAATTTCGTCCTTTTATCCTGGGACATATAATCCCAACAAGTGTTTTCATCGGGCATAAAATCACAATCAGTGTTCTCGAAGAGCGATTCGAAATTAAAAAGACAACTAACTGCCATCCCTAAATTAGCGCGTAAAGCGCAAGATAACTGTCAAAATTTCTCATGTACATACAAAATGTATGAAGCATCCCTAAATAGCTTGGCGTCAACGCTTAGCAATTGGAAAATCCAATTTTGACAGTGCGTTAGGAAGTGAAGTTTGCTGTTTGTTGGTTTGTTTTGTTTTGTTATGGTTGAAAAGTAGTGACAATTTAGTAATTTTCAAGGCAATCTAGCGGTTTTATCTCTTTATTCTTATACAGCGGGTTTTATGAAATAAAATGAGTTAACATTACTTTTAACGACACGAAGTTAACGCTGTTATTTAGGGATAACATTTCAGCGCAAAAGCTATGAATTACATTGCTTTGCGTCTTACGCGCTAATTTAGGGATGGCAGTAAAATATATATATTATTAGATTGAGATAAAAGTTTACATTTATTTTTAACATTTTAGGAATGTAATTAGGTATTTATTTGTGGAATGGCCCAAAACACTTTTAACATAAGGCGTTGTTACAATCTGAGCATATCATCTTTGTTCGCTTTTCTATGCCAAGTGAAGAACAGCGGACACAGCGACAACGCTTCTCTTGCTCTACTGGCAAGTGGTCTCCAATATTGATGCTATCCATTTTTGGACGTTTGGCAGTTCTACCTCCCTGGCGATTGCGTTGAAAATAAAGAAAAAAGACAGTTTGAAAATTGCTGGGACGTATTATCCCAGTAGTCCCGAAAGGGTTAATTTTAAGTTCGTAACATCTACTTCATGCGAATTACGCCAAGTACCTGAATTGAACGACAGTTTTCATCTTGTGACGTGTTTTTACAACGAACACAGCCTAAGTACAATTTTATATTATGGAAAATTTAATATATAGCAATTTTGATATAAATAATAATAAGGAAAAGCAGTGTTGTGCTTGTCGTTGTACTTTTTAAATAGTTACTGCTAAAAATGAGTAGTTGATATCACTGCTTTACTTGGGTGTCAAGTTTTCATTCAAGTTTTAAAAATTTGCTGAGAATTTGCTATCAAGTTTGCTATCAAGTTTCAAATTACATTGAAGAAAACTGCTGATTGAAGTTTTTTTCTCCAAATAAATTTTATTTGTTTTCTTGACGACATTTTGCTTAAAAACTTGCTGTAAATTGCGTGCAGCCTACGTCACAGCTTCCAATTTTTGTGAATCTGCACAAGCAGTATGTGTAAATTTCTTGAAAGAGAATTGAACAAAAACTTGACCGTGAACTTCACTGTTAAGCATTTTAGTTTTCTCTTAAACAATTAGAGGTTATGTCGTATGTACGTTACATATGCAAGTTTGAAACACAGATTTTTGACATACACAACAAATTACATAGGGATAGCAATTTTGAAACTCCATGTGACTTGTACACGCCGCCTAAATACAGCATAAGAGTATAATTTAAGGAGAAATTTGGATTTGAAATATCGCTGCCAGGCAGCAAATGGATGAGCGCACGAACTTCTTCACAATACTTGATTTTAGGCGGACTACCATTTTCTTACGTTTTTAGTTTTATTAAAGAAAAAATATAAAATAAAGAAATTTAATGTATGCCGTACCTAATAAAATTAAAAGGTAGAATAAATAAAAAGCATTGAGCTCTATCTCTTGTTTTTCGTGCGAGATAAAAAATAATTTATTTTTGTGCCACTTGTTTGGCTTGTTTGCAAGAAGAGAAAATACCACACAAACAAAAGCTAAAATCTTGATAAATGTTTGTAGTTCTTGGAAGAGGAGATATTGAAGACAAAAATAAACTGATATCTACATCGAGATAATTTATGTAAAAAAAAATTCAACAATTCCTTTTTGTAAGTATAAATGATGTGTTCGTCTAAAGGTTAATAATAGGATGAAAACAAGTCTTAATAAGAAGGTCATTTTGAAGTCTATACCTTGCGTTTTACGTAAGCAGAATCTTTCATAAAATTTAAATGTATGTGTAAACATACGCTTAAATATATGTATACTTATATTTACTTGTTTAAACCTGAAATATTAATAGAAGTGCAATCATATCTGTCTATTGTGTAGGTACTTTTAATTTTTGAAGGATATTCAAAGCAATGAGATGTTTAAAACAATCGAAGCGTTCATGTGAAATATTTACAGCCTAATGAATGATTATTTTGAGCACTTGGTGTCGTTGTTTTTATACACATACATTTATAACGGGTGGCCCAAATGTTTGCATCGTATGCCATTTTGAACATTATAAAAGAAACTTATAATAATTTTCAGTAAGATATTCATTTTAATACCATCTTAAGATTTGACTTTTGGAGCCGAAAGAGAAGAGTTTGACTTAATTTTAAAATTTTGAATGTATGTCGACTTTAAAAAAAATGTTCATTTATCAAAAAATTATTAAACTGGTGAATAAAAATAAAAAACTAAAACTTAAAAATGAAATAAATAAAAAAACAAAAAAATTAACAGAAAAACTTAATATGACTGCTAATGGGAAAGATAAATTTGCCCAATACTTGACTGACATCTTGTATTCATTTTAAAAGCGACAGAGTTTTAACAAAAGATACTTTGAATTGGAACAGCTCATGTGGGTTTTACTGCCAAACTTGTAATTGTTTTTAAGTGTGCAAGGCTTTTAGTTATTTATTTAATTTTATATATTCCATTGCTCTTTGATGTGCTGAATAACCCAAGATGTGTACCCTAACGAACGAACGAAGGCGATCGTTCAAAAGTGATTGGAAAAATTAAGGTTAATTTAATTAAAACATTTCATAAATTAACAATTTTTTTAAATTTCAGACATTTCTCCACGTTAAAAGGCGAGCATTCAGGGTGAAAAGAAAGACAAAATTATAATTTATTTTAAATTTAAAGAAATTTATATTTAAAGTATTTTAATAATATTTAAGCATTGATACTTTAGACATTATATTTATTTACACCGGCTTAGAGAGACATCGCAATCTTTGCGGAAAGAAATATAATTGAGATTGAAGGTGGGATGAGCAAGCCCACGCAAGGCTTTTATTAATAAACAAGTCACTGTGTGTATACATACAAGTCAAGTATTTAATTGTTCACAATTGTACATATGCATGCGTATAGATATAGTAATTTATACATAAATATACAAAAATATTTGTTCTTTCAGCATAAGGTGTTTTCCAACAGCAAGGAGCCTTAAATTTTAAGAAAAGTGTAAGGAAGTCAGTGGATCGCAGCCACCCTAGATGTCAGCAAAATAAAAATATTTTTAAAATAAAAAAAAATAAATAAAAATTTACACACATGGACACGAACCAAAGGAAATAGATGAATGTATGACAGTATTACACCCAAGTAAAAAAGGACGAAGACTAGACATTCTTGAAAACATGGAAATTTACAAAACACGAACGTTTAACAGAGACATTATTAACGAACAGGTAAACACAACCTCTGACACGATTTTTACACCACTAAAATTACTAAAACACTCTTACAAACGAAAAACACCCACAGACGGTCACACTTACCTATCCAATAATAGAAGACCCAAATATTAACTATTTACCCCAATAAACAAGACAGATATCAGGGAATCTACCTGCATAATACTATTTAAACGGACAAAAATTAGCTAAACCCACCACCTTTTATTCTTAACACTAATCTATTTTAACACTATCTCTTCAGTTTTAATAAACACGCGGCTTGAAAATGATGTTATCACATCGAAAGCGCTCGCGGAACATCCAAAGTACACAGCCAGTGACGACGGTTATTACCGAAAATTATAACAACAGTAAATAAAAATTAGTTCATTATAATTTATTTTATACTGTATGATATTATCTATGAATTTATTAATAAGTAGGAGTGATATATTCGGTCGAATCTTATATACACCTGAAATATTATATATGTATTAATAATCACATGTACCACACTGCAGATTTCCCATTAGTCAGTTTATATAAAAATCCGCATAGGAAACTCTTTCCCACCGCAAAGTTTTATTACTTAAAAAAAGCTTGTTTTTTATAAAACTCAGGGTTGTTGTCTAAGTTTAGTAAATGTATCAGTTGAACAGCTCACCAAATTTTTCATGCCTTTTTCATTATTTATCATAAATAAAACCACCTGCAGGCTTACAAACGAAAGTTAAAAAAAGAATTGGAGGCAGGCGTGGTGTTGTGACAGCTGCCTCTAAGAACATGGACCGAACTTGCTGATTTTACAACTGTGGTAAAGGGTATAGAAAATAAATATAAATATAAATGGAAAATTTTTTTAAAACCAATGTATCCATCAATTACGACCGGTATATTCATTAAGTGTGACCGGTATGTTCATCAACATTGCATAGTAAACTTCAAGAGAACGCGCTGCGCACTGATATGTATTTTATAAATGGTAGAATTTATTAAATCAAGGGCGATACAAAATCGCATTCAAACGATCCTCTTATTTATTTTTTCATTTTTCCTTTACAACGTGGTAGAAGTGATGGTCAAATGATCAATAAAATGACTGTCATTGTTCTGATATTAACCGATTTTAGTTCTTTTCGCTATATTCAAAGCACCTTTTATTAATTTTTTACAAGTGCTTAACACAAAGTAATATTTTTCTTCTATTAAAAGTGTAATGGTAAAAATCAAATGCGAAAGCTTGCAAAAATTTAAAAATGCAAAGTGTTCCTAACCACAGAAAAGGAAATTTAAAAAACTACTCAAACAAAACTTAGAAAGCGCTCCTTTCGATGGTGGTAAAAATTTCAGCTATCGACAAATAAACTTTGATAAGATGTCGCATACGAGTATTAAGTAATCAGTTGAACCGTAGTATGTATTTTTTATTCACAGTCAAAAAATGAACCAGGTGAATCCGTACCAGCAAAAGTAGACAGTACATTTGATTACAAAGGTCATGGATTTCTTTAACATGTATAGAATTTTTTTTAGTGACCAAAAAAAAAAAAATCGGTCCGAGTGAAGAATATTCATTTTACTAATTGGGCCGATTAACAGAAGGTAACAAGAGAAAATCGGCGGCAACTTTAGAAAAAAAAATAGGCGATCTTTCATTACACACTTGCATACATAAATACACACAGTCCACATTATTGATTAAAAATATAGAAAAAGTATGTCAAAATCACGTCTTTTTTGAGAACACCTATTAATTTTATATACTGATGCTTTATCTGTCATTTTAGTAGACAATGTGCTTAGGTTTTACAGTCTGCCTATTACTGTTCAAGTAATATTTAAAAATTGTGTATCCAATCCGTATGCACGAACTTACAAACAAGAAACAATTTTATAAATGACGAAGTTATGAGAAATTGAAAAGTATAAAAATACAATTTTATAACTTCATATAAAATCGGTAAAAATAGTTAAGAAGAGAACTTTAGAGAATTGAAGTTGTTTTAAAAAAAAAATTCTTCAACAAGAATAAAAAGCAGTATGCCCGTAATTCGAAAACTTTTCAGATTTATTCTATTAACTCTTTGAAAAGTATAGAATATTTAAGATTTATTACACTACGTTTATATACATGCTACGAGTACTTGTAATTAAAAATTACTTTCAATTATATCTCTCTATTTATACGGCACATGGCACACAAGAACATCTTTCATTCTTAAGGCCAGGATTTTCTTTAGTAACACTGATGGAAAATATATCAAATATTTGTGAATGCGGGAGCCCGATTGTCTAAAAAATGAAATGTTTAAACAGCTGGCAACGTTGTAAGTTTTTATTATAAGAAAGTTAATCACGTATTATTTTTGTGAGTTAGTGAGACAACTGCTAAGAGATACAAACAAAGGAGACGTCACGCATTTTTTACATTATTTATGTTGTATTTTTTTCTTTATTGGAACCAATCAGTAAAAAAATCTTTAAGGTGTATTTACTGCTAAGGTTAGATGATATTTTAAAAGGCAAATAGTAGCTTTAAGCATTTTATAAAGCCTTTATGCCACATAAATAGTTTTTATAGAATGAGCCCTTATCATTCGATAAATTAATGACTTCAGTGGAACCATCAATTACTGCAATTTAAAACCACAGCTAATAAAAGTTAATTAAAAAACTGCTATTTTGCATATAAAACTTCCATCGCAAAATTGTTTGCAAAAAATCATTAATATCCAGATTAAAAGTACTTAATTATGAAAAATACAAGTTGTAAACTGTAATTAACACAGTTCTAAATGCAATGTAAAACTTGAACTGGTTCATCTTTATTTATCTTAAATGGTCATTTAATATTTGCAAATAGTTCGAAGGGAAATACAGCAACAACACATCTTCACACAACAGTGTCACCATTTGGTTACATTTTTTACATTTCTGTAAATTTTGATGACTTCACGTAACTTTCGGTTCAGACACAAAATAAAGTAATATCACCAAAAAGTACTTATTTCATTATTTGAGCTGTCTGAGAACCTGTCAGACAGCTTTTTTCTTAACATATCAATTTTATTTTAATTACAAAGGTTACTTGTAAATATTTTTAAAAACCAACATAAAAAATTAGTTCGAAATAATCAAAAAATAACGTTACAGAACTTGTACCAAAGACAATAAATTTATAGTCTTTGCTTGTACTCTCTTTAATTAGTGAGAAACCACAATATGTTTATTGTATCGTGTTTAGAAACATCAAAATGTTTCTGGCAACAATTTTGTGCGGAAAACTAAGTACTCTGTAGAAACTTGCGAAAATTGATAGCAACTTTATTTATTCCGCTTGAAAAATTTGACAATTTGCTAGTGTTACAGGACCAATACCTCGATTTCCTTGAAAAGTGCAGGATTATATTACGGAGAAATTGTCACCAATTTAACGTTATATTTTATTATTTTGTATTTGTTCAATAAATGAATTTGTCACATGGTTATTTGCCCTGAAATATGAAATAAAACTTTTTACTATATTTTATATAAATTACATTAAATAACTATTTATTTAAGGAAAATTTCACAATGTAACTTTTAATAAAAAGCGTAACTTTTTCCTGTCTTTCCTTGGCAACACTGCATCGACACAGTCCATACTTTTATGCAACAATTTAATTCAACTCTCTTTCTGTCTCTTCTGGCACGAGATTATTGCTGGTTACAAACAATCGCAGAAGTTGCGACTAAGTCTCAATTGTGGTTGTGAGACATCAAGCTTTTCCTCATTCGGTCATTTGCCAAAATGAATCTGACATTTTCCGTTAAAAACTAGGGGAGGTGTTTGGAAACTATTAATGTGTGTTGAAAGTGCAAAGTTGAGAAAAGCAATTTAATGCTGCTTCTAGTGGTTTTAAAATGAAAAATTCAGCCACAACGTTTACTATTAAAATGAAATAGCAGTGAAAAACGTATTAAAAGAAGACATTTTAACGCCTTTTTTGCATATTTTGGTATATACGTGCAGCTTATTGTTCATTTAATACGGTTTTAAATAAACTTTTTTTGCTTTAATCGTATTCAATATATTATCACATGCTATGATTGTGCTACTTGTATACTTGAGTTTTTATAGTTTTTTTATCCTTTCTAAAACTGTCAAATGTTAAGGAGACAATTTATAAAAAATTGCAAAAGCATTTCGTTAAAAGAAAAAATTAAAAAATATATACATATATAAAAAAGCATGCATGGTGATTCCTTTAATTAACCAAAGAAATAAAACTGAATTGAATTTTAATGTTTTTCATTCCATTAAATAGTTCTCTTTCTTTATGTAAATTAAGTAAAAATTTCAAAAATTTAAAACGCCAAAAATGAGACAATTAATTTTGGCTGAAAATATTGATCTTTCCGTTTTAAGATAAAGCATTGCAGTTTCATGAATGTATCATTATTATTTTACAATGACTACATTTCTTAAATTATCCAGGCACCGCATTTATTAAAAAAACTCACAAAGTTGGAAAATATCTTAATAAACAAGCTGAACCGTATCCTGGATGAGAAATGTTTTACTTACTTCGAACAAGAAACTCGTGCTCTGAAGAGAACTTAGCACTATTGAACAAACGCGTAATATAGACGGTAGTTTTTAAGCTTGTCTCAGCTAATGGAAGTCGGAGTTTATCTTTTGCTTACGACAAAAACTTTATACAAAATTGCTCTTATATTTCATAAAATAATAAGCTAAAAACAGAACAAATGAACATTAATATACCTTTAATAATACTGTTATTTGCAAGTTAATAAATTTTGTTATCACATTAAAGATTTATATTTCAATGACATCCCTAAGCATGCGTTTAGCCTTATTGCTAAGGCAACATTATTCATTCATGTGTAATAATGAGAAATTATCGCATTCGTTTTTTTTTCATATTATAAATATTTATAAAACTGTATTTACGTATTTAAAAATTACAAAACTCATTTTGTTCCTAATTTAAATACATATATTTTATTTTTGGAAATTACTGATGCATAATGGTGCCAGTCTGTTTTTACTAAACACGTACGTATTCGTTAATTTTTTGTGTCTGTCTTTTTTCAGTTGGTGGGTGGCCAGGGACATGAATATCACTTCAAGCATCGGACTCTGCCACATGCGCGTTCAAGAAGAAGCATACCACACACACGTCTGCTTAAAAGTCATCCAATGGTAAGTACTTGGCATTGGCAGCCATAATTTACTACACAAAAAATAATTTATTTAAGAAAAATGGAAATTTCTCTTGTAGGTATATTACTAGTTACTTGTGTTTGTAATATATTTTTTACACTGTCGTATTAACACTAATTATAAAATTAAGGCAGTGCATAAGCTTTTTGCGTAGTCTTAACAGTAAATAAAAAAAGCTTAATTCTAGGAATACAACTGGGACGAACGGCGAATTTTGGCCAATACGACAAATACACCTTAAAAAATTCGTTTTGTAAATTCGTCGTTTATAGCAAAATAATGAAGCGAAAACACAGCCGTTATAAAACTCATAGTACTTAAAAAGTGAAAAATTAACAAAACTAAAAACTATTTCAATGTTTTAATAATAATCTATACACTTATATTTAAAATGATGCAAAGTGAAAATACACAATTTTTTTAATTAAATAACTTTATTTAGTAAAAAACTTAGAAACTAAAATCAAACATGGTCTCGTTGTACTGATATGTTCGTTGTTCGCCGGCGTAAGAAATAGAAATAATTCTATTGCAAAGTTCGTCGCGTTAGACGAATTTCATCCTACGTCATGATTGTGTGTATTTTCCCGTACGCAAATGTGTTTAATTTTTGACGACAAATATCTGCGACAAAAAGTCGCCTTTCGTCTCAGTTGCGTTTCTTGCACAAATGCACAAGTTCAGAATTTAACACCTTGATTTTAAATTACATTCAGTTTTTTTTTAATTTTTGAATTATTATTCATATCATGCCGCACGCAAAGTTTCTCATATATACCCTTCACCAATTATGTAAATAACTCTAATCATAAAATAAATAACTCCAATGAAAAAAGCAAATAATGCGGGAAAATTAAAAAAACAAGATTTGGTACTGCATATACATGTGTATATAATTTAAATAAAAATGACATCGGCTTTTCATGGGTTAAGCAGTTTAAAAAATTTTTAGTATTTCCTTTAAGATATCTTTAAAAGCTTTAAATTGATACCCATATTGATATTTTAAAAAATTTGAAAATTTCAGAGCCCCGTATCTCGGAAAATATAGGCGAATGCCAATTTTATTACTCGATGTATTTTTCCTTTGATTCAATTCTCTATCGCCCCATTTATTTATGGATTGGAGTTACTTTATTATTCCAAATGACATGTGTCATTTTTGTGTTTTTGTAAAATCAATTTTTCCTCGGACGGACAGATGTACATCGCTTAATTGACTTCGATATGCATAAGAAGTCAGAATATATATAATTTATGGGATCGGAAATGGATGTTTTAGTAATTACACAGGGAATGACGAACTTAGATATACAGTTTTTCCACTTTTGTGGCGAAGGGTATAAAAAGATGGCTCTAAGATGAATTGTGGTGCTGGATCTAAAGTTTTTTTTTTCGATAATCGGAAGCCCCCTATGAACCTAAGTAGGCTACGACTTACCTACATTTATTAACACAATTGTAAATATATGAAAGAAAGCACCCACTCAGTGAAGTGTTTCAATATCTCAATGCTAAATAGTGGCTATAGTACTCTTAATTCTAAAACTAGTAACTAGTAATTACTGGCGCGCAGCGGCTACCATGTTCACGTTAAAGCTTAAATATATTAAGAGTGGATAATTTTTCTTATTATAAATTTAGTAGGAATTTAAGCACTAACTTATTTTTTTAAAATTGATTTCAGCTTTAGTTCATTTTTTTCATTTCCGAGGGTTGGTACGAAGGAAAAAAAATGTACAAGACGAGCTACAGAGAGAACAGTGAAGAAATAATTTGGTTTGTTTGTGGATTTTGTTTAACCAAATTAATACTGATATGATATCACTTTGAAATAATAAAACAGTTTGTCGCAATTTTATTCGGGCCTTTATGTTGGCCGACCTTTTTGACCTCGTATCTTCGTACTTTCTTTACAATCTTATAGGGACCAAGGTATTTACCCTTCGGCTTAAGTCCCGTGCCAAACTGAGTGTGCTTGATGGCGATCAACTAATCTATCTTGGGTTTTCGATTATAAGTTTTTCAAGTTTCTTCCTGTATTCTGGATATATTTTCTCTGAAGATCTTGATCTCATCTCTACGCCAGAAAATAATTCATAAGGAATATTGGGGTACTTTTTGTGGCGGTTGAGTTTATTAACATCTGGACTCGGCGTACGTGCTTGTACCAGTTAATGGGATTCTCTGCACACAATATCGCCAACATAGGCACAACTATTTTGGCAATTTCCACGAGGTACACATGTATTTATAAGCAGATGTTGGATATTTTCCTGAGTACAATAGTTCTTGAAAGCTTGGGACAAGAACGCTGCCCCAAGATCACTAATTATCCTTTAAGGGTTGCCGAAAATGGCAGACTGCTTCTCTAGACATTCTCTCACCACTTTGGTATACGTAGATTTAGTTGGATAGAGCCAAACGAACTTCATGAAACCATCAACAACTACAAACAAGTGATTATAGGCTTTCTTTGTTGATTCCATCGGACCGACGTGATCAACATGATAGGTCATAAGTTGCCTGTATTCTTTATCGATCGGGTTAAAGTAACCTTCCATCTTACCAAATTTTACCACATTTGGTACTTTTACGGCCAACCTTGGGATATAATATTGTTTTTCAACCAACTCCTAAGTCTCTACAACACCGAAGTGACCCTTGTTGTGTGCCAGGCGAATAATATCGCCCTCTAATAGGACCGGAATGATTACAAGCTCCTTCGTAGGATCCTTGTTCAATATACCATTCTTTATGAAAAATTCATCGAATCTATCCAACTCTTATACTGCTCGGATCACTTTGGTACATTCGTCGTTTTCTTGCGCACATATTTTTCCATGCGTTAGACTGCTATCTGACACTACGCAAGCCGTTCTGCTAAGGGCATCTACATGCTACATGCAAGTGCCAGGCCTATGCTCTTTCTCATATGTAAATTCCTGCAGGAACATCGCCCAACTGGATATTCGTGCTGGTACGTCGTCTTTATTCCTAGTGCACTTAAACGCCTTACAATCGGTTACTATTTTGAACGATATCCCCAGCAAATAGATTCTCCACTTCTTAGCGGCTTCCACAATTGCGAGAACCTCTAACTCATAACAATGGTAGTTCGGCTCGTAAGGCTTCGTTCGTCGACTCATGTATTGGACCGGATGCAATTGCAAGTAGTCTAGGCTCTTCTCAAATACGAGGTCAGTCCCAAAAACCACTGCATCATCTTCTAATCTGTGGGAATCAGGAAATCGTTAACAGCCCTCACTTTCTCCTCCGCCGGGTTTTTTTGAACTATTCTTTAACACATATCCAAGGAAATTGACAGATGACTGCAACATTTGGCACTTTTCCCACTTTATCTGCAATCCATGTGCCGATCTCTCTAACACAACCATAAGCTTTTTAAGGCCCTCGATCGCATCTTTGGAGGGAATAATGATTTCGTTCATGTTAACAAACGCTATACCACTTCAAATCAGATCCATGAAAACAGCTGATATAAAACGGGTAAACACCGCTGTGGAATTACTATGGGTTACGAATGCGGTAAATTTTCTTGATGATTCCTCTAAAGGCACATGGAAGAACCCATTTTGGAGATGCAAGGTAGTACAGCAACTCGCAGCTTCTAACCTATTCAACATATCGTCCATTATCGGCATTGGAAAATGGTCACGAACAAATTTTTGATTCACAACCGTTTTAAACCGTTTTTCTTAGAGACAAGAACGATTAGTGATGCGTACTCGGATGTGATAGGCTGCACTATACCGCTCTGATATACTGGTATATCATCATTTAAAATGATATTTATCTTCACAGGGCTTTGTGCGTTCTTCCACGGTTGATATTTGGCCATGGCTTGGGTCACCTTACTCTTAATGGAGTCATTCAAGTGATCGAGTTTTATCTGAACATCGAGCTTACATTCATCTACATTTAAACATAAGTCTGAAAATTCTTCTAAAAGAAAAGTTTCTTTCTGTAATTTTCTTAAAAACAACTTCACCAACATAATTGAATGAAGAATATTACGCTCTGCTACAACATAAAACGTAACTTCAAAATTGATATCATTAGTTCGAACGACTTCATCAAATCGACCTATTGTAATAATTTCGCTGTCGCCGACACCATACAACTTAATCTTCTCCGGCAAAAAATTGACTTCACCCAACACAAAATGCATATCGAATCGCACAAGACACAAACCGCATTCCGTATCCACTAGTACAGATATAGTTTCGTCTCTGATAATAATATTTTTAAATTACAACCCTGGGCCTTTGCGTACCATATTTGCCTGATTCCCTTCGATTTTGTTTTTCGCGTTCTATACCAACGATTCACTTCAGGCTAAGCGTCTATTTCGAATTTGCCGAATGACGTCTGCTACTGAGAATTGCGCAACAAACTCCTTCTTTAATGTTTTCAATGAATCCCATTCACTGATACCCCGTTGACTCTTCATAAACTTTCTTGCCGCCCCGACTAACAACTGCTTGCCATACACGCACATTTGGAGCGAAGACCACTTCAATATAGCCCCCGTTTCCTTGAACTGGGTTAGCCACTGAATAATGTCAAGTGTGCTAGTGCCCGAAAACTGCGACAAACTGTCTTTAACATCTTTAAGCGTGTACATACTTCTACGCACTGAAAAATTATTGGCATCATCACCGTCATACACGACAGTAGAACCGTCTGCACTGGCACCGCCCTCCCCGTCCATATCACTAACGCCCAACTCAAAATGTCCCAAAAGACTTCTTCTCAAATCATCTTTAAGACCTTGAGTTTCTAAACCCAACTCTTCCAATTTCGCCCTTAAACCCACATCATTCATTGCTTAAATTTCCTCACTATCCATCTCGAAAACTTAAACTTTCCCTCGAAATCAGAAGTTGCAACTGTGTACAGTTCGCAATATAAACTATTATAATATAACTAGACTGACCCGTGCGAATATTTCGCAGCGTTAGTTGTCAGTTTTGTAAGATAAAATAAAAATAATTAATATTTACATCGTTTTTCCTAGAAATCTGTGCAAGTATTGCAAAAAAATCAATTTTTTGAGTTAATACCATTTTTCTAAAATTTTTCGATCATAAATGAAACAAATTTTATCAACAAGAAAGTATCAACTCAAAATAGAACCAAATTGAAAAGAGACTCAACTCAAAATAATACCTTTTTCATGAAAATTTACGAATCAGTTCCATGTTAACTTTTGTATTAACTCGAAATAATACCTTTTTGTTGAAATAAAGGTAATCACTACATTATCATGAATATGGTCTCAAAAGTGGTTTTCGAGATGAAAGAGTAAACGGAATACGTTGAAATTTGTACAGTAGATAGATATTGATGTTGTTAGCTGATTTCTTGAAAAAAGTGATATTTCAAAAATTTTGAGTTAATACCCTATTGTTGATCAAGTGCGATATGTTTAAATGCATTTATAATACTTCTTTGAATACAATGTTAGAGGTAATGACATGATCATCGTTAACTTTTTGCCCGTACGAATCCTTAATACAAACAAAAATATCTTTCAATAAACGGCATTGTAGTAAATAGCGGTATTGCCAGAAAGGATTTTAATATAAACTGTATTATGAAGAACTGCATTACCATTAAGTGACCCTGTATTACCACACTTGAACAATAACATATAAGCACTGTATTATAATGCAGTTCAATATAAATTATAATTTTTATCAATGAAAATATTAATTTTTTAATTTCTAATTATTTTTCGTCATTAGTGTTAGAAATAAGCTTTAAAATGAGATATCATTCAAGAAATTTGATGCGGTGGTATGGGAGATATTTGCAACCGACAAAAAGGGTTTAGATTGGATCGCTCTTTTGCTCTTCTGCTCTTTGCGCTTTCTTTTTATGCTCATTCTTTTTTAAGGTATGCGCAAAATAGCAGAACACAAAAAAAAGTGCCAATTGTTTATGCGTATTGCGCTTGCTCCTTCTTTTCAAGCGCTGCTCTTTGAACCATACGCATTCAATTTTATTTTTGGCTCTTTTGCATTGAGCCAAAAGAGCAGCTCTTTTGCTCGTGCTCCATTTGATAGTAAAAGTGGTTCGTTTGAAAAATTAAAATAACTTCGTGGCTACTAAATGGAAAAATGCAAATAATTGCGAGTACGGACGGAAAAATAGTACATATTACCTAATGTAATATTTTATATTTTTATTACGAGTATTTATGTTTTTTTTATTTGAAATTTAAGTCTACCATTGCAGTTTGTTTTGGAGTTCCTTGCAAATGCAAACGAGGGCCATATGAGTGGCTGATTAATAAAAATGTGCACTAAGTGATGTTATAAAAAGTAAGGATTAGGGGTAATAATTTGCTTATATTTAACGTTATTGCAATTATACCTAAAGAAGGAATTTTTGACGTTTAGTGGTATCATAAAGTAATTATTTTCACTTGGTTGTCTAATTGTTTACCTTCTTTAATTTTGCATGTGTTATTTGTTGTTGTGGTTTTTCAAAAAGTTGTATGTGCTTTGTTTTTTAATTTAGATATGGGATGTTTACTTATTACCTTTAATCCTTACTTTTTATAACATCACTTATTGCACTTTTTTATTAATAAGCCATTTATAAGACCCTCGCTTGAATTTACAATGAACTCCACCACTTACCAATAATCAAAAACAAACTGCATTGGTACAACACAAAAATATATAACACTATTCTGTCGTACGCATACATACACTTACATATGTACATACATACATACATTTATGTATGCGTACAAACATATCTATATGCATATACATAAATAGACAATAATATGAATAAAATAAATATACATATGTATATGTTCCTCCAGCCTACATTTGAATATTAGCTACATTTAAAAAACGATAAAAAATCTTCTAAACTGTCTCAAACACTTTCCCAAACACATAAATCAAATAATTTATTTATTTAATTGATTTTTACAATATAATCTTGGCGTTAAATAAAAATATGTTTTGTACCACAGTAAAAGAGCCATGCCCATTTTTGGCTATTTTGCGCATAGCGCACAAAAAAGGAGCAATGCGGATTTACATTGCGCAAAAGGGCAATGCGCAATAACAAGTTGGCTCTGCGCTTTGACAAAAGAGCAGCTCTGCGCTGCGCATTTAATTACTCTGATAACTTCACAATATCAACTTAATCAACTCCGTTTCCACTGCTTGACTAAGCCAACGCAACAGCACCAGCACTGTTTACTCTCTTCCACACATCTCACTGAACAACACAATCTCACCTCAACATAATTTTAATTTTGCGTGTGATGATACAACAACAACACATATTTGGTTTTGAGGTTTTTCCCTTTTTTCTCTTTATATAAAATTTTTTTCTTAAATTATTTGACCGTAATTATTTTTAGATTTTTTGTTTCTTGTTGTTTTTAACCGACTTTAAAAAAAAGAAGGAGGTTAAACAATTCGGCTGAGTGTTGCTTTTTTTAATATTTGTGCATGCAGAACTCAGTCATTTCTGAACCGACTTTGAAAATTATTGGTAATGTGATATTTTATGCTTACAGATTGGTCCCATTTTAAACAAAAGTTTATAATCTTAAAAATTAAAGGGTGTCCCCATATAACACACATATTTTTAAAGTGTATTATGAACTGTAAAGGGCACTTCTCTAAAATTTGAAATGACTGCGTATTAATATAGCTCCCAATAACAAAAACGTATACAAAACTATATTTAAAAATTATAGGGTGTCCCCATAATTGATGTAAATTTACTTATATGGGCCTATCTTTTTAACCGTTGTAGACAAACGCTTGAAAATTGGATAGAATGTCGATTGCTATTATCGTAACAAGTATTAATATAAAAAATTATAAGTCAAAGGGTCCCCAATAGTCAATTTAAATTTTTGTTTATGGCTATACTTTTTAGCAGTTGTAGACAGACGCTTGAAATTTCAACGAACCTATATTGCTAAGCCCGCTATATCAACGAGCTTATAATTTCAATTTAGAAATTAAAGGGTGTCCCATAATTGATGTAGATTTGCTTATATGGGCCTATATTTTGAAATGCTTGCAAATTGGACAGAATGTTGATTGCTATGGCCATTATAGCAACATGTATTAATAATTAAAATTATGAATTAAAGGGTGCGCCAATAGTTCATTTAATTTGATGTATATGGCCATACTTTTTAACAGTTGTAGAAAGACGATTAAAATTTACAAAGAACCTGTATTAATTACTCCGTTATAACAACAAGTATTAAATTTTATTTTGAAATAAACGGGTGTCCCAATAATTCATATTATTTGGGATATATGGCCTAACTTTTGAACTGTTAAGACAGACAGCTGAAATTTACAAGGGACCTGTTTTGCTAAGTCCGCCATAACAAGAAGCTTATAATTTAAATTTAGAAACAAAAGGGTGTTCCCAAAATTAATGAAATTTGTTTCACATGGCCGTATTTTTTGAACCGTTAGATACAAAAACCTAAATTTTAGACAGAATGTCTACTACTTTGGTATAATAAGAAGTATAAAAATTTTAAATTAAAGAGTTTTACAATAGTTGATTTAATCTGATGTATAAAGGCAAATTATTGAACCGTTATAGACAGACGGTTGAGATTTACATAGAACCTGATTGCTAAATCTACTACAACAGCTAGTATATAATTTGGAAATTAAAGGGTGACCCTTTAGTTGCTGTAATTTGAAGTATATTGCCAAACTATTGAACAGTTGAACAAGTATAAAGTTTGAACCGTTATAGGCAGACAGATGAAGTCTGTTTTGAAGTAGTTTTTTTTGCAAGAGTTATATTTTAATCTTTCCATATACAGTTTTAATTATTAAACTTTCCAACACTGTTCTGTATACTTTGAAATTGTTTGAAATTTTCGGGTTTGTTCTTAGCATGGAATTTTTTTGTTTTTGTTAAAAAAACGCTTCTACTGTCTTTTATTTAGCACTGATTGGCTTATAAGATTCCCGGGCGAGCCCCAAAAATGATTTAGGAGTATCCCTATGAATTAATGAAACAGTTTGTTGATGCTTAAAATTATTAATGTAATTATAAGCTTTTTAGGATTATTTGACTTTGGTTAATGATATTTGCAACTTTAAGTTCACGGTCACAAAATTATTTATATCTCTCAACGCATTTATTCAACATACTACGACTGACTTCTGATTTTTTTACCGCGTTCTTCGTATTGTTAAATATAAGTACTCTATGGTCTTTTTGCATGTCCGTTACTTACATAGTGAAGGGTATGTTCGACTGAGGTTGGCACCCTACTTGAATACTCTTTATATTCTTATTTACAAAGTTAGTTGGTTAAATAGATGATGTTTACAATTACACAACTAAGGTAGATGGATGCGAAGAATGCTGATGAATGATGTAGCGATCCAGAAAATGAAGCATTACATTCTGCTGGTATCTAATTGTTCTTGCTAAGATGCTAAGCAGTTTTCCTAATTATGAACAGAGTACTTTTCATTTTTATTGCTCTCAAGTAAACAACATTGTTTGATTTTTTTTTTGCAATTTTGCAAAAAATAAGTGAATCTCATAAATGTTACCATAAACATGTTTTTAAAAAACATAAGGCCTTCAACACTTCTTGACATTTCACAAAATAAACAGATTATAAGTTTTGCAACATTATTTGTTGTTATACCCTTCACCTCCTGGTGTTGCAACAGGCCAAGTGGTGTGCAGCGAGATTTAATGCCCTCTCACGCTGGCTTAGGCCGGACATGGATCACTCCAAGATTATCGTTCAAGATTTGCCCATACCATACACCTGCTCTGGACGGGTTTCAAATCCATATTCCCAGTAGGGACGAATGGGTTTGTAACGAAGTGGTTGTGAGCAATACTGTTGACATCTACATGGACGGCAGGGTCGGTTGCGGAATCTTCTCCAATAACCTTGGACTGAGACTCTCCTTTAGACTCCCTGACTACTGCAGCATCTTTCAAGCCGAGGTAGTGGCTATTCTAAAAACATCCGAATTAGTTCTTAGGTGCGAACTTTTTGGCCTTAGCATTTTGGCATTCGGATCTTTTCGGGCAGTCAGGCGGTAATCAGGGCCGCTGCTACTAGAATTTAATTAATATACATTAAAAAAAAGCTATTTGTTGTGACACCTTTCGATTTTGTTAATCAACTTAGCACTTGATCTACAAGAGGGTAATTACTCGAAATTTTAAAATTTTTAGTAGAGGAGAAAACTCCGTTTGTAATTACATTTGAAGAGAATTTGAAAATCCGAATACATCATAGTAAGCAAATTGCATTAGAAAATATATTTGCATCGTCTCTTCTTTGAATCTGTGCAATTCTTAAAAAAATATTTTTTGAGTTAACAACATTTTTCTGAAATTTGTCGATTCTAAATGAGACAAATTTTTTATCAAAAGAGTATCAACTCAAAATAAAACCAAATTTAAATAAAAAAATTTGATTACTTTTACATTGAAAAAAGTCTGAATTCAAAATAACACTTTTCTTAAGAAAACATACGATGCATTTTTATTTTAAATTTTGTATAAACTTAAAATAATACCTTGTTGATATGAAGGTAGTCACTACATTAAGAGTTACCGGAATGCGTGGAAATTTTTACAGTAGCGTATTGGATTTCTTGCAAATAGTGAAATTTTTCAAATACAAGAATAAAAAAAAACTTATGTTTATGCTTAAAATTTAGTAATAAATAGTATTATTTTTAATGGGGATTTTTGGGGATCGTTGAAATTGTTTTTTTTTTGGGAGTTTTGGGGATAAAATTTATCTAACTAGGGAAATGACTCAAAAAAATCTGGGAACTCGTTATACATACAGTACTGTGCTCTCTTGAGTTTTTGCTGCGCCCACAGAACATTTTTCCTTGTCCCTTATCACCGTTATGATGAATCAGCTGCATTTTTAAATGTTTAGAGTGCAACATCTTTTTAAATTTATTGTTTTTGTTTTTACCGTCTGTGCCTGGTTTATGACGAAATTATCCAAAGAAGCTCTATTTTATCAACAGGAAAATATAGGTTTCCAAAAAATCATCATCATCCTTTTTGTGTATTAAATTTTTTATGAAAAATAAAGTGAATCAACGATGTGATATGGCCGTGTCATAAAATAGTTGACTATTTTAAACTTATGTGATTTCTAACACCCTAATCTAAATTTGCACTGAAATGTTATACCTAAATAAAAGCGCCAACTTTGTGTCTTGAACAGTAATGTTAACATATTTTATTTCTTAAAACTCACTATATAGAAATCAAAAAGAGACAAACAGCTAGATTGCACTAAAAATAACTACACAAAGTAAAGTTAAATAAAAAGCAGCCAACTTAACTTCCTAACCCAAAGTCAAAATCGGATAATCCAATGCTTACCGTTAACGGCGCGCTGTTATGGTTTGCACATTTTGTAAAGAAACTGGCTTAACTGATTGTCTTAAAGAAGTCTTATTACTTGTTGATCTTTTGCCAAGTGTAATTTTAGTTATTTAGTTAATATTTATAATCGAATATTTTGCAGAATTTTACTTGTTTCAAATTCATTCGGCTTTTTGTAAGACTTTGGAGATGAGTTAACCTGCATATTAAAGTTCATACTTCCTCGTAAATGAGCATGCTAAAGCTATAGCTGTTACTTGATTTTGATATTGTGATATGGCGACTGTTCACCTTAGTGAACAAAAAGTTATTGTTTTCCAACTCTGGCCTCAAAAAATACCCCTACAAACAACGGCAGCTAACTTCACCAATTTTGTTTTTCGAAAAAAAAAAACAAGAAGAACAAAGAAATAAAAGAAATAAAATAAAAATTAATAACTTGTTAAAAATAAAAGAAACAAATACGATAATATTTACCTTAAACTTAACCCTAAAAAGTGATATTTAATAAGTGAAATATTACCCTATAAAAAATTACCCTATAAAATAATGCCTACCTATTGTTTGAATTTTATACTTACCCGAATTACCGAATTGTATTATACTTATCCGAATTGCAAACTTAAAATCATAATCTATACAACCTTGTAATTTATGTACCTATATACATATTTTGAAAAAAAAGTAAATAAATGAAAAAAAATAATGTTTTAAAATACATTGTTGTTATTTAGTTAAATTTCCCGCGCATTAAAGAGTCTATTGACATCACTGTCTAACCCGTGAAGACAAGTACTAAATCTAAGAAGAAAAAAAACTGCGTTAGTTCTATTACTTGTGTTCATTGTACTTACTTATAACATTAAGTTCTACATAATGATGATGCTTATTTTTAACCGACTTCAAAAAAAGAAGGAGGTTATACAATTCGGCTTTTTGTTGCTTTTTTTTAATATTTGTGCCTCCAGAACTCAGTCATTTCTGATCCGATTTTGAATATTTTTGGTAATATGATGGATTATGCTTACAGATTGGTCCCGTTTTAAAAACAGTTCATAATCTTAAAAATTAAAGGGTGTCCCCATACAACATACATATTTTTTACGGGTATTACGAACTGTAAAGGGCGATTTTGTAAAATTTGAAATGACTGCGTATTTCTATGGCTCCCAAAACAAAAAATTATACAAAAATAAATCTAAAAATTAAAGGGTACCCCATAATTAATGTAAATTTACTTATATGGGCCTATCTGTTGAACCGTTATAGACAAACGCTTGCAAATTGGACAGAATGTCGATTGCTATGGCCGTTATAGTAGCAAGTATTAATTTTACAAATTAAAGGGTGCCCCATAGTTGATGTAAATTTATTTGTATGGGCCTATCTTTAAAACCGTTATAGACAAACGCTTGCAAATTGGACAGAATGTCGGTTGCTATGGCAGTTATAGTAACAAGTATTAATATTACAAATTATAAATTAAAGGGTGCGCCAATAGTTCATTAAATTTTATGTATATGGCCATCATGATCTGATTTTGAAAATTTAGTGAACTGTAAGGGGCGATTCGAAAAAATTAGAAATGATTGCGTACTACCATAGCTCCCAAAAACAAAAAATTATACAAAAAATAAATCTAAAAATTAAAGGGTGCCCCATAATTGATGTAAATTTAGTTATATAGGCCTATATTTTGAACCGTTATAGACAAACGCTTGCAAGTTGGACAGAATGTCGGTTGCTATGGCAGTTATAGTAACAAGTATTAATATTAATAATTATAAATTAAAGGGTACGCCAATAGTTCATTAAATTTGATGTTTATCGCCATCATGATCCGATTTTGAAAATTTTTGGTAATATGATAGATTATGCTTACAGATTGGTCCCGTTTTAAAAAAAAGTTCATAATCTTAAAAATTAAAGGGTGTCCCTATACAACATACATATTTTTTACGGGTATTATGAACTGTAAGGGGCGATTCTGAAAAATTTGAAATGACTACGTATTACTATGGCTCTCAAAAACAAAAAATTATACAAAAATAAATCTAAAAATTAAAGGGTGCCCCCATAATTGATGTATTTTACTTATAAACTATCTTTTGAACCCTTTTAGACAAACGCTTGCATATTGGTCAGAATGTCGATTGCTATGGCCGTTATAGTAACAAGTGTTATTATTAAGAATTATAAATTAAAGAGTGAGTCAATAGTTCATTTAATTTGATGTATATTGCCATAGTTGTTAACAGTTAAAGACAGACGCTTGGAATTTACAACGAACCTGTGTTGGTAAGTCCGCTATAACAACAAGTTTAAAATATGGATTTAGAAGTTAAAGGGTGTTCCAATAGTAGTTGTAATTTCAAGTGTGTGACCAAACTTTTGAACCGTTATAGACAGAACGCTGAAACTTAAAAGGGATCTGTATTGCTAAATCCACTATATCAACGAGTTTTTAATTTGAATTTAGAAACTAAAGGGTGTCCCACAATAGATGAAGATTTACTTATATGAGCCTAGCTTTTGAACCGTTTTAGACAAACGCTTGCAAATTGGACAGAATGTCGATTGCTATGGCCGTTATAGTAACAAGTATTAATATTACAAATTTTAAATTAAAGGGTGCGCCAATAGTTCTTAGAACAGTTGTGGACTGACGCTTGAAAATTACAACGAACTAGTATTGCTAAGTTCCCTATAACAAGTATAAAATATGGATCTAGAAGTTAAAGGGTGTTCCAGCAGTTGATGTAATTTCAATTGTGTGACCAAACTTTTGAACCGTTATAGACAGAACGCTGAAACTTAAAAGGGATCTGTATTGCTAATATTTAACATTATGAATTAAAGGGTGCACCAATAGTTGTAGACAGACGATTGAAATTTACAAAGAAATAAACGGGTGTCCCAATAGTTGATGTGGCCGGACTTTTGAACCATTATAGACACAGCTGAAATTTACAAGGGACATGTTTTTCTAAATCCGCTATAACAAGAAGCTTATTATTTGAATTTAGAGAGAAAAGGGTGTGCCGAAAACTAATGTCATTAGTTCTATATGGCAGTATTTTTTGAACCGTTGTATACAAATATCTTAATGTTAGAAAGAATGTCCACTACTTTTTTTTGGAATAATAAGAAGTATAAAAATTTAAAATAAATAGTTAATATAATCTGATGTATATAGGCAAACTGTTGAACCGTTACAGACAGACGGCTGAAATTTACACAGAACCTGATTGCTAAATCTACTTCAACAGCAAGTATATAACGCGAATTTGGAAATTAAAGGGTGCCTCTATAGTTGCTGTAATTTGATGTTTATTGCCAAACTATTGAACAGTTGAAAAAGTATTAAATTTGGAGATATAAGTGTGTCCCAATAGTTAATGTAACCTAATTTATGTGGCCATACACTTGAGCTGTTATAGGCAGACAGATGAAATCTGTTTTGAAGTCGGTTTTTTTTCGCAAGAATTATTTTTGGATACATTTAAATGTTAAAGAAGAACTGTTTTTAGTTTAATACTTTTTTTCTTTCATTTTTATATTTTCAATGATGTGGAAGTCTTTAACCTGTAACCAAATCTGTATATTTAGCCCTGGTAGGGTTGTGGGTTGAAGTAATATGCAAAATTTATATTTCAATTTATGTCAAACATTTTAATACAAAAGTTAAGTTGAAAAAGTAGCAAAAAATAATAGCATAATATAAGTATATAACACTCAAGCGTAAGTGTATATATGAACGTACTCTATGACAATTGAGAACACCATGACATTTAATACATACTTTAAGTATTAAATAGCAACCTTTTTGCATTTCTTACTTAGTAAATTTAATAAAACAATAACTAACTTTATAATATTTTTCATTTAATTTTTAGATTCATACAGCCATTCAACAACCCGGCTTTAAGCGAGTTAAACGAGGTTTACGTCCTGCTGTTCATGCAATTCATGGTTTAAAATTTGATGCCACCTACAATACTCAATCGAGTATGGAAAGTACTGAACCCACAGATCCCTACTTTCCAATGCAGTGGTATCTCAAAAATACTGGCCAGAACGGGGGTAAGGCGCGTTTGGACTTAAATGTTCAGGCTGCTTGGGATCAGGGTATTACGGGTAAAAATGTAACCACAGCCATTATGGATGATGGTGAGTTTTCATTGCCATTATAAAAGAAAAGTTTTGTTCTTGAAATCTTATGGCTTTTATTTCTTTTTTACAGGAGTTGACTACATGCATCCAGATCTAAAATTTAACTATGTAAGTTATTCCAAGATTTTTTTTTTGTACAATGACTCACATTTAAACTAAATAAATCTAAAAGAGTAGAGTATTATTGTATTCCAACTGTTTTCATTTTCAACAATCTTGTCATCAGTGTGAGCTCCGCTTTTCTTGTTGGTTTATATTAAATTGTTCACTTAAAAAAACTTTACTTTGTGCATAAACAGTTGTTTGTTGCTTATCGTTAGCTAACAAGGATATTGTAATCTGTGTATCAATTAAAAAATGGGTTCTAAATGTATACAAACTTATTTTCCTCATGTAAAGAAAGCAATTTAAAATACTTTTTAGTTAGATGGTTTTTTCATTCCAGCTAACGATATTTTTGATTTATGCGTGAAAATATTATATTCTTTTCGTTTAAAAACATTAGCTGTTGAACTTTTTAGTCTACCTCAATAGCTCGATTGGAATCAAAAAAAAAATGATATTCTCGCATTTGAAAATTCCGTTAATTTTGGTTGCTTTAATTAAGAAACTCGTTGGTTACGGTTAATCAGCTATTTGCTTATTTTAGTTTAGTGCAAAATGTGTTTATACACAGTTTATAATTTTTCATAAAAAATGAGAAAAAATCATGATTAAACGAGTTTTGGAAGATCCTGATGAGCTATTTGAGCAGTAGTGAAATGGCCATATGGCCAAGATAATTAATATTTCATGAGAATATCATGAAATATTTATATTTGAAGGAATCAAGCACGAATAAAGTAAATTATATTTTAAAAGATTCCGGATAATAAAATTTCATATTGATGATAAATATAATTATATTTTAATTTATTTTTAAGCACACGGTCTTTTTATTTTTTCAATATTTCGCTATTCCTTTTGCTTGAAAAATAAATTAAAATATAATTAATTAAAAGGTAAAATAAACAACTATATTGAAGACAAATATATTTGATTTGGTTCCTTAAAATATTTTTTGCTGACCCGATTTGGTCTTCAACGCCTCAAGCGACTGCCATCTGCTCTGACTTGGGTGCAGTAATATTTGATTTTATTTCTAATAACTTTTGGATGTTCTGAATCTGATGAACTCTTTTGATACTTATATCTTTAAATAGAGTTTTACATTTGAATGGTAATTAAAGACAAACATAATGCACATGATGCAAGTGAGTGCCAAATACAGTTCATAATAAATTCTGAACATCGTTATTTTAAGCTTTGCAACTGAAATATTTTACCCGCCATAACGGTAGCACTGAATCCTATAAAATTTGAACCGATTTTGTGTAAAATAGTCTACATTTACTTATACAAACGTTTGGCATAACATTTATCAATCGGAAAAAATAATCCTATATATAAAATTTTCCACATTTATGTACGTAAAACCAAACACAATGACTTGATGTTGCGTAGATTGGTTGACTAATCCACGCCAGCGAGAACATTTTGTTTTTAATACCTTAATTAGAGTTGAAAATTGTTTTTTCCAACGAAATTTGGTATAACAGCAAATAAGTATAACTCTCTTTCTCCTAAGTAGAAGTGCTGACTTAATACCAGCAGTCTCTTTCTTATGTTACAAATAATATAATAAATAAATTATTCTAAAAAATAAGTTACCTTGTTACAGTGTTTATAAATTGTTTGATAAATTTGTAGCGAAAATCGGCAAAATGGCTATTAATCGGAAAATATCACAGGCCTTTACTTTTGAATAGTTATAGACAGACGCTTGGAATTTACAACGAACCTGTATTGGTAAGTTCGTGTGGCCATACACTTGAGCTGTTATAGGCAGACAGATGAAACTTGTTTTGAAGTTGGTTTTTTTTCGCAAGAATTATTAACTTCATGTGTTCACACATAAGAATATATTTGCACCTTTATTCATTTAGTAAGTGAAATTTGTTCTGATAATACATGCTGTGGAATGATGGGTTCTTTAAAAAGTAAATTAGCAAAAGCAAAAGGTACTAGCATAAGTTATCTTCCTCACATATACATAAACATAAACAAAATACTCGACAGTTTATTTGAGTAGTGTGTGTCACAAGTTCGGTTAGTTAATGCCAGACTTAATTATTTTATACATGTACGCATTTATAACATAACATAAAATATTCGAGCAACGAATTATTGCTTTTTTATGTATATGTGTAGGGTTTTATAACGAAAACAGCATATTTTAATTTTAAAGTATATAAAAATTTATTTAAAACAGAATAATGTTCTAAAGTTAATTAGTAAGATGTAACTGTCATGTCTCACGTTTTTTAGTTTTACGTGTAACTCGGTTGAAAGATACTCTGATTCAATATATAATGCAATTATGAAGATGTACAGTTTATCGTCGTTGCTATTGAGACTTTCATAGAATTTCTTTGTTCAATTTGGGAATTTTTTAAAATAAAACAATCAAAAGTTCAATCAAAAATTCAATTCAAAAGCCTTTAAGCTTTTAACTATTGACGATGATTCACTATTATTATAACAAAATACGGTGGTGTGAGATTTCTTGCTAAATTTAATTTAGGAGATTCAGCGTTTCATGCACTTTAAAATATTTTTATTGATTGTCTTTAACTGCATCTCCTTCAGTTTTTCCATTGGAAAATAATATTTCTTAAAATCACAATTGCATTTTATTCATAAAAGATTAAAGAAAAAGTAAGGTAGATATACTTTGCAACATTGATTCATTGTCAATTTCCGCGAAACAATGACGAAAAAAGCAATAAAAAGAAATAAATAAGAAGATACAGGATGGTTATGCGATTAAGATAAAAGCATCTTATAAAATTTAATAAATGCGATTTACTTCTTAAGGTAAATAATCTGTATTAAAAAATGAAATGGAATACGGCTGTGGTAGTCTTGAATGAAATGTTTTCTTAGGCAAATACGGAATAGCAAATACAGATTTTGTAACTAAATCATCTATCAAAATAAAAATGCAAATTGAAGTAGAAAAAAAGATTACTGTGCAATACTTAAAATATTTTGTTACTCAACTCGAAAAAAAAACTATTTTACATAAAGGCTATGTATCTGCTTACAATAATGTAACCTTGTAAAATAAATTTATAATATTCTGCATTGTAGAAATGAGTATTTAACATAATTAAAGATGATCGCATTATTTCAGTTACGACTGTCTTCTTTTACATATTTTACACCAATCAACTCATGGCCAGATCAAAATTAATTTATTTTTTCTTTTCTTTTTTTATATCTTATGTTTTGAAAATAAAACCACTAACCTTGCAAAAATGGAATCAACCAAAAGAATGCTGAAGCCAGTTACGATTTTAGCAGCAATGATCCATTTCCATACCCTCGATACACAGATGATTGGTTTAACAGGTGAGTAAAAGTGAAAAACAATATCTATCGACGTATGTTTTTATGATATACTAACTATTCCCGGGCGCTTTGCTACCCCAAAGAGAGTTACGTACCATGACCACTCTTTCTTTTGATTAATAGGGAAGTTATAACAGATTTAATTCTGCTTACAGGACTTTATGAATCAGAATTTATTTATCTTTCAAATATTCCAAAAATTGCTTTTTCTCATAATCGATCCGCGCACTTTTTCTCTTTTCCACTTACACCTCCATTTCCTTATTTTTTCAATAACCATATCCCCCTGGAACTTCTAAAAAACATCTATCTCTAATTAAAATTTTTCTAAATCGGTACAGCCGTAAATGCCAGTTTTAGTCATAACTCACGAACGCGTCAACCAATTTCAATTCAATCGAATTGGTTTTGACCGTTCGTTAGTTTTAAAGTTACAACACAACAACAATTTTTTATTTTTATAATAGATTTTTATTATTAAAACAAAAATTCCAATTGAGAGTGATTTAAGGAATATTTTAAATTAATATGATAAATATGAAAAATCGTATTACGTAATGTAAAAGACAAAGGGTTTGTTTTCGGATTTTCATTCGTTTGTGACTGTGTAAGCAATTCTCTGTTGTTCTAGGAATAATTCTTTAATGTTTATTGAAAATGGTATCAGTAACGGTCTTATTTTATTGACACTTTTAAAACAGAAAGAAATTTGTGAAAATTTAAAAATTTTTGAGTTTTTGAAAGACATGAGAAGAACTGTCCAAATATGAGTATTATTTTAACTTACTTACATGTATATGTTATTTTAACTTTAGTTGCCTTTCCTGTCCTTAATATTGACTATCCACTTAGTATCTTCATATCTTGGAGCCGTACATCCAAATTCCTGCGACAGTGAGGTTAGACATCATATGTAGTATGATGACGTGGTCAGACTATGAGGGCTTCAGTTATCGCAACAATAGAAGGCCTCCTTGAGCAAGGGGAGCAAATACCCTTTCTTATGCAACAGGAAGTACGATTTCTAAAGAAAATTTCCTAACTTCTGGCAACAAAAAATCGGGCAGGAAAATACACCTCAGCTTAACTTTAGATAATGCACACGAATGGATCCAGAACGCTGAACGGGGTAAAAGATCCGCTAATAAACTTCCACGAGATTATTGAAAGAACCAACACCATCTAGCAATTGAAAGTTGTGCTCATTTGAATCCTAATTGGCGGAGATAGTAATCTTCTCAAACAACGATGCTGCTGCCAATAGGTAACACGCTGGAATGAAAGTACCAAAAAAAACAGATTACCTATTATTGGGCATGAACCATTTTGTGGACTTGCGTCATACAGAATCCGGGAAGAAATTTGGTAGGAGATCAATATTATCAAGGAATATTAATGAGTCAGCATACAATTCACGTGGTTTTAAAAGTCTCACGTCTCACAGGCCATTGTAGATTGCAAATGCACCTTAAGAGCCTTATTTCTTTGGGTGTTGGTGATAGCTTCTCTCAAATTATATTGAGCTCTGAGAGTTGTTATAGATGGGATCTTATTAAACGAGGTGTACCGCAATGTTCCTTCCTTTCTCCTATTTCTTAATTTTCTAAATGGTCACCTACGTCAGATTTCCAACCCTATATATTTTTTCGCAGATGAATGTAGCGTATGCCATCCATATTTATTTTATATGCGAAAGTACATGGATGATACCCTACCTCATCTGCTACCTCATCAGTTATTATGGGTGATATAGATATTAAGGAATTAAAAGTTCTCAATGTTCTTGGCATGAATATTTAATATGATGTTTGGTGGAACAAGCATATTTTTCAAGTCGCAAAAAGAGTTTTCAAGTGCCTGAAAATCATTCATGAAAAGCGCTATTTGGTACGCGCAACGCGACCTGCATCAAGAGCACATCCCTCTGGCCAGCGAATCGCACTACGCATTACAGAGAAAATTTATTTTTCAGTCAAACAGTTCGAATGTGTAATAAACTTCCTGCGGAGGTCTTTCCTGTCACTTTCAGTGTACATAGATTCAAATCAAATGACCACAAGAACTAATTCCTTTATCCCTCTTCCTTTGTGCATTGCCTGAGTAGGGGCCATCCCCTGAGTGAGTAATAAAAAAATAGACTAGACATTGTAAGTACAGCCCCAACGGAATGTGGCACTCTGTTCCAATAACTAGGTAAGCAAATACTACAGGAAGGGAATCTGTCAACACAAACCGATGAAAGTCTTAAAATTTGGATCAAAAAGCAGTGAAAAACAGGATGATGCCAGCTAGCTGCCCATCGTTTTATCTTCTTTCTTAACATAGTGTTTTTAACCAACTCATGTCCCTACAGAAATTTCAGGCTAAATTTGTGTATAAAAAACAAAAATTAAAGACACAAAAAACATATTTTTATTCGTAATGCGTTTGAAAGCAGCTCTATCTAAATAATGCACTGTTATCTTTTCAACTTTTGTTTTCTTGTTTTTTTTTTCTTTTGTTTTTTTTTTTTTTGTTCAATTTTACTTTAATTCGTTTTCAATTAATGTTTAAATTCTAGCCACGGAACACGTTGCGCCGGTGAAGTAGCTGCTGCAAGAGATAATGGCATTTGCGGTGTTGGTGTGGCGTATGATAGCAAAATTGCAGGTAATTGAAACTACGTGCTACATTAAACTAAAGTTTTTTGTTCATATATGTACATATAAGATACAAAAATATAAATAAATATTTATGTACATATATTCTATACAATTAATGTATTTATTTGACAATTTCGAAATAAGTCTTGTAATAATCAATTATCATTTCAACACATAATGTCAAAAAGTTATCTGTAACTTTACCTATTTTTATTAAAAATCATTTAACTCGTGTATAAATTGCAGATTTATTTTTCTTCCTCTGCATGCGGTTAGCAACGAATGCAGTTTATACTTGTCTTCCTTTTTTTTATTAAACATTATAGTTAAAGCTGATCTTTTTCTAATTAAACTAATTTCGAAATTTTAATCGTATCATATTCATTTTTAATTTCACCACTGGTAATTTCTACAATATTCATTTCCGACGCCATAAAGTGTATATATTCTGAATTCTTATCCATAGTAAAGTCGATTGAATGATATCCTTCAATTCGTCTATGCGTTTGTGGTCGTGTTGAAATATACTTTGCAAAAACACTACAGAGCCAGGGAAAATAAGAATACGCAAATCCATGAGATATAGTTTCGAAAACTTTGCTATGAAAAATCTGCAAGATCGGTCTATGTCCTTCGAGGCAGCGGGCACAACAAAACACCTCCCTCTAATTTTTTCATGTATTTTTTTAAACTTTAGTTTTTAAACCTGAAAAAGTTTTCTTTACTTACTTATTCACCTCTTACTACTTATTCCCTACAATTCTACCAGCTGGGGCAACAACCCTAAGCAAAACTTACAATATTCGTCGCTTGTTTTGAACAGAAAAATTTAGTGGAAGAGTAAACATTTTTATGCCAATTTCTTTGTAAATGCGGTTATACATATGTATTGAAGGCTATATAGTACTCCAACTCATACATATTAAATAATATATGTCCAACATTTAATTATAAAAAAAATATTTTTTTATTTATTTCGTGAAATTTCTTGAGATTTCTGTAATTGATTCAAACCAAGAAATTTATTGAAACTAAAGGTTCAAGGACATTTGTAGTTTCCAAACAATATTTTAATTAGATAACATTAACGCCACGTTTGAATGAAACTCTGTTCACTTATAAAAAAATTCTTATTATATTTATTTTAAAGGTATTCGCATGTTGGATCAACCTTATATGACAGATCTTATTGAAGCAAATTCTATGGGCCATGAGCCGCATAAAATTCACATTTACAGTGCATCTTGGGGTCCCACGGATGATGGCAAAACTGTTGATGGCCCACGAAATGCTACAATGCGTGCCATTGTGCAAGGTGTTAATGAGGTAAAAAATTAATAAAACGATTGTAAATTTTCCGATTAATTAAATGTTGTTTTCCACAAATTTTATTTTTTTTATTTTATAGGGTCGTAATGGTTTGGGAAATATTTATGTTTGGGCTTCAGGTGATGGTGGTGAAGAAGATGATTGCAATTGTGATGGCTACGCTGCTTCCATGTGGACAATTTCAATTAACAGTGCTATAAACGATGGTCAGAATGCTCATTACGATGAAAGTTGCAGCTCAACGTTGGCAAGCACGTTTAGTAACGGAGCCAAGGATCCCAATACGGGAGTAGCCACTACTGACTTATATGGTAAATGTACAACAACTCATTCGGGTACCAGTGCAGCGGCTCCGGAAGCAGCTGGTGTATTTGCTTTAGCACTAGAGGCCAAGTAGGTGTTAGCTATTCCCAAATCATTGTCTTTTTTATAAATGTATTTTGTTAAAGTCCCCAATTAACCTGGCGTGATATACAGCATTTAACGGTTCTAACTTCAAAGCGCAATTCTTTGTTCGATGCTAAAAACCGTTTCCATTGGACAATGAATGGAGTGGGTTTGGAATTTAATCATTTGTTTGGTTTTGGTGTCTTAGACGCTGGCGGCATGGTAACTTTAGCCAAACAATGGCATACAGTACCTGCTAGATATCATTGCGAAGCTGGGGACATAGAAGAAACCCAGTTAGTATATACTGCTTGTATTCACGTCTTTATTTTGATTTAATTTGTTAATTCTCCTTTAAGCCCTATTTATTCTGGCCGTTCCCTATTTTTGGAAATTAAAACGGATGCATGCAAAGGCACCGATACCGAAGTAAACTACCTAGAACATGTGCAAGCTGTTATATCGGCGAATGCTTCAAGGCGTGGTGATTTAGAATTATTCCTGACTTCACCGATGGGAACAAGGTAATATAGACATAATGTATATAATATTGATGCTTCAACTGCCAAAGCGATTAGCCCCACTTTCGTTTCGTTTAAAAGTAATAATTTCGAAGCACTTAAATGTTAACAAAAAATTCTGTCTTAGCAGGTGAAGAATCAATCTACGAGTATATTATACAATAAAGATCTAAATAATCAAAAATCTAATTCTATAAGTTCAAAATGTATACTTAAAATAAGGTGATTCTCAAAAAACAATTTGATATTTACCTCCTTAAATCGTGTTTGTATTTTAAAATTATTATACATTGCATTAAATAGTTTTAATGATGATAAAAAATAGCAAATCTCTTATTTTATGCTGTGTATGCATTTTTTACTTCAATTATTCCCTCTAAATTTTAATGTAAAAAAATGTTAATTGTATACATACATATTTCGTTGTTATAAAACTGCCTTTGGGCAAAATTACACAGCAAAAATTTGTCAGATGGCAAGTGATTAATGTTTAGTTTGGTTTGACATTCAACATGAATAGAATGACGACTGAACAATTTATTTTGAAAATCATGGTTCTGATCGAAATACGTATCGCTTAACTATAGAACGTTTTCGTACCACGTTTACTCTAAAGGATACTGTGCACTCACAGAGAAATCATACACTGGGGATTTCGCGGAAAACAAGTAAAATTTTTTTTGTAGTTTTAGAAATTGAAAAATTTCCACGAAGTTCATTTGGTTTGTTACAGTTATTTTTTTTTGAGCATCACATTACACTTTCTTTACAAGCACGAAGAACAGGGCGAACGATTCCACCAGGACCTTTGTAGGATTGAGCAACGCCATAAAGGCTACTGGAACGCACACATCATCATGCG
The DNA here is from genome assembly GCA_916610165.2 of Gymnosoma rotundatum. NCBI lineage: Eukaryota > Metazoa > Arthropoda > Insecta > Diptera > Tachinidae > Gymnosoma > Gymnosoma rotundatum. Next base: position 84,436,379 of record OU744336.1, read on the forward strand.
TTCACTATTGTTGAAGTATTCAAAACAGCTCTTTTACTTCAACTTTTGTACGCAACAACTTGATAAAATAGGTCTAACTCTAAACGTGTTATTCACACTAGAAATGATATAGAACTTTTAATTAGAGATTTAAAATCGATATTAAAAATTAGGCCATTATTATTATAAATGAGGTATAATGAGACGTAATCTAATCAGAAATGAAGAAATATTGTGAATTATTATTCTTGATGGAATCCTTCTTAGTGTCTTATCGCATTAACTAACAAACTTAAGCTTTTGTAAAAAATTATTTGATTAAATTTTTTGAAGAGATTTTATATCTTAATTCTTTTAAAACTTTAATTAATTTCAGGTATCCGAATAACAGATTGCAAAATTAAAATTTACTTACAGTTTTATTAAAAACTTTTGTTATACTAATTTAAGAATATTAAAATTTTTTTTTTATTTCTAGGTCTATGATTTTATCACGTCGTACTAATGACGATGATCACCGTGATGGTTTTACTAAATGGCCTTTCATGACAACACACTCATGGGGTGAATATCCTCATGGTGTATGGAAATTGGAGGTGAAAAAAATTATTTTATTGAATTAAATTATTTAAATTTAATTAAATTTTAATTGAACAGGCTCGTTTCAATTCGAATCAACCACGATCTGGTTGGCTTATTGATTGGTCCTTGGTATTGCATGGTACTAAGGAGGCACCTTATCGTACTCTTTCACCAGCTTCTCCCCATTCCAAATTGGCGATTGTTAAAAAAGCACATGAAGAAAAGAAAATGCAGTAAATTTTGTTTAATAAAATTAACAATACAAAATTATACGAATTCAGGGGCTAAACTAAACAAATAAATAGACACCGGTCCTAATTACGGACATATAAAATAGAAATGACGGGTTAAAAAATTATTGAAAACGCAAAAACTAAATTCATCAATGGAAGGCCAATAAAATAAATCAAATGTACAAACACATAACAAAGTAACGACAGAACAAAATCAGAAACCAAGAAAAAAGAGCAACGTATTTTTTTTTTATTTTTTTTTTAAAGTAATATTCCGCTAATTGTTTTTTTATATTTTTAGTAAAGTTTTTGATTTTCATGAACATTTAACTCCGTATTTAAAGTGAAAACTAAAAAAATCGTCTAATTTATTTTGTTTTCATTAATTTTAAATTGTTTTTAACACATCTTGGAAAACTTTTTAAAGAGTTGTTGGCTGTGTTTCTATTTAATGCCACTTTTTGTTTTTTTTAAATTAAACGTTTTCAAATTATATTGCTTGTTTAAATTATATCGTGTTTTAAAGTTGTAATATTAAAACAATTAAAATATATTAAAAAATTAAAATTTTTTTATTTTTTGTGCCTGAGATCAATAAAATACGTTACTTTTATCATATTTTTATTTTTCCATAATAACTAGCAAAGATTATTCAAACAAAAATATTTAATAAAAGAAATTGCAATTTTAGGTCAGGGGGCAAATTACGACACTCGATATCGATCGAAATTTCAATAGAATTTAAGTGTAAATTTCGATCGATATCGAATGCCGTAATTTGCTCCCTGATTTTATCACAAAGTAAAGTTTTATAACTATTTTTAAAATATTGAATAAAATGTGAAAAAAATATTATTTCAAATTGAAAAAATTTTCTCTAAATTCTCTAAATTCTTTAAATATCCTAAGACTATTTAATAAAATACATCTATGGTTTCCTAAAACCTGTTTTAAAGCATATAATTTTGGTGGATAATGCAAGCAAAATATTACAAGTTTTAATAAAAAAAAAATGATGACAGAGCTTGCAAATAAACCTTATATGACCAGATAGATCCTCTTTTAACAGTGAAGGATTAAACTAAGATTATAATATTAAACATTTATGGTTTTCTTTTTTTTTTCTATGGCACAATCTTCTCTATTCCGTTTACCACGTTGGAATTAAAAAACCGCAAACTTTTCTCATTTTTAAAACTGCTAAACCCATTAAGAGCCGATGACATTTATATAAAATATAATATATATGTAGTACTTAATTCTTTTTTCTTATTTTTTAATTCTCTGTCACCTCAATATTTGTCTTTGTGATTGGAGTTACCTCACAAAACTAGATCTATATATATGGTGAAGGGTATGTAAGACTCGGTCTATCTGAATATAGCACTCTAAATTGTTTTTATTTTAAAGTAGTATAAGCCAGTGAGAATAATTAAAATTTCAAAGAAAGTTATTACAAGTTTAAGAATACCAAAAGACGGGGTGAATAGCAACGAAATTTTATGTTAATAAAATACTTGAACTTTTAAATTTTGATGGGAAAATAGTTTTAATTATTTTATTTGGTTGGCTGCACTGATTCTTGAGTATAACGATTTGTTTCTATCCACTTCACTGTTTCTATTAACTCCATTTTACGGTACTTGTTATAAGTTTTTGTAGTTGATTTTGTGATATTGAAGTATCCAATATTAATTGCTATTGTTTTTATTTCTTATATGAAAAAAACTATTATTCACCAGTGTTATTTAAATAGTAACATTTTTTTATTTGCTCTGACATGATAAATCGGCAAATGGTGGGGGAATTGGGTGAAACTTTAAACTGCAACAATAATTTTTTAGATCAATATTTGCAATGTTGGACTAAAGTGATGGGTAAAACGCCACATTTAGTAAATATATTATAATTGTTTAAAACAGTTAAAATATCAAAATAAATTTGTAAATTATTTGTTATTCTACAAAATTATTTTGAGAAAATATAAAAAAATATTAAATAAAAATAAAATGTCGTTTTACAGACATCTTAATTCAAAAAACTAATTTAAACGCACACAAAATTTCAAATATTTTCAATCAATTTCATTCTTTTAAACTTAAAAATATAGCCCAAACGTAAATACCTTAATGTATAATTTAAAAAAATACTTTTCTTCGAATAACTGTTAATCACTTGATGTATGTAAAATATATCCAGCTCTGTAAAAAACGCTTTTCTTAAAGATACATATATATATATATATATATATATTAAAATATAATTGCTTAAAAGTGTAAAACCTATAAAAAACATTTAAATTAAAAAAAGAAAAAATTAATAAAACACGTGCGGTATATAAAGAAATAAAAACTATAATATATGTATGTATGTATGTATAAAAACTTAAATTTCAATATCATTAATATATTTATTAACAACACGTTGTCTCCCTTACACTTTATTCATTTATTTTATATTGCAAATAATTTTCTATTTTTAATTTTGCTTTCGGGGGCCAAATATTAAAAAAAGTAAACTAATAATAAACTTACAAATATATTTTATAAAAAAAATATTTCAATCTTACAAATTAAGTACAAGCGAAATGCCTAAAAAATGAAAAAATATTAAAAAAATTACAAATGATTATAAATAAAAATAAATTGTTAAAGTTTATGGATATATAAAAACATAAAAACGCAAAGTATAGAAGAAAAATAAATAAAATTAAAACAAAATAAATGTGTATTATAATCAAAAAGTAATTAATTATATCCAAAAAGAATATAAGAACCTTAAAAATATGCTTAAAAATATTGTAGAAAAATATGATAATAATTATTAAAAAACTATATAAATAAATAAATATTGTACAGCATCATGTTCTATTTAATATACACAAACATTAGAAAAAATATATATGTATTTAAATCAAAAGTTAGACCTCAAAATAAAAAGTCCACTTCAATTTTAATCTTTTTATGAAAATGTACAAAAAGAATTGCAAGCGAAATCGTTACCCGCAAAATTCTTGCTGCTCAAGTGGTTTCATTTTTACAAAATTTATTTTCGTTTGGTTTGCTTTATTGCTATTTCTAAGTCAGTAAATATCAGGTTGTTCAACAAACCCTTTATTTAGAAAATCATTCAAATTTGTATTGTATGAATAACGAAGAGAAAAGTTCGGCAATTATGAGTGAAAAATAATATCTGACAAATGATCACCACGATCAAGCTGACAGATGTCGATTCTTTCATTAAATTTTTAATCTCAATTGCTAAGAACGTTGAGAAATTCACAAACATGGATGTGGTTTAACACTGTGGCTCACTGTAATATTTTCATTTGAATGACCTGTTCGAACACGCTTTTGTTTTGGCATATCTTGTGTCGAGCCTGTCGAATCAAAATTCTTAATAGCGGTCTCAGAAGGACGAAAACACGAATTTCACGAAATGTACTTTAACAGAACCATCATTTTCATAGTGGATTTTTAATATTTAAATGCGATTTTCGAGTAAAATTGAATTCATTGTAACAATTGCCAGTGCATCTACAACGAATACATCAAAAAACAAAATGTCAAAACTACCATGTGTTTCCAGAATTGAAAACAAAGTTCTTGTTAAAAAACTTGCCTTGTGTTGTTATTTTGACAGGTTTTATTTAGTTCTCTGTAAATGCAATGAGGAAAAAAAGCTGTTTTCTACTACTTCTAGTTCAGTTCATTTCTCTCACGGAGGGGTCATCACCAATTATTTCCAGAATCAAACAGAGTCCGCGATTGTGTTTCGGTTCCTAGAGTATTTAAGCAGATTCCGTTTTGTAAAAGTTGCCTCTGATGCTGTCTTTAATTGTTCGTTACTACTAATCTCCGTCAAAAGTTCATTATTCGTAGATTTGCATGTTTTTCAGAATGTCAAAAATCAGTTTAATTTTATTGTTGGATATAACAATGGCATACAGAAATTTATTCCTCTGAGTGTGTTTTAGTCAGTATCAAGATGTTTTGTAAAGTTTGAGCGTAAGTGTTTTGTATCTTTTTTTATATTCTTCCAGTTTGTATGCAGTTGCTAGTGGTAGTAAGTCTGTTTACTGTGATAGTGCTAAAATTGTTAATTGTTTCGGTCGATGTTTTGAGTTTATGTCGCTGTTTCCTTAGCTAAAATGGAAAACCATGTTACTAAAAAATTCCAATTCCTTTTTCTTAATTGCAGGGAGATAAATTATCATTTAATACACGAAATTCAATAGAAAAAAATTTAAAATTTTTGTTAGTTACACGGTTTTTCATTTTAGCTGACGATTTTTGGACCATTTTCAGTATACTCGTATATGTTGCTTAAGTCTTTAGCTTCTTTTTTCCTTTCTTTTGTTCGTGTTGCATTGTCTGAGTAGTTTGTCGACATATATGTATAGGTATTGTATATTACAACAATACCTTTGTTGCCTGAAGTGAATGTGATAATTTTGAAGAAATGTAAATGGGATCATGTTTTAGTTTTGACTGAGACATTACAAAACGTATACAAGTCCTTTGTTTGTTTGTTTGTTTGTTATAAAGTGTTACAGAAAAAATATTCAAGTAGCTTGAAATGCCTCCGTGCAGAGTGTTTGTCTGAAGACAGTGCGAAGAAAGGTTAAGGCTTACGAAGTATTTTTTATTTATAGAAGCTTTTGACAACACTATTTTCTAAATAATTTTTCAGCTCAAGCCGAAAGGTTCATCATCCTTTTTCCTTTTTAAAATTTTTTATTTAGTTTTATTTGGTTGAAATTATTATTTTGAGATTTTTCAAAATTTTTTTCATTGAGACTTCGGTAAAGGAATAAAACCAACGGATAAAATATTAAATATTTACGTAAGTACCAGGTGTTTCATGTGATGCCTCTATGCAATATTCCACCCTTTATACTTTCCATAAATGGAGTAAAAAGTAAATGAACCTATCATTTTGTTGCACACATTCTTCATGAAAATATAAATTAAATCAAATATACTTATAAAAGTTTAAAAAGAAAACTAAAAAAATAAATAAAATGTTGTTTTAAGAATTGATGTATTCAGAAAAATGAAAGAATTAAATATTATTACATAAATTGAAAATAATAAACACGAAATATATTAACAAACACATACACATATCCATATATATATATAAATACATATGTACATGTATGTGTAAAGACAGTTTATTTTTTATTTTTTCCGTTATGTAAATAAATTTTTAAATATGTATATTATACAACTGGCCTAAACTGTGTCTTTGAATTTATGAAAGGTTTGAATGTATAAAAGAAAATAAAGCACGTATAGTCTTATTAGGATAGGTCTACATAGTCGCATTTAAAAGCTTAATAGAAAATCTAAAAATTACTATTTTTTGCAGGGATGCCAACTTGGTGGTTTTCGCGCTACTTGTGGTGATTTTTGACATGCAAAAACCACTGTTTTAGAATTGCAGCGATATTTTTTCTAAATCACTACAGTAGCAATATTTGGCTGTTTGAGGTAGTGGTCGTAGCGATTTTTACGCAGCATTGTTAATTGACATCACTCGGTCCATACTCTGGCACTTTTACTCGCTCAATATTTTTGCAATTTTTTATGAACTTGATTTTATGACAAACAAAAAAGAAAACCGTTATTTTATTGTAAGAGTTGATGTTCTCTTTTTGTAACTGTGGTCCTATGCATTCAGTGTTCCAACGCGGTTGTGAATGTGTTTTTATTTTTGGCTTTGAACATATTCGAAGGTAAATATGTATAGATTTAATAAAGTGAGTGAAAAATTAATTCAGTGAAGTATCTATACATTAGATGGCAGATCGTATTCAAAAATATATGTAGAAAAGCATGGGAATCAGATCCACTATTGAAGAAATGGCTAAAGCCAACAAAAGATCAAGCAAAGGTAGTGTGCAGTTACTGCAATTGTGACCTAAAAGCGAAGTATGTGGATCTCATTCGTCACACAAAAACTGCAAAACATCAGAGGACAGCAAAGTCAATAAATAACACAAACTGCATACAAAAGGAAATTTCGTTTAAACCTATCGCAACTGAAAAACAAGCAAGCCAGGCCATGCTAGCCCTTTACACTGCAGTGCATAATTCGTTTTCTTCCATAGATCATTTCGGAGAAATTTGTAACACCGTATTTATGGACAGCAAGGCAGCGAATTTTTCTCTTCATCGCACGAAGTGTGCCAATATCATCAGAAATTTGTTAGCTCCCCACTTTATAAGAAAACTTTTGGTCGACTTAAAAGATGCAAGATTTAGTCTTATTTTGGATGAAGGTATCGTATAGTTTTCCAATATTGTCAAATATTTTTGTTTATCTCTATTTTTACCGTTTTTTATATTCGTTTTATTTTTTTTTAATTTAAGGTACTGATATTTCGGTAGAAAAGCTCTTAGGTGTTGTCGTATAATTTTATAGCATTCAGAAGCACGAAATTGTAACGACCTTTTTGGGACTCATAGATTTAAACGGCGGCAAAGCCGAAGAGCTTTTGGATGGCCTAGAAAGGCTGTTAAAACTACTTAATCTGGGCATTTATAATGTTTTGGTTATTGGAACATACAACGCCGCTTCGATGACAAGTATAAATAATGGTTTATTTAGAAAAATAAAAGAGAAATACAATTTGAAGGATCTAGTGCTAATAAGATGCATTTGTCATTCGTTGCAATTAGCTGTGTGTGCAGCAACAGAAAATTCATTGCCAACACATATGAAATTTTTGGTCAAGGAGTCACATAATTGGTTCGCATACTCATCTGTCAGACAAAAGCTGTATAAGAAAATTTTCATGTTAATTAACACCGATGAAACTATGCCCACAAAAATTCCAATGGTGGCACCAACTCGATGGCTTTCAAATGAAAAGGCTTTCAAATCAATTTTGAAGATGTGGCTCAAACTACAGACTCATTTTAACATTTTAAACGAAAAATCTTTTGAAGCAACGGGCTTAAAAAATATGTATAATGATCCAAAAAATTTTGTATATTTAAGTTATTTAGATTCCGTTTTATTTGAAATGCAAAAAGTAAACCTGGCATTTGAATCACAGAATGCTGATCATACAAAACTTTTCACAGATTTATTAAGATTACTAAAAAGTTTAACAAAGAGTATTATTTTGCCTGGTTTAGAATTTCATTACATTGAAGGAAATATAGAACTGTTTCTGAATGATTTATGTTACCTTGGGTACACTTTTAAAAAAGACTGCAGTGACAAGAATATTTCCGATATTGATAAGCAAATAATAACAACAGATTGCATTGAATTTACAAAGACTCTCATTTATGAAATAAGACGTAGAATTTCTTCAAATATGAAAGCACTAGAAAAAACTTCAGTTTAGTGTAGATAATTTTATATCCGTTCAAGAGCAACATGTAATAAATTTTGTTCAAGAATTTATTACAGGCAAAGAGGAATTGAATGAGATTTAAACGTGTATAAAAAATATAAAAGTTTGTACTTGGAAGAACTCAAGCCGGACTGATTTGTTCTGGATTGAAATTCATAACTTCAGAAACGCATCTAATCAGTTCCCCTTCCAGAAACTATCTTCTTTTGTCATTAATCTATTCTATATTCTAATGCCGAATTGGAAAGAGCATTGAGTATTATGAATTCTTTTAAAAACAAAGTCCGAAATTGAGTGTCTTTGAATACAGTTAATTCTCTAATTCATATAAAATATGGGTTAAAATATGAAAACGTTTGCTGCTCTACCAATAAGATACCCAATGAAATTTGTGCAAAAATAAATTCCAATGAGACCTATAAAAAATCTGAATATTATTTAAGCACCGTTTTATTTCCAGAGGAAGAAAATGATAATGACACAACTGTATTTGAACAATTGTTCTAAAGTCATTCCTAACTGTATATAATCATATGGATTTATGAAAAAAATTTAAGTTTTTGTTTTTTATGTGATGTATTTTTGTTTCTTTTATGTTTTAATTTAAATTAAAAATTTATGTTTATAAAACAAATGTATGTTATGAAATAAATGAATTGAATTCCAAAAATTCCTGATTTTTTGTATATAAAAAATAGCTAAAAGTGAATTGTGTTTCGTTCTAGAATAATGATGAAAAAGTTGATGCTCCAGAGAGAGAGATTGCTCAATAAAAATTCGTAAGTTGTTAGTTTTACACGCAGAGAAAAACATGGTTCTGTTTTTTGTAATAATATATAGTTACGAAGAACAAATTATAGTTGTTTCCAACAAAACGACAAACATCTTTTTGTTGATTTTCAATGACTTTTTACATTTTCTTTCTCTTCTTTTTTCGTAGTCATTCACAAAAAATATTAACAAATAGTATTTTTTTTTAGAAAAACAATAAAACTGTGGCAACATACAGAAAGAGAAAAAATTGAAATTTGAGAGCTTAAGAGAAAACGCACTCAAATTAAAATAAAACTGTGGCAACATACAGAAAGAGAAAAAATTGAAATTTGAGAGCTTAAGAGAAAACGCACTCAAATTAAAATAGATTCTAATTTCATGCGGATTCGTTGAACGTTTTTTATTGTCAAAACTCCTCTACTCTAAACGATATAATATTGAATCCTATATATGTAGCTCTAGACACAACTGGTTCAGGAAGTTAAAAGCGCACATAGTTAACGTGAAACTCCATTATTATGTGGTTCATAAAAAGCATGTCTTTGATCATGAAAATTTTAAAAAACGTGTCGTTAAAACCGTGACGGAAATGCACATGCCATTTTAAGTTTTTGATAACTATTCATTTCAGAACCTGTTACAACCATGGACTGATGATGGACTTGGAATAAAATACACTTCAAAATCGATTGGCGTAGCTGTTAATGAAATGGCGCAGTGCCTTTGTTCAAAAATTTTCTCAGTTGTGAGTAAAAAATACATATGTTTAAAATTGGATATGGCAAGTAGATTTTAAAGAAGTATTGTGGGAGTTAATATTTAATTCCTTAATAAAAATTTTGAGTTCACTGCTTATGCAATTGGGATGATTGAATTATTTGAACGCCATCACTCCATATATCTTTAACAAGAAGTTCTGAATATTCTAGACAAATTTATAATAATAATTTAAGCCAAATATATTCGGTAAAACTAAATGGAGCAAATGCTATAAAAACGGCGAATCTCCTGCAAAAATATTGTGACAACGATATCGAAAATGATGATCATTGCAGGGATAAGGTGTTTGATAATGTTTCAAAAGGAATTTCAGAGCTTTACCTGTTTTTAATTGCACTGCGCAAGCTTTGCAGTTAACAGCATGACATGTAATAAAACTATTGAAAGCCAAAATAAACAACTGTCGAGAAAATTTTAAAATAATAAAAAAGGAAATGCGAGAATCCGAAGATGGCCCTCTGCCTATTATAGATATCTCGACCAGATAAAGCTTTACTTTTGAAATGGTTAAATATCTTACAGAAAGTACGGTATGGGTTGAATCAAATAATATGTTTTCGGCAGACGTTGATTGGGAATTTGCAATACTTTATAAAGATAGATTTAAGCCAATTGCAGACGCTACCACCATGTTGCAATACAAACGGTTATGGAAGATTTTTATCGTAAATGGCTCATGTGTGAAACTGAACCTGAAGAAATGTCAAATACAAATTCAATGGCTGAGTCCAAGGCAGATTAATATACTAGGTAGTGGCAGTAGATCAGTTGGGTTTCTTGTTTATGTTTTCAGATGTAAAACTATGTTTCCACTTATTATATTTTTTCCTACAAAATTTTTTTTCTTACAGTGGTGTTGAGGAAATATATTTAAAATTTTTATAAAACAAAATAGTTTCACACAGCTTTTGAAACTGGATTTTATTTAAAAATTGTAGGCTTCGCCTCCTCATGGTAATGTTTACTCATTTTATATGTTAAAACCAAGAAGTTTATTACTAAATGTGTTTATACACGTTTTTGGTTTTTACATATAAAAAAATAAGCTAACATAATCACGAGGGTGATTAGGAAGCTGCTCTAACTTAAATATATGCATGTAGGTAGCATCAAAGGAATGCTTATGCCATCTAGATTAAAAATATTGTAATTATTCTTTCGCGCTACATGTTCGAAAACTGAAAAATTAATGTTAAGTTGGTTTTTTAAGAAATTAAATATCATAACGCATCGGGCTATTCCTACAAAATTTTTAAGTGATATATTGTTTTTTTTTTTACAAAAGAAGACATATTTAATCACGGAGCTGTCAAATCCTTTTTTTGGAGTATGTAGCTAAAATTTGGCGACACCGATTTCCTTTTTTAATCGGTGCTTTCCAATAATTTTAAAAAAAAGGGGGGGGGGGGAGGGGGGGGCCGTTATAACTGTTGACCTTATTTTGCTCTTAATCGCATTTGCTATAGTTTGTCTTTAAAATTGTTTAAACAAATTTGCTAGTACTGAAGTAAATTTAAATTACATAAGCAAAAAAAAAAAAAAAAAAAAAAAAAAAACAAACAAAAAAAGAACACCACCTTAAAATCCTTAAAAATCTATATTTTTTACATTTTCTCAAATTAGAGGCTGGTAACTCTTTAACGAAAAGCGCTATCAGAACAAAACTTAAAGCTTGTTTATTTTAAATTTTATTAAGAATAAAGCAAATGTCTTATAGTTAGCAAAACAAAAAAATAATTTTAAGCCAATTTTCTCCCAGCACATTTAAACATATTTTTATAGATATTTTCAAGGTCTGACTAAATTTAAAAAATCTTAACATTTGAGTTAAAAATAAACTTTTTATGACATTTTCAAAAAATTATATAAGCACTTAAATTTGGTGCCCTACCCAGAAGCCCCCCTTCAACCTAGGGGTCTGGCCGTCCGTAGATTCACTGAAAAACACTTCTGGGGGTCAATTCTGGTTCTGTGAAACTGTGAAATAAAAAAATACGAGTATTTTTCTTTTTCGTTTTCATAACAGCTTTTCATATTCTCATTTCACAATTACACAAATTGCGATTCCCGTTCTTTTAATGAAAAAGTGTTTCACTCCATTGTAGCCGTGAAACTTTCGATATATATATTATGTTAATAAAATCTAAAAGTATAATGCAGATATAAAAGCTCAGCAGTTTAGAAGCGACTCTAAGCCGCAAACGAGTTTTTTAACTGCTTGAGCCGCACGTATTGTTGCTGAAAATTTTTTAAACCATTTTTTAGCCATTTTTTAAAAATTTTTAAATTCATAACGCATTAGTCCCAATTTTCACTAGATAATTCTTATCGGCTTATCCCTTTTTTTGGGGTAAGGGCGGCAAGGGGAAAAGAAACGAGTACACAAGCTGATGTACTCGTTCAATTCGGTTTGCTTTCCTATTCGTAATTTATAGCTGATTAAATTTTATATAAAAATAGAAATTTGTTGCACAAAAGAAGAAGAACCGCTAAAACAATAAGCTAAGAATTGTGAAAACGACAAGGCAAGTTCAAAGTAGAATAAGTGATAAGTTTATTAATAAGAATTGCTTCGTGAAAATTGGGACTTACTAACAAAGAGAATGCATATACTATACATAGGCACAGTATGGTCCACAACACGGAATTTCTTCCCTTTTTATTAAAAGCATGTAAAAACCACCCAACCAAATAAAATTTAAAATAAAGTATAAAAAATTTGTAAGTTAAACATTTTTATTTGAAAAAAGGATAATGTACTAAACTCCAACAAATAATTCATAAATCCAGAACATTGATGAGATAAAAAAACAAATCGTGGGAAGAGTGAAATTTGTATCAAGAGTCAACTTAGGTTACGATCGCCTCACGATTTTATTGTCTGATCACTGCGCCAGACTGATGAGTTATTTGTTGGCGTTTAGTACATTATGCTTTTTTCAAATAAAACTATTTAACTTACAAATTTTTTATACTTATTTTATTTTTAAGTTTTTATTTATTATGTCATGACTAAAAAATTCGTCGCACAGTATTCTTTGGGTCAAGCTCCTTTTTCACTAAGTGGATAATTTATTAAAATATTGTTATATTATAAAACAAACAAATAATGTACGTGGCTCTAAGTTTACTTTAACACGTTGCTAAACTTATATTCTTCATTATTAAAAAACAACTACCACATACATACATACTAGTATTTTTGGTATTTTTGGATATTTGTATCAGTTGAAGTGCTGGCAATGGTAGTGGCAGTACTTGTAAGCGCAGTAGTAGTTGCAGTGCCTTCTTCTACATTTGCGTCAGCGAAAATAATTGCAGCTTCTTTACAACTTCTGTCATCATTGCTTTCCAAAAAATAATTTTCAAAACCAACCGGAAGGTGTTCCATCTCGATCTACCGCATCTACAGTGGTGATTTTTATAATGCGCTCTTTTAGAGGCAAAAGTGCTTTTAAACGAATTAAACCATTAACTCCACTTCTTTGTTAATTTTTTTTATTTCGGAGTATTTAGCACGAGCATTTAGTTGAGCATTTTATTAAAAAATTACATCAATTTAAACGCAAATGTGCAAAAAATATACTTACTTCAAATCACTCCAATACTTCTTCCAATTTTGACCGCTTTTTTGGGTACCACCAAGAGCGTTGGTTTCGCCGCTGGTTTCTTCCACTTTTCGTCTCTATGCCTAGCACCATCCGCAGTTACAAATCTGTAAATAAGCATTTTTTAGAAGATAATTTTTATTAATTTTTTAAATTATTACTTGTCGTTGACAATGTCCAGATTTTTTTCTAAGTAATTAATTAAAAATTCTTTTTGGTTCCCGCTTGCTTGCTTGCCTTTCTCAATTTTTTACCATTAAAATCAAAGTGTAAATTGATAAATGAAAAATTTTTGACACTTATTTACACTGTTATACAGAACAAGAATCATATTACTGTGAAATTGTGAAAACAATGGCCCATATTCACAGTTATAGAATAAAGTCGACTCTTGCTAAAGTATACTCTAATAGTGCATTTACATCATACCAAAATCTAGTTCATTTGATTTGAAATCTTTTTTAAAATCTGTATCGTTTACACTGGGTTTTTGTACACATTAGCAAGATTTTATTTTAACAAAGAATCGAAAAAATGTACATTTAAAAAATCTTATTACGTTATAATTACAATTTACACATTTACATCGTCATATTATTAATATTTTCTGGAAATTTGTTAGTTTTTTTTATAAAATTTTTTTTTTTGTTTTAATTAAACTGTCATTTTTCCTTTGCTGCTTTGTATTTTTTGGTACAACATGAAGAAAACCATAGTTGCATTATTAAGTACTACTAGATTTTAAGTAGATTTTGTCAAAATCTAGTGGCGAAGTAGATTTTGTTTTGTATGGGAAATCTATTAATAATCAACTAGATTTTGCTCGAAATCTCATAAGTACTAGATTTCGGTATAATGTAAATGGACTAATAAAAAGTCATACTCAAGAATAAAGTATACTTTAAGTTTAGAAGCCTTCCACTGGGTGTCAACTGTAATTTGATAAATGTTTTCATACAATTTATAAACAAATATGAAAAAAGTAACCTTGTTTTTATTTTGTTCACTTTGGTATAAAAATCAGATAAATAGTATTGTGTTCTTAAACCAAATAAAATAATTTTGGAAAAATGAGTTAAAAACAGCTTTAGCTACTTTTAAATTTAGAGTTGACTTCAACGCCAAGAGTATATTTTAAATTGTCTATGAATGAGTAAGAGTCGACTCTAAAGTAAAACCGACTTTAGTTTCCTTAAAGTATACTTTTTTTAACTATGAATATGGGCCATTTAGTTTCATTCCATTTGTTCTTTTCATATGAAAACATTTGAATTTATTTATCATTTTTTCACTAAACAAGAATAGGAAACCCTACGAAAACATGAAAAAACTTTTCATTTCACAGTTTCACAGAACCAGAATCGACCCCCTGCCCTGCCTCTGTAAAATTTCGTTGAGATATATTGAGTGATTCATAAGATACCGAATTTTGTAAAAAAAATAATTTTCAAACCACTGTGCGTCAGTTGATTTGATTTCTGAAAATATATTTTACAAAAAGCAAAATACATGTTGTTTACTCATTGTTGTGGTTGTTTTAGAACTGCTATTACCTGTTAAATTAATGCGCATTGGCTGAGTCTTTACTAGAAGCGTTAAAAAAGGAAAAAATAAAAACTTTATTTGACAATTAGTCGTTTTTAGCAAAGGTTTTGCTTTACTGAACACCAAGAAAAGGTTGCAACTGTAAGTGTGTTTATGTATACACATTTAGTTTTATTTGCTTTAAAATAATATATATACATATATACATATGCATTTTATGGTCCCATCTAATAATAATATACAATAAATTGAAAATAAGTGAAGAGATACATAAGGGAAAATATTCTCCATAAAAGCACAATAAACCAAAGTGTGACGACAGTAGATGGTGTAGAGATCGATACCAAAAGTTGAAAATGATAGCTTCTTTAACACGTTAACTGCCGTGTCACCCGTATTTAGGTGACAGCAAAAGTTCTCATCAGGCCACGTCACCCGTATTCGGGTGACAGCAAGAGTTCTCATCAGGCCACGTCAGGTGACTCCTTCCAAAGGATTTCCGAACATATTTAGATAAATATATGACAGGAGATAATAATACTGTTGAATTTTTTTAAAAATCGTTTATTAACAAAATTATTTACAGTGCAAAATATTGAAGCATTCACTGCAAAGTTGCGGCTGAGATATTAGTTGGGCAGAGATATTAGTTGTACTACTCAGTACACGGTAAAGATTACAACTGCTCGTGCAGAGTAATAACGTGATAAATGAGGATCGTAATAGATATCGGGGTGAGAGTACCGAAAGAAATGTAAACAGACATGCGGTAGCAGCGCACGCATCTTACAATGGCACTGGTGGCCTGACGAGGATTTTGTTGTAAACACGCGTGGCAGTCAACGTGTTAAAGTGATATTTGTTGCTGTGTTCAAGATTTAATTGAAAAACTACAATATTACAATTCGGAAGAAAGAAGCATTTTGGAAAGCTAAAAGTTTTGAATATCCCGCCGCAATTTAAGAGCAGAACATTTAGAAAACTTATTACTGTTAAAACTGAATACAATACTAATTGATAAATTGACTATTTAGTTAGCTAATATCATTTCTTCACTCTCACTTTAACTAGAAAATCATTTCAGAAAGTTTTAGTTTTTCAATTTAATTTTTTTGTACAAAACAACATAAAAAAATTAATGTACATAAAAACGTTTTTTGTTTATTTTTTTCTTGTCTGCTCAAAATTATATTGTACCCCAGTTAGCATTTGGAAGATTGTTTTTGCAAAAATCATCGAACTGAGTCTTTTAAGACTACCTAAGATGACTTAAAACTGATTAATCAATTGTGTGTTTAGAAAATAGAGATTGAGATAATTTTTTTAAATGATTTTTTTTAAATTTAGAAAAATAAATTTTAAAAAAATTAGAAATAGCACGCTATCGAATATAATAAAAAAGTAAGCAAAATGTTATTTGCATGTACATGTAAATATTTCTGCGATTCAAATGGCTTTTTAATAAAATACTTCGAGATCTTTCATGTATTAGTTACATAGACAATTTTTATAACTATTGCACGTTAGTAAACAGATGGAAAGAATGCTGTTGAATGATGTGGCAACCCAGAAAATGCATCATTGCAATCAATATAAAAAGAGAATATACATTTCTCATTTTACATAATCAACAGCGTTAAGTTCTTCGCAATCAAACTTTATTGTAAAAAATAATTGTTTTCACCTACTTCCTTTTATTAAGCTTGTTTAGCACATAAAAGCTTTTTTCCAAAAGACATGTAAAGCAGCTTTGCGATTTGGTTACACTTTTACACTTTTCGTAACTTTTAAAGGTTCCACATAACAAGTATACTTTTGTTATATTTGTTAATTTACTTTAATCGTGCTTGCTTTCTTAAAATATAAATATTTTATGATATTCTCATAAAATATGTATTATTTAAAACTACAGAATGGTAATACTGCTGGGAAAGTATATCCATATGGACATTTCGCTACTGCTCATATAGCTTATCAGTAAATTCTACCCAAATTTTATATAGAAAACCTAATAGCCAAAGCAAAAAGACAATAAAAACTTATAAATATTTTTTACGAAAACACAGGAAACATTTAGAAACTATTTTTATTTTTAATAAATAAATAAGTAATATTACTAGAAAAGTAATTGTTTTTTAAAAATAGCTTTAAGCCAATTGCAGAGGTTACCACCATGTTACAATACAAACGGTTATGGGAGATTTTTATCGGAAACTGAACTTGAAGAAATATCAGAAGCTTTAAAAAAGCAAAAAAAACTAGTTGATAAGGAGTTTTTAGCAAAGGTTTTGCTTTACTGAACACCAACAAAAGGTTGCAACTGTAAGTGTGTTTATGTATACACATTTAGTGATATTTGCTTTAAAATAATATGTATTTATTTTATAGTCCTATCTTATAATAATATATAATAAATTGAAAATAAGTGAAGAGATACATAAGGGAATATATTCTCAATAAAAGCACAACAAACCAAAATGTGACGACAGTAGATGGGGTAGAGGTCGATACCAAAAATTGGAAATGATAGCTTCTTTAAAGTGATATTTGTTGCTGTGTTCAAGATTTAATTGATAAAAGATATTACAATTCGGAAGAAATATTTCAGCATTTTGGAAAGCTAAAAGTTTTCAATATCCCGCCGCAATTTAGTTGCAGAACACGTAGAAAACTTATTACTGTTAAAACTAAATACAATACTATTTGATAACTTGACTATTTAGTTAGCTAATATCATTTCTTCACTCTCTCTTTAACTAGAAAAATCCCTTCAAAAAGTTAAGTCTTTCAATTTAATTTTTCTGTACAAAATAATAAAAAAATAATATACATAAAAACGTTTTTTGTTTATTTTTTTTCTTATCTGCTCAAAATTATGTTGTACCCCAGTTAGCATTTGGAAGATTGGTTTTACAAAAATCACCAATCTGAGTCTTTTAAGACTACCTAAGATGACTTAAAACTGATTCTTCCGGCAAACGCAGTGATAGCGACTTGTTTAAAAAACAAAATGTATAGAAAGCAAATGATTGAAATTCGACTGTTTTTAGAATTATTTTAG
Organism: Gymnosoma rotundatum; assembly: GCA_916610165.2. Lineage (NCBI taxonomy): Eukaryota > Metazoa > Arthropoda > Insecta > Diptera > Tachinidae > Gymnosoma > Gymnosoma rotundatum. The sequence continues at coordinate 84,454,313 of OU744336.1, forward strand.
AGACATATTTAACGCAGCCTAACGATGAAGGAATGATTGAAATATTTTATTTGTTTTCATAAAAATATGTCAACTCGTTAAGAAAATAGAGATACAAAAGTAAAATAATTTTTTTTAAATGATTTTTTTTCAAATTTAGGAAAATAAATTAAAAAAAAAAAAAATAGAAATAGCAATAGAATGTAATAAAAAATAATCAAAATGTTATTTGCATGTTTGGCTTTGAGAAAGTATAATAATAAAAAAAAAAAACATTTTAATTATAATATGAACAAAAAATGACTCGCGAAAGTTTCGTAGTTGATTAAAAGTACGATTAAAAACAGTTTCGAACATGAGTCAGAAAAGCGAGTAATAAGGGACTCGTGCATAAGAGTCACGACTAGGGTACCATTATCTCCCGAAAAAACAATTCTTTTTGACTCTAAAACGAGCGCATAAACGATTATTTTAATAGTGTATAACAGTCAAAAAAGACTCGAATATGATCAATAATTAAAAAAATAAATGCTAACTGAGACATAACACAAACATATATGTATGTATGTACATATGTATATTTAAGTGCTGTTTCTGTATTACAGGCGATCAACTCGTCTGAAAAATTTATATGAAAAGCACTCAGTTTTTTGAGTTATTTCTATATAAATTTTTCAGGCGAGTTGATCGCCTGTAATATAGAAACAGCACTTTAGTTTTTTTATTTTGTTTTTAAATTCAGTAAAAAAAATTTTTTTTGTACCCATGTGTTTTTTTATTGTTTTAATAAAAACTTAAAATTTTTGGTTTTCCGTGTTAATTTCTGGTCATTTCAACAAATGGATACCAGCTTTAACAAATAAAATTGAGTTTGTATTACAAAAAGTTATAAGTTATAAGCATAGATTTTGGTTTAAATAAAAAAATTATTATAGGCAATAAAACTAATATTTTTACAGCTAATTAGATGTTGTCACCGCATTTTACATTTCTTACTTTGACTTCAGTTCACACTTCTGCTAACGCAAATAGCATTTGAAAAACATCGCGACCTGTTGAAGCATTTAAATTTGTATTTAGCCAAAGTATTGCTGCCATTGTCAGCAAAAATATCATAATATTAAATAACAGAGAGTGGTTAAATAAAAGCCAGAAATACTACATTGCAACAGATGAGAAAAAGACCAAGGAAATATCACATCAACAGAAATAATACAATAAGAGAAACAAAGAAAAACAAGACCAATAGACCATGTATGTATGTATGTGTAATAGAATTGTGCATTTACACTGCTATGTACCATGGAGCCAGTTGAAAACATATATTTATGTGTATCCTACCCAGCATAAAATTTGACATTAACTTAACAAGTACTTGTAGCCAATAATTGGATAATCAATATCAAGGAAATGTCAAGGAAATTTTCTTGATAATGTCTTAGTCCTATTTTTCCATTTATCAGAGGTATACAGCAGAAAGAAACCCTTGAAGTAAGCAAATGATTAGACCGAATAGAAATTTCAATGAAGGATTAATTTAAAAAAGAACCCTAAATCCGAATGTAACATCATAAATTTCACCAATTATTCATATTGCCTTCGTTTTATCTATAGTTATAAAATATAAAATATAGGCGGTTTCCTTCACAAAAATATGCAGTTACATTTATAATTTTTGTTATTGAAATGTAAAATATTATAGAGAAATTTGTACGTGTAAATATTTCTGCGATTCAAATGGCTTTTTAATAAAATATTTCGAGATCTTTCATGTATTAGTTAAATAGACAATTTTTATAACTAGTGCACGTTGGTAAATAAGTGGAAAGAATGCTGTTGAATGATGTAGCAACCCAGAAAATGCATCATTGCAATCAACATAAACAGAGAATATACATTTCTCATTTTACATAATCAACAGCGTTAAGTTCTTGGCAATCAAACTTTACTGTAAAAAATAATTGTTTTCACCTACTTCCTTTTTTAAGCTTGTTTAGCACATAAAAGCTTTTTTCCAAAAGACATGTAAAGCAGCTTTGAGATTTGGTTACACTTTTCGTAACTTTTAAAGGTTCCACGTAACATGTATACTTTTGTTATATTTATTTGTTAATTACTTTAATCGTGCTTGATTCCTCAAAATATAAATATTTTATGATATTCTCATAAAATATGTATTATTTAAAACTACAGAATGGTAATAGTGCTGGGAAAGTATATCCATATGGCCATTTCGCTACTGCTCATATAGCTTATCAGTAAATTCTACCCAAATTTTATATAGAAAACCTAAGAGTCTTATACCAGAAGCCAATTTGATTAAATGAGATCTACATTGAATCAACAAAGCAAAAAGACAATAAAAACTTAAAAATATTTTTTACAAAAACACAGGAAACATTTAGAAACTATTTTTATTTTTAATAAATAAATAAGTAATATTACTAAAAAGTAAAAAGTTTTATTGTTTGAGACAAGAACTAGCCCCCCTTTTGTGAGCCGTTTTTATTAACATAACTAATTGGTTTTACTAAAAAAGGTTACAAATGATGCCACAATTCAATTTAAAAAAAATAGTTTAAAATAAACAAAAAAAAAAAAAAAAGTAATGTTTCTAAAGTTGTAATCTGTTGAATTCTTGCTCCCTGGTCAATAACAGCAAAATGTTTCTGGCAACAATTTTTTTCCAATTTCTAAATATGAGCTGCACTTATTATGTGCGGTAAATTTTTTGCTCTGCTAAAACTTCCGAAAGTTGTTAACAATTTTACTTATTTCGCTTGAAAATTTTGATAGCTATTTAGTGGTAACAGCACTACAGTTTTAAAACATAGCTATCGTTTTATTTGCTTTAAATATGCAACATTGACTGCTGTTTTTAGAATTCCGCCTAACGTCACATTTAAATTCACGAGAAGTGCCAGATGAAATAAATAAAGGCAGGAAACTTTATTTTAATAAATTTGTTAAATTTCTTTCTTTGAAAGATTGACCTTTGACAGAACTTACTATTTTAAAAATTTTGAAAAATCGGACAAAATTGAGTTTTATTTGCTTTAAAATTTATTATAAAATGTCTGAAAATTTTTATTTAACTAATTTTATTGAAGGGTGAAAGCACGCTCTCGTCAACTACGGAATATTAACCCTTATCGGACGCGACTTTTCACACGTTTGATTCTCACCAGGTTGTAGTTATTTTTAACAAATATGAAAAAAAAAACAATAGTATGTTATTATACATTTATATTCATTTCTTTTCAGTTTTGTTACAAATTATTTATTTTTTGTACAACTACTACATTTTATTTTTTTTTATTTTTATATTTTTTTTTTATTTTTATTTTTTTTTATTTTTATCATTTTCTTCTTCACTTGAGTATTGTATAGGAACTATAACTCTTCTTTTCTTAGAAAATAACGAAGCGTTATTGCTAAAGTCATCACTAGAGCTAAAATCACTTTCAGAAATTTCTTTGATATTTATAATATTTTCTTTATTCATTTTATGGGCAAAAAATAAATTCAGACATTAAAAAAAAGAATTGAAAGTTTATTGCACAAGTTAAATGCTCTGCTGATAACGACAAACTGAAAAAATTCTTATGCTCAAACGGTAACGGTAAATACGTATTTTCAAATGGTAACGGTAAATTGAAGAAATGAATGCATTTTAAAAACAAATCTCATCAATAGACAGTATGTTTCGACATAATTCGCCTTGTCACTTCACACGTGCCATACGACCGTTGCAGAAAAGTACTGTTGTCACGTCAGAGGTGACTTACGACCGATAAGGGTTAATGTGGAGTCCTGATTTAAATGCTCATGAGTATTAGACATAAGTTTTTAGCTATAATAATGCTGCGGACAAAACTTTGTTCAAATCAGATATACTTCCATGTTCGAATGAACTCACTTTTTATAAAGGAAAATTTCAAAATTTAACTTTTAACAAAAAATTTATTTTTGTAAAGGAAAATCGTAACTTTTTCTTGTTCTCGCCTGGCAACACTAATGTGAAGCCCTTATTTTTATTTAGTAGAAGTAAAAAGGCCTTTTTTTAATATTTAGTTTTAAAAAGTTTCTATACAGTTAAACGTTGCAAAGATTCTTGATTTTGAAAATAATGGGTGTTTTTGAAAGCCAGACAGCACTTAAAATTATAAAAAATAACACAATAAATTCAATTTTTATAAAAGAATTTTTTAATCCAAAGATCACATGACATGACTATTTAAAAATGATTTCGGTGATTTTTTTTTGAAGATTATTGACAGATCCGTTTCTCGAAATTTACCTATCGCAAAATCGCCAGCTTGCCTGCCGGTAAGAAGTGTTTGGTGAGGAATTGTATAATTCCCCAATTTATTTCTTGCTAACAGCTCAAGTTGAAAATTTCTGGAAGGAACAACACCACAGAAGCATTACTTCTACCGGTGTTGGCTCTACCCTGCGATTGGTTCTGGAGAGGAATTGAAAATTACCTAGAATCATGTCATGTGGCCGAGAGCTCCCAGCAACCTCTACGCGTAATAAGTACATTGCTCGCGCTACGTAAGCTTCCTGCGCCGCCGCTGAGTGTGCCGCCTGTGGGTCATCGCTGTCTGCGCTGCCTGTTTGGCCTCTGCCATTGCCGCCCGGTTGCGCCGCTGTCTGTTTGAGCGCTACCTGGGCACCTGTGCCGCAGTTTGTTTGAGCGTTACCTGCGCAATCTCTGTTTGAGCGCTACCTGCGCCATCGCTGTTTGGCCGCTGCTCGTGCCATTGCCGCCCGGTAGAGTCGCCGATTATTTGAGCGCTACCTGCGCCCGCGCTACATGCGCCAACGCTGCTTGCGTCGCTGTCATTGCCGAGGGCTGTGTCGCCGTTTGTTTGAGCGTTACCTGCGCCATCTATGTTTGAGTGCTACCTGCGCCATCGCTGTTTGCCGCTGCCCGTGCCATTGCCGCCCGGTAGCGTCGCCGTTTGTTTAAGCGCTGCCGGCCCCATCGCTGTTTGAGTGCTACCTACGCCATCGATGCTTGGGCGCTAACAACGCCATTGCTATTTACGCCGCCATCGCTGTCTGTTTGTCCGCTACCCGTGCCTTTGCCGGCCGTTAGCGCCGCGGTCTTTGATCGCTACCAGTGCCTTCACTACGTGCGTCATTGTTGCGTGCGCCGCCTGTTTGAGCGCTACCTGCGCCATCGCTATCTACGCTACCTGTTCGGCCGCTACCCATGCAATTGCCACCCGGTAGCGCCGCCGCCTATTTGAGCGCTACCCATACCATCGCTATCTGCGCTGCCTATTTTATCGCTAACCGTGCCGTTGCTGCTCGGTAGCTCCGCCCTGTTTCCCTGTTACCAACTACGCCACGCTGTCCGTTAGCGGAACTGCAAGCTTCATGTCTTGCGCCATTTCACAACGGCCCCAAGGCCCGTTTGTTTTGGTTAATCGGCTGGATTCCGTCGCTGTCGCTGACTGTTCTACCGCAGCTCGCTTACTCCAACCGCTATTGACATTGGTGGTTTCGTTTCCGACCGTTAGTTAGCCGTCGCTATAGCATTAAGAATAAAGAGAATAAAACATAAATTGAAATTTTATAACGTTTTCCGAACAAGAATTGTTTCATTTCCTTTCCGTCTTAGGACGATAAATAAAATTGCAAGGAACCTGAACTCTGATGCAGCTATCCTAGCAACCAGCGTAGAACGTGAAGTTACATGATTTTAGTAAGTTGATGTAAGCAGTCGCCAGATCAATGTCATTCTTATTTTCAAACAAAAATTCTCACTTTTGCAGATAAAGTCCATTGATTCTACCAGCAAATAAACCCCACCAAAAATTCATTTTTCTGGCTGTGGTCTCTGTTATGGGTTAATTTCACTTCAATTTTGTTAATTGACAAATGTGTCAAGCCAAAATTGAGCCTAATGGCTGAAGATTATGACCTGGTTCAGTGAATACTGGGCAAAATTATCAAAAGATGATCGCAGTAAAAAAGTGGGTTCTGTTGGGTTAAAAAACAAACTTTGCAAACTTAAATGAGCAAGATTTTTTCGTTTCCAATTTTTTCGAACAAATCGTTATTTAAAACAAGTAACAGTGCTAACGGTCAACCCAATATTTGCTTTTTTGAGTGGAGTTACTTCACTAAACTAGATTTACATAGATGGTGAATGGTATATAAGATTCGGCATAGCCGAATATAACACTCTTACTATAGTCCCTTATGTTCCAAATGATATGAAAAAATAGAGGCAGGCGTGGTGTTTTGCCTGCTGCCTTGAAGAAAATGAACCGATCTTGTTGATTTTCAATAGTCAAATTTTCAAAATTATTTCTCATCGATTGGCATATTTAAACTTTCTGTAAGTCATCTAGTGCCTTTATAATGTGAACATATATACACTTTATGAAGTCGGAAATGAATACTGTTATAATTACAAACGGAATCTCTGATTTACTCTTTCTCTACTTTTTGTGGTCTAAGGTATATTAACACTAGCAATAAGCATCAAAATAATTAATTATGATTCATAATCGACAGATTTTGGCTGATGCCACAAAAAATAATGAACCCTACATTTAGTTTTTATTTGTATTTCTTAGACACGATTTTTGTAATTGTATTAGGGATATACAGTCGAACTTCCCTATAGTGAATCTCCACGGGGACAGATAATTATTTCAGTATATAGAAACTTCATTATACAGAAATATTTTTTTGTTATATATATTTAAAATAGTCAGGTATTTTTGTTTGAACTACGTATTTTCATTTTTCTTTATCAATAAAAGCTTCAATTACATTAAGACATTTAAATACATTTGTCGGAACGTTTCTCATTTAAAAAAAGTTCGTAGTGCATCAAGTGAAGAGGAAACGTGTTTTAATGAAGGTGACGTTTTATCCATACTTACCATTACTTCGCCGCCCAGTTCCTCTTCATCGGCGGAATGCCCATAGTTTGCACATCAATATCTACACTGACAATGTCATTAACTGGTGCAACGATGTTAGCTGCATGTTTTCTTTTAAAAATCCTGCCTTTTGGAAGCAGTTTGCAATTGTCTCTGGTTTAGCATAGATATTGCACACTATGCTTAAATTTCGAATAGCTTGAAGCAAATCTATGGGTATTAAAGGTTTGTTTTCTTCCATATGTTCATCGAAATTAGTTTTCTGTAAAGTTGTGTTATATTGTAGGTTATGCCTTGGTCCATTGGTTAAAGAAGAGAAGTCATATTGGGAGGGAAGTAGACAAGTTCAATATTTCGTAGCTTATCTTTTACATCCTTTGGATGCACAATGCAGTTGTCAACAAAAAGCAGAGCATTACTCCGTTGCGATGCAAATTTTGGGTTCAGCCATAAGATCCATATTTTGGGAACCCCAAAAATATTACTTATTTTGCTTATAATGTTGGTAACAAGTGTAAAATTAGGCAGCTAAAAATAGTTCACTATATGGAAACAAAAAAACACGTAAAATGTGTTTTTATTTCCAAAATTATGTTCATTGTAAAGAAAAATTCACTGTGTGGAAATTCATTATATGGACATCAAAATACATTGAAAATGGAACGAAAAAGCTGTGTTCTTGACTTTAGTTCATAACAAGGAGAGCTTCATTGTATAGAAGTTCACTATAAGGAAGTTCGACTGTAATACTATCCATAGTGCATTAAGTTCAAATTTATAATAACTGCAACCAATATTGTCCAACAGTTGAATTTTTCTTTACAATTTTTTTTTTCATTTAAATTTTTAATGGTTTCCGATAGCAGCCCTCATGTAAAAAAATGAATGCAAAAGTAGATACGGTTTTTATGTAACAGATTTTTAATTTTTTTTTGTCTTTTTTGCTTTGAGATGTAAGATTCTTTAGTTTTCTGTACAAGATTTTGTTAGAATCTACTGACGAGCTGTAAGAGTAGTAGCGAAATGACCATATGGATACGCTTTCTCTGCAGTAAAAAATTTATATTGAAGTTTAAAATAATAAATATGTATTTCATGAGAATATTATAAAATTTCTGTATTGAAAGGAATCAAGCTCAATTAACGTAAATTAAATACAATTTTGTCTTTTAATCGTGAACAATAATTAGTTTATTCACTCTTTTTTTAAGTTTTAAGGAAGCTAAATTTTTTTTCCAATATTAATAACTATTCAGTTACCTTTCGTAACTGTGCTATATTCTTTTAGGAAAGGGATAGATATAGATATTATGTATAAAAAATATACATAAAAAAGTTGTTGTCCTCGCAGCGGAAAATACTAATCTAAAATGCAACTTTTCTTCAACAAAGAGTCTGAAAGGAAAACTGTTAAATAGTACGAGAAGGTGCTTTTATACCCTTCAGAATAATAAATTACTAAAATTCATTCATTCAATTGTTGCTGCTGTTAAGACATTACGTGGTGGTGAGTGGTCTTACAAGAAATTCAAATAAAACCATTTGTAATGAAATTGATGATGGGACAGTCCAGACGGCATGAATAAGGAAAGAAAGAAATAATGATTAAAGGTAAAACAAAATAAAAACTAATAAATTTCATTCTTGTTAAAAAGGTCAATAGAAACCACTCAAACTTAGATTAAGTGCACTCTGCAAATATCGCAATAAAAATAGTTGATTTCAAATCAATAAAATAAATAGACAAATCTGTTTTAAGTCAATTTATTTCTTTCTTACGCTTCTTCTTTCTTAACTTTTTCTTCATCACATCAAGTTAAGCCAAATTATTTAAAAATATAGTTGCGACAGATCAATTGCAAAACCAGGTGTTTAGAAACACGATTTTTTCTCTGGATACGATTATAATTTCTTTTCACTTGATTTTGATGTTTGTTAAAATGTGTATTTTAGCTGTTTCGAAATGTGGGCGTAAAACCTTCCGCATAATTAAAATTGGTGTTCCTTGGGAAATGTAATTGGTATTATGTATATTATTATCGTGATTTTAAGATGTTCGACACTTTTCTTTTGTAGCAATGCTCGCAAACATTGTTTGATGATTTTTAAACATGAGATTTAATAATGCCACAGTTTATTTAAATACAGTTCTCTCTGTGTAACTTTTGCCAACAAACTTTAAGGCGTTTGAAAGTGAAAGAGAAAAGTTTAACTGATGTGTGTACCAAGCTTCAGATACAGCAGTGTTGCCTGTTTTTTTCGAGCTTTTTCGCCAAATGGCTTGTCAAATAACGCCAAACCTCGCCAAAATATAAAATTATGTAATATTAGTTATAAAATGCGTTTATTTAATAAACTTTTTTTTTTTATCAGAAAACATAAAAAATAAATTCATAAAATATTTTAGTTTAAAAAAAGTGAGGTCAATTAATGTGTAGGATTAAAGTGCATCATAGTGGTGTATGAATATACTGTTACGTTTATTTAAATTTATAAACGTTTTGTTAATGAGTTCTTTATTTGCAAAATAATTAAACACACAACTTTTAGAGTTTTAATTAAATTACACTTTATTTAATCAATTATTTGACGATTTAACTATTCGCGCAACTTTAGTTGTTGTACCACAAGATCTTAACTAGATGACGCTCACAATACGAATGAATCAACACGTATTGGCGTTGCTTTTATATACCCTATTTTTAGGCGTTCTTGAATGTTCGAGAATTTCTACCGCCATCTATTGCGTAGTTGAAAATGCTGCGTTGCCACTTTTATCTCAGACACATTAGTGAGCATTATTATTTACTTCTAGAACCTTCAATCATTATATAAAAATACATGTTGTGTATTTTTATTTAGTTGTTATACAATGCAGGTGTGTGTATGTTTGTGTATTGTGTTTGTTTAGTCATCGCTTTGTGTTAGTTGTTTTTGTTTTGCAATAAAGATGTTTTATAGAAACTTCTAGCTTTGAAAACAAACACAATAGGCCATTTCGTTTTACTTTCTTGGCCTCAACTATTTTTAACATCTTTTTATGATTTAATTAAGCATCTTTGTAACACTGCCGCCCACTTAAGCCTTTTCGTCCCGAATAGGCTCAACATTACTTCTGCCATATTTAGCCAACCGCTCCAGGTGAACCACCTTCATTTTGGACCTCGGATAATGATATCTCTGTATCCGGTAAACCACGTCATTCAGTTTCTTTATCATCTTGTACGGTCCCTCCCAGTGGGTTTGCAGTTTAGGGGATAATCCTTTCTTGCGTTGCGGGTTAAATAGTAGAACCATTTGTCCTTCAGTAAATCCCTCCGTGTTTGCTGCTCGATCATATCTGGCTTTCATCTTATCGCTGGTCATTTTAATGCAGTTACGTACGAACTCATGAAGCGCATGCAGTTCTTCTTGTGCCTGGAGAACGTTTCCATTGTCTTCGTGCACTTGTCCAGGTTTAACACCAAATTCTAAATCTGCTGGCAGTTTTAGTTCTGTCCCAAACAAGAATTTTGCTGGACTACGTGAGGTTGAATCGTGTACAGCTGACCGGTACGCCAGTAGAAATTTGGGTATATGCTCATCCCAATCCTTTTGGTGTGAACTGACCACTTTTCTTAGATATTCTTCTAGGGTACGATTGAATCTTTCCACCATGCCATCAGACTGTGGATGCAGTGGTGTCGTCCTCGTCTTTTTGATACCATAAACGTCGCACATCTCTTTAAATATAGCCGATTCAAAATTTCGTCCCTGGTCTGAATGTAGTTCTAGTGGAACACCATATCGACATACCCAATTGTTCACAAGGGCGTCTACCACTGTTTTGGATTCTTGGTTTGGAATGGCATAGACTTCGGGCCATTTGCTAAAATAATCCATTACCACTAGTACATATCGGTTTCCAGCATCACTAACAGGGAATGGACCTGTAATATCAATAGCTATCCGCTCAAAGGGTGCACCTGCGTTGTACTGTTGAAATTTGCCACGACTTTTTCTTACAGGACCCTTGGCCTTTATGCACTCTTCGCAATTAGCTATCCAATCGGCTACGTATTGTTGGCAGCCTACCCAGTAAAATCTCTGCTTTATCTTTTCCAGAGTTTTTGTTATACCCATATGGCTGCCGCTGCTTTAGTATCTCATTTCTTTTTGAAGTTGGCACAACAATTAAGTCCGTTGTAGCTTTGCCATCTGTACTTTCCCAAGATCGATACAAGCAGCCGTCTTCTACTTTCAGGCTATTCCACTGGGCCCAGTATGACTTGGCTAGTTGGCTCTCTGCCGATATTTCATTATGATTCGGTCTCCTGTTGTTCTGCTTAGCCAATATAATTTTTCCCAACATTGGGTCGTCATTCTGGGCCTTTGACCAGTCTTCCCTTGACCCAATTTGGGTAAGCCGCACATCAATGACACACTCCTTTTTCTCTACTTTTGTGCAGTGCTTGCACTCTACATTGCATGGCCGTCTTGATAGGGCATCAGCATTATTGTGCTTTCCTCCTTTTCTATGCACAATACTAAAATCATAGCTCTGCAGACGTTCAACCCAGCGTGCAAGCTGGCCCTCAGGATTCTTAAATTGCATCAGCCAACGTAATGCAGAATGGTCCGCCCTTAAGATGAAATTTTGACCATATAAGTACTTGTGGTAATGTTTAACACACTCCAGCACTGCTAAAAGCTCCCTTCGTGTAACGCAGTAATTTCTTTCGGGCTTAGAGAGCACCCTACTATAATAGCCAATGACCTTTTCTACTCCATTTATCTCCTGAGAAAGCACTCCACCTATTCCATAGCCGCTTGCGTCCGTGTCCAATATGAATTTCTGTCCAGCTATTGGATAGGCAAGGACTGGTGCCGTACACAAAAGTTTCTTGAGCTCCTGGAATGCTTTTTCCGCTGCTTCACTCCAGTGGTATGGTTGCGACTTCCTGGTCAACTCGTGCAAGCTAGCAGCCACTTGAGCAAAGTTTGGCACAAATCTCCTGTAGTATGTGCAAAGCCCCAGGAAACTACGCAGCTCATGAAGATTTTGTGGGCGAGGCCAGGTCTTTACTACCAATACTTTGTCTTCATCAGTTGACACGCCCTCTGCCGTTACACGATGCCCTAGGTATTTGACCTCCTTTTGAAACAAAGCACATTTCTTAACACTCAATTTTAATCCTGCAGCAGTTATACGCTTAAAAACTTCATCCAGGTTTCTGAGGTGTTCATCAAAAGTCTTCCCCATCAGGATTATGTCATCCAGATACACTAAGCACGTCTTCCAATTGAGACCCTTAAGCACACGTTCCATTAAACGCTCAAAAGTAGCTGGAGCGTTGCAGAGCCCGAATGGCATCACCTTGAACTGCCATAAACCACCACTTGCGCTAAAGGCAGTTTTCTCCTTGTCTTTATCAGCTATCTCTACTTGCCAATAGCCGCTCTGCAAGTCCAAGGTAGAGAACCATTCCGTTCCAGCCAACGTGTCTAAGGTATCGTCAATTCTAGGCAACGGATAACTGTCTTTCTTGGTGACATCATTGAGCTTCCTATAGTCAACGCAAAACCTGGTACTGCCGTCCTTCTTCTTTACTAAAACTATTGGTGAACTCCACGGACTCGAGGATGGCTCAATGACTCCGTTCCTTTCCATTTCGCTGACAAGTTCTTTGACCTCGTTTCGCTTTGCTAGGGGAACACTTCTGGGTGCCTGTTTTATAGGCCTCGCTTCGCCAGTATTAATTTCATGTTTAACAACTGCCGTTCTACCTTGGCTTTTATTATTTAGGGCGAAGACGGAGGCATGTTTTCTCAGCAACTGCTTTGCTTTGTTTCTGTCAGAAGGTGTTAGTCCTGCCACCCATTTTTGCACCTGTTCTGCTAATAAATCTCTTTCTGTGGCTGTTATTTTAGGACATACTGTATTCGCCGCACAACTAATTATGGCTTCTGCTGGCTCACATCGACCCATCTCAAAATTCCTGTTAATAGTTTTTTCGCTATTAGACAGATTAAGTACTCTCACTGGAACTTTGCCATCGTCGCAGATTTTCACGAGGGCTTTTGCTGTTATCATATCGTCTTTTAGTTCTTTTGGTTCCACCACCCACAACCGATTATCCTTACAATCTGTCTCCACACGTGCCCATACAATAGTTTCCGCCTGAGGTGGTAATTTCTGACGTTCAACGGCAAATAGCTTCCTTACTGTGGTCTTGCTGTCATATCCAACATCCAAGGGTATCTCTACATTACGCCAGATCATTATTTGCTCGCCCATGTGCAGATTAATACCGTGGGCTATCATAAAGTCTGCACCAATTATAACTTCATCCACTATATCGGCAACAACAAATACATGGTCTGCACTGATGTTTGCAATAGTCAGTCTTACCCTGGCTCTTCCATAGACGGTGGCTAAGTCGCCAGTAGCAGTGCGCAGTCGTACATTATTTAACGGCTCCACCGCCCCTTTTACTAGATCGGGCCTTATAATGGACTGAAACGCTCCTGTGTCTATGGTGAGGACTTGCTTTCTTCCGTTAATAAGACCGCTAACAGTTAGGTTGCTATTTTTCTGTTGCACAATGGAAATGGAGATTGTGGGGCCATCGATTGTGGGAGCTAGCACTTGCCCCTTAGTGCCAGCTCGATTTAGTTTAACGGAGACTCATGCGATTTGGTGTTATTGGCCTGCTTGTTGTCCCTTGCTGGCGAAGCAGATCTTGATCTTCTCTTTGCGGATCTACAATTGCGCTGAAAATGACCGGCCTTACCGCATTTAAAGCATTTGGCGCGAGATTTGCCCCTTTCCTCCTGCATTATTTCTTTGAGCATCTCCTTTATTTCGCTCCTTTTGTCTCCGTGGTAACACGCATCAGTCTCAAGACATCGCACCTTGTATATCTGTGGCTTCGATATGACTTTTGCGGTCTCTTGGGCTAGCGCATATGAGATGGTTTCTGCAAAAGATGATTTTTGCATAGCACAAACAGCATATTTAATATCTAGATCCCGTATGCCATTCACAAATGCCTCAATCTTAAACTGATCCAGGAACGGGTGATCTTCGCCTGGGTAAGTCAGCTGCACCAAACGTTCAATTTCCATGGCGAAGTCTTGCAGCGTCTCATGTGCCTTTTGCATCCTGCCTCGTAACTCCATTCTGTAGAGTTCTCTTTTATGCTCGCCACCGTACTTACGTTGTAAGGCTACCATTATGTCCTCATAATTATTTCTGCAACCGGCTGGTAAGCTTTCGAGTATTTGTGCTGCTGCTCCCTTTAAGGCCAGAATTAGCTCAATAGCTTTTTCTTCATTGTTCCATCTATTTTTGCTGGCCACTGTTTCGAACTGGAACTTAAAAACATTAAAAGGTGCGCTGCCGTCAAAGCTCGGGGTGTTAGTCTTGCTGCCATGCTCAGAGATAACTTTCACCGGTCCCTCTCGAATTTGAAGTTCGCCAATCTGCACTTTTAATTCATGTAATTCTTCATTCACTTCTCTCTTTAGGCCGCACAGTTTTTCATCAAACTCGCTGACCCTCTGTTCTACGATGTTCACTCGTTTGTCGAAAACTTCTGATATTTCTTCAAATTTCTCATTTACCTTCGCTAAAAGCCTTTCCCCGTTGACCCTAGCGCTTTCCTGCATTGCTTTAAAGCTTTCTTGAAGCTTCTGGTTTTGGTTTTCCTGCTTCTGGTTGTTTTCTTCTATTTTCTTCATCTGGTTATCTTGCTTGCGGCTGTTTTCTTCCATTTTCTTCATTATAGCGGCCAATATTGAATTCAAGTCCATTACGCTGTTTGTTGCCGGGGAACATACTTCAATCTCTTCTTTTTCCTCTTTTTCTCCAAATTCGTATGTCCCAATATCGATACCACGCTGCTTAAATTCATCTATTAACCGCTTTTGCAATTCCGCTTTATTGCCTGCTGTCGGCAGATTTAACTTACTCAGCTCCATTTTTAGCTGCTCAACTTTTAGCTCGTCAAATTTCATTGTAATTATTTATTTATTATTTTGCAATTTCACTTCTGACACCAGTTGTTACGTTTATTTAAATTTATAAACGTTTTGTTAATGAGTTCCTTATTTGCAAAATAATTAAACACACAACTTTTAGAGTTTTAATTAAATTACACTTTATTTAATCAATTATTTGACGATTTAACTATTCGCGATTAATAACACACGCTGGCAACTTTAGTTGTTGTACCACAAGATTTTAACTAGATAACGCTCACAATACGAATGAATCAACACGTATTGGCGTTGCTTTTATATACCCTATTTTTAGGCGTTCTTGAATGTTCGAGAATTTCTACCGCCATCTATTGCGTAGTTGAAAATGCTGCGTTGCCACTTTTATCTCAGACACATTAGTGAGCATTATTATTTACTTCTAGAACCTTCAATCATTATATAAAAATACATGTTGTGTATTTTTATTTAGTTGTTATACAATGCAGGTGTGTGTATGTTTGTGTATTGTGTTTGTTTAGTCATCGCTTTGTGTTAGTTGTTTTTGTTTTGCAATAAAGATGTTTTATAGAAACTTCTAGCTTTGAAAACAAACACAATAGGCCATTTCGTTTTACTTTCTTGGCCTCAACTATTTTTAACATCTTTTTATGATTTAATTAAGCATCTTTGTAACAATACTTTAATAAATGTTAAAAAACATTGACTAAAAAACACACATCAATTATTATTCCTACTACGGTACATTTAATTTATATTAAATCTACTTAAAATGTCTTCCGTAGGAATGATATGTTACATCATATGTAATTTACATTCATGTACACATAAAAAAGAGATTCGTCATGAGAACCGAATTTGTTGCCAATCGAATTTCGTCGGTTGTGGTTGTTATCTGAATTTCGGTTAAAAGAACTGAATAAATACGGTGCTTCAAACTATTTCAAAATTATTGATTCGATAGTCGATAAAAAATTTTATTGTGAATTACATACATAAATAATACAAATGTCAATTTCATATTTGTATTTATTTAGGATAAAAAGAAAACAAATAATACAGTGCAACACGCTTTCATCTTTACTCTTTAGATTCCATTGTCTCCCGTTTGACATTTCATAATGCAGGCTTTTCCACTGTGAAAAAAACAAAACTTTTGAAAATAAATTTTATTTACACATGTCTTTATCCCCCTTTTAACATTATTTGAGAAATTTTGAAACTTTCAATAAATCTTATTGCATATACATTTAAAAATTAAAATTTTTTTTAAATTGCTATAGTTTGTATATATCTAAATTTTATTTCATTGTGTCAAAAAATTCAGAAGGAGTAACGCAATCGATATTTGTGATTCTTACTCTTAGGAGTTGAATTTTTAATATTTTAACTGATCTTTTACCAATATTTTTCAGTGTGCATGATATTACTATCAGCATTTTATTCCTCAGTTTAGTTTTCATAGAAATCATTAAAGTGGTAAGTACGAGCAGTGTCCTGGTAATCGTAAAATTTGGTCCGGAACTCGTATAGGCTTTTCAGTATTTTATTATCAAAATATTGAGTCCAATTTATGAAAGGAGGTTGTCCAAACTGTGTTTCATCAATACCAAGTGCTTAATTACTGTCTCCATAAACTTTTTGAACTGCGAAAAATTTAATTTGAGATACAAATTGAAAAATGACAATAAACTTCAAAAATAGACAGGTTTTGTGGAAGTCCATCAAGCATTTCTTCAACTTTCTTATTTAATCAACGTATATATAAGTCATTACATATAAAACAGAATTTTTCAATTCATTCTAAAATTCACAAACGATTTTTGTAAATTAATTTCCTCTTTTAATTTTATATCACTTAATCGCTATTTTTTTTATTACCATTTGTTTAAAAAGTTTGATTTTTGTATCGCACAGCCTTTTTTTAAGCGCCAACACCATTTGGCACTTGATTAAAAATAATATATATGTATTTGTATAAATAGGTACGTACAAATATAGCAGTCAAAGCGAATTTGGTTAATTCGCGGATATATCTTTTTTTAATAAAATGTTATTGTAGAGAAAATTATAAAAATTAGGCAAAAATTTCGTTACGTATTTTAAATACCGCCAAGAATCTCGCCTCTCGCCATGTAAAAATTTTTATCGCCAAGAAGGAATCTTTATCGCCACGTTTGGCAAAAAATCGCCGTAACCGACAACACTGCCATAAAGTTTAAAAAAAAACTTGTGGGATGTAAAAGTTTATGTAAAAAGCTTTCATAAGAAAAGTTAAGTGATGTAAAAGAGAAACTTTTAGCTTTGTATAGCATAAATAATGTTATACAAAAATACTAAAAAAATGTAGATAAAAAGAAACTTCAAAATTTCTGTGTAGTGTTGTGAATAAGTTACGGGAAGGCAAAAAATATAGCTTTTTAGTAACATAAGTTCTTGCAAAAAATAATATGGAAGCGGTGTAACCGTTTCCAATTTTGAAAAAGTAGCAGAAATTTAGAGTTTATTAAAAGAAAGCGGCAACTATTCCGAAAACAACCTAACTACGGTTATCTTTTTATTTCCAAAGTAAATTCTTTTTATTTATTTTAAGATTTGAATACTTCTTTATATATGAGCCATGTGTTCTGAAAGTGGCATAAGTGAGTATTTTTAAGTCGAGATGGATGCATTTGTTATCTCATGGTACTGACATTAAAAAGGTTACTTAAGCCAATTTCAAAATAAATAGTTTAGAAAAATGAGTGACACATAATATTATAATATTGTACTAAATTTGTCCGACGTATTTTACTGAAATGATGTTTTGAAAGGGCAGTGATTTACTAAAATTGTTAAATAAATTTTACATATAATAATAACTCATACCATCAACATATTTAATTTAAAGGCATTTTTCAAGTATTTTATTTAAATATTGATAAAATACAAAAATATTTAGTTCATTTTGAAATATAACATATCATATAAGTGTAAGTATTAACGTGAAAAGACATCAGTTTAGTTTAATTTTCGTCATCAATAGGAGTAATTAAGTCCTCAGAAATATTATTTTGTTTGAAATTTTTAAAATAGCTATGGTATATGGGGGTATATAATTAAGCAAGTCCATCATGATCCAGTATATAAGTGATCCATTTATATTTGTGAATAACGCCTAGGTCTTCCTCTTTTTGGTAACAACTCCAAGCTTAGAAAATCTCTCCGTTATGCTGTTTTCCTTTTCAAATGACTATATAGAATTCGATTCTTCATCTGATGAAATCACTCTCATATGTCTCTTTATGGGGTTAACGCCTTTTCTCATTTTAAGAGTAGAAAATATTTGTATTAAATAATAATGATGGACATGAAAGCCACGTATGTAATTCCATAACTAAAATAATAATGTTTTACCTTATTAGCTGTCTGATAACTTCATATAAAAGTAATTTTAAAAGAATAATGGGAACTATGCGTCATGTTATATGTCACTATAATATAATTTACAAAACTGCACTATTCTTTCGCACTTATGGAAATAGATAGACAATGACCACAACTTTTTTAAAAATACTCAAAATTATCTAAAACAATACTTTTGAAACATTTATCACATGTTTCTATTTCTTTTACATTAAGCCCCGTTATTAACTTCCTGAGTACGGTGACTTACACCACTTTCAAAATAAACATGTTTCTATACCGTTAATTATCATAATTTCTCTCAAACAAATCTCAATATTTCTCAACTTATTGATTGCAAATATTATGTAAATATATTTTGTCCAATATTTTCGCCATTTTATGACTTATTGACCAAAACCTGACTCAGGTCTACACCACTTTTCTCAAGTATCGATTATTTTCACTTTGTTTGGAGTTGGATATTATTAAAAAGTATATTTTACCGAATAATCGAATAAAACTTTTAAAAGTATATACATATGTATATCAGAGAACTGCAAGATTGTCTATTTTTTATACTGATCTTAAATGCAGTTGCGGTTTGATCGCCACCGCATTTCTTTTGTGCGAGTATTTACTATACCCATTCCATTTGAGTATTGATGAGTTTGAGCCTCTAGCCAAAGACAATAAATTTATAAAGATGTTGCACTTTGAACATTTAAAAAATCAAAAATTATGAGCAGTTTCTTGGTAGCGGGGGTAAGAGATAAGAGGGAAGAAATTTCTGTGAGCGCAACCAAAACTCAAGAGAGCACAATATTAGTTTGTAAACAGTGTTGCCACACAAGAAATTGACTTCCTACCAATAATTTTCAAAAATCCTACCAAAATCGTTCACAGCCTACCAAAAATTTAAAAATGCGTTTCGTTTACATAAACCCTGTTATACTCACTTTGTTTTTTTCCCGTAATTGTTGAGATGAAAGTTTGTCTTTTGGTGATTTTAAAATGAGTGATATGATTTAAAATAGTTTTAGAGTATACTATGCAGAATGAACACCCATCCCTTTCCTGGAGCTAATCAAATTCGCTCAACCATTCGGTTCTAAGTTTTCTTTTGACTGTTTCTTTACAATGTTCACTAATAGTATTATATTATTTAAAAATGTTTAAAAACAAGAACTTTAAGAGTGGTTCTACCTGGTTAATGGAATATCGTCTTCTGAAATTATATTATTTCATTTAATTTTGGAGTTTTTGATAAAAATCTGAATAAAAATATATGCAATATTAGTCAATATTTATGTATTTTTATTTTCAATTTCATAATACTGTTTGCGTTTCTTAAACCAGAGATGGTTATAGCTTTAATCATCTCTATGCAAAAAAGCAGAGATGTTTTTTATTACATCTAAAACAGTTTTTAAAAACAGTGGTAACACTATTCAAAGTTATTGTTTATTTAATTCAAAGTTACATTTTTTTATTTTATGTTCTGAATTTTTAAGGTGAAAAATTTACTATTGCTTAAAAATTGCTAAAGGATGAAAATCTAGCAAAAACTTAAAAAAATGCAACAAACCAACCAAACTACCAAACTGTTTTTTAAAAACGAAAAACTACCAAGTTTGGTCCGATTGGACCAAAGCGGCAACGCTGTTTGTAAACAAGACAGATTCATACACACATGCGTTTAAAAATGTGTGTGGATGTTCATAAGAAATGTTTTGTTAAGGGAAAGTATTGAGAGACAAAAACACACATTTAACATATAGAAACGTACATACATAATTTCATATCTACATATAAAGAAGAATGTGCTTCATAAAATTTTATTTCTGTACCTCGTTTCTGTATTTCTCGCATCGTAAAAGTTTTCACATCAAGAGTGAAACAAAAAATTTCATCGTTTCTCGATATGCGAGTAAAAAGTGTTTCTGGTTCTTAATGCGAAAACAGACAGCACTGATTCTGTTTTTACTGGAATAATTCCAGTACTAGTGTCAAATAAAAAAATAAAGAAATAAATTATCAACCAATATAGAAAAATAGTGAAAGTGTAGAAAAGAGTTAATAAATAAAATAAGTTTTAAATAATATAGCGAAAAAAATGTATAATACAGTGTGGAGGACATGTAATCAATTAGCTTTTGCTGTTTGGAAATTCTTTCTATTTTCTAAATAAAAAGATATAAAACATAAATAAATGCATAAATACTTATTGATAATACTTGTTTATTATTAATTTAAACTGCTTTTTACCTTTCGGCTGATTTAGACTCCATGTTTACACAAATTTAAATATATATTTTAAATCTTACTTGTTCTCGCGCTGTTTTGAAATGTGAGTTATTTTGACAGTTCTTGCGTAAAACTTTTCACAAAATATTGGTACAGAAACACTTTTTCTCGCAAACTTCCAATAACTGTTGGAAAATAACTTAAATGACATATAGTTCTCGCATTTTAAAGATACAGAAACACTTGTGTGAGAAAACCCATTTTTTGTTTCAATTTACATCGTTTTCCTAAAAATTCACTTGTTTCATGCGAAAACTTTTACGATGCGAGAAATACAGAAACGAGGTACTGAATTCTATTTTTCCTACTTATTTAAAAATTGTTTGTAAAATAAGATTGAAAACGAAACTATATGACTGCTCTTGTTATTGTAGGGTAACTATATATTTTTATTTGTGTATTTTTAGAAATATGCATAATCGCACCGAACTAATCATACCCTAAATTACGTAGTAATTTTCTTAGCATTTATTCTTATGTGTTTCCCATGAGCAATGCTTTCTTAGCAATATAAGTATAAGCAAATTCGGAACTTCCAACCTGTTTATGTAACAAGAGTTATTCTCGTCAAACCAGACATAGTAATTTTAGTACACTATGCACATTGCTTCGTAATATATTTTTTATGTTTTTAGCTGCTGGTTTTACAAAATAGTATTTATAAGACCTTTATGCGTGTTTTTATAGTTCTTAGAACGGATATACATTTCCGATGTATATGTCAGAATTTGTCAAGGTTTAAATATATCTATTATTCTGCATTAATAGCAAG
This sequence comes from Gymnosoma rotundatum, assembly GCA_916610165.2. NCBI lineage: Eukaryota > Metazoa > Arthropoda > Insecta > Diptera > Tachinidae > Gymnosoma > Gymnosoma rotundatum. Next base: position 84,475,643 of record OU744336.1, read on the forward strand.
AAAATCGTTGAAATATCGCTTTTTTCGCAATTTTCCATGTTTTACACCAAGAACTTTCTATTTTTCATTTGGAAAGCCATTAAGAAATAATTTCACCCGAAAATTCGTACAAAAAAATTAATTTTAATCTTCTGAACAAATTATTTAAATCACCGATTTTGATATTGAAGGTAAAAGCACTTCTCGATGGCCATTTCGCTACCGTTTACTTAGCTCTTCAGGAAACTTCTCACAAACATTTTAAATAAACTAAATTTTTTTGTTCAAACAATAAAGTAAATACAAAAATCAAAGTTTAAGCAAAAACAACAATTATCAACACTGGGGGCAAATTACGGCATTCGATATCGATCGAAATTTACATTTAAATTCTATTGAAATTTCGATCGATATCGAGTGTCGTAATTTGCCACCTGATTTTATTTTTCTTTATATACTCTATAAGGCTGACTTTTTTTCGGCTCTTCTATCCATTTAAAAGATGATGAAAAAGAAAATTAAGACAACAAATGAAATATCACAACACACCACGATAATTTATTTATACCTTTTATATGGGCACTTGCAAGTTAATAATTAAAATTAAATTACGGGAATTTTAAATTAAATTTATTATCTTTAAAAAATATTGTGCTAATTATCCCGAACAAATTATTTAAATCACCAATTTTTTGATTTCTTAAATTTTCTGACTTTTCTGGAGGGATTTTCAAAAATTTTCTTCCGTAAAAACCTTCTACTTGAAAATACGAACAACTGACAAAAAATGTTCCAGAAATCGGCATTACTATACATTTTATAATTACTATATAAAGTATATTCATATGGCAATTTCACTACTGCTATTTTAGCTCATTAGTGGATTTTACCCAAATTTTGTATAGAAAACTTAAAAGTCTTATATCAAAAGCCAAATTGATTAAATAAGAACTCTATTGAATCAATAAAAGAAAAAGACAGGAACAAAAAGACAGTATACAAAAACACAGCAAACATTCAGAAACTAAAAAAGTAAAGTAAATTAAAATCGAAAAGGTTCCGAATAATAAATTTTCATATTGATAATAAATGAATTTAATATTCGGTGTAAATCGATGTTATTTCTTTTATACAACAACAAAACACACATTGTTACCATACAAATACACAATCGGTAACATTGGTTTACGTTGGATATTTTATAATGTAAATATATACACATTCGTATGCACGTATATAGAAATGAATTATTGTGAGATGAGAGTAACAAGCTTGCTGAGAATAATAATTTCTCTTTGTGATTTTACTCTTAAAGTGGCAGTAGCAGTACGTCCATCGACAAAATATGCACTGGATGTAGAATGTACGGCAGTGAAACATCTTAGTATATTTATAGTCTTTGCTCTAGCATACTCAAGTAACTGCCGTCCCTAAATTACGGCGTAAAGCGCAAGATATCTGTCAAAATTTCTCATGTAAATACAAAATGTATGAAGCATCCCTAAATAGCACGGCGTCAACGCTTAGCAATTGGAAAATCCAATTTTGACAGTGCGTTAGGAAGTGAAGTTGGCTGCTTGTTGGTTTGTTTTGTTTCCAAGCTACTTATGTATGTTTGTGTATGTATTTTTTTTTGCATTTAGAAAAGTAATGTTGCTGCAGCTGGTTTCTTTCCAAATGGAGGTAAATTATTTTTAAATTCAATTTTTCATTGAGTTTTATTTAACAAATTATTTATTTTAATTTTAGAATTTAAACGAACAAATTATTGAGTTGGTGCGTGCAAATCCATGCATTTATGAGAAAAGAGATAAAAAATATAAGGACTGTAAACATGAAGAAAAGGTTTGGGAAAAAAAAGGAAAGTAATTAAATTTGTCAGGTAAGTTAAATTAAATTTTTACTAAATTAAAAATCAAAGAAATTATATCATTCTTAAAATAATTATGAAAATAACTAAAGAATGCAAAATCAAGTGGAAAAGTTTAAGAGACCGGTACAGAAGAGAAAAACATGCCGATGATCTCCCATCGGTTCAGCAAATAAAATTGGTGCTCCGTGGAAACATAATAGCCTTGAATTTTTATCAGAGTCTATGGAGTCTGCAAGGCAAGTTTTGCAATAAAGTTTTCCTGTTTTTTGCATTTGTGTAATGAAATGTTTTCGTGTACCTAGTACAAGAAGTAATTTCTGCGAAGAACTCGATGGAAGTATCGAATGGTTAGATGAAGACAGCCAATCAACATTTGAAGCCTGAAACAAAAAGACGAAAAAATGATGATATATTTTTTGATGTATTAATGACTATGAAAAAGAAATACAGCAGCCTCAGACCTCAACCGCGGTAAAGTATGAAAACTTTTTTGGGATGCTGAAGGAAAAATTCGATAGAATGTCAGAAATAGAAGTTGACAATGCTCACTTAGAAATCCTGCAGCTTCTATATAGAAAAATTAACGCAAAACATTTATAGTTCATATTTTTTTTTAAATAATTCATTTAGAAAATCTTTCTTTTTTAATAAATGTATATACGAGTACATACACATATTATATTAAATTCGGAATCGTTCTTTTTTTTTCAGTTTGTTTAACAAATATTTAGTTTCGTTTTTATGAATAAAAAGTTGAAAATTAAAAAAAATAAATTCAGTTCAGTAAAAATTGTAACACAGTTTGTTTCTTTTAAAGGCAGACTAAATTAAAAATTACTTGAAGTAAGAAATTCGCACAGTTCGTTTCTTAAACTAAGCGATGACTGTGAAGATGTATTTGCCGTGTTTAAATCATTCCTATTAACGCTTTTTAAATTGAGATATTCAATTTCCTCTGGATCTCGAGAATTTATTGCATTAAGACGAAGAAAATTATGAAGTACTAGAGTTGCTAACACTACCTTTAAATAAAAAACCACTATATTAACATAAAGATATAAAGTGAAATTTCATGTCAATACCTTTTTTGCATTTTCTGGCCCAAAAGATATGCAGGTTCTCAAAACCCTCCAGCGGAAAGAAAGAAATTTTAATCTTAAATTTTTCTTTTTTATAAGTATTATTTTACCAAACGCAAATTCAATACGTATCCTAGCGCGACTTATTTTTTTTTTATTAAATTCCTTTTTTGTCCAGTCTATAATTTTGGAGTATGGCTTCATTACATTTTCTTTTAAGGGGAATGCCGCCTCCGGAGTGAAGAAGTACGGAAAGAGAATATTTGTTCCAGGCAAACTTTTAGCTGCAGGCACATTGAAAGTTTTATTTAGGATTTTTTCCCAAATTCCGCCATCGCTTTGGCTGCCATAAGCACCAACGTCCACCAACGTAAATGTGTAGTTGCTATCACATACTATATTTATTATAATTAAAGTACTGCGATCCGGAATTAGGTGGGCAAGTTATTTGTATATGCTTGCCATCTACTGCTCCTAAACAATGTGGTTATCCAGTTGCATTTAAAAAGTCTTCTAAAGTATTAACTCACTCTTCAACATTAGGCGGACTTACATTAATGCTTCCAAGTACACGACACAAGATATCGCATGTATCCAAAATGATGCATCTTGCAGTCTTCAGGCCTATTCTAAATTTCATTGAAATAACATGGAGAGAGCATCCATGAGCCAGGAAGCTAGGTATTATAAAAAAATTAATAGAACATTAAACGTACAAAAGTACGTACTTAATTTAAGGTAATATACAGCCTTTTTTGAGGTTCAATTGGTTTCCTGCGGGAACATTTTCTTAGCCACGACTCAATCAAATTTAGCAAATTCTACGTGTTTAAGCCTGGTAGATTTCATAAATACTTATTTACTCCCATTGATTAAAACCCAAATGAATCACGACTTTTGAACAATTCTTTATTGCCTCTCCGCTGCCCACATTTCATTATTTTAAGCAATAGTCCTCCAAATACTCTAAAAATTCCATTTTATCACACATTTTGTTATATTTTAATCTTTTGGCTTTAACTTATTTATTTGTTCACTTCAAAATGGCATTTTAGAACAGTGGTGACGTTTTAGTTGTTTTCAAGTATAACTAGCGATTTTATGTCTATTTTTAATTTCTATCTACTGATTTTTAATAAATATGATAAGTTATCATTACTGCTAATGACAGAACATTGCAGCGTAAAAGCCCGACGTAAGAAGGCGTTGCGTCTTACGCGCTAATTTAGGGATGGCAGTAAAATGTTTGCGATGCTGGCTTTATTTTATTCGTACTCATACTCACAGCAAACACCAAGAGAGAGATTTTAACGTGTGTAGCAAGGCGAATCAATTACCAGGTGGCAGCGTAGGCGAATTCATTAATTTTCGCCGTGAACACTACTGTCAAACTCCATATATAAAAAATCTGTGTACTATTTTTTGTATTCGAAGTTTGACATTCGTTTCTACCAGCAAAAAATAATAAATTTTCCAACGCTGCCAACTGGTAATTGATTTGCCTTGGTGTGTAATGTGATGAAAACAATGTTATTAGATCAGAATTATTAAATCAAACACAATATCAAAAGTCGCCAATGTCTAAATTAGCTAACATACATACTTCTTTGAAATTATGAAAGTTTATTTAATATATAACAGAAAATAAATTAAATAGAACCCGTAGAATTCGCCATATTTTTATTTACTAAAAACACTAACTCAAGAATAGTTCATTGTTTATTATATCACCACGGTTTTTATGTTTGTTTTGAATTACACAGGATAGATATTTATAAATTCTTTAAGCAAATAGATTTTTAAAATAAATAAATAGGTATAAAAGCAATAATTATATTTAACAAAATAAAATATGTAAACTAGAAACTTTATTGCAATTTATTATTTATGAGGTCTAATGAGATTCAGTCTCATTAAAAAAATTGAGTAATTTTCCTTTTATTCACGGATTTGACAAATAAATTTATTTTATTTTTTATCATTTTGTTTTCCTAAATACCGTTAGTAGCACGTTTATGACAACAAGGCGCATAAACTGAAAAATATTTGTACATAAAAACAGTAAAAAAATAAAAATATCTGCTTTAAATAATGTACAAAAGCTGTTAATAGTGTACTAAAGCTGTTTAAAACAATGGAATGAAAATCTACTTTGTTTGTGTATGTGGTGCACGTGGGTTTTTTTTATAAATGTTATAGCCTTTAAGCCGTTTTTAACCGACTTCAAAAAAAGAAGGAGGTTGTACAATTCGGCTGAATGTTGCTTTTTTTATATTTGTGCCTCCAAAACTCAGTCATTTCTGATCCGATTTCGAAAGTTTTTGGTAATATGATATAATCTTAAAAATTAAAGGGTGTCCCCAAACAACATACATATTTTTTACGGGCAATTATGTAAAATTGGATATGACTGCGTGTTACTATGGCTCCCAAAAACAAACAATTATACAAAAATAAATCTAAAAATTAACAAGTATTAATATTACAAATATTAAATTAAAGGGTGCGCCAATAGTTCATTAAAATTTGATGTATACGGCCATACTTTTGAACAGTGTTAGACAGATGCTTGCAATTTACAACGAACCTGTATTGGTAAGTCCGCTATAACAAAAAGTATTAATTTTGGACTGGATAGTTAAAGGGTGTTCCAACAGTTGATGTAATTACAAGTATGTGGCCGTACTTTCGAACCGTTGTAGACAGAACGCTGAACTTTAAAAGGGACCTGCATTTCTAAGTCCGCTATATTAAAGATTATATAATTTGAATTTAGAAATTAAAGGGTGTTACTTATATAGGCCTATCTTTTGTACCGTTATAGACGAGCACTTATAAAATTTTTAAAATTATAAATTAAAGGGTGCGCCAATAGTACATTTAATTTGGTATATGGCCATACTTTTAAACATTTGTAGACAGATGGTTGAAATTTACAAAGAACCTGTATTACTAACTCCTCTATAACAACAAGTATAAAATTTGGATTTGGAAATAAACGGGTGTCCTAATAGTTAATATAATATGGTGTAAGTGGCCAGACTTTTGATTTATTATAGAGAGATAGCTGAAATTTACAAGGGACATGTTTTGCTAAGTCCGCTATCACAAGAAGCTTATAATTTGATTTTAGAAAGTAAAGGGTGTTCCCAAAACTAATGTAATGTGTTCTCTATGGCCGTATTTTTTGAACCGTTCTATACAAATAACTTAATTTTACACAGAAAGTCCATTATAAATTAAATAGTTGATATTTTCGGATGTATATGGGCAAACTGTTGAACCGTTACAGACAGATGATTGAAATTTACACAGAACCGAATTGCTAAATCTTCTACAAGAGCAAGTATATAATTTGAATTTGGAAATTAAAGACTGACCCTTTAGTTGCTGCGATTTGATATATATTGCCAAACTATTGAACAGTTGAAAAATTATAAGTTTGGAGGTATAAGTGTGCCCCAATAGTTAATGTAATCTAATTTATGTGGCCATGCACTTGAGCTGTTATAGGCAGACAGATGAAATCTGTTTTTTTTTCGCAAGAATTATTATTGCAATTTATTCATTAAATATGTGTTGTATTTCATACCTATGAAAACGGTTGTTGCCTGTTTTTTGCTTATAATGTTTAAGCAATAGATTTGATAAAATTTTGTTTTTTGTTTGTTCATAAGTAGATCTACATACAATGCAGAATTTCATAAAACGGCAGTAACAAATTTTATTAGGGTAAAAATGTGGCAACGCTGCTTACAAATATAGAGAATTCAAAAATTCTCGCGATCGAGTAAAGAAAGTACTTAATTTCTGATTGTGATATTTCTGAGATTCGTTTTTAAACTCTTTGTTTTAAATATACCCACAACAAAAAACACTTAGAAGAATGGGTAAAATAAACACCGCAACTTTTTATTGCGGTGTTTAAAATACTCGGGTATGACAAATATGGAGTAAATATGCGGTATTACTCATGGTTGCGGTGTACTCGTGCCGTATGGATATACAATTCAAAGCAAGTGATGATGAATATAGAATTGTTTCAAAGCAATTCAGGGTCGACTTTTCAGACCTAAAGGCGGAGGTTAACCTTCTTCAGTACCGTAACGAAAATTATCCACCAACAAATACTCACAAATGGTATTCACAATATGATTAAATGAATTAGAAAGAAAAACTACGTTGGGATACGTTTACATTTATAAAGTAGTTTCCGATATTTTGTCAATGTGAGAAAAACTTTTCAAATTAACGGTCATCAAAAATAAACTAACATCCACAATGACGCTAAAATGCTTAGAGCCTCTCTTAGGGATTTCGACGAGCAAGAACTTTTGTTTTCACTTAATGTCGCACATGTTACAGACAGATTTGAAGAAATGGTTCCGAAAATGAAATATTAATTTGTTTAATATGATGTACATGGCTACACTTTTTAACAGTTGTAGACAGACGCTTGAAATTAACACAGAACCTGATTGCTAAATTTAAGTATATAATTAGAATTTGGAATTTAAAGGGTGACCCTATAGTTCCAGTAATTTAATATGTATTGCCAAACTAAACTATTGAACAGTTGAACAAGTATAAAGTTTGGAGATATTAGGGGGTGTCCGAATGGTAAATGTAATCTAACTTATGTGGCCATACTCTTGAACCGTTATAGGCAGACAGATGAAATCTGTTGTGAAGTCGGCTTTTATTTGCAAAAAATTATTAAAGCTTAATTCAACATTAATTTTTTTGTCGTTTTTTAACGTTTCCGAAATAATTATTTGATTTCCAATGCGTAGCTTATTAAGTGTTTGCACAAGCTTTAATAGGGGCCTTAACGGTTTAATTTAATGGACAATATAATGGAAGGCACTGCTAGACCTACAAAGGTATGTAGCAATCGAAAGCAGCAAACGTGACAAAACACAAAAAACACACAGCAGCTCGCACAGTATTTAAATCCTCCACACCGAAATGCCATAAATAATTAACAATGAATTAGCTAGACCATGTAATTTTAATGGTTTTTAACCGTCTTCAAAAAAGAAAGAGATTATCAATTCGACTAAATGTTGCCTTTTTCTGTTCGTGCTCGCAGAACTCAAAACCGATTTTAAAAATTTCCAATTTTTTTGAAAGGTCCTGTTTTAAAAACAATTCATTATTTAAAAAATTAAAGGGTGTCCCCATACAATATATATGTTTATTACGTGTAAACCGTAAAGGGTACCATTTTAAAATAAAAAAACTGCGTATCACTATAGCTCACAATGGCAAAAAACAAAAAAAAAAAATACAAATATAAATCTAAAAATTAAAGGGTGTCCCCATAGATAACAAAAATATGCATATATGAGCATATCTTTTGAACCGTTATAGACAGTAGTAGACAGACGCTCAAAATTTACGAAGAACCTGGATTGCTTATTTCCGTATAATAAAAAGTGTAAAAATTGGATTTGACCAATCTTTTGAACCGTTGTAGACAGACAGTTAAAACTTACAAGGATCCTATATTGCTAAGCCCGTAGTAACAACAACTTTATGATTTAAATTTATAAATTAAAGGGTGGTCACATAATAGATGTAAATTGATCTAAATCGGCCGATTTTTTGAACCGTTAAAGACAAACGCTAGCAAATTGTACATAAAGGCGATTGCTATGACCGTTAAAGTAACAAGTATTTTTATTAAAAATTATTAATTAAAGGCTGCCACAGTAGTTCATTTAATTTGATCTATATTGACATTCTTGTGAAAGGTATTTCAATAGTTGATGTTATTTTATGTATGTGGCAAAACTTTTGAAACGTTATAGACAGACAGCTGAAACTTAGAAGAAAGCTGCATTGCTAAGTCAGTTAAAATTTTAATTTAGACATATAAACACAATAAGAAGTATAAATGTTTTAAATTATATACCAAAGGGTATTACAACTGTTTAATACAGCATGCTGTATATGACCAAACTGTTAAACCGTTATAGACAGACGGTTAAAATTTTCTAAATCTACTACAACATCAAGAATATAATTTGAATTTGGAAATTAAAGGGTGCCGCTCTATTTGATAAAATCTGTTTTGAAGTCGGTTTTTTTTTCGCAAGAATTACGAGTATTCAATTCAGGATATAAGAACGTAACGTTTGATAGTCTTAAATGATTAAAAATTGTAGAGAACTGCAAAAAATCGATATTGAAGCGATTTTGGATATTTCAAATTTTAAACCATTTAAAGCATTTGCATATAGAAATACCGTTCAAAAGCAAATAAACCCAACACAATGAAAAGATGTTCATTCATTGGACATCGTTTAGTTGTTGTCCGGAAATACACACTGTGAAAAAATTAACAATTAGTATGACTATTTATCATTTTCAAACATAAGCGTTCATAATGATTTATGATTGACCATTTTGTGCTACCAGCACACAGCCAAACTCATAAATTTTTTGTGTCTTTTGTAAACTGAAATTTGTTATGTTTACGAATAAGTCTGAATGTATAAATAAGTATAGTGATGCTATTGTTGGTTGATTAGGATCGCTGTGTTACGTTTATAATCAGGTGGGGTTTCAACAAAATTCGCGTTTAGCTTTTAATATACTTTTGAGCCACAAATAGGTCGTTTGCATATTTTAGTAATTTTTATGTACAGAGCCAACCAACTCAAAATGAGTTTGGAAAAAGTATTTTTACAAACAATTTGTTGCGTTGTATTTTATTTTCTATTTTTTATTGCTTCATTTAAGGATGGATACGTTTTCTTGTGTTGAATATTATTTAAGTGATTAATTGCGTTAGAGGGGATACTAAAACAAACCAATATTGTTTTGGACCCTTAACATCTTTAATTGATTTAAATGTCCTAATGAAGTAATTTCATCTTTCTTGTATCGCATCTTACGAAATAAGAGTCGTTATGAATACTTAAGATTTTTGTTTTAATAGATTTTTGGCAAATGGCTATGAGAATTACTACGAAGCCGTTAAATATAAATTTGATAAATTAGTTTGTAATAATACTGCCCGTATTATGCTATCAAGAGCACTTTGAAGGATCCACAAGTTTTTACAAAAAAGAAAGTTTATTGCTTTTGTTTTGATGGGACAATGGGAGATACGTGTATCGGCGTTTTGAAAGTTTACATCTGAATTTCATTTGGGAGGGGGTTAAAATTTCCCAGCTCTGGCACATTCTTATTGTTAAACGGCATAAGAAACCATGTGATCCTTACATTTTAGGTATAAAATGTGTTCAGCAAATTTATGTAAAAAGTTACGGAGAACATTTTTGTAGAAATGTTAACCCTCTAACTCCTCAAGATATGGGTCTTTTTTGGCCTTCTTTTAAAAAATAGCAAAAAACACCATTAAAACAGGGTTTTAGAGGGTTAAAATGTTCCACAAAATTGTTACCCGTTAAATTTTACTATAAGTCCCTGAATACACAAAAAAGGAAAATTCAACCATAAAGTCAGAAGTAAGACGCAACAAAAGCGAGCTAAGGATTAATTTCGCATTTATTAAGAATTTTGTTTTAAAACAAATTTGGATAGCATTAATTACATTTTTTTAGCTCTAGGCAATTCCACTTCATTATCATACAATGTCCAGCATATTTCAGCGATAAGCGAATGAATGCTTTTACCTTTATCTTACGAAAATTGTTATTACTTACTGCCCTTTTATATACCTTTTATTACGTGTGAAAAGGGATAATAATTGTGGTTTTAAAAAATCTGTTTTAAAAAAAACAAATTCGAGAATGTCCATAGACCAAAAAAAAAAAAAAAACAGGTAAATATAAAAAAAAATTTCAATTGAAAATTAAAAGGAAAATGTTTCATTTAGAATAACAAATTTGAAAAAGCAATTAAATTTTATGATAAATCAGGGGTGGAATCGTTAAACCCGTGTTCGTATCGACAATCGTACGAAAAAAAATTACGTGATACGTTAATCCTATGAACTAAATGGCATTATGACATACGATTGTAAACGGATCGTAATTTTTTGAATGAGTCACAATAGTTTTGAAATTAAAATATTCTAGAGCTAAAGAAAGAGTATTCAGGGTGGTCAGTTTTTCAAATTTTGTTGTTTGCAAAGGTTAAAACCGATTTTTTGCCTATAGCGCTCGATTCAAGGACTGCTGCTTCAATTAACACTTCTTCACTTGGCACCAGCAGCTTTTCTTCATAAAGGCTTCCTTCATTCTGATTTTTCAATTAAAAAAAAAAAAAACTTTTTTAAAAACAGTTTAAAATACATGGATTTATTTTTAATGATAATTGGTTTGAAAATAAAACTGATGTGGACATTCCTCTAGAATATAAGTGGATCCTGTCACTCGGTAAAAAATTCGCGTTACCAATAAACAAACATAATTTTTCACCTTTACGTACAATCGCAGACGTTGAACAATGTATACAGAAATTAAATGACAATGAAGAAAAAACAAAGGACATCGCAAGAACTAAACTAGCAAATACCATTATAAGATTTAAGAGAAATTTAAAAAACACACCAAAGGAAAAATTCATATTAAATATTTACGATAAGACGAAAGAATTTTTGCGTAAAAATAAAAATATTGTTGTTATACAGGCAGACAAGGGAAACAAAACTGTAGCTTTATATAAAAAAGATTATGAGAACAAAATGGAAATATTACTTGATGACAAAAATACTTACCGGAAGCTTAGAACTGACCCAACTTTAAAACTCCAGAAAGATAACAACAACAAATATTAGACTTGTATAAAAATGAATATATCGACGGATGGCAAAAACGACAACTACTTTGCTCGGCAGCTACAGCACCTAGAATTTATGGACTTCCAAAAATACACAAGCCAGAAATGCCTCTCAGACCCATAATCTCATCTATACAAGTCCCATGCTACGCTTTATCTAAGTATATTGGAGCCATTTTAAAAAATGTAATATCAGACGACTACAATATTAAAAACTCGAATAGACTTAAAGAACAACTTAGCAAACTCAGACTGGATAAAAACGAAATTTTTATCTCACTAGATGTTATTTCTCTTTTTACGAATATACCGATAAACAAAGCCATTAATATTATCATGGACAAATGGAATCTCATTAAAAACTACACGAAAATCTCGAAATCTAAATTCCTGAAAATTCTACGATTTTGCCTCAATGACAACAATTATTTTGTCTACAATAATAATTTTTACAATCAAACTTTTGGCATGCCAATGGGTAACCCACTTTCACCTACGATTGCGGACATTGTTTTGGACAACCTATTAGATGAAAAAGTCAGGGAGCTAAAAAACAAAAATATTCAAATAAAATACATAACCAAATATGTAGATGACATATTGGCCATAGTAGATGCCGACGAAAAAGACGAAATATTAAAAACTTTCAACAAATACCACCAAAAATTACAATTCACTATGGAAATTGAAAATGAAAACGCTATCACTTACCTAGACACAAAATTATATAGAAAAACCGATAAAGTAGTTTTCAATTGGTATAAAAAAAGTACAGCATCTGGTAGAATTATTAATTACAACTCTACACAACCTAAGAGCCAAATAGTAAACACAGCAAAAAATCTCATTTACAGAATATTAAATATAAGTGACAAACAGTTTCATGAAAACAACATCCAACAAATAAGAAGAACACTTAAAGAAAACAGCTTCCCTATGAACGTAGTAAATTCTTTAATTAATGAAATATTTAAAAAAATTAACGACAATAGTAGAATTTCAAACTCAATTGACAATAATCCGAAACAATTTTACAGTGTACGATATATTCCAGGCCTGACTGACAACAAAAACATCAGAAACACAATTAAAGACAAAAACATAAATTTTGCTTACAAAGCAAATACCACATTAAACACAATATTCTCTAAAGCAAAAACAAAGATTGACAAACAACAACAAAACAATATTGTGTACGAAATCAAGTGCAAAGGAAATGACAACAGTAATTGTAATATGATTTACATTGGCACTACTAAACGCAATTTGGAAACAAGAATGAAAGAGCACAAGAATGACATAGAGAAACAAAAACAAACAACAGCTTTGGCGCAACACTTATTAGAAACTGGTCATACAGCTGATTTTGATCAAATTAAGATATTGGATAAAGAAAACATTGAAAAGAAAAGGTACACTATAGAAAGTTTGAGAATACAACAAAAAAGGGAACATACAATGAATTTAAAAGAAGACACGGACAACATAAACGCAAATTATAGAGTAGCAATTCATTGGAATGGACGGTGATACTAAGTTAATTTGTGTTTTTTTTTTGGTTTAAATTAATGTATTTGTAACGTTTGTTTTATATGTTACTTATTCTTCATGTTGTTTGGAAAGTTTTATATCTTAAAATTGTTTTGTTTGTGTAAATAATTTAACTGTAAGTTTAATTTTAAAAGTAAAAACAATTTTTATAAATTTAATAACATTGTAAATATTTTGAAAAAATTAAATAGATATTCCCTTGAGAAAGTCAACAAATAATTGACGAAACGTCGGGAAAAAATGTAAAAATAAATTAGTTTTATTTACATTTGGAAACACTGGTCATACTAGCTTATACACGGAACTTAAAAACAAAATAACATTGGCCAAATAACCCAATAAAGAACTTTTTTCTTTGCTTGATACCTATTTTTGATCAGCCAAAATTATAAATATAAATATTTTCCTGCAAAAATATAAATTGCGAATTTCCTATTTTAAAATTATAACATCATTAACTGGTGGTACTAGTGCGTTCATACACTTGGAAAGCTCATCCCATAGTCTGTTAGCATTAGATTTTAATATGCCCAATTAGGAAGCATGTTTTTTGCCAAATTTTTGTGTTCATTCATGAATCTTAGATTTAACTTATTGTAATAATAACTTTATCATAAACTAAAATTAAATTTGTTTAATTCGCACTTTTTTTTAGCGAATTTGTTGCATTTTTCATCTTATTCGAACTAAGTTTTGTTAACGTATGACAGTTCGTAAAAAATGTGCGTTCATGTATACGATAACGTATGTTATAATCTGCGTTATTGTTAATTACCATCCGTTAACGTATGTCATAATCCGAAAAACGTATTTTTACGATACGTGTTGTACGTTCACGAATGTAACGATTCCACCCCAGGTCAATTTGGATGTACAAAATAATGTAATTAGTAATTGTGGTTGTTAAAATTCCACAAATTTGGGAATGTCCCTAAATAAAACCAGGTACTAGAAAAACAAACTGTTAAACCATTTTTACAAGTGATATTTTAAATACTTGAAAAAGCTTTAAAATATTTTCTATAAATTATTTTAGTGTTCCATCAACGGGGCCATTCCTTCCATGATTGTCAACTAGAACGATTAACGATGGTGTTAACCATATTCAGCAAAGGCTTATTTTACTAAAAGATTAGTAACGATAATTTCCACATACAATTTACATTTAAAACAAAAACCAAAATTATTTGTTTTCAGTTCCCGTTTTGGATATAAATTATGTGAAGAAACTTAATTCTATGAAGTAGTGGTCCTAGGCATTTATTATATGAGTATTCCCCTTGAATCTGTATTTTTTATAATCGTAAAATAATTGTTTTCAGCCAGAATAATGATAAAACAACACCTTATTAAGGCCTTAAATACTTTTTCAATTACTTCGCAAAATTATTTCTCCCCTTAAAGATTGTAAATAACAAGTAAGAGCGCTATATTCGGCTATGCCGAATCTTATATACCCTTCACCATATAGTATATGTAAATCTAGTTCAGTGAAGTAATTCCAATAAAAAAGCAAATATTGGGGTGACAGAGATTTAAAAAAAATTGGTACTGCATATATATTATTTTACATAAAAATTTCATCAGCTCTTAATGCTATTTCCTTAAAGATCTTCTCAAAATCTTTAAAATGATATCCATATTGATATTTCAAAAAATTGGAAAATTTCTAAGCTCCGTACCTCGGAAGATATGGGCGAGCTCCAATTTTTTCACTTGATGTTTTTTTTCTTATTTTTAAAAAATGCAGTTTGGTATTCCTTTGCGGTGGTTAGATCCAGGTGAACATAATGACGCTACGTGCTACGTGTGCCAAAATATTTCCATATTAAAATTGAATAGATATAGGCGAAAGAGTTTTGTATACAAAACTGTGCCATCAGCCATGCTGCCATTTCCGCATTCTGACGAACTCCCAGTACCTGTGCTACAACTTCGAAGTCCTAGTCATTATGTTGATGGAACCATCGCTGAAACAGGAACCTTTTATTGCGTTCATATGTCAACAAATTTTCATTTTTTAAATTCCCATATGGATTACATTGAGAACCAGTTGTTAACAGAATCTGATGAGCATGGTGAAAAATTTCATCAGAGATGCGCACCCATTGAAGAACGTTATAAAGGTAAAAGCATTCATTCGCTTATCGCTGAAATATGCTGGACATTGTATGATAATGAAGTGGAATTGCCTAGAGCTAAAAAAAATGTAATTAATGCTATCCAAATTTGCTTTAAAACAAAATTCTTAAAATTCTTAATTCTGACTTTATGGTTGAATTTTCCTTTTTGGTGTATTCAGGGACTTATAGTAAAATTTAACGGGTAACATTTTTGTGGAACATTTTTTACATAAATTTGCTGAACACATTTTATACCTAAAATGTAAGGGTCACATGGTTTCTTATGCCGTTTAACAATAAGAATGTGCCAGAGCTGGGAAACTTTAACCCCCTCTCAAATGAAATCCAGATGTAAACTTTCAAAACGCCGATACACGTATATCTTTTTTTTGTCTCCTCTATCAGAATTTATAGCCCGGACCTTGTAATTTTTTGGTGTGTTGTACAGTGTTATTATTGACATGCCATAGCCATAACCGTAACCATAGATATTTTTTAAATTTTGATTTTTAGCAGTTTTTTTTATTTTGTTCTTTTTTCATGTTCGTTTGTATTGGCGAGTTTTAAGTTACATTTTTCATTGAGCGGTTATTTTAACAAATGGCAAAACAAATATGAGTTGCTTATGGCTATGGCACCACTATTCGCTGGCAGTAAATATGATTATGTTTATAGCCATGGTTACGGCTATGGCGTTTTGGTATGGCACGTCTAATTTAACCTCAAGATTGATGATACAGTTCTGTTAGAATTAATCAAGTTTTTTCTCAATTTAGTCAAAGTTTTTGCTTCGGTTTTTTCGAAACCATTTCTATTTTTTTAAAAAACGTAACTCCGTTCAATGACGAGGTATGTTTTAACTTTGTAAAAATCTAACGTTAGACGGTAAGGCAGTTTGAAATTAAATTCCTAAAGTAACCCCATACATCGCTAAATATTTTTTAATTAGAAAATTTTGTCATCTACGTAATGAGCTTTGCTTTTTCAGACTATTGTGATTTTTTGTTACTTTGATCTGCATAAAACGACAGTTGGTTGACACTTTATTAGTTAGTAGCAGTGCCCAGGACTTCGACAGCGTATCATTTATAATTCTTTTAAGTCTAAAATTTAGAAAATTGTGTCTTTAAATATTTATTGTAGAGTTCTGTCAATAAGGTAACTAATTTTTCATTTACAAAAATAAAATGTGCTGACAACTTTTTTAGTAGCACTATACCGGTAAAATTTATATTCATTTCATAAAGGATTTTGGTAGAAGAGCACTTGAAATTCTTAAAAATTTTTATGAATATGCATAGTCTGACTTTAGACAGTCGAATATTTGGAAGACAAACATTTGGAAGCCAAACATTTGGAATTCTCTTTTATTTTTTCATTCGCCTTCACACGGCGAACACGCTGTCGGCAACATTTCATTAGTATTATTATTGTTCGTTTTTAAATGTATGCAAAGAAAATGTCAACAAATCGTATCGCCGAGCACCGAACACGAAAACGATTCTCTCTTCCCCACCCGAAATTTGCTCAAAAATAATGTTTCACTCCAAATGTTTGCTCGTAAAAAGGGGACATAAAAAACCGTGTGACCCTTGGATTTAAACAAGGCGAATCAGTTACCAGGTGGCAGCGTTAGAGAATTTATTATTTTTTGCTGGTAGAAACGAATGTCAAACTTCATATATAAAAAATAGTACACAGATTTTTTATATATGGAGTTTGACAGTAGTGTTCACGGCGAAAATTAATGAATTCGCCTATGCTGCCACCTGGTAATTGATTCGCCTTGGATTTAAAGTACACGATGTGTTAAATTGATTTATGTAAAATGGTACATAAGGCTAATATAAAAAGATGTAGTCATAGGCGAATTAATACAACAAAGCAACTTTTTGATCGAGTTCGTGTCAAAAACAAGTTTTTAGGCAAATAAAATTTTAAATTGCCTTTAAAAATTATAAATTAAACAGTCAAAAAATTCAATATAAGAATTACCCAGGCGTATCAATTAATAAAGTCGTTATCGCGACCACCTAGTATAGATTCGTCTTGAGAATAATAATATTAAAAATAAAAAAAAACAAAGTAAAATTTAAAATATCTTTATCATTTTAAATAAGTAACTATCATGGCGAAATAATACTATGTGGTGGCGATGACGAATTCAATAGTTTTCGCCATAAACACCATATACAAAAGTTATACATATTTCAAATATATGGAGTTAGACGTTTAGCGTTTCTTCGAAAATTTTTGAATTCGCCATCGCGACCACCTGGTATTGATACGCCTTGGTAATCATCATAAACCTAGAACAAAAAAAAAAAAAAACACACAAATTTTTGGCTTAACTAACATCAAACATTTTTTTTGGTGTTTATGTATATATTAAATATAAGGTGTTAGCGATGGCGAATTCGTTAATTTTTGCCGGTAGTCTAACTGCCAAACTCCATATATAAAAAATTTGTATACTATTTTTTTTATGTAGTTTGACATTCGTGCTAAGGGCGAAAGTTAACGAATTCGCCATCGCTAAACAGAAATTTAAGTGGTTGTAATCATTAAACCGAGAGTGTTTGTATGTATATAAACAAATTAAAAAACACATAAGAAACGAAAAACAAGCCGAATTATAAAAACAAAACAAACTTTGACGTTTACTCGAACAGTACTTCATGCTGATAATAACAACTGGCTATCAAGTCTCCTTAATACTACGGGAAATATTTTTCCAAAGCACTTAACGCTCTTTTGAATTTATGGGTCTTATTGAACTTGAAAAGGTGATTCAATTATTTTCTAAAAATTTGCATTTCAGAAAAATTTGCCACCTATGAAACAATATTTCTTTGAAATTCCTTAAAAAACTGAATTTTTAAAATATAATTCTGTTTTATATAATCATATTAGTTTTAACATAAAGTTCTCTCAATGAGGAAGGAGCTTTAAAGAGACGGCTAAGAATCGACCTAATCGACAAAAAAAAAACGCAGTAATATATTTGCAATAGATTAATGAAAATATGCGTAATTTTAAGGATATGACTATGAATGTTTAGTTAGTTTCTGTTTTGTGTTTGTGGCCAACCATACTTAAAAATGCAACGGTGTTCATCGCTTACATCGTATACATATGTGTGTATAAATACAAATTCAATATTAATTTACTATATTTGTTAAACATTTTTTATTAATTAAAACCTAAAAATTTAACACTGTAGGTCTTAATTACAAGTTTTCTTTATAAATCACGGAAAGAGCGATTAGTTTCGTACCTTGCTTAAAGAAATGATATTAAACGAAACTTGACGAAAAGTTATCTTATGTACATTACAGTTTACCACATACATAAAATTTAATGTATTTGCACAGTTGTTTAAGTTTGCTTAAGTTATTTTATGCACATTATAGTTGGGCCTTACGCATAACGCTGAAACTGGAATAGAAAATTGAGAAAAAATGCCTCAAAAAATTGGATAGTGTAAATCTGAACTTAAGCGTTCTATAAGATGAAATTGAAAAACATGCTAGAACATATGAGAAAGCTAGAAAAACACTCAATCCCCTAGGCACCAATTTACTAAGCGATCGTGGTTCCTCTTGAATAAGAAAAAGAGATATTGTTTCCTTGATCAAAATTTAGAAAGACGAATCCTAGCATTTGCTGATACTCTGATTAAAAACTACGTAAAGATCCAGTGCTGGTTGAACTTAATAAACCATGACTGTTAGATTTAAGATTTAAATGCTTATTGTTAGTTCAATAATTTTAAATAATTTTTTTGAGTTAAATATACAATTTTTGTTGTAGGGTGAACTCAAGTAGCAAAACGAGTCAGAATTCAGTTTTTACTGTGTAAACGCGGGGAGTTATATCTCCCTTTTATTTTTTTATTTTGTATTTTTCTTTATTGTTGAAGGTTTAAGTGCCTGCCTCCTAAAGTTTTAAGGATAAGAAAACATTCGTCAGAAACAGGTCTTGTAGTAAGGCGGTTAACTCTGTATAAATTTTAATGGTCTGCAAGTTGTGGTTTAAAATTTTTATGTGTACGGCGACAGCCTGTAATTTCTGACTACAATTTAGTGTTTTTATTGTAGTGGTTATAATAACACACCTTTTGTGAAAAATTTTAATATCTATCACCCATGCCACACAAAAACAACGACAAATAATGCACCAAAACATTTTTCAGTTTTTCCCAAAAAATGCTCGTTTTAGTTTAAATTTCAAAAAACTAACTAAAGTAACCCTTCTTACAAATACGCATATTTTCATCAATGTATTGCAAACAAATTCCTATAGTACATCACTTTTTTGTCTGTCTGCGTCAATCATTCACTCACACTTTGCACAAGATTCTTGTTTTCTTCCAGATTTATTTACAGATGTTGATTGCGGTAGAGTAGAAAAGCATTTATTATATCAGGTGTTAAAATACTACTAAATTATTAAAATGCTTTTTAGGGATTTGTATGAGTTTCCTAGACCACACACGAACAGAATTTACAAATAGACGTAGGGTTTGGTTTCTTAACGTTACCTTCAACAAAATTAATAATAGATAATAGCGATGTTATATCCTTTACTAAATTGCAAAAGTTGTGACTTTCTCAGCTGGATGTCTCCATCATCATAGATGCGTTATAGGATTCAGTATACGTTTTTAATTTTGTTTCATTATGAATGCTTGAAACCCGTTTGTCAATTTTCGTTGACAAAGAGGGAACAGTGAGTTTTGATTAAAAGATTTTGTTTAATTTCAAGTTTAGTGCTTCTCTTTGTTTTGTTTGCTGAGAGACGCCATAAATTTGAATAATTAGTACATTGAGTACAGCAAAGTTTGCTTAATTAATAATAAAAATAATATCATTTAGCATTTTATATTTTTCTTTGTTACGAGTAATGCAGGGAACACAATTGTGACGAACGACGAATTTTTCGTTGCGAATATTCGCCGTCAAAAATAAAACACATTGGTGCATATGAAAACTAACACAACACCGCCGTCAACGAAATTCGTCGTGCGTGGCGAACTCTCAGATAGATTTATTTCTATTTCTTACGCCGACGAACGACGAACAAACTATTACAGGGTTGTCGAACAAACTAGTACAGGGCTGTCGTTTTTCTGTAGTTTTTAAATATATTAGTAAATGAAGTTATTTTTGTCTTAATTTTTGTTTATTTCTTAATATACATCATTAAGTTAAACATCCACAATTATTTTCCTTAAAATTGCCTTCTAATGGCTTTTTCTTAATGTTTAATTTTTTGTATAACTATATTATTTTTTTATTTTATTCTATGGTAAGACTAACAACTTTCATATGCAAAACAAAACAAATTTAAATATGGACAAAAGTAGACACGATGTTAATTTTAATAATTTTCACAAAACTCAAAATTGTTTGCCTTTTTTTTAATGTTTAATTTTTTTGTCATAGGCAGCAAACAATTTTGTTGATCATAACCGCTGTAACTTTTTCGTTCTAATTGTGCGCCACACTGCGAATTTACGCAGCGAACTTTTTCAGATGAATTCGTCGTGCTAGACGAAATTCGTCGTTCGTCCCAATTGTGTTCCCAGGATAAAGTTACAAATAGAATTAAGACATGAATAACTAAACCGTTGGAAATTTGTGTTTACAATTTAGACAAGGCGAATTAACTTATAGGTGGTCTACCTATTTTGAAATACATAGTAAAATAAATTTAAAACCAAAAAACGAAATATGTGGTATTGCTGTATATATACAAAAAAAGATCCCAACCAAAAATGAAGAAATGAAGAAAAAATAACCAAAATTAAAATTTATCAATAATCGATTTTAATAAAATTAGAAACAAAGGGGAAAGGGGAACAAAATAGACAAAATGGACAAGTCAAATTTAATATATAAAATAGAATGCAACAGGAATGAAACCAATAAATGTGAAAAAGTGTATATTGGCACAACTAATAATAAATTTAGGACACGAATTGTGGGACATAAATCTGATACTAGATGCAGAAATAATATAAAAATACAAAAAATTGCCTTCATGACCCACTGTGCTGATAATAGTCATTTGCCTAATTTTGACAATGTTAAGATATTACAGAGAGAAGAGAATTGTAACAAACGGTACACATTGGAAATACTGCATATAGTTAGTACACATAAAGAAAAGAGAATGAATTATAAGTCCGATATTGAGAACTGCGCTCAAATTTATAGACATATAATAAATAAAGCTAAGCTAAGAAACAATTAGTACAATTGAAAACATTATAGAGATAAGTGGAAGTTTAATGTTTTGAATATTGTTACTGTAAGCTATATTTGTTGTTTGTTTGTGTTTATAATTTAGGTTCAATTTTAATTTATAGCAATTGTTAAACTTTATGTTTTTAAATAATATACTTTTAGATACTTTCCTGAAGATGTCATCCGATGGATGATGAAATATCGAAACTCATAAAAGGAAAATAATATTTTATTAAATTTGACCTTAAGCAAATAAATTAATAAGTTTGTCATTCCGTTTGTAATTTCTACAATATCCATTTCCGCCCCCGTAAAGTATATATATTCTGACTTCTCCTACATAGCGAAGTCAATTGATCGATGTCCGTCTGTCCGTCCGCGTTAGTGTTGAAAATAAATTTGCCAAGGCTCTAAATCAGCTAGAAAAAACTTGAATACGCCAATTGATCAGACATAGTGTTGAAAGAGGTGCTATTGGAAATCAGCAAGATCAGTCCATACCCTTCAAGGAAGCGGGCAAATCACCTGGCCCACCTCTAATTTTTCTATATCACATTGAGCGAGAGAATAAAAAATAAGAAAAAAACATCAAGTGAAAAAATTTGCGCTCGCCCATATTTTCCTCTGAAATTTTCAAGTTTTTTAAAGTGTCAATATGTGTATCATTTAAAAGCTTTTGAAGAAAATACTTAAATTTTTTAAAATGCTTCACCCATTTAGAGCCGATGATTTAATTTTTTCTTTTCTTCTTCACTAAACTAAATTTACATACATGGTGAAGGGTATATAATATTCGGCGTAGCACTCTTAATTGTTTTTTTTTTTTATATTTGTAAAACATCTCACACTTTCCAAGTGATTGACGATTGAGTAAACTCAAATTCCTGAAGAAGGGCACCGAAGGTGTCCGCAATATTGAATAAATAAAAACAATAATTTTAATTATTATTTAATAAAACATAAAAAGATTTTATTTAAATAAAAATAAAAACAGTGACCTAGAGCCCAAAAATAAAAATTGTTTTTTTTTTAATTTAAAATGTCTGCCAATCACAGTTCAAAAAATAACAAGAGTTTTATTAATATCGCGCCACTTTAAGGAATCCCTTTAATTTTTAATATTTATGGTTTTAGCTTCTACATTAATACATCGGACGGACAAAAAGACGCTTTCTTTTTTACACTTTGTGTACAGAACCCTAAAAAATTCCAAACCAAATAACAAAATTACCAAACTTATTGCGTTTTCTTTTCTGACCTAAATGTTGCATATGTTCAACACTTTTTACACCTTTGTATTCTTTTCTAAAAATGTGTTCTTTTGAAAATGTGTTGCACGAAAACGTATAAAAATATGCTACATATTTTACCCTCAATTTTATGTAAGGGTAAGTATGTAACAGCTTTTTTAGTAGTTCTTATTCTGATAAGTGATATTTACTTTTGTTGCTAAACCCAGTGTTATATTACTTTATTTTTAAAACGCTAATTAAAAATTAGTGTAATGTGAAAGGTAGTTAGAAAGTTTCAATAACAGTTTTTGTTCTATTGTGGCTACAAAATGTGTAGCAATTTTTCGTGGTTCAGGCAACATGCAAAACATTTTGTGTGATTGTTGGGTAACACTTATTTTCAGAGAAGAAAACGTCATTATTTGAAATTAACCAAAACAGAAACACTGGCTGTAAATAACTGTTGCTTAGTGAATTTGCTAATTGTTATTCATATTCGAGAAACATTTGATCAAGTATAGAATTTTTGCGATTTATGCGATTGTTGGGAGGCAGTGGGTGTGGAAATTGATGACGAAAAAATGCTTTCGATATCTCCAGATCCCAGCAAGCGAATGTCTTCTGTGTTCGGCAAAAAATTGTTAGAAATGGCATATCCTACTCTCATTAACAAAAGATTTGTTAGGGTTTAAAATTTGGCAATTCAGATAATTTAGTAAAATAAAAAATTGGCAGAAAAAAAGATGGAACGTTGCCGTACTTCTAAAAAAACTGCCAGGTAATTTATAAGTCAAAGAAAAATTTACAAGATATCAACTGGTCGCTCACCAGCGATTAGGAATTCATATTTCATCTCAGTCCGACTTTATGGGAGAAATTTATATTTATTCAAATAATACTATATAATAAAAAATACGTGACTACAAATTCTAGTTTTCCACCATATGCTTCTAATTTAATTTACTATAAACATAAGTAATAAAACCAAATGAACATATATAAATTAAAATGAATTGAAATAAAATTATTATTATAAATTAGTGTTTGTTTGTGCGTTTACATGCGATGATTAAAAAATCTGTCACATACCCTTTAGTTGTTAAAGATACTTTAGACAAAACTAAAAAACTAAAAAATCTTTCGATTTTTTATATAAAATGTATAAATACTAAATTTTTCTATATTTTTTAACATAAACAATACTTAAAACTTCTAGATAAAATATTAATATTATAACTTTTTACGCTGCATTAAATTTCTATTTTCTAGATTTAGATGGCAGATAAGTATTTAGTGATGGTGCAAAACTGTTTATAGAACCAGTATTACTGTTGACATTGCTATTTAATACCCCTTCTTGCTTGTTTAACGAAAAATCCAAAACAGGTGCAACAGCTTCGTTTGAAATATGAGATGACCCACTCAAGGCATCGTATTCATTTTGAATAATTTGCTGAGCACGAACAGCATCCTCAGCAGTGCGGTACTTAACAAAATGCACTACAGGCTTCGATTCTTGGCTTTGTTGAATAGTTTGCAATTGATTGCTTAAATCGCCAATATCAGTTTCCTTTGTTAGTACATAAATGGCAGTTTTGGATTCAGAATTTTGTTGGGCCAATTGTAAAGCAGCATTGGTGAGGGCATTATTTTCTGGTGCCTTTATAAAAACAACACGTAGATTTTTCTGCATGACCAAAGCCAAGCGTTGAGCGGCCTCAGCCTCCTTTATATCTTCTTCAGGTGCCGAGTAAGAAAAGAACTCTTTATTATATTTTGTTTCTATTGGGGGTATAAATTTTCCGGATTGTACTGAATCGGCAGTGTATCCATCTCGTCCATTGTTAAGTTCAGACCCAAATCGGTTGTGTTTTGAGGGGAGTGTTGGAGGTGTTGATACTGAGTTTCCTCGATGTCGGAACCGGTTTTCAAATGCATTGTGCGATCCACCTTGTCCATAATTGTATCCCAATTTATCAGCTTGTGTAAATGCAAGGCAGGCAATGAGCTAGGAAAAGAAAAGTTAATATTAAATATTATTAAACAACGGGAATTTTTTTTAATTATATTAATTTTCAAAAATTTTTTTTTCGTGCTATTTTCCCGACTAATTATTTAAACCACCGATATTAATTATTGAGGGTTAAATCACGTCTCGATGGCCATTTCGTTATCTCTTACTTAACTCTTCAGGAAACTTCTGACAAACATTTTAAATAAACTAAAGATTTTTGTCCAAACAATAAAGCAAAGACAAAAATCAAAGTTTAAGCAAAAACAACAATAACCAACAGTAATTCTATTTTCTTTCTCCCCTGTATACGGCAGAATTTTTTTCGGCTCTTTTATATAGTTGAAAGAGGATGGAAAATAAAATATCAAAAACATTACGATAATTTATTTCTATGCACGTGCACTTTGCAAATATTAAATATTATTTTATTATAAAATATTATTATTATAAAATTATTATAAAATATCATTATTATAAAATTATTATTATAAAAAAACACGTTTTTATTTTATTTTACATTGCCTTCTGTAAGACGTAATGCATATTAAAATTAGAAACAACAAAGTTGTTTTTTATTTTTAAACTTCTCATTTTTATTATTTTTAAACTTCTCATTATTATGTCTAATTTTCAGGCTTTTTTATTACTTTTGCTTAAGTTTACCCCAAAATTATTTTACACTATTTTTAATTGTAAAGCACAACTTACGATAAATTCACGCATTTTTTATTACAAGAAATTTTGCAGCAAAGTCAATTACAGACACGATAACAGTATGGCGAAGAGGTTTAGTCAATTATTAAACTAAATAATACAATCGCGTCTGATTTTATAAATAAAATCATGCATCATTTTAAATACCATAATAAACACCAATTAATTCGGTTATGTCGCCATATTAGGCAACAACAATCGTAAAAAAATTATCATAAAAATTGCAAAATTACAAATACGACACTTTTTAATACGGCTTATTAATCAATTTGTAATCACAGCAAAAATTAATACAAAAAATATACATCCAAGGCGTAAAATTCAAATGATTTGCTTAATGTATGTATATGTGTATTAATTTTTATCTTTATAATAAATATTCAAATATCTCAGTCGAATTATTGCAAATAACAACAAAAAAATTTTTTTTTAAACACATAAATAGTTGGTAAAGACCGACTACATTGTAATCATAATCATAATTATCTACTCTTTTAAGACTATTAAAACTATTATCTATATATATATAATATTATCTATATATATATATAAGAGATATATATATATATATATATAAGAGATTTTTTATATGTTTATATAAAAGGTTATTGCAAATGTGTTGTGACCTTATAACTCACGAACGGGCAAACCGAATTTGATTAAATTTTTAGGGTTTGTTCTTATGGTGGTACATGATTTATCTGAAGTTTGCACGAATTCGGGCGACGCATTCTAGTGATGACTAAAACGGGCATATACGGCTGCATCGATTTAAAAAAAAATTAAAACGTCGATAGATATTTATTTAGAAGTTCCAAGAGGGTATGCCAAGTGGGGAAGATGAAAAATGCGTGATATCGATTTTAACAAAAAACAATTTTAAGAATATTTGAAAGAAAAAAGGTCGTGATTCATAAGGTCCAATAGGAACAAGGCAATCTGTTATAACTTTAATATTAACCAAATAAAAAAATTGCTTGGAGCGGCTTTTAAACAGCTACTTGCATATAAACGAAACTATTTGTGTTGCAGTAAATAAGGTGGCCTAAAATCACGCATATCATTTAAAAATTTACCATTCGCGAAGCAAGTTCCATTTTTCTCCATTAATTTTTGTGATTTATTGCTAAAGAAATCTTTTTAATATTGAAGTTTTAAAATTTGTTCATAATAAATGCAATTTCTGTTTATATCACTGTGTCATTTAGAAAAGTTTAAATGAGATTTTTGAAATTTAATGCAGCAAACAATTTTATATTTATCGATTTTAAATTAAATAAAAGTGAAATGATTACTTTAAATTGATAATGTGAAACTTTTTAATAAATTTTTACATCTATAGTAACAATTTCATTCGTATATTAACAATTATAAGTCTTAAAATTAACACCACCTTGTAAAATAATTTTGCCATAAAATCTACGTTTTAAAATTGAATTAATTTTATATATTGGAATGATATAAGAAATTATTGTAGCGGAACTCGATTTAATATCTTTTACATAACTGAATAATATTAAAGATAAAGATTTGCAATAACAAAGCTAAAGTTGAATACGGTCTGCCTAAATATTTAATCTTAGGCATTTGATAGCCAATGTTATCTGCTTTATAATTAATCAATGCTGTTTAAGTTATGCCTTTATCTGTGTAGTATTACACCGTTAAATAGTTTCATATGCAATCAGTTACTTGAAATAATACAACGGCAAGTGTAAAAGATTCGGCTTGTGTAAATAAGTTATAACCCGATCTTTGGGATACTAAAAACTTATGAAGAATTTTAGAAGCTTTATTCCTTCAGTTTGATTTTTAGTTTGGTGAATAATGTGAGGCACTATGTCTTCTATTGTGTAAATAAAAAATCTTATTGGAAAAAGCTATTACACAGAGAAATTAGCATCATAACATGGGCAAATGTTACCGACTACTTGTTAACTCTGATTAATTTATTGTGTAAACTAACTTCAGTTTCTTAACTGCATTCATATAATGCTATCGAGAATATAATAAGAATTTTGTGATCATGCGTAAAACATAAATGTTTCTAACTTTAAGTCATCATACAAACATGGGAGTAAGTAATTAAATCGACTTATTAATTGTTAAATTCGTTAGAAATGAATTTGACATTGTGCTAATCTTTAATATCATTATCATTATCGATAATACTTTTAACGAAATGATTTAATTACGGCATTACTATTAACAATAAAATAAACACTCTACATTACAGCATTAATATTAATTTAAGCGGCATTCATGTTACAAAAGTTTAACATTTTAAAGAAAACCGCTATTTAAAAATAATGTTTTCTTAAAAACATTTTGATTTAGCTAAAATAAAAACAACAACGCTGCTGATTAAGGAAGCCAGTCACTAGAAATAATATTTCTGCTGGAGCAGATAGCAAAGAGAAGAGGAAAATTGCTTTAAAAAATATTTGTTCTATAAATTTGTATTTGCATTTTTTGTAATTTTAACTAACGTTTTATTAGTTTCATTAGAGCAATTATAATGTAAAAAAATTTTGTAGCATTAAACTGTAAAAAAGCTTTTTGTTGTTGTTATTATTTTCAAATACATAATGCCACTGAAATATCAATTGTAATGAACAAATCCATTTAAGATATTCCATTTAAGATTTTGATATTACTCTCCAGTATAAGAGATCCGTCAAAATTAAAAAAAGTATGGTTTCAAAATAAACAGAAAACAAAACGATGAAGTTTTAGTTTTTATCCCTAAAATAGCAAGGAATAATTTATGAAAATGCGCAAATGCGTGCACATTTCAAAGTTCTTATACAATCGCAATTATAATATCGCGTGTCAATTTTCTTCAATTCATATTGAAAGGAGTCAAAAATACACCACTATATAAGAAGTTACAAATAAATATTTATATTCGTTATATATTTTTGTATCTTAAATCAAATATTATGAATAATGGCGATTTAAGATAAAAAACAATAATTATTATTAGAATCTTGCATCCCAGAATTAATGGTTTTTCAAATAGAAAACCAAACAAAAACTGTTTGAATTTAAGCTTTACAATACCAAAAATAAAATTAGATTTAAGCTTTACCTGGAATAGCGCATTGCTATTCAAGATTTAGGCTAATAAACAGAAATGTAGGGTGAATTAAAAATACTTATGAAAAAGAAACTTGCATTAAACACCCTTCAAAAGATAAAGAAATGTAAAATATTTAAGTCAATATTTATCAAAAAAAAAAAAAAAAAACAAAAAAAAAAAAAACGAAAATATATGAAATTTATGTAACACCTAGTTTTAATACACAGCACATTTTTTGCATCACCACTCATACATAACGCCTTGATTCTATGAGGTTTTTTTCTTCGAAATTTGGTCACTGCAAAAATAAAAAGAAAAAAAAAAAACAAATAATGACCAGGTATTTTTTGTATTGTGAAATGGAAAATATTTAATAACCATCATTAATGTTCGAAATGTTTAATATTTTAAAAAATGTTTCTTTTTCATGTACCGCTCGAAGCTAATATTATAAAATACAAGTCAGATTTAACTTGCTTCCCATTAAGACAGTGTTTATGAATGTGGTTTTATTTTATAAATGTTGCCATTGCCTTTAAAAATTAATTAGTAATTTATATATTTAAGTAAATTATAACTAAATAAATTAAAAAAAAAATTATTTTCAAAATACACATTTTAACAAAAGTTTACATACGAAAAATAAATTTCTGTTTTCAAGAAAAATAGATTTAATTTTAGTTTTCCTTATGTTAGATTTTTTCTATCAAAGGGAAAAGAAGACGTTTTGGTGATGTTTAAGAAAACCTTATTTGTTATTGTTAAAAAGAAATAAAAATTGAAATAATTTCGTTTTTAATTCAAGTTACAAAAGTATACGTATTGTTAGAGATTGTATTTTTCAGAAGAAAATCATATTTTCATGATGATAGTAAGCCATAGAAGGACATTGTGCCCATGATCTTAATCTCACACTCAAAAGTGGAATTATTGTAAAACACAGAGGTTTAGTTATGGTCAAAGGCAGCCATTTGTATTGAGGAACCCTGATTCATTTCTGGTACCTTTGCATCGTTTAATTGCTGAATCTGAACTTATTAGGTTAGTCTAAGACAGTCCATATGGATTCCTTTTCCCACTGTAATCCATTGTGGTGGATATTTTTTGACTACGTTTATTTTGATGGAATCAGGCACTATTAATGGTTATAATGTTAAATGATTTGAATTTAAATTCTTTTTTGTGTTTTTAAATTTCCTATATAAATAGAATGCAAAAAAGTTTTCTATATCAAACATTTTTAAGTTGTTCCTGCAACAGCATGTATTGTGGCCAGGAAAGAAAGTATGATTGGATTGTGTAAATCGACAATTAAACGAAAGTTAACAAATGTGTGTGACAATTACTAAGGAAAACAGAAAACAACTGTGAATATTATAAATGAATTGAAATTATTTTGACTTAAGTTCATTTTATTTTTAATTTCTAAAAATCATAAGTAGGTTCCTGTCAATCTTAACAAAATTAGATTCTTAAGATATTTATAATGTAGATATATCCTGGTCTATAAGATCCAAAAACTTTGATCGATTTCTCAAGTGTTCGCAGTGACTAGAAAGGCAACGCTGGGTACAATAAGCTACTTTTGTGTATTTTCGGCATGATCTTACTTTTGTAAAAAATGTAATGATATTTTTGGTACTGCTTTTAAGCTATAGTGCCTTTTGTCATGCTGTCAAAAAATAGCTGTTAAATAATGATGAGTAATCGTAATCGTGAAAGGAAAGGGAAAAGACGCATGAGGATATTCAAGCAGAAACAATTAAAACAAAAACAAACCCGATTAAAGTATCTTATATTATTTCGACTCTTTAGACCCAGTAATTTTCAAAAATTGTAAGTAGAGCTTTAAACAAGTGGAAAGCACGAAATTTTTATTTGTATTCTTTTCTTTATTTTGTTTTCAATAAATGATTTCCTTTTTTATTATTTTTTACAAACTTAAATTTTAATAAAATTTTTTTAAAGTTTTGGTCACACTGATCATTTGCAAAACACTCTTAAAATTATTTTGTATCTTTTTATGATTGCTTCGTTTTTCGCTTGTGTGATTTAATTTAATATGATAAATTTTGCATCTAATTAAGTAATTAATTTACATACGAATAGTGATTTAATTTATTTGATGCTACAAAAATAAAAAAAGAGAAAAAACAAAATCTCATGTTGACTGAATAATGATTTATAATGATGTGTTTTTTTAAATGCTTATGTAGATTTTTTGGTCCCTTTTAATTTGTGTGTGTTCAATTCATTCTCTGCTCATTTATCTATTTATTTTTTGCTTGTGTACTGCCTGTCTATGTCATTGTGTCATTACATTGACATCATGGTCATTGTCATAGAATTGCCGGTGGCCTAACACGTTTTTCTTACATGTTTTATAAATTTAGGGGCATCATATTTAATGTAACGAAAATTATTGAAAGGTGGTGAGAGACTTGTTTGCTTAACAACAGATAAAAAGATTTTCTGTAAAAAAACTTATGTAACTAAAAAAAAAAAAAAAATTAAAACAAATAATTTAATTAATCCGGCTTAAGTTCATTTTAATATCTAAATAATTATTTTAAGAATGAAAAATTATTTGTAAATTTTTGTAGAAGTTTCTTAAAGAAAAAAGGATCGCTACATCCGCTATCAGTGTTTTTCTCATACATCTGCCTTAGATAATAAAGTTTTATGTTGAATAAAACTAAAAAACTAAATATAACCCATTTGCCAAAACGTAATAAATAAATCAAGCTTGTATCTATAGGTCGGTAGATTTTCAGCCATATGTGACTGCTTATATTTGGATATTTAGGATTTATTTCAACCTAATCGTATAAACATTAGTAGTCTCTGTAAATTTTATCTAAAATTTGTGGAGGCTGGTCCTAATAGTCACTAATAGCATGTTTACACGGCAATGTAAAGCACTTGCTTCGCTCTCTGAATCATGATTGCGAAGCATGCCGTTTCCACGACACATACTACATGCTTCACATTGACTTCTGTTCTAAAATTTTGTTTTTCGTTTCAATTTTAGTGTTTGTAATTAATAAAATTTTAAATTATAATATAATTATTTGTTTTTATATTAACACACATTCACACAGCACTTTTAATATTGGTTTACTTTTTTTGTTTACATTTATATGCAGCTAGTTCAGATAAACTTGCGATAAAAATTAGGGAAGACAGAAATTTTTCATGCTTCGCAAGTAGATTCAAGCTGAATCGTCTCAAAACAAAATGCTTCGCTCTCAAGATTTTATATGGCGAAGCACGTTGATTCGGTCGTGATTGAGCTGTGAATCATGAAAAGAGAGCGAAGCAAGAATATTGGGCTCCGTGTAAACATAGTATAATATTACTCACCAGTTGTCTTGTATTAAGCAACAGCTTCGTGACAGTTCGCTTATAGTTGTAACTTTTCCATTTGCCAAGAAAGTTACGAACAATGCTTTTGAAAGTTGGTTTTTCTGTCTTTTCTATTCATGGCTTGAAAATTTTGACATCCATCAGTTTCCTTATATCAAGTCATTCTTTTTATTTTGGGATATGAAGTCTTGGAAAGCAAAAGAGAAATAATAAATAGCCGAACTATTTTGGCCGAGCGCTTTAACAACTTTTATTTTCAAACCAGCATAATAGACGACATTTTACCACTTATACAAACGTTATTATAATCTTTTCCTTGAGGATCAAAATATTCAGCCCAGATCGTGTTACTTAATTTTTCAAGGGAACACCATTTCGCTGCTTCTGCTCATAGCATGATCGAATTCTACCTCACACCTGGGCACTTTGGTAATCGACCAATCTGCATAAGTTTAAATGAATTCGAGGCGTGAGCTTCTATAACGTTTCGTAAAATTCTTTCACAAATAACGAAGACCTTCGTAGAATAAAAATAATATTTATCATTGTGGTTTTCCAGTTCTCTACATAGAAGTTGCATAAATATAGCAGATGAGAACCATACATGTAGAGTCACAACCAGTGGATTTCAATTTTTAATCATTTCAGTTCCATTTTTTCTTTACATGTTATTTTTTATTTTATACCGTGTACATTAAACAATTTTTATGAGAAAAATACACAACAATCACTGTGTACTAGAAGAACCTAATAAAACATATCGCACACCTAGTTCAAAAGTAACACAAAAATTAAAAATTTTAACTTTTCAGATATTTAAAAAAGCTGTTTTTGACCTGAATAAAAATTGTTAAAAACAAAAACTTTGGACTATTTAGTGGAAAATCTATACCGATCATGATATAAAAAGTTCTTTTCATTTGTTTAATATTTATACGCTGGATAATGAACAATTAAATTAAATTTTGAGTTGTGTCACTTTTGAACTTGGTGTGCAATATGCAGAAGAGGTGTTCGATTGTCTTCTTCTCTCTCCTTCTCATTGTCTGAAGGACCCAGCATCCTTGGGTTCCAAGCAGGTAGTGCAAAGTAACTATATTTACCAAGTCAAAAAACTTCACTCCTGATTTCACAGTAGTGCAGCTTCTTTCTCCCGATCTAATGTCCTTGCAGTCAATAATATCTACTGATTACACCATCGGAGTTAGGCTAGATTATAAAGAGAAGCGTCATTTCGCTGCTTGCAATAAAAAATGGGAATGCCGCCAAATGTATTAGTTGCACTTTCAATAAAGCTGTGCTGTAGCTCAGTTGTTATTGATTTGATGACTTGGGCTTATAACCCAGCCCCGGTCAATTTAACAACTTCAATTTTTTATATTGCGGAGTTCACCACCTAAATTGTCTACTCTATCCCTTTAAAACAAAGGTAACACAATAAATAAGTAGGCATTTTTGCTTGAGTGTTACATCTCTTTAAAAAAAGCAAGGACACCTTCTTTTCCAAATCATTTTTTATGAACGCACTGCAAAATTTCACATAAAGCAATCAACATTTATTTTTCATTTGTTATACTCTTAGCAATATTTATTTAAAAGTAAAGTATAAAGTGTTTTAAAAGTTTTAAACATTTAACCAATTTGTTTTTCTTAATGATTCGTCGTCACAGTAATGGGAAACCACGTAGTGCAAGTCGCAAAATTGCATAACGTCCAAGGACATAATGTCCATCAACGTAGAGTAAAAAAGTCAATGGATGTATGTGACTATATTTTTAAGAATTCCATGTAACGTATTTATAATCCGGCATGCAGAAAATCTTTCGGCTGTTAATTAAAACAGAGAGGAGAAAATTCTTGCGCCCGGCCGAAGACCTGCGTAGCCAGAAATCTTTGCTAAGCGGAGCCGTTGTTGTTTTAAGTTCGGACATTATGACACTGTTATAAGTGACAATATGTACATACGGAAAACAAAACCGTATCCATGAATATTATGACTTTTTTCAAAGCAATATAATGTCCATGAACATTGTATCACTTTTGGACGTGACATAAACACTAGTGAGTAGACACTATAACATCCTGCCTCTAGAGGTGGGATATCTAGTTTAAATGGCTTAAGAAAAACAAAGAGTTAAAGCGGCCTATTTTCACCATCTATTTTTATTTTTTAAACGACTTTTTTGTGCGATTTTTTATACAAGAAAACAGTTTGTAATGCTTTTGGAAAGTTTCTAGCAGTAATTCTGATCGGTCGGGGAATATTTATCGAATATTAAATGTTGCAATTTTCGCTGAAGTGATCAATTTATATTTGTATTATATTTATTACTTATAGAAAGAACAATTGACGCAGTTTCATAGTAGAGAATTAAATTTTATTTATACAGAAAAAATTAACTCGTATAAATCAATAAAAACTGCAAAAAGAATTTTAAAGGGCCAATATAACAACTGAAAAATAGTCTTGTTTTATTAAATCTTCCAGTTTTTATTGTTGTTATCATTAAATATTTCTATTTAATGGGTACAAAAATAATAAGTGAATGTTTAATAGTGGTTAGCCATTTGTTGGTCTAACAAGATTCTGCCTTTAACTAACGACAAGTTGTAATAATGGCCTAAAATCTTAGGTATTATGCCATTTCTCTTTAGTTAAAACAAATATAACTTATGAAATAATATTTAGCGTAAAGCAAAACTTAGATGTCCCACATTTTGTTTTTTTTTCTCATTTTCTCTGTATAAAAATTTAATTTGTCATTGTTTTTAACATGAATGAATTCTGATTAAATATTATTTAATAGAAATTATCTTATAAATTTGTTAAACAGAAATCAAATCTAGTTGAATAGTTAATCACTGAAAAATTTAACCACTTACAGATGAATCGATTGAGTACACTAATTGTAAGTGTTTAATTATTAATATCTTTAACTTTGTTTTAAAACATTAACAGTTCTGAAAAACCTGTAATAAATTTGTGATTTAAATAATTGTATGTGTGTCATACTTATTAAATTGAAATTAAATAAGCATTTTATTTTGCCGTGAGCTGATTTTTTATTCTCAACAATACATAAAACATTATTGTGTTAAATTGATTGAAAATTGTGATGATGGCTTCTTTGTCTGATGAAATTTTATATATCTGGCTGATTCGCATAACAAAACTTCATAATGTTTATTGTTTTAAGGCAGACAGATGAACGATTGAATACACAAATATTTTAAATGTACACATATGCGTATGTACACCATCCCAGTTATCATTTGGAAGATTGTTTTTACAATAATCACCAAAGTGAGTATTTTAAGACTACTCAAAATGACTTAAAACTGATTAATCAGTTGTACGCTTAAAAAGAGACTCGAAAAAAATTCCGACAAACGCAAAGAAAGCGATTTGTTTAAAAAGCAAAAGGCACAGAAAGCAAATGCTTGAGGTTAGACCGTTTTTAGAATTATGTTAGTCATATTCAGCGCAGCATGCGAAACAAATATTTTATTTTTATTTTTTATGTTTCGTAAAAATATGTCATTTCGTAAAGCAAATAATAAGTCTGTTTCTTTACTTTTTCGGTAAGGTTCGTGAAAATAAGAGCAAGCGTTGTTTACTCTCTTAAAGAGACAAAATTGTATAAAAGTACGGGAACGCAAAATCTAAATTTTAAACACAAAATAAAAATTCAAAGTATTTTGTCTTTTTTTTATAAAAAAATTTTTTTACAGAAAATCAGCAAAAAGAAATAACATTTAATTTTATATTTTATTTGTGTTTAAAGGCAGTTGCACAAGTTTAAATAACTTGCACGAAGAAAAAGTTTGGGCTGTTTCGTGCAAGAAGAAGTAGAAGAACTTTATTCTCACGAAACCTCTCTCATTTACCCAAATTTGAACTAAAAAAAAATTTTCGTGTAAATTGGGATCCCCTGGGATCCAAAACTAGAGTAAAGAAACATACCTAAAGATACAAATGTGAAATGAATTTTTAAAATTAATTTTTCATTTAATTTTAAGAAATTTGAAAATGACACGCTAATGAATGTAATAAAAAGAATCAGAATGTTGTTTGCCATGTTTAATTTTCAGACAATACAATTAGAAATGTGCGTATAATATGATTCGAAGAAGACTCGCATACGGCGAGTAATATGATCAAAAATGGCACGAAAAAGTTTTGTATTTTATTATAAGTACGATTGAAAACACTTTCGAAAATACGATTCATAAGGGACTCGTTCAGAAGAGTCCCGGCTAGAGTATCATTTTCTCCCGAGAAAACAATAATTTTTGACTCTAAAACGAGTGCATAAAGAATTATTATAATCGTGTAGAAGAGTCAAAAAAGAATCGAATATGATCAATAATTTAAAAAATGCTACCTGTGATTTGTTTATTCCATTTCCAGACATATAAAATATAAGTTTCATTATTGACAATTTTCTATCCGCTAACAAACCTGTGTGCGTTTTGCATTCTATGGCTGCATAAATTCGCATTTGATAATTTTTTTCGATGCTCTCTGAATGTTAGAATAGAGGAAATCTTAATTAGTTGCAACATTTTATTTATTATTTTACTAGTTTATTGTACCCGACGTTGCCTGTGTTAGGCACTTTATAAAGCGAAACACATGGAAAACAATATTTTGAAAGCGAAAGAGTAATTTCGAGATAACATATTAAAAATCACCAATCTATTATGTCTGTGAACAAAGGTACGCATATTCAAAAATTTTACTGAGATTGTTTTTGCATGTTAAAGAATAGTACTATGCTTTTGTTTATTCCGTAATTAAATCTCTATTTTTCCTTAATAAAAAAATGTTCAATTTGATATTTGTATTGCTCGGTTCTTTAATTTTAAATTTTAATCTGCATCTCTGTTTTTTTAAATTTTTTTGTCACCTACCTAAACAATATTTCAAGACAGGATTTACGCATTTGTTCTCTTTCACTCTCAGCTCCACCTCTTAATCATTTTTTAAACAAACATAGAATATTAATTCTTCTACATAAATACCCAGCTATTTTTGTTCCTTAAAACCGGAACAGCTCATCTGTGTGCTAGCTATGGAAGCATATAAGTATAAGAGCTTGTAGATGAGAAACTATCTCTGTTTCAAATATCATTTAAATATATTATCCAGGACTTTCTTAAAATCGATTTTGATTTGAAAATATGAAACACCTATTGCACCATTCAGGCAAATATCTATCAAGTTTTGCTCTGATTGACGCCAGTGTAAAAATATATTTTTTGACAAAATATATTTTCTCAATCTTAAATTCTATTTGAAGCAAGTAACTTCACCATTAATGTAAATCTAGTTTAATGAAGTATCTCCAATCAAAAAAACCAAAATTGGGGTGACAGAACTTAAAAAAAAAGAAAATAAATAATTACAATATGTAAATCTACACAAAACTGTCATCGGCTCTAAATTGGTTAAGCATTGCTAAAAAGAATTTAGTATTATCTTCAAACGCTTTAAAAAATTTGAAAAATTCAGAGGAAAATATGGGCGAGCGCCAGTTTTTTCACTTGATGTTTTTTCTTATTTTTTAATTCTCTCTCGCCCATATATTTTTTTTTTAATTGGAAAAATTAGAGGTAGGCGTGG
The DNA here is from genome assembly GCA_916610165.2 of Gymnosoma rotundatum. Taxonomy (NCBI): domain Eukaryota; kingdom Metazoa; phylum Arthropoda; class Insecta; order Diptera; family Tachinidae; genus Gymnosoma; species Gymnosoma rotundatum. The sequence goes on from OU744336.1 coordinate 84,513,287, forward strand.
TGTTTGCCCGCTGCCTTGAAGGATATGGAACGATCCTGCAGATTGTTAATAACAAAATTTTTGAAACATTGTCTGATTGATTGGCATATTTAAATTTTCTCTAGCTCATGCAATGGCTCGGCAAGGTTAAGTTCAACCCGAACACGGGCGGATAGACTAACATTGCTCAATCGACTTCGCTAGGCTTAAGAACTTAAAATATATATACTTTATGAGCTTGTGAATGGTTATTTTAAATATTCAAGATTTAATGGCAAAACGATTATGAAAAACGAATTGAAAAAATTATTTCTTAAAGTATTAAATTCTGGTTAGCGAATTTGTTCGTTTATGGGTTTAATTTTACTTTTATACTAAATTTAATATCTATAAACAACTTATTTGTATGTTATTCAAAAAGATGTCTGAGTACTTATGTATATAGACTTGTATTATACTTCATTTATAAAGAGTATTTATTTAGCAAAGAAATCCAAGTTTGTTTTTCTATTGAACTAGTGTTTTAAATGAAAATTTATATCTCTGCAATCAAGAGAACAATTTTTTTTGTTGGTTACATGGTTTTCCAGTTTAGGTAACGATATTCTTCTAAATTTGGGTGTACCATTTTTAAATTTAAAAAAATTAAAAATGAATCGTAATTAATTTTGGCTTAAGTTCAAAACCCTTTTTTTAGAAAGAAAAATTGTTTTACAAATCCATGCAGACGTGTTCCAAAGAAGACAAGAGGATTAGACACCAGCAGAATGTAATGCTGCATTTTCTGGACCGCTACGTCCTCCATCAGCATTCTTCGCATCTTTCTACCTTAGTTGTGCAATTGTAAACTTCATCTATTTACCCAACTAACTTTATAAATAAGAATACGCGTAGTATTCATATGAATATTAATTTGTTTAGACAAAATCCACACACAAACCAAAGTATTTCTTCACTTTTTTCTCTGTAATTTGTGTTGTACATTTGTTTTTGCTTTATATTAACCTTCGGTTGATCACGATTGCAATTCTTATTTCAATCATTCTTTGCTTGTTTTCTCACAACATTATAGATGCTGATTGATTGTTATTACCCTTAGCATGAATGTACATGCGCTGTAACGTGCGTTTTTATAATATCATTTTTGTTAAATTAGGATTTGAACTGTGGATATAATAAATGAATTTAAATTGATTTCGGCCTAAGTTCATTTATTTTAATTTGCAAGAACCTTTTTTTAGAAATAAAAAGCCTAAATTAATAAAATTAAATTATAAAAATGCACGGCACAGCGCATGTACATTCATGCTTAACTCATAGTAATGTGCATACAATTAATAAAAAGGTTTTTTCATATTTAAATTTATTTTTGGGACAAAACTAGAGATTTTCGCTTAAAAATTGGGATAACTGGGGACATCATTCGTCAAATTAGAAACACGAGCCAGTATTTTTCTGGCAGCTCTAATTGAGCAACAAACAAACAAATAAGGTACATAATAAAGACTTTCTTAAATGTCACAAGTCATTGGAAAGGTTGTTATGACACTGTTGCATTTTTTAACACTTTAGTTGAAAAGAAATTAATTTGAAGAGCACTAAGGTCAATTGTGTCCTTTCCATAGCCCAAGTATATATTTTAACATTAAAGGCTATTGTGGATTAAAGGAGGTAATTTCATTTAACAAAAAATATACATTTGAAGTTGTTTGCAAAAAAAGGATATGTTAATACTAAAAATTGTTATAGTGTTATCGCGGAAATTCGTTCTGATTTTATATTAGTTTTGAATGAATTTATAAGCTTTTGTACTATTACGTTTTAAATTAACAGCTTTCGTTTTAAATATAATGAAACAAGGTTTTAAATATTAATAATAAAGAGATTTATTTGCTTTTATTACCTGTATTAATTCTCTTGATTGGCAGCAGATTAAGAGCTGTGGTCAAAATTAAGGAAGAGTATTTCTGCCATATTCATTTGAAAAATTGTGTATTTTCAATCTACACTGTGCACCTTCCTCGTGTTGTAGAAATAGTCAATTAGCTTTTAAAACTTGTTGTTTTTTAAGACTTTTACTATGGTTGAATATAGTGAATATAGTGAATATATTTTTTTAGAACTTGTAGAGTTTTCGGAAGACTGATTGTATTGAAGTTTGTATTGCTGCTGTTACATATTTTATTGTGGTTAAAAAGTTTTTACCAAGTTCTTATTATTGTAGTGAGCGATGCTATAATTGTTGTTGAATTAGTTCTTGTTTTTGGCGATGATATTGTTGTTGTGTTCAACATCTTTACCAGATGTTCCTTTTCATTTTATTCCAAAACAAAAAATAAGCACCAAATATCCAAATACCATTAGCGGAGCAGATAAATACAAGTTTAATTTAGTTTGAATTAAATCAATTCGTTTTTTCTCACTCATTTGAATTAATTAAAAGTCTATTCAATAGAAATGAATTGGAAATTAATTGCAATTCATTTAATTAAAAATGAATTGCAAATTAAATTTTCCCAATTCATTTGAATTGCAATTCATGCTTGCTAAATTTAAATGAATTTATTCAAATTTCATTTAATTTTTTTTAAAGAATTAATTAAAAATTAACTTAATTCGCAATGAATTGAAATCAAAAAAGAACGATTCATTTACAACTGGGAGATAGCTGTATTTGCTAAAAGGGCATTTAAAAATACATTAGTTGTTTGGTTTAGTTAAAACTCATGAAAGTTTACCTCAAGGTAGTGCCTTCAATCTTTATTTTTTTTTCATATAAAATAAGTATTAATGCTAACATGAAAATATTTTACAAACGAAATTTCCATATGGATATGCTTTCCCAGCAGTATAGATTTCGTTTTTTTAGTTTTTAAAATAATAAATATTTAATGAAAATATCATAAAATATTTATATTTAAAGGAATCAAGCACAAATAAAACAAATGTTATATGAAAATAAATTTAAAAATAAAAAAAAAACGCTTTTTCTGATATTTTGGCGTAAAAGTTGCGCATATCTATTCTTTGTTAAAGTGTTTACATAATTTTAAAAGCTTTTTTTTTATACAAAATATCCCTTAAGAAAAATAAACTCAAAATTTCTATTAATTCGAGACTCAGAGCCTTCAGAAGCAGACCGATTTTTGTTTTAAACCACATCTTCTCTAATGGATTAAGCAGAATCAAAAGGCTTAAATCTTGCCTTCTTATGTCCTTTTCTACAGTCATATTACAATTCCTCTCCTACCAGAGCTAAATTAAACTCTAATATATCCATGTTAAGTCTCAATGCGGAAACCTTTTTTTACTAAATCCCCCAATTTAATCTCAATAACTAGTTATCCTTCATCTTGTTAAAGACTACAACCTTGCAAAATATAGAACAAATATTGATTCAAACTGAAGACAGACCTCTGTTTTGCTTACAAAATATTTGCCTTGTTTTGTTTTACTTAATTTGAGAATATTTTGAAAAATCTCAACAGTTTTTATTTATCTTTTTTTAATGATTCTTAAGGGTGCAATGAAAAAGTTAAATAATTTTGTCATTTTGTTTTGCAACACTTAATAAAAAGTATGACATTTGTGGATTTCAGTTACACTAAATTCTTTTTAATTCTTTTACATTTTTTTAACGGAATTGCTACATTCAGCATCTGTCGTTATATAGGGCATATAAATGTAGTTTCCTTTGTTTGTACACTCGCAAAAAAAGTGTAAATTTGTAATAAGTTTAAATGAAAATATGAATTAAATTTTGCCTCGCATTAAGAACGAACAAAATAGTATGAACAAGATTTGAGTTTTAGTATTTTTAACCAGCATGAACTTCATTGCATTAAAATCTTTATGTGCGCTTTACTTGTTCAGGTTACAAATTGAGTGAGGAATTAAGTTGCTTCGTTAAGTGTTTAAGCATATTAAATACTGATAAATACTATATGTACATATATTATTTTCTGTTATTTTGCTCGCGCAAATTCTTAAACAGTTTCACTTTATTATGGAACTTCTATTTTATGATGTTTCTTATACCTTTCGCGTATTAATAAATTAAAATAAAAATTTAAATTTCAAACACTATAAAATTTCTGAGGATATTCAAGGAGTCTAATGTATAGTGAATCGGATAAATAACACAACTTGGATAAAAAAAAAAAAAAATTGGTAGGTTGCTTGGTGACAAAACGTGAAGTAGAACAGATGATCCCGTTTGTGCAGTGAACATAATTTGGTAGGCGACAATCGCACTTTTCCTACATTATGTAATCGGCATTCAAGGCTTCTTATTTTAAAACCATCTTTAACCTGTGCCTTGCTTCTGTAACTCTGGCAACGAAAAGCTTTTTACATGAAATGGTGGAATTAAAGAAAAAAACGATGGAAGGTACAAAAAAGGATTGTTTCTCAGTTGAAAGTGTTTCTGTAATTATAATTTGGAAAAACTATTAGTAATTTGAGTAATTTTTCTAAGTATTTAGAAAGTAGAAAAAAAAAGTGTTTCTGTATATAATTTTAAATTAAAAGCTTTACACTACAGCTGTCAGAATAATTCACTTTTTAAAACTGGATAAATTGTTGAAACGCAAAACTAACAGAAAAGGTAAAAGTTAAAATCTTAAATGTACATATTTATATCTTATAATAACCTGCGTATCTGCATATCTTAAAAAATACAGAGAATTTCTAAAATCAAAATAGCGGAAATTTTAAAGGAGTCCATTTTCTAGCGTAAATCCAACATAAATTCTAAAGATCAATAGAAGTCACTCACAGTATCTTCAAACTCTTTAGGTGGAAGTGATAAAACTGTATCATCCTGTTTAATTGCTTATGTTCTTTGATTTAATTACATAATTACAATAAACAAACTGTTACATAAAATTTTTTGTAGGGAGTTTTTTTTAATGTTAATTGTGATTGATTCCTCCGTGATACGAAATTTGAGCAGTAGCGAATTGGTCGTATGAATATGCTTTCCCTGCATATTTATATTTGAAGGAATCATGCACAATAAACTCAGGTTCGTTTTATTTAATATAAAGTTTTTTTTTTTTAATTTTTCGATTTGCTGCCACTTTTTAACCGACTTCATAAAAAAAAACAAGAAGGTTGATGTAATTTCAAGTATGTGGCCGAACTTTTGAACCATTACAGACAGAACTCTGAAACTTAAAAGAGACCTGTATTGCTAAGCCCGCTTTATCAGTGACTTTATAATTTTAACTTAGAAAATAAAGGGTATTCTATAATTGATGTAGATTTTTTTGAACCGTTATAGACAATCATTAGGCAGAATATCGATTGCTATGGCCGTTATAGTCACATATACTAATATTTGAAATTATAAATTAAAGGGTGCCGCAATAGTTCATTTATATGACCATACTTTTGAACAAATTAATGTAATTTAACTTATATGGCCGTATTTTTTGCTCCGTTATATACAAACAGCTAAAAATTAGACAGAATATCCACTTTTTTTTTTAATATAATAAGAAGTTTAAAAATTTTTAGTTATAAATTGAAAGGTTTTACAATGATTAATATAATCTAATGTAAATGGCCGAACTGTTGAACTGTTTAAGACAGACGGTTGAAATTTACAAAGAACCTGTTTGCTAAATCTACTACAACAGCAAGTATATAATTTGAATTAGGAAATTAAAGGCTGATCCTAAAGTTGCTGCAATTTTATGTATATTGCCAAACTATTGAAAAGTTGAACAAATATAAAGTTTGGAGAGAGAATAAAAGAGTGTCTCAAAAGTTAATGTAATTAAATGTATGTGGCCATACTCTTGAACCGTTATAGACAGACAGATGAAATCGGTTTTGAAGTCGGTTTTTTTTTTGCAAGAATTATTATTATTATAGTGTTTGTTTTTGTGTTTCATTTGATAATTTATTAATGGATATATTTCAGCAAAAATGCTATTAGATTCTTTACGCCTTGAAATACCAAGGCGATAACTTGTCACAATGGTTACAGAAACAGCCAATTGTAAACGTTTTTACTATAAATATTTGATATTGAAAATATCTATTTTAAATGAAATAAAATATTTGTAAAATAAATAAAAAATTCTTAATTTTAAGGATTTTATCGACAATTAAAATTTTTCGAAAAAAAAATTACTAACAGTCTTATTCACAAAAATTTCTTATAGTAAGCCTAATGTGTACTTTAGTTATTAAACACTTTTTGTTTTATTAACCAGTAATAAGAATTTTTATTCACAAACGTTTAATAACGCAAAATTAACTATTAAACAGTTTTTATAGTATTGTAGTTTTATGTTGGCAACATCATTTCATATTATATGTAAATTTACGTTTAGTGATGCATACAACAACGAACCAGGTACCTGAATAATGTTTATATAATTAAAAAAGAATAATTAAATCACCAATAATAATATTTGATATAACTTAAATTATCATTATTTTATTATTATTTATTGTTTCGCATCAGAAAAAATTTTAAAGTAATAAAAAAATTGTGTTTAACCTTTTTTTATAAAATGATTCACTGAACGAGTACAAAAAACTATCCAAATACCGAGCTTGGCATTACTGTTTCTACATCACTATATTATTTTGTTTATTTATGATACAAATTTGTGGATTTTTTATTTATTATTTTTATTTTCAAATCAATAAAATACAATGCTTTAGTTATGAAAGAACAATTAATTAAATTATGATATTTTCTCTATTCTAAACACATTTTCCACAAATATTAATAGTTAATTTGGTATTTATTACCTGTAAACTTATCGTTTTCTTTAATTGCAGAACAGATAAAGTGATAACTAAATTTTTTGCATTTGAAAAACCATGTAAGTCCACCTAATAAACTACGAAAACTCTGCTTCAAAACCCCAAAATAATTTGGGCGTTATTGTGTTTGATTTCATTTGCATTTTATGGTCTTAAATGGTGTAAATAAATACATATAGTTGTAATTTATATTTAAGTATGTTTTAAACACTTATCTATTTTAGAAACTAAATTTATTATATTCGTTATATTTTTTTATTAATAGTTTTCACACTTTTACAGTAAAAAATTTTACGGGAAAAATGCTTTTCAAAACTTGTTAAAGGTTTAAAGAAGGGTAACTGCTACATTAAATAATTGAAATTTATTAATGATTAATAACAGCGTAATAGTGCTATTAAGTGTTTGTGAATACTACTTTAGCGATTTTTTCTTATTAACCTCTTATTAAGCAGTTTAAAATTTTTGTGAATAAGACTGTAAGTGTTTATGTACGAAATAACCGTTTTCTTTTCATCTTCAACTTTCATTGACATTTCTCTTTTATTCCCCTCTCCATTTTTTTTTTCTTTGGCGCCTATGCTGTTTAAATTTGTACAAACTCCCTTTTTATTTCTTTTCATTATTGTTCTACCCGCCAACCCAAACGTAAGATTTACGAGAAGAATAAATCAGAAAAAATACCGCCAAACTAAAACCCATTTGTTTTTTATTTCATATTTTTGGAAAAAATATTTCACATTAACACCAAGTAAATTTAGAAAACAAACAACTAATTTTACAGAAAAAAGTTTAAATAAAATGAATTAGTTTCTGTACAGAATCCTCTGAGTGAGATTTACACTTAAAAGAACTTTAATTTGCAATCAGATCTTCTACAAAAGCAAATATTTTTTCCAAGGATATATAATGCAAAAAAAAATTGGTTTTAATGCAAAAAAAAAAAAATTGGTTTCAGGACGCTTATTTATAAAACAAATATTCAATTTATATATAATTTTTTTCTGTGTGTTTAATTAAAAAAAATAAATCAAAATAAACGTTAAATCGTATGAAACATTAACGATAAAATCAACTTAAGTACAGACTTCTAAGCACTTGAAAAATCGCCCTTAAATGTAGATAACGAAGTAAACTGAAGCTGCTCTTCAAAGTATAGTAAATTAATCACTCACTTTAGTAAATTTAAAATTGTTGTAAGTAACAAAGTAATTGTTAAGAAATAAGCTAAAAGCGAACACATTATGCGGTTGTTATAAATTCTGCTGTTACATCAATAGTCACTTATATTTCATTCAAACTGTAATGCTCAACTGAAATCAATTTAAATAACATGTTAAACACTTTGCAACTTGGTACATATTAAAAATTTCAAGTTGAAAAGTTTAATATTAAATCTGATGAATGTATATGTTTGTATAACTTTTATAAAAATTTAAGGAAGAATTTTTCCCATTAACAAACGAACTCTATTATAACGAAAGAAATTCAATATTTTTTTTTTATCAAATCTGAATGCAGCAAATCAAACAAAGTATATTGATATATTGCACTGAGCTATTCAGGAAAGAAATTCTGGTTTGAGTCCCTAAAGAGAAAATTGAGGGACTCATTACAAGCACCGTTACCGTTAGTGTTACAAGTCAGCAAAAAAAGTTTTCAAAGGTTTTACTGGTAGTTTCCAGATTTGTTGTTTCTACAAAACTGTGAGACACAATTATAAAAGCCGACGTACATTTTTATTTTGCTTCATTTATTATGACGGCGTTTGGCAACGGAAGAAACGATTTTGGATTCATCCATGCTGTGCTATATTGTGCTATGCCGAATTTTTTATACGCCTTATCATATTTGTGTAACCACTTTCCCACCAAGTTCTTCTCCTTAAAAAAAAGATTTTTTCTGAAAATTGTAAGTTATTTTTAGGGTCGTTGTCTTAAGTTAATTTCGTAAACTTTTTATAATAAACAATAACCACCTACGGCTGCTACTACGTTTTCTTGTCTCTTATCATAAAAATAACCACCTTTCGTAATACAAAAGTACTGCATATATATAATTTTACATAAAAATTACATCGACTTTTAATGCGTTAAGCAGTTTTAAAAAGTTTAGTATTTTCTTAAAGATCTATTCAAAATCTTTAAAATTGACATTTAAAAAAATTGAAGGTTTCAAAGCCCGTTTAATCGGAAAATATGGGCAATTTTTTCATTTGATGTTTTTTTCTTATTTTTTAATTCTCTATGTCTCCATATATTTATTTTTTGATTGGAGTTACTTTATCGTTCTAAATGACTTGAATAAATTACAAGTATACTACGATAATTCATTTATTATAAATTATTTAATTAAAGACACGGGAATATTTTTCTCAATTTCTTTAATTTAATAATTTGCAAAATTACGGTAGTTTTTTATTTTTCATCCTCTTTCAACTGTGTGAAAGAGCCGAAAAAAGTCAGCCGTATACAGTGTTGTTGTTTTTGCTTAAACTTTGCTTTATTGTTTGGACAAAAATCGTAGTTAATTTAATATGTTTGTCGGAAGTTTCCTGAAGAGTTAAGTAAGCGGTAACGAAATGGCCATGGAGACGTGCTTTGTCCCTCAATAATCAATATCGCTAATTATAATATAAAAATAGCACAAATTTTTTATAAAAATTAAATAAATTTAAACAAATATGCCCCTGTCTTTAATTAAAAAATATTTAATTTAAATAAAATGAATGCTTTCACAACTCTACCCATTAAAAATAAAACCATTTGGATATAAAAAGAGAAGTTTGAGCATGGTCCTATCCTACAATTTATTTATTTCTCTTACAACATGCAAAATTTAAATTGTTTAAATTATTTTATTCCCTATTTTGCTTCAGTCACTTCCAGTGATTTTTCTCGTTTTCATTTGCTTGTTAATCTGTTCCATTTCTGTAAGCTTATATCCAATGGTCAAGGTAAGAAAATCCCTAGTATTACGTGTGACTGCTGCTATTTATTTTTATTCTTTTTATGTGCTGTAGCCTTCATATATAATTTTTCATTGTGACCTAAAAAATGAGAAATAAACGGAAATAGATTTTTAAATTTAATCCGTATAAAATTGAAATCTGTTGTCACAATAGTGTAACTTGAAATGAATAAGTAAAACCCGTATCAGTATTAGATTAATTGATTTTCTTTTTTTTTCAACTCAAATAGGATTCGATCGTGGTTTGTTGGCTTTAAGTTGTTAGAAAAATTTATTTAAAAGAAGAATGACGACATGGATGATATTAAAAAAAACTGTGTTTAACATTTTGAACAAACGGAAAACTATTTCCTCTTTTACTTGACTTTGGTAAACGTGGCCAATTTTCAAAATGAATTTAATCCAATTACTCAGCAATAATTTAATAAAATGTAAATTACTTTGACGGACAACTCAAAGCTATTGTCTTAGCTAATTTGTATAATACTGCTTTATATTATTATTATTGATTTTTACTATTTTCTTTTTTCCGTACTAGGTACAAATATCATATGTTTTTTATACGACGGTAATCCAATGTGTCCTTTCAAAATCATTTTAGAAGCACAATTTATAAATAAGTATGGTTTTTAAAACAGTTTTAAATAAAACTGTCAATTGCTGGGTGGACTCATGGACGACGGGTACCGCTGTGTTTATGAGCCATTTTTCTATTTTAAATTAAAAAGAAAGAAGAAACAATTACATTAAAATTGGCAAATAGAATTTTTCTGTTTTTTTTTTTGTTAAGAATTCTTTACTTCCCTCGTATTTCTTTTATATATTATATGTTATAGTAATTTTTATGTTTTTAGGGGAGAGTGTGACACACACAAAAATATTCTACAATATTAGTAAAATACTATGTCAACTAATCAACACTTTTATTTGTTTCCTTTGAATTTTTCAATAGAATTAATATCTAGGTGTTACACGTGCAAGAAAGCGGACCTTTAGCATTCAATTATTTTTTTGGGTGCACTGAACCAAGGTGTTTGTTTTTACCTGTGTTTTGGGTTTTTTTACAAAACTTAGAACACCGTAAGTGTTTTTTGTTATTTCCATAGAATCTAGTGAATAAAAAAAAAATGTATGTATACAATTATGAATATGTACACAAATTGGGATGAAGTATGACTTTTATAACGAAATTGTAGAGGGCAGTAAAAAATTTCAATTTATTGGTACCTCATACATATACATATGTGTGTGTAAATTTATTTAAGAAAAAATTTATGTGCGACACAAACGAAAGTAAAATCTATTTCCTGTTTCTCCATAATTTTGCAATAAAAGCATCAAGTATCGCCGTTTTTATCTGATAAGTTAAAACATGAAACTTTATTTTGGTACTAAATTTACTTCTTTATGTTTTTAGTTATTTCTTTTACAAGAGATTTGTTTAATACTCCCATAAAAGTTCGCTGCGTAACTGGTCATATGTTGTGAAATTTTAAAGTGAGAGCAAGAGCAGCATTGTGCTAAAACGACTTTTTAGAAGTAAAAATATGTTTTCATCAGTTCCATGGAATCCATGTCGGAACATTACTTCCATAGACACCGATAAAAATCTGTAAAAGTGCTTAACTCAACTTAAACTATACGTCTTCATTGTTTGGCCGGCTTTTACGGAATATTCATATGTTAAGGAGGACATGAAGTCTGTTTCAATAAATCATTTAATAAAGACATTAACATGTCATTAGACAATCCGAAATCATTTCATGACTTAATAAGCGATATGAAGATTACAACAGATTGTTATAAATAAAACTACGATTATTTTAATAGTGATTATAAATTTTTCTAGTTCTCTATGCTTCTTGCAGGAGTAAAAGAATCAAATATATGAATAAGTTTTCAATAAGAAACTATATTATGTGAAATCTTTTTATGTTAATTGTGCTTGATTCCTTCAAATGCAAACTATAATAATATTTTCCTGAAAAGTTTATTATATAAAACTACAAGAAAATTGTATTACTGAGAGATAAGCACCTAATTTTTTTTTAGTTTATAGTTTAGCTTTATGGGTCTAAATAATTGAAGAAGCAATTAAAACATACTTAGTTTCTGTTATCCTTGATAGACTAAGAAAAAACTGTATCCAAAGGGTGTAAAATTGTTCTTATCTTCTCGGAACGTCAAAATTTATTGACTGCTTAATGTTTTTTTCAACGATGTTATTTTATCATAGCAACCGTAAGTATAAAAATCCATATGAAATTGTGAGTTCCTATCAAAATATTTACATATTTTACATACTGAGTAAATTGATTACTCCTATGAATGTTAAACTATTTTGTCTTTTTGATTGGAGCAACTTCAATAAACTAGATTTACATTAATGGTGAAGGTATATAAGAGTCGGCATAGAACTCTTACTTGTTTAATATAAGTTTAAGTACGGGTTTTTTATTGAATCATAATGTGTCTTTTGATGATCAAATGAAATCGCATTTCAGGAGCTATTAATTGCTTAAATTAGTGATTTATTATCGTCGAGTTGCGTGTTCTTTTTACAAAGATTTCAGCAAAGTCATTCCAAATATTTTCAGTTATGTGATAAGTGAGGGTGCTGCCGCTAAAGAACATGTGATTGTTTTGGAGCTTTAGCTCTGATTTTCAGCCGTCGTCAATTTAACATCATTAATTTTTCTTATATTTATTAAGGTTTTGTATAGAAGTTTATAGTAGGTAGGGTGCCCTCCTTCGCTAGCATTACTGGCATTAAATTGTGTAATAATAAAAAAGTGCCAGCTTCAAAATTTAAAAGCGCTGTAGCACTATTATAAAAATAAACATAACCTACTATTTTTACTTTTACTCGTTTTAACCACCTTACTGCCCTACCCTAACCGAGCCAAAGGATAGAATACAACAAATTTCTGAGCAATGTTTTTAGTACGATATAACTTTAAATGCCTCGATATCTTGCAATATTATGACGTTTTTTTTTTTCTGAAGATAAATTTTACCCTACAATCACTTAACATTTTTTTCATGTTGCCTAGACCTTGAAAAATTACTTCACATATTATAGCCACAATTAAACAAAAACTGTTACTGTTTTTTGTACTACCTACACAAATCAATAATGTTTAATAAGAGTTTCAAATATAAAGAAACATAACACTGCATTTACCTACAAAATAAAACATTACTTATCTACAGTGAGAATTATTGAAAAAAGTTTGCATACTTATCGTTACATAAAATCGAGGGTATAAAATGTAATTCTCTTGACCTTTTTTTTGGAATAAAATAAAAAGATGTACAAAGTGTTAAATTTATGCAACGTTTTTGACAGAAAAGAAACGCCACTACGCTTTCAAATCGATTGTTACCATAAATCTATAGAAGATTTTTATTAAATAATCGCTCAAAAGGTCTCTATCGCTTTATTTGGACTTCCCTATTTTTTTTAAATTTTTCACTAGAGTTTTCATGAACTTCTTCTTAACTGCACAGTGGGGGTTAAGCCCGCATAAATATTTGTAAACAAAAAAACGTGTTGCAAACTTGATCACCAGTAATATTGACTGTCTTATTTTTCACTATTTATAATCCAATTGTTTCTTCAGCCTTCACAAAGCAATAGGATTGAAAAGTTCTTGTCGCTTTGATTTTGTTTAAAAAAACTTTTAATATTTGTTCAGGGATTTTCAACACCAACTGCGACGTATTTAGACACATCTTTCTTGGGAAATCATTTCTTTAAAATATATTTTAATATTTTTCTAATCGATTTATTATTAAGAAAACAATGGCACTAAAACGTTGAATAAATTCAAAGTAAAGATAATTGAAATCTGATTAGAGTCAGTCAAATTAATTCAAGTATTTGCAATACATTTACCTCAATGTTTTACAGATATACGTTTGGTTGCTAGCGTCTGCATGGCACTTTAACAACCACATGACTTCAAAATAAATGAAAATACCTGTCATTGACATTTAAATGTGTACGTGTCCATCAAATGACGTACAACTTGCACTTATGAAACAGCAGGCAGAAAGCCAAAATCTCTATTTGTAAAATACTTGTAGAAACATTTGTAAATGTGATTGTAATTTGGCATTAGAACCTTAAAAGTGAAGAAGTTTTAGAAAGTATATTTCTACAGTCGTGTCGAAAGGTGTAGAATGTACGAACTTAGCCTAAGAAAATTAGTTAAAGTTTTTTTACATTTTTCTTATTACGAGACTTTTTCATTTGACATTTTTGGTTTTGGTAAGTAACTAAAATCCATTGAGGTGTTCCTATACTTTTGTAGTGTACTGCTACTTAATGCATTTGTTGAGTTTATTGAATATTAAGAAGATAAGACGAGCTTGCATTCGTGCAAATGTGTGTTATTTTGACTTACAGGTACGTTCATCCATGATTCAAATCCAATATTTCGATTGGTTTTCAATTTTTTTTCTTCTTATATTTAATCGCATTTACTTTTAAGTGCTCGTGCATTCAAGCATTTGTGCTATTTAATTTCTTTTATATCTGTTTGTTAAAACAGGGATTCTTAAATAATCATTTTAGTCAACAAAACGAATTTTGAAATATCGCAAAAATTATAAATCATTAGATTAAAAATATGTCTTAAAAATTATATTTTTCAAATTTACCTGGCGATTGTAGTTTGATAACATTTTTTTTCATGTTTACTAATAATCTACTATTTCCCTTCCTCGAAAAAGAAGAACTATGTGGTCCTTTAAAGTTCTTTAGATTTATTGTTAGCAAACATTTTTTTACGGTTGCAGAATCGCTGTACACAACCAAATATATTAGACACATACGAAAAGTTTATAAAGTTTAATAAAAATAAAATAAGAAGTCTACAGCTGTGTTTGACGCTGATACCAGTGTTAAAAATGTTTAAGAATTGTTAACATTTGGAAAACACTTTTAAATATAAATAAAATAACTTTTTTAAATGAAATGAACTATACATCCTCAAAGGTCATATCCCTAAACATAAGGCGAACAGTTTATACACGCGTGTAAAAGTACCTAATAAAGGACAAGCACTAATCCAAAAGTAACCCATACGTAGGCAAAAAATTTTCTGTTTTGCATTACGATGTCCAAGGGCCGGAATGTAGCACACTTCTCTACTACATAAATGAAGAACCTACGATAGTTAAGTTTTGAAACTTCTACCCAACACCACTGCATAGAATTGGTTGAAAAACTACTCTTTATCGCTACTTCTAAGAACACTCCAAAGTGTTGGTTTTAAAACTATTCCATATAATTATTAGCATTTGGAATACAAAGAAAAATGAAATTTTAGATTTTAAACTTACTTTTATTTATTAAAAACATTGAAAAACTTAAACAAGTTCCTATTTGTACAATTATTTGGGAATTTTTATAATATTATTTTTTATATTGTTATTATTTTCCCTTTGAAGACAAACGTACGGATTCTTTTGATTGCAAATACCACTGTGGCTCATTATTCTGTATTTAAACTTTATGGCTTTCTCTACTTCCTAATCCTACCGATCTTGTGAATCCCAACTAGCGCAGCCATCCACGCTACACTACTGTCTTACTCCGGTGAGACATGAACTACTAAACGCCTTGTTTAGTAACCTTAACCATCCGCAGACATCTCCACTACTCCTTTTATCCAAGCCAGTCATACCCTTTAATCCAATAGCCCCAACACACGTCTGCCATACACTTTGTTGTTATACTGTTACACTTCCCTGCGCTAACCGCTACCGTTCTTAATTTTTATTATAAAGGGCTTCTCGACAATTATCTTTTACTCTTAAATTAAATTAGATGTCTCCACTAAATTGTCTGCCATGACTTCACACAATAGTAGCCTCTTGCTTCTCGGGAGGTTTGTACTGCTGCTTCTTAATTTTTGCTTTTTAGCAATTATTATTTTCCGTTGTACGCAACCATCGAGGTTAGTCAGCTTTTGTTAGCTGTGTGGTATTATTCTATACAGACCATTAGTGGAAGTAACTTTATTCACTACTCTCATACTGTTAACAACAACAGGAGTTGCCAGATCTTAGTTTCGTAACAATATTATGCTAATATCCCATAGCATTTTCAAATAAAAATGCAACTTAATTGTTGGTTTGGAATAGCAGGTATCTATACGTATTTCGCCGCTTGCTAAAGCCAGCTCATCATTAACTTTAAGTATAAAAACTTTAAAAACAACATGAGAGTTATTGGATCAATAAATATTTCCCCTGCTCCTTTTATTTATTCTTTATTTATTTATTTCATATATCAAAAGTAATTAATAAATTAATAATAAGAGAAACTGGCTGCAACGTTCCTCGTCGTAATTAGCTAATTTAGCTACGTCTTATGCTGCCGTGTGTTTGTGTAGCCAGCTACGGCAAATGTGTTTAATGCATATCAGACATAGTTTCGAAAAATTTGCTATTGAAAATCAGAAAGATCGGTCGATTTCCTTTGCCAAGGAAAAGAAAATTGCTGAGCTCTTTTCTTCTTACTACTTTTTCACCAGTTTATTATACTAGGATCTGATCTATTGTGAAGGGTATATAAAATTTGGCATAGCCGAATGTAGCACTCTTACTTTTCATTTAATTAAATCACTTACTCATGACTAACGACTGATTTATCGAGATTAGTTGAGCTGAGTTCTATAAATTTGAATTTATATTTTTTATTCCCCAATTAGCGTCAATAAACTAGCACTGCCTTGGATCTGAAACACGAATAATGAAAAAATAGGCTTATAGGAAAGATAAGGAAGAATCTAAGAAATGTTAATTCCCATTTAAATATCTACAAATGTTTACTTAAAATGGACTGCATCTTTAAATGAAAATATAAGTTTAGATTCTTCTAACTTCTTTTTCAAGGCAACACTACCAACAAAAATAGTTAACCAGTCATTAGATCGCACGTGGCATATTTTTCTATCCAACATGTGCAAAGCTTGGGACACATGACTTTGATATCCCTCAATGCGAATTTAGAATGGCTGAGGTACTTAAAACTATTAATTTTTATCTTAAATTACTAAATCTGCTTTCACATAAAAATAATGATTTGGAATATATCGTAAGCACTTTCTATGATATTCATATGGCATCTGACAAAATCTGGCTTTTAACGCATTAAGCCTCATGCCAAAACGTCAAGGCTTGCAGTTCTGATTAATTTATAACATAAAATTTTGTATCTGTAAATTGAAATTGAAAGTAAATTGAAAGACGGTTTGAAGCCCATATAGTTAGAAATGGAATTCTTAGGGAGAGGTATTTTTAACTATTTTTAACTAGTTTTTGTTTTAGTACTATTATACCTGTAAAATTTAATACTATTACATATGTAATATGACAAAAATTCCAAAAATAGGTATTTTGTATTCCAAATCGATTGCTATCTTAACCAACGACAAAAATTTTCCTAAAATATTTCTTGTACAGAAATGATTTAAAATTTTTATTGTTCTCTTCTTTTTCCAGTGCCTGTTTAAATTTGATTTTAACATAAAAACTCAGAATATATATACTTTATGGGCACGGTAATGGTTATTGTAGAAATTACAAACAGAACGACAAACTTAGATATCCTTTTCCACCTGTGGTGATATAAGTACCGTCAGGTATAGTTGACCTGAAATCTGAGTCCTCATATTACTTATATTTTTGTAAAGAACTAAACATCCTGTTTAACAGTATTAAAAGTTATTTCTATGTTTTGAGAAATCGTGTTAGAGCACTTCAAACTTTTTGTTAATATTTTTAATAGCGACTTAGAGGAAGTACATTTAAATGTTAAATATAATCTCTAATCACTAAATAAACAATTTTTAAAAGTAAATAATATACTTGAGTAACAGATTTATGTTTTCCTAATTTTAAAACACAATCAATTCTTATTTACGGTCTCTGTCTCTGTCTTTAAAACCACTTGTTTTTTTTAGTGCAAATTTATATTCCTCTTGTCGGTTTCACAATGATTTTATTGTACTTAAGAGCACATACTTATACACATATTCACATTTCGGAGGGGATTTGGCTTAACTTTAACTCACTGTTTTCCCTCATTAAGCTAGATGCGATGATATGTCGTATTGAATATGTGCTGAGGCATTTCTGATGTGCTTAAGCAACGTGGTAGCAATCAATATTAAGAGGAATCAAGTACGAGGATGACAATGCTTCATTAGGTGGAGATGACGCCCAGAGCTAATATTTTGAGAGTTTACATACAGAAATTCTTGAAGTAAGAGGTCTATTCTTAATTTTTTTTATTGGCTTTATATCTTAGAATAAAAAGCAGATATAAATCACATTTATATCACCTTGAAACTCTCTAAAATAACTTTCTATAAATAAAAAATTTTGTAATTCACTAAACTGTTGCAATAACAAAACGACAATTGTTTCAATCAAATTTATTTCAAAAAATTACAATAATCAATTTGCAATTAGGACTAAATAAAGCATTTACATAAAATGTTTATTGCAATAACTATAAGAAAAAACAGTTTTAGTTAGTTAAAAACTATATACGACAACAAGGATTTTATGGTTAGCAATTTTAAGAACTTAACAAATTTTAACATCAAAAGCTGTGCTGTTTAATACAAAGAAACAATTTTAAATTGACACATTTATATAATTAAATAAAAAACAAATTTATTCAATTAAATAGTTAATTGAACAGATTTCGTCTGTCTGTCTATAACAGTTCAAAAGTATGGTCACATACATGGAATTACATTATTTATTGGGACCCCCTCTAATTTCATCTCCAAACTTTATACTTGGTGTAGCAGACTTGGCATTGCAGCTCTTTTTTTAATTTAATTGTCTGTCCAAAACTGTTCTAAAGTTTGGGTATATTGCCAAATTACATCAACCATTGTAACATCCATTAGCTTCTAAATATAAATTATAAATTTTTTGTTTTAGCGGACTTAGAAACACAGGTCCCTTATAAGTTTCAACTGTCTGACTATAATGGTTAAAAGATTTGGCCACATACATCATATTTCTTCAACTGTTGTGACACACTTCATTTCCAAATCCAAGATTTATACTTATTGTTATAGCGGAGTTAGAAATACCGGTTCTTTGTAAATTTCAAGTGTCTGTCTAAAAATGTTTAAAAGAAAGGCCATATCCATCAAATTAAATGAACAATTAGGTTACCCATTAATTTATAATTTTGAATATTTATGCTTGTTATTATAACGATCCTAGTAATCGACATTCTATCGAATTTTTAAGCATTTGTTTTTTACAGTTTAAAAGATAGGCCCATATAGACCGATTTACGTCACCTATAGGGACACCCTGTCAAAATACATGTTAAAACATGTATGTTGCATGGAGTTACCTTTTAATTTTTAAGATTATGAACTATTTTTAAAATGGAACCAATCTGTATGCAACACATTTTAATTAAAAAAGCTACACCCGGTCGAATTGATAACGTCTATTTTTTAAGTCGGTTAAAAATGAAGGCATTTTTCTTATTGAAAAGGTAATTGTTTTAATTAGAAATCTAAAATGTATCAATCTGAAAACAAATAAAACCCTTAATAGGTGCAAAAACTTTTCTTGAGAAAATGATATTTGATTTTCTTATTGAGTACGCCATCAATATTGCATTTTTGGGATGTCACACTATAGCAAAATATTTATCGTTGCCAATTATTAGGAATAAATATTTAAATTTCATAATAAAATCCTCTTTATAATACGAGAATTTTGTTTGTCGCTTCCCTTTTTCCGCCTAAAATATTTTATATTTCTATAGGCTGTCCAATGTATAGTCAGCACCTTAAAACATATCTAAAGCTAGATTCACCGCTCTTTTTTAACGAATATCAATTTGTTGCATTGACTTAACAACCAATTAGTCGATTTTGTTATTTGGGATTACTTTTAACGATATTCGCAATTGCTTAAAACAAGCTGATATAGTTAACAAGTTGCACATGTTTTGGCCGTATTAAAGAAGAGGTAATCGCAACTCTACAACCAAAACTATTTTCATGCTTTTCTTATTGTTGTGCTTCATTCACTCATATTGGAAAATACTCATATGTGTAAACTGACGTCTACGAAATAAACACGTGCATGCGCATCGCTTGAATTCTCTTAGTGGCTTTTTGTTTCATACACACCTATTGATTGCTGTAGAACAGTACAAACCATTCCGTAGTCTTATTTACGAGAAGGTGTCTATTTAATATAAGAGGGAAAGATAATAGTAAAGGAGCGTTTATAATAAAAAGAAAGTGCTATAGATGTTAGCGTAAGAAAGTACCAACATAACAACATTGTATGTCAGTTCTGGGCTACTAGATTGAAAAGGAGACGACGACTGTTGGTGTGGATGGTTTAGTTAGCGTTGATGTCGGATGTAGTTGATGTTGGTATAATACAGTAAAGTAGCGAAAATAGCTGCGTTTAGAATAGCGCGTGTATTTGCAATCAATTTGTCAAAAGAAAAAAGTAACAATATCTATGTTGCCTATCGCATGTAGATAATTTACAAAAATTTTAACTATTTCTCTTAAGAGTACCTTCCGTATTACTAGTATTCCGTATTTCTTTTTAATTAACTGCTGCCACATTATACTATATTTGGTATCATCTGTCAAATGTGACATCATTAAACGTCTATTCACTATGGCAAGTTCACATGACAAGTTGAAAAGCAGTGGCAAATGCTAAAACTGTGTTACCAGAAAATATATTACTGCCGCAGGGCAACAGCTCCGATGCGATCATCTTGATAGTTCGCGATTTGTGAAAATTAATGTTGCTAATGTTATTACGGTTATCAGCCATATGGGTGTTAAGGGAATGTAGCCTAGATGGTTCAACGAGGATCATTCTGTACGAGGATAATTCTGTAATAATAGATACACAATCGTCTTTTAACCAAAAAGTAAAACCGTGTAATGTTGGGAAATCATTATTACAAATTAGACGTTTTAAATATTCACCTGCGTGGCGATCATATGAACAGTGTTCTCTTATTCTAATTGTAACTAAAAATTTTCAGACAGTTCCTTTTATTCAATTCTTAAGTCTCTAAATAAATGTTTATGTTATGTGTTCTTATCGTGTTTTCTATGTATAAATTTGCAATTCAAATAAAATAAAAGTGCTTAAGTTTCCAATAACATTATTTTTTCATACTCACCACAAGTAATTTATAATAAAAAATAGACCAAATAAAGTAAACATACTTTGTAGCTATGAATTAATTCTGTAACATTTTTTTCCTTTACGAAACTTATAACACACATTCATAAATAATAGCACATGCACACACTCATTTTACAAGACCATCAAAATCCATTTACACAGGAAATGGCCCTAGTTAAAATCATTTAAATGCAAATTAGGTTTTAAGTGAATCTTACCTACATTTTTACCTTAAATAAAAGTGGCAAAGAACTCGTTAATGTGTGTATGCATATAATAACACTTTTGCCACAAACACACTTACTCAAACAAGCAGAGACAGGAACGAAAGCTACACATTTGTTAAACTTTTTAAAATTTTTTTAAATTGCTTCACCTTCACATATGAAGTGTTGAATAAACAGGTGTCTGACTCTAAAGTTTATGGCCCAAAAAATGATATGAAAAAAAAACAATAATACTTTTACAGCTGGCGAGTTAGTAAGTGGATGGGATTATGGTTTTAGTTTAGGAGGTCGTTCAGTTTTTAAAGCCCATGGTAGTGATTTGTTTATTTTATTTTAGTTTCTTTAACTTCCTCCTCTTTTATTTCATTTGAGTGTAAAAATATCAGTCCACCTTTTAATGCGTTTACGTTTTATTTGCTTTTCTTACAAAAAATTTTGTGATGAGTTGTGATTGTCGTAGATTCATTTTCTTTAAGAAAAAAATTTTGTAGATTCATTATTTTTTATGATAAAATAATTTTTTGTACTGAATGTTAAGCGTTTTCTCTGTGAAGGATACAACCAGCAGCAACACTCCTAAACGTTATTCCTAAAGTCGTGTTCATAACGTTTTGTCCATGGAAATTATATCGCACCAGAAGGCAAAGTTATGTCATCACCGTAGAGTCATAACGTCCACAGTTATTGAAATCATATATTATGGTATTTTATGTAAGAAAGATGCAACGATTTTATAAACTGGCTTGCAAAAACATTTGGTAAGCGTAGCCGTTGTTGTTTTAAGTACACTTTCAAAAGTGACAGAATGTTTATACTAAAAACCATACAATGTCCATTACATAATGATGTTTTTTAATGTCAATGGACATTAATTCCTGGGATACAACGTCATGCCATCCATAAGACTTCGATTTTTTTCTTTAAGAATGTAAAATTGCAACGGCCTTTACACTGTTTGGTTGTAGACCTCTAACCTTATTTTTTATTCAAAGTAAGAATATGGACATAAAAATGAAAGCTAGTCAAACCCTCATAGTTAGTTTTGGTTTTATTTTTGGTACGTTCCTATAAAACTCTTTTGCTTTTTACATAAGTATAGACGAAAGAAGAAATAAAAATTAAATAAATTGCAACATCATTCATAACTTTATCATATTTAACACATATTTCTCATTTGGTCAATAAATTTTTTTAAACTTGAGATATAAAAAATATTCTTATTTATACGACACATAATAATCTTATCGATTAGGATATGCACTCTGCTTTAATCTCTAAATATTATAAAATAAAAAATAAGAAAAAACATCACGTGAAAAAATTGGCGCTCACCCAGATTTTCTGAGTTACGGTGTTCTGAAATTTTCAAATTTTTTAAAATATCAATACGGGTATCATTTTAAAGCTTTTGCAGAAAACTTTAAGGAAATACTAAAATTTTTAAAAATGCTAAGCCCATTAAGAGTCGATGTCGTTTTTATGTAAAATTAGATATATACAGTACAAAAATGTTTTTATCTCTTAATCCTCTGTCACCCTAATATTTTCTATTTTGATTAGGATTACTTTACTAAACTAGATTTACATAGGTAAGAAGGGTATAAAAGATTCGGCATAGCCGTATATAGTACTCTTACATGGTTTATTTTTTATTTGTGTCACAGGCATTTGTTGTTATTATACCCTTCACCACAAAAAGTAGAAAATGGGTTTTTCATTCCTTTTGTAATTTCTGCAATGTCCGTTTCCAACCCCATAAATGCCTATGAGTTTTTATGCATAGCGAAGTCGATTGAGCGATTCCCGTCTGTACGTCCACGATAGTGTCCGGAAATGGATATTGTAGAAATTACATACGGAATGACAAATTTAGATATAACCTTTTTCTACTTTTTGTGTTGAAGGGTATTATAAAGCTATGACCACGCCAGGTGCATTGTCCTTCATAAGGAAAATCTTTCTGATCCACTTATGGTGAAAAGTGGAGTGCGCCAGGGTTGCATATTGTCACCTCTTTTATTCCTAGTGGTTATGGAAGATTTTCTCAAAGCTATTGAGAATAAAATGCAGGGGATACAATGGTAAATCGACAATCGTTATCTCAACTACCTGGCGTAGGCTTATTGATCTTAAACAAACAACTATAAAACTCCAGGAACAGGGTTAAAAATAAATACAGCCGAACAAAAACACAAAGTATCGGTACAAAAACAGTTCAATTTGAGACAAGTGACCAATTCTGCTATCTAGAGAGGGAGAGAGATATCTCTGCAAATGGAGAAACCGAATTGTATGTAGTCGCTACAATAAACAAGCCCAGATCATCTTTTGACATAGCAGCCCTAATATGGCAAAGTGATAAAATCAGCCAATCCACAAGGCTGAGAGTTTTTGAAGCAAATGTTAAGTCGGTGATCCTATACAGATGTACAACCTCGAGGGCTACAAACGATATAAGAAGGTGACTTCAGACTTTTGTTAACCGCTACTTAAGAAGAATATTATACATCTTTTTTCCTAGGATAATTTTAGATACTGAGATACGTAAAGGAAAGTGGCAATAGATAGGATAGGTTCCATCTTACTTTTTAGATGGAACCTATTTCAGCAAGATAGTAAGCAAGCGGCAGACCATGCAAAACATGGACGGATTGCAACAAAATCCGAAATGAAGCAACTAGGTATATGTTGAAATGAACTTAGGTATATTGCACCAAACCTGCTCAAATGGAGAACTTCTGAAATTGGTGTGATATGCTCTTGTGGGAGTTAAAGGAATACAATAATATAATAATAAGTTTGCCAAGGCACTAGATTAGGTAGAGAAAATTTAAATACGCTAATCGATCAGACATTGCTTTGAAAGACTTGATATTGCTATTTTTTTCCATGTCATTTGAAACAATTAAGTAATTTCAATCAAAAAAGCAAATATATGGGGCGATTGAGAATTAACGAATTATGGACCTCTGAACTTTTCATAGAAAAGTACGATTGTGCACCATATTTATTACCGTATTAAAATGGGTATCATTTAAAAGCTTTTGAATAGATCTTTAAGGAAATACTAAATTTTTTTAAAAATGTTTAATCCACTAAGAGCCGATGACTTTTTTATCTAAAGCTATATATGGAACTTAATTTTTTTTTGTTAATCCTCTGTCACAAATGTTTTCTTTATTGCAGTTACTTCACTTAACTAGGTTTAAATGTATAGTAAAAGGTATGCCGAATCTTACATAGCCAGATATAGGACTCTCTTTTTATTTTGTACATATTTTTTAGAAGAGCAAAATTTATTTGAAAAATATATATGTTTGATCCGAAAATGAAACAACTCAAATAAATGTTTATACTCGTATCACAAAAATCGATAAAATTCATGTCAACCAGTTGCTTCTGAGCTAACAACTACTAAATTGCTTAAGCATGGCAGTGGTCACTATTCTAATGCAGGTATTGAATTTCACTTTTGTTTTTACTTCTCACTTTTTGTGTTTAGGCAATCATGTTTTCATGACTACACGAAAACAAACTTTTATCCAAGAAAGAATTTGTAGTTATTGCACACTTATATAAAAGTCTTTTAGAATTTGAGCCTTTGCTGTGTAGTCTATGAAACAGAAACAATAAGTATCTATTTTAAACTCTGTTAAAAATATTATTACTTAAATTTGCTGGTCATATACAAACATTCTCTTACTGGATTAATTTCTGCAATAGGTCATAAAACTGCCACATAAACAAAAACGCCCCTTTATCCGTATACACTTTCAGTCTTTGTTTCGTATGGCCATTGATTTAGTCAGCCATCTTAGCAACTGGACAACTGTTTGGCAAATTAGGAAGCAGTCAAGTGATTACTTCAAGCAATAATTTGAAGTCACGTCTACTATGTAAAATAAGATTTTTTCTTTACAACAAGTTCGTGTTATGCCTGGGTTTTGGTCTTGACCAGGCATCCTGCTGGTAACAACTGAAATTTATATTTGTTGTTGTGAGTCTCGATGATTGAATGACTTTTTGATCACATGAATACTAAAATGTATGTTTTCTTTCACATACAAGTTGCAGTAGCAACGACAACAAATACAACAGTAGAGAAAAATAAACACAACAAGTATATCTTCATTGGTTGTATACAATTACATTGATTAAATTGACAAACAGAGCCAAATGAATATGTATTAGTAAATAGAAGTAAATTTTAAACATGAGACAGGAGCACAATGAACGTGGGATGTATGACAACAAATATCTGAAAGAACTCAAAATTTAATACAAGCAAAGTTCTTTGAAAACGTTGATTATAAAAATAAATACTAACGCAAATAGATCCGACCTAAAAAAACTCTCATGCATTTAAGTAATGTTGTTACATTCGCCCCATAAAACTTTGTATCATCTGGTTCTACGAAAATACCACTTGATTTATTTGCCTCATATAATCTACTTTCATCGATATTAAAGCAAAACAAAGAGAGAAAAAATTACGAACTTGACACTGCATCCACAAAATGAGCTAATTCCTTGGTTCATATGAGCACTCCTTTGTCTTTACCTTCGCCATCACATTGTGTTATATGCATAGTACTTAAATTCCATTGGATGTATTAATGATCTTTCTAGATTTTTAAGGAAAACAGTGTAACCATATGAAAAACAGAAACTCGACATACATAGGTCTACGTGGGGAACATATCCTCTTAGGTTTAACTAGCTTTCACTTCTTTCAATAAGTTTTCTTATAGGTTCATTGCCTCTGCTGAGTTCCACTTGCTGCCCCACTCCGTGGGCAAATAGCTTGCCTTAAGTGCCGCCGAAAACGGCGCTAGGTGAAGTAACCTTCTGTTCAAATAACAACAATAAATTAGAGGGGGTTTTCTTTTCATAGCTCAACCAAACCGATCGTTCGTTCGTTCGCATAATTATATTTAAAACAAAAACAATTTTTTAGAATTTGTTTTTGTTTTCAATGTAATTGTGCGAATGAACGAACGATTGCGACATCGTGAAAGTGGCCCTAACTTGGGAATTTGAAAGCCCCATTTCAGCGTGGATAGATGTACACCATTAACACTACACAGATAGATCCAAATGTCTTTGGTTTATGGTGTCGCCATTGAGTGTTTGGTAACTTCATGTATGATTTTTTATATTGTTTAATTCCTATAGACTTAATACGACGACGTTCAAAAGGCAGATTAATTATGGAAATCTATAAATATAAACAAACGTTCGGCATAATTTTTACGCAGTAGGTGTAAAGTTGGGGCAAAATCTGACAGGCCTTTGATTTTTTTTGTTTTTGCTTTGTACAAACCTTCGGTATGGCTTGAAAAAGGAATTTTTATTTTTAATTATTCATACTTGTTTCCGTATAATATTATAGAAGTTTACATTTTATTTTAGAAACAAAAAAAAAACACCAAAAAAAAACGAATGTACAAGACAAGTTGCAAGAAAAACCAAGGAGAAATGCTTTGGGTTGTTTGTGGACTTCGTCTCACCAAATTAACATTGTCTAAATTGGTAAAAGATAGATGCGAAGAATGCTGGTGTCTAAAAACTTTTTTAGGTTGACACTTTCTAGAAAAAGTGAATGTTAGTTAAGATATGGAAATAGAATTAAAATCGCTTGGGATAGCTAAGGTTCGTACGGAATCTAACGTGGGTGAGTCCAGAACAGAAGCATGGATATATCTACCTACCTACCCTTAAAGACAACTTTGACATTAAGGTTGCTTCCCCGAATTATGTTGTATAAGTTCTTCCTTTTACACTTTATTAAATGAGAGATCAACCGTCGAGTGTTTATAATTTGATGTCATTCAAAATAATATCAGTTCCTTCCTGAAACAGACAAAGTCATCAAGTTTTTCGGCAAACGATTAATTAAATTTTATTAAAAAAAACGAAAACAAAAGTAAACAAAAATATTATTGTTTATGCCAAGACATATTATTATTGTTTTGTTCCTTGGTAGACGCTGTGTATGAGGTGTTCAAAGTAGTGCCAAGTTGCACATGCGCCGTCTGCACGATTTATGGAGGCGACGCCGGTTGGTTTTTGTTGATCGACGATGAATAATGTTCGTGTGTGTATGAAAGAAACGATTAATTGGGGTGTTTTTTCCTACAAGCAAGTTCGTTTTTTTTATCTTTGGGCCAAGTTGGAAGCTGCATTGAAGCTGATTGTTCTTCTTTTTTTCCGAGTAAATCGACAGCCTGGAGTACGGTCGAAGGGATGAAATTCACCTACTGGACTGCTACAGGTACAAACCAGATAATGTGAGATATTGTGTAAAGAACTAAAGGGCAAACAATAAAGCATTAACCTGCTACGATAAATAAACTTCAAGTCTTTCC
Source organism: Gymnosoma rotundatum (assembly GCA_916610165.2). NCBI lineage: Eukaryota > Metazoa > Arthropoda > Insecta > Diptera > Tachinidae > Gymnosoma > Gymnosoma rotundatum. The sequence continues at coordinate 84,540,840 of OU744336.1, forward strand.
TTTTTTACAGGCCTCAAAAATAAATAAGGTAATTGAAGCAAACATTTTGGTCCTTCGCCGGGAAAAATTTATTTTATTTGTGGAAGCAGTTGAGAGAGGTACGTAAATTTGTGTTTTTTGTTCGAGTGAATACAATGTGGAAAACGTGTCTCAAAGTGGACAACTGATACTTGAGCTATTATACTTAAAATTATAAATATATTTTAGTGGCTCTTTGCATTATTTATAAATATTAAATTTGAAAAGGATTAAGAAAACGTGCCTTGAAGTTCTTAATCGCCATTTTACTCAAGTTATCTTGGATAAAAGAAAAAATTGTGTCTTGCAAGTTGGTCGCCATATTAAGTGGCCCGTTAGACTTTTTTTTATTTGTGTAGTTGCTTACCGCCAAATTTGTTGTTCTAGAAGACATCTTTTTTTTCGTACAGCCATTTCTATTTTTTGGTGTGATTATCGGGGTGAACATTAACATCAGTTTTTTTTTTGTTCTTGTTTAAATTTGTGTTGCTCATAGGGATATATTGCAATTATGGCAACGTTGGACAATTTAAGTGAAGCTGCCGATAAGCTTTTTAGATTTGAAATAAGACTTAAAGAAGAGGATTTTTCAATTTATACTGCGGAGGCTTTAGATTTTGAAAAGGAAGAATTAGGTAATTTGTGGAGAAATTTTGAAAGCCTATACGATGCCTGTGCTAAGGAACCAATGGAGAAGAAAAAAGAAGCAGCAGCAATCTATGCTAAATATAATCAAGTGCACAGAACTCAGGTAAATTGCATTAATATTTTGGCGAGAGCTAAACGTAGGTTGCCCAAGGATGATGTTGCTGCATCAAAGACAGTGGTTCCCAAACAGAATTATTCTGTCCCAGTTCAGGCATGTGAAGTAGAAGTTTTTAGCGGTGATTATGCGTCTTGGCCCACATTTAGGGATATATTTACTACAATTTACATAAATAATGAACGTTTGGGCCCAGTTGAAAAATTATCTTTCTTGTTTCAAAAAACTAGCGGATATACTCGGGAGGTTAATAGAAATATAACGGTGACGGCTGATAATTTTGAGATAGCTTGGGAAAATTTAAAAGCTACATATGAAAATAAGCGGGTGTTATTTAAGAATCAAATGCATTTGTTATATAACTTTGCTCCATGTCAGGAAGAATCTCCCGTTGAAATAAAAAGGCTCCAGAGGGAGCGTGGGACCCATTATTTGTATTCCATTGTTCTATAAGGTTGCCTGATCAAACGTTGAATTTATGGGAATAGTCAGTAAAAATAAAATAGAAGTCCCCAAATGGAATGATATGAATGAATTTTTAACTGATAGATTTCGCGCTCTTGAGAGTGTGTTGAATATTCGGGCTAGTGGTTCTCAAACTAGTTTTCATTTTAATAATCAAGCTCAGAGTAAAAATAAACAGATCAAGGCACATCATACTAAAGTTAATACAGTTCAGTGCAAATTATGTAAAGAGGCCCATGAAATAAGCTGTTGTACAAGATTTTTGACAATGGACTACAAGAATCGAATTTCAACTTTGAGAAAATTTAGTTACTGTTTTAATTGTCTTAAAATAGGGCATATGTTTGGTGACTGCCCAAGCAGTAAGGTTGCTGAAAGTGCAAAAGAAAACATCATAACCTTTTGCACAGAGATTTTGTTAAAAAGTCTTCTCAAATACATCAGGCAAATAGTGGCGCTCAAATTAATAAACAGTATTTTTCCACGTTGATCGATAAGGGCCCTTCTACGTCGAAGGCTTCAGCTTGTGTTTCGTCTAATTAAATTATTTTGTTTTTAATTTTTGCTTTTATTTAAAGAAATTGTGTCTAACAATTATCAGACGTCTTCCTTACTAATACAAATAAACATAGCAAACAACGGGTTTGCCCTTTTTACAAAGAAGCAGTTTCGAGTAAATTTTATTTTTTTAGTTTATTATACTCGTATACAGAGAAAAATTGATATAAATAAATTTGAAAAGCATGTGCTACTTGTAATCTATAAGCCAATTAACGGTTATTTTATTATACCGTTTATTATTATTAGATCGGAATAAGGTGAATGTTAAAGGCAAAAATTGCAATAAGAGGAAATTAAATTATTTTAATATACTACATATATATTTTAAAATTGAAAAACTTTAAATTTTTGACCTATGGGCATGGTGTCTTCAAAAATTGCCAGGATAAAGTGTAACCAGTGGAATTTTAATACCTGTAATCACGATTTTTTACAAGCCCTTAAGTAGAAAATACAAGATAATAATAACATCAAATAATTGGGGCTAAATACATCTCTAAGGGACTACCCTTCGTAGCATATAATAAAATGTAAACGTGTTAAACAAAATTTTTCACAAAATTGAAAATAATGAACAAACTTTTGAAGAGAAGAAAAGCATGTTTTTTTATGTCAAATTGGAGATTGTAAAAGTCTTATTTTAAATAAAGATATGCAGATAAGGCAAATTTTTTCTACAGTTTTATTTAGAAATGTATCGAGAATCAAACTGTGCTTCCAAAAAATAAGATCAAATAATTAACTAATATGTTATATAAAAAAACTAAAACAAAAAATTTTTGTGTTTTCTTGAAAGTCAAATATCTTCTGAATTATGAAAAATGAAATCGGATAACGTTTTAGTTAGAAGTTTAGAAGATTTAGAAAGAAAGGCAATTGTATTAATAAAGAGAACCAACTGAATAGTGAATGATTACGACTTTTTTAATATGTGAAGAGAAGAAGCATTTCAGGCAATAATATCTATTTAGTTTGTAACCGTGTTACATTCTTATGAAAGGAAAGTCTTGTTTACTAAGTATGTTTTTTTCTAAAGGCAGACCATTCAACGCTACACTACTGTATTACTCCGAACTACTCGATGCCTTGTTAAGTAAACTAAACCCGCCCCACCGACCCATCTTTCATCACATCTAACCCAGTCATCTCGTTTTATCCAATAGCCAGCCACAGCAGTTATCTGCCATACACTGTTGTTATGCTGTTACTTCCCTGCGCTAACAGCTAACAGACAATTACTTACCACGCACATACGGACGACAATAACACTATTGTTTTCATATATGTAAGGGTTGCCAATTTTTGTTTTAATATATTTCTCGTTAGTTATCCTCCAAAGTATTCAATGAATGAAATTATTTACAGAATTAATTATATATTTTTTTCACAATTTGTTAATAATATTGTGGTTATATTGTTTATATTTTAATCATAATTGTGATTGTTCAAAGCTGAACAGTCATGTGTTCCAACCCTGTGTATCAGTAAATGGTGATGCCAATGTTGTCCTGGGTGAATTGAGATATGGATGGCGCTTTGATAATTATCATTTATGCTTAATATCTTTTTCTTTTTGTTTTATAAAAAATCCCGATTGTACATTGTTCGTTAGCATCTCGTCAAGTTTAGTTTGGTAACAGAATATTATCGCCATATTAGTTTTACTTTTTGAAAATTATAAAATTATAAGGAAAGTTGAGAAAAAAATAAATATTGCCTTTTTTTTGCTGAAGAAGAAAATAATTGTTTTATTTTCTTTTATTTTTCGAGTGACTGTTTGGGTCAACTAGTGGCGGAACTTTTAGCAGGACAGCTGTCTAGAAGCTATCCTGATTTTGAATTTTTTCAGTGATTATTTTTTATAATGTTATTATTATATAAGACAACTATATGGTTGTAATAGTAACAATATTTATATTGAGATTAAAAATAATATAATATGATTATAATAATATAAATCAAACAGAATATGTTGCTCATACATTCTGGGAACCTCAACCCGTTGTTTTTGCGCATGTACGTATTACGTATTATTTTAATAGGTTACAAAAACGGTTAGCTTAAAGCGTAGATTTCTTGGTTGAATTTTTACAGTAAACCCCATGCACGTTGTGTCTGCACAACGGGTAAAAAACACCAATAGTTCAGGATTTTGTTTAAAATTACAATCGCAGCTATCGGTTTACGTGGTAGTTAAAGTTCTCCTCATTTAACATCCCGAAAGTTTGAAATATTCTTTATTTGTCGCATATTCCAAAAATCAATTAATCAAGCTGGCGGGGAATGACGTTCAATATTACAATAAATAGCCAATTTTCACGATTAATGGCTTTTGCTTTATTCAAAATTGCCATTATGACAATTTGGATTTAGATGCAAACTCTATGTGGACGCTCTTGGTTTAAATGTGTGCATTTCATTTAGACTCAATGTACCCATGCCTTTGTTTTTATGTTTTACTTTTTATATATTTATACATAGGATGCATATAAATATATGTATCCAAATGACTCCATGGTTCATACCAGTGTAAATGCACAATTCTATGAAACATAAATATGTCCATGGTCTATTGGTCTTTATTGCCATACCATGTCATTTATATTGTCACATAAAAGCTATTTGTTTCTCTTGTTGTATTATTTCTGATAATGTGATATTTCCTCTTTTTTTTTCTCATCTATTGGAATGTAACATTTCTGACATTTATTTAACCACTCTCTGTTATTTAATATTATTGATATTTTTGCTGACAATGGCAGCAATGGTTTGGCTAAATAAAAATTTTAAATGCTTAAACAAGTCTTACGGGCGATTTTTTTTAAATATGTTTCTATTGTTTTTCAAATACTAATTGCGCTAAAAGAAGTTTGAACTGATGTCAAATACGACGAAAATTTCTAATATCTGGTTACCTTGCGAAATTTTGTTATGTTAATTAGCTGTAAAAACATTCATCTTGGTGTCTAAAATAATTTTTTGTATTTAAAGCAAAATCTATGCTTATAATTTATAATATTTTGTAATAAAAATTTAATTTTTTTGTTGAAGATTGAACGAATTTATTGAAATAACGAAATGCAGAAAGGTATGCAGCATAATTAACTAATGGATTTTTATTATTATTATTCTGTTTATAGTTTTAACACACGAACTGTTTTTTTATTATTAAAAAATACGGGTAGATCATCCATGTTACGATTGCAAATTTTATTAATTTTTATTTATATTTTGTAGTTTTTCTTTTTTTATTTATTTTTCCTTCAAAAATTACTTTTCGATTTTTTTTTTCATCAGTCATAATCTGAGTGTGATCACTTGAAGACGTGTTACAAGCGAGTTTGCGTTGAATATTTATTTCTTAAAACTTTTGTTTTACAAAGACATAAATATTTAAAAACTCTTGGTGACAAAATAACAAAAACAAAACAAAAATAAAAATATAAAAAAAAATATACAAAATACAAAAACAAAAATATTAATAAGTGCTTGATGTTGAACAATAACAACTACGTACATTCTATGTACGTTTTTGTTGAACATTCTTGTTGAAAACAACAAGGCTATACTTTGCATGCACAAACATATCAAGTAATGAAGCTAATAACCAAAAGCAAAAACTTAGTAAAGAAAACCAAAGTAATGCTGTTAATAATGATAATAATAATGTGAATAATGTGAATCTGAGCGACAGCAGTTCTGATGACGAATTTAACTGGCAATATATTCCTGTGAAAAATCGTAAGAGGACAAACTCTCAGTCGCCACAGATATTTGAACCAAAACGTCAGCAACTTGAAAAAGGTCCATCTACTTCAAACCGTTTTCCAGCTCTTGAAATCGAAAATGCCAATACTTTACCTCAACAGTCCCAACAACCAAAACCGCCACCAATTCTAATTCCAAATGTCGGTGATATCTCCAAAATGGTTAACAAGTTAGGCAAAGTCGTAGCAAATAATGAATTTTATTATGTCGTACAGTGATGGGCAGGTTCGTTTAAACATTAAAACAGTTGATTCATACCGAAAATTAGTTAAGTACCTTGACGAAAATAAAATTTTATTTCATACGTACCAACTAAAGCAGGAAAGGGCTTTCACTGCTGTTATTAAAGGGCTTCATCATACAACACCAATCCCTGATATAAAGACGCATTTGCTATTGTTGGGGCATCAAGTAAGATGTGTAAGGAATGTAATTAGCCGTACAACAAAGAACCCACTGCCAATGTTTTTCGTTGACTTATACCCTAAAGCAAACAATAACGAAATATATAATTTAAAGACATTTGGTCACGCCACTGTGGTTGTAGAAGCTCCCAAAAAATTTGACGATATTGTTCAATGTTTTAGATGTCAGCAGTTCGGTCACACTAAGTCTTATTGTAGGAGACCATACTCATGCGTTAAATGTGGTCTAGAGCATCCGACTAATGAATGCACAAAGTCTTCAATTACTCCACCACAATGTGTTCATTGCTTTGGAAATCACACTGCGAACTACAAAGGCTGTGCAGTTTATCAGAAGCTGGTCAATAAACGCACAAATTTTACTACACGAAATGAAAATATTAACTTTAACCCTTACGTCTCAGCCATTCCTCAGAATAGGAGACAGTTAACATATGCCCAGGCTGTCAGGGGCACAAGTGATGGAGTACATAATGTTCTTCAAAAAATAGAAGCGATGCTTGAAAAACAAATTGAGTTAACAAATACATTGATGTGCAAATAGATCTCATAATTGCAGAATGGAATGCTAATGGCATTTTAAATCATATAAATGAAATAGAAATTTTCTTAAAAAATAATTTTATTGATATGTCCTTAAAAACCAGACACGAGATTGACATGATCATTGAAGACTTTTCGAAATTAATACACGAAGCTTCGTTTGTTTCAACGCCACAAATAAGTTACCAAACTTCCAATTTTCACTTATCCTTTGAGATAAGACAACGACTCGCTTTGAAAAAAAGACTGCGAAAAATTTTGAAAAGATCAAGGTCACCCTTAGATAAAACGAACTTCAATCGTACAGCTAACGATTTGAAAAGAAGATTAAAAGAGCTAAAAAATGATTCTATTGGCAGATTTTTAGGTAAATTACGTCCGGAAAATAATAATGAACACAATCTTTAGAAAGCTACAAAATACCTCAAGCATGCTCTAAAGCGAAACGTCCCAATAAAAGATTCAAATGGCAATTGGTGTAGATCTGACATTAGTAAAACTGCTGCCTTCAAATCGCACCTTGAAAACACTTTTACTCCATATTATTTTTGTACAACACAAGAAGAAACCGAAGTAAACAATTTTTTAGATGCTGCATGTCCAATGAGTAATCCAATTAAGCCTTTTAGATGTCAAGAAATTGAAGCTGAAATTAGTAAGCTTAATAGAAAAAAGTCTCCAGGTTATGACAACATAGATGCAAAGGTTCTTAAAAATTTACCGAAAAAAGCTATTATATTTCTCACAGTTGTTTTTAATCCTGTTCTACGTCTGTCGCATTTTCCAACTCAATGGAAACATGCAAAAATTATTATGATTCATAAATCTAACAAGCCTGAAAACTCAGTTGAGTCATATAGACCTATCAGCTTGCTACCCGTGTTGTCGAAACTGTTTGAACGACTTTTTCAAAAAAGATTAATGCCAGTATTAGAATCTCTGCGAATTATACCTGATCATCAGTTTGCTTTTCGAAACAAACATGGAACTCCCGAGCAATGTCATAGAGTTGTAAAATCAATAAGAGAATCTCTTGAAAATCAACAATACTGTTCAACAGTTCTTCTAGATGTTAAACAAGCATTCGACAGAGTGTGGCACAATGGCCTTCTCTTTAAGTTAAAACGTTTGCTGCAAGCTCCATTGTTTATACTACTGAAGTCCTATCTGAGTTATAGAACTTTTTATGTTAACATCAACGATGAGATTTCTGAAATTGGCGATATTAAGGCTGGTGTGCCACAGGGAAGCGTATTAGGTCCAACTTTGTACACACTATTCACTTCTGACATGCCAACAATAAACGATGTTGTAGTGGCAACCTACGCTGATTATACAGCTTTACTAGCGGTAAATGAATCTGCAGCTGTTGCATCTAACATCATACAAATGCAGCTTGATTTAATTAGTAATTGGCTTAATAAATGGAACATTAAAGTGAATGCGGAAAAATCTAACCACGTCACATTTACTCTCAAAAATGGTGATTGTCCGCCTGTTTACCTTAATGGAGTCGTAATACCTCAATCAAATGAAGTTAAGTATTTAGGACTTATTATTGATCGGCGCTGAACTTGGAAAACACATTTAAAAATGAAAAGAAAACAACTGAACATAAAGACAAGAAAAATGTACTGGCTTCTCAGACCAAAGTCGAAATTAAGTATTAATAACAAACTGCTATTGTATAAAACAGTATTAAAACCTGTATGGACTTATGGTATTCAATTGTGGGGAACAGCTTCTTACTCAAACATCGACATTATTCAAAAGTATCAGTCCAAAACTCTTCGGCTTATAATAAGTGTTCCATGGTATATATGAAATTCTACAATTCATAATGATCTCGATGTTCCAAGTATAAAAGATGAAATTAAAAACTATAGCATGAATTATCTAAAAAGACTTAGCGACCATCAAAATGTTCTTGCGATAACTCTTTTAGATGACAGTGCTGAAGTTAGACGATTAAAGAGACTGCATATTCTTGATCTCCCCTTTAGTTCTTAAGTTATATATGCATATTTTGTAAGATTTACGAAAAACTTAAAAAAATTAATATTTAAATTTAATGGAATTTAACGCTACTGTTATATTATTCTAAGTGTAGTAATTAGATTTGCTTATTGTTTTCTAGTAAACAGATTGCAAATAAAGTACAATAAAAAAAAAAAAGATTTTTTTTTTGCTCAAAAATAAAGATAATTTCTCCAAGTTATATTATAATATCAATTTACTAGTATTAAGATATTTTATTTAACAAACAAGAAACTTACATTGAATAAGTTTGACATCCAATCACGTAGTGCAAGCTTAAAGCAGAAAGTGCTATAAAGGAAAATATGTATATAAATAGAACACTTGTCCTTTTCTACAAACTGCAATATGTTTCATGCAAATCGGATAAGTAATTTAGGATTACTACATTGAGTTTGAGTTCTAATGATAAAAAAAATATTGTTTGGATATTAATTTAAAAACAAACATTTATTTTGAAATCAAAAATGTTATACACAAATAAATAAACTAACTTTTAAGTTTTATTTTAAGCTATAAATAAAACTCAATAATAAAACGAAAGCTTAAAAATTAAATTAAGTTTATTATTATTATAAAAATTATAAAAATAAAAGTTATTGCCTTAGTCCGTGTAGAAAGGATTACTTTAGCGTACTCCGTATGCATGCAACTCATCTCCTTCAATACAAATTTTTCATATAACATAAAAAAACAATTGTTGCGGCTTCTGAAAGTGATTACTTCATGCAACTACACTAAGAGTTGCAAAATCACCCACAAAGTGCATTAAGCGATACAAGCAAAATTAAATAATTTTGATTTTTGCATTTTTTTTAGTTTTAATGCCTGTGCTTAAATATTTCTTTATCTGTTTCTCACTTGGTCAATTAAGTTTTTACACATAATAGGCAGCAAATGTTTTCCAAAAAAATTACAAATTAAGTGGTGAACTCTTCACACGAAAATATCATAACACTCAGCTTTTTTAAAAAGTGTAATCCGCGATGAGTCAGCTTATCAGTTTCTGTTAAATAGACATTTATCAAATTAACTACACGGCACCCCTGATAAAATAGTTGTTAGTTGGTAAATATAATAAAAAAGTCATTTGTGATACATTTCTAAAAAAAAAAAAATATTTGTGTTTTGGCCATTTTCGCATACATTGGGAGTAAGTACGTTTATTAAATCATTTTTTATTTTATTTTAATAAATCAAAACTCTTCTTTTACACTTTCTCGTGGCATGTTTTATTTTTTTTTTTTCAGAATAATAAATTGTGTCAGAACAATAAATCAGCTGTTTAACAAAAAATTTACCAGACTAACAGTGTTATAAAAAGGGGGTCGTTCACAGTCGGTAACTTTAACAAATAAACAAACTACCGAGAAACAAATTAACAAATTCGGTGTGATTAGTTTTATTTTCTTTTTGATGTATTGTTACAGAAGAACTAATCGAAATTATAGGAAAGCAGAACGGTAGGGAACAGAACAGCAACAGAAAATAAGGAGTAATGAGGCCTTAAAGTTTTCTAATGAGGTAACAGAAACCAGGCAACAGTTGTACATTTAATAGTCATAATCATATTCACAGCATAAATACATTTTTTAAATATCCAAGTAGTTAATCTTGGAATTTAATGAATACAACTTTGTACTTTATATACTTTGTTAATTATTTCTGAATTTACAAAAGTAGCATTTTGAATTTGTAACAAACATAATTTCAAATAATTTTCTTTAGTCCAAGGCGAATCAATTACCAGGTGGCAGGGTAGGCGAATTCATTAATTTTCGCGTGAACACTACTCTCAAACTCCATATATAAAAAATCAGTGTACTATTTTTTATATATGAAGTTTGACATTCGTTTCTACCAGCAAAAAATAATAAATTCTCTATCGCTGCCACCTAGTAATTGATTCGCCTTGCTTTAGTCTTTAAATAAAATCCAAATACCATACTACATTTCTCTACAGTTAACACAAAGTTTTACATTTATTTCAAATCATAATTTGCGATAATCAGACTTTGTTGGTAACTTGTAATTTTTAAAAATTATTTGCCCTATTCACAAGCCCCCTAGTAAGTGCTAAGTGCTAACAAAATACAACGGTGCTAGCTGTGTTGTTGGTAATTTTCATGCAAACATGCGATACAACACTTAGTACTTTTTTTCATATGTTTTTCAAACGTTGTATAGTGCCTTGTTTTAATGTGATTTTTGTTTTATATTTTTTTTATGTTTAAATGTTTTTTGTTTAAATGAATTATTATTTTTGTGTTCATGTGTGAATTATATTAAATTAAATTGAATTAAAAGATATTTTTATTAGTTTTATTTATTTAATTTATTGATTTGACTGATTTATTAGAAAGTGGAATAAGTCATTTCTGTTGTATATAGTAGGAGTGGGTATATTGGAAACATATCTTAAGGTTTGTTCTCTGCCACCTTGTTCTAAACTATATTTAATAATAATGTTATGAAGAATGCAGCAAGCCATTATCCAATCATTGCATCTTTTCTTATTATGTGCTGATAGCATTCTAAACTTAAGTTCTTTTAAGCTTCCAAATTTTTCCTTCAGTAATATAACTTACTTGAGTCAACCATCAATATATCGAAACTATATTTTTCACACAAAAAATTTATTAATTTACTTTTTTCTGTTTTCTCCCTCATTTAGCTTATAAATAACAAATGATGAATAGCACTTTTCTTCTTCTTATTCAGTTTTTGACGTATGAAGTACAATGTACAATGGCACATTGATACAATGGTTGTTCACAAAGAAGTAAACAAAAGGTAGTATGCAATACTACCTACACCTTAGCAGAGCTTGTGAATACGGCAATTGTATTTTCACAAAATATTAATTATTAAAAATTTAGAAGCAAAAAGTATTACTGTAAGGAAAATGTATACACATGGCTGTTTAACCAAATTATGCAAATAGTTAAGTTTCCCTAAAAATACTTAAAAGACCGAAAATTATGTTTTTTTTAACCCGAAGAAGTGTGGCTCGAAAAGTAAAGTTAATAGTTTATAGCACAAATTTAGTCTATAAAAATCTAACTTGAAAAATTTATTTAAAAAAATGGCATGAATAATATTTGCCATAATTAAGTCTATTTAAGAAGATAATAATTAAATTTCTAAAATTAGCTTTGTTTATGTGAAATTTTCTAATTTTTTCTTTAGAGCTTTTTAAGTCATCTATGCATAGTGGGGCAGAATCAACACAAAGTATTTTGGAAATAACTCAGCCATTATTAAGGGGCTTGGCTAATTAATTAAAAATTTTATTCTTATTTGAGCTTAAGTTAGGAAGCTGTGTACCATCCACTTTCCAGCCATGAAGCTATGTGGTCTCTAAGGTGGGTACATCGCACCTACAAGTTCTTCTAATGCTAAGCATTTCTTAAATTTTTGCGTAATTTTTAAAGATTACACATGGTCTTAAAGGTCTGCATGCTTATGTTTTGAAATGATCGAGTTAAAAGCTTTTTTAAATTAAAAATTTTATTCTTCGGTCCCCTGGTCCAGTTTTTTCAAAATATTGGGTACAATTTTCAGCATTTTTTTGTATTTAAAAGTAAAATTTTTATATTCAAATTTTCATAATTTTTGCATTTTTGTGTATTTTTTTGTTTTCTTAAGAAATATATAAAAATTTTTTTATATGTAAAAGCTAAGCTATATGTGTGTACGTCTACCCCAAATTTTGTAATAAATTGATCATCCTTGTAGAAGATGGAGCTCCTTTAATTTAACCTACTTTAAAACGAAATTTTTACTTTACACTATATGTTCTAAAATCCTAAAGCTGGGATTGGAAAAAGAAGGCAACTATAAAAAAATATATACTCTAAAATATACTCTAAAATATTGTCCATATATCTAGTTTATAGGCGAAAGATTAAAAATTCCAGTTTGTCAATTTTCGGTCCTTGTTTGGGGAATTGTGTCCTCTTACAGTTGCAGATTTTTTGATGTTTGATATAAGTTGACCAGCTATATATGTACAGGAAAATTTATTCGATTTGCGTAATTCATAAAAAAATTTATTGCAAATTTCATATTTTTCCTTTTCTCAAATTGGACCGTTTTTACCTCTATTTTTCGATATCTTCCGAAATTAGCAACAGCTTTAACTTTTATCAAGATGCGTCCAAACATTCAAATTTAAACCCTCAAAATACCAAAGTTTGGAACTTAGTCGACTTTCACTTTAATGCAGTTATTTTCCTTATTTTTTATTATTCTAGTCACCTCGCATTTAAGGTTTAGTGTAAAGTTTTATTTTTTTTGCCGATCCTTAAAAATTTCTTGTTACTATTTTTATGTAAAGTTTTTTAATTTGCTTTCAATCCGTAATATTAATCTACCTGTGAAAGCTCTTCTTATTTTCTCATTTTGTAGAAGCCGCACAAATACAAAATTCAGTAGTTTGGAACAAACTTGTTATAAATATTCGTGGTCGTACCCAAATATGCTTAAGCGCGTTTCACACTATAATACTGAGTACAAATATTTGTCAAATAACTAAGTATTATGAAAAAGTGTGATAGTGTGGAAGTATTTATTTTGTATATGTCAAGTAATACGGAAAGGAATTTAATTAATTTAATTTAATTTTAGATATTTTTCTAAGCACTATAATTTTTCATGTTAACAGGGTTGTTTTGCTGCTCATAACCCAGGAAAACATTAAGTAAGCACTTTAAAAAGACTCTTAGAAAAATCCACATATCATGCCTTAAAATGGCTCACTCTATGACTTCTATGTGACACCCAAATATGTGTATCTTTAGAGCTATACATTTAAGAGCACTTTAAGAGGCAAAAAGTTATAAAAAAATAGTCGTTTCTGAAATAAATTAAGCTGAACCAGTTTAGTAGAAAAATCTCTCGTTTCTGCAAGTTTTCGGATAATTAGTAAAGTTTCCTTTCCGATTCTTATGGTTTGCTGGAAATTTTCACTCTACTTGAAGTGTGATAATGTCGAAACATAATATAATGTTACGTTAGGTTTTTCGACCATCACAACAATTCTGATTAGTGTGAATGGGCCTTTAACAGAGTTTGATAAAGGTTTCAAAATTGCTATTAATACATATAAATAACCAAAGTGCCAAGAAAGCAAGTAAAACGTTTAACGAAGGATGGAAAAATGATTTTTCACTAAAAGTTTTTACAATCTTTTTTATTATGGGGAAAATCTTTAATTCACTGATTCTTAATGGGTTTCCCAGAGTTTGGAAATAGGTTCAATCGTTTACTTTTACAGTAAAGTGCAGTAAATGACTAATTTTTGGGCACATTAAAAAAATTACTCTCAAAGAGCTCTTTTGTCTATAAAAGTACTCGAACGGAAAAATCGTAAAAATCCGGAAGTTTAGTTAACAGCTGATAGTAAAAGAATTTAGTGTTGGGAAAGTTATCGCTTTCAGCTTTGGAATATCGATACCCACTTTTATATTTGTTAAAATTAAAAGATTTATAAAAATATCAGTAAGATATTAAATATTCTCGTAACAATGTGTCTTTATTTTTTAATTGAATTTTACCACTCTTAATATGCTTTAGTCAGTGTTTAAAGTGCTTGCTTAAAAATAGCAACAGCACTAAAATCTTTGCTTTGCTTGCATGTTTTGCAGCAAATAAAAAAACTAAATGTCTCAGCATTTACAAAACATTTCATTATAAACGAAGCAACAGCAAAAAGCAAATGTAAAAAAAAACAAAAAAAAAAAAAAAAAGAGAGAAACGCACTTGATGCAGCTGACTATGTGTTTCTTTTTGCACAAAAGCATTTATTTTATAAAAGTTTGCTGTTGCTTAAGCCATAAGCTGATGTTAGTTTCTTCTTTTGCTGTTGCTTTTTAATAAAAAAAAAAAAACACCATTTAATGGTGTAGTAACAACAACGTTTGTATGTGATTTGTATGTATTTATTGAATGTATTTTTTACTTATTGTAAGTAGTAAATACATAAATACGTTTCCAATATTAAAAGGGGTAAAAAGCAGCGAGTTACAGCAAGAAATAGCAATCGTAGTCAGCCACAACTTCATGGTAAAGATTCAAGCAAAAGTAAAAATAAAAATAATTCTTGCGAAAAAAAGCCGACTTCAAAACAGATTTTATCTGTCTGGCTATAAAAGTTCAAATCTATGGCCACATAAATTACAATACATTAACTATTGGGACACGCTTATATCACCAAACTTTATACTTTTTCAACTGTTCAATAGGTTGGCAACATACATCAAATTGCAACAACTGTAGGGTCACTTGCTGTTGTAGTAGATTTAGCAATCAGGTTCTGTGTATATTTCAACCGTCTGTCTGTAACGGTTCAACAGTTTGCCCATATACATCCGATTATATCAACTATTTAATTTATAATATAACATTTTTATACTTCTTATTATACCAAATAAAGTAGTGGACATTCTGTCTAAAATTAAGTTGTTTGTATACAACAGTTCAAAAAATACGGCCATATAGAACAAATTACATTAATTTTGGGAACACCATTTAATTTCTTAATTCAAATTATAAGCTTCTTGTTATAGCGGACTTAGCAAAACATGTCCCTTGTAAATTTCAGTTGTCTGTCTATAACGATTCAAAAGTCCGGCCACATGCACCGTATTATATCAACTATTGGGACACCCGTTTATTTCCAAATCGAAATTTTATACTTGTTGTTATAGAGGAGTTCGTAATACCGGTTCTTTGTAAATTTCAACCAAATTAAGTGAACTATTGGCGCATCCTTTAATTTATAATTTTAAATATTATCAGCTGTTACTACAACGGCCATATCAGTCGACATTGCGACAAATTTACAAGCGCTTGTCTATAGCGGTTCAAAAGATAGGCCTATACGTATAAGTAAATCTACAGTAATTATGGGACAACCTTTAATTTCTAAATTCAAATTATTAACTCGTTAATATAGCGGACTTAGAAATACAGGTCCCTTTTAATTTCAGCGTTCAAAAGGACGGCCACACACTTTATATTACATCAACTATTGGAACACCCTTTAACTTCCAAATCTATGTTTTATACTTTTTGTTATAGCGGACTAAGCAATACAGGTTCGTTGCAAATTTCAAGCGACTGTCTACAACTGTTCAAAAGTATGGCCATATACATCTAATTTAATGAACTACTGACGCACCCTTTAATTTATAATTTGTAATGTTAATACTTGTTACTATAACCATAGAAATCGACAATCTGTCCAATTTGCAAGCTTTTGTCTAAAACGGTTCAAAAGATAGGCATATATATGTAAATCTTCATCAATTATGGGACACCATTTAATTTCTAAATTCAAATTATAAACTCGTTGATTTAGCGGATTTAGCAATACAGGTCCCTTTTAAGTTTCAACGTTCTGTCTATAACCGTTCAAAAGTTTGGTCACATACACCAAATTACATTAACTATTGGAACACCCTTTAATTTCCAAATCCAAATTATATATTTTTTGTTATAGCAGACTTAGCAATACAGGTTCGTTGTAAATTTCAAGCGTCTGTCTACAAAAGTATGGCCATACACATTAATTTTATGAACTATTGGCGCACCCTTTATTTTAAAATTTGTAATATTAATACTTGTTACTATAACGGCCATAGCAATCGACATTATGTCCAATTTGCAAGCGTTTGTCTAAAACGGTTCAAAAGATAGGCCCATATAAGTAAATCTTCATCAATTATGGGACAACCTTTAATTTCTAAATTCAAATTATAAACTCTTTGATATAGCGGATTTAGCAATATAGGTCCCTTTCAAGTTACAGCGTTCTGTCTATAACGGTTCAAAAGGACGGCCACACACTTGAAATTACACCAACTATAGGAACACCCTTTAACTTCCAAATCCGTATGTTATACTTTTTGTTATAGCAGACTTAGCAATACAGGTTCGTTGTAAATTTCAAGCGTCTGTCTACAAAATTTCAAAAGTATGGCCATACACATCAAGTTTAATGAACTATTGGCGCACCCTTTAATTTAAAATTTGTAATATTAATATTTGTTACCATAACGGCCATAGCAATCGACAATATGTCTAATTTGCAAGCGTTTGTCTAAAACGGTTCAAAAGATAGGCCCATATAAGTAAATCTTCATCAATTATGGGACAACCTTTAATTTCTAAATTCAAATTATAAACTCTTTGATATAGCGGATTTAGCAATATAGGTTCAAAAGTTTGGTCACATACACAAAACTACATTAACTATTGGAACACCCTTTAACTTATAAATCCAAATTTTATACTTGTTATTTTAGCGGACTTAGCAATACAGGTTCATTGTAATTTTCAAGCCTCTGTCTACAACTGTTCAAAAGTATGGCCATATACATCAAATTTAATGAACTATTGGCGCACCCTTTAATTTATAATATAATTGCATTTGCTTTTGCTGCAAATTTTTCCACAGCAACAGTTAAGCAACTACATGTGCATTGAAAATAGTCAAGTATTTTTAATCACTGGCTTTAGTACATAGAAATTTGTTTTCATTTTAACTTAAAAACAAGTACATACAATTATTGGTAGTCAAACACTTATAAGTTGTACAACTCCAAAAAGTTTAGTAAACAAAGAACAAAAATAATATTTTAAAAATTTACTTTATAATTTTAAAAGAAATTGTTAAATAAAATACCAAGATTAAAGAATTAAGACATGGAGCCAAATAAGCGAAAATTATATGTCAAATTTTCTCCTGGAACATTAAAGTGCTTAGAATTAAGTTAGTAAATTATAATATATTTTAACATGAAGCAGTATGAACAACCGGCCAAAATTGTTTGTTTACTTTTACTTATTTACCATATGTTTTTCATGTCTTACAAAACTTTACTACAAGAAATTTCGCAGTAAAAATTTGTAAGTACTCAGCAGTGTGACCAGATTCAAAAAATTTTCGGAGCTAAATTGGTACCAAAAAAGTGCTAGAAAGTGCTAAAAATTTGTTGTTAGTGCTAAAACATAGTGCCAAAATTTAAATCTCTTAGTTTTAAGCAAATATTTTCTTGGAGAGTTCAAAGTTTTATCATTTATGTTGGCTTAGAAGTATTTATTTGCATTAAAAAAAACCCTAATTTCTTAAAACAATAAATCATTTATTAAACAAAGAGAGTCTTAAAAACACAATAAAAATAAAACTTCAGTCTTAAAAATACTTGACTCTTTTTAATGCGTATGTAATTGCTTAACTTTTGCTGTGGGAAAATGTGCAGCAAAAGCAAAAAGCAAATGCAAAAAAAGAAAGAATCGCATTTACTTTAGCTGACTATGTGTTTCTTTTTGCAGCAAAGCAATCGGCAAAGCAATTACTTTAAACACGTCTGCTGTTGCTTAAGCATTCAGTTGTTCTTTATTTTTATTTTTGCTCGTGCTTAACTCTTTACTATGAAGTTGTTGCTGACTACGATTGATTTTTCTTGCTCGTACTTGCTGAACTCGCTGCTTTTCATCCCTTTTAACATTGAAAACGTATTTATGTATTTATTACCTACAATACATAAGAAAAAACATTTCAAAAACGATGTTTTTATTACACCATTAAATGGTGGTTTTTTTTTTTCTTAAAAAGCAACAGCAAAAGAAGAAACAGACATCAACTTATTGCTTAAGCAACAACAAAAGTTTTCAGAATAAATGCTTTGCTGATTGCTTTGCTGCAGAAAGAAATTCATAGCCAGCATGTGCGTTTCTTCCTTTTTTGCATTTAATTTTTGCTTCGTTTATAATGAAATGTTGTGCTTTGACATTTAGTTTTTTTATTTGCTGAAAACATGTAAGCAAAGCAAAGATTTTAGTGCTGTTGCTATTTTTAAGCAAACAATTTAAACCCTGACATACACATTTGCACAAACATACGCGTATATTATCTACTTAGGCAAATTTATTCTACGTATCTGCAGTAGAATTTGAACATTCAACTTTTTAATTCAGAGATTTAAAAAGTGCTATTATTGCAATTGTTACACGCGAAAAGTAATGTTTTGCAGAAAAGTGCATTAATTACTTTGTGGAACATTTTGTAAATTGAATTAATTAAAAATGCTAAATAAAGAGTTGATAAGTGCTAAAAATAGTGCTAAGTGCTAAATCGGTAATTTTGCTACTAAATCAACAACAGAAGTGCTAAATCTAGCACCGAAAGTGCTAAAATGGTCACGCTGGTACTCAGCCAAAGAACTGTCATTTTACTCGCTTTATTTGTGCTCTCATTTACTCCAAAATAGATAAACGAACGCCTTTCAGTAAATTTCAGTAAAACAAAGTACAAATTTGTAAAAATTGTTTGGCAAACGAACGGACATGTTATGTGATGACTTCATGTGAGCTACTTGCGAATCGATGTCATGGTGCCCTTATCCCATTTACACTGCTACTTGTTTTTCACTTTTGCCCATATGAGTTTTTTAAATACAAAAGCATTTTGTTATTAACTGTTTTCATTTAGTTATTTTCATGTAAAAGGCACTACTGCTATATTTAATATTTGTGTTTGGTATTATCGCAAAGTGTATTGCCTTTAATATACTTTGATATAAAGGGTTAAGCTTTAATAATTTCCGTATGTACTCGGCCCATGTCAAATTGCTACCAACTTCCCAACTTTTTTATTTAGTTGAGTTCTAATGTAGTTAACGCCCTTTTGTGGTTAAGTTTTGTGAACCTTTGATTCTAAAACACGTGTGTAATTTAAATATATTTATTTATTCACTTTTTTATACCATTGGCGTCTGTACAAGAAATTAATTCTGTTTTGGTTCTAGTTTCCTTCATATTAAAGTCAGTGCTTACGAAAGGTGTTTTGTGTGACTTTTTTAATGATGTTGATTTAACATTAAAACGGAACATTTTGGATGTTTTTTTTCCTAGTATGATTAAATTCTTTTTAAAAAGCGGTGGATTTTGGTATACGTGAGTATACTGTGAGGTTTACTGCTCCATTATGTTTGTTTTTATTTCATTAACTTTATTGCTATTTTTATTATTTTTTTAAGAAACTAAAGCATTTGTACAGGCAGCCTTATATACTGTGACATCCTGTCCTGTACTATAATGCAAACCACATCTATACATTAAAGAAAAAATCAAGGTTTGTGGTCTTTACAATATTTGTCGTCCAAAATTGATGATGTAATTGCGTGCAATTAAACAACACGACCAAAAATTAAAAGGACATGAAATTTAAATAGGATTGTAAAAAATACATTTCCTAGATGTCGTCTAGCTCAGCCGTTAAAATGTTAGTAAATTCTTCCCCAATTTGGGTCTTTTAAGTTGTTGATATTGTACGCACCTGCGTGGGATTTTTTTTGTTTAAGTTGACGACATCAAAATCTTTATTTTTTTATGTTGAGTAAAAAAAGTGTGTACAAAAATTCATAAACATTTTTTACTTTCTGCTCTTTCACATTTATAGTGACGCAAAATATAAAAGAGCAAGGCATCTTAATAGTTTGAAAATTTACACACTCTATGTTTTTTTGTGAAATTAAAAAAATAAGTGCTTTGAATTTAATTTCCCTGAATAAATTGTGCATATAAGTATATGTACATTATTTAAGAATTAATATTTTAATGTTTAAAAATCCAAGATTTCAGTAAAAATTAATTTAAAGTTTTTTTCTGTATTTACTTTATTTTTGAGTATATCTTTAAATTTAAGATTTTTGTTTCTTATATCTTAACGATTATCTGAAAGCATTCATATTATATATATAGAGATATACACTGAGAAAAAAAGTGCGCTTTAATTGTTAAAGTTCTAAGATGGTGGATTAACTTTTCGAAGCTTAAAATTTTTGTCAAAAGAAGAAATTGCGAAGCAGTAAGAAATATTGGTCTTCAAGCGGAGTTTAGACAAAAGTTATTTTTCTGGCGCAAGTCAAAGCTAAATATAATATTAATTTTAAAGCTTATTTGGGATGTTACGCATGTACATAGATAAAATCCCATTTCCATTATACTGCGTTTATAATTTAGCATGCTTGTTTTTTGCAGTTTGGAATAGAAGACGAAGCGTTCGAAGGTTGTTGGTTGGCTAGAAAAAAACCGTCACAATGATTCACCTTGCTCTTTAAATAATTCAATAAAGAACGCATTTGGATCATACGTAAGAATACTGTTAAAAATATTGTATTAAATTAAATGATACACTGCATTGTAGCCAGCCCCTTTCAACAATTTTAAAGAATAACTCAGCCGGTAAACAACTTATTCAATATCATGAGGTAAGGGCATGTTTTACGATTAAGCAACGCAATGACCTTATTAAAATAATTTTCAAATATGTCATGTTAACAAAAGCAAAGCTTAGACTGGAACACTTTGGTAGTATTGTGCAAGAAATAATTGGTTTATTTCCCAAAGAAAAAGAATTCCAGGTATTATTAAAAATGATATACTAAAAAGAACATATTGTAAACTGATTTCTTTCAGGATTATTACTACGATCCTCGTCAAAGAAAAAAAAACTTAATCAGGCAAGCTCTTTTTAAAATATTTTAACTTAAAGACAAAGATTAGAAAGAGTACTCCATCTGCGGAAATACCTCTCTTGAAGTTAACGAAACGCTGTCGTTATGTTTAAAACCTTCTTTTCAAAAAGAAGCTAGTAATTGGTTATTGACAAATGACAAAAAACTATTTACATTTCGAAAGAACAATTTGGCAAAGCACTCAAACTCTGATTTTTTGCAGAAGTGGCAAGTTTTATAGGACTACAGAGCACCATTTCTGGTATTTAAAAAAAAACTTTAACACACAATTCAAGGATATATAAATGTTTATATATTTTTTTTTTTGTAGGTTAATCAACATTTCAATTTGATTTGTTGACAAAAAGGAAATCTTTAAAAAACAAAGTGGGATATCGGTAATTAATTTAATCGGGATAATATAAAAAAATAAAACACAAAGTTTTTTTTTTTGGAAAATTACATAAATGTAAGCAAATTTTTTTAAATTAAGTTTTCTAAAGCGACTTTATTAATACATAAGCTTATTAATTACACTTTAAAAACACTAGCAGAGTTACCCGCTAAATCCTTCGGAATTAAACTAGAGGAACCCATTTTATCAGATGAACTTCTCATAGTAACAATGTCAGACACACTTCCACAATTTCATATAAAAAGAGAACAAACCATTGTAAAGCATTGAAAACTATTGGTGTTGCTAATAGAAATAGATTTAGATTTATTATTGGATTTTAGTTTTTCTACTTTCGATCTAGAGAAGTTGAAAAATTTAATTAAAACACATCATCAATTATATATTCTACTTTACGGTGATCTGAAACGTAAGCATAATTTTTTTGTGCACTACCCTCACGCAATTGAGAAATGTGGTCCTCTTAAGTTTGTCTACGCGATGCCCTGTTTATACAGCGAGGAATATTTTTCTCTAATATTGAACTTTAAGATATTAACTAACTAACTATTATATAAGAAGCGTATAAACTGTGGCAACACTAAAAAAAAAAAAAACAAATACTGTAAACTACCGGTATAGGGAAAAAATAATAAAAACCGAGTAGCAGTTGCTGAGAAAAGTCGAAGTGAAAACATTTAAAAAAAGTAATAAAAAAAATCGAAATCAAACCAATTTATTGTGTTTTAATTTGACGCTTACAAAACAAAATATTTTATAGCTTTACTGAATGAAGTAAATACATCAATTTATTTACGAAAATTAAATTATTTATGTTCTATGTTATCCTATTGAAATTATTATATTTGATGTACTACGTTTTTAAACTTAGGAGACTGGTAAAAACCAAATTGCCTTAAAACTGATTAACATTTCACATTTTAGAAGCCTATGAATTTACATCAAATGAACAACGGAAGGACATAAATGTGCAAGATTAAAAAAGATATGATACTAAAATGATTTATTTTTTAAATTTAAATTAAATTATTTTATTAATAAAGTATTAATAAGTTATAATTAAGTTATTTCATAAATATAAAATAAATTTACATTTAAATATGTTTGAATAAAAAATGTGAATTTCAAACAATTGAAATAATCTGTTTCCCTTAAAGTTTATAACATTGCATTTGAAAGTGTTCACTCTTAAAATAAAAGCAAACGCTTTAAATTTGAGATTGAATTTGTTAACTTTTAATTTAAATACAAACATTTTAAATTTGAATTAAAAATATGAACTTTAAAATCAAAATTGTTTAAATTGTATTCGAGAATGCGCATGTAATGTAAAGTTTTCGCTTTAATATTCAAAGTGCTAACATTAATAATTTACATTTTAAAGTGTAAACTTTAAAATTAAATATTTTTGGATACGGCTGGTTTTCAAACATGAAAATTTTTAATTTTAAAGTCCCTTGTACTATATTTAAAGTGAGTATAAAGTGTTTCTTTTCTGAGTGCATATATTATTATTAGGAAAGTTGAATATTGGGATAATATTACTCTAGAGATATTCATTAATTTTTTAAAATTGTCTTCAGGCTGAACAGACCTATATATTCTAAATCAAAAAATAACGCCCTTAGTAGGTCCCTTATCAATGACATCGATATCGTAAAATTAGAAAATATAAATGATACCAATGGACCTTGTTTTATTTCTTAAAATATAAAACGTATCAAAGCGAATATTGCCTTTTAAATGTATAATTTGTTTAACAGTATTGGATAAATTTATATAATCAAAGTTATTTAATGTAAATGTAGATTTTAAATACCAAGCAAATTAATTAGTTTGGCTTTAGTTCAGCTTTATATTTTAATTTCTAAATATTTGTCATACTCTTATTTACAAAATTGTTTGGGTTATTAGGTGATGTTTACAACGTGTACAACTTTAGGTAGATAAAGGCGAAGAACGCTGATGACAGATGTAGTGATCCAGAAAATAATTCTTTTAATTTATTTATTTAAATTAAGACATTAAAATAGAAACATGAACTAAAGCCAAACAAATAAAATAATTTCATAAAATTAAAGCATTAAAAACATACCTTTTTAATATCGGAATAAAGAAAGGAAAAAAAAAGTTCAAAATTATTATAATAAAAATAGTGTTTTATTTTATATTGAGTTATGTTTTTAAGTAAAAAGAGATTCGGTTTTGAAAACCCAGTTAAAAATAATTTAATTTATCTCTAATAATTTCATCTGTTATTTAAAATAGAAAAACCTTCTTACTGACTGATACAGATTATTGAAAATTCATTCATTATTGAAAATTTTAACATTAACTTTATGAAAAACAAACCAAATTCTTCATTCAAAGCTGGACAAATTTAAAGTATAATCTTTAGAAATAGAATTTTATTTTCTAAAAGATATTTGATATTAAATTCCTTAATTAAAAAATACAATACAAAATGCTATTTTTTAATTCGAAAACTAAAAACAAATGCATTATTAAATAAAATGGACCATTATTTTACTTCAACAAATGAAACAAATCAAAAGGCTGATAATATAATTATATGTACATTATAATATGCGATGATTTTTTACGTTGTTTTCTAATTTTTATGAAGATTTTACGATTAAATATCGAATTTCTGATAATTTTTTTAGAAACAAGGCTAACACCCCAGCTTGAAAAAGAAAATTCAGCAATAAAAGCAACTGATTAAAAGCCGGTTAGATAAAAGTTTTTCTTTTTGTTTTGAAAAAAAAAGCTAAAACACAAAAACTTTGCCACCGGTAAAATTTTGTTTGTTTACGTTAAAGATAAATGGTAGTTTTTACATTTTACAAAATTTTAAAATGTTATTAGAGAACACATTGGAATGGGTTGTGGTTACTGGCGTTTTGAAGTTTTCGTGCTACAGTTTCTTCTCTTCGTTTTGATAAGTGAGTGGTGCTTCACTGCAAAACAGGTGATTGTCGCTACTCCACTTAAAACTCGAAATGGTTCTATTTAAAATGAAAGTGATGATTAATATGTTCAGCTTTCTTTCTAGGAGTGTATGTTTTGTTACGAAATACATTGGTTCGAGAGGAAGCGCCTCTTCAAAGGAAGCAAGCTATATTCGGCTATGCCGAATCTTAGTAACTCCAATAAAAAATGCAAGTATTTCGGTGACAGAGATTAAAAAAATTAAGAACCACATATTTATAATTTTATATATAATGTCATCGGCTCTTAATGGGCTTAGCATTTTTAAGAAATTTTAGTATTTCTCTTCAAAAGCTTTTAAATGATATCAATATTGATATCTTAAAAAATTATATATTTCAGAGGCCCGTAACTCGAAAATTGGGTCAGAAAGAGATATTGTAGAAATTAAATGAAATGACATATTTAAATATACCCTTTTTCAACTTTTTGTGGTGAAGGGTATAAAAATAGATATTAATAGAAATACACACGATAGCTAACACGTGCAAAGTGTGAATGATCGATAATTCCAAAAATGATTAAAATTCAATATTTCATTATAATAAACTCAAAAGTAAATTTTACTGCTTTTAGGTTGGACTATACAATTCGTTTCGATATCTATTATTATTTAAACTACATATATGTATGTTTACATAATTTTTATAGTCAACAGAAAATTATTTTTCATAAATTCATCAATAAAATATTCTGAGAAAAAAAGAATTATTTCGTTTGTTTCAGATAAATAATAATACAATAATTCATGAAAAAAAAAATCTTAAAAAAATTCAAGAGCAAATATTTTTGTTAATTTTTTAGATAAATATGTCACTTAATTAAAATAAAGTATGTGTAATTCTTGTTAAAAAATTTGTTTTACAATTCTTTTGGAATTAAATAATTCTTTATATACAGGCATGTTCTGAATTCCACATGAAATTTTGACTTAAAATTTTTCAAAGCATTGTTGCTATAAAATTATGTTTTACAAAAACAATGCTTTAAAAAATTTGAAGTGAAAATTTCATGTGGATTTTAGAACAGGCCTGATAAAGTCTAAAATAACGTATTAAAAAAATCTGAAGTTTATTAATATTGGTCAAAACCCCATAAAGTATATATATAGTCCGTCCGTGTTCGAAAATTTTAATACGCCAATCGATCACATATTGTGTCGAAAGAAGAGCTATTGAAATCAGCAAGACCGGTCCATGTTCTTCGAAAAAGCGTGCAATACACCACGCCTGCCTCTAATTTATCAATATCATTTCGAACAATGAAAAAACTTCAAAAAATAACAGAAAAAATATATAGGGATAGAGAATTAAAAAATGAGAAAGAAAACAACCATTGAAAATTTTTTCCGGCCCATATTTTCCGAGTTATGGGCATATGAACTTTTCAATTTTTTTTAAATATCAATAGCTTTTAAAGAGATATTTAGGGAAATACTAAAATTTATTTCATTTTTATGTAAATTTTATGTAAAATTTCTTTTTATTTATTTTTCTTCTTATTTTTTAAATCTCGGTCACCTCAATATTTGTTTTTTTGACTGAAGTTACTTCACTAAACTAGATTAACATAATAATACTTCATAGCCAACATTCAAAATACTGGTTTACGTATGTTGTCCATAAAAGAGACTGTTGTAAGAAAATGTTTTTATATTTCAAGGTTCTTTACGATACACCCAATTCTGTTTTTACACTGTAGATTGGTTCCTAAAAAAATCGTGTACAAAACACATTCGTGCAAAAATAGGTGATTGGTTCCTTGTCACTAAAACCTTGACCATCGATGTAAATCTGTTTAGTGAGTAACTCCAATGGAAAAAGCAAATATTGAGGCGATAGAGAAATAAAAAATAAGAAAAAAAAAGTTAAGTACTACATATTTATATAATTGTACATAAAAATGTCATCGGCTCTTAGTGGGTCAAGCATTTTTTTAATTATTAGTATTTAGTTCGAGATCTCTTCAAAAACTTTTAAATGATACCCACATTGATATTTTAAAAAAGTCTAAAATTTCAAAAATAAAAAAATAATAAATAAAAATAAATAAATAATCATATATTTGTTTTTTTATTGGACTTACTTCATTGTTCCAAATGATATAAAAAATTAGAGGTAGGCGTGGTGTTTTACGGCTGCCTCAAGGAACATGAACTGATCCTGCTTTTTTCAATAGCACCTCTTTCGATACTTTGCCTCATAGCTGGGTGTATTTAAATTCAAATTGAAATCTACAATCGGAATGACAAACTTTTGTGGTGAAGGGTATAACAAGGAAGCAAATTTTAAAATTTCTTTACTAAACACGTTTTAAAACGTTAGTACATTTCAGTTGATCTGACCATTACCTTGGCTTTATCGACAAAAAGGATCCGCCTGAATTTGTGATATGAACATTTTGTATTTCGCTAAACTTAAATTTGCGTAAAAAATTTAAGCCCAATTATTTTGAATAGCGCTAAATGGAAAAAAATGCTGTTTAATAGTGTTTTTTTCTTAACCGTGTAAAAAAAAGACCATAAAAAAACAGAAGATATAGAAGATATAATTATTTGCAAAGATATAATAAAGTTAAATAATTTATTATAAGTTAAGTCGCATATAGTAAATCCTTATAGTTTTAAAATATATTAGTGTATTAAATCCTTGAAAAATTTTTATACTCACTCTTAAAATCTAATTCGTCATTAGCTAAATAACAAAATGCCATAAATATTCAGGCAATAAGCTTTAAATCTATAAACTGCCTTTAAAAATAAGCAGATCACTTTGTTGTCGTTTAGAATTTGATTGAATTAAACCACAAATAGAAATTGTTTTTCATTAGCTTCATAAATGCCAAAGACATTTTTATATTTGAATACATTAACTGAAGAAAAACTGAAAACAAAAAGTATAAAAAGTATCGCATGTGTACGTACATACATAAACATACACATCTTCACAGAACGTGTAAATGTGAAATGTATCAAGTATATTGATAATATTGATAGATGTAGTATACAGACTTGTACAACATAGTAACTCCATATGGTGTTTAAAAAAACCGAATAAGACTAAATTATTTTGGCACGTAGGGTTTCACTATAGAAATGGCATTTTTCTGTTTCATATATACACAAGTCGTGTTTTCATCATTGAGGTGTATTCGTTCGTGTTTTTATTATGAACTCTGTAGCATCTTGTATAATTTTTGAAGAAATAAAGCTAATTTAAGTACACAGGTACGTTTCATATGGAATATTTTAATGAAAAATGCTACGAAAATGTAGAAGTTTTGTTACTTTTTCTTAAAGATTTATCATGTATTTATTACTGTACCGATTTCCCAATAAAAAATGTTTTTTTCTTAAGGATGTGGGTATATGACTATGAGCTTAGGTATTCTTTTTTGCTATATTTTTACTTTATTATAAGTGAGAAGACGGTGACAATGATGCTGATGTATTATAACTTAAAATCTCTTAAGCGGCTGCTACAAAATAATGCTGTCAATTATATGTGAATTTGTTTTCTACAAAACGAATGTCAACGTAACTTTGAGATGAGCTCAGTTAAATTGTAGTTAAAACTTATAAAAGCCATTTAAACCTACATTACCGTAAAGGAAAAGAAAGGAATAGAGTTAATGATGGGTGCACAAAAGAAGGAAAAATTCAAAATATTATTTGTGATAAGATTTTACAAGGTGAAGATAACTAAATGCATCTGCCTTAAAATAACAAATTTTTATTTTAATAAGTTTAAGAACAATTTAATTCTCATAAGGGAATATATCTCGAATTTTAATTTAAAATCTAAATGGAACCCTTAATTTATATGGCAAAATGATCAAAATTTTGTATTTATTAAAAAAAACACACACACACACACAAAAGTACTTCAAACGCTAAAGTTATTACTGGTGTTGCCAAAAACAAGTTTCATTTAAAATCTGCTCTTGACGAGATCTTGCATAGCAGCCATTTTAAAGTGTTTGCCTTAAGACTCCTATTTTAGAAAACAACTGCACATTAGTTTTACTTTTGTTGAAAATTTGAATAAACACTGTGTTCTGTTTTTATAATATGTCCTTCTATCCGTCCGACTAACGAGAATTAAACTAAATTAAGAATTAAACTAGTATGCAGGAGCTTAACGTAACTAAAATTATTGTATGTTCTTTTGCGACATGCTTCCTTATCATAATGTTTTTATTTTTATGAACGCCTTTAATTAAAAATATTTCGAGGCTGAAGACGTAATTATCAATAAAGTTTTTTTTAAATTATTTTGTCCATGCTGGTGAAAGATTTAGAACAGATGATAGAACCACAAAATGTAGAGGAGCCAGGATGAAGCATTTAATTTTCTCTTTTGAGATTTTGTTTTTAATTTTCCTCTAAGTTTTTTTTTTTTATTTTAAATTTTTTTTAATGAAATTTGCTCTTCTTACAAACGTCATGTTAATTGAAGCTTTTCTGGTATTCTTCTAACGGAATTCATTGTTATCTATTGTTTTTTAAAATTAAACTCCAAACAAAAAAAAAAAAAATTCAAGGTTATGAATATTACACTCTTATAGGTTATTGTTTCACGACTCGTTTGGAGCATCGTAAACATCTCTTACGTAAACTGAACATTATACATCATCGCATATGACTAATTTCATCGACTGATTTAATTGTGAAAGAGTCTTTTACGATTAAAAATGCTAGCTTGGTATACATACATACATATAAGGTGAAGTACTCTAACTTGTTTTTTTTTTGCAAAATATAACCGCAGGAGTTTTTTGTTGTCGTATCAAATCTCTCTGGAACGAGCGTTAATATTGTATAATTTCATTAAGTCAACAGACTAGTTATATTCACCAATAATATCTGTTTGCTTTATGAAATAAAGTAGAATTAAAAAAAATATTATTTGTCTAAAAAGTTCTAATACATAAAGAAATGTAAGTTATTTACGCCCGTAATCGTCTCTGGCATCTTAAAGCTGACAAGTTAAATTTTAATCATTTCCGTTAATACTTAAATAAAACGAACAAGTACTACAAGTGCTCCAATGTAAGCATACTTAAGTGTGATGTGTCGAAAGTGCTAAAAAGGAATTGCGCGAAATAAAAGCGGAAGAAATGTACAACATAAAAAATAAAAAACGGAAACACACGTGTCAAAATGTCATATAATGTGTTGCCAACCATTGACTTGACTTACAAAACGCACACCCACCCTATTTCGTTTGATTTGAAATTCAACGTTTTTAAAGATTTAACAAGTTTTCAAAATACAATTTAAGCATTTAGTATACATGTATGTATGTGTGTATGTATGTATGTGCATTTGAATGTTTTTTTATGTTTCTTACTTTTAGGTTTAGTGTATGTGTTGGATTAATAGGTATGTGTATACGCTTCATTTAAGCCTGATTGGAGTACGAGTACAAACTCCTATATCTGTATTTAAAATAAATTGCAATTTAAATTCGTTTATTGACAATTCACTTTAAGGAGAAGAACATGTTTGTGTGAACAAACAATTTAATCTTCATTTAGCTTTATCACCATTTAAATAGGTTTTATTTTTTTATTTTTGTTTCCCAAAATCATTACAAGTGTTAATAAATTTGCCGAGTCATTAAAGAGGAATAATAAAGAGTCATAGTATTAATTGGTTTTGTAGAGTATCTTGATGAGACAGCCTTTTATTCATTGGTAAAGCAATGGTTTGTTTATGGTTAATAAAATTCATGAACGCAGGTGAAAATGAAATCTGTTTTTAATTACGTGAAATAGAAATACACCTACAGAATTTTTGAAATAATTATTAAAATTGTACAATATTAGGTGAGAAATTGTGCTCCTGGGCTTGGTAGTAAATATTAATTGAAATAAATGTATAATGCTTCTAACTGGATGTCTTTGAATTGTATTTGGAAAATATCGATTTGTGAGATAAATTCTCATTAACTGCAAATGCTTTTAATTTTCCGCTTTAATATATTGCATTAAGTAGCTGAGACACATTGAACGTTTTTAAAGAGTTACTGCTAAACAAAATGATTGCGGACGTGGGAACGATTTACAATTATGCTGATTCTGTGCCATTTGAATTAAAACTAATACATGCTGATTTGTGTTTTTTTTGTGAAATGTCGCTGGAATTTAAAAATGTTAGACATTTGGGAATCATATCATAACATACCAATAATATTGAATTTATTGCTGTAACTCCAAGAGTAAAATATCAGTGCAATACTGTGTCTCCAAAGTTTTGCTTCTGTGTGTTGATAACAAGTTTTCTAATTTTATTGCAGGATACTAAAACAGTTAAAACATCAATGTTTTTTTTTTTTTTTTGTATAGTATTAGTTACATATTTTCGTCACTTAAGATCAAATAAGAAATAAAAAATTGACAATTATAATTAAAGTTTGATTGATGTTTTAAAATTTTTGTAACAAGTGCCATTTTTAAACCTTAAGGCTGAACTATAATGTGCATAAGCTAGCTTTAGCTTATGTCAAAAATCTAACGAAAAGCCTGTCAAATGCTTAGGTAACTTATTAAAGAAATTTATGTGGCTATAATGTACCTATATAAATTTAGTAACTTATTTGTCACAGTTGCACATTTATGTTTGATTCGTACTTTTGCCAAAAATTATTTCTATATAAATGAACAAAATTTTAAAACGAAAAGGCTTTAAAGATGATGTATTAAATATTTAATAACATTCGCATACACATTTACATATTTTTGGTTTTAAAAAATTATTACAAGTTATTTTCTGTTTTGTGTTTGTGGCCAACCGTACTAAAAAATGCAACGATGTTCATCGCTTATATTGTATACATATGTGTATATATATACAAATTTAATTTAAATATATTATATATGTTAAAAATTAGCCATAAAGAAAAATATTGTTTAACACAAAGCACAATCAGCTGTTTCCGTACGGAAAGTGCGATCAGTTTCGTACCTTGCATAAAGAAATGAAATTTAACGAAACTTGACAAAAAGTTATCTTATGTACATTATAGTTTACCACATACAATTAAATGTATTTGCACAGTTGTATAAACTTGCATAAGTTGTGTTATGCACATTATAGTTGGGCCTTTAGGCTGCTCTTGAAATTAATTTATTTAATTATCTGCATATCCTCAATAAAGTATACTTACAAAAAAGAAAAAGTTTAATACATTTTTTTCAATATACTTTAATCGTGCTTGGTTCCTGCAAATATAAATATTTCATGATATTCTTATGAAATAGTTTTTATTTAAAACTACAAATTGAAATGTATTACTGCGGGGAAAGCGTATCCATATAGTCGTTTTACTACTGCTCATATAGCTCATTAGTGGATTTTACCTAAATTTTAAAAGCACGATTCAAGTAAATTAAAAAAGATTCCGAATAATTAATTTTCATATTGTTAAATTCTTCTCAATTAAAACTAATGTGTCAGGTGGTCGACCATTCCACTGGACATAATTTTTCAAAAAAAAAAAACTAAACATCTTAATTCAAATGTTTACTGGGTAGCTGTGGACGTATTGTTTATATTTTTTAACAATTGGAACTTGCAAAAAACTAAACCGACTTAAATAAAAAATAGATTATGCACATTTGCCGAGAATATGTTTAAAATAGTTATTGTTCATTAAAGTTATTTCTATAATGTGAATATATAATAATAGAACAAAATATCAAGCGAATGCTACTTATGAATAAAAAAAAAATTTAATGTCATGGTGATGTCAAAGACTCACTTAACAACAAATAGCCTTTGATATTTATGGTGATACATAATTACTTCGTGGTAGAATATGTGGTTGATTGACAATACTAATAAAGGTCGAAACTAAACACTATTTACTTTTTAATTTGTGTGAAGATTACTATCAAGCAACAAACTGTCCTGAAAAAATTCATCGGAAGTTAGTAATTTCAGCTCAGTTTATTCACTTCCTAGATTTCTAGTGCCAGAGAGTCAAAACATCTGCTGATGATATATGTATGTCTCTTAGCCTCTACAATGCTAAGCATACATTTTTTCCCAAAAGATCGTTGTTGGTTCGCTCAAGCACTAAGATAGATCTAAATAGGATATTAGTGGACACAAAACCTACTGGCCAACTGACCAGCAAAAAAACCTGATGTTCTGATATTATGAAGGGTATTTCACGGGAAATCATAAAAGTTGTAGCGACAATTGATTTATTTTCAGGTAATCTACTAATGATTGTTTCTATATGGAACTGTCAAGAAATCGTATCACAAACTGGACTTCTAGTAAACACAAGCACTTACAAGAATTGGTTAAAACAAAGAAAATATATTAGTACACCTTTATTAGGACTTAACACTTGGAGCTGTGCCTTATTGATTTTGATAAAAACCAAAAATTAGCTAAAAAATATTCACCAATAAGCCGACAGTAAATAACATGTAATCAAATTTATTATCTTGATGTAGATCGGCTATTGATAGAAAAAAGAGAGTTTAATGATGTTAAACGAGTACACGAAACGAATAAGAGAGCTCTTGGAGACTCGAAGAATATTATCTCTCAATAGTCACTAAGACGTGTATGCAGAGTCCTCAAAAGAACAGCCATACATAGGCCACCGTTGCTACGTTCGCGTAGAGGTTGAGGGAAAAACAATACCAAAAAAGGCAATATATTTCTTGGGATTCTGAAAAACGTATTTATCCCATATATATTGACTGATATATGTGATTTATCTCCTGTCGATACTGATGCAGCAGTACCAATAAGGTTTGATTTTCGTGATATTGAAAGCGCAACATCTATTTAAAACCCAAGAAAATGCATGAAAATCACTGCACTTGTAGCAGTAAGAATATAATTTTTACATTTAATGACAATTTATGCCTTGACTATTTTCCCCCCTGAATGGAAGGTTTCTTTAAACAAATACACAGATTATTAAAAGTAGGTAAAAAAAACCTTAGAGGAGTGAAAATATTGCTAAGCCTTTCTCATAGACGTATCTAAAAAATTTCATAAAGTATTGCAAGAAGGATTAGTTTATAAATTGAAGCTAAACTTTGCCAAAAAACATTTTTAGGCTGTTAGAAAGTTTGTACTAAAAGACAATGTTTTAAGTTTACCTCAGCCAACTGAAACCTGAGTTCCAAAGATAGTATACTAAAAGCTCTTTTATATTTCAGATTTTGCAACTTGTAATCGATTTCTCACTGCAACATTTGCTGAAATTACAGACTTTTTAAGCATTCTCGAAAGTCCCCAAGTAACTTAACAGTATTTACAAGTCCATGTACTCAATTTAAAAAAAATTGTTGAAGAAACAGAAAATAAAGGTCAATGAACAAAAACGTACTCACATAAAGTTTACACTGTCCTCTTATTCGCATAACAAATAACAACACAAATGAATAACACAAATTAAGCTGGAAGCAAAACAACTACACTAGTTTATTAACAGAAATTCTACCCTAAACTTAGACAGTAAGCTTCGTCCTCAACTCAACATCGTGTTATGGAATTTAGTTATGTAGAAACTAAATAAAAAATAAAGGTTCCAAATAAAATACTTTGAATAATTACTGCTGTCCCATGGCATGCAAAAAATTCGAACCTCCACAAACACATACATGTACATTCTTGAAACTTGCGACAACGTATCTAAAAAAATCCCGTATCGTGGTTTCATTACACTAAAAAGGACAGACATTTTAAATCATAAAATAATTTTGGTGAATACATAATCAGTTCAATAGATAACCATTTTTATTACGAGGAATTCGTTAACTGCACAAAATATGGGGAAAAAAGAGGGTGGCTATGGTCAACAATAAAATATGTGCTTTTAATACTTTAAGTACCATACATTGATTTTGGCGAGAAAGAAGGTTTGCAAGTTTTGTTCTTTATAAATAAAAATAAGTATAATAAATATTAGATATTAAATTACGATTTTATATGAAATTGCTTCTGATTTCTTACTGATTGTAATGTAATAATTATTACCGCAATATTATTTACACATTAAACAATTTTCCCTCAATCAACTATAAAAAACATTCATTAAGTTGATTTAGTAGCAATGGAATCGTTGTATAATTGCTGTTTTCAAAAGGTCAATTCCACTCCAAAGCCTTTTAACATTTAACATTTAACTTTATTTACTTTCTCATACGCACTAATTGCGGCTACAAACATTAAATTTAATATCTGCATGTTGTCGTTTTGCATTTGATCTTATTTTGTATTTAATCCTCTTAATAACTGACAAAATGACTTACTATTTAATGGTGCCGAACACTTGCATGTTAAATTTGCTCTTTACTCATGCCCATGCCTACGTTGGGTGAATAGCTGGTTCATTAACATAACTTTATTTAATTCCTTCTGTCATCATGATAAGTTAAAGAAAAGTTTTTATGTAAAACGAATGACACAGCCATGGAATTACAACAAAATATATTCAATACTTGTTCACTTTCATGTTATTATCTTTAAATTGGCACATTTTACAAATAATTTGTAAAAACAAACCAGCTGCATAAACAATGTTGCCTGAAATTTAATGGGTTACCGGGTTTTAAAAAAAAGGTTTTGTTTATTACACTGAGTTCATACACGTCAATTTTTCTTGCAGCAATTTTGATTTTTGTATGTGGGAATAGAGAAATAAAATGAATCTACACTTATTTCTCTTCCACAAAAATCAAAATTGCTGCAAGAAAAATTGATGTGTGTGAACTCGGTGTTACACGCGGAATTATACATATTTCAGTCAAAATATTCAATTCGTATCGGGCACGAACTGTAATATGTTTTTGATTATCGTATTTATTTTCACACAGAAAATATAGTAAAAATTTTATTATTTTATATTTAAATCTCAAACATAGAAATTGGAATTTTAGTAACTTCTGGCAGTAACTTAAACATTTAACCTGGGGTCTAATCGCCGCTTTCTATAACGAGTTACATTGTTCGAGTTTTTTTAATTTGAGATTGCCGCACTCGTTATCGAACAGCACAAACGAATAATTGAGATCATAACATACGTTAACGAACAATCGATCGAATGCAATTTTTAGAAATTTCATTCGATACCTGTCATGCTAACGTAAAAATAAAAAAATATTATTTCAAAGAGTTTTAGACAACTTTTGTTTCCAAATATTAGAAATGTAAGTAAAATAAGGTATTTGTTTACAAAAATATCAATGTTTTTACAATTTTTTTAGGGACAAGTATTAAAAACATTAACGGTGTGCAAAAAGAAATTTTGGCAAATTTTATGACCGAGCATCCCGATTTGGCCAAAAGCCGCTTATCAAATTGTGGCCAAGGAAAAGCAGTTTCAAACAGGCTATGGGAGTCACTTACTGTGAAATTAAACGCGGCTGGGCCACCCATTAAAAACTCCAAGCTTTGTCGAAAGGTATGTTTACTTTTATGTTCTATTGTTGATACATTCAGTAATTTATTTGTTACTTTAAAATTTTTAGGTTTATGCAGATCAAAAATTTTAAGTTAAGAAAAAATTGTCTTTTAACAAAGCTTCCAAAAATAAAACAGGTGGCGGCCCATTCGAAGTACTTCCGTTATCATCGGTCGAGGAGCTTTTTCTCGAGGCTGCTGGAATTGAAGCTTCTGTTGAAGGCGTTTCGTCAGTGCAATCGTTTTCTGTAAGTTCCAAAGCTAGCGAGACTAATGCAGAAGAAAGTTTAGAAGATAGTTCAGCAGAGGATCAAAGCTTAAATGAAAAGATGATAAAATTGTCAAACGCTCTAAAAAGCCTACTGCGTCAGAAACCAAAATAAATCTTTTGAAATCAAACTTAAAAAAAAATCGAGGAATCTAAATTGGATATAAGCTCCAAGCTTGACCGTTTATTGCAGTTGAAGGAACGTTCGATGAAAATGAAAATGGAACAACATGATGCAAAAATTAAAAGATTAAAAGTTGATTTAGAAATAAAGTCTATCGAATTGGAAATGTTAAAAAAGAATCAAGAAATGCTTAGTTATAATATTTAATTGTTTATTGATTTTAAAATGGTGGAATTAATATATTTTTTTTTTTGGTTTTTAATGTGGTTTAAGTACCATACGACTGAAGTACAAATTTATGTTCCTTATAAAATTAAATTATTAAATATTAATAAAAATTAAAAAAAACTATACGTTGTTTAAAAGCGATATTTTTAAATGGTCCCTAATTTCGTTTGCAACTCTCGTCAAATGTGTTTCCGAACCAGTGTCGAAATCAATTTGAATAGATTCAGTGACAGAAATCGCTGTGTATTGTTCAACATTATATTTAATACACACGTTATGTAATGCTGCACATACATTTCCAAAAAGTGCAATTTTTTCAGGACTGTAGCGGCTTCTTTTTTCGTTCGATAAAATTTTCCACCGTCCTTTTAATATGCCAATTGATCTTTCTACCGTGCTTCTTGCTTTTGAATGGACTTCGTTGAAATGAGCTTCTAACGAACCTTCTACTGGATTCCTGTAAGGTGTAATACACCACGGTTCTAGTGGATAACCAGAATCACCTTAACAAATAATATTTAAAAATAAAACTATACATATAAAAAGTCAATTGAAAACTTTTGCTACCTAACTTACCTCAAAGCCAAGCGTTTTTTAGAGTGTTGTTATTATACATTTCCTCCAAGATATCTCTTGCATTTGAATGCTTCCAGACTATAGAATCATGCGCTGCACCATATATTCATGATCGCAAATCTAAAAATAAACTTAAAAAAGTTACTTTTTATTGCAAAAAATGTTTGTACATACGATCATAGAATTAAGGCTATGAAATCCTTTTCTGTTGAAAACCATATGCTCGTTAGTGGAGGTTTTCTGTAAGCCAATGTGTGTACCATCTACACATCGAATTACTGAAAAATCAATTAATAATTATGCGATATACTTCTTTTTTTATTCAACAAGTTAAAAAACATACCTCCAGGAATTTTAAACTTCCTCATGAACTCTTCCATACGTTTGGTTGATTCTTGAGGCTTAAATACTAATAATTTAGGACACATTTTTACCTCTATTTCTTTTGCAACATGTGAAACACATTTGCTGACTGTACTTTGACACATGCCTAATAAGTAATCGTTTCCAATAATATATTGGAAACTTCCATTTGCCAAAAGTGACAGTGTTGCTGCAAGCTGAAGATGTGGTGGAACTGCTGTGGACATGTGGCCATTAAATTTCAGCTGGGAAAGTATATAATTAAAGGCATCTTTTGATACCCGAAACCGTTGCTTAAAACTACAAAAACATTAAAATAATTTAAAAATTAGAATCAATTATTTTCACATTTCCGGCAAGGATAATGGGTTACTTTTATCACGAAGTTGTCTCCTAAGGCGCATTGTGTTATTTTCATCCTCTGAGTCAGATGATGACATATTTGTTATAAACAACAATTCTTCGCTCATTTTCTTAAAAATAAAAATGTTATTAACAACAAAATTTGTAATTTTATAAG
This sequence comes from Gymnosoma rotundatum, assembly GCA_916610165.2. Taxonomy (NCBI): domain Eukaryota; kingdom Metazoa; phylum Arthropoda; class Insecta; order Diptera; family Tachinidae; genus Gymnosoma; species Gymnosoma rotundatum. Next base: position 84,578,863 of record OU744336.1, read on the forward strand.
AAGTAATTAATACTTACATTGTTAGATTTTTCTTTTTTACTTTTATTTTGTTTACATTTTAAGAAACATATGTTTTGGTTCTTTTACAAAACAAAAACAATCTAGTAAATTTTTTTAAAATTTACGATTCGATAGCAATCGAATGCAATGATTAGGTCATTCGAAAGGTAACGTAAATTTATTCGATACGTTACTTTGTTCGATCACGTATGCGGCGATTAGACCCCTGAATGAAAATTCGTCTAAAAAAATTTATTATTTTGAATCTTTATTTTGTTAATTTGGTATAATGGTGCTTGATTACTTTAAATATAAATATTTTTTGAGAGTATTATGTAAAAAAAGAAATATATTACTGCGGGGAAAGCATATCCGTATGGCCATTTCGCTACTGCTCATATAGCTTATTAGCAAAGAAACCTAAGAGTCTTACATATATCAAACACTAAATTGATTAAATCAAAACTATATTTAACTTCAATAAAGCAAAAATAAAATAAAAAAAGCAGTAATAATACAATTCATTTTTTAGTTTTTCAAATAATAAATATTTTCTGAGAATATAATGAAATATTTTTATTTGAAAGAATCAAGCACAATTAAAGTAAATTAACATAAATGACCACACCTTATAAATTATATTGGCAGGGTGTAAATGTATAGGAGCCGTCTTCCAAAACGTCTAGCCGACCTGTATTTTGGCTTAAGAAGTAGGCGCTCTCGAGATTCGCCTACGTCTGTTATAAAAAGGAGTATAATAATTTTAGATTCCAAATTAAAGTGATGTTAACTGATTTAAATCAATTAGTATACAAAGAGTTTTCCAAATGTAACATCATTTGATTTTTATACCCTCATCTTCTGAACTATTTTAGATTGTCTTAAAATTAAATAAAGTGAAAATTAGTTTATAGTGGTAGTAACTATAGACATATAAAGTTAGCAATTAAAGGGTGACCCTATATGTTATGTGAATTGATGTATATCATTGCCTTTGTAATTAATATAAAATGATGTACGAGCCTAAGTTCGCTACAACAAGTAAAAAATTAAAAAAAAAAGAAATTAAGGGGTGAACCTAAGATGGTGGTACTTGAAGAATAATTTCTCATCTTTTGTTGATCGTTATAGAAGTATAATTTAAATTTATACAGATTGTGTGTTTCTATGCCTGTTATAAAATATAGTATTAAAAATATAACAATAATACTTAAAGGCTCTCCATTAAATTAAAGGGTGTATTTATAGCTAATGTAACTTTTGTAAATATAATTATCTTTTGAACCGTTAGAAATAGAAAACTGATTTTTAAAGAAAGTAGCCTTGTATTCATTTTGAAATCATTATTTGTAAGATTATGTAACTTTATTTTGGCTCAGGGACATTTACTTTTTCCATTAAAAAAATTAATTTATAATTTTTGTATTTTTATAAAAATTTTTAGTATTTCATCATCTTCGCGGATATAAAATATAGTTAAAAAAATACAAATAAAATTCAAGAAAGTAATAACAAATATAAACAAGTAGAGTGCAATATTTGGCTATGCCGAATTTTATATACCCTTCACCATCTAATAAATCTAGCTTAGTGAAGTAACTCCAATAAAAAAAACCAAACATTGGGGTGATAGAGAATTAAAAAAGTAAAAAAAAGATTTGGTACTGCAAATACTATATATAATTTTACATAAAATTTTCATCAGCTTTTAATGGGTTAAGCATTTTTAAAAAATTGTATTATTTCCTTAAAGATCTTTTCAAAATGACACTCATTTTGATATTTCAAAAAACTTTAAAATTCCACAGGCCCGTAACTCGGAAAATATTGGATCGGAAATGGATATTGTAGAAAAAACAGACGGAATGAAAAACTTTTTCCACTTTTTTTGGTGAATAGTATAAAAGTTAAGAACTACATATAGTTATATAATTTTACATAAAAATTCCATTGGCTCTTAAAGGGTTAAGCATTTAAAAAAAAGATACCCATGTTGATATTTTAAAAAAATTGGAAAACTTCAGAGCCCCGTAAATCGAAAAATTTGGGCGAGTGCCAATATTTTCACTTCATGTTTTTTCCTATTTTTTAATTCTTTAACGCCTCATATATTTATTTTCTTTATTTTCAGTAGCACCTCTTTCGACACTATATCTGATCGATTGACATATTTATTTTTTTTAGCTGATCTAGTGCCTCTGCAAAATTGATTTCAACACTAACACGGACGGACAGACGGACATTGCTCAATCGACTTCGCTTTGCATAAGAAGTCAGAACATACACACTTTATGATTTAGGGAATGGATGTTGTAGAAATTACACACGTAATGACAAATTTCTATCTATCCTTTTCCCCTTTTTGTGGTAAAGGCTTGAAAAAAAGAAATTCTAACAAAATGTTAAGAATTTTTTTGGTTCTTAGAAATATAACAATTATTTTTCTTTATTTTCAACATTTCGATTTCTTCTACTGTGGAAAATTATCAAAAGATTTTTATTTTGATTTTAATTCTGGTTTATGTTAACTTCATGTCTCTATATTTAAATGTGCACATCTCTATGTCACTCTTACACCTTAATCTTGTACCGATTGGTACATTAATTACAGCCACAACCAAAATAGCGAGTAAAGTCCCAACTATAATGTGCATAAGCTAGCTTTAGCTTATGTCAAAAATTCAACGAAAAGCCTGTCAAATGCTTAGGTAACTTATCAAAGAAATTTATGTGGCTACAATGTACATATATAAATTTAGTAACTTATTTGCCACAGTTGCACATTTATGTTTATTTCATACTTTTGCCAAAATTAATTTCTATATAAATCAACAAAATTTTAAAACTAAAAGGCTTTAAAGAAAATTTTTTATATATTTAATAACATTCACAAATACATTTACATACTTTTTGATTTATTTTCTAAGAAAATGTAAAAAAAATTATTACAAATTATTTTCTATTTTGTGTTTGTGGCCAACCGTACTAAAAAATGAAACGACCCAGTAAAAAATATATGGATTAATCCATACGCGAGCAATAAAGGAGTAATGACTTGTTCATCCGTTGGGAGTAATAAGCGAGCTATCGAAACTATTTTTTGTTTTATTGTTTATGCCTGGCTTAGTACTCCAAATGGATCAATGGGCGATGTATCAGTTCGTTTTTGTTTTTTTTTTCTTTGACATAACTGATAATTGTTGATGTTTTCGTTTCGTTTTTATATTTAGTCAGTTTAGTTTTAAAAAGTGAAAGACGTATTTTTAAAAAAAGTGAAAAGGTACGGTTATAATAAAAAATTTGTTAAAAACGTGTGAAAATTTAGTTTCTAAGCGTCATTTAAGACGACTGGTTAAAAAAGAAATTGAAAAATTCTCAAATTGTAATCGGGAGACTTAAAGTGAACAAGAGGCATCAGTACCCAACGAAGTCAATGAATTATCAAATGAAGATAGCCAAACGGAAAACTTTGAATGCTGTAATTCACTACTCTACATTTTAAAAAGTGAAGGTGTGGACGTTCTACTATGCAGAGAAATATTGTTTAAAGCAGTGCATGCAGAAAACCCTTGGTGCTTCACAGTGAGCCCAGAAAAAATAGATATTTCACCAAGTGAATACTTTCATTGTGGTTTAGAAAAAGCACTGATGATGAACGGCCAATACATATCACCTAATGGAAATGCCGAACTACTGATAGATATATTTGTGGATGGAATGCCGCTTTATAAAAGCTCATCAAAGTCATTATGGTTTGTGGAAGAATACATCAAATTAAAGAATAATAATTTTCCCAATTGATTCTTTGAAGGAACTAAATTCGGCAGAGTAGCTAATTAAAACCGAGCCTGATTCAGAAGTGGTAAGACTGAGTTTTTTTTTTAATGCAATCAGTTAAACAAGTATTAAAAATTCTTTGTTTTTTATTTTAATTTATTTCAGGTTTCGTATATTAAACTGCGGTTTGAAAAAATCAAAATTGAAAAAGCAATACGCAAAATTAACGGCGAAATATAGGCTGGTCAAATTAAATTGGGATGGATCAAAACAAACAAATACAAATTGTTTACCTTTTTTTATTTCGGTAATAGCTGAGTTTTTAATATCATGTCCTCAATAATATATTACGTATTATTTTTTCTTTAATTTTCTTGCAGAAGCACTTAAAGACACGTATCCAACATACCCGTAATCTAAAAATCTTTCAAAGTGGCATTTCGTAAATTTAAAGCAACTGTTTACCAAGAAACCTACTTGACAAAAACTACGACCTCGTCGAATAAAAAAAAAAAAAAAAAAAAAAAAAAAAAAAAAATACAAAAATAAAAAAAAATTTAAATAAATTAATATATTCTTGTTTTTGTAAAAAATAAAAAAATTTGTATTTTATCTGGAGGTTTACTCCATTTGTGTTCTATTAGGAGACAAAAACGATTACTCCCTTTATGCTCTTTTAAAGAACAAAAACGATTATTCCGTCTGTCGTCATTTTTAAGATGAAAGAGAGTACTCCATAAGGAGCTTAAAAGGAGTACTCGTGTCTGCGGACATTCTATGTTAAAAATCCAATGTGTTTCGGAGTTTTATGGAGTAATCCACTGCTCGCAAAGGAGCGCTCCATGATTACTCTTTGGATGATCCTATTTTTTACTGGGGATGTTCATCGTTTATATGGTATACATATGTATGTGTGTATAAATACAAATTTAATTTAAATATATTATAATTGTAAAAAATTGGCCATAAAGAAAATGTTTTTTCTACATTTTATATTGAAGTAAAAACTAAAAAATTTAACAATTTAGGTCTTAATTAGAAAATTCCTTTATTAATGTATAAATCAAAGCACAATCAGCTGTTTCCTTACGGAAAGTGCGATCAGTTTCGTACCTTGCATAAAAAAATGAAATTTAACGAAACTTGACGAAAAGTTATCTTATTCACATTGTAGTTTACCACATATAATTTAATGTATTTGCACAGTTGTATAAGTTGGCATAAGCTAGTTTATGCACATTATAGTTGGGCCTTAAAGCGTCATCTTTCTGTCAAAAATTCTCATTCTCACACAAAATGTATGGCATTACTGTTCAAGATACAACGTTGACGCACTTATTCAAGTTATTCTGTGATATGTATAACAGAGAACTGCACGAGTACACCGCAACTCATGAGTACACCGCATACTTACTCTATACTTTTCATACTCGAGTATTTTAAACACCGCAATAAAAAGTTGCGGTGTTTATTTTACCCATTCCTGCAAAAACGAGTATCAAAAATATCGCAATCAGAATTTTAAGTATTTTTTATACTCGTACGCGAGAATTTTTTAATTCTCTTTATTTGTAAGCAACGTTGCCACATTTTTACCCTATTAAAGTTTTTTACTGCCGTTTTGTGAAATACTGCATTGTATGCAGATCTATTTATAAACAATAAAAACAAACAAAATTTGATCAAATCTATTGCTTAAACATTATAAACAGAAAAACAGACAACAACCGTTTTCATAGGTATGAAATACAACACATATTTAATGAATAAAATGCAATAAAACCCGCTTAAAGGCACAGCTTTTGTACACTATTTAAAGCAGGTATACTTATTTTGTTGCTGTTTTTTATGAACAATTATTTTCAGTTTATGCGCCTTGTTGTCATAAACGTGCTACTAACGGTATTTAGGAAAACAAAATGATAAAATGAATCCGTGAATAAAGTAAAATTACTTAATTTTTTTAGTTTTAACAAAACTGTATATACGCTGATGTAATATATTAATTCCTCATAAATAATAATAAATAAAATAAAATTTTTAGTTTACATATTTTATTTTGTGAAATATAATTATTGCTTTTATACCTTTTTATTAATTTTTAAAATCTATTTGCTTAACGAATAGAATTTTTAAATTTCTCTCCAGTGTGACTTTAAAAAAACCCTAACAAAAACGTAATATAATAAAGAAAGAACTATTCTTGAGTTATTAGTAAACTTTTGTTGTGTTTTTAATAAATGAAAATATGGTGAATTTTACGGGTTCTATTTAATTTATTTTCTGTTATATATTAAATAAACTTTCATAATTTCAAAGAAGTATGTATGTTAGCTAATTTAGACATTGGCGACTTTTGATATTGTGTTTGATTTAATAATTATGATCTGATAACTCTGTTTTCCTCTCACTACATACGTTAAAATCTCTCTCTTAGTGTTTGTTGTGAGTATGAGTACGAATAAAGTAAAGCCAGCATCGCAAACATTTTACTTGAGTATGGTAGACACTTATACTCAAATGGAATGGGTATAGTAAATACTCGCACTTAAGAAATGCGGTGGCGATCACACCGCAACCGCATTTAAGATGAGTATACTTAGAGTATTAAAAACATACACTCTTGCAGTTCTCTGATGTATAATCTCAAGTACGTATCAGAGAACTGCACGAGTACACCGCAACTCATGAGTACACCGCATACTTACTCTATACTTTTCATACTCGAGTCAAAGACAATAAATTTATAAAGATGTTGCACTTTGAACATTTAAAAAATCAAAAATTATGAGCAGTTTCTTGGTAGCGGGGGTAAGAGATAAGAGGGAAGAAATTTCTGTGAGCGCAACCAAAACTCAAGAGAGCACAATATAAGTTTTGTAAACAAGACAGATTCATACACACATGCGTTTAAAAATATGTGTGGACGTTCATAAGAAATGTTTTGTTAAAGTAAAGTATTGAGAGACAAAAACACACATTTAACATATAGAAACGTACATACATACTTTCATATCTACATATAAAGAAGAATGTGCTTCATAAAATTTTATTTCTGAATTCTGTTTTTCCTACTTATTTAAAAATTGTTTGTAAAATAAGCTTAAAAACGAAACTATATGATTGCTCTTGTTATTGTAGGGTAACTATATATTTTTATTTGTGTATTTTTAAAAATATGCATAATCGCACCGAACCAATCATATCCTAAATTACGTAGTAATTTTTTTAGCATTTATTTTTGTGGATACTTAATATGTGTTTTAAGAAATTTCAAACATTGGTAATAAAATAAGGCACCTATTTATGTATATTTATTATTAAATATTTTGTTAAGTTTATTTAACCTGCATATAGGTTCAATATATGTAAACCTCAATATGAATTTGATAGCTAAATTTATAAATTAAAATTGCCAAACAAAATAAATTACTGGCGCTTTAAAATTGAGACTTTCCAAGTACTTGTTACTTTGCACTCATGTGTTTCCCATGAGCAATGCTTTCTTAGCAACATTAGTATAAGTAAAATTAAGACAACAAATAAAATATCACAACACACCACGATAATTTATTTATGCCTTTTATATGGGCACTTGCAAGTTAATAATTAAAATTAAATTACAGGAATTTTAAATTAAATTTATTATCTTTAAAAAATATTGTGCTAATTATCCCGAACAAATTATTAAAATCACCAATTTTTTTTTTCAAATTTTCCGACTTTTCTGGAGGGATTTTCAAAAATTTTCTTCCGTAAAAACCTTCTACTTGAAAATACGAACAACTGACAAAAAATGTTACAGAAATCGGCATTACGAGGGCTGCTCTATATATTTCTGGCCTAATAGTGAAAATGCGAATATTTATAATCTTAAATGGTTTTATTGTTTTTCAAAGTATTTTACAGCATGATTTATACACTTTTGCATGCGCTCAAACCAGTTTTAGAAGCACTTTTCTTTTCTGATTGAGACACCTCTAAAACATGGTTTTTGAACACTTCAACAGCTTATTCTGGCGACGAAAATCGTTGACCACGCATTTTTTTCTTGATGTGCTGAAACAAGAAGAAGTCATTAGGTGCCAAGTCAGGGCTGTACGGCGGATGACCCATTAATTCGACGTTTTGGCCGGTCAAAAACGCTCTGGTTTGAGCCGATATGTGAGAGCTCGCATTGTCATGGTGAACAATGATTCGTCTTCTCTTGTTGGTTTTTCGAATTTCTCCGATGACTTCAGGCAAACAAATTGTAGTGCACCACTCAGAAGGGACCGTCCTACGTTGCTCAAGCGGAACAGTCGCCACATGACCAGTTTTGCCGAAGACACAGGCGACCATTTGCTTCGAATTGCTTCTTCCACGAACAACTTTCGTTGGATTTTGCTCGTCTTTGAAGACCCACACGGTCGATTGTTGTTTCGTTTCGGGCTCATACGCATATATCCATGATTCGTCACTTGTGACGATCTTATAAACATCTTTTGAAGCACACTTTTGTAAAATGTAAAAACTACCATTTATCTTTAACGTAAATAAATAAAAATTTACCGGTGGCACAGTTTTTGTGTTTTAGCTTTTTTAAAAAAAAAAAGGGAAAACTCTTATCCAACCGGCCTTTAATCACTATATCATTATCGCTGAATTTTCTGTTTCAAGCTAAAAAATTATCAGAAATTCGATATTTAATCGTAAAATCTTCATAAAAATTAGAAAACAACGTCAAAAATCATCACATATGATAATGTACATATGATTATATTATCAGCCTTTTGATTTATTTGTTGAAATAAAATAATTATCCATTTTATTTAATAATGTATTTGCTTTTAGTTTTTTAATTAAGAAATAGTTATAATTGTATTTTTTTAAATTAAGAATTAAATATCAAATATCTTTTGGAAAATAAAATTCTATTTCTAAAGATTATACTTTAAAATTGTCCCGCTTTGAATAAAGAATTTGGTTTGTTTTTCATAAAGTTAAAGTTAAAAATATCAGTTCTCTCTATGAATTTTAAATAATCTGTCTCAGTCAGCAAGAAGGTTTTTCTGTTACAGATGAAATTATTAGAGTTAGATTAAAATTTTTTATTAATTATTTTAAATTGACCTTTTTGGTTTACTTTATTTTGGGTTATATAGTTTTACCTATATTGGGCTTTTAAGGTCTTTGCTTATTATAAATGTAAATCAAAACTATAATTCCATTTTTTTATCCAACGTTTCGCTGGTATTTTCCAGCTTCCTCAGGGATAAGTTTTATTAGATCTGGCAACGATATATATAAACATAAACATAAACACAATAAGTACTTTAAAAAAACAACAACATGATGACTTATTTTTACTAATCTGACTTACATAAAGTTTTTTTGTCAATTCCGCACACTTATATTAAACAATATTAGTTTTGCACACCACTACATTATACACAAATATTTTAACGAACGCAAAATTAACTTGAAAAAACATAACATAAACAATTAAGTAAAAACTAGTATCACAGTTGGAGCAGAAATTACTAAACTAAATTATTGCAATTAAATAATTAGCACTGATGGTGTCTTTGTCCTCTTTTCTGTTTATTGCATCTGTTGTCCTTTGTTGTATTCTCAAACTTTCCAGGGTATATCGTTTGTTCTCCCTCACTTCTTTGTCCAATATTTTAACATTAACAAGATCTGCATTATGCCCCAAATCTATGCAATGTTGTGCGAGTGCAGTTGTTCGCTTTTCCTTTCGTATATCGGCTTCATGTTCAGCAATTCTCTTTAGTAGATTGCTCTTTGTTGTACCTACGTATACTTTCCCGCATTTCTCTTGTGTGTTGCCATTACATGTAATTTCATAAACAACATTGCTATGTTCTTGTTTATTTATTTTTGTTTTAGTTTGAGTGATTAATGTGTTAATTGTTTTGTTTGGTTTATGCGCCAAAGCAATTTGTATATCATTTATTATGTTTTGCATTTGTTTGTTATCTGTAAGCTTTGGTATGTAGGAGATGCTATAGTATTTCTTGGTGTTACCAGATGTGTCGTTTATATCATTCCCATTGTCCATATTTTTTGACGATTTTATCAAATTGTTTATAAGTTGTATTGGATAATTGTTATTAATTAATGTTTCTCTGACTTTGTCCATATTCTTCTTAATAAATTTGTTGTCACTTAGTTTACGTACTCTTATAATAAAACTTCGTGCTGTATTTATTTTCTGTTGTGTTGGTTGTGTTGAGTTAAAGTTTATCATACGTCCAGATGCTATTGATTTTGAATACCAATCGGTGAGTATCTTGTTTCCATCTCTATATAGTCTCATATCTAAATATGGTAACGACTTTTCTTTTTCTATTGTAAATTGTAGTCTTTTGTGGTAATTGTTAAAAGTTTTCATAACTGGGTGTTCAAATTTAATCTTCTTTTAATTAAAAACCTAACTCAATATAACATGAAACACAATTTTAATTATAAATGTTTTGAACTTAAAATTTTTTCTTTCTTTATTCCAATATTCAAAATTCATTTTTTTTAATGCTTTAATTTTATGAAACTATTTTTATGTTTCTTAATTTAAATAAATAAATTAAAAGAAGTATTTTCTGTATCACTACACTACATCCGTCATCAGCGTTCTTCGCATTTATCTACCTAAAGTTGTACACGTTGTAAACATCACCTAATAACCCAAACAATTTTGTAAATAAGAGTATGACAAATATTTAGAAATTAAAATATAAAGCTGAACTAAAGCCAAACTAATTAATTTACTTGGTATTTAAAATCTACATTTACATTAAATAACTTTGATTATATAAATTTATCCAATATTGTTAAACAAATTATACATTTAAAAGGCAATATTCGATTTGATACGTCTTATATTTTAAGAAATAAAACAAGGTCCATTGGTATCATTTATATTTTCTAATCTTGCGATATCGATGTCATTGATAAGGGATCTATTTAGGGCGTTATTTTTTGATTTAGAATATATAGGTCTGTTCTGCCTGAAGACAATTTTAAAAAATTGATGAATATTTGACACTTTCTCTAGAGTAATATTAACCCAATATTCAACTTCCCTAATAATAATATATGCACTCAGAAAAGAAACACTTTATACTCACTTTAAATATAGTACAAGGGACTTTAAAATTAAAAATTTTCATGTTTTAAAACCAGCCGTATCCAAAAATATTTAAGCACAAGGTCTTTTAATTTTATTATTTTAAAGTCCTGATGATGCTACACAAGGGAGTAGCGAAATATTGACAAAATAAAATAATAAAATTAAAAGACCTTGTGCTTAAATAATAAATTAAAAACTAAATAATTAAAAAGGTCAAATAAAAACTATATCAAAAATATTTAATTTTAAAGTTTACACTTTAAAATTTAAATTATTAATGTTAGCACTTTGAATATTAAAGCGAAAACTTTACATTTTAGTATGCGCATTCTCGAATACAATTTAAACAATTTTGATTTTAAAGTTCATACTTTTAATTCAACTTTAAAATGTTTGTATTTAAATTAAAAGTTAACAAATTCCATCTCAAATTTAAAGCGTTTGCTTTTATTTTAAAAGTGAACCCTTTCAAATGCAATTTATAAACTTTAAAGGAAACATTTTATTTCAATTGTTTGAAATTCACATTTTTTATTCAAATATATTTAAATGTAAATTTATTTTATATTTATGAAATAACTTAATTATAACTCATTAATAATTTATTAATAAAATAATTTAATTTAAATTTAAAAAATTAATCATTTTAGTATCATATCTTTTTTAATCTTGCACATATATGTCCTTCCGTTGTTCATTTGATGTAAATTCATAGGTAGGCTTCTGAAATGTGAAATGTTAATCAGTTTTAAGGCAATTTGGTTTTTACCGGTCTCCTAAGTTTAAAAACGTAGTACATCAAATATAATAATTTCAATAGGATAACATAGAACATAAATAATTTAATTTTCGTAAATAAATTGTTGTATTTACTTCATTCAGTAAAGCTAAAAAAATATTTTGTTTTGTAAGCGTCAAATTAAAACACAATAAATTGGTTTGATTTCTATTTTTTTATTACTTTTTTTTTAAATGTTTTCACTTCGACTTTTCTCAGCAACTGCTACTCGGTTTTTATTATTTTTTCCCTATACCGGTAGTTTACAGTATTTGTTTTTTTTAGTGTTGCCACAGTTTATACGCTTCTTATATAATAGTTAGTTAATATCTTAAAGTTCAATATTAGAGAAAAATATTCCTCGCTGTATAAACAGGGCATCGCGTAGACAAACTTAAGAGGACCACATTTCTCAATTGCGTGAGGGTAGTGCACAAAAAAATTATGCTTACGTTTCAGATCACCGTAAAGTAGAATATATAATTGATGATGTGTTTTAATTAAATTTTTCAACTTCTCTAGATCGAAAGTAGAAAAACTAAAATCCAATAATAAATCTAAATCTATTTCTATTAGCAACACCAATAGTTTTCAATGCTTTACAATGGTTTGTTCTCTTTTTATATGAAATTGTGGAATTGTGTCTGACATTGTTACTATGAGAAGTTCATCTGATAAAATGGGTTCCTCTAGTTTAATTCCGAAGGATTTAGCGGGTAACTCTGCTAGGGTTTTTAAAGTGTAATTAATAAGCTTATGTGTTAATAAAGTCGCTTTAGAAAACTTAATTTAAAAAAATTTGCTTACATTCATGTAATTTTCCAAAAAAAAAACTTTGTGTTATAGTTTTTTATATTATCCCGATTAAATTAATTACCGATATCCCACTTTGTTTTTTAAAGATTTCCTTTTTGTCAACAAATCAAATTGAAATGTTGATTAAATACCAGAAATGGTGCTCTGTAGTCCTATAAAACTTGCCACTTCTGCAAAAAATCAGAGTTTGAGTGCTTTGCCAAATTGTTCTTTCGAAATGTAAATGGTTTTTTGTCATTTGTCAATAACCAATTACTAGCTTCTTTTTGAAAAGAAGGTTTTAAACATAACGACAGCGTTTCGTTAACTTCAAAAGAGGTATTTCCGCAGATGGAGTACTCTTTCTAATCTTTGTCTTTAAGTTAAAATATTTTAAAAAGAGCTTGCCTGATTAAATATTTTTTCTTTGACGAGGATCGTAGTAATAATCCTGAAAGAAATCAGTTTACAATATGTTCTTTTTAGTATATCATTTTTAATAAAACCTGGGATTCTTTTTCTTTGGAAAATAAACCAATTATTTCTTCCACAATACTACCAAAGTGTTCCAGTCTAAGCTTTGCTTTTGTTAACATGACATATTTGAAAATTGTTTCAATGAGGTCAGTGCGTTGCTTAATCGTAAAACATGCCCTTACCTCATGATATTGAATAAGTTGTTTACCGGCTGAGTTATTCTTTAAAATTGTTGAAAGGGGCTGGCTTCAATGCAGTGTATCATTTAATTTAATACAAAACTTTAAAGTGTATATTCTTACGTATGATCCAAAAAATAAGCATGATAAATTATAAACGCAGTATAATGGAAATGAGATTTTATCTATGTACATGCGTAACATCCCAAATAAGCTTTAAAATTAATATTATATTTAGCTTTGACTTGCGCTAGAAAAATAACTTTTGTCTAAACCCCGCTCGAAGTCCAAGATTTCTTACTGCTTTCGCAATTTTTTCTTTTGACAAAAATTTTAAGCTTCGAAAAGTTAATCCACCATCTTAGGAACATTAACAATTAAAGCGCACTTTTTTTCTCAGTGTGTATCTCTATATATATAATAGGAATGCTTTCAGATAATCGTTAAGATATAAGAAACAAAAATCTTAAATTTAAAGATATACTCAAAAATAAAGTAAATACAAAAAAACTTTATATTACTTTTTACTGAAATCTTGGATTTTTAAACATTAAAATACGAGGGCTGCTCTATATATTTCTGGCCTAATAGTGAAAATGCGAATATTTATAATCTTAAATGGTTTTATTGTTTTTCAAAGTATTTTACAGCATGATTTATACACTTTTGCATGCGCTCAAACCAGTTGTCGAAGCACTTTTTCCACTCCGATTGATACACCTCTAAAACATGGTTTTTGAACACTTCAACAGCTTCTTCTGGCGACGAAAATCGTTGACCACGCATTTTTTTCTTGTTGTGCGGAAACAAGAAGAAGTCATTAGGTGCCAAGTCAGCCCTGTATGGCGGATGATCCATTAATTCGACGTTTTGGCCGGTCAAAAACGCTCTGGTTTGAGCCGATGTGTGAGAGCTCGCATTGTCATGGTGAACAATTATTCGTCTTCTCTTGTTGGTTTTTCGAATTTCTCCGATGACTTCAGGCAAACAAATTGTAGTATACCACTCAGAAGTGACCGTCCTACGTTGCTCAAGCGGAACAGTCGCCACATGACCAGTTTTGCCGAGGAAACAGGCGACCATTTGCTTCGAAGTGCTCCTTCCACGAACAAGTTTCATTGGATTTTGCTCGTCTTTGAAGACCCGCACGGCCGATTGTTGCTTCGTTTCGGGCTCATACGCATAGATCCATGATTCGTCACCTGTGACGATCTTATAAACGTCTTTTGAAGCACCGCAATCGTATTTTTGCAACATTGCTTTGCACCAATCGACACGAGCCTTTTTTTGAGCGACTTTCAAATTGTGCGGGATCCAACGAGAACAAACCTTTTTTACGGCCAGGTGTTCATGCAGTATCGAATGTATGCTGGTGGGTGAAATGTCCAAGGATGTCTCTATCTCTCGGTATGTCGCATGTCGATCTTGCATTATGAGTTCACGCACGGCATCAATGTTCTCTGGCGCAACAGCCGTTTTTGGACAACCTTTACGGAATTCGTCATTCAGCGAGCTTCGGCCACGATTAAATTCATTATACCAATTTTTCACAGTGCTATAGGATGGTGCTGCATCGCCATACAAGGATTTAAGTTAATCAATGCACTCTTGTCGTGATAATCCACGTTGAAAGTTTTAAAAAATGATGGCACGAAAATGTTCACGAGTTAATTCCATTTTTCTCTATATTAATTTTTTCAAGTCACTGTAAACAACACAAATAATGGTCGTACGTCAAAACGTTTTGAGTACGATTATGCTTAAAAATGACAAACTTTCCAATGGAAATGTCAGATTGCACTTGGCAGCACTCAGTGTTGCCAGGCCAGAAATATATATAGCAGCCCTCATACTATACATTTTATGAATTACTATATAAAGTATATTCATATGGCCATTTCACTACTGCTATTTTAGCCCATTAGTGGATTTTACCCAAATTTTGTATAGAAAACTTGAAAGTCTTATATCAAAATCCAAATTGATTAAATAAGAACTCTATTGAATCAATAAAAGAAAAAGACAGGAACAAAAAGACAGTATAAAAACACACAGCAAACATTCAGTAACTAAAAAAGTAAAGTAAATTAAAATCGAAAAGGTTCCGAATAATAAATTTTCATATTGATAATAAATGAATTTAATATTCGGTGTAAATCGATGTTATTTCTTTTATACAACAACAAAACACATATTATTACCATACAAATACACAATCGGTAACATTGGTTTACGTTGGATATGATTGGTAATGATTACATTGTAAATATATACAAATTCGTATGCACGTATATACAAACGAGTTAATGTGAGATGAGAGTAACAAGTTTGCTGAGAATAATAATCTCTCTTTGTGATTTTACTCTTAAAGTGCCAGTAGCAGTACGTGCATCGACAAAATATGCACTGGATGTAGAATGTACGGCCAAAGACAATAAATTTATAAAGATGTTGCACTCTGAACATTTAAAAAATCAAAAATTATGAGCAGTTTCATTGTAGCGGGGGTAAGAGATAAGAGGGAAGTAATTTCTGTGAGCGCAACCAAAACTCAAGAGAGCACAATATTAGTTTTGTAAACAAGACAGATTCATACACACATGCGTTTCAAAATGTGTGTGGATGTTCATAAGAAATGTTTTGTTAAAGGAAAGTATTGAGAGACAAAAACACACAATTAACATATAGAAACGTACATACATACTTTCATATCTAAATACTCGTATCAAAGACAATAAATTTATAAAGATGTTGCACTCTGAACATTTAAAAAATCAAAAATTATGAGCAGTTTCAGGGTAGCGGGGGTAAGAGATAAGAGGGAAGAAATTTCTGTGAGCGCAACCAAAACTCAAAAGAGCACAATATTAGTTTTGTAAACAAGACAGATTCATACACACATGCGTTTAAAAATGTGTGTGGATGTTCATAAGAAATGTTTTGTTAAAGTAAAGTATTGAGAGACAAAAACACACATTTAACATATAGAAACGTGCATACATACTTTCATATCTACATATAAAGAGGAATGTGCTTCATAAAATTTTATTTTTGAATTCTATTTTTCCTACTTATTTAAAAATTGTTTGTAAAATAAGCTTAAAAACGAAACTATATGACTGCTCTTGTTATTGTAGGGTAAATATATATTTTTATTTGTGTATTTTTAAAAATATGAGTAATCGCACCGAACTAATCATACCCTAAATTATGTAGTAATTTTTTTTAGCATTTATTCTTGTGGATACTTAATATGTTTTTTAAGAAATTTCAAACAATGGTACAAAGGCACTTATTTATGTATATTTATTATTAAATATTTTGTTAAGTTTATTTAACTTGCATATATGTATAATATATATAAACCTCACTATATAAACCTCAATATGAATTTAATAGCTAAATTTATAAATTAAAATTGCCAAACAAAATAAATTACTGGCGCTTTAAAATTTAGACTTTCCCAGTACTTGTTACTTTACACTCATGTGTTTCCCATGAGCATTGCTTTCTTAGCAACATAAGTATAAGCAAATTCGGAACTTCCAACCTGTTTTTGTGACAAGAGTTATTCTCGTCAAACCAGACATAGTAATTTTAGTACACTATGCACATTGCTTCGTAATATATTTTTTATGTTTTTAGCTGCTGGTTTTACAAAATAGTATTTATAAGACCTTTATGCGTGTTTTTATAGTTCTTAGAACGGATATACATTTCCGATGTATATGTCAGAATTTGTCAAGGTTTAATTATATCTATTATTCTGCATTAATAGCAAGAAAATCGTTCAAATATCGCATTTTTCGCAATTTTCCATGTTTTACACCAAGAACTTTCTATTTTTCATTTGGAAAGCCATTAAGAAATAATTTCACCCAAAATTTCGTACAAAAAATTTATTTTAATCTTTAAAATATTATTATTCCGAACAAATTATTAAAATCACCGATTTTGATTATTGAAGGTAAAAGCAATTCTCGATGGCCATTTCGCTACCGTTTACTTAGCTCTTCAGGAAACTTCTCACAAACATTTTAAATAAACTAAAATTTTTTGTTCAAACAATAAAATAAATACAAAAATCAAAGTTTAAGCAAAAACAACAATTATCAACACTGGGGGCAAATTACGGCATTCGATATCGATCGAAATTTACATTTAAATTCTATTGAAATTTCGATCGATATCGAGTGTCGTAATTTGCCACCTGATTTTATTTTCCTTTATATACTCTATAATGCTGACTTTTTTCAGCTCTTCCCGAACAAATTATTAAAATCACCAATTTTTTGATTTTTCAAATTTTCCGACTTTTCTGGAGGGATTTTCAAAAATTTTCTTCCGTAAAAACCTTCTACTTGAAATACTAACAACTGCCAAAATGTTACAGAAATCGGCATTACTATACATTTTATGAATATAAAGTATAAATAAAGTATATTCATATGGCCATTTCACTACTGCTATTTTAGCTCATTAGTGGATTTTACCCAAATTTTGTATAGAAAACTTAAAAGTCTTATATCAAAAGCCAAATTGATTAAATAAGAACTCTATTGAATCAATAAGAGAAAAAGACAGGAACAAAAAGACAGTATACAAAAACACAGCAAACATATAGTAACTAAAAAAGTAAAGTAAATTAAAATCGAAAAGGTTCCGAATAATAAATTTTCATATTGATAATAAATGAATTTAATATTCGGTGTAAATCGATGTTATTTCTTTTATACAACAACAAAACACACATATACAAATGAATTAATGTGAGATGAGAGTAACAAGTTTGCTGAGAATAATAATCTCTCTTTGTGATTTTACTCTTAAAGTGGCAGTAGTAGTACGTCCATCGACAAAATATGCACTGGATGTAGAATGTACGGCCAAAGACAATAAATTTATAAAGATGTTGCACTTTGAACATTTAAATAATCAAAAATTATGAGCAGTTTCATGGTAGCGGGGGTAAGAGATAAGAGGGAAAAAATTTCTGTGAGCGCAACCAAAACTCAAGAGAGCACAATATTAGTTTGTAAACAAGACAGATTGATACCATGAATCAAGAAAACAAGATTGCGCATTGCGCAGGTCCGTTAGTTTGTTGTCTCTTTTGTGTGACGTAGAAATAGACTATTTGTATGGAAAGTTAAAGTAAGAGAGCCAAAAATCTCTTATATTTTTACAACAAACACACGTTATAGGTCTATTGTGACGTAGATGCGCAGTAGAAATATTTTTTGAACGGCTGAATGCGCAATCTTGTTTTCTTGATTCATGGATTGATACACACATGCGTTTCAAAATGTGTGTGGATGTTCATAAGAAATGTTTTGTTAAAGGAAAGTATTGAGAGACAAAAACACACATTTAACATATAGAAACGTACATACATACTTTCATATCTACATATAAAGAAGAATATGCTTCATAAAATTTAATTTATGAATTCTATTTTTCCTACTTATTTAAAAATTGTTTGTAAAATAAGCTTAAAAACGAAACTATATGACTGCTCTTGTTATTGTAGGGTAACTATATATTTTTATTTGTGTATTTTAAAAAAATAAGCATAATCGCACCGAACTAATCATACCCTAAATTACGTAGTAATTTTTTTGGCATTTATTCTTGTGTATACTTAATATGTTTTTTTAAGAAATTTCAAACAATGGTAATAAAATAAGGCACTTATTTATGTATATTTATTATTAAATATTTTGTTAAGTTTATTTAACCAGCATATAGGTTCAATATATATAAACCTCAATATGAATTTGATTTCTAAATTTATAAATTAAAATTGCCAAACAAAATAAATTACTGGCGCTTTTAAATTTAGACTTTCCAAGTACTTATGTGTTTCCCATGAGCAATGCTTTCTTAGCAACATAAGTATAAGTAAAATTAAGACAACAAATAAAATATCACAACACACCACGATAATTTATTTATGCCTTTTATGTGGGCACTTGCAAGTTAATAATTAAAATTAAATTACGGGAATTTTAAATTAAATTTATTATCTTTAAAAAATATTGTGCTAATTATCCCGAGCAAATTATTAAAATTACCAATTTTTTGATTTTTTCAATTTTCCGACTTTTCTGAAGGGATTTTCAAAAATTTTCTTCCATAAAAACCTTCTACTTGAAAATACGAACAACTGAAATAAAATGTTACAAAAATCGGCACAGCTGTTCTCATTTTATGAATTACTATACATTTTTTACACCATTTTTATATATAAGATTCAAGCACTATGTTCACTACAACTGAGACGCTAAACTAGTATTCTTCTTAGAATAGCGATAAAAGTTGATAAAATAAATGTTAATAAATGTTATTGAAACAAATTAATTAATGTTAATAATTATGGCATTTAATTTATATGTATGTAGTAATTAAATTTAGATAATAAATGAGTTTAATCTACTTTATTCGTGCTTGATTGCTTCAAATATTAATATTTTATGATTTCTCGTGAAACATTTTTTATTTAAAAGTAGAAATTGAAAATATTACTGCGTAGAAAGTATATTTATATGGCATTTCACTACTGCTATTTTAGCTCATTAGTGGATTTTTCCCAAATTTTGTATAGAAAACTTGAAAGTCTTATATCAAAAGCCAAATTGATTAAATAAGAACTCTATTGAATCAATAAGAGAAAAAGACAGGAACAAAAAGACAGTATACAAAAACACAGCAAACATATAGTAACTAAAAAAGTAAAGTAAATTAAAATCGAAAAGGTTCCGAATAATAAATTTGCATTTTGATAATAAATGAATTTAATATTCGGTGTAAATCGATGTTATTTCTCTTATACAACAACAAAACACATATTGTTACCATACAAATACACAATCGGTAACATTGGTTTACGTTGGATATGATTGGTAATGATTACATTGTAAATATATACACATTCGTATGCACGTATATACAAATGAATTAATGTGAGATGAGAGTAACAAGTTTGCTGAGAATAATAATCTCTCTTTGTGATTTTACTCTTAAAGTGGCAGTAGCAGTACGTCCATCGACAAAATATGCACTGGATGTAGAATGTACGGCCAAAGACTATAAATATACTCACAGAAATTTCTTCCCTCTTATCTCTTACCCCCGCTACCAAGAAACTGCTCATAATTTTTGATTTTTTAAATGTTCAAAGTCAACATCTTTATAAATTTATTGTCTTTGGTACGGCAGTGAAACATCTTAGTATATTTATAGTCTTTGCTTAGAGTATTAAAAACAGACACTCTTGCAGTTCTCTGGTACGTATCTGCTAGGTTTCTCGCTTATCAATATTTGATTATTTTAAGACCAAACTATATTCATTAAGGCACAGTGGACTGCGATTGGTGTTTCTTGATATAAATATTTTTCCTTTAACTTAATATCTGATTTATATGAAGCCATCCTTATTCTTAGTGTTGTTTGTATCGTACCAACATATACTTTCTCGAATATAAAAACCCTCTTCATTCCAGCTTCTATAGATTGAGTAAGACAAATTAATTTATCAATCGTTTATAATTCTAAGCACGACTAAGTGTATTATTTTGTAAAAACAGGAACTTTAGTCATGGGTTTTCATACTCTTGTTTGTTTTTAAATTCTTGTATTTCCATTTTTCTTTTACTTTATTGTTTTCTTCAGTAGATCATTAATAGTTTGATATTTGCTTTAAATATTTTTGTTTTATCAAATTCTGGCAACATTGTTTAGAGCCTTCCGACAAGGAGAATTAAAACTGTTTCTAATTATGACAGTGTGATAACATGATCTATGATTCGATCCTACAATTGCAGTCACCTTCAGCTTTTTTACCGCAGTATATCCCTCGTATAAGTCAAACTCTTGCGCTGGAAGAAAATTCTAAAATTAAACAAAAGTATTGTTAAATTTAAATTATGTTTATTATTGTTTCAAAAAAAAAAATTTGTTATGTTTGTTGTTCATAATGTTATGTAATTCAATTAATAAACGGTTGTGTAATTGACATCATGTATTGCAAAATAATTACATACAACTTTGAAAATTTATTTGTAATTATAAATTTATTTAGCGTGTATTACACAAAAATACACGGGGATAACTTTAACCACTTTAGTAACGGATAAAAATTATTGTATTAAATTATCACACCGAATAATAACTCAGAAACGTTCCAAGTGGAAATGTCTCTATCGGTATGACGGTTGCTATATACCGACTTCCAGGGGTTTTTGAATATGCTATAATTCTGGATTTACTTCACATTACACGTGCTGTGCTGTGCTGTGCTGTGCTGTGCTAGCGTTCATTAGCTAGCTGTTATCCGTATAAGTTTTCGTTTTGTTGTATATGTTTTGTATACTTTTGTTCCTGTTTAGTTGCTTTTGTTTTGTGGTCATGTGCTGTGTTAGCAGATAAAATAAGGCATTTCGTTTCACTTTTGTAGTGAAAATTATTATTCGCAACAATATTACTGAATAAAAAAAAAAGAGTTTTGATTATTCGCATAATTTAAAATAAAACAATTAAACTTCAGCAGCGATTTATATATTTTTAATATGATAGAAATCTTATTAATTAAGTACCACTTGAAGCATAAATAAGAACGATATAAAATACCTCAAATAACTTAATAATATTAACGGATTCTTTCAAGTCTAACCATTAATTTACGCCTTCTAACTTCCTAAAAAATTAGATTTCATAATTGCTTTCTGTGTTTCATTTAATATATTGTATAACGAGTTTTGTATAAGTGCTGTTGAGTCTCTTGAGTAGACTGCATTAGCACTAGTAAATGCAATCATGTTTTTATCAAAACCATACTCTTTATGTATCACCAGCTGATCACTAAAGAAAGGATAAATAATGCATTTTTATTTCCATAACAAAAGCATGTTCTACAAAAAAGGAGGACCCAAATTTTTTTCAAAACCAAAAATAAAACGAAAAATCAGCACATAATAACTATTTTGAATATTAGCGTTTTTCATTTTTGTTAACTCAGATATACTTTATGTTTTATAGTGTAATTGATGTATTACTTTTATATTTGAGAATTGTTTCTGGTATCAAGCACAACCCATTACATATCTTATTATAGCGTCATTGATTCATACTACATACTGCTTTTTGCAGCCAAATATTCATTGCCTTTGCATGATAACTTAATTTCGACCTAAACATTTATATATTCATATGAAATTTCGTACTTATATGAAGATTTGTATCTCCGTGAGTGAATTTTAAGGCACACATTGTGCAGTAAGTAACAATTGTGTAATAGATAACATAATCATCAGCCTATTGTTAGGAGTGTAAAGTTTTGACTCAACATATTTTTAATATATGATAATAAGTACTCTATGAGTATGAAATTATTTATTATTTAATATTACATAAAATATTAAATTACTCCTGTCTTTTTTTTCTTTCTAAGTTAAATATAGTTTTCAGTTTTTTAATTTTGTTTTGAACATAAGAATCTGAATTTGGAAAATCCAATTATTAGTTGCATAACTAATTGTAATAGTTGTGGGGTGCCAGTGTATAAAAAGGATCAAATTCTATAACACTTTAGTTTATTTTAAACAGCTGAAGGATCCAGTCATTAGGCGTTCATAAGAACTGCCTAAAGAATTTAAGAATTCAAAAGTAAAACAAAGGCAAAGACAAAGGCTTGTTGACAGTTTAAGTTTATTATCTTGAATCTGTTTTATTAATAAATTGGTTCTGCTTATATACTAGTTACACGAATTTGGCTTAGCCCTTCTAATTTATTCTACCTTATTGTTACAATGTATTTCTCTCTCTTTACAATGAAAAATAGTAAGGTTTACATCATCAGACCAATCGTCATTCCTTATACGAAACACGCTCAATTTGATCTGACTTTCAGTTACTCAATTTCTTTCATCGTAACTCATTAGTACAATTCTGACTTTTTTCCCTATTTAATTGTTTAACCTACTTATACTATTTCAGACCCATATCAATTGACACTGGTCACTTTCCTTTATTATCTTTATCAATATGTTTATTTTACTTAATAACTATTTGTATATATGTATATTCATATATTTTTATAGTGCATGCACTACAATATGTTATGTTTTGTTGTTTATTTCATATTTGTTTTTTTTTTGTGTTAATTAATATTTTATAAATTAATTATCGTTTTTCAGAAAGGCGTGTATTACCAATAATAAATAATAAAGAGAACTACAAAAATAAAGATACCAGCAGAATAAAATGTATTTTCTGACTCCTTACAACCTTCGTCAGCATTCTTCTTATCTATCCACAAGGACTAGATATCAGTTGCAAATTTTTAATTTATTAAAAACAGGCTAAGAAAATTTTTTCACATTTATATTTTGAAGCATTTATTTTTTTTCCAAAGTAAATATTAATTATAAGTGAATTAATATTACACATTACAAGAACAGTTTTATATTCTTCTATTAGCTTAACTTTGGTTTCTATAGAAGATGTACAAACTTTGTTGGTAAATTATGTGTGAACATTTTCCATAACATAAAATATTGTTTATTAAATGTCGTAGTGTAGCAACAATTATTCTAGGATTAAAAAATATTCCCATCTTCCTACAAATGTTTTAATGTAATTTATTTGAACTTTATTTTATTTTTAATCAGAAAAACATCAACTTAGAATAGCGTATTCACTACTAACCAGCGTTGCCAGAAGCTTTGAGAAGAAAATCATCATATGCAGAAAAAAATTATTTTTTCAGTACAAAGTTTTACTTAAGAATTATAATTAAAATACATATATTGACATACATTGTATATAAATTATAGCAGGAACAGTTTATTATTGCTAAGTTATCTTTTGCGTATAAGATACCTTCGAGAATCCTGTTGTCTAATTTATTTCTATATTTAGTTTTGTCTTAATTGACTGTTAAGGATATTCTTTCGACATTTGCTGAAGAGAAGGGAAGACTTATTACATTTTAAACAAATTTTGACAACACTGGAAAAGCTGGAATGTGTTCAGAATGTGTTGAAACTTTTGACCAAAATTCCTCACAGCTAAGATTATCTAAAGTTGTGAAATGATAACTGAATTTTATGCGAGTAAAACGAAGTTCTCTAAATTCGTTGTTTAAATTTTGAATATCCTTTTCACTAATTAAATTTTGAAGATTGTGTATTAATCCTATCAGAGAATTAATTTTTCTATTTGTAATTTTCAAAGGGTCAAGATATGAGAGATCTTTTAAAAACGTATCGTTAAAATCAAATCGTTTTAATAATTTTTTACATAACTCAATGTAAAATGCCTCACAATTTTCAAAAACTAAATTTTTTTTCAATTGCAGTGAGCTTTGAGCTAGAAATCTTTTGTTTAACAAAAACACCCAGATACACTTTTCTTTCTTTTTTTTTTTCTTTTCTTTTTGTACCAGTGTTTGAACCAGTGTTGCCATTTGTTTACATTTTTTACATTTTTGGTAACTTTTAGAGGCTCTACGTCATGTACAATTTTGTTATACTTGTCCAAATTTTCGTACCTTTTGATACAGATACAAAATAAAGTAATTTCACTGAAAAATTACTTATTTCATTATTTATTTATTACGAATCTCTTTTGACAAATCAACTCGATTTTAGTAACAAAGGTTACCTGCAAATGCTATCAAAATCCTACAAAAAATATTAGCATAAAAAAAACGTTAGCTTAAAAGATAGTTGCTAAAGTTTTACTCTGTTCAATTCAATTTAATCACGAAATGTTTTTTGCTTCATGTTTAGAGACAGCAAAATGTTTCTGGCAACAACTTTTTCTAACTGTGAAATAATATGAGCTGCATTTCGTGACTACAGTAAATCATTCTTTTCAATCTTGTGAAAATTGTTATCAGCTTAATGGCGTTTTCTTTTCTGACAAAAATGTTGCATATGTTTAACACTTTTTACACCTTTGTGTTCTTTTCTAAACAAGGTTCGATAGGGTAAATTAAAAGTATGTTCTTTTGAAAATATGTTGCACGAAAAAGTGTAAGATATGTTACATATTTTACCCTCAATTTTATGTAAGGGTAGTATGCTACACTTTTTTTTAGTAGTTTTTACTCTCGATAAGTGATGTTTGCTTTTGTTGCTAAACCCAGTGTTATATTACTTTATGTTTGAAAAGCTAATTAATCATTACTGAAATGTAAAGGAAGTTAGATAAATTCAATAACAGTTTTTGTTCTATTGTGCTATAAAATGTGTAGCATATTTTCGGGGTTAAGGCAACATGCAAAACATTTTATGTGATTGTTGGGTAACATTTATTTTCAGAAAAGAAAACGCCATAAGTTATTCCGCTTGAAAAATTTGACAACCGTAACAAAACCTCGATTTAGAAGAAATTTGTATTTTGATTTCCTTAAAGAAGTACCGGATTATATTACTGAAAAATTGTCAGTAAATTTATCTAAAAGCTTAAAGCAAATAAGACTCAATTTTTTCTTTAATAACGCTATTTTTTAATAATTCTATGGAAGCTCAATCTTTTAAAGAAAATGGTCAAACCGATTTATTGAAAAATGATACTTTAACTAATTTTATAGAATGGCGAGAGAATGCACTTTTTAATATCGAAATATTAGTATTAATTCCTAATTTAAATGCTCATGATATAAATTATTTTTGAACCGTCTTCAAAAAAAGAAGGAGGTTATACAATTCGGCTAAATGTTGCTGTTTTTTATATTTTGATTTTTGGTAATATGATAGATTATGCTTACAGATTGGTCCCGTTTTAAAAAGAGTTCATAATCTTTAAAATTAAAGGGTGTCCCCATTAACATACATATTTTTTACGTGTATTATGAATTGTAAAGGGTACTTCTGTAAAATTACTATAGCTCCCAAAAACAAAAAATTATACAAAAATAAATCTAAAAACTAAAGGGTGCACCCATAATTGATAACAATTTACTTATATGGGCCTATCTTTTGTACCGTTATAGACAGAACGTTGAAACTTTAAAGGGACCTGTATTGCTAAATCCGCTTTATAATTTGAATTTAGAAATTAAAGGCTGTCCCATAATTGATGCAGATTTACTTACCTTTTGAACCTTGCAAATTGGACAGAATGTCGATTGTTATGGCCGTTACAGTAACAAGTATTAATATTAAAAATTATAAATTAAAGGGTGCGTCAATAGTTCATTTAATTCGATGTATATTGTCGTACTTTTTAACAGTAATAGACAGACACCTGGAATTTACAACGAGCCTGTATTGGTAAGTCCGCTACAACAACAAGTATAAAATATGGATTTGGAAGTTAAAGAGTGTTCCAATAGTTGATGCAATATCACATGTGTGGCCGTACTTTCGAACCGTTATAGGCAGAACGCTGAAACTTAAAAGGTGCCTGTATTTCTAAGTCCGCTATATCAACGAGTTTATAATTTGAGGTTAGAAACTAAAGGGTGTCCCATAATTACTTGAAATTTACCCATATAGGCCTATCTTTTGAACTGTTATAGACAAACGCTTGTAAATTTGACGCAATGTCGATTACTATGGCCGTTATAGTAACAGCTGATAATATTTAAAATTATAAATTAAAGGGTGCACCAATAGTTCATTTAATTCGGTACATGGCCATTCTTTTAAACAGTTGCAGATAGACGATTGAAATTTACAACGAACCTATATTACTAATTATCTTTAACAACAAGTATAAAATTTGGATTTCGAAATAAACGGGTGTCCCAAAAGTTAATATAATATGGCCGGACGTTTGAACCGTTATAGACAGACAGCTGAAATTTACAAGGTACATGTTTTGCTAAGTTCGCTATAATAAAAAACTTATAATTTGAGTTCAGAAATTAAAGGGTGTTCCCATAATGAATGTAATTTGTTCTATATGGCCGTATTTTTTGAACCGTTTTATACAAACAACTTTAAAATGTTATATTATAAATTAAATAGTTGATATAATCTAATGAATGTGGGCAAACTGTTGAACCGTTACAGACAGAAGGTTGAAATTTACACAGAATCTGATTGCTAAATCTACTACAATAGCAAGTATATAATTTGAATTTGGAAATTAAAGAGTGACCCTATAGTTGCTGCCATTTGATGTATATTGCCAACTATTGAACAGTTGAAAAAGTATAAAGTTTGGAGGAATAAGTGTGTCCCAAAGTTAATGTAACCTAGTTTATGTGGCCATACACTTTAGCTGTTATAGGCAGACAGATAAAAACTGTTTTGAGGTCGGTTTTTTCGCAAGAATTATTTTATTTTCGTTTTGTTTTATTGTATTTAATACGAGTATAAATTACATTAAATTGCTATATTATTATTATTAAAAATTTTTAGAAGGTAAAGCGTAACTTTTTTCTGTCTTTCCCTGGCAACACTGATTTAAAAACTCAAACACTAACAGCCCAATTATAAACAAAAATTCCGTGCGAGTTTTTTCACTTTTCCCTTTTCCCCAATTATAAATTTTTCACCTTTTGATTGACTGCGGAAAGTGAAAAAAATCCGGGGGAAAAAAGTAGGTATTCTAAATTATAAAATAAAAATTATATGAAAATTAACAAAACAAACTCCCTTCAAATTACTGTGATGCCACTTTTTCATTATTTTTCCCCACGGAATTCATAATTGGAGGAATCTTTTCTCGAGAAAAGTTTTTTCCGTGGGAAAGAAATTCCGTGAGAATATTCATAATTGGGCTGTAACAGTTTAGTACACACTTGTTTCTTTTTTCGTAAATAAAGTATAATTTAATTATAAAAGCATAGCATGGTAATTATTCCTGAGGCTGAAAAATATATAAAAAAGACTGATCGATTTAGTATCAGCATATTGAGCACAATGTGTTCGTAACGACATATTTTCGAGGAAATCACTTAACATATATCCCTTTCACAAAGCAGCGTAACCTTAAGGGTTAAGAATATTCGATTAAACTCTCTACACAAACTTACAGCTTTTCCTGCGTATGAGCAAACTAATTCAAAGAAACGCTAATATTGTGCTTAGTTTTTGCATCCATTAATTTTTGGATTAAACTTTGTATTTTGTATGTTTAACTTTTATATATTTTATGTTTTCTAACGTTACAAAATTCTATTGTTAAAAGAAAACATTCTAGTTGCTTCGTATCAGTTATTCTCCAACATGCAACGAAAAAATTCGCTCTTATCTATTTACAATGCACATCACGTTGCATTATAATTTGTAATTTGCACACGCACCACAATCTTCCGGGCTTATTCAAATTCACTTTTCATGTGCAATTGTATAGAACGTCTGACTTAGAGGCAGATAGTGAAAGACATTGTAAATAAACAGATATATTTACATTCGTAAATATTCACATTTGTTTGCGCGTCTACAGTCATATTTATTTGCAAACATAAAATATCAACACTTTTCACTAAAGATAACAAATTCGTAAAGTGAACTTTATTCGATTCAAGGCTTCTCGCTTAATTTGTAAGAACAGTGATAAAATACATTGCTCTGAAAAATGTACGGTATTTTAGAATTTACAACATTATTGGCCGAAAACATGGTACAATTTTAGTAAATAATATTACGTTTGAGGCTACAACGCTAAAGTTCGCATTGATTTTGTGTTTAAACTTGATGGTTAAATAAAAGATATTTACATAATACACAACAAGATGGAAATAGATATGAAAAATGCTGACGGCGGATGTCGCGACCCTGAAAATGCTGCATTACGTTCTGCTAGTGTTCCTGTTTTCTTTCGAAATTTACACAAAAAATGTAAATAAATATCTTAATTTTTAAAAAATATCGTGTTATTTTATCCGAATTAAGTTATAAAATCATCGATATTGATTATTGAGGATGAGCGCAGGTCTCGATGGCCATTTAGCTGCCGCTTACTTAAGTCTTCAGAAAACTGTTGAAAAAAAATTTTAACTAAACTAAAGACTTTTGTTCAAACAAGAAAGTAAAAAAATCAAAGTTTCAGCAAAGGACATCAATAATAAAAAAACATAATATTTTTTAAAAGTCAATAAATTTAATTCATGGAAATAAATTTTTTTTCATTAAATTTGAAATTAAAATGTACTTGAATTTAAGCCCAATAAAGATTATTTATTTGTTTCAATACTTAAATAGTTCCATTAATAATTTAAGAAATTAACGATTTATTAAATATAGCTTGGCTTTCACCCATCATGATCTTATCATCGTCACCGTTATTTTCATTGTAAGTGATATTAGTAATCGTAATTCGGACTATTATTCCGAATGCAGTCGTCTACTTGCCAACAGTACATATATAAAAATTTAGGACCACAAGAGACATTTTTTCAATGTGTTTGTATCAAGTGAAACAATTATAACTTGTCCCACTTTAACTTACACTTAAAAAAACGTGCGTATGTATATTTTTATATCTCACGGCTTAAAACTCATACGCCTTGCCTATGCTTTTAATTTCCTGCATTTACATTATAAAAAATCTTCATCAGTAGCGCAGTGCCCAGTTCCTACAAACTTGATTTTTAATTAATTTTAATTCTGATTAACTGATTATCGCAGATGACGGCTTGTTTTTAATCACAATCTCAAAACTTTAATAATGAGTATGTTGTGAAATTTGAATGAAATATTAAGAATTGTTTTATTGTTCAAAAATGTTAAAAAATGAATTTATAAAGACTCTATGTCCATAGAAATAAATATTGTGCCTCCACATATGTGGGGCGACCCAATCACAAATTTATTACTCACTTTGAAAGTTGTAGAAATTATTATACAAAGCTCTTGTACAAATATACGAGTATTATTGCGTCAACATACATTTTATATTATAACAAATAAAGGAACATGGCACACACACACATATATGTTTACATACAACCTACACACATGGACGTTTAAGTTAACGGATGTCTTTTTGAATGTATGAATAAATAACTTTAATAAGAAAATTTTATTTTCCATATTTCAGTTTTATGTCCGCTTTTTATGATTTATTCCCACTCAATTTTGTTGTTTTTGTTAATTCTTTGTCGAAATGCAAAGTATTTTTCTTACAAAAATATAATCTAAAGGAAGCGTTTTAGAACTGTTTAATTTTATACTTTGTAACCGTAATCTACAAGAAAAATGCAAAGAATTTTTTTTATTGAATCAGTATATTTTAATGTAATTGTTAAGTAAATTGCAAGTTTACACAAACTTAAAGCTTTAGTTAGATTATTGTTACACAGATAATGGCAAAAGGTTTAGAATATTAATACCCACCAAAGATGGTAAATTTCCTGATTCCCAAGTATTTATTTTCATAAATGTATTTGGTTTAAATAAAACTTGTAGGAGCTAACAAACAATTATTGTAAAAAAAAATTTGGGTTCCATTAATTAAATTTCAATATACTTTTTTTGTTTCATATTGAAAATAAAAATTTATTAAACCGAAAATGGAACCCAACTTTGATGTATGGGCCGGTGCTTCAAATGCTATTTTGAAGTTACTCGACCGCGTGCAGGAGAGAGCAAAGAAGCTCATCACCGACTAAAGTATCCAGCTTGATTAACTCACGGGAGCATGGAGGCAATGTGGAATGTGTTTCGCTATTACTATAACGTTATGTGCTCTTATGAAATCAGAGAAATTATTTTTGAAAACTGTAATTTCTATATCTATAACGTATCCCCTTGTGGTCGATTGGCCAGTGAATTCCACTTATCATTACAAAGAATATTCGTTTTTTTGGCAGAACAGTTCGTATGTGGAATAAACTTTTGGTGAAGGTCTTTCCTTTCACTTTTCGTTTGCAAAGATTCAAATCAAATGTCCACAAGCACTTCTCCCTCTATCCTCCTCCACAGGTTATACCCTGAGTATTGGTTCCATTAAAAAAATCTCTTGAATAAATTCTATTGTTATTAGGTTGTGATTTTTTACCTAAACTTTTTATAAAAAAAAAAACGCACTTAATACATTAGCATAACTAGAACCCCCTTAAAATATACATATACAATAGGAATATCATGTCATGTTTTAAAAATAGTTAACGAAGGAAAGAATTCTGGAAAAGCTTTGTTGTTTCTAGAAGTGGCTTAGTCTTTTTACACTATTTCTAGATACCTGGTTTCATATTCTCATAAATTTGTATATGAAAATTATAGTGACACAATCAGTAACGGCTTTTATAGTGTCGAACACGATATATGTAAGGTGGTGTGCTTTTACACGTGACATACACTTCTAATAACAAAAAAATTATCAAGTATCTTCGCAAATAATTATGTAGACAAAACAAAACTTTTAAGTGCAGAAACTAAAAAAATCAAATTAAAAACTCTGCAAATTAAATTCAACACAAAAAAGTTTTAAAACCCATAATTTTGCACGTAAGAATGCTGTTGAGATGAATCTTTTGTGGTTGATAGGAAATTATAACATCTAAAGATATATAAATAAAATAAGTAAAATATTAGAAAAAGTTTTATAATTGTTGAAGATCTCTAAAATTATAAAAAAACTGTCCAATTTGAGGAGAGTAAAAGTATTAAATGTAAAAAAATTTCAATAAAATAAACAACCCAACGTTACAGTCAAGCAAATCCCACAATTCCCAAAATAAAACAATAAGTTCCACATATGAAAATTTAGCAACAATGCGGAGTATATATACCATTTTTACAGCACTCTTCTTTTTCCGATCGCCGATTTAAGATTTTGGAACATATAGACTAAATTAAAAATTCCGATATATGATATGTCAAATTGAAGGACCTCCATCTTCTGCAAGGATGATGAATTTTGTACGAAAGTTGGTTGGAACGTACTACATGCATATAGTTAGGTTACATGAAAAATATAAAATGCTTATTAACTTCTGTTTTCAATCACAATTAAAAAAACAAAAAAAAAAAAAAGATTGATGGACCTTTTAAGGCTAAAATACGAAAAAATAATAATAAATTTATTTTTTTTTTAATTGAAAATCGTCTTCAAATTTTTTGAAAATATACGCAATTTTTTTAAAAAACTGGACAAAAAGATTTAATTTAAAAATGCTTGTAACTCGACCATTTTTAAACGTAATTTCCAGATTGAAGCACAAATTTGTAGGTATTAACTAGACCTTTAAGGCAAAGTATATTTTTTAAAAATCATTTAAAATTAAAAAAATGCCAAGTATTAGAGAAATTTCCAGGTACCCAACTTTAAAACCACTTAACGGCATCCGTGAGAAGTGAATGGTACCCACCCTCAAAATTAAAGCTCAGATAATCCACTGCTATGTCCGTGACAAATTTTGAATTGATCGGTACAACCTTACTCTTCAGCGGCACAGGGTACGCAGACCACTTTATTTTCTATATCTATTTTTCCAATAAATAAATTAATGTGTATTCTGGCTTCCGAAACGTTACGAAAGCTCAGCAAACCTGGAGTTCACATGAATCTAAAATTTTGTGTTCTGATTTTTTGTTAATTTCGTTGTTTTCACATAAATTTGTATTAAAATTTATTACTGTTAAAAAAATCAGTTTTTTATTATTTGGAAATCGTTCATAGTGAAAATAAAGCAAAGTTCGACTTGAAAAAGATTTCGCAGTTTATATATTTGAATTTATTTATTAATTAGGACTATTTTATAAAAAGGATGCTGGTTCGTTTTCTTTTTACCAACTTTTTTCTGTAGAAAAATACGAATTTTTTGTTTTGTCTTTTGTAAATACAATTTCAGTTTTTTGTGCCTTTTAATGAAAACTGTGCAGTTGGTTTGTGCCAAGAACCATTAAATAAAAATCAAGAAAAATATATTCTTTTTAGTCTTATTATTTTACTAGTTAGCTAAAATTTAAATGAAAAAGCTTTGTTCATATGTATACATTTTGTACGGTTTACATTTTCATCTTTATATCTCTAAAATTAAGAAAAACTAACCAAAATCCAAAATAAGTTTATGCGTTCGTCTTTCTTTAAAGACATGGCCTCAGGTAATAAAAAATGAAAAAGCAGCAACAGCCACTACAAAATATGACATAGTCTACAATGAATAGGTATACTGATGTAACATTAAATAAACCTAACAATAAGAAGCAGCTGAAAACAGCCTGTTGCTTCAAAAGCAGGTCAAGACGCATGACAAAATCTACAAAACAATATATTACACACACACACACAAACATGCAGGATATTAAACCCGACAAAATGAAAGTGTAAGGCATTCCAGTGAGAGGATTCACTGAAAGGCATAAATTAAATAAAAAAATTAAAGAGAGTAAAAATCATGTTTAAGATAAAAAAGAAGAACTAAAACCAACAAAAATTGTTGCTTCAAATCAAACGAAGGAATTGTGTCATGTACAAAGGCAACAGTTTAAATTGTGGTTAAAAATAAAATCAAATGATTCAACAGAAAATGTTAAAGAGCTCTTCTAGTCTTAAAGCTTCTTATAATTGTATTATGACATGTTAAAGCTACTTTTCTATCCAAAGTTATTGAGGACAACATGTTTCCGTAAACGAAATAATTAAAAAAAATAATATTGTTTTTATTTTTAATGTAACTTAGTGTGTTTAATAAATAATATCTGTGCGAAAAAATTAATGACTAAAAAATTATAATTTTTTTGTATTTAATTTTATAAACATAAAAATGCCGTGGCGATGTAGCGATCAAAAAGAAATTAAAGTCAGACGGAAAATAATTGCTACGCTTTGGAAACTTTTACTTTTAAACATTTTACTACTGCAAAAAAATCAAGAAAGCATAACTACAGAGACTTATTGGGAAGAGTGACATTGAAAGACCAGCAAACTGAAGCAACAAATGAATTCATAAACGCTTACAAAGCTTTTCGTGAAGGGGAAGCTGTTTATCAATTTTCCAACAAAAACTTGTCACAAACTGGAAAGAGAGTATTGAGAGTGTAAGAAAGTATATCATAAATGGGTAATATATATGAGCAAAAGGACGAAAGTGCTAAATAAAAATACGAATAACATCTGTTTCGAAATACTGACGCACGCACACCATTAAATAGTCAAGTGGGTGTTGTTGGTATTTTTATACGTGTGTGTGCGTGTAGGGGTTTATTAAAATAATCTTAACATTAACACGCATACACTTGCACACTGTGCCACAATTGCTCCCTCACTAAGCTCTTGTTTGTATGTGAGTATATTTTTCTTGTGTCAGCCTTCCAAAAACAGGTTTTATGCCCGTCAGTCTAGGATAAACGCTTAAGACGGCACAACAAGTGCACGCGTGTAAATAAAAAAAAACCAAAAAGAAAAAAAAGTAACAGAACAGAAACCCAGAACCTGCTATTACAACCATTCTACAAACGCATGGACCACACATACCCACTCACCGTCATTAAAAAAAAAACAAAAACTCATTTTCACTTACTTGTTTGCGATTTGAAGTTTATTTAGAAAAAAAGTCGTCATAAAACTCCCAGCCAGCGAAGAAGAAAACTTGCAAACGAAACGCAATTAAATAAATTAAAAAATTATATTAAATTGTGAAGTGTTGGAGTTTAATTATTCCCGAAAAAAGTGTCAGTGTTTTTTAAAAAGCTTTAAACAGAAATTTTTTTCAAATA
Organism: Gymnosoma rotundatum; assembly: GCA_916610165.2. NCBI lineage: Eukaryota > Metazoa > Arthropoda > Insecta > Diptera > Tachinidae > Gymnosoma > Gymnosoma rotundatum. Next base: position 84,613,621 of record OU744336.1, read on the forward strand.
ATTTATATATTTTTTATTTTATCAAAGAATAGAAAAAAGTGTCTCAAGTGTTAAACATATAATGACATGTAATTGCTAATTCTCTAAGGAAGTATAAACAAGGAAATAGAAACATGCAACACGTATATTTTATATTAAAAAATTGTTCTTAAAAATTGTTACTTTTTATAGAAACATTAAACAACTAGAGAAATCATATTTAAAATTAATTTAAAAATATGTATTTGTAAAATGGCAACTTACGTAAGAGCCGTAAATTAATAAATTTAAAGTTAGAAGGTGTAACAGTGTACATTAAGTCGCAAATGAATTAAAAGTGGCGCATAAATAAAAAAATATATGTTAATTTAATAATAGCAAGCAACTGTGCCAAAAAAAATCTTGGAAAAAAAATAATAAAGTTTCAATCACTTAAATTGAATAATTGGGTTATGACAACCCTTCAACTTTAAAATTTTAAAACATGTTTCAAATTTAAAATTAAAGGTTTGACGATAAAACAAATATTCCTGAAGCAAAAAGTTTTCTATACAAAAAACCTTAAAAAGTTTCATAAGCAACCACCGATTTTCTTGATAAAAATCTTAAACAAAATACAAAATATTAAATCTGAATAAAAATATCCAAAATAAGAGCAAGTGAAATAAGTATTATTTAAGTCATTTTAATGCAAATACTCGTACCTACCTACCAGTACTTAAAAAAGGGTGTCAATCTTTCATTTACCAAGTGTTAATTAAATATTTTTAAATATTAAAATACAGTTATTTAGTGTTATTGTGTAAAATTTGTGTTGTGTGAAAAACATTTTGTTATTTTTTTTCTTGGAGTTTTCGCTACCGCAAACAACTATTAGAATACAAACAAAATGCCTCAAATTTGGATAATCTTTTTCTGGTTAGGAATATTTTCTTTTAAACTAATCGGTAAGTTTTTAAACACTAGGTTGATCCATTATTCTACAAATTTCGAAAAAATCTAATAGTTGTATAAAATAAAATATTAAAAATAAAAAATTGTCCAAATAGCTAAGATTTTGTGATGTAATTATAAACACTAAATAGTTGCTAATTATTTAATCTAAAATAATCTCTTTAATTCCTTTAAATTTTTAAATAATTTTATATTTGATTCCTTTAATTCTCATTTGGTGTAAAGTGGTATGTACCCAAGCACTTTTAATTTAAAAAAGTTTCTTATTTTATGCTTAATGTTTGAATTAGTTATTAAACAGTTATTGTTTCACAAACTATTATTAAAGTTTAGAAAAGTTAAATTAACTATTAAGTGATTTATTAGTTTTGTAGTTGTTTATTGGCAACACCATGTCACACTAAATGTCAATTTAGGTTTAGTGAATCGTACAACATGGAATTAAGTACCTAGAGTTATTGTTTTTATAATTAAATAACATTGCTCTTGGAATAAATTAACTTCAAAACAGTGATCATATAACGGTGAAAGGGTAGGGCTACATACATGAAATTACATAACTATTTGAACACACGTATATTTCATTCCAAAGTTAATACTTCTCATAACGGACTTAGCATTCCAGCTCCTTTTTATTATCAACCGACAATCTACAACTGTTCAAGAGTTGGGCAACATTCATCAAATTACAGAAATTATAGAGGCACCTTTTAATTTCCAAATTCAAATTATACACTTGCTGTTGTAGTAGGTTTAGCCAATTGGGATCTTTATAAATTTTAATCGGTTGTCTATCGCGAATACAGATAACATCCACTATTGTAACACCCTTTAACTTATAACAAAATTAAATTAATTTTGGAAACACCCTTAAATGTCTAAATTCAAACCATAAACGTATTGTTATAGCGGAGGTAATAATAGAGCTTCTTTGTAAATTTCAAGCGTCAGTCTACAACTCTTTAAAAGTATGGCCATACACATTAAATTAAATGAACTATTGGGCCACCCTTTAATTTTTAATATTAATACTTGTTACTCAAGCAATCATAGCAATCGATATTCTATCCAATTTGCAAGCGTTTGTGTATAAAGGTTTAAAAGGAACATTCAGTCGAATTGATAAAATCCTTATTGTTTTGAAGTCGGTTAAAAAAAATTAAATAAGCAATAATATTATTTGATATAAATTAAAATTATTTTTTGTTTATTAACAAACGATTTTTTAACATATTGTTACGTTTTTCCCTCTTTGTAGGCAAACGTACGGATTCTTTTGATTGCAAATACCACTGTGGCTTAATTCTGTCTTCGAACTTTATGGCTCTCTGGCTATACTTTTCGATCCTACCAGTCTTGAGAACCCTTGGTCTCGTAATTACTGAACATGCATTGTCACCACAAGCGTAGGCATCCACGCTACACTACTGTGTTACTCCGGCGAGACATGAACTACTCGATGCCTTGTTTAGTAACCTTAACCATCCACAGACATCTCCACAACTTAATATAAGAGCAACAGATAATTGTCAAGAAGCCCTTTATAATAAAAAAGTAAAAGCAAAAAGCGGTTAGCGCGGGGAAGTGTAACAGCATAACAACAGTGTATGGCAGACGTGTGTTGTGGCTACTGGGTTAAGGGAGATAACTGGCTAGGATAAAAGGACTAGTGGAGATGTCTGTGGATGGTTAAGGTTACTAAACAAGGCATCGAGTAGTTCATGTCTCGCCGGAGTAACACAGTAGTGTAGCGTGGATGGCTGCATTTGTGGTGATAACTCATGTTTAGTAAATACGAGACCAAGGGCTCACAAGACCAAGAAGTATAGCCAGAGGAAGCCAAGCCATAAAGTAAAAGAATACAGAAATTATAATGAGCCACAGTGGTATTTGCAATAAAAAGAATCCGTACGTTTGTCTGAAAGGGAAAAACGTAACAATATATTTTACTGAATGAGCAAAGAAAGTATACAAATATGGATACAAATTTGAGAATTTTTAAAATCATTTTGAAACAAAACAGAAAAATCAAATCAAAGAAAACGTGCCTGCAACTGTTCTAAAATCGTCACTCATATCAACCTCTTTTCGCTCCAACAATGCAAGGCCAAAACCTATATTTTGGCAGAAGTTCTATTGGCTATTTTGTCTAACTTTATCTCGTCTTTGACCATATTTATAGTTTTTGAGCAGTTTCTTCATTAGGGCTTTTAGTTGATGGTTAGGTAGCTGGAATAGATCACTTCTCTTAATGGAAGCTGTTAGGATTTTCGACATTTAGGCAACAGTATCTGCAATCATTTTTTAGTTTATGACATATTTGCCATTTATTTAAATTTATACTCGTATTTAAAAACTTAATTATTGTAGAAATTAAATTTTTTATATCCATTTTATTTTTTATTAGTATTTTCTTTTCACACTTTTTCAATAACAAATTAAAGGGCAATTATGCTTATCAAAACAGAAATATCAACTTATTAAAGCTTTTAAGAATATAAAGAAATTTAAATGAATGAATCTTAACAGCATTATAGTGCTATTAAGCATTTTTTACTACTACCTCTTATTAAGTAGTTTAAAATTTTTGTTAATAAGACTGCAGATATAAGAAGCCAAGCAAAAGTTTTTGTATACGGTTTGCCATTACAAACAATTAGCAAAATGGTCACAAAAATAAGAAATTTTCAAATTTAACATGAATTATAAATTCATTTAAAACCACAACAAAGTATCGTCCTCAACTTTTTGATTTGGCACAATTTCACGTTATATCTGTAAAAGTTATGTCATTTAAAAGAATTGAAACGACACTAAACTAAAGGCTTTTCAACATAATTCGTTTTTTACCCTTTTTATGAGATTCATTAGCATTGGTTATCTGATGTATTTACTTGTTGAGTTTTTTTTAAAGAATAGCAAAACCTTAATAATTGGAGGGAATTCAAATTACTTAAACTTAATTAATTGATTACTATGAGAACTAATTTGTTAACATAAACTATAACAACACTCCTTCGTTATCTTCATTGAAATAATAAATATGGTCGCTTTGCGTTATAAAAATATTAAGAAATTTGTTATAGTAAGAATGTTGAAAAAGACATAGTAGATAAAGTTCATAAGTTGTTTAACTCAACGAAAAATATATCATTAAATTTATTATTTACTAGCAGTGCGACTTCGTTGCGTGTCATTTCTAATTTTCCTAAAATTTATTTTAAGAAAAATGTGTTTTTAACTATGTATATGCTGACTGTACCACTATATCGGTCAAATTGGGTGCTTTCACATTTATATCTTTAGTTTCTCTACAAAATGACACATTTTAAAGAAAAAGAATTTCTATTATTGAACCAATTTTACGTGATGCGAACACAGCCAGACAATCAAAATTTCCAAAAATAGGCGTATTATACTCGTATATCTTTTACGTACAGAAATGACTTCATTACAGTTTTATTAGATTTATAGACTTTGTGTGTAAAACGTACCTGATTTGTAAAAATTATTTTCTAACAAGAGTCACGTTCAGAAAATAAGGATTACTGAGGGGAAAATATATGGGAATTCTACTTGGATATTGTAGTTACTTTAGTCTTAATAGAAATTTACTGTATGAGAATTACATTCACATTATTTAAGTGTGCTTAATGCTCGGTTAAATAATTATTATTGTTAGCGAAAGCACGACAGCTCTTTAGGAAACTTCTAAAACAAATTCAGATTTTCAAATTATAATCATTGAATTATAATCGATCAATTAAGTAAAAAGCCCATTATGATTTCACGTATGGGGAACAAGAATATATTTTTGTTAGTCCAGATTCACAACAAAACATTTTTTCTGTTTATAAGTTTCAGCGAATCTCGTTGCGTCGCTATATTTTAAAATTAAATAAAATATTTCTTGACTTCGGAATTTGTACATCTCGCTTTTAATTTGATATTCGTTGTTGTAGTTGTTTGTACAAAAAGCAAGTGTAAAAACATCTCCTCAAAATTTATAACATTCCATTTTGCCTTTCCAACAAACAAAAATTTCATAAACGAGAAGAAACGCCGTAGTGTAAAATGGCTGTTGTTTATAAAATGAACATTGTGTACGGTGTTTAAACTTTAAATTTGCATCATTGTGTAGTTTTGGTATTGAAAAACTTTAATAATCCGTTGCCAATTTTATTAATACATTTAAGTTTTATTTCATTGCATAATGCAGTCTAGAGTTATTGGAAAGTTAAGTTTTCTTGACAATTGAACATATTCTTCGATCTTAAATAAGAAAAATAAATTAGTTTTTCTCTATAGAATACAGTTTGCTTTTCTTATCAAATCTTACTGGCATTTTTTTTAATAAAAAAGTTCTCCAAATTTTGAAAGATTTAAAATTCGAAAATAGGATATTCACTTGTATATTTGGAAACCGTTTTTTTATTTTCTTTGATGAGTGTAAACATAATAATGACATAATAAACAATTAATCAATAAATTTTATATCATATAGTTAATAGCTTTTCATCCTTGTTATATCGTTCACCACAAAAAGTAGACAAACGGCATAACTAAGTTTGTCATTCCGTTTGTAATTTTTACAATATACGTTTTCGACCCCATAAAGTATATATATTCTGACTTCTTATGCATAGTGAAGTCGATTAAGCGATGTCCCTCTGTCCGCCCATGTCAGTGTTGAAATCAAGTTTTCCAAGGCACTACATTAGTTAGAGAAAATTTAAGTACGCTAATCGATGACACATAGTGTCGAAAGAAGTGCTTTTGAAAATCAGCAGTATCTTCCGATGCCCTTCGTGGCAGCGAGCAAGCCACCACGCCTACCTAAATTTTTTTCATATGGAACAATGAAGTAAGTCCAGTAAAAAAAAACAAACATATGGGGCGATAAAGAATTAAAAAATTAATGAAAAATTTGCGCTCGCCCGTATTGTCCGAGTAACGGGCCTCTGAAGTTTTCAAATTTTTTAAATATCAATATGGGTATTATTTAAAAGCTTTTGAAGAGATCTTTAAAAAAATACTGAAAATTTAAAAAAATTCGTATCCCATTAAGAGCCAATGACATTTTTATGTCACATTATATATTTAGTACTTAGTTTTATTTTTTTTTTATTTTGTAAATGTCTGTCACTGCAATATTTGCATTTTTTAATGGGAGTTACTTCACTAAATTAGATTTGAAGGTGAATGGTTTATAAGATTCGGCATAGCCTCATATAGCACTCTTTTAGATACTGCTGATATTTGTTATACTTAAAGTATTGTAATATTATATGGAACAGTTTTTGCACTCTTAGTTTTAAAATTGCTTAGTAGTTAAGGAATTTTACTTCCAAATTCTATGTTTTTCATTCGAGCCAATATTTAGCTGGACTACTAGTGCAAAATTTTAAGACTATACTTCTTATATTTATTTATATATGGAAGGAACCACTCCCAGCTTCCAACCCAGACTATTTTTCACTGGGCTGTGAAGATTAGCAATAAGAGTAACTGTACTGAATTTAAAGATTTTAGCTATTACAGTTATTAACTAACACGATGATAAACATTTACCTTATATGGGATGTGCCACACCCACTTGCAATTAAATAATAAGTATATGCCCGATTTAGCTTAAAACAAACTCTGATCATTTCAGAAAATCAAACAATAACCACACAAACAAATATACATATAGTCGTACTAAAGTAATCTTTTTGGGAAATCGAGTCCAAAGTTTCATAATTATTTACAAAACAATTAACGTAAAAAAAGTAGTTCAATATTTTGTCAGATATTATGTTTGAAGTTTTTTTTGTCGATTTACGTAGAAGTATTTTTTATCTTATGGTACATACGTGAAACTTTTTACAATTAGTAAACCCTATGGGTTGTAAATATTACCTACTGTAAAATAAAATAAAACACAAAATGGCCGATCGGAGACTGATATTGCTAGTGCTGTTAATAAAATTTTAGAAAACATTTTTCATGATTTGAAAAACATTATGCTTACGGGTATAATTTTATAGAGCGATTCTTGTGTACTTGTGTATTTTGTCTTCTCTCCTAAGTTTTTTGTATAAAGAAAAACATTAACACAAAAATTTGCTGAGCCAGGGCATTTAAAAATTTAAGAAATAGTCGTTGTACATGTTGCAGTAAACAGGTTCTGAAAATTAAAAGAAACTTACAGTCCCTTAAATCTGATAAGACAATAAAAGAACTATCAATCCATCATCGACGGAGTTTAGTCGACGAGTAACAAAAACAAGCCAGGAAAGGTGTCTTTAAGATTAATACAAACAAGTAAGAATGCTATATTGGGCTATGGCGAATCTTTAATACACTTCACAATAAATGTATGTAAATCTAGTTTAGTGAAGTTACTTCATTAATAAAAAAAAAAACAAATATTGGGGTGACAGACATTTAAAAAATAATAAAAAACAAAAAAAAAATTAAATACCATACATAATTTGACATAAAAATGTCATTTTTTTTTTTTTTTGAGTTACTTCATGACATGAATCGATCTTGCTGATTTTCCACAGCGCCCCTTTAAACACTAAGTCTGATCGATTTGCCTATTTAAATTTTTTCTAGCTGAACTAGTGCATGCATAACTCAGAATATATATACTTTATAGGGTCGGAAATGGATAATGTAAAAATAACAAACGAAATGACAATCTTAGATATACCCTTTTCCTCTTTTTGTGGTGCAGGTTATAAAAATGTTCGCAATTTAGAACAAAAAGGGCATGTGCAATATTCATTCGCTGAAAAAAAAAAATATTAAAACACGAGCATATATCCCCTTACCACTGCGATGCAAACAATGTCTACGATATGGTCATATTGCAAAAATTTGTAAAAACAAGAAAATATGCCCTAATTGTGCCCAAGAATTTCATACTGGTGAAAATGAAATTTGCGTAGAAACAAAAAAATGTTCAAACTGGAAGGAATTCAGTTTACTAGATTGCAATCATTCAGCAGTAGACAAGAAATGTCCAATTTTTTTGAAGGAACGTGAAATCCAAACCATTGTAACGCTTGAAACGGTAAACAAAAAAACGGCAAATTCTATTTACAAACATCGTCACCCAAATACAGCTTTAACATACGCACAAGTTTCCAAACAAACAATTCATAACACCCCATTGACAGATAAATTACTAAATAAGGAGGAAATTAGTGTAAATAGTACTATGCAAAACGATTCTATACTTAGCTGTTCTCATCGCATAACTTCAGTACGTCTAGATATTCTGAAATACCCAAACCTATCTGACTTTGATATATCGGAACACGAAATACATCGCATGAACAATATTTCGCCAGCATCAGTAATACCTTCAGAGGACAATGGTATGCTATCAAAAACAACTTCTGATACAGAAATATCAGAAACCGAAATAGAATCTACAAAACAAACAGGAGAAAGTAACATCGTTATCTTACCAAGAATGACATCAAAAAGAGCCAGGCAAAAACTAAAACAAAAAACAGTTACGGGAAAACTAATTAAAAAAAGTAAGCGTTGAATATTAGTGGCCACAATGAATTTTATAATATTTTTTAACTACTTTTATATAATTTATATTTACAACACATTACATATAGTTTATGCAAATTCTTCTAAGAATGTGGTATTATACGAATTGAAAGGAAACATTCCTTTTGTTGTGTATAATTTCATAGACTCGTTAACTGCCTTTAGAAAATTACTGCTTCTCAATTTCTTTGACATTTCTTTTAATATTGGTCTCTTTTATGTTCTATCCTTGAATAGTTATTATATGTTGAATGGTATAATGTACCCTTTTTCTTGCAAAAATGGCGCCTGTTAAAATTCTTCAATGGAATATAAATGGTTACGTGAACAATTACAACGAACTACTACTGCTAATAAGTAAAAACTTACCAAAGATTATTACATTACAAGAGACACATTTGCATTCAACAATTAACATTCCAATCCCTATCAATTATACACTTCTTGCTAGGCACTCATCTCAGACGAGATACGGTGGGGTAGGTATTCTAGTCCACAAATCTATCGAACATAAACAAATAACACTTGCAGCCGATTTTGATACTATTTGTGTTGAAATTATTTCAAATATAAGATTTAAAGTAGTATCAATTTACATCGACCCCCAACATAAATTAACATATAGACAAGTTGATAACGTTTTAGGAAACATCACAGACTCGTGTTTTATAGCCGGGGACGTGAACGGTTGGCACAGAAACTGGGGTTCACCTACAAATAATAAAAGAGGTACCATAATTGCAAATTTTATTAACGACTCCCAATTCGTTATTCTAAATGATGGTTCACCAACTCATATTAGCACACATAACTCTCTTAACCATGTGGACATAACTTTCTGCTCCCCCAATATTGCTGTTCAAGCTGAATGGGTCATTGAAAGGACCCCTTTCAGCAGTGATCACTTTCCTATTACTACTTCTTTATTTTCGTTTGAACATGACTACAACATTGACTATAAACCTAGATTGAGAACAGATTTAGCTGACTGGGGAAAGTACCAAAATAACTACACTAAGTTTGCCACTATTAGATCCATTTCATATAATATAAATAAGGAAACAGGGAACATTTGTCGAATTATTCACCAAGCTGCAAATGAATCCATTTCGAAATCTTCAAATATAAATAGTCGTAAATCAGTCCCATGGTGGAATGGCCACCTACAATTTCTTAAAGAGTCAAAGAAAAACGCTTGGAAACTATTTAACCGGAACACGAACAGAATTAATATGATTAATTATAGAAGGGTAAATGCTTTACTTAAAAGGGAAATAAAAGTGGCCAAAAAGAATTCAATTTTTAAACTAACATCTTCTATAAGTCCTTCTTCCACCTCGGAAAGAATCTGGTCGAACATAAGAGCCTTTACGGGTTACAAAACATCTCATCGCATTCACTGCATTGCAACAGATAATAGTCAGACAAATTTTTCAATAGACAGAAAAGTAATTCTGGTTCAACAACTCCGCTGACGAAAACTTTTCAATAAAGTATAGGGAATGCAAAGCAAAAACAAGTTATAATATACTTCAAACTATCCCATCTGTCGGTGCTAAGAAAATTGAGGAGAGTATAAGCTATGTAGAATTAGAAACAACTCTCTCTAAATTAAAAGGTAAGTCCCCAGGATTAGATAGGATCCCATACGATATGATAAAAAAATTGCCGGTTTTTGTTAAGCAAAGGGTTTTATCCCTGTTTAACAATATTTTTGAAAATTTTATTCCTCAACAATTCAAAAATAGCATCGTTATTCCAATTTTGAAACCAAAATCTAATCAAACTCTGCTTAGCTCCTATAGGCCCATATCTCTTAACCCATGTTTGGCTAAGGTCCTTGATAAAATAATATCTAATAGACTATGGTGGTTTGTTTTAAGCAACAACTTATTAGATAGTCGTAAATATGGCTTTAAAAAAGGTAACTCAACAACTGACGCTCTAATTTACATTGACCACCAGGTTGCTAATAGCCTTTCCCTTAAGAAACATTTGACGTTAATTTCACTAGATTTTGAGAAAGCCTATGACAAAATTGGTGTTCATACAATAATTGACCAACTACAGGATTGGAAAGTAGGTCCAAAGATAATTAGATACATTATAAACTTTATGAGTAATAGAAAAATAATAGTAAAGATTGGTAAACAGAATTCGTGCTCCTGTCCTCTATACAATGGTATTCCTCAGGGGTCACCCCTTTCAGTAATTCTTTTTTTGATTGCATACAATAGTTATATCCATACACAAAGAAGTTGATTTTACCGCTGACCGGATGACTTCAACATTATCATAAGGTCAGATGGAAACAAAAATCCAATATTAGATTTAAACCATTTGTTTCAAATTATCCTGAATTGGTGCGATTATTCAGGGGCGGTTCTATCACCGTCTAAATGTAAATATATTCACTTCTGTAGGAAGAAACATTGCAAGCCTTTATAACACCTAAGTAACATGGAATTACAAGAGGTCTCTGTTATAAGAGTTCTAGGTCTTTATTTTAAGAAACAATATAAATTTAACACACATATAGAGAATCTTGCATCCTCGCTTTCACAAAAAACCTGAATGTTATTAAATGTTTGGCCGGGAAAAAATTTAATTGCAATACAACTACATTATTATCTATAACAAAATCAATTATATTATCCAAAATTAACTATGCCCTTGCATTCTTCGGTTATGCACCAAAATCATCATTGCAAAAAATTAAAACGATTATCAATGCGGCAATTCGTCTTTCTCTAGGCGCATTTCGCTCGACACCCATTAATAATATGCTTTGTGAATCAGGTATTGTACCACTAGAAATTCAGAGAGATCTAGCAACTTCCAGATTATTTAAGGCTTTATACAAAAACTGTACCATAAAACGTGTTGTTAAAAACACAAGGAAAGGGAGAAAAAATTATAAAATTCATTCCACTCTAAGGAAAATTTTACAATGTTGTGAAATGCTTCAACTACCCCTGAAAGGACCTAAAAACTTTAATGTAAAAGAAAACCCACCATGGGCCTTCAGTAGTGAAGCCGTTAATATTTCGCTCTCGGAATTTACCAAAGATAATACATCTCCATCACAATTTAGAATGCTTTTCATGGAACTTAAAGAATATTTTAAAAGGTTTAAATTTATTTTCACGGATGGTTCAAAAAGCAATGATATGGTAGGATACAGCATAGTGAGCGATCAGAAAATTATTAGATCTTCAATTTTGCCAATTTACTCATCAGTATATTCTGCAGAGCTAATTGCAATATTTGAAGCTATCAAGCTTTCTAATAGTGGACGGGAAAAATTTGTTATATGCACGGATTCATTATCATGCTTAAAATCTATTTTGAACGTTAATAACAATGAGTACTACGCCACAACCATTAGAAGAGTTTTAATGGATACCTACTTAAGAATTCAGCTATTATGGATTCCTGGTCATTCGGGCATTCAAGGAAATGAGCTAGCAGACATTACCGCTAAGAATGCGCTAATAGGTCCAATGGTAATGACGCCAAATTATAATGTGAGGGATATTGTTCATTATCTTAATAGTTTTTATAAAGCATATAACCAAACCACATTAAAAACGTCTTCGTGGTACAAAGAAGTCAACGTTCCACATTCTACAGTATTGAACTATTTAACAAATAGATCAAACAACTTTTCGAGAATGGACATAACTAAATTTACTCGGCTCAGATTAGGACACACACATTTTTCACATTGCCATCTATTAAATATTACCTGTTGTAACGTATGTAACTGCGATATTCCTTACCAAAATAATCTGGACCATATCCTTAATTTTTGTCCTAAATTCTCAACGCAGCGCCAACAAATTTTTCAAAATAAAAATCCTAAATCCTTTCTATCGGAACCGACAACTGCCAACATCCAAAGTATTATAGATTTCCTTAAAGTTACAAATATTTATAATTTAATTTAGTATGCACATGTGTTCCCATAACTGTTTGACATACTAAAATACTGATGTTAGTATCTAATAAATAGCTAGTAAGAATTGTACAAAACTGTAATTTCTACTACTAAATTGTTAAATTTGTATTCAAAATATTAACATTATGTATGTATATACATTCTTATGTATTGGTATTTAATGAATATAATGTATGTATAGTTTTAAAGTATATATAGTTTATATCGACACACCTATATATATCAGTTTGATTGAGCTAAAGGCCGATGTTGCTAAAGCTCTTTGCTTTATAATATCTTTTAATTTTATATAATTGTAAGATATTAAGAAAATAAATAAATAAAAAATATTTTAATTTTAACTTAATTTTATTAAATTATTATTTGAACTGTTAGTTGGTTAAATAGATGATGTTTATAAAATACACAACTAAAGTAGATAGATGCGAAGAATGCTGATGAAGATCGTAGCGGTCCACAAAGTGCAGCATTTCATTCTGCTTGCGTCTAATTTTTCTTGTTTTCTTTGAAAGACGTCCGCATACATTTGTAAAAATAAATTTTCTTTCTAAAAAGGAACTTAGGCCAAAATAATTTCTATTCATTTATCTTTATTTTAGAAAAAATCTTCGATATTTTCATTATTAATAACGTGTTGTTATTTTAATGAGGTTACCATAGAAACGTAAAACAAAAATGTATGCAAATAAAAATTGTTTCACACATTTCTAATTATAATACGAGTACTGTGAAGAATTCAAATTTATGTATTTTATAGCACGAACTTTTGTTAACTTACAAATAATCTTGAGTATATAAAATACCCTCTAATGCGGCGTTCTATTTCGTTATATTTTAGTTAACGTTTGCAGATAAACAAGTGAGACATATCAAATTTAATGCATTCTTCCACAAAGTTGCAAACATTAACTCACTATCTGCTCTAGAAAATTTTAATATTTTCTAAATTCTTAAAACATTTATTATAGTCTATGTGGCCGAATTCCCTAAAATCGTCATCTAAATTATGTATCTCACTGTCTTCCATTAAATTTGGAAAAAGTTTTATTAGAATTTGTAGTGAAGAAACTTTTTTTTAATAATATTTTGAGGGCTAATATAAGAAAGTTTTTTAGTTAGCGGTTATAAAATTTTTTGTTTAAGCGTATTAATTTAAAATGAAATTGTTTCAGATAGATAAGTATGTTAAATAAATTTTAACAAGAAGTTGCAATATTAAGTGTAGAGAAACTAAATCAAAAAAATTTAATATTGGGAAAAAGATCTTCAAATCTTATTTTGATTAAAAAATCTTTTAATTAAATGTAAAATTTTTATTCTGGCATCGTGAAGATAACTTTTTAATTATTAGACAACTCAAGTTTTTTCCCTAACAGAACTTCATACACTTTTTCCAATATGTCCATAATAATATTGCTTACGTTAAAATAACACATTAAAACTTTATTTTAAGCGGCTATACAATAAAAAGCTTTTTAATATTTCAAAAACCATAAAAAATAGAAATCTAATCATCTAATAAGTAACAAGTAAGCAATCCTCTCTATTTTAACTCCTTATTAATATTTCAACACTGCATAATTTATTAGGATTATAAATTTAAAACTTGATACTTTAGTTATCTAAATAAATTTCAAATAATTTTTGCAATTAGTGGCTGCACTTCAACTTCATCTTCTTATTCTGTTTTAACCTTTAAACGATTTGTGTCCTTTTATTTCTCATCGATAGTTCTGTATGTCAGCCATTTCACAAGCCTTTTCAACTGAGAGTAAATAATTTAATATCAAATTGGAAAGGCCTATGGATATTTGAAATGGCGAGAAATTAAAAACTTACAAGTTTTACTTATTTCTAATTATTCTACAATTCACTCTCTACTGTTTTTTTAACTTTATTTTCTTTTAGCGTCGATAGAAACTTAACTTTATACAAACGAGCGTGACAATTTTTTTAAAATTTTTGGCATCATGAAGTTGTTTATCTTTCTTTCTTTTTATAACGAAGTAAAAAATATTTTACAACTTCACAAATTCATTTGTGTGGCTAAAAGGTTTTTGTTATTTGTTTTTTTTTTTCCTAAAATAAGAGAATAACAAATTTTACTTTAAATACATTTGAATGAAATGTTTAACACAAAGTGAAGAAGCGCAAGAAAATAATTTCATGTTCTTGTTGGTATTCTTCTTCTTCTTATCAAGCATATAATCGAAAAGAATGAATTATTTATAAAGTAAATTAAAAGTTGGTCCATACTGTTGTTTTGTTGAAGTAAAATTCTTGATTGATACACGAAACGACACGAAAGATATAAATTTATTTCCTTAGTTCAAAGATATCAAACATAAATATAACACAACCGTAATAAATTATTGATAGAAATAAAACTTAGTTTTATTTAGCATTAATACATTGTATCAACATTATAATAAATTTTTCAATGAACTTGATGAATGTGTTAATCTCCAATTGCAAAATGAAATTAATATTTTAGAGTTCGTCGAATAGTAAAATAATGGTGGAATTGACACTGACTTGGTAAAACTTTGTGTAAAGGGAAAACTGTAAAGTTTTCTAGATATTCACTGAATTTAAGTAGGCTTTGTGTGAATTGCTTTAAACAAAGAATAATCCATAATTGCATGCAAAATTAAGTAAAAATTTTTCGTAGCTAATGGCAAGTCGTCTATCGTAAAATAACCTTAATTCATTTTCGCATAGTAAGCGTTATTTTTGCGAATCTGAATTTTAGAAATTTCGGTTTTTGTCAAAACAATAAATTTAAGACATTTAAGCAGAAAAAAAAATAAACAGCCTTGATTTTACTTTCCTTTATCCAAATGTAATAGGCAAAACTTATGTGTATTTTCGTTGCTTCTCTTGCACTTATTTTCGTTTATTCTATTTAAGTTATAATTTTTAAACTCATGAAAAACTCATAAAAATTAATTAAACAGGCATGTCACAAATTCCGATCGGAAAGGTTTTAATTCCGTGTTAACAATTTCGATCGAGTTTGTTTTACCTTCTTCAGATTCCGATCGATTTTGTTTATTTCTTAAGAATGCTTAATCCCCACGCAATATTGCGCACACCTAAGTAAACAACAGAGCAAACCTAAAAAAAGAAAAATAATAAAAGTGAATTTGAAAACCTAAAGTAACAAAATTTCCAGGAATCTTAATTCCACCTTGAAATTTAAAAGTGGTTCCATACCGAAGAAATTTTTTGTTTTTCGTTTTCTGAAGAACCAATTTACGGAATTGAAACCACTTTCGATCGGAATTGAATTCTGTGATGTGCCTGAAAATTAATAACAAATATATACAATAATTAAAACTATTTAAGTTTATAATGTTTACAAGTTGCTTGCATTTATTTTAAGAAATAATAAAAACAATAATGAAAAAGCGTATTATAATTATCGAACTTGTATTGCTTTCACGCATTCATTTAAATGCCAAGTCGTTGTTTTAATGTGAACCCATGCTCGCCAGTGACAATCTAATATTAAAATCATGCGTTTTCCCCTTAATACTATTCAGTTCATTTCAAACATTTTTTTACTTTCCGTACTGAAACAATTTTGTTTGTTAAGAGGACCGAAATACATCGTATTTTTTACAATTCAGTAGGATTTCCATTTAAAAACGAATTATCGAGTTACCTATTTATCGGGCTTCGAATTATGTAATTCTACTGTAGAAACGACTTCTCTGGTTACTTAAAATTAAAATAGATTTCTTTAAGGCTCATTACTGAAAGAAAAAGAAAAAATACTAAATACTTAAACCGCGCCGTTTGATCTAATGTTTCGTAAAAATTTTGTTAGTGTCGTTCAATGAAAAACTAGACATGACTGAAAAAAAAGAACAGAGAGAAATAAGGTATAAATAAAATTCATAGCAGGATTGCTATGTTAATAACTGCACCAATTTTTTATGACCTTTGGTGAAAAATATTTTTGAGACTCATTAATTCTTCATTCGGAATTCATGTTCCTGACATTTATTAAAATCCCATTTATTCAACCTCCTGCCACAAAAAATACAGTTAGGCTTATTAGCTCCTTAGAGTTTTTATTTCTGCTTCTTAGAACGAACTAGTTCGTTCATATAGTAAGCTAAAACACATCCATTTGCTCAATTGGTTTTAGCTCAATTGCTCGCTCAGTGAGCTAAAAACAATTAAGCAAATACAGTTGATTTATTGAACACAATTGTTTTCAGCTCATAAAATTTCTGTTCTGTTCTGTGTTTAATTTGCACAGAATTAGCTCTTTTTTGTTGTGCTTCTGTAATAATTTTAAACATATACATATATACCAATAAAAAATTGACGAGAAATTTAAAGATTAATTATGTGTAATTATCAGTTCTTTACGAATTTATTTTTGTAAACCATTAAAATTAAAAAAAAGCTATTAAATTAAAAAACACGAGAAACTATTATTTAATAAATTAATTTTTAAAAGTTATTTACTGTGGTATTTTCTAAATATCTCGATTTGAATTATAATTCACCGATATTGATTATTGGTTCATAATATTATATTCTATAATTATAAAAGATTGGTTTTGCTTCGTTTGTTCCAAAGTAAAGTAAAAAGATTTCACTCTGGTTTTAATTTTATATATGTTTTTAAATGAATAATGATGAACTGGAAAAGGCATTCAGTAACAGAGCTCACAATATAGTTAAATTGAGAAATAGTCAATTGAACTAGGTCCATCGCGAACTACACAACTCTAGTAAAAAATCAATATAAAATAATCTGATAGATTTTCTTATTTTCAAGATAGTGGCAAATGATAATTGGTTTTAAGTAAACAATGATTTAATCATAAGTTCCTTTCTACATTCTTACTTGTATCATAATTTATTCATATCTATTGTATATGTTTTATTGCTTATGCTCATACAAGAAAAGTTATTGTAAACAAAATGTGTAATAAAATGTTGTTTACACATCAACGAACTTTACCTTATTAATTTGTATACACACTTCAAAAAAACCTTATGTATTGAAAAACAGTTGGAAGTACTTGTTCAGAAATATGGACGTTTAGTTTATATATTTATAACTCCTGTAAAAACGAAAAAAATAAAATAAAATAAAAAAATATTATTCACGACAGAATCTATTGACAAGTAAACAAAACTTGTTTGTTGTGAATGAAATAATAATATTGTTACGAATGTTCACGGGAGATAAAAACAGGAGCTAAAGTAAAACATATAAACTACCAGAATGATAAGTATAAACTTGGTAGGCCCTCTCTAATTTTTTGTGATTACAACTATTCTAAAAATCCAAAAGTTAGTTAAAAGTTGGTTCTGAAATCTAACTTTGCAATAAGAAAACCTAATTCATAAAAAACGAATTATTTATTAGATTGTGGCTACATATATACAACGTATTTTTTTAATGTTATTCCTAATCAATGCCATGCTTTTCCTTGCCGTGCATTTTAGTAACAATGTACACTTAAATTTCTTATTTTTATTAATATTTCAATCCAGTCGATTACAATACATATCTTCAGACAGTTTAATCCTGACTCTTCCCTCTAATGAAATCTACTATTTCTTTACATTGTCAAAACAGATCTTATAGACAATTTTTCGAAAAAATATTAAAAATAAATTCTGTTTTGAGAAGACATTAAAAATAGCAATTAAAAAAATATTTTAATGCAACACAAATTAACAAAAATAACATCAATCAATCCGTCATTAAATTTAAGAGAAAGATCGACATATTACATTTTCCTTAATTAATTTTTTTTTTACAAAAAAACCCATGTATTAAGTTTTTAAAAAAAACAAATTAAAAAATCCGTAAAATTTTTTTCTAATTGTTGATTTTTATTGTTTTTTTTACAAAGTGTTTTTCATCACTACAGGTGTAAGAAAGTTTGTATGTTAAAATACCAATCCACATGTGTATAAAACGTTATACATCAGAAGTAGGTAATATGAACTTCCTCATTCATGATAACATCAAACACTGTTGCTTTATGTATACACCTACGCACACAAATACTTACGGACAAAACTTGTAGAGAGTATGAGCTGTATTCTTGCTATTGTTTAGGTTGACATTTGATGATGATGTTTTCTAGAGAACATACATTCATCCATACACATTTACTTTGACCATTGCTTTTCTATAGAACTTTAAGGGTTTTATTTGTTGTATGTACTGAAACGTACTGATTTTAATTAACTAAATGCAGAGGAAACCAAATGAAAACATCTACAATGACCACATCTACTAAACTTTGAAACACACGTGCACCCACACGCACCAATACACACACTCGTCAACTCAAACTGAAAATGTCATCGGCAGTTCTCTTTTAACAGTAAAACCACACAGTTTCATACTAAACGAAATAGTTATTAGAGACATACATACATATGTGTGCATCAATTGTTTTACATTTCCATACCTCTACACTGTTACTTTTTCCAGCACTCTTTTTTAGCTCTTAATGAAGTGAGAGTTTGTTATCAGTCAATTAAAAAATTGAGCTGTTCAAGAATTTTGAATAAATAAAAATCTTTTTTAAATTGATGCATTTTGAAAATTGAATTCATTTGGTCTATTATCCTTTATGTTGCAATGAAATTGAATGGATATTCAACAATATTTTAATGAATTTTAAAAACGTTGTCCTTAACAATTTATATTAAATTATTTTTGAATTACGAGGAAAATTATATTAAAATTATTAAAACTACATCGAACTTAATGATAATAAAATTAAATACCCCAAAAACTGTTATATCTTAATGATTTCGAGTGCAACGTGAATAGTAAAACATTCAATTTTTTTAAGAATCTTAACCGGTGTTTTCAAGACAATAAAAATGTAGTTATTAATAAAGTTGCACTGTTAAAAAAATTTTTAAAGTTTTAGAACAAAAACTATTTATTTTTTTACTCTTCACCAAAAAATATGGAAAAAGGGTTTATTTAAGTTTGTCATTCTGTTTGTAATTTAACAGTGTCCATTTCCGACCCCATAAAGTATATATATATTCTAAGTTCTTATGCATAGAAAAGTCGATGTCCGAACGTCCGTCCGTGTTTGAGTTTAAATCACCTTTGCCAAGGC
This sequence comes from Gymnosoma rotundatum, assembly GCA_916610165.2. Taxonomy (NCBI): domain Eukaryota; kingdom Metazoa; phylum Arthropoda; class Insecta; order Diptera; family Tachinidae; genus Gymnosoma; species Gymnosoma rotundatum. The sequence goes on from OU744336.1 coordinate 84,633,196, forward strand.
AATAGATGAGCTAGAGAAAATTTAAATACGCCAATTGATCAAACATAATTTCAAATTCAGCAAGATCGGTTCATATCCGTCAAGGGAGCAGGCAAAACATGACGCCTACCTCTATTTTTTCCACATCATTTGATACAATCTAGTTTAGCGAAGTAAGTCCAATAAGAAAAAAAAAACAATTCCATACATATATAGGGCGATAGCGAATAAAAAAAAAAAAACTAGAAAAAACACATCAACTGAAAAATTTGGCGCTTATCCATATTTATTAAAATATAAATATGGGTGTCATTAAGAGATTTTTGAAGATATGTTTCAGGAAATACTCAAACATTTTAAAAATGCGTATTTTATTAAGAGCCGATTATATTTTTATGTGAATTATTTATAGTACCTTATTTTTTTCTAATTTCTTAGCGTTCTGTCACCCTTTTTTTTATTGGAGTTACTTCACTAACCTATATTTATTATATGGTGAAGGGTTTTAAAGATTCAGCATAGCCGAATATAGCACTCTTATTTGTTATGTTATTAATAATGTTTTGTGTATATAAAATTGATGCAAAAACTGTTCATTAAAAAATATCGGAATTTTTGTATGGTGTTGAGCATAACTTTAATGGGAACAAAAAACAAAAGTTTTTAGCTTCACATATGTTTGAAAAAGTAAGTGGGATCTAAAAAAATTAAAAATGTCTATAAACACATTTTGTTAGTTGTTTGTGTTTTTCAGTTTCGCACAACATGTGTTTAAACACATTTTTAATTTTCACATATAAAATGAAAAAAATGTTAATTTTTTTAATCTTGCTTGATTCCTTCGAACATAAATACTTCATGATATTCCATGCAATAATTATTATTTGAAACTAAAAAACGAAATGTATTACTGCGGGGAAAGCATATCCATATGGGCATTTCGCTACTGCTCGTATATAGCTCATCAGTGGATTCTACCCAAGTTTTGTATAGAAAACTTAAGAATCTTATATCAAAAGCCAAAATTATTTAACAAGAACTACATTACATTACTAAAAAGCCTTGTTGATTCAATTTAGTTGTCGTTTAATCAATTTGGCTTTTGTAAGTAAAAGTAAGTAAGTAAAATTTGCCTAGAACGCAAAACTTTGTCAATAATCGCATCTTCAATAAAAGAAACAATTTTGCCAACCCCACCAGATATGAGATACTAGTACACAAGCCCTGTAAGGCTTTATGAGTAACCTAACTCCTTGTTCTATAAGTGTTAAATTTTCTCTTAAGCATTGGAAAATTTCCACTTCAACATCCTTATAAATATGAAAATTTTAATCCTTTTAAAAATATAAACAAAAGAACGTCTTTATTTAATACTATTTAAATATGATTAAAGTAATTGAAACTCATACAATATTTCATAGCAATCATGTGAAACCTGTTTTGAAGTTAAGCTTCATATTCTTTAATAAACAGACACTTGTTCTACAATGTAATCGTGCATGCAACAATATTAACAGCATGCAACATATTAGACGGAACAAATAGTAACAATAAGTTAAAATATAAGAAGCTTCCTTGTTTATTTATGTAAAAGCAAGTGTATTTCATTTTTACATTTATACGGCATTTACACAATACAATTTTTCATGAAACTAGCATGAAATTTTTGTTTGCTGGTGAAGCAGGAGAAGTAGCAATATTGTAATGCTTAAGTTTTGAGGGATGTTACTATTGCTAATGTTTACTTTTAGATAACGCATAATGCTGTAACTTAAAAAAAAATTGAGAAAAAAAATGCCTCCAAAAATTGCATAGTGTAAATCTGAACTTATTTTGAAACATGCATCTTTATTTCTTTCTTTTTAAAATTTAAATCGTTTTAGTTTTAGCAATTCTGAGTAAGAAAATGTACGCAATTTTCTATTAACTTTACAATTTCAGTCAAATTTTTTTTATTGATTTATTCTGATGTACGTTTTATCCTTTTGTGTAATTTCATTTACAAATAAAGATGAATTTAACATTTTTTATGCAAAAGCTTCAATTGCATGTAAAACACTTTAAGCAAAAAATTATGCTACTGTGACTACGTTATTTGGGAGGAGAAAACAGAAGAAAAACGAAATGTTGAAAAGAAAACTAAACAAAAATCAACTTAAATTTCAATTGAAAAGAACTAGTCAAATAAATATAATGGAGCCAAGTGAACACTGTTAGTTGCAACATGTTATACATCACGTTCTATTCATTACAAATTCCTGTTACAACTTAGTTTTTCCGTGTATCTTTTCAAACTTAATTTGTGTGCACTATGGGCTGCACTTTACATAAATAAATAATAATATTGTAGAAAAAACAAAACGATAAGACTTCGGTATTAAGAAATTTATTAAGGCAGAACTGAAGCTAAATTGGGTTGAATCTGGGGTAAAAAATATTAGGTTTACATCAAAATCCATAATAAAGAGGTTTACATATTCTTGCGTTCTTATTACTGTGTTTTATTAGCAGTGAGCGCTTAGGTGTTTTTCACCTTCCATCGACATTAACCTTTTCGGATTTCTTGCGGTTTCATGAAATTTAATTAGTCAGTGAATGGTCTGCAACTATAAAGGTAATTCTTTAGTAATGTCTGCTCTACTAGATGTTTAAAAGTCTAAACCGATGGAGCCAAAATCCAAACTCCATTTCATTTTTGCATGTAAGCAATTATCGATATTCAAGCCACACCTTAATTGTTAAAAGCTAAGGAAGAAGTAATAAAATTAACCGAAATGTGTGTGTGTTTTTTTTTTTTTGGTAGTTTAAAGGGGTTACCCAACTAGCTTAACTGAATTATTCGGATATTTTTGGACATTTTTTAAACTACCCAGCAAAACATTTCATGAGCATTCCGAATAAAGGCTCAAAAAAGAAACCCATACCTCCACAAATAGCTCAGATATAATACTTAAATCTGTGTACCTCCTTTACTAATTCTCAGATATTACACCTACTAAAATATAATTTAATTTATAGCCAAAGATGCTTCTGAAAAGGAACCTCTGAAAAGACATATAAGTTAGCTATGACATTAAAGTTATTTAAAAGATGCCAGAAAATGTTGTTATTGCATTTCCGAAAATAAAATACAAAATTAAAATTAATGAACAATATTTAACCGCATGCAGAAAGAAAAAGTTTCAGAGAACTAACGACCGAATGAGAAATTTTAAATCCAATATTTGAGTTAATTGTTTTTTGTAGGCCAGTTGTTATGCATCGAAATTTAAATTCTCTTCGAGCCAAGAAGTACGAAGAAAAAACGACTCTGTAGGAAGTTACTACATAAAGAACAAACATAATATTTTCGGGGCCAAAAAAAGTTACTATTTTCGGAGCTCTTTCAAATGAATTACTGAAAATTTTCACATCTTGAATTAGTAAAGTTTCTTTTTTGTTTCATATGGTTCGCTAAGTATTTTACCTTTTGACACAAAAATAAAATCATTTCGTATTAAAGATGAGTTACTCAGCTGAGTTTTAATACTATTTACTATACTATAGCCGAACCAAACCAAAAAGCTAAAAATCGTGTGGCAAATATTGCCACACAAATTTATTTTGCACTTCAATTTTAAATAATTCAAAACATTGTGTGTTTAAGTGAATGTGTGTTACCAACACTTTAGATGTCTATTTAAATCCTCTTTTAAGAAATGTAGCATATTCCAAATGTAACACTGGGTAAAATGCACTCAGGGAAATACAATAAAAACAGAGCAAATATAAATTTTTAAAATACTTCAAAATATATAAGAGCTCATGACTAAAATAGTCCAAAAATCATTGTTGCATGCACAATAGTAGTTTTATTTTATCTCTTCTTTAAAATTATATTTTAATAAGCCATATTTAGATTAAAAATATTTTTAAGTAAAAAACAACGAGAACATAAAAATATCTTAGAGCATCACACAAAAGTGTGGTTTGTCTTAACATATATTAACAACTAATTCCAATTAATAATCTTTTCTGCCGTGTTGCTTAAATGGAGTTTTTATATTAATATTATTTTCTTTTCATCTGTGTTCTTTAAAAGTTTTTTAATTTTCAGCTAAAAACTAAACTTCTTGTGTGATTTAATTGTTTGCTTTTTGTTTGTGTTAAGAAGATAAATAAACTCTTTTATTTCCTATATATTTTTATCCATTATATTTTACTACTTCTGTAAATATTTAATAATTGTTTTACATTGTTAACAGTTTGTTTAACTTAAAATTTCATTCATCTTATTCATCTAAGAGCTCACAGACGTTAAATCTTTAAGTAAAACAAATTGTTTTGTTAACACTTGGTTTTTGTACTGCAAGTTTTCTTTTTTTCAACAAGTATTGTTGGCATCCCAACTGAATTTAGTTTTCTTTCAAAATAGTTTATATTTCTTAAAGTTTTTACACCAAAAAAAATGGAATATTGTGGCACTCTTGCACTTGTTATAAAGTTAATATAAAATATTTAAGAATAAAATTTTATTTTCTTTAAATAATTCTAAGAATATCATTGGTTTTCGTACTAAAATTTTTTTTATAAAATCTAATACGTATATTAGTTAAAGGCTTCACTTGTATAAGATGAGATCGGTTAAAAACTACTTCTATTAGTTTTGATTCTTAAATTTTCTACACATTTTGTCTCGTCATTTTCTCGTCGTTATTTTATATTGTAAATATATTTTCTGAATTCATAATTTTAGTAAGATAATAATTAACTGATTTAAAAGTCCATGTATTGATCTCCTACAAATTTGGCATGGGTCAGTATGTGACCAGTACAGCGATTTAATTACCGATCTTGTTATTCAGTAATACTTTTAACGATACTCGCTGTTGCTAAAATCCAGCTGATATGGTTGACAAGTTGGTCATCGTTAAATAATTTTGAGTTGTTAATCGGTCAACAAAATAAACGATGTACAACATGAGTTTATATACATATGTGTTTATATACACACATACATATAAGCACAAACACAGAACATACATATTCAAGAGCATACTAAACACAGTTTATTTTCATTTTAATGAAATAAAACATACTTGTTTATCTGAGTAGATATTAGAGATGAGCTCAAATAATATAAATTTATTTTCTACTTTTTCGAAAGGGTTGCAGCAGTACATATTTTATGTGATATTTTAAATACATATCATAATTATTTTGCTTAAAATTCACGTATGTATCTACCTATGCAAAAAAAGAAAAATTACTATATTGTTGCAACAACAATAAATGTTTTATATGATGATAAAAAGAGAAAGGTTACATTAGTTCACTTTTCAGTGTGCTAATAACCCAAATATTTTAAATAAAATCAAATATTGATTATTAGTGGTAAAGCTAGAGAAAGGCTACAAATTCTTAGGTTCACTTTCTGGTGTATAACTCTGCAAATGTAGTAGAGGTTCTAAACTTGACATACATATAGTTTTTTAAGAATTTTAAGAAATATACTTTTTCAGATACTTTTGAACTCAAAATCCCCAAAAATTACCTTTGCCCCTTTCTTAAAAACCATAGTATGCATATAATTTTAGAGAGTTCGCCTTTAAAACGATACTAAAAAAACTAAATTATCTTGCTAAGTTAAACATTTCTATCGCTTTTTGTAATTTAGTAAGATTTTTAAAAATTTTTTACAACGTTTATGACGTAATATTTTTTAATCCGTTTGTTTAATTATACTCTTATAGTGTATGACAAAAGCATTGGAGTTCATTAAAATCAGAGGTGATGATGCCACAAATACTCTCTTCCCTTCTGTGTTTTTCTTTTATTTGTTGTTGACTGAGCTGCCACTCAATTTCAACTTGTGTAAATAGAAGAATTTAAATGTCTATTATCGTTAAGCTGAAGTCAGTAAATCGCTTATTGCAAATACCAGAAAATGTCGACAAATATCTCGTATTGTTAAAAGTTAGTGAATCGCACTAAAGGTAATTTTATGTAATTTTTCATAAAATTAGCAAAAAATTTTGGCTTGAATTTGAATTTTGAAAGGATATTATTGTTACTTCTATTTTGTTTAAAATAAGGCATATCGCTGCAACTTAAAAAGAGAATTGAAAAAAAATTTTGGTTCAAAAAATGGCATGGTATAAATATGAACTAAATTATTTAAATTTAAGGTTGATAAATCAATTATAAATTCAGTGTTGAAGTATTGCTAGCAAGTCTCTGCAGTGACTTTCATACCAGTTTTCTAAACAAAATGTTTGTTGAAAGTATAGAAGCAGAACATTTATCATATAACTCGTAAAAGAAGTATAAAAGACAGGTAAAAATGTATTTTCTGTTTCAGCTTATGAAACAAAAAAGCGTGGATTACTCATGGTATTAGGCATAGTATTTAGGAGATCAGCTTGTGCTATAGCACAACAATCAAAGCAAATTGAAATTGCTGCAGATGAACTTTTTGAACACACACGGTACGGACTTTTGTACCTCATGGAAAGTAGTACGATTTAGTATCTAGAAAGATCCTCCACTAGAGGTAAGACCACAGTGTAAAATAGCAATTTTTCTCCAGTTGCTTTTATGGCATTGCACTTACTAAAAAAATTAAATTAAAACCACAAATAAAAGAACTGATTAGCTGTTGTCAAAAATTCCGTACGAAAAAAGTGTACGAAAAGTACTGCAGTTAAAAAGGATGTTGCCGGAAACTTATTTTAGTTAAAAAAAACATGCTGCTAGAAACATTAGTCGACTTCTTCACAAATAACATTATTTTTTATGTATTTCTCAGTATTTTTATATATGGACTTTTGACTTTTCGCACGAAATGCTAAACAAATATGTATATCAGAACTTAAACCTTGATGAAACAATTTCTGTCAAGTTTCATAACTAAACTAAGAACGTTTTAATTATAAATTTTATTTTTACTTCGTTAAGATAAATTTTTTTTAATTCTTAATCAAAAATTACGTATTTCGCGTTATAACCAAATATATAATAAAACTTCGGCGTTAGTTTACATATTTTCTTAATTCTTCAATTTACAAAACTTCGTGTTAATTTAAAAAATAGGAAAATTTGGAATCTGGCAAAATGTTGTGCAACATTTCCTAAATCGCTTTGTCTGTCATCAGTGGTCTTCTTATAGTGCACGTTGTAAACATCATCTTTTTAAACAACAAATTTGAGAAATTGAATTACGGAAATAATTCATTATCAATCTAAAGAATATAGATGAGGAGAATGATAATGAAAAAGCTGCAGAAAAATAGTAAAGCCATTGATTATTAAAGCATATTTTCAAAAATTTCAATTGAAAAAATTTTCGAAGGCATTTTTGAAAGTCCTCAAATCCGAAAACTGCTTCGAAGCACAACATATGAAGACTTGTTATCACCTGAGGAGAAAGCTGCCTGGAATTTATTTCGACTAATTGTTTCTAACTTTCTACGGAACAATAGGAGTCCAATTTATGAAAAAATCGTTAGTGAATTGCTTAAAAACTGTTCAAGAATTGGTAAATAAAGTTTAATATAAATTTTCTCAGTTAAATTCTTATGTTAATTTTAGGTGTAAAAATTTCGCTAAAAATGCATTTCCTACATGCGCATTTAGATTTTTTTTTCGGAAAACCTTGGCGACTTAAGTGACGAGCATAGTTAACTATTCTATCAACAACTTAATTCCATGATGGCACTAAGCATACAGAGGTGAAACCCTTGGCATATGAAAAACAATATAATCAGGTTTTCTGTAGGTTCTCAAGAAAGAGACAAATGTAGTGCTATATTGTTATGAACAAGGCATAATAAACAAAACAAAAACTACATAGTTTACAAGAAAACATACAGTACAAAAAGGTTTTGCCACAAAAAAAATATTGTTTATTCTCGTAAATAAAAAAATCATTTATGAAGTATTTTTAATTTTTAAAAAAATGTGATATGCTGTGGTCTTACAAAATAGAGAAGTGAAAAATTCTCTAAATCTGCAGTATTTTTTTAATGCAGAAATTATGAAATGCAGTGTCATTTTTTGTGGACGTGCTAAAATTAAAAACTATAACTTTTTTTGTCAATTGATTAACATAAGTATAACATTGAAATATCACTTTTTTTAATTTTATAAATTTTCATAAAACCATAAAATTTATAAATTTTCATAAAATAATAAAACATTTAATTTTTTCTTGCGCCAGAAACACAAATCAAAACAAAATTGAAGTCGATAGGATGTCAAGATAGAGATGCATAGAAAAAACCAAACGACTATAGTCTCGTGACACCTCTGTATACTCGGTGATGATGGGACATTTCAATTGGTTCCTTATAAGAGAATCAAATCCTGAAAATCATACAAGACAAAACAAAAGTAGAAATTATTTTTAACTAAAAAAACTAAAACTACTTCTTTACTTTATTTATTGTCATTACATTCTGCTAGGTAAACTGTTGGGTGCAAATTTAGGCAATGACAGCAAAAAGTATGTTTTATCCAAAATTGGGTACTTTTACTTTTTGTGGAATAAAATTAGTATTTGTCTATGGATTTTCATGAATCATGGTTTGTTTTATTTCTATTATATGTAGCTTTGTGCACAAAGGTGGAAAATATTTGAGGATCTCTAATTTTTGCGAGTTTTTAGAAATCTAAAAATTTAAAATTTTTGAAAAACAAAATTTTTTTGCCATTTCTGTCCCGATAACTGCGAAAGTAATGATTATACTAAAAAATTATCTGAGAACCGTTTAGTGCTGAAATAATTTAGAATGTTTTCATGTACTGTCCAACAAAATCGAATGCGTGATTTCGAAGTTATGATAATATTTAAAATAATTTAAAAAAAAGTTACAAAAAATGTATCCATAGAATTTGAAATACTAATAATTTTTACATTTGGGCAACCATAACGCATCAAAAAAATATAGTGGTCGTTCAATGTTTAAATTTTTTTCCATTTGCTGCATAGTGTAATTGAAAACTAGCAGAGTGATATGCAGCATTTTCTGCACATTTTACTCATCTATATTGTTTATATGTTATTGTTGCCCAAATAAATACTCATCCACACTATCCATCCATATATATTTTTTTGTTTTTTATTTGCAGTAAATTTTTCAATGACTAATTATAAGAAATTAAATCTCAGGTTAATGAAAAAACATACAAAAATTGCCAAAAAAAAAAAAAATATGCTTCCTAATTAAGCTTAAGTCAAATTTACTGCTAATACACTATGGGATGAGCTTACTAAGCGTAAAAATGTAGTAGTACCAGCGGTTAATGATGTAAATATTTGAAAGGAAAAAATTAGTAACTTATATTTTTATGCTTAAGCTGATTAAAAATATCAAGCGAAGAAAAACCTTTTTTTATAAATATTCGAAAAAGCGACTTGAGGAGTCCCTTGTAAAGAAAAACTGCTAAACTGCTGATGCCCAGTGAAGGACTGTTAATTGAAGCTTCCGGCCTTGAATCAAGCGTTACATGCAATAAACCGGGTTTGACTTTTGGAACAATAAACAACAAAATTTGAAATACTGACCATCCTGAACACTCTAGATCTAGCTCTAGAATTTTTTAATTAATAAATTATTGTAAATCAAACAAAAGATTATGATACGTATGTAATCGTGTGTCATGATACCATTTAGTTCATACGATTAACGTATCACGTAATTTTTTTCGTACGATTGTCATTATGATTACGGATGAAACCGTTCCACCCCTGTTTTTTATTATTCTCTTTTTTAATACAAGGCAGAAATAAGATACAAAAAAAATATACAAAAAATAAATTTTTTATTTAAATTTTCCATAATGAATTTATTTTAGGTGCTTCTACAAGTAACGTGTAGCAAGATATCTATTTTGCGGTAAATTCTACCATAAAATGGCTTTATAATTTTAATTCAAAAACCTTGTCGTATTTTTTTTTCTTAATGTACTTAAAACATTTTGTAGAAAGGCGGGCACATTATTACCTAAAAATGTACAATTACTGTTATTTTTTTTTCTTAACCAATACAACTTAATTATAGATTTAGTACGAAAAAATATCAAAAATTACAGCAATAATGTTTAAAATTAAAATTTTATTCTGCCCAACGAAGAAAAGTTTTAAATTTCAGTACATGCAGCTTTTAATACGAAAGTAATTGCTTAATTTCTTAGTTATTTTTCTTCTTCATTTTCAGTTCAATTAACACTGTTCCTAACTGGCATTTAAGCAGTTGCATTAGTGTGTAGGAATATGCCAGTAGCTCCCAGCGCAAGGAGGTTTAATGTAAAATGTTATGATAGAAGTTGTAAGCCAAACAATGTTTTTTTTTTTAACTAAAAACTTTTTTTTTTTGCTACTTTCTACCAACACAAGTAAAAAAGGACTTGCTTACAAGGAACATTTTTCTTTTTTGCCCTAAAATATACAAAATTTAATTTCTGAAAAAGTAATTGACTTTCGAAGTTGCACACTGTGGTGAGAAATAAAAATATTCGAGTATTATTAAAGTTTTAAAAGTAAAAAATAATAATAAATAATTGTTCATAAGGGTATTTAGAAAACACAGCAGATGTTATTTTAAAATGTTGTGTAGATAACATTATTTGCAGTACGATTACTAAATAGTATTGCAGAAGTATTAACTAGTTTTTTGACCGGTTTTATTTAGTTACGACGTTAGTAACAAATGTGCCAAACAGTTATAAACTCTAATTTTATGTCTGCTACGCATCTTTTTATCGAGAATAGAACGGCGCTTTTGCAAAGAAAAGGTCTCTAATGTCAGTAAAATAAGGCACTAAAAGACTCATCCGGAAATATATATATCTTCTAATCAGTTGAAGTAAGGAGGTAATAACACATGCATGACCATGAATAGTCTGTATTTAACTAGTTGCTTGTAAATATATCTTTGCCTTCATGAAGAATATTCTATAAAAGCTTTTGCAATTTTTTTGGGGTTTTTAGAATAACAGTTTTTAATATTACGGTTGTTAGATCCAACCAGGTTGCTGTAGCCGCTGCCGGTAAAGAGCGTAAATTTTTCATGTTTTTTATTGGCATGTTGTCATACTGGTATTTATTACAGGGCCTTTTTACGCCTGTATTATAATACTACAATAAGTCGTGATCGAATAAAAAAAATATCAGCTTAAAAATAATGCTCCTACTTAAAGGCAGATATCGCTTTATATAAATAAACAAAAAAAACTAAAATTTAAGCTTTAGCAGTCTCTGCCGTGTCTCCACTACTTTACCCCTTTTCAAAAAAAGTATGACAATTTATTAGGAGTCATTATTATTAGGGAATATATTTTAAAGGGAGGTGTGCTGTGCTACGTAATTAAGAATTGGTATCTCTTCTTCTGGCCATTGGTTAAATAATTAAATATAATTTGAAGGCATCGTACGTGTTCATTTACTTATAGAAAATTTACAGCTCTATCGATCGGTTCTTTATTATAAGTTAAGACTAAATTGCCAAAATGTCAACAATTATAATTTGCTATCGACGCTACTTCATTGGAGCGAAAAATATCATTATTTTTGAATATGCTTTTACGTATGTATGTATGTATACAACTAAAAATATATGTATATCAGTACTTTAAAAAACAGTATATAAATATATTAACTGATAATCATCAAGTTTAGGCAATTTCCATGACATCCTTGGAGAGTTGCTGCTGCCATGGTTTAAAACTTGCAAATAATAAAAAACTATGGGCTGAATACTCGCCCATTAACATTTTATATACATACATACATCAGTTTATAAAATTGTGTGTGTACTACAAAATGTACATCCATACCAAACACAGTGTTACATAAAAAGTTAAGTTTCTTATTATTCACATTTTTTGTTATTCTATGCTGCAACAACATTTACAAAATCAATTTAAAGTCATTACATGAAATATAAACGATTTTTCTTTAAACGAATATTTAATGAAAGTGGAGCGCACAAAACAAAACGTCATAACGGAAAAGAGAAAAAAAATAAAGAAAATTTAAATGCCAGAATTGATATCGCTTTAATAAATAGCTTTTTAACTTCGTTAAAAAAAAGAAACACAAAAAATGTGTAATTTCTCTAAAGTTTGGGAAAAGTTAATGTTTATTATTCGCTCCTTGAATTTGAATTTTCCAAAACACTGCTGATGGCATCCATTTGCGTTCAACATTCATATGGTATTGGTAATGTTTTAACGCATTTTTATAATATTTATCAACACAATTAAGTACATAAGTAACAAGGATAAACGAAGTGTAAATTATTTTAAATAATTACGTAAACAAGCACGAACTTTACATAAATGAAAACGACGGATATAATCTAGTAGACTATTTGGTGTTCTGCAAATCACTGAAGTGAATTTTAAGAAATTAAGTTCAGACAAAAAACGAATAAAAATGGTTTTAAAACGGAAGCAATTTATTTAATGTTAAATAATTTTGCTATTTCATACAAGCCATATGTAGTCAATAATGCCGTAAATGAATAGACGGACTTGGGCAGTCCCTTAAAAATAAATTTTTAAAATCAATTAGCCAATTCACAAAGTCTACTATTGTGTCATGTTTGTTGTATTTTGTAAACAAATATGTCTTAAAAATGATACAATACAACTTTGTTATATATGTGTTTTACGTGAGCTATTTTATCAACTGTTTTATGTCTTTAATTTGTAAAAAAAAAAACACAAACTTTAATTTAAACAGAAAATTAATTTAAATAACTACAATGAAAATAGAGAAAAAATAATGTGGAGAGTTGTTGCAAATCAGAATTCAGAAAAATACACAACATGTATGCAAAACTCGAACATAAATGTAAACAATCACAGCTCAAAAAAATATTATTTATGTTTGTCTTTTGTTCAGTTTTTAAATTTTGTGTATTGCCAAACATACATATAGGTTTATGTGGATTTTTAATATTAAGTTGTTACACGAACGCGTGTTCGGCAAGAAAGAACATGTCGCACAACTAGTTCAAAAGTGACACAACTCAAAATATTAACTTTTCAGAAATCGAAAAAACAGTTTTTGACCTGAATAAAAATGGTTAAAAACAAAAACTTTCGAATATTTAGTAGAAAATCGATACCGTTGTGATATAAAAAGTTCTTTTTAATTGCTTAATATTCATACCCTAGATAATGAACAATTTAATTAAATTTTGAGTTGTGTCACTTTCTAACTGTGTGCGATGTGTCGTGTGTGGAAAAACATGTATTTAACGTTCGTGTAACATGATTGGTGTATTGATTGTATATAAAATTTTAAATTTGGCGCTACAAAAATAAACACATAACAATATTATTATACAGACTACGCCAAATAATACTGCTATTTATACAAAAACTTAAGAGTATTTTATTAGTTAATGTAGTTTTAACTATAAAATAATGACAATAAGCTGTATCTTAAAAAAACTCTTGAAATTATTTATATAATGCAGTATTTGAAAGAATGCTAAAAAAAAGATTTTGTATTTTTTAAAATTTTCTATATTTTCTTAACCATAATATTATATATAAATACTAAAAATCGTTAAATTTAGAATATTATTATACAGACAACAACAAATCAAATTTAAAGGGCATACGTTAATGTAAGAAATTTTGACAGTTTGCTGTATCGCAGAAACCGTGTGAGGCAAACTCTTAAAATTTTCTCAAAACTACTTAAATGCCAAACGAAAAATCGCCAAAAATGGAAAAAGTACTTAAAGGAAAAAGATGAAGAACTTTCTTCTTGGCTTAAGCTCTGAGAATAAAATACAGACATAAATGACACGGATATCACCTTCTCTACTGGCATAATATATTTTGTAAATTATAAATCTGTTGCAAATAAAAATATAGTGATACGCAGTTTTTTTAATTTTAAAGTGGTGCCCCTTACGGTTCATAACATACGTAAAAAATTGTATATTAAATGGGGACACCCTTTAATTTTTAATATTATGAACGGGACTAATCTTTAAGCATTACATTTTTTATAAAGAAAAAACAAATCAAAATCGATTCAGAAATGACTGAGCTATGCAGGCACAAATATAAAACAAGCAATATTCAGCCGAATTGATAACACTTCCTTCTTCTTCTTGAGGTGGAAAAAATAAGGACGCACCATGCTAAAACCTACATACATTACCGAACATTTTCCTCATCATATTTGTGATTTTGCAAAACATATATAAAATCTGATTTTTTAATACAATTAAACTTACATACATATATCCACATATGTCCTTATATACATTTGGAAGTGTGGAAAGGTTTTAATACTTTTTTTAACTTTTACATATAAAATTTTCTCAAAAATGGTGCAAAACTTATACAGAGAGTCTACTGAAGTACAAAACATCAAAACAAAATAAAACTCATCACTCACATAAACATCTTTTCATATTTTCTAAATAAGGCGCTTAAACTATTCTTTAATGTGCACATAAAAAAGATTTTGCACATATTTTAAATGTTTATTTTTTTATTTTTATTAAATTTTTAATTGTTTTTTAATGAGTTGTTTAATAAGAAATTTTGTCATTTACTTTGCAATCAATTGAATTAAATCAATTGTATATATTATTAATTTTTAAAATAAAAATATGTCAATTATTTAACAGGTGTAAAAACTTCTTTCTGTAAACAAGTTATTTATGATTTTTTTAAGTGACAGATTTAGGAACATATGTATGTATTTTTGTTTCATAAAAATGCTATGATTGTATAATTTGGCCTTAATTTATTTATAAATATTTTTAAGTTATGTATATATTACGGTTGTAGGCAACCGTAACGGTAAGCTTTGTTAGAAGACCTTGTTGCAGTCATTAGTAGAAACAATCCTAATTCGCTCGGAAGCTTTCAAACAATTGGAAGGCGCCAGCCAAAAGAATCTTTCGAAGCAAAAATTCACTTGTAATTAAACTGAAGATTTTCTGGCTGTTTATAAATCACCTTTTAGATCCATACTTGTGTGTTCATTTATAGTAAAAATAACATGTTTAAATGGAACAACTCATGAAGATATCAAAAAGGGCTAAAGTGCTAAAGTATGTATTAATTCTTGTTATTCCCAGTTAAGTACGTCAATATAAATCAGCCAAGATTATGCAATAAATGTTTTTTTATTTATTTCTGATTTTTGTCTTTTATAGCATTAAATTTTAATAACTCTTTTACAATCTTTGTCATTTCTTTTACAAAATCTTATTGTAATGCAATTCCTTCTTGAATAAACATTTCTACATGCGTTTGACCCGACTTACGTAGAATTTAAAAATTATAGCACAAAACTCAAAAAGGAAAACAGAATAATAATCTGAAAAATGTTTTTAATTCTTTGTTTTTTTCATTTTGATTTTTAAATGAATATTGGCTTGTCCTTGTAGACTCTTAATGAATAATATGTTCATATTATTTATACAACAACCTTTTCAGAGTTGCACTGTAACACCTGCAAAAAAATAAAAATGTGGAAAAAAAAACAAAACAAATAAGGGTGCTATATTTTGCTATGCCGAATTTTATATACCCTTCACAATCTACGTAAATCTAGCTTAGTAAAGTAATTCTAATCAAACAGCTAATATTGCGGTGACAGATAGTTGAAAAAGTACTACATATACATAATTTAACGTAAAATTGTCATCGGCTCGGGTTAAGCATTTTTAAAAATTTTAAGTATTTCCTTAAAGATCTCATCAAAAGCTTTTACATGATACCCATATTGATATTTTAAAAACTTTAAAATTTTCAGAGGACCGTAACTCGGAAAATATGGGCGAGCGCCATTTTTTTCACTTGATGTTTTTTTTCTTACTTTTTAATTTTCTATCGTCCCATATATTTGATTGAAGTTACTTCATTGTTACAAATGACATGAAAAAATTATAGGTAGGCGTGGTGTTTTGCCCGCGAAGTCTAAGGACATGGAGAAATCTTACAGATTTACAATAGCAGCAATTCAGCAATTCAGTTCTGCTGTTAAGCAGCAATTTTAAATCTAAGGATGCCTATTTCAGTTTAATCGTGTGTGTTTAATTAAAAATGTAGTTCATGTATGTCAAAAAATTTTAGTTTAATAATAGCAGTTGTGTCTAAAATTAAACCAAATAGTAATTTTGATCATTTTATACATCTACGGTTATTTCTGAACTAAGTGGAATACTGTTTCTGGGGACCAGACTTACTATAACTTTATTTCCTGCTGCTAATTTTTGAATCTAAATGATATGCTTAATCAGCAAAATATTTTTCTTAAAATAATCTAATTTAAACAGGCTTTACCTCATTTTTCCAGCGTTAAATCATTTGAATATTATTTTTATGACTTTTATTATTCGTTTTCATTTTAAATCCTATCGCTCTCATTTTTTAAATAAAAACAAATACTTATGAAACATTTGCATGAAAAACATAAAGAAATAAAGAATATGTTTTCCCAAATACCATTCTAGTTGAATTTTAATAAATTTTCATTTTGCTGTTCATAATGTCATTTAATTTCATTTCATTATTTTGTTTTTGTTTTCGAACTGCATGTGTTAGCTTTCGGCATCAAGCCAATTTTTTTTTTATTAACAAAGAGAAATATTTTGCAATAAGAGATGCAATATTACTCGCTTGATTTAAACCACAATATAGATACTTAATCGAGAATTTCCCTTTTCTAAAAAAAAGAAGGAAACTTTCAGAGCTTTAGTCAACGTTGGCCATCACTTTCGAGCAGCATACGAATCCTGCCACGAAGAAAATAGTAGTCTTTCGAAGTGATACACAAATAAATAGTTTTTTTTTACCGTTTTTATTAGAATTTTCAATGGCAAGTCGAACTAACATGAACGATAATGGCAACCAAATTTGCCTATTTGCTGTGACCGTGCCTTGTTATTCTCCAAGTGATTAACAAAATGAGTGTTTAACAGTGCAAATTCATTAGTGCCCCTCTTCAAAAATTGCTAGATAGTTTATCAGGCATTTAATCAAACGAGTTTCAAACTTATTCAGTAATTTGAGTAATTTGAGGCTCTGTACTTTTTCTTTTCGTTTTCAATTATAGTTTCAGTACAATGCATTGCACAAATAGCAGGATTTTAATCCGGCAACATTGTTAATTGATGGCTCATCAAAAACGAGGAATGATTTGTTCAATAATCACAATAATCTTTAGGATTAAATAAACCCATAGGATGCGTAATTGCAGTGGCGAGTACCATAATCATTGTTTTATTGTCCTGAATTTTCTTCATTTACTTTTAGCGTTTATCTTTTACTGAGTATTGATAGTATATAATTTCTTTCATTGGTCTTAGAAGCTTTTTTTATACAGATATGTCATTACCATAAAATTAAGTGATATGCTAAATCGTTTATAGTTCCAGACTAGTAAAAAATATTAATAACGCTTCAAATTTGAAAGGGTAACTCCAGAATAAGACCCCAAATCTTGCAGTTTAGTGAACTGTTCCTATTCAAAATATTCAAGTTTTGTTAATTGTTTTCCGCATGTCTTTTTTTGTTTTATAAATACCCTCGTAACATACTTTTTTTATACTTAAAGAAATGAAAACGGTTAAAGTAAGAGGCCATAAAAGCCAACAGTTATATCTGACTGTATTTGCAAAAAAGAAGGAAATAGACTTTGCCATAGAATTCTTAAATACTTCCGCAATAAAAGAGTAAACAAGAAAATTTACACGTATTTACATAATGCCTTTATACGTACAATACTTTGCACATATATGTATATGTGTGTCATTTTTGTACACAAATGTAGTCTTTAATAGACAAAACTCACAAAAACAAAATGAAAAAGTAACAAAAAGATATCATTTTTATTTTTTGTTTGTGCTTCTATTTCCAAGAATTCTTTACAGATGTGTAGGTCATTGAAATGTATTTTCTGTTAAGAAAAACAAAACAAAACAGACATAAGTTTATGAATATGTAAAAATTTACGATTCAGACATTTGCATATTTACATCTGGGGATGTGTCAGTATTAATTTTTACATGAGTCATCTTTTATTTGGGAATTGCAACAAAAAAAAATTAAAAAATAACATCAAAGCTCGTTTTATATCTTTATTCACATTAATATGTTTTTTATACTAAAAGTATTTACTGATAATTTTACAAAATAGTATTAAAAAAAGCTACGAGTACAATAATGTTAAAATAGACTTCCAAACACAATGCGGAAAAATGCGGTGTAGTGTTCACGGTGAGTTGCATGAAAAGTCCAGTGTTAGATACTTAATGTCCGACATTTTATTTTATTTGAAGTAGCTCCCCGAAAATACCACTAGGATTAAAAAATTTGTGTATTTCTAATGAAATAATTTATTGAAATTTGTTGTTGCTTTAAAGTATAAAAGTTTGAGAACATATTATCCTGTGGC
This sequence comes from Gymnosoma rotundatum, assembly GCA_916610165.2. Classification (NCBI taxonomy): domain Eukaryota; kingdom Metazoa; phylum Arthropoda; class Insecta; order Diptera; family Tachinidae; genus Gymnosoma; species Gymnosoma rotundatum. Next base: position 84,651,593 of record OU744336.1, read on the forward strand.
GCAGTTGTCGTTATCTCAATTATGGCAACTTGTAGTCACAACTAATGTTGTCGTCAGTGCTTACAAAAAATAATTGGAGTACCATAAATGGACATAGCATTAGCAAATATGAAATATCAAAGTAAATTATAAATTTGCCTTTAAACAATCAGAGATTTCTTAAGGTTTTTTGCTTCGACAGAGATTTTTTATGAAAAAACATCTGTGTGTGCTCAATTTATATATATATTTTTGAAGAATCAGCTTATTTTTCTTTTTTTTTTATAGAAGAATGTATCCAAAACAGCTTTGTTAAATATTTTTTTTTTTGTTAATTTCACTAAAAACGTGTTGAGTTCTTCAAGATGTATGTATATCCTTCACTTAATTAAAAGAAGACAATCTTGATCAATACTTGCTACAAATTTACAATATGAATACGAGTACCTTTATGTGTTTAAAGCTTTTTTAAAGTTATTAAAAAATTTATTTAAAAATATATTATTCTGTTCACTTCTTTTATAAATGCTGCCTTTTCATTTTAAATCCTTAAGTACAATATTTTTTGTTTTTTGGTTCACTTTCATATTTCAGAATTTTAGCAAAAGTTTTTTTGATTATGGCCAAGAAAATTTATATTTTTAATACTTAGGAATATTTTAGAGTTTATTTCGTTAACCAAAACAAACACAAAACACAAAATATTTGTATCAACATTAGCTATCAGCATGAACTGGGTATATTTTCGTAATTTCCATAACTTTTTTGTATATTTTTGTCATAAGTTTTTAATCTTTCATCTTCAATTACAATTAAAGTATAGTAATAGTCACTATAAGGACAAAATCAAACACTCAATAAGATTTAAATGCTCTTTTGGGTGTTTAAACAAAAATAGAGAGATGAAATTATATACGATAATATTTACATTCAAGTGAAAACGTTAAAAATATTTTGGAACTGGAGTCTATATAAACATACATATAATATATTGCATAGTTAAATATACGTTTGCTTCTGATCGCAAAAACATTAACATAAAAATTCAACCGTTGCACAGGGGCGTGAATGATGCAATAAAGATCTGGAACTTCTAAACTATTTACCCGATTTTCATGAAGCAAACTGCGATTTATAGAGAAGGTCATAAGCTTTTCTGCTATTGTACTTGGATACACCCTTTTTCAGTACAGGGTAGTATCACAGGGCGTCAAAGTAGGTAACCTCGAATTTAAGAAATGTTTCAGATCTTAAAACTTTATCAAAAGTAAACCGATTTCAAACATTTTTTATTTTTAGTAATCTATATAGGCAGGTAGAGAATAAACGTGCTTGTGTATGGTATCTTTAACACTTTCAAGAAAAATTGTCTTCTAAATTTAAAGTACAAAATTTTTACCTTGGCATTTTTTTGTTTTTCACCTGTAATTTTAAGAAAATAAAAGATAGAGCTATTTTAAAAACAGATTTAGAAACCTAATACTATAAGATTTTTTTTCTTTGACTTGATAGTTGATAGTAATAATTTTTTGATGTGCAATTTCGTAAAAAGTTAAGAAATGTGAAATTTTGGTCAAAAAGCACTTTCAGTAATCCATCTGATATCTATTTATGAAATTCTTGTGAAGCACCCTACAGTCAGCATTGTTAGAATATGGGCAATTTTGTAACAAAATCTAAATGTACGAGACTGTAAAAGAAATTGCACGCTGATTTTCATTCCTTTAATTACCAGCTGATCTAGTAAGATCGGTTTTCAGTAGTTTTCCAAATTTTGTAGACATCTAGCGTATAAATAGGTTCTGGGGAGGGGACTGAAGAAAAAATTACAATTTTTGAGAAGAAAATTTTTTATAAATACAAAAAATAATATTTTAATTTAATTTTTATTGAATTTTTATTTGCACTGTGAATATTATAAACGAATAGAAATTATTTTAGTATATGATCATTTACTTTTTTTTTAATTTCTAAAAATCGTTTTTAAAGAGCAAATTTATTTTACAAATGTAAAATTTCAAATGTTAATTTACTTTCTAAAAAAAAAAAATTTTAGAAATTAAAAAAAAAAAAAATAAATGAACTTAATTATAATTTTATTTCATTAATAATATTTTAATTTATTGTTTGCCAAAGTTTTTATTGATTTTATTTACGTTCATATTGGTCTTTAATGGGATAAAATCTGATTTAATATTTTTTATGTGTTCGGAGATATCCAAGGTAAAATTTCATTCACAAAATTTCACTTTTGATCTTTTTTGGTTTTTAGCAGTATTTTGTACAGCTTTTTTTACTTGAAAACTACTGCAAGAAATTAAGCATAGCAGAATAGAAGGGGTAATTACCTATCCTCTGATTTATAATCTTTATATCGTTTTTATTAAAAACAGCTGTAAATGATGAACGCAATCATGGTACCTCGCCCAAGAAATCTTTTGTTCTGTTGTTTTTTTTTTTTCTAATAAATGCTTCTAATATTTATTACTTTCTTCTTTGAAATTAAAGATTTTGTTTTAGCTGCTGACATAGTTTTTTTTTTAGTTTAAAGGAATATGCAAATATGAATTAATAATACAGGTATCTTTAAACGCAGAAAACCCATATGTGCACAGGTACCTCCTCCTGGCGGTTTCCTTATTAATAATGCACTACTTATCCTAAATTTTATTAAAATTTTTTTTTTATCTTTTCTAATTTATTAAGCACTAGGTCAGTTTTACAAATAATAAAAAAATTTTATTTATATTTTCAATATTTCGCCACACCTTTGGGTGGCATCATCAGGAAACAGGAAACAAAAATTAAATTTTCTTTTCCTGTTTCCTGATGATGCCACCCAAAGGTGTGGCGAAACATTGAAAATATAAATAAAAATTTTTTATTATTTATAAAACTGACCTAGTGCTTAATAAATTAGAAAAGAAAAACTATTTAAAAAGGTCAAAAAAACATTTATATATAATTTATTTTTTATATTAATAATAACAACGTAATTTTATTTATTGTTTTATCTTCAAGCAGCTTGAAGACAATGAATCACAAAATTTAACACTCAAGATTTATTTTGTGATTGACTGACAAAAATTTGTATTTTATTGTTTTTTTTAAACTATAATCAAAAATTGCTGAGATAACGCCTACAGAAATTTAAAATTTATGAGAAATTGACCAATCAAAACAAAATTGTAATTAATGCAGTTCAATAAATTTAATATTTTGCTTTGGTTGGACAAATTCAATTCAATTCAATTAATATTATTATTATGTGTGTTTTAACACATTTTAATAATAGATGTGTTTTGTAATCGTAATCGTAATTAAATAGTAATGTTGTGAAAAAGGAAATATTCGTAATCTAATCAAATGGGCAAACACAAATTAGTTTTTGCAGTTAAATATAAACCGATGCACCGTGGGAGCATCTACTACAAAAGAACAGTGATTTTTAGATTGCATTAACGTAATACATATGTAAGTAGGCTTGAACTAAGAAGGAGAATAGAATAAAAACCAATATCTTATTACTTTCCTTAATAAGAGACTGGTACGTGACCTTACTCCAGTGTCCTTTTATTAAAAAACCAATTGAAATGTAACCTGAGATTAACTATTCTTTTGCTGTTCACTTTTGTAGCATTGTTCTTATTACAACAATGAAATAATATAAAAATGTACTTTCAATTAATGAATATAAAAGAAAAACAATTTTCAAACAAATTAAAATTTTATATTATTGCAAGAAGTGAAAAACAAATTGAACTTTTTTATAGACGAGGAAAATAAAAATAAGCAATTAAAAATTAATAAAGGAAAAAATCTAAAACAAAAATCAACATCAATGCAAAATTTGCATTGCTAAAGCAAAAACGCGCGAATGGACTTAATGAGTTGCAGTAGAATGCTTCATTAACAAGAATTTTGTTTTAATTTTTATTCATCGTTTAAAAATATTGTTTGCTTAGCAGCAATAGCTAACTTATTATAAATGTTATTATTCCATTAATAGTTTTGTAGAAAATTTTTAAGTTATTTTTTTCAATATGTTTTAATTATCAAAGATAAAATTAAATACGAGAAATTAACTGATATGGTTTCATACAACAACATAAACATATTTTAGTATGTAACATTACAAATTTAATTTCACAAAAGAAACTAACAACTCAGATCTCTAAATTTTCTAAAATATACTTGATAGGAAGTTTAGGTATAAAAGGTTAACAAAAATCTCATGACGTAAATTAATCAAAAATTGTACAAATATCACATATCGTTTATGTCAAATGCCAAGAAGACAAATTTAATATTTTGGAGATAATTCTGCTTAAGTTAATTAATTATTATTAATAATATATGTGTTTTTTTAATTATTTAATAAAAATACACATTTATTATATGATTATATTTAAAGATTTTATATTTCAGAAAAATTAAAAGATATGTATACATATCTATGTATATTAGGCATAACACAAGAGTTGTGAGCCAGATTGGAAATGAGAAGCTAAAATATTATTAATATTTCTAGACAACAATGTTCCGTTAAAATCAGTTAAATTCATTTTAAATCATTTCTCTAAATCTTAAAGAAACTTCCACATACTTAATAGCATAAAATAATTGTCTCCGACCATTCAGCAAATTGAACACGTCATCTGAGCTAAGAATAGATTCGCCAAAATATTTTCTTCCAAGATCTTTATATAGCCCAAATGATGAAACACTAAAGGGTCTAGAATAAAAATATTGATAATACTGTTGCGTTTTGGACAGAGGTTTCTGAATATAAGGATGCAGCTCGCAATTATTCATTCAGTAAAATATCGAGTTTAGTAATTGAACTGTATCTTTACCTTGGTCAAGCGCAGACATCGAAAGAAGAAGAAGAAAGAAAGCGTATGCAAAGCAAACGGCGTGCCGCCGCCGACGATTTTTCCAACACTGCCGCCGCCGCCGTTTTGATCGGCTTGCTTCGACTCAGAAACAGCCGTCATTTTTGGCGGTTTATATAAATTCACCGCCAGAAATTTTAGTGTTTAAGGCCAAAATTCACTATCATACATATTCGTACGCTTAAAGCACACAAAAATCCAACAGAATTCTGTCCTGTACTTTAAAAATCTTTATAAAATGGCTTCGTAGGTGCCACACTATTTCCATAAACATATGGTGTTTTTTCTCCTCATCTTAAAAAAACCAACTCTGATCACATAGAGAAAACTATGTTATGAATTATTTCACAAGATTAGAAAATCGTTCAGATTAGTCAAAAAGTCTGTCACATTTATACTCTTTTAATCCACACTATCATACATTTTGAGCACACATGCAATTTTTGACAGTTCGTACGACTGAGTATGATAGTGAATCCTGACCTTTATCAGCGACGAAAATTTTAGTATTAATTTATAAATGGATGGAAATTGACTTATTTTTGGTTTTATTGTTCATTTTCTACTTAATTTCTAAACATTTTTTATAAATAAAAATTTAAAAGATTTTCAAGATTTTTATACATATTTTCGAATTTTATGAATTTTACTATAATATAGATTTTTCAAAATTTTTGTATTTTAGTATAATTTGAAATTTTACTGATTTTCGGTTTTAGGTAAAATTTACGATTTTATGAATTCTACTAAAAATTCATTTTTTGCTTAATTTTTTTTCTTTTAACAAAATTTAAATTAATGAAATTTTACTTTATTTTCGTCTTTTTGGTTCTTTTTTTTAATGAATTTTCTAAACATTTTTAGAAAGAAAAATTATTTACAAATGTATGCGGACGTTTTCCAAAGAAAACAAGAAAAATTAGACCCTAGCAGAATGAAATGCAGCATTTTCTGAACCGCCACATCCTTCATCAGCATTCTTTGCATCTATCTACCTTATGTTATGTACATCGTGAACATCATCTATTTAACCAACTAATCTTAATGTTAATTTAGTGAGACGATGTTCACACACAACTTAAAGCTTTTTCCTTTGTCGTTCTTTTTGTAACTCGTGTTGTACATTTGTTGTTGCTTTTCGTGCTAGCATTTTGATAGCAACAAATGCAACTTTTTTATTTTTTTAATTATTCATACTTGTTTGCTCACATAAAATCGATGGTTTGAATCCTGGTCAGGAAAAAATTAAAAATCAAAATTTAAATTTCAACAATTTTTTTTTTGTTTTTACTCAAATTCTTTTATATTATTTAAATTCTCTTATTTTATTTCGATTGAAAAGAAATTTTCGATTTTTATTAAAATTTTTAAAATTTTCTAAAACTTCTCTTAAAAACTTCTACTTTCGATTTTTACTTAATTTTCGGTTTTTACTCAAATATTTAATTTTAGCAAAATTTCGAAACTACCAACTGCAATATTAAAAGTTTGGTATGTTTTTATAGTTTCACATTACGTGTTTTAAAATTTTTTAAATTATAAAAAATTTTAATTTAAGTTGTGGATTAAAAATTAATGGCAAATGCTGTCAAAATTATAAGTCATACATGAAATATAAAAAAAAAAAAATAATAGGAACAAATGCTTCATATGATAAAGTTGAACCAAATGGAGAAGACTGGGTTGATATACCTCTTACGTTAAGCTTTCAAGTAGATTCATTTAATCTCATTTAATTATTTATTTAATCATTTATTTAATGTAATCATAGCGATAAGAAATTTGTTTGTTCTATATTTTTTGAATTTATACTCAATTTAATAAGATGGAATTAAATGTTGAAATTCTTACTTTCTACTTTACTTCTAATATATTTTTATTAAAAAAAATATGCAGATGTTTAAGAAATATAATCAAATAACTCGAAATTTAAGGAATTTTAGTTTAGCGTTTTTAAGCCAATTTTAATCACAACCTATCCATTTTATTACCTGAAAAGTTGGCAACTTCGTGCTGTATTATCCATGCTCCTATCCGTATTAAAGCCGAATAATCCCGATGGATCGTGAGCATTAACCCAAATTTTACCGACTGGTTTCAGTTTCATCCGTGCTTTTTGAAATATAATCTGAATACTATAATTTACTCAACTACTATAAGCCGATTACTCCCGACTGGTCGACGTATCACCATAGCTATTAGTACATAATTGTACAATTCAGGAATTGAACCAAAATTTATTGTGAATGCAACGAAGAATATTCCTAATATTTTCAAGATGGAGGAAAAAGGGACAATAATTAAACACATTATTGAGAGAAATACTTGTTAAATATTTGAATTTTTTGTCGTTTGGTTTATGGATTTTCTGTGTTTGATTGAAAAAAATAACTTCAACTTAATTTTGTTTTTGAAAAAATTTAATTTTTAATATTTTTTGTTTCCTATTTTCTGATGATGCTACCCAATGGTGTGGCGAAATATTGAAAATATAAATTAAAATTATATTATTTATAAACTGACCTAGTGCTTACAAAATTAGAAAAGAAAACTAAAAAATTATTATTATTTTTTTTTAATATTTAAAAAAAACCAAAACGGTAAAAAAATGTCAAGTCCATTTACTTTCACGTAAAGTCGCATAACCTTTGAAGAAAATGAGACATAAATTATAAAAATCGAAATATGCACACTTCATAAAAACCTTTCAGTAAAATATTGAAAAAATATTAAAAATTGTTGAAATTAATCGATTTTTGTGATTTAACAAGTGCCGATAAACGCGAAAGTACAAGCGATTTTTCTCCGGTTTTTTAATTATAAATAAAACTAAGGCCCAAAGGTTTTTCTATTTCACATGGAGTTTTATGCTCGAAGCTTCTGGAGTTTGACAAAGACGAAATTAGAGCATGTATAACTTTGGATACAATTCTTACTTCAAGCAATGATGGGAGGATTATAATAATACGAACATAATACGGCTTGAACGCACATTAACAATTAGGTTTACTGAGGCTAAATGTTCTACCAGTTATGCACCAGTGCTGTGATCGCGCCAAACTATAATAAAAGGATAAAGTACGTGTTATGTTTCCTAAAAAAGGTAATTGATTTACTTCTAGTATTTCAAAAACCAACAAAGTTGTTTACAAAGCTTGAACTTACAATGCATTGATGAAAAAATGAAGGGTACAAAATATTAGTATGATACAAAAAACTCACGAAAGAAAAGCTAACAGTTATCCTCAAGGAATTTCACAGTTATCCTCAAGGAATTTCAATCACACTGCTAAAGGAGTCCTAGAAACCAAGTCAGTAAAGCAAATAAATAAAATTAGAAAGGAAATCTAACAATGTACTATAAATGGGGATGTGATGGGGTATCTAGTCATGATGATCAAATTTCTGACTCTCATTTATATATGTATTATCAGTTGTACCACTGAAGTTATCATTAAGTGATCACATTAATATATTAGTATTAAACAACAATAAGCCCTCTTTCACACATTATTGAAGAACACAACAGTTAAAGAAACATCTCAAGTTATACGAGAAAAAAAGAGGAGTCAATGAGGAGATATCTCAACTAAAAGAATTTGAGTTAAAATAAATAATCGTAACTTTAAAATAAAACATGAATTATATTTCACATTGATTAACGTCAAGACAGCACAATCAATAAGAGAAACACTAGCAGCATCTTCTTGTTTTATTTGTGGAGCCACAACATCCAAGATAAAGAAGTTCAAGGTATGCTATGAATAAGCAATGCAATTTGGTATGTCACCACTTCATGCGCGTATTAAGTTGATGGAGTGTCTTTTGCATGTAAGCTATTAATATTGAATTTAAACGTGGGAGAATCAACTCAAATACTTTTCCGACAAAAGAAGCCCGAAATGTTTGGTGAAGCGCGAACTTAAATAGGAAATTAGAATACAAGTTGATACTGTTAAACAAGGCTCTGGTACGACAAATTCAGAAAATATGTCACGAAGATTCTTTGGTAATCTCAACATTTGACTCACTCATTTAGCCAGAAAGCGAAAGGCATTTTTAGAATAATAAATTAAAAATAGATTTAAAAAAATAATAAATTAGAAAAAAAAGCATTTAAATTATTTTGTTAGTTAAGGCTTTTTACATTGAAGGTAACGATATACATTTCTCTAACTTTCTTTATTTTGACTACTTTTATGTATTACTACATAAATAAGACTAAATTTGTGATGAAAACACTACATATTTCGGAAAATATATTTTCTCACCAAAAATCCCCAGTGTGCGTCATTTCTGTACATGAAATATTTTTTTAAATATTTGAATTTTTGTCTTTCTCTTCGTCTGACTGTTCTCGCATCACGTAAAAACTGCTAAGTGGTTTATATAAAATTTTGTGGAGAGGTACCTAAGAACCTTCGCTTGAACTCAGAATAATTTTTCTGTCATTAAAATGTCATTTTGTAGAGAAATAGAGATACAAATGTGAAAGCATCCAATTTCACAGTATAATGGTACTAAAACAGTTGACAGCACAGTTAATTTTTGGAGATGGTAAATTTTTAACACGACTTACCTAATTTTGGAATAAATATTTAAAAACACATATTTTCAAATTTGAATTTTAAGAAAATTAGAAATGACATAAAGACGAAGTCGTCGGCAGTGCTAGTCATCAATAAATGTTTGCACTTACATGACCTTATTAGGATACAATTACATTTGATATGGAAGTAGTACCCGGTTAAAAAGTAAAATGTGATTAAATCACAATGAAAATAGAGTTTAATCTGTTATAAAAAAGAAAAAATGTACACTAATTATAGAAATTGTAGACATTGTAAATGAAAATAGTTTAGAACACTGGAAAATTCAATTCAAATCCAGTGCTGTATTTCCGTTTTGGTCCGCATTAGCTGTTTAATATGTCAATCTGTCTAGCAGCTAGGATAATCTACCTTTGCTATCTAAACAAACAAGCATAACAAAGGTTGCATGAAACTGTTAACTTGCAACAATTTCAGCTGTTTATCTCTTATCTGAATTTAGAAAGATATGGCAGAGTTAATTTTTCTATAGTGAACAGAAATAAATAGCACTTAAATTAAACAGCGGCGACACCTCAAGGCCTTGCTTAATAAAATAGAGTAGGTCTAATTTGCCTAATTGCTTTCCAATGTTTATACCCTTCGCAATATTGGAAAAGAGTATAAGGTTTTCCACTCCGTTCATAATTTCTAAAAAATCCATTTTCCATTGCAAAATTTATATATACAGTCATGTCACATATTCCGATCGCAATGCTTTTAATTCCGTATCGAACTTGTTTTACCGTCTTCAGATTGCTTAATTATACCCTTCACCACAAAAAGCTGTGTTTTCTACTTAATCATTTGTTAATACTTATTAACAACAATTACACTTCCAAAATAGGCATAACTTACAGTTTTCGCCGCTTGTTTTGAATAGAAAAAATTAATGGTAGGAAGAAATTGCTTATGCCGATTTATATGTAAATGTCGGCATAGCCTTATATAGTACGTAAACTTAAAGCAAAAATTAGCTACAAACTGTTATTTTTAACTTTAAAAGTCTTGCTATTAACGTTTTGTAAATAAATAATAAGTTTTTTTAATGTGTACTAGCAACCAAGCATTGACAATAAAACTGGTTTTACTCCGAAGAAATTTTTTGTTTTTCATTTTCTGAAAAACCAATTTGCGGAATTGAATCCACTTTCGATTAGAATTGAGTTCTAAAACATGCCTGTATAAAACCTCGGTATGAAATTTTTTTTTTTGGAATCCTTTATATTTTAATCTACTTTAATTTTACTTAATTCCTACAAATATAATTATATCATAATATTCTTATGAAATATTTATTATTTAAAATTATAAAATGAACAAAATTTACTGGGAGGGAAGCATATACATATGGCTATTTTATAAATGGTCATATAACTCATCAGAAGACTTTACCCAAATTTTGTATAGACAATTCAACAGGTTTATATCTCAAACCAAATTGATAAACGAGAACTACATTAAATCAACAAAGCAAAAAGTCAATAAACCTTTCGTGCATAAAACACAGTAACCATTGAGTAACTATTTTTCTTTAATTTTTCTTTGGATATGCTTTCCCCGTAGCAATACAGTTCATTTATATAAACGTAATAAATGCCTGTAAAATGTGAACACTGCCTTCCAAACTGATACTTACTTCATTTTCAACACAATGCATTAAACTGAATTCACCTACCAATGTCTAGTTAGCAAAAGATTTACAAAAACCCATTTTTGTACAGAATATAATTTAAAAGCATTTCCAATAATTTTAACTTCACACGACTACAATTTAACTAAATAAAATTAGGAGAAATGCATTAAACAATAATCGTCGCATATATATGCAAGTTTGGATGAAGGTAACGAGAATAACTCGATACATATACATAACGTAATTCTATTTTTTAAGCACAACTATTGAAAACTCTGCAATTTTTAATATAAAATTTTTATACTTCTTATTATACCAAACAAAGTAGTAAACATTCAGTTGTTTGTATATAACGGTTAAAACTCAAATTATAATCTTCTTGTTATAGCGGACTTTAAAAACAGGTCCCTTGTAAAATTTCAGCTGTTTGTCTATAACGGTTTCAAAAGTTCGGCCACATACACCAAATTACATCAAATAATTGAACACCCATTTATTCCCAAATCCAAATTTTACACCTGTTGTTATAGCGAAGTAAGTAATAATACAGGTTTTTGAAAATTTCAATCGTCTGTCTACAACTGTTTAAAAGTATGGCCATATGCATCAAATTAAATGAATTGTTGGGGCAGCCTTTTACTTATAATTTTAAATATTAATACCATACCGGCCATAACGGCCGTAGCAATCGACATTCTGTCTAATTTGCAAGCGTTTGTCTATAACGGTTCAAAAGATAGGCCCATATGAGTAAATTTAAATCATTTATGGGGGCACCCTTTAATTTTTAGATTCATTTTTGTATAACTTTTTGTTATTAGGAGCTATAGTAATACGCAGTCGTTTTAAATTTTACAGAATCGCCCTTTACAGTTCATAATACACGTAAAAAATATGTATGTTGTATGGGGACACCATTTAATTTTTAAGATTATGAACTGTTTTTAAAACGGGACTAATCTGTAAGCATCATGTTACCAAAAATTTTCAAAATAGGTTCAGAAATGACAGAGATCTGCAGGCACAAACATAAAAAAGCAACATTCATTCCTTCTCCACCTTCTTTTTTTGAATTCGTTTAAAAATTTAATGTTACGATGGATTCCTTGACAATTACAACAATTCTTATTTGATTGTTTTCTTACCAAAATGCAATGAAAATCTTGATACTCAGTACTATAGTGTGTTAGGGGCTTTAACAATATAAAATGTTTTTGTATTTTTTAGAAAGAAGCTCCAACATGGTATTTAAACTTTTAACTAATACATGCACAAAAAATCATTTGTAGAATTTCACTAATTAATAAAAAACACATTTCTCTGTGAAGTATTGTTCAACATTCTTATTTTTTCATTTTCTACATTATCCAAATATTTATGTAATAATTGTTTTTATATTTTCTTTAGTATAATTAAATTTCCAATTGCATAAACTCACAATCCCTGTCTGTCTCTCATTCTATTCTTCGCTTGAAATGAAGAACAGAGTTTAATTAATTTGCAAAAAGAAGAAATCAAAATAAATATTTGTACAATTTGAAAAATGTAAAATGAGTCAATCCTAAGGTGATAAACGGTTCTGTATGTGATAGATAACTATACTATACTGTTGGACTAATTTGGAGAAAACGAATTGATTTTAAACAGTTTTACTTCATTGCTTTATATTTTAGATTTTTAAGGCCATTTTATATTGTTCATATAGCAACAAAATTGATCGTTTAGTAAATTAAAAAAAAAATAGGAAATAAATTTAAATATGAAATAAATTTAAGATTATACAAAGACAATCCTAAGTACTTTTTTATAATACAATCCTTCTGATCTTATACCCTTAGTACAGGGTGGCACACATGGTTAAAATGGCTTATAACTTTTTTATTTATGCGATTATTGCATTTAACTTTGAAAAATTATATCCTGCAAGTGATGTCTATTTTGTGCTTCCGATGTACGTGCTTTTTTTCAGCATATTTCCATAACTTTGCGCAAAATTTCAGGTGTTATTTGCACTACTTTATTTTTAATGTTGGTTTTTTTTTTTTTTTTTTTTTTGGAGTATGATCCTTGGTTTGTTAACGTTTACTCTCTCTTTCAAACTGAAAAAAATAATAATGAAAGAGTTATAATTAAAACAGTTATAAAGAATTCAAACCGTATAGCTCATTCTGCGCCACCCTGTACATATTGAAAATTGTTGTATATATTACTTACACTTGGCACACATAAAGATTTTTTCCGAATTGCAACAGAAATCAACTAACACTACGGTCGCCTTCTTAACAATTCACAAAACTGTAATGTGTTCCCAACAACTTTTTAGGGTTAAGTAAAATGTGCACACTTTAACAGCCTAAAACAACGATTATGCCTAAAAATGTCTTGTACAATTGAAAATTGGCTGAGCAATAAATGGGGAAAAATACATATGAACCCAAACTGTAACTAAAATTGCTTAAATTAACAGCGTCAAATGTTTGCAAAAAACAAACAAGGAAGCATGCACGAATACGTCCATGTATGCCATAGCATGCATATGCATTTGTGGACGTTAGAAAATGGTTAATAAATAATAAACTTTGTTCGCCTAAACTTGATTTGTGTGCTATAAGGCAATGTATTTATGTGTATCCATTTGAAGTTTATTGTTCTACTCAATTTGTTTCTCTTTGTTTTGTAGTGGCATTCAACTGAACGAACAGTTAGAGAGGACCGCTTTAGTTGTGAGAATTAAATTGGTTGCAAACACAATGAACAAATTTTAAAAATTGATTGTTTTGATATTCTAGAAAAAGTTTAGATGAATTCTAAAAAATAATTAATTTCAGAGAATTCATCACAATAATATGGGTCACCCAATAAATATAATGGAAATAAAACCTTTTAAAAACAAATTCCAGATTTATACCATGCCATTTTTTGATGCAATTTATTTTCAAAATCTCCTTACGAGTTAAAGCGATGTGCGTGGTTTTCAACAAAACATAACCGTAAAAATTCGAGTCATGACGCATGGCTTACCCCTCTTGATTCAACACAAAATAAAAATTTCATTCTAGTTTCATGAAAAATTTCATAGTGTAAGTTGGCTCAAAGATGGTTAAAGTTGTAATTTATTATTTTTTACTAAATTACATATTTTTTTATTTTTAATGAATTGGTTGAATCAAATCGATTTGATATTTCCAATTGATAAAAGTTCAAATCTATCAATGAATTTAGTTAATCACAAGCCGAGAAACTTTTGTACTTTAGCATAAAAAGTGAATACCAAATGACTATTTTTGAGAATCCTAATTCTAAGGATGTAAAACTGTTTTTCTGGGTAGAGTGGATTACTTAATACTCGAGTACTAAGATAGATAGAGGTAAAATTCAAATATAGGAGATTTAACGCAAATAATAAAATTTAAAAGTGAACAATAATATTTTGTTAAATTGTTCTTTCAACAAATAAAAAACCTTCACTCGGCTTAAATTGATGTAAATTTAATTTGTAAATTCATTAATTTTTAACTTTCTTGGAACCAATGTGGAACATTCTTAAATTAAGTAAAAGTATAATTATTTAAAATAAAAAGGTATAAAATATAATGAATCATCTAATTCGTTAGCCGAACACATGAAAATAGGTTATAAGTTTCTTAAGACATGTTCAGTTAAGAATAATAAATTCTAGAATCAGTATATAATTATGCACTATCTTAGGGATATTAATCATTGAGCTATATTTCTTTTAGGGTTAAACAAAAGGAAAATTAATGTAATCTGATCAATATGTACCTGGGAGTTGCGTTTATAAACAAGTATCGATATCCAACTTTGATTAGGATTGAAACGAAAACCACGAACGACATGTATTGATTGTAGATAAAATTGATCACTACAACACTAAATATTCACTAAGGCCGAATATTATACTTTTTGATTGCACAAGAAACGGGGATGAGTTAAAAGATTGGCATAAGTGGTCGGACTCCGAATCTTCACGATTATTTAAGAAAATGAATTTCATTTATTTCTTTTTGATTTACAACATAACTAAAACTCTAAAAAAAGTTAGTTTGTATTTTTGCGTTGCTCAATATAAATAATTTTTACATTCTATCTTTGAGAGTAAAGGAAAGAATAAATTTGCCTTTAAGCGGTAATAAAACCTAATTTTGGAGCGATTTACAGTTTTATAGCTTTATTTTGCAAGGCTTTAAAAAGATTTTAATAAAATAATGCTTCTCTAGAAAATGGCGCTTGAACGAAAAGGGTGGCATGTCATAGTGTCCAAGGACATAATGACAATGGACTTTATGTCGCATTCGAAAGTGAATTAATGTCAATGAACGTCATACTGTAGTAGACATTGTGTCGTTTTTCTGATGCGACATAATGTCCTTGAACTTTACGACGTGCTACCCACTAAAAGCTAAGCCTTTTATCTGAACTCATAAAAAGGAGGAGGTTATCTATCAATCCATCTGAATGTTTGTGCCCGCAGATTTTGTATTTCTTTTATTTGAAAGATGATGTTTACAGATTGGTCCCGTTTCTGGAATATTAAAAATTAAAGGGTGTCCCTATAAAACATGCATTTTTTTACGTGTATTATGAACCGTAAGGGCACCATTCTTAAGTTAAAAAACAGCTTATCATTATAGCTCCCAATGGCAAAATTATGTCAAAAATAAATCTAAGATTTGAAGGGTGTCCCCATAGGAGGTAGGCGTTTGAAAATTGATTAGAATACCAATTACTATGACCGTTATAGTAACAAGTATGAAAATATTAATTATTTTATAAGATAATGTGCCTCTATATTTTATGTTATTTAATATATATCGCCAAACTGTTTAACCGTTAAGGATAGATGGCTGAAATTTACAAAGTAATTGATTGCTAAGCCTACTACTACAATAGCAAGGACAAAATGGGAAATTGAAAATTAAAGAGTGCCCCTATAGCTTATGTTATTTGATGTATCTGGCCATACTTTTAACCGTTATATACAGATAGATGAAATATGTTTTGAAATTCTTTTTTTTTAAAGAATTATTTACTGTTTAAACGGATGTGGGTAAGTGACTTGCATATGATTTAATAAAACAGCGTGTCCATGAATATACATAGATATGTAGATATATATGTATATAGTTTATGTATGTTTGTATAATGATAATTTCTAGTATTTGTTTTCCATACAAATGGCTGTGTAGGTTTTTTCTTTCTTTTGATTTTAGCTTTTTGTTTAGAAAAATATCAAATTGCCAAACTTTTTCATTCTCTGTAAGCCTCTTCTTTCTATTTCTTTAAATATTAGTTAAACAAACCACTTTAACCGCATATTGCTAAGTCATGGAAAATTACATAAAACGGTTAGTTAAACTCTCAGCACTTCATTTGATTTGATTTTGTATGGTTTTTACTACGAACACACAATTACTAAATAACATGCTAACGTAAGAGTGACTGAATTAAGAAGATCTGCCTGTAATTATTATTTTAAATACAACATAAGTCTTCGTTAGTGTTTGTTTTAATTTCAACTAAATTTTATTTTTCGGTTTTTAAGTTGTTTCGTTTATGTTTTTAATAAAAAACAATGATTTACATAGACTTCTGATAGAAACGCTACTCAAGATTCCATAGTGTGGAATTATTTAATTATATTTATACGCTCGCCACTCAATTTAAACTCGAAATTTAGTTGTTTTGCTTCTTTAATTATTTGTGACCCTCGAGAAAAGAAAGGAATAAAACCTGATTTGTTTAAAATTCACACTTTATTTTACACCAAAATTTATTGAAGGTAAAACTAAACTACCATCCAATTAACAACGCCACCGGAACAAAAAACCGTGCTCCGTTTTTCACTAAACACTATGCGCGGCATACCTCCGAGAAAAATTAACTCACTTCTTGGGGTGAAAATTCTCTTACTACTGGAAAGTCTGTTATACGGGTTATACCCTTTTTCCACTTTTTGTGGTAAAAGGTATAACAAAGAGCATATATTGGTGAATTCTAATTAAACTAAGGATGTACAAAAATACAGTCCAGCCTGTGATTTTCAGATTTCTTTAAATATATACTCACTTATATTTAGACTCTACTGTTTACGAAATGGTATTTTTATACCCTTCACCACAATGAGTGGAATAAGGTGTATATAAGTTTTTCATTCCATGTGTAACTTCCACAATATCCATTTACGACCCCATAAGGTATATGTATTCTGACTTATTATGCATAGCAAAGCCGATTGAGCGGCGTCCGTGTTAGTGTTGAAATCAAGATTGCCAAAGCAGTAGACCAGCTAGAAAAATTTAAATATGCCAATCGATCAGGCAAGTGTTGAAACAGGTGCTATTCAAGATGGTCCATGTCCAGAGTGGTTTTTCTTAAACGTATCGGATACATTAGCGAGCGAGTGCCGTATGTTTTTATATTAACTTTTTCATTATAAAGGATAAATAACGAATAGTGAACTTTCATAATTGAGGGAAAATACCGAAAATCTCCTGTGTAAAACCTAAAATTGCATGTTTTCATATTATAAGGGAAATAGAGAATCAGTACTGAAGCAGTACTATGCAAAAATGTCATTTAAATTTTATTAATTTCATTACTAAAAAAATTATTCTATAAATTTAAATTGTAAATTTTCCTAATTTCTTTTGTTAAATTGTTTGAAATAAATTTTTGGTTTTATTCTTTTAAAATGACGAGTTATTGCTTCTAACAGATTAATACAATTCTTTTTAGTGCTTTTAAAAAAGTAAATAGAAACTTCTGAATAAATTAACCTACAACAAGCAAATATTTGACTTCATATCGTATTTATTTACTTATTTTTAAATATTTGGATAAAATATTTAATAACTAATTTTATATAATTTTAAGAGCATTAAAAAAATAATAATAATAAATAATAAAATCATATTTCAAATTAAGAGTAAATTGAGTGACTAATATACGCAGCTTTCCACATTAAAACTAAACCATATTTGCCGTATTCACAAGCTCTGCTAAGGTGTAGGTAGTATTGCATACTACCTTTTGTTTACTTCTGTGTGAACAACCATTGTATCAGTGTGCCATTGTACATTGTACTTCATACGTCAAAAAGTAAATAAGAAGAAGAAAAGTGCTATTCATCATTTGTTATTTATAAGCCAAATGGGGGAGAAAACAGAAAAAAGTAAATTAATAAATTTTTTGTGTGAGGATGAAATTCAAGACATTTTTAGGATGAACTAATGTGCTTGCTCTCCAGTCGCAGAATTATACATTTAGGGCATAATCGGGTTTTAAGATATTTTGATGAAAACAGATTTCTTCATATGATACGAGTACGGCCAGAGGAATTTGCCTATATATTCAACCTTATAAAAAATGACGATGTTTTTCACACAATTGGCGAAAGGCTTCAACTACGCATTGACTTGCAGCTTAAAATTGTAATTTACTGTTTGGCATCTGCAGGAAATGGTGCTTGTGTTCGTAAGGTAGCATCATTAAAGCAATATTAAATCTTAAAGAACAGTTTTTATATTGGCAACTTTCAACTTTCTAATAAATCAGTCAAATCAATAAATTAAATAAATAAAACTAATAAAAATATCTTTTAATTCAATTTAATTTAATATAATTCACACATGAATACAAAAATAATAATTCATTTAAACATAAAACATTTAAACAAATACAACGTTTGAAAAACATATGAAAAAAAGTACTAAGTGTTGTATCGCATGTTTACATGAAAATTACCAACAACACAGCTAGCACCGTTGTATTTTGTTAGCACTTAGCACGTACTAGGGGGCTTGTGAATAGGGCAATTATTTGTCTATACATTGTTGTTTTTTCCTAACGTTTTTAGTTTTTTAGCTTTTTCATTTTTTTTTATATATTTAAAAAACACTTGTATTTAAAAGCAAAGATATTTTTCTTCTTAAGCCTTAATTTATAAGACTTATTTTCCCACTTTACCTTTCTGGTATGTGTTGGTGTAGGTTCCATGTTCTTTTGTTTTGTTGCTTAAAAAATTTGTTTTCTTAAGTCGATGGGTTAATATACGCTCAAGGACAGAGAAAATAGAAATAAAAATGACAAAAAGTAGGTGCCGAAAACCTATAATAATATCGTAAATTTTGTGAAAAATTGCAAATCGATTTTGCTATCATTTTTCTTTTAACATAATTTGTTTTTTTTTTACTTTTTTATAAGGACAAGCATTTCTTATTGTTTTTGTACAGGCAAGTCTTTGGTGTTAAATAAGGCTTTAAGCAAATTAAAGTAATATTTTGAGATGTTTATTATATTATTATTCTTTTTTTACTTTCTAATTTAAATTAACTTTTTTTAAATTATCGTATTAAAAATTGTACTTTATTAACTTTTATTTAATTATTAATTTAATTTTTTTAATTTTTGCAGGTAAGCCCATAGTGTAAGCGCTATGTAACTACCATAAACTGTAAGTGATAAACAACATTCCTATATTTTTAAATATCTTTTGTGCTGTGAAAATGACTTTTCTTTGAAAAAAAAAAAACATGAATTACCTGAGGCACTGTCGTCCATGCAAAGCACAATTGTGATGGCTAAAATAATACATATGCTTATGCACTTTTGTTTAGTGGTACAATTTAAGCAATGTTTTTAAGATGCATTGAACAAAATTGAAAGATGATGTACTAAAATCTTTTCATTAATTAAAATCTTTGGTATTTTTCAATGCCTCGTCTATTATAAGAGATTATGTACAGAAATGAGAAGAAATGTGCATTACGAATGAATTAATTATGTCCTAAGGCCACTTCATCATTTCAATAAAATTTAAAGGAAAGTTGCTGTCTTTATAAATAGAATTCGATAGCAGAGGTAATGTTTATTTTGTCTTAAATATTTCTTCACTGAGTTATTTTTTTATCACAGTTATTGTAGTTGTACTGAGCCACAACCAAAAGATTAAAGAATGTGAACAAATTTGAGCTACAGGCATATCACACTATCCAAATTTGTATGAAATCTATCATATATAATCCAATTAAAATCCTTCCGATATGTACGTACTAAATCGATAAGAAATGCTGCATATTTAATTTTCTAGAGGTTTCTAACAGAAATCCACAATATATTGTAAAATGAAGGCATACAATTTTTGTTTGTTGTTTGATTGGCTGAGTTTGAATATTGAAATTTGAAATAAACTTCTCGTTAGATTATTAATGTACTAGCATTGTTCACTTTGCGTTTAGAGTATGCAAAAATGTGTCCGCCTTAGAAATAAATTGTAAACAATAAAAAAATTAAAGGGTGTTTTCAAAAACCAAAGGCTTGTCGAATATGTCCTTATATTTTAAACCGATATAGGAAGATGCTTGAAATTTGTACAGGGGATGTACTGCTTTGTCTGCTATAAGAACAAGGACAAAAAAAAGATAATAATAAAGTAAAGGACATCACGATAGTTAAGTGAATTTTTCATGTTAGCCTTCTATTTTTTGAACTGTAATAGGTTGAGACTATAAAAATAACGCAGAAGATGTATTGCTTAGTCGCTTTTAAAACAAGAATAAAAAGTTAATATTAAAATTCCAATCAGTAGCTTCACCTTTTCATGAACTTATTTTAAATTTGCCCCAAGTATGTTTCACTGTGTCCGCTGTAACAAGCTTAAAAAAGAAAGTTAAAAATTTAAGTGTCACCCATACATGTTATGGAATCCTTCGTGTGTGCTTCAGCTAGAATTTCTTTTACTCGTATGTAATTTTAATTTTTTGAATTTAAGCAAATATAACGAGACAACAGTAAATCCATTTCTTATTTACTGGTTCTTATTAGGATATTTTAAGAGACTTTAATATCTTCTTCTTACAAAGGAAAATAAGAGTCGCATTCAATTACTGAATTTACTAATTTTTAAAACTTTTTTTTATTGATATAGATATATATTATCGTAAATATTTAAAACCAAATCATCTTAAAAGAGAACGCGAAAAAATTAAAAACTTAACAACACATTTCTAAAAATAATTAAAACGGTAATAAAATTTGAAATTAATTTAAACAAATGCTTCTTAAAATAAAAATTATCCAAAATTTTTTGTATGTAGGCTTCTCTCATTGTCTACCACTTTCCTATTTTTCTACTTACTCAATAGGTTTCTTAATGTTTAAAATAAGTGATTTGTTTATCCCGTGTTCTATTAAAAGCTTGATAATGAAAAATAAAAAACTAGCAACTTCTCTTATATCACTAAAAAACATTAAATAGTTGCTAATTTTTCTCAAACCTTATGTTTTCAATAGGTATTGCTTAAAAAATATGGCACATTGGTCTGCATCAATGTTATGTTTTAATTTCTATACGAATTACAAAGCTTTAAAAAGAGAATGATTTTATAATACTCCGCTCTTCTCCTTTAAAAAAGTATAATTTAGTAGCCTGCTTTGGAAGAGCTTAGAGTTTAATATCGTTAATAATTCTAGTCATTGTGGAAATTTTCCATTAATACTATTTCAAAAAGTAAGCATGTGTTTATTTCTTAAAAAATAAACTTTTCACATTACATTATGAAATCATTAGCGATGTCAATTGACTTCAGAATAATCAGAACGCTAGTATCTTTGGCATTCCAAGTGAATTTAGAGAATTAAATATGCCAAGTTTTTTCTTAAGTTCTTGCGAAAAAGTAAATTAAAAAAAAGCAACACTCGTATGTAAATTTTTTTCCGATAATTGCAAACAAAATAATTAAAATTTAAAAAAAAAAAATCATATTGCGCTGATAAATAGAGAAAGCTTTTAAGAAAAAAAACTAAAAACATTTCTCAACAAATATCCTAAAGCGATTAGAAACATATCAAAAGGTAATACATTTTTAGAACTTGAGACATCATTGAATGATGCATTTTATAACAATGTCAGAATTTTGTGTTGTAAAAAAAAAACACCAAAATTGTTAAAAAATTTTTGTAATTTTATAAACGTTTTACTGGAAAACTACAGACCCACTTTTTAATTTGGCTTTTTGTGTAGAAAGTTAAAAAATGTTTGTTTATTTTTTATTTGAAATAAAAAAACGCAAAAAGTTATAAATTAAGTGGGTTTACATTGTTTACTCGTAAACAAATACAAAAGTGTTGCGTTGTCAGAATACTAAGTCACTATAAATTAAATAAATTCTGTGGCTAAATTTTCAACTCTCTCAAAGTTATAGCAAAGAATTCCGAAAATATTAAGGCAGTTTTGTTGTGAGTTAATACGATAAGACAATAATAATATACATTAGAAGTATTTTTAGCATATACTACATAAACAAAACAAAAAATAAGCTGGACTGTTTCAGGTTCAAATCTTACATTAAAATGTATATAAATCTTTAAAACCAACTTTTACACATCTTTTTTATTCGTATTTATCTCTCATATGAGGTGGTTTTTTTTTTTTGAAAGTACATAGTTTGTGTTTCAGTTAATTTTAAAATATTAGCCAACTTTAATGAATACGGGTGATGTTTTTTACATTATTCAGCTTTTTACTTTTATTATTAAATAATAATTACTAAAATTATTTAAAAAATAATCGAGTTTTTTGGATCTATGTGGACTTATTCCACTTTCAAAAACAATATTTTAGAAGAAATATAAACGAGAGCAAATTTAAGTCCATATTTTTATTCACATAAGGTTTAATAAAATAAACTTTTATGTTAAAAGTAACAGGTAAATGAAGGAACTTCGTCTTTGAATAAGAAAAATATAATTTATACTTATTTTCTTTAACATTAGCACATTAAAGAATTTATGGTAAATAGGCGGTATGTAAGGTAATAAACTTATATCGTTATATTCATCTCTTGTTATGCTCCATGAAGTTTTACAAAGTGGTACCACATTAATTCTGCTGAGGTTTTTTTGTCTTCCCTTTTATTCAAACAAAAAATTGTTTTGAATGGAGCATTTTCTTCTATACCAATTTTAAAAAAAAATTTTGTAAGGTTCATTCTTTATAAACCACATCCAACCTATTTTAAGGCAGCTTAAAATTTCTCTGTCCATATTTTAGATTTAGTTGAGACAAAGGCTTCTCTTTTCATTTCCTGCAAAATGAATTCTGATCTAATTAATATTTTCAGTTCTAAAGAAACGTAACTACAGTGACACAACTAATGGCAAACTATTTATCGTGCCTGATCCAGTATTCTCGTAATGGCGAATATGTGACGAGTTTCTGTTTTATAAAACTGGAAACTGTTAATTTTAGCATATTTTAAGAATTTGTAAAACTAGAACGCGTTTAAGAAATAGAAAATAAGACATATTATATGTGTACAAATTTACAAAAAAACTAATTTTTTTACATTAGAATACATACTTATAAGTACATACATATTTTTTTATTATATATATTTTATTATATATTTGTATTATATATATTTTATAAATTACCCGCATCAACTTACGAACCTCTGGTAGCTGAGAAAAAGTTACTCTTAGAATGACAAAGTTTATAGTTGTTCTTTTAAGAATATAATTGCCCTATTCACAAGCCCCCTAGTACGTGCTAAGTGCTAACAAAATACAACGGTGCTAGCTGTGTTGTTGGTAATTTTCATGCAAACATGCGATACAACACTTAGTACTTTTTTTCATATGTTTTTCAAACGTTGTATTTGTTTAAATGTTTTATGTTTAAATGAATTATTATTTTTGTGTTCATGTGTGAATTATATTAAATTAAATTGAATTAAAAGATATTTTTATTAGTTTTATTTATTTAATTTATTGATTTGACTGATTTATTAGAAAGTTGAAGTTGAAAGTTGCCAATATAAAAACTGTTTTTTAAGATTTAATATTGCTTTAATGACTCGATTTCTAATATTTTGTATGGTACCGCCATCACCTATACCAAAAAGAGATGCTACCTTACGAACACAAGCACCATTTCCTGCAGATGCCAAACAGTAAATTACAATTTTAAGCTGCAAGTCAATGCGTAGTTGGAGCCTTTCGCCAATTGTGTGAAAAACATCGTCATTTTTTATAAGGTTGAATATATAGGCAAATTCCTCTGGCCGTACTCGTATCATATGAAGAAATCTGTTTTCATCAAAATATCTTAAAACCCGATTATGCCCTAAATGTATAATTCTGCGACTGGAGAGCAAGTACATTAGTTCATCCTAAAAATGTCTTGAATTTCATCCTCACACAAAAAATTTATTAATTTACTTTTTCCTGTTTTCTCCCCCATTTGGCTTATAAATAACAAATGATGAATAGCACTTTTCTTCTTCTTATTTACTTTTTGACGTATGAAGTACAATGTACAATGGCACACTGATACAATGGTTGTTCACAAAGAAGTAAACAAAAGGTAGTATGCAATACTACCTACACTTTAGCAGAGCTTGTGAATACGGCAATTGGCTCTCATTGACCAAACTCACTCTGCTAGAGATAAAAAATTGTTTATTATTAGAAATTAATTGAAAAATGTTTTATTTTGTTTTTGTAAAATTGATTTCTTAATCTTACAAAGTAATGAAAAAGTGACTTCTATCTACAAATGCGCTGAAAAATGCTGGCAGGGTAAATAAAGGATTGTAATATTTTACTATTTACCAAAAAATAATAAATAATAAAACAAGATGCTTTTTTGCAGAATGTAGTTAGTTAAGTAACTTTTTATTTTTTTCGGTTGCTACGAGAAGCGAATTAGTAATTCCACTACTGCATCACTCATTTTTTTTGCGACGAATTTTCTACGGTGGCGTGACTAAATAAATTGCTATGGCATCGTTTTCGTGACAAAAATCCAACTAGACGAAATCTACTTTGGCGATGTGCTGACTATGAAATCGCAAGGTGAGACCTAGGGTATCGCTTTCAGACTCGCGGGCGACTACGCTACTACTGCCCCATTGTCGCGAGTTCTACCATATCGGTTTTGTGACTACAGAATAGCTGGATGCTTTTCTGATTTAAAAATCCACTGTATTGTATTCTTGACTAGGGTGTCACAATTTGCATTTTAGAAAAATATTATATATATATATTATGTTATTATTCATCATTATATATTTGTTTATCATTTGTTTGCAATTTGTAGTTGTTTTCGCAAAGTTATTTTTAGTTGTTAAATTTTTTTTCCTACTGCTTCGTAATTGCCAAAAAAAAACCACAAGGTAGTGGATATGTTTATGAGCAAACTGAACGTTATGTATAAAAGTACATAGAACAGGCTGTGGACCTAAGAGGCGGATGGTGAAAAGAAAAAATTGGGACCGGGAATTTTTCAGTTGGGATTAAAATTAGCAGTCGAACTCTTAGATTATCGTAGGAACGATTAATGAATTTTCAGCACGTGAAGCTTCTCAGATGACGGGCAATAAACATCGAGCGAAAAAGGGAACCGTGGGATGCATAAAGCTTTTCCAATGTGCCAACCAAGCGAAAATTGGAGATCTGCTGCGTGATATTTAAAAAAATCTTAACTTTTCTTTGATGAAACTTCTACAAAATTGATGCAGCAGAGTATAGAGTTTTATATACAGTGTGGATTCGAGTTGGCAGTCAACCTCTTAGATTGTCTTAGGAGCGGTTAATGAAATTTTAGCACGCCAAGTTCCTTCAATGCTGGGCAGTAAACATCAAACGAGAAATGAACCCGTGAGATACATAGGGCTTTCTGAATGAGCCAACTGAGCGAAAATTGATAATCTGTTGCGTCAATAGGGTGGGCAGTATGTTTAAAACTTAATAAAACTTTTAATGCACATTATATAAAATTGATGCAAACGAGTATAGAGCTGTTTATAATATTAAATCGAAAATAAAATAAAATAAATTTCCCAGTTATACGATCGATGTATCTTTATTTGAGCCATTTAAGCATGAGTCATTTAAGACGTCTAATGTACCAATTTAAATTTAAATTAGACAGTTTCTACTGATTTATGAAACCTTCGCTTTACACAATTTATACAAATTTGTTTCCCTATTTTCCCATTTTACACTGTATTAAAATACTTGTACCTATTTCCATTACTTCTTATACATATATTATGACGTATTACAATATATTATTAATTATTACTTATTTTGAGTAAAGTTTTGCTATAGAAACCCATTTTATAAATTCCCCCTTAACGCCCAAAATTGTTAAAATCTTTCGAAACAATAGGTAAAAATTCGGTATCAAGCCACTCTGAAGGAAAAAATACAATTACTTAAATTTTTTATAACCTAGAAATTATATTGATGGAAATGACCAATCTCTAAAAGACTTGCCTCACTATTTTGCGGGATGAAAAAAAAAGATTTTTTTGGCATTGACAGAACTGAACACAGATCCGAGATGAGATCGCGCAATAAACTTTTTGCTGAAAGCCAAAGAAAAATATTATTTTCTATGCATTACCCGATTATATTCCTCCTGATGAATATATTTTTATTTCCTTTTTCTTTTTATGTATTTAGCTTTATGTATTTAGCTTTTAGACCAATACATAGCTAAACATTTCATTTTTAAATATCGTAGCATAAAAGGACAAAATACTTTAATTGCATTCCTTAGTTTAAATTGTTGTAAAAATTAAAATTAAATTTAAAAAAATTAACTAATCCTTTTAAATATTTTATATTTAATGCCGCTTGGTAAATTTACGCTTTAATTTGTGTAATTTATTTATTACGCCATAGTTTTTCTGGAAATTCACCGTTTTGCCTTCATTTTCTTAATACAAAGTTTTAAAAGCGTATGTTCTTCAAATTTAATCATGCATTTTATTTTTATACATATTTCATACAAAGTTTATAAACCAGTGCATTCTACTGAAAACTTTTCAGAGAACAAATAGTTTTTGTTTGTGTTAGTTTAATAAACTTTATGAAAGACGTAAAACGATATTTAAAATACGTGTGTATTATATTATAGTGCTTCGATAGAAATATGTTTAGAAAAGCTTTTAAATTAAAATTCATTATTTGAAAAGTTGATATTTTTTATTTATTAACTTTTCATTCAAATAAATAAAAAAGGTAAATTTGTAAAATAAAGAACAAAACATAATTTAAACGAAACATAAAAAGCCTTTATGGGTGGGTGCCTGCGTTTAAAATTATATCCATGCACAAGTACAGAGATGAACATTTGGTTAATAAAAAATTAATGAACATCATTTAAATTGCACACATTTTAGCTAATTTGAACTCGTACTAGATTGGAGAATAAGTTATTCATGTGTTGCTTCAAAGTAAGATAATTTAACAAAAATTAGTTTAAACAATGTGTCAGCTAAGGCAGTGCCTTAAACACAGAGGTCAAACGAACTAAAACCCAAGTATGTTCTCTGAAAACTAAAGCGGTAAATTAACTTTGGAAAAGTTGTGAGCCATTAATGATAAGAAAATTACCGTGCGATAAAATTATACTTTGATTAGAAATATATATTTTTTTTATTATTTTCATTAGTTTTTTATTAAACGATAATTGTATAACAAAATACTTTTTTATAATGTTACTAGATGAAACCGGTGTGCTTCGCTACCCCCCTCGTTATTAAATAAAATTAAAAGTATTGCGAAAATTTAATGACGATTGGTCCAGTAGTTAAGACTATATTACGATTTTTAATTTTTCTAAAAAGGGGCGGGGTCCCACCCACTTTTCTCCTGGTACGTATTCCTAATTATGCCAATACCATATGTACCAAATATCGTCGACGTAGGTCAAAAATTGGCCAAAATATGGCGATTTAAATTTTTGGGTTATATGGGCGGTGCCACGCCCCGTTGTCCAATTAAAACTTCATATAGCCTATTATTCCTTCCAGAGTCACAGTAACATGCTGTGAAAATTTTATATATATAGATAATAAAGTTCGGACATGTTAGGATACAGTTTGTTTAAATTTAAGTTTTTGTATTATACGGGTCCAAAAAGCAGATATATGTCTCACATCAGTCCAAGTCACTTATTCATTGTTGATGTTATAGTAGACATAGTAACACGCCTTCTGCGCAGATTTATAAATTCTGACAGTTCAAGAGATATTCTCATATACATCAAAGTTGTGCTTTTAATTTGATTTTTATTTTAAGGACTCTTTGCTAAAGTAATTCAAGTGTCTATCAATTTTGGAAGAGATAAGTCAAAATCACGTCTTTATAAATACATCCACCTTACTTTGAGGTTTAAGGAGTTCTAAGGAAACGAATAATAAAAAATACATAAGAATTGATAAATTTTTTAAACTCGATTATTTTAAAGCGAAAGGCAGGGCTATACTACTATTTAAGATCTGTTACATATTTGCACTTGTAAACCGGAAAAGTTATAATTTTACTAAAATTTAAAATACAAATTAAAACGAGGCATCATACCTAAGTCGATAATATCTAAGCCAGCTTACTAAAAAGAATCTATAGACATAATTTTCCACAATTTACGTTGTTTGCGAAACACCTAACTTACTGCTACTGCACTTAAATGAAAAGTTGCTTACACAAAACTTAATGATTTTAGCCTTGAATTAAAAATGTCACGCCCAACTGGCTGTAAAAATTTCAGAAAGTTGGGTGAACTGCTGTAGGCTGCTATGTTATTAAACAAATGAACAAATTTATATTTGTATACTTACAAATCATTCGTTTTTTAATTTCTTTTTAAGTGTACGATTACTTCTGGTATCTTTGGTCTACTAGCCTCAAAGAAATTGTCATTATAAAACGAAATAACGTGCTTGAATCTTTTAATCCACTATAACTGAATTTATAAAAAAGCACAACATATGTTGACTTACAGGGCTGTAAGCAGCATTGTAAAAAGCGTTATAACGGAATGTATGACTCTTTGGGACATACGGCACACACATATTCGATGCTTATAACATAAAAATAAATGAACTTAAGCCAAAACAATTTCTGTTAATTTATAATATACATAGTTTAAATAATAATTCAATAAAAAATTAAATTTTTCATAAATTTTATATCATAAAAACAACCATCTGTAGAAATAAAAGTGAAAGTTGAAAAACAGACATGGAAGGAGTGGTGTTTTGCCCGCTGCCTCGAAGGACGTGGACCGATCTAGCTAATTTTCAATAGCAAAATTTGCGAAACTATGTCTATGTCGATTATCGTATTCCAATCTTCCTAGCACATCCAGTGGCTTGGCAAATTTGACTTCAACACAAACACGGACGGAGAGACGGAAGATCTCAGAATGAATATACATTATAAGCTCGAAATGGTTATTGTAAAAATTACAAACGGAATGACAAAATTGGATATACGCTTTTCCATCTGTGGTTGAATGGCATAATAAAAAGCCTTAAATCAAAGACACTAATACCATGTTTACATTACAATTCGAATGACAATATTCGCAATCTGAATGACTTGTGCTATTTTGAGTGTTCACATTGCATCTAAGTAATTGGGTTTGGCAGTTGTTTGTTTATTTCGTAGAAAACACGTTGGACTGTAAAAAAGTTTTTCCATTTTATTTTAAACAACAACAACAACCATTTTATTTTAAAACAACTATTTTGTTTACTTTTTTTCATCTCTCCCAGTACTCTAGCCGTAGATAGTAGGCGCCTTGACATTACAATTGTTTTATGATATTTTTATTTTTATGATATACATATTTTTTTTCATATTTATTTAAATTTTTAATGTCCTACTATTCACTTTTCATTCCTTTCTTTGTTAACTTTTTATTAATTTGAAAGTTGTACAGGTAAAACTTCGATAAAAATTAGATATAACACTAATTTTCCGTAATTGGCGTGTTAATTCAAACTCAATTACCTAGAAAATTGGTAATTCGCTCTGAAAAATTTGTGTGGGGAATTACGTTATTCTGCTGGTAATTAGAGGCTGAATTACGAATTGGAGAGCGAATTACGAAAAAACGCCGTATTGTGAACATGGTTTTAAAAATGCATAAATCATTCAATTGTAAATTAATTCATTGTTTTATGTTTCTTGAGATAAGTAGTGTTATCATTTTTCAATGTGGATTAAACACATCGCAGCATACATATATTGTTAGTTTGAAAGTTTATTGTATTTTTCTTTCTCGTTGTTCCTTATTTTGGTCTCAATTAAGCACATTGTCGAAAGTACAGTTAACAATAATTCTTTCTTTGGCGAAAAGACTTCTCAACTATGTTACCACCCTAATGATTTTAACAAGGCATGAGACTTTTATAATCAATCATAGAAGGCAGGTGTATTTTAATTAATTTTGAAAATTGAAAATTTTAAAAATTGAAAATTTTAAAAATATAAAAAAAAAATTTACATACTTATATTCAAACTTTGGAAAAAAAATCAGAAACAGAAAATATTTTTGACACGGATAATAAAACAAAAAATAAACAGTAATTAATCCCCAAAAAAAATTAATGTGCCAGAATGCACATAAAACCGATGGACGATGATGAGAGTGAAAGTGCTTTTGAAGCGAATAATAAAGTTGAAAAAAATAACAATAATGTTGAACCAGCTTGGCAATTTGTTACAACAAATAAAAGAAAACGTAATGAATCTCCAAAAAAAGCAAAAAGAATGAATTCGAATGATATTCCTAGTACATCCTCTAACAGCAACAAGTTTTCAGTGCTCGATACTCAAGACGATGAAGAAAATACTAATTCGAATATTATTCCAAAGCCTCCCCCATTTACATACCTAATGTAGCTAATATTAGTATTATGGTTACCAAATTATGTGAAATTATATCAAATAAAGATTTTAATTATAAGTCTTTGAGGGAAGGTCAAATAAGATTGATGATCAAGACTGTAGATTCATATAGAAAGGTGATTAAGTATTTAGAAAATTCAAATATTTATTTTTACACTTACCAATTAAAGCAAGAAAGATCGTACAGAGTTGTTATAAAGGGACTTCATCCTTCCATACCCACTGAAGATATTAAAGCTGAACTTATAAATTTAGGTCATTCAGTTAGATCTGTTACGAACGTTAGAAGTCGTCTTACAAAGGAACCTCTCTTAATGTTTTTTGTGGACTTGGATCCAGACCCTAACAACAAAACTATTTATGAAATAAAACATATTAATCACGTTCTCGTCAAAATTGAACCTCCACTGACAACCAATGAACTAGTACAGTGTTATCGATGCCAGCAGTTTGGACATACAAAAGCGTACTGTAAAAAACCGTTCAGATGTGTTAAGTGCGGCATGGATCACCCTACCGTAGAGTGCAAAAAAGCTCCTGAAACACCACCTCGTTGTGTTCATTGTATGTTAAACCATACTGCCAACTACAAAGTTTGTAGAGTTTATCAAGACCTAGCTTCCAAAAGAAATAATATACAAAAACGTTTTACTAGTATTCAGAAAGATTATGTAAACACGAATCATAATGATTTTCCGCAATTAAGTAATATTCCTCAAAATGAGCCCAATTATAGATTTAATTTGTCATTTGCAGAAGCAGTAAAAACGTCTAATACAAATGAAAACAGTCGCTTGGACAGGCTTGAAAAAATGATGGAAAATCTAATGAATTTAATGTCAATGTTAATGGCCAAAATATGCAAATAAATTTTAATATAGCAATATGGAATGCAAACGGAATGCATAATCATCTAAACGATATAGAAATTTTCATTAAAGCTTACTACATCCTGATAATAGAGCTCATGCCGGTGCTGCTATATTAATTAAGTCGAATATTAAATATGAAATACTTTCTCCAGTTGAAGAAACGTACCTACAGGCTGCAGGTGTAAAAATAACTTGCGATAATAATGAAATTAGTATTTTTTCTATTTATTTTCCACCAAGATATAGTGTTACATGTACACAATATGAAAACTTTTTTAAAAAACTTGGTGCTAAATTTATTGTTGGAGGCGATTATAATACCAAACACCCCTGGTGGGGATCTCGCCTAATCAATCCAAAAGGTAGGGAACTATATAAATGCATTTGTAATAACAATTATTCTGCATTGTCAACTGGTAGTCCCACGTACTGGCCTAGTGATCCGCATAAAATTCCCGATCTATTGGATTTCTTTGTTTACAAAGGTATACAAAGGTCATACTTTGACATAGCAGACTGTGCTGATCTAAGCTCCGATCACAGTCTTGTAGTTTTAACACTTAATTTAGTAATCCAAACTATAATCAGGCAGTTTAAAATAATTACTTCTAGAACAGATGTGCGAAAGTTTGAATCTTGGATAGAAGAGCATTTAAATCTAAATTTGCAGATAAAAGATGGATGTCATTTGGAAGATACTATTGAAACATTCACCAATCTGATTCATGAAGCAGCGTTTATTGCTACTCCTCAGCAACATCAAATGAATGGCAATAATGTTCGATTATCGGCTGAAATTAGGGAGGTAATTGCAAATAGAAGAAGATTAAGAAGAATATACCAAAACACCAGAAGCGTATTGGATAAAAGAAATCTTAACAGAGCATCTCAACAACTTAAAAAACGCATAAAAGATTATAAAAACGATTTGTTAAACAATTATTTAAAAAATTTAGACCCTGTAGCTAATGATAGCGAGCATAAGCTATGGAACGCAACTAAATATTTAAAACGTCCAATTAAAAGAAATATCCCAATTAAAAATATAAACGGTGAATGGTGTAGATCTGACATCAGCTAATGTAATGCTTTTAAGGAACACTTAGAATCAACATTTAACCCATTTAATTTAAATAACCCGTCCGTAAGGACTGATATTGAGAAATTCTTAGATGTTCCTTGTCAAATGGATCGCCCAATCAAACCTATATCCCCAGCCGAAGTAGAAAAAACAATTGGCAAAATGAGCAACACCAAAGCTCCTGGTTACGATAAAATTGATTCCAAGGTTTTAAAATCTTTGCCGAAAAAAGGAATTATTTTTCTTACAACAATTTTTAATTCCATATTGAGATTAAACCATTTCCCATCGCAATGGAAATACGTAAAAATAATAATGGTATTAAAACCTAGCAAACCGGAAAATAGTGTCACATCGTATAGGCCAATTAGCTTGTTGTCCAGTTTTTCAAAAATATTTGAAAGACTCTTTTTAAAAAGATTAATGCCAATATTAGAAAAAGAAAAAATTATACCTGATTAACAGTTCGGATTCAGAAATAAGCATGGAACACCAGAACAGTGTCATAGGATTGTTAATTACATTTCAAATGCCTTAGAAAGAAAATTATATTATTCTGCAGTTTTTTTAGATGTTCAACAGGCGTTTGATAGAGTTTGGCACAGTGGGCTTTTGTATAAATTAAAAAATATCATTCCAGCTCAATATTACTTAATACTTAAAACATATATTGAAGGTAGATCCTTTTATGTAAGCATTAACGAAAATTATTCGAGTTTTGGGAGCATTAATGCGGATATTCCACAAGGTAGTGTTCTGGGACCAGTTTTGTATACCATCTTTACCGCTGATATGCCAACAATTGATAATATAACCACTGCTACGTATGCGGACGATACTGCACTTTTAGCTTCAAATGAATCGCCCGTCATAGCTTCTGAGTTGCTGCAAAATCAATTAAATCTTCTTCAAGAGTGGCTTCAAAAATGGAATATAAAAGTTAATAATGCAAAGTCTGTCCACGTAACATTTACCTTAAGAAAAAATGATTGCTCAC
This sequence comes from Gymnosoma rotundatum, assembly GCA_916610165.2. NCBI lineage: Eukaryota > Metazoa > Arthropoda > Insecta > Diptera > Tachinidae > Gymnosoma > Gymnosoma rotundatum. Next base: position 84,685,370 of record OU744336.1, read on the forward strand.
CAGTTTATTTAAATGGCACAGTTATTTCAAGCAACAATTCTGTAAAATATCTCGGCCTTCATATTGATCGGAGACTTACCTGGCAAGAGCATGTCAAAATGAAACGTAAGCAACTTAACATAAAAACAAGAAAAATGTTTTGGCTTTTATGTCCAAGGTCTAGCTTAAGCTTAGAAAACAAGACTCTTTTATACAAAGCAATACTTAAACCGATATGGACATACGGTATCCAACTTTGGGGAACTACAAGTAATTCAAATGTTGAGATATTACAAAGATACCAGTCAAAAACCCTCAGACTAATAACAAATGCGCCTTGGTATATCGACAACAAAAATATACACAGAGATCTTGGAATCTTAATGGTCAAAGATGAGATTAATAACTACAGCGAACGATACCTAAATAGACTCAGTAATCAATGCAATGTGTTAGCAATAAATCTGTTAAATGATAGCGATGAAATTCAGAGACTTAAAAGATTACACGTACTTGACCTACCCTTTAGGAAATAGGAAAATTGTTAACTTGTTACATTGAATTTATACTTTGTTTATACTTTAAACTTATGAAATTTGCTTATTATTTTGAAATTGTAAAATACATTGCAAATAAAATAAAATAAAAAAATAAAAAAAAAAAGATTTACGATAATTACTACAAATAAACAAAATAATAGTATAAATACCATATAACTGTACTCTGTATATACAATATATACATCTTTTAACTACTAATTATATTTTTTATACAAATAATATGCAAGGTTATATCTGTTTTTATTAGCGAATGTTTCGTAATGAAAAATTATTTAAAAAACATTACAATAGCAATTGTTATAAAAAAGGAACAGTCGGGAATTAAAAGAAAAAATTACGGCATTTAACTAAGCCACAAGTATTTACTAATATTTAAATATAGAAATATGTTCTTATGCTTATAAAACAAGTTCGTATCGAACCTTCTATACTCAGCTGTCAGTTTATTGCTGGAAATAGCTTTAACATTTGCTATTCTATATATATGAAAAAATATAGGGACGCCTGTGTAGTTTTGTATAAAACCGTTCTTATCAAGGTACACGAATGCACCAGGAGGACCATATCCAGTTTGTAGTGTTTTAGATATATATTCGTGGTTGACATAATAGGGCGCAGTTATTTGGGTATTTTCATAACGGTCACAACAAGATCGAATATGATTTTTAATAAGGTGTATGATGAAGTTATCAATTCGGCTAACTTTAGCAGCATTGTATAGTTTTGAACTTCTTTATGTTTCGTAAATTCACTTTTCGGGGATCTGTATAACGAAGTACATGCTCTAAGGCATCTTCTTTCAAATTTAACTATTTTTTCCATATAGGAAGGAGAAACGTTAAACCAAATTTGGCATCCGTATGTTGAAATTGGACATATCAAGGTTTGATACATGAGAAGTTTGATATCAGGTTTAATGTGTTTAGAAAAAAATAGTTTTTTGTACATAAAATAAGCATTTCTAGCTTTTTTAATTTGTATGTTGACATGTTCATTGAAGTACAGTAATCAAGTATCAGTACATCAGGGATATTCTTTAATACTATATTTGGAATTGTATCAACACCAGACGATAATTTATTTCTTAAATTTTTAAAAATATAGAAAAATTTTTCCTGTGTAATAAAAAGTTTGTCTGATTGTGAAGCACTTATTTAATTTGGCCTTTTGTCAGAATTAAAGACCGTTAAACATGACTGTTTATAGTCATAATAAGATTTTTCTGTTAAAAATCTGTTGAAACAGTTGTCAACATCAACCTGTAAGTTATTATTCTGATCAATATTTTTAAATGAATGGGTCTTTTCCAGATACATTATTACATCTAAGATTTGCAGTTTTTCTCTTAAAATGAATCACTCTCTGTAGTGAGAGGATTTACGCCAACATAATAGGTTTTCTTCTTCGAGACTAATTTTTACCAAATCTATATCTACTGGCAGCTTCACGAAACATATGTAAATAATATTTTTTATCTAAAATGGTTAGTTTATCTTTATAATAACTATTAACTGATACATTAACATTTTCAATAATTAGTTTCTTAATTAATTTTAGTTTGGTTTTGTAATAATTAAGTTCATAAGGGGTACATATAATTTGAAATCTATTATGATTCTTTATTATAGTTAAAAGTTTACTATTTTCCATATGTAGTTTCTTTATAATTGAATTTACAAATTTAATTATTGTGTCACTTTTTTAAATTTTGGGACAATTTTGTTGGTAGAATCTATAATGACATCGTTTAGTTTATTTAAATAATAATCAATTTCAGAGTTTGAGAGATTTCTTGTAACAGGGATGGGATCAGTGTTTTTATGTATATTTAAGATATTTTTTTTTTAATTTGTTCCAATTGGTCGTCTTATAATTAAATTGCGAATTGGGAGAATTAACAACAAAAGAAAAGGGGTGATCATTTTTTTCATTTAAAAGTTCAATTAGTAAGGCGTTGTGTTCACTATCATAATCGAGGGATTTGAGTGAGTTAACAGTGTTATTAACTCTGAGAAAAGGGAGACGCGAGTCTGCTAAACACAAATCTAAATACGAACCACATCTTGGGTAAGATGGGGTGGTGGAGGCATAAAGGCTACATTTAAAATTTATTTCATTGTTTTCTATCCACTCTGTTAGCAGAGCAGAGCATTACCATTAGTGTTATTTACATTATTGCCCCAGTCGGAATGTTTACAATTAAAGTCACCCGCCATTATATAATATATATTTCGATTTTGTGAATTCGGGGATTTAAAAACAGTGTTTAGATCGGGTATAAAAAATTGTTGTTATTTCCTGAGGGGTAATAAGAGGATATTATGTATAGAGTTTTGTTAGTCAGTAGAGGTATTTTTATAATGCATACTTTAAGACATTTAAATGAATTGGCAATGATATATGTGAAATGTTTGAATTTTATATCTTTTTTTTTATTAAAATAGCAGTATCACTACCTCTAGAGGCGTTAGGCCTATTCTTACGTATAAAGTCATAATTTTCGAAGTATAGTTTATGTTTCGCATTTAGTTTTGTTTCATTTAGCAAAACTATATCTGGGTTATGCAAATTTATAAAATTCAATAACTCATATCTTCTACTAAGCATTATAATAAAGTTTACATTAATTTCCATTATTTTAAGTATTTTTTTACAATTGATTCATCCATTTTAATCCCACATTGAAGATATAGTATCTATTCTACTCGTTTGTAGTTGTAGCTGTTTATTTAGATTTATTAGTTGGGTAGATAAATTCTGCTTGGTATTGTTAAGTTGTTCCAATATTTGTTGAAAGGAGTTAGCGCTGCTTGTGCTTTGTTGGTTGTTCTTCAAAACATTTGCAAAACTCATAAGAGTGGTAATATTTAGGCTGTTGTTTGATGTTTTTTGCTCGGAGCCTTTGCTGCATCTTCTTATAATTTTTGCATCCACGGTATGATGCGGGGTGGCCATACTTATGGCACAGTACGGAAAATAATTTTTCGTTTTCAGTTTACGCATCTTAAGCAGTGTATTTCTTGACATAATTAAATACTTGTAGACAAAGGAAGTAAGCAATTGAAGTAATAGTTACAAATAATGTAAAATACAAATCCCTTTAAAGTCCATAAATAATAGTTTTCCCAATTTTCTAAAAATCCCCATATCTGAAAACGTTAGCCACGTTGCTTGCGGAAATCAAAGCTTACTGGAATGTATAAAAACCGGAAGCCAAAAATGCAACTAACATACGAGTGAGCATATAAACCATTTAATTATTTTGACAGGTGCAAAATTTCTGATTGTTATGGTACTATAGGAGCTGCAGCTTTTGTTTGTGTTCTGTGGCGTATCGTTATTTACTGATGGCCTTAGTAAAATATACTTGAATGGTTTTATTTTAAATACTAAATTTTTTTTTTTGTGTTTTTTATTATTGCTGGCTTTAATTTCTTTTGTTTTTATTATTTGAGAAGGTAGCATGAATAGCTTTGTAGGTGTATTTACGATAAATTGCTCTCACGTGCTGCAGCTCTTCTTATACAAATAAAAAGTTTATTAGATTTTATTATATGTACATGTTTTTTGCGTTCAGTTTTCTCATAAGTGATGTAAATGTTGCAGTTGTTAACCTAATAAATATTATTGCTAAAAAGTTTATGCGAAGAGATCACTACTTTAAAAAGGCGAAAGAAAAAATTTTAAGGTTATTCCGTATGATTTCTTTTATTGAGCTTAAAGAACAATGACTTAAAAGTGTTAATTATGATTTTATATTTTTTAAGTTTTTAATTTGACGCGCAGTGGACTAAGCGCTATCGCAAAATACTCGTATTTGTATTAGTCACAACAGTGAGGCTAAAAGATACATAAATTAATTATAAGTAATCGCAAAGTCAGGATAGTGGCAGATAAAACAAAAGACTTCGCACCAAGACCACAACCTGTTAAGGAACTGCCTTCAAAATACGAAACTCATCGCAACTTTTAAAAGCCCTAGTAACCGTCACGAATATTGTTAAAATTCAAAAAGCTCTTTTAAAATATTATCACTGTAAAAAAGATGTTTTTCCAGACTGCTCACATCTCCTTCATACAGTAAATAGCAAATTCAAATCAGCTAGCGCTTGCATTAAGAATCTGTAAAAAGTTATTTGTAAATTCGAATAAAATATATGAAATTCTTCTGAGTTGAACGTTATGTAGTAATTAATATAAAGTTTCTTGCATCAGTACCCAGTAAAAAATTGAGGAAAAATATGTAATTAAAACAACACATCTATACGAACGAAGTGGTGCAAATTCGGGTGAAAAACCTATGAATTTTACATTGGCATGTCATTGAAGGCATGTTGTTCGTTTTTAACAAATTTGTACTACTTAAAAGTTTATATGATGAGAATTTATTAGTTTAATAATGATTATTTGACCCTTTTTTTTATTAAATTATTTTCTATTTTCTTAAGCTTTGGGTCCTTATATATTTTAATAATATTTTATTTCAATATTTCGGTACTTTCTGCGTACCTTCTTCAGGAAACAAAATTAATATATAACCAAAATAACAAAATTAATTAACAATTGAAAAAATTTTTTGTCATAATGAAGTTAAAAAACAATGTTTCAAAAAATTTTCAAAAAACAAAAATATAAAAAAGTGTTTTGTGTTACATACATATATTAAGAACAAAAACATTTATGTTATTTTGTGAATTAAGTGTCTGTATATATGAGCGACATTATCTGTATCTGCTTTAAAATTAATTCTTTTAGTCAATGGAGTATTTACAATGTGTAACATTTCCAAAATATACCGTCTCTTATAATTTTTTTCAATACTAAGAACTGAAGCATTTTCAAAGTTAGGATAGTGATCTAAGTCAAAACAATGAGTGGATAATGCTGTTTTTTGTGAATTAACATATCTTAAGTCCGACTTATGTCCAGCAATTCTAGTCTTTAGTTTATTTTTTGTTGTACCAATATATACCTTATTGCAAATCCCCTGATCACTACCTTTACAAGGTATTTCATAGACTACATTAGAAATGTCAAATTTATTAACTCTATCTTTAGTCTTACTAAATAATCTATTCAGTGTATTATTTGTTTTAAAAGCCATGTTATATTTTTCCTTATTGAAGATTTTTGAATTCTTTAAACGTTCTGAAAAACCTTGTACATAAGTTAAAGACTTATAAATCTTAGGCTCCAATGTGCTTATCTTAATTGTATTTCTTTTATGTCCGTATTGTCTAATAAATTTATAAATAAGTCTTTTTGGAAAGCTATTATCCGCTAGTATATTTTTAATCTTTTCTTTATTCTTTTTATGAAATTCTTCATCACTTATAGTTAAAACTCTTTCAATTAAATTTTTAGCTGTATTAATAATTATACCTTTGTTGTGCTTTGAAAAATAGTTAATAATTCTTCCTGATGCTGTCGGTTTTTGATACCAATCCATTAATATATTATTACCTCGTCGAATCAATAAAGTATCTAAGTAAGGAAGTTTGGAATCGCATCCCTTCTCTATTGTAAACTTAATATTAACATCAAAAGAATTGAAAATCTTTAACATATCATCAATTGCACTATCAGAAATAATGCAAAATAAATCATCAACATACTTAGTAATAACTTTTGGTTTTATAATTAGTTTTTCTAAGCAAAAGTCCAATAATTTCTCCATAACAATGTCTGCAACAATTGGAGATGCCGGAGATCCCATCGGAAGACCCTGTTTCTGAACATATATTTTTTTATCATACTGAAAATATCTATTATCCTCTATGCAAAATTGAAGATTACGTAAAAATAAATCTTTATCAATTTTAGTGTGTGGTCTAATTATATCCCACTTTTCTTTTATTGTATCAATAGCTAAAACTACTGGTATACTAGGAAATAAAGATATCACATCTAAAGAAACTAATTTTTCATTATTTTCTACTTTAAGTTGTTTTATCTTATTCTTAAAATCTAAAGAATTCTTTACGTTATATTTTGAAAACTCAGTGATTTTCTTCAAAATATCTGTCACATATTTGCATAGTTCATAAGAAGGCGAATTTACAAAAGAACAAATAGGTCTTAAAGGATATTCAGGTTTATGAATTTTTGGAAGTCCATATAACCTAGGAGCAGTAGCAATGTTGGTCTTTAGTTTCTTCTTGTCAAAAATAGTTATAATTTTTCGTTTAAAAAGTTCATCTACCAAATCATTGTTAATCTTCTGCAATTTGCTAGTCGGATCTTTATTTACTAATTGATATTTAGAAATATCTTCTAAAATAATATTAATTCGAATGTTATATTCATGTTTCATTAAAGCTACTGTTGTATTACCCATGTCTGCTTTTACAATAAGCAAATTTCTATTCTTTTTTAAAAAACTCTCTGTTTTTCTTACTTTATCTAAAATAAACCTATCTCTATTGGTCAATTTCATTTTATTATAATGATTGTCAATAATTAGTGACAACCTAGTTCTTGCTACTTCCTGTTCCTCTTTACTTTCTAAAGTTTGTATAAAATCTTCTCCTTCAGTTATCATATTCACAATAGGTAACTCATTTTTTGCAGTGGGAAGTGCATGCTTATTACCTAACGCTAGAACAGATTGTACTTCTAATGGAATATCTAAATTAGTTTTATTAACAAACCAGTTTTCATTAAATTTAATACCTAACTTCTTTTCTTGCAAATCGCGGAGACAATCAAATTTTCTAATATGTATGTTTTTAACTTTCTTTTCAAAGGAAACTGCCTTAATATCTTCAAAATTAAGAAAAGATATCATATCCCTTTCTGTAAAATATCTATTTAAATTTCTTTTTATAAATGCTAACTCACTTTGAAAATGCTCCAATAACCTGTGGTTATTCTTGATTGACAACTTTAAAATTTTGTAATGTAGATCACTCATATAGTTATTAAGTGTATGTTGTATATCAGCCAAACATCTTGTGTTAAATATATTTGAAATGACTTTTGTAGAATTGACAATGAATCTTGGAATGATTCCAGAATTTCTGCATCTGATCAGGAAAGTTATTGTTGACCTTATTTTTATAATTTTGTTCTTCACCGTATTAAATCTGTTGACTAGTCTTCTAATTATATTGTTATAACTTTGATGATCAGATGCAGAAGTTCTGGAATCATTCCAAGATTCATTGTCAATTCTACAAAAGTCACTTCAAATATATTTAACACAAGATGTTTGGCTGATATACAACATACACTTAATAACTATATGAGTGATCTACATTACAAAATTTTAAAGTTGTCAATCAAGAATAACCACAGGTTATTGGAGCATTTTCAAAGTGAGTTAGCATTTATAAAAAGAAATTTAAATAGATATTTTACAGAAAGGGATATGATATCTTTTCTTAATTTTGAAGATATTAAGGCAGTGAATATGATAACTGAAGGAGAAGATTTTATACAAACTTTAGAAAGTAAAGAGGAACAGGAAGTAGCAAGAACTAGGTTGTCACTAATTATTGACAATCATTATAATAAAATGAAATTGACCAATAGAGATAGGTTTATTTTAGATAAAGTAAGAAAAACAGAGAGTTTTTTAAAAAAGAATAGAAATTTGCTTATTGTAAAAGCAGACAAGGGTAATACAACAGTAGCTTTAATGAAACATGAATATAACATTCGAATTAATATTATTTTAGAAGATATTTCTAAATATCAATTAGTAAATAAAGATCCGACTAGCAAATTGCAGAAGATTAACAATGATTTGGTAGATGAACTTTTTAAACGAAAAATTATAACTATTTTTGACAAGAAGAAACTAAAGACCAACATTGCTACTGCTCCTAGGTTATATGGACTTCCAAAAATTCATAAACCTGAATATCCTTTAAGACCTATTTGTTCTTTTGTAAATTCGCCTTCTTATGAACTATGCAAATATGTGACAGATATTTTGAAGAAAATCACTGAGTTTTCAAAATATAACGTAAAGAATTCTTTAGATTTTAAGAATAAGATAAAACAACTTAAAGTAGAAAATAATGAAAAATTAGTTTCTTTAGATGTGATATCTTTATTTCCTAGTATACCAGTAGTTTTAGCTATTGATACAATAAAAGAAAAGTGGGATATAATTAGACCACACACTAAAATTGATAAAGATTTATTTTTACGTATTCTTCAATTTTGCATAGAGGATAATAGATATTTTCAGTATGATAAAAAAATATATGTTCAGAAACAGGGTCTTCCGATGGGATCTCCGGCATCTCCAATTGTTGCAGACATTGTTATGGAGAAATTATTGGACTTTTGCTTAGAAAAACTAATTATAAAACCAAAAGTTATTACTAAGTATGTTGATGATTTATTTTGCATTATTTCTGATAGTGCAATTGATGATATGTTAAAGATTTTCAATTCTTTTGATGTTAATATTAAGTTTACAATAGAGAAGGGATGCGATTCCAAACTTCCTTACTTAGATACTTTATTGATTCGACGAGGTAATAATATATTAATGGATTGGTATCAAAAACCGACAGCATCAGGAAGAATTATTAACTATTTTTCAAAGCACAACAAAGGTATAATTATTAATACAGCTAAAAATTTAATTGAAAGAGTTTTAACTATAAGTGATGAAGAATTTCATAAAAAGAATAAAGAAAAGATTAAAAATATACTAGCGGATAATAGCTTTCCAAAAAGACTTATTTATAAATTTATTAGACAATACGGACATAAAAGAAATACAATTAAGATAAGCACATTGGAACCTAAGATTTATAAGTCTTTAACTTTTGTACAAGGTTTTTCAGAACGTTTAAAGAATTCAAAAATCTTCAATAAGGAAAAATATAACATGGCTTTTAAAACAAATAATACACTGAATAGATTATTTAGTAAGACTAAAGATAGAATTAATAAATTTGACATTTCTAATGTAGTCTATGAAATACCTTGTAAAGGTAGTGATCAGGAGATTTGCAATAAGGTATATATTGGTACAACAAAAAATAAACTAAAGACTAGAATTGCTGGACATAAGTCGGACTTAAGATATGTTAGTTCACAAAAAACAGCATTATCCACTCATTGTTTTGACTTAGGTCACTATCCTAACTTTGAAAATGCTTCAGTTCTTAGTATTGAAAAAAATTATAAGAGACGGTATATTTTGGAAATGTTACACATTGTAAATACTCCGTTGACTAAAGAATTAATTTTAAAGCAGATACAGATAATGTCGCTCATATATACAGACACTTAATTCACAAAATAACATAAATGTTTTTGTTCTTAATATATGTATGTAACACCAAACACTTTTTTATATTTTTGCTTTTGAAAATTTTTTGAAACATTTTTTTTTAACTTCATTATGACAAAAAATTTTTTCAATTGTTAATTAATTTTGTTATTTTGGTTATATATTAATTTTGTTTCCTGAAGAAGGTACGCAGAAAGTACCGAAATATTGAAATAAAATATTATTAAAAAATATAAGGAGCCAAAGCTTAAGAAAATAGAAAATAATTTAATGAGAATTTATTTTAATTTAATTAAGTAATTAAATTGCGTTACATTATATGTAGTTTTTAGAATATATATTTATTGCTAACTTAAGATAATCTTTTAATTAAGACTTAAACGATTTTTAATTCGAGCTCTTATCATACGTTCTATCTAACAAATAAATTAAACTTGTACCATTAAAAACAAAATAAGAACAAAAGAAATTCTTTAGAAAACGTACATTCGTATTAAAAATTTGCGATTTTTTTTTTTTTTTGATAAGCACGTTACAAAATAAATTCTTTTTAAAATAAATTGGTACTTTTTGTAATGCAGACGAAATAATATTTAAGAAACTTGGGGTTGTTTATGACAAGCTGTTTCTAACGGCTACCATTAAAATTGTGTTATAGTCTACTAAAACCTTTAGACATACTGTCACAAAGGCCTTATTTTAATCCGCGACTTCCTACAACAGTTCTTAATAAAATAAAATTGTAAAACAAAACAAATACTTAAATTCTTCCTTTAATTCTCTTATGCATTTAAAACTATTTTTGGATAGACACAAACCCGACGTTGCTCTAATAGTTGAACATAAATTAAGTCCTCGACACAAGTTAGACATTGCTGGATATATAATATTTAGACAGAATCGTCAATCTGGACAAGGAGGAGGGACGGCCGTTCTAGTGAAGGATAGTATTTCATGTGAAAGGGTAATAGTTGACACTGGAAGTTTAGAAAACACGATTGTGCGCATCCACAGAATAAATGGGTCCTCTATAACTGTAGTGTCGATGTATCGTAGACCAACAGCGACAATGTCAGCCTCTGATATTAGGCCTGTTTTTGACCTAGCCAATACTGGAGCAGTGGTAGTTGGAGCCGATTTAAATGCTAGGCATCCGTATTGGGGGGATTCCCTGGAGAACACAAGTGGTAGGTTGCTACATGATTTACTCTTAGCGAATGCGAACCTAGAAATTCATCTCACTGATGACCCGACAAGAACTACGGCCGTTTCCTCTTCATATGTAGACATAATGATAACTTCTGTTGGCATGTCTCCTATAATCATGGGAGATGGGCTTAAAACCCTTGATTTTGAATCTGATCACAACGCTGTGGAAGCAGTTTTTGGCATTGCGGACTGTGTTGGGAGAATACGACCAACAAGGTTAGACTTTGACAAGATGGACAGGGCAAGATTTAATGCGATTCTATCCCGGGAACTTGCCGACTGTACGCTACCAGTAGATACGAACGTGTCCGAAGCGGAGATTGACGAGTGTATAGAGTCAATGACATATGCCTTTAAGAATGCTATGGAACTTACTACTCCTAAGGTTTTAGTTGGAAGTAAAGGGCTTTTGAAGCTTCCCCCTAACATACTTCATTTTATTGATGAAAAAAAGAGATTGCGCCGTATAGTTCAAAGATGTGAGGACCCAGGACGTCGTCTTACTCTTAAAGCAGAAGTAAAAAACCTGGATAGAATAATACAGGGTGCTATTGCAGTATACGAGCGCGAAAACTGGACGAGAAAATTAAGTAACATTAGGCTGAATGATAGGACATATAGATCTTTAAAGTCTGCGGCTGGTTTAAGTAAAAATGTTGTCATCCACGATCTGATCACTGCGGATGGTTCAATAATATCTGAAGACTTAGGGAAGGCTAAACTACTGGCAGATCACTTCCACAGCGTGCATGAGTATGAAATAGGTTCCGATTCTTTTGCAGTAACCGTCGCAAGTAGAGTTTCCACTTTACAGGATAGGACACCTATGATGGTTTTTGATAGGACTACGACCGCAGATGGTAGCGGCTTGGACAACAGCCAGCTGATTAGAGCAGAAACCATTGGCGAAACTTTAAGGAGAAGACCAAACAAAAAATCGAGTGGTTGGGATGAAATTCCTGATCTAGTACTTAAGAGAACTCGTCGGGATACCTGGGGATTTCTGGCAATTCTAATGAACCACTGCATAAACTTGGGATACTTTCCGAGAGCATGGAAAAGGGCATTAATAGTTCCGATATTGAAACCCAAATCTGACCCAAGGCAGAGCAGCAACTATAGGCCGATTTCTCTCCTATCTCCCTTTGGAAAGTTATTAGAATTCTTTATTCATTCCAAGATCACGGACAAAATATCAGACTGCAATATTCTTCCAGATTGTCAGTTTGGATTTAAAAAAGGACACTCAACCTCGCATGCATTGATGGTTTTTTCAGACTATGTTTCCAAAGGTCTGAACAAAAGATATCCTACAATTGCGGTTAGCTTGGACTTTGCCAAGGCTTTTGATACCGCTTGGCAGGATGGCATTGTTTTTAAAATGATGGACATGGGCTTCGATAGAAGTGTGTGTAAAATCGTCTCTAATTTTCTATCTGATAGGACTTTTGGCGTTAGAATAGGGAGCACTCGATCGATTGAAAAATCTGTGCTGGAGTACCACAGGGATCCTTGCTTGGCCCTGTACTTTATAATATATTTATGGCTGATATACCTAAACCGGCTGACGGCGATCTTTTGTTAATGTATGCAGATGATATACTCATTGCAGCTTCTGGGCCCCTCGCTCGTAGTGTAAACGGAAGAGTTAACAACTACTTGACTCGACTGGAGCCCTACTTTGTTAAGTGGCGCCTTCACTTAAATATGGATAAGACTGATGCAGTTATGATAAATGGCAAGCATAAATTTTTATATCCCAATAGCAGATCTTTCATACCAACTCTTAGTATAGGGAGCGAACTGATCAGGGTTTCGGACAGGATGAAATACCTTGGTGTAATTTTCCACGAAAATTTTGAGTTTTATCGCCACATAGACTTTGTCTTGGAGCGCGGCAGGCGTGCATATGCCGCATATCGATCTATTCTTGGATATAGGGGAGGACTCGATAGGAAAATTCGATTCCTTGTTTATCGCCAGATAATTCGACCTCTCATATCCTATGCCTTCCCAGTCTGGTCCAGAATTTTTTCTGCTCAGATGGAAAGACTAACCCTGGAGTTAATGTCGACGTCGTTGACGGCGTCAAATGTCAAAAAAAAGTTGAATCGTATGAAATTGTATGAGAGCAGTTAATCTCAACGCGTTGAAACGCCGTAAAAGTTCAATCTGTTTCAACTTTTTCGGCGTTGAAACGCCGTCAACGACGTCGACATTAACTCCAGGGTAAGGAAATGGGAGAGGAAAAGTATGGTCACTTGCCTTGGCTTACGGTGTAAGCAGGTGCCTGATGGCATCTACCGCAAGCCATCTTGCAAATCAATATACAAAGCAATAGGCTTCGATAGAATTGACTCGTATATGGTAGGGTCGGCTATAAAATTTCTTGAGAGGGATCAATCCCTTGAAAACAGTCTTCTTGGACAGTGCTTTGAAAGCGCAAACAATCTGAGGACCATACGATTGTCTAACTACTTATCACCGATAGACCTTATGACATTGAACGGAGCTGGCCTCCCATATGAAAGTGCAAACCTCTTATATTACCATAGGAGAATAAATACCTTAGATATAGAAAATGTGGTGTATAACACCGCCCAATAGGCTATTCCTATTCTTTTGTATATAACTTTATTTTCTTTTGTATATAACGCTATTTTTTCTTCTTTCCTGCCTTACTATAAGGTTTAGTTTAATATTAGAATTAAGCACAAATGCCTCCCTATTTACCTTTTTTTGGGGAAATTTTAAAACAAATGTTGTACCTACAGTAAACTTAACTTTAATATTATTATAAGCGGCCATGCTGCAAATACTTTTACAAAATATCTTGGTAAGTCCTTGAAAAATACGCTAGTATGTAAGAAATAAATAATTTATTAAAATTAGTTTTAAGAAAACATGTACATCATTAAAATTTTTGGAAATAAATATACTATACTATACTATTCTTATGCATTTAATAGGGAACGTTTTTATGTGTTGGATTTTTGCCTTTCAAAAAAAATTATTGATTGTTACACAATTTTTTTTCTAACACCAAAGAATTTTGAATTTTGATGAAGCGATCCATCATTGCATTCTGCTGGCGTCTAATTTTTCTTGTTTTCTTTGGAAAACATCCGCATACATTTGTAAAATAATTTTTCTCTATAAAAAAACATTTTAGAAATTAAAACAAATGAATTTAAGCCAAAATCAATTTCGATTCATTAATAATAATAATGTTTTGTCACCTTAAAGCGAGATCGCCAACTTCATGCCGAACTTTCGTTAATTTTGTTTTGCTATGAAAGATCTTAACTTAAGTTTTATTTAAAATTCTTGTAGTTATGTAAGGAAAAATGTAAATCTAAGAAATAGTTCAACATGTTATTTGAGGTACATTTTAAAAATAACTTACAAAATCTAGAAAAGGTGTATTAGCTTTTTTGGATGTAAATAAAATGCCGTTCGCTGAGAATCACATATATTATTTTTTACTGGGTACTTAAATTAAAAAGTAAATTTGCATTGTTAAACTGTTCTATCTAATACTTTTTATATCAATTGTATTCTATTTAATCTTTCAGTGAAGATTGCTTTGGCAGTTTTTAACCGACTTCAAAAAAAAAGAAGGAGGTTATACAATTCGGCTGAATGTTGCTTTTTTATTCATTTGATGGCGACTATTATAATTCACAGAGCTTAATCAACACTGGTGGTGTACTTCTTTTTAAATCATTCTCATTTACCTGTTTATGCAGTTGTTTTCATTTTAAAATATGATGCAAAATTTACGCATCAGTTAACTTTCTGAAAAGCAGAAGGTGCTTTTGTTTTCACTATATCACCGTGGTTAGTTTTTGGCAGTTTGCTAAAAGTTGTTTTAAAAGAAGTAAAAAAAAAAATATAAATGATGCTGATGGTTGAGACATACCAACCAGCCTGTAACAGTTGGTTCTTGCTAACAAAAGTTTTCACAGCAAATGTTCTATTAGTGGTACTAGCAATGTACTCATGCACACGCAAATTTTATACATTTCTGGGAGGGAGCTTTGGCAAACTAGATTTTTTCATGTTTTTTTTTTTGGGGGCGGTTGATTTTATCATGTGCATGTCGAGAGTTACGACTGGGTGCAAAGGTTTGACTAATGAAAATTATATAAAAATTTTTAATTTTGGTATATAAAAATTTTATAAAAAGCAGATTTTGTTAAGTCGATTAGATCCCAAAAAAGTTTTTGAATTTGTAAATGTGTGCATATGTATATGCATGTGAAAACGTATTGGCTGGCATTAAATGACAAATATGTTGGTGATTAAATAGAAATAATTGGTTCAAGAATTTTATACATAAAATTCGGTAAAGTGTTTGATTAGTAATTTATTATTTCTAAAGCTTTTAAAATCTTAATACGTGTTCTTCTCTTTGACTTTTATATGCTAAAAGCACTATAAATTTGACAGCTTAACAGTAAAACCATTAAAAATTTAAAAAAAATTAAATATCGTTTAAAAGTATTATATACACACCATATATGTATGAGTATCTGTCATTCACATCGAGAATAATAAATAAATTACCATTAACGTTTAATTAATTAGTCTAATTACTTCTGACGGTGTAGCTATCAGCGAAATGTAAAAGATATTAATCTTTTAATATCAAAATATATGTATTTTTTTATATTTAAAAAGTGTTTTTAATTAGTCAATTCATAAATAAACAAATTTTGTAGTCATATGCAGCATTAAGCGTAGTTACATTATGAACACATGCCTTTTTAATTTCATTCAGTTAAAACCAGAAAAACACTAGCCGGTGTCCATTTTTAACAAGAACTTGGATTTCTAAAACAAAATAAACAAACAATTTAGATAATTTATTGTATTACGAAGGGAAGAGTTCGACAATTATGAGCAAAAAATGGTATCTGGCAAATGTCCACCACGACCATGCTGACAGATCTGGATTCTTTCATCAAAGTTTTTAATCGCATTTGTTGAAAACGTCGAGGAATTGTCAAATATCTACTTCAACACTGTGGCTAGTCACGGCTGCAATGTTTTCAAGGAGACGACGCGGTCGAACACGCCATGTTGTTGGTACATTTTACAGCGGTCTCAGAAGGACGATCACGTTTTTTATGATACGTAACTTTAACATAATGGATTTTAAGTATTTTAGTGCGATTTTTGAGCAATTTTAAATTCATTTTAGCAGTTGCCAATGCATCAACAACGAATGCGTCAAAAAACTAAATGTCAAAACTATGATATTGTTGGTGTTGCCACTATTAAAAAACAAAATTCTTGTTGAAAGTTCCTTTATAATTATTAAGCGTTTTTGAGGTTATGTACTCCAGGTGTAAATATACAATGCTAATATTTTCATCACAAGTAAGTGAACCGAAAGTAACGCTATATTCCAAAAAAAAAATTGTTACTTTTAAAACCGTGATAGGCAGACACTTCAAATTGCATCGTGTAAGTAAAACTATGTACGCTAAATCGCAAGTAGCGAAAATACAACTAAATTAAAGGCCGCTTCTATTTTGACGTGATATTCACTTACATAGCTTTAGTTTTTAGAAATTACACAGAGGATACACAAAAGTATGCGGTATAAAATAAATTGTAAGCAATAAATTTAGAAATTTAAAGATGTTTCCAAAATGCTGTAAATTTGGCGAATGTTGCCTTTTAAACCGTTATGGGCAGGTGCTTTTAATTTTAACAGAGGATGTCCTGTTATGTTCGCTATAAGAAAATTAAAATGACATGACGGGTACCCCGATATTAACGCGATTTACCCATGTATTGCTTCATTTTTTTTGAACCGTAATAGGCTGTTCTGTATAAAAAATTATAAAATATTAATATTAAAAAGTGTGCAGTAACAGTATCGTTATTTTTAAAGGTGCTTATTTTACATTTACATAGAGTATGTTTTACTATGTCCGCTGTAATAAGTTTAAAAAATAAAAGAACAAAATAAAAAATTAAATGGTGATCCACGTGGTACACATTTTGCGGATTTATTTTAACTCATTTTTGTGGAGCACCGTTATATGTGTTATTACTATCCATTTAATCACAAAATATCTTATAATTTTTACCATTGCAAATACAAATGAACAATCCTTTTCTCATATTTCCTTTTCAAATAATTTTCATTTTAACCTAAGCTATATTTAGCAGTTAAGAATTATTAAATTAAAAGTTTTAGTTTTCTTCAACCAAAAATTTTTCTTTAAATTTGACTAATGTATTTTTTGACATGAATTTTTTCATAAAAAATTTTAAATAAAAACCATTTTGGAAGCCAGATAAAATACGGGCATGTTAAAAGAAAATAAAAAACGGAAATAAAAAAATCTTAAACTAAAATCAGAATTATTCGTTACAATAATATCTTTGTGTTAAAATGATAAAAAAAAATTTAATACTAGAAACTTCAAACAATGAATACAATTTTTTTTTTTTCAAAATTAGATTCACAGATGGAAACGTTCATGCTACAAAGGACCAAAATTAGATCGAATAAAAAAAAACATTTTTACATTTCTGCAAAATAAAATGTACCAGATGTATTTATTCTATTTTTCCACTAATAACAATTTTTATGTGTGAAATCTAAGCTTATTATGTAATTTATTTGATTTAAAAACTGACTGATTAAACTCAAAATAAAGCGTTGAAGGCTTCTTAGATAAATTAGGTTCTGTAGACTGCGATAATTGCTGTTTATAACTTAAAAATAAAATAAAATAAATAGCATTTTCTTAAGAAAAACCCCAATTAATATTAAAATTCAAAACAATAAAGCTCTGCAAAACAATAAAATATCTTAACTCTATGATTTTGTATACGGAAATGGAAGCTACGAGTAAAAGCGGAAGAACGATAAATAATAATGTTACAAAAACAATCTTTTTTTTGGAATTTTTGTTTACCGCTATATTGTTTTTATGTTGTTTATTCTTCTTATTTCTTAAGGTAAAAATGTCAATATATCATGTTTATGGTTATTTCTAAGATGTTATTACGAAATTATATATTTTTATTTAAAAAATAAAATATAAACGAGCCATAACAACAATAATGTTTAGTTACGTTACCGGTTGCTTTTATAATGAGGGTAAATTTTTTACGTTTATTAATTTAATTTTTTTTTTGTCATCATAATTTATTTTTATAAATATTACCATTTATATTTATAAGGAAAATCAAACAGGACACTTTAGTGAAGTTAATAATTTCAGTTTGTGAAAGAGTCACATAATTATTAGGTCGAGGTAGAAGTAATATCCCGCTGATTGATCATTTGCTGGCAAACAGTTTTTACAGTTTTTGCTTCCTAACCGATATTTATTTCATTGTATATTATTTTAAAATAAAGTTGTCCAAACAAGAGAAAAGCTATTAAATAAAACATTATTTTACAATAAATTTCCCTTTTTCTGATAAAAAAAAAATGAAAAATTATTTCTGCACACTACCTCTTCACATTTTTATACGCTTTCAAGGACAAACACTTCGGAAACAGGGGAAATACATATTTTGTTATATTTTTGCCTGTTTTTTTTTTTGTTTGTAGCTGTGAGTGCCTGCGATATACGCATGTAAAATGTGTGTAGACGTAAATGTTTTTCGAGTTCTTGACAACATTGTCAAAAAAGGCATGAACATAATTTTGATGTTCATTCACGTCGACGTTGATACCTCAGTTGCTAAAGAGGAATAAAAGATTTATATTAAAGACGGCAGGTGTTTGTAAGTGTCAACCAAAATGTACAAAAACTTTTTACAAAACGTTTGTTTTATCTTACAAAGTATTTTTCTTTACACACATTCATCTACTAATAAAATATATAGCTAAATACATACATCCATATTTTTGCTGCAGGTTTCCTTATCAAAAATATTTTTCCTTGCCATTAGTTTATTTTATATAATGGCGGCCAGTGACTAATAAAAAACTGATTAGAAAATTATTTAAAAAGATGAGAAATGAAAACAATAATGCTGTCACCAATATCTTTTACAATAAACCACCCATCTCTCCTACGATGAATGAAAACTTAAGAGATCTCAGTTCTTATTTTATCTCCCTCTATTTATATTATAAATAATTCTCTGAATATTTCCTTTTTAGTCCAAACACATATATGTAAATAAGTCGGCTAAATATGAAATTTCTTAATTTGAAAAAAATTTAAAATTAAAATTTAATTTAATTTATGCCGCCGTACATATGCCAATAGGAAAAATTATTTTTTGATCTTTTGTTTTATAGGGAATATATTTATGTATATAAATTGATCGTAGGCTAAAAAATAATTTTTGGGCATTTCAATAAACTTGTTAACCACGACAGAAAAAACAGAAAGCCTTGGACCTTTTTTCAATATGTTTACAGACTAATTTTTAATATTCTTGTTTCCTAAAGATGTCACCCAACGGGTTGGCGAAATATTGAAAATATAAAAGATAATTATCAATATTTTTATATTAAAAACAGACCAAGTGCTTGAAATTTTAGAAAGGAAAATGATACAAAAAAAAAAGTGCCGAGTACATTAATTTTAAGTTGGTAACATGACTTCATGCGAAATACACCAAGTACCTGAATTGAACGTGCAGTTTTGAGCCTAAGTGCCTAAGTACAATTTTATATTATGGCAAATTTAATATATAGCAATTTTGATATATTTTGATATAAATAATAATAAGGAAATGTAGTGTTGTACTTTTCGTTGTTCTTTTTTAATAGTTACTGCTAAAAAATGAATAGTTGACATCACTGCTTTAAGCATTTTAGTTTTCTTTTCAACAATTAGAAGTTATGCGGGTTTGAATGTGATAATTATAATCCGTTAAACACAGATTTTGGCATACACAAAAAATTACATATGGATAGGAATGTGACTTGTAACATTCCATATGACTTGTACACGCTGTCTAAACACAGCTTAAGAGAAGTGTGCAATTTGAAAGTAGGTATAGTTTCATTAGTACCCTCTCTTATATATTATACGAATCACAAACAAGATAATAGAAATCAGCACTTTCGAAAATCTAACTTTTTTCTATCTGGTCTTCTTAGGCGTTGTGGTTAAAGCATATGCTGTGGTATGACCATTTCGCTAATGCCTATGTAGCTCATCGTGAACATATGACGAAACATTTTAAAGGCATTAATCAAGCTCGAGAAACACTAATACTATTGATTGCTTCCTAATAAAAGCTGTTAATTTTTAACAGACTAAAAAAAAAAAGAAGGAGGTTCTTAATTGAACTGTCAGTCGTATCTGGATCGATTTAAAAAAAAATTTTTATTCGAAAATTAATGCTTACAGATTGGTTCCGTTTTAAAAACAGTGTATAATGTTAGAAATTAAACATAACTAAAAAGAAACAGACAAAAAACATATGTACATGTTTTTTACGTGTGTTATGAACCGCAACGGCCGCTACTCTAAAATTAAAAAAACTCCGTATCTACAACCAAAGGTAGGAGCGAAGAATGCTGGTGTCTAATTTCTCTTGTTTTTTATTTTTTTTTTTTTTTTGGAAAATGTCCCCATATATTTGTAAAATAATTTTTTCTTCTAAAGAAAGGTTTTTAGAAATTTAAAAATGAACTTAAGCCAAAGTTCAACTCCTAATTTTATGATAAATTGAAGTAAAAGCATTATAACTCTCTGTTTTTTTTTATTGTTAACTTTCTGTTTAATCTACAATATCCTAAAATAAATAGTCTAAAATATCGAATTAAAAAAGTTTAATTTCTGTTTTCAGTGTTTTTTCTCCAATCGATTATTCACCTTTGGGAGTCATTTAAAATGTAGAGCTTGTAAATAACGCCAATCGAACCATTAAATCATGATTTTTTAAAGTGGTTCAATTACTTTATATTCCGTAGAGATAGGATGTTAGTTTTTGTACTTTCTTTTCAATAACACTTCATTTATAGTTCGTGTCATCGGTCTCCACTGATATATATTTTAAATAATTATTTTCTTTCATTAGCAAAAGCGTAAAACTTTTTTGTGTTGAGTTGTTTTTTACTGTTGGTAGTTGCCATTAACATTTTGAAGTTCTTTAATTATTTTCTTATCTACCCGGTTACTAATCAACACTTCAATATGGGTATATTGACATCAGTAAAACATATATGAATAAGTTTTTTTTTTAAGGTGATAAAAAGATTTATATAGAAGTGAAAAATTTTAATTTTTATATCACAAAACCTAACATTCTTTAAATTTTATTTCATTTGTGACCATGATGTTTATGTTATCTATGTTTCAAAATATAGTTTTTGGAATCAGAATTCTTTTAAGCCCTTAAACACAAAAATAATATTCAGAATTCACGATTTTAGAAAAATAGGAAAAAATAGGTGCCCTTTTTCTACAGTAAAGAATGGATATGGGGCGCAATCCTTTTTACTGTGAGTTTTATAAAGAATTAAATAGAGCTTAGAAATTGAAATCGGATAATATACTTAAAAACTAAAAGTTTGTTAGTATATTATCAAAAAGAACTTAAAACAAAAGAAATTAAATAAAAACGAAAAAGGTCAGAAAAAATAAAAAAATAAATATAAAGCAGCTTTAATTTTTAAATCGGAAAATATTTAAGAAAGGTTTTTAACCCGGGTGATCAATTTTTGCCCGCTGTTGCTCTGTCCGATCTTAGGCTTCAGATAATTCAAATCAAAAGTTAAAGTCTACCTTTGTTAAATAAATAGCCTTTTCATTTTAACTTGATCTATCAGAAGCTGCTGAAAAAAACATTTGATAAAATCTACCAGATTTAGTTATTTGTTGTTCTTTTTTCGACAAATTTATTGACTTTCTAGAATGGCCTCTAACACAGCAGCTTCGAATTTCTGACTTTATTGTTCCCTTCACCACAAAAAGTAGAAAATCCAAGTTCGTCATTCCGTGTGTGACTTCTACAATATCCATTTCCTACCCCATAAAGTGAATATATTCTGACTTCTTATGCATAGCGAATTCGATTGAGCGATATCCGTCTGGTATCAATTTTAAAGGTTTGAAGAGATCTTTAAGGAATTACTAAAATTTTTTCTAGAATGCTTAATCCATTAAGAGCCGATGACAGTTTTATGTAAAATTATGTATATATAGCATACCTCGGAAATGTCAATTACATTTTGTAATTAATTACACATGCAATACTCAATTACATGTAATTGTAACTGAATTTTTCAATTACAATTACATTTCATATTTGTAATTTTAATTGAGTTTTATTTCAATTACACATTACTTGTAATTTGTAATTCAAGAATTACAATTGCAATTAATTTGTAATTGAAAAAATCCAATTACACGTTACATGTAATTGTAATTGAAAATTTAATTATGTAATTACATAATAGAAATAAAATTGTGCAATGAATACTTTTTTAATTTTTAGTCAAAATATATTTAATTACAAAATCATCAATGTGTATGTACATAATAAACACATAAATTAGGTGTTATAATTAAAAACAAAACCACAGTGAAACAAATAATGCAACGAAGGATGTAAGACATGTAGGTATGTATATTCATTATAAACTAAATAAAAACAAAATTTTTATCTGCTAAACTAAAACTAAAACAATTTTTTCATTATTTTAAAATAATACTAGCGACTGAAAAAACCTTTCAACTGGTGCTGAAGTGGTTAAAGTTTTTTTTTTACAATTTATTTCAATTAATTAAATGGTATAAGTTTGAATATTGCAAGCAGGTAAAATATTATAAATAAAAGTATTCTACGAATACTACATATGTATATATAATGTACAGTATATAATGTATAGAATCATTGTGTAGTGTACAAAAAATAGTTCTGAAATATAATATTTTGAAAATACACCTTAAAAAGAATGTTTAATATTCTTCTGAGCTTCAATAAAAATGTTAATAAATAAGTTGAAATTATTTCCAGCGTTTTAGAAGTAAATTTTCAGAATTTTTAGTTACATTTAATATTTTTAAGAAAATAATTGAATTTTTTTAAATTACAAGTAATTATTATTGCCTAGTTACAATTACTTTTAATTTGTAATTAAGAATTTTCAATACAAGTACGTGTAATGTGTAGTTAAAAATGTTTAATTATAAATTACAAGTAATTGTAGTTGAATTTTTTTTAATTACAATTACATATAATTGTAGTTGATTTTAGTCCCTGATTTCAATTATAATTACTTGTAATTTGTAATAAATTTTAGTCCCTAATTTTAATTACAATTACTTGTAATTTGTAATTAAAATATTCAATTACACATTTCGTGTAATTGTAATGTAATTGAATTCTCCCAGGTTTGATATGTAGTACTTAATTTTTTTTCTTATTTTTTTAATTTTCTGTCACCCCAATATTTGCTTTTTTAATTGAAGTTACTTCACCAAAATAGATTCACATAGATGGTAAAAGGTATATAAGATTTGGCGTAGCCGAATATAGCACTCTTACTTCTTCTTACTTCTTCGCAGCAACCATTTCAAATAATTTTGATGCTGCTGAACTTATGACGGTTGGTTAAACGCAGAGATTATTAGATTTAAATAATAATTCTTTTTAATTTAAACCTTCGCAGCAACCATTAGCCGCAAAAAATTTAAGAATATTATAGCAGGGACCCTGAAGCAAATTACGTATCTCTGAATTAAGAATTTTAGAACTCTACATTAAACAGCTTATCTTGAACAAATTCAAAGTCCCGTAACTTAGCAAACATTGTGTTGATTTATTATTTTAAATTTTACTACCAGTTTATCTACTTTCTAACGACTTATTTATGTCTATTTAAACAGAAATGACAAATTTGTTTCTTAAGAGGCTTTTAGGTATTTTATTAGAGTAAGAAGTAAGAAACTCTTTTAAAATACTCTTCTTACAACGCATTTTAAAAAATAAAATTAAATACCATAATATTCTTTTGATTGAGATAATTAAATACGTTCTTCGTGAACTTGTGCTTTTTGTTGTTATTTTTATGTTGCTGCCAGAGCTGGGATGTTATTTTCCTTAAGAAAAGTTTATATATTTCAGCTAAATTTTCTCTTTCCTAATTGTTTTCCGTCTTGTTTTTAAATCTTTAACGTTCGCTTTTTTAAACATGAATTTCATATGTTTTAATGGTGGGTTTTGTAGTGTGTATGAAGTGCTTCCCTAAGTGCTGTAGCCGAAAGTGTTTCAATTTTAAATAAAAAATTTGTTTTTGTTGGTCTGCTGGTTTCTATGTATTTGTGGTTGACGTGTAGAATAAGTGTTTGCAAAAAGTACGCATTCACACACCCACGTTTATGAAAATGTATCCGTTTTATGTTCTTTTTTTAAAGTAAATTAGTTTTGTTATTTTTCACTTTTGTAATGTTTCTTTTATTCCTTATAATGTGCTTATGCGTGATTTTTTTCTTCTTACATGTTCTGTTTCTTTATTTAATATTATAGACTTTCAGCTGGCTGATTCTTAAATGTTACTTTACCAAACTGATATCATAAATAACTTTGTACAGACAAAACAAAAAACAATAAATAAATATGCATGTACATGAGTGAAGGCATTTTGCATGGCGTCTCTAGGCATAGATTTGTTTTGTGTTACATACAAATTTATTTTCTTTTATTCAATAGATCCCTCTGCTTGAATTTATCCTTAAATTTATTTAGCAGCTTAGGCATATTTTATATGGGACATATCAGCAATGATACTTGGTAGTTTGTATTTTTGTGGAAAGACCCCAGGATTAAATTTAAAAATTAAAAAGCAAAATGAAATGTGAATGAAACTACATGTAAAAATGTGTTAAAATATATTTGGTATATTTAGTAAAAATTAAAGATATACAAAAGTCCGTGAAGAGTGTTTAATTACAAATTACAAGTAATTGTCAATTTAGTCAAGCCTTCTTCAGAGTTGAGCGTAAACAAAATAACTTTTTGCACACAAAATTTTTTGTCATGTCAGTAAAAAATCTTGTCAAGTCAACTCTTATCTTTTTAATTATCAACTCAGATTTGTGCTCTTGCATAAAAAGAAATAAATATTTATTTATCTACACTAAAATTAAATTATCAGCTGTATAGTTTTTGCACTTATATGCTCGCCGATAACCCTATCACGCCTGAAGTGGTATCGAGTTATTTCGATGTTCCTTTTCCAGTAAACACACCGAAAATGATATGGATGGTTGAAAAGAAAGCGAAACATAATTTCTGGGAAGATTTTAAAGTATTTTTAGATTGTCTTCTAGGATTCTGTACGAATTCTCAGGAAAATTCTCTTAATCTTAATAACATTTTGCAAAATCAAATATAACGCGTAGATTTTCTAGATTATTTCACACTGTAAGAAAAATCAAACAACTATAAAATTTTGTGAGTTGATATACAGAGACAGCTCGTCGGAAATAATGACAACTGTGTGTCAAATTTCGGTGGCAATTTTCGTACATTCGAAAGCATAAGAAGCTCAAAAACCATTCTACCTAAAAAATATGCACATGTTTCCAGATGCATTTAACAAAGTGACCCTTTTTAAAATCTATATATTTAAAAATGAATGTCTGTCTGTCTGTTTATTTGTGCTTTATAGGAGGCCAAACCCTTGGACCGATCTTCCTAAAATTTTCACAGCATGTTACTGTGACTCTGGAAGGAATAATAGGCTATATAAAGTTTTAATTGGACAAAGGGGCGTGGAACCGCCCATATAACCCAAAAATTTAAATCGCCATATTTTGGCCATTTTTTGACCTACGCGACGATATTTGGTACATATGGTATTGGCATAATTAGGAATACGTACCAGGAAAAAAGTGGGTGGGACCCCGCCCCTTTTTAGAAAAATTAAAAATCGTAATATAGTCTTAACTACTAGACCAATCGTCATTAAATTTTCGCAATAGGATATTCTTGACTATACAAAGTTAGGAGTGGACAAAGGGGCGTGGCCTCGCCCATATAACCCAAAATTTAATATCGTCATATCTTGGGCATTTTTTTAATAACGAGGGGGGTAGCGAAGCACACCGGGTTCAGCTAGTAATATTATAAAAAACACAAGCTTGAGCAGTTTTTGGGGAAACGGATTTAAAAGAACTTTTGGATGTAGTCTTAAATCATAAATAAATATTTTTTAAAGCTTGACACAAGTTTTCTCCTTCCCACAGGCATTGTCCTGTTTTAAATAAATTAAAATAGGATACAAATTGAATTAAACACTACAACTAATAAAGATTCTGTTCCAGTTCGCATATTTCACATTTTGTTTAATTTACTAATACCTGTTTTAATTTAGCGAGCGTAAAACCACACGTACCATATACAGCAGTCATAGATATCACCACTGCAAGTAGGAAGAATATTGAAACATTATTTTATCATTTTATAAAAAAAATAATAATTTTTTTCTCTTATGTCATAAAATTGTAGTATAAAAAATTTTATATTTCCGTTTCAATGCGAAAAGAAAAAAGGTTGAAAACATAATATAACAATGGTTTATTTAACATTGATGGAAATGTCGAAACGTTCAGACCCGTAACAAGGAAAACAAAATTCACTCACTGCTTTCATAACTATGAACACAATTACAGACCTTACTCACTCTAACAAATGTTTTTATTTATTTTGTTTTTATATAAATACGTCTTTCTACTTTCACATGCACATGAAAGTACTAAATAAAAAGCATAAAAAATAAAAGAAATATTAAAAATGAAACCATTTTGTTTATGTTTTTAGTAGACAAATGAATGAATGTCTGAATAAGCGGCATTTGAACGATAAGAGCCGCATTAATATTATTGCTGTTGTTGTTTTTCTGAACAATATAATCCTGGTGTGTTATATAAACATCTAGAATAAAAATATATATGTATGAACATTTACACCAAAATATACTGTTGTTTATCTCATTAGCCTATACAAACTGCTACTTATGTTTTATTAAAAAAAAATTAATTGATGACACACATATAAAATAAAATATGACTCTACTTCCTTAGTTTCATATTTATTGATAAATTTAATTTGAGAGTATTTGTTTAAGACTTAAAGTTGCATCTTACTCAGCTTAATAGTTTTGGAATAAAAAACGTTTTAGAATAATAGAATATCTTATGCAGAAACATTGGTTTATCGCTTAAGCGATGCAGTTGGAGAAAATCATTTTATTTGTGCAAAGGTTACAGACGAGATTGTGGATGGGATCACTTTCTCTCCGGTTATCCGTAGACAACGTCAGATTCAGTACAGGTTTAATATCGATTAAGTTGCAATTTCTTGTAAATTTTTTCTGCTAAAAAACTACAAATAAATTGATAATTTAAACCAAAATCATCAGGTGTCAATTGTAAAATTATATGTCGACACTATACTCTAAAGAAGATTTTAAATATAAGATAATTTAATATGCAGAATACATACAAATACAAATTTATAAAAAACAACATCAAAAATAACAAAAAAAATTCCTTGAATAACAACAAGTACATAAACAAGTAAAATAAAAAGTTATAATAATAAAAGTAGCTGTTACCACAAGACCAAAAGCTTTAACCATTCACACTTCTTAAATACAAGAATTTCGATAATAATGTAAACTCCATGTTTGTTTAAGTGTTTTTTTGAAAGTATTAAGTAAAAAAATTAGGCCGATCCCACATCGCAGCGAAGTAACAAAGCGGTAAAGAGATTTTATTGCTTCAAAGCATAACTGTCTCTTTGTTAACACTCGCTTATTATTATTAAGCGGCTCAAGAACATCTGCAAGTAAACATACTAAATATTGAAAAACAAAATATGGAGTTATCATAAAGTTTTAGCGGGAGCACCCTTATGTTTCTTTAATTTTATGTTCTCAAAAAAGGAACAAACAACATTTGCAAGTTTTGTACTTGAAACATTATTGCAGGATTTATTAAAACACACACGCTGGTATTTGCCAACATGTTGTTCATTTGTTGCAAATAATAATTTTGTAAAAAAGAATATTATTCATTCAGAGTCGTAAATTCTTACATGTATGCGAAATGTTCACCAGTGCAATTTGGAGTGTATGAATGTATGTATGGATGTATGTTTGTTTGTATCTATGTATGTATGTATGTACGTATGTATGTATATATGTATGAATGTATGTATGTATGTATATGTAAATGTAATATATTTGTTGCTTTTATAACATGAATAAACAAAATGTTCCTTGTAATTTGCAACCATTTTGATTGTTTGTTTCTCTACTATATTTAATAAATTTTGTACATTTATTTTTGGTTACACTATAATGCCAGTAACAATGAGGAAAACAAGTGTAGCTAGCAAATAATATTTAAAAAATATGTGTTACAAGGTAACAGTTTAACAATTTAACTTTATTTTACTGCAGCGACTAAAGGCCAACATGAATAATGGTGAAAGTAATAAAAAAATATTTTAACATAAATTCCAACAAAATTTGATAATTTGATAAACTAAATAAAAAAAAATATTTAAATGTGAAAATAATGTAAGAGATAAATTTATTTTAATTTCTAAAAAATATCGTGCATTTTTCATCTCGATTAAATTATTAAATCACCAATATTAATCATTGAGGGTGGAGGCATGTCTTACAAATTTCTCACAAACATTTTAAATAAATTACAGGTTTTTGTCCAAACAATAAAGTAGAAATAAATTAATATAATTAAATATCCCCACGGTTTAATTAATGAATTTATTTTAATTTTTGTGGTTTCTTTTCATGTTTGTGTTTTCCAATTACAAATAATTACAGATTTAGAAAAACTACTCTCAAAGAAAAAAAACATGCACAAGGTAACCAAAATTTAACAGCAGCCTGCTAAATGTAATAAAAATATTGTTATTAATGGAACCATATTCTTTTCAAGAGAATAATAACTTACAATGATATATAACCATAATTTAAAGCTGTTGTCTGCTTCTAATGAATGTAAAACTACCATACGTCAGGATTCAACCATATTGTCATTTCTTGAAAAAATAAAAAAACTAGAAAAATGTGAAAAAAATGATTTAATGACTATTCGTATACGGTTTAATGATCAAGCTTAAGAGTAGGTTAAATTTAAATGCCTGAAGCTTTTCTTAAATCACAAGTATGTGGCTTAGAGCCACCGCCTATTTAAACTTTATCTCCTCGTTCCAATTTCCATTTATTGACCTGAGGGATAACGAAAAAATCTCTTACCTGAAACTCCCTCTTTGCTTACTTTCACTCAACGCGTTTATGCAGTTAAGTTGGGGGAATTACAACATAGGGACTTTCATTCATCCCACATAGAGTCCATTAATTTAAACGTGATTATATTCGACTAAGAATAGTTGTAAACACCTGAAACATAAATTTTAAGCATTTGAAACCTTTCTTAAAACTGTCTGCAAACTTTTGACACCAGCCTCCCAAGAACTTAGAATATGTGGTGCCTCTGGGGGTATTAAATGCCATTAATGTGCTCACAAGCTATTCCCAAAAAATAAAAAAACAAAAAGTTTTTGTTAAAATGAGAGGGAAATATTTTTCTATCGACTTCGAGTAAATTAAAAGCGCCGACAAAAGCAGTGCCGTTATCGGCGTACAAAACAAAACAAATACTCATATTCTACAAAATTGGTAGTTCTGAAAATCTTTTCTGTATATTATTTGGTGTTCGCGATTCTGTAATACATCCCAGGCGCGCAAGAATGTTCACAAACTTCTGTGGTCACTTATTTTCTGACTTCGGCAATTAATGAGACCAATGCCACTAAAAGAATCACGAACTAAAGATGCACGATTTGCTTTATAAGCGGGATTATGTCTGGAATTAACTTAAAGCAGTTGATCTATTCCTACATATTTAAAAGTAAGTCCAACTCTATTCGCAGCAAATCACATGTCTCAGCTTTTAGCCCTCCCAAAGCTATAGTAAAGTCAGTACACAGATATATCAAATCGTTGGGACCTTTTAATGAATTCTTAGCAATTGTTGCCTGAATTTCTTTCTGTTCGCTTTAAATCTGTTTTTTTTTTATTAATAAAAACTTAACAGTGACTTTCAAACTGAAAACAAATGCAGTGCGAGCGGCATTTGAGGAAAATATTAATGTTTTAAGGAGAATTTTTTTTATATATGAGCCAATTTATTTATTTATATATTTTTTTATTAATATTTTTATATATTTATGTTTTGCTGAACAGGTTTTAAATTCGGCTCGAAGGACGAAAATGTATTTCTTAGTAAAAAAGTTAATCCAAAATTTGTCAAAAAGATACAGGAAATAAAATTAGACATATTTTCTTCAAACGTTATAAAACGTACTGCGTTTATTTTTGCAAGAACAAGAAGAAGTGTGAAATGAAGTTTAACAATGGACATTTTTAAAGCGACAAGAGACTACAAAGAGAATTTTGTTTAACTTTCAATACGTGATTTCTTTATTTGGACTGACTCCACTATAGTTTTGGCATGGCTTAATAATGAGACATCAGATTTACCAACTTTTGTTGCGAATAGAGTTGCACTTACTGTAAAATTAGTAGGATTTGGGCAGTTGTCTCACGTTGATTCCAGAGATAATCCCGCTGATGTAGCAAGTCGTAGATATTTAGCTTGCGATTTAGTAAGCTATTCCTTATGGCGGGATGGGCATCATTGGTTGCCGTAACCATAAATAAATGACCACAGAAATTTTTGCATATTCATGCGAACCTGTTAACAGGATCGCAAACACCAAATAATATACAGAAAATATTTTGAGTTTTGCCTGGAACAATCAGAGTTATTGCGTGTTGGTTTCGGTTGTTGGGCTTTCTGCATTTGCGTGATATGTATTAACGAAATCGTTAAATTCTTGTATGTCAGCAGATCTATTATATTTTATTTCAACAGCGATGGGAACTAACAAAAGAGAATTTCGTTGAACTTGCCTTAGGTGTGCTAGAATCGTAAATTTGTAAAACTTGTATCCTTAAACTACTTAATATCAAATTAAAAAGTAAATTGAGGCTTTTACTTCTTTATTTTATATAGAAAAAATTCAACACTAGAGCAACGCGAGTAATTGTAAAATTTAAATACATAAACGAAAAGTATTCTTAAAAAAAAAATACAATTATGCTTCCGTGTGCACACGCTTATATAAAAACACCAATGTTTGTATGGGTTTGTCTATATGCGTGCTTAATTTAAGCACACACTTATAAACATTCAGATACTTTTACAGATAAACATTTTAAGTAAATCCCATTTTTATTAAGCATCGCAATTTCGGCTTCGTTGACTTCAAATTATTTTCATGTTGTTGCTACTGGATTCTTTTCGTTTTTTTTTTTTTTTTTTGTTAGAGTGTTATTTGGGAGGAGTAATTCCTTTAAGATTAACTGTAAATATTAAAGTGTCCTTGTGTACCAGTAACAAGATTTGTTTTTTTTAAAGCAATTTTTTGCACATCGTTTTGATTGCGTAGTTGTCTGTCTATAAAGAATTATTTTTTTGTTTATGTTAGACTTTTTTAACAGACCCTTTGATGCTTGGTTTTGTTTTATTTAAGGAAAAAAAAGCATAGCATTGCAAAATCTCCAAATCGTCAAAAATATGTATATAGTGTGTTGTTGGTATTTTTTTCAATTTCAGATCTGCAGAGTGTTAAAAACAAGAAATTTATAGATTTTAAGACTCATCAATATAAAAAATAAATTCGCTCTATTTGACTTAACCTTTAAAATTTAAATTTATAAAACTGTTTTGTGTTTAGTTTTGAGGATGTATTTCAATTTATGGCAACTCACCATCATTCATTCCATCTGATCCATAATTTATACGAGACCATCCGATATATCCGTTATTATCTTCTAATAAAGAGGCATGAATTTAAGAAGTAATGGGTGATTAGTTCCTTTCATAAATTTGAATGATGTTATCGGTTTTAGATGGAACGCGATTTGAAAAAATATTTATAATTCAATTTAGACTGCAACAGCAAATCAGCTCTCTTAATTGGAATTTTGTTAATCCCTTTTATTATTATTGGTTGTATGATTTTATTTAAAAATATACATATGAATGTTTTTTTTTTTAATTTTTATTTTTTGCTTGCAAAATTATAGTTATTTTTGAAGTTTTAATACTTTAATAGGAACTCATAGGAAATTAAAAATTATGTAAGAAATAAAACTTAATTCTTAAGTTTAATATTTTACTTAGAATATATCTCATTTTTAGCAAATTTAACTTAGCAAATGAGAGTTCTGAAAAAATGATATTATTCAGGCAAAATATAAAGCTCAGCAAATAATGTTTATAATTTTTTTTAATAGAATACAAAGTTCTCATAACAATGATTATCATGCTGTACTTCTTTAACTTGCATCAATTCTTTTTTATTATTATCTTTTTTTTTTAAATTTGCAGAATAATCATTACTGGCGGTGCCTGCTTTGTATTGATGTGCATGAACTTCATAAACAAAAATCACTGCTCACTGAAATGCAGTAAATTGCAAATAAAATTGAGAGTTTCAATTTGAAGTAAAGGCAATTGCAAATGTTACTGGAATTGCCCATATTTTAATGAGAAATTTAAATTTTAAATTGAGAGAATTCTAAAGAAAGTTGAGTATTTCAGAGAATATGAGAATGTATATTCTGAGTTCTTATGCATAACGAAGTCGATTGAGCGATGTCCGCCTGTCCGTCCGTATTACCGTTAAAATCAACTTTGTAAATATGAGCTAGAGAAAATTTAAATACGCCAATTGTTCAGAAATAATTTCAAAAGTTTTGTTGAGAATCAGCAGCTAATTTTTCCATATCATTTGGAACAATGAGATAACTCCAATCAAAAACCAATATATGGGGCGATAGATAATAAAAAATAAGAAAAAAAAATATCCAGTGAAAAAATAATGGCTCGCCTATATTTTCCGATTTATGGGTCTCCGAACTTTTTTAACCCATTAAGAACCGATGACGTTTTTATGTAAAACTATACATATATGTTACACTTAATTTTTTCTCTTATTTTTTAATTCTCTGTCAAGCCAACATTTTTTTTTATTGATTTTTTACTTCACTGAACTAGATTGTCATATATTGTGAAGGGTATATAAGATTCGCCCGAATATATATATGTTTTAGACATTTTACATAAATTGAACTTTTTTTATTACGATTGGAGAATCTCGGGACTTTCATGCTATTTTCCTTTAAGTTTTTTGTCACAGAATAATAGTTAGTCACATATATAAGAGCTCATGGCAATTTTATTTCACTGCTGCTTTTGTACTTTAGGCTACGTGTACTTTAAGAAATAATAGTGATATTTTGTGTTAAGCAATTGTTTGAATATCTTTTTATTTTTGTAATCTAATGTACAATCTCCAAATCCCACTTGTTTTCAGCAAGTTTTACCTTTCTTTCGCTTCAAAAATGTCAGTGTAAGCAATCGGACTTCTTCATTTGTTTTTATTACTCTCACTAACCCACACTGAATGTCTGTGTGACTACTTGAATGTCAATTATTGTTGCTTTTCTTCAAATTAGTCCTAAAACATTTTTGTTGTTCTGTTTACGTCTACAACCCAACCATTCGTTTTCTTTATAATTTATTTACAAGATGGTTGGGCCATCCAATGTCTTTGTAATGAAATGGGTTAATGCAACTAAATATTTTGTATTATTAAATAATAAGAGCACGAAAAGTTACTTTAGTTAAGGTTTTAGTATCCTATGTATATTCTCAAAATGTGTTGTAATAAAAACTGCTTTGTCTTAATTAGATTCAGAATTTTTTTAGGATTTTTACAGCTGAGATGTAAGCGTGTTTTTTAAGTGCTTGACCTTGATGTGATGGTTTTTAATGGAAAAAATTTAAAAAATTAATGTTTTGTTTTCGATAAATATTAGAAACAAGTTCTGGATATTCATGATTAAATGTAGTTAGTAGTAGGATCAAATTATTTTATAAATACACATCATAGACGAAAATATTTTAGTACAGTCACAATATACTAAATATTATAACCTTTTTAACACTTACTCGTATATGCCTGCAATTCAAAAGCCATAAATTTGTGCTACAAAAAGCATAGCTACTACAATTTTTCATGTCGTTTACTATTTGCTAGCTAATGGACTGACTATATATGTATATAGAAAAAAATATTTAAAACATTAAATATTGATAGAAACACAACTAGAAAAGATATTTATATCTATCTTATAATTTTAATTTTACTTATTTTAAATGCTATCAAATAAAAACAAAATCAATTATTTAAGTAATTTAACTTTATTTATTTTTGAACACCCAGAATCATTTGTGTGAAATTTTTAAAATATCCGCCTACTTTTATGCCCACTTATCACTTGTATTGAAAAAGTGGCATAACTCCCTTGGTTTTTAATGTATCAACTCAATTTTCCCAAAAAAAATATTATAATTGTAGAAAAGGCTCCTGAATATATGTACCTGATCTCCCCACTTTTACGCCCATCTCCCAAAGAAAACACAAATAGAAAAACATGCAAAAGTAATTTAAGCATTGTCTTTTAATAATTTTTTAAAATGATTATCGTACTTCAATTTTTTGATTTGCTGCTTTGAACGAAATCTATTTACAAATGGGTCTGAAGGCAATAAAATATTATGCATTACGTCTTAATTAGTTTCTACACGCCAAATTTTTTTAACTCTTACAAACTCGCATTAATTTGAACAAGAGTTTAATATCAAAAAAAAGTTTTGTGTTAATTCATGTTTAATATTATTTTTATTGTTACTATTATCAAAAATCTTAACTTTATTAATGTAAACTGATGTCATATTACGACCCCTTGAGAAAGTGAACAAAAAATTTACGAAACGTTGGGAAAATATGTAATAAAAAATTGTTTTTTATTTACACCTAAAGTGATAGGTCTTATTAGCTTAAAATGTAAGATTATACATAAATTGCTTTTTTCAGCAATGAAAGATATAACAATTAACATTGTTCTAGTATACTAGTACATTATGTAATAATTTTAAACAGTAAATAATTATGGCAGCAACATTATGCAAGAACGAAAATTCATGTTTTGTTAATTTATCACTTTATAGTTTTTACTGTGTTTTTTTTTTTTTTTTTGAAAGGAGCTGGAAGAAGCCGCGAAATTTTTTTTTTAACTTAAGCTGAGACTTCAAGCTGTAATTTGATACCTTTCGTTAAACAGCGCACCACAGCCGTAAAAAGATGCAGCCCACTGAAGCTGATGGTTTTATTTTGTTCTACAAAATTATTTATATAACACTTTCTCCAACTTTTTTAATGCAAGTCTCATCTATGACAATTGCCGTTTGCGAAAATATACAGCAAAGTCAAATGATAAGTTTACTGTGATTGTACCAAAAGATTGAATATACAGTAAATTTGCATTCCATTTTAAACAAGCGAACATATATGAACTTAAAGTTCATATATGTTCGTGTCTGTCCAAACAAATAATATATATATGAACCTTATATTACGGAATCATAATATTCAGATATCTGACAACAAAATAACAAAAAATTATCCAAATTGGCGAACATAAAAAAGAGAATTTCGACCACTCTTCAACCAATGTACGTTCTACAGATTCGTTCGTCGTTCGCCAGCGTAAGAAACAGAAATAAATCAATTACAGAATTTATCATAGAGGGCGAATTTCGACTGACGTCATGAAGTATTTTCATATACAAAATAAGGTTTCTTCCTAGTCGCGTTTTTAGAGGTAAATGGTGAACAAGTTTTATGTCGTCAAAAATATTTTGAGTTAAGGATAAGGCGCCTTTGATCTTGGTTTTTGGCAATTATCTCTATTTTAAATCAGACAGGCTCAATTGTTACGACGTTGCCTTTTCTAAAGCACTTCTTACGACTTTAAGCAATTTTATAGTAAAATGTTAACTGTATCTAAATTACCATAAAGAAATTTTCTTGTGCCTTTCATATCTTCTTTAAACAGTTTTTCGACCTTTATAAAGTTTAAAGGTATTATAACTTTTGTACCAACTTTATAAAGTTAATATTTTTAATTCATTGTGTAGAATGGCTCTTATTCGTTATAGCTTCTTTGAGTATTATGATATGAATTGTTGAAAAGACCAATATGTTCAAGCCAATCATTATTACGCTTTATTTATAATAATCAATTGGCTTGGGTCCCACCAGCAAAGTTAAATGAAAACCAATGCTTACAAAGGTTACTACTTTAAAACTAAACTCTTCAAAAAAATCTGTTTAAAAAAAAATAACCTTTTAATTTATATACATTTGCACATATATGACGTATCTAAATTTAAAATCTATGATCAATTATGTAATTTGTTTTGGAATAGTTGGGCATAAAAATTCCCACTAAAGTAAAATTATTTTTCTAACTTAATTGAAGATTTTTTTCTTTTATTTGGAGCAGCAAGTTTATGGTGCAACTTTGTCATTTTACGTTAATTTTATTGTATTGTATTTACTGATTGTTTTCTATGTTGAAATTGGTTCATTTAGTAATATTAACGTGTACCTCCCTTAAAATTATTCCAGCAAAAAATATAAGGATGGTGGAAACATGTATAAATTACAGACAATTGTAATCTTTTTATTATTAGATGAAGGCGTACATTCTCTAGCAGGTTTAGCCACACAGCAGTAATAATAAACCACCATTATTTTCTTTACAAATATTATTTCTTCAGTATTTGGAACAATTGGCTGCGGTTTTTTAAAAGTGCTTCCATTTGTTGATGTTAAGTTTAATACACAAAATTTCAATACTTATTTTCATTTTCTTTTCGGAGCAGATGGCATATGTTTTAAGAAATTTACTTTTCCTTTTAGCTTTTAAAACAGACCAAAGCCATTAACTTGAATATTCTGTTCATTTATTGACTTGACTTCCGAAGTGTTTTTGTGGCCGTTCTTCTAGCTAATTTCTTAATAATTAACATCAATCATTTATTTGATTAAGAGGCTTTAATTGTTCATCGCTTATTATTAATAAAAGGAGCCATGTGTTTTTAAGTACTTTAAAATAAAAAATTAATGTACACAAATACCGAACGAAAATCGATAAACTTTTTAAACATTTTATTAACTAAAATAATATTTAATTGTTATTAAATTTTTTTTAAAAGATTCGCTACATAAAATAAATTACAACAATTATTAAGTAAGTTGAATTAATTTGGTCATAACTTTGCTACAAGTAATAAATAAATTCGGAAATAAAACCAAATGCGTTTTTTTAATAAGCATAACAGCGAATAATACTTAATTGCTTTTAAAATAATTTCCGAGTCACCTTAAAAACGGACACAGCATTTGAAAATGATGTTTGCTTCTCTATCTAATTAGAAAAAAAAAAACATGAACTTCAGTAAAAAAAAACTCATTGGATTGCATTTTCAGACAGTATAATTAATAGACGCATAAGGGCCTTACAGATCTATAGAAAAGCTGTCAGTCTTATTCTTTCCATTTCAGCACTATCTTCTTCTCTCTTTTTGAATACGAATATTGAATTATGTAAATTTTCAATATCCAGATAAGAAAATTTTGATTTATTCTTTTCTACGTTTTTCTCTTATAACCAAGCTTTAAACAAAAAAATTATTTTGATAAATAATATGATTATGATTCGTTCAGGGTATATTTTAAATTCTAGATTTAAAGTTCTTAATGAAGACAGAAAAAAATCAAAAATTAACAGCGTTTTCTGGATCACTGCATCCGCATTCAGAATCCTTAAAATGGTAACAAATTTAATAGATAAGAATTTGGTCAGATGAAATAAGGACAAACTATAATAAAAAACTAAAATCTGTAAAATGTTGCCAAATTACCTTGTGAAATAATCGAAAAATATAACACAGCTAAAAAAGTATTTTGCAAATTGTAACAACTTTTGGCCCTATGGCTAAAGTTTTCACAACGAAATCCGAGTATTAATAAAATTTTGGCTTAACGTTGATGATTCAAGCTTTGTTTCTGAACTATTATTGGTCTTATAATGTTATTTGGTTTAATTATTTTGATTTCGATCACTATTAATACAATTTTAAATTTTGTTTTGTTGGTAGTAACGATAACTGATTCACGGAAATCAGCTTGACGGTATAGTCAGCTTTACTTCTGTATTACCACAAATTGAAAAAAAAAATAGATAAATAAATAAAATAAAAAAGATCTAAGGTACATTTAATATACTAGGAAGTGACTTTTTATTTTTGCTTTGAAGTTCAAAAAACAAAGAGTAATAAATGATACTTCCTTAAAAATAGTAAATAATCGGATTCGTAAGTCAATATCTCGCGAACTATTTGAAATATTGCCTTTCTCTCTTCAGCAAATTGTCACCTGCAAAAATTTTGCCTTGAGATAAAATAAAAAAATTAACAACATGTTACCCAAATTAACAAAACTACCAAATGGCGTAAAAATTCGTAATATTTTTAAAAATAAGAATCTATGGTTTTCACAATTATTTCAGAAACTGCTACGAAATACACCAGACAATATATGACAAAAAAAAGCTAAAAGTAAAACAAACAACTCTTCTTAATAATCCGATTTGCCATGACTCCTTGACAATGTTGAAGTCCCACAAAGTCAACAAAAATTCAATATAGGACCAATAAATCACTTTTTATTGCATGTTTATCGAAACTTTTTAAATGAAATAGGTACAAAATGTAAAATTAATAATGAAAATGCTTGGGTCCCTCTGAGTTTTTTATTGAAGACATGTCGCAGCGATATATGCACCAGAGAACTGCAAGAGTGTCTATTTTCAATACTCTAAAGGCTGGTTCACCAATTGTTTCGGAACAAAATTTTTGTCGTGAGAGAATTTTAGTTTTTTGAGAGTTTGTTCTGAAACGATTCACCCACTTCGAAAAATTTTTCTGGAAAAACAAAGCTACCATATGAAACATATGTGTAAGCGAGATGTGTTACTTTACAAGCAGGCAGCACTGTGACAGAAAATTAAAGTCACTGAATGCCGTTTTGTTATAAATAAATTCTAAATTAAAAAAACTTTCATAATTAAATCAAAAAATGAGGTAAAAAGTCATACAAGCATTCCTTACCGGCTTTTTCATTTCTCAAATAAGCTTCAAGGCAAGGGATTCATTCGTTGAGATCCATGACACAATTTTTTAAACTTATTTTCTTTTATTTTGTGTTTTATTATAAATATACCAGGCAAATTAAGGCAGGTAGTCTTAAGAACAAAACAAATTTTAAAAATAATTATTGAATATCAATGCAAACAAAGAACGAAAAAGTATGTAAAATATATTTTTTTGCTTGAAAGATTTTTATCACATTAATTAATGAAGTGGCAGCTCAGTTAAATTTTCTTTGAAAATATAAAATAGTTGGCAGCACAGTTTCATTGTTTCGGAACAAAAATTAAAATTAAACCAATTCAAGCTGAAATTGTTCTGAAGTGAGTTTACTCTTTTTCTCTCTCTCTCTCTCTCAAAAAATAAAATGTCAAACTACATATAAAAAAAATGTTTCGGAACAAAATTTTTGTGGGTGAACCAGGATTAAGGCCCAACTATAATGTGCATAAACTAGCTTATGCCAACTTATACAACTGTGCAAATACATTAAATTATATGTGGTAAACTATAATGTGATTAAGATAACTTTTCGTCAAGTTTCGTTAAATTTCATTTCTTTATGCAAGGTACGAAACTGATCGCACTTTCCGTACGGAAACAGCTGATTGTGCTTTGGTTTATACATTAATAAAGAAATTTTCTAATTAAGACCTAAATTGTCAAATTTTTTAGTTTTAAATACAATAAAAAATGTAGAAAAAAACAACATATTTCTTTATGGCCAATTTTTTACAATTATAATATATTTAAATTAAATTTGTATTTATACACACATAAATATGTATACCATATAAACGATGAACATCGTTGCATTTTTTAGTACGGTTGGCCACAAAAACAAAACAGAAAATAATTTGTAATAATTTTTTTTTTACGTTTTCTTAGAACATAAACCAAAATATGTAAATGTGTCTGTGAATGTTATTAAATATATAAAATATTTTCTTTAAAGCCTTTAAGTTTTAAAATTTTGTTGATTTATATAAAAATTATTTTTGGCAAAAGTACGAAATAAACATAAATGTGCAACTGTGGCAAATAAGTTACTAAATTTATATATGTACATTGTAGCCACATAAATTTCTTTGATAAGTTACCTAAGCATTTGACAGGCTTTTCGTTGAATTTTTGACATAAGCTAAAGCTGGCTTATGCACATTATAGTTGGGCCTTTTAGTATACTCATCTTAAATGCGGTGTGATCGCCTCCGCATTTCTTTTGTGCGAGTATTTACTATACCCATTCCATTTGAGTATTGATGAGTTTAAGCAAAGACAATAAATTTTCTATAGTCTTTGGTTTAAGCAAAGACTATAAATATACTAAGATGTTTCACTGCCGTACATTCTACATCCAGTGCATATTTTGTCGATGGACGTACTGCTACTGCCACTTTAAGAGTAAAATCACAAAGAGAGATTATTATTCTCAGCAAACTTGTTACTCTCATCTCACATTAATTCATTTGTATATACGTGCATACGAATGTGTATATATTTACTAAAGGGCTGCACAAGCATAAGAAATATGTCTTATAAGCAATCACGTAAATTTCAAGTAGTGTGTGTATAGAACACTCTCATTTTCAAACACATACTTCCAAACACAAATGTTTTGCTTTGCTATCAAAATATAGAATAAGAGAACAAAAGTGTTTTAGAACAACATTGAAGCAAAACAAAACTGAACTAGAACAAAAATGAAATAGAATATCAAAACTGAAGTAGAACATTCAAAACATGCTTGAAGTTTTTGATAGCAGAATTAGGCTAAAGAGAAACTACAATCATTTTCGTTTTTCTCAATATGAGTGTCGTCAACTTTAAGATTTGAAAACGCCTAAAAATGGAGAAAAAAAAACATTATAATATCTGTTTTATTTAAAATGTTAATTGAATTACTTTTTCAAAACAAATTCAATAGTTTTATATTAAAAATATAATAGTAAAATTGTCTTTTACATTTCGGGGTTTTCAGAAAAACGAATAGTAATGAAACTTAACAAAAATAAAAATACAACAAATTTGTATGTATTCGATCATACCAGATAAATTTCTTTTTACAAGTTCTATACAAAAGTTTTTAAAAAGAATTCAGCGATTGATAGTAAGGATTTAAAATTAATAATACGTGGGAGTATTTATCTTTTTATGAATATATGTTTTAAAAATTTATTTTTTATCAGAAGTATAATATTTTTGTATTAAAAAACAGCCTGTAATAAAAAAACAAATTTGTGTGTTTACATATCATTTTTGCACATTATTTTTAAAAATTCTGTTTAAAACTTTTTAAAATGAGACCAAAAATTTTTTTCTTTGATAGTTGTTAACTTTAAAATTTTAAAGCACTAAAATTTAATCGCATTTTTTTTGGTTAACTGATTTGGTTTACGCTTCAAATAGCATTTTATTTAATTTCGAGCTAAGCCGAGTTAACATTATTATTATTATTTATTAGCACAGAATTATAAAAGGAGCATTTCAAAATGTTACTATTATTTAAAAACTAACTAATTCAAATAGCTTAAATATATAAATAGCATATGCGTACAAAAATTGCTTGTATAAAAGTATTTTCTTTCAACAGCCTTAAATCGCATTATTTAACAACACTGCTTTATTATCGTGAGCATTTTTGTATATGTCTAGTGCACTCGATGTTTCTTTTATGATTTACAGTTTTTTTTACTTCATTGTCGCCTTCTGTTTTGATGTTCTACCAAAGACAATATATTTATAAAGATGTTGCACTTTGAACATTTAAAAAATCAAAAATTATGAGCAGTTTCTTGGTAGCGGGGGTAAGAGATAAGAGGGAGGTTGAGCGCAACCAAAACTCAAGAGAGCACATTCATACACACATGCGTTTAAAAATATGTGTGGATGTTCATAAGAAATGTTTTGTTAAAGGAAAGTATTGAGAGACAAAAACACACATTTAACATATAGAAACGTACATACATACTTTCATATCTACATATAAAGAAGAATGTGTTTCATAAAATTATATTTCTGAATTCTATTTTTCCTACTTATTTAAAAATTGTTTGTAAAATAAGCTAAAAACAAAACTATATGACTGCTCTTGTTATTGTAGGGTAAATATATATTTTTATTTGTGTATTTTTAAAAATATGCATAATCGCACCGAACTAATCATACCCTAAATTACGTATTAATAAAATAAGGCATTTATTTATATATATTTATTATTACATTTTTTGTTAAGTTTATTTAACCTGCATATAGGTTCAATATATATAAACCTCAATATGAATTTGATAGCCAAATTTATAAATTAAAATTGCCAAGCAAAATAAATTACTGGCGCTTTAAAATTTAGACTTTCCCAGTACTTGTTAGCAACATAAGTACAAGCAAATTCGGAATTTCCAACCTGTTTTTGTGCAAGAGTTATTCTTGTCAAACCAGACATATTAATTTTAGTACACTATTGCTTCCTAATATATTTTTTATGTTTTTAGCTGCTGTTTCTACAAAATAGTATTTATAAGCCCTTTATGCGTATTTTTATAGTGTTCTTTGAACGGATATACATTTCCGATGGATATGTCAGAATTTATGAAGGTTTAATTATATCTATTATTCTGCATTAATAGCAAGAAAATCGTTGAAATATCGCATTTTTCGCAATTTTCCATGTTTTACGCCAAGAACTTTCTATTTTTCATTTGGAAAGCCATTAAGAAATAATTTCACCCAAAATTTCGTACAAAAAAATTAATTTTAATCTTTAAAAATATTGTGCTAATTATTCCGAACAAATTATTAAAATCACCGATTTTGATTATTTAAGGTAAAAGCACGCCTCGATGGCCATTTCGCCACCGTTTACTTAGCTCTTCAAGAAACTTCTCACAAACATTTCAAATAAACTAAAATTTTTTGTTCAAACAATAAAGTAAAGACAAAAATCACAGTTTAAGCAAAAACAACAATCATCAACACTGGGGGCAAATTACGGCATTCGATATCGATCGTAATTTACATTTAAATTCTATTGAAATTTCGATCGATATCAAGTGTCGTAATTTGCCACCTGATTTTATTTTTCTTTATATACTGTATAAGGCTGACTTTTTTTCGGCTCTTCTATACATTTAAAAGATGATGAAAAATAAAATTAAGATAACAAATAAAATATCACAACACAGCACGATAATTTATTTATGCCTTTTATATGGGCACTTGTAAGTTAATAATTAAAATTAAATTACGGGAATTTTAAATTAAATTTATTATCTTTAAAAAATATTGTGCTAATTATCCCGAACAAATTATTAAAATCACAAATTTTTTAATTTTTCCAATTTTACGACTTTTCTGGAGGGATTTTCAAAAATTTTCTTCCGTAAAAACCTTCTCATTAAAAATACGAACAACTGACAATAAATGTTACAGAAATCGGCACAGCTGTTCTCATTTTATGAATTACTATACATTTTTTACACCATTTTTATATATAAGATTCAAGCACTATGTTCACTACAACTGAGACGCTAAACTAGTGTTCTTCTTAAAATAGTGATAAAAGTTAATAAAATAAATGTTAATAATATAAAATAAATGTTATTGAAACAAATTAATTAATGTTAATAATTATGGTATTTAATTTATATGTATGTAGTAATTAAATTTAGATAAAAAATGAATTTAATTTACTTTATTCGTGCTTGATTGCTTCAAATATAAATATTTCATGATATTCTCATGAAAAATTGTTTATTTAAAAGTAGAAATTGAAATGTATTACTCCGTAGAAAGTATATTCATATGGCCATTTCACTACTGCTATTTTAGCTCATTAGTGGATTTTACCCAAATTTTTTATAGAAAACTTGAAAGTCTTATATGAAAAGCCAAATTAATTAAATAAGAACTCTATTGAATCAATAAGAGAAAAAGACAGGAACAAAAAGACAGTATACAAAAATACAGCAAACATTCAGTAACTAAAAAAGTAAAGTAAATTAAAATCTAAAAGGTTCCGAATAATAAATTTTCATATTGATAATAAATGAATTTAATATTCGGTGTAAATCCATGTTATTTCTTTTATACAACAACAAAACACATATTGTTACCATACAAATACACAATCGGTAACATTGGTTTACATTGGATATTTTATAATGTAAATATATACACCCTCGTATGCACGTATATACAAATGAATTAATGTGAGATGAGAGTAACAAGTTTGCTGAGAATAATAATCTCTCTTTGTGATTTTACTCTTAAAGTGGCAGTAGCAGTACGTCCATCGACAAAATATGCACTGGATGTAGAATGTACGGCAGTGAAACATCTTAGTATATTTATAGTCTTTGGTTCTACTCTGTTTTAAAACACAAGCACTAACAAAGCTGTAAAGAGAAACTTTTCGAATGGTGCTTGTTTTGTTTTAGTGAGAACCATGTTTTGTTATGCTGTTTTGATATTTATATTTACACTGAAATTCTGTGTTTGGA
The DNA here is from genome assembly GCA_916610165.2 of Gymnosoma rotundatum. Lineage (NCBI taxonomy): Eukaryota > Metazoa > Arthropoda > Insecta > Diptera > Tachinidae > Gymnosoma > Gymnosoma rotundatum. The sequence goes on from OU744336.1 coordinate 84,730,047, forward strand.
AGTAGTGTACACTAGAACATAGAACTTTCAAAACATTTTGTGCAGGTCTTTAATATTTACATTATAAAATATTCAACGTAAACCAATGTTACTGATTGTGTATTTGTATGGTAACAACATGTGTTTTGTTGTTGTATAAGAGAAATAACATCGATTTACACGGAATATTAAATTCATTTATTATCAATATGCAAATTTATTATTCGGAACCTTTTCGATTTTAATTTACTTTACTTTTTTAGTTACTGAATGTTTGCTGTGTTTTTGTATACTGTCTTTTTGTTCCTGTCTTTTTCTCTTATTGATTCAATAGAGTTCTTATTTAATCAATTTGGCTTTTGATATAAGACTTTCAAGTTTTCTATACAAAATTTGGGTAAAATCCACTAATGAGCTAAAATAGCAGTAGTGAAATGGCCATATGAATATACTTTCTACGCAGTAATATTTTCAATTTCTACTTTTAAAAAATGTTTCATGAGAATATCATGAAATATTTATATTTGAAGCAATCAAGCACGAATAAAGTAAATTAAATTCATTTATTATCTAAATTTAATTACTACATACATATAAACTAAATACCACAATTATTAACATTAATGAATTTGTTTCAATAACATTTATTAACATTAATTTTTTTAACTTTTATCACTATTCTAAGAAGAATACTAGTTTAGCGTCTCAGTTGTAGTGAACATAATGCTTGAATCTTATATATAAAAATGGTGTAAAAAATGTATAGTAATTCATAAAATGAGAACAGCTGTGCCGATTTCTGTAGCATTTTTTCAATTGTTCGTATTTTCAAGTAGAAGGTTTTTACGGAAAAAATTTTTTGAAAAATCCCTCCAGAAAAGTTAGAAAATTGAAAAAATCAAAAAATTGGTGATTTTAAAAATTTGCTCGGGATAATTAGCACAATATTTTTTAAAGATAAAAAATTTAATTTAAAATTCCCGTAATTTAATTTTAATTATTAACTTGCAAGTGCCCATATAAAAGGCATAAATAAATTATCGTGGTGTGTTGTGATATTTTATTTGTTGTCTTAATTTTACTTATACTTATGTTGCTAAGTAAGCATTGCTCATGGGAAACACATAAGTGCAAAGTATTAAGTACTTGGAAAGTCTCAATTTTAAAGCGCCAGTAATTTATTTTGTTTGGCAATTTAAATATATAAATTTAGCTATCAAATTCATATTGAGGTTTATATATATTGAACCTATATGCAGGCTAAATATACTTAACAAAATATTTAATAATAAATATACATAAATAAGTGCCTTATTTTATTACGATTGTTTGAAATTTCTTAAAACACATATTAAGTATCCACAAGAATAAATGCTAAAAAAATTACTATATAATTTAGGGTATGATTAGTTCGGTGCGATTACGCATATTTTTAAAAATACACAAATAAAAATGTATAGTTACCCTACAATAACAAGAGCAGTCATATAGTTTCGTTTTTAAGCTTATTTTACAAACAATTTTTAAATAAGTAGGAAAAATAGAATTCAAAAATAAAATTTTATGAAGCACATTCCTCTTTATATGTAGATATGAAAGTATGTATGTACGTTTCTATATGTTAAATGTGTGTTTTTGTCTCTCAATACTTTACTTTAACATTTCTTATGAACATCCACACACATTTTTAAACGCATGTGGGTATGAATCTGTCTTGTTTACAAAACTAATATTGTGCTCTCTTGAGTTTTGGTTGCGCTCACAGAAATTTCTTCCCTCTTATCTCTTACCCCCGCTACCGTGAAACTGCTCATAATTTTTGATTTTTTAAATGTTCAGAGTGCAACATCTTTATAAATTTATTGTTTTTGGTATGAATCTGTCTTGTTTACAAAACTAATATTGTGCTCTCTTGAGTTTTGGTTGCGCTCACAGAAATTTCTTCCCTCTTATCTCTTACCCCCGCTACCGTGAAACTGCTCATAATTTTTGATTTTTTAAATGTTCAGAGTGCAACATCTTTATAAGTTTATTGTCTATGGTTTCAGTGTCTAGCATACTCAAGTAAAATGTTTGCGATGCTGGCCTTACTTTATTCGTACTCATACTCACAGCAAACACCAAGAGAGAGATTTTAACGTGTGTAGTGAGAGGAAACCAGAGTTATCAGATCAAAATTATTAAATCAATATTGTTGGCTAAATTAGCTAACATACTTCTTTGAAATTATGAAAGTTTATTTAATATGTAACAGAAAATAAATTGAAAAAAACAAAAGTTTAAAACAGAACAAAAGTTTACTAATAACTCAAGAATAGTTCATTGTTTATTATATTACGTTTTTATTAGGGTTTTTTTAAAGTCACACAGGATAGATATTTAAAAATTCTATTCTTTAACCAAAAAGATTTTTAAAATTAATAAATAGGTATAAAAGCAATAATTATATTTAACAAAATAAAATATGTAAACTAAACACTTTTTGCAATTTATTATTTTTGAGGTCTAATGACATTCAGTCAATGCAATATTACATGTGCGTAAATACAGTTTTGTTTAAAACTAAAAAAATTAAGTAATTTTCCTTTTATTCACGGATTCGAAAAATAAATTAATTTTATTTTTTATCATTTTGTTTTATTAAATACCGTTAGTAGCACATTTATTACAACAAGGCGCATAAACTGAAAAATATTTGTACATAAAAACAGCAACAAAATAAGTATACCTGCTTTAAATAGTGTACAAAAGCTGTGATTTTAAGCGGTTTTTATTGCATTTTATTCATTAAAAATGTGTTGTATTTCATACCTATGAAAACCATTGTTGCCTGTTTCTCTGCTTATAATGTTTATGCAATAGATTTGATCAAATTTTGTTTTTTTATTGTTTATAAATAGATCTGCATACAATGCAGAATTTTATAAAACGGCAGTAAAAAACTTTGATATGGTAAAAATGTGGCAACGCTGCTTACAAATAAAGAGAATTAAAAAATTCTCGCGTACTTAAAATTGTAATTGTGATATTTTTGAGACTCCTTTTTAGGCTCTTTGTTTCAAATATACCCACAACAAAAAACACTTACAAGGATGGGTAAAATATACACCGCAACTTTTTATTGCGGTGTTTAAAATACTCGAGTATGAAAAATATAGAGTAAGTATGCGGTGTACTCATGGTTGCGGTGTACTCATGGTTGCGGTGTACTCGTGCCGTTCTCTGATATGCACATAGTAAACACCGTCCACATGTAGCAGAGAAATCTGTAGGACGTAAAGACCATTTGTTTCAATGATTGTTTGATGCGAAATAACGACATGTCAAAAATTAGCATTGTTTTGGTTAGACATTAAATATTATGGCATATATTGCATAAAGAGAAAGTTGATATGGGTAAGTGTTGGAAGCTGAACTTGTTTTGCTACGTTTGTATATTTATGTGCCAAAACGTTCAATGAAAACACAAAAGCAAATTATATTATTCCGACCAGTCGGACTTATTCGATTGTTCGTGGATACCAGATGTAAAATGCAGACCTCGTTTTTGTTACATATTCAACTGGATAAATAGAAAACACAGCCCACTGCCTTATGGTGTACCAGTAATATGAAGGGAGCCGAAGGGAAACGATGAAAATACATGCTTCAAATGTATAAATTTTAAAATTGGAATGAATCGAAAAAAATGTCAAATGTTGTGTACATTCCTGATCCTCATGCTTCTCTCCTGCAATAAGATTCTGAAGCCAACCCACCACTAGGACCATCCAGTGCAGATAGAGCAACTGTATGCACTGCGAAGACGTTTGACAATGCGCTGGCTTGATTAACCGTTCAATCACAAAGAAACAGTCAAAAACTATAGCTTCCTTATATTTTCCATTCTTTATAATTTACATTATCAACAATAAAAGATGTTGTTGTTTTTTTGATTTGATCTCAAGTAAAATATTTTGATATGATTAAGATCTAAAAATTTCCCGAAGAGAGACAAGCAATATTTTGAACAGTTCACGCGATATAGACTTAAGAGTCAGTACACATGTTTTGAAAATTGCACTTAAACCCACTCCCAGTCGAAAACTCAAACATGAATTTAAGAAAAAAACCTTAGCTAATAATTCAAAACCCTGCTAGGGTTTTACTTCTACCATCATAAGCTTTCGGATTTTGGGGGTCTCAAGTGGTTCAAGATTATAGTGCTGCACTGTATAATTTAAATGAATTTTCTTTTTACTTGAAGAGAGGTGCTAATTTTATTTTTTAACTAAAAAGAACTAATTTCGGGGTATACGTACTTCGCGGTTTTTGCTCGCTTTTTGAATTACCACGATCGTCGCTGTTACTTTGGCGCTATCTTGGCGCACGTAAAATTTAGTGCAACTTGTTTCATAATAATTGTCTGAGTGTACGTTTGTTCTAAGTGTATTTACTTGAATTACAGTATTAAACGAACAGTATTTATTTTGTGTCGATATATGCATATAAGCTTCGTGTTTATGTTTATATATATGCATTTACATATGTACATGTTGTATATAGTCTATTTTATGGATAGACTAGATGAACCCGGTGTGCTTCGCTACCCCCCTCGTTATTAAATAAAATTAAAAGTATTTATATATTTACTTCAAAAGATGCCCAAGATATGACGATATTAAATTTTGGGTTATATGGGCGGTGCCACGCCCCTTTGTCCACTCCCAACTTTATATAGTCAAGAATATCCTATTGCGGAAATTTAATGACGATTGGTCCAGTAGTTAAGACTATATTACGATTTTTAATTTTTCTAAAAAGGGGCGGGGTCCCACCCACTTTTCTCCTGGTACGTATTCCTAATTATGCCAATACCATATGTACGAAATATCGTCGACGTAGGTCAAAAAATGGCCAAAATATGGCGATTTAAATTTTTGGGTTATATGGGCGGTGCCACGCCCCGTCCAATTAAAACTTCATATAGCCTATTATTCCTTCCAGAGTCACAGTAACATGCTGTGAAAATTTCAGGAAGATCGGTCCAAGGGTTTGGCCTCCTATAAAGCACAAACATACAGACAGACATTCATTTTTATATATATAGATTTTACAACACAAAAACTATAGTTGATTTCTTAACAATGATCGAACATTAAAAGCTGATTTTTTACAAGAGCGAATATCGTAAAAAATGTTGTTGAATAGCAGAGTTAACAATATTGCTTCAAAATCATTTAGACGAATGTATCAGATTAGTTAATTTCACTACTGGACTAGTTTTTTAAACCCTAGCTGCCTGCGAACCTAACCATCCCTGTTTGATTACTATATTTCAAATATTAGTGTACAATGCTTAATTCGTAGCTTTCTCAGCGTCTACCAATAACTTTTATATATTTAAGGTAATTAAATGTAATACATTAATACATTTTAACCTTCAATTTATTTGTCTCTAATTATAATGTCTGGAAAAATTGTGTACGTATAAATACCCATATGCACGCCGACATGTATATGCTTCGATTTTGTATACAAAATAACTTGTGGGAAATTATACTTGATGTATTAATTGACATATATTTATTTTAGCACATTTTATAAACCACCATCTAAACCGCAATTTGTTAGCGATTATAGTATTCTACAAAGAAAAAAATCAACAGCAATTTATTTACATATACTTATGTATTTTGTGATGTGTGTATGTTTGCATGTTTGTCCGTTTGGATAAATATAAAAGTTTATTTGCTATAACTAACCGCATTATTAACCTCTACACCAATCCTCATACAAATAATGGTTATGTGTGTATTTGTTTAATGTCGAAATACAAATATTGAACTTACCACACGATTGATGGACAATAAAGTTTATGTCTTATTTCCAACTTTTATTTATTGAATCCTACAATTTTTACAATACAAAAATTAAAAATAAATTTTTTAAATGAAATGGCAAAGATGTTTCCTTAGAAATATTTAGAATGGAAGAAACGTTTTGATGGAATGGGTGTGCTTTTTTATACCCTTCACTACAAAAAGTGAAAAAAAATTTGTCATTCCGTGTGTAATTTTTACAATATCTATTTCCGACCCCATAAAGTATATATATTCTGAGTTCTTATACATATCGAAGTTCATTAAGCGACTTCCATCTGTCCGTCCTTGTTAGTGTTGAAAACAATTTTACCAAGGGATAAGATTAAATAATATCGATCAGACATAGTTTCGAAAACTTTGCTGTTGAAAATCATCAAAATCGTTCCATGTCTTTCGAGGCAGAGGGCAAAACTCCACGCCTGCCATTTAATTTTTCTATATCATTTGGAACAATAAAGTAACTTCAATCAAAAAACAAATAAATGGGGCGATAGAGAATTTAAAAATAAGAAAAAAAAAAACATACAGAAAAAAATTGGCGCTCGCCCATATTTTCCGAGTTACGGGCCTCCGAAATTTTTTATTTTTTTTTTTAATATTATAATGGGTATCATTTAAAAGCTTTTGAAGAGATCTTTAAGGAAATACGACAATTCTTTAAAAATGTGAGTCAAACACTTACTGAGCATTAACATTTACAACCGAAAAAATTCAAATTTTTGGCAAGGGTTGTTACTTAAATTAAACTAGCATTTTGTTTTTTTGTGGCAATAAATTCATTTTTCAAATTATCTGTTATGTTCGATGAAAACAAAAAACTCTTTGTTTTGAAAGGGTGTATTTAATATTTTGTTTATTCTTTCGAGTAGTTGAATCAAACCTATCATATCAAGACGAATGAAATATAAGTAAAAATTAATTTGGTCGACCTCTTTTATTCTTATGTACTTAAAGATAATTTTCGAGCCTCAGGGTCTTTGTTGTAACAATTTATTTACTTTTCGATTTTTGCCTACCTTCAGTTTTCAGGAATACCTTAACATTTTTTTATATAAAATTTACATACCAATGTACACAAAAAAATTGCGGATTGCAACAACAATGTATAAAACTAACAATAAAGTTTTAATACAAATTTTTCTTATTTTTTTATTTATAATATGTCTATAGTTTTGGGCGCAATTTGCAATACCTGTTTTATAATTCATATTCTTGTCCTGTGGTATGTTGATAACGTGTAGCATTTCCGCGGTAAATCTCATATTATATTTCTCTTCTGTGCCTACAAGTTACAACAAAGACATTCAAGCACGAAAATTACTTAAGACTACATATAATTATTTGAATAAGAAAAATCTTTTATATTCAGAATTGTATTGCTAATTACACTATCTAGACTATCAAGACTATTTGGTATTGCATTTTTCTTTCCTATTTTTATACCATTGTACTCAAATATTTTGTTGTATTTGTTAGTTGTGTAAAATCATTAAAAGGAACATTCAACACAACTAGTAAAAACATTAATAGTATTTCTTTTTTTTTATTATTTATTTACTGTTATAAGACATAATATCTGTTAATAGGTACTTTTATTACTTGTAGTTGGTTGCGTTAAATACATTAACAAAACTTGTACTTCAGTTTAATTGAATTCTTTTCATATGCAATTAATTCAATTTATTATGATAAATTGCCCCTGAAGTGATTTTTTTCTCGGATCCGTTTCCCTTAGCTATTTTGTTGATAGCTCAATTTCTTTTGGGAACGTTTACAAATAGCATAACAATAATATTTCATTATTGTTAGAACAATTACAACTTTTGATGAAGTCTAGCAGTTTGTGTTTATTTACAAAAGCATTGGTAGACTAACTAAATCACCATTAAAGTTGTGAGTGATTAAGAATAAATACAGAGGTTATATTTATATATTTTTAATTACATTATTTCACTATAAATTTTATGGACAAACTGGATCGAAAATCTTGACGTATTACCAAAGAACTAAATAAAAAAAAGTCGTTTTAGACCCCGTTATGGATTATTAAACAAAAGAATTGCGAATTTTCATTAACGGGTTTTAATTTTTTTGTTCTATTGTTGTAATTTTCCATAAAGTCATGAATATACATAAGATTTTGACTTTTTTATTTTACCAACATAATGCAAGTAAAATATACCAATCGTGGAAAAATCCATTTCGTCTTGAGCTTTCCTGAGTCTATTTGTACTACTTTGCTTTAGTTGTGGTTGGGCGAGTAGGTGTGTAAACTCTCTACAGGTTATAACATTTAATATATCAAAATTAAATTCATTATGTGCCTTTTGTATATAGAAATGAAGAAATGTATAATTGTTTACTTAAACCCTAAACTGAAAATCATTATATTTCGATCTGAATTTATTTCGAACAATTATTATATCCAGTAGTGTAGGCCTCTGCTCACTTGTTGCCTTTAAAAAAGATCTGTAGTAAAAAAAAACTTTTTTTTTTGTAATTTTGGTCGACCTTAACTTAGTATATTTGGCGTAGTACGCTTTTTAATTATCCAATAATTACTTTAGGGCATTTGCTATATTCCTAATAAAATTTTGAATAAAAAAGTTTAAAGTATTGTTCTGATAGCGCTTTTCGTTAAAAAGTTCAAAGGCTGGTGTAGTCATTGGTAATAAGCACGTTGACTACAAACCTGATTGCCCAGGTTTCATCCCCTGCAACAATCAAATAATAAAATTTTTTTCTGTTTAATGGTATGAATAGATATTCAGAATTAACACTACAATATGCCTCCTTCGTCGGTACTTCTTCTTTCCCTTTCCTATAAGAATGTAGCACGATCACAAGAATAACTAAATAGATATTGTTGTCTGAAGTGTTACTTCTCTTTAAAAAACAAAAGTTACAAGCCTCTGGATTAAGAAAATGTAAAAATACTTCTGTACTTGTAAATCTTTTTAAACTATTTTAAAGACAATCTGCAGCAAATGAGAATACATGAAAATTTATTTTGCAAAATATTGCAAAATTCCTGGGAGTGCAAAGCACCGATTAAAAAAAGGTAAATGGGCTCTATTTTTTGGGATATTTTTCCTCGTTCCGGCTATTTATATGTTAAAACAAAAAAAAAATTAATTTTACTCCATCATTTTATTAAAAACTCTTTCATCTATATACGAGGGCTGCTCTATATATTTCTGGCCTAATAGTAAAAATGCGAATATTTATAATCAAAAATGGTTTTATTGTTTTTCAAAGTATTCTCCAGCATGATTTATACACTTTTGCATGCGGTCAAACCAGTTGCACTTTTTCCACTCCGACTGAGACACCTCTAAAACGAGGTTTTTGAACACTTCAACAGTTTCTTCTGGCGACGGAAATCGTTGACCACGCACTTTTTTCTTGATGTGCGGAAACAAGAAGAAGTCATTAGGTGCCAAGTCAGGGCTGTACGGCGGATGACCCATTAATTCCACGTTTTTCCCGGTCAAAATCGCTCTGGTTTGAGCCGATGTGTGAGAGCTCGCATTGTCATGGTGAACAATTATTCGTCTTCTCTTGTTGGTTTTTCGAATTTCTCCGATGACTTCAGGCAAACAAATTGTAGTGTACCACTCAGAAGTGACCGTCCTACGTTGCTCAAGCGGAATAGTCGCCACATGACCAGTTTTGCCGAAGAAACAGGCGACCATTTGCTTCGAAGTGCTTCTTTCACGAACAACTTTCGTTGGATTTTGCTCGTCTTTGAAAACCCACACGGTCGATTGTTGTTTCGTTTCAGGCTCATACGCATAGATCCATGATTCGTCACCTATGGCGATCTTATAAACGTCTTTTGAAGCACCGCAATCGTATTTTTGCAACATTTCTTTGCACCAATCGACACGAGCCTTTTTTTGAGCGACTTTCAAATTATGCGGGATCCAACGAGAACAAACCTTTTTTACGGCCAGGTGTTCATGCAGTATTGAATGTATGCTGGTGGAAGAAATGTCCAAGGATGTTTCTATCTCTCGGTATGTCGCATGTCGATCTTGCTTTATGAGTTTACGCACGGCATCAATGTTCTCTGGCACAACAGCCGTTTTTGGACGACCTTCACGGAATTCGTCTTTGAGCGAGCTTCGGCCACGATTAAATTCATTATACCAATTTTTCACAGTGCTATAGGATGGTGCTTCATCGCCGTACAAAGATTTAAGTTCATCAATGCACTCTTGTCGTGATAATCAACGTCGAAAGTTGTGAATAATTATGGCACGAAAATGTTCACGAGTTAATTCCATTTTTTTCTATATTAATTTTTTCAAGTCACTGTAAACAACATAAATAATGGTCGTACGTCAAAATGTTTTGAGTACGATTATGCTTAAAAATGACAAACTTTCCAATGGAAATGTCAGATTGCACTTGGCAGCACTCAGTGTTGCCAGGCCAGAAATATATATAGCAGCCCTCGTAATTCAAAATTTGGTAAGAATAGCTTGATGAATTATTATTTTGTGGCAATTTTGATTTCAGATTTAATATCTAAAAACCCACCTTAACATGTCATTTCGAAAAGGTATCGCGAAAAAAATCATTACAATATTATTAATCTAGAAATCATAAGCTTTTCTTTGATTTTTTGCTCATTTTACATGTAAAAACCAAAAATGTGTATAAACACATTTTGTTAGCTGTTTGTGTTTTACATTTTGCTACAAAAAAATCGTTTTCAAAACACTGTGTACTGTAGTGCAAAAATGGTGTACTGTTTCCTTTCAATCCTGGAGCGGAAATGGTGGAGAAGAAATCTCGAACAAAAATTATTTTATTAAATAAATCTTTTAACTTTTCAACATCTTTGTTAAATAAATATTTATTTGTGGCAATTAATTCAACCTATGGCAATTGTACTTGAAGTTGTAATTTCTTTAATATTACTAACAAACACTTCTTAAAATAGTTAAGTATGAAAAAGGGTTAAATTTGTTATTTGAAAATAATTCTTGAAAATATAATTTGAATAAACAAATAATGTGCTTCAGTGTCACAGTCACAGAATTTATACAAAACATTTCAAGTTATGTTATTAATTATGCATATGTCAATGGCTGTGTAGAAATTAAAAAAAAAATAACTTTAAACCGGTTAGATTGCAAATCTTTACATAAGTTTCTTTACAAATGGCATTATTTAAAAAAAATAGGTTGTATAATAATATGAATGTATATTATTAAAAAAAATCGCCTTTTGTTTTTGAGCTTCTTGAAACTATAATGTTACCTTTTTTCGTTACAGCGATATTTTGTGCAAAATAATTTTTACTTGTACTTACAAAAAATTGTCTCCAGTTAGAAGAAAGTGTTTGGTTCAGAGGATATTTAAATGTTTTATAAAATGTCATTAAAGGCTGTGTGTAATTGCTTGCATATTATTGTAATTAAAGTAATTAAATACAATTGTTGCTATGATTAATGACTTTTATTACGTCATACTGACTGAGTTATTTTTTTATTGCAGATTTATTGAAAATGTTAAATTTTTACGTACAACGAATGTTAATAACTTCTACGTTGGGTTGCCTGGGTGAGGGTGTTTATTTATATGCCCACACTAAGTAAGCTATAATTTGTAATTGTGGTATTATATATAATGAATTAAATAAATAACGATATACTATAGAAATTTTATAATAATAGGACTATAATTTAATCAAAACAGATGTGTTACAAATAAAATAAATCATCTGAATTAACAGATATTATTAAGTTACTACTAATAAGAAAATTATCAAAAGCAAAAAGGCAATTAATTGTAATAAAATATTATTTTCTCATAAAATGTAATGAATAGACACAGATAAGTTTTATTGCTTTGAACGCCGCAACGTGATTTAAACTTTAATCTATCTTTTAACTATAGAATTATTTTTTTACAAAGAGAAGTACCACTTTAGGCATAACCTATTTAGTTATTTTTAATAACTGTACTACATTCTTAAGGGAAAGGATAGATAAGAGATAGACAGGTGAAGAAAGGAGACAGTTATAGCCATTTTATTAATTATTTTACTTCGCCGGGGAATATACTATGATAGTAATTAATATGACAGGGAATCATTATCAAATTTGTATCTCAACTAAATGATAATATTGACCTCAGTCTGAATAATTTAGATCTAGTTTCAATAAAGAGTTCAACATTTCATGGCTTGAATAAATAAATAATTCCTAACGAAATCAAACTACTACAATATAATCGGCCTTATTGCGGTTGTCGAAAAAGACATTTGAGAAGAGTCGTTTTCTAGGCGATAAGTCAACACTTTAATTTTAAGCAAAAACTACCTTTCAGTTCTTCTAATTTTATTTTACGTTACAACAAGTGGAAAAAGGGTATATCTAAGTTTGTCATTCCGTATATATATTCTGACCTCTTATGCATAGCGAAGTCGATCGATCAGATATAGTGTCGAAAGGGGTGCTATTGGAAATCAGCATGCCCGGTCCATGTCCTTTGAGGCAGCAGACAAAACACCGCGCCTACCTCTAATTTTTTCATGTCATTTAGAACAATAAAATATTTCCTATCAAAAAAGTAAATATATAGCGCGATAGAGAATAAAAAAATTAGAAAAAACATCAAGTGAAAAAAATTGGTGCTCGCCTATATTTTTAGGGTTACGGCGCTCTAAAATTTTATAATTTTTTAAAATATAATAATGGGTACAATTTTAAAGCTTTTGAAAAGTCCTTTAAAGAAAATTTAAAATTTTTAAAAAATGCTTAACCTTTTAAAAGCCGATGTCATTTTTATGTAAAATTAAATATATGCAGTACCATATTTTTTTTTAATTCTCTGTCACCCTAGTATTTGCTTTTTTTATTGGAGTTACTTTACTAAACTAGATTTACATAGATAGTGAAGGGTATATAAGATTCGGCATAGCCGAATATAGCACTCTTACTTGTTTTTTTATTTTGGAACTGAAGCTTCTAGCAAATTGTGAACGTTGCTCCACTTGCTGATTGAATTGCTTTACGGTTAATATTTTTTTTATAATGAAAATGAAAACAGCATGAAAAATCAAATTTTTAGCATTCATTCTAAAAGTTTGCGAAAAAAAAAACATTTGCGCAAACATAAATTTTAACCCCAATATTTAAAAAAAAAATAACCTTTGAGCGTAATACTATTTAAAATAACTCACGAAAACGACAACCTTAATAAGGCTGAATAATTCACTTAGAAATGCTGCTGGAGAGAAGTATTTTAAAACAAAAAACCCTGGGTAATTCAACGCTTTTAAAAGCTGGAAATAAACTGAAATCACATATTTTTACAACTTAAAAAGATTACATTTCTAAACTGTTATCAGAGTTATTGAGTCCTTAATCACCCAAACAATTATGGATAAAGTTTGTGTATTCCTGTTTTTGCTTCTGGAAATTTCGACGCATTTATAAGCACAAAAAAGATGTTTCAGCAGTTGGTCCAAATTGTATTTCATGTAGTGTATAACCATATATTGGATTTCATTAATGTACTTAACAGCAAATATTTACTTATCTTCTGATAAGGGAATGCAGAGAGTTAGCTTAGACTTGTTAAAAAAAATCACCAAATCTGAAATAATATGTATTTATGCGTTATTTTTGATAACGCAATTATATACATAAACACTTTCCAGTATATTTTAATACTCATTTAAAATTTAATAAAGGTTTTCCTATTTTTCCTTTGAGTTATGTTAAAATTAAAAATATAATAAGCAATATCTGTGATTTAGTATTTTTATTTGCTGTAATATTAATAGATAAAATCTCGAAACTTAAGTATATATGTATATATAAATACAAGCTGTAAATAAAGATTAATTAATGCATTAAATTAAATTGTAGTGTATCTTTTAAGCTCTGAATTTCTAGTAGGAAATCCTTTTTTAATCAAAGGTCATCGCTAAGGTTCAATTTAATTATTTCACCATCATAGCGTTCAATAAAAGTTTGCCCAATTTTAAAAAAGATGTTTGATGTCAGACTCTACTTACTTGCGAAGTAAGTAATATCTGTTCAAACGCTTTTTGCAAAAATACTATTTTCACGTTATCGTCCCAATACGTAAAATCTGCAGTTATTTTAGAATATTGAATAATCGCCTTTCCGGCATTAATCCATCACGTGCACTGCAAAATTGATAGAGTTTTTTCGTAATATTTTCTAATACCCTGTTCAGACATACGTTTTAATTTACTCAATTAAAATTTGAAAGTAGAATATAGTTGTGTTCAATAACAAGAAGTTGTTACTAATTGTTATTGGAAAGTTTTTACTTCAGTACTTAAAAAGAAGCAGCGAAAGAGTTAAAAAGAGTATAAGATGTGAATGTTAGTAAATTTTTTACTACTTTTGTTACTGGCAAGAACAGAAAAGCTGATTCTTGTTCTTTTTTACGAAATAAGTTAATAAATATTAAAGTTAAAGTTATACATGAACATGAACCCAGGACTTCCTACACTCAGAGCACAACCCAAAATTCATAAAGAAAATATTCCAATCAGACCTGTAGTAAATTACAAACCTGCGCCTGCATATAACTTGGCCAAACACCTCACCACGTTCTTAAAAGAGAAAATAAATTTGCAGAAAATATACATGTTACGAAATACACAAGACCTCATAAACAAAATTAAGGACATCAAAATCACTGATAATACGAGACTCGTTTCCTTTGACATAAATGATCTATATACATTAAGAGCCACACACGAAACTTTGACTATCCTACGTAACACACTTTCCAACTTATACGACAATCAATATATCAACGAAATAATGGAAATTGCAAAGACGATATTAAAACAAAACTACTTTAGATTCAATAATAACTTGTATAAACTACCCGATGGACTCGGCATGGGAAACCCAACATCCGCAATCTTCAGGGAGATTTTCATGCAACATTTAGAACAACTACACATCAAAAAACTGATGGAAAAACATAAAATAACCCATTACTGCAGATACGTAGACGACATAATATGCATCCTAGAAAGAGACAACGCCGAACAAATTCGTACAGACTTAAACATAATACTTAACAAAATCACATACACAATGGAAAAAGAGCAAAACAGAACTCTACATTATCTTGACATATCAATACCACGAGGAATTGATACCTTAAACTTTAACATTTATAGAAAACCATCATGACAGACAAAACTATCCACAGCTCCTCAAACCATCCTACTCAACATAAACTTACAGCATTTAGACATATAATTCACAGACTTAAAATAGTCCCACTCGCTCCAGATAAATACAACAAAGAACTCGATACAATTTACACTATAGCTAAAAATAACGGTTACAACCACACAACCATCGAAAAACTACTCAGACATTACAACAACAAAAACAAGAAGAAAGAAGACAAGGACACAAACGATACAACACGACGATATAGATTGACTAATCTCTTCCGGAAAGAAGGTTTACACACAACACTAAAAATGAGCAACACTCTATGCAACAATCTCAAGACATCAACAGAAACAACCGATAAATTTAGCACCAGCGGAGTATACAGACTTACTTGCACCTGCAACCATACATACATCGGACAAACTGGACGAACATTAAAAACAAGGTTTACAGAACACATACGATCATACAAAAGGAAAAGGGAAGACTCCAATTTCGCAATACACCTTAACACACATGGACACGAACCAAGAGAAATAGATGAATGTATGACAGTATTACACCCAAGTAAAAAAGGACCAAGATTAGATATTCTTGAAAACATGGAAATTTACAAAACACGAACATTTAACGGAGACATTATTAACGAACAGGTAAACACAACCTCTGACACGATTTTTACATCACTAAAACACTCTTACAAACGCAAAACACCCACAGAAGGTCACACTTACCTATCCAATAATAAAAGACCCAAATATTAAACTATTTACCCCTATAAACAGGACAGATATCAGGCAATCTACCTGCATAATACCATTTAAACGGACAAAAATTACCTAAACCCACCACCTTTTATTTTTAAGACTATCTATTTTTAACACTATCTCTTCAGTTTTAATAAACGCGCGGCTTGAAAATGATGTTATCACATCGAAAGCGCTCGCTGAACATCCAAAATACACAGCCAGTGACGACGGTTATTACCGAAAATTATAACAACAGCAAATATTAAATACTTTGAATTGAAGTGTTTATTAGCACTTCCCACGAAAATATTTACATCACATCGCTGCTAGACCTACTTTAGTGGCTTTTTTGCCATAATTTGTATGGCGATTTCAAACCCGAATGTCTACAGCTAAAATTTTTTACAACCACACAGCAGAAAATATACAACATTTATAGTTTTCAGTTTTAAATACAAAATATTTTGAATTGAAGCTAACGTTTGTATAATAGTTAGAAAAAATCTGAGAAAACTATGTACAAGTAAACGCCAGGATAATAAAACAATAAACAAAATTTTGCAAAGTATTCGAAAAAAAGGTGCTCACAATCGATGACAAAGCTCTTGCTAACTGTTGCAATACAAAATGCTTTGTTATTATCGTCAGTTCGCCTTTACTTTGTTTTCCCCCCAAAAGGCGTTTATTTCCTTTTTCAATTTGGAATAGTAATGTTGTAAATTTTTATTTTAGTCTATCGTTGCTAGTTTCTGCCGGAAATTTATTGAACAGACCTAATCTTTACATTAGAAATTTGTGTTTGTAAATTTGGAAGAATGAAGAGAAGTTCGGCTGTAAAAGAAAGTTTACTTGTTTTTAATTGAAATATAGAACTCTTCCAGTCAGTACGATCAAGTTCTGACTGCACGCTAGCTTTGAATCTCCATTAAATTTTTCATTTCATCTAATTTGAAAATATTTCATTTTTATGGTTTTTAGTCTTGTCATTGTATAAAATTTCTCTCACTGAACACACTTCATAAGGGTTGTGTGAGGAAATTTAATCAATTAATGACTCAATTAAGTACTAATTGAAAAATCTATTGATTAAATTCTTATATGGTAAATTAAATTCAATTAGGGCCTTAATTGCTTAAATTCCTTTATTGCGCAATTAAAACGTATATCTGAACAGGGTATAAGATTGCCGAAATATTGAAAAATAAAATAAAAATACGACAGAAGTATCAGGCCTTCGAACTTAAAAATATATTAATAAAATAAAAAAAAAAACTTAAGCAAATTCATTTAAAGAGTCAACAAGCAGAATTTGTCAGTTAATTTCACAAAACTCTATTCAAAGCTATATTCAAACTAACCTAAGCCGTATATACATAATTATTCTCTATATTTTTGGGTTAAATTAAAAGATAAAAAATAGCTTGAATAACAAAGAATGCTATTAATACATATAGTCGTATTAATAAGAGCTTGTCCACTAACGACTTCAGGATTTGCAATTTGTATAATACTTTTCTCATTATTCATGACGGCAATTACAGTCACGTTCCTTCCCCATAAGCTTGGCAAAGCATGATTAGCTCTCTCACCTAATTTGACTCATGCTTGTGATAGCCGTCAGTGTAAGTTAAATCATCTTTATAGAAGGGTTCATTATCATAAAATATTTTAATTTATTTTGAATGAAGTTTCGTTTAATTCTTTTTTTTTTTAAAGAGAAGTAGCACTTCAGGCATTAATACATACTTAGTTTGTAACCGTGCTACATTCTTTATGAAAGGGATAGATGAGAGAGAAGACAGGTGGTGAAAGGAGATAGATATAGCCATTTTATTAATTATTTTACTTCGCCGGATATGCCGAATATGCTATTAAGAAGTACCGACGAAGGAGGCTGCATGTTTTAATTTCAGATCTGAATATGTATATATGCCATTAAACAAAAAAATAAACATTTTTTTTTTACTTCCTCAAGGTTTGAATCAAGGGCAGCCGGTTCGTAGTCAACGTACTTACCACCTTGACTACAGCAGCTTCAAATAAATAAAGTTTTATTAATTTTGAATAGATTTTCGTTTATATTATATAAAATACCGTTTATTTTGAAGGAGGTTTCGTTTACAAAAAAAAAAAAAAAGTTTTCATTTACACTGAAAATAGTTGTTAATTCAATTTGCTTTTAATTATAATGCTTAAAAGCGCTTTTGGGATAAGCTGAATGTACGGTTACTTTTGCGATTCCCCTGTTTCACCCGAATCGAAGTAATTTTTCCCGAAATTAATTTGTTTGCATCACGTATATTTACTCGTGTTTCTTTACTTAAATTGCAGCTATAACAAACTTGGACAAAATAAACATAAATTTACTAGACTTTGGATGTATTTTAAGATTCGTAGATTTTTTTTGTTTTTTTTTTTTTTAAATCAAAATTCAGATTAAGTTGTTTTAGTATGAAAATGCCATAACGATATATAGAGTTTTAAGTTTAGGTATATTTAACATCAGGGGGAGTAGACGGAGACATTGATTAGGTGAAAAAATCGAGGTTCTTAATTAACATTTGTTAAATTTACAGTAAACAACACACATCAAAATATACCAAAGAAAATGTAAAATAAAGAACGCCATTATTTCTTTATCGCATCAAGAATCGTCAACTGACTTCCAAACGACTAAATCTAATATGTTTTCTTATAATAAATTATTTTACAACAAAACCAGTCTCCAACCAATAATTGTAATAAATAATATTTTTATGTAAATGAGAAACATTAAAAACACGTGTTGACTTATGAATGCGAATGTAATAAACGGTCAGTCAATGTTTGTTTACAGGTCAATCATACGTCACGAACGACAATAATTTATATTTCAACAAGCACACACGAATCCAAACGAAATATTTGTTTATGTGTAAGAGTCCTTTTTTGGTAGTGAAGTCCAAAAGTGTCCTTGTAATTAAAAATAAATAAATTGATTTTTACGTTAAAGTTGTAACATTTATTTTATTGTTTTTTGATTAACTGTTTTCACTTAAACGTTGCAATTTAAAATGTTATAACTGAAGATATTTAACAATTTGTGCATATGTTTGTCAGATGAGCTTTTCTTCAATTCGTATCCATCTGACCTCATTTTAATTATCCAAACATTTTGGCACTACTTTACAATTGTATTGACAAATTAAATTTGTAAGGTTTTACCAATGTTAAATTTAAAGAGGTAATAAAATCAGATTTCATCCACAAATTCAATTTTTTTTTACCAAATATTCCTTGATGTGAAGTAAAACAAATAGCTCTTTATTATGAAACTTAGAACAGAAAATTGTGGTTTCTTTACTTTAGTATTGCTACACGTGTTTTCACCGAGTCTTTATGGTTATGTAAAAAAAAACACTGCATACGCAAGTTTTCCAACGGGGTGTTAACTATAGTGTGATACAAGGAAAATAAAGCGCCTTTTATGCAATATCTTGCATTATCCTTTTAGTATCCATATTTCTGTTTGCTGTAGAAATATTGTAAATCAACTTATAGTCGCTCTGTGTATCTTCAAATATGATACTGCATAGTGGGGTAGAATAAAAGATTGTGGAAATATCTCAGCCATTTGATAAAAAAATTTGGCATGAGAATAGCAGAGGAGTATTTTAACTTACGTTTTAAATCTGGATACCATTCACTTTCCAAGGATGGCGCTATGTGGACATGATTTACGAGTCAGTAAAAGAAATAGAGCTCTGACGCACCATACGCATTACCACGCGCTTGAGTAATGAGGTGTGTAAATCTTAACTCTTTACCTTAAATAATGCCTAGATGCGTAATGGTTTCACTAAGAGGATTTACTTTCCAACAGAAGACAAAGAAAGTAAAAAGATTCACTTTAGTGATTTATTAAAACGAAAGATATGGCTTGTGTTTTTGCTTCATTCATTTTAATATTCCTTTTAAAGAACAATTCTTTTTTCATTTACTTAATTACTAAAATTGATACTTTGTCTGTTTGAACTGAAAATGTTAACGTTTACTACAACCGATCTCTACTTTTTTTAATAGGACCAGCAATTATGCAATAAATTTTGCTAGATCTAGGAAACTTGGTTAGGGGTTGGGAGGGATAGAGGAATTAGTGCTTGTGGACATTAAATTTTTATCTTTGCACTCTGAAAGTGAAAGGAATAACCTTCGCAGTGAGGTCAGCTGAAAAACTAATTTTCTCTGTAATACGTAGTGCGATTCACTGGCCAATCGACCACAAAGGGACTCGCTCTGGCTACAGAGCGGGTTTCTCTTACGAAATTATGACTTTTAAACAACAAGTTAAAGATAAAACAATGAAACACATCCCACTTTGCGTCGATGCTTCAGTTAATCAATAGAACTAGATACCCAACTGTCACCGATGAGCTTGTAGGCTCTTTCCGGCACGCGGGTGAGTAACTCCAAAATAGTCTCTTACTTGAAAAGTTTTATACGAGTTTTGTAAGTAAATTGGGAAGCCAAACATGTCGGGCTTATAATGGGCATACGAAAACAAGACTGTTTATTATTTAAATAAAAAATATTTTTTTCTTAATCTATTGTAGAATGTTCTTTTAGTAGACAAAACTGCTCTTACTGTATTTATTATTTTTTCAGTCTGGTATGATTTTTTTTAAATATGACAGTTTAATGTGGTTATTAGACGATAACTATTTTTTGATTTTGCATCGTTTTTAGTTGATTAAACACGGATTAAAAGTTTTTGTAATTACAGTAAAAAAAAAAATCAACTTAGTTATTTAAACTAAGCCATGAGCTTTAGAATTTTTTTAATTTCTAAGCAAACAATTTTACTTTTTTAATTGTTTTTAAATGATATTGCACACCTGATCTTACATCCATTCAATATTGTTACGAAAGTAAGATCTGGCAACCCCTGTTGTTACTATCCGTATGAGCGTGGTGAATAAGATAATTTAACTAATGGTATGTGTATAGAATAATACCACAATTAGCCAATAAAAGCTGAGCACCCTCAACGGTTGCGCTGGTATAGGTGCGTGCTGTAAAACAGAAGATCGTAAGTTCGATCCCACCTTCGGACATGCGTACAACGGAAAATAATAATTGTCATAATGCAATTAAAAATTAAGAAGCAGCAGTACAAAGAGGCAAAAAGACAATTATTGTGTGAAGCCATGGCAGATAATTTAGTGGAGACGTCCAATTTAAAAAAGGGTAACAAATAATTGTCAGGAAGCGGAAGTGTAGGTAGTGTAAATGCATAACAACAGTTTATAGCAGACGTGACTTGTAGCTATTGGATTCAAGGGGATGATTGGCTTGGGTAAAAGGACTAGTGGAGATGTCTGTGGATGGTTAAGGTTATTAAACAAGGTATCGAGTAGTTCATGTCTCGCCGGAGTGACACAGTAGTGTAGCGTGGATGGCTGCGTTTGTAATAATAACGCAGAAGTCTTACGACATGTCAAATTTTTGTGCAGAATAGTACAAGTGGGATCGTCTAAACAAAATACGTGATGAATCTGCACAAATTGAGAGGAAATACGGATGACAATTTGACAGTCATATGGCTCTCTTTGTTTTTTTTTCTTGGAAATTTTCAAAAATTAATTACGAATCATTAGATCAGAGATGCATTTTTATGCAAACCGCTATTTTAGTTTTGGTCCGTTTTACTCATACCAATTGCGTAAATGCAAAACTAAACTGTCGTATGTTTTTTACTCTCAGTTTTAAAATACGGATGGAATTTTATATTATTTTCTCTTGGATTTTAACAATGCTGTCTTTTGTAGATGACACACTATATGTTGTTTTCAAAGACTTCGGCAATAGTATTTGTTTTTCTTTACTATTTTATCCATTAATGCCATCTGGTATTACGTAGCTTATTGTGATCTTATTCATTTAATTGCTTTTGTCAGCTTCCGCGATTTATTGTTGGCAACCAGTTATCAGTTGTGGCGATTTCTCGTCAAACGTGGTAATAAAAATTCCTTTTGTTAAATTAAATGAGAAATGCATCTACAAAACAAATAAAAGTTATAATAAATAAAATAGTCATGAATTTATAAACAAATAAAGGGGGAAAACATTTACAAAATTCGTTTTTAAATACGGACAGCATTAATTTTTGCTTAAAATTTCCAATGAAATTGAGCAAGACTGTTTTAAATGTAATTGATACGTAATTTTACAAGAAAGTTTTTTTCTATATCTAAAAAATGGATAATAGAAACGCTTGATCGGCTTCCAGAAAACATGTCTACTTTTGATGTTTGCTATCAGTTTTTAAATTAAATTTTTTGCAGTTCAAGACAGTTTTTAAAGGATTTTATGACCCTAATTACGCACTTGGTATTTATTTAAAAGTATTTTTTTAAACTAGTATTACCTATTTTTGCTATTGGTGGTATTTGATGATATCCGACTCTCAACGCTGTTGGCAGTTAATGCAGGGAACACAACAGGGACAAACGACAAATTTTTGGTCGTCGTCAAAAATAAAATATTCACCCTTATTCTGCGTTTCGATTACGTTCCCGCATTCAGTTACGCTCGAATCGAAAATAGGTATTCTACAAAAAAACCTAATCGAAAGAAAAAGAAGAAGAAGAGAAGAGTATGTTCAAACCAGCTGCTTTGTTATGAAAAGTATGAAATAGAAACATAAAAAATAAAAAAAATTTGTAAACATTGTAATTGTTAAACTATAAATACAATTTTATCAATAAACAGTGATAAATACATGTATTAGAACTAAATATTGTGGAAGCTATAATTAAATAAACTCATTAGTTAAGTGCGGAAAAAAAGAAAATAGCCAACAGACTAAAAGCAAACGGTATTTGTGGCCAAACTATTCCAGCGTGAGGAATCCTGAAGCGCCGGAGCGAAATTTTTATTTTCTACACATCATTTAAATTATTATTATTAAAATGACATACTTTCTTTCCAGATTTTTTTTGTGGCCCTATTGCGTTAAGTGCATTTGGAACTTCTTCTCAGAATGCCTATACTTCTTCCTTGGGACGCTTATAATATCCAGACGCAATACATATCAGCCTTCGTTGCCATTATACTAACCTGCAATAAATTAAATACAGCTTTAAAATTACAAAAAAATATTACAAAATAAAGTATAGCATTATATACTCACATTTTTTTAAATTTTAGACTTTTTTAACTACAAAAACAAAAATCGAAAAACTTTTCGCTAGTAAGAAAACAACTTGAAAAAACGTAGCTACGATCGTAATGCAGAATACATACAGTCGAAAAAGAAATCGAATTAATACGGGGAACGGAACGCAGAATACCAAAGTTGACAAACTGAGTAATTTTCGATCAGAATCGAAACGCAGAATAAGGGTGATCGTGTATATGAAAATGACCACAAACATGACGTCGGGCGAAATTCATCATACGCGGCGAATTATTTCTATTTCTTACGCCGTCGAACGACGAACACATCAATACAATGTGACCATGTGTGACTAGTTTCAAAGTAATTTTGTTAATAAATTTGTAATAAGTTTTTATAATAAGTGTACAGATTATTAGATAAATACAAAAATAGTTTTTATTTGTGGTTTTGTTAATGTTTAAATTTTTAAATATAACTTTTTATGGCCACCATAGCAGCTTACAACAAGTTAAAAATTTCAAAAATTATAACAGTTCTGTATTTTGGTCGTTATTGTGCTTCATACGACGAATCTGCACAACGATTTTTTGGCGACGTATTCGTAGTTTTGAACGAAATTCGCCGTTCATCCCAGTTGTATTTCTAGCATAACGAATGTTTTTTTCAGCTGTTGTTTCCGACATTGTTGGTGTTGTAAGAGCGCCGAGATAGAGTCGATAGGAATATTAAAATCGGGAGAAAACAGGGAAGTACATTTTCCCCAAAATTAGGTATTTTCAATTAAAAAATTAAACAAGCGTCGATTTTGATATCTAGAAGAATGAAAATTTATATAAATTATAAAAAATAAAACAATTTTCTATTTAAAAAACGATTTATAAATATAACAAAGCTTTCAGGCTTTCTTGGTACGTATTGTCATGAATAACGATTTAATAAAAAATGTGATATCTTACCTTTTGTATTGACTAATAAGTATTTGTGATGGACAAATTATTTTTTTGTAATTTAGAGGTTACATTTGAAAACTGTGGCGCTCTTGCCTACGTTGATTTTTTTTTTATATCATTAGTAAATAATGATAAATCTTCTATCTAATGTATCACTATTAATTAAAAATAAATTTTAAATCGAGAGTTTTCTGTGCAAATAAAATTTTACAAAAACAGGAATTTGTTTAGAAGATTCTCGTACAGTGTAATTTATATTTAGTAATATTTGTTCTTTGTTTGCTTTTGCTAATAGTACAAAGAATAGATAATTATTTTGGAAAAAAATTTCTACGAGGTGTAAGTTTTAAGAAAAAAATATTAAGTAAAATTTGTGGGTTCAACCCTTAGTTTGGGAGTTTTGCGCCAGAAGTTACTAGTAGTGCTTTACACTTCCGGTCGCAGATAAAATTATACTTGGCCTTAAGCAATATGCAGCGCCATGATCATAAATATCACCTTTGAAGCATTGTGCTGGTTCTGCTAAGCGCAAAATTGATTTCTCCAGTGAACATTAATTTTATTAATTTACTTGTTGATTTTGATTACATTTTTTCGTAATCTGATTTTGATTAAATTCCAACAATGTACCATCTGTATTTGACAGTGAATTGCTTATTTATTTTATATTTACTAGCTCAATATTGAAGGTATTTTTGAACTCCTTCTTGATAGTGTTTAATTGTGTGGGTAAAAATAACATCTCGTTTATTTTGCAAATATTTCCTTATAGCCAAGCATCAGTTAGGTACAATCTTTTTCCTATGATTTTAAATATTTTTGTTCCCTATGATTATCCTTTTTAACATTGTTGTCCACACTTGAGACATCTTTATCTTCCAGGTTAGATAACAGTTAAAAAATATATTGTATTCCTCAAAAATCTCTGCAGAGTATTTTTTTAAATGAAAAAAATAGTATGTATGAAAAAATGATCATTTGATATTTTAAAAACATGCCTGAATGTTTCAAAATGCTTCAAACGAACGTTAGGGAATGTTTAAAATTCTCTACTCATCCGTATGTTCATAAAATTTACACTGGTTAATGTTAGTAAATTTTTGGACAGTTCTTTAGAAAATTCTTTTAAGGCTTTTTCTTTACAGCCTTTTCCAAAATCTAGCAAGAATGTTTTTGTTTTAACAGCTTTTAATTTTGGAACCATGCTTGCATAGATTTTAATCGCGCTTAAGTTTTTACATCAAGTCATCATCTGCCATTTAAGACGTTAAAAAAAGAAAAAGAAAACAATTATCCATATCACTCAAGTAACCCTATTTGTGAATTGAGCATGAAACAGAATTTATAAATAATTTCTAGGATTTACGTAGAAAAATTTGCACAAAAACTCATCAGCCAATAATTTCCCTCAGAGGGTATAGCACCACTTAACAAAGACTGTATAGCACCACTTAACAAAGAATGATTAATAGTGCTTACTGCTTCTCTGTTTGTCTATCTCTTGGTATTATCATCAACATGGTTACTCATCAATTTCCGTCTCATAAAAAAGCAGGTGAACATTACAATTTGTTTCTTAGTTTCTATTAATTTTTTTTTTATGTCAGAGAAGTTAGCAGCTGTTCTTTTTGCATAAAAACGCTAAACGGAAAAACAATAGAAGTAATGATGGCAACAGAAGCATAAGCATAAAAATGACTACGCTAAAATACGAAAGTTTACTCCTGGTAAACAAACCGTGGTGTAATAAAACAGTCGGCTGATAGAGAGTGAAAAGTTGAAATAAAAAAATGCACTCACATTTGTTTAGGAAGTAAAACCGTTAAAATCACTCACGAGCAGTAGCAACAAGCTATGGTTTCCTATTTTTTTGCGTATGTTTTTTTTTTGTGACTCTTACGATTCCACTTTTGGAAAGTTTGGCCAAATGCTAATTTTGCACGAGTCTATATTTTTAATATTTGTATAGTTTGTCATTTTTTTCACCTTGTTTTTTACATTTTGCCATGCTTTATCTTGTGGATTTGAAAGTTTTCTATAAGTTGCGGTAAGTGTTCGCTGGTAAATATGAGAATAAAGAATAACAACAACAACCAACAATAAAACATACCATAAAGAGAAAATAATATTCACGAGCTCTTTCTGTAGACCGTAATTAATGTTTAATATTCAATATTAACAATATTTAATATTCGGTTTTTCTATAAAAAAAAGAGACCTGCAATCTTTAAGGCAGAAGCAGGATGAAAGGCTTCTATAAAACGAAGTACGTGTGATCCAACAAAAAAACTGTGTGTTCGGGTTTTGCCTTTAATGATATGTTCTACTAATTTTAACAATACTTGAAATTTGTGTGTATGTATATATTTTTCTTTTCATAAGCATTCTGATGTTGTCGGGCTTGCCAAGTATTATTGTAGCTAGGGCCATTTAGAAGATTTAGTGCTGAGGCGCCTTTACCATTTCATTTATGGCGGCTTAAAAGGTGATTCTTATTTTACTCACGAGCCCTGTTGGATGTGAACGGGTTTATCGTAACACTTAACGACCACTGTCTACGACTACGAAGAAATAAATGTAGAGACATAACTCTTCGTTAAAATGCATGTCTTTTGGTTCGCTCTATAAATCCATTCTTAAAATTTATGTTTTTGTTATCCTCAGAAGTCTAAACTTTATTGTTCAAAACAAAAAATTTTACAAAAATGGGTTTTTGAAAGTGAGCAAGAAGAAACGGTGATAGAAGCAAAAAGTCTTAATAAAAAGTAGGCCAAGAACACCCATTAACAATTTTTATAAAAAAAAATTTGTGTAGAAAGTTTTTCAAAAGTTTTTATGAATACATACTTAATAATTGTATTAATAAATTTAGTCGTTAAATTTCTTATATTAGCAGCTGTTATTTTAATCCTTCTGTTTTTGTTGTCTTTTGCAACAAGTTGGCATGTTTTGTGTTTATCAGTAGTTTTTCATGCTTTTTTGTTGTCTTTCTTTTAAAAGTTTTTTTTCGTCATACAAAAAGTATTAGACTAAATAATATATAGTTTACGTCATTATGTTAACTTTGCTGTTTGTTTGCTCTGTCTTTAATTAAAATGGGTTGGTTGGTGTGTTTTGCATTGAGCAAGTTAATATGTTCTTTTTTTCTTTGTTAAAAAGTATGTCGCGTGACTGATGACAGCATAATGATATGAATAAATGATATTTTTGTCATTTATTACTTGACAAAAATAAGAAGATATAACAAGTTTCAGCACAGACACTACTAGACGCCAATGCACAGTGGAGTGAAGCGTAAACTATGTAAATATAAGATACAAATAACTAAATGCAGTTAATTGCGAGCATTTTTCTAATTACTCGCTATGACTTTTTTTATGAAATTTAGGAAAGAATAAAATTAAAAATATACGTGGATTTGCCATTTTATATTATTGCAGCAGTTTCGGGTAAATTTCTTTTTTGTTTCTTTACCTATTTTTTGGCTGAAATTTTTAGACAATATGCAAAATACTTTACATTCGGAAAATTTTATATTATGTTAGTACTTTAACAAGATAACAGTAACTTTAGAAACTAAAACATTGAAATTTATTCTTAATCATAAAGTTAACAATTTCCAAATATTGGTTAGGATTTTCAACTTGGTGCCGTCTTTTATAATCCTATACTTAAATAACGTGTCTCCAAATATATAGATGTTATTCAATAAATTTTTACAGTTCTTTTCTCGAAAAAAGACTGACAATTAACCATCTCAATTCAAAGCTACTGTGCTACGTAAAGCTTCACTATATATATTTTCCTGTTTTTAACATTTGTACTAAGGCAGACTGAAAATTGTATTTATTATAATTATAATAATTATAATTGTATATATTATATATTTTAAATACTCCAAGTTGATGTTTCCTAACAAAGAATTAAAAACCTAGAACTACTTAACAATGAGAGAGTCCTTTAAAAACAACTATCGTTCTAATTAAGTGATCATTTAAAAATACAAAGTTAATGTTAGAAGTAATAAGTATTAAACTGCTGCCTTTTAACAATTTCATTTCAATAATTAAGATCACATACAATGGGTCACGGTCAACTTGTTTGAATCTAATTCCAGAAATACTTCAAAGATTTTTATTTGTATTTCATTTTTTCAATATAGCCTTGTAAATTTTTACAATTTTCTAAAAAAGAAACTTCTTTTTTTAACATTTACGAACAGTTTTAGAATTCTTTTCAGATTGGTCAGAATATAGAAAAAAAAACAAATAATCAGCCATGTCACAAATTACGCTCGGAATGGTTTTAATTCCATATAATCCATTCCGATCGACTTTTTTGTTATTTCAAAGAAATGCTCAATCTGCACTTTTTACTTTCAATGCGACAAAATTGTTCATACAAGACTATTCTAAATAAAAATGCAAAATGAAAGTTAGTTTAAACACAACAAAAAAAAAGTGGAGAAAAAAAATGGAGGAAAACAAATAAAATAAATAAATAAATAAAATTTAAGAGTGGTGTTATGTCGAAGACATTTTTCGTTTTGTTAATTAAAACCACTTTCAATCGGAATTGTGTTCTGTGACATGCCTGAATATTTTATGTTATGAAAAACGGAATACAAAAACAAACAGAATATTAATTAATATTTTTTTTCAAAGAGCTAATGGAAATAAAAAAAAACGTGAAGGAAATATAATTAATAGCTTTTTTCTGTCTTTTTCAACTTGTAGGACAAATTAAGCAGATAAATGACTTTCAAATATTAATAACGAAAAAACTTAAATAAATAGTTAACAACCATTTAAAGTTAAATTATATTTTTGTTTGTTATAAATATGTTATAATCGTAAAACATCTCAATAAACCATCATAAAACTTTTAAAGGAAATTGAAAATATTTAGAAAAAGTAGGTTGTGTCACTAAGAAAAAAAAAAACGGATCAATTACAGTAATATAAAAGAAATATAATATTTTTTAGCTTATTTAACTAACTAATGTGTAATTACCAATTTATAGCGAGCGCTAGATTATTCGACGATTATTTGTTGGAGTTTTTCTAAGCGTTATTTTTTTGCATTTCCATTTTTTATTAAATTTAGAAAACATTAATTATATAATATTTTTCGCTTTGTATTTTTTTGTCCGACTTCTTAGCAAAGTGACCAGAAGCAATAATTATCGCTGAAACAATAAATTTCAGAGAACTTTTATTTTAATAACAACGAGGAGAACAGCGTATTACAATATAAGTTAAGAATATTTTTGGAATTCGCAAGAAATATTTTATTACAAAATGAAACTTTTTATGATTCAATTTGAATTACTTTTTACCTGTTACAAAATTTTGAATACAAATCATATTTGTATTAAAAAATATTTAGGGTTCACAAGCAGCAATGACAATTTAAAATTAATTAAATATTTTATAGTTAGTTTGTTTTACCTATAAGGCCAAAGAATACCAGGATTTTTTGTAGGAGCTTCCTTCGTTAATTTTTGGTATTTGGTTCTTTTGTTTTTAATAAATTAAAAAAATTTTTAATGTAAAATATTTTGTTTTTCCCCAGTAAAAAAAGTGAGGAAAAAGAAGTAAGTAAAGCACCACTTCTATTCGAACGAAGTGGTGCAAATTCGGGTGAAAAACCTATGATTTTTACATTGCCCTGTCATTGAAGGCATGTTGTTCGTTTTTAACTAAATTGTACTGATGATGCTACACAAGGGAGTAGCGAAATATTGAGAAAATAAAAATAAAAATTAAAAGACCTTGTGCTTAAATAATAAATTAAAAACTAAATAATTAAAAAGGTCAAATAAAAACTATATTAATAAATTGTACTACTTTTAAATAGGTTTCTAAATGCTAAAAAGTTTTTGTGATGAGAATTTATTTTTAAGTAATTAAATTGCCTTACATTATATAAGTTTTTAGAATATATATTTTTTGTAACAATAGAGCATCTCTTAAATTAGGCTTAAACGACTATTAATTTTAGTTCTTATCATACGTTCTATCTAACAAATAAATTAAAATTGTACCAATAAGAACAAAATAAAAAAGGGCTATAATTAAATCAAATTACTTTAGAAAACTTGCATTCGTATTGAATATTTGCATTTTTTTAAAGCACGTTACAAAATTAAATTGTTTTTAAAATAAATTGATAGATTTTTTTTAGTACACTAACGAAGTAATATATAAGGAAACTTGGGGTAGTTTAAGACAAGCTGTTTGTTATGACTATCATTAAAATTGTATTATGGTCTACTAAAACTTTTGGATATACTGTCACAAAGGCCGTATTTTAATCCGTGACTTCCTATAATAGTTCTTTTAGAAGAACTCTAAAAAATTGTGAAACAAAACAAGTGCTAAAATTATTGTTTTTTTTTAAATATCGATGGTTGGAACAAAAGCAAAAAAAAAACAAATTTACAAGACGAAACACAGAGAGAACAGTAAAAAGTACTTTGGTTGTGTGTAAACTTCGTGTAACCAAATTAATAAGACTACAACTCGTATTCTTATTTACAAAGCTTGTTGGTTAACCAGATGATGTTTAAAATGTACACAACTTAAACTAGATAGATGTGAAGAATGCTGATAAAGGATATAGCGATCCAGAAAATGCAGCATTTCGTTCTGATGGCGTCTAATTTTTCTTGATTTCTTTGGAAAGCGCCCGCATTTGTAAAATAATTCTTCTTTCAAAAAAAATATTTTAGAAATTAAAATAAATGAATTTAAGCTAACTTCATGTTGCACTTTTGTTCATTTTTTATTTAAAATTCTTGTAGTCTTGCAAGGAAAATTGTAAACCTAAGAAGTAGTTCAACATGTTATTTGAAAAAATATTTTAAAAATAACTTACAAAATCTAGAAAAGGTGTATTAGCTTTTTTGGATGTAAATAAGATGCCATTCGCCAAGAATGACATACATTATTTTTTACTGGGTAGTTTTATGATCACTATTGAATACCTGTCCGTTTCTCATAGTCTCTTATTTGTATATATATATATATATATTAGAGTTGGTTTGGCGACCAGGTCACTTGATTTGTTTTTCGGTTATCATCATTTTTTTTAAGGGTTTTACCTAAATAAAAGTAATGGCGGTCTTTTTTTGGGAAAATTTTCACTCCTTGGGGTGGTTCAACCCACCTTAAAACGCGGATTTTAAGCTCATTTTTCCGCAGAGCAAAAACGGTTAAATATAAGTCAAATCTAATTTCACCAGCCGAATCTGCAGCAAAAATTGTTACAATGAACGTTTTTTGAATCCTAAAAAAAGTTCCAAAAACCCACAACAGAGGGCGCAAATGTCATTTAACAAAATAGGTTTTCATAAGCATGCATGATGAAAAGGCATTTAAAACTTAGCAAAACGGTACCAATATTTTATTTTTATCACAACACCTTAAAAAGTTATATGCCTTTTAACATTTTTTGCTAAGGCTAAATAATAAGTTGTTAGAAAAATTTAAAAAAAAATAAACTTTTTTTTAACAATTAATTGTTTTTTGTTATGAAATAATTTTGAAGTCTCATAACTTTTTAACGGGTTGTGATAAAAATATTATATTGGTACCATTTTGCTAGTTTAAAATGCCTCTTCTTCGTGCATGTTTACAAAAACCTAAAAAAAATATAATCATCATAAAAAAAATTTTGTTAATGACATTTACGCCCTCTGTTGAGGGTTTTTGGAACTGTTTTGAGGATTCAAAAAACATTTATTGTAATAATTTTTGCTGCAGAATCGGTTGCTGAAAGCAGATTTGACATATATTAAACCGTTTTTGCTCTGCGGAAAAACGAGCTCAAATTCCGCGTTTTTGGGTGGGTTGAATCACCCCAAGGAGTGAAAATTTTCCCAAAAAAAGACTGCCATTATTTTTATTTGTCCAAAAACCTTCAAAAAATTGATGATATCCGCAAATCAAATTTTTAAAATTTACTCTAATATATATATATGTATATATATATATATATATATATATATATATTTATATATATTCTGACAGATTTCATCTGTCTGCCTATAACTGTTCAAAAGTATGGCAAAAAGTATAAGGACACCCTTATATCTGCAAACTTTATGCTTGTTCAGCTGTTCAATAATCATAATAATCATAATTTCGAAGTGTTTGTCTATAACGGTTGAAAAGAGGTCAATTTGCGTCACCTATGCGGCCACCCTTTAATTTTTAGATTAAATTTTTATTAACTTTTGCGGTGCTCTTTACGGTTCCTAATAAACTTAAAAAACGTATATGTTGTATGGCGACACCTTTTAACTTCTAAATCCACTTTTAATGGATGTTGTTATAGCGAACTTAGCAATGCACGTTCGTTTTAAATTTCAAGCGTCTGCCTACAACTGTTCAAAAGTATGGCCATATACACCAAATTAAATGAACAATTGGGAAAAACATGTATGTTGTATGGGGACACCCTTTAACATCCAAATTTAAATTTTATGGATGTTGCTTTAGCGGACTTTGCAATACAGGTTCGTTGTAAGTTTCAACCGTCTATCTACAATTGTTAAAAATTATGGCAAAATACATCAAATGAACTATTGGCGCACCCTTTAATATATAATTTTTAATTTTAATACTTGTTACTATAACGGCCAGAGCAATCGCCATTCTGTCCAACTTGCATGCGTTTGTATATAACGGTTCAAAATTTAGGTCCATATAAGTAAATTTACATCAATTATGGGGGCACCCTTTAAATTTTAGATCAATTTTTTTATTAACTTTTTTTATTGAGAGCTATAGTAATCCGCAGCAATATTAAATTTTACAGAAGTGTCCGTTAATGTTCATAATACACGTAAAAAATATGTATGTTGAATGGGAACACCCTTTAATTCTTGAGATTATGAACTGTTTTTAAAACGGGACTAATCTAATAATCTATAATCATATTACCAAAAAATTTCTAAATCGGTTCAGAAATGACCGAGTTCTGGAGGCACAAACATAAAAAGCAACATTCAGGCGAATTGATAACATCCTTCTTTTTTTGAAGTCGATAAAAAATTAAATGGTGTTCCGAAAATGAAAATGTGCCCTGCAGCAACAATTAGAAAAAAATAAAGCAATAAATTGAAGGGTATCTCAATAGTTACGTAAGTTTGGCGTACGTGGCCTTACTTTAGAATAGCATATACTTTAATTAATCTTATGCCCACTACAATAACAAGAACGAACAGTTAAAAATAAAACGAAAAGAATGTGCTTTAATGACGTTATTTTGACATATAATGGCTTTAGTTTTTTAACCATTTTAGGTAGCCATTAAAATTTATACAAAGTATATATAAATACGTATACTATAAAGACAAGTTTCAACAATAAATTTTAAAATTAAAGGGTGCTTCCCTAGATGCCGCGATTTTGACATATATGGCCTTATCTGTTAAACCCTTAAAGGAAGACGCTTGAAAGATGCTTAGAGTAGTTACTGTTATGTCTGCTATAAGGGCAAGGACAGCAAACGATTTTCACTTATCTTGCCTAATGTTTTTAAACAAAATAAATTGTCTACAAGTTTACGAATTCTTTTGCTTAAAGTTGTCCATCGTTTCATAATAGCTCTTTGCTTGTCAGCTTTGACTTAGTAGTGTGAACTTATCTTTTCCCTGCCTGACTGCCAACACAAATAGTAAATTCTTCTAGTTAAATATTACACACGTTTCGTATATGCATAAAACTATTGAACTCTGCAAACGCCGAGAACCCTTTTCCCATTAAGAATCTATCTATCTAAATTTTATGACAATAATCCAATACAAAAAAATTGCATTAGAAATAAATTTTTACTGATAGTGCTAGTGTTTCGGATGGGGGAAAATTTTTTTACTGGGATATGTTGTTGCCCTATTTTAATATGTACCTCCCGACGCAGCTGCAATAACTAGGAAGTGATACAAATTATTATTGCTTGCTTTATAAAACAATAGCAAATAAGTCCATCTACATTCTATACTTTAGATTTAAAATCCATAATGTAAATATTAAAAAATATGCTCGAATTAATTATTGTTCAACTCTAAAATAATCAGCAAAAACAGTTTCTAGCAAAATTCTGTTGAAAAAAGTTCCTTTCTTCTTTTTTTTATTTTTGTTTTGTAAAAGCAACACATTCCCTGGAATAAAAAGCGAAATTACTTACCCTTAAAACAAACAAAGAAAAAAGTTTGCAAACTAAGGAAAAATTAAAACATTAAATCCTGTGGGTAAAACTTAGAATGAAAACAAATAAATAAAACTTTTCCCAAGGCACACTTTGTTACACACATACATATGAAACTAAGCACGCACTTGTTAACGCTTATAAAAAAGCAAATGGATAAATAAATGCTAACATTTAAAAAATTATGTTTCAAAAATAGAGCAAACCCCAACAAATGCAACTACATCATGATAAAGCTAAAATATTGTGAAAAAATAAAATAAAAACTTTCTTATATTTTATATTGATTAAGTAAATAAATAAATAATTTATCCAATGTATATTGCGTGAGTTCATATGTCTGTAAAAAATCCATGAACCTCTAGGAGGATCTACGTTTAATGTGCTGAAAACTTTAAATATTTTTTATAAAAATAGGTATAAAACATAAATGTGTGTAGAAATAATTAAAAATATAAATATGTAAATATATGTATGTATGCATGAACATATATTTTAAATCATAAAACAAATTAAAAGTTACTGCAGTCTTCAAAGTGGCACAAACTTTCATTAGCTTAAAAAAACTATAAATTTTAAAATCTAGATTTAACAGTTCTTCCTCTTTCAGAAATACAGATTGTAAAGGAATTGTATGTTTGGCATTAATTCGGTACAGGATGTCCAAGTTCATTTCGAGTCGAATACCTAAATCCGAAAAGTTTATCCGTAAAATTCCCAAAAATCAGGTTGTTTTATCACCGAAAATCTATTTGAAGATAAAACAATGTTAATAACGGAAGTAAGGATAAGTGATTAGATTAACGTCTGTACCTGTAAGCAGTAAGCCCTTATCAGACGGTGGTCAAACCACTATTCTGTGCAATTTTAAGACCACGGCTTGCAGGACCATAAATCTACCCATTGCTATAGGGTCGGAGCCTACCATAAACTCCTCTGTTGAGAGTGCAACAGCTTACTTCAGTCTATTCCACGCCAGACCAGCAGAGATATACAAATTAACCATAACCACCACGTGTACCCCGAAGGGACCTTACCAATAACCGACCACAAGGGGGGGTATTATCTCCCCTTCTCTGGAACCTTGCCATGAACGCATTACTGACGGAAATGGACTGCAAGGGGTTCAGGACTGTGGCATATGCGGATGACGTTGCGGTTGCTGTATCGGGAAAATATCTCGACACGCTATCGCAACGTCTACAAACGGCGCTAGGCTGCGTCAGTAGTTGGTGTACTGAGAGTGGGCTTAGCGCGAACGCTCGGAAAACGGAGCTTGTGCTCTTCACGAGAAGAAACAAGATTCCGGCGTTTCCACTACCACTCCTGCTGCACTGGCTACCGGTCGATCTCATGGCCAAGCGGCTGGCTATGAACTCGGCGGTTAGACTGAATGCAGCGGCGACGTGGAAGTCAGGGGACTTTGGACATGCGACCATTTTGGGCTGCTCCTCGGCCATCCCTGACAACATCGATTATTGCACGCCCACCCCCATGTCTGATATTAGTTTCGGGGTGTCAACGTCGGGCACATCGAATATGCGTGGGGATGTGCTTGATGTTTACACTGACGGATCAAAGTCGGACACGGGGGTCGGGGGGGGCGTCTTCATTCCTAGATTTCAAATCAGAATGAAGTTTAGGCTACGGGATCAGTGTAGCGTGTTACAGGCTGAGATTTCAGCCATCAGAAGGGCGGCTTGCTGGATGAGGTACCACAGGATATACGGAGAGGATATCCGGATCTGTACTGACAGCAAGGCCGCGATTAACTCCTTATCGGGTGTCTATACGACATCCAGATTGGTACGTGAATGCCGGACATCTCTTAACGAGATGGCGAGACATTACAACCTGGAACTGTTTTGGGTACCGGCTCACTCGGGCGTATCCGGGAATATAATTGCGGACGAACTCGCCAGATTGGGAACCCGGTTGGGAGACCGGGAGACAGATCCACTGGTAGGAGTCCCATTAAGCTGCTGTAGAGCTTTACTTCAGCAGGAACTCCTCAGAACTGCACAGTCTAGATGGTCTGAGGAGGTTACCTGCAGGGTCTCGAGGACATTGTGGCCTCAGTACGATAATAGGAGAACCGCAAATCTACTGAGGTTTCCTCGGGGGCAGCTGGGCACACTGGTGGGCGTGCTGACAGGGCACTGCGTCATTGGTGCTCACGCTAGGAGACTGAATCTTCCTCATCATGACTACTGTAGAAGTTGTCAAGATGAGGAGGAGGAGGAAACGGTGGAGCATCTGCTCTGCCATTGCCCGGCTCTTTCTGGGAATAGAGCGGCTACTTTTGGCAGTCCGAGACTGCATGGCCTTGCAGACTTATCCGTCTGCGATGTTTCTAGGATAAACTTGTTTATCCGGTCTTCAGGGTGGTTTGGATGTGGATCTTTTGATGGTGCCGTAGGGACCTCAATCTGATCTCTGCACATCCTGTTTCCAGGCAACACAATGGGACCTTTGGGACCCAAGTGAGTCGGTCTTTCTTTTTGCCGACGGCCTGCACAACCTAACCTAACCTACCAATAACCGGCTACAGAGATGGGCGGCTATCTGTATGGGCTACCGGCTCCCGTGGTGCCAGTTTATTTAGGCTATTATTATTCACACGTTTTATTATTATAAAAGGAAACTGGTAAAATCCTCCGACAGTACCCAACTCTCTATCCAGCTTCAGTGCCTGCATACCGTTGGACTGGTTCCTCCATAATGGAAGTAAGAAAGATGCGTAGAATGGTGCTGAAGAATAACGCGATCAAAGAAATACTGTTGTTTAATTTTTTCTTTTTTTCTTTGAAAAACATCCGCATACATTTGTAAATTATTTTTCTTTCTTAAAAATTTTAAGAAATTAATATTAAAATGCACTTAAACCGATATTAATTTTATCCATTTGTAATATTTTTATTTACTTTACTAAAAACGCACTGAAACTTTTTACCTCACGTTTAAAAAACCAAACATGATAATGCGGTGCAGTGAGTTTAAGGATATAAAATTATTTTAGTATAGCAGAGGACATTTTTTGTAGTATTGTGGCGTTACTTAATCTGAAAGTATATTTTAACACCTTATTCATCTTTAACATATTTCTTTAATATTTAAACTTAAAGGGGGATCAATATAAAATATTAAATAATGTTTGGGGCTTATGTTTGAACCGTTATTTCAACAGAAATGAACCACTACGACAGCAAATATAGAAAATAAATTAAAATCTTAATGATTAATGCAATGACTTTTTTTGTTTTTAAATTTTGCTTACATATGGACCGCATTTAAATTTTTATTTTAAATTGGTTGATCCTCTGCCCGTCTGTCTACTTAGTTTATTTGAATAAGTAAGTGTAACATGTAACATAAAAGAAAATACAATTTTGATATAAAAAACTGATATACTTTCCAAATTATTTTTGAAGAACATTTGCTAAAATACTCTTAATAAATATATCATAGGAGTGTATGTTTGCGAAAATAAATGTTCATATTTGCTATTTTCTCAAAAGTCAAACGAAAGTTAAAGTGAATTAAGTACTTCTAAGGAAAAACTTTTGATTTCACTTGATGTGTTTAAATGCTGAGACTAATTGTGGCTGTTCATTGCTACTGAAGCTAAGAAAAGTAACAACACAATAACAAATCTCTTTAATGAATGAATTGAGTTTAACGAGAACTGCTTTATCTAGTTAAAATTAAGTAAAAATACGAGGGT
This sequence comes from Gymnosoma rotundatum, assembly GCA_916610165.2. Classification (NCBI taxonomy): domain Eukaryota; kingdom Metazoa; phylum Arthropoda; class Insecta; order Diptera; family Tachinidae; genus Gymnosoma; species Gymnosoma rotundatum. The sequence continues at coordinate 84,767,881 of OU744336.1, forward strand.
TTTAGTCTATTTTAGGAAAGTAAAGAAACCTCTTCGTGATGGTTTTTAGAAACGCAGATGAATTTTACTAAATTAAATAAACCTCCTAAAATTTAATTGACCTAAAAGATAAGCAATTGAACACAACTGCTATTAAGGAAATGCCTTAAACATTAGTTTTTAGTTTCTAAAAGTTTTATCATACGAATATGTTAGATAATATTACTACTATATATACGAAAAAATACTGGAATCAAAATATCACAATGGAATGTTTTATTTAAAGACAAGTTAATACATCTAAAAATTAATAGGCAAGTCGATTTTTAGCACTACAATTTCAGCTTAAATTGAGGAAATTATAACCATTTTAGAGTTATACGCGTTCCAAGTTTTCTTCTGTCGATGCAGTCACTCATGTTTTGAAAAGAAATAAAGAAAATAGGCATGACAGCTTAATATTTCCTAAAAGGAAATAAAAAAAACAGCAATAAAACATTTTAGTTCGTGTGACTGACTTTTAAAGATCGTTTTGAAAGAAATGTTTGAGTGGCTTGGAGTGTTACTCTAAATTTATTATGCCATATTGTTTTTAATGTTATATATAAAAATTGTGAAATTCTTATTTACTTTTAGAGTTGGGCTGAATTATTCGAATGTCACGCTTTCTACTGTGTATTTACAAGTGTAAAATAATTCTTTTTATGATTGTAACCTATGTGTTCCTAAATAGTTCACATGACGTTGAGTAAATCTCAGAGTGGTCTTGCATAAAAGTTTTTCCGTGAAAGCAGACTTAAGTAAAACCTGTTATCCGAATAAAGTTAATTTTGAGCTTAAAAACTCTTGTTATTTTATCCAGCATTATAATATTTTTCTTTTTTCTTTATACATACATAATCAAGATTGTAATATTTAAAATTTAGCTACCGTATAATGCATCAGAATATTTCTAATGACACAATAAATTGCCTTCAATCACACGCTGAGATGTCTGGAATAAACTGCAACTGGTTAATTATTATATGCGTCATTTATTTTCATTTAAAAATACAATATTCATGAAAACCATACGCTTATTTGTCCTTTCACCGCTGCTGCATCGAATCGAATATTGCTTCAATGCAGCTAAAAAGCGTCACTGCTTCAATAAGATTTGAGGAAATACCAAATTATTGGCCTTGAATTTGACTTTAAGAATTCTATTCGCTTACCATTTTCACCATTTACCGACATCACATTGTGATATTCACCAGGTAAAATTTGGTGTAATTTTAAACTCACCCATGTGCTTTAGGCACAAATCGTGTAGAATATGTATTTTATTCTTTAAAGTTAAGTAGTATTTTTATATTTTTTCTTGCTTAAAAAACAACTAATTATACTATAGTTGACTTTATATTAATAACTGGAATAAAAATAGTACACATGTATACCGCCATTGAAAACGGAGATTTGTTAAGATAGCTTCATGCAATTGAAGCCGGGATTCTCCATTGTGGTATCTTATACCAAGACCGCAAGGTTTGATTTTATTTATTTCTTAAGATGAAGAAGTTCTTTAAAGAAATATGTATGTAAATGTTAATTTATATTTTTTGATTAAAATAATTTTTAAAGGAAATTTTGTTTTTGCATGGTGGAAAAAGCGTGTACAAAAACTGTGCAAACAAAGACCTATTAAAATTATTGAAAAATGAGGTTTTTTGAGAACAAGTACTACATACATATGTATGTACATTTTTTATGTTTATTTGCACTCTTAGTTTAAAAGTTATTCATACTAAATGTTCAGGTCCTAACTATATTATTTATGTAATTGGTATGACGTTAGCAAAAAATTGGTTATTAAGTTTTTACCAAAAATAAGTTTCAAAAATTTCTTTACCTAACACGCCTGATTGCATTGATAGTTCACAGAAGGGTAGCATATTTCAGTTGATCTGACCATTAATTTGCTTTTATATATCCACAAAAAAGGAATTTCCCTTAATTTGTGCTATTAAATTGATCTAAGCAGTATATTTGCTTGCCATGAATTAAATAATAAGATTACGCAAACAGCAGTCCCGTCATTTTTTATTAAAACCGTGAGAGTAAAATTCTCTCTCCTGACGTCATAAAAATATATTTTAAATAGCACCACACCTAAGAAAAAAACGCGTATTTTTCGAAAGAATCACTAAAATTAAAATACAGCAGTGTATAATTGTGGAAATACTAAAAATAAAAACACAAGCTTAAGTTTTTTTTTATTTCCCAAAAGAAAAAAAAACTTAGAAAAGAATGGTTAATATTTTGTCGTTTAGATGAAAAAAATTTGAATGGGGAAAATTTAATGATCTCTACTAATTACATAAAAAACATTTAGCCAAGTCAAATTTAATAAATATAGACGTTAAGGCAAACACACTTTTCTTCCGTGTGCGAATGATTTCCAAATAAGAAAGCTTAACCAAATAGCAGATGAAAAATCCAAGCGAAAACATAAATATTCCAAAACAATTGTATAGTATAAATATGCATATTTAGAATTCTTATTTACAAATTAAAAAATAAATTAAAAAAAAAGATTTTTCTTTGTTTTACTAAAAGGACAAATTGGAATTTGCAAAAGCATCACTTTAGTGCTTTTTCTTTAGCATCAAAAAGCACTAAAACAGTGCCGATTGCACTAAGTTGACATCACTGCATTTTTGCACAAAGACTTATTTTTATTACGTCATGAAAGAGTCTTTGCGTAATTTTATTATTTGATTCATGTTTGCTTGTATTCACAAAAAGGAAATTCCCCTAAATTTGTATTATGAATATGTGTATTTGTATGTGTATTTCGCAAAAATTAAATTTGGCAAAAAGAATTTTTTTTATCGGAAAAAACGGAAAAAAATTCTGATAAGACTTAAAAAGTGCCATTTTCTAAACCATGTTAAATCAAAATCGTGTACAAAAGACCGTGTAAAAACAGAATTAGGTGTATTTTAAAATTTATTTTTTACTGGGAAAATAAGAGAAATATTTTCAATTTAACTTTTACCTTTGAATAAAAATTTTGATTTTATTTTTGCATAAATATTGCTTATTACCTATTATTATTTATTGTTAATTTAGTTTGAAAGAAAGGAGTTTCCTTATCTACTCTGGCCTTAGATTTTATGTTTGGGAGCGAACTTAATAAGGAGTTCTTTAGTTTTTAACAACAGTTTTACTTTGGGCAACCAAATGATGAAAATTTTTGCAAAAAGTTTTGTTACTTTAAAGAAAAAATATATAAATAAATTAAAAAATAAACTTTTAGTTTTTAAGCTCAAACTCCAAACTTTTTTTTTAGAATAAGAAACTTTAAAAATTATTTTTATTTTTGAGCTTCTTTTGTGAATAGTTCGTGCTTAAATAGATTTGATGGTTAGCCGTAGCATTTCTCTTTTAGTATGCCATTTTTTATAAATTTGAAGAATAATCGTTATTTGACGTTACTTTCATACTTTCAAGTATAAAATGTCAACTGGTGTTTCTAACCCCACATAGATTTATCCGACGACTTACCATCCATAAGTATTCACGAAAGCGTCGTGATATTTGTAGGAATATATATCTTACTGGAAGCAATTGATAAAAGAGAAAAAGAAAAATCATATAAAGACAAAATTGATACAACTAAATTTAAAGCTGTACAAATAAACTAGATCATTGGCAGGTGTTTCGGTATTCAGTTAGAAAAAGACTGCATTTGCTTCATCAAACTTGAACAAAATTATTTCTATGAAGTTTTATGAAATAACCCTCGTATGTCTGTGACAACAAACAATATCGTAAGTTTTTATGGTTTTCATCATTGTTACTGTCGGGCAAACTTTTACTTAATTTCCAAAAGTAACTAGAAAATCTAATTGTTTAAACAAAATAAAATAAGAATCTGGTTTAGAAATTTATTGCAAATTTGTAACATTTCTTACATAGTTCTTGTAAAATATTAAAGACAAATTTATTAAGTGCTTAATACGACAACTTTATAAAACAGAACTTTGTAATTTGTAAATAACATATTTTAAATATTGTTGAAAAATAGTTTATGAAATATTTGAAGTTGATATAAGATCCAAAAAAAGATAAGAGTTTTAAAGACATATAATTATAGTCAGCTCTTGACGAAATTGATTAAAATATAATTTTATTAAAATAATTTGATGAACTGTATGATATTAAAAAGGGAATTAAAATTAATCTTGGCTCAAGTTCACTTTTATTTCAATTTCTAAAATTTTTAAAGAGATTAAAATTTTTGAAAAAAGTATGCGAACATTTTCCAAGGAAAACAGGAAAAATTAGACAATAACAGAATGTAACGCTGCATTTTATGAATGGCTACATCCGTCATCAGCCACACATAACCAAGGTCCACACACTACCCAAAGCATTACATCATTGTTCTTTCCGTAAATTGTCATGTACATTTGTTCTTAAATTGTGCCCGCCATCGGAAAAGCCAGGAATGCAATTTTTATTTTTATCTTTTATACTTGTTTTCCCACAACATTGAAGATGATGTTTCAGTATCATAATGATTATGACGTAGGCATTAAGGCGCATGCGCTGTGCCTAGCGTTTTTAATTAAATTTTATTAAAATTATTAGTTTAACTGTTTGATATTAACAAATGAGTTAAAATTAATTTTGGCTTATCCGTTAGCGAATAACTTGCAATACAATATTGGATAAAGACAGAAATACTCGTCAAGAAAATAATTTAAAATGAATGAGCGATTTCAGTATAGAAATGAATATTTACAAAAATAAAGTAAGAACTATTTCCTTTTATTTCTATTCTTTATACTTTTGAATCTATGTAAGAAATTAACATTATTATATAAAATTAGCAACAAAATTTTTTTACAAAACAAATAGCAAAAAAATATGGTTTGACAAGAAGATTATAACTTTGCAATTGCGTAAAATCGTTCTTAACAAAATATAGATGAGACATGATTATTATAAAGGATGAAAAAGTTAAATATTCAGCTCAGCTCAGTGACAGCTATTAAGAAAAAGGATATAAAAAGTATTATCAAATTAAACTTAATTCTTTTAAACACTTTCTATGCTTTTTAACTGTCTTATTAACGTAATAGGAATGGATGGATGATTAGTTCAAGTTGGTTTGTTCGACAGACTGGCAAGAGTATGACAATTCCTTTCAAGGACATTTGTCCATTAATTTTGGTTTTAATTTTAATATTTTCTTCATTTTCTTTTATTTAGTTATTCTCTATTTGCTGATGTTTGTCATGTTACCATTAAAGACTTTAGAAGATATAAAAGCATTTACGTTTAACTAAAATGAAAAGTTTTTTATTTTTTATTTTTCCTATAACTATATTTAAGCCATTTAGTTTTTTTTTCCTAAAGTTTGCATTTGTGTGCTACTTTAAGCAATAAATAGATTAATTAACACTTTGGATTTGAATCATTCTTTACAGATGCGCATACGGATGCCGATGTACAGTTAAAAGTACCCAGATGGGTGGAACGTGGTGCTAGTGCGACATTAGAATGTGTGCATGATGTCGACTCGAGTGTTTTATTTAAGGTAAGATTTTGAGCAAAACGATTACTAAAAAGAGTGTTTTTATTAAGCGTTATAAATTAAATATTTCTTACGTTTTGTTAAGGAAATAAAAAAATGTTCTTTAATACTGGATCCTATAAAATAAATTAATTAATTCGTATCAACCTGGTATAAAAATTATTATTGAATTAAAAAAAAGGAATATTATAGTGTTTTACTGTGACATTTTATACTGGATTTTTTTATTTAAGGGTTTTATAAATTATGAATTTTCGTTTAGCATTCTTATCATCCAAAATATATTAGTAACAAAAAAAAAAAAAGAACATTTTGAAATAAGACTGTATGTTTCAAATTAAGCCAAGACAGAACGTATTTTACACACTATGTGAAACTTGTAGAAAATTGTCTATTACAAAATTCTAAATATTTTTCCACAGTCGACACTAGATTTTTCAGAAGTGCCGTACAAAACCCCCATAGCCGCGACATGGACATAACTGTAATAATATTTACTGCCAGCGAATAGTGGGGCCATTCCTTCATAAAAACAAATCTTATTCGCATTGCCGTTTGCTAAAAAAGAGGCATAAAGAAAAATAATAATTAAAACTCATAAAGACACTGCGACAAACGTGAAAAAAAAGATCAAATAAAAAAACAAGCAGTTAATACGGCATAATGCTACGGCATTAAGGCATGTCACCAATAATCAAATAAAGTGCTTCCAATGAGGTTGGCTTAAACAGCTGTTTTATATGGTTATGGTTATGGCACTTCTAATTGAACCTTAACATGACAAACAAGAAAAATAATTTTGTTTCAAATAACTTTGTACCTCGGTCTTTTTAAAGTTTGCTTGTAAATATAAATGGCAAAATAATTTATAAATTATTCTCTAGAAGACTGCTTATTTAATATGTCTTTAGAGTATAATGTAGATAAGACAATATATCACAATCTGTATTTTTTAGATTTTGGCTAAGTAGCTTTTATCACTTAGTTTCTAATTTCGCTGGTGTTTTACGAAATTGCGAAAACTGAAAATTCAATCCCTTTTTATAAAGCGTAAATGTCTCTAAAGACCGGGGCACATAGAATCCGTCATATGTTGAACTTTCACATATTCGCCTGAAGTCAATGTAACGACGGATGAGGTTGGCACAATGAGTACTTTGCCGACGGATTTTAAATCAGCTGTGAATCTTTTCATTTGTGTGGCCAGGGAAAGGCAGGAAAAAAGATTAATTTCTTCAATAAAAGTTACATTTTGAAATTTTCCTTTAAAAAAATAGTAAAAATAATGTAATTTGTGTAAAATTAACGCGAATTAAATATGAGGTGGCCGCACAGCTACAAAAATAAAACGCAATGTAATATTGTTGTTGCACAGCACCATGTTGATGTCAAAAGTAGCGGGCTGAACAGAAGGAAGCCGAATTTAATTTATCCTTTTATCATCAATTGATACTTTAAATAAAGTTGTACCAGCTGTTTTCTTTCTCCTGCATATGCAGCAATATTTCACTTTTGGTTTTGAAATTTAGTTTTATAAAATTTTTAAAATTATTTGAAAAATTTTAAACTCTAAAAACGTCGAACATAAACAAAAATTACTTGGGCTATTAAGACCACCTGTAAATTAATGCGCCTTGGTATAAAATATAGTAAAAAGTTTTATTCCATATGTCAGGGAAAATAACAAGGAAACAAATTCATTTACTAAACAAAAACAAAACGAAAACAAAAAAAAAAAAATAACGTATGAAATAAAATTTCATACCGATGCTACTCATGAGAATTTAAATTAGGACCCAATACTAATACTTGGGTAGTGAAAAGTGCATGCTCTCACTGTTTAATAAAATTATTTAAAGTACATTTTTCTTTAAAAGATTGAGCTTCCATGAAATTTACTACACTAAGTATGTTAAAAATGCCGGTATTAAAAAAAATTTGAGACCTATTTTCTTAAAATTTCAACACAAAATTACTGACAATTTTTCTGTAATATAATCCGGCACTTCCTGAAGGAATCTAAAGGGCAATTTTTTTCTAAATCGAAATACAGCTCATATTATTTCCAAGTTGGGAAAAATTGTGGTTTCTAAACTTAAAACAGGAAACATTTCGTGATTTCTCACTAACAGAAGAGAGTTAAACTTAAGCAATGTTATTTTTTGTTTATTTCAAACTAATTTTTTATATGGGATTTTGATTGCATTTGCAGGTAACCTTTGTAATTAAAACCGAATTGAAATGTTAAGAAAGGTAGATATGTTAAGTGGGATTTTTACATCAAATAATGAAACAAGTAATCTTTCAGTGATATTACTTTATTTCGTGTTTTAGAAAAAATTTTTTAAATTTTCAAAAGTTACAAGAATGTTAAAATTGTAACCAAGTGGCAATACTGCGTTTAATGTATGTGCAAAAAAAAATATGTGCAAAGAGAGAGTAAAGAGCACAGCAAGACAACAAAGAAGAAGAAGAAGCAATTGATAGCTGCAGCGTTGCCGCTTTGGTCCAATCGGACCAAACTTGGTAGTTTTTCGTTTTTAAAATACGGTTTGGTAGTTTGGTTGGTTTGTTGCATTTTTTTAAATTTTTGGTAGGATTTCCTTCTGTAGCAACTTTTGGTAATAGTAAATTTTTCACCTTAAAAATTCAGAACATATAATTAAAAAAAAAAATGTAACTTTGAATTAAATAAACAATAACTTTGAATAGTGTTACCACTGTTTTCAAAAACTGTCTTAGGTGAAATAAAAAACATCTCTGCTTTTTGCATAGAGATGATTAAAGCTATACCCATGGCTTAAGAAATCCGAACAATCTTATGAAATTGAAATTAAGGTTTATTTTCAAGTGTATGTATTAAAAAAATTAACAGACAAATTGGAAAAGTAAGTAAACTTTGTTAATTGTAAATACTTTCCTTTTAATTACATAAATTTTTGCTAATATTGCATGTATTTTTTTCAGATAAAAAACCCCAAAATTAAATGAAAAAATAAAATTTCAGAAGACGACATACCATCAACCAGGTAAAACCACTCTTAAAATTTTTGTTTTAAAACATTTTTAAATAATATAATACTCTTAGTGAACATTGTAAAGAAACAGTCAAAAGAAAATTTAGAACCGAATGGTTGAGCGAATTTGATTGGCTTCAGGAAAGGGATGGGAGTTCATTCTAAAAAGATAAACTTCCATCTCAACAATTACGAAAAAAAAACCAAATGAGTATAACAGAGTTTATGTGGAAGAAATGCATTTTTAAATTTTTGGTAGGCTGTGAACGATTTTGGTAGGATTTTTGAAAATTATTGGTAGGAAGTCAATTTCTTGTGTGGCAACGCTGGATAGCTGTCAAAGTATTCAATATACGTGAAAAGTTAAAAGTTGCTCAACTTTCATACTTTGGGTTGACGGAGACGTACTGATTGTGACAACACTAATAAGAAAACATGTATTTTAACTGAGTTGTCAGTTGAATAAGTTGAAGTTTAACGTATGACGGATTCTATGTGCCCCGGCCTTAAATCAGTATAATTAATACTAAATTAAATTAAAAATGAAAAATCAAAGAAAAAAGGTTTTGATGTTCCTGTTGTCTTTTTGCTTTCTTGCTCTTGTATCTTCTTTACAAAATTTGTGTTGAATTCACTTATGAGCTATATGATCATTAAAGAAATGGCCATTGGAATATATCCTTCCCGCAGCAACTTATTTCATTTTGAGTTTTAAATAGCAAATATTTCATGAGACTATCATGCAATATTTATGTTTAAAGAAATTAAACACATCACATAAAGAAAATATTTCCCCATAATTTGTAACAAAATACAGTTAAATAGATTATCTATCACTGATCAGCTGCCAGTAATTTTTATTTAAAATAAAAAACAAATATTAATAGTTTGTTAATTTGAAAAAAAAACAAAAGTAAAGTAAAAAAGTAAATTTTTGCACTTACAAAAAAAAAAAACACATAAAATTAATTAAATTCAACAGATAAACTTGTATTGTAATAGAACTGTTTGGATGAAGTCGCTACTTAATCAGTTAAGACAAGTTGTTTTAAGTTTAAAACCGACTTTTACCTGTCTCTAGTACACAAAATGTGCACTTCAAAGCAGCCTGTACTCTAGAACTCAAAAAGTATAACTTATTTGAGACTACAATAATGGGTCGATATATTTTCAAAATCTTTTTGAGTTTTAAAAAATGTTGCTTGTAACCAAAAACAAATAAAAAATATGTTTATTTTATAATAAATTTTTTTCTGTGTAAAAACTATTTAATGTAATTTTCCAAGCAAACGCGAATAAATTACATCTCAGTTTGTTTTATACAAACGATGTTAAAAAATGAAAAACAACAGACGTGACAAATAATGTTTAAAATAATCCATAAATAAACTGAGGTCAAATAATTTAAGAGCATGGCATTGACATTGTGGTCACATTAAAACTATGTGCCAACCAACGACTAAAACGTATAATTAACTATAGAAATGAACTCATATTGCAAAACCGCCACCCAAACTCTCATTAATTTTTAGTTTCGCGCAGATATGTTGACCTTATTCCACTTAATTTTATCAAATGGAAAACAACTAAATGGAAAAATTACAAAAAAAAAACACAATTATACTGTTAAACGCACGCAAAGACAAGCTCTTGTTCGTTTACCAAGATAATTTTACGTTAAGTGTCCTGCTCCCTTTTAAAAGATAAATTAGCCAGAAACACAAGGCATTTAAAACGGAAATTCAACAAAATGGACAAAACAAATGAAAAATAGGAAAATTAAAGTCAATTAAAGTTTAAATTAAAAAATAGATAAAAACGCTCTGCAACAAGAAACACGGCAAAAAAAAATTAATAAATGAATTAAGTGCAACGAGAACGCTGTATGGCAGAGTTTGTTAACGAAGTATGTTTGATTTCTTTTTGCAATTCTTGATAAAAAAACACAAACTCATATTAAAAGCATAAAAAAAAAACAAAATTATATTAAAGTACTCATACTTTTTATACGCATTTTCATTTGTTGCTTTTATAATATTAAATATTAATATTTAATAACTTTTAACTCTTGTTTTTCTGATATAGTCAAGTTCCAAGTTCTTGCAAAATATTTTACATGCAAATATGTTTATGACTATTTTCTGACTAATTTGGTTTTGGCAAGCCAGAGATAGCATTTCGAAAGAATAAGAATGTAGAAATGATGCAGTGTCATGAACGATCACTAAACAGTAAGTCTTGGTGTTAGCGTTGATGCCTATTTATAAAGTTATAGATTTTGTTTGTTAACTGATACCATTATGAAGGGTTTCAATTGACTAAATTTATTTGATAATAATTTCCAGAAATTTGGCAATTTAAAAACTATGCATGGCATTCATTTAGACATGTGTTGAATATAACTAAAACAGCTCATATACCATTATATTTTCCTCTAGTAAATGCAATACTGTTGCCATGCCTTTTGGTAAAGACCATAATCATTGTTTTTATGATTTGGTTGGAATTTTAAAGGGCCCTGAATAAACTTCAAAAGTTGGTGAGCCCAGTTATAGAACCTGTTTAGAATAACTAATCAAAATGCTTTTAACCAACCTTAATTTAAAGATTTGTTTAATAGACGTTAATAAAAACATATAAGTCGTTAAAAATAATTCTTTCATTTCAGTGAAAAGTCGTATTGGGATCAATATCATGTTATTGTTTTTTTACTAGCAATTTTCTATTCTGAATTTAAAAAAAAAGCTTTTTTTCAATAATTAAGGTTGTTTTAATATATTAAAAACAAATGTATGACAATGGTTAAGAAATCGGGAATTTAAGTTATGCCACAGCAAAAACAAAAGCGGTTAAAAATATTCAGATAGGCACCAATTTTATACATAATTGGCAAAAATGTAATTTAATTTATGTTGAAAAATATTTATTTTTTCTGATGACTCTACGAGAAGGAGTAGAAGAAGTAGCTTGATAAATTAAATACAATAATAGAAGCTTTTAATTAATCTGTCGCACAGTTAAAAAATAAACAAAACTTTAACTATAGGTGCGAACACAACTTACCAAACTTTTTAAATCACTTAGATGTAAAATCATTACAGTATTTGTTTAATACCTTTTAACGTATTCCTTTTATGCTATTACTTGTTTTTAATATAAAAATATTATAGTTTATTTTACCTTTATAATTAATTTTATTTTCTAATTGAAATTATCTTTAATACCCTGTTCAGACATACGTTTTAATTGCGCAATAAAGGAATTTACGCAATTAAGTCCCTAATTGAATTTAATTTACCATATAAGAAATTAATTTAAAAAAATTTCAATTAGTACTTAATTAAGTCGATAATTGATTAAGTTTCCTCATACAACCCTTGTGAAGTGTGTTCAGTTAGAGAAAATTTTATAAAATGACAAAACTAAATGCCATAAAAATGAAAAATAAAATATTTTCAAATTATATGAAATGAAAAATTTTTGAAAATTTAATGGAAATTCAAAGCTATCGTGCAGTCAAAACTTGATCGTACAAACTGGAAGAGTTCCATATTTCAAATAAAAACAAGCAAACTTTCTTTTAAAGCCGAACTTTTCTTTATTCTTCCAAATTTACAAACACAAATTTCTAATGTAAAAATTAGGTCTGTTCAATAAAGTTCCGGCAGAAACTAGCAACGGTAGAGTAAAATATAAATTTACAACATTACTATTCCAAATAAAAAAAAGGAATAAACACATTTCTGGAAAAAATAGCAAAGTAAAGGCGAACTGACGATTATAACAAACAACTATAAAAATAAATATCTAAAACAGTAAAAAAAGCGGTGTTCGATGCCTTAAGCATTTTGTATTTGCAAGAGCTTTGTCATCGATTGTGAACACCTTTTTTCGAATATTTTGCACAATTGCCAAATTTTTCTGGTTTTTTTTTATGTAAAACTTTTAGTTTATTTTATTCTATTTCTTTTGTTTATTGTTTTATTATCCTGGCTTTTACTTATATATAGTTTTCTCAGATTTCTTCTAACTATTATACAGACGTTAGCTTCAATTTAAAATATTTTGTATTTAAAATCGAAAACTATAAATGTTGTATATTTTCTGCTGTGTGGTTGTAAAAAATTTTAGCTGTAGATATTCGGGTTTGAAATCGCCATACAAATTATGGCAAAAAAGCCACACCATTTGAGTCTAGCAACGATGTGATGTAAATATTTTCGTGGAGAGTGCTAATAAACATTTTCAGTTCAAAGTATTTAATATGTATTAACTTATTTTGTAAAACAGAACAAGAATCAGCTGTTCTGTTCTGTTCTTGCCAGTAACAAAAGTAGTAACAAATTTACTAACATTCACATCTTATACTTTTTTTTACTCTTTCGCTGTTTCTTTTGAGGTACTGAAGTAAACACTTTCCAATAACAATTAGTAACAACTTTTTGTTATTGAACAGAACTATATTCTACTGTCAAATTTTAATTAAGTAAATTAAATTGAATATGTGTGAACACCAAAATTAATTACTCAATTAAAATATTAATTGTATAAATTAAAACGTATGTCTGAACAGGGTATTTTTACAAAGACAATGCATTGAAAATTTTGAAGTGAAAATTTCGTGTGGAATTCAGAACATGCCATTTATATAACATTTCAATTTTTTGTCTTTTGGGTTTTGAATTGGTTTGAGTTTGATTGACAAAAAAAAAATTTCAATTTAATTTTTATGTTTGAAAAAACGTATTATTAATAATTTTATTTCCTGTTTCCTGAAGATGCCACCCAACGGTGTTGCGAAATATTTAAAATAAAAAAATAAAAAATATATACACATTGTCCATGAATATTATATTTTTCAAAGCATCATAACGCCAATGGGCATTATGTCAGTTTTGGGTGTGACATAATGTCCATGGACACTATGTCCATAAAAAAAATAAACAAATTTAACAAACTTTAAGAACTTCCCTGATATGGCAGCTACTTATAAATATAAAATATTTTAAAGGTGATACTGTCTATATATTCTAGGCTGACTGTAAAATAAAATCGAATTAAAGACCAAGATTTTTGACTTACTTTTCCGTAAATCAGTCATAAGTTATTAAGCAAATACTTCCTCTCTTACTATTTCGATAAATGTTGTTATATTGAAATACACCAACAAAAAACTTAGATTTCAGCTCTCAGACTCTTTTTTGTGTCTTTCTATGTATGTTTTTCATATCAAATTTTGTTATGCTAGATTAAAGGCTCTGGTTATAAGTATTCTTTGAAAGTTTTTTAGCATTTTCATTAAAAAAAAAGCAACTCAATAAGTCCACTGTAAGCATAAGGACGAAGTGTTTAAAGTTGAATATAGTCAAAGATGTGTAGCTTCTACATATATAGCCAAAATAGGTTGTTTAGGGGAGCAAAAAATATTATCGCAATTCACAGTCTTGAGCACAACAGATTGCAAACTTATACAATTGTTAATATTTTTTATAAGTTATGAATGACCTGTTTGATTAAGTTTGCAATGCTTCTTGCAAAACACGAAATGAAAGGCTGATTTGGTTTGAAGTTATTGCCGCCAGTAATTAAATACTAGAAGAACAATTTATTGATTCTTTAATAAACGAAGTTGCTGAGGAGGTTATATACATGAAAAGCAATGATGAAGCAGTGAAAATCATTTTAAATGAACTATCATAATTTCTAACGCAGTAACTAAATCGAATATGTGGCGAAATAATGCTTAGGCAGCGATGGATGAGGATAGATTCCGATCGACTTGGTTCACCGACAGTAAGCTGTCGGTTTGCAATTAAGTGCTGCATAATTGGAGTAAAATAAACTGTTGATTTTAATTGCCGTATATTAATAAAAGAGTTTCAAGTGCATAATTGTGTATTTTATTGGTATAGAGTAAAAATGTACAATACACTCAAATGTACAATACACTGTGATGCAAGACCATATGCACAAGATTGTGAACAGGGCTATTGTGTTTATGCTTGCAAAAATAAAAATGGTAATAAGGTAAGAGTCAGCCAGTATTTCTTTTCAGTCAAATGAGTAAGCTTAAAGTGTACTATCAAAGGTAACCAGGATAAAATAAAAAATATATATACGAGTATTTTATTCCATGTTATTTCGGCCATTGGAGTCGCTTCTTGTACAAGTTTTGTCTGTTATTTTATGTTATTTTTCACTTCTCAAAAAGATTTTATAAACTTTATGAAAACTGGTCCTTAAATTCGATAACTTTTATTCACTTTTTATTCCTTTTGAAATAAAACAATTACTTTTTTACATACATACATAATTTCAACATGCTTTAAATAAGAAAATAAGCGTTTTTTTTTGTTTCTTTTGTTTTTTGTATTTATTACAATGCAAACATATCATTGGCAACAAAGTGTTTCACACCAAAATAAATATTTGTTCAATTATTAATATAGAAATTGGTGGAAGATTGGACACAAGTATACGTAGTATATTTTTCTTATATTATATTTTTTATGAAAGCATTTTTTCTCTTTTTATATTATTTTTGCATTTGTAAATGACAGCCACAATAATATTGACTAGACGCTAAAATGATCCTCGTGAGGCTATTGAATAATAATAATATTAAACGACTACCGTCCATATATTAACAATGCACTCATAATATCTTGGATTAAAAAATTTTAAGTGAAATTAACTTAATTTCACTGAAATACTTAAACTGTGTATAATTCTAGTAAGGTTTCAATTATGTTCGCATTTGTTTAAAATTTGCAATAAATAATAAATAAATATAATTATAAGAATAATATTAAAACAAAAAACTAAAAAAAATTATTAACCAGTTAAGTGTGTTTGACGTGTATACACGTCGAACCAAATCTTTATTACGGTGCGTCAGACGTGTATACACGTCGTGAGAAATAAAACATTATCGACTATAAAATCTCTAAATTTTAATGAAATCCAATACGAATATTATTTAATTATTATTATTATTTTTATTGTTATTATTTATTATTACTATTATTATTTATTATATGCTTGCAGTGACTAATACGAAACAGTATCAACAAAAATAGTTCGACGTATTCGATCCAAAAGATTTTAATTACACACACGGTGGAGGTTTTTTAAAACTAAATTCCATGCTTAACTGGTTAAGGAAATACAAACCGATATTAAAATAAAATATTGAGAAAGTTTTAAATAAATATTAGAGAAAAGTTTTTCTCTATTTCTGGTTATTTAAATATTTCAAACTAATGAAAAATCCCAATTCTTCTTAATTTCTAAATTTATTATAAAAGAAAAATTATTCACAAATTTTATGTTAATTTTTAACGATATTATTGCCATATTATGCTTTCTGTCAAAAGCTTTAGAAAAGCTTTTATGTCAGCAAATCATTACATACTTAAATACCCATAGTCTGCTTACTGACAACCAATCTGGTTTTCGTCAGAACCACAACTGCGTTACTGCTCTTATTGAAGTAAGTGAGAATATACGCCAAGGTTTAGAAAACAAGGATATCAACTTTTTAGTGCTTCTGGACCATTCCAAAGCATTCGATACAGTTGACTATGTTATACTCACAAATAAACTGAAACAATTTTTTAAATTTTCCAACATGTCAGTTAAACTCTTATCATCATATCTTTCAAATCGCACACAATCGGTAGTTGTTAACAATACTTGGTCTGACAGTTTAAATATTAATAGGGGGGTTCCTCAAGGCTCAATCTTAGGTCCACTCTTATTTTCACTTTATGTCAATGATCTGCCAAAACAACTATCATATTGCAAAATCCATCTATATGCAGATGACGTCCAACTTACTTTGAGCAGCCCAGCTGAAGATATTTCAGCAGGTATAGCTCATTTAAATGATGATTTCAAACAAGTCCACATTTGGGCTTGCGCTAACGGTCTCTGCTTAAATCCAGGTAAATCTAAATGCCTAAAAATATGTAAAAAAAGATTAATTTCATCAATAAGCGAGGGCATTTTCCTAAATGGCGAAAAAATTGAAGTTGTTAACTCAGCGAAAAACCTTGGTATAATTTTTAACAGCAACCTGACGTGGACAGATCATATAAATTCGTTGGTTGGTCAAACTTATGCTAAGTTAAGAGCTCTTTGGTCCACTCAGCATTTCACCCCTTTTAGAATAAGGTTACTACTTGCGAAGACATATCTGATTCCATCTCTTCTTTATGGATGTGAATTATTTGGAAACTGCGATACTGTTAGCAAAAAAAAGCTAAATGTCTTATATAATAATATATTAAGATACGTATATAATTTAAAAAGATTTGACCATGTGTCATCCGTTGCCAACAATCTCTATGGAGTTTCTCTTGAAAGCTTGTTAAAAATTCGTACTCTTATTTTTTTACACAAAATTATTAACGCTCAAACATACATATTTGAGAAAATACGCTTTTTCCAATCGCAGCGAAACCGAAACATAGTAATACCTCGACATCAGTGTCTTGTTTCTGAATGGCAGTTTTATGTGTTTTTTAATAGCAATGCTAATAGTTTCTGAGAATTTCTATTTGAACACTTTGCCTAGTTTCTAGATTATTATTTTTGTTGTAAGGACTGCTATATTTTTTGTTATTAGTATTTTCATATTTTTTTATTTTCTTATTTTTTTTATATATATATAATGTATTATTAATTATCAATAAAATTTTTTGTAACACATAACGTTCCTGTACTCTAAATATAAGACTAAATCTTGTTGTACAGGAAATGGACAAATAAACAAATAAATAAATAAAAATAAATAAAATATTTTTAGGGAAATTAACATGCAAATTTAAGACAATTTTTCTTTCTTAATAAATCGAGAAATTAAAAATATACTTGAAGCACAATTAAAATTATTTTTTCGGTGTGATACAAAAATAGTTCGACTATATACTATATTGCGATGAGAAGAAAGAAGTATTAAAAAACAAAAGCGGCAAAAAGCAAGAACCAATATGAATGTGCATTTGTCGACTGTTATCAAACAGTTTCTTTTATACAATAAATTCTCTTTAAAAAATATATATCGACAGTTTATCATCTTTGAGTTTGCAGTGACATTACAATTGAGGCACTGCAAACCTAATCTAAACTAAATGCAACTTTAAAAATAGGGTTGCGAGATTTTATGATTTTCCTACCTCTCCTTTTTCTTATTATTAATTTTTTTATTCTCAAAAACTGCACAAATGTTTAAAAGAGGTTTTTAAACTGTCCCTTATATTTGAATTTGATAATATAAATTCTTAAAGTTTTAAAATTTCATTGAAAGTGAAGCTGAGCGATGTGCGTCTTCCTTTTCACACCTTTTTCAAATTTGTATAGTTTAAAGTTTATACTGTTAACTCTTAAAACGAATGACCAATTAAGTTTAATGTATTTAAAATCTGAATCTAGAAAGAATCATTGATTAAATAATTGAGAATATGCATATGTTTATTGAGTTTTTTGTTGAACAATTCTATGAAACATACATGCATACATACATACATACTACATTACTCCTCTTTCTACGTATTTCTTTGAACACATGTCAATTAAATGAATATCAACGTCACAGTTGTCAATAATGGTGAACCACTCATGTCTTGTATTTTCTCCGGTTCATCCGTTTTAAGAAAAATAAAAATGTAAAAACTCAAATATATAAAATAAATGACAAAGGAGTGCAAAATGGCAAAATACTGTTTGACATAAAAATGCCAATCAATTTTCTTTTTGACAGGTTACATTTCTTTTGCTTTAAATTAAAAGTAAATAAGATTTGAGTTTGGTATTCCATGGATAAACGAACATAAAAAATAGAGAAAGAAGGCCTTACCACGTAAGCGTGGACAGCTTTCAAATTATTGGTGTTTCGCCTTTTGTATACTGTGATGGAATTAAATTTTAATAACCAAATGCTGAAAACAAAGCTTTTGTACTTTTTTATTTTACAATATACCAGCCAAAAATTAGACATTACATTAAAAAGCACTTGCCATATAACTACTTACTGTTGTGATTACCATAATTAATCACATAATTCTTTAAGTTAAAAGAGAATGCCGTTTATTCTTCAATGTTGCAAAAATCTTAACATTGTTTCCCAAGAATACGAATTAAAACTTATGTTTGCTCTTTAACGACGCTTACTAATTGTACATATTGTTACGTTTATTTAAATTTATAAACGTTTTAATTATGAGTTCTTTATTTGCAAAATAATTACACATACAACTTTTAGAGTTTTAATTAAATTACACTTTATTTAATCACTTATTTGACGATTTAACTATTCGCGATTAATAATACACGCTGGCAACTTTTTGTACCACAAGATCTTAACTAGATGACGCTCACAATACGAATCAATCAGCACGTATTGGCGTTGCTTTTATATACCCTATTTTTAGGCGTTCTTGAATGTTCGAGAATTTCTACCGCCATCTATTGCGTAGTTAAAAATGCTGCGTTGCCACTTTTATCTCAGACACATTAGTGAGCATTATTTAAAAATACATGTTGTGTATTTTTATTTAGTTGTTATACAATGCAGGTGTGTGTATGTTTGTGTATTGTGTTTGTTTAGTCATCGCTTTGTGTTAGTTGTTTTTGTAAAGTAATAAAGATGTTTTATAGAAACTTCTAGCTGTGAAAACAAACACAATAGGTCATTTCGCTTCACTTTCTTGGCGTCCATTATTTTAACATCTTTTTATGATTATAATAAAGCATCTTTGTAACACTGCCGCCCACTTAAGCCTTTTCGTCCCGAATAGGCTCAACATTACCTCTGCCATATTTAGCCAGCCGCTCCAGGTGAACCACTTTCATTTTAGACCTCGGATTATGATATCTCTGTATCCGGTAAACCACGTCATTCAATTTCTTTATCACCTTGTACGGCCCCTCCCAGTGGGTTTGCAGTTTAGGGGATAATCTTTTCTTGCGTTGCGGGTTAAATAGTAGAACCATTTGCCCTTCGGTAAATCGCTCCATATTTGCTGCTCGATCATATCTGGCTTTCATCTTATCGCTGGTCATTTTAATGCGGTTACGTACAAACTCATGAAGCTCATGCAGTTCTTCTTGTGCCTGGAGAACGTTTCCATTGTCTTCGTGCACTTGTCCAGGTTTAACACCAAATTCTAAATCTGCTGGCAGTTTTAGTTCTGTCCCAAACAAGATTTTTGCTGGACTACGTGAGGTTGAATCGTGTACAGCAGACCGATACGCCAGTAAAAATTTGGGTATATGCTCATCCCGATCCTTTTGGTGTGAACTGACCACTTTTCTGAGATATTCTTCTAGAATACGATTGAATCTTTCCACCATTCCATCAGACTGTGGATGCAGCGGTGTCGTTCTCGTCTTTTTGATACCATAAACGTCACACATCTCTTTAAATATAGCTGATTCAAAATTTCGTCCCTGGTCTGAATGTAGTTCTAGTGAAACACCACTGTTTTAGATTCTTGGTTTGGAATGGCATAAACTTCAGGCCATTTGCTAAAATAATCCATTACCACTAGTACATATCGGTTTCCAGCATCACTGACAGGGAATGGACCTGTGATATCAATAGCTATCCGCTCAAAGGGTGCACCTGCGTTGTACTGCTGAAGTTTGCCACGACTTTTTCTTACAGGACCCTTAGCCTTTATGCACTCTTCGCAATTACCTATCTAATCGGCTACGTACTGTTGGCAACCTACCCAGTAAAATCTCTGCTTTATCTTTTCCAGAGTTTGTGTTATACCCATATGACTACCGCTGGGACCATTATGGAACTGCTTTAGTATCTCATTTCTTCTAGAAGTTGGCACGACAATTAAGTCCGTTGTAGTTTTGCCATCCGTACTTTCCCAAGATCGATATAAGCAGCCATTTTCCACTTTCAGACTATTCCACTGAGCCCAGTACGACTTGGCTAGTTGGCTCTCTGCCGATATTTCATTATGATTCGGTCTCCTGTTGTTCTGCTTAGCCAATATAATTTTTCCCAAAATTGGGTCATCATTCTGGACCTTTGACCAGTCTTCCCTTGACCCAATTTGGGTGACCCGCACATCAATGACACACTCCTTTTTCTCTACTTTTGTGCAGTGCTTGCACTCTATATTGCATGGCCGTCTTGACAGGGCATCAGCATTATTGTGCTTTCCTCCTTTTCTATGTACAATACTAAAGTCATAGCTCTGCAGACGTTCAACCCAGCGTGCAAGCTGGCCCTCAGGATTCTTAAATTGCATCAACCAACGTAATGCAGAATGGTCCGTCCTTAAGATGAAATGTTGACCATATAAGTATTTGTGGTAATGTTTAACACACTCCAGCGCTGCCAAAACCTCCCTTCGTGTAACGCAGTTATTTCTTTCGGGCTTAGAGAGCACCCTGGTGTAATAGCCAATGACCTTTTCTATTCCATTTATTTCCTGAGAAAGCACTCCACCTATTTCATAGCCGCTTGCGTCCGTGTCCAATATGAATTTCTGTCCAGCTATTGGATAGGCAAGGACTGGTGCCGTACACAAAAGTTTCTTGAGCTCCTGGAACGACTTTTCCGCTGCTTCACTCCAGTGGTATGGTTGCGACTTCCTGGTCAACTCGTGCAAGCTAGCAGACACTTGAGCAAAGTTTGGCACAAATCTCCTGTAGTATGTGCAAAGCCCCAGGAAACTACGCAGCTCATGAAGATTTTGTGGGCGAGGCCAGGTCTTTACTGCCAGTACTTTGTCTTCATCAGTATCAGGTATTTGACCTCCTTTTGAAACAAAGCACATTTCTTAACACTTAATTTTAATCCTGCAGCAGTTATACGCTTAAAAACTTCATCCAGGTTTTTTAGATGTTCATCAAAAGTCTTCCCCATCACGATTATGTCATCCAAATACACTAAGCACGTCTTCTAATTTAGACCCTTTAGCACACGTTCCATTAAACGCTCAAAAGTAGCTGGAGCGTTGCAGAGCCCGAATGTCATCACCTTGAACTGCCATAAACCACCACTTGCGCTAAAGGCAGTTTTCTCCTTGTCTTTATCAGCTATTTCTACTTGCCAATAGCCGCTCTGCAAGTCCAAGGTAGAGAACCATTCCGTTCCAGCTAACGTGTCTAAGGTATCGTCAATTCTAGGCAACGGATAACTGTCTTTCTTGGTGACATCATTGAGCTTCCTGTAGTCAACGCAAAACCTGGTACTGCCGTCCTTCTTCTTGACTAAAACTATTGGTGAACTCCACGGACTCGAGGATGGCTCAATGACTCCGTTCCTTTCCATTTCGCTGACAAGTTCTTTGACCTCATTTCGTTTTGCTAGGGGAACACTTCTGGGTGCTTGTTTTATAGGCCTCGCTTCGCCAGTATTAATTTCATGTTTTACAACTGCCGTTCTACCTTGGCTTTTATTATTTAAGGCGAAGACGGAGGCATGTTTTCTCAGCAACTGCTTTGCTTTGTTTCTGTCAGGAGGTGTTAGTCCTGCCACCCATTTTTGCACTTGTTCCGCTAATGTATCTTTTTCTGTGG
Organism: Gymnosoma rotundatum; assembly: GCA_916610165.2. Classification (NCBI taxonomy): domain Eukaryota; kingdom Metazoa; phylum Arthropoda; class Insecta; order Diptera; family Tachinidae; genus Gymnosoma; species Gymnosoma rotundatum. The sequence goes on from OU744336.1 coordinate 84,790,009, forward strand.
CTGTTATTTTAGGACATACTGTATTCGCCGCACAATTAATTATGGCTTCTGCTGGCTCACATCGACCCATCTCATAATTCCTGTTAATTATTTTTTCGCTATTGGAGAGATTTAGTACTCTCACAGGAACTCTGCCATCGTCGCAGATTTTTACGAGGGCTTTTGCTGTTATGATATCGTCTTTAAGTTCTTTTGGTTCCACCACCCACAACCGGTTATCCTCACAATCTGTCTCCACACGTGCCCATACTATAGTTTCCGCCTGAGGTGGTAACTTCTGACGTTCAACGGCAAATAGCTTCCTTACTGTGGTCCTGCTGTCATAACCAACATCCAGGGGCATCTCGACATTGCGCCAGATCATTATTTGCTCGCCCATGTGCAGACTAATACCGTGGGCTATCATAAAGTCTGCACCAATAATAACTTCATCCACTATATCGGCAACAACAAATACATGGTCAGCGGCGATGTTTGCAATAGTTATTCTTACCCTGGCTCTTCCATAGACAGTGGCTAAGTCGCCAGTAGCAGTGCGCAGTCGTACGTTATTTAATGGTTCCACTGCCCCTTTTACTAAATCGGGCCTTATAATTGACTGAGACGCTCCTGTGTCTATGGTGAGGACTTGCTTACTTCCGTTTATAAGACCGCAAACAGTAAGGTTGCTATTTTTCTGTTGTACTATGGAAATGGAGATTGTGGGGCCATCAGTTGTGGGAGCCAGCACTTGCCCCTTAGTGCTAGCTCGATTTAGTTTAACGGTGACTCATGCGATTTGGTGTTGTTGGCCCGCTTGTTTTCCCTTGCTGGCGAAGCAGATCTTGATCTTCTCTTGGCGGATCTACAGTTGCGCTGAAAATGGCCAGTCTTACCGCATTTAAAGCACTTAGCGCGAGAATTACTTTTTTCCTCCTGCATTATCTGTTTGACTAACTCCTTTATCTCGCTTCTACTGTCTGTGTTATGAGTTTTAGTATCCATACATCGCACCTTGTACACCTGTGGCTTCGAGATGACTTTTGCAGTCTCCTGGGCTATAGCGTATGAGATAGTTTCTGCAAAAGATGATTTTTGCATAGCACAAACCGCATATTTAATATCTGGATCCCGTATGCCATTCACAAACGCTTCAATTTTAAACTGATCCAGAAACGGGTGATCTTCGCCTGGATAAGTCAGCTGCACCAAACGTTCAATTTCCATGGCGAAGTCTTGTAGCGTCTCATTTGCCTTCTGCACCCTGCCTCGTAACTCCATTCTATAGAGTTCTCTTTTGTGCTCGCCACCGTACTTGCGTTGTAACGCTGCCATTATGTCCTCATAATTATTTCTGCAGCCGGCTGGTAAGCTTTCGAGTATCTGTGCTGCTGTTCCCTTTAAGGCCAGAATTAGCTCAATAGCTTTTTCTTCGTTGTCCCATTTATTTTTGCTGGCCACTGTTTCGAATTGGAACTTAAAAACATTAAAAGGTGCGCTGCCGTCAAAGCTCGGTGTGTTAATCTTGCTGCCACGCTCAGAGATAACTTTCACCGGTCTCTCTCGAATTTGAAGTTCGCCCATTTGCACTTTTAATTTACGTAACTCTTCGTCTACTTTTCTGTCTAGGCCGCACAATTTTTGTTCTACGATGTTCACCCGTTTGTCGAAGACTTCTAATATTTCTTCAAATTTCTCATTTACCTTCGCTAAAAGCCTTTCCCCGTTGACGCTAGAGCTTTCCTGCATTGCTTTAAAGTTTTCTTGAAATGTTTCTTGAAGCTTCTGGTTTTTTTCCTCTATTTTCATCATTATGGCGGCAAACATTAAATTCAAGTCTATGACGCTGTTTGTTGCTGGGGCACATACTTCAATTGTTTCTTTTTCCTCTTTTTCTCCAAATTCGTATGTCCCAATATCGATACCTCGCTGCTTTAATTCATCTATTAACCGCTTTTGCAATTCCGCTTTATTGCCCGCTTTATTGCAGATCTAACTTACTCAGCTCCATTTTTAGCTGCTCAACTTTTAGCTCGTCAAATTTCATTTTAACTATTTATTTATTATTTTGCAATTTCACTTCTGACACCAGTTGTTACGTTTATTTAAATTTATAAACGTTTTAATTATGAGTTCTTTATTTGCAAAATAATTACACATACAACTTTTAGAGTTTTAATTAAATTACACTTTATTTAATCACTTTTTTGACGATTTAACTATTCGCGATTAATAATACACGCTGGCAACTTTAATTGTTGTACCACAAGATCTTACGAATCAATCAGCACGTATTGGCGTTGCTTTTATATACCCTATTTTTAGGCGTTCACATTAGTGAGCATTGTTATTTACTGCTAGAACCTTCAATCATTATTTAAAAATACATGTTGTGTATTTTTATTTAGTTGTTATACAATGCAGGTGTGTGTATGTTTGTGTATTGTGTTTGTTTAGTCATCGCTTTGTGTTAGTTGTTTTTGTAAAGTAATAAAGATGTTTTATAGAAACTTCTAGCTTTGAAAACAAACACAATAGGTCATTTCGCTTCACTTTCTTAGCGTCCATTATTTTAACATCTTTTTATGATTTTAATAAAGCATCTTTGTAACAATATAAATAATTCGATATAATATTTTCAGGCATGAAACACATACCGATCGGAATTGTTTAAGTTCCAGTTTAACCATTCCGTTCGATTTTGTTTATTCCTAAAAATGATAAATTTAAAAGTGGTTTCCTTAAGAAGAAATCTTTCGTTTCTCATTTTCTGAAGATACAATTTGTGGAACTGAAGACACTGTCAACGGAATTTAATTCTGTGACATACGTGCTTATTTAAAAATCTCGCATGATGTACATGTTTTTTGTAGCTAAGAAACGATTTTAAATTTTGTTAGGATTGTAAGTTGGGTTTTTTATCCTCCTAAATAAAGAAATTAATTATATCGGATGATTTTTAAGCCCGAGAGAACTTTAAACGGTGCGTTTTTCTAAATACAATAGAGTCTGTAGGATATGTTGTGGATTGGTCCCACTCCATATGCGGCAATTTAGCTTAATTACAAACCCGTCAAGGCAAAAATTAGCCTAATAGCTATAATGGTCTTGTGGCTTTAATTTCTGGACTAGCTGAATCTTATACGGGTATAGGCCAAGATCTTTAGGCAATATTTTCAAAGTAGTAGACGGACAGAACCCCAGTTCCTTTAACCTACAATAATTTGATAAATTTGGATCTTCTTTCACACACCCTCGTTTACAGCAGGTATATTCTCTTGAGTACGCACACTACTTCGACGTGTTGGTGTTATTGCATCCTCCAGAAAGTATGTGGTACGAAATCTATCCACAGTTTGAGGGATGAATTACTCAGGCGGACGATTATCTGCACCATAAAAATCACGCTCGAATGATTTTCAAAGTAAATTTGAATGATTTGATAGCGTTGTTCAAGAGTCTATTCATAATGATTTGCTATAGCTCACTGAAAAAAATAAGAAAACATTTTTCATAAAATTTCATTTTTAGTGTTTATAATTTCAAGTTCTTTATGCTTGAAAAAACAACTTTTAAAACGTTGAAGATCAACGTTGTTTATACTTCAAACATCAAAATTCCACTAACGACTTTTGCAAAGGTTATGGGTGCTTGGTTTCAAATAAATGGGATGGAATCAATACCGATTTTTTAAAACCTTGTGCCAGAAGATCGCGAAAAATGTTTTTATTGTTATATTTGTATTTTTGTAATTCGAATTGTCCACCAGCTAGACCTGGTTATTCTCACGCTCGCCTTGGGTCGAACATAAATATTCACATTGGACATGTTTTCAACCGAAAGAATAAAGATCTGTTCGCAGATCCATCACTGCGATTCGTCAGGCAAGTAAAGGTGAGTTACCAATACCACTTCGACCGTAAAAACGATCTTCTATCCTAGCAGCACTTTTTATAATGTGCATGTGACAAGTTTTTGATACGAATTCACTTAGGCGATACTATTTTGAAAAAATAAAATAGTTTTTTTGATTTGTTGATTGTCTGCATGTAGCTCTCATTTAATCAATTGGGCTTTTTATATAAAACAAAATTTGGCTAAAATCCGATGATGAGTTACATAAGCAATAGCGAAATGGCCATATGGATATGCTTTCCCCGCAGTAAGAACATCACGAAATATTTATATTAGAGGGAATCAAGCAGACAGTAGATTAACCTTAAAAATGAATCTAAATAATAAATTTTTTTTTGATTTTATAAAATGGATTTTGATTTATAAAATGGATTTTTTTATACCGTCACGAGGATATCGCTATTAAATATCGATGCCTGTACAACGAAGTCAGCATTTAATTGAAGTAGCATATAATCATTAGCTTTTATTACTAACGATATCAATTATCAATGGCAGTTTTTTTCTTCATTTTATTCGTTCTAAAAATGCCTAACCTTAATATTGATTTTTTATATGAATTTATAAATTACTTATGTTTGTATGCACACAAAACTTTATTAGCTTGATTACATTTTTCTTTTTATTATTGCTCTTTATTGCAGGTATCATGGTTTAGAGAAGAAATGAAATTTTTCGAATTTGTAAAGGGACGAAAACCACCGTTTAAAAATTTTACAATGGAGGGAGCAATTATCGATGTAAGTACATAAAAACATAGAGACTGCACTCAATTGGTTTTTATTAGCCAATGGCTATAGAATCAAATGCAAAACTAGAGAAAAATGAGGGAAACTAAAACTAAGTTGAACGATTATTAACTGGCCTACAACATATTTTTTTTTGTAATATTTTTATACTTTCAGTGGGAAAATTCAAATGAATCTCAAGTGACTCTTGCTAATGTTGACTTTAAATTATCCGGACAATTTACCTGTGAGGTATCAATGACCTCACCATTGTATACAAAAGCATCTGTTGAACAATTTATGAATGTTTTTTGTAAGTTTTTTGATTTTAGTAACAAAAACTGCAAAAATATGCACATATGGTTTGTAATTTTAACTCCTTTTTTTGTTTCTTTTTTGTTTTTAATTAGTGCCACAAACCGGCCCACCCGTGATTAGGTTTCGAAAGCGCAGTCCTGTTGCTATTGGCGAGCGGTTAATGGCTTTGTGTAATACAACACGTGCCAGACCAGCACCACACATCACCTGGCTTATTAATGGCAAAAAGGTAAGTGAACTTGTAAATCACTTCAATTTGATTTCAAAGTTTGATGAAAACTTAAATTTTTGCAAATTTATTTAATAGAAAAGTGTTATAAAAATATGGTAATGCTGACTTAGGTAAACAAAAACGAAAGGCTTTAGTGATTAAAATTAAAAACTTGAGCTATTGAGAGATATAGACCCAAAATATGAACTTTGAAACGCGAAATTTAACAGACTACAAAATATCTTATTTCATCAGGAAATATTTGCAAAACAAAAATTTAAATTTTTCTTCTGTTCACTTCATTCAAATGCAATTGATTATAAATGGTAATTTATATAATTTTGCGTAAATTATAAAAGAATTCATTGGATATAAAGAAAATGTGTTTTAGAACATATAAATATTTTATATATTAAATAAATATCTTTTTTAATAATAGGTAAAAAACATGACCCCATTTTAAAATTTTGACTTCTCAAAAACGACTTATATATATATATATATTTTAAATCTAGTTGTAAGTTTGTTTGTTCATTTGTTTGCTTGTTGGTGCGACAATCACGGTTAAAAGGCTGAACCGCTTTTAATGAAATTTTAAACATGGATATTTGTCCTTATGATAAAATAGAGTATTTATATTTTTAAATATTATGGGCCAGGAGGGGAGAAAAGGGGAAAGCAGGCATTTTTATACGTCAGAATCAATATTCAAAAAGTCTTGGCTAATCGACATATCTAGGTCGAAAAGAAATGGGCAGTTACAGTTGGTATAGATCAATTTAGATAAAGATTTAAGCATAGATAAATATTTACTTAGAGGGTAGAATATTCTGAAAAAAAGTAATAGGGAGTGGGAAAAGGGAAAAACGCTAAGTTTTATGCATCTTAATCAATCTTAGCAAAATCGCATTTAAAAGATATTTGAAATATAAGTATGTCACGATCTATAAGACACAAACTAGTTTGATACATTGAACTTGAGAGGAGACGCCTGTTTTAAGATTTTTAATATTTGTTTGTCTCCGAGATTACTCTTTCGACTACAAATTTTGTTTTTCATGTAGAGGAGCCCCATAGCAAACAAGGCTACAATTTATTATATAGGGTCCAGAAAGACCCTAACATTAGACCAAGACAACGTCAGATACAATAGGCTAGTTTTCTATAAAATTAAAAAAAAAATTATAAATTCCAAAATTCCTTAGCCGTAGGTGGGAACTAAACAAATCAATAAACTTCATAAATATGTGTATATACTCCATCCGTCATACTCAGAATGAATACTTTTCGCAAATTAAAGAGAAATAATATTAAAATAATTAAAATATTTAACTCTGTCATTAGCCATTAGTTTGTCCTTTTCTTATACAATGACATTTTTGATTTACAGATGTCAGCACAGGCATATCCTCTTTGTATCCTTAACCACAAAAAGTGGAAAAAGGGTATATGTATAAGTTTGTCATTCCGTGTGTAATTTCTACAATACTCATTTCCTACCCTATAAAGTGTATATATTCTGACTTCTTATGCATAGTCGATTGAGCGATGTCCGTCTGTATTTCTGTCCGTCTGTTCTTCTGTGCTAGTGTTGAAATCAGGTTTGCCGAGGCATAAATATGTGGGGCGATATAGAATTAAGAAATAAGAAAAAACATCAAGTGAAAAAATTGGCGCTCACCAATATTTTTCTTGTTGCGGGACTCTGAAATTTTCAAATTTTTTTGAAATATCAATTTGGGTATCATTTTAATACTCTTAAAGAAATCTTTAAGAAATTATTTAAATTTTTTTAAATGCTTAACCCATTAAGAGGCGATGGCATTTTTATGTAAAACTATATAAATGCAGTAGTATTTTTTTGTATTTTTTAATTTCATTAAACAGTATAATTTTAAAACCTGTCAAACAGAAAAAAATAAAAATGAAGTTTTTGGTCGAATACCGCTTTGTGAACTAAATACATAATTTAGTAAAAAAAAAGAAAAATTAGACCCAAGCTAAAAAAGCAGTTAGAATTAGCTTTACCCACTTGTCGCTTTTTCAAACTGACACAGTATAATCAATCAGAAAATCAATTTTGTATTTTTTTACCCGTTACGCCCTTTTGCATTTTAAGTGACGATATATCCTTTTTATTATTTTAAAGTATTTAAATATTGAAAAGAATATTATTTATATGTATACTAAAAAATTATAAATATTAATAACTTTCATGGGAATATGTATATATATATATATATATATATATATATATATATATATATATATATATATATATATATATATATATATATATATATATATATATTAGATTTAGAAGAAATAACAGGATAATTTTTTTTCCAAAAAAAAGGAATAATAATAAATCTAGGAAATGTAAATATTATAATCTAGTATTGTGTCATATAACGTACATTTATGTGTATTCATTTCAATCGCAAAAAATTTATTCATATCTATTTTTGTTGCCACACATATTTAATATTTTTATTTACATAATTTAGTAATTAGTAAGTAAAAAAATTGGATATTTTAGAAATTTTTATAATTAATTACTCTTTCTAAGGTTTTATCCTTTATTATGTCGAATTTAAAAAACATACCAGTGTTGATACTTAATAAAGATTTTTTGTTATAAATTGTCAGTAATGTACAAAATAAAGGTACTTATCAGTGTTAAAAAAATTTAACTCATTATACATTCGGAAGGACAATTGTATAAGTAAACAACATAATTTGTTAACTTTGTATTTAGTATTTTTAATTTTAATTTTTTAATTTATTTTTTAATTTAATTTTTATTAAATCATTATTTGAACTGTGAATATTCAGCATTTCATTCTGCTTGCGTTTAATTTTTATTGTTTTCCTAAAAACGACCGCATACATTTGTAAAATAAATTTTCTTTCTAAAAAAGATTTTTAGAAATTAAAAATAAATGAACTTAAGCCAAAATAGTTTCAATTTTTTAATTTATTTTATTTTTTAATGAATTGCCCAAACCACATAAAGTTTTTTCAGGCATCAAAAATTACAAACGGAAAACCAAAAATTTTAAGTTTTTATCAAAACAATAAAAAAACGCATGGGTACAAAAAACAACAATATTTTTTTACCGAGTTTAAAAACAAAACAAAAAAAATTAAAAATATATCTACATATTTGTTATCCACACTATAATTTTGAACATACAAGAAAAAAAAAACGTTTTTGTGTACATTAATTTTTATTTTTGTAAAAAAAAAATAAAATTAAAAGATTAAAGTTTTAAAAATATTTTTTAGTGATAATAAAGAAATGATATTAGCAACTAAATAGTCAATTTATCAATTAGTCTTATATCAAGTTTTAACAGTAATAAGTTTTCTGATTTTTCCGCGCCTAAATTTAGGCGGTCCTTCGTCTTAATAATAGGAAAATCGCAAAAAGATCTTTTCACTGATACTTGCGTTGCAGGCACTGCTAATGCTACTTCTGCAATTGTTGATGTTACAGAAGATTCAAAATTATAACATACAAAATGCAAAAGTTTTTTTTTTCCGAATGTTACTTTTTTATATTATAGTTTTTCAATAGATTCCTAAACAGAGCAACATATGTATATCAATTGAAAGATTTAAAGAAATATAAAATATTTATTTGAAATGTTAAATGTTGAAATGTTGTTAGCTCAAAACGTTTCTTATTCATTGCTTTTTTCCTAAGAAAACATTTTACTCCAAGAAAATTATTTTTTCAAAATTAAGGGATATTTATATAAATTTGTTTTTTATTTTAAATTATTTTTTTGTAAAGTTTAAAATATTATTTCAAATCGAATGATATATTTTTTGTTACTAAATAAAAAAGTGTGTTGTTCCCTGAATTATTTTAATATGTGGTACACACTTTTTAAGTTTTCTTGCTCGTGGTCTAGTGCATAAACTAAAAATCGGACTCTCAATCTGTTTCATCAAAGTTTTTAAATTGAAGATCGTTAATATAGTATTGTTCCTTCAAGCCAATTTTTTTAACAGTTGAACATCAGTGAAATACAGTAACAAAGTTTAGTCAAAATATAAAAAAAAATTTTGCGTGTTTATTTAAAATTTTAAATGCTCACTCTTTTGAACTCTTGAATGAGGTTTTCAAAAGAGGTTTCTATAACTATCAGTGTTAAAACTTTGACAAATTCATTCAAATTAAATTTATTACATAAAAAATAACTTTTTATTTTTTTCCAATAGGGATTTGAACCGTAGATATTATAAATGTGTTAACGATGACTTATTCTCGGCTTTTGGTTTATTTTTTTTTTAATTTCTAAACATTTTTAGAAAGAAAAATTATTTACAAATGTATGCGAACGTTTTCCAAAGAAAACAAGAAACTTTAGCAGAATGTAATGAAGCATTTTCTAAAGCGCCACTTGAAAATGAAAGCATTTCTTTGTCGTTCTCCTGTAACTTGTCTTGCACATTTGTTTTTGCTTCGTACTAACCTTCGGTATAGCCACGAAATGCAATTTCTATATTTTTATCATTAATAATCATAATTTAAACCATGGATCTTATAAATGAATTAAAACTGACTTTTTTTGGCTTTTGGTTCTTTTTTTTTAATTTTTAAACATTTTCAGAAAGCAAATTATATACAAAAGTATGCGGACGTTTTCCAAAGAAAACAAAGCAAACTAGACGCTAGCAGATTGAAATGCAGCATTTTCTTTAGAAGACGTCCGCATACTTTTGTAAATAATTTTTCTTTTTAAAAATGTTTGAATTGAATTGAATTAAAACATGTTTAAGATTATTTTTATATTCAATACACAATTTGTTACACTTTACACTTATAATTACAACACATATTTAATCTTATTTTATAGTATGGAAATTATTACTTACACATTCATAAATGATTAAAAATTATTTGCTAAGCAAATTTGTAAAAACATATAATAGTTGTCTGCTTTTCAAATTCAATACATGGACATAATCGCATCCGTTAGATTTACTTTTATATCCGGTATATCTTGTATGACTACCAGGTACAGATACTGATAGCATTTGCGGTCAATTTGTATTCTTACTACTCCTACGAACATTCATATTAATATATTTATTTAGAAATTTATTTACAATTAAGGTCATCACACAATTAAACTTGCTTTTGAAGTATCTGGGTGTATTTTCGCTAGTTTTGTTTGTAAGAGCATGCGGGGTGGGTGTGTGTGTAGATGTACACGAGTGGAATGCAATTTATTTATGATCATATCTACTCACTTTAATGTAATTGCTTCCATTTGCAAATATAGATTTTCACACATGGAAAAGTTCATGTAAACATAAATCGACGATAATTATAAATTTTTTATAGTGTTATTTGCTCAATTTAATAGAAAATTTTATATTTTTAAAGATCGCAATATAATTACTATATAATTTGTTGTCACAATACAAAAATACTTATATGCACATTCATTTATATATAATTTTAGCATACAAAACAAAAATTGGCGAAAATAGTGATGAAAATATTCAGCCTTTTTAGTATAACCACACAAAGTATATATGAAGTCTGACATCAGAGATTAATTTGCCTGTATTATTAGCGATTGCTGCTTTAATTAATAGAAGTTCTTTCTGGTTTTCAACTTAATAGGGGAATTCAAAGGCTACAGGGCGCGTCTTTTATTTTACCATATTTGAAGTGAATGTTAAAAATTTTTGGCATCAGAGAGTTGCTGTTATCATTCGTATAATGTCATTTTGATTCTTTTAATTTTGTCTAAGTTTAAAGCTGATGCAGAGCCCAATGAAAAATAACACCACATTGCTCTATGATTGAATTATAAAATAATTTTTATCATTCTAAAACAATTGTAATGAAGTCAATAAGAAAGTTTATTTATTATGTTTTAATTTGATTTGTGCCAACTTTGATCCGAAATTCAAGTGGGCACTGCCTTTTGCGTACAGAGGTATTGTCTTTTTTTCTTTTATTCGTTCAATTAGAAGATCATTATATCCTATTCTCTAGACAACCTTCTAAAAGAATCTAATATAACAGTTAATATTAGAATGTTTCTTAAAAATTTATTTTACACTGAGAAAAGTTCCGCTTTTGGTAAATGTCAATGCTTAAGTGCTCTTGATAGGTGGCATATCCAGAGTAAACAAAGGGCACAAATTAATTCCAAGGCAACTAATTGAGAGAATAAATTTTATAATTATTATTATAACCTATTATTTGAAAGTTGTAAAAGAAGCGCCACTGTAAGTGGAAAGTAACTCGATATATATATACAATACATAACATTTCATTTTTTAGTTAATTTATAAAAAAAATAAATATTTCATGAGAATATTATGCACAATTAAAGTAAATTACTTATATATATATATATATATATATATATATATATATATATATATATATATATATATATATATAAATTCTGTTAGATAGTTGAAACTGTGCTATATGCATATATGTATTTGTATTCAAGATGTATGAAAAATTTAACAATATGTTTTTACGGTCAATTTGCTTAAGGCATATTAAATGTTACACAAATTGCAAAATAATTCAAATGAGGAAACACTAAGTTATTCGCATTTATCAAGCTGATATTCCCAATACGAAATGCTGATTTTAACGGCAAATAATTCACAAAGCCATACAGCGAGCACTAAACATAAATTAATGAGAATTTGTGAACAAAAAAGGGTATCCTTTACTACCAATGTGCTCGATTAGGAAATGAAGTGACTTGTTGACTGTACTAACCGTGACAACGACAATCGACAATATTATCTAAATTAAGGTTAAGTTCTTCTAAAAAGCCCTTCCTAATTTACTCATAATAAAGATGAATCGTGAAATGTTTTTCATACTTTTTTTTAAGAAAGAAATTTAAGAAATGAAATGCCTTCATTTGCTCATTTCTCTTTTCATATTCTAAATCTTTTAGTAATTTAATACGAGTATTGTATCAATATTTTTGGTTCAATGTATTTAAAACTTTTCAAATAAAATTTTAAAAAAAGATTAAAAAGTTATTATATTTTGAGTTAACGAAAAGTAATATTTTTGTTTGTTACAGACACATTAGAATTAAATAAACATTAATAAAGCAATTATACACAATATATGGCTTTTAAAATAATCAGTAATGTTATAGTGGTTACCGAAACATCTAGCAAACCATATTAGCTTAAAAGTACATATTTTACATCTACATATACTCCAAAATAAATTAAAAAAAATCAATTTGTAACACACACTTAAACATGCTCATGAACGCTTAATAAAAAATTCTACGTTCTTTTTACTTATAAAAATAATCAAAATTGTAAATTCTCAAAAATTGAGCACTTGCGTGAACAAATTTATCATCTTTTTACTTTAAAATAAAAAGAAACAAAATATATGTTACCACATTCATAATTAAAAAAAATCAAAATATTTTCTAGCCTCTCACACATTCAGGAAAAACTAAAATGTATACATGTTCATACATGTGTGAGCAATAAAAGGATTTCTGTACTCTGGGTTTTTAGTTAAATAATATAATTATGTATAATCGAACTAAAGTTTATAGTAAAAAAATAAAAAATAGTTATAAATAATAACAAATGTTGAGAATATTTAAAGTGCTTCTATTTCTTTTAAAAATGCCTTTTCTGTTGCTTGTGTGATGTATTTTACACTTTTTGTTTTATTTTAAATACGCCTTGCGTCTGTCTTAACAGTGGACATAAAACCCACTATTTTGATGTAGAAAAGAATGGAAGAAGACGTTTTTCAAAAATTTTTTATTTTCCGATATAAGTAAACGTTCCTAAAAACGATTGTGCTAAAAAAATGTCCACGCATTATTTGTTCCTTTTATGAACTTATAAAATTCAAACGTTTGCTCTTTTTAACAGAAAAAAACATCTATCGAGGGAGAGAAAGTGTATGTTAATTTTTAGTTTTTCTCTTGCATGTGTACACTCATGAATTTTTAAACTTTATGAAAGTGAGTATACTTATGGAATATTAATACTGCTTATGCGGAGCTTTGATTGTAATTACAAAAATTTACTTGTTCTTGTTTGTACACTACATTTTGTTTTACCACACTTGGGCTTTCAAGCATCGACTAAGATTGTCTTTATATATTTTGCCAACTAAATACATGATGTGTCTAATGGCGTTTGTGCGATTATAAGTTACATGAGTCCCAAAGGTTCAATACAATTTAAACTTTAAAACTCTCTTAATGCAACCAACCACTGCGAATAAAAAATGTTGTGGCTTTTGATCTCACTTTTGTTATTTTATTTATATCTTTATAAATTGTTCATTCTATTTAATTTAAACATGTAACTACAAGTGTATTAATGGCAACTTAAAATAATATAATTTGTTTTTGCAGTTGTTGTGACAAAGCTAGAGCTTAATTAAATATTTTTTTTAATTAACGCAAAAGTTTTTGGAAAAACAACAAAAAGCAATTAAAACAATTATAAACAAGGTCATTTTGTAGCCATTTGGTAATATGAGGAGTTTTAAAACGTATTTAAATTTTATTAGCAAAATATACAGACATATTACTTAAACTTGTTTCACTTTACACTGGCATGTGACAAATCCTTTTACTGAGTATTATAGTGTGAAACGTGCTTTATAAAAATATCCTTTAAGATTTTTAAGAATTATGTTCGAAATAAATTGTTCTTCATATTTAGCGCTTCAAATTTTATATCTTCCAGAGAAGAGTCTTCCTTAAAAGTAGCCTGAAGGCACTGAAGGTAATATTAGCAAAATGTTATAATATAAGTAAAATTAAAAAAAAAGAAAATAATGAAAGTAATTAGACAAAGCGAAAATAAAAGCTTGGAACATTGTACACCACAAAGAATCTTTTGCGCTACCGAAACTGCCCTAAAAAAGGAACATTTTGACGAAACATATCTATATACAAATTATTGAAATAAAACTTAAAATGAAATAGAAAATTAAAAATATCAAATATTTTAGCAACGTATCATGAAATTATCAGTAGGAAAAATCAGCAATAAGATTTCCAAAAATTTATTTTTTCATTGTTAGCAATGCTGTCGTAAATTTCTAACCTTGGAAATTCATTGTGTCAACAACAGGCTAACTTGCACGTGTTTTGTGAACCGTTTGTACTTATTTTACCATATTTCAAATTAAGTGGAAATGGAATAATGGAGTTTTCTTTTGACAATTAAAGCGTTTTTTCTTTTCACTTTGCGTGTTAGAGAGCTTCAAGGTTGATAAAATAAGTTAAATAACTATTCCTTTATAATTCATGAAAACTATTTTTTAAAATAATAAATTTGTTCTTCTCTAATTAAACGAATCATGTATAGATTATTTGATTATACCCGAAAACGTAACATTTGTGAGATTTTCAGTTATTATTAAAATAGTTTCTCTTCGTAAGGGTTCATCGTTTTAATGGTTTCACTTTAAACTTTTAGTGCTTTAGTGCTTTCAGTATCGATATTGAATGCTCTTATTTTTTCATAGGTAACTTATACCAGGTGGCAGCGTTAAGGCAGGTGAAAATTTTTTGAGTAAATTATTTTTTCCCTTGTTTACACTTAATTAAAGTCAAAATAATTTGTTTTGTTTACGAATATGAAAAAATTTATTAAAATTTTATATTTAAGTGCTGTGCGAAGTTTGTTTTAATTTGTTTGATTTGAAGTTTGTTTTAATTATTGGATTAGTGATATAAAACAAATGTTAAATTAAATTTTGCGTTAAAATCTACAAATTAAATGTACACACTAAAATATTAATGGCTTGCGTCAACGCTTTCTATTTTAATTTTCTTTCTGTTGTTACATGTTTTTGACACTAATCATTGATTTGCTGTCGTATTTGTTGTCGTCGCGCTGTCACCTTATAGTTAATATGCCTTGATACTTCGCATGCTGGTTTTATCAAGAAAAGAGATGCTAAATGCTTTAAACTCACTATTATTCACGTTTACGAGAAAAAATTGCATTACATTGCTGTCTTGTACTCTACATTACTAATAAAACTTTAAAATAATGTATTATGTATAGACATGGTCTAGTTACAGTTTTACTATTTGTATAGATGTCGTGCAAGCAGGCAATCAGAATTTCCATAAGTAAACTTAAGTTACAGTTAAAGTTGAACGGAGAGTCTTCCATATGTTTTAGCATTTAAAAAAAAATACTTTTTGGCCCTTAAGTAAAACATACTATTGCTGTTCTAAGGTTTTACATAAATCTGCAACTACGTTTTTAACTAAGGAAAAAACATTAAGATAAAATTCTACAAAAAAGTTTCTGTATACCAGGGCCCTGAGGGGAAGTAGAGATATTGTTTTTCTTGGTAAAAGAGCAGAGAAATAATAATAATTTAAATGCATATAATACATAATTTAAGCTATTTATTAGTTTATACTTATTGTTACTTTATACTGAAGTAAGTGATTTTATTAAAATTAATTTTGGGCTTTATTTTTTAGGCTGGTTTAACTTTTTTATTTGCAGACGAAAAAAAATATAATAAACTAATAATTTTTAAGTACTTTTTTTAATTTCAATGTCTTTAACGTATTGTTAGAAAATATTTCTTTTAAGATTATTGGGAAAAGTTTATGGCCACTTAAACCACTAAATTTAAAATTTCAACAAAAATTTCGCAACCAATTTTCTTGCATTTATGTAACAGCCCATAATGCACATAAACGTTACCTTATCCCATGTTTGCGTTTTTTAAAACGCGAATGTCATTTTGTTTTTAAAACATCTATTAGTATTATGCATACATATAATCCGAACATCACAGTTTAAAAATTAGTGTTTATTTTTATAAGTACTGCTTTAACCTTTTTTGTTTTCACAAATTTTTGTTTCACAGGTTGATTTATTTATACGAAACACAACGTAAGTTAAACGAAAAAACCAGAACGTGTTACACGGACGCTAATTTTTACGTATTCGTCCATATGCCATCCGGTTTCGTTTCGCTCTTGATGTGTTCTATAAACAGGCTGTAAGTGTACAATGCGATATAATTTCATTGCCATCCCGTCAATAATATAAATGACAAACGTTTCTTATACCTAGGCATTCAATAGACAACAAAACAGGAACTTAAAATAAAATTTTAACGATGTGACCTTACTAACTATAGAGTACAACTCAAGGTGAAACGATTACAGATGAATGGATTAGCAGTGCGGCCAACAAATGTTCGTTTTGATACAATTTTCTAGAACAACAAGACTGTTAAATAATTACTTGTTGCTAATTCATTTTGCTGGTTGCTATTAACAGTGATCGCCAAACAATCCCACGCTCTAGGTTTATTACTTGACCTACTTAGTCGCCCAACCAGTCAATTTTTTTACTTGCAAAAACAACATGGATTTAATTGTTGCTTTAAAATTGGAGTTTGCAGACACTTTGACGTTTGTTTACTGTTTTCCAGCGATTCTCTCTTATTTCTTTTTGTTTTTAAAAATCTCCAACTTCAAAGCAACAATAAAAAACCATGATGCTTTTACAATGTTTTGTTTGATGTGGAGACGACACTACTTAGGGCATTTGTACATTTCGGATTTAATTAGATATTCGTTATTGTAGTTGGTTTTATTAATTACATAACACACGAACAACAAAGCGATTATAAGAAAAGTAAACAAGGCAAATTTAAAACCATTCCCTCACACTCAAGCCATACCATTTTACTTACCCCACTTGCTTCACTACACTTCTTGCCAAAAACAAAAATTTCGTAGCCCTTAGAGTCTGACACTTGGCTGTGTTCATGTTACATAATATACAATATATATTACTGAATGAAGAATTTGTGTTTTTCGATAAAGGCTGGATTAGAGGAGTAAAATAAAATATATTTAATTACTTTTTAATTTAAAAGCAAACTATGCTCTGAAGCAGATGAAAAAGAAAATTCTGGGAGTGAGGAAAGTATAAATAAACATTGAGAACACGCTTAGGGGGGCGAAAAATAATGAGATTGTTCTTCAGTTCCGATGATGAATGTGAAGAAAACGAACAGAATGTTGAAACTTTAATTTCAGGAACTGTTTGGTAAAAAATTCACTCAGGTTCTGAACCTGAAGGATCAAAGAAATACCAGGGTTAACAGAATATGCGAAATGCAGCATTATGAGGGGCAAAGTAAGGAGTGCATTTGTTGTAGCAGCTGTTGTTAGGTCTTTCTTGTCGTCGGCAGTTATAATTGCCCTTATTTGCTGGGGAAGGTTACGTAGCTTTAGCTGCATCAATAGCTCATTTGTCACTGGCGTTTCGGCGGCTCTGCTTCTCATTTCAGCTAACAATTACGATGCCTTCTATCTCCTAGTGCCAGCTCGCTAAGCAACTTTGTTATATCAGTTTGTATGCTGTCTGCGAATTCCGTAATTATGCGCTTTTTTTGTTTCGTTCATGCTGCCTTTTACCGGCGTGTTCGTATGCTGGCTGGGGATCTGGCCAATTATGGTGAAATATTCTTATTCTCAGAAGTTATAGCGGCAGACTAAAAAGCCGCTTTCACTTGCCATAACCATAAGTCCGATACTCCCTCGTAAAATCAGGTAACTTTTATTTGGATGTTTCCGAAATGATAGTCGCTTGCGCACCTAGACTGTTGTCAATGTTATCTTGGGCCTTTAAGTTATCGCTTTTGGACATTTTACCTGCGTCGGGATCACCAGTTTTTGGTTGTATATGGCTTTTTTTTTCCAAAAAAGTAAACTATTTTTCTTTGCTTGGCTTAAGCCTGACAAGAGTTTTTATTAGTTTTTATGAAAAGTATAAAAGTAGTTAGGTGTGCGTGTGACACGTGTTTCATCGAAAAAAAGTCAAATGGCTGACGTGTCTTTTTTATACCGCTCGGCTTTTATTTAGGGATGTTGTTACGCGGTTGCATCTATGAGTACGTAAAATGGACTCGATGTATTAGGGAGCCGCCATAAATTATTATATTCTAATTATTTTGTGTTTATTGTTTAAGCTAAATTCTGTGTTAATTACAATCATCTAGAAAAGACAATAATGTTTACTTCAAAAGCGGTCATTTGACCGACATCGGCAGAAATATGTATACATAATATGTCAATAGGTTAAGTGAAGATATAAATATTTGTATCACCATTGATTTTTGGGCATGCACGTAAAATTTACAGTTTTTCTTATCCATATTGTTACGAAGAAAAGATTTGGCAACACCTACATACCTGAAAAAAAGAGTGTTGTTTTTCGTGTATGCGTGGTTAAAAGAAGGTGAATAAAGTTGCTTCCACCAATGGTGTGTGTGCTCTGCACTGAAACAGCGTATCCATAAATCGCACTTTCATCATGAAAATCCGGTAAATTGTTTAGAAGTTTCAATGCCAATGTGCGTCGCTAAGTACTATTAGATTTTGAGTTAGTTTTCTTATACTCCACTTGATTGAAAAATGCATATTCTTGGATTTTTTGACTGTCCGTTTTTCTGGAATCGCATCTCGTGAAAACATAAGTAACATTTTGTGAAAGGGTATATTGTGAGGAGGAATTCATAAGAGTTTTTTTTCGTAAAAATAAGCAATTTCGAGAAGAAAATAAAGATACAGATGCCGAAGTTCCCAATTTTGCCAGTATGGTAGTAAAACAATTGTCAACAGATTTTATTTTTGTAGATGAAATATTCTAAACACTGTATACAGAACTCTACAGGAAATTAAGAAAATAAACACATTTTTATAAATTTGAATTTCAGGGAAATAATAAATTACAAACTGACGAAGTCGTGGACACTGCGAGTTGAAAATACAATAAATCTTTTAATTACTTTAATCTTATTGCATCATTTGAAGTCTTAAAAACATTAATTTTTCTCCATTTTAACTTCAAACATTAAACCTTAATTGCTACAGACAATAAAAATTTTTTCTCTCCCCACATTTTTCTAGGTTTGAAAGAGTTAAAAGATTTTAAATATTAAATTATTTTATCTTAAGCTCTTTCTCTAAAAACGTTAGTTTCCTAATGGCGATTTTATTAAAATCATATACAAACAATTTAACTTTTTTGTTTTGTATTATTTTTGCCACGGTTTTCAGGTTGACGAGAAATATATACGCACCCACCATGTTTATTCAATCAGTGGTAAAAATCATCGCAAACCACCACAGCCATACGAGCAAGAAGAATATCTACTCCAGGCGAAGCAAAAGAAATTGCAGAAACAAACCCAGCATCAAGCACTTCATGAGGCACAACAGCAACCACATACTTATACCCAACAACAGTACAGTATTTATCAACCGCAATATCACATACCAATGATACCAGACAGATGGGATAAAAGTTTACGAACTGGTCGGGGTTGGGGTAAGTACTCGTTCAAAATAAAAATCTTTCCATATCAATTCTAATTTAGGCAGAAAGAGTTTGTTCATTTGATAGTGCAAAAATTAGCAAAGTTTGTTTTTAACCAACGTTTTACAAACACAAGTTTTATAATAAATCAAGTGGTTATACACCTAAAAAAAAGTCGAAATAAAGAACATCCCAGCAAAAAATTATACATTACCTTAAAAAGTATTTGCCATATTTTGTTACTCGCTTCCAAAACATATTACATTAGTTCCCAAAAAAGGAAGTAGTAATGGAAATAGTTCTTTAATACTTTAAAATACGTACTAATGATCATCATTATTTCAACAACTGATTGTTTGGGCTTACTCAAGGCGAAATAATACAGGTGAACGCACGAAAAAGCCCATCAGCTGTATACATTACAGTTGTCAAAAAAAATTTTCAAAAATAAATAATTTGTTAAATTTTTTTTAATTTAATTTTTTTGATTGCTAATAGAAAACAAACAATTGAAATTCCTAGAGAAAACTACCACAACATGGAACCGTATTTGCAGTTCCTGATGTGTATAATCAAAATATAAAGATAGTGAAATTATTGTTAACACATTTATAATTTCTTGGTTTTTTTGTGGAAGATTATGTTAGTTATGTTAGTGCAAGAATGGAACGGTGCATGTGACTTGGGCAAACTAGTGGTACAAAAGAATTTTGGTCACTTTTCCTGTATTTTTATTTTTATGTAACTTAATTTTTATAATTTTTTTATTCTGAAAATTTCAACCACTTTTTTTCATCGAATATATTTTTTTATTTTGTTTGTTTTTTTACAATATTTTTTTGACAACATACATAATTTTGTAGCAACAAATTGCCTGTTGTTTTTTGTGTTGTTGGATTGTTGTAGCCGTGCGGTCACCTGTATTAATTCGCCTTGGGCTTACTTTAGATTTTTCTCAATTCATACATATAACAAAAATATTTTTTTGAAAATTTCGGTAGATAGTAATCAACATTGAATACAAAACACCTATTTTTGGAAATTCTACTTGTATGTCTGTACGTATGTCTATCTGTGTTCGCATCACGTAAAAACTGCTGGATGAATTTGAATAAAATTTTGTGACTAGATCCCTTGAAACCTTGGTTCAAACGTGGAACACATACTTCTTTTTTCGTAAAAAATAAATAATTTTATAGAGAAAATAGAGATATAAATGTGGCAGCCCCCACAAGCAGAGTTTAGTTGGAACGTTTACGTGAAAAACCCTTACGACGTATGGTGAAGACAGATACATCGAAAATAAAGAACAAAATCTTGAACGAAGTCTTAAAGTGTCAGAACTACTCTAAGTATGAGCATTTATTTAATTTTTTTCTTAAAGCTTTCATTTAAAATTTGTTCTATTGGCAAGATGAATGATTGACATCCTTAAAGATTTCTTATTCTTGATTGTACTTAATTTCCTCGCTGACTCATTACTACACAAGACATATAAATATGGTCAAAGGCTTACATCAGAAATTAGGCATGTCACAATGAAAAGCATAAATAGGAAATTTTCTGTAACTACTAATTGGTAATTAACATTATCTATTTTTGTTCTTGGGTCAGTATAGAGAATTAGAAAGAAAAAACGGTGCCTACTATCAACAAGAAACTTAACTCTCATCAGGATGATGCACAATTGGTGTTTGCTTAAAACCTTGCATAGTGATGAGAACTATATTTAACTTTTATATTGCAAAATATTTGGAATCGAACGACTTATCTCACGACCAACGCTGTAAGGATAAAGTCTTGAAATTTTGCACAATTAATTCAGATATCCGTTTTTATTGTCTGGCGAAACACAGACTAATCGCACTAGAACGTTATAATAGGCAGAGTGTAGAAATTCTTGTTATGATAATGATCAATAAAAATGCTGGCTGGATTGTTTTATTACATTACGAAAATAAAAATGTATGAATTTGAACCAACATTTTAAAATATGACATACATTCTTTTCTATGTATTTTCTAGAATTTTAAAATAACAAACCTATACAGTTAAACATCTTATTAAGATGTTAAGTTGAAATGAATGCCAAAGAAGACCTACTGTAATAAGATTACTAAAAAACCCTCTTATATTAAAATTTTTTGCTTAATAAAATTGCAGATTATGTCTGAAAAATAAAAAAAAAAATTGTTTTATATCCTTTGACTGTGGTTTCTATGAATTTTGTCTTCTACATTGTCTTATTGCATTCAGATCTATCCATAGTTGTGGGTGGGGAAGAATTCTATGTGTTTAGAGATGAAAAAAAAATGTTAAAAATAAATAAAAAAATGTTAAAAATTTTTCTTTTTGCAGTCGAAATGTCGAACTTTAAGCATGTAGGGTTTGGTGCTGCGGAAAGTAGCAGTTTTAACGGATTTTTTTTTTTCAAACAGTTGCAAACGGTTGAAAACCGCAACCAACAGCAGAACAATAAAGTGATTAAAATTTGTATATAATTTTGAAAACTATGATCCACGAATGTAGATATAGCTCAATAATAATGAGCAAATTTGCCGAATATTGTTATAAAATAATTTTCTATTCCATTTAATTTTTAAGAAAAATATTTCCGAGCTAAAACTATATTCTGTTTCTATTGGCTTTTATCCTATGCCTTTATTGCAAAGATGCTTGGTTCAGTTGAAGTGGTTTTTGAAAGTATTGATACGTATCCCTTAAAAAATAGTTGCAAGTGTGTTGTGACTTTATAAATGCGAATATGATTAAATTTTTAGACATTGTTCGTATGGTCGTGTAGATGGATTATCTAAATTTATCTGCACAAAATCAGTCGGCATGTTCATGAGTTGCGAGTTTTCATGACAACATGAGATTTTGTCCGTATAAAAAACAACCAGCACTGAATTTTTGTATTAGAAAATTCCTTATTTAGAGAGTTACCACTATAAATTTTTGTTAATTTTGTGTTCATAGTTATGTCGACCTCGGTTCTTTCAAACTCATCTGCTGCATTTAAATATTCGCGAATTGAAGTCGGAGGAGCTGACGTTTTTTAATAAATCCAGTAATTTTCCTTCCTTTTTTTCATTTTGGACTGACATCTCAACACGCAAAGAAAAAATATGGTTGAGGTAACCATAATCTAAAAGCAACATATTATGGTTGTATTATATGGTTGTTCAAAAAGTAATATGGTTGTTACATTTAATAATAATAGGGCTGGTCTTGCAACCATATTTATCTAGCATAACAATAACATGGTAAAATCTAAAAACAATTATGTTAAAATATAAACATTAAATGGTTAAATTAAGAAATCATAATATGGTTGAAAATGTCGTCATATATAATTGAATTATAATACAGTCTCGTAAGCGTAAATATTTCGTAATATAAAAGACTTAGTTGAATTTATTATTGCTTTGTCACTAAAGTTTTTGAAAAACATAAATTCACAAAAAAAGGCAATTATTTGCTTACTGAAATGGTTTCACAATTGTACTTAAAACACAAAAAAAAATATTTATATTCTTACATACATCGTACATATATTTAAACTATAGGCCTGTTTCTATACTTCTTGGGTAAAATTCATGAAAATGAGCGCAAGCATTGTTTTCTCTCATAAAGAGACAAAATTATATAAAAATACGGGAACACAAAATCTAAATTTTAAACACAAAATAAAAACTTAAAGTATTTTGACCGTTTTAATAAAAAAATTAATTTCAATAAATCAACAAAAAGAAATAATAATTTATTTAATTAAACACACGGGAATATTTTTTTTAAATTTAATTTTCACAAAAAACTTCGTGCTATTTTTTATTTAATTATCCCGATTATATTAATTACCGATATTGATTATTGAGGGTCAAAGCACGTCTCGATGGCCATTTCGTTACCGCTTACATAACTCTTCAGGAAACTTCTGACAAACATTTTAAATAAACTAGAGATTTTTGTCCAAACAATAAAGCAAAGACAAAAATCAAAGTTTAAGCAAAAACAACAATAACCAACAGTAATTCTATTTTTCTTTCTCTACTGTATACGGTCGACTTTTTTTCGACTCTTTTATACAGTTGAAAGAGGATGAAAAATAAAATATCAAAACACTACGATACTACGATTATTTTGTATTTTGTTTATGGCTGTTTCACAAGTTTACATAAATTACACAAAGAAAAGGTTTGGACTGTTTCGTGCAAGAAGAAGAAAAATTACTTTATTCTCTCAAATCCGCTCTCATTTGAAATAAGAAAACAATTTTCGTGCAAATTGGGATCCCAGAAGAGTAAAGAAACAGACCTTATATATGAAATGTTTTGCTTACCTTTTTATTTGTTTTTAAAAGTTGTATATTATGTTTTGTTGTTTAGTTTTTATATAAATTTTTTATTTTTATTTTCTCTAACAAGAAAAACAATTTCAACTTAAAGCACACCGAAAACTACTAAACTGATAGAAAAGAATTTTTTCAAGACCTAGAACAAAATGTTATTAGAGTCAAAAATTATTCTGTTTGCTTTTAATCATACTCTGATTGATAAAAATATATTATGGTTAAATATATTATATTATTTTTAATAAGTTATGAAACTTTGGTTGTGGTTTAAATTTTTTTACGTTAAACCAACCATGTTGTATTTTGTGTGCATAGTAACAACAAAAACGTATATCATGACGGAAGTATTTTTGAAAAAAAAAACTATAGTTTGTTCTCTGCAACTTAACAATGTTACAAAGAACATATTATGTTTATTGTGACCATACCACAACCATGTTTTTTCTTTGCGTGAACTAGATATTTTTTTTAAGTATTTTTGATATTCATGTATTTTGTCAGCCAAAAAAGGCTGCTGTTGAATTTTGTTAATATTTTATCGCGAAGCAATCGCAACATCATTGATATTTTATTCTACGAAATGCGAACGCAAACATTAAGACCTAGTGTTACTTTTCTGTTTGGTTATTGTAAAAGAAACCTAGATTTTGCTTCATTCAACGCATTGCTTTCATCGTAAACCCCTTTATCTTATTTTATAACTATTTACAAATTCTTAGTTTATCATCATCCGATCATTGCGAATTTTCTAGGGTATTAAGAATAATTTGTTTTTTAATTATTTTTCGTTGTTTACAACGCAAACAAGTATTGATTGAAAAAAAATGAAATGTTGCAACTATAGTTGATGACGTGATGATGATGTGATGGGATTAACTTATATGGATTATAGTTAGCGCTAATTAAGTTAAGTAATCTAATGCCATATGTTGTCGCATTTTATACGAAATAGTCACGATCATACACTACTAGTCTACGTGGTTGTACTGAAAATGAAATAACTAATATTTAGTTATCACTAAAAAATACTCTTAGTAAACCTTCTCTTGCAAGTAGATGCATTTTTCAATTGTTGAGTAAACATTCTATTTAAACGTTTATTTTATTTTATTCTCATCTCTTTATAATAAAGAACTGCTAAAGTTGTCAGCGCAATGCGGCACTATGGTGAATTGAAAACGATAATAGAATAGGAAACTTTGTGAATATTTGCTTTTTATTATTTGCAGTTCAAGGACAATTGAATTACATTAGGATGACATCATTACTATGAAACCCTTTAAGTTAATTCTAAAAAATATTTATAAGGATAATCATTACCATTTCTTTTGAAAGAATATACTTCCAGGCAGTTACACATTGTTCTTGCTTTCTTTACTTTTAACTTTATGTATTTCGAATTACAAAAAAAGACCAAATAAGTCTTAATTTTCTTCCTAAAGGTAATAAAAAATTAGAAACAAAATATTCTGCTTTGCGATTTTGACCTTAACAAGAAGTAAATAAGTTAATGAAAACTAACCCGCACAACAGCACAAGCAAATATTAATGAAACGTACTTGAGTTTACTTTGAGTCATGATATAAGAAAAATAATTGGTTGACATTCTTGTCAAAAACTCAATCGTAAATACGTTCATTTAACTCTAATAAATGAATAAGGAAAGTAAAAGAGCTTAAAGACCTTTGAAAGGCTACAGTAGTATTTATACAATTTAATTAAGAAACCTCTTTTATAGACTTTTTTATTTCTTTTCTTCTATATTTTGCTACAGAAGATTATTCAGTTACACAACATAAGGGCGGCCACCATGGCCATCATGGCGACGGCCATCGTCATACCGCACTTCCCTACAATAATCCCTTTGGTCATTTGGCCATTATTCATGATATTGAATTTGATGATTATGAACAACACAATTACGACAATAGTAAGCAACACATTGACAATACGGTCAAAAAGCACATGGAAAATATGAAGAAACACAGGTGAGTCAATCAATAAATTTATTCATACAAATGTAAGGGCGTGTATTCATTTCCAATAAAAGAACTTTAATGAATTTGTTAGAAAAATGTTATCATAAATTTTATTTTTTAAAGAAGTTATAAAAAAAAGTATTAAAAGAAAAAGTTTTTTCTATTTTATTTAGTTGTTATAATTTACTTAACATAAGTAAATTTATTATTTAAAGTGAAACAAAATATTGTGCATGTTTTACTTTTTTTATGGACTTTTGTTGCTTTATGAAACTATTGATAAAAAAAATCTTAAGTAAAGTGAATTATTATTATTATTATTATTATTATTATTATTATTTATTAGTAGTATTTTTTTAATACTTTTTTATATAACTTTACATGTTCTTTTACAAATTACATCAGCTCTGGTTAAATTACATATTTTTTATAAAGGTTACAATTTTTCTTCTAAATATATTTGGATTAATTTCATTCTTAATAATATTTGGCATCATGTTGTGTAGATTTAATCCTTTGTAAAACAGTGATCTTTGCATTGTGGTATTATCAGGTCGTTGTAGTCTAAAATCTGTAGCATTTCTTAAGTTGTATGGTTGAATATCTCCAACGTATCTTAGTTGTTCTACTAAATAATCAGGCGCCTCCCCTATTTTCATTTTCTGAATAAAGTGAATTGTGTTCAATTCTAATCTCTGTTGTATATTAAGC
The DNA here is from genome assembly GCA_916610165.2 of Gymnosoma rotundatum. Taxonomy (NCBI): domain Eukaryota; kingdom Metazoa; phylum Arthropoda; class Insecta; order Diptera; family Tachinidae; genus Gymnosoma; species Gymnosoma rotundatum. Next base: position 84,816,574 of record OU744336.1, read on the forward strand.
CATTTGAGCGTATCTAACATATATACTATTGAGGTAAATCGATTGCATTTGAGTATTGTGCGCATAGCTTTATTTTGTAGTTTTTGCATCCTTGTTATCTGCTGTTCTGAGCAGCATGTATATAATACAGTAGATCCAAATTCAAAATGTGGTTTAATCGTAGTATTGTAAATGTTTATTGCTGTTATAATTGATATTTTGTTCCTAATACGTTTAAAAAACCCGATTTTTTTACCAATTTGTTTACATATGTATTCTATATGTTCTTTAAATTTTAAGTCCTTGTCTATCAGAAAACCCAGATATTTTATGTTATTAACTTTTTCTATTATTATGTCGTTGATTTTAAATGTTATATTAGTACTCGTATTTATTTCCATTATTTTAGTTTTGTTTTCGTTTAACTTTAATTTATTCATTTTCAACCATTTAATAATGTTATCCATATCATCTGATAAGTTAGCATGACACACCTCCTCTGTTGCCGCTTCAGTAAAAATCAACGTATCGTCTGCATATAAGAGAATTTCACATTTGTTTAAAACTTTTTCCATATCATTAATATATATAATAAATAAAAGCGCTCCTAAAATTGAGCCCTGTGGTACTCCAAAGTCATTTATCGTAGTATTTGATAATGTGTCATTCACCTTCGTAAATTGTCTGCGATATGTTAAATATGACTCAAACCATTTCAATTCAGTATCTTGAATTCCATATTTATAAAGTTTTTGTAGTAAGATATCTCTATCTATCGTTTCAAATGCTCTTTTAAAATCTAAAAAAATTGCCATTACTTTGTTATTCTTCTTCATGAATTTCCATCTATTTATAACATAATTTACAGCTGTTTCACATGAGTACTTTTTTCTGAAACCTGACTGATATTTTGAAAGTAGCTTGTGTGTTTCCATATAGCATTCTAATTGATTTTTAACACTCATTTCAATAATTTTTTCAAAAGTTTTTAACATGTTTATTGGACGGTATTCTTCACATTTGTCTGTATTTTTAACCTTTTCAATAGGTGTAATCATAGATTCTTTCCAACTATTTGGGAATATTCCAGTTTCTAATGATTTGTTTATAATATTTAGCATAATAATTCCTATTGTGTTCCAGTTATCTAAAATCATATTTATTGTTACTCTATTGTAGTCAGGTTTTTTCTTAATATTCTTACATATTATTTTAAGTTCTTGTAAAGATATTGCACGAAATTTCAATTTTAAATTTATCACTGGTATTTTGTTTTCATATTGCACATAATCGATGGAGTTTCTAATTTCTTTAATGCTATTGACAAAATAATTATTAAAATTTTCGGCTATTTGAAAATTATCCTTATATTCTATTTGTTTAAATATCACAGTTTTTATAATTTTTCTGGGTTTTCTTAATACTAGATCTTTTATTTTTTTCCACATTTCTTTCTGGTCTTGCACGTTATTTATTTGATCATTTATATATTTATTTTTCTCATTTTCGATTTTAAGTTTGTATGCATTTCTAATTTTTTTATAGTTATTCCACGCTTCATTGGTGTTTTCGAGAATTGCAGATTGATATTTAAAGATCTTTTCCCTTTTCAACATTCTGAGATCATTATTAAACCATTTATTATTTCTGTTTTCATTTATTTTTGTTTTTACACTGAATCTTCGTATAGTATTTTCAAAGACATTATCAAAATTGTAAACATTGTCGTTAAGGTCGGTTTGTTCATCATACTGTAAAATTGCACTTATTTCATTAAAAAATCTAGTTTTATTGTATTTAAAAATATTTATTTCTCTAAAATGTTTTTCAATCTCTATATTTTCGCACTCGATAAAAATGTCTATTGATTCATGATCTGCTATTTTATTATTTATATTATTTTCCGCTGTAATCGATTCATTATTTGTTATTATATAGTCTATTAACGTTTTTGATCTTTGTGTTATTCTAGTATATTCGTTCATTATATGTTTAAGGCCATTATCATTAAGTATACTCTCTAATCTACTTGTATAAAAATCCTGATTCCAGTCAATATTAAAGTCTCCGGCTATTAAAATATCACAGTTTGTGTCACATATTTCTTCGATAAATTCTTCAAAAGTATCACAGAATTCTGATTTTGAAGCACTTGGTGATCTATATATTATTACTATTATAATGGAAACTTTCTCATTCCTCGCCATATACGCACTAATCCAGTATTTTGAGTCTTTCACATTGTCTTTTACTTTATTGACTTTCCAGTGTTTTTTAAAATATATTATTACTCCACCGGATCTAGACGAATTTGACAATGTGCTGTAATGATCGTATTGTTTTATTTGAATTTCACTTTCATTTATTTCTCTAGTTTGGTGTGTTTCAGTTAGTATTATGAACTCAGGTTTTTCAGATTCTGCTATTATTTCCAGTTGGTTAAAGTTATTAATTAAGCCTTGAATGTTGGTATATATTCCATGTATCTTAGTTGATTGTTAGGTTGATAATCCCATCCTTCTCTTCTTTAAATTTAATTTATTTTGGTACACTGGACATTCGCGGTTGTTGGTGAGGTGATTTTCATCAAGTCCTAAATGTAATCTGTTGTTTTCTTTCGTGCAGTTGACACATTTTATTATTATTTCCTTAGTACATTCCTTACTCTTGTGGTTTCCGTGACATTTATAGCACACATCATCATTCTTACAGTCCACCGATTTATGGTTATACCCCTGACATTTAAAACATTGTATTATATTTGTACCATCATACACTCTACATCTATCCCACCCAACATTAAGTTTTTGTGCTGCTATTACTTTCGGATACGATTCATTGTCGATGTTCATTTTTGCATTAAATATTGTTCTATTATATCTTTTTGTTTCAAAAATTTTAACTACTTTTAATTCACTATTTTTTAATATTTCATTCTGTTTTTTTAGTTTTTCAATTAGTTCTTGATCAGGTAGTTTAAAGTTTAAATCAGTTATAATAATTTGCATATTAAATTCTTTTGGTACTTTTATTTCATAATCTGCACTTATTTCGTTTTGTATCGCTTCTTTAATTTTTTCACGTTCTTTAATATTCTCACTCTGGATCACTAATGTACCATTTTTTCTGTTTTCCACATTTGTAATTTTAAAGTTAATTGGATCTACTTTTTGGTTTAGTTCAGCTTTGGTTTTTTCTACACTTTGTTTTTCCTTTGGTTTAATAATTAAAGGGACATTTTTCGATAGATCTGGCATCATCACATTATTTGCTAAAGTTTGTGCATATGACATTTTTGTTGTTTTTGTATTTGTTTCTTTTATAACCTTTTTTATTTCGTTGCATATTTTTACATTGCTCCTTTCGATGGTATCACACATATCTTTGTTTTTGTTTTCAACTTCCGTTATATTTCCATACAATTTTTTGACTTCTTGGACATTTTTTTCACATAGTTTTTGTATATTATCTATTTTTTTAAATCTATCATCATACCGTCTTTCTATAGCTTCTAGTAATGCTTTAATTTCATATTCATTTTTTTTTAGTGCACTCTCAAAATCATTTTTGTATTCTAACAATGTTTGTCTATTTTTGTTGACACTATCCTGAATCTCCTTTATAACAAAGTCTACATTCTGGACATATTGCATGCAGTCATCGCATACGTATCTCACAAAGCCTCCCTCAGCAAATATCTTTTCTGAATAGTGGTCAATACCGGCGCATTTTTTTGTGTAATGGTACACTTTTTTACATATTCCATCACACCTAATGCCACTTTCACCTCTTATTCCTAGTTTGCATTTGCTGCATTCAGCCATTGCAAAGTGTTTTTAACACAATCTTTATTTTAGTTGATAAACTTTTTTGCAGCACTTTTCAAACGTTAAAATTTGTGTTTTTATTCGATTTATTGAAAAACTAAATAATTTTAATATTTAATTATTAATAATTTTAAAATTTTAATAACAGAGCCAAAGTTTTCACTTCTTTATATCTCAGAGTTGCCAGATTATCTCTTGCTAAAAAAAAACGAATGTTAACGTTTTATCCTTTAACAAATATTTTATAAATTCTTTGCATAATATTTATTAAGTGGAATATATATTTTTATTAAATATACCTAAAAAAAAGTCTTAAGAAAAGAAAATTGGATGCGTAATTTGTGTTATTATCCATATCCATAGCGTCATTTTCCATATATGTGTTATGTCATATGTTATTGTCAATATGTACTTTTAAGCTTTTATTCTATTGCATTGAATTGAAAACAGAAGCTTATAAATAGTTTTTATTTTAAAATTATGAAAATAATACACAATGTGGCAGTCGTTGCATATTAATTAGGCCGGAAGGGCTCTTTACACATAACGACATAAATCAAGTAGTAAAGTAGGTTTTGGTTTGGCAGGACTGCGGCTTAATTAATGGATAAAACGAACTTGCTAAAGTATTCGATGCCTTACGTAGTGCCTACGGGATACCTTATAACACCTGCATTTGGTTTAGTGCATATTTACCCAGTTTCCCGAATGAATAAGTTAAACCTTCTTATATCGCGTTCAAAGGTCTGCAATGTTCTGTAGTCTTGAACTCCCTCGACCACTTTACAAAACGTGCCGATAACACAAGCAGTAACACAAGCTGATCAAGTAACACTGCAGTCTCTTCTTCCAAATGGCCATGCAAACTTCTAAAAATGGTTGTTTGCTATTGCTTTCTTTACTTTAATAATTTATTAAGCATTTTTATGTTTTGTGCAATACCGTTGCAACATGGTTTAAATTTTTTGAGCTAATTGAGAAAATTAAAAAAATAACTTCTGAAATATTAAGCCAACATGCAGAGATTAAGCTTATAAATAGCCTTTAAATCGAAATTTTAACTATTGTAATTTAAAACACGCATTTGAACTTGGCTGATGCTTTAAGGAGTATTATGTATCAAAAATGCATTAACGTAGCATAATCTGATCTGTAGCCAAACTAAAATTATTATTTTTTTTTGCGCACAGCAGCCCCTAATTAATATAGGAAAATTTATTAGAAACTTATTATTTTTATAACAAAAATTTCTTAAAACAGTGTAATTGAAAAGCTTATTGACCAGATTGATTACAAGTTTGTACTTTTTATTTATATTTATTTATAGCAACTACAAAATATTTCTCTATTGTAGGCTGCGCAATTATGCAAATTAATTTTAATTGAAATTTACTAAAAAAAATAAAACTTTTTTAGATTTCATTCCTATATCTCAATAAGTTTAAAATAAATAAAAAATGAAGAGTGCTATATTCGGCTGTGCCGAAGCTTATATACCCTTTGCCATATATGAAAATCTAGTTTAGTTAAGTAACTCTAACCAAAAAATACACTATATGGGTGACAGAGAATTAAAAAATAATAAAAAACATTAAGTTATATATATGATTTTGTATAAAAATGTCATCGGCGCTTAATGCTTTAAGCATTTGTAAAATTTTTAGAATTTTCTAAATTAAATAGTGCCGATATTGATATCTAAAAATCTCTTGGCTGAAATTTTCTCAAGTGACACTCACTTGCCGGAAAGCAATTAACCACTGCCCACACTGGAAAGGGTATTAGTAAAGGCCAGGATTCACTATCATACACAATCGTACGATTTAGTCACACAAAAATCTGACAGAATTCTGTCCTACATTAAAAACCGTTCAAAAATGGTATCGTATGTGCCACACTATTATACAAAAAAGATGCAAAAACATATGGTTTTAATATTTTGTTGTTTTTTCTCCTCTTCATCTTAAAAAAATCAACCCTGATCGCATAGAAAAAAATATTTTATGAATTATTTCAAAAGATTATAAAATCGTACAGATCTGTCAAAAACTCTGTCACACACATACAATTTTAATCCACACTATCATACTTTTTGAGCACACATGAAATTTTTGACAGATCGTACGGCTGAGTATGATAGTGAATCCTAGCCTTAACTATGTAATCTATTTTTTTCGAGCTCGTGCTGTTAAAAAGGTTTTAGTGGATCTCAACATAAACAAGTCACTTGGTTCGAATGGTATTCAAGCACCGGTATTAAAGCAGTGCTCTCGACGTTAGAACGTCTATTAGCTAAAATTTTCAGTATATTGGTGAATTTCAATCATGTTGGAAGGTTGCTAATGTAACGACAATCCCCTTAAAATTACCGCCCAATTGCTATTTGCTCTGTACTTTCCAAAGTAATGGAAAGTAGGCTTAATCTCCATCTTGTGAAATATCTGGAGGTCAAGACTATACTTAGTGCCCGGCAGTGCGGCTTCTGTAGGGACGCTCTAAGGATGGTTTACTGGCCTTCCTTTTTGAAAAATGGTGTGAGTCCATTCATCATTTCGACGAAAGTAAGATGGCGGCTTTGATATTTCCAGAGCGTTTGATTAAGTGTGGATTGGTGCACTTATATCCAAACATAGCGCTTTGGGTATCGAGCTTTCTCAGGGGTCGCACTCTACTAATTGTAATAGATGGTATCTTATGAAACGAGTTTATAGTTAGTTCAGGGGTACCGCAAGGCTCTGTCCTTTCTACTACTCTATTTCTTATATCTTTCTTAACAACCTTCTACGTCGGACTTCCAACCCTATCTATTCTTTCGCAGATGACAGTAGGATGTCCCATTCATATTCATTTCGCAATAGGCCACATGGACGATACCCTGAATTGCGATCACTTAATGTTCGTTGGAACAAGCATATTTTTTAGGTAACAAAAGAAGCATTCAAGTGCCTAGAAATACTTCACTTTGTTGGATCTCTTCGCTATGTCGCCTTTATCAGACCGAAAATGTAATACAACTCTCTTGTATGGACTGGTGGTTCAAAGATTATTTTGGAGTTACTCGAACGAGTGCATGAGATAGCGAAGACGTTCATCGGTGACAGTAAGGTATCCACTTCTATTAAAGAAAAAAATAGTTTTTTGGTATATGGAATAAGTTCTTTGCGAAGGCCTTTCCTGTTACTTTCAGTATGCAAAGAATCAAATCAAATGTTCGCAAGCATTACTCCCTCTATCCCCCTCCAATTACCTAATTTTCTAGTTCTAGAACAATGGTCCTCATTATAAAAAAAAAAATGGTGCACAATCTTACTTTTTTATAAAAAATTTAAAGGCCGATAAAACGGAAAATATGGGCGAGAGACAATTTTTACCCGTGATGTGTTTTTTTATTCTCTATCGCTCTATACATTTGTTTTTAGATTGGAGTTGCTTTACTAAACCAGATTTGTTTCAAATAATGTCGATTCTTAATTAAAAATTTCATAAAGTAATTGTTGGATTTATTTAAAATCTCATATTTTTTGGATACGGTATTCATCATTGACTTTTAAGGTGATGCCAACACGATTGAAATCATCAAAAGTATAAATTTATTTAAGCTATTTTTTTTAAAAATGTTAAAATTTAACCTTTAAGTATATAAGCAACATAAAATGAGTGTAAGAATTATACAAAAATCCTTCAAGCAATTTTTAGAGGAATCCTTTAAATCACCATTTATTATCAAAAGGGCTGACAGCAATTTCAAAGTAAAATTCTCATATTAAAAAAAAACTTTATGAACCCTTTACTTGTCCAGGCTAACACCGCTGGACTATTTCTCTACAAAACTAAATTTTTTATCAGATTTCATTCATCGTCATACCAAAAATATATTAAAATCAAAATAAAATTAAGTAATCTTTCACATAAAGCCAAAGTTGAATACATTAAAACTTAAAAATCTCTTTATTTGTTGGTTTCTTTAGCATGAAAAATACTATTTTTTTTTATTTTTTTTTTCTTTCACACTTTACATTTTGCTATAAACTATATAAACTATTCTATTATTTAACGTCACCACATAATTTAATGTTAGAAGACATAACAAAATCCAGCACGAGTCTACTTAAATAAAAAACACAAAGATGTTTAGCCTTCAAGTTTTTATTTCTGTTTTTAAGTTCAAGTTTCTACTTTTAATAGATAAATACGTGTGTAAAGGTTCAACGGAAAAGTAAAATATTTTAAATCCTTTCAATGTAATGCTTTTGTTAATATACTTAAGTATTTCAACGGCTGAAAAATTTAAGACAGCAAAGAAAATATTTTGGTTTAAAATTTTAATTTAAAAGAGTTAAGGTTAACTTCACAGTCGGTATAAATTATAATTGTCTGCCTATATCTGTCGTCAGTATGACCGTTGGAAATTTTCAAAAAGTGGCACCAAAAAGGTAATAAAAAAAAAGTGGCATGAGCGTTTTATTTCTTATAAGTATTTAAAAAACAAAAAGATAAACGCATATTTAATTAAAACAGATTATAAAACTCCTGTTGTTGTTAACAGTATGAGAGTGGTGAATAAAGTTACTTCCACTAATGGTGTATATAGAATAATACCACAGTTAGCTAAAGCGGCTATTAGACGATCAAACTTCGGCTGTGAGCACGGCCAGATGACACGCTATTAAAGTCGTTTAATAGGGTAAATTTCGTGTTTGTCCGCGGCGCTGGATGAAAATCAAAATTTTTTGATATTTTGTGTTTGCCATCATACTCGTTTAATAGCGTGTTTCTCAAATGCAGTGTAAATTTCATTTGTGTTTTTGCAAGCGAACGGTGAAGATGGCATGGCATGAGCGAGTAAACATCTCTTATTTTAAGATAGTAATAACAAATCCATAAATTCAAATATAACTAAGATAGTAATAAAAGATGATAAATCCATAAACTCAAATATAACTATTCTAAGCTAGAGATAAGACAAACATCATAAATACAACTATTGTAACGATAAGAAACACATTCTTTCTTTTCTAACTTAATACAAATAACTCAAAACATGTTTTACTGATAAAAAAGGTACTAGTAACCTAAACAAAGAAAAACATATTTTGAGTTAGGAAACATTAAACATAATTATTAATATAAATAGATGCTAAGAAAAATACAATAGACAGTCTTACGAATATATTTAATAAAGAAACGCACATTTTTTGGTGCAGAAAAAAGAAAATATATTTTTTTACTCATTTCCTATAATTGGAAATTAACTGGGGGCTCAAGCGGGTCTAAACTCTTGACCACAGCCAAATATTCTTGACATTCAAGATATTTAAATAAAAATTCCACGGCTTTGAAGAAAAGCAAACCAATCTCTGAAAAAGTGAGAAATTACCACGCTGGACCAACGTCAGAAACGGCAGAAAATATTCAATTCCCTACGATCTATAGGAAAAGACAACGACACAATGAATCAAGATATCGTAGCTTTACGAGCACAAATAGAGGTACTTTATAGAGGCTTTACGAGCACAAACAGAGGTACTCACACAAACTCTACAGAATACTCAATTGAAGGTAAATACACTGGAGGCGGAACGATCTCCCCATACAATCACTACGCAGGAACAACATAGTGACTTCACACCAAATATAAAGGATGCAACTCAGATAAATTTAAAAACATTCGAAGCTATACAGTGCTTCAGTGGGGATAAAAACCAATATAGATCCTGGCGCAAAAGGGCATGGACATTCATGGAAAATATCAAACAATTTTCCAACCACCCAAATTACTACACAGCATTTACGATACTGCATTCAAAAATTGTTGGAGAAGCAGCAGACATCCTCATCAACCACAACACCAAGATGAACTTTTGTTCTATAATTAACAGGCTTGACTACACTTACGCAGATCAGCGACCATTATACGTACTTCTCGAGGAAATGAAGAAAAATAAACAGGGAAGACAAACACTCTCAGAATTCCACAGCAAAATCAGCAAAGCACTGAACCTCGCACTTTCAAAAATAGAGATGTCAGGTGATAAGGGATCTGCATCCATGGCGGATCAGCCATCATCCAAAGGACTTAGAAACTGCATTTGCAATCGCATACACCATATACCATGACAACGCGAATATGCAGTTCGACACACTGGCTACAACACAATTATACAATTAAAAACCAAACTTCGGACCACAACGATACTAAGATAGAAGGAGGTACAATCCCAATGTACAAGCTCAATTTAATCATCAACCACGGCAGGAACCCATGGAAGTGGATAGTTCGCAACAATTTAGACGTTCAACACAATATTCTCCACAGCAGCAATACAACCCACTCAGAAGGGAGCAACAACCAACAAAAAGGGATAAAATGCCTTCATCAAAAATTATAATCCGAATAAAGTTCAACGAGTAAACCAGACGAGAGATGAAGATATACAATCACTTGTACCACACACCGAAGATACTTACGAAACCGGCAGCGCTTTTTTAGGCGAATAAACGGATTGCCATGTCTACAGAGGCATTACCAAACAACAGGTAAATCCGTTAATATATTAATCGACACAGGTGCGACAAACTATTATATTAGTTCTAAGTGCAACATAGGAAAATCTATTCCAATAAAATCAGTTAAGGTAAAAACGCTTCACGGATACTCTTTAACGAAAGCAAAAAAAATTATTACACTATTAGGCCACAATTTAGTATTTTTCGAAACTGAAGCCTTAGAAGAGTTCGATATGCTTCTCGGGGAACATGGTCTCAGAGCCATAAAAGCAGAAATTAACTTATTTGAGTATAAAATCACGTATAAATTTAAAAGACAAGAAGAAATTAGCGAACAAAAAGTGAATTACACAGTTAATAATGACAAATATAAAAATGAAATTGAAAATATAATGAGAATAAATGACGAAACCAACGAAATTCTGCCCTTTACAACCACTGTATAAGCTACAATTAGGACAAAATCAGAAGATCCTGTTTGGGTGAAACAGTACCCGTATCCAATAGCAGACAATGAATTTATAAATAAAGAAATTCAAACATTATTAGACAACCAAATAATGCAACATATCAAAAGCCCATACAACTCTCCAGTATGGACCGTTGCGAAAAAAGGCACAGATGAGGAAGGGAAACCAAAAAAACGTATGGTAATAGATTTTCAAAAGCTTAATGCTCAGACTATAACCGACAGGTACCCTATCCCAGATGTAGCAATGACTATTTAAAATTTAGGAAAAGCAAAAGTCTTTACAACACTAGACTTAGAGTCAGGATTTCACCAAATCTTGATAAAAAAATCAGACAGAGGAAAGACTGCATTCAGTGTGAATGGAGCAAAATACGAATTTCTTAGAATGCCATTCGGCTTAAAGAACGCACCTTCTATATTTCAGCGATGTATAGATGATATTCTGCGCCCATATATTGGTAAGTTCGCTTACGTTTATATCAACGACGTGCTTATATATTCTTCTTCGCCTGAAGAACACATGGAGCACATTCGAATAATAATAAACGCATTACATAATGCAAATATGAAAATTTCTGACGAGAAATTACATTTTTTCCAAGACTCAGTAGAATATCTTGGTCACATAATCAAACACAATAAAATAACTGTAGATCCTAATAAGATCCAAACAATAAAGGATTACTCAATACCTAAAAATTTAAAAGAATTAAGGTCATTTTTAGGACTAGCAATAGTAAAACCCCTTACTACATTCTTACGCGGAGACAATGGCGGTGTAAACAAAAAGCAAAGCACAAAAGTATTAATTAATCTAGATAAACCAGCACTCGAAGCGATAGAGAAAATTAAAGATATGTTACAAGCACAAGTCGAATTATTTCAACCGGATTTTAACAAGCCCTTCGAACTAACAACTGATGCAAGCAACTTTGCAATAGTAGCTATACTTTCTCAGAATAAGAAACCTATTTCATTTATATCCAGAACCCTTAACCAAACCGAACAAAACTATAGCACAAACGAAAAAGAGCTTCTTGCGATCGTTTGGTCACTTCAAAAATTAAGAAATTACCTTTACGGTATAGCAGACTTAACCATTTACACGGACCACCACTCACTCATTTTTTCTATATCTGATAGAAATCCCAACACAAAATTGAAACGATGGAAAAATTTCATCGAAGAATATGGCGCTAAATTAGTATATAAACCAGGAAATCAAAACGTCGTCGCTGACGCATTGTCACGTCAACAGATTAATAATACTTCGAGTTGTTCACAACATTCAGCACAAAGTTCGCCAATCGAAAAATTGAAACGCGTGAAACAACCATTAAATGCATTTAAGAATCAAATAATTATTCACTATAACACAGATAACTTAGTGCAAATATCTTCACAAAATATTTTCTCATATGCACGACAAACACTTTTCTATTCAACCAAGGACGAATTATTAGACAGATTAGAACAAATAAAAAACCCAAAAGTAACAAATGCTATAAAAATAGAGGAAGAAACTCTATTCCAAGTCGAAGATAATATCATTTCTTCTTTTCCAAATGTAAAAATTGTAGTAGCTCAGAAAATGACAGAAGATATAGAAAACATAGATAGACAAAAAGAAATCGTAGTACTATACTAGCACATAGACGAGCACACAGAAATTACAAAAATAACGCTCAAGAAATACAGACAACGTATTTTTGGCCAACCATACGCACCATGTGTAAAAAAGAAGCACAAGACTCTGAAATCTGTCTTACAAATAAATACGAAAGAAGACCAAATAAACAACCAATTGGAGCAACACCGATTCCAAATCACGTGGGAGAACACATACACTTAGATTTATTTTATATGAACGGAAACGCATACATCCCCACAACTGATAAGTACTCAAAATATACCTATATACGAGAAATTCCAAATAAGAAAAACATACACAAATACATCGAAGAAATACTATCGCAAATCTATCCAAATGCTAGATTCATAATGACTGATAACGAAGCAGCATTATCAAGTATATGCGTAAAACAGGTTTTTGAAAAACTACATATTGAGCACACGCTAACGCCAACATACCATTCAACAACAAACGGTCAAGTGGAACGCACTCATAGCACGCTGATCGAACTCACTAGAGTCCTAGCTCAAGAACACAATTCTTCACCAGGAGACGAAATCTTTAATGCCGTTCGACAATACAACAAAACAATACACTCAGTCATTGGAGAGAAACCCGAGGACGTGCTTTTTAACCGGGGAGCACATCCTGATATTAAAGAAAAAATCGAAATAAACTAACAGAAAATACTTCTATATCACAACAAAAATCGTAAGAACATCACATACCAAGCAGAGGACATTATATACTCCAAAACGCACCGACGCAATAAAAACGTAAGGAAATACTCAAAACACATTGTAAAGGAAGATAAAGGTAACACAATAATTACAAACAAAAATATTGTTATACATAAGGATAATATACGAGTACAAACGCGCAAAGAATAATAATATTATTATATATATCCGTCGCATTCGGTAACAGACTAATAGACTTAAAAGACAAAAAATATATAATGATAGAGACTGACCCTGTATACGTTTTTCAGGACACAGCGTTCTTATACCATATGACAAACCTTTCTAGAATCTTGACACCCTACGAAAATATAGTACGATTTGCATATAATTTAGAACAAAATTCTGCAGAATATTTGTTGATAACTAAAATATAAAATCTGAAGTCACAACTACTTCCTAAAATCTCCAGAACTAAACGTTCACTTAATTTTCTAGGATCAGCCCTCAAACTTATTACAGGAACACCTGACCACGATTACCTAATCGAAATCAAGACAGGATTGTATATGCTAATAGAAAATAATAATAAACAACAGAAAATAAACTCTGAATTTGAAAAAATATTAGAAAGAATTAGCCCCGAATCTATTCCAGAACATTTAATACTTACCGAAGTATACAACGAACTACATTCTATCGCTACAATGATTAATTTCGCAAAAGACGGAAACTTTTATTCCGGAACTTTAAATTTAAAAGATATTCAACAAATAGTGTCTAATGAAGCGTTAGATCTACCTATAATAAATATATTAGAAAATGCCGATATTAATGTTTTTTATTTTCATCACACAATTGTAAACACCTATAAATACCCATTATTAAAAACGAAATGTAAGCTATTTAATTTGTATCCACTAGAATTTAAGCACGGAAAACTATTACTAGACTCTAGAATAGCAAAATGCAATAATAAATTTACAAGTATCGAAAAATGTAAAAATTATCTAGGAAACTTTATATGCAAAATTAAGAAACCGGACAACTGTACTATTAATGTATTAGAAAACAGGCCAGCCAAATGCGAAGTAATACATGAAAATAACGCACCGCTACAAATACTCGAAAGTGGAAACATCATTACAGATTACGAACACACTTGGAATAACGTAAAAATAAATGGACCTAAACTAATACAATTCAATTACTCAACAAATCTAGATGGAAAACAATACTACAACCACCAACAAGCACTCAAAGATGCCATACATAACATACACGACGAACAATTACAAATAATGCGCATCTTAGAATCTAATGGTAATTACAAATTTAACAATATCCAAGAAATATCAACCTTCCTGATACCCATCGAAGAACATCCAGTCAAATACACATTTTATTTCGTATTGGGACTATGTACATTAGCATTACTAACTTATGGTATAATTAAATTCTGCGAATGCTACAGGATAAAGAAACACAAAGGAAAAAAATCGACGAATTATATGAAATAGAACTTCTCAAGCTCCGACAGAGACAATATACAGTTTAAAACGAGGACGTTTTTTTAAGAAGGAGGAGAGTTAACATCTCTTATTTTAGATAGTAATAACAAATCCATAAATTCAAATATAACTAAGATAGTAATAAAAGATGATAAATCCATAAACTCAAATATAACTATTCTAAGCTAGAGATAAGACAAACATCATAAATACAACTATTGTAACGATAAGAAACACATTCTTTCTTTTCTAACTTAATACAAATAACTCAAAACATGTTTTACTGATAAAAAAGGTACTAGTAACCTAAACAAAGAAAAACATATTTTGAGTTAGGACAAAGAAATATTATACATAATTATAAATATAAATAGATGCTAAGAAAAATACGATAGACAGTCTTAGGAATATATTTAATAAAGAAACGCACATGTTTTGGTGCAGAAAAAAGAAAATATATTTTTTTACTCATTTCCTATAATTGGAAATTAACTAGCGCACGAGTTAAATATAAAGCAAATAAAGATAATATGTATTGAGAAATTATTAGAAGTAATAGGTAGATTATATTACATTAAAATTCTTATTAATTGCTAGGTTAGAAGTAAAAGAAAAAATTAACAATTTTAAACTTGCTTTACTATAAATAAATGATATTGCACTCATATTCTTATAATTTCTTTAACGTTCTTATACTGAAAATGCAATACAATAAGTTAGTCAATTTTTTATAATAGTGCAAGTTTAAATATAAATAAACATAATTTAATTTGTAAGTTTTGCTTTAAGTTTTATCTTCTCCTGTTAATATCAAAATAAAATCATAAATAAAACAAACAAACAATAAAATAGTATATTTCTTTTTTAAATAACTAAAAAAAAACATTATTTTAAAGTATATGAAAATTTGCCGGAATTATGGCAAATAAAAAGTGATGTTTATAATAATAGAAGCTTAAAACAAAAGTCTTAAAAAAAAAAATAAATATTGAAAAAAAATACAACCTAATGCAACAATTAATGTTGTTAAATAAAATAAACATATTGCAACTAATTAATGCGCTATCACAAATACGAACTTTACTATTCAAAATCTGCTTGCGCACTGATGTTTGACAAACTTGGCCTAATCGTGTAATAGCAAAACACTCTCTCTCATCAGGCCGTGCTCACAGGCGAAGTTTGATCGTCTAATAGCCGCTTTACAGTTAAAACTTATATTTTAATAAAATAATAATAATTGTTATAATTCAATTAAAATAAATAAACAGTAGTACAAACCTCCCGAGAGACAAAATGCAATTATTGTGTAAAGCCATGGCAGATAATTTAGTGGAGACGTCCAATTTAATATCAGAGCAACAGATAATTGTGAAAAAGCCCTTTATAATAAGCACAGTGAAAACGGTAGCCGTTAGAGCAGGGAAGTGTAACAGCATAACAACAGTGTATGGCAGACGTGTGCTGTGGCTATTGGATTAAAGGGTATGACTGGCTTTGATGAAATTTGCAATTAAAAGAATCTGCATAGCACACACCTCTACCGAGACAACCATCGAGGTTGTTCAGCTTTTGTTGGCTTTTGTGGTATTATTATATACACACTATTAGTTGAGTAAACTTATTCACCACTTTCATACGGATAACAACAACAGGGGATGCCAGATCTTATATTCGTAAAAATGTAATAAAGCTAAAACAGAGTTAATATATTAAATTACAATTTCTTTTTTGTATGTATATTCAGAATTTCGTTGTTCCTTATTTTTGTTTTGTTTACGAGTGTGTACGAAATTACACAACATTATTATTATTTCTTTAAAATTGTACATATATATTTTTTAATGAATTCTGCACTTGGAATCCAATCTTTTAGATCATCATCTAATAAATTCAAAGCTGAAAGCACAGACTCGCAAGTATTTATTTGAAACCTAATAATATGTAAATGTTTCTTTGACCTTTTTAAATAATTTTTCTTTTCTAATTTATTAAGCACTAGGTCAGTTTTATAAATAATAAAAATTTTTTTATTTATATTTTCAATATTTCGCCACACCTTTGGGTGGCATCATCAGGAAACAGGAAACAAAAAATTAAATTTTCTTTTTTCAAAAATAACAAAAATTAAAATGAAATTATTTTTTCAAACAAAAACAGAAAAATTAAAAATCAAACGACAAAAAACTCAAATATTTAAACATTTACATTTTTATAAATTTAAAACTCAAAAAACATTCAAGTAAAATAACTCAATAATTTTAAACATTTACATTCTTATAAAAATTTTAAAAAACAGAAAACATTCAAATTACTTTAAAATTTTAAAAAACTTAATACAAATACATTAACATAAACTTTCACGATAGAAATGTTACAAGCAATCATATACTCTCAAACGTTAATTAATTTTTATGCACTAAATGTCTATAACATTGCGCAACATTATCAGTATCAGCCTTAAAGTTTATTCTTTTTGTTGTTGGTATTTTAATTATTTGTAACATCTCTAACATATACCGACGCTTATAATTATTTTCTATATTTAAAACAGATGCATCTTCAAAGTTAGGATAATGATTAAATCTGGCACAATGGGAAGATAATGCAGTTTTTTGTGAATTATTAACGTCCCTGTATCTTTGATCAGACTTATGTCCAGCTATTCTAGTTTTTAGTTTATTTTTTGTCGTACCTACATATTCCTTATTACAATTCTCACTATCATTACCATTACAAGGTATTTTGTAAACTACATTTGACATGTCCCATTTTTTAATCTTATCTTTTGTTTTACTAAATAATCTATTTAAAGTATTATAAGTTTTGTATGCCATTTTATATTTATCCCCATCAAAAATTTTTGATTTTTCAATCCTTTCTGCTATTTCTGGTACATAAATTAAAGACTTGTAAACTTTAGTTTCTGTAACATCTCTTGTATTATTTGCTCTTCTAAACCTTAACTGTTTAAACAAACTAATTATCACTCTCATTGGAAAATTATTATCAATTAATATCTTTTTAACTTTATCTTTATTGCTTTTGTGAAATTCCTTATCACTTAGCTTAAGTACTTTTTCTATCAAATTTTTTCCCGTATTAATAATTATTCTTTTATTATGCTTTGAATAATAATTAATAATTCTCCCGGAAGCTGTTGGCTTTTGATACCAATCCATTTTTAGTTTATTCCCTCTCCTTACTACTAACGTATCTAAATAGGGCAATTTAAAATTATTTTCTATTTCTATTGTAAATTTTATACAACTATTGAAATTATTTAATGTTTCTAACATATTTTCAATACCAGATGCAGAAATAATACAAAACAAATCATCAACATATTTTGTCATTATTCTTGGTTTTATATTAACTTCATTAATGCACGTGTCTAATAATTTTTCCATAATAATATCTGCCACAACAGGGGAAGCTGGAGATCCCATTGGAAGCCCTTTTTGTTGCAAATATATGTTACCATTATATTGAAAGTATCTGTTATCTTCAATACAGAATTTTAAAATTCGTAAAAATAAACATTTTTCCATCCTAGTATATTCCTGTATTACATTCCATTTTTCTTCAATAATATTCAATGCCAAATCAACAGGTATACTTGGAAATAAAGAGACTACATCAAAAGATACTAATTTTTCATCATTCAGAACACTTATGTTCCTTATCCTCTCTTTAAATTCAAGCGAATTTTTAACATTATATTTTGAATTTTCTGTAATCTTTTTTAAAATCATTGTAATATATTTACATAACTCATAAGATGGAGAATTTATAAAAGAACAAATCGGTCTTAAAGGAAAATCCTCCTTGTGAATTTTAGGTAACCCATACAATCTTGGAGCTGTAGAAACATTGGTTTTAAGCTTGTTTTTCTCTAAAATTGTAATAACTTTTTGTTTAAAAAGTTCTTCAACCAACACATTATTAATCCTCTGCAATTTTGTTGTTGGATCTTTGTTTGCTAACTTATAATTAGCAACATCCCCTACAATACTGTTAATTCTTAAAACATAATCACTCTTATTTAAAGCTACTGTGGTGTTACCTTTATCAGCTTTTAAGATGAGTATATCCCTATTTCTTCTCAAAAAACTATCCGCCTTTTTTACGTTTTCTAACATAAATCTATCCCTGTTAGTTAATTTAATCTTATTTAAATAATTATCTATTATTGAAGTTAATTTAGTCCTAGCTATTTCTTGTTCTTCTTTTGATTTTAATGTTTGCACTAAATCCTCTCCGTCCGTTATCATTTTTAAAACCGGAAAATCTTCTCGTTTAATGGGTAACGCATGTTTATGTCCTAATGAAAGAACCCACTGAACCTCATCTGGAATATCTAAATTAGTCTTATTTACAAACCACTTTTTGTTTAATTTAATACCTAACTCCTTCTTTTGTAATTCCCTCAAACCCTCAAACTTCTTTTTATGTATTTTATTTACCTTAACTTTTAAAGCTGCTCCTATTCTGTCTTCAAACTGCAAAAATCTTTCCATTGCTTCTCTTGATAAAAGTTTTTCCAAATCACTTTCAATCATTATTAGCTCCCTTTGAAAATACTTCAATAATTTATGTTTTTCAAGAATTGAACATCTTAATATTTTATCTCTTAAATCAAACAGGTATTTCTCCATGATGTGTTTGATTGTCCATTTTCCCTCCATCTTGAAAATATTAGGAATATTCTTTGTTGCATTAACAATAAATTTTGGTACAATTCCTGAATTACGGCATCTAATTAAAAAGGTTATTGTAGATTGAGTTTTAACAACCTTATCCCTCAACGTTTTGAAACGATTAACGAGTCCTCTCATCAACCGGTTTCTTTTAAATAAATTATAACTCATCGTTATATTGTTTACACGTGCTCACTTTTAATTTATATGTAAATGTTTCTTTGACCTTTTTAAATAATTTTTCTTTTCTAATTTATTAAGCACTAGGTCAGTTTTATAAATAATAAAAATTTTTTTATTTATATTTTCAATATTTCGCCACACCTTTGGGTGGCATCATCAGGAAACAGGAAACAAAAAATTAAATTTTCTTTTTTCAAAAATAACAAAAATTAAAATGAAATTATTTTTTCAAACAAAAACAGAAAAATTAAAAATCAAACGACAAAAAACTCAAATATTTAAACATTTACATTTTTATAAATTTAAAACTCAAAAAACATTCAAGTAAACTAAAGTTTACAAGTCTTTAATTTATGTTCCAGAAATAGCAGAAAGGATTGAAAAATCAAAAATTTTTGATGGGGATAAATATAAAATGGCATACAAAACTTATAATACTTTAAATAGATTATTTAGTAAAACAAAAGATAAGATTAAAAAATGGGACATGTCAAATGTAGTTTACAAAATACCTTGTAATGGTAATGATAGTGAGAATTGTAATAAGGAATATGTAGGTACGACAAAAAATAAACTAAAAACTAGAATAGCTGGACATAAGTCTGATCAAAGATACAGGGACGTTAATAATTCACAAAAAACTGCATTATCTTCCCATTGTGCCAGATTTAATCATTATCCTAACTTTGAAGATGCATCTGTTTTAAATATAGAAAATAATTATAAGCGTCGGTATATGTTAGAGATGTTACAAATAATTAAAATACCAACAACAAAAAGAATAAACTTTAAGGCTGATACTGATAATGTTGCGCAATGTTATAGACATTTAGTGCATAAAAATTAATTAACGTTTGAGAGTATATGATTGCTTGTAACATTTCTATCGTGAAAGTTTATGTTAATGTATTTGTATTAAGTTTTTTAAAATTTTAAAGTAATTTGAATGTTTTCTGTTTTTTAAAATTTTTATAAGAATGTAAATGTTTAAAATTATTGAGTTATTTTACTTGAATGTTTTTTGAGTTTTAAATTTATAAAAATGTAAATGTTTAAATATTTGAGTTTTTTGTCGTTTGATTTTTAATTTTTCTGTTTTTGTTTGAAAAAATAATTTCATTTTAATTTTTGTTATTTTTGAAAAAAGAAAATTTAATTTTTTGTTTCCTGTTTCCTGATGATGCCACCCAAAGGTGTGGCGAAATATTGAAAATATAAATAAAAAAATTTTTATTATTTATAAAACTGACCTAGTGCTTAATAAATTAGAAAAGAAAAAGAAACCTAATAATTTGTTTTTTATTACTGTTAGGTTTGAAAAAAGACGTGAAAGAGTACGTGAAAAGTGACTGCACATATGTGCAGTCATATAAGTTTAGAAATAAATTCTCATCAAACCTATTTTTAAACTTGCTCCTTCATGCCAAAATTGCTCGGAATCAGAAATTTTAAATATGTGCTTTTTGAGTTATTAAAATATTCTTTATTTACAATATTTTTATACAATTCTAATAAAATGTTTTTGGTGGAAGAAGCAAGATGTATATGATATGAAATGTATTTTATATGGAAATTTTTTTATAATTTGTTCATGCTTTTGAAAATAAACCACAAATCAAAGCTGTACACTGGGCCAACAAGTGTTCCAAAACTTACCATTGCTCCAATGTTCTTCTTGTAATTGTTTCAAAAGTCAATCATCTAAACTGAAAATAAAACAAAAAAGCGCTTATAACTTATACATATGAAACAACATGCTGTTTTAGACTTTACAAATGTAAACCTTACGAAATTTGACGACAGTCAAATACTGTAGTAAATTTATACTTACAGTTTTTTACTGTGTGTAAAAACGAAAACCAGTTGAGTGAATAATTAATTAGTAAGAATGCTATATTTGACTATGCCTAATCGTATATACCCTTCACCTTATTTGTAGATCTAATTTATGAAGTACCTCTTAACAAAAAAACAAATATTGGGATGACAGAAAATTAAAAATGAGAAAAAAATGTAATCGGCTCTTAGTGGGTTAAGCATTTTTTTTTTAATTTTAGCATTTCTAAATTGATCTCTTAAAAAAAAATGTTGCACAATCGTACTTTTTTATGAAAAGTTCAAAGGCCCATAACTCGGAAAATATGGGTGAGCGCCAATTTTTTATTTGATGTTTTTTTTTTCTTATTTTTTAATTCTTAGTCGCCTTATATCTTTGTATTTTCATTGGAGTTACTTCCTTGTTCCAAATAATATTAGAGTCTGGCGTGATGTTTTGCTGCTGCCTCGAAGGCCATGGGCCAATCTTGCTGGTTTCCAATATCAAATCTTTTGATTAATTGATTGGCCTTAGCAAAGTTGATTTCGCTTATATTTTCTTTCCAGAAAAATTAATTAAAATTGTTTGCATCCGCTGTTATGACTTATTGAATTTCCCTCGTATAAAATGAAACGTAGACTAATTTCCACTAGACATATATAAAAAAATACCATTTTGCTTAAAATTGTTATTAAGGGAAAATGTTCAGCACGCAATTTCCGCCTTCCCAGCAATATTAAGTCAGTGTGTTACAAGAAAGTAAAATTTTGCTTTCGTTTACATATTTTTAATTTTTGTCGCGTGTGATCCTATTGAAATACGAAAATGCCAATAAATGCAAAACCCACCCACTTAAAATTTTGCCCACAGCGAGTAAAGTTGTTGAATTTTTAAGGTTTAATTTAAAATGAATCAAAGTCTGCTTGATTGTTTCTAAGCAACTATTCTACCTATACACCCTTATATACACAATTCAAAAATAAATGTATAAGTTTGTTAACTAACATACGCCTGTAGCTACATATTAACTCATACAAATATTTATACTTCGCTGCCAGGTTTAACGTCTTATTTAACGATTTTGTGCGCTGAAACAGGTGCGTTGACAATTTTTAGCTGTTAATAGCCATAATTTTTAAATACAACAAAAAAAAGTTAAACAACAATAATAAAAAGAAAAATTAAGTTATGGTCATGTGACCATTCTTAAGAAAAAGTATCGATTTGTGCTGGTGGGCGTAAGTAATCTTATTAAAATTGTTAACAACTTTAGAAAAAATGCAAATATTAAGCCCTAAATAAAAAAGCTGTAAAGAAGCTAATTTCTTAGAAAAAAAAATTAATAATAATAGCTTTGAAGAGGATGATATTATAATTTTTCAGTTGTTGTCAACAATATCGTTATTGTTTTTTTTTATTTTATTTACTGCCTTTTCTAAAATTAAAATTAACGTTGAGAAATAAAGAGAAAAGAACATTTTTCTAACATCAAGAGAATTAAATGTAACGTTGGTAATTGTAATTTTCGTGTAAAAATACAAAGACAAAACTTTTAAATAATAAAAATATTTTTTTGATTCCATATTTTGATATTAAATGTCGCACAGTAACGTTTAATATAAAAAATTGGAATTAAAGTCTGGAACTTTCAGACTATTTACCCGTTTTTAACGAAACAAGCTGCGATTTATAGAGCACGTAATAAGCTTTTCGGCTATTGCATGTGAACACAACGTGTTTCAGTACAGGGTACTAACACAGGGTGTCAAAGTAGGTAACATCGAATTTGAAAAATGTTTCTGAGCGTACAACTTTATTAAAACCGAACCGGTTTAAAAAAATACCGCATAAAATAAAAAATCCAAAAGTTAAATTTTGTGAATGAAATTGTACCTTGTTTCATGAAGATTAGGTGAATAGTTTAGAAGTTCCAGAGTTTTCTTCAATTTTATTTTTGTATTTTACGCTACTGTGGGTCGTTTTACACACACTTTCAGTTTAAAATAAAGAAAACTGCAGTTTTAAGCTTTTAAGAGTTTTATAAATTCCACATAAATATAAATTGTAGAGGTACGTGTGAATTGCCTTTTCGAATGTTTATTTGGACAACATGAAGTTTTTTCCAGGCATGTTCCTGTTTAATGCACAAATCAACTAACTCCAAAAAGAACAAAGTTACGACGAAAAGATTTATTTAGGTTTATATAAGTTTCTTTTAGTATTGCAATAAAGTTTTTTTGCCAAGACACTAGTTCAGCTAGACCAAGTTTAAATACGCCAATGGACCAGACATAGTCTAGAAAGAAAACTACAACCAAAAAAATTAAGGGTCTCTGAACTTTTTACAGAAAAGTACGATATTTTTTAAGATATCAATATTGGTATCATTTAAAAGCTTTTGAAGAGATCTTTCAGGAAATACTAAATTTTTTGAAAATGCTTAACCCATTATGAGCGGATGACATTTTTATATTTTGCCCGCTGCGTCCAAGGACATGGACAGACCGTGCTGATTTCTAATAGCACTTTTATCGACACTCTGTCTAATCGATTTGCGTATTAAAATTTTTGTTTGCGAAGGCAAAGTTGATTTCAAAATTAAGACAGACGGACGGACAGGCAACGCTATGTATAAGAAATCAGAATATATATACTTTATGGGGTCGGAAGTGGATATTGTAGAAATTACACACGGAATGAGTAAAAGATATCCTTTTTCCACTTTTGGTGCTGAAGGGTAGAAAAATGACATTTAAATCTAAATTATCATTTCGGTACCACCTAAACTTATTAACTTAGATTTTTATGCTTTGTAAATTTAATATCGAGTGCATAACTCAATGCCTGTAAGATTTATAACTGCTTATTGCAAAACAGTTTTGTTGTGAATAGGTAAAAAATATATAAATATAAAAAAGTATTAATGTTATATTTTCAGTTTGTCATGCACATATGATAATGAATATTACCAAACATCTGAAAATTGTTTATATTATTAAAGTTTATATTAAGATACTTAATTAAAAAATTTTATTTTATAAAATTTCGTATGGTGATCCTTATCGAATAAAAGGAAATTTTGCATAAGCTTTTATAATTTAATATTTTAAAATGTTTCAAATATATACATATGTATATACATATAATTTTCTGCTGTCAATGTTATTTTCAACCACAAAATCACTACGTCGTAAAAAAAATACAAAATAGTTTCTATTTAAAAAATATTTTAAGACTCGAAATCGTTTCTATTAAAAATAAATATTTTAAGCAATAGCAACAAATTTTAAAATTTAGGCTATTTAAATAATATTTTTCTAAACTACTTATACATATATACGCCTATGTAAGGTTTTAATTAGTTTCAAATTTAGGACTTTCTTTATATATCCCAAAAAAAAAATACCAAATCATATGGACAATATATTTCAATGTGTTAACATTTGTGAATCATGTCAATGATTTAATTTTTGTACTATCGAAAACCACGGTATAAAGGATCTGTTGGTTAAAGACATACTGATGGGCCAAATTGTCTATATTTGCTGCACATTATTGTACGGTTTTAAACGAGTTGATCGCTTGTAATAAAGAAACAGCACATATTTCTTCAGGAAGATCTGTTTGTTGAAATCCACTGTTTGCTACAATTTGTGGTGAAATTATGAAAAGAATATGGTGGATTACCTTATAAACTAAATTTAAATAAGCTATAACTTTCTCATCTATAACACAATGTTGACTTTATGGTGAAGTTAAAAAAAAGCATTTTCGTGCAAATCTAAAAAAGATAATATTCCAAAACATTATTTTTTAAGTTAAGTATTTTTAGTGAATAAAAAGTTTAATTTTCTTTGAAAAAACTAATAAGATTTTCTTCAACTTTCACAAGAAATTTCAAATATGTACGTTTATGCGTTCATAATTGTTGGGCATTTATTGCCTAACAACAAAGCCAGAAATTCATATGTTCTGAATACCACCGCGAAAACACATTTGTTATTGATTATCTGCTTAAGGCAATTCCATTATAATAATTATTATGTAAAATATTTACATACGTGTCCTATACATATATGTATGTATTGACACACTTTTGATCAAATATACTTATATTCGTACTAATTAATCGAAGTATATTTTATTTGTTTTTCATTAGTAATGAGTAATGAGATTTAGTTAAATTTTTGAGTTTATTAATCGCTATTTACTTTTTTGCATGTTATGACCTTCTCCATTTTTAAAGCTATAAATGATAAAATTATTATAAATAAAAGTGAAACAAAATATTTTATTGTTTTTCATTTTAAATGTTTTAATTTGACCTTAAGCCAAACAAAATCTTCAATTCATGTTTTTCTCCAAAGCATGAACGGTTATATAACTTACTTTGTTAGTCATCGATTATTATAAAATATATGAGTCACTTATTAATATTGATAAACTTATGTTATCACCCATTATTTGTACATACGCTATCATTTAACCCATATCCAGCCGCACTTAAACTACTCGGTAGAAATCAATGTAACTTGGTATATTTTTAAGAATTTATTTTTATCTCATCAGCTTAAGCCTGTAGAGGATGGTCGATTTTTCGACCACTGGCTAGATACGACGTACCAAACTGCAAATTTGTTTAATTCGATGGCTTTCAATAATTTAAAAGCTAAAAGCTAAAGCATTTGGTGCTAACAGCAACGCCGCATTTCGAACATTTAAATGAAGAATGCTTGTGACAAACGCAGCTACGACGAGGATTTTCAGCTTTGACGATTCCATGGTCTGTTCTGTCACTGCGAATTTCATTTAACGCAATTTCAGCGCTCAGCTTGGGTGGCGGTTTATTGTGTCGATGATTTTGCTTGATAAAGCAAACATTTTGCCGTGTTATCACAAAATTCTAGCTGTGTGATCGCACTGCTTTTCTTTGTAGTCACTCGATTCTTCGAACGATCAGTTCCTACCTGTTGCGTTTCGAGAAAGTCTGCATGCTTGCGAAGCATATAGTGAAGTTTCCATGTGTTGACCATGGCAGCGTCAAGAGCGTTTGTTACCAATGGCACAGTACCAGGTTTTGCCGCGTTTGCGACTCCAATAGTTGTTTGTGGCGTTGTCAAATGAGTCAACCCACCCTTATGGCTGTTGTACGCTTTGAAAACTTTTGGCATTGAATATTTGTCATTTTTCCTGCCTTTCGGTCCCATCGTTTTACATGGTACATAGGGTCGATCACTACGTGGTTTGATACAATTTTAACGACAAATATATCGTTCCAACGAGTCATCAGCAAATTATTCTTCTTGTCAAACAGGTAGACCAATAAACCACGCTTATTGTTTTACATTGCTTTAACATTCAGAAGTGGAGCGCTGTTAATTCGGTTGTCTCGAGTAGTGGCAGTGAAGGAATAATTCAATTGAGACAAACGAGATGCTAGTTGATGAGAAGTAAAAAAATTGTCGAATGAAGCGAAATCTTGCAATAGATGCTCTAGCTTACTAAGCAGCTCCATAACAACTGTTTCTCCTAATCCGTACTCAATCTGTACCTCGTTTCTGTATTTCTCGCATCGTAAAAGTTTTCACATCAGGTGTGAAACAAAAAATTTCATCGTTTCTCGATTTGCGAGTAAAAAGTGTTTCTGGTTCTTAATGCGAAAACAGACAACATTGATTCTGTTTTTACTGGAATAATTCCAGTACTAGTGTCAAATAAAAACAAAACGTCAAAATAAAGAAATAAATTATCAAACAATATAAAAGTTAATAAATAAAATAAGTTTTAGATAATATAGCGAAAAATGTGTATAGTGTGGTCTTAATAATAGCTGAAGAGAATGATCGGCGAAATATTATTAAATTTTCTATTTTGTAAATAAAAAGATACAAAACATAAATAAATGCATGAATACTTATTGATAATACTTTTTTTATTATTAAGTTAAATTGCTTTTTACCTTTTCGTCTGAATTAGACTCCATGTTTACACAAATTTAAAAATATATTTTTAATCTTACTTGTTTTCGCACTGTTTTTAAATGTGAGTTGTTTTGACAGTTCCTGCGTAAAACTTTTCACAAAATATTGGTACAGAAACACTTTTTCTCGCATACTTCCAATAACTGTTGGAAAATAACTTAAATGACATATAGTTCTCGCATTTTAAAGATACAGAAACACTTGTGTGAGAAAACCCATTTTTTGTTTCAATTTACATCGTTTTTCTAAAAATTCACTTGTTTCATGCGAAAACTTTTACGATGCGAGAAATACAGAAACGAGGTACTGGATCCGGAACTACATTGGCACCACCATACGGTATGAAGGAGTACATGTATCCTTAGGCTGAACATAAAGCGCAATACTAAAATCCAAAACGGATCGGCTTTCCCTTTATGAACATTCATCAGTCCCTTCGTCGATTGATGGATTGTGAGAAAACAAACCAAACTGCATGAACTTCTTATTCATCAAATCGTTCAATGGAGTCACCTTGGAGAACTTGTCATTTTTTTTTAATTCGCGACATGGAAATAGCGCTTAAAACGAACAAAACGATTACGTGGCATTGTTGCACAACTCAATGGGCACTCCAATTTTCGGTTCGTTGACCAACAGCTATCAATTTTCGGCCTTGTATTGTATCCGGTTATAAATAGAATTTCAGCAGCATCCGTTCAAAACGAGTTGTCATTCATGTCAATTGTCGCATAGTCTTAGTGAACACTGTTATCCACTCAATTACTTCGATGCCGACGAACAACTTAAACAATTCAATCGGCGAATAATTGCTTGCAAATCAATCCAAAACTGTAGGCATGTGATAAAAAAGATAAACAAATACAGGAACTTACCGTATTTTTCAAACAGCTCCACAATTTTTTCTCACTCAACATCAACCGGCTGCCGCGAAAAGGCTAATTCCTTAGATTAGGACCACTTGGCAGGAAAAGCATTCTTTTTAGTGCCTTTCTTAGGTTATTTGGCCAGCTTATTACCGTAGTCATCGGCAATGTGGGCAACATCACCATCGTCGGCACGATCAGACTTGTTTGTGCTGCAATCATTAAAATCACATATAACCTTGTACTTGGGTCGCTTAAAACTAGCTCTGTTTCGTCGATATCTTCTATACCACTTTGTTCATCTACGCTATCAACACTATTGGCATTACGCATTAAGTGTTCGTTGACAATTCGTTCTATTTTTGCTTGCGTAATGTATCCCTGCCGATACATTTTACAACTTAAAAGTTTGCAAACACTTAACCCGAAGTAAAGAAATTAGAACATAACTAAGATCATAGCAATAAACCTAATTGAATTAAAGTGTCAATTACAGCTGTTTTATAAAAATGTAAACCATGGCTGGTCTTGTATTTATTTTTGGAAAATTCTATTTCGGATAGTAGTAAAATTTAGTCCTCTGGAGAAAAATAGGCGTACTAAACACGGAAATTTAAGTGGTTCTAATCATTTGATCGAGAGTGTATGTACATATGTATAAAAACAAAACAAACTTTGACGTTACTTCGAACAGTACTTCATGCGGATGATACCATCTGGTTACCAATTCGCCTTGTTGTATACAGCCGGTGTAAAAAACCAGAATTGCCTTATTTTTAAGTTGTAACTATTTCCCGCTAATTTATAAAAAATTCGAAAGTCACTGGTCGATTCTGCGACCACTGGTTGGAAATGGGTTAAGGTGACAAGTCCGCTATATATATAGTTTGTTTTATACAAAAGTTTGATGATAATAATAAATATAGAAAAAAATCAATTAAAGAAGGAAGGTAATAACATAATTTTTTTTTGATTCCACATACCGAAAAATATGAAAGGCCGTACTAATAGTGGTTTATCTAAGACAGAAAAGCAAAATACTTTGTAAGGAGATTTTAGTTCCCATGACTTCATAGTGAACATTAAGCAAAACACAGGAGTGAACGCATGTTTAACCACCATATGGCGGTTTTTCAAAATCTCACCACACGAAAAAATAAAAATAAAAAAAACCTCTTTATTCATCCCGAAAAGCTGAAACACGAAGTGTGGTTTTCGTAGAAAGATAAAAAAATTAAATTTGGAAGGCCCAAAGAGTGTCTCCAAACTAAAAGGTAATTGAAAATGACAGAGATGGTTACCTAGAAAAGTGTGTGACATTGGGAAACAGTACCTAACTATTGCAGAGCTTATTAAAGTCATAAAAGTCACCTGAAACTCAATTCAAATCGATTTTATAGCCAAATTGCACGATTCAAAGTCAATAAGGGTCTACGAATTTATAAAGGATTAGGATTGCTGTATGTATTTAAAATACAGTTTTCAAAATAAGGAAAGACATTGCAATAAAATTTTTTCAATATAATTCATGCATGCTGTTATTTTTAGAAATGTTCTTACTATTCAAGTTGGTCACGTTTTTCATAGTCGTCGAAAATGGAGAAACTTTTTCCTCTCAAGAGATAAAAAACATTAAAAATAAGAAAAAATAATCATAATAATTTTTAACTTAACATTTTTTCTTTGCTTTGCAACTAAAGAAGAGTCAAGCCCCAACTCGAATTTCTATTTGGGAATTGAAAAGCCATTTTATAAAAGCATTACAACTTTTTTACATAGAATACTATAACGCATTAAATTATATTGATGGGCATTATGACATGCCACCCTTCAAGTTATCCCAATTTCCTAGCCCATAACCTGTCAAAAGAACGTGGTTCCATTCGAATAATAAGTAACATAGGACTTAGTCTTCAACCAAAATTATTTTGTGTAGCACTGCCCGGCCTTAATTGAGCATACTCGATCGTACTTATTGATGATTTAGTAAAAAACAAAAAAAAAAATAATTAACATAATAATAATTTATAATTGTAAACCTTTAAAGAATTACTCGTTGTTATATCCATAACTTTGATCAAATTATTATTATTGTTACCATTTCCAAGTCGAAGTATTTTTTATGGTTTATAATTTTTCTTATATCTAATTTTATATTTACTATTATTTTAGAAGTCTTTGATTTTTTCTGGATCATTGGTTTCTTGGATCATTGGATTGTTACAATGATGGTCCGTAGTTCTCATCAGCTTTTCTTATGAATTCGGGTCAGTGATGGTGAAGCATACAAATAAGTTTTACCCGTGTCGCTTTCTGAGACAGTATTCGGTAGTAGAGAATGTGATGAGATAATATAGAGATGTATCTTTATATTTTGAAATTTTTATTTATTATTAGTTCCTAAAAAAATATTTGAAAAAATCTTTTATTATATTCTTATATTTTTATTTTACACAAATTTGGTAGCAGAAATTATCTATTATTTTTGTATATTTAAAATGTTGATGTTCTTATTCCCATTTTGGGGAAAACAATATTATTGTGATTTGATGCTGTGAAATGCGCAACAAATCATTTAAATTTATAATTTTTATTAAATAACCTAAATTAAGTAAAGAGAATTTTCATTGCTTTAATATTAAATGTTCCTAGTGTTTTTTGCTTTTAGAGTTGCCTTGTCAATATTTGGAAACGTCATCTGTGTAGGAAACATTTATTTGTAACACAATTTGTGGTTTATTTCAAGCATGGGTTTGACTTCTAATTGATTGAAAGTTAGCTTGAAAATACATTATCTTGTAGCAGGAATACATTTGTTATTTTACCATTTTGTGCTTAAAAATATCTACTTAACTGGTTCAGTGGACAAAACAACATGTCATTGACGTGAGGCAGTTCCAAAACCTAAGGACCATTAAAAAGGGTTAAACTAGTTTAATTTATGGGTAAAGCCAACAAATAAAATAGAGAAAGAAAACAATATTTAAAGATCCATAAACCTGTAAAATGTAAAGAAAACCCCTTATAATTTTTTTTTAGTTTACGAGTATTGACACCAATACACAAATAACAATAAAATCCTTCACTACACTACATGAAGGTACATCATAAAATGCTTGTTTATGTAAGCAGATGAAATGAAGGTCATGAGTATATATATGAGTTTTTATTCAATTATTTTACGTAAACGTGTTTGGCCTCTTAAGTCATTTTATTCAATTTAACAAACCCAAACAAACCTTTCGAATACATTTTATTTAGCGTTAGAGAAATACCTTTAAACGTCTGCCAGAAATGTAAATGATGAGAAATTAGTACTTACAACAAAATAATTCAACACAAAGTGAAAAACAACTAAGAATTACAAGCATAAGCCAAAGCCTTTATATTATCAAGGTTAAGTAATTGCAAGCTACGTAAGCAGTCATTAAATATAAATCGAAGTTTAACCCTTAAAAGGTGAGTAAAAAAAAATTTAAATTTCATGTTCAGAATTCAAATAGTCTGCAGTGTCGTTAATTCCAAGATTAATTAAATAAGCCGAAATTATTCATAACTTAACCATTTAAGAACTTTTTTGCATTTTATCTTATTAAATGTACCTGGCACCTTTAAGGGTTTAATTACAATCAGCATTTTCGTAGGCCAAACTATTTTAGCCTTTCGGCCTTTTGGCTAATTTTTATTTGATTTTAATTTAAATCTGTAGCAACTGAGAGCATGTCTGGTCTGGTTGTTGTTGCGATTACTAGTACTGGCCCAAATGTTGTTCTTGTTGAATGGCTGTTTGTTGCATGATTTAAAGAAGTTAAAACTATTTAATGTGTGATAATATCTAATTAAAGTACAAGGCATTTGGTTGCCCCTTGTTTATTTTTACGTTATTTTTCACACAAATTGTTTGATTGCTATAAACTCTGCCATGTTCTTGAGTAAATTGGATTGGAAAAAATAGCTAAAAAAAAGTTAAAATGTTGTATAAGAAAGAGACTGCTGCAAATTAACGTTTGCATGCAAGTTTTTGAATGCATGTTAAGCAAACATTAAATATTGCTTTAATAGATTTTATTTTATTGTTTTGAAAAAATTTAACAGATTTTAACACATTCGCTAATAAAAATTGTGTTTTTTTAACATGGATTTAAAGGCTTTTCTATAAACGGTTTTAAGGTGTAATTTTTTAGGTAGTACTTATTCTAAAATTAGCAGTAAAAGGTAGCAGAATCTAAATTATGTGAGGAAAAGTTGAAAGGTCTTAAAAAACTAGAAAGACAAATATTTTTTATTTTCTTCATTTGTTTATTGTAAAAAATTCGTACATTTGATTTATATTCTAAAGTAAAAGACTTCTGTATCACCCGCAAAATTCTTTGTTTTCGTTTTAAGTTTATATAATTTTTTTATTGTATTGCCTTCTTAAACGCAGCTGCAATTGAATATTAAAATTGGCAATGTGTTTTGCTTGACATATGTATCAGTGAGAGTTATACTACTAACAGTATTTTTATGTTAGCTCTTTTACGTTAAATCAAGTGTGCTCTTTTATGTTAAATCAATAAAATCCATTAAGATAATTACAGCGAAACAATATTCCAATTTCATGTTTCCAATAATTAATTTCTTTTTTATAAATCCTCTATTAAACGATTTTGCTTTTTATTTCGTTTTTTTTTTTTTTTTTTTTTATTTAAAATCATTTCATTTTGCACATTCTTCCACCAAACAAGAGCACAATATTAGGCAATGAACGAATCATGCTCTGAAGTTGAAGAATTTGTAACGTACACTTGTTGGTGTTTTCATTGTCATTCGGCTTTACAAAAACCGCAATGTCTATAAAGAATCACAGTATATATACTATAGCAGTTTGCTTGCCAATTTTTTATTAGTCAGATATGCTGCTTATTAAATATATAAAGGTGGTTGCACCATTAATGAGAAAAAAGTCACGAGGAGGCGAGGTTTAGAAAGCTCCTATAGCTTAAATAAATGCTCTATATACATTCAATAGCTTTAGAAGAAAGCTTATGATTTCTAGATTTATGAAATTGTAACGATTTTTTTTCGCGCTCCATTCTTATATGACATTTACCTCAAAAACCGGAAAAAACACGTTAAGGAGGTTTTTTTGATAAATAAAGTATAGAATTTAATTGCCACAAAATCAAAACGCATCGAGATATATTTACAAAATTTGACAATTATATAGATAAAAGAGATTCTAGTGAAATGTTGAACTCCCGGAACGGTGAAAAAATTTCCCAAAAAATTAATTTTTTTTACAAAAGATGCTACCCATCCTTCATTAATCACAAATCTCCCAAATCCTTTTTATAGTATTTAGCCAATAATTGTGGCTTTAAACAGCTGTTTACTGTTTTTAATCGGTGCTTTGCACTGTAAGAAATTTTACAATAATTTAAAAATTTTTTTTAAAAATTGCCTCACATTTCCTATAGGTTTTATTTAAATTGGTTTAAAAAATAATTCAATAACTAAGTTTAAAATGTTCTCCCAAACTTAAATAGATAACGTACACATTTTATAATATTTGCAGATATTTTAAGGTCTAACTAATTTAAAATAACTTGAGTTGACATTTTAAAAAACAATACACCCGAGGTACCCAAATTTGGGGTCCTACCCTCCATTATCATAGGGTCCAACCGTTTTCAGCTTTACTCAGAAACACCTCTACTTTTTCGCTGTGAAATTTCATTAAGATATCTTAATTGGCTCATGAAATCATTTTCAAACCACTGGGTTTTTAACTATGTATATTTTCTGATGATTCCTTTTGGAACGGAGTCTGGCTAAGCAAGTTCAGAACTGGTTGGACTTTTAAGACGAAATATTACAAAGGCCGTCTATACTGTTTTAGAATTTTATATTTTTTTTAAATTGCACTTTTTTCTCAGAGGTGATCAATTTACAGAGGAATTAATCATAGCGAGAAAGGATTGTGTCGTTGTGAATTTTTTTTAAGAGGACTCTTTGCAAAATGTTTTTTTCATTTTTACCTACTTCGAGATTGGCGGTGGTGAAAGTGCTTTAGGTATTTAGAGTATTTAACTACACAAAATTGAAACATTGCTTTGGGTTTACTTCTCACTAATGAATAAAATATGAATTCAAATATATAAACGATTATAAAAAATCAAGGTTCAATTTAAATAAGGTTTTTTTAATGAAATGAGGCAACCAATATACATTTCTCATCGTCAAAAAAAAAAAAAAATAAAATATATTATTTGAATAAAAAAAACTGGTTTCTTAAGGTAGGGTGGGTAAATTTTTCAAATATTTGACCAAAAAATCGTAGCCACTAAATATTGGAAAAAATGCTGCTCGTTTTCCAATACTTATTAAGAAATGTAAGATCCTACTCAATATAAAAGTTTATATGTCACATTTATAATATTTTTATTATTACTTCATTCGTAATGATACCTGTGACGATAGAATGATAAAACATAAAAAAAAATGGGGTATCTCAGGTGTCATTCCGGTTGTCATTCCTACAATATACATTTCCGACCCCATAAAGTAATGTATTCTGAGTTCTTATGCATAGCGACGTAAATAGAGTGATGTCTGTCTGTCCTTGCGTGTTCGGGTTGAAATCAACGTTGTTAAGGTACAAAATAAACTAGAGAAAATTTAAATACGCCAATCGTTAAGACATAGTTTCAAATATTTTGCTATTGAAAATCAGCAAGACCGGTACAGGTCCTTCGAGGCAGCGGGCAAAACACCACGTCGTCCTCTACTTATTCTATATCATTTGGAACAATAAAGTAACTCCGATTAAAAGAAAACAAAATATATGAGGCGATAGAGAATTAAAAAATAAGAAAAGAAAAAACATCAAGTGAAAAAATTGTCGCACGCACCATATTTTTTAAGATATCAGTATTATTTAAAAGCTATTGAAGAAATCTTTTAGAAAATACTTACATTTTTTATAAAAGCTTAACTTATTAAGAGCCGATGACATTTTTATGTAAAAATATATACAGTACTTAATTTTGTTCTTATTTTTTAATTCCAACTAGATTTACAGATATGGTGAAGGGTATATAAGATTCGGCGAAGCCGAATAAAGCGCTCTTACTTGTTTAATATTAATAAGTATAAAATAAAAATTGCCATGGAAAAGGTGCCAAAAGTTTGCTTTGCATCATTGCAAAAGCTATTAAAAGAGTTCCACTCAAAATACTAAAATATATATAAAAGGTAAAATCCAGAGTCTGCTTGCTTACTTTTTGATTCTTGATTAACAAGTAAATTTTTTTCAAGAAATAGAGAGGGTAGCCTTATATATTTTGATTTATTAAGTAGCGGAGGTAATAAATATCATTTTTAACAGTTTCCGTGTTGCTATTAATGGCTGTAGTAGGATTGAGTAAAGTGGAATATGAAATAAAATATCCCCCGCTCATCTACAATCCTCTTTCGAAAGACTTTGAAATGTTCGTAAAATTTTTTAAGTGACTGTCACTAAGTTTAATTCTTTATCCATTTAAAACGACAAATTAAAAAATTTATTGATACAAAACTGTTTAGTTTTTTAATCTCATAGTCTGCACACTATTCTTCGATGCTTTTTTTACGTGTTAAATATAAAAAACTAATGAATTATTCAATATGAAAAATATTAAAAATTAATATACTGTTTTTAAAAATTAATACTTACATTCACATAAATCTATAAAATGTGAAAAGAAAAGTACAAACTCAAAACCAAAAATGAGGAAAACTCGCAATCAACAATAATGAAAGTTAAATTTTTTATATGTATTTCCACGAGATTGGGGTCCAACTTTTTTGTTGGCTTGATAACAAAAAACTTTAACGATTCCCACAACAATTGGGAAAGAAAAAGGTTTTATTTTAATTTTTTTTTCTATTATGCATTGTAACTTTGGCATTGTAACTTTTACAAATGTGTGTAACAAATGTATATTTGCAATACCTATAATTCCCAGACATATAATATTGTGGAATATTTAAAAGTATTTATTTTTAAGACCACATTTAAGTATAATAAAATTTCACCATGGGTATACAGTTTTCACTGATTAAAATTAGGATGCCGTTAAAGTATACCTAGAGCAATTTATTATCTAAACATGTAGTTAGATTTTTCATAAAACAACACTTAAGAAAAAACTTCTTAAATTTTTTTAGCATAAATAAAAATAGCAAGCTATTTATCATATTATACATAATATTGATCTCATTATAAATAAAAATGTTTTTTGTTGTAGAATAGTTACCAAACCATTAAATGACATTCAACAGCGCAGTGACAAATGAGTAATGCTAAAACTGTTATTATACTTCGAGTGCAATAACATCGAGCTCAACAATAATTTCTTATTTAAAAGGTGAAAAGCTTTAAAAAACTTCTGTAAAATTTTTAGAAATAAATATTTGTTGAGATAACTTTTGCTTATTCAAAAAATAGAACAATTAAGGGTTTTTTTGTCTGATGAAAATTTTCTTGATCTTATTTGCAATAAAAGCAAGAAACATAAGACAACCTTAAAAAAAACGAACAAATTGCCCACCCAATTAATAAATTTTTACCTTTTTCCGTATCAAACTTCTTATTTACTTGAAAAAGGCAGTCGCTTCCTCATGTTTCCAAAGAAATGTTTAGTGTAAAATGAAAGGCTATCTATGCTGATTTTGAGAACCTGCGGATATTTATCTATGCGATGGCTTAAAAAAAAAAAGAATTTAATGATATGATTTAAGAGAGACTGCGTAGAAAAATTAAAGTAATGAATTGAAAGAAGCATATAATTACCTTTTTGAAAGAATAAATTTTACTCGTTTCTGTAACTCTATTAATTTAATTCGATTTAAGCATCGTACTATAAATCTGAGTTATACACAGTTTTCTTCTTAATTATAAATATTTATAAAACTTATTACCTTTAAAAACCAAGTTAGAGCAGAGATTTACAAATTGTAAATATGTTTTTCTGTTTCTTGCCTCCGTACTTCTCTTCTCTAAATACTCAAGAAGAAGACATAAGAAATTTCAAACTAAAATTTACTGTTAGTAAAAGGTTTTCGGAAGATACATTAGAATTTTAAATATTAAATAACTTTTAATTCGCACAGTTTCATCACTTGTCTCGTTTCATATTTATTGCCGCTATTAACTTCCTTAATACCGTTATGCTGCCTTTTATACTTTTTTATTTTGTTGGGATAAAACACACATTCCTGCATTACGGACCTTTATGAACCGTGTATGTAAAGGATCAGAAAAATTTTTTTATTGCACAACATGTAAACTATGTAAATTTTAAAATAAAATGATTTAAAAAACTTTAACCCAATATATGAAAAAAGAAATTCTAAATACTTCAAAATGAATTTCTGTAAATAATTTCTGTAATATCCATTTAAAATCCCTCAGAGTTTCCCAGCTATTAAAATTATTTAAATGGTAAAAGTCTTTATAAACTTCATATACAATTCCAAAATTAAAAAAAATATATATCGCATACTCTTCATATAGATTGTTTTTTAATATATATATAAAAAGACCATATATATAATAAAACAATATAATAAGAAAGTATTAATTGCAAAACATCCATTTGAATCATCAAGAGAGTTGCTCTGAATGTTAAATAAATAAATTAAACTGTAAATTCTCCATATTATAAATAAAACACAGTTTAAAAGAAAATTAAACCTTTCTAATATAATTCGATATATCCATGTTAATAAAATTGTGTAATTTAGCAACAATCGTTTTTTCATTCACATAACTTTAAGACAATGGTTTTGATTGAATGTCTATAAGGTGACTTCTATTTACAGATATTCAAAATTTGTTTAAAATTTCGCATGCCAATGTGCCAATAATGTCGAGAATTACTAAAAAAAATAAATCGCTTAATTGAAGCAAAAATTTCTTTACTACTGTTAGAATAATATAGGGCTGTTGCAACAAATTCCCTATTAGTTTTTTACATAAATTATGATAAATTTTGTTTAAATAGCGTTAAAAAATCGTCCTTTAAT
This sequence comes from Gymnosoma rotundatum, assembly GCA_916610165.2. Taxonomy (NCBI): domain Eukaryota; kingdom Metazoa; phylum Arthropoda; class Insecta; order Diptera; family Tachinidae; genus Gymnosoma; species Gymnosoma rotundatum. The sequence goes on from OU744336.1 coordinate 84,854,779, forward strand.
GTTAGAGTAAGGAATCGAATTTTAATCATTAAACGTGCAGCCCTGTTAATCAGCCTTAATTTCTTAAGCAGGTTGTCTCACGATAAATCAAGCTCAAGGTGACACGTTGGAGAACCATAAGTTTAGCAACCTTAACAAATAACAAGACAAAAAAATCCATCAAGGTCAATATGTGGTTCACAGATTATAAGTAGCCCAACGTTTTCATTCATTGTTAAAATAGTCACCGATATTAAATATTGTTATCAAATATAACAAAGTTCTGAAATTGTTGTGTAAAGAAAAAAATCAATCAAGCCATAGAAAAGCGTATGCTCTGAGCAAAATTCTTTATAAACAGTAGTTAAAACCGTGGCAGACTTAATACGAATCTGAATTTCCCTAACGCTTGTTATTCTACAAATATAAAAAAAACATTTGGAATTGTATTTCAAACGCGTAAGCTAACCACTCGAAGAAATATGCCCTGCAAAGACACAGAAGTTATTTAAAATGTGTGCGAAAAGCACAAAGTAATTTACAATATAAAAATACTATTATTTATTATATTATGACAATGTCCCATAACATTTTCAAATAAAAATATATCTATACGTACTTCTCCGGTTGCTAAATCCTGTTCGTCAGGAAACCTTTAACAAAATTTTTAGAAAAGCCAAAAACATTTCCTTTAATTATAAAAACTTCAAAAACAACATGAGAGTTATTTTAGAAGCCAATACAAAAATGTAAAGCCTTCAACAAAAGTTACCAACAAACAAACCACGTTTTTATTTTTGCTTACATTCCCTTCTGCGTTAGGTTGGTTACATGCCGACTCTTAATGCAGACTTAAGGCGTAAAAATACAAATTAATTAATTAATACAAATAAAAATACCTAAACAAAGGCGGAAAGGAGTTTTTTTGCTGTCAAAGGCGTTTTTTTTTTTTGACTCAAAAGTTCTCATGCCTGTACATTTTGTATGGAGTATACCAAAATAACGCGGCGACAACGCTTTACAATTAGAAAATCCGATATTGACAAGGCGATTAATTATAATAATAATTAAAAATAAAAACAATCAATTTACTCAACGCAAACACTGGAATTGTTATTCTTTTTAAAATACATAATTAGAGAAGTTATATAATTGAAAAAAAATTTGGAGGTGACCTTTACGAACCTCCAACGTTTGTATGTATAATATGGCATATAGCGAGTATTTTATGGCGGAATGAGACAAAATGAGAATACGTGGAAGGGTATTTATTTGCCTAGATTTCTATTTGACACTCCATAGACAACTTAACTAGACTTAAGCCTTAATTATGTTAATAACCATGTTTTTGCGCTCCTCTAAGCTTTTCATAGGAAAGTACGATTGTGCACCATATTTTTTAAGATATCACTATGGGTATCATTTTTAAGCTTTTGATGAGGTTTTTAAGAAATATTAAAGTTTTAAAAAATGCTTAACCCATTATTAGCGGATGACATCTTTATAAAAAAATTGTATATAGTGTACATTTTTTAAATTCTCTGTTACCCCAGTATTTGGTTTTATTTTTTTTTTTGATTGGGGTTACTTCACTAAGCTAGAATTACATATATGGTGAAGGGTATATAAGATTCGTCATAGCCGAATATAGCACTCTTACTTGTTAACGTTTTCTTTAACCGCTTACTTATATGTTTTATAGGCAAGCAAGTTTTTGTACAAAATATATTGTTGCTGTTTGTAACTAAAATGTAAACTTGCCTTCATTGTTGGTGTTTGCGAACAACAAAATTTACATAAACCCTTTAAGAGCATTGTTGCTATTGTGTTGCTGTTTCTAAAGTTATTTTTTTGCCGTCAACAGATCCTATTTCTTTGTTTTGCCGGATGTTGCTGCTGCTAACGCTCTTGTTAATTCTTTTATATTTGTTGCATAATGTAAAAATGTAATGCAAAATTAGTTCTTCTAGGGGAAGCAGCCTGTTTGGACTTTCATGAAGGTTGCGTTAGAATAAAAAGCCTTTAATTTGTGTATAGAAACATTTGTATATGAACATGAAATTATTTATACCTTCAAATTTGTATGTATGTATATTGTTAATAATTATTACAAAAGAGATCTGTAAAAAACAATAAAGTGTTACACGAAATGTACACTCTGCTAAAAGCTAATTTAGCTGGTATGTTTATTTATTTATGGAATATAAAATATTAATATGGAATATAGTACATTTTAATTTTATTAAGAAATCTGATATAATTTACGCAAGCAAACGTTTATCAGAGAGTAAACACAAGTGTCTAAAACGATTAATAAGAAATGCATAGGGGGAAATGTTTTATGTTGCGTGTAAAATTCTTTTCATCAATTTAAAATTGTAAATACGCGATATTTCAAGGTACACTTCTTAAATTAGGTAGGCACCATTATTGCTAATATCGGTTACAGCATCCTAATAAATGCTGCATAAAACTGTGCTGGAGATTAATTATTCCTGTTTTCTTTAAATAAAATTATAAATAATTCGAAAATTGTAAGCTGAAAATGAAAACGAAATGAATCCAATTTTTTAAATTAGTAAGAAAATCAGCAATCACATTTAATTTCTTAAAACAATGACGTGAGTGAAAGTGAAGGCCAAGATCCACTTTCATAATCAGTCGTGCGATCTGTCAAAAATTGCATGTGTGTTCAAAATGTATGAAAGTGTGTATGTGTGTGACAGACCTTTTGACACATCTATACGATTTTATAATCTTTTGAAATAATTTATAAAATATTTTTATTTATGGGATCACAGTTGGTTTTTTTTAATATGAGGAGAAAAAAAAACAGCAAAATATTAAAGCTATCAGGTATATGATGAAAATCGAATTGTTTTGAAAAAAACGAAAGCCAAAAACTTGTTCAACTGTTCAATAGGTTGGCAAAATACATCCAATTGCAGCAACTATAGGGTCACTCTTTAATTTCCAAAAGCCAAATTATAGTAGATTTAGCAATAAAGTTCTGTGTAAATTTCAACCGTCTGTCTGTAACGGTTTAACAGTTTGCCCATATACATCAGATAATATCAACTCTTTAATTTATAATATAACATTTTTATACTTCTTATTGTACCAAATAAAGTAGTGGACAGTTTTCTAGAATTAAGGTGTTTGTATACAACGGTTCAAAAAATACTGCCATATAGAACAAATAACATTAATTTTGGGAACATCTTTTAATTTCTAAATTTAAATTATAAGCTTCTTGTTCCAAAATTTTATACTTGTTAATATAAAGAGTTAGTAATACAGGTTCTTTGTAAATTTCAATCGTCTATCTACAACTGTTTAAAAGTATGGTCATATACCAAATTAAATGAACTATTGGTGCACCCTTTAATTTATAATTTTAAATAATATCATTTATTATTTCTCAAATTTACAAACGTTTATCAATAACGGTTCAATAACGGTTTAAAAGATATAAGTAAATCTACAGTAATTATGGGACACCCTTTATTTCATAAAGTAAAATTATAAGCTCGGTTATATAGCAGACTTAAAAATACATGTCCTTTTCAAGTTTCAGCCTTCTGTCTATAACGGTTCAAAAGTACGGCCACACACTTTAAATTACATCAACTATTTGAACACCCTTTATCTTCCAAATCCATATTTTATACTTGTTGTTATAGCGGACTTACCAATACAGGTTCGTTGTAAATTCCAAGCGTCTGACATTAACTATTAAAAAGTATTGCAATATACATCAAATTAAATGAACTATTGGCGCACCCTTTAATTTTAATTTTAATACTTGTTACTATAACGGCCATAGCAATCGACAATCTGTCCAATTTGCAAGCGTTTGTATATAACGGTTTAAAAGATAGGCCTATATAAGTAAATTTACATCAATTATGGGGAACCCTTTAATTGTTAGATTAATTTTCGCATAAATTCTTGTTATTGAGGGCTATAGTATGACGCAGTCATTTTAAATTTTACAGAATCGCCCTTTATAGTTCATAATACACGTAAAAAATATGTATAGTGTATGGGGACACCCTTTAATTTTTAAGATTTTGAGCTGTTTTTAAAACGGGACCAATCTATGAGCATAATCTATTGTATTGCCAAAAATTTTCAAAATCGGATCAGAAATGACTAACTTCTGGAGGCACAAATATAAAAAAAGCAACATTCAGCCGAATTGTATAACTTCCTTCTTTTTTTGAAGTCGGTTGAAAAATTGCTAAAAATGGCTTTTGTTGTAGCCACAAGCTTTATATTAATAAATGAAAGATCAAGACAAGAAGAACTAAAAAGAAGACATTTGCGGGTTTTCTCAAATCCATTGGATTTACTGGACAATTGGTAGTGCATTATTGTGAAATTTTTATTCTACTGAAGCTAACTTTCATTTTAGTTTTTCAGAATACTTTTGTGTCAATAAGGACGCATTTCATAAGATTTTAAATAAGATTGGAGAAAATTTTCAGAATTCAAAAATTCATTTGACAATTCAGCTAGCAGAATCTCTAAGATATTTCGCTGAAGGCAGTTTTCAGCGGTCTGTGGGAAACGACACAATTATTTCAATGAATCGTACTACTTTCTGCAAGTGCTTTTCAAAAACGCTAGATCCTTTGGAAAGAAAGCTTTGAAAAAAATGGATTAAGCTACAGATGGACAGGGAGGAAGTTCAAAAATCAAAAATACATTTCTTAGACAAATTCCGAATTCCAGGGGTTATTGGCTGCATTGACGGGACACACGTCGAACTAAGTAAACCGGGCGAAAAAGACCATTTATACTATAGTAGAAAAGGCTAATTGGCAGTTGATTTTTTTTCACTGCATATGGAATACAGTTGCTACTATATTTCCTAAGCTCAGACTACTAAACTTTCAAGCAATAATACAAATTTGACACAAATTAACTAAGTCATTGTTGAAAGATATTTGATTTCAGCTTAACGAACATAGCAGGAAGCGTTGCATTATACATAAGGCTGTTAAACAAAATCTTCTTTTTTCTAATTGCAACAAACTTTTTTAGGTGGTCCAATACTAAGGCTCTGTAAAATTTTTTCTGCTTCTATCCTATCTCCTTTTACAAATCCTTTTGCCAATTGCGGATTTTTTCCATGAATTCAAGCTGCATGTCTTCTTCTTGTTAATATGTATTCCCCTAAAGAATACTTTAACGTGAAATATTTTTAACTAATAACAAATTTTTAAACTTTTATTTAGCGTATTAATATCCAAAAATTAAAAGAAAAATTTTTTATTTGAAACAGACAATCATATGCTTATCGATTTAAAAATGGAAAAAATATGTAAATTTCTTATTCTATTACACTTTATTTTAACAACTTTTCTGTAGAACAAAGTGAAATATGAAATTGTGTCGTTTCGTTTTCTATCACATACCTGTGTATGTTTTTGTATAATTGTCCGGCACCGACGACGCCATTTTAAGACGATTTTTATAGTAGGCAGAATTTTGTCAGATTTTTTTGTGATTAAATTGTATAATTGTGTATGATAGTGAATCCTGGTCTTAAGTCGCACCAAACCAAAATATGCTTCAGTATCAGTTAAATTGATTGCTAATTTTCTACATTCATGAGCTAATAGTTGCTGAACTGGCGAAACAAAGCAAATAAGACTTTATACTATTATTATTTTTTTTCTTTCAATTAAAAATTAATGTTGTAATTAAATGATTGTTGGACTTATTGTTTGAGATAAACAATGTTAAAAATATTGCAGAGTTTATCACATACTATTAAAAGATAGCATTAAATAGGGAACGTTTTTAATTCACATGTTGAAAGTGCGTAAACATAATTTAGGTCCTTCGTTGTACCTTTTTATACATTATCGTTAATTTAATACAGCTTTTGCACATAAATTTATCATAAGTTCCAATTCGTGATTAAAATATTAATTTAGAATGATATCTACTTTGGTTTCAATTAATTCTTGGTTGTTATGACTTGTGATTGGATTACCTAAATGTACAATAAAAAAGAAAAATAAACAATATTTAACATTTACTTATTCATTGTTTGCAACACAAAACGTAAATTGTTGCCACAACAATTGAATGTTTAATAAAGGCATTAAACTGCAAACATACTCCTACACGTCGCTAAATACAATGTTCACATGTAATACAATCGCCTTGGCGCTATCAGTTTACACTGTAAGATATATTTAGAAACACAATTTACGTTAATGTTGAAAAGGGAGAAAATTGTTGGCGAAAAGTGAAGGAAATAATAACTTTGTTACAAATAACTTTGGGAGCATTTTAAGATTGAAATTTTCAAACATTTGTAACGATAATAAGTTTTAAATGTAAGTGTAACGTATGTTTAAGATAAATTAATATAAATCAAGAGACTCTTCTAGAAACTCCATTTAAGATAACCGTGTCTTAACTAATGGTTGGGCTTTTTTTCCCAAGCTAATTTTTTAAAGACAAACTTTGAAAATAAACATTTAATGGTATTCTCATGAAAATATTGATCATTTAAAATATAAACAATAAAATATAAGTATACACGCTGAAAAAACTCATATTACCACATATTTTATGTTTTTATATCTCAAAGAATATCATAAAATATTTATTTTCGAGGGAATATAGACAATTAAGGTAAACAAATTTGCAAATGATTCCAAGCAAAAAATATTATATTTTAATCTTTTTTAATAAAATAATTATTTAATAAACATATAAAATGTTTCAGGTTAAATATTTTAGCTTAGCAATAATTAATGAGTTATGCAATTTTTCTTTCAGCTTGAAATGAAGTTGTAACGAACACCAAAAATCTCTTAATTTCATATTCACAATAAAATAAAACTTATTAGAATATTGTCTTTCGCGAATTAAAAATTGTTAAAATTCAGATTAATATTTTTTTTAAGTAAGAAATTGCAAAACGCATTTTTTTCATATTTCTTCAAATAGTCAACACCTAATTTTGGTAGGTAAGACAAATAAATTTTGTTCAGATCTATTGACCCAATTAAACATCAACGCAACGCAATATGGTATGTGTTTAACTTTTTTAAAGTTATTGCTGCTCTGAAGAAATCAGGAAACTTGTTTTCGAAAACATAATATCTTAATATCTTATCCTCTCGTGGACGATTGGCTAGTGAATCGCTCTAGGCATTGCAAAAAAAATTCGCTATTATACAAACAAAATTTAAATAATACGTGATGCGAAAGGAAACAAAAAATGCAAGTGTCTAAATTTTATGAACAATTTACTGTATCCATTTGTTATTGTCTGAAGTATAACTAATCTATCGTGTTTCTTTAGCAAACAATATTCTAATATGTACTTTTGAATGTTTCATTCTCTCTAAAAAAAAGCGTTAAATGTAATAAAGGTCTAAGTTCTAAGTAGGAACTGGTGCATAAAAAAGTAGAAAGTATAAAGAAAAGTTTTTCTATGCACCCAGATTATATATCTCTTAGTTTGAAATATATAAAAGTAAAAGTATGTAAATTCTTAATTGTCACAAAAAAGAAAAAACAATATAATGGATTTGCTAACACAAAATTACAATGTTTTGGTTTTTGATAAATGGTTTGAAAGTTTCGGGCTCTGTTTGTCTAAATCGGAAATATTTTACTTAAAATTATTAATTGAATATGTATAACTTCAGTCAACATGTTTGCAAAAATACTTTATTTTTAATAATATACCAATGAAAATTCCTCCCCCTTGATATCTTATAATTGGTTTGATTAGCCTGACTTAAATTTTTGTTAATACAACATGCATTTTCAATAAACCTTTTATGTTATGCTGTTTTAATTCTTTAAACTGAACCTCATAATAGAATATGCATCACTAGTTTTAACATTTGTTACAAACTGGCAAAAGGAAAACACATAGTTCTCTGTTTCTTCAGTTTTATTAAAATATTTTTTTGCTTTTTGTTAACTTCCATTAAATAATACCTAATTATATAATAAAACTATAACTGGGTCATTTCTGTACATGAAATATTTTTTGAAAATTTTGATATTTGTGTAGATAGTTATCGATATGGAATACAAAACATCTATTTTTGAAATTTTTGTCTGTGTGTCTGTCTGTCTGTGTTAGCATCACGTGAAAACTACTGGATGCATTTGAATAAAATTTCGTGAGGAGGTCCATTAGAACCTTAAATTTAATATAGAATTCATTTTTTTCCGTAAAAATAAGTCATTTCGTAAGGAAACAAGAGATAAAAGTGTGAAAGCACCCAACTTTACCGGTATAATGATAGCTAAACAGTTGTGTGCACTTTTTATTTTTGTAAATGGAAAATTGTTAACACTGTGTACAGAACTCTGGAATAAATGTCTAAAAGCATATTTTTCTAAAAGTAGAAATGAAGAATTCGTGGCCACTGCTAGTTTCATTATAAATTCTTATTATTATTAATTAAAATATTTTTTTTGCAGTACCTTAAAATTCTAAATTGTTGTCTTTTAATTTCAACTGTTAAAAGTTCTTCAGCATGCTTTTGATGCAACTGAGTCATAACTTATATGTTAGAATTTTCGAGTTAAGCATATAGTAATGTTCAACATGCTTATGAAGTGAATCAGATAATACCGTCAAGCACACACAATAATAGTAATGCCCTTCCAACTGTTTCTTGTAGAGAGGACTAAGAAGGATGTTGTGTATCAACGTTTTATTTTACGGCCTTTTTCCTATTGCAACCTTGTGTGTTTAAACAATTGGGAAAAATTGGCGACTTAGTTGTGATTTAAAAATAGTATAGATTGCCTCGGTTTTGCAGGCAGGATACGTTAAATATCCATTTTTTTGCAAAAAGCGTAGCAGATGGAAGAGTAATCAATTTGCGAAAAAACTTTGGGATTGAAGAAATAAAGAAACATTAGGCAGGGACAACAGAAAAATTTCCTTTGCCACCTTGCATGCAAAATTGCGGGTAGTAAATAACTTTATTAATGACGTTTAATTTTCTGACAATAATGTTGCATATGATCAACACGTTTTACACCTTTGTGTTCTTTTCTAAAAAAAAAATTGAGAGTGTAAAGTAAAGTATGTTCTTTAAAAAATGTGTTGGACATTAAAGTGAAAATTTGTTACATAATTTACCCTCAATTTTATGTAAGGGTAACTATGCTACACCTTTTTTAGTTGTTGCTAAACCCAGCGTTATATTAAGAGAGCTATATTCGGCTATGCCGAATCTTAAATACCCTTCACCATCTATATAAATCTAGTTCGGTGAAGCAACTCCAATAAAAAAAAACAAATATTGGGCTGCCTTGGATGATATGGACCGATCATGCTGATTTTCAGTTGCACCTCTTTCGACACTATATCTGATGGATTGACATATATTTTTTTTTTTTTTGTAAAATCAAGTTTGCCTCGTCTAATACGGACGAACATCGCTCAATCGACTTCTCTATGCATAAGAAGACAGAATATATACACTTTATGGGGTCGGAAATGGATATTGTAGAAATAACACACGGAATGACAAGCTTGGATATATCCCTTTTCCACTTTTTGTGGTGAAGAGTATAAAAATTCAATAACAGTTTTTGTGTTTAATTTGGCTATAAAATATGTAGAAATTTTCGAGGTTTAGGCAACATGTAAAATGTGTTATGTGAATGTTATATATGTTGTAAATGTTTTCAAGTAATTCTTTTGATCTGACTCAATTAATTTAATTCTTTTGATATTTGAAGCAGAAAGTTCTAAATGTTTCGTTATGACAGGCAAACAATATTTTACTTTTATGTAAATGAAGCTGCATAAAAATGTCATCCAAGAAAATTGTCTAAGAATAAAAAATAACATATAAATGATTTTGATTCATTGTAGCCATGTGGATCGATCGTTGGCCTTTTAAGGAAATTACTAGTAAAATATTAAACTAAATATAAAAATAAAAATTTTATAATTTGAATGTGGTAAAGATTAAAAAAGCATGCAAAATGGCAAGAAAGTAGCGTTATTAAAGTAAATAAACAAGAATCAATAATTTTGGAAATTCCCATTTTAAATCTAAAAATGTCAACACAACACAAAGATGTTCTCACAATGAAAATAAAATTTTATAATAATTTGCGAAATTTAATGTACAAAGTGTATGAAATATTTATAAAGGTGGAAGAAATATTCAAATATATAAAATAATCGTATTTTACATCACGTTTGCTTTACCAAACTTTTCTTCATTTTATTATCTTCTTTTATTGCTTTCTTCTTCCGCTTGCAAATTAAAACAATATCCGCTTTATTTAGTAGAAGCACTAGGGTGTTTAAGTACAACATCCTTATTTTGTCCTTCTTTCTTGAGTGTATTCCGCACGAATAAAAAATATATCACCTCGAAAAAGTATAGCGGGATTTAAAAGTCACAGCACTGTGGAAACAATTTTTATATTTATAATTTATCTGAAACTTATTTGAAGGTGTTAAATTCAAGACATTAAATTAAATAAATTATAATGACTACTGTACAAATTCCCCAAATAAAACAAATTTTGATTGTTAATACGAGTACAATGACTTTGACCTTACACTAAATTTTAGTACAGTTAACGTGTGCTAATGCTTAATTCGGCGCATGGCGACCATATCACACGTTGAGCAGTGTGCACAAATGATGCATAATGACTAAGAAAACCTCTATGCGCAGTGGGAAATTTTGTTAAAAAGGAAATTTACTAACTTTATTAAAATTGCACACAGCCATAGAAAAAATGCAGTCGACCCAGTCTTAAGTTTCAACCTAATAGAGAATAGTAAAACGACCCCATATTGAGTTTTTTTTTGAAACTTCAATGCTGGCAATTAAAATAAATTTTCCAATATTAGTGCCAGCCAATCATTACACAAGATCAGTTGCCTGGAACTGCTTATACGAAACTTGTGACTAACACTATACAAGTTGTTAAAAATAATAATGTTTATACAATAATTATTTGTTCTTCAACTTATTCTTAAAAACACTTGTTACATTCGTAATTAAAATAATTTTGTGACTTGTATTTTTAATCAAATTGAAAATAAAAATCAAGTTACTTTTGCATAAAATAGAAAACGAACAATACGAAATTTTTTCTCTGCTAACACAAGTAAGCTGTGAAGATTTTTTGCTTTCAAGTTATAATGAATATTTCCAACACTTATCTTGAAAAATAATTTTCTAAGATGGAAGGGATTTTGAAAGACTAAAACTGCAAGATATGTCTAAAGTGAGGATTGAAATCATATACATTAAATGTGGTGAGAGTAAGTTGGAAAACAGAAATCTGAATCCATAATTGCTGTCAATTAATTTTATGTCTATTGTTAAAGCTTCCAAATAATAGGTTATTGTTTGTGAATGCTGATTTGGTCTTTAAGTAATTTCTTGTTTACACTGCGTAACCTTTCTCCAAGGACTTTTTTCTTTTAAGGGTGATCCTGAATCATTTAAAATTAATGACAAGTCCAAATATTTTTTTTTACTCTTATTAGAGAGCACTATGTAAAATCACAGGAGAGGTCTTGGTTTGCTTACAGACTTTATTGCTTCTATTTGCAACTGGTTTATGTATTTCACTCTTTTATTCCTAAAAAAATATTTTCATATTTTACAGGTTATATAGCTTTAAGTTTTCTTTAAATTATTATTCTTTCCGTGGGCTTTTTGTTACAAAGTTTGAACGGGGGTAAAATGGCGAAAAATACCACAAAAAGGAAGAATACCGTAGTAACGGAAAAAATAATTGCAATTTGCTTAACATATGCCTTATCATCCAAAAATTTCTTTGAGAACAAATATACTTAAAAAAACTTAGAGCTGGCGTAATTGAAAATCAAAAATCGAATAAGATATTAATAAGTTAATAAGTGGGTTGCTCTTAAAAGTCTTAAATTTTGCACAAAAAAAAAACATAGAAAACAAAAAGAAACCAAAAGTGGTTATCAAAAGCCTTAGTTTTTTTAATTTTCTGCAAAACGTTAATATCATGTATGCGCTTAAACTTGAAAAATTCAGGACTTTAAAAAGATATAAATGTATTTATAAGGTAAAAACAGGTACGACTGTAGACCATATATGTAATTCTAGTTTAGTGAAGTAACTCCAATCAAGAAGACAAATATTGGAGCGACAGAGAATTAAAAAATAAGAAAAAATGAAGTTTTATTTACAATTTTACATAAAAATGTCATCGGCTCTTAGTGGCTTAAGCATTTTTTAAAAATTTTAGTATTTCCTGAAAAATCTCTTCAAAAGCTTTTTAATGGTATCCATACTCATATCTTACAAAATATGAAAAGTTCAGATGCCCATAACTCGGAAAATGTGTACGCCTGACATTTTTTCTTATTTTTTAATTCTCTAGCTATTTATGTATTTGTTTTTTAATTGGAGTCACGTTATTGTTCCAAATGATATAGAAAAATTAGAGGCAGGCGTGGTATTTTGCCCATTGCCTCGATGAGTATAGACCGATCTTGCTGATTTTCAGTAGTTAAACTATGTCTGATCGATTGGAGTATTTAAATTTTCTCTAGCTCATCTAGTGCCTTGACAAAGTTGATATCAGCCTGAAAACGAAGAAACAGACCGATATTGCAAAATCGACTTTGCTATGATTAAGAACTTAGAATTTATGCGATTGGAAATGCATGCTGTAGAAACTACTAACGGAATGACAAACTTAGATATACCCGTTTTCCACTTTTTGTGGTGAAAGGTATAAAAACAATTAAAAATTTCATATGTAGATCGATTAAGAGTATGATTGCTGAAATTGAAAAAACACCAAACTGTTAAATAATAAGCGGTATCTTCTCTTCTACAATTAATTTAAGTCAATTGTTTTAGAATTTCAAAATAATATTTAATTTTTCCACCCTATTTGGGGACTAAACAAATGTAGTCTACGAGATAATAACTGTGAATGTATGAGTTTATAAAAAAAAGTTTAATTTACATCCGACATAATTGGTATCTAGTGCAAACAATCTACTTAACATTTCACTGGATATTTAGGTAATGTGTAGCAACGACACCAGCAAAAGAATTCAACTAGAAAACTAATAATAAAAAACGGTGAACAAATCACTAAATACATACAACAACGCAGACAAGTTAACTTTTAAATAAAAACAAACAAAGTAGAGTTTAAAATGCCACGGTGTTTATTATTTCACCATAAGTAAAACAAAGAAAACAACTTAGAGAAGTAGTGCGTGTATAAAGACAATGAATGACTGTCAGAATAAAGGTTGCAGAAAAATAAAAGTGAAGCAAAAAGTTTAACAGTAGTTGCCAAAGGTAGAAATATTACATTTGTCTGACATATTGTTTCTAATACATATCAACGCTATTGAATCTCTACTGGGTGGTCCAAAGAGTGGTTATTTTAAATTTTTTATTTTATTTTGTCTTCGAAGAAAAATTGTTTATTGTTGCGCTTTGAATGTTGAACATTCGAATGCGCAACTGTGACGCAAATTACCCACCGATTATTTAGGTAACCAATATTTGGTTTACCTCAACAACTATATGCTGCAAAGAATTTATGGATTAACGTTGAAGTCACTTTATATAGCATAACTTCCATTAACGTCCGTTCTATTAAACCTGATGATTCAAGAGAAGTGTTTTAAGAACAATTCTACTTAGTTTTAGTTTTCAAATATTATATTAATTGGAAAAACGGTAGAATATAAAAAATATATAAAAATAATACTGTTTTTTCATTTACCAAAAAGACAACAAAACATTATTATATTAACCGATACTGAATTAACTCTTTAATAATAATTTTAAAATCTTTCGCAAGATGTGTAATAAATGAGAATAAACCACTCCTCGAATAGGACAACCTAAAAGAGAAAAAATTTAGGATTATAACTTTTAAACTTTGTCATTGGAACACCCTATTTATATGACAACTAATTGCATTTGTGCACTCGTTTAAGTTTGCATTTAGTACAAGAGTATCATGTGGTAAAATTTATAGAGTGAAATTATTAAAACTAGAGCACAAAGGGAATTAGTTACATTAAAAAAGGAGCATTTGCTCTAAACCCCTCGTTTATATTATTAATATATTTTGATTTGCTTCAGCTGTTTATTATGAAATTACAGTCGTAAGGGCCTGAAGTGTTACATAAGATTTTATTTAATTAATATTAATTAAATTGAACAACTTTTGGTTTAATAATATTAAAGTCATTTATCCAGGAATTAAAAGAAAACTGTTATTTCTTCAAGCCTTTAAATCTATTTTGGCGTAAAGGACTGTGTAAATAAAATTGAGCGTAAAACTGCCGTAGGAAACAGCTAAAATAAATATAAATTTATTATGAATATGGTGTGATACAAAATGTTTGCAAGCATTTTTCAGTGCGTATGTCTGCCTCCTCAGCAAAACTTTAGTCTTCTAACTTACTTTACAAATTTGATATCTTATTTGCCGTTAATTTTGTTTTTTTTTTTATACTCGTATGCCTGAATTTTTAATAAGTCTTGCAACAAGTTTCTTCCTTCTTTCGGTAGCCCATAAATCATAAACTGTAAATATTTATGATTTTTACTTATGTATACACTTTTTACTGTTTTTCTTGTTTTTATCGTTACCGCTATGGCAAGTGAAAAGGAACGACTCATTCCATAAGTTTGTCTGTAGTTCTCTCTGTGTAATTTTTCCTTGTTACTTGTGAATTATTAACGATTGAAAAAAAGTTCGGGTGATTGTGAATGTTCTGCGATAGTTTTTGCAGCTTATATCACAAATAACTACAACGTACGTTTATAATTGAAACAACAATAAACACACACCAAGAGATACAGTTTTAAATAAAAGCATTTTTAAGAAGTATGAGAATCGAGATAAAATGAAAACAACCAGAGTAAGAATAATCTTTTTTTGTAATGAGCTCTTATTTTGTTGATTAACAAATAATGTTCACGAAATTTTAATCATTTCTTAGTTGTTTTAGAGTTTAGCATAATCATTTTATGCGTTATTTTGTTTAAATTTCAGAAATTCTTCAAGTCGTAAATATCGTCACATCAATGAAAATGCTCTTGGAATCATTCGCAGTACCTTAAATAGCGGTGGTTTTGGCCCACAGCCTCCAAATATGAATAACGAACTTGGCATACCACCCAATGCCGGACCCATGAATGCATTTGCCGCCAGTTATGGTAGACCATTGTCACATCCAGGTGGTGGCAGTGGAGTTGCAGCAGCTGCAGCCGCAGTAACCGAGGCACAACAGGAGAAGGGTATGTTTTCGGTTAGCCAGTTAAACATTGAATTGACGGAACAGCATGTTGGGCCCAATGGCCGCATGGAGCTGACATGTCTGGCAACAATTCCATCAGCAGTTGGACCTGGTGAACAGTTTGCGGATTATAAAACATATTCAATTAAGGGTAAGTGGAATTTTGATTAATTTATATATTATAAAAAAAGTCCGTAAACTGGATAGACTTCTTTCTGAACGCTTCATGAAGATTTTTCAATAAAAAGAAAAAAATGTTGGTACACATTAAAATTATAATTGCGGCCACATTAGTTTAGGTTTTTTAATCAAATTAATTTGTAGATCTGCTAACTCGAGAGATATTTTCATGCAGACTTAAAAATTAAACATTTTTTTTTTTACTTGCACTTCTTGGTCTAAAAAAGCCTCCCTAGAAATGTTACCATCATGTCTTTTTTTGCCTTTTATTCAAGTTACAGAGCAGCTTAGTAATGATTTATTGCTTTTGTATTTAAAAATGTGTTAACAACTAAATTAAAAACGCCAAAAAGAATCATTTACTGTCTATTTAGGTGCATGGCGCTGTTGGAATAAAATTTCATTGACGATGTTTTTCTGTTAATAAAGTATTTTTAATCAGGCATGTTCTTTAAATCACAATATCAAATCACTTGCGATTTTAAAATCACAATTGTGATTGGATGGTGTTCTGAAAACCACAAAAGTTTTAACTTTTCGATGTAATTTCACCTCTTCGAAAACACAATAAAACAGCTGATATTTTGTTTAATTTGATGAAATTTTTTATGTATTGAAAATTGATTAGTGTTTTTCTTAAAATATCAAGTGAACTGATAACAAAAAAGTAAATGCAAAATCACAAAGCAAATAACAATATTTCTTGTTATATTTTAATATTTTATAAATTCTTTGGTGCAAAATTGCTAATTTTGCTATGAAAATCAATAAAAAACATTTTAAGGTATTTATTTATTTAATTTAATGCGAAGTTTAAAATAAAGTGGTTGAAAAAATAACCAAGTGATTCTAAATCAGCAGGCATTTAGCTCACTGGAATATGCCCAAATATTTCAGTTACACTTTGTATTAACCTTAAAAGGTTTCCTATGTTCTGGAGTTGAGTATTCAATGCGATTTCTAAAATATATTTAAATAATAAATAACTAATAAAATATAAACAGCCTAAAGCTTCTTAAAAATGTAGGCATTACTTAATCCCATTTAATGTTTTAATTACTCAATTATTTAAATACCCTTTAATAGATATGTATTTCCTGTTGCCTTAACGCTTCATTTAAGACTAGCGTATTCTACTTGGCATTACCTAAGTCTATGTCTAAAGTTTTACCAGCCAAAAATTACACAAAAATTTTCTTCTCAACCCCCTGTCGGAATCTGATCTAAACTTTTGTAAGCGATACAGTATGTTTAACGATTAAGCATCATCCCTATGACCAAAGGTACACAAGTGTAACATTTCATTGAAATCGGATGGACACTTGAGAATAGAATGTACAATAACAGTATGCAATTTTTAAAATCAAGTACTGTACATTTTACTATCCAGATTAGTATCTGTCCTTGATTCAGATTTCACTGAACTCGTTTCAGCCTTATAAAATAACAGGTTTTACATTCTTTTATCCCATTTAAGTCCAAAATTAAGTTAAGATTATTTAGCTGCTTCTCGAATGGTTACAAAAGGCACCGAAATTCACTTTCCATCTCTTCTGCAATTTTAGATACCTTTTCGCTACTTCTCTGAGAACAGAATTGTATACTATTTTAGTTGTATATGAGCACATCTCATAAGAAATACTCGCTTATACAGGCATGTTCTGACAATCGCAAATCGCTTAAAACTGGCGATGCGAGTTGAAATCGCATGAAAGGTGTTCTGTAGTTCACAATCGCAAGAAATTTAGCGACTCCAAATCGCAAGCACATACTGAAGTGAAGTTACGAATTTTACTTAAATTAAACTTTAAAGCAACAATAAAATTATACACAAATGAAAATTAATATATTCTCTTTTATTTTTAACAAAATTTATTTTAATTTTTAGTTAATTTAAGTCGCAAATAATTAATTTAAAATATGTTATTTGTTCTATCAATTATTTGTTTTGATTGTTTTCTTGAGAACTGGCGATTTCATAGAAACAGCTGCTCTAATTGATGTTCGAAAATATACTAGTATTAGTGCGGATGAACGTATAGTCGGTAATCAAATAAAATATGTGGTTATTTTAAATTTCAATTCTTATAAAATATTAAATGTACGATTCAAGTGTTAAGAGACCTTAAAAAATTTATTTAAATTACTTTTTGGATGATATGAGTTCCGAACGTGCATTTTATAATTAACAAAATAAACAAAATAATTCTTAAGTACTGATTACTTGCAACGTAAGTAACCTAACTAATAGAAAATTCATTTGTCGCCAAAATATTTTTTGCGTTATTTTTTTAAATTAATAAATATTCATTGGATTGAAGTATCCATTAAATTGTCACAATCTCTAAGCGTCCGTTTTTTAATTGCATGTTTTTTTTAAGAAATGTAGCTAAACAAGGCAGCTGCAGGCATTTTGTTGTAGTTTTCTTTTGTTTATTTATGTTTTGCACCGTAAAATCATAAAGTTTTTCTTTTCGAACATAAGTTAGAAAAAGAGCAAATCGCAAGCAAAACGCGTGAGTTTCAGAACATGTAAAACAAAAGTTGGCGTTTTTTAAATCACATGCGATTTCAAAAACATACGAGTGTCAGAACATGCCTTATAAGAAAGTATACAATATTTATATAGATATTATAAACTTTTTATAAACATCAAATAAGAAAAATTTACTATAAGAAAGTTTTTTCTCCGGCCATACTGAATGAACTAGACAAAAAAAAAAAAAAATAAAAAAAAAAATTAATTCTTTTTTAATTTTCTGCTTTTTGAAGTAAAACGTTTCTTATAAGCAATAATTTCTTATAAGAACAAGCCGCTTATACAAAAATAAATTGTGATTCGTACAGTTTTTTTATATAACTTTTAAATAATTGAAAACAAAAGCATATCACAATACATCCTAAAATCTCCCTTAACTGGAAAATCTTTCGAAGTAAAAATCGTCCTTATTTCGATACCAAGTGGAACTAACTTTCCATATTCCGTGTTTTTCTTAACATATCCACCAGCTTATGCATTTTTCTTTATGAACTCTTGTTAAATAGCGTCATTTTTTTTAATATTATATTGCACGTTTCTATTTTGTTTTTTTTTATATAATTGTAGTCGATGTTGGACGAACAGAGACCACTACCATTTCGACTACGACCCCTACCATCGGAATGGCAGCACTGGGCAATGGAGTTACTCCATCATCAGCGACGTCACCGGCACCATCATACAATTACATCACAAAACTCCATAATTTATGGCTCCATATATTTGCGATTATCTTTGTATTATGGCGAATATTTTTACAACAACATTAAGGATTTTTATAGTGTAAAATTGTAAAACATGAAAAGATAATAAGACAATGGTTAAGAGGATATGAGATTATAAATAACTATTTCTTAAACTTATATCAACTAAAGGCAAAAACAATTTTTTAACCACAAAATTGTAAAACTAGGTTATTTAAGGTGGGTTAAATACAAATAATAATTACTTATACACATTTAAAAAAATACAAATACATACAAACAGACAAAATCTTAACCCCACCGAGTGAACTAAAGCATAATAGATGTAAAAGATAAAACAAAAAATGATGATTGACGTTACGTATTTGCTTGTATTTTTTTATAAATTCAATTATTGGGTTTGATACCTTTAAGAACAATTTGGATTTCCAAACAAAAATATATTGATATGCAATAATTTTCACAAAATAAGAGAAGTCTTTTTATTATAAAATAAATCCAATGGTCCTCATCAATGATTATCGATTAATTTGGAAAATTAAATTTGTTGTAAATAATAAAAAAATTTTAAATTAACCATTAATTTATTTACAGTCTAATTCATAAATCTACTTTAATAGTTTCATAAACCTTTTATAGGCAAAAGTCGGTTAAGGTTTAATAGCGTGTTGAACGTTTTTTAAAACCTTAATCCTTATATTTTTGCGTTTCGAAATTAACTTTTTTTGTAGAAATTGGCACCGTCGTACCTGACACTTCTTGAGAGCTCGTAATTTTTGATATTTTATTCATTTTCAGAGTTTTGAAAAAAACGAATAAATCCAGATAGGCGTAAAACCCCAATTTTCTTTATACACCCTTGACTGTTTCACAAGGTGCCCAGGTACCTTTATACGAAATTATGAATAAATGCACCATATCTTTTTACACATATACATGTGTATATATGTATGTTCATGTACATATTTATGTATGATTATAAATTTATTCAGCTTGATCGTTCAGTAAATAGTTTATGCATAATGGGTAATTTACTGAATGCGAGTTGCAAATTGGCATGGAGTAATTGCTACAACTTTTGGATGTTTTCCTCTGCTTCAGACGAATATTCAAACAGATTTTTTTCTCTTTGCTTTTTGTAAGTATATGGATGCACAGTAGTATCAAACACTTTTTCAAGTATAATATCTATTGCTGCTCGTGTGCGAGTTTTTTATTTCAATAAACAATTGCACTCTGAGATCTTTTAAAAAAAAGATAGCGGCAACAGACTTAGTCTAAGCTTACCTCCTTTGATTTTATTGTAACACTTAATAAATTCGAGCTTAGCAGTCAAACTGCTTTCAACTGATGGTTGATAAGATTATTACAGTTTTCTGTTTTATGACACATAAGGGCACAACATCGTCTCTTTTTGAAATACAAAATTTGTAGAATGAGTTCTAAGATTTGTTTTTATCCGGATGCTATGAAACTTTTATTTTTTCTCACTGTTCCAATGAAATTCCACAAACTTAATGCTTTTGCCAGTTTAAGAGATGTAAAAAAATTATTGTTTGTGACATTCCTTCCTGAGTTCTTATATGAACTACCAAGATTGAAGGTAGTCTTTTCTCCCATATTTGTCTGGCGATTCTCTTGGTTTACCAGTACACAATTGGCCATGTAAGGAAAAGGAGTTGGAAGCATCACAATCCCAAGATAAATTTATCCTATACTTTTCGGGTTTTGCCGGCATATATTGTGTAAAGCGAGAACGTCCACGATGTCCTAATAACTGCTCACCTACAGTTATACACTTACCGAACTTGTAACTTTGGTGTAAATTAGCATTTAGCATGATCCAGATAACCTAAGATGATGCAGCTTTATTGGATATGGCACGCGATAAACGAGTTTTTGTTGTTTGTTTTGTCGATCACATAAGGGTTAAATAAATATAAGTTTCTTTGTACCCTTAACCCCGCGGTAACCCGTTACGTTACAAAGTTACGTATTCCCGAAATGTTTGTAAATATTATTCAATATCTCACACTTTGTGAGAGCGTCATACATATTAATAATAAATTGTTATCACATTCTGACCCAGAAAGGTTCTCAGGCATTAAAAAACTAAAAACTGGTTTTAGCAAGTGTCCTAAAATACATATGTATATTGTCTCTATTACCTAAAGAAGCAAATTTTAGTTAACAACGTTAAATTATTTGCAAAATTAATAATAAGTCAAATAACATTTTACGGTTTTCTAAGGGGCTAACATATTTTTAAAATGTTGATATAAGGATCCTTATAGTTCAGTTAAACAGCTTTCCTATGATACACATGTTGGTCTTAACCGTAAAAGAATATTAAGAACATTGCAGATATGAGGTTTCGCAGGAATTTTTATAATATTTTTCTCTCTAAACTTGCTTTTTCTAAGCTCCGGACTGAAGCAGATTTGTAATATTAAATAAGAATAAAATAAAACAAATTTATTTGAAAATATAAGTTATGAAACATTATAGAACTCGTTATTGAAATACTTTATGAGCAAAATAAAAAAAAACGTATTTTGCAGTAACCAAGAATCTTTGTTTTCTTATAAAGAGGTTTCTTTTATTCCATAAAATAAATATGAAGCGAAACCCACATTCGGTTTTCGGGTTAATTGAAGATTGGTTTTCAAAGGCACTAATTATTTAATGATAAAGGACAGGTGAAAATTCCTATCGAACTGTTATTGTGTGTTTTTGAATAAAAATTAAAAAAAAGGTTTATTGAAAGATATATGTCTGACAATTTTTGTAAACTTCAAATCTTAAATAAGAATTTTTATGAATTAGACCGTTAATCTATTGCTTCTATAAAAAGCATATACCAACAATGCTGCTTTTCTTCTATTTACGTTTTGGAAATTAATAACAGGCTTTTTAGAAAATCGAAAAAAGTCCTTAGATGTTCTGAGTTTTTATTATGGGAAGGTGCCATTTCCATTTATTTTACTTACAGTTGTTTGGGGTAGAATTTTTTCTTCTTTTTCTTTATGAAAATATTTTCTTGACCAAGAATTTTTTATGGTTTTTAACTTCTTTCATCAATCCTCCTTTCACAGTTGTCTATTTATTTAACATAACTATATTAACAAATATTAGCGTTTAATAATTTTATTGCTTAAAAGTCAATAACATCCAAGCATACATGAGCAAATTGCATTATATTTTAACTGCTTTCAAATTGCATTAATAAGTAAATTTTCACTAACAATGAAATTTATTTTGCATTACAAGTACCTCCTTACTGATGCTGCATTTAAGTTGCAGTTGCGTAAAAATTTTAGGCACATTTTTATTTTCAACACAAGAACTATATTACTATACATTTTACTGTATATGTATATCATACCTGTCATTTTCTCACCAATATTAATATTATATTGGCATTGTTTTAAATAATGACATTGAAAAAATTTAACTACCATTAAATGCTAATGATATTATTTTAATTATAACTGTTTTTACTAATGATAATGAAATTTTAATGAAACTGTTTCATTACTAATTATAATTGAAAAAATAGTTGTTTTTTATAAAAAATAATTTTTATGAGAGCACAACCTTTACAAAGAACTATGCACTAAATTAATAAACCTACACTGTTTGTTAGTTGAATCTATATTTGAATATTTTAATAATTTATCAAATTTAAGTAAAATTGATGTAAAACTTGAAGCCTGAAATATTTTTTTTTTCTTTTCTTCGCCACAATAACGTTCTGGCGCTTTTTGGGATAAGGATTTTATTAAATTAAATTTTAAAAGTGCCTGTTTTTAGAAGTTCACAATTATATTTTCAGTTAGGAGGAAATGTGATTCTCCAGATAATACAATATATGGGATAGTATTAAATTAATATTTTTTTTTTTGTTAAAATGATGGCTTTCAGTATAAAAAACAAGTGAGTAAAAATAATAGCCATTTTATAAAGAATGTGTGTAAAAAATGAACTTAAAAAATAAATAAATAATCACATCACAAAGTAATTTATAAGCAAAACCTTATTTATTAATTTAAATGAGAGGCTGATCTAAATTTGATAACTTAAAATAATAGTGTTTCAATGAAAAATCATTGAGTGAATAACGAGCAGACAGAGTAAAAAAAATTTTAAAAGTAAATTCATTCATCAAATGATTGCGGCAAGAGTAAAAGGATATATTTCTTTGAGATTTTATATTTGTAGCAAAATACATTTAAAGCTTAATTTAATTTATGCATGTTACTTTCTTATGAAAATTACACATTTATTTAACCACGACCACACTAAATTTTTCTATATTCTACTGAAAACGAAATTCCCCTTATCATGAATGTTTTCTTTTCGCGTTAATCTTACGGTCAGCCCCAAATTTTTCACTTTACAGTTCTTGCTTAAATTTACATTTCATTCCCCGTTAACATCTTATTTTGTCCATCCCAATTTTCTGCAGGGTTAAATAAAAATGTCACATGTTGTTTACAATAGGAGTTAATATTTACTAAATATATTTTTTTCCAATTTATATTGTTGTTAACAAAATATTTACTTCAAAAAACTCTGGCAACAGTATTCTTGAGAGCTCGCTGAAGAGACTGTTCACCGATATTTATAATTTTACTATTTGAATTTTTTTAGTTTGACTAAAAAAATTTTTGATTAAGAAGCGATTCTAAAACCAAACAAAAAAGTAAATACCAAAACTGAAATTATTTATCTTGTTAAGTGCAAAATATTGTCTTGATAAAAGTTTATAATATTTTATTAAGCAAAAATTGAATTTTGTGTCAAAATTTAATTAAAATATTTAAATCAGAATAAATTGTAGTAAAACAGCGTTTAATTTTCACTTTAGGTAAAAGGTTATCAAATCCAATAGTAAATTAGATCAAACCATAAATTAAAGCGAAATTTTACAAATTGTTGAACACAAAACTTAAAAGGGGGAAAATAAGTAGAAACAAATAAACAACAAAAAAAAAAAACAAAAACCAATACACCTTGAAAATTGGATTCTGGCAACCAACTGTTTGCTTTGAATTCAATTAAATGAAACAATAATTTTTTATTAACAAAATTATTTGTAGGAAGAGATGAAAAGAAACAATATATTTGTAAAATTTAGTTGTAAATAAAAATGAATGTTAAATTATTAGAAAGTGCATTTTTAAACCAATTTGTGAAAACATACTCCTAATGGAGATAATTTTGGATGTGAAATATTTTTACAAAAAAATATATCGAAATAATAATTTAAATTTTTTATATTTCTATTATGTTCTCTATTAAATTTGAAGAAAAATTATTAAAAGAAAAATCTGTAATTAAAAATAAAATAAATAGTAAAATTCAAATCTCCGAAGAAAAAACTAAGAAGCTTAATAAAACAATCAATGTTGAAAACATTTAAATAAAAATAGAAAATACAAAACAAATCTAAAAACTACAAACAAATATATAAATTTTTTACATTACTTTGCAAAAATTATTGTGAATTTTTCATTTCTTTATATTTTTATTTCAATCAAACTTTAACAACTGAAAAAATTTGGCAAAATTGAATTAAGTTGCCATATGTTTAATGCAAATCTTCTAGGGAATAAATTATTTAAGGCATCTGCTTGTGAAAAAGAATGTAAAATGTGTGAAAAAAAATTAAATATTTATATTTTAAACAAAAAAGTTAAACTTAATTGTAAATTGGATTTTTTACTCATTACACAAAAACGCTAATAGAATAAATGTAATTGTAAGTACATGATTCATTTAAATTAAATACAAATATTATTTTTAGTATACTAAAGTGTATTATTTTTTTATTTAGCATTCAATTTTTTATTTTGAGTTAATATGCAAAATATATAAGAAACAAACCAAATTTACATCTTACAAATGATTGGATGTTTATTAAATGGAAAACATATTTACATCCAACTGAATAAATATTATTAACTTTTTGACAAGACTAAGATATTATCATGTTTGGTCGGAACTGAATATACAGTCTTAATTTTTCTTTTTGTTTAAATCGATATTTTGTCTTTTAAGTAATAAATGTGTTACATATTATTTGCATGTATGATTCTATGATTGTCTTTATTAATCATGAACCAAAACTTTTAAGCCATTTCATTAGGATTTAAGAGCCACAAATGTTTCCCAAAGTTATGCTAGAGGTTCAAGTCACTAGTCGTGTTGACGAATCATTTTCATTTACTATGAAACATTTTAAATTCCATTGATTTGTTTTCTTTACAAAAATAACCCCAATACAGAAAATGCTGTTAATAGAATTAACTAAAAAAAATTGCAAAAAAAAAAAAAGCTGAGCATTAATATAATTTTCTAACCATGTTGTTAAACATTTCATAAAATTTATTTTTTTATTTGAGAAAAGCTTTGATTAAATTAAATAAAAATTAATTCGCAGATAGTTTAATAATTTTTTTGTCATTATTAAATGCAAATGCTAAAATAAATTTGAAAGAATACTGTTTCATCAGTGCATAGCTGAGTCACATGAGTGGTGCCCGTTCGTGTTCGTTTTGAAATCAACTTTGCCAAGGGCCTAGATAAGATGGATAAAATTTAATCATACCAATCGATGTCTGGTTTGAAAATTGAAATTAAAAATCATCAAGACCCCGCCTGCCTTTAATTTTCTTCATATCTTTTTTTCAAACTTTCATTTGCATTACCGTTGCTGGCTATATTTTAGTATAAAACTTAAGAAAACTTGGTAGCACCCATGGTTAAAATTAAAGTAACTAAGTTGGGACAACAACTTTAATCAAAACTTACAATCTTTTTTTGAACAGAAAAATATTCCGGTAGGAAAGAGGTTCGTAAACTAATTTTTATTAAAACTATTCAATGGAAAATCTGCGATATGGCACATGTGGTTATACATATATGGTAAGGGCTATATAATATTCGACATAGTCGAATATAGCACCGTTACTTAATGTTAGTTTAATTCTATAAAGTTCTAACGAATTGCATAAATCGGCCATATAATCATAATCATACGTACAATGAAATTTCATTGGCATTGATTTAAATATTGACAATTAAATTAATGGCAATGATTCTATTTTAATTATAATTTTTTTTACTAAAGGTAATGCAATTTAATTGAAACCCTTTAATTACTAACAGCAATTGGAAAAAAAAAATAGTTTTGTAGATGAATCTATATATTTTTATTTATTTATCAATTTTTAGTGCGGGCATGAAAATTGAACTCTGAGATATAGTTCCTATTACCTACAGGAAAACAAAAATATTTTTCTATTTTGTCTCATTTTTATTTTACCACAATTTCTTGTCACACTTTACGAAGTTTATTAAATGTAAAAAGACAAGAAAAGATGTTTATGATTTAATTTTCGAACTTACTTTTAATGAAACCTCCTTATTAAAAAAATCATTAGCATTATTTATCATTCAATGCTAATGAAATTGTCATTTAATTAGACCATCTAATTAATTATTCCCATGTAAGACAATTATATACTTCAACAACCACTATTTCTGACGTTACTGAATAACGAAACCTATTATGTGAGGTTAAACCAACTATATTCTATTCATCTAATTAACCTCTTAGGTTGGGTTAAAAATCATTTACTAATTGTTATTTTCAGTTCTTTAATGGCCAAAAGCAGCTTCATTTACAATTAATTAAATGTTTACATACATATTATATTTGTTGACAGAGTAAACATTTTCTTTACTGCATTTAAGACTATGTTTCACCGTGTTGAACATAGCAGTAAATAATAAATAAATAATAAATAAATGTTCAGTTATAGACCTTAATCTTCTAAAGTGTGAACAAATTTCCACTTGCATTTCGAAGATATCGGAATTTTGTTAGGATATCCATTGAGTATTTCACTAATATTCTATAATATATAATTGTTTTTTTGACCTTTATAATTAATTTTCTTTACTAATTTTTTAAGCACTAGGTCAGTTTATAAATAAAAATATAGTTTATTTTTATTTATTTTTTATTAATGAACTGACCTAGTGCTTAAAAATTAGAAAAGAAAACTAATATTCTATTGCTAAACTATTTTCAAAGTAAATTATTTTTATTATTTTGACGTAATATAATAATAATTAATAAATAATCTGGCTTTTTAATTTAAAAAAATCCCTTAAGAACAAAATAACGTCCAATCAACATTTGTGAGTCAATAATGAGTTTTAAAGTTGAATATTTGTCTTGTGTGACAAAAATTAAAATCACATTAGACAAATATAATAAAACATTATTTTTTTACTTCTTATTTTATTTAAAATTTCATGTCAATTTCAAAATCAATTAAAATATTTGGTTTATTTTTTGATAATTTCGAATGTTGTATATAGAACGAAGTATATAGGAAATTAAGTGTAGATAGAAAAACATGTATGTATATTCAAAAAATGAGAGTACTTCTGTAATTTTTAAATGAAAAAATTACTTAAATTACGAACAACAAAAGACGAAAGGGGATTTAATTAATTTTATATAAAATTACTATAAAAAAAATCTTGAAAATATAACAGAAAAAAATTGTATATTTTCAAACGCTTTATATGTCTACTTATATAATTAATCATTAAACCAATGTAACAGTATATAACAAAATTATTAAAAAAAACAAATACTAAAAAATATCGTAAATAAAAAATATAGAGGCACAAGTGTGTTTGAATGTGCTTGAATATTAAAATTATTTATTTAAAAAAAATTAATAAATTATATTTCAAATAAGAATGAGATGTGCGCAAAATGATGAAATAAATTATGAATTCTTCGGTACTCAGTAAAGTACAAAAACCTCTGTATGCTGCAAAGCATTGGTACAGCAAAAAATTAATGCAGCCTGTTGCGGTATTATTTATTTGCGGTGGATTATTTTGAAAATGTCAAAATAATTATAATGGCAGAATACTTGTAAAAAATAACCAGTTTGTTTTACGACTGCCAAGTAGTAAACATTTTTTTTTATTTTCTAAAAAACCCGACAGGAACTCAAATTACATAAAAATTTTGTTTTAAGTTTTAGCAGTGTGCCCGTTAAGCTTAATTGTAGTGTTATGGTCTTTCAGTCTAAAAGTAACGAGTTTCCTTTGCCACCGAACATTGTGTAACTGTACTGATGTTTCTAGATCATTATTGCTCGTTTTTCTGGCAAAGTTTGATCGATGAATTTTTACACAATTTGCTCAAGTTAAATCTAAAATATGACTCAAGCAAAATGTATCTGGGTTCTTACGTGACGTTGTAATCGTTTCGCGCTGTTTATAAAACCTAACGATGTAACATAAAGAGAAGGCAGCCCGGAAGTCTTAGTATTAAATTATTTAGGAACAGTTTGTACTTTAAATAGATGGTTCATGTTGTCTTAAATTATAACTCGAAAACGATCTAGACTAAAGATTTTGTAAACAAATTCTCTTTCAACAATATTTTATAATTATTTATTAAAAAATAGGTCGCATTAAAAATTTCTACATTCAAGAGAAATTTATTGATCTATCATTTTAACGCGCATCTTATTATACGTTTAACTTAGTTAAATTAAATTCTAAACAAAGATATATACTATAAATAAGTAAGTAGTTTTAAAACTAAGCCTGCAAAATAAAATCCAAAAAGATACATAAACATATTTTCCAAAAACAAACAAACAAACAAAAAAATAAAAAATATCATAATATGGTTGTTTAAATTACTAAAAAAAATATGAATTCAAGGAAAGAAAAAAAAAACAAATGAATTTTTAGACATAAACAACCGTATTTAAAGAAAAAGAAAACCAGCCATAATTATTGAAATGAATACTAAAGAAGATAAATAGAAAATTAAATTTTCTTTTTCAAGTAAAAATAATTTAATTTTTTTGTACAATTAACAATAAAAGAATAATGATAAAAATTAATAATCATTTTGATACAGTAGTGAAATTAAAAACATACAACAGTACTCGTATAAGTTTATAATGTTCTCCTTAAAGTTTTATTTAAGTTATTAAAAATAAAAATATAAAACAAATCAACAAAAAAGAGTAAAATAATTACAAACAAATTAATATTTAAAAACCAAAAATATGGCTAAAATGTCTTATGCAGGTATTGACGTCTTCCTATGCTACGCTGTCTATTATTAACTAAACAGAAAAACAAAATATATTTAAATATTAAAAATACAAAAACAAAAACCTAATTTATACATTTACAATTTAGAAATTTACATTTAAAAATATTTATACAGTAAGTTACTAACAAAATAAAATGAAAAACAAAACGACGAAAAATCGTTATTTTTAAGAAAAAGTAAAAAAAATTATTCATATTTTTTACAAAAGCAAAAAATACATTAAAAGGTATGTTAAAAAAGCAAACATTCAATTTAATTGCTATTCATAATTATTTATCTACTTACCAACTCTTTAGATACAGATCTTATGATTTACACTACACTACACTACATATTTCAAGCTCATAAAGTGTTCGGTATTTGTATCAATATCTTATTCTTGTGGTATGAAAAAAAAATTCTATTTCCGCTAGGATGTTGGGAAATGTTCACATTTGATATTTAATAAATAAAAAAATTATTGGTTTCTCTAACTTTCCATTTTTCACTTCTTTAGTTTAATTGAACATATACAAATGGCACAAACACATTGGAGTAGATTTTCAAAAACATATTCTGTTGCAAAATTTAAAGTCAGTTTCAGAAATGTTTTTACTAAATCTTATTAAAATTAAAGAATTAAAACCTCACAAAAATTTATGTGTTCTGGGTGCTCTACTGTGGAAACGTATTAGGCCGCCCCTAAAATTTCTGGAAAGTTTAAGCTAAGAACTCAAGCTCGAATACATTTAGGCGAATCGCGTCGTCTAGCCGTTTTCAAATTGGTAATTTATTGTCAAAATATTTCTCTTACGCTTCCCGGAAGAAGGAACCAAAGAATATGCCTGCAGGTTTTAACTTTACCATACGTAGTATAGTAAAGTATAGTAATTAAAGTTAATTACGTAATTTTATTGTTGTCAGGACTTTTACGTTTTAATGTCGCTGGAATTTACTTACGGTTTTCGCGATGATATTAACGGGTAGGTGGATATGCACGCCACTATTTGTGAACGCTCCACAATTCATACCGTTTGACATATCAAAATAAAATTCAGTATTAAGTTTTAGAGACTAATCGAGACAAGGGTCAAGTTTACTTGACAAGCCATCCATTTCACCCATTTTAATATACTTCGAACTTGTGTTCTTTATGAAATATATCCATAAAAATAATTGTTAACATGAGGTAAGATAAAGTTAAGTAAAGGCCACCTTAGTTTTTTTACATAAAGTCCATGTTTAACATAATATAATTTTAAAAGCTTTCAGTATTAAAATGTTTGGCTCTTATCATTATACATTTTCCAAAGAAAATTGGACGTTTCATTTGGCTTTTTGAAATTTATCTCATACAAATGCATGACAAGCCACCGGTTTCAAACTGAGCATAATGGTTAACAAAAATGCTATAAACTTATAATTTAAATACAAATAAGAGTGGGATTTATAGTCAAGCTAATGACGTTGATAAGCATTTTCGCAAAAAAAAATATTGCAAATAATAAATTTTTATGGATTATGGACTAACTAATTGGTAACTAATGGGGTTTACTAATGGCACCACCAATAGACCATTATAATTCATAGATATCCACCAGTTTAGTTTCGTATTTTAAGTGAAATTTCATATTTTGTTATAAACTTAACTAAAAATGTAAGAACAATTCGTTCAAATTTAGGGATTTCGAATTTCAATAAATGTTTTCCGTCAAAACAATATGTGGCTTATTACAACCCTTAAATTACATAACTTATATATAATTTTCACAGGTAATTTATCATTTTTAAGTTTTCAATTCCATTTCTGAAAAGTTAAGGGAATTAAAAATTCGAAATAAAAATGTGAAATAAAAAAAGCATATTTAGATGATCATTCGAGTGCGGAAACTATTGTTCATTATAAATTATTTAAATTTTTTTAATAACAGTCATATGACACAATCAGTTCCACATACTATATTTGTTGATCATTCTCATATGGAAAATTCTCGAACTTAATAATTTAGACATTAAAGAGGTTGGAAATTTATATTCTCTTTATTTTTCTTCAACATAAATACTAAACTATAAATTTTTTCGATTCTACATACTTTATATAGAAGTAAAATTCTTCAAAATTTTCTCTTATAAATGTGACATTTCAGAATAATAAAAATGAGAAATTAGCAAATATATCAAATTAACAAAACAAAATACAGAAGATTATTAAGTGTCATAGCAATACGCAAAACATATCATAAATGTTGTAATGTTACTGTGTTATTGTTTATCTGTATGCGAATTAAATACAACTTTATAAATATACAAACATACATACATATATAAAAATTACTTGTACACACAAACCGAAACATTTGTATTAACACATTAAAAACAAATTGAAATAACTACTCGTAACATGATTCATGTAAAATAAAATTAAAAACTCAATTAAATAATTTTTAATATCAAAACTCAAGAGAAACAAATTAACCATCTAAAAAAAGAAAAAAAACAAACACATACACATTTATGCATCCAACAGCATGAACAAAAAATAAATGGTTAGAGCCTTGATGTGGTTATGAAATTAAAAAAAAAAATATGTTAAAATATTAAAACATAAAGAGTCATACATGTATATTTTAATGTTGTGCTTTTTGTAACAAAATCATCATCATATCATAAAAAATTTAAATTTATTATACATATTATATACACTCAAAATTTTTATTTATATATACAAACGTACATTAACAAAAAATTATTATAATTAAACAAAAAAATTTAATGAGAATATGAAAATATATATTTACTAAATTCGACAGTAAAACCAATGAAATAAATAATATTATATATAATTTGTTAACATATTGTGTCTC
Organism: Gymnosoma rotundatum; assembly: GCA_916610165.2. NCBI lineage: Eukaryota > Metazoa > Arthropoda > Insecta > Diptera > Tachinidae > Gymnosoma > Gymnosoma rotundatum. The sequence continues at coordinate 84,886,493 of OU744336.1, forward strand.
AATTTTTAATTAAATTCATTCTAATCACTCTAATACCAAATTTAAAAAAAAAATTAATAAACAAAACGTATCAATTGATAAAAGATCATTTTTAACCTTTTTAAAACCTCCTCAAGGTATGCTGCATAAAATTTAACAACAAATTTATATTATTAATTTCCCCTACACATCACGGTTGATTGATATCTAATCACCAACACCAAAAACAAATTTATATAACAAATATATTATTTTTTTTTTTTTAACTTTACATCACAGAACAATTGAAAAGTTGTTAATACGTTTTAATAAAGAGATTTTTTTTAGTCTTTTTTCGTACCAAGTGAAAAAATTGCTAAATATTGTTTCAACATTTCTTAACCAATTTCGACTGTATTACCTTTTAAAATTGGTTTGAGATCTCTAATTAAGGTTATGATTAAGTTCGATTAGCTTTCCTAGCCTAAACTTTAAGAAAGCAAGCCTAATTAATTGTCTTATACAAAATAAAATAAAATATACATTTTTAATGCACTATTAAAAAAATTGTCCTGTTTTTCCATTTTATGCTAGAAACTCAACTTGGACGAACGACGAATTTTTGGTCTCGAATATTTGTCACCGAAAATAAAACTCAAAAAACTTTATGAAAATGAACAAAATCATGACGTCGGACGAAATTCTTTATATTCGGAGAATTTTGCAATAGAATTATTTCTATTTCTTGCTCCGGCGAACGACAAACAATCCAATACAATGTAAACATGTTTGACTGTAGTTTCGAAGTATTTTAGTAAATAAATTTATTTTACTTAAAAAAATTATGTAAAAAATGTACCTCGAATAATTTTATGTTGAGTTATAATAAAATCTGATTTTTGATTTGAAAAGGCAGGCATGATTTAAAATTATTCATTATTCAAAATTCTATTTGCTTTAATGTTCTGCATGAAATACGATATTCATTATTGTTAAATAATCATTAAGCACCTTCATTTCGCTACGGCTTACTTATCTCTTCAGGAAACTTCTCAAAGAAATTTAAAATAAATTAAAGATATTTGTGCAAACAATAAAGTATAGACAAAAACCAATGTTAAAGCAAAAACAACAATAATCAACAATGATTTTATTTTTATTTTATTCACTGTATACGGCTGACTTCTTTCGGCTCTTTTATATAATATTTTTTGATGATTAGTTAATTTAATTAAATATTCCCGTAGTTAAATTTAATTTAATTTAGTATCATTTTATAATTATTTTTCTCAATTGGGCAAAAAACGATATTAGAAGCGAACTGTTAAATATGGGCTGAGCTTTTTTCTACCTCATACAAATTGCTTAAATCATCTGATCAAATCGTTTGAATTTTAAGAATGTAATTTTGGTCAAAGATTTTTTCCTCCTTTAAAGAATATAAAAGTGTTTTAAACAGTATTACATTTACGTACGTCAAATACTACTGTCAAATATTAAAAAAACAATAGATAAGAAATATACTATCTAAAGAAAATTACGCAGTAAAATTTTAAATAAATTAGTTATTTATTACAATTTTTGTGATTCTTTATTCACAACTCAATTAACCATGGTGTGTTGTTCTGGCTTAACTCAATCTGTTTTAATATTTTTGTAAATTCAATAGTGCATTTCAATATAAAAAAACTACATATGAAAACTTTTCTATCAAATGGTACGAACTTTGCTCTTATATTTTTTTTATCTTAATTTTTTATCACGGCGACCAACATTTCAAATACTTTGAATTAAAATTATTATAAATATAAATTATAAAAATACATTAATAAAAAGAATAGCTTTAATGTCATCATTTCCAATTAAGCATATTGTGTTGCATAATTTTATAAGTTTTTAAGAAAATTTGTGCCATCACAAATAATTAAATACAAAATTAAAAAAACATGAAAGTTTACACGAATGTTAAAATATTAAAAAAAAACACAAAATAAACTAAAAATAATTCTTATAAAATTAGGTGTCATTAATTGTACAAAAACAATTACCAAAAATAACGAAAAGAATATAAATTAATAAATTTAAATATTTTTTTATTTACAACAAATAATTTTTTAATACAAATACAGACATACAAATACAAAATCTAAAATATATATTCAAGAAACAAAAGTTGTGCAAATAAATTCAAATAAATACTGATTGGAAAATAAACAATAATATTTTTCCCAAAAAAATTCATATCGGTAAAATGATGTTAAAATTACAATTTAAAAACTATAATTAGAAGAATAAGCAAAATACACACAGTTATCTAAATGTAAAATATACAATTAAGTGGAAATAAATTTAATTTAAAGGTACTTTAAATTGTATATGCAGAAGAGCATGCAACAACAAAAATACTATTGAATATAAAGACTAAAAACTAATGTCGAAGTATCGAAAAGTATTAATTTAAATCTATATAAAAAATACAAAAGAATCTTCGATATAATATGATGACATAATATGGCATATATAGAAAAAGCAAAAACAAAAAATAAACAAATTCGAAATTTAAGTATAAAAAATAATGATCTACTATCTATGTACATTTCATGACTAACAAAACAAATTAAGTTATAACAATAAATTATACGAATATTTATGAATAAATAAGTGACAAAATAAAAACAAAAATTAATGTTTAAAAACTAAAAATATTTTTGTTCTTTTTTCCCAAGGCTTTACATGAAGAATAAGGAATGTGTAGGATATATTCTAGAACTGACATACATTGCTGTTTCCTAATTTAGAAGGTTCGGTTTAAAATCTAATAGTCTTTCGAATGGGTTTAATAGAGGCTATCTAGATTATCTGTGACAGATCTTAGCTGCAGTTAATGTTTCAAAAAATCAAGGAAGAGATGTACACATGAATATCCTTTACATAAAACCTGAAAAGTATTCTTGAGTTTTTCGTCATGGTCAATTTGGAATTTGTCATGGTCAATTTTAGTTTTTATAAATATTTAACGCGAAATCCAGAGTTTTTTTTTTTTAATAGCAGTGGTAGTTACAGCTTGCTTCATCTGATGCTTTTACTATTTATGCAGTCGATATTCAGGCTTAAAGTCGGCACTTCAAATTCTATTTGTGGCTAATGAATAGCGGAATATCTAACTTGTTTAACATACTAGAACATTGAGCCAAATTCTGATGCGTTTCGCCAGTTTTTTTTTTTTTTTTTTTTTGTTACTGCAATGGAATGTGCAAGTTTTTGGCGTATGACAAGTTTTTCTTTAAGATTCTATTCGAGTTTAGTCAACTAACCAGTAAATTGTACTTTACATTACAGGAGGAATTCATTTGATAGTAGTTCACATGTGTAACAATTTCCATAAATAGTTATTTATACGGTCTTCCAATCCAAGATAAATTAAATTAAGCACTCACAATCACAACCACATCAAAACATTTTTTTTTTTACTTTTGGTACAATGCAATGGTTCTTAGTCTTCGAATTTTGTATTAAAAAAAAACAAAGTAAAAAACATAAATATTATGCATTAGAAACAATAGAGCAGAAAAAGAAAAAGTAGAAATAAAACAGTTTGAAATTTTCCTAATATATTATTAAGTTTTTCCCTTTTAGGAAAAACGTACAGATTCTTTTAATTGCAAATACTACTGTGGCACATTTTACATTCTCTATTTCGTATTCTGTGACTGTGGCTATACTTGATTTCTATGATGTATTTGCTTACTAAACATGCGCTATTCTAAATGAAGCGTGGGTCTACACCACTGTGTTGCTGTGGCGAGACGTGAACTACTCAATGACCTTGTGTAGTAACCTAAAAACTATCAACAGAATCTATCGGCTATTTAAAATATTCAGATATGTCACAGAATTTAATTCCGATCGAAAGTGGTTTCAATTCCGCAAATTGGTTCTTCGGAAAACGAAAAATTTCTTCGGAATAAAACCACTTTTAAATTTCGAAGTGGAATTTAGTTTCTTTAAAATTTTGTTATTTGAGGTTTTTAAATTTACTTTTATTATGTGTGCTTATTTAGGTTAGCCTCGTTGAATACTCTGGTGTGCGTATAATTGTCACATTTAAATAAAAAGTTGGAAATTAATTCTATTTTAGAAATAATTAAAATCGATCGAAATCTGAAGAAGGTAAAACAAAATTGATCGGAATTGTAAAAACGGAATTAAAATCATTCCGATCGGAATTTGTGACGTGCCTGATTAATTCGTGTGTGTAAAAATCGAGCCTTGTGCTCCATATATTTTAATGTACTGAGGAAAATAAAAATTTTATTTCATTTTGCAAAATTCAATAAAAGATTTTAATTCGTTTTTTAAATGATAATTAACTTTATTAAAAATAATAAAGTCCCAATTAGATTTTAATTTATTGTATGTTCAGTACATCAGATGTTTACACCTTTTATACGGCGACACTTTTTTGTTTGATAATCGACTTGACAGCTGACGATGATGATTTTTGGCAAATATTTCAAGGAAAATCTTTAAATACGTACAATTGAATGTTTTTGTGAAAGAAATAGAATGAAATTAAGCAGATAAAAAAGTCGCTACAAACTATTATTGTTGATTACATACTTGAATTTGTAACATTTAAATTAGGATGATAAGCCCGTTATTAGCTCTTTAAAACAATACATTCCTCTAATGACTCAAATTTTATTATTTGGAAAGAAGTTAAAAAGCAGTTTAAATGAAGGCCAAAGTCATGAACCATTATTTATATTAACGTAGTGAAAAATTTCATTTCCTGTTTGTTCAACCAACATTAAACACAACGCTTGGTTGTACAACAACATATCGAACAATTATACAACACTTGTCCTGCAAATTTTTAATTTATAAAGTTTTATTTTATTTAAAATTTAATTCTATGAGCAAGTGTATGAATGTGGGAATGTTTTGTCGTTCCATTTAAAAAGTTTCTTTTAAAAGTTTACGCGCGTTGTTGGGTAGAAGTGTTTCTCTTAACCGGATACTGTCATTTTGCTGTCAAAAACTTTTTCCGAGGTGAACGTAGTTTGAAGTTAAATATTATTTAGCGAACATTTGTGGGACAATTTTCTATATCCACAACATGTAAAACTGAAAAAAGCAAACAAAGAAAACTTTATCACTGATTGAAATGTTGTGGATAAAATGAAAAAACAAAGTGTCAACAAGTGTCTTTGTGAAATGTTTGCACAGAAAGTTTTTTCGTCCGTTTTCCTTAAAAAAATGGTAAGTGTAGCAAAATATTTAAAGAAAGATAAAATTAGCGGATAAATTCTTAAAAGTTTACGGTCAATTAGCACACAATAAAATTATTCTTTAAAAAAAAAAGATCATGTTGGATCAGAAGAACGAATTGAAGCTTTAAATACCAAAAAAAGAGATAATTAACGTATCGTGTATTCTCCATTTCAAAGCAATTTACTTTTATTAATAAACAAAAGTGACACGCTTTACCACATAAATAGTGATGGGGTATTTCACAGCAGTTCTATTGTAGGCTTGCAAGTTTTTGTATGCAAATTAATTTACTGATCAATATGTAACAAAATGGATTTTAAGTTTGCTGCTCAAGTGAACTGGTTGAACAAGCCACGGTCCACAGAACACAACTTTGTACATAAAATTATTAACTTTGTTGGATTAAAAGCAAAGAATTGAAAAGAACTGCCTGTTTGAAAAATCACTGCAATAAAATATGTAAGAAACTGAAGTTTGCGACAGTATAAGTCCAAGACACATTATTTTAAGGGAAAAAAGCATGATACTGTTTCTGAATGTGCATATCCAATCTAAATCAAATTGTGAATTTGCATACCTTTTGTCACAGACTACAAAACGTTTTTTCTCTTGTGTTTGGAATAAGGCTATAACAGGCTTAGAAGGACCCTAAAGTAGACCCAGACAACGATGGGTACAACAAGCAGGGGTTTTTTTTAGCAAAAGGGAATGTTACAAAAGTAATTCTGGTCTATTTGTTTGTAATTTTTATTAACACATTAGTATGGATTTTTAAACAAACTCTCATTTTGTTTATGCCGCTTCTGTACCTTGTAAAATTCTTAAACGTATTACAATTCATGTATTCAAATCTTTTTTACTTAATTTTTAAGATTTCTATAATTCAGAAGCAATGGTGGTTAAGAAGCGTTGCTAACAAAAAATATGTCATTATTCGAACTATTCTTAAGACTAAGAAGAAGGATAAAATAAATAAATATGTGATTTATAGAAATCTGTCAACTGAATATGTGTGAATGATAACTTTATTCCTTTCAGGGTGAGGTTTGTGTGATGCAGAGTAAGTGCTTGTGTATGGATATGGGAACCCTTTGATTATGTCAATGCAGCAGGTGTCCTAGTTCGGATGGGCGAGTGGGAAACATCAACATCCCATTCTCCCTTTGTAGTGTTTCTTCGAAACATCTCAAAAATAGCCACGAAACGTTTGAAGTATTTTTACGATAAGGCTCGTTGAGTTGCCCTTAATGGTTTTTTGGCATTTTATTTGAAACTTTGCTTTCTTGACAGGAATAGTAATGTCTGGGTCAAAATTGTTGTCAACATAATTTTGTTAGGATTAAAGTCCTAGTTTAATTAGACGTGTAAAAATGCAGTCAAATTCAAAGACGGAGCATAAAATACCTAGAGTAAAAAAAAAAACTCAGAATCTGAGTCATTGAGTCGCTGGGCAAAAGAGTGTGATCTTCGTCTGCCAAAATACTTAGGCCTGAAAAATATCTATACGACGAATGTCTTCATGCAAGAGTTTTTTCTGCCTCTGGTATAATAACAGCTTTTGGCCATTCGTTAAAAGAATAAAGGTTAGTGCTAGTTCCACATTTTTAGCTTATTTAAAAGCTGAGCAAATATTCATTGACCTGGCTAATAAGGCTTACCTTCTGACTGGTCAGTTTGCAAGGAATTCCTACTTGCCAGAAAGCAGTCAGGCACTGTCAGTGATTGACACAGTATAAGTAACTATACTGAAGATATTCTTTCTTAATATTAACAAGTATTCTGGGCCGCACAACATCCAGCAGTGGTCTTTAAGCTGTGCTCTTCGACGTTAGCACATCCACTAATTAATATTTTCAGCACTTTGTGTCATGCTAGTGAGTTTCCAATGTGCTGGAAGGTATCTATCGTGACTCCAATCCCCAAAAGGAATAAATAACCTTCTTCGTCAAACTTAAGCCCTATTTACTCTTTTGCAGATGACAGCAGAATTTGCCATTTGTATTCATTCGACAAACGGCCTTTTACAGGTTGGGGCAAGCGACAGAATATGAACGATACTCTCAATCATGATCTTATAAGAATGTCTGTTTGGGAGCGGTCCAATAGAGTCGATTTTAATCCTCGTAAGACTCTATGATATATGCTCACGCACACACGTTCGGCTGAAAATGGTGCTTCATCTGTAAGTGTTGGTGGTATTAGTGTTAAGGAAACAGAAGTTTTTGATGTTCTTGGCATTAATACTCAATTTAATGACCGATGGGCTAAGAACATTTTTTAATTCTTAAGAGAAGCATTTAAGTGCCTCAGTTTTTTAAAAAGGTGTAAAAGATATTTTACTCCACCTGATCTCTTTACATCCGGTACCAGTGCTTCAAAGTCTGTATTGGAGTTACTCAGAGAGCGAAGAGGCCGATAGGTGACATTAGAGTATCCTATTCTATTGACTCTCTTAAACATAGACTAAAAGTGAGTTGCGTTTCGCAGTTTTATTGGTACTACAATGTAATGTGCCCTAATGAGATTAGGAAACTCGTTTCCTATATCCGCACGTTTTTGCGTACAACACGCTTTTCATTAAGAGCTCATCCAGTTTTGTAGATTGGTTAGTGAATCGTACTTTGCATTCTATACAAAATTCGTTTTTGAGCAGAACAATTCGTATGTGGAATCATCTTTCATGCAGAGTTCACTTTCAATGTAAAAAATCTAAGTCGAATATCCACAAACACTGAACCATCTATCCTCCTTCCTGCGACCTAATTTCCTAGTTCTGGCAAAAGGCATTGCTTTAGAAGGGTTTATCTCCTGAGTGCTCATTCAAGATAAGCAAAAATGTAAACCAAAAAATTACACACAAAAAATTGCAGCTGCACATCACGAAGGTGTTACAATTATGAGTAGGCCGCTTCGATCTGTGGTCGATAGCACAAAAAGGAATTCTTAGCAATAGCTGATAATATAATTATGGCATCCTGAAACATTAAATCTGGCGATATCCAGCAAGATCAGACTAAAAACGTTTACTGCCAATTTACTTAATGCAAACGAACACTTTTCTCATTTAGTGAAATCGGCAGTTAGTCTCGGTATAATATAATAGAAAAATGCAAGTAGTATTTCCGCTGGGTTAGTATCCAACTGATAGTGGACTCTCCAGCTACTAATCTCTTTGAAAGATGTCCCTCCACGTGAAAGTGTTACAGTGTATTACCGAAATCACTGGTTAAATGCTTATTCAATGCATCCCTGTAGTAAACATAAAAATCCTCCGACTAAATATATCTAATATGAGTTTGATGGACTATGTTGCAGGTGCCTTCCATATCAATGAGGGTGCCAGGGTATGTATAAATCTAGGCATTTTTCGATATTTTCTACGAGTGAGTGTAAGACGGTATCCGCAAACGTATCCTTCATATAGGTACGTTGTGAGATAGATTTTGCCAACAGACTTTCTGATATGTACATATACTCTCTACGATTTTCAGAAGGAGGTAAGTCCAAATCCTTTTCCCTTCCCTCCTTGGGATGAAAATTATACTGCAACCTAAAAATTGGTTTATAATATCGTAACAGGTAGACAAATATTGGCAGAAACCAAAATGTTAGCAGATATTGAGCTTAATAAGAAAACATTTTCGTCATTCTCCATACCAGAATACAGCCAGTTTTAACGCGCCCATGCTAGGCCCAGGTTGTATTCCTTCTGTTACGATGGATTTAATTGCGGTTAAATAAAAGTTTCCTAATTTTTATTCTAAAATCCTATAATCAAACGCATAGTAAATAATTTTAGAATTTCAAAGTGCTTCAAAAAGATACATAGAGTTACAACAGTATATATCTTTAATATATAATTCTTAGGTTAAAATTTTCTGATTATGTGTGGGACCGGATATGTTGTTCTATATTACTTTCAATTTATTTATATCGTAAGTTTTAAATTTGCTAGAAAATTAAAAAAGATACGACCGCAAACGAAAAATGGATGAAAAAATGAAGGGAAGAACACTACAACACAGTAATATTTTTATATATCCACATATATATTACTCCTTGGGGTGATTCAACCCACTTAAAAACGCGGATTTTGAGATCGTTTTTCTGCAGAGCAAAAACGGTTAAATTTATGTCAAATCTGATTTCACCAGCCGATTCTGCAGCAAAAATTATTACAATGAACGTTTTTTGAATCCTTAAAACAGTTCCAAAAACCCACAACAGAGGGCGCAAACATCATTAAAAAAAAATTAGGTTTTGTTAAACATGCACGATGAAAAGGCATTTTAAACTTAGCAAAACGGTACCAATATTCTATTTTTATCACAACCCGTTAAAAAACAAAAAGAGCTCCAACTCTTGCGACCGACGACGAGTCGGTAAGTTTGGATCGTTGAGATTGTACAATTTAAAGTGATATATTAAATTTTTAGGACTGCGATGGATATCACTCTCAAAAACGTTTTCACTTTTTTTTTACAATAAATTTAACAAAGATTTAATTAACACTATGAATTTTTAGTGAAACGAGAATGAAATTTGTTTTCGGAGGTGAAGTAAGAGGGTTTGCAATATGGCATGGCTTGAATTTTGTGGGGATGTTTAAAATAACGCATATCGTTGCAACGTAAAAAGAAAAATTAAAAATTAGCCACCAGAAAATATATTGCAAACCTCTCAAAGTCGTATAAAATCAATTAAACCGCATGCGATTTATTCAACTTTTCAGACTTTAAAAGTGTCACAAAACGACAAATCTCGACCAAAAGCCTTGAAAGTTTACTATACGATGCATCTGTCCAGCTGCGTACATAAATTTTTAAATTTCTCAAAATTAATTTTTGGTCTAATGTCCTGCCAGATTGGTAAAATACCCCTATGTACGGCGCACTGTGTCACGATTTTATACAACTGGTGGCCAAAAATAGAAGCAGCTAGAGTAAGAAGGTAAAATTTGGCATGAATATTATTCTTAGAAAGAGAAGAAGCATTTTAACGAAATTTCAAGAAAATCCAATAAGTGCCACGCCCACCTTCTATACAACCTAAATTTAAAAATTTTAATAATTTCGAAATTAGCGATCCCATTAGATTAAAAATTTACACATGAACATATTCGGTATAACTGTAACATTTATTAATTTTCAAAAAAAAAAAAGAATCTGACAAGCGCTACACCCCCTCAAGTAAAACGAGCCACAAATTCTTCCACTGGCCTCCTCTTAAGAAACATTCGGTCGGCCTCTACCACTTGTATTTTCTTCATAATATAGAGTAACACAATTTAGTTTTATTGCAAAACCAAAACTTTTTGCGGAAACTTACATTACAAATGAATTCACCAAATAATAATCGCTATCTATCCAGTCACTTAACTCAGTTTCATATCTATCCCTCAAGTTATATCGTTGATACACACTTGTTTAGCAATGTTCAAAACTAACTTTAAAAAATTGGGGTTATTAAATCTGCCAACGCTGTTTGCTACAGACATCGCATGCAGACAAAGGTTTCATTAAAATTGTGATAGGAACATTCTTCTACTTAATATAAGTATATTTATCATCAATGACTGTCATATGAGTGATCAAATGACTGACACTGGCGTCGAATAGCTTGCTTATTTTTGCGATTGCTGTGCTCGGAACTGACCAATAAAAAATGATGTATTTTTTAAGACTACATTTCTAAGCATTTTGAGCAACAACTTAAACTAAATATGTGTCCAAATAAGCTTCTAATGCTAAAAAAAAATCTGCTTTCAAATTGTTTTTGAATGGTATTTCTGATGCTGTATGTTATATAAGTAGAAATTTATTACCTAACTTTAGGCATATAAAAGAAAAAAAGTACGAATTCGTTATTCTTTGACCCGGCAACAGTGTGTTGATGTTTAAATAAAATTCACCACATTAACACAAAAGCCCTTAATGCTGCATTAGTTATTTATTATCACAGCAGGTTTCTCTCATTAACGTATCCCAACTTTGTTGAACCATTTATTGAATTGTTTCTGTTTTTGTTTCACTCAAAAACTTTATATGTTTATTAGCAAAAACAACAAAAAAAAAAAAAAACAATGCTAGAGATTACTTAAAGGTAAACACCTGTTCATAAAATTATAGGTAGAAAAATAAATAAAAAAGCAGAAACTATAAAAAAACATCATGAATAAAATATTGCAAAAGAAGCCTGGAGTTCAAGAATTTTGTACATTCTATCGTATGAAAAATCTTAATTCAAAGCAAACAGGGAAAAAACAAAAACAAGAAGAATCTAAATTAGTACAAACGATTATTAAAAGGTACGAGGTGAAACTTTCATATAAGGGAAGGCCTAAATATCTCATTGATATCTTTTGCCTTAAATCTCTTTATATAATCAGCAAAAACCCTTTGTACCTATAAGGGGATGGGTTTTATTATGTATGTTTTTAATTGATGAAATTATTTATTTAATTATAAATTTGCTGTTTTTTCCTTTTTAACTAAATATATAGATGATCCAATTAATTTTATTGAAACATGTAAATTTGCCAATTAAAAACTTAGTTTAATTTTAATCTGAAAAAATTATTAAATATAATAATAATAATTTTTCTCTTTCTACCTCTTTGGTGACAATTAACTATCCAAAGGAGGCCATTTAAGCCCCTGAAATATGTTGAATAGATTTTTTGTGAATATTGTTTGTTTTCAAGTAGTCAGATCCCCTTCAAAACTTTACGCCCGACTTGAGAAATCTAACATTCATTTTTTTTATTTTTTCGTTTTTGTTTTTTAACAAATACAAAGAAGAATCTATTACGGAAGTCGAACACAAACTTGTTAATTTAGTCATTTAACGAAATGAGATATAAGTTACGTTGTGGCCGAAAATCGGCTGTAGAATGCTAAAAATTTTGTTTTATCAGCATTTTAGTCGTATAATTGTGTTCTGTTGCGGTGTTAATAACTCGGTATGACTCTTCCGGAGCATATTTAAGAAGAATATACATAATACTGCACAAAAGAAACAACACTTTTGAGCTACCATTAGATTACATTTGATTGGTCCTTTCACATCAAGGCTTCCTCATATTTTTTCGAGGGGCAGCATAATAAATTTTGAAAATAAATCAGCCATCAGCTGGCCGATTGAAAATTTTACATGAGCATAGCAGAACAATATCTGAAGTTCAGTTTTTAAGCTGGGTGGTACCCAGGGTCTCAAAGTTGGGTCTTCGATGGAAAATAAGTCAAATTGCAAAAAATATCACTTTTATACAAAATTTGGTTAAAGCGTAAGTACATATAATTAGCTTAAACAAAAATGAAAACTTATAATATATTCCTTTAGAAAAAAGATCGAATGCCCTTTTTGGGCTAAAATACACAAAAATGCAATAATGTTGAATTTTTTAGATTTAGATTTGATTTTTTTAGATTTAAATTTTGAGTCAGAAAAGATATAATATTATTACGTGTTTCCGTATTTAGACAAACATAAGCATTCTTTTGATTGCAAATACCACTGTAGCTCATTACTAATTCTGTATTTATTACTTTGTGGCTTTATCTGGCTATACTTCTTGATCCTGCGGTCTTGTGAATCCTATCGTCTCATATTTACGAAACATGCGTTATTATTACAAACGCAGCCACATGGTTAAAGTCCACGCTACAATACTGTGTTACTCCAGCGAGACATGAACTACTCTATGCCTTGTTAGGTAACCATAACAATCCACAAACAATTCCACTACAAGCCCTTTCCTTTCCATCCCCTTTATCTAATAGCCACAAAACACGTCTGCCATACACTGTTACACTTCTCTGCGCTAACTGCTACCGTTCTTACTTTTTAAGGACGTCTTGACAATTATCTTTTACTCTTAGATTAAATTAGACGTCTCTCCTAAATTATCTGCCATGGCTTCAGAGTTATCGCTAGGAATTTTTGAAAAGTCGCACATTAGATCGTTTTATAAAAATAAAGTCGTTTGACAAAAAAAAAAGTCGCACGTTTTTCTAGTGTTGAAGTATTATCAGTTGCAAGTTCAATGAAATTATGTAATGGAATGTTGTAGTTCTTAAATACAGCATTGCATATAGTTTCATTTTCGGGCTGAACTAAAAAAAATATCTTCAGCCTTGTCATTATGAATTATGAACTGTCTCACTACAATGATAAGGCATTTATCGGCTGAAATCTGTTGTTTCGTCAATAATTAGATTAAACTCTTGACTCTTTATTTTGTGAAGACAAATGCCCTTCCTTTTTAACCTCTTCAGGGACATTTACAGATATGTGTACGTTTAGCTTTTTTTTATTTAAATTATTTTAAGAGAAATTAGGTAAAATTTTATCGAAGAATATTTTACTACAGAATCCCTCAACTAAAAAAAACGAATTCGTTAAACATGGCAGCACTGATAACGAAAAATTCTATTATATTTGCGGTGCTGTGAAAACATTATAACGATAACTTCTGGTTCGTAAAGTGTTTGCATTTATCCCGAAACTATTATTATTTTTTGCCAACTAAAATATCAGGTAAGTAAAATATAATCCCTTCAATTATTATAATAGTTTAGAAAACCAAATTTGTATTATTAGTTGCCTTATATTGCTAATTATAAACGTAAACAAGCGCGTACAGTTATCGGTTCAAGAAACTTTGCAATTTGTTTACACTTAGATCGACCGCACGTTACTGAATAATAACCTACCAAACGTAGGTTTTTAAAACATTTCACACATACTTTTATTAATAGTTTACTTTACTTACTGCTTTTGCTATATTCGAGTGTGGAAAACTGTATATGTTGATTTTACTCAAACCGTCCGCAGAGTTAAACGTGTGATTTTTGATAAATCCAACTTCATTTCTGCTTCTGAGGCTGATGATGGTAAGCACGTTTACTACAAATCTGGTTGGCTTGGGCTTAACCCCTGCGACAATCAAAAAAAAATGTTTTTTTTTTGTTTAATGCTATAAATACATATTCAGAATTAACATTACAACATGCAGCCTCCTTCGTCGGTGCTTCTTTCAAGCAAATTCGCCGGCGAAATAAAATAAATAATAAAATGGCTATATCTATCTCTCACGACCTGTCTACCTCTCATCTATCCCTTGCCTAAAAATAAGTAAATAGGTTATGCCTGAAGTGGACTCGTGCAAAATTTTGACGAAAGTCACTGGTTTCTCTTGGCAACAACTCAGAAGTTAAATTTCTTATATTCAGAAGCAATTTTTACATTATTAATGTGTTTTTTTACATGTCCCTGAATATGATTGTTTTGGTTAACTAAAAGCTGTTTACAAGCACTACAAAATGCCGCTTTAAATCCATATGTTCTTTAAGCCATTTATAATTCAGTTCTCAGTCTCTCGTATTTCGTATTTCTAGCTTCATATCTTTCGTTTTTTGTTAAACTAAAATATTCACGTTGTTGGTATATACCTTTCCATTTTTTACGACAACTTCTCCGAATCCGGCAGCTAAAAATAATTTTCTATTGTTTGTTTATTTAAAAGCTGTTTTTTAAACTTTTACTGAAAAATTGCAAAAAAGGTTGCAAAAATGTATGAAAAGTTTTGCCAAAAAAACAATAACCTGTGAACTGTTTTAAAATATTGACGACATTATTTTGGCGATTTTTTTAATAAAAATAACAACAAATTTTATAATTAACTGAAAATTAAATATCTTTGTTAGAAACTACAAAAAAAAAAGGGTAAAACGTCTCAACAACATTAAAAAAGCTTAATAATGATTATTTGACATTAAAAAAGTTTCTAAAGTCGGCGACAATAAAAGTCTCACAAAAATTCGCAGACCGCTTTTGTTAGCTAATTGTGTTATTATTCTATACACACACTTTTGGCGGAAGAAACTTATTCTCCAAATTCATACGGACAATAACGACAGGTTGCCAGATCTTATGTTCGTAAAAATATACTAAAATTTTTCCAAAATATTCTAAATTTTGCTCGCTAACTATAAAAAAAAATCCAAAAAATTATACCCAATATTTTGAAAAAATTGAACCGGGGTATAAAAGGATCAAATATTTTAATGTTCAGATATTCTCTTGACATTTTATATAACTTTAGGACAATACATATAATTTTAGAAAATCAGAAAAAATTTAAAATAATTTAAAAAAAAACAAGGAAAATTTTTATGTAATTTTTAATCAGTTTTACTTGTTATTAAAAAGTATTGAAAAATATTTTTCATAGATGTATACGTGTGTGGGCTACGATAGCTATGTGGTCTATTAAAATAGGTTTTACAATACAGCCCTGTATTAGTATAAAGCAAAAAATATTTGCAAATAAATATTAATATATAAAATGTGTTTAGTTTAAAGACTATACAAAACACAAACAAAAAAATAAAAAAAATAAAAAGCAATGTCGCTCAAACCTCAAAAAATATTATTAAATATGTCTTTGCTACGATAATTTGTATCAAAGCATGCAAATGAAAAGGAAACAGGAGAATAGAAAGTTTGTGAAAGAAAATGGTTCTACATAAAAACTATTTAAAAACAAATATGCAGTGCAAGAGTAGAGTAAAAAGGCCTGCAGAAGAGCTTTATATGGTACAAAATTTTGACGTATTGATAAATGATGGACCCTAAACAAAAACCTGTTATAACAAAATTGCTTAACAGAGCATTCATGGAACTTACAGAAAAAATCTTTACTTTCTGAAGCACGATCCTAAATAACCATCTTCATTAGCCAGTCCGCGAAACTGAATGAAGTAAAGTGAAAAATGTAGAGAATATTTTCAGACAAAAAAGGTTCGGCTTAAGCGTTGAAGTGCACAACAAAACACTTAATGAATTTATATCAACTAAGGGCCCCAAAATTGTTTCCCATCATGCAAATAAACTGTAGATATAAAAATACAATAATCTTATTGCCCAGAATGCAAATAGTTTGTATACGATTACATTTGTAAGCGAAATTAAAATTATATGTAAATGTACTTGTTCACCCACCTCTATACATGCCAAATTGTATATAAATGAAAATATTTTAAATTCTTACAGTCATATGTGTATGTTTAAGGTTGCAGCTTTGTAGTTGTACTTATTCAGAAGAATTTTTATATATGCGCTTGTTAAGCTCCTACGGTGAGGCACCTGCTGGCTTTAAAAGCAATTTGTTAACTTTTGTTTAAAATATTTCTTTATCCATCTGACTTTTATATATCTATTTTATGACTTCCCAGTTTTGTTTTTCTATTTCACTATATTTTTATGTAGTAACCAGACTTAATACATAGAGACACTTACTAACACAGTTATGAGAGAGACATTCTTTGTGTTACAAACTATCATGAAGGACAATAAAGGATTTTTGTATAAATATAACTTTAGCTAAACGTGTGTGAGTGCATGATACATAGAAACGTTTTTTGTTTTGTTGTAAAATTGAAATTACGCAGTTATTTTTTTTAATACTTGGCAACATTTATTCAAGTCAGGGTCGAGTTTTATTTATTCGAAAACTGCTTGTATTAAAGAATATTATATTTACAAAAAGGAATTAAAAGTAGATTTTTAATAAAATTCAACATTCTTCAGCTAAAACTATTTAAAAAACTTATTTGTAAATATAATAATAAAAATATTGGTTCATAATCATATTCTTCAATAAAGTATACTTTTCGAGTTATAAAGTACAATTTTCTTTAAAGTTACTTCTTGTGCACTATAGACAAAGTATATTTTATAGGCAAAAGTCGGTTTTTAATTTAAAACCCCCTGAACTTGCGTTAAGCTGGTTTAGTATCGAATTTATCAAAACAATTCAATGACATAAACTTAAATTCAGGGTTTATCTGTTGAAATCTATTCATTTTGAATTTTTTTTTAACAAAAGTTCACGGAAAATGGAAAAAGGGTATGCTAAGTTTGTCATTGCATTTGTAATTTCCATAGTATCCATTTCCGACCATATTTAAGTACATATATTCAGAATTTTTAAGTAACTCTAATTAAAAAGACAAAAAGATCGGGCTGACAGACAATTAAAAAAAAAAAATTAAGTATATATTTTTAAGTATATAATTTAAATAAAAATGGCATCGGTTTCTTTTAAGATATCTTTAAAAATAAGGTGCAAAATCGAATTTTTCTATGGTAAATCCAGGGGCAGATAACTCGAAAATTTTGGGCGAGCGTCAATTTTTTCACTTGATGTTTTTTCTTATTTTTTAATTCTCTATCGCCTCATATATTTATTGATTTATTAAATTTTTTTTTTGTTTTTGATTGGAGT
Organism: Gymnosoma rotundatum; assembly: GCA_916610165.2. Classification (NCBI taxonomy): domain Eukaryota; kingdom Metazoa; phylum Arthropoda; class Insecta; order Diptera; family Tachinidae; genus Gymnosoma; species Gymnosoma rotundatum. The sequence goes on from OU744336.1 coordinate 84,904,014, forward strand.
AACTTCACTAATATAGATTTGCTTCAAATGATATGGATAAAATTAGAGGTAGGCGTGACATTGACCGATCTCGCGTATTTTCAATAGCAAACATTTCGAAACTATGCCTGATCGATTGGCTTATTTATATTTTCTCTAGCTGATCGAGAGAGTTGTCAAACTTGATTTTAACACTAACACGAGTCACTTACACTATCTTGAGTCAAATAATTAATAGTTAATACCTACTAGATCTAAGCTTTTTAAAGAAAGATTATTTCTTCATAAAGAACATATACACAAATACACATCAAAATTTAAAATATGGTTGCTTAGGTTAGGTAAGGTCAGCGAAAGTAGAAGAAACAGAGGGAAAAATGATGAAGATAAGGAGTAAGTAATAGAGAAAGAACAAAAAAGAACTGCGGGGGTACAAATCCCGCCGGATAAAGCCCGTTGGCCAAAACGTTTGCTCATTCCATTAACCGAGTCACAATGTCAAGTCGTGATCAGTGAACCACCCACTGCACCTTAAAAGGGAACTGATCCTACCTGGTCCTAGTGATGATATACCATATTAATCTAGCCATCGAACTTGTCGCGACATAATCGCGGTTCTACTGTCGATACAGGAGAAGATATCCCTGTTTGATATTTTATGGTAGCTTAACCATTACGCCGTACTATTACCAGCAGATATTTCTGCGTGTAAAATGCTACAGTCATTTGGAAGTCTGAAAATCATCTTTATCCCAAATACCTCAATGTAGACTCCGCCTTCAACTCTCGTCCCCCTCTCAGAGCCATCCGCGTATATACAGAATGCTCGAGACGAGATAGAGTGGCCCTCCGTCAGGTCAAAGAGAAATCCCCTTGTAAAAGATAATCGTGATCCATAGTAAGCCAGCATATCCCCCTGATCTGTTGTTCCATACACCTATGACATTTAATCTAACCGCCTTTTCCAGCACCACCCTTTTGGCCAGAAGATCCACGGGCAGTCAGTTAAGCATGGTCTTTTAAGGCGTTAATATAATGGCCCGAGTAAGTAGCAACTTCTCCAAGATAGAGATATTTACCGCATTGTACAGTGAGTTCCACTAGACAGAAGCTCAATAGAACAAGATCGGCCTGATGAGCGCTTCAAGAAACCAATTTACACCCCTTGGATTGATATCCCAAGTTTTGTCACACTGACACTGATTTACAGCCAAAAAATACCAAGAACACCACGTGGCTAGATAAGTTAATTAAGACCTCCTGAACACGAAAAACGCTCTAATTATTTTTTTCTAAGTAGTTTTTTAGATAACGGTACTTTTGTGTTTTTCTGTGTATGGTGCCACTCGAACCCTTGTGGAGCCCAACTAAATAGTCGATCGAGATAAATGACACACCGTTGGAAAGGTAAAATGCCTTTTCCGTGGATATGTTTGCTGCACCTTCTATCAGCCAAGAAATGGCTGAGTTATGGCACCTTAAATGCAAAATTTGCCTATTTTTTACGTTTTTTTCAAGGAAAGATCTGGAGTGCTTTATTCTTTTACAAAATAGTGTATTTTATTACTAATAGTTTAAGCGTAATTTGAAAAAAAAAACGGATGAAAAATAAAGTTTTAATTAAGGATTTTGTGAAACGACAATATTTTCATTTTCATTGCTCACACACTATATTCGGCGTAAATTCAAAAAATTTTAATTGAAATGACGAGCGACTTGAAGTTTTGCGTTTTTTTCGCGAATGAGGAACCAACAATATTTCGCCATTATTTGTCCATCCCACCAGCCTTTGTAACGTCTCTCGATTTTTTCCATTTTCTGGTGAAATCTTTCACCTTGTTCATCACTTTCAGAGCCCAAGTTCGTGCGAAAAATATCCAAATGACTGAATAAAAAGTGTAATTTAGGTGTCATATTTGGACCGAAAAGTTAAAAAGAATAAATTTTCAAATAAAAACAGCCTTTTTGATATACATGCTTTCACTCAACGCTTACCAATAGCATTAATTTTTTGTTGTAATGTGTCGATCGTCTTAGCGTAATCAGGACTTTTGTAGTTTCCCAAAGAGTTGTGAACGATGACCTGGAATGCTTCCCATGCCTCCAAATGAGCTGGACCCAAACACTCATTAATTGCTTGGTCACCGTACAGAGCCCGAATTTGAGGTCCATTAAACTTAACAGCTCCAATTTTGCTCACTGTGGCTCTCGGAAATTTTTGATTAAGGTAATTCATGGAAGACTCTCTTTTGGCAATGTTTTGATAATATTTGTAAAAAATCCAAGCTTAATATGTAATGAAGAAAGTATTATCTTCTCCTGAGGAATAATAGATAGATACAACAATGAAAGGGACAAATATAGTCATACAGAATGTTCTAGAAACAATATAAAAACTAAAAACAGTAATCCTACCTACTAAAACAACCCCGAATATAGTGTGTGAGCAATGAAAATATTGTCCTTCCACAAAATCCTTAATAAAAACTTAATTTTTCATCCTTTTTTTCAAATTACGCTTAAAACATTACCCTGGAGTTAATGTCGACGTCGTTGACGGCGTTTCAACGCCGAAAAAGTTGAAACAGATTGAACTTTTACGGCGTTGCAACGCGCTGAGATTAACTGCTCTCATACAATTTCATACGATTCAACTTTTTTTTTACATTTGACGCCGTCAACGACGTCGACATTAACCCCAGGGATAGAAATAAAATACACTATTCGGTAAAAGAATAAAACACTAGAGATCTTTTGTATAACGTAGAAAAAAAAACAAATGAAAATAAAAAATTTTGAAAAAAAAACTTAAAAAATAGGCAAATTTTGAACTTTAAGGTGTCATAACTCAGCCATTTCCTGTCAGATAGAAAGTTGCAGTATATCGACGGAAAAGGTATTTAATTACCTTTCAAATGGTGTACCATCGATCGGACCATTTGGTTGGGGACAAAAGTACCGCTATCTAAAAAACCGTACTTAGAAAAGAATATTTACAGCGTTTTTCATGTTCAGGAGGTCCCAATTAACTTATCTAGCCATGTGCTGTTCTTGGTATTTTCCAAATTAAAAATTTGTAAAGCTGTGTAATTATGGCTTTTGACGCTCTAGCCTAGACAGCTTACTATCCTAGATAATACCCAAGAATTTTCCACAGTTAGATAGATTAAGTATAACTCCATTCAGTCTAGGTAAACCAAAGGAAGGAAGTTTGTATTTCCTGGAGAAGAGAACAAGTTCCGGTTTAGTCGGACTATCACTCACTCCGCTCCGGTACCCAGGTACAGATTATTCTGACCGCTGTTTCCAACCTCCGTGACACGGTATCGTCTTGAATTCCATACACCGCCACCACCACGTGATCCGCGTGAGCGACAGTCCTGAAGCTCATCGAGTCCAGTTTCATGAGCAGTTCGTTAATTGCAATATTCCACAATAGCGGAGACAGAACTTCACCATGTAGGGTTCCTCTTACTAACACCTTTGCCGTGCCAGAAGCGGCCGTTATTATCATAAAACTAAGCAAGCGTGTTACGTACCCCCAACTGACTGAAAACTTGAGTGATCGCAAGCAGGTTGATATTGTTACAGGCACCTTCGATATCCATGAAGGATCAGCATATGTATCTGAACAGTTTGTAAGCAGAAATTTTGTCTTGGTGAAAACTTTTATTTTTACCAAGACAACGAACCTAAGCATAAGGCTTATAATGTGCGATAATGGCTACTTTATAATTGTCCACATGTTATGGATACACTAGCCCAGAGTCCAGACATAAACCCAGTCGAAAATTTGTGGAGCTATCTCGATCGTAAAATTCGTAGTCAAACAATAATTTCTAAGGATGGCTTGAAAAGAGTCCTTCAGGACGAATGGGGCAAAATTGAACCGAGTTTTTGCGAAAATCTTGTGCGCAGTATGCCAAATAGATTAAAAATGGTGATAAAAAATAAAGGCATGCACACCAAATAATAATATTTAAAACCAACAAAATAATATTTGATTGAACTGTGGTGTACGAGTTTGGCTTTGTCACAGAAATTACTATTATTTTTTTTTTTTATTAAAAAAAAATTTTTTATTGAATAATAATTTAAAGTTTTTATGTTTTGTTAAATTTGTTATAAAATGAACTAATAAAATAAATACATTTTTATTTGTCAAGAGCTTCTTACTTAATGTTAAAAGATAGTTTAAGAATTAGTCTAAAGTGTACGAGTTTCGCTTGGAGCTACTGTATATGTTTGTCTTATTTATTTTAAATTTTGTCTCTTTCAAAAATTTTGTCATATAATTAAGGAAATGTTTGATTTTATTTTAGCAAATAAAACTCGAATAAATAAGAGGTTTTACGATTCGTATATTATACTACATTAAACTTTTGTTTGAAATTACTTATACAATGTTATGAGGATTAATTAGGAATATTTTGCTAAATGACCGCAACAGCATACAACATAATGTGTTTGCTTAGGCCCTTTATTTTCACAAATTCATTCATACCCATAAAAATTTTAGTTTTCACAAACACGCATACGTGTTACATGCTTATGTTAATTGACTTTATATTTTCTTTAACATCAAACAACTGATAATATCAGATAAAACTAGAGGAGAATGTAAAAAGTTAACCCTGCTATCCATTTGGCCATTTCGATAATGCACGCAAGATAAAAAAATACCAGCAGTGATATTTTGACCTTTTAAGCCTTCTGAATAATCCACCTGGTTTTTTTAAGCCTCTTGATTTTTTTTATTTTCCATATTAGGCAGTCTTTGAGGACGTATATTGCCTAAAAGAACTTCGTCCTCGAAAAGCCACCAAACTGTCCGTAAGTAGAAATGTATTCATGACAGTTGTATAGAATTGTGAGAAGAACTCACAAATCGCGAATAGGAAAGAATTTTTCATTACTTTCGCAGCGGAGCTTAAAATAAGCGAAAGTAGTGTTTGTTTATATTTTGTGAAATCCGCAGTTTTTTATTAATAATTGTAGACAGTCAAAAAAAGTTTAATGCGTTTGTTGTATCTAAAAAAATGGTGTGGACCAAAATAGTCGTATACCTAAGATGTTTACTTTTTTTATTATCTTACAGCAGGGTTAAGCAAAAATGTTCATTTTTGTTGATTGTTGGATGTTGTCTAAAATACAGCTTTTATGTATTTGGTTATTTGGAATCTTAGTTAACATTTGCTTCGTCTGACTGCACGTTACGACACAGAAAACCCATACACGCACCTACTCACACAAATTTAAAAAAAGAAACACAGCATGAGATCTGAATAAATTTTAACTTAACTTGATTTTTTGGTAAAACATGCGAACTGCTTTTCACATTTGATTGAGGTAGAAAGCTTTTCGGGATTAATTGAATAAATGCGTAAATAAACAAAAGTTAGAAACCAATAATGGCTTAGCATTGTTAGATTCTATTCAAGTTTTAATAAAATGAAATGAAACTTTAATAAGATAAATTAAGATTAAACGTGACAATATAACAAATACCTAATACTTTATTATATTGACGGGTTTAACAGAAGGTAACAGAAATCTCTAGATAGTATGAGATAAAATGATCAATACTTCTGGGTAAATGTTTGAGAACTTAAAGTTTGCATTTAGACACATCAGACTGCAAAAAGTGACACATACTTGCGCTCGAGCACTATCTTAGATGCAAGCACAAAAATTGCTAAAATAAGTTAAGTAAAAATTTATGGAGCCATATTTTTTAATAACTAAATATTACAAAAACCCATTTATATAAGTAAAATTTAAGTTATAATGTAAAGTCTTTAAAAACTATGCATTTAAAAAACAGTACCAAACTTAACGATTAATGGTTTTATTATTTTAACATAATTAAATGAACATGTTAAAATAAATATATGCAAGTTTTAATAAAAAAAAAAACAAAAATACTTATACGCTTCACTATCTATGTAAATCTAATTTAGTGATGTTATCAAAAAAGCAAATATTGTGGTGACAGAGAATTAAAAAAATTGAGTACTACACATACATAAACATTTTTAAAAAATTTAAGTATTTGCTTAAAGATCTTTTCAAAAGCTTTAAAATTATACCCATATTGATTTTTAAAAAAATTTGAAAATTTCTGAATCCCTAACTCGGAAAATGTGGGTGAGCGCCATTGTTTTCACTTGATGTTTTTATTTTTTAATTCCCTATCGCCCTATATATTTTTTATTTTGTTTGGAGTAACTTTATTGTACCAAATGAGATAGGCGTGGTGTTTTGCCTGCTGCCTCGAAGAACAAGAACCGATCATGCTGATTTCATTTAGCACCTCTTTCGGCACTATATCTGATCGATTGACATGTTTATTTGTTTGGTATATAATTTCTACAATATCAAATTCCGACCCAATAAAGTATATATATTCTGACTTCTTAATCATAGCGAAGTTGATTGAGCGATGTCCGTCTGTCCATCCGTGTTAGTGTTGATATTGTAGAAATAACACCCGGAATGACAAACTTAGTTATACCCTTTTTTTCACTTTTTGTGGTGAAGGGTATAAAAACATCACAAAAAAATTTACACAAATACAAACAATGAGTTGCTCAGGTGAACTTTTATCTTATTTCTAATTGAGTCCGGTTTTGACTGTGATCTAGTGCAAACGTACAAAATTTCTGCGATCTCCAAACAAATATAAAAACAATTGTGTTGTAACAATTAAAAATATATATTAAAAAAAAGAAAAAAAAGTGTTCAAAAAACAGTAAAAAATTAACAATAACAATTTGAATATTCAAATCCCTTTGAATAAAAACAATTTACATTGCTATCATGAATACTGATAGCAATGATAATAGCGAAGATGATGATCTCTGTTGGCAGGCAGTCACATCGTCAAAAACAAGAAAACGAAAACAAAGTGAATCACCAAATATGTTTTTGAACACGAGACAAAATATCAAAATAAATTCACAACTTATCGAAAATAACAACAACGCATCTACATCACAAAATAGCAATAAAACTTTTGCTACACAGAAAAATGTCAACAACAATGCTAGCAATGGAAGTTTAAATAGGTTTTCAAGTTTAAGTGAAGATGATCAAGCTGAAATTGATAATGAAGAAACAGCTAATAATAATGTTCCTAAACCCCCACCAATAATTATACCTAATGTTTCAGACATTAGTGCCATGATAAAAAGTTTTAATAAAATAATACCACCCACTTTGTTTAATTACAAAACATTAAGAGACGGACAAATAAGAGTTATGGTCAAAGATATTGCCAAATATAGAGTTTTAGTTACATTCCTAAAAGACAAAAATATTGTATTTCACACCTATCAACTAAAACAGGAAAGATCGTATAGAGTAGTTGTAAAAAATCTACATCCTTCAACACCAAGATATGACATAAAAAACGCTATCGAATCTTTGGGACATAATGTTAGAAATGTTGTTAATATTAAAAGTATAATTACAAAAATTCCTCTACCAATGTTCTTCGTAGACTTAGAACCAGACACAAACAATAATAATATATATGACACTAAAACGCTTTGCAATGCGGTTGTTAATATAGTACCACCCAGGAAAACAGAAGATCTAGTACAATGCCACCGTTGCCAAGAATTTGGTCATACAAAAACCTATTGCAGGAAGTCTGTAAATTGTGTTAAATGTGGACTTGGTCACTTAACTGCCAATTGTGCCAAAGATGCTGATGCTGCACCTAGATGCGTAAACTGTCTACAGAGCCATCCAGCGAGCTATAAAGGCTGTTTTGTTTACAAAGAACTCCTAAAGAAAAAAGTTTAACTCAATAAGAATAACAAACTTCACAACTACGCTTATAACTATAAAAGTAAGGATTATCCTAACTGAAACAATAATGCTTTTAATTCAAATATACTCCAAAACAATGTAACGTATTCTGAAGTTGTTAAAAATAACCCACAAAGTTCATTTGAAAGACTAGAAAACTTGATACAGAATCAAATAGAATTAACAAACAAATTAATAAACATGATGACAGTTTTAATTGCAAAGCTATGCAATTCAACTTAAATATTGCAATATGGAATGCTAACGGGCTTTCTAACCACACACAAGAAGTAGAATTATATCTTAAACTACATTTTATTGATATCATGTTAGTGTCTGAGACACACTTTACCACCAGATCGTTTTTCAAAATACGAGGATATGAATTAATAACAGCTAACCATCCAGATGATAGAGCACATGCTAGAGCAGCAATTTTAATAAAATCTTCATTAAAATATGAAGTTTTAGATGAAGTAAGGCAACCATATCTCCAAGCTGCATGCATTAGAGTCAAATGTGATAATAACTTTATTGCTTTCTGTTCTATTTACTTTCCACCACGATTTTCTGTTAAATGTCAGGAATTTAATAACTTTTTTAACAAATTGGGACCAAGATTTTTTGTGGCAGGTGACTTTAATGCCAAACACCAATGGTGGGGATCGAGATTAGTGAACCCTAAAGGAAGCGAACTCTATAAGTGCATAATTAACAACAATTATTCTGTTCTCTCATCGGGAAATCCAACATATTGGCCCACAGATCCAAGAAAGATACCAGATCTTCTAGACTTTGCTGTTATCTCCGGAATTTCTAGTCAACTATTTCAGATTGTAGATTTAGATGAATTAAGCTCTGACCATATACCACTCTTAGTTACTTTTAATACTGCAATACAGTCAGGTATGATAAGGCATAACATTATTAACTATAAAACTGACTTGAAATCGTTTGGCATCTTCATTAAAAGGAATATAAATTTAAATATTCCATTGAAATCTCAGCAAGACTGAAAATCAACCAATTCATAATCAAATTATTTTAACTTCTGAAATCACAAGACTTTTAATTAATAAGAGAAGGCTAAGGAAAATATGGCAATATAGTAGGGATCCCTTTGATAAACGAAATTTTAATAAAGCTGCCAAAGACCTTAAAATTGCACTTTATAACTTAAAAAATGATCGGATTGGTAGCTACCTCGAAAACCTCAATACTAATAATATTAAGAATAATGTGTTTTCTTTGTGGAACGCTACAAAATATATAAAAAGACCTACGAAGAGAAATGTTCCTATAAAATATATTGACAATGTGTGGTGTAAAACTGACAAGAGTAAGGCAGAAGCGTTTGCTCGTCATCTAGAAAACACATTTCAACCTCATGTAAATACAAACCCTTTTGTTAACAAAATTAATGCTTGTCCTATGGACTGGCCAATTAAACATGTATCACCCAATGAAGTAAGAGAAGAAATTAGTAAACTGAACTGCAAATGGTAAAGTGATCCAAGCATTGCCAAAAAAAGGTATACTTTTTCTGACATATATATATAATTCTATGCTTCGATTAAATTACTTTCCCTTGCAATGGAAGTGTGCAGAGATTGTAATGGTAAATAAACCCAACAAGACTGAAAATAATTTAACATCTTATAGACCAATAAGTTTACTGTCTTTATTCTCCAAAATATTCGAAAGAATATTTATGAAAAGATTATTGCCAGTTTTAGAGAAGTTAAATATCATTCCTGATCACCAGTTTGGCTTCAGAAACAAACATGGCACTCCAGAACAATGCCATCGTATCGTCGAGCTTATAAGAGATACATTGGAAACCAAAAAATATTTTTCAGGAGTGTTTTTAGATGTACAGCAGGCTTTTGATGAAGTGTGGCATATTGGACTATGCTACAAACTGAAGAAATTACTTCCAACGCCGTTTTATTTACTTTTGAAATCGTATTTGATAGACAGAAGTTTCTTTGTTAAGGTCAAATGGACATTCTCTCGAATATATGATATCAAAGCAGGTGTCCCTCAGGGTAGCGTGCTTGGACCGACCCTATATATAATTTTTACTTCAGATAGTCCGGTTATTGAAAACGTCTTAGTTGCAACCTATGCAGATGACACAGCCATTTTAGCAGCTGATATTTGCCCGAACAATGCATCGAATATTCTTCAAACTGACCTAGATGAAATTGTATCTTGGTTAAACAAATGGAATATCAAAGTCAATAGCGATAAGTCCACCCATGTCACATTTTCCTTACGACGGGGTAACTGCCCTGAAGTACGTATGGGCAATGATCCTATTCCTCAAAAGGACTGTGTTAAGTACTTAGGAATGTTCATTGACAGTAGGTTAACATGGAAGGATCATGTAAAAGCAAAAAGGCAACATTTTAATATAAAAACAAGACGCCTATTTTGGCTACTAGGTCCAAAATCTCGATTAAATTTGAGGAACAAGGTATCACATTTTGGATTTGCCATTTCGAAACTAATTAATTATTTATTTTTATTACTTGTATATATATTTGCCGTTTGTTTCAAATTTTCAATACACAATGATCTATTCATTCCAAAGGTTGCTGACGAAATAAGAAGGCTTAGTGAAAACTATTTACAAAGATTAATTTACCACAACAATCCATTAGCCATTGCTCTTCTAGATGACACCAATGAAGTAAACCGATTAAAAAGATATCACATTTTGGATTTGCCATTCCAAAACTAATTAATTATTTATTTTTATTACTTGTATATATATTTGCCGTTCATAAATTATTTATTTAACTTACTTTGAATTGTAAATATAACAACCTTTATATTACATTATATTATCAGTATACAAATTGTATTAGTATATTGTTGTTCTCAGTGGAGGATAACAAATAATATTATCTTATTATATCAAATTCACTTATTATCCTTAATGGATTGTAAATATAAACTGTGGATTGTAAATATAAACTGTGAAAAAAAAATTTCTAATTGTGCTTAGTGACAAATTAAAATCAATAAACTTATAATATTTATTTAAATCTGCACAAATTCTCCTAAAAGACATGTAATATAATTTTGTTTATAAGTAAATGAGTGGAAACATCGCCACTATTTACGCCAAAAATGAACTAAATATTATGTACCGTTCTGCGACTCCTTAGAGTTGGTAACTTAAAGTTCAATTCGCGGAGGCAAAAGAGCAGGAATTGTTTTTGAACAGATTCAAGAGCAAGTGAATATTTTTTTTAACAGATCCAAATTATGGATCCGTACTCCGAAATAGGCCTGACAAGCGACATATAAAGGCTTTAAGTCACATATGGATCATCAAATTCTTTAGCCCAACGTTTATAAATTCAAGTTCACCTCTAACTTTGCTTGCTGTCAAACATATATATGAAATAAAATTGAGTTTGGAGTCAAGTAACAATCCAAGATCTAAAATTTATTAACTTCTTGCTGATGATAGTCATCGATGACATAGCGTGCAGGTATCGTTTTCTTTCTAGCGAAGCACAGATATTTACATTTATTTAGATTTCGCTCCATAAGATTTATTTTACACAAGTTGTGAAGCGAGTTAAGAACACCTCGGAGATGTTGCCGGTCAGTTACGTGGATGAAAGATTAACAAATAACAAAAAAAAACAGAATCGGCCATCTATTATCGAGAGCAGATGTTATTTAAACGGACCATTTGTTTCCTAATTGAAACCAATTGATTCCAAGTTTTTCTTCAGCAATATATGATTGACTTTGAAATGATTGTTGTTTTTGCAAAAACCCACGATGTATAATGGTTGAAAAATGTAAAAGTTTTGTCATACTAGAGCATTTCCTTCGAAATTCGTGCTGATAATGGGTAATCAAATTTGATGTATGTTCGGTGATCATTTTTTTAAATAATTGGGTATAGTACTTAATTTCGAAATATTACGGTAATTTGAAACATCAGACCTGTTTCTTGATTAAAAAAGTAATAATAAGGAAATCCTTCCAGATTTCGGGAAAATTGCCATATTTTATTGACGTATTAAACAAAATTCTCAAAGGAATAGAAATACTATTAGCACAATTAATCAAAATATTGCTAGCCCCCTGTTATATGAGAATTTAAAACTTCTTAATTCCTTGAAAATTGTCAATAAATTCAAAGATTTTCAAAAATTTGTCGTAATTTAGATTTAAGTCAATTGTTGAGAAGAATCAGCGAATAAATTGCTTATAACGATTTCATCACTGGATTCGGTTAGTTGAAACTTAAATGCGAAAAGGACTCCATCCGTATGTATCCCGGCTAATAGAATACCTTGAATAATCAGCAGAATTACCAGACTGTTTGAATTTTTTATATAGTTTGTTCTTTCCATTATTGCTTTTTTATCTGAACTATATTGGTGCAAGATTAATTGTTATTCCACTAAGTGTTCTTTAAGAGTTCATTTAATAAATAAAGACACCACAGAGTTATATGGAGTCAGAAGCAATAATTCGATAATACGATGGTAGATATCTTCAGTTGTTATCGTGGGTAGGGAGGGTGCAATAAAATATTCGGCAATATTATTACCGAAAATTAAGTCTAGTAACCTTTAGGAACTATTCGTGATGCCATTTAGATAATTTAAGCCAAAATTGTAAAAAATACTAGAGAATTCATCACTATTACAACCAGCGTAGTTTGTCAGAAAATTTATCTTCCGGTATATACTTATCATAGGGGTTCCATTCATAGCTTATTGCAAAAGGAGGTTTTTAATTATACAACGCAAAACAACTAAAATAATTAACGTTAATAAAACCGTTCTATTTATTAGTTATTTTTTACACGCGAAACTTAGTAGCTTAAATGAGGTCTACAAGACGTATATAGTACCTACTAATTAAAACTGTCGCCCTCTAAGCATGTTCGTTGCATGAGGTCATACACTTTATTGGGATCGCAAAGTCAATAGGCCTTACGGGGATATCTATTCAGCTCTAGGGGCAGAAAATTAGTAATTTGTAAAAAATACGCTGCAGACGTATACCGGCCAACAGACCCAATGGGCAAGTTGAATATTTTTAATTGATGGCTTTGTGAATTTAATGCTCTTTTTGGTTTTGATATACAAAATACCATTTAAGGGGACAAGTGTCCACAGTTGGCAAGAGGAAGCCCGCGGGGTGCGGTAAAAGGGCAATAAGCAGATGAAAAAAAACCTCTGAACAACAGCCCCCAGGAGGTAGCCCAACAGCCCAATACAAAATTTTGATTTTATATCGAGGTTTATGGGTTCACATAGACTTCCGTAGACGGCACCAATAAAATTCAAAAGAAGCAGCAGGCTTCGGTAAGTGCGCATAGGACCAGTCGTCATCTACTTCCCTCTTATGCGGCCATTTAACATACCGGGCAGTCATTATCAGTTTTGGTGTAAGATGCTGCCTGATGAACTTATTGATACCTTTGGCGTGAATTAGTGCTATGAAATCTATAAAATACTTGGAAATTTATATCCAAAAATTGTAATTACCTTTTTTTCATGTTTCCACCTGTACTTACCGCTGAAGAAGATTTAGATTCGGAAGAGTTCTTTGAAAAATAGACGAAAAAGGACAATGGCACTCATTATAATATTAGTGCAAAGGAAAAGTAGTTTTAAATAAATTAATTGTAACAATTTTAAATAGAATTAACCGTTCATATCATAAATGAGTTATATTATGAGTAAATTAAGTTTTTCAGATAAATAAAATACTATAAAGTAACATATTACAAAAATATCGTTTTAATAAAATTTTTGGATGGAGGGGATTGGTAAGCCATTGGCAAAATTAATAATAAACATTTTTAGGAAATTGGCAAAAACTTGAAAAAAATTTTTTCCAGAGGGACGTTTTTGGTGCTGGGATCGAAGGGATACCACTACCTGCCCATATAACTCAATTTTTATAGTTTTGAGGCGTGTGTAATCCAATTCATTTAATAATTACATTATCTCTTCAAATAATATTTAATTTTACCACCCACAGAAGGGGCGGAGCAAAAATGGCATTTTAGAATCCATGACATTAAAAGTTATAAGTGCTAAGCAAAATTACTTGAAAATAAAAAAAACTTGCATTTTTCAGAAGTAGGATTAATTATTCTAAGGACAACTTTTTTCTCCTTAGTTCCATTTTGTTATTTTAGATATTAATATCCTATGACCATAACAGATTTTTCTGTCAAGTTTCATTATTCTAGGTGCAGTCAGTAAGTTTTTAAAGCCAATATAACCAAAAAAAATTAATGTCCGGCTAGATTGGCAAAATATCCCTCAGTGCGACGTGTTGGTGTTATTTCATCCCCTAGAGAGTATGTGGTACTTAATCTATTCACAATTCGACGAATGGCTTGCTTAGACGGATGATTATGTGCACCATAAAAATTAAGAAGTCGACCATAAGTTGCTCAAAAATCAGTCATCAGGATTTTTTTGTGCTATTTTTTATAATTTAAGTTCTATTAAGTTTCATTGGCACCTTGTTCATTCATTGTCGTTTTGGGGGTCAATTGGCACCTCGGTCATCGATCGGCACTTGGAAATTAAGTTCACCATATAAAGAAAAAAGAAATTAAATTAAGGCCGGCGTAAAAATTAAATATACATCTTTATTTACTCTTAAAATATTTTGTCGCTGTTAATTATATCTGTAAATTTGCATTTTTTTTGCTTCATTATTATATATTTTAATTTCATTAAATTATCAAAATTCCAGAAATTTAAACAAAATATTTTGTTTTGGTAAAACCAGACACTGTTGTTAAATAAAAAAAAAAAAAAAATAAAAAAAATCATTAAATGCAGTAAAATTGCTACAAAAATAATATCTATCAAAAACTAAAATATTTACGGGTAAATTTTACACACTCTCAAAAATATGTTAAGTTTCATACACATAAATTACTTAAAATAACTAAAAGTTATTTTCATATTTTAATGTTTTCTTTGGTTGTTTATATCTCTGTTGAACTAGTTATTGGCTTTTTAAATGTGCTGGTTTCTGTAATATGTTTAAAAACCCATTAAAATACCAAATATTTTAAAGGTCGAGACTGCATGATTTCATAAATTAATTTTAAATATAAAAAATATGTGCATTTTGAGTGCAACTCTTTTTACTTGAATGAATTAATAGTCGAAATGCAACAATAAAAATATGAAGAGGCTGGACAAACTAACTAATAATTGTTAAATTATGAAATTTTGAGGGAAAAATTCTTAAAATTTAATTTTTATTAAATTATTATTTGAACTGTGAATTATACAAATGAATTGAAATTAGTTTGGCTTAACTTCATTTTATTTTTAATTTCTAAAAATCTTTTTTAGAATGATGAATAAAATGCTGCACTTTCTGGACTGCTACGACCTTCATCAGCATTCTTCGCATCTATCTACCTTAGTTGTGTATTTTATAAACATCATCTATTTAACAAACTAATTTTGTAAATAAGAATACGAGAATATTCATATCAACATTAATTTGGTTAGACGAAATTTACACACAAACCAACGCATTTCTTTACTGTTCCCTCTGTGTTTGGACTTGTACATTTTTTTGCTTTTGTTACCATCAAATTCAAATATTTCCATATCTTTTTTTAAATTTCGTTTGTATTCCTGCAGGTGCTTGTGTTTACTACTTACTAACTTCTTACTACTTTTTTTTACTATTTACCACAATTATACTAGAATGTGATATGGAAACCTTTTCATTTAGCTGCGACAACAGCCCTAAGTAAAACTCGCAATATTCGACGTATTTTCTTTTTAACAGGAGATTTAATGGTAGAAAAGAATTTCTTATAACTATTTATATGTAGGGAATCATAGGTATGAAAAAATATAAAAGCAAACAACGAGTCGAAATTATTAAAATTTACTACCGAAATTCGGAGTCAGTGGCCTTAACGTTAAGAGCGCTTATTTCTGGTTAATTGGCTTCTTCAATAAACAAAATATGCATTATTGGTCAGGCACCAATCCACACGTACTCCGTAGGTCATCATTTGATTCCGAAAAAATTGCGGTTTAATTTGGCTGGCAGCGCCATTGGGCCGTACTTCTTCAGTGATGATTATGACCGGTACGTTACTGTGAATGGCAATCGCTACCGTTTAATGATAACCCAATATTTTTGGCTTATATTGGATGATATGGTCTTGGAGGATAGGACGGCGCCACAAGCCGCATAGCGAATGTAACAATAAATTTTTTGGAAACCAAGTTTGGAGAACGTGTTATCCCACGAAATCGATTGGTTCTATACTTATTTTGAAAGAAGGGTTAGTAGGGGACTGTGATGCAGGGGGCATCTTGACCAATCCTAAGAAAATCAGATTTTAAAGATATTTCAATTTTGCTTATTTTCTGATCTATGAGATCCAAACCGATTTTATATATTGGTATTGATAGATAACGCCTCTTTTGAAATTTTTAATATTTTGTTTCTGAGTACAGTGCCTGGATAGGCCTAAAACTTAAACTCAAACAACGTGGGGTACAATAAGCTATTCTATTAATCTTCTTATTATATCGAGGCGTAAATCTCAAACCTGTGAAATTTACGGATAAAACTGTCTTATTGGCCCACAAAAAGTGAAGACGAAACTTACAACTTAATGCTTGTTTCTAATTTTAGTTTTTTTCGATAATATCCTGTTCAGACATGCTTTTTTAATTTAGTCAATTTAGTTTTAATTGCACAATTTAATTTGGTGTTCAATTAAACTTATTAAATTAGGATTTGACAGCTGAAAAACGGACAATATTTTTATTGTAATTGTGAAAGTTTTATGTTCGTAAATTAAAAAAATGGATAAGAAATATACGGCATTTACACTATGCAACTTTTCATGAAACTAGCATGAAATTTTTCTTTGCTTGTGAAGCAGGACGAGTAAGCAATATGGTATGGCTTGAGTTTTGAGGTGATGTTACTGTTGCTAATGTAGGTAAGGCATAACGCTGTAACTTAAATAGAATTTTGAGAAAAAATGCCTTAAAAAATTGCATAGTGTAAATCTGGACTTACTCTTTAAAAAAATCGTTTAGTGTTGTTTAGTGCGATCAACTTTTGATTCCAAACTATCCGTGTTAAGGAAAAGAAAACAGAGGAATTTAATAATTCTGCAAAATTTAAGAAAACAACAGCTTCAGCTTCTTGAAATATTAAACCAGAATACAAATCAAAGGATATTGTAGAAGTTGGTAAGTGAATTCGAAATAATTTTGTTTATATCAATGAAAAATTTTAATTAACAGAATCGCCAATATGTATTTTGGGAAGTCACTTGCAACTGCAATGATTAGTTTTTTAAGAGTAATTTTCTTATGACCCGTGCCCGTTTTGACGTTCTTTGTGGCCTTAGTTGGCCACATAGAACGTTGAATTAAATAGACACAAAGTGGCGCAGTGCAATGCCACTACAAAAACGATCTTCTGGCGAGTACCGAGTAGCTTCAGCAACCTTTGGAGTTGGAAGATCAACTGTTTGTTGTATTTCAGTTGAATTTTGCGAGGAAGTATGGCAGGCGTTATCCAAAGAGCACATCAAGAAACTCCCTCCAACTGGCATCATTCCACGCGAATCTCTTCCTCTTAAATTTTTTCGCTATTTAAAAAAGACATTTATTAAGTTATAATAAAATAAAAAAAATTTTAAATAATTTTAATTTGCTTTAAATTTTTTACTTTCAGCTTCGCTTGCCATTTTCTTTTTATTTGTTTGTTTATATTTTTACATGCGGCTTGTCAATTTTATGAATTTTTTCTTCTCTCTGAACACTTTCCAAGTTGGCAAGAAGTGTTGAATTTCGTATTTTATTCAATTAGTGACACAATTAAGTACTAATTACTCAATTTAGTAATTGACTTCTTATATGGTAAATTGAGCTCAATTGCATAAATCCCTTAATTGCGCAATTAAAGCGTATATCTGAACAGGGTATAAGTCTATATTAGCTGCAAAGTCTTTAAATGCTGCATACAAACAAGTTTTTTGTTATCTACGCATATTGAAAATTTATTCGTTAGTAATTAATTTTAGTATTAATTAAAATGAGTTTTATTAGTATTTTATATTTTTAATCGAATTTCGTTAACTAGAATTACATTATATTAAAAACTGTATGTAAATTACTAAATATTTTATGGAAATTATGAAACCGTAACGTTGTCGGCGCTTTGACGCCTTACTGGTTTTTTATTGTTATTTATTTTTTGTGTAAAAATTTTTAAGTCTATAGTCTATAGTTCAATGCCTTTTAGGCTACTTAAAAAAAATTTAAATATTTATTTGGTTAAGGTCAGATACAGACAAGAACTCTAACACAATATATGGTTGAGAAAAAAAGTCATCTTAATACAATTATAAAGTTTTGTGTGGGAACTGGTAAAAAATATACATTTGTTTTCCCAACTAATGTGTTAATAACTTTATTTTTAAGTCTACTTCAATTTACAAAAATTAAAAATAGCCAATATAAATCATAACACATACCAGATTTTATTTAATTTGAATAAAGGTCACCTTATGATCTACTGTCTTAGAAATCCTCTTGAGAGACAGGGGAAAAACAGGCTACTTGCTGTTGGCTTTTTATTTGTGTTAGATTATTTTAAATAAATATTTTTTGGAATAAAAGAAAATCAAACAAAAATAGTAATAACATGATACTAGAGAATTCACTTATTCAATTTAAATTCACAAATAAAAATAATTTTAAAAAAATGTTTACCTTAAAAAAGTATAATGTTTTGTTATTAAAGCACATTATTTATAACCATTAACAACTATTAAACCACTTATTCTAATGCCTTATTGACTAAGCTTCTGTAATTCACACCTCTGCAGCTTTAACCGGTTTCTTACACATGTTGCGTCTTCGCATCGGTATTTAATTTACTGTTAGGCTAGAAAACACAAATTGTATTTGTTTATTTTATTTTAACTGTAATCCTTTAAATTAAACGGAAAGCTTTGAGTTTCGAATAATTTAACAGGGGACGAATTAACTGTTTCGCACAATGCAACTTTTGTGAAACTAAAAAAATTACATTCCGAAAAAATCCGAAATCTTTTAAGGGATTTTAAGAAAACAGATATAAAGATATGTAAATAGTTAAAAGATCAATTCTGCGGACAGTCGCATGTAGTTTTGTTATAAATATATTCGTATTAGTATATGTGTATTAATTACTAATTTTTAAATAGTATTAAGTGATAAAAAAGAAACCAGTTTTCCCTAAAAATAGTTTCTTTATTCGAACAACGTATCCTGCTCCAGTTTTAAATTTTGTTTATGGCTTATTGTATGAAGCTGTTCCTTTTTAACCGACTTAAAAAAGGAAGTTATCAATTAGTAAGAATGTTGCTGTTTTATGTTTGTGCCTGCAGCACTCAGCTATTCCTGCTCCGAATCTGAAAATTGTTTTCCTTTTTGGAAAGGTTATGCTTACAGATTGAGGGCTGTACTTATACAATATACATATTTTTCGTGTATTATGAACCGTAGAGGGCACCACTTTAAAAATGAAAAAATGACAACTGTCGATAGGTGACGAAAATTGTCCTATATGACACTATTTTTTAAATCGTTATAGAAAAATACAAAAAAAAAATCTTAAAAATCTCATTTATGGAAAATATTATAAATTTTTATAACTTAATGCTCATAAATGAAAAATGTTGAACTGTGGTTTTAACACAATCGAGTTTGTATAGTATTATAAAACCTAAGTAGTGTACATAGACATGATCTTAATTTTGACTGTGATATGAATCAAATTATCTCGAAAGTAAATTTGTTTCAAGGCGGTTACATAATATTGGAATGTATTTGCCTAAATTCGTTTCTTACATGGGTTAGAAACATACTTGGGAATGTCGCAGCATAACATGAGGAAACTTAAGCCATGTTTCAACAGAATTGTGAGATATATTTTCCGTTTTAAGAACAGAGATCACACACATATGACCTACTATTTGATTTGATTATTAGGATGTGACCTTGAAGATTTTTTAAAGTTGAGAATACTGTTACAGTTTTAAAACATTTGTATATTTACATCTACTTCGTACCGCTTGGTTATGAAGAAGACAATTACAGAGCTGCTGATTTGCTGACACTTTTTTTACGGTTAAGTATTGTTATTTCCTTTTTCAGTATTTGTGCTGGGGATATGATCATTCCACATAAAGTATTATTCGGGTATGTGATGAAAATCGATTTCGATATAAAATCGAGTAGAATAAGGTAAAAGGTGTGATGTGGTTATTTTTTCGTTCTTATGCTCTCGATTTCAAATTCCATTTCGTTCTATGAAAAAAGTAATCGTTTTGCCATGTGATGAAAATCGTTATTATTACTTTGAACTCGTTTTTAATTCACATTAGCAATGCATTGTTAATTTTGTTTTTCATATTAAAAACGTAAAGAAAATATAAGTTAAATTTTTTTAAGCATAAAAACAAAAACAATTTTTTGTTGTAAATTTTTAAGGGGAAAACGCAAGAATTTCTGGCAAGAGGATGCCTTCATAAAGTTTATGGAATGACATTTTTAATTTTTTTATTTAAACAAATGTGAATTAAATTCATTTCGAAATGTACATATTTACAAAAATCGAATTTAAATTTCCAGTCATTTCTTATAGCTGCAGCATCATTTTAAAGGGCAGATCCGATGGGGACTTCTTCGTTATCTATTTTATAGTTTTGATTGCTGACGGCTTCAATAACAATTTCCGGTGTGTGAGTTGCATAGATTATACAAAGCAGATTTTCTTAAATTTTCTTCGCTGGATTCCAATTTAATGAATACTGAGCAAATTTTTCTTTCCAGGCAGTTTAAAATTTTTTTCAACGATTTTGATACTGATGCATTGATATATTGATATCGTTTCCAACAGATCGTTGAAAACTTCCTTCAGCTAAAAATCGTAGTGAAGCTGCCAATTGCAATACAATTGGAATCGACGTAAATATCTTCCCAGACATTTTCGATCTTATTAAGGGCAATCATAAATTCTTCTTTATTGAGCATTGTATAAATCTAAAAATAAATTAAATAAAAATTATAAAAATTATCTCACATGTTTTCCGGCAAATCCTTTATTTAATTTTTTTATTGCTGCACAATGTTCACTTCGTAGTATGTCATTTAAATCAAAGTTGTATTTGAAGGCATGGTTGCAATTTTTTTTTAAAACAACATGGAATTAAAGCAAAAATGGAAAATGAAATCGATCGAAATTCATCACACTCTTATCGATTTGGAAACTCGATATACTTTTGAAGTCGATCGAAGTTTTTCACATACCTGATTATATTAGTAATATGAATTTAACTTCGATAAAATAAATGGATGAAAAATTAATAGGAGAATATATACACAATAATGGTCACTGTATGTATTATAATTATATCTGATTCCTAATGTATATTCTTGATTCAACAGGAATTGTTATCTATTATAAACAAATAAATAAAATAAAATTACAAAAAGTTTACTTATAAAATATAGTTTATTTATTGTAATTAAACACTATGCAACAAAATAAAAACTTAACAAAAACAATTGCACTTAATCTACAGTGAGACAGGAGTCAGTTTTATTACATCGAAATGTACTTAGACACGACGAAAAATTGAAGAAGGCAGGTAAGAATTGCCAGGTGCATGAACAGATGCTGATCTGGTAGAGGCCTGAGATGCAAAGTTGATAACCGGAGCAACACCACCATTGTGAGATTGAGAAGATCCACCCAAAGAATCGTATTGACCTTGAATAGCTTTTTGGGCATTTGCAGCATCTTCAGGGGTACGGTATTTGACGAAGTGTACGTCAGGTCTGTTGTTCTTGTTCTTATTAATGGCATTTAACTTATTTGCCAAATCTCCAACATCGGCTTGTTTGCTGAGGACATAGATGGCCGTTTTTTGTTCAGCAGCATGCTTGGCCAAGGCAAGGGCTGCGTTTTCGAGACCTCTATTTTCGGGGGACTTGATAAAGATGACACGTAGTCCTTGTTTTATACTGCTGGCAATCTGTTGAGAAGCTTGGGCATCATTAAATTCCTCTTCGGGAGCAGAAAATGTATAGAATTCCTTTTCTAACTCAGCAGGAGAACTGTATGAAAGGGCATCATATTGATCGTCGCCAAGGTTACCTTCACTAACACCCCCTAACCCACGACCAACACCGCCAACTCCAGCACTACCTAGTCCGCCATTAATGTTTCCTAAGGCACCACTAATACTTCCAGGAGCAAAGGATAAGCCACTATCGGAATGAGGAACTGGATGATAATTGTAGCCCAATTTATCAGCGCAGACCACGGCTGCTAAGCATAAAATGACAAAATAATGCATTTTATTAAAATGTTTTAATTTTTATTGGTTAATAACACTTTAAGTTTCGAAATAAGAATGATAACATTTCTTGCTTAAGGCAGCATCTTATATATGTCTTCTAAGAGTGGATATTTAACATTTCTTCATTAGTACAAATGAGTTGTTGTTAGTTCAGCACCATAGACCACAATTCTGCTTACTTCGATTACAATAGTGGTTTCGTATGATTAGTTAATGCTTAATCAGTTAAAAGATCATTTATTGGCAGTTCAGAAGTGTGGTGGTTTGCTTTTGTTTTATATTAAATTTTTAAATGTTTAACAGTTTTGTTTTTAAACAATAAAAAAGATGGCACGCGATTGTTATCCGGCAAAAATGGTACGAAACTATTGTTTTAAGTTTGTGTAGATGTAAAACGATATTATGTAAATTCAATATTTTACTGCTTTTTAATGTGAAATTTATACCATCTCAAAAAATTGATAAATGTATGCGCGGTAGTAACAATTTGGTGGTCTATCACGCCTAAATGCGGCCACAGTTGATCGATCACTCTCATGTTAAACGTGGGATTTAAAAAATGCATATATGTAAGTATGTAACATTAGTTTTTTATTGTTTTTGTTTTATGCTAATTTTACAAAAATTTCAATAAAAGATTAAATAATTTTTTTAATAAGTTTTTTTATTAAGTTTAAAAATAATTGTTATGGTTAATTAAATACAATAATTAAAGGTAATTAATTAACAAAATTGAATAGTTGTCCCATTAAAATCACACGTGATTCATACGAGCAGAATATATTCACTAAACAAACAAATAAATTACATTGTCACACCGATGTTTTGATATATAATTCTATTATTATATCGAAGGAGAAAGGTAGCCGTTGCAGTAATCTACAAATTAACTAATATTTTGTTGGTTTCATAATTATCAAACTACGAGAATTTGCTGCTAAAGTAGGTAGAAGTATAATGAAAAAATATGTTAAACAATATCGGGAATAAATAATTTACAAGTTCTTCATTGTTAAAACTCATTATAAACACAATTAAAAAAACAAAAATTAATACTAATTTGCGTATTTAGAAAATCCGAGAGACAAGCCTTATAATAAGCTAATGATGTGGTAGTTACTGCGAAAATCATCAATAAAGTCAATGTCAGGGAACATATTGTTAATTAATCTCTATATATTGTTACGAACATAAGATCTTTCTACCCCTACATAGCGTAAGGGCAGATAGTAGTGATGTGTCTATTGAATAATGGGTAAAGGAGATGACTGGCTTGAATGTACAGGTAAAAGGTCTATGGATGGTTTAGTTAACTGAAAGAAGGCTGCGTCATGTCACTGTACCAACAGACTACCTATTGTAAGTATGAAACGCTTGGCAAGTAGTAGGCTATAATATCCCAAGTGGAATTAAATACAACCAACACGAAAGCAAGAAAAATAGTAGGTCATGAAATACAAAAACAATAAAATAAAAAGACAAGCATACCAGAGACCTGCAACTTGTATGATCGAGCCCTCTTGTCCACAATAGTTGAATTTTAAAAACAATACGAACAAGTATTACGTCAATTAAATACTCTTTGCTTTTTATACACAAACACAAAATGCAACAACAAGTGTAAATCATTTTCTACATTAGACTGAACAGATTTGGATTGAAACAAAAAGTCTCGCTAACAAGAAGTTATTTTTTGCACAACGTCTTTATTGAACATGATTTGATTGGAGTTTTACCAAAGACAATCGAGCCACTGAAAGTAAAAAAGCGCTATGCAGAAAAATATAAAAACAATAAGAAAAACCTTCAGATGTGCATTTTCTATCATATTAGCATTTTTTTTATTTGTAGCTAGCAGTGAAAAAATTTGTACGTAGGTATAAAAACACTTAAAGGTGAAAACAAAATTTTATACATATAAAATATTTTACAAGCAAACAAATTTTTTGTTGAAATTATATTTACACATGTACTATGTACACAAATGTAGAAATATGTATTTTTACATTTTTTTCTCCAAATACCTATAAATAATGAAATTCAAAGCAACTAACTTGTTTTTTTTTTTTTAATTTTCAGACTTTATTTAACAAACAAAAGAAAAAAATATATATTTATATATTATATAATAACTAATATATTATATAATAACTAAAAAAATTTACATTTTCAGGAAAAAATTATTTATAAAACAATAAAAAGGACATGACAAATTCTTAATTAAAAAATATTTACAAAAATTAATATAAAAAAGGAAAAAGAAACAAAATTAAGTAGCAATTCATGGTAAAAAAAAAACAAGTTCAACGCTATATTTTACGTGCATTCAAAAAACGTTTAGATATTAAGCACAAAAGTTTATTGAAAAAGAATTTAAATATATAAAAACAACAAGAGAAGAAAACATAGAGTAGAAAATTTGCAACTGAATAAAACACATGTTTCGCTAACAACAAGTTGGCTTTGATGCAAAAATAGATTCAAACCTTAAACGACACTGTCAGAACATTCATGTTCGTGTTCATAATAAATATCTGCAATTAATGTCTTAAATGGCATAGCAAGACATTCACTTTAATAATGCGTAAAATATTACATTCACTACCAATAAAACAAACAAACATTTCAAAACAAAACATCAAGCCATCAAAACATTTTATAAGCAAAACAAAAGTACTACCAAAGACAATCAATTTATAAAGATGTTGCAGTTTGAACATTTAAAAAATCAAAAATTATGAGCAGTTTCTTGGCAGCGGGGGTAAGAGATAAGAGGGAAGAAATTTCTGTGAGCGCAACCAAAACTCAAGAGAGCACAATATTAGTTTTGTAAAAAAGACAGATTCATACACACATGCGTTTAAAAATGTGTGTGGATGTTCATAAGAAATGTTTTCTTAAAGAAAAGTATTGAGAGACAAAAACACACATTTAACATATACTGACATCCCTAAATTAGCGCGTAAGACGCAAAGCAATGTAATTCATAGCTTTTGCTCTAGAATGTCATCCCTAAATAACAGCGTCAACTTTGTGTCTTTAACAGTAATGTTAACTAATTTTATTTTATAAAACCCGCTGTATAGAAATAAAAACAGAGATAAAACCGCTGGATTGCCTTAAAAATAACTAAATTGTCACTACTTTTCAGCCATAACAAAACAAAACAAAGCAACGAGCAGCCAACTTCACTTCCCAACGCACTGTCAAAATTGGATTTTCCAATTGCTAAGCGTTGACGCCGTGCTATTTAGGGATGCTTCATACATTTTGTTTGAACATGAGAAATTTTAACAGTTATCTTGCGCTTTACGCGCTAATTTAGGGATGACAGATAGAAACGCATGAATCAAGAAAACAAGATTGCGCATTGCGCAGGTCCGTTAGTTTGTTGTCTCTTTTGTGTGACGTAGAAATAGACTATTTGTATAGAAAGTGTAACAAAACTAAAGTAAGAGAGCCAAAAAACTCTTATTTTTTTACAACGAACACACGTAATAATTCTATTGTGACGTAGATGCGCAGTAGAAATATTTTTTGAACATCTGAATGCGCAATCTTAATTTCTTGATTCATGATAGAAACGTACGTACATACTTTCATATCTACATATAAAAAAGAATGTGCTTCATAAAATTTTATTTCTGAATTCTATTTTTCCTACTTATTTAAAAATTGTTTGTAAAATAAGCTTAAAAACGAAACTATATGACTGCTCTTGTTATTGTAGGGTAAATATATATTTTTATTTGTGTATTTTTAAAAATATGCATAATCGCATTGAACTAATCATACCCTATATTACGTAGTAATTTTTTTTTAGCATTTATTCTTGTGGATACTTAATATGTTTTTTAAGAAATTTCAAACAATGGTAATAAAATAAGGCACTTATTTATGTATATTTATTATAAAATTTTTTGTTAAGTTTATTTAACCTGCATATAGGTTCAATATATATAAACCTCAATATGAACTTGATAGCTAAATTTATAAATTAAAATTGCCAAACAAAATAAATTACTGGCGCTTTAAAATTTAGACTTTCCCAGTACTTGTTTCTTTGCACTCATGTGTTTCCCATGAGCAATGCTTTCTTAGCAACATAAGTATAAGCAAATTCGGAATTTCCAACCTGTTTTTGTAACAAGAGTTATTCTCGTCAAACCAGACATAATAATTTTAGTACACTATGCACATTGCTTCGTAATATATTTTTTTTTTTGTTTTTAGCTGCTGTTTTTACAAAATAGTATTTATAAGACCTTTATGCGTGTTTTTATAGTTCTTAGAACGGATAAACATTTCCGATGGATATTTCAGAATTTGTGAAGGTTTAATTATATCTATTATTCTGCATTTATAGCAAGAAAATCGCTGAAATATCGCATTTTTCGCAATTTTCCATGTTTTACACAAAAAACTTTCTACTTTTCATTTGGAAAGCCATTAAGAAATAATTTCACCCAAAATTTCGTACAAAAAAATTATTTTAATCTTTAAAAATATTGTGCTAATTATTCCGAACAAATTATTAAAATCACCGATTTTGATTATTGAAGGTAAAAGCACGTCTCGATGGCCATCTCGCTACCGTTTACTTAGCTCTTCAGGAAACTTCTCACAAACATTTTAAATAAACTAAAATTTTTTGCTCAAACAATAAAGTAAAGACAAAAATCAAAGTTTAAGCAAAAACAACATTTATCAACACTGGGGGCAAATTACGGCATTCGATATCGATCGAAATTTACATTTAAATTCTATTGAAATTTTTATTTTTATTTATATACTGTATTAGGCTGATTTTTTATCGGCTCTTCTATACATTTAAAAGATGATGAAAAATAAAATTAAGGCAATAAATGAAATATCACAATACACCACGATAATTTATTTATGCCTTTTATATGGGCACTTGCAAGTTAATAATTAAAATTAAATTACGGGAATTTTAAATTAAATTTAATGGCCCATATTCATAGTTAAAATAAAGTATACTTTGAGGGAACTAAAGTCGGTTTTACTTTAGAATCGACTCTTACTAATTCATAGACAATTTATTTATTTATTTGTTTATCTTATAATTAAAATTACAAGATAAGAGAATAAGAGCAATAGCAACGCAGTCCTTCAGCTCAAGTGTTATATTAAAGATTGAATATAGATATATGTATATATATATATATATATATATATATATATATATATATATATTTATACATGTTATATACAAAATATTTATAAGTATATAGTTACTTGTTTACAGTTCTTTGTGTCGTTATTAATTCTGGTTATATTATATTATATTATACAAGTTGGCTTTTTTCAGAAAATTTGTTAGTAAAATGATATTGTCTATTAAAGGCTGGGATAAGGTGTAGATAGGATTAGAGTTTAAAAATGTTGAATTTCTTTCATTATTTAACAGCGGACAGTCGCACAGGTAATTTTGTGTCGTTGTTGGAAAATTTATACTGCAGTAACAAATTGGATTAAAATTTGAATCAAATAATATTCCGTGTGTCAGTATCGTGTGGCCCAATTTAAGCCGCAGAAATTTGTTGGAATCTATTCTTTTAACCTTTTCGCCATATTCCGTTAAGTAGTCGAAAATAGTTAATTTATTGGGATAAGCAAGTTGATACCATCTGGAACAGGAATTATAAATATTTTCAATATCTTTTAAGGTGAAGTAATTAACAATTTGTTTCTCAATATCTCTGCGATTTAAATTAATTGTTTCAATTAAGGGTTGCTTATCAGCGAATTTCGCAGCGAAATCCGCAAAATCATTCCCTTTGATATTGGTATGGCCTGGGACCCAGACTAATTTTATATTTGGAGCTCTTTCAACCATTATTTTTCTAATAGCAGACGTATAATATTGTGTGTTTGATATGTTACAAATAGATTTTATAGCGGCAAGAGAGTCCGTACAGATTGCGTATTTTCCTGTTGCCAGACTTTTAGTATAGATAACAGCTTCATAAATCGCAATGATTTCTGCTGAAAAAATTGAGCTATGGGTCTTAAGATTAGAGACTTTTAAAACCGTGTTCTCAGAGGTGACACTGTATGAGACAGATGTCTCCCTCTTAGATCCGTCGGTAAACAAAAAAATGTGGTCAGATAACTTCTCCTTCAAACTTGCAAATATTATTCTGTATTGTGCAGGGTCTATGTTTTTCTTCGATGCATTGTGTAGTGAGGTATCAATGAGGTCAGTGTTAAATATCCACGGAGGGAAAGATTTAATTTTATTTGAGTTCGGTTTAGTGGGTATTTCAAGTTTTTTACAGTTTTCTATTATTTTGTATAATACAGAGGGAATTTTCGGAACTTTTCTTGAACGTTTTAATTTTTTAATTAATTGGTTGAGTGTATTTTCATTATTATATATCATTATACGAAATAACTTAGTAACAAGAATATCTCTTTGAGATTGTAAGGACCTGATGTTGGCTTTGAAACGTAAGTTTGCAGTTGGTGTAGAGCGAAGAGCTCCAAGAGAAGTTCTTATGCAGGAGTTTATAATAGTATTAATTTTGTTTAATTGTGTTTTAGGGGCGAATCCAAAGAATCGAACACCATAATTTATATTAGAAAATATCAGCGATTTCGCTATCGAAATCAGGCTACATTGGTTACAGTTCCACTTTTTGTTGGCTAGACATTTAAGAATGTTTAAGCGGTTTGAAAGTGAACTTTGAAGATGTTCTATATGACTGTTCCAGTTGTAGCGTTTGTTTATATATATACCCAGTAGACGCAGAGTTTCTACTTTAGAAATGTTTACAAGTGATGAGTTAATTACGCATTTACAATCCTTTAGTCTACAGATGTGTATATATTTACATTTTGTGTTGGAAATAGATGCTCCGGAGTAGTCGCACCAATTATTAATGTCGTTAAATATACTGTCAAGGTTAAGTGCTAGTCTTTTAATACGGGGAGATTTAATAATAAGATTAAAATCATCAGCGTATGCGCAAAAATCAATTTCTTTGTGAATTGCAATAACGGAGCATAGTTTATTAAATGCTATAAGAAATAAAATCACGGACAATGGGGAACCTTGGGGGATTCCATTGTGTAATGGAAATATTTGGGAGTATTGGTTTCTAATACGTACTACGATTTTCCTCTTAGACATGAAGCTAGCAACGTACCTTATAATGTTTTGTCCCACTTTCCATACCATTAATTGATCTAATACCGAGTGTATGCCTATCTTTTCAAAAGCGCGCTCGAAATCAAGTGATACAATGGTAATGTGTTTTCGTAGCGAGAGGCAGTTGGAAATTTGATAGTCTACATAAAGTAGACTATCAATTGTTGAACACCCCTTTCTGAAACCATATTGCCGGCTATCAAGCAGTTTGTTCTCAGTTACAAACCACCATAGCCTGTTGGCAACTATTTTATCTAGGACTTTAGATAGGCATGAGTTTAAAGATATAGGTCGATATGAACTAATAGTTGTTTTATCTTTTCCGGGCTTCAAAACTGGGATTACAACTGAACTTTTAAATTGCTGTGGAATATAGTTTGTAAAAATGTTGTTATATAAGTTTAAAATACGCTTCTTAAGTTGGGTGGGAAGCGCTTTCAACATTGGGTACGAAATTCTATCCATACCTGAAGTTTTACCGTTTATCTTTTTTAGTGTAGATGTAAGTTCTATGTATGTAATTTTAGATTCCATCTTTAGTGCCTCTGGAGAAGCGACAATTGATGAAAATTCAATTACTGCATTTGTTTTCTTTGTTTTGAAGTTGTTTGAAAAGTTAGAATCATCAGATAATCTGGACCAGTATTTCCCGAACTCATTGCCTATTTCTTTTGAGCCATTCATCATTATGTTCGGGTGGGATACGGAAGAAACACAGTGTATTCCCTGATTAGCTTTATACCCCGTAAAGTTGCGAACGTTTGTCCATATTTTTTCTGTAGAAGTATTGGGGGTTATTGAAGAGGTGAGATTTAAAATTGATGCTTTTTTTGATATTTTTATTTTTCTTTTATATATTGCATTTGCTTTCTTGTAGCTAAGTAAGTTAGTTTGAATCATGTTTCTCTTGAATAGTAGCCAAAGTCTGTTCTTCTCTTTTTTAAGTTTTTCAAGATCATTATTCCACCATGGAACTTTTTTCGGTTTTGTTTTTGTCTGGGGAATCGAGATGTTAGCAGATTGCAGAATTATCCTACATATGTTTGCGGTCTCTTTATTAATGTTGCTCACGATAGTTTTAACTGAATCGTTGATAAGACAATGGTTTTGGAATTTAGTCCAATTCGCAAACTTTGTCCTAAATTTGGGTATTATTGGCGGGCTGACTGTGGGTTGTGGAAAGAGAGAGATAAGAATCGGGAAGTGATCACTTCCAAACAGATTCTCTTCCGTCATCCATGTAACTTGGGTAGAAAAGATAGGAGAGCAGAATGTAAGGTCGATATGTGAAAATGTGCCGTAGGTATTTAAATGAGTAGGAGATTTATCATTTAGGAGTATTAAATCAGAATTGATTATATATCTGGCCAAAATATTGCCCCTACTGCTATTGAGAGTAGAACCCCAATTTCGATGAGCACTATTAAAATCACCGACAATAAATGCTGGTAAATCTGATCTAAGAGCATTTTCTAAACTTTGTTCACTGAAGCTCGTTGTAGGACTTATATAAATGTTAAATAATTTGAATTTAATTTTAGACGTAATTTCAAGACAGATTGTGTCAAAAGAGTTAGATATTACATTAATATATCTTTGTTGTAGAGATTTGTGTGCTAATATGGCTATCCCTCCGTATCTCGTAACTGACGTGTTCAAAACATAGGAATTGTAGTTTATGGGGGTGGGAATATGAGTTAGTGAATGTATGTGGGTCTCTTGTAGACATATGAGTTTTGGCGAATGCTTACTGATTAATAATAAAAGTTCATTATAATTGTTCAGATAGCCGTTCATATTCCACTGCAAAATTTTCAGTGTCATTATTGAGGTTTCAAAAAAAATTTTAGTTCATTGTGAGGGAAACTAAAGTGTGTATAGTTGTAGGAAAGGTTGAACAGCGCAGGTTTGATTGAAAAAAGATAATCTTTCATGATTATAATAGGCGTTTGGGTTTCCACTTTTATTATTTTTGTTAATCGATATTTATATTTATAATTTAATCTCTTATATTTTTTGTAATTTTTATTGGCAAAACTGGTTAGAAGAACAGAGAAGAAGCATAAAAGTATAAAATATAAGGCAGTAGGCTTTATTGGGTTCACATATGTAAGGCAGTTGATAATAACAAGTTTTTCTCTAAGAGTAATAAAGTAAATTTGGTTAATGCCCAGGAGACCATCCTGTCCGTATAAGCTTGTGTATTTGTTTCTCGTCCAAGTTGTGTAAGGGTTTGTTATGTGAAGTATAGCCTTACGAAAATCTCTGAGAGAGAGAGAGAGAGTTGTATTTGCTGCTAGTATTTTTACTCTGTGTAAAAAAGAGAGGACTTGTTACACTTACAAGAGTTTTCGCCACTTTACATGTTTTATTTAGTGTGGAGCGCATTGTATTAAAAATACATTTCTGGTATAAAAGAGAGATGCGGGTGCGTGATAAAAAATAAAAGAAAGAGTTTCTGGTACAGAGGTGAAAGATAGCAAAAAGGTAAAAAGGTATAGATGATGTTGTTATATGTAAGTGCTGTATTGGATTATGCAGGAAAAGGTGGAAGAGGTTTTTGTTTGTGTTTGCTGTAGCATTAAGAAGAAAAATGAGAATAAATAAATTAGTGTTTAAATCAAAATCAAGGCCCAGGTGTGGTAAACCAACGTTACTGCCGAGGCCAAACCACACGTGGAAAAGGATTAAAGTGGATTTCACCCAGTTCCCACTGTGCAAGGCAAGGCACCAACGGAGACGCCAGTTCAACACAAAAGGTTGAGAGTTATTGAGTATACTTAAATAAATCATTTTTTAACTGTTCCTTTAGACTTCCGCGTTGTTTGCTTAATTTTATCTCTTAGTTTTTTTGAAATGTTTTTAGGTAAAATTATTGGTTGATTAGCCTTGGCGGTTTGAGATGAATTGCTTTGTTGGTCCGTTTCCATTTCAGATAGTGATAAGTCAATATCACTAATGATGTCCCAGTAATCTTTTATAAGGGTTGGTTTGACGCTTGTATTAGTTGGTGAAGGTGGAGGTAGGTTGGTAGAAGTTGACGGTTTTTCTTCGATGTTTCTTTTGACGATTGTTGAGTAAGTAGTGTTTTGTTGCGAGTGTCTCTTTTTGTAAATAGCAGCAGCTTTTTTCTTTCCTACTTTTTCAAGAATAGAAAAAGATTGGATTTCTTTTTCCTTCAAGAAGATGGGGCAGCTTTTGTCGTTTGTTGTGTGGTTGCAATTTTCCATGTTGTTAATTCTACAGTTAATGCATGAGGCTTGCATATGACATTTTTCGTTAAGATCTTCATTAACATGAGAAACATTAGAACAATTTACACAAAGCTTTTGATTTTTACATATTTTAGCCAAATGACCATATTGTTGACAGTTGTTTAACTCAAAATATGGAATGCTGGATAGGAATAGGAAAAACTTAGAATTCGTCTGAGCCAATAAAAACAAAATAAATAGTGTATTTTGTTTTCTCAGAAATATTTATCAAAACCCCAATAGGACATGCAATGAAAGAAAAGAAACCAATTGTTTAGGATTTTAATTAATAAATTAGGATTTTTATTTTGTATTGGCGGAATGTTACCTTATATGACGTCGATGGATCAGAATAGAGAGACGGAAACAGTCTTCAACGACATTTTAGCTACTTTGACGTTTAGCTTTAAGCATTAAAAAAAGAAACGAGAAGATGGTTATTTGCATAACTATCTATGTTTTCGTATCGCAATTAGTCCTTATATATATATGGCGATAAATTAAGGTGGCCATACAAGTAATAAAATATGTGCGAAATATTTGTTAAGGCATTTGGCCTTAACATTGCCGCCCGCCTTGCAGGATATATGCAATATAATTAGTAAGTCCTATTAGCTATGTCGAGAAAACTGCTTCGTTAAAAAGAAACAAAAAATATTTAATATGAACTAATTAAGAACTAAATTTAAATCAATTATACTTATAAATAGATATATGTATATATAATTGCAATTCAATTTCAAAATATATTAAAGTAAATGAAATGGAAATTCAAATTAAAATACAATTCTCGATATTAAATTAAAAAATCAACGGAAAACAAGTTTTACGTTTTATATTTTGCAGAGCCTTATTTTAAAGTGCATTTCAAATTTATAAAGAGCATGGACCGTAAATAGTCCAGCCAAAAAGCGTGCTTTGAGCTGTTGGAAAACCTGGTCTCGAAAAGACTCCGTCTTGGATGACCTTTGGGTAAATATCGACCCCGATTACGATGTCGATTGTTGCTGATTCATAAAATTTCGAGTCTGCAAGAAATAAATCTCGAAAATTTCTTTTGTATGTTTCTGGAAGAGATTCGGATGGGGTACGGAGATTAATCCGATTATCTACTCGAAACGTTCCTTCTATCTTTGATGATGAATCGTATCTGGATTTTAGTATAATTGGACAAACAGTTTCGTCATGTAAAGTGAATGCTGTTAAATTCAGTTTGTCGACTAATCTCTTAGACACGCGGCTCACAGGCGATCCAGAATCCAATAGACATCGAGCATGTGTTGTGGATGATGCAACTTTGACGAGAACTGTTGGTAGTAGGATGAGTGTATTTTGACGCAGGATTGCTGTCAAAGACGATTTCGAAGTCGATGGTGGAGAAATAGCTCTCTTGGATTTTGTCTCGGAAGCACTACGATTCTTAGAGCAATGTCTTTTCTTTGTTGCCGAAGTGGAAGGTCGCTCTGGCGTAAGGGATCGTGAACTGGATCTCTTAGGCAACAAATCTTTGGCTAAACGGGGATTGACATGAAGTAGCGTGTGGTGATATTTGTGGCAGTGTTTGCACCCATGCTTGGAGAAGCAAGTACCGTTTGAATGGTCATGAGCAAGGCAATTCATGCAGTATTTATTTTTCCGTACTGCACGAAGACGATCGCTTATGTTCATAGCCAAGAATTTTCTGCAGGTCCGCAACGGATGGGGACGGTTGCAAATTCGGCATGGAAAAGCATTGTAAGACTTGAGAGTATCATTTTTTGAGGATTTAGAAGTTGAAGAGTGAGACGAAATTTTAGGCATGTTTATCTGGAAAAAGAGTAAGAAATAATAAGCGAAGGACAAACAAACTTAGGAGGGTGTGAACAGAACGACGAGTTTGACTATGGGGCGTGTTATTAAGCCCCGTTGTGTTAAAACGTCCGCTACGCGTACACGATTGTCTGAGCCGGTGTAAACTTTTTGCACCCTACCAAGTCGCCAGGAGTTCGGAGGGAGGTGTTCATCTTTGACTACCACGAGGGCCCCTTCTTTCAAGTCTTCCTCTTGTTTTTGCCATTTTGTTCTTTTATGAAATTCCTTTAAATATTCATTTTTCCATCGTTGGCAGAAATTCTGGTGAATAAGTTTTAATCTTTGCCATCGATTAACGATCGATAAAGAGTCAGTTACTTGAGGATCGACGGGTGACAGAATCGGTGAGCCAATAAGGAAATGGCCTGGAGTTAAGGCACAGAGGTCAGTAGGATCAGTGGATAAGGGCGAAATCGGTCTAGAATTAAGGCAGGCTTCAATTTTGGTCAATAATGTTGACAACTCTTCAAAAGTGTATTTATAACTGCCCGTCATTTTTTGGAAGTGAGCTTTAAAGCTTTTGACACCGGCCTCCCATAGTCCACCCATATGTGGTGCACCCGGTGGAATAAAGTGCCAGGTGATATTTTGATGAGCGTAGTTGGCTGCGATACGTTGTTGTGCGGTTTGAATGAATTCTTTTGCTAGGATTTTGGAGGCCCCAACAAAGGTGGTGCCATTGTCAGAATATAGATGTAATGGACAACCACGTCTTGAAACAAATCTGCCAAAAGCCGCCAGGAATGCAGCAGCAGAAAGTTCGGAAGTAGCCTCTAAATGTATTGCTTTTGTAGAAAAGCATACAAATAGGCAAGTATATCCTTTAGAAATGCGGCAAGCTCGGCCGGAGTAACTCTTGACGTCAAAAGGGCCCGCAAAATCAAGCCCGGTATGCGTAAATGGTCGAGTAAAGTCGCTGCGTTCGGGGGGTAACGCTGCCATAAGCTGTTTCCGGCATCGTTTCTTGTATATAATACACGTTTTGCACTTACTGCTTATTGTTTTAATTAGGTTTTTGGCCTTTGGAATCCAGTATTGCATTCGTAGAAGTCTCAGTACGAGTTGGTTACCACCGTGTAAACTTATATCATGGATGAATTTTACTAAAAGGCGAGAATATTGGTAACTATATGGAATTATTATTGGATATCTTTCATTGTATGAAATCCCTGGAGATAACTCGAGTCGACCGCACGAACGTATTATGCCATCAGGATCTAGAAATGGATTTAAGTTCAAAATGCTACTAGATCTGGAAATTTCTTGTTTGGTGACAAGAGACTTATGCTCGTTTGGAAATGCTGCCTTCTGACAGACAGAAATAAGGCAGTTACGAACAAAAACAATTTCCGAGGTAGAAAGTAGAATAGACCTTTTGTCAAAATTTGAACGAACCCTTGGATGAGTTCGATGGAAAAATCTGTAGACATATGCCATTATACGCATTGCCTTAGAAAAGGAAGAAAATCTTTCTAGTATGTCTTCGAAATCAGAAAAATAGGAAAAGTGTGCTCGCACCGGTTTGACCTCTAAATCGGTTTGTAGAAGGCTGGACGGTCTACCAATGGGCCACTTAGTGGATGGTTCTTTAAGCCAATGCGGTCCGAGCCACCACAGCTGATTATGAATTAGGTCACTTGGACGAAGACCTCGGCTCGCCATATCTGCTGGATTTGTTTCTGAATTTACGTGATTCCAACGGGAAAAATCCACTATTTGCGTAATTTTAGACGTCCTGTTCGCCACGAAAGTCAGCCAATTACAGGCCGGTTTTGCCAACCATGAAAGGACAATTGTAGAGTCCGTCCAGCAGTAGATGGTGTATCTTTCAACGTCTAGTCTAGGCAGCAGGCTCTCAATCATTTCTGCCAGAAGAACTGCTCCACAAAGTTCCAGTCTAGGAATTGAAAGAGTCTTAATGGGAGCAACTTTAGTTTTGGACGATATTAAATGGGTATATGTGACCTCGTTGGTAGATATTCGGACATATAGCGCTGCTGCGTATGCCTTTTCGGAGGCATCGCAAAACCCATGGAATTGAATTTCAGCGTTAGGAATATAATTAATCCATCGAGGAATACGTATGGAATTAATTGCAGGATAACTTTCTTCGAATGACTTCCACTGTTCAAGAGTTTCAGGACAAAGGACTTCATCCCACCCAGTTCCATCCATCCATATCTTTTGCATTATTATTTTCGCGCGAATAATACAGGGAGCCAACCACCCAGCAGGATCGAAAAGCCTGGCGATTTTGGATAAAACTTCCCTTTTTGTATATTCACCTGATGTTTGGCACTGAGTTGCAGCAAAATAAAACTCGTCTGCACCAGCATTCCACCGAATGCCTAAGGTTTTTGTAGAACTATTATCCTCTAGTTTTAGAAAGTTCTCGTGCAACAAGTGTTCAGGTAGCATGTCCACTAATATACCCTGAGAATTAGAGGTCCATTTTCTTAGCAAAAACCCAGCCGACTGCAGAGCTAAAATAAGCTCATTTTTTGCTTTAATAGCCTCTGCCTTGGAATGGGATCCAGCCAGAACATCGTCAACGTACATTGAGCTACGAATTATGGAACTAGCTGTTGGATAAATATCTTGAACATCATCTGCTAATTGTAATAAAGTACGTATAGCCAGATATGGAGCACAATTTACGCCAAACGTAACCGTTTTTAGCTCAAAATCATAAATAGGACCTTTGGGATTGTCTCTAAAAAGACTTCTCTGATACGGAGTATGCTTTGAATCGACTAAAATCTGTCGATACATTTTCTGAATATCGGCATTGAATACGTAGCGGAAGAATCGCCATCTTAGAATTAATAGCATTAAATCATTTTGTAGAATCGGTCCTGTATGCAATAATGAATTTAAACTTAATCCATTAG
Source organism: Gymnosoma rotundatum (assembly GCA_916610165.2). Taxonomy (NCBI): domain Eukaryota; kingdom Metazoa; phylum Arthropoda; class Insecta; order Diptera; family Tachinidae; genus Gymnosoma; species Gymnosoma rotundatum. Next base: position 84,941,400 of record OU744336.1, read on the forward strand.
AGGAGGGGGAAGATGCGTTAAACACTACACGGACCTTAGTGGTAACACTATCAGGCTTTATGACCGCGTGATGTGGCAAATAGTAAAATTCAGGTTTCTGAGACTGACAAGGAGCTTGAACTCTGACCATGTGACCAAGTTTTTCATATTCTCGCAAGACTTCATCATATTCAATTTTAAAGTCGGGATTTCTTATCAATCTAACCTCATTGCGGAAAAACTGAGCCATTGCATTGGGCCTGGAACTGCCTACATTCAAAAAATTGGGAAAACCTTCCTTAAAAGGCAAGGATACTATATATCGACCATCTGGACCCCTTTTTGTGGTTCGAATATAGACATCCTCACATGCTTGATCAGATGCAGACCTAAGGTTCTTCTTTGGAAGATTCTCCACCTCCCAAAAGCGTGAAATTTCTTTATCTAAAGAAATTTCACAGAAGTATGAAATTATAGTGGAAGTCGATGAAGAGCTATTGGATATAGGACCCGTCAGAATCCATCCAAAGATAGTTTCCTGAGCAATCAGCGAATCACAAACGTTTCGTCTAACACCTGGGCATATGATGGATGGGAAAATATCACCACCAATCAAAACATCAATTTTTGAACTACAATTAAACGAAGGATCAGCGAGTTGAATATCAGGAAGACTTGTAAAGGAAGTACTAGGAATGGTGTGAGATGGAAGATTTTCAGAGAGATGTGGAATTACCAAAGCTGTTGCAGAAATTGACATGCTTTCATTTAATTCAGTACCAAGAATAAAAGAGCACTTACGCTGAACTCTTGCAGAAACTGAATTGTTCAAACCAGAAATTTGAGCACTTGTTCGTTCAAACGGAAGCTTTAGCAAATTAAACAAACGCTCAGAAATAAAAGTGCCTTCGGATCCTGAATCAATCAACGCCCTTGCCCTATATTTCATACCCGAATGAATAATATTTACTATTGCAGTTCCTAATAGAACGTCTTTAGAATTGGCTGCAAAACACGATTGAATTATACCAGAATTTATGGAATTAGTGGACTGTTGCGAATTGGTAGTGGGATGAATATAAGGCGTTGAATTTGGGTTAAGCCTCGAGTTTCTGCTAGTACATGGGTCTTGAATAGGAGTAGTAGCACTCTGTAGTTCCTTGTGGAGAAGAGTGTTGTGTCTTTTTTTACATTTATAGCAACTATGCTTGCTATTACAGTTTCTAACACCATGAGCCTTCGAAAAACAATTCAGACACAAACCTTCCTTTTTAATTTCAGCTAATCGCTGGTTATGATCCATTCTTAAGAATTTTGGACATTTTCTTATAGCATGGACTTCTTTGGGACATAGTTGACATTTTGGACCAGAAACATTAACCTGAAAGCTGTTGAGTTTCTTGGTAGAATTCGAGTTGGGTTTCGGTTTGGAAGTACTTTCTTTGGAACTAATAGATTTACGCATTTCAAGAACAGATTCAAGCGTCCTATAACGGTTTGTAAGGAACTTATCCAGTTCCAACCACTTTGGAATAGCGGTTTTGTCGTTTAACTCCTGTTCCCATAACGTTAAAGTAATTTCTGGCAGATGATTAGTACAAATAAAAACGAAAATCGGATCCCAACTCTGAACATCAACATCATAGAGATTCAGGGTAGCTATACACGAGTTGATGTCTCTCTGAAGTTGTTTCAATGCTTTACCGGTTTCGGAGGCAATGGTCGGAAGATTGAATAGTATTTTCAGTTGACCATTCACAAGGATTCTCCGGTTTTCATACCGTAAGCATAAATCGTTCCAGGCCAAATCGAAACCCTGATGTGTCAATGGACTTTTTTGTACAATTTCCCTTGCCTCCCCTTTAGTTTTTTGCGTTAGGTAGAATAATTTTTCTACATTACTAGCCCTGGAATTAGAAACTACAGCCGTGAATAGATCACGGAAAGTGGGCCAGGAGGCATAGTCACCACCAAATGCCCCGATCTCGACTGGAGGCAAATGAAGTCCATGTGACTCAAAGGGCCTAGAATAAGCGGAGGTGGAAGACTGAATATCGGAATTTTCAATTGGGCGGGACGAAGCTACAGGTTTGCGCAATGAATCGGATAAATCTGCTAGTATTGTTAAGCAATTACAGTATGCGGTATACGTATTCTTGTATTTCATTTTACAGGACTCCACGTCCAGCGGATCCTCGCCATCGTTAGCCTCCGCCTCTGCATCTAGTAAAAACTTCTCATATGCATCTTTTATTCGAGCCCAACTGGATAGTAGCTCCGACTTATGTACCTCAAGCGCATGCAGCGAAGTTACTGGGTACCTATGATCATTTAGATCTGCTTCAAATTCGACAATATTGTCTGCCAAGCGGATAAACTTGTCCAAAGACATTCTTGCGTATGAAAAACGCGTTTGCTAATTAGGACCTCACGCAAAAACAAATTCAACAAATGAACAGTGACGAGTATAAAAGTACAGCAAATCGATTTGATTTAGTATAGGTAAATTACACAAAATCTTGCGAAATTCCAAGTGTAATAAATAACAAATTAATGTGACCGAAATTCCGTTGAAAAATGAAGGAAGAGTATTGACTACTAACAAAAATGTAGAATTTGCCACAAAAATTGAAATGAATGAATAAATTTATTCCAAAATAATGAAAAATGAATGCACCCTTTTACTCAACTGTTACCAAAAATGATTGCACCTATTCTTTGCGCTGGATTAAAATCAGCTGTTACCAATTATTAAATTTGGAAGCGGTCACTGAACCCGTTTTCGTTGGAAAGGCAAATAGTATGACTGGAATCGTTTTGAAATAATAGGTCACTTCCTAGTAATTGCTGCTGCTTATATAGGCATATATATAGAAATATTTATTTTATAAAATAAGCAAATAGGTATTGTACAGAAAGGCAGACAAAATATCAACCCAAAACGATAATGAATAATTGTAACTACAATTAGTGAAACAAGACGTATGTCAGAAATATTTTGCACTTGTTGCAAAAGAAATTACTGTACAATGACTTCAAACTTTTAACCGTATTAAGGGAGAACGACAATATATAATTATTCTCTACGTTACTTGCTTCCGTATTTATTAATAAAATGTAGAAAATAGAAACAAGAATTAGGATATAATTTCACAGAGTATTCTAATCACTATTGGATTGATGGTAATGTATATAAATTTATTTTCTTACCGAAAAAATAATTAGATATATTCGCGAACAGACCTACTTCACTTACATGTAAAACAATGACTTGTCTCTCTCGACCATGGAATCAACAAAATTTTATTTGGAATAAAGGTTAAACAAAACAACTACCAAAAATATACAAGCGAAGAGCGTAATCGCTGCGTGTGGAACAAGGAGAAAATTTAAATAAAGAGGGGAAATGCCTGTTTAGCAAACAGCTATTAACAACACTCTCTTAGAAAAAACAACCACCGAAAATATGTAAGTGAAGAGCGTGATCGTTGTGTAAATTGCAAGCCAAATTTAAAATGAAGAGGGGAAATAATATTTATCCTCTTAAAACACTAAATTGCACAAGAAAGAGTATATCATATGCAAAATGTCTGTATGTAATATTACAAAGGAGAAATTTAAAAAAGGAGGGGATAATTAAAAAATATGTATTTATATTTGTGTGGAGGAAAAATCGATTAGGGGAACAGCTGAAACAGAAAAAAAGGGGAACGTGCAATAAAATAAAAATAAAACCGAACGATACCCTACCCCAGGATCGTACCGAACAACATAAAATTCACAAATTGAAAATTTTACTTTTTTGTTTTTAGAAATATTTATATGGATTTTATGAGCTTTACTCACGAATAATTTTAGGAAACCTCTACTCCTGGTGGCGACTGAAAGGGTTTGATGGCTTTGGTAGGATGTTGAATTCTGTATTCTTTTGAATAGCTTCTCTTTTTTTTTCCCGTTCTTTTCTCTATCATCGATATCTTCCAACACAGTTAACTTTATACATACATAAATATGCAAGGCAAGGCACCAACGGAGACGCCAGTTCAACACAAAAGGTTGAGAGTTATTGAGTATACTTAAATAAATCATTTTTTAACTGTTCCTTTAGACTTCCGCGTTGTTTGCTTAATTTTATCTCTTAGTTTTTTTGAAATGTTTTTAGGTAAAATTATTGGTTGATTAGCCTTGGCGGTTTGAGATGAATTGCTTTGTTGGTCCGTTTCCATTTCAGATAGTGATAAGTCAATATCACTAATGATGTCCCAGTAATCTTTTATAAGGGTTGGTTTGACGCTTGTATTAGTTGGTGAAGGTGGAGGTAGGTTGGTAGAAGTTGACGGTTTTTCTTCGATGTTTCTTTTGACGATTGTTGAGTAAGTAGTGTTTTGTTGCGAGTGTCTCTTTTTGTAAATAGCAGCAGCTTTTTTTCTTTCCTACTTTTTCAAGAATAGAAAAAGATTGGATTTCTTTTTCCTTCAAGAAGATGGGGCAGCTTTTGTCGTTTGTTGTGTGGTTGCAATTTTCCATGTTGTTAATTCTACAGTTAATGCATGAGGCTTGCATATGACATTTTTCGTTAAGATCTTCATTAACATGAGAAACATTAGAACAATTTACACAAAGCTTTTGATTTTTACATATTTTAGCCAAATGACCATATTGTTGACAGTTTTTACATTTGAGTGGTAGAGGAATGTAAGGTCGTACTCTTATCTTTTCATAGCCGATAGCGATATCCGAAGGTAATGTAGTGGAAGCAAAAGTAATTATGACCAGACCAGTTTCAATTAATTTGTCTTCAACTTTCTTCAAGATTTTTTTTACATATGTAACATTTTGTTGTTTCAGCTCCATTAGAATTTCAGATTCTTCTATGCCACGTAGTTCATTGGAATATATTACTCCTTTTGCGAAATTTAATCCGGGGTGTTCCCTAATATTGATTTTTATATCCGGAGATAGAGACGTGAGTTGTACGAGCTTGGAGGCTTGTCCGCATGTTTTAGATTGAATAAGTATGATACCATTTATTAACTTTTTGCATTGCTGCACTTCACCTTCTACTACATTGTCAATTACCTTCTTAATTAAGAACGGTGATACATTAGATAAATTATCATTGCTGTCGATCCTTTCCATAACTAAAAATTTATCACCAGGTGATATTACACTAAGTGTTTTGCTTTTATCAAATGTGATCGATGGGCATAAAATCCCACGACGATCAGGCGGTTCATTAATTTTTATTGTTTGAAAATATTATTTTCACTTTTGATTGTTTATTGAGAGTAGCCGTTACTCTATAACACTCTTTTGACCGATTATGGTAGCGAGATTGTTCTTCACAGATCAATAGTACCTTATTAAAACAATTTTTAATTGAATTAAGCTTTTATTTCAATTTTAATTGGAATTTTATTATTATTATTTTTTATTTTTTTATTTTGAAAATATAGACTTTTTTTTTTTTAACAAAATAATATATTTTTAAATCAAGACCTCCTGTATGGCTGAGTTTTTCTTGTTGACGTCATAGACAATTTAAAATATACTTTTGGAGAGAAAGTCAACTCTAAATTTTAAAACTACCTAAAGCTGTTTTTAAATCATTTTTACAAAATTATTTTATTTACATAATATAAAAAGAATGTAACTTTTAATAAAATAAACAATAACTTTGATAGTGTTACCACTCTCTATGCTTTTTTGCATAGAGATGATTAAAGCTATAACCATCTCTGGTTTAAGAAACGCGAACTATTTTATGAAATTGAAATTAACAATATTTTTAAGTGAAGGTTTATTTTCAAGTGTATGTATTAAAAAATTAATAGACAAAATGGAAAAGTAATTAAACTTTAATAATTCTAAATATGTATCTATTAATTACGTAAATATTTACTAATATTGCATGTATTTTTTTCAGATTTTTATCAAAAACTCTAAAATTAAATGAAAATAATATAATTTCAGAAACGACATTCCATCAACCAGGTAGAACCACTCTTAAAATTTTTGTTTTAAAACATACTTTTAGTGAACATTGTAAAGCAACAGTCAAAAGAAAATTTAGAACCGAATGGTTGAGCGAATTTGATTGGCTCATTCTGCATAGTATGCTCTAAAACTATTTTGAAATCAATGAATTATATGTGATATTTTTTGTATTTTAAATTCCCTTTGTTTTTTTATCTGTATACATTTTGTATACACATACATACATCCGTTATTTTAAATGAAATATTGCTTTTATGTTGTTATTTTATGTATATTTTTATGTTTTTTATAAAAACTGGAATTTTTTATTATATTACTACGAGTATATAAGCCAAAAGAAAAATTTTCATTTTATTGAAGAATTGCATTTTAAAATTTTTGGTAGGCTGTTAACGATTTCGGTAGGATTTTTGAAAATTATTGGTAGGAAGTAAATTTCTTGTGTGGCAACGCTGACATGCGTTTAAAAATGTGTGTGGATGTTCATAAGAAATGTTCATTAGAAACGTACATACATACTTTCATATCTACATATAAAGAAAAATGTGCTTCATAAAATTTTGTTTCTGAATTCGATTTTTCCTACTTATTTAAAAATTGTTTGTAAAATAAGCTTGAAAAGGAAACTATATGACTGCTCTTGTTATTGTAGGGTAAATATATATTTTTATTTGTGTATTTTTAAAAATATGCATAATCGCATTGAACTAATCATACCCTATATTACGTAGTAATTTTTTTTTAGCATTTATTCTTGTGGATACTTAATATGTTTTTTAAGAAATTTCAAACAATGGTAATAAAATAAGGCACTTATTTATGTATATTTATTATAAAATTTTTTGTTAAGTTTATTTAACCTGCATATAGGTTCATTATATAAAAACCTCAATATGAATTTGATAGCTTAATTTATAAATTAAAATTGCCAAACAAAATAAATTACTGGCGCTTTAAAATTTAGACTTTCCCAGTACTTGTTTCTTTGCACTCATGTCTTTCCCATGAGCAATGCTTTCTTAGCAACATAAGTATAAGCAAATTCGGAATTTCCAACCTGTTTTTGTAACAAGAGTTATTCTCGTCAAACCAGACATAATAATTTTAGTACACTATGCACATTGCATCGTAATATATTTTTTTTTTTTGTTTTTAGCTGCTGTTTTTACAAAATAGTATTTATAAGACCTTTATGCGTGTTTTTATAGTTCTTAGAACGGATAAACATTTCCGATGGATATGTCAGAATTTGTGAAGGTTTAATTATATCTATTGTTCTGCATTAATAGCAAGAAAATCGTTGAATTATCGCATTTTTCGCAATTTTCAATGTTTTACACCAAGAACTTTCTATTTTTCATTTGAAAAGCCATTAAGAAATAATTTCACCCAAAATTTTGTATAGAAAACTTGAAAGTCTTATATCAAAAGCCAAATTGATTAAATGAGATAGAACTCTATTGAATCAATAAGAGAAAAAAACAGGAACAAAAAGACAGTATACAAAAACTCAGCAAACATTCAGTAACTAAAAAAGTAACGTAAATTTAAATCGAAAAGTTTCCGAATAATAAATTTTCATATTGATAGTAAATGAATTTAATATTCGGTGTAAATCGATGTTATTTTTTTATACAACAACAAAACACATATTGTTACCATACAAATACACAATCGGTAACATTGGTTTACGTTGGATATTTTATAATAAAAATATATACACACTCGTATGCACGTATATACAAATGAATTAATGTGAGATGAGAGTAACAAGTTTGCTGAGAATAATAATCTCTCTTTGTGATTTTACTCTTAAAGTGGCAGTAGCAGTACGTCCATCGACAAAATATGCACTGGATGTAGAATGTGCGGCAGTGAAACATCTTACTGACATCCCTAAATTAGCGCGTAAGACGCAAAGCAATGTAATTCATAGCTTTTGCGCTGAAATGTTATCCCTAAATAACAGCGTTAACTTCGTGTCGTTAAAAGTAATGTTAACTCATTTTATTTCATAAAACCCGCTGTATAAGAATAAAGAAGAGATAAAACCGCTAGATTGCCTTGAAAATTACTAAATTGTCACTACTTTTCAACCATAACAAAACAAAACAAACCAACAAACAGCAAACTTCACTTCCTAACGCACTGTCAAAATTGGATTTTCCAATTGCTAAGCGTTGACGCCAAGCTATTTAGGGATGCTTCATACATTTTGTATGTACATGAGAAATTTTGACAGTTATCTTGCGCTTTACGCGCTAATTTAGGGATGGCAGTTAGTATATTTTGTCGATGGACGTACTGCTACCAGCGTTGTCAACTTGGTGCGTTCCGCACCATTTTGGACGCTTTTCTGAATTTTTTGTGCGAAAATTTCACGTGTTGGTGCGTGGTGCGTTTTTTTTAAATTTTGGTGGTTTTTTTTTAATTTGTGGTGGCACCAAAGCAAATTTAACACAACTCTTTTTTTAGTGTGAGAAAAAAATTTTTGTACTAAAAATACATCTGTTTTAATACTATTTCGTTTAAGACGTACCAAATCATAAGCACAAAATGAAACGGTATTGTTGTATTAATTTTTGTTATGTTAAAAAAGAAACATTTCACTGTATGAAATATACTATCCCTTATAGATTTTCATGGTCATTGTTTTTGTAGTAAAGGCTGCTGTTGTATCTGTTAAACAGCTTAGCAAAAGCAGAGAGCTAACTTTTAACCGAAGGAGATTATACAATTCGACTGAATGTTGCTTTTTTATGTTTGTGCCTGCAGAACTCAGTCATTTCTGAACCGATTTTGAAAATTGGTTGTTATATGATAGATTATGCTTACAGATTGGTCCCGTTTAATAAACAGTTTATAATCTTAAAAATTAAAGGGTGTCCCCATACATATTTTTATGTATTATGAACTGTAAAGGACGATTCTGTAAAATATAAAATGACTGCGTATTACTACGGCTCCCAATAACAAAAAGTTATACAAAAATAAATCTAAAAATTAAAGAGTGCCCCCATAATTGATGTTAATTTACTTATATGGGCCTATGTTTTGAACCGTTATAGATAAACGCTTGTAAATTGTACAGAATGTCGGTTGCTATGGCCGATATAGTAACAAGTATTAATACTAAAAATTATGAACTAAAGGGTGCGCCTATAGTTCATTTAATTTGATGTATATGGCCATACTTTTTAACAGTTGTAGACAAACGCTTGAAATTTACAACGAACCTGAATTGCTGAGTCCTAAAGCATTAAAGATTTTAAATAAAAAAGAAATTCTAAAACTTGGTGCGTTTTCTCTTAAATGGTGCGTTTTTTTTTTTCTCCATTTTGGTGCGTTTTGAAATTTCAAAGTTGACAACGCTGACTGCTACTGCCACTTTAAGAGTAAAATCACAAAGAGAGATTATTATTCTCAGCAAACTTGTTACTCTCATCTCACATTAATTCACTTGTATAAACGAGTGTGTAATATATTTACATTATAAAATATTCAACGTAAACCAATGTTACCGATTGTGTATTTGTGTGGTAACAATATGTGTTTTGTTGTTGTATAAAAGAAATAACATCGATTTACACTGAATATTAAATTCATTTATTATCAATATGAAAATTTATTATTCGGAACCTTTTCGATTTTAATTTACTTTACTTTTTTAGTTACTAAATGTTTGCTGTGTTTTTGTATACTGTCTTTTTGTTCCTGTCTTTTTCCCTTATTGATTCAATAGAGTTCTTTCTTATTTAATCAATTTGGCTTTTGATATAAGACTTTCAAGTATTCTATACAAAATTTGGGTAAAATCCACTAATGAGCTAAAATAGCAGTAGCGAAATGGCCATATAAATATACTTTCTACGCAGTAATACATTTCAATTTCTAGTTTTAAATAAAAAATGTTTCATGAGAATATCATGAAATATTTATATTTGAAGCAATCAAGCACGAATAAAATAAATTAAATTCATTTATTATCTAAATTTAATTACTACATACATATAAATTAAATGCCATAATTATTAACATTAATTAATTTGTTTCAATAACATTTATTAATATTTGTTTTATTAACTTTTATCACTATTCTAAGAAGAATACTAGTTTAGCGTCTCAATTGTAGTGAACATAGTGTTCGAATCTTATATATAAAAACGGTGTAAAAAATGTATAGTAATTTATAAAATGAGAACAGCTGTGCCGATTTCTGTAACATTTTTTGTCAGTTGTTCGTATTTTCAATGAGAAGGTTCTTACGGAAGAAAATTTTTGAAAATCGCTCCAGAAAAGTCAGAAAATTGGAAAAATCAAAAAATTGGTGATTTTAATAATTTGTTCAAGATAATTAGCACAATATTTTTTAAAGATATAGAAAAAAGTCGACTCTTGCTAAAGTATATTCTAAAATAAAAAGCTCTTATTATCTTTTTTGCTTTCATAGTCAAGAATAAAGTATACTTTAAGTTTAGACGCACAATGATATGAATATATCTAGAGCAACCACCTTGCTTGCCCCTAAATAGCGAATGGATTGGGACAATTATTCCTCTACGGAAATCCTACTACGGGGAACTAAGTAAGATACTTCACAACATAAAAATTAAGCATTTTTCACAAACCCTATTTGGATGTGAAGAATGACATCAATCCAGATACGCTTTTACCCAACTTAAAATCTTCTCTATTTTTCCATGTTTGATTATGGTATTGGTCATGCAGCCTGCATAGCATTTCTACTACTTTAAGATTGCAACAAATACACGACTTATACTCATCATACTTTATTACCTTAAAATGTGCTCTTATTTATTTCATTCTTATTTATTTTATGCAAAATCAAAGCTTCTAAACTCTTCTTTAAGCTGTCTATAACCAATGTTCCATAAGCCATTTCGTGTCCTTGCAGTATGCAAATGTTCTGTGTAGTCAAATGTGACAAATCTCTGACCATAGACGGAAACATTTCCTATTCTTTGCTATCGTAGGTGTCGAATATATAAATTTCTTCTGCAAGGATTTTTTAGCTACATGAGTTTTAGTTGACTTTTTGGTGGTAGTTGAACACTAGGGGCAGACTGCTACTTGAAAGTTTTTGTTATTGCTAAATTCATCCCTTGGAATGTGTTTTTTCATTCATAATGGTGCTCTGAATCATGTTTCCTATTCGGTTTTGTCCAAACCATAGGCCATAGTAACGAAAAAATACACCCTTTCCTTGTTCCCAATTATAACGTATCCAATATCTTTCTTTTTGTTTCTAAAGTTTAAAGAAAAAACAAAAAAAATATTACCCACATTTTTTTTTAACTAAATGAGAATGTCCTTTTTTTGTTGTCACAAAAATGTCAGTAATATTAAACTAAGGCACTCTGGAAATGAAACAGTATCAAAGAAGGTAAAACTGCAATTAATGTGCAGTTAAGTTAAAGTACAAAGTGTAGTTTGGGGGCTACTTAGAGTCCCTAGATACAATCAAATTGATTGCCGGTAAAAACTCAGGACTCCATGCAAATTTTATAGAAAATAATAAAGAAAACTGAATTTTTTCAAAGCAAACAAAAATATTTATAATGGTACAAAATTCATTTAGCAGACCCTTAGCTGCACTATTGTTGAATATTTTTAAGCACCACCGAGTTTGAATTAGTTATTAGAGAAAAGCCGATGACACCTTTTTTCGAAGGGCGAACTTGGTCTATTAAGAAAGCGCCACACGGCATGTATGCATTCTGCAGTAGAAAATTTGAAATCAGATCTGTAAAGCTTCTCAAAATAAAAGGCAGACTTTAGCAATTTATAGAAAATGTCTTTTTATAGCCGCCACAATTTTTTATTTAAGCTCATGCTTAATGATTACTTCCATTTTTTTTTTAGTAAGATCACTATCTATCTGTTTTAAAATGGTTTTTTTTTTTTTTGTTAAAATGTGTACATAAATGTGTATTATTGTCTTCAAAATGTAACTTGTATGTACTTTTGAAGAGATACGCAAATATGTAATAATACGTTTTGTAAGCAACTTCTGCAAGAGACAAGCTGTATTAATTAAAATTCATCAAAATATATATTCAAGTCGAATCAATAAATCTACCCAAATATACATGTGAACGTGTTTATTGAGCTGTAAATATACTTAATATATCAATTGCAGGTATTACTTATTTATGTATGTTAATAAAATAGTAACGACACCTACCAAAGCAAATTTTCGTAAGTACTTGCGTTTCTTCCGACGAAAATATTGGCTTCTTTTATAAACATGTTTGTGCAAGAGTAAATACATATATCAAAAATGATATTGTGCACATCGATTGAAATTTATCCACAAATGTCCAATTGATTTGCACACATCCATACATACATTGTGTTTACAGTACATTAAATAAAATGCCGATATTCAAATATGGCAGATTTCTCTTAATTTTACTTTATTTTATTTAATGTTACGTAAGTTGCTTTTAAAATTAAAGTTAATGTGTAATTAAACATTTGAGAAATTGGTATTTAAATTTATTGCTATTTTTTTATTTTATTTTATATTTTTGCTGCAATTTTTCTATCTACTGCGATTTAATTAGACATGAGTTAGCTTTTTTAGAAATGATTTAAATCAAAACCAGCTTTTTGATTATTGTCCATACCTTTAAGTAAGTCTCGAAAAGCACAGACACATCAGCTTTAAAAAAAAAATAATTTTTTGCGCATTTAATTATGAATATTTAATGTGGATTGAATTCCAAGCAAAACAGTTTTATATTATTAAAAGAAACTGATTTAAGCACTTAGATTCAAAAATAAATTAACCTTGAACTTTAAGCTTAAGCCTGAAATTCGTTTTATAAATACCTCAAAAGTGCAGATAAAAATTTCAGCACACAAACTAAATTTTTATGTAAAAAGGCGTTAAAATAAAAAACTACAGTTTACTTACAAATTGGTTGCAAATTCTTTAAGATGTAAAACAAGCGTTTTCTTAGAAGAAAAAATTTTACTAATATTTATTTATTGTATTGATTATTAATAATAAATAGAAAATCAAAACCAAAATTATAAATATCATATTAGTGGCATTTTGCTAGAAATATAAATTAAAACGTTAACATAAAACAACAATAAGACCTGTATTCAGTCTGTAACAATTCTATTTTGAAATCGTTCATTCACGTTAATGGCGTTACGCTGGAAGGTAGGTAGAGCTGGGGGCTGAGGGAGGAACATAAGAGCTTGATGGGATAGATAGTCCAGATGATCCTAAAGTTCCAACAGAGCCGGAAGAGCCTGAAGATACATGTGAGGCAGTAGATCCAAAGGAACCAGAAGATCCGACGGAGCCAGACGATCCAAGAGATCCTTCGGATCCTTGGGAAACATGAGAATCATGAGAGCCATGTTGGACCTTTGAAGCAAAGTTCAATACTGGTGCTTCGCCACCATTAATATTATTAGAAACGCCTCCCAAGTTGTCATATTGACTTCGAATAGCCTTCTGGGCATTAATAGCATCTTCATGAGTACGATATTTCACGAAATGAACTTCAGGCTTATTGTTAATGTTGCTGTGTACGGTTTTTAATTTGTTAGATAAACTGCTAAGGTCTGCCTGTTTCTGAAGAACATAAATGGCCGTTTTTTGTTCAGAAATATGCTGTGCTAAAGCTACAGCAGCGTTTTCCAATCCATTATTTTCAGGACCTTTAATAAAAATAACGCGAATACCTTTCTTTGCTGTATTAGCTATTTGGTTTTCAATATGAGGAACAGTAAATTCATCTTCAGGAGCGGTGAAAGTATAAAACTCTTTTTCAAGTTCAACGTGAGGTGCATTGGAGGCACCTCCATTAAAGCCAATAGAACTACCACCATTGTGTAAGCTTCCGTGGGAACTACTAATTCCAAAACTGTCTTTAGAACCCCCAACGCCAAAGCCACTAATTTGCCTACCAAACCCGCTACCAGCTAATGAAGATCCACTAACACCATGGGATCCAGCAACACCAGATACATGGCTGATTCCATAGCCACCATTTGAACCCCCAATGCCAAAGCCACCAACTTGTCCTCCAAAACTGCCCAAAGTTGATGAATATCCACCAACGCCATGGGATCCAATTCCTAAGCCTCCATTAGAACCTCCTCCGCTAAAGCTACCAACTTTTCCGCCAAAACCGGAACCTGCTAATGAAGATGCACCAACACCATTGGATCCAATAACACCGGATACATGACCCGATAAACCACCTGGAGAGAAAGATAGTCCAAAGTCTGAATGACCCACTGGTTTATAGTTGTAGCCCAATTTATCAGCACAAGTGACAGCCAATATACAAAGTATTATGAAAATTCGCATCTTTTTTAATTGGAATATCACCAGCCTCAGATGAGTATAATTTAAGGAATGATTTTTAGTGACAAATCCATTGATCATTTTATACCAAATTCACAAACAAATAAAAATGTCAAATTATATTTTATCTCTTTCTAAACTCTTACTCTCTATAAATTTGAACATTTATACATAAAATGTAGACTTTTGATTTCAACTGCTTTATAAACTAAATTAATTTGTTAATTTGTTTTGGTTTTGGTTTGTTCGCAAAAATTATACAACTTAACGCTGGAAACCAGATTTTGATTATAAAACAAGTAAGAGTGCTATATTCGTCTATGCCGAATCTTATATACCCTTCACAATATATCCGCATAAAAAATTCTTTGCTACCATAAAGTTTTTCTGTTCAAAAAAGATTGCTGTGTCAGGTGAAAGCTCACCAATTTTTCAACATAAAAAACAACCACCTACAAAAATTAGAGGCAGGCGTGGTGTTTTTCCCGCTGCCTTGAAGGATACGAAGCGATATTGATGATCTCTGAAAGCAAACTTTTCGTGTCTAAATTTTCTCTCGCTCAGTCAGTAGGCCTTTGCATTTTTGATTTCAAAAAGAACACAGACGGACAGACGGATATCGCTCAATCAAGCGCGAAATATATATACTTGATTACGTTGTTGAATAGTCTCACAGTTGCTCCCTTTCATGATTATTTTTAAGCTTTTATATATTCCTCAAGGAAAACCTGGAAAACATGTTGCGTGACAGTCTATATCTATTAAGGGCACCGATTTTTATTAATTTTTATTGATTTCTGCGTTTTTTCGGCTTTGTTGAGCAAGAGAGATGACAAGCCAATTAGACATTTATTCTTTGCATACTCGTAATTTCTTTATCTAGTTTTCATGATTAAAAGGTATTTAGATTGCCTCAAATGATCATAAATTCATACAGCATCTGCAGCTATGAAATGATAGAGTTCTGTATACACTGTAGCATTCGCGGCACGATGCTATTATGTTCTGGTGGTTTGTGCGAAGAAAAAGTACTAACTGACCATAAGGTGTCCTCCAAAGACAGCATATTTATTTACACTGTTATGTTTTATGAAAAAAATCATGAGACCAGGACACAAAAGCTGTAGGTAAAATGATAGAGTGTTTTTCATACTGAGATTTTCCCATAATTTATGAGACATGCCCGAATTGCAATCTTTAACCTGATGGTTATTTTAGACTTTATCGGCCACTTTTTTCATTACTGCATAAAGCAGGCATATATGATTCATTAACCAATAAACTTTCAGAAGCTCTATTTGCTTCCTCATAGATTTTTTCGTAAAAGTAGAATCATATGAACCGAATTTATTTTTCACAGTTTCCTTATATTTGCCAGCAGTTTTATGATAATTAACTTAATTCATGAACCTATTCTCTTTGAACTAATTTGTTTAGCTTTTTATATATGAGATCCACTACAAGGTACTTTTTCTGAGACCTTAAATTTTTAGTCCTATGAATTACAGTTTTGATGCTTGGATACAAGAAATAAAAAGGGTGGGTGTAAAGGACTAACAATTTTTATTTGATTATTGATTTGACAACGTTAATAAATTTTAAAATTTTAAATATTTATTTCACAGTGGTATTTTTCATACAATATTAATACTTCTGTGATTACTTAGAGGGTTATTTTAATCTAGAATTAAAAATTGTTTGCATTGAAACAATGGATGCGGAATGTAAATGATAATTGTCGAATTTTTTGACGAATTGTATAGCTAGAGTCTTCTTTATAGAAACAACTTTATTAAAGTTAAACCTATAGTCAATGGAACTCTAGCGGCGATCATGACACTTCCCTTAAGTATATACGCAAATGGAGAATTATAAAATTTAGATTTCTACAACTTCAGATTAATAAAGTCTTTATTTAAATTATGGCACTATGGGCCTTTTCCATACAAATTTAATATTTATATAGAACAGATTGACAGAGTCTTGAAAAACTTATCAGTTATTTAGTCTGAAATAAAATAGGCTGGATTAAAACAAAGGACGAGGAAGTTTCAACCCTATATTTAGATAATAACGACGGAAATGTAATCGATATTAAACCATTGCAGTTTCTTCTCGACTCAGCACTGATATGGTAACTTATACTCTTTTATACTATTTTACAAGCAATGCTAGCTATCATTTAATTAGTAATTTAATTATTATTTATTAATCGATCTCGGTGGTGTATGTAAATAATTCGTTGTCAAGCAACATTTACAATAGATAATGACTTTTGTAGAGAAATAGCTGTTTAAAATTTTCAGAATTTATCATATCCTATTTGTTCTTAATATTAGCATAAATAGAAAAATTAACAATTGATAACTAACATGTACATAGTTACGAGCAAAGCTGTTGAAGGTTGTAGAGAAGTAGAAAGTCCTTTTCTCTTTGCTGGTATCTGAGTTTTATAGCCTTCACTACAATTAGTCACAGTTAAAGAGAAACTTAAGTCAAAGAGGAGAAATAATAATTCATTAATAAAAATATTTTAAATAAGATACAATCCAAATACGGGATTAAAATGACAAGACCAAGTACTGTATTTTTTGCTTTTCAAAAGTACATTTATTTTTATGGAAGTAATAATAACCACTATTATGGTAATCTCAAAAACGTCTTAGCCTTAGTCTTAGTAACAATAACCACTATTATGGTAATCTCAAAAACGTCTTAGCCTTTTACGGTTTTTTTACTATTCATTGCCTATTGGCGGTTGCAGTGAAATTTAACTCAAAATAAAATTAAATTTAGAAAAGATGCATTAAACTTTAAAAGTGTGCTAAAAGCTCTAAGTTGAATGTTGGCAACACTGTCAAATGTTGCCAGTAAAACTTTAACTTCTTATCAAAGTCTTTACAAATTTTGAAGTGTTCATTTAAATAGTACTTGTCAATTGAGTAGAGACGAACTTATAAATTTCAGCTAAGTTTACCTTAATTTTTTACACATGCTTTTTTTCTCATACTCCTATCCAAAACTCCTATTAAAAATAATAAAATAATAATAAATTAAATAAATAAAAATAAATAAATTGGCGAATCACTTTCAGTCAACTTTTATTCGTTGTCAACCACGCTTTTTTCTCTTTTGTTTTGTTGGATTTTTTCTTACTTACCATTTCTTCATTATTCATAATCGCTTAGTTTTGAATAATATATAACTAGTGGAGAGGGTGGATTCACCTTTAATTTTATCACCGGAAGTTCTTCTAACAATATTCAAATTTATTAAAAAAAAATTGTTAAATATTAATTAATTTACTAATAAACATAAATATATTGCTAATAATGCATCTTAAATTTTTAACTTACTTACAGATAATAATTTGCATGAGTTCAACCGCATTATATCTAATTAATCACTTAATACAATGGTTTTTATAGCCTTCCGTGTGTAATTTCTACTTATGCATAGCGAAATTAATTGAGAGATGTCCTTCTGTCTGACCGTGTTCATGTTGAAATCAACTTTGCCAAGGCACTGGATAAGCTAGAAACAATTTAGATACGCCAATCGATCAGACATATTTTCGAAAATTTTGCTACTGAAAATCAGTCCATGTCCTTCGAGGCAGCGGGCGAAAAACCACGCCTGCCTCTAAGTTTTCTATATCATTTTGAAGAGATCTAGCTTAGAGAAGTAGCTTCAACCAATATTATTAAAGTTATTTATTATTAAAATGATTCCAAGATTATGTAAATAAATAATTTTACATTTAATGCGAAATTGGAGCTTGACGTTTTTTATATTTCTCTTATATTCAATTGAAAAATAATAATGGCAATCTTCTTCCCGTCTTCTACATTTAACAATCTTTCTCTTTTTTAATTTTAATTTTGGTTAATACTAAAAATCCAAATTCACACAAAAACTTTATAGAAAATTGTAATAACATGTTTAAAGCTTTTTTGCTATCAGTGGATAATGGCATCTAATGTTAATCCAAAATGAATTAATTTATTTTTCTAAATGTTTTAAAATTAAATCTCGATTTTTGGAAAGCAAATATAGATACTAAGTACTAAGTAGGTACAAAAACTACTATTGTCACAAATGTACATTAAAAATTACACTTGAAATAGCTTATTTTTTAATACATCAACTGATATTTTACTTCGCAGTTTTTACATTACAAATACCAAGTCATTCGGTTGCAAAATAGCATTATGCCGCCATTAAGTATGTTTGCTGGCGCCACAGAAGTATTGACAACGCAGTTTTTTGTAATTCATATTAATATTGATATAATAATGTTTGTATATCCAAAATTTGGTGGCACACTTTTAAAATTTCGTGGCACGCAAAAGTGACGTGGAATAGTGGTTGAGAATCATGGTATAGATTATGGTTTTATTTTCTAATTGTAAATGGATTCTTCATTTAAAATCATTCCATAAATTTTTTCTATTAAAAAAAAACAAATTTTTCTAAAATTGTAAGTTTTGCTAGGTCTGAAAATGTTGTTGTATGAAGTGAAAGCTCACCAATGTTTTTTATTTTTTTAATATATCTGGACGATTTCGTATTTAAATTTCCTCTAACAAGTGCTTTGGCAAAGTTAATTTAAACATGAACGATTAATTTAAACATAAACGACTTGGCTATGCATAAAATCTCATAATGTATACACTTTATGACAAATATGCCCTTTTTCACCTGTTGTGATGGGTATAAAAACGAGTACATTAATGTTTTGTTTTTGTGGTAATAAGTACCATTTTTTAACTTAAGTGCAAAAATAAGTTTTACAAAAACTTTACGGTGTTAGAATGAATAAAGATCAAATATTAACGGCTTAAAGCAGCCATTCATAAGCATGGCGCTAATCGTTTAGTAAAATTTGAATTTTTATTAACTTCAGCACTAATGATTTGCCAAGAAATGATGGCTGTCATAAATTTAATCTAAAAATACACCAGAATAATAATTGTGAAGGTTTTCCTAAATTTAGATTTCTACGAAAAAGACTAGATACACAGAAATAACTTAAAAAGAGAAATAAGCGTTGATTTATCAATTGCATTATATTTCACAACATATTCGTCTGCAGCATTCGTTTCTTAAATCGAAATACGGCAACAAAGTCGGTGACGTTCAGCAGCTGAAAAAGTAAAGTTTATTTTAAAAATAATAATGTCTAACAAATTTCGTAAATTCGTGACAGTTGCTATATGATTTAGTTCTTTATTAGAGAGTGTATTTGGTTTTTTCTTAGTAACTTCTAAAGGCGAGAAATATTTATGTTGTGTCGAAAAAATTAAGCACATATAAAAGCGACTTTCCGAATTATCACACTTCATTCTTTATTATAAGGAGATTAAAAAAAATAGACTGTAGCAAAAAGAAGTTTTTATGCTTATAGGTGCTACTTTATTAGAATAGCGCTAGCAGGATTTAAACTAGGAGTTTACTCGTTCTCTTGATATTTTCATCCAAACTGAACTTTTTTATTCCAATACTTAATTTTTCGACTTATAATTTGTATGTGTGCGTGTATTTACAGGAGTATAATGACATGCTATGTTTACAATGAATGCATATAAGTAAAATACAACGTATGTATAATAAGAAGAATGAGTGTATTTTAACAAAGTAGTCCGTGCACATGCGTATACATAAAGTGTGTAAATAAGGCAAAAATATGACTGTATGCGTTAAAGTGTAAGTAAAACTATACCCTGCAGGAGGATAAGCGTTAATTGTCTTTAAACTACTGGTACCATCACTAGTACAGCAAGCACTAGTTCAAAAGGTGGTAGAATATATATAGTACTACCAGTAGTTCATTTGTAGATTGATTTGACTTGCAGAATTTCAACAACACAAAAAACAACAGGCAATTTGTTGCTACAAAATTATGTGTGTTGTCAAAAAAATATTGCAAAAAAACAAACAAAATAAAAAAATATTTTTATTATAAAATTTAGTTACATAAAATAAAAATACAGAAAAGTGACCAAAATTCTTTTGTACCACTAGTTGCCCAAATCACATGCATCGTTCCATTCTTGCACGTTGACCATTTGTAGACTAACATAATCTTCCACAAAAAAACCAAGAAATTATAAATCTGTTAACAATAATTTCACTATCTTTTTACGGATATTTTGATTATACACATCAGGAAATGCAAATACGGTTCCATGTTGTGGTAGTTTTCTCTAGGAATTTCAATTGTTTAGCAATCAAAAAAAAAAAAAAAATAAATAAATTAAAAAAATTTAAGAAATTATTTATTTTTGACAAATTTTTTTTGACAACTGTAATGTATACAGCTGATGGGCGTTTTCGCCCGTGCGTTCACCTGTATTATTTCGCCATGAACAATTATATAAGTAAAGCTCTATTTTCTTGTGTGTAAAAAGTGACATTAAAAAAAAATTAAATTAAAATAAAAAATAATTTTAAAATTTTTAGAACATGTTTTTTGTTTAAGATTGATTATCAAATGTAAAACTAGCGATCTTTTATTAAAATACTGAACGAGTTTTTCGACGTTGAGTGAAGTAACATAATCTTTAATACCTGCATGTAGTTGAAATTATGAAAATCAATAATATTGTGGAAATTTCTTCTTAAAATACAGAAAGTTAATTGTTTAGTTTATGATGAAGTATGAAATAATACACATTTCTTAAATTAAAGGATTTTGGTATATGGTGGAGTAACAAACGTAACTCAAGTTGCACAAAATTGCTAGTGGAATGAGTGTGCCCTGAACAAAATGTTGAAAATCCCGGAAATTTCTTCAAGAGCCATAAATTAGTGAGCTTAAGAAACACAAAAATGTTAAAATGTGTAACACAAATACAGTACCTCCAAGCGAAACTCGTACACCTATGAAAACAAATTTCTTTATGATATATGTCTAAAACTAAATAGGCTAATAAAATATATTTACTTAATTTTAGTACAAAACTATGTACTTAATTAAATATCAGAAACGAAATTTTGAATACATCTTTATTTATTAAAATACAGACAAATATTTTAAAAAGTGGCAACTTTCGACGCCAAACTCGTACAGTCTTATTTAATTTGGCAACATTCTTTTAATTTGCATCTAACTTCGGGATATTTCGTAAAAATAATTTACAAAAATAGGGACTTTCCCCATTATTACCTTTTTTATTGTCATTTATTTGAGTTTTTGTTTGAAAGAGTTGCAAAAGAGAAGACAATGGATAGACTGAGAGGACAAACTTCTGTTGAAGAAAGAAAATTAATAATTCAACATCATAATAATAATAAATCGATGCGAGAAATATCTGAGATAGTTGATAGAAGCCGATCAACAGTGCAATATGTTATAAAAAGGTGTAAAATGGAAGAGAGGATTGCGAACAAGAAGAAAAGTGCAAATGACAAAGTTTTCTCTGCTGGAGACAAGCAATATATTTTACGTCAAATAAAAAAGAACCCATTTTTAAGTGCTCCGAAACTCATAGAAATTGCTGAAAAAGACTTAGGAAAAAAATGTTGCCAACAGACCATAAGAAACATAAGTATTAAAAAGGGCTAATTTCAATGGTAGGAGGACAAGAGTTAAACTGATTAATAAGAGAAATCAATAGATAAGGTTACGATTCGCCAGGGAACATGAAACAAAGGATTTTTCATTTTGGAAGCAGGTATTATTCACAGATGAAAGTAAATTCAACTCGTTTGGTTCAGATGGAAGACCTTATGTATGGAGAAAATCCAATGAGAAGTTGCTTGCGAAAAACATGAAACCAACAGTTAAGCACGGTGGTGGGTCAGTAATGGTTTGGGGATCATTTTCTGGATCTGGAGCCGGTGTTTTACACTTTATCGATGGTACCATGGATCAGCATATGGATCTGAACATTTTAAAAGAAAGTTTGCCAGTTTTTAAGCAGAAACTTTGTCATGGTTAAAACTTTTATTTTTACCAATACAACGAACCTAAGCATAAGGCTTATAATGTGCGATCATGACTACTTTATAATTGTTCACATGTTATGGATACACCAGCCCAGAGTCCAGACATAAACCCAATCGAAAATTTGTGGAGCTATCTCGATCGTAATATTCGTAGTCATACAATAAGTTCTAAGGATGGCTTGAAAAGGACGAATGAGGCAAAATTGAACCAAGTTTTTGCGAAAACCTTGTGCGCAGTATGCCAAATAGATTAAAAACACCAAATATTAATATTAAAAACCAATAAAATAATATTTGATTAAAGTGTGGAGTACGAGTTTGGCTTTGTCACAGAAATTTCTATTATTTTATGTTTCTATTAAAAAAATTTTTTATTGAATAATAATTTAAAGTTTTTATGTTTTGTTAAATTTGTTATAAAATGCACTAATAAAATAAATACAGTTTTATTTGTTAAGAGCTACTTACATAATATTATAAGATAGTTTAAAAAATAGTCTAAAGTGTACGAGTTTCGCTTGGAGCTACTGTAGATATTTTTAAAACAAATTAAAAAAATAAATTTCTGTTTAAAAAAATAGAGTACTGTGCAATAAAAATCCTCGAAAAAATTGAATTTGTAAAGAAATTGTAAATCGACTTGAACTATACTTTAAAGAAAAAATAAGTGATAAAACATTACGAATTACAAAAGATTACGAATTATCAAATCAGTCTTTGAAAAAAGTTAAAGAAATTGTTTATACAGAACAAACCTACAATAAGATGTGCTAAAGATTTTTGTCAATTTTGTCTGAGGAAGGGTTGTTTTTTTTGCTATCTCTAAAAGGTCTGCTTGGAAAAACGAACAAAATTGAAATCCGAAGTGTTTCATCAGGCAGTTTTTACTATTTAGGAATAGATAATCAGCTTAAAAAAGTAAAAAAATGCTTTCGGAAAACCAAATTGTATAGAAAATTATTTGCTATAAACAAGTTCCTAATGCAGAACTAATTGTATCCGACTAGAAGAAATGGCACTGACATCCACCTTGAATCTATTGTACTAGTTCTTATTTAAAACCAATAATACTAGTTTTTCATGAAGAGCTAATTGTACTAGTATCTACCTAGAATCAATTATACTAGTACTCATCTAGTACTAATAGTACTAGTATCCGACTAGTATCCATCTAGTACCAATGGTACTAGTAATTTTCCTAACACACTCAATGTTAATTTGAGCATTAAGATGGTATAGGAAAGTTTACAGTTGGGAACTAGTACTGGTGATTTTTGTACTAGTAGAATACTCGTTTGATACTAGTTCGATCTCCTGCAGGGTAGGTAATAAATATTCTTACACACAGAAAAAAGATTGGTAACAATTCGCTTGATACGTAAAAATTCAATTACTAACATAATAATTTGATTTTTATTATTAATAATTTATAGTCTTGATTTATTTTTTATATTAAACGCTAACAAATGATATTTGCTTCTAAATGTTAGTTGTAACACCTCTTAGAAAAGTTAACATGACCGATTTGTATCTTTACTAAAATCTATTCTAATAAATGGAAGATGCAACTAAATTTATTCAGTACATTACTACTGAAAACCAAATTTTTGAAGTAAGAATCATAAAACTCGATTGCATATTCTGAAATCGAAAAGTGTTTGACACAATATAAATAAAATTTGTACACATTACAAAAATCAAAAAGATTTTAGTTAAAAAATAAAAAGATTTATTAAAAGTGGTGAAAAGTTCTCAAATATTGGTAAACGGTAAGTTCAAAATTATCTCAGAAAGACATTTATATATATAAAAATAACTTCATAGTATTTAATTTATTTCGCAGCGCAAAACGTGCGATATGGGATAGCAACTTGAAGAAACTATGTGGAAAATAAGAAATCATGATGTAAAGGAAGAAGAAAGCTGCATTCAATGGATCGAATAATGAAATTTTAAAATAATATTTTATAATCACCCAAGAATCATTTTTTAAAAATAGCTGTGACTGATATATTTATTCAGTTACTACAAACAAATTCAAGATAATACACACAACCGACAAAATTGAATTGGCAACAAATTCGGTTCTTATAACGAATT
The DNA here is from genome assembly GCA_916610165.2 of Gymnosoma rotundatum. Taxonomy (NCBI): domain Eukaryota; kingdom Metazoa; phylum Arthropoda; class Insecta; order Diptera; family Tachinidae; genus Gymnosoma; species Gymnosoma rotundatum. The sequence continues at coordinate 84,965,779 of OU744336.1, forward strand.
TCTTAGTGTTGGGCTTATCAGCTCCTTAAAGTGAGCGCTCTTTTCAGCTCAGCTCATTAAAACGAACTGGGTCGCTCATTTAGTTCAAGCTTACTTAGTGAGCTAAAACAAATGACATGTTTAGCTCGTTTGTTTTTAGTTCAAGGCTCAATCAGTGAGCAGAAAACAATTGAGCGAATCCAGTTGATTTGTTCAGTTCACACAATTTTTAGTTTCCTGTGTTTAATTTATCATAAATTATAAACATATTACTACATACTAAAGAAAAATTGTGCAACTGAAAAACAATTTAAAGATTAACTATATTAAGAACGCACCTTTATCTGACCTTATTTTTGTAAACCTTAAAAACTAAAAAGAATATTGGTTCATAATAATATATTTTCTGATTACAAAATGGTGTTTTTATTTAATTTGTACTAAAATAAGTTTTAAGGTTTCACTTAAGTTGTAATTTTATATTAGTTTGCTTATAAATAATAATGAACTATTAAAGGCGACCAGTAACTGAGCAAAGAGCTCAGAAAAAAAGAGTGCTCCATATAGTTCAATTTTTTGAGTAGTTTAATTAAACTAGGTCGTTCACGAACTACACAACTCTAGAATTTCTTTTCTCTGTGTAGATAACTACGGTAACTTAGTAGGCAGTGCGCACAATATATGTATATACATGTTGGATACAGGGTATGCTAAACGAACATACTGGCTATACGTATATCTTATATTTGAGGGAAAAATAAATTAACATCCACTTTACTAATTTTCCATCACCATCAATAGTTTTTGAGCGAAATTACAGAAAAAATAAATCCATAAATAAATTACATAAAACTTGTTTTTGTTAAAATAACAATCAGACAATTTGAAATACATATTTAAATGAATTTATCAAAATTTCTCTAACTAGAACTTATAAAATCAAAAATAAATACTATAATAAAATGTATACTATATATTTTTCAGAGTATAAAAAACCTATGCATACTTTAGAATCTCATTTGGAAGAGTTTAACCAGTTTATTCAATTTAATATTTAACAAAAGATAATGTTGTATCAACTTTTACAACTGGAATTTGTATATATGCTTTAAAAAGGAGATTTCAGTTCAGTGGGAACAATTGGTATTATAAATAAATTAAATTGTCAAAATTTCCGATTGTTAAAACTTTTAAAGTTCGAAAAAATGCTTGTGAATTTTTTCATTTTAAATAAATTCCACACGATTCACGTGTGAAAAATGTTGACGAATTCTAACGAAAAACATTCACAAAATTTTGTTTGTCGAGAGAGGTTGGAAAAATGTAAGTTTTTAAATAAAATTAAGAAAAAGTGGTTTCAATTGCATATATTTTATTTACTATGTTTTTAAAGGAGTAAAACTGTAAATAAGGATAAAATTAATCTATTGCTCGGCAAAATGCTGAAAAATACAGACATCGCAGGTTGATTTGTCACTTTTTCGCATTTAATATGCAAATAAAAAAGAACTTTGCGAATATCGCAATACAGAATAGTAATTGTTCGCATTTATGTATTTTCGCATGGCATTGATTTTGGCATCGCAGTTCACGATAAGCCTCCAGGACCACAAAAAATTATTTTAAGTTCGTTTAATGAAAAAAAAAAATGGATTTTAATAGCGGAAATGATTTTAAATACAAATTTGTAAGCGTTGGTTTTGAATGCGTATCATGCATTTCTAAATCCATGAGGAAGAAATAATCACTCACTTTCATGAACTTGATGATGGACTAAGCTCCATAACACCATAGTGACTTAAAGATCGCACTATAAAATAGAAGTTTTCAATTGTTTTTATTCCCTTTACTGCGGGTGGAGAAAGGGCATATCGAAGTTTGTCATTCCGTGTGTAATTTTTACAATATATATATATATACGATCCATGCTTGGCAAAGTCGATTGAGCAATGTCCGCTCTTCCGTCCGTGTTCAGATTAAAATTTACTTGACGACAGTACTAGATGAGTTAGAGAACAAAGTTTCGGAAATTTTAAGATTGAAAATCAACTAGATCGGTCCATGTGCTTCGAGACAGCGGGCAAAGCAGCACGTCTGCATCTAATTTTTCCATATCATTTGGAACAAATCTAGATAAGTGAAGCAACTCCAAAAAAAAAACCAAACAGATAGAGAAATAAAAAATAAGAAAAGAGGAAAAAAAACTGGCGCCCGTAATTTTTTCCGATTGTGCACCATATTTCTGAAGATAACAATATGGGTATCATTTTAAAGTTGAAGAGTATATAACATTCGGCATAGCCTAATATAGCACTCTTATGTGTTAAGTTTGAAATTAATTATTAGTATAACGAATTTAGCAGTACAATCCGGCTTAAGTGCACGTAAATTTTAATTTTTAATGCCACGTTTATATGCAGTTCTTGTTTACGAATAAGAGTGTAATACGTTGTCGTATAATTTATTGTTTTTGTTGTGACTTACTAATTTGCTCAAACAGTCAATGATTATCGACACTCGTTGCCAGTAAGTTATTTAGCAACTCAAGTAACATATAAGTGAAAAGAATATTATTTGAAAAGGAGTAACTAACTGTGTTTAAAAATAAACTTATAAAAGCATTTTTGTATTTATCATTTTATTTTATTCTTAACACTTTTATGGATTTTTTATTTGTCAAAAACCTACATAAGTATTATGACAAAGTGTGATAGTGTGAAAGCAAATATAATGTAAATGTCAAAAAATACGACAAAGCAGTTGACATTCGATAATACAACATCATATTTAGAAATTCTTTTTATGGATTTTTATTTTATCAGGTTTTTTTTAATAATAATTTTCATTTTACTTGAAGTGTGATAGTGTAGGGAAAATACTTATGTAATTCAACGTCAGATTTTTTGACTATGCCTGCAATTATTATTTGATTTCCTACCTATAAGATCTTATAAGAGCTTAGACTTGTAAAAACATAGTACAAATTTATTAAAAAATTATTTTTATAAACTTCTGAGTTACTTTTTAAAGAAAACAGGAGAATATACTGCAGCATTTTCTGGGTCGCTACATACGTCATCCGCATTCTTCTTTGTTGATTTGTATCAACCTCGTACTATTTTTAATGCCATTTTTCCGGTTGAACTATTATAACTAGTACTTACAATCAAAGTTTTATATTGAGCACAAGTGGTAAACGGCGAAACTTCTTCTTGCCCACTGTGTTGCTACCCAACTTTTTCTGAAAAAGAATGCCGAAGATCCCTTCACTGTAAGACTTTTAAGGTGGTACTGCCGTTTTAACTCTTACATCTTTAAGTAATTCGAGACTAACTTAGTTCTCTCACATAAATATGTGTTTTTAATTAATTACTTTCTATTTAAAACATCTTCTTCTTCTTTTGTTGTAGTCAGAAGTAATTCTTTTATTTTATTTGGGTTTAATGGAGACGAAAGAACTAGTTCAAGATACAGACAATAACAAAGACGAAAACAAAGAGACGGCGCACTTTGACAAATAAAAATAATTTCAAAAGGTTATCGTTAATAAAGTTTTTGAAAACACAAGATTAAACATTCTTGTAAAAGTACTTTCCATTAAACAAAATTTTTATAACCATTACACCTTTTGCGAAATAGAGTATGTGTGTTAGTTAACTAATGGTACAGTCAGATACGTCAAATATTTGATCAAAAAACTTAACCGCTTAATTATGTAAACATTTTTTTTAACAAATACTTATGAAGAAATATGAGCCGTTTGTTTTGAAAGTGGCTAAGTCACTTTGTTAAAAAAAATCGAGTTAATGGCAACACTAAGTATAACTAAACGGTATCTTTAATTTCTGAAAAATTTGCAATCAATAGGTTAACGGTATAACAAACGTGTTTATTTTGAAAGTGGCGTAAGCCGCTGTACTTAGGAAATTAATAACGGGGCTTAGTGTAACTGTATTGTTTTGAATTATTTTCACTTTTTTTAAAAAAGCTATAGTCGTTGGACTTACTTTAATAAGTGCCAGGGAATAGTGCAAAGTGAATTGGTTAAAAATTCAATTGTTTCGATTTTACCATAATATTTCCTATAAATGTTTTATAAACTAACTTTAGATGAAAATGATGATTTTCTAACTTTAGATTTTTCACCAAAAAGAGGAAGAAATAGGCATTATTCACAAATAGAGATGGTTCCCTTACATGCTGGAGCTCGTCCTGTTTCTTTAGCAAAATATAAGGACATGATGGACTTGCCTAACTATATACCCGCAATATAGCACAGTTATTTTAAAAAATAAAACAAAACACAATTTCTGAGGACTTAATCATTCCTGTTGATGACGAAAATTGAAGTGAACTGTTGTATTTTCCCATTAATTACTTACACTTACATATTATGTAATATTTCACAATTAAGTAAATATTTTTGTATTTTAAAATCAAAAATACTTAAAAAATGCTGTTGTTATAACTTTCTGTAAAAACCGTTGTCTCTGGCTGCGTACTTCGTACGTTTGGCGAGCGCTTTCGATGTGAAAATATCATTTTCAAGCCACGTGTTTGCTAGTACTGAAGAGATGATGATAAAAATAGATAGTGTTAAGAATAAAAGGTGGTGGGTTTAGGTAATTTTTGTCCGTTTAAATAGTATTATTCAGGTAGATTCCCTGATATCTGTCCTGTTTATTGGGCTAAATAGTTTAAAATTTGGTCTTTTATTATTGGATAGGTAAGTGTGACCATCTGTGGGTGTTTTTCGTTTGTAAGAGTGTTTTAGTAATTTTAGTGGTGTAAAAACCGTGTCAGAGGTTGTGTTTACCTGTTCGTTAATAATGTCTCTGTTAAACGTTCGTGTTTTGTAAATTTCCATGTTTTCAAGAATGTCTAGTCTTCGTCCTTTTTTACTTGGGTGTAATACTGTCATACATTCATCTATTTCCTTTGGTTCGTGTCCATGTGTGTTAAGGTAAGTAAGTAAGTCTGTATTTTCCGCTGGTGCTAAATTTATCGCTTGTTTCTGTCAATGTCTTGAGATTTTTGCGTAGAGTGTTGCTCATTTTTAGTGTTGTGTGTAAAATTTCTTTCTGGAAAAGGTTAATTAATCTATATATTTCTGGTCCTGCGTAAGTAAAGATGTGTCGTCGTGTTGTATCGATTATTTCCTTGTCTTCTTTCTTCTTGTTTTTGTTGTTGTATTGTTTGAGTAGTTTGTCGATGGTTGTGTAGTTGTAACCATTGTTTTAGCTATACTGTAAATTGTATCGAGTTCTTTGTAATATTTATCTGGAGCGAGTTTATGTTGAGTAGGTTGGTTTGAGGAGCTGTGGATAGTTGTGTCTCTCATGGTTGGTTTTCTATAAATGTCAAAGTTTAAGGTATCAATTCCTTGTGCTATTGATATGTCAAGATAATGTAAAGTTCTGTTTTGCTCTTTTTCTATTGTGTATATGATTTTGTTATGTATTATGTTTAAGACTATAAGAATTTGTTCGGCGTTGTCCCTTTCTAAGGTGCATATTATGTCGTCAACGTATCTGTAGAAATGGGTTATGTTATGTTTTTCCATCAGTTTTTGATGTGTGTTGTTCTAAATGTTGCATGAAAATCTCTGTGCAGATTTCGGATGTTGTGTTTCCCATGCCGAGTCCATCAGGTAGTTTATAGAAGTTATTATTAAATCTAAAGTAGTTTTGTTTTATAATCGTCTTTGCAATATCTATTATTTCGTTGATATATTGATTGTCGTATAAGTTAGAAAGTAGGATAGTTAAAATTTCGAGTGTGGGTATTGATGTATATATATCCTTTATGTCGAAGGAACCTAGTCTCGTATTATCAGTAATTTTGATGTCCTTAATTTTTTTTTGTGAAGTCTTGTGTATTTCGTAACATGTATGTATATGTTCTGTAAATTTATTTTCTCTTTTAAGAATGTGGTGAGGTATTTGGCCAAGTTATATGCAAGCGCAGGTTTGTAATTTACTACATGTCTGATTGGTATATTTTCTTTGTGAATTTTGGGTTGTGCTCTGAGTGTAGGGGGTCCTGGGTCCATGCCTTTAAAATAAATATGTTGATGGTATGAAGTATTATTAAATATAATATTTTTAATTTCAGTAAACCACTGCCCTTTTAAGACATCACTTCAGTAAAATACTTTGGACAAATTTAGTATAATATTATAATCATCATTTTTCTAAACTATTTATTTTGAAAGTGGCTTAAGTCACTTTACCGTAATGAAAAGTGGGGATTTTTTAATGTTTATAAAAAATTATTTTTACTGAGAAAAATATAGGTACCATGAGACAACAAATGCAAGAAAACATTCTCGAAAGTTAGCATCCATATTTTTAAACGTGTTAAAATGCAAACCGCTAAATGTCTCGATTAAAAAACAAAGTGACACATTCATCTCTATATATACATTATAGATTTTTCTGACAATTATTAAAAAAATAAATTAGTTATTTAATTGTTATCGACATGTAGGACTTCATTTGCATTAAATAAAAAATTCTGTTACATTCATAAATTGTAAATATTTACATTGCTTTTTTAAGCATCTTTATTCCTGTTTATTCGTTTTCAGACTGCGATTTTAACGCAGATTATTGACTGTCACCTGAAAATAATGGCACAAACGCACATACATATATAATAACCAGAACTACTAGAAAGACATTTCAGCATGTTTTTTTGCTTTTGTACTTTTGGCAATAACGGAGTTTTTAATGCTGTTGCAAAAATATAAGAAAATAGACACTCGGCATCTAGTTAGAGTTTTTAATTGATACTAAACTTTCATCACGCGAAGGAATTATTTTCAAACGGATTTAATTACAAAAGGTGTCTCTTTTTTACTTTGCTGCATAGCTTTGATCCATTTATCTTCTGTATATTTTGTGCGATTAGACCTGCTACTTACGCTGATATATAACACTTTCTTGGTCTCATTTCTGAATGTGATAAGTTGGTGACATGTCATAACTTCCACGCACAGAATATCTATTATTTTTTGTTTGTCTTTTTCTCTCGTAGATTTTTTATTATATCATATATAAACAAAAGCTTAGTAACAAAACAATTCGTAGAGTTAAAAAAAAGTAATCCAACGTCAATTTTACGACAAAAAAAAATCCAGTAATAATATCTAGTACAGAGTTGAATCTTAATATCTAGACAAAACACAGCGCTACCCAGATAAATCAAATTACGTCACCTACGAATACACCCTCTAATTTTTAGATTTTTTGCTTAAATTTTTGCTATTAGGAGCTATAGTGTTTATCAGTTTGTTAAATTTTAAAGTGGTGCCCTTTATGGTTCACAGAACATGTAAAATATGTATATTGTATTGGGAAAGCCTTTAGTTTATAAAATTATGAACTGTTTTTAAAATGGGACTGTTCTGTAAGCATAACCTTTTCAATAAAGAAAAAATTTTCAAAAGTGACTCAGAAACCGCTTATTTCTGCAGGTTCAAACATAAGAAAGCAACACTCAGTCAAATTGATAGCCGCCTTCTGTTTTTCAATTTGGTTAAAAAGTGATTTAATTGGTTGTTGCGGAAAAATACCAGTGGTAAGATATTATTAATGTACGATTTCAATATAAATTAAGGGTTTAAAATATGCATGTTTTTACACACACTTATGTTGTGAAATGTATTATTTTATGCATTCTGCTGTCTGAATAAAAAAAAAAATATAAAATAATAGTTAAATTAGATAATTATAAATTTTATAGTAATTGTCTGAAAATGCAAATCAAAATGTGAGAAATTGTTGAATATTAAATAATAAATACTTTTAATCAGATTTTGTTAAGATGTTACAGATATAAGACACACAACCAAGGTTGCCAACTTTTCAGGGTATGAAATGGCTAGGTTAAGATTAAAAAATGGCTAAAAATCGCTAAACTACTCAGCCTTAAATTTCAAGTTATTATATTTATTAAACACCAGCATATTTTTTAAATTAATATGTATGTGTTAGAAGTAAAATAGAAACTAAAAATTGCAAAATTTAGCTCCATCTTATTAAACTGAGTGTAAATAAAAAAATATATATTTTATTTTTTGGTTAACGGAATTTTTGATTGTTTATTATTTTAATACATTTCTTACTAATTTTTTTAATTAACACGCGCTATTTAATATTAGAATAACTGAATGGAAAAATCGACTCGAAAGTTCTACGTAAAGTTTATATCAACCCAGTATTCTCCATTTGGTTCAACCTTATCATATGAAGCATTTGTACCTATTTTTTTTTTTTTTGAAACATTCCATGTCTGGTTTATAATTATGACAGCATTTGCCTTTAATTTTTAATCCATAACTAAAAATAAATTTCTTTATAATTTAAAATTTCTTAAAGCACGTAAGGTAAAACTATATAAACATACCGAACTTGTAATATTGCATTAATCATATCGCTTTGTATACGATTTCTTTATTTGGTCTTGATTAAATTCATTTGACTGAAAAGTCTTTCGACGTCTGCGTTCGACCATAGCAAAGATAAAAGTTCAATTGCTAAACTCGATATTTCATTGAATGGATTATTGCCTGCTGCATCCCTATATTCAGAAACCTCTGTCCATATCAATATAATATTAAGTTTATGTTATTATATTGGTCAAAAATTTTTTCTTTTATGCCTTCACTGTTACAATAATTGTTAAGTAGAGAATCAATCTTTTCCTTTTTAGCGGAAAGTGCCTTTTCTACAGATAAGTTATTAATCTCTCTCAATATGTGAAAGTTTTCAAATAATCTAAAAGTAAACAAAAAAATAAGAAAATAATGTTTATAATTATTAAACAAGTCATTCTTAATTACCTTGATATTAATTCCTTGATTAAGCTTGATACAATATTGACACACTTTTTTCTAATTTCGATAGTTTCTTTCAATTTTAATTCATTTTTTTCAATAACAATTTTTATGTGAGTTTCAAAATTATATCCAAGGTAGCAGTTATAATCAATCGTGTATGCAAAATGTCAATATTTTCATCGGGTATTACATATTTCTTTCATTTGGAAATTAAAAATTGTAATCATTCAGTAGTTTTTTAGGGTCGGCTTTAGAGCTTTGAAAATTCTTATTTAATGTTTGAAGATCATTTAAAACAGGTTTTAAAAATAGCAAATAAAGATAATGTTTTTCATCATATAGATCACTTAATTTTTCAGTCATGTGGCAATTTTCATACTGTTTTGAAATGTTAAAATGAGTTTTCAATGCTAGCCATTGGTTGAGAATACGAGCCACCGCAACCTCTATAGATAACCATCGTGTTCCACATACATTTGTTATCATTTGTCTGTAAAGTAAAGGTGTATACAACAATAAAATTAAATTGTGTAATTGCAATAAAAAATGGATAAAACTTATGGCTAGATTGTATTTAGCCATCTTTTTATAGCTAGATGAAAAAAAAGTCGCTAGATCTAGCCGGAAAATGGCTAAATTGGCAACCTTGCACACAACCACCATAAATAAATCTACAGATAAAATATAAAAATATACAAGTATTTGTAATTCGAATGAAGCAGTTAGAAATTTGTATGAGATTTTAATAAGCACTCATATTATTTTTATAAGTAATCAGAAACTATCATTTATATTAACTTTTGACGGGTTTTTTTTGGACCACTAGTGAATTTAGCATTACGATGTATTATTTCAGTGATATTTGAAATTTTGTTCAAAAGAAATAACGGAATTATAAAAATTAAAAATTGTAATTTTACTTGATAGAATTTGATTCAGGCAATTTTTGTAGGTTAGCCAGCACAACCAAAGAATTATGCATAGCAAAGTCGTTTGAGCGATGTCCGTCTGTCCGTCCGTGTTTGGTAATAACTAATTTGCCCAGGCACTGGATAATCTAGAGAAAATTTAAATACCCCAATCGATCAGACAAAGTTTCGAAAATTTCGCTACTGAAAATCAGCAAGATCTGTCAATGACTTTCGAGGCAGCTGCTAAATACCACGCTTGCCTTAATTTTTTCCAATCATTTGTAACAAATTTAGTTTAGTTTTAAAAGAAAATCTTCCTGTCATTTGGATGTCTAACAAAAAAGTTTGGATCACTTCTAAGCAGTTTACCAACTGGTTTAAGATACACTTTTTCCATGAAATTAAGAAATATTGCGAAACAAATAATTTGTCCCATAAAGCACTGCTTGAAGTTGATAATGCTCGGGCAACGCCATCAGTTTTAATGACATGAATGATAATATTAAAATCGTATTTTTACTTCCAAATACGACATCTCTTATTCAACCAATATACCAGGGCATTATTAGCGATAAAATTAACGATGATACTTTTAATACCCTCACCACAGGTGTAAAGGGTAAAAACGAGTTTGTGATTCCATTTGCAATTTCTGCAATATTCATTTCCGACCAAATAAAGTATATATATTCTTGATCCTTATACATCGGGGAGTTAATTTCGCGATGCACATCTGTCTGTCCATCTATCCGTAATCGGGTTGAATGTGGACATAAAAGAAATACAATTAAGATAAGCACATTGGAACCTAAGATTTATAAGTCTTTAACTTATGTACAAGGTTTTTCAGAACGTTTAAAGAATTCAAAAATCTTCAATAAGGAAAAATATAACATGGCTTTTAAAACAAATAATACACTGAATAGATTATTTAGTAAGACTAAAGATAGAATTAATAAATTTGACATTTCTAATGTAGTCTATGAAATACCTTGTAAAGGTAGTGATCAGGAGATTTGCAATAAGGTATATATTGGTACAACAAAAAATAAACTAAAGACTAGAATTGCTGGACATAAGTCGGACTTAAGATATGTTAATTCACAAAAAACAGCATTATCCACTCATTGTTTTGACTTAGGTCACTATCCTAACTTTGAAAATGCTTCAGTTCTTAGTATTGAAAAAAATTATAAGAGACGGTATATTTTGGAAATGTTACACATTGTAAATACTCCATTGACTAAAAGAATTAATTTTAAAGCAGATACAGATAATGTCGCTCATATATACAGACACCTAATTCACAAAATAACATAAATGTTTTTGTTCTTAATATATGTATGTAAAACAAAACACTTTTTTATATTTTTGTTTTTTGAAAATTTTTTGAAACATTGTTTTTTAACTTCATTATGACCAAAAATTTTTTCAATTGTTAATTAATTTTGTTATTTTGGTTATATATTAATTTTGTTTCCTGAAGAAGGTACGCAGAAAGTACCGAAATATTGAAATAAAATATTATTAAAAAATATAAGGACCCAAAGCTTAAGAAAATAGAAAATAATTTAAATGTTTTTGTTTATTTTTAAAAATTAACTTATAAATTATTTACAATGCGCAGCGCTAAAATATTTTAATAATTTTTAAGCATGAAAATAAAGAAATACAGACCCATCTGTTTCCTATTTATTTTCTATTCTTAATATAGAACATACACGACCACAGCCAAGTACCAAAGTAAAGGTCGTGGCATGTACTTGTCACAGACATATCTGACTACGCAAACATAATTTGAGTTCCTGGCATGTTCTTCAGACGAACGCAGCCCAGTACTTAAGTAAAATTGAGTTTTCGGCAACAATGGTGAAAAGACATACTTTTTGGTTGTATTAAAGACAGTTTTTAAACTTTGTAAATTTTTGAGATAAACGCTACTTTTAAAACTTGTAACTTATTTGAGTTATAAAACTAATTCTGTTTTGTCATAAAGTATTAAAAATACCTGGAAAAGGACGGAGAAGTTTAAATAAAGCTAAATTACTTTGTGGTCAATGTAAAAAAAATTGTTAAAGAAGAGAGTGATAATTATATACAATGCGGCAAGTGCGATAAAACTTACCACTTTAAATGTACTCAACTTAACAAACGTGAGTTTGATCACTTTGTAAATAATGAGAAAGTGGTTTTTGAATGTCATATATGTGAGCGAGGAGATGAGAGAGACATAAAAAATGAGCTTTTAGAAATAAAAACAAAACTCAATTAATTTGGATCAGCTGTCTGAAATTCAAGACAGCTGATAAGCTGAAAGGTATTACTGAAAACAAAAAAAGCTAAATGAACTTGAAAAAGAAATTCGATCTTTAAAAAATGAAATTTATAATTTAAAATCATCTGTAAATATTATTTATGATGAGTGTGTGAAAAACAACTGCATTGTTAAGGGTTTAGATGTCCGTGAAGGTGTTACTGCTAAACAAACTATTGTTGAGTTATCGAAAGGTGTTGGTGTTCCAATGGAACCGCAACATACTGATGATGCGTAGTTTGCTTCAATATGCAAAAACATTGAAAGAAGTTGGGTTATAATCATGTTTATGCGAGAATGGTAGAATTTACTATAAAAGAAGTAATATATCAAACCCTAAAATTATTCGTTCAGAAGAGGATGTTGATCAGCTATTGTTAAAAGCTTTAGCTATGACTTCAGGTGTACGTTCAAGATTTAGAAATCTAAACGCTGCTGCTGAACCTCATGATGATGATGTTGAAGATGATGACTGAGCTTATGTTTCCCCTTCATAAATTGAAATATTAAGTGTTAGTAGTTTATTTTTTATTTCTCTATTTGTCAATGATTGCAAATCAGTATTTTCATAATATATCAAATTATAATAAATACATTCATACTTTGAATACTTCATTTTTTAATATAATAAGTGTAAACGTAAGAAGCATTTCATCTATATGAAAACTTAATAAGTTCAAATCCTTAATAGCGAGTCTTTCAAGACTTCCTGATGTAATAGCAATCCAGGAAACATGGTTTGATGATAAATTGGGCCAGTATACGCCATTGATGGATATGATTATGTTCATTGCTGCAGGTCCGATGGATATGTCGGCACTTCGTTATATGCGAAAAATAACTTGCATTTTACAGTGAAATATTGTAGAAGTGAAAATTTTGTGGACTTCATATCAATTTCAATCGATAATTTTCTAGTAAAAGACATTGTTTGGAAGTTGTTTCTATTTATCGTTCGCCTAAATGTGCAATTAATGAATTTTTAGACATTGTTGAACTATTTATGGATTCTTTTACTCATAATTCTTTGGTTGTAGTTGGAGATACAAATATTGATTTGTTGAATAGCCCACATTTTTCTGATTTAAGAGACTATTGTTGAATTACGATTGTCATAACTGTCATGGACTTGTAACGAGGCCTGCTACTAAAACATCTATTGATCAGGTGTTCAGTAATATTATTGGAAGAATTTCTGTGGATTCTATCGAGTGCATGTTGACGGACCACAACTTAATATCTTGTAAACTTTACTGTGAGTATGAATCAAATAATTTCGTTGATGTAAAAAAAGTTAGGTGCAATTATCAATTAGTTGAGGAGCTACTTAGTGACAAAACGAAGAAAATCTAAAAGTACTAAATATGATATTTTGCTAAAAAGACTGGGGAGAGTTATCAAGATGGCCGTTAAAAACTCTAGAGATAATTATTACTGTTTTAATTTAAATAAAATTAGCACAGACCCAAAAAAACTTGGAACTTTATAAATAACACCCTTGGAAGAAATAAGAAACAAGATATTAATTTAAGTACTACTGAAGATATAGCGATTGAAGATGATAATATAAAAGCAAATATGCTTAATCAATATTTTGTTCAATCAGTTATTAAATTAAAACAGAAAATACGAACATTCCCAATTCGTTAGGGACTTTGTACACAACATCCGGTCGTTTTAATCTTCAGCCAATTTCTCTAAATGATATGTCTAATATCATAAATAATTTAAATATAAAAAAATCTACTGGTTATGATAATATTGCACCAAGATCAGTATATAGCTGCAAGGATACAATTGCTCCAATTCTAGTCTATATTTTTAATCAAATACTTCAAACTGCAAGCTATCCTGATTGCCTAAAGATAAGCAAAATTGTCCCTATACCCAAAGTCCCAAAAGCTGCTATAGTCAATGATTTTCGTCCCATATCATTACTATCCATGATTGACAAAATTTTTGAAAAATTAATCCATGAGAAAACTGTAGCCTACTTTGACAATAATATTTTTTGTACAAATATCAGTACGGATTTAAAAAAGGTTGTGGCACAGAGGATGCTGTAATAAATGTTATTAATTATGTTTGTAGTGGAATTGACAATGGTTCGTGTGGTGTTGCATTTCTAAATTTTACCAAAGCTTTTGATCTAGTTAATCATAAAATACTAATGCAGAAGTTGGAGAGTTATGGTGTTGTGGATGAAGAGTTGAAGTTATTTGAAAAATTCCTTAAAAATAGAATGTCAGAAGTGACACATTGGACGTAGAAAGTGGAGTACCTCAGAATAGTTGCCTGAGGCCTTTGCTGTTTTCTATTTATATAAATGATATTTTTTAATTTAAATCTATCTGGGAAATTATTCATGTTTGCCGACGATGTTTGCTTGTTTTATCCATACAAATATGATCAAGTCTTGAAAACATATATGAAACGAGATGTAGCCTGATTCTTAATGCAAACAAAACAATGTTTATTAGATTCAGACCGCGTTCATCTATTTTAAATAATAACTTCAGTATTTTCGTTGATGGAAATCAAATCTTCGAGACTGATGAAGTAAAATATTTAGGGGTAATTTTACAAAGCAATCTATCGTGGAATTCGCATATTAATAACGTCATACGAAAAATTGCACCTGCTACTGGAATTTTATTCAAATTGAGAAATAAACTTAATTTATAATCAAAACTTTTGATTTATCAGGCATTGATTCAAAGTCACTTAAACTATATGGTTACCATGTATGGCTATAAAAACACAAATGAATTAAAATCACTACAAGTATTACAAAACAAATCTTTAAAATTGATTCATAACTTGCCATTAGTCTATCCAACATTTACACTTTATGAAGATATTTTTAAGCCGATAATGCCTATTTGTGCGCAATATAAATATAAACTGTTAATTTATATGTTCAAATCTTTAAACAGGATTGGATACCACACTATCAACTTTGCTCAAAACCAAATGATATTTAATACCAGAAATCAGAGTAATTTGTGTACCCCATGATGCAGATTGGAGACAACAAAGCAAAGGATTGAGTATGCTGGAACTCTTGAGTTTAACAGATTGCCTACAAGGTTAAAGACGATTACCGCTATATCAACGTTTAAACGAGAATTAAAACAATTTTTATTTAAAAGTCTTGAAATGCTTTTGTGTAGTTAAATGTACTTTTTAAACATCTTATGTAAAGATCTTTAGTTTTAAATTATAGATATAATTACATTTCTGTAATGCTATCTAGTTGCCAACATGTCTCAACAATGCCCATTGGGCGCTGGGACACTAATGATGAATTGTATTAATGTGAAATGTAAATAAAGTCTACTTATTAAAAAAAAAAAAAAACTCATTACATGTTGTTAATCTATCGTTCATGGTACTTTAAAACAGATGACCGACTGTATACTTAATAGCAGTAAGTAAAGGATAGAAAAAAAATTATCGTTATTCGAGGGCCTTGTTGTAATCAAATTTTTTATTTAATTGTTGTTGGGAACTACACGTGTACTTCGCGTTTTTAAATATATTTTTGCAGACTTCTAGTTTATAATATGCCCTCGTCTACGAGGTAATTTGATTCTAAATTTAGAGCTTTGTATTTATTCCGACTGATATTTCTGTCATTAAAATTTACGACTGCCTCTGCCCCAGTTAAAAATTATTTTGCAACTCCATTGCATTAGAATAAGTGATAAAAAATATACATACATATTTACGAGTATATGGATGATGAAATTCGCCTAATTGGCCTATATCTTTTCTCTCTTTTCGCAATTTAATATGATTTAATACCTTTTTGATTATAACTTAACAACACTGTAATCTTATTAAAATTTTGTTAATAAAACAAATTTTTGAAATGAGTCTGACTTGCACTGTACATTGCGTAAGTGAGTCAATGTCTTCAGAGTTCGATAATTAAAATGATAATTTTTCTATTATTTTTTTTTTTGCTCTATTTGTAAATATTCAAATGAATTCAAATAAAAAATATGTCGTTTTGACAAAGTCATCAAAAGATTGGAAAACATGTTTGTTGCAGAAGCCACAGACGTCAAACACCAACGCGCACAGAAACTTACTATGCACATGCAAGTATATACTGGTATGCAGCAACCAAAATGCAATATATTTCCTAATTAGACATTGAAATCTTTGTAAGATTTAAAAAGGTTTTTAATAATATCCAGCATATTTACTACGAAAAATGTTTACAACAGTCTAATAAGACCTTGTCGTTTAAGATGTATAAATAAAAGGGGTCAGCAAATGGATCGACATAAACAGAAACAGTTTAGATTTCAAAGTAAGAAGCTCAAGTCAACAATACCGAAAATGCGTGCCTTTATTGTAAGAAAATAAAAAGCATCTAGTGATTTTAAGAATTCCTAAAAAATATTTTTCTATCCTTTAAGGTTATGTGTCTTGTAGCAGTAGCTTGTGCTGACAAACTTGGTTATACCTATTATCCCGGAAAATCTGAATCTGATTCCCAATTCACAAATGGCGTTGGTAACGGTCATCTAGATGATGAGGCTTCTAATGATGTTTCTTCTTACTCAGCACCTGCTGATTATCAAAAGGAATTTTTCACATTCTCTGCTCCCGAAAGTGAGTTCGATGATGCCAGTGCTTCCCAACAGATTGCTAATAGTGTAAAACAAGGCCTACGTGTTATCTTCATCAAGGGACCCGAAAACAAAGGGCTTGAAAATGCTGCCCTTGCCTTGGCTAAACAAGCAGCTGATCAAAAAACAGCAATCTACGTCCTTAACAAGCAGGCCGATATTGGAGATTTGGCCAACAAATTCAATGCTGTCAACAAGAACAACAACAATAAACCAGAAGTGCATTTTGTCAAATACCGCACGCCTGAAGATGCCGCTAACGCTCAAAGAGCTATACAAGGCCAATACGACTCTTTGGGTGGTTCTTCGCAATCTCATACTGGTGGTGTTGCTCCAGTCATAAATTTTGCTTCTCAGGCTTCTGTGCGCGCTCCCACTGTTCATACTCCTAGTAATTCCTATTTGCCTTCCTCTGTGGTCCGTCGTCGCTATTAGGTGGTGAAGTGCACTTAACCAAAGAGACTGATTACTTGTTATTTTGTTACAATTATTGCTTTTTCTTTTGTAATTAATATTAAATCAAATAAATTCTTCTTAATGTTAATTTATCCTTGATTGATTTGTTGAGATATGTGTTATTTCTGGCAATAAAACACTTAATTACTAATAGTACCATAGATATAATAGTGATTTTCATAAGTCTTCTCTCATAAATAAATTTTTTTTTACAAATTATGCTTTTTCATAGAAGTTGACAGCTTAAAGGCTCCATTTTTTGTAGTTGGTAGGGTCAAAGTTTAATTCGAAGTTAATAAGGAAACAAATCTATTTCATCCATTAGAACCGTAGTAGTACTGATAATACGTTCCTTTTTTCCATCTCTGTCTAATAGCCAGCTTTTAATATGATCATCTATAACAAAAATACCAGCTTTTTGACATATTGTTACGTTTTACCCGATTGTGGCTAAATTCTGTCTTCGAACTTTATGGCTTTCTCTGGCTATACTTCTCGATCCTACCGGTCTTGTGAACCCTTGGTCTCGTATTTACTAAACATGCGTTATCACCACAAACGCAGCCATCCACGCTACACTACTGTGTTACTCCGGCGAGACATGAACTACTCGATGCCTTGTTTAGTAACCTTAACCATCCACAGACATCTCCACTACTCCTTTTATCCAAGCCAGTCTTCTCCTTTAATCCTGTAGCCACAACACACGTCTGCCATACACTGTTGTTATGCTGTTACACTTCCCCGCGCTAACCGCTATTGCTCTTACTTTTTATCATAAAGGGTTTCTTGACAATTATCTGTTGCTCTTATATTAAGTTGGACGTCTCCCACTAAATTATCTGCCATGGCTTCACACAATAATTGCCTTTTGACTCTCGGGAGGTTTGTACTGCTGTTTTATTAATTTAGTTGTTTATAACAATTATTATTTCTTTCGTTGCACGCATGCCCGCATGCGGTATCGAACTCGGACCCTCTGGTTTGTAGTACGCACCTCTACCAACGCAGCCATTGAGGCTGCTCAGCTTTTGTTGGCTAACTTGTGGTTTTGTTATTCTATAAACACACCATTAGTTGAATTAACTTATTCACCATGCTCATACGGAAACAAAGGGGTTGCCAGATTTTATTATTCGTAACAATATAATAATCAAGGTTATAAATTCACTTCTTCAGTTGAGTTCTAGAGACGTGAAGCTATGAAAAATGTTCCGGCTGAGACCTGTAGTGCGATTCACTACGTTTTTTTTAACGGTTATCGGTTGTTAAATTGAATTAACAACAAAATTTTTGATTTTCCTATTCAGTAACATTTTTAGCGATATTCGCCGCTGCTTGAACCAATCTGAATTAGTAAGCAACGTGCCCGTCGCTTAGGAAGCGACTTTAATTTTTGCGTTCTTAAGTCTGTCGACAAAATAAACGATGCATAATTTGTGTTTATGTATATTCATAGATACATATAAGGACAAACACAGAACATATAAATATATTTGTACACAATGTAAAAACACAGTTTGTTTTCATTTTAATTAAATAAAGCATACTTGTTTAACTTGGTAAATATACGCACATTTAAAACACATTTCAAAAAAATTCTTGTTAAAAAAATTGGACATAAACATACATATGTCTTGACCGTATTTAAGAAGAGGTAAACACAACTCTACAACCAGAATGAAGATGTTACCTTAATTTTAAAGATTTTTCATCAAAACAGAATTTGAGGATTTTTTTTCCTAAAATTAAGATGTTTTTGGTTTAGTTGCCTGTAGTTACGTACACAGAGAAAAGAGATTCGTTACGACAACCAAATTTGTTGCCAATCGAATTTTGGTGGTTGTGAGTATTATTTGGAATTCGGTTTAGATGGCTGAATGAGTATCGTACTCACAACTTTTTCAAAAAGTTATTTGACAGTCGATTTTAAATATTATTGTGTGGTGAATAAAACAACTATAACAACTTACATATGTGCTTTTATTTAAAAAATATGTTATAAAAATAAGATACGTATAAGTTTCATGATTCGAACCATACAAATCCATATAGCCTCAGCACAACGCCACTCTATGTTCTCCCGATTTCTTTCTTTCCACTTCTTTCTTTCATTTTACATTCTATTTGCAAATGCCGAACTTGTCACTACAAAGTAAACAAAACATTTTATTTTTATTTGCAAATGTCTTTTAAGACAATTGAAAACTTACCTTTGAAGAATCTTGAGAAACTTTGCCCTATTTTCAATAAATCTTTATATTTTTTAGCCAAAATATCGCTTACATTTTTTAAATATATTTTTATTGTTATTTTTTTATTAAGTCAAAAACCTTTTAAAAAAGTAACGCAAACGATTTATATAATTCTGACTACCAAAGTTCTATTTTCAGTAGTAATGTGCTGAATTAGTTTGGTTGCCTCTTCGAATCAATAGAATTCATTTAAGTAAAGACTTAATTCAGTCATGTAAACTTGCTAAACAGTTGTTGCAGCTAATGTTTAGTAATAAATATTACTTGTTAGTTTGGAATAAAAAAAGTGTGTCATTAATATATTTTATTAATAACGAGAAATTAATTGTGATAGTAGTAGTTAAATTTTGAATATATCAACTGATTATTTACAAATCTTTTTTCTGTGTGTATGTGAAACAATTTTACAGAAAATCATTATTCTAAAACAAAGACTTATCACCGCCGCTGATGGATAAATATCTAAAAAATGATGACGATTTGTAAGAACTAAAATATCCGATACAAAGTTGATGCTACTGAATTTATTGATAATTGTATCGCCTTTAACATTAAGTTCTGTAAACAAATAACAAAACGATTTGACTTTATTGACGAAACCTTAAAAAATCGTTATTTTATTAACTCGCACAAACTTATTCACAAAAAAGTTTCTGCACTAACAGGTCTAAAAAATTTTTTTTTCAAAATTTACTTCAAGACAGTGAGATTCAAAATTTAGATGACGAATTTAGGATTCTCCGCCACATAGACTTTAAAAAATATCTTAAAAATTTAGAAAATGTTACAGTAGAAGAGTGCTCAAGAGCACACAATCTCACGCATTTCTTGAGCGGATATTATTTGCATTCAATTTATATGTCTTCCCTATTCATCTGCAAGCGTTGAATGCGTATTTTTAAAAGTAAACTTGAATATAACGTATTACAGAAATAGATTTGTGAACATCATATTAGAGGGTCCCTTATGTACTCAAGATTATTTGTTACTTTAAAAAGTATGTTCTAAAATATATAATTAGTAGAATTTTTATTACTTTTATAAAATAAGCATACATATGTATTTGATCTCAAAGGTATAATGTATGGTTACAACCAAAGAATAATAAAAATTACCCATTGTGTCAAGAAGTAGCTGACTAAATCTCTGAGATGGGGAAGTGAGTAAGGATTGTACTTTTTTGTAATAAACTTTATATCAATTTTCCTAAATAATAATAACAACAAGTAAGAGTGCTATATTCGGCTATGCCCTTCACCATCTACATAAATCTAGTTTAGTGAAGTAACTCCAATAAAAAATCAAATATTGCAGTGACAGAGAATTAAAAAATAACAATAGATTTGGTACTGAATATGTATAATCTTACATACAAATTTCATTGGCTCTTAATGGGTTGAGCATTTTTAAAAGATTTGATTTAAGGACTTTCAAAAAATTTTGTTTTTCCTTAAAGATCTCTTCAAAAACTTTAGAGCTCCGTAGCTCGGAAAATATAGGCAAACGCCAATTTTTTCACTTGATGTTTTTTGCTTATTTTTGATTATTTTTTATTTTGTTGTTCCAAATGACAAGAAAAAATTAGAGGAAGGCGTGATGTTTTGTCTGCTACCTCGAAGGAGATGGACCCATCATGCTGAGTTCCAATAGCGCATCTTTTTACACTTTATCTGACCGAAAACACTAACACTGATGGGCAGACGTCAAGAAGTCAAAATATATATACTTTTTGGGCTCGGAAATGGATGTTGTAGAAATTACACACGGAATGACTAACTTAGACACACCCTTTTTCCACTTTTTGTGGTGAACGGTATAACAAATATTTATGAAAAGTATTTTTAATTCAATTTGAGCTTCAAAATTGTAATTGTAAAATTTCGTTTACAATCCCTGAAAATGTCAATAAATATAATTATTGTCATATTGTTTACATTGGGTGAATTGCACTACTGGTCATTTTAAGTTTGACAAAAAATCGATTCTGAAAATGGCATGTAAGAGTGCTATATTCGGCTATGCCGAATCTTATATACCCTTCACTATATATGCAAATCTAGTTTAGTGAAGTAACTCCAAACTCAAAAAGACAGATATTGGGGAGACATGGACTAAACAATAAGAAAGTAAAAAAAATTAAGTACTACATTTACATAATTTTAAATATAAAAGTCATCGGCTCTTAATGGGTAAGCCAATTTTTTCACTTGATGTTTTTTCTTATCTTTTAATTCTCTATTGCCCCATATATATAATTTTTTGATTGAAGTTACTTCAATAAACTAGATTTGTTCCAAATCATATGGAAAAATTAGAGGAAGGAGTGGCGTTTTGGCCGCTGCTTTGAGGAAAATGGGCCAATATTGCTGACTTTCAAAAGAAAAATTTTCGAAACTATTTCTGATCAGTTTGCGCATTTAAATTTTCTTAACTCATCTAGCGCCTTGGTAAGGTAATTGAAAACCGAACACAGACAGACAATCGCACATCGATCAATCGACTTCGCTATGCATAAGAACTTAGAATACATATACTTTATGCGGTCGGAAATAGATATTGTAGAAATTGCCAACGGAATGACAAACTTAGATAACCCTTTTTGTAAAGAAGGATATAAAAAAAAGAGATATCAAAATATAAAAAGCATTAAAAACTGTAATTTTTTTGTGGTCTGTAAGTAAAAATTGTTCTTAGTAAAACTAATTGCCCATTATTGAATGATTTTATTATTTCTGATACATTAATCGTAAAGAGAAACCTTATTTAATTTTATTATTAAAACATTTTATCATAGCAAAAAGTCCGAGTATCGGCATCAATTGTCTCTTGGATTTAGAAAGTTTAAGAAAACAATATTTTATATTTGTATTTTAAAATTTTTACTTTTTTCTAATTGAAATCAATTATAAATATCAAAATTGTTTAGACACTAGATAATATTAAAATTTTTTTTAACTAAACCTGTTGTATCAAATGTATTATTTAATTTACGGTTTTAAAATTGACAACTAAATAATAAACTGTCAGATATTTGTGAAAAAAACCGCCAGCCATATAATTAATTTTAATATTGTCAGCCACCAGATAATTCCACAACACAACACAACAAATTTTATTAGATACAACCGTAGTTTTTTATATCAGCCATAATGTTAATTGCAATAATTTACGTATTTCAACAAACAAAACAAAAAAATATAAATTTGCCTTTAATCAGTTTCTATTTTATTCAAATTAGTTAATATTTTTTTTATTCCGAATACTTGAAGTACCTTTTTAAAAGAGAATTAAATAAGCACTTTACACGTAATAAAATTAACATCGATATTAATTTAAAACTAGTTCTTATTAGCATACTTTCTACCTAAAAAAGATATATAGACACAAATATATTAGTTTCATTGTATCTTCTAGTTATTTGGTTCTAATCAGTTGCAGTAGGTCTATTTTTAAGCCCTTCACTACAGCTGTTTAATATAAAAAATAAGCTATTGAACAGCCTACACCTGATAAGTTATTGTGTCATGGACTTTGCGACTTAATCTCTCTTAATCCGAAATTGTACAAATATCACAAATCATATGTGTCAAATGCAAAGATATGGAGACTTTAAAAATCGAATTTAAAATTGTTGAATTTTTATATTATTATTATAGTTTTTATACCCCCTTCAAGAGCGGAAGAAAAAGCGGATTATCCATATTTACTTTTGATATCAACTACAAAATTTAAATACGCCAATCAATCAGACATAATTTCAAAAATTAGCAATATTCGTCCTTGTCCCTCGAAGCAGCAGTCTAACACCACGCCTGCCCCGAATTTATCCATATCATTTTGACCAATTAAGTAATTCCTATAAAGAAAACAAATATATGGGGCGATAGAGAATTAAAACATAAGAAAAAACATTAAGTGACAAAATTGTCACCTATTTTTTCCGAGTTACGGGGCTTTGAAATTTTCAATTTTTTTAAAATATCAATATGGATATCGTTTTAAAACTTTTGAAGAAATCTTTAAGGAAATACTAAAATTTTTTTAAAATGCTTAACCCATTAAAATCCGATGGCATTTTTATGTAAAATTATATATATGCAGTGCCAAATTTTTTTTAATTTTATGTAAAAGTATTCTCTACCACCCCAATATATGCTTTTTTTATTGCAGTTACTTCACTAAACTAGATTGACATTGATGGTGAAGGGTATATACGATTCGCCATAGCCGTGTGTAGTACTCTTACTTATTTTTTAATTCTCTGTTACCCCAATATTTGTTTTTTTAGGGAGTTACCTAAATATTCTAGATTTACAGATTTACGAAGGCTGCAAAAACTGTTTTTATACAGTTTTCAGATTTAAGTTCTAGCTCCTAATTAAAAATATTTCTCTATTGAACTTTCATATATGAGCTGGTTTTTTAGAAAGTGGTATAAGTACACTTTTTCAAAAAACTAAGTTAACAGTAATTTTAATGAACTCCTTCTCCCCATAGTTATCACAATTTCAATAGAGTTCCGTCTTCCATCGCACAATTTATTGAAAGTGGAATAAGTCCATTCGTAACAAGTATAATTAAAACAACGTTCATTAATTTCTTCTAAAGAAAATGCCCGACGTAAAACAACTTTCTGGTTCGGAAAAAGAATAAAAGACAAAAAAACTAAACAAAATGAATTAGTTGCCACTTTGTAAAATTTCATAGAAGATAACAAGAGAGAAATATAACGATACGACCAGATTATTACCTCGTATAGAGCTTATTCACAATAAATTCTTCAATATATTATTTCTTATTTTAATACAAAGTAATTTGCAATATAATATTTTTAAATAACTAAAATAAACTCTTAATAAATTTGGTTATTCGTGTATATAAATGTCTTCATTTTAAATGAAGCTTTGTACATAAAAATATATTTTACTAAAGCTTCTGTTTATAAAATGTGGACTTAAATTTGCTCCTGTTTTTATTTCTTCGAAAATGTCACTGTGGAACCAAAAAATTGGTTATTTTTTTAAACAATTTTAGTATTTATTATTTCGTAATAAGATTAAATGGTGTTTAGTGTAAAAAACATCACTCGAATTCGTTAAAGTTGACCAATCATTTTAAATTGATTGAAACACATACCCTTAAATATTTCAATATACTTATGAAAAAATGGACTTATACTAATTTCAGAAGAACCAGCTCACATATTTCTGCCCCACATTTTAATGCAAAAAGGATAAATTAATAATTTGTGTTATATTCAGAAGGAAGCATAGCTTTCAGAGTAGATATTTTTATAAACATATCAACTTTATATGCTTTACTAAAAAGGAAGAAATATTAGTGTTGCTTTTAAATAAAAGATCTCAGGCAAAACTTTTTCAATTTAATTAAACAAGTAAGAGTGCAATATTCAGCTATGCCGAATCTTATATACCCTTCACTATAAATGTAAATCTAGTTTAGTGAGGTAAGACCAGTAAAAGTGATATACATATATTGAGGCGACAGAGAATTATGAAATAAGAAAAAAAATTAAGTACTATATATAATTTTATATTAAAATGTCATTGGCTCTTAATGCGTTAAACATTTTTTAAAAATTTTAGTATTGAATGAAAAATATCTTCAAAATCTTTTAGATGATACCCATATTGATATCTTAAAAAACTTATTACACAATCATACTTTTTTGTTTTTTATTTTTCCCGCTGTCTCGAAGGACATGGACGGATCTTTCTGATTTTTAATAGCAAAATTTTCGAAGTTATGTCTCATTGGCCTTAGCAAAATTGATTTCAGCACTAGCACGGACGGACATACGGATAGACGTTCAGACGGATATCGCTCAATAGACTTCGCTATGCATAACAACTCAATATACATATACCTTATGGGGCCGTCAATTACAAGCGGAATGACAAACTAAGAAAAATAGCATCTATAAAAAATATCTAAAAGTCCTCAATTGAATTGTACAATCAGATTGTTCGCTATGATATGCAAGAATGCGAAGTCTTGAAAGACTTGCCATGACTGGACGGTAGGCAAGAATTAATACTGAAAACGGTAATTTAGTACCTGAATATAAGTCATAAATGAGCTATATATATATATGAGCCATAATCTGTCAATATTGGAGTAGCAGTCCCACTTTGGTTCCATCTCAGAGAGAATAATTCTTTGGTAAATTCAAGGAAAGCCCCTGTCATTGACAGAACTAGTAATAAGTTTCTAAAACAACTGCTGCAAGTAAAATAAAAATAAATCTTTATTTTTAATGCTGGCTGCAGACATGTTGATGAAACAGCTTTTCTAATCTATCACTAAAGCTCTAAAAGAAAGAAATAAAAACTGTCTTAAGTTATTTTGGGTTCCGTATTCAAAGGATAAAATAGTACTCCTTTTGTACTCCTAATGTCTGTCCATCTATGATTTTGTCACAGCCCTCTTGAAACTTTCACAGAAAGTATATTACTGTAGCAGCTATAACAGCAAATACTAAAAAATAAAGGATGTGAACTGTTGAGTATGTATTGCTAGTACGCTATAAATCCAAATTTACAAAATTAAAAGTGAATAGTGTCCCAATCGTCACGTGATTTTCACAATTACCCACAGTATCTATTACCATAATGCGTTGCAAAAAATATAAAAATTAGAAATTAACATGTTGTGCGGAACCCTTCACGTGTGAAAGTAACTTGCATTTAGCAGATTTATTTATATTATAATTCTTTAAATGAAGTTGAAAACTATAAGGAAGCGTTTAATCGTAAAGCAATTTTTATATTCACAATAATAAAGGTATATAAGATCCGGCTTGATTGAACATACTCGTAGCATTCTTATTTGTTAATTGACTACATAAAAAATTCAAAGATTTTTAATGTCTATCTATGACACTTCTAGAACAGACGGATAGACACTGTTCCGACATTTGTTAAGGAAGGCTATTACCTTAATTTTAAATAATTTATAATTCTTGCAAAAAAGATCTTGCAAAAGATCTATTTTAACTATTGGGACACACTTTAATTCCCAAATCCAATTTTGTACTTGTTGTTATAGAGGACTAAGCAATACAAGTTCTTTGTAAATTTCAACCGTCTGTCTAAAACTGTTAAACCGTTTTCCATATTCATATAATTGCATCAACTATTGCAGATAAGCATTTCTAGGAGCCTGAGTAGAAGTTCTTAGAACGGGAGCCTGAAATGTAAAGTTAATAACCGCGGCAACACCACCACCGTAAAATTTGGAAATACCTCCTGGGGAATCGTATTGATTTTGAATGGCTTTTTGAGTGTTTGCAGCATCCTCAGGTGTACTAAATTTTACAAAGTGTACTTTGGGTTTATTGTTATTACTCATGTTTATGGTATTAAGCTTTTGGTCCAATCTCCAGTATCAGTTTGTTTGTGAAGAACATAGACAGCAGTTTTTTGTTCAGTACTTTGTTTGGCTAAAGCGATGGTAGCGTTTACGAACTCATTGTTATCTATTCCTTTGATGAAAATGACACGAAGCCTTTCTTTAAAACTGCTGGTAATTCTTTTCGCTTCATTGTCATCATCAAATTCGTCTTCCGAGGCAGAAAATGTGTAAAATTCCTTTGTTAGTTCAACAGCAGTGCTACCTGAAGGAGCACCATAGAAAATACTACCACCTCCGATACCGCCATAGCTGCCATCACCATTAGAAACAGAATAAGGATTGAAGGATGACACACTTTTGGAATGGCGAACGGGTTAATAATTATAGCCCAATTTATCGGCAAAAAAAATTGAATAAAGAAGAAAGAGTTTTACATTATTTTTTCTTTTTTCGTCACTTTAAAAAACCTTTCATAGTTTGTTGATTTCGATGCAAACTTCCAATATAAAAAAGCATTCTGTACTTAATATGTGCTTTTTTATTAAGAAATTTTTGAATGCTGCTTTTTAACTAATCTGTTTTCAGTTTTTATATAAAAAACTTTAGGTATAGAGATAAATCAAACAAGCCAAATTGGCATTCTAAAAAAAACAACAAATACACTAACATAAAAATTTTCCAAAAATATTTCATGTACAGATTAATTATGTGTATAGATGTTTTAAAAACTACTTATACTGAATTGCTCTGCTTTGTTATTTTTGTTATTAAAAATACTTGATGATATTGAAGAGCAGTAGGAAAACGGAAATGTTACCTATGGGACATAACTTTACAAACTTATAGCGATTTCAAAGACAATCAGTTTAAATGAGAAACGTCTGTCAGTACATCGTAGACTAAATTTCTAAGTCGAATGTTGATAAAAGTTTTCTGCATTAATTTCTGGAGCATTTTTGGAGCAGTCAATAGATGAGCAGACAAAATGGTAATCAAAAACAAAAAAATAATTGTTATAAATTATAAAACGGAAGTCATCTAGCGAAGGCGTATACGTTTAATATCACAGACCAGATTAGTCGATGGCAATGAAATCATTCTGTCTGGTGGTATAGCCCGGGTTACCACTATGAAATTACAAAAGTAACACAAAAGGTGTTATGAAAACTAATCGCATAAAAAAGTCGTTTTAGAAAATATAAGCGGGTTTGCAAAACCAGGACTTTGTGTCTTCGTCTCACTTGAGTCATACCCTGAAAAACTACATGTTTGAAAGAACGTTGTTGCATGTTGTTGTTGATCTCTGATGAAATTAGGGAACTTGTTCCTGAAAATCGTATATTCATACTCGTAACGTGATCTTTGTTAAGATTCTATTAGCCGAACCTCTCTGGAGAGGTTTTCCCTGTCAGTTTCAATGTGCAAAGATTCGAATTCAATATCCGCAAGCGCTCCTCCTTCTATCATTTTTCCCGTAACTTCATTTCCTAGGTTTAGCACAATGCGTTGCGTAGGGGTCATCGCTTAAGAGCTTGTAGCTTAAAAACAAATTTTCTACTTGGACGCAGTGATTTCGTTTGACTGTGATATCAGAAGTTTTATTATATATGCACATACATACAAACATCTTTTATTTCAAGCTTTTTCGTTTTGTTTATGATTTATTAACAAAAAGAAATAAAAAAGATTAATTACTTAAATAAATTATTGAAAAGTTTTGCGAAAGACTATACTTTATTTTTAAAGAAATATATTAAGTGCTGTCTAGTATTTTTTCATGTCAATGTTGCAAAGAAAAATTCATAAAGAAGTTGCCAAATGAATAATAAATCTTGATTGCTTTTTATTTTATGAACGATGCCAGCCTACTAGATCTATGTTTGTCTTTTCGACGAAGTTTTGTAAAAACGATAAGAATAAGAAAATTTGCATTGCATTGATAACAATAAAAAAGTCGAAAATTAGCTGAGTTTAAAAAGTCTTACATACCACCAAAAATGGGTCCAATTCAGTCTTTAGCCGGCGAACGGTAACGCTGGATATAGCTATAATTCAAACACCCCGGCGTTTGTCGATAAAGCACAGCTCATTGTAAAATAGCAGTTGCCATACTAGTTGATCGACGGTATAACTCGAATGGTTAACAAAAAGACCAGAAGCAATAGATTACGCTACGATTATGGTAGTCTAAATGATTCAGGCCCAAAACAGGATCACGTGCAGGAAAAAAAGAGTAGAGACAACTAATTATAATGAAAACAGACTCATAGGTATTTGTAATTAAAGGCGAAAATTTAAGTTCTTGTCATAATATAAAAAGTTAAACCACGACTGTTATAAAGACGAGAAGATTGGTGAATATGAAGGTCCGAAATACATTAAAAAATTTAATTCGTTTTTCGTGTCGAAATTTGATGCAAAAGGACCAAGTATTGGAATGAGTAACGACGTACGTAGAACATTAAGTTTTACTTTTTTTCTTTCGCGTATACGTTTAACGAATAAAGTAAACTCATAATTGACATTTCGTTAAATGCTTCTTGTATGGTTGCCTCGTCAGTACTAAAAATAGAAACATGGTTTCTAAACATTATTATTTATTATTTACTTAGTTAAAAAAAATACAGGGCAACAAGATTAATAATCTTATATAACCGTTCTGGGTAGATAATGGCATCAAATTTTGAGTACATGAAATTAATAACAATACAACATACGAATTTTAAATATAATAATGAAAAAATTTTTTTAATATTAACATAATACAAATATTATAATTGGTTTACGTTAGTTATAAAAAAATATTTTTGGAGGGATATAAAATAAATTATAAATATATTGTAATATGTATTAGTAGTTTGTGCCTAACAATTGAACATTTGGAGTAATTTGGTTCCATAGACGAATTGAAATTACCAAAAAATGTCTCTCAGATACTTGTTTTCAATATCGTACAGAATTGAGTTTCTCTTCTCGATTGGATCTTGAAAACTGTAATCTTTGAAAAAGATATAAATGCTGTTTTGTATAAATGATCTTATGCAAAAGAAGAAGTGCACTGTACTGTAACAAGTTAGCAAAAGACATGTTTTTGTTTGAAAACTGGTTTTGGATAGTCCGAAATACTACTGTATCTTTTTCGACTATATATGTATCTAGGAACGTTGTTGTATGTGACTTTAAGTTTTTGTTTGCTAGTTGAGTCAAGACCTACGTAATGATCACATCCATATAAAAGTGTTGAAAGTAAATATGTTTTTGCTAGAGTCATACGCACATTAAATGGTATGAAATATTGAGTATTGTATAAATTTCTTAACATTGCATGAGTTTATCCACAAATTATGTTGTCCAGCCTAGTTCCTCATTTAAATTAACTCCAAAGTTTTTGGCATGTGAAACAATGTTAATTGTTAAGGTATACCATAGACGGGATTTTTCCGATTAGAAATTTGAATTAATTAAAATTTCCTCCTGTGTATCTAGTATTAAGATTTGCTGTAAAAGAACTGCATAAACATTTCTTTCTATTTTTCAATTGCCCCACTGTGCGTGGTTCAAGTAAGATTAAGTAGCATTCACAAATTAATAGAACAAATTAGGTTTTACTTCTCATCTAGAAAAACTACTTTATATTATATAAACCCTTACTTTTTATAATGAAGGATTTTATTAAATGTCACTTATATCATTCAGAAATTGCAAGCTGAAGGCGAAGAATGCCACAACTGCAGCACATGTTATTTTATAAAAAATATATATTAATGATCTCTATGTTACAGATATTGATGAAAACATTCTCCAGCATTCTCGACATCGTCCACGGACATAATGTCCATCAACGTAGAGTTATAAGGTCAATGGACATTATTCGTAAATTTTATTTTGTTTTATGTTAGAAAAATTCAAAGTCTTTATTATTTATTTATTAACTTAATATTATGATTATGAAAATATGAAAACAATAATATTTAACTCTGAAGGCCATCAGATAATTTTCTTATAAACTGACTTTTCAAATCATGAATAAAGCTTAAAATATTGTCTTAAATATAGTTTTGTGGCGCAACACAAAAATAAAAAGCAAGGAAAAAATGTAAAGTAAGAAAACTGCGGCCAACAGAGGAGTATGAACCATCTCATGAAGAAATGGAGTAATGTGGATATCATAGGATTGGTAATTAAAAGTACTATGAACCTAAATTAAAATTATTAAAAAATTCATTAAAACGAGAGCACAAAAAATATTCTTATAAAATGTTTTTTCTGCACCCAGCTATGCGGGAAATCTTAAGTAAGCGAAGCTTCTATTTTTCGCTTCAAATTGAATTTTATACCCCGCGGGCAATTCGTTCGTTATAAAGGGTCATCCAAAAAACGCGCCTACATGTTTCTTTGAAATAAAACACAAACTATTTGCAATTTTTTCAAGCTGTTTTTTTTAATTAAAGTATGATCCATTACAATTATAAGTGGAATAGAATATCATTCAAATGTCCACCATGAATGCGTCTGCAGACATCAATGCGAATATCGAAATTTGCAATGACTTTCCGACATGTTGCTGGTGTTATTTCACGAATTGCAACTTGAATGTTGTTCTTTAGATCATTAATTGTTTGTGGCTTGCTTGTTAGAATACACTCGACATTTCAAAAAACCCCACAAAAAAAATCTAATGGTGTTAGACCTTGGAGGCCAATTGAAATCTGCATTTCGTGAAATTACACATTGATGAAATTTTGATCGCAAAAGCGTAATGTTTTCTCGAGTTGTGTGACATGTAGCACCGTCTTGCTGGAAATATACGTCAGACACATAAATATGATTCAACTGTGTCCATAAAAAGTCTCTCAACATTGATTGGATTCCATTTTCCCAAAATGCACACCAAACAGTAACTTTTTGTGGGTGTAGAGATTTTTCATAAATAACACGAGGATTTTCATCACCCCAGATACGACAATTTTGCTTATTGACGAATCCATCCATTCTGAAATGAGCTTCGTCACTAAACAAAATTTCGCTTTGGGTATTTTTCAAAGAACGCCCATTTTCATAATAACTTTGAATGATGTAAACGCGTTGTTGCAATGTGTACCTGCCCATGGTTAAAACTGTACTACCTTCTAATAAAACAAAATGGCTTATGTCATTTGAAAAGATGTCACGTGTAAAAATTATATAGTGCTGACATCTAGGCGTCACATTTGGATGACCCTTTATTTGAGCTGTGCCACTAAACTTAATTTGTTCTAAATTACGTATATAAGCAATGCCTTTCTCATTTTTACATGATTGTTATAAGTGACACTATGTCTATACTAAGAACGTAACAATATTCATGGACATAGTGAAATTATGTCCGCTGAAGTTATGACATGCCACCGTTAATAACAGAGTTTTTAAGAAACCTTAATATGTTTACAAAATACATCTTCTGTGATTTTAGGTTTTATAAAACTCCATAGAAGTTTTTATTCTTATAGAAATAAATATGTATATACGAGTAGTACTCGTATGTACATATGTACATATACACAAATAGTAAAGGCATATCATTTTAAAAGTACAAAAGCAATTTTTACACTACCAGAGAAATTTTTGGTACGGCTTGAAATAAAATCAATTTTCTCTAAAACAAAGTTTATTTACAATTTTTTTTTGTTTAATTATTAATGATCTCTGAAATTTTTCTCAAAGCCTCATAAGAAGTTCGTTTGTAAATATTGAGTGTTTTTTTTAACGAATTCGGTGCAATTCATAGTGTTGTACCCTTATTTCCTCAAATTTCTTAAATTCTAAAGATAAATTAATCTGTTTTTTTTATAGATTCGCAACGGATTTTTGTTACTTATAAATATGAAATTGATTATTTTAAAAATCTAAAATCATACCCCATAAACTGTTTATAACACTTTAGTTATAAATTGGCAATTTTTTCTTAAAGAGGAAAATAGTATATTTAGCCAAAAATGACTGTCAAGGTCATGGAGAAATAACAAAAGACACAAAAAAAAAACAGAAAAAAGTACTAAACACAATTTGTTTTGTATCTGTATAACAAATATGCGGATGGCGTCGCACCGCATATCTTCATAAAATCCGATGAATAATCAGTAATTTATGCAAATTCATTAAAAAAAAATTAACTAACGTATGTGCGACGACAACCACAATCGAATGACGATTATTTTAAGTAATTTATGCAAAAATATTTTAGTTAAATTGATATTTTTTATTAAAATTTTGCTAAAATTTACAAATTGTGTGTTCGACAAAAAGTTCCGACTGGACGCAACGCAGATGATGCAACGAGAGGTTTTCATTAGATGGTTCATTATACAAATGCATTGATTTGTTAAGTATACTAAAATATACTCTTCTTCTTGTTATTATACGATTGGGGCTATCATCTTATAATTTTTACAGCTAATTCGAAAGTGGTTTGAACCCCGCAAATTGGTTCTTCAGAAAACGAAAAATTTCTTTAGAATAAAAACTTAATTCCAAAGTGAAATTGATCTTTTTCAATTTTTATTTTTTGCGGTTCCCAACAAAAAATTTTAAAAAAGGTAATTGAGTATGGAATTAGGCATTTTTGCTGGAAGGACTTCCCAACTAGATTACCAACATGATTATTTTAACAAGGCATAAGAGTTTTATAATCGATTATTCAGAATCGATTTCATTTATTATTGCAGAAAATAATGATGATCATTAATAGATTCTCTTTAAACTTAAAGAACTAGTTCAATTACTACTTCATATTTTTGCGAACTAATGTAATGTATTTTGTAAGCGAGTGACAAAATACGGCAATCACAAAAGTAAGTCATTATATGGCAAGTATTTCTTAAGGATATGTCAAATTGTCTGCTTTATTTGAATTAGTCTTTTTGCTACTTTGGTGTGACCAATGTTGCCATTATTAAAAACTATAGATTCAGCATGTTTTGGCATATACAAAATTGATCGAAGGTAAAAAATCTTCGATCTGAATGGTTAACACGAAATTAAACGATTTCATTCGGACTAATTGGCCAACGATTTTTAAAACTTTAAAATTTTCAATAAATTTTTATAATTTTTTACGTCCTCAGATTTTCAGAAAAAAAAAACAATATATATATATATATATATATATATATAAATATATATATATATATATAAATATATATATATATAAAGGTAAAGAAACTTAACCTTGTGACCAAAGTAAATGACAGTTATCGCACTAGCTATTATCTTCATTTTTTAAATAGCTTTGTTTCTAAGATGTGTAATTAAATCAAAATTAGAATAGATTAACATAGTAGATGAGATTGAGGTTGCTATAGGGCTCAACCCTTGCGGCAGTCATAATCGTATTCGCCGGCGAAGTAAAATAATAAATAAAATGGCAATATCTATCTCCGTTCACCACCTGTCTATCTCTTATCTATCCCTTTCCTGAAGAATGTAGTGCGGCTGCTAGTTACTTAATAGGTTTTGCCAGAAGTGCTACTTCTCTTAAAAAACAAAAAAAAAATTAAGTAGATGGAGCATGGATAACTATATTTTCTAGAACCGTAAGGCTTTAGATTTAGCAGAAATGCTAATATCATGGTAACAGTAAACGTGGCAAGATATATGCTTATCTCAAGACACCCTCCACTAAATACTATTAAAAGAATTACTTTTTTAATATTGCATGCGAAGTGTCTAAAGATACAAATAACGGAAGTGCTATATTCGGCCATGCCGAATCTTATATACCTTCACCATATATGTAAATCTAGTTTAGTAAAGTAACTGCAATCAAAAAACAAATATTGGAATGACAGAGAATTAAAAAACAAGAAAAAAATTTTGAACTATATATAAATTTACTTAAAAATGTCATCGGCTCTTAATGATTTAAGCATTTTAAAAAATTCTCAATATTTCACTAACGATCTCTTCAAAATCTTTTTATTGATATCTTGAAAAATATGTACACAATCGTTCTTTTCTATTTAAGTTACAGAAGCCCGTAACTAAGAAAATATGGGGAGCGCCAATTTTTTCACTTCATGTTTTTTTTTCTTTTTTTATTAATTCTCTATCGCCCCATATACTATTTGAGTTTTTGATTAGAATTACTTCATTGCTCCAAATAATACAGAAAAAGTAGAGGCAGGAATGGTGTTTTTGGACCGATCATTTTCAATAGCAACTCTTTTATTGCCTTGGCAAACTTGATTTCAACAGCAACACGAACAGAAATACGGACAGACAAACATAGCTCAATGGACTTCCCTATGCGTAAGAACTCAGAATATATATACTTTATGGGGTCGGATATGGATTTTGTAGAAATTACAAACGAAATGACAAACTTAGATCACTCTTTTTTCAAACTAAAATTAAAATTCTAACTTGATTTATTGTCGCGTACTGGGAAAAACTACAAAATCTTTATTGTAAATGAAACTTTTTTTAAGTAAAATATTTTTAAAATATGTTTTTACCAAAAAAAAATAATAATAATAATAATAAAAACATTACATCATTAATATTGGTTTCTTATAATAAACATTTGACTTTCTTGAACATTCACTAATATTTGTAGAAAATTTTTTAAAGAAGTTTCCTTTTTTGGTAGAAGCATGACTTAATTTTTTACGATACTTTTATTAAAGTTTATGTATTTTTTACAAATGTACTTATTGGTTCAAATACATTAAATTTAATAAAAATATCTTAAGAAAACAAAATTCATCGTTTTTCTCATTTATTAAGCAACTGAGTAAAGAGTAAATTTAATTTATTTATTTATTTATTTTTTGTTTTTTGGTATGGGTTGTATTGTATTGGTTATTGGCATTTCTTTTGTGGAGCATTAGATGTAAATTAAGAAACTTATAAAATCTACACTAACGTTTTTTTTTTCATTATTTGTACTGACGCATTCTTATAAATTTTGCGTTAAACTCTAGCTGTAAGGATCAACTACGATAACACAGTTAATATGCGTCTTCACCGACAAACAAAATATTAATAACCAGTGCTGCTGAACTAAAAACAAAATTTGTTGTTTATAAAATTTTCTCATTTAAACATGAATAGTCGAAATACAGGTTTTTATAAAGTTAAAAAAATACAAACGCAAACGTTTAGGAGAAGCAAATCAACCAAAATTTTTACCATATTTCTCAGATACGCTCACACACAAACTTATTTATCATCCCACAATTAATTTAACATGAATTTAAATATAAATTAAAATAAATTAAGTGAACTAAAAACCCCAAAAATTTAAGTAAAAAATAACTTACGGTTTCATTGTACTTCTGGAAATTTTTAAAGCCGGCACTAAAATTCTGGTTTCTACTTAACAAGATTTCCCCAAAACGACAGACACAATGAATACATTTTATGTTTTATAATTTATAAATAAATAACTAACAACGTTATGGCTATGGCCATGAAGAAATTAATATTTCATCTTTGACACAATTTTACAAACAAAAACAAAAGAGGGCCACCTCAACAAAGCTTCTCTTAATCAACGACTGCTTATTATAAGTTGTGCCATCGACATTAGTTTGTCTACCAAGTTCACTGTTGTACAACTACTACCAGTGGTTGACTGTTTTCTTATTCATTTGTTCATTTTCAGCAAGAAATATGTCGTTATTGTGTGGAAGGTTGTGGTAACAACGATACTATTCCAAAAGAAACTTAGTCAAAATCTAATCTAAAATATTTTCAAGAACATTAAAACAACAACAAATGAAAAGTATGTACTGTTATAAGTACAATTTTAACTTATTGAAAAATGTAATTACTTAAGTTAGGGATTTCTTGTGCGAAAATATTAAGAAATATCAAAATATAAATATTCAGTTTACACAAAAAAGCCGAATTGGGCAAAGAGTTGAAACGAAAATTTCTTGCAATATGTAAAATTTTAAAAATATCAGAAATGTACTTAAAAGCTTTACGAACACACTAGTTTTGATTATTTCACTAAATCTTTGTTTCAAATTTCTTTGAATGGTGCTTTTTTAAACGGAACTAAAAATTACTTAATTTTTCCGATAGCGCATGCGATTAACAGCCAGTTTACGAACACAATTTGCCGTTTAGACGCACTAAAACGTTACTGTTTTCCAATTTTGGGTTTTTAAAACGCAATGTCATTTTTATTTTTTTTAACGTAACAAATGACAATGGCTTCTGGTTTATGTATCGCGTATTGTAGTGCCAGAAAAGGAAAATCTCTGTGAAAAAAAGGCCATTCGTTTTAAAAATTTCAAATATATTTATATAGAGTTCGTAAAACTACTTAAAAAATTAAAATTAAGATAAAAAGCATAGAGTTTTCAGGAAAAGAGATAAATATGTTTTTGTGTGTTATCAAATATCCTTTTTCTTAAGTCTACAGTTCCAGGAATATGTGAACCGTAAGAAGGAATATCCTCATCTAGCAACAGGGACTCCTCAGTTTGGAAGCAGCAAAGCAGCCATAGAGCAAACTTGGAAGACGGTAAACAAATTTAAGGCAAAAACAAAATGTGTATATGAATAAAAGAAAATAAAAAATATTAGTTAATGCATAGGAAATACTTTGATTTGAGACAACATTTATTTATATGAAATATAACGTAAGTTAAACGAAAAACTCGGAACGTGTTACACGGACGCTAATTATTACGTATTGGTCCATATGTCATCCGGTTTCGTTTTGTTCTTGACGTGTTCTATAAACAGGCTGTAAAAAAAGGGAAATATGAAAAAAATGAAATTCCCCAAAATGTGAAAACATAAATATATATTTTATTAAAGCTATAAATATTTCTTATTTACTTTTATTTTAACTGCCATATTCATAAAAAATAAGACAAATTTGAAATATGATTAATTACAAATTTTCCATACAAATTTGTATTAAAATACATTTCAAATCTATTTTAATATTTTATGAATACGGCAGTAAATGTTACAGTGCAGTGTGAGTTGATTCACATCCTACTTTCTTTAACCAGCATAAAAACGAATACTTATCTATACTAACTTTTCTTTTCGTTTTATCCCAAAAAAGGTTGGTCGTAAAAAAATTTTGTTGAAGAGGTATTTAATAGAAATTTTCATGTAAAACTTCTGTTATAACTTTAAATCTCATTATAGCAATAAATATATATTATATTAAATGCTTTTTGTGAACTTTTAGCTATATAATTTCGATTAAATAAAGGACAAAGCAAAAATTTATTTAATCAGTCTTTCTTTCAGGGACTTATTCCCTACTTGACTGGGATAAACATTAACTCTTTTTTTTGAAACTTTTTTAACAACTAAACGTTTTTATGGACCAGAATTTTTAATTTTTGTTAAAAATATTACATTTTATTTGTACCTTATTTGCCTGATTTCAATTTGCGTTCAATCAATTAATCTTATTACCTTAAGTATCTAAATATACTGAACAAAATTTGAGTTAATCCCACTGATGGTGTTAGCAGTAGCGAAATGGTCATATGCATATGCCTTCCCTATAATTTTATATATATTTGCTTTCAAAAACATATTTAAAAGTACTGGCAATTTCGCACAAATTAATTCGCTTAAATGAAGAAAACTTCTAATAAATAGCTAGAATTTATAGCAAAATAAGTCCCAAAAAATTTAATTGCACCTTTTTTATACTTTTAACCACAGATTAATCATTTCGTTTCTACAATATCCATTTCCGACTTCATAAAGTATATATTCTGAGTTCTTCTGCATAACAAAACCGGTTGCGTCATGTACGTCTGTCCGTCTATCTATCTGTGTTCATGTGAAGATCAATTTTTAGGGCAATAAATGACCTAGAAAAAATTTTAATTGGTGTAATCGATCAGACATAGTTTCGAAACTTTTATACTGAAAACCAGCAAGATCGCTCAAAACACCACACCTGCCTGTTTACTACTTGTTCACCTTTTACTAGTTATTCACCACCATTATACTATGACCTGATACAGCAACGTTTTTATTTATCTGAGGCAACAATTCTCATCAAGACTTACAATTTTCGGAAAAAAGCTTTTTTTGAACAGAAAAGAATTATGCTTGGGAAGATTTTCTCAAACCGATTTTTATTTAAACAATTTAATAGAAAACCTGCAGTATAGTACATATGGTTATACATCCATATAAGATAATAGCACCCCTAGTTGTTTAACCCATATCAATAAAAAAAATTCTCATTGAGAATATTATTATATGACATTTTATAAATCCAAAATCCCATTTCGTATGTTTAATTTAAATATTTTGGTAAGAGCATCCCTCATGTGCAAATCCTACGTCCCCTTTTTGAACTCTTCCACATTTAGTCTCAATATCACAGGCGAATCGAAATCCTCTTGCGGCTTTTTTTTAAAACCTTTTTGCAGCTTTTTTAAAAAACAAATTAATTTTCTAATTTATTTAAAATAACCATTCATATGTATATCCGATGTCAATTGTTATCTAGATTCAGTTGTGAACTTTCATATTTTTCTTTCTTTGTAAAAGATTTTTAAACAGATTTTGTTTTATAAAACTTTTATAAAATATATTTTGAACATGCTCAACAAAGAATTTAGAAAAGGTAATCGCGTGTGAAATTAATCATTTTGGGTGGAAGGTCTTCCCAACTGAGACTTTTATAATGAATTACTGAGAATTGATTATTGCAGAAAGTAATGATGAGCATTAGTACATATTTTAAGGTATTCTCTTTAAACTTAAGCAATTAGTTCAAATAATACTTCCTGTTTTTTGCGAACTAATGTAATGTGTTTTGTAATCGAGTGACAAAATACGGCAATCACAAAAGTAAGTCATTATATTTCAAGTACTTTTTAAGGTAATGTCTAATTTTTTGCATTTTTGAAAAATTTTTGAAACACAATGAGTTCTCGAATTTTTTGAATTGCCAGGGGATTTGAAAAGATTAATTGTGTAGTATTACCTGCCACCTTGAATTTATTCTAAGTTCGTTTTTTATGGTCGCATTACAAAAATAAGGCTAAATTTAAGAGATAACAGAGTCGAGTCATCTGTTTTATTTCTTTTGTTTTTTATTTAAGATATTTCAACTTCGCTTTAATATGACTTTTTCAAGTTAAAGGCCAATACCAGTTGAATACGTAAGTATTTGGCATATGCGATTCTCTTACCTTTGGAATCCGTTTTCCACATAAGACATATTATTTTGCTAACATCGGGATGCTACTTACGAATTTCCGTGAGTACTTAAGAGAGCTGTGCCATCAAGCAAGAGTCGAAGTGTGGCAAATCAGATTTACTTAGTAATTAAATAGTGAAAAATTCCCAGCGGAACGGAAGTAAATGGCTGAGTCGAATTAAAAAGACCTCCTTATTTAAGTAAAAACTTATGACTAGTTAAAATATTTTTTGACAATCTGCAGAAACTGTTAGTATACTTTGCACAAAAAATTAAAAAAGAAAAGATGACATCATGCTATAAGGTGGATTTTAATACTCTTGCATTATATATAAATATGGAATATTCTTAAGCGTGTTTATCTCTTCTACTTGTAATACTAAGCCTAGTTAAAAATTGTTTCAGTTGATATTATAATTTTATGAATTTCTAAACAATATAATGGTTTGTTTATGTTTAAATATTGCGGTTACAATAACAGCATTTAATACGTTGCCGATATTGTAATGCTAATGAGGACATGATAATGAATGGTTTTTTACGTTCTTATGTTGTGTATCTCGTTCGTGTGGATTTAAAATTTGTATTAGGTATTCATTATTATTTTGAAAAAGTGCGTAAAATTTTTTTTTATTAGTTTTCTTGACCTTTCATTAATTTAGCTTATGGCTTTGAAAAAAGTATTACAACATAATTATATGTGTGAATAGCTTTTGTGGCAAAATTATCAAAGTTTTTACACGTTTTAAACTTCTAAGTTTAAAAGTTTTTCCTGTCGATTGATTGCCCATAATAATAGTTGGCAAACGTGCCTACGTTAATTCAAACAAAAAGAATAAAAGTTTTTCAATATTAACTAGACATTAATTCTAACTGTTGACCTCTGTATTGTTTATTTTGTTGTTAGAACTTTTAAACACTAGTTATTCCTAAAACTTTGAATTTAATAAACTCTTAACAGCAACGAAATATGTTAAAAATGAAATAAATATCTTTTAAGCAGCAAACGTTTCATCCCATAGGGTATAATTTAGGATGAAAGGGGAATAGGGCGGTTTTTAATTTACCTAAAATAGGTAAATGTGAATAATAAATAATATCAAATTAAATATTACTTTCAAGACATATCAAACATATAATCAAAAATATTAATTTGAAAATGTATTATTAAACTAAAAATAAAAACTCATTTTTGGTTACATTTCTTTAAAACCAATATTTAAAAATACAGATGGTAGAAAGGTAGAAATGAAAATAATAATAAATAAAAAACAACTAAGAGTGCTACATTCGGCTATGTCGAATCTTATATACCCATCATCATATATGTAAATGTAGTTCAGTAAATTAACTCCACTTAAAAAAAAACAAATATTGGGATGACAGAAAATTTAAAATAAGAAAAAAAAAATTAAGCACTATATATTATTTTACATAAAAATGTCATCAGCTGTTAATGGGTTAAACATTTTTAATCAGTTTGAGCAATTCTTAAAAGATCTCTTAAAAAGCTTTTAAATGATATCCATATAATTGTCTTAAAAAATTCGTGCACAACCGCACTTTTCAATAAAAAGTTCAGACGCCTATAATTTGGAAAGTATGGGAAAACGCCAATTTTTCACTTGATTTTTTTTTCCTAATTTTAAAATTCTGTATCGCGTGTGTTGCCCGTAGCCTGGAAGGAATTGGACTGGTCTTAATGATTTTTAACAGCAAAATTTTCGAAACTATGTTACGCTCACTCAACTTCGCTATGTGGTAAAGCGTGTTTTAAGAACTCAATTACAAAGTATTCTCGTTGTCAATATTGCCATTCTATTCTCGTGTGCAAACAAAAATTAAACAAACTAAAAAAAAGTAGAAATGAAGTTTAAAATGGGCAAATGAACTAAATATTACAAACCCCAATCAATTTGGCATTTAGTTATAAAGTTGTTGCCGACGCACAGTGGCGTGAAATACAAAATAATGGAATTAAGGTCTGTAACTTCTAAACTATTGACCCGATTCTCATGAAACAAACTGTGATTCATAGAGGAGGTCATAAGCTTTTATCCTATTGCATTTGGATACACCCATTACAGGGTAGTACCACAGGGCGTCAAAGAAGATAATCTCGAATTTAAAAAATGTTTCAGAGCTTATAACATTATTAAAACTGAACCGATTTAAAAAAATTTGTATTTCCTACATAGACAGATAAAGGAAAATCGTGGTTGGAATTTGCACGGTATTCGACTCTTAAATTTAAAATACATAATTTTTACCACATAACTTTTTAGTGTTTCACATGTAGTTTTTTGTAATATACAAGATAGAAATATTTTAAAAACAGATTTTAAAAGCTAATGCTATAAGAAAGAATTTATAAACATTTTTTTTTTTGCTTTGATTTTATTATATTAGTGGTAATAACTTTTTTTAATATGAAATTTCATAAAAAGTTTAAAAAATGTGAAATTTTAATCAGTTTTAGAGTTTTTTAGTAAACTTATAAAATTTTTAACTTTTTCTTTAAGACACGGTCTTGTGTAATCCATCTGATGTGTCTTTGTGGAATTTTTGAGAAGCACCCTACAGTTAACATTGTTCGAATATGGGCAATTTTTTAACAAAAATCTTAATGTTTGAGATTAAAAAAAACATTACACGAGGAATTTTATTCTTTTTATACGATTGGTTCTCAGTACTTTGCAAAATTTTGCAGACATCCTGTGCATAAGTGGGTCTGTGGAGGCGATTAAAGAAAAAGTTACAACTTTTGGGAAGATAATTTTTATCTACACAAAAAATTATATTTTAATTTATTGCTTGCCAAAATCTTTATTAATTTTAGTTACGTAGCTAGTGGTCTTTAATGGAATGAAACCCTAATTTAGTATCTTTTATATGTTCGAAGATAATCAAGGTAAAATTTTATTTACAAAATTTCACTGTTGGGGTCTTTTGGTTTTTAGCGGCATTTTGTACAACTTTTTTATTCGAAAAACTACTGCAAAAAAATAGTAGAGGTAACTACATATGCAATGATATACAATTTGTACATCTGTTTTAATGAAAGAGCTATTAATGATGAACGCAATTACCTCGAGAAAAAGATCTCTTGTTTTATTGTTTTTCTAATAAGTGCTTCTAATTTTTATCACTTTCTTGTTTGAAACCAGAGATTTGGTTTTAGCAGGTGACTTTGTTTTTTTTCTAACGCAGCAATTAAATATTTTTTTAAAGGATATGCAAATACGCGGCAAACCCATGTGTGCGAACGGACCTATTACTGGCGACTTTTTTATTAATGAAGCCCTACTTATCCTAAATTTTATTAAAATTTACTTTTTATTTTGTTCATAACAATGCAATATTAAACCAATTTTTGGAATAGTAATTTTTTTTTATTTTTTTGTATATTGATAAAAATATATCTATTGGGCGGTGTGAATAAAAATATACTTCTAGCTAAAACTAGCAAAAACTAATAAAATTTTTAGATAAAGCTACTCGTAGTTATTTTTGTTGCCTAGTTTAACACGTTGACTGCCACGCGTGTTTACAACAAAATCCCCGTCAGGGGATTTTTAAAAAAATTCAACACTATTATTATCTCCTGTCATATATTTATCTAAATATGTTCGGAAATCCTTTGGAAGGAGTCACCCGACGTGGCCTGATGAGAACTCTTGCTGTCACCCGAATACGGGTGACACGGCAGTTAACGTGTTAAGCAAGTTTATCCAGCGTTTGCTCAAAATATGTATGAATAAAATCTAGTAAGTAATTAAATTACTACTTTTAACTTAAATTTTTGTAAGCATGTCATTAAGGTGCTGGAAATAAATTTATTCTTGGTTTATTCGTCAGAAAGGGCATTGTCGTTTGTTGTTCCCTTCACCGCATGTGGAAAAAGGGTATATCTAAGTTTGTCATTCCGTCTTTCTACATATTCTTTCTTCTTTCTATATATTCTGAGTTCTTATGCATAGCGAAGTCTAATGAACAATTTCCGTTTATCTGTCCATGTTAGTGTTGAAATCAACTTACCCAGGCACTAGATGAGCTAGTGAAAATTTAAATACGACAATCGATCAGACATAGTTTCGAAAATTTTGCTATTGAAAATCAGCATAATCCATGTCCTTCGAGACAGCGGGCAAAACACCAGGCCTTTTTTTCTTGCCATATCTTTTGAAACAAATCTAGCTAACTAAAGTAATTCCAATCCAAGCAAATAAATAAAAATAAATGGGGCAATAGAGAATTGAAAAATTAGAACAAAACATCAAGTAAAGAAATTGGCGGCCGCCAATATTTTCCGACTTATATATAATTTTATGCTTTTGGAGCATATTAAAAATATTTCCACTATTTTTGTCGCCATCGTGGTAATAAATAATCAAAACAAGCTTATAGTAAAACAAAATATTTTACTACACGTTTTGCTTAGAATTTATCAGAAAAAAAGGTTTTTTTTTAAAGAGAGGCAACTATCAAATGTTTTTCTTTTCCAGTACAATCTATTACTTTTCAGTACAAGCTACCTAGTAGTAGCAAAGATTTATTCACACTTCTTGCAGTTAAAACTTTTCAGCCTTGCTAGTA
This sequence comes from Gymnosoma rotundatum, assembly GCA_916610165.2. NCBI lineage: Eukaryota > Metazoa > Arthropoda > Insecta > Diptera > Tachinidae > Gymnosoma > Gymnosoma rotundatum. The sequence goes on from OU744336.1 coordinate 85,010,332, forward strand.
CTTAAAAGTTTAAGCTGGTGCTAGTACTAGGTACTACGTAGTATAAACTGCCCTTTTTTATTCACTCTGCCCATTGCTAAGATATACATTAGCAGCAACTATTTAGTTCTGTTTTTAATTTATTTTCCTAGAAATAATCTAAAATATCTAGAGTTTAAGATTGAGAATTTCTTTGCTTCTAATTATTGTATAATAAAATGCCATCAACAAGTCAACAGTCAGTTACGGACATGTGGATTAATACTATACCAGGCTCAAAATTTTTATATCGTTCAATAGGTCACGAGTATATTAAAGAAAACAGAGAAACAACTAAAAATCTTGCTGATAGTATAAAACGCCAAATTTATAATATGGAACCTATTGATGTTATGATATCTGGTAAGGTGACTACACTATCCTGTTAGTCGAATGTAATAATGGTACACGGAAAATTTACAAATGCAATAACTGACCCTAAATCCAATTGAAATTGTTACATATGTGTAAAAAAAAAATATGAACTGACGATACCTGTCACAAAACTACCAGTTATAAATATACACTTAATATTAGTATATCACCTCTTCATGCCGGAATTAGAGTTATTAAATATATTTTGCACCTTGCAAAATATAATGTATATCCTAATAACATATCTTTGTTTATCAATAAAGACAAAACTAAAGAATAAAGTACAATTACCAAAGTTTTATTTATAATCGCATTTAAGAGTACGAAAATATGAATTATTTGCATATTCTTTTAAAAACATTTACTTGCTCCATTAGAAAAAATAAGAAGGAAATAATAAAAAATAGAAGCACTTATTAGAAGAATACAACCAACAACCAACTGTTTTAATAAAAAAGATATAGAAACTGTATATCCACTATTCAGCTGTGCTTAATTTTTGCAGTAGTTTTTCAAATAAAAAAAAAATAAAAAAATCAAAAGTGAAATTTTTTTAATGAAATTTTTTACCTTGAATGTCTCCGAACATATAATAACATTAAATCAGGTTTTCATACCATTAAACACCACTATGTACGTAGGTAAAATCAATAAACCTTTTCGCAAACAAAATAATAAAATATTATTATATGTGTAGATAAAAAGTTTTTTTTTTCAAAAATTTTACTCTTTTTTCAATTGCCTTTACAGACCCCATTTATGCGCAGGATGTCTACAAAATTTGTCAAAGTGCTCAAAGAAAAAGAATGAAAATCCACGTGCAATTTTTTACAGTCTCGAGCACTTGGATTTTTGTTAAAAAAATTGGCCATATTTGAACAATGATGACTGTAAGGTGCTTCACACCAATCCTACAAGAAGATATAAGATTATCTTTAACTTTTAATAAAGTTATAAGCTCTGAAATGTGTTTCAAATTCGAGGTTACCTACTGTGGTACTACCCCATACTGAAGTGTGTGTCCAAAATCAATACGCGAAATGCCTATGACCTCGTCTATAATTCGCAGTTTGTTTCATGAAAACCAGGTAAATAGTTTAGAAGTTCCAGACTTTTATTCCTTTTTTTGTATTTTATGCCACTGTGCGACGCCAAGCAGAATACGGTGATAAAAATGGAAATTAATGGTCATTTTTAAATCAATATTTTTTCAAATTTAATACAAAATTAAAATTAACAAATGAAGAAAAATTTATAACATTCTTTTTTATGTCACATTTGAACTTTTTTGTGAGACATAATAATTATTTTTAGTAGTTTCACATATTTTTTTTACTTTTTAGAAAAAAATTAAAATCAATAAAGTATTTGCATTTTAATTTTAAATAAAGTACAGATATGACAGTAAAGACGTAGATATACATATAATTTGATTAAAATTTCGATACTTAACATTTTCTTAGTATCGTTACTTAGTTGAAGCACTCACCTTGCTCATCAGATTCTGTTGGAAATTGTTTTTCAAACTCTGCCAAAAGATTATTTAAAAAGTGAAGTTTTATTGACATGGACCCACCAATTGCTTGGAATGAATAAAGCATATTTTTTACTCAAACTTTCCATTCGACTCTTTCTATAACTAAGTGTCAGGTCCCTCAATGACACCTGCTTATGGTAAAGAATGCACCAAAAATAAATAAAAATTTTAAGAGATTAGCTAAGAAGTACAGTACCGGCTTTAATTTTTCGATCACTGATTCTTGGAAAAAAATTTTAATGCAGTGAAATACGTTGTCCTTATTTTTCGTTCGTTCGTTCATTATTTATATATATTTGAAAAATTGAGTTGAATTGAAATATATTGAAAAAGATTTCTTTGTCCTTTAGTGAATTTGTGATAAATTAGTGGGGCTATAATTATGTGAAGGAGTCGTCAAATGAAGTCTGCTTATTGAAAAGAGTTGTTTGTTTTGCTTTTGTCTATTTTTTTTTTTTCATAGAAGTGTGAAAAACCATAGAATTATATGACGAAATTTTACGTTGTTGACAGTTTTGCTGTTTTAAGTAAGATTTTGTTGTTTTTTATTTTATCTTAAGCCATAGTTTTAAGACATAATTAAGGGGTAAAAGTTTACTGCAGAGAGAAAAGAATAGCTCACGACTTACAGACTTAAGAATCAGTGCATGTTCTTAAATCCCAGTCCCGGATTCTCAGTCGAAAACTGTAAAAATGAATTAGAAAAGAAACCTTAGCTAATAATTTGATTTTGAAGTTGAAAACGAACAAAAAATGTTTTGTTTTTTATTACATTTGGATTTTCAAAATTTGGGAAAAAGAAGAGTTGTTGTTATAGAGTAGAAGCAATCACTGAAGCTGCTTTTAACGAAAGAGTCAAAAGTATTAATATTTCTCTGCACAAAGTAAAATCAAATTTAAGTTTGTACGAACTGTTATTTGATAATCTTAGTCACTGATTTTATTTAATCACAGTGATTTAATCATAACATCATTACTAGACGCTCATCTTTACTGGACACTCATGTTAGGCGCAGCCTTTTCATGTAGATTTTTTGGTAATGTACATATTGAAAATAACCTTCTCGGGATGAGACTGAGTTAAGCTAGCGTATAGCTACATATCTAGTATAAAATCTTTTAGGAATAATTTTCCACCTTCTATCTATAATTGTATAATATAAACACAATTTTCTTAACTCATCTCTAAACCTTTTTCAGGACACCAACTGAAAGTTAAAAAAACCAAAGAACTGTTTCTCAGTTGTTATACGCCGTTTAATGTTAATTCAGTTCACGCACTATGAAGCTATATTTAATAAAAACGCTGACAGGAAACTTATTGTATATACAATTAAACCATGTATTTGTGAGTTAATACATCTGTTTGTTCACAGTTTTAGAAGTTTATACTCAAGTACGTTGCAAGGTATTTATTCTTTTATAGGTTCCCACTTCATACTACAACGATTTTATTCTTTTAGACTGAAAACTGCTTCCATTGTCATGTACACCGCATTAATTATATTTTGGGTGATTGTACAATATGATAGTAAAACTTCGCTTATGTTTTGACTCCTTTTACCACTTTAAGTCATAATTAATGGTCTGTTGCCAAGAGTTTCTGGATTGTCTTAACTTTTTAACATACGAGGAAAGTCATATTCGAGTAGTTATTTTATTTATCTTATATTAAACAACGGGAATTTTTTACTACATCAATTACTTTTCAAAAAAATATTTTTTTCGTGCTATTTTCTCGATTAATTATTTAAATCACCGATATTGATTATTGAGGGCCAAGCACGTCTCGATGGCCATTTCGTTATCGCTTACTTAACTCTTCAGGAAACTTCTGACAATTATTTTGAATAAACTAAAGATTTTTGTCCAAACAATAAAGCAAAGACAAAAATTAATGTTTAAGCAAAAACAACAATAACTAACAGTAATTCTATTTTTCTTTCTCTTTTCGGGAAAACAGCACAAAAAAATTTTATATATTTATTTATAGTTTTAAATAGTTTGTGTCGTCTGATGTCATATTACATATGACTTATCTTACTTATTTTAAATGTATAAAAATATCAGAAAAGTGTAGGATAAAAATATAAAATATATTTTCCTTCAAAACCTGCGATCAATCTATAGCAAGCTTCTGGATAAATGACATTGCCAGAAATTTGTTTTTTAACCGACTACAAAAAAAAGGAAGTTCTACAATTCGGCTGAATGTTGCTTTTTTATATTTGTGCTTCAAGAACTCAGTCATTTCTGATCCGATTTTGAACATTTTTGGTAATATGATAGATTATGCTTACAGATTGGTCCCATTTTAAAAACAGCTCATTATCTTAAAAATTACAGGGTGTCCAAATACAACATTCATATTATTTACGTTCATTATAAATGTAAAGGGCACTTCTGTAAAATTTAAAATGGCTGCGTATTACTATAGCTCCCAAAAACAAAAAACTATACAAAAATAAATTTAAAAATTAAAGGGTGCCCCCATAATTGATGTAAATTTACTTATATGGGCCTGTCTTTTGAACTGTTATAAACAAACGCTTGCAAATTGGACAGAATGTCGATTGCAGTGTCCGTTATAGTAACAAGCAAGGCGAATTAAATACAAGGTGATAGCGGTGGCGAATTAAATTCTTTTCCCTGGTATTCTAACTGTCAAACTCCATATATCAAAAATCTGTATAACAGTTAGATAAATTTTTTATATATGGAGTTTGACAGTTACAATATATGGGAAAAGAATTGAATTCGCCACCGCTATCACCTTGTATTTAATTCGCCTTGGTAACAAGTATTAAGATTACAATTTATAAATTAAAAGGTGCGCCAATAGTTTATTTAATTTGGTAAATGTCCATACTTTTAAACAGTTGTAGACAGCCGATTGAAATTTACAAAGAACACGTATTACTAACTCCCCTATAACAACAAGTATAAAATTTGGATTTGAAAATAAACGGGTGTCCTAATAGTTGATATAATATGGTGTATGTGGCCGGACTTTGAACCGTTATAGACAGACAGCTGAAACTTACAAGAGACATGTTTTGCTAAGTCCGCTATAAAAAGAAGCTTATAATTTGAATTTAAAATTAAAGGGTGTTCCCAAAGTTAATGTAATTTGTTCTATATGGCAGTATTTTTTAACCATTGTTTACAAATACCTTAATTTTAGACAGAATGTCTACTACTTTATTTGGTATAATCAGAAGTATAAAAATGTTATTTTATAAATTAAATAGGTGATATAATCGGATGTATATGGGCAAACTGTTGAACCGTTACAGACAGACGCTTGAAATTTACACAGAACCTGATTGATAAATCTACTACATCAGCAAGTATATAATTTGAATTTGGAAATTAAAGAGTGACCCTATAGTGGCTGCCATTTGATGTATATTGCCAAGCTATTGAACAGTTGAAAAAGTATAAAGCTTGGAGATATAAGTGTGTCCCAATAGTTAATGTAACCTAATTTATGTGGCCATATACTTGAGCTGCTATAGGCAGACAGATGAAATCTGTTTTGAAGTTATTTTTTTGTCGCAAGAATTATTATAGTTGGTACTCTAACTGATATTCATCGCTCTAAATAGTGTACTGCTTTCTTGAATACGTTACTAAATGCTTCATTATTTAAAGTTAAATCAACGGCATGTTTAAATATTTTCAGATAACATGTACTCTCTACTCAATATATGAGTTTGTATAAATATTAGTGTTCTTTTTGATAAGGTCTATCGCGGATACCTTAAAAACAAGGTAGCTTGCGTTGTCGTGGCATCCTTTGAGACCATCCTTTCCACTCTGGTTAGACTAAATGTTGCGAAATTATTATAAGATTTTCTTTTTATAATTATTTGTTGTACTAATTTTGATCTTAGAAAAGCTCTTAAAATATGAACATTTCTTCATCGATGTTTTCATAATTCGAAATTCTTTTCTTAATAAAAATCTGTAAGAAGCTAGTCAACGATGGCAAATACAATTTTCGCTTATAATTATTTTTGAACGTTTTATCCTTAAAACTGGACGAATAAGAACGGCAGATGCTCCTATTATAGAACAGCTTTTAGGTTTTTTATATGATGTACAGAGGCTTGGCAGATAAAAAAGGGATTAAATAAACGATACATACTATATATCCAATTTGGATACTTCACAAAAATAACCCAGTCGTTGTTCTTGAAAGTAATTAAGAGAAGAAAGTTCTTATATATAATTTTTTTATTTCATCTAAACTGTTGTTGTTTTCAGTTAGGGTTTAATTTGCTTTTTATATGATTTTCTGGATCACTTCATCCTTATTGAAATTCTAAATATTTTTTATTTTACTCTTTATAAGAAATTGTTAATAAGTTAGAAACTTTTAACTTTACTTTTTTATTTTACTTAAGATGGCAATCACAGGTCAGGTTAAATTAACGAACATTTTGTCTTAATTAAAGTTTAGATAATAGTAAAATTGATTTACTATTATTAAACTAAGACAAAATGTGCTATCGATTTCTCCTTAAAAGTTGTTTAGTATGGAAAAATTTTAAATAATAAACAAGCAGAGGGCAGAGACGAAGAACGCTTAAAAGACTTACTTGTTTATACAAATATGTCAAATATCTGAAGACCAACTTACAAACCTGTTCAGAAATTTGTTGAATATAGAAATATTTAAATTTCTTTATTATAAATGTACCAGCAGCAATCAGTTCGTAAGTCAAAAGAGATTGCATTCCCTTAATTTGCTAAGAACAGTATGTGAGTGTTAGAAGTCGTTTGTACAAGAATATAATAAAAAAAACCCCTGTTGATACGCCTTGACAATTATTATTTTGGCTTTGTGTGACACGCATGTTTGTTGTGAGTATGTTAACACACATGCATACGTACTAAATATAACTTGTCTAACAAGGGTATCATACAAAGCCATAAAATACTAAAAGCAAGCAAATATTCAAAGGATTCGGTGAATGAGAAAAAAAATGAAGCTTGGTTCACCATAAAGACAAAAGTTATAAACGTAAAATTGTGTTTTTGTGTCGTTGAAAAAAGATTTTATTGTATTTAAATACATTTACATATGTACATACATGCTTAAACATATTCAGAAAAAATAATACAACTAAAAACATACATTGTTTGCTCCTTTTTGCGTGTTGAATTTAATGATTTTCTGCTTTTTTTTCGAGCATCCCGAGGTTGGTTCTGTATTTATATTGTTGTTATTTTTCTTCTTTCTAATTCTTCCTGTTGTATTCGTAGCTAATGTGTAAGTGTTATAAAAAGTAATAAAAATAAATAAGAGATTAACAAGGATATTATAGGAACGCCTGCATTAGGAAATACAAATAAATTATATTATGTACATGTTTTCAACAAAATGCTTAAATTTGTTTAACAGCATTAAAATTATATAATTTTTTTGCGCTAATATTTAAAACACAAAACACCCAAAAAGCAAAATATTAGAATACTACATCGAATCACATAAGAGTTTTTTTTTAGCAATATTTTATAGAAGCTTTTTCTTGTTGAAAATATGACAGATTTATTTTGTAACTTGTGAAATACTAATTGGTGCCCATTGTGTTCTAAAAAAAAGCATGACGTTTACTTAATGCAGCAGCTGCTTAAACGCGAAGTTTTATATAAATTTTCTAAAAGGATATGTTTTTTAACAGTACAACAAATGAAATAATTATTTAAACTTTACCTTTTTCCCCTAAAAGTTCTTTTAATCGATAATAAAAAAGGCAAATACTTTGATTAAAACAGCTAAATATCACCTTGAAAGTGACTTGAAAACTACTGATGTCATATCATCCCACATTTTTATGGTCGGTTTTAGAAAAGTACAAACATTTTTGAGCAATTAACTTATTTTAAAACGGTTTATCTAATTATACTTTTTTATATTATAGAAATTATTAAAAAGCACATCACATCTTATACCCGGCCCAACAGAAAACTAAGCAGAGCAGTTGAGAAAAGTGGACGCCCTTGTTACTAGTGAAACTATGAAAGAAACTAAAAGAAAATGCAAAGATCTAGAGGAAGGCATACTTTCGAAACTTTACTTAATAAATACAGAGATGCGAGGAAAATGCTACAACAGGCTATTAAGAGAAGTAAGACAGAGATAAGCCAACAGGCTTAAGAAGTTAAGTTTGCAAAATTAGGTACCCTTAAACGTTGAGAAGCATTTTAAGTACAGAAACTTTTCAAAAATGCATAGATTAACGAGTTTTTCCAAAAATGTGTAAACTTCAGAGACTGGTCCTACTAAGGAGAGGTAATAAACCACCTAGAGAACCTTAATCGTACCGACCAATATGTCTCCTTGATACGCACATAGAGGTATTTTGGCAATATAGCCCGACATTAATTTTGTTTTCTTTATACTGGATCTAAAAAATTATTAATGTCACAGAGGTCAATGAAACTTGGCAGAACTATTGCATGTAATTTGTAATTGAAAAATTACAATAACAGTTACTTTTAGCTTATAATTAAAAGAATCCAATTACATATTTACATCGTTGAAATACAATCATGTAATGAATACTTTTTTTAATTATTTATAATCAAAAATTATTTAATTATAAAAATTTAAGTAAAACCATTTTTCAAAATTTTCAGCTGTTAAGCTTTGTCGCTCCCACCTACCGAATGATACAACCTTTTAACTGGTGCTAAAGATGTTAAGGGAGTATTACATAGTAGAAAAATTTTTAGTAGTGTAGGATAGTTCTTGAGGCACTCAAGAGATGAGTTCAGACTATGCAAGTAAAGATTAAGTTCAAATTTTTAATCACTTTCTTCTTCGCAGTGGGTGTATTAACGGCTAAGGAATATAAAATGAATTTTTAAATTGTTTTTAATAATAATTCTGTTAGGTGTAACTAATTTAAACTTGTTGCAGAATTCAATAAAAATACTTTCCATATCTTCTTAAGTCTAAATATAAAACTAATCACTTTAAACAATTTTAATTTCACGTTTGGTTGAGACATGGAAGTAACAATTGCATTGTGACTTTCTTCAGTTCAATTAAAAATAATGATTATTGCCTAGTTCCAATTACTTTTACACATGTAATGTGTAAGTGAAACGGTGAACTACAAATTACAAGAAATTTTAATTGAAATTTTTTCAATTACAATTATATATAATTATGATTCATTTTGGCCCCTTATTTCAATTACAATTACTTGTAATTTTTATTTGAAAATATCCAATTACATGTAATTGTGAATGCAATTAAAATGTAATTGAATCCCCCCAGGTCTGTGCCACCCATGTAAAGTACCGCATTGTAAGCAATAATTCTAAAACTTCTACAAATGGATGTTGTGACCACTTGATATTACTTCAATAATAACCTTGACTCGTTAGATACATTCAACTCCACTTATAAATGCAGCTAATTCAGGATTGGAAAAAAAATCTTTTGCCATCGTGTTACCATCGTTGATGTTTCCCAGTCCAGTTTTCAGTACATTTACTATTAGCCCTAATTCACTTCTAAATCTTTCTTTCTTCACATATAACATCTTTTAAATATGTTATGAGTTTACTTGCAGAATAATTAAGAAAACATTTATATACAATTATTAAAAACCATAACATTTTATGACTGATAAAAGGGTTTTTACTCGTATCTACATGCAAGATGAGAAAATGCCTAATTTGCAAAAAAAAAAATATCGTACAAAATGGTACAGAAAGGCGTAGTTTTTCTGAACAGTAATTAAAAACAGTGATCTAAAACATTTTTGCGACTGCCTTCACTCGCAAAAACCTTTTCATATTTATTTTTACAAAAAAGTACACAAAAAAATTTTTCTTTCCTAATTTTTTAAGCACTAGGTCAGTTTTTAAATAAAAATGTTATTTATTATATTTCCTTTATTTTTTTTTAACTTTTTTAATTTTGAACTAACTTTTTATCACAAAAATTTAAAATAAAATAAAGCCTCTATAAACGATAAAAAGTAAAACAAATAAGAGTGCTTTATATATATTTAAATGTATTTTAGTAAAGTAACTCCAGTCAAAACAAAAAAAAAAAAAACAAAAAAAAAGAAAATGTGGTGACAGAGAATTAAAAAATAAGAATATATATTAAGTACTACAAATCTATAATTTTACATGAAAATGTCATCGGCTCGATATAGGTTAAGCATTTTTAAAAATTTTTAGAGTGTGAAAAGAAAATGTGTGAAAGTTAAAAAGTGAAAGATCTATTCAAAAGCTTTTAAATGATACCCATATTGATATCTTTTCTATAAAAAGTACAGAGGCCTAATTTTTTCACTACATGTTTTTTTCTAATTTTTTAATTCTCTATCGCTTAATATATTTATTTTTTTTGATTAGATGTACTTCTTCTTCCAAGTGACATGAAAAATTTAAGGCAGGCGTGGTGTTTTGCCCGCTACCCCAAAAGACATGTACCGATCTTGCTGATTTTCAATATCAAAATTTTCGAAACTATACCTGGTCGACTGGCGAATTAAAATTCTCTTGCTTATCTAATGCCTTGACAAAGTTGATATTAACACTAACACCAATGGACAGAACTCAACTTTATATCGTCGGAGATCGATATTGTAAAAATTACAAACGGAGTGAAATACCTTTATTTTTTGTGGTGAAGGGTATAAAAAAATTACCGAGCTGCGTACTTAAATTTTTAAATGATAACTAGCTGCTTTGAGAAAAGGAGGCTGATCTATAAAGGATCTGATACAGCAGGCGTCCCACAAGGCTCGGTGATTAGTCCACTCCTTTTTAACATAATGTATTATTAGGTTCTTAGATTTCCTACACAGCCCGGGGCTAAACTTGGTAGATTTATAAACGACATTGCCATAGCAACCGTTGGCTGTCATCAGATTGTTTGGACCTGGCAGCGCATAAAACTCAATGAGTCTTTATCAATGACAGAAAAAAAGTTGTGTACATAGATGTTAGAATTGGAATTGATATGGTCAAATTGCTCAAGAAAATATTAAGAAGTAGTAATAGACAATAGAATGAATTTTATACAACACACAGACTATGTAAACGAAAAAGTAACAAAAAACTCGGTCATCACTAAACTAATATAGAAAGACAGATTTCTTCACGAATGTAGTTATTTTTAATCGTTGTAGACTCAGTGATCATGTATGCTGCCTCTGTATGGGCGGCACCAATAGAATTGAAACTTGCAAAAAAAAAAAGCTTTCTTAGACTTACAGGCTGAACGTTCGATTAATCGTTTCGGACGACGTTTGAAGAAGCCGCTATTTTGGTAAGTCAAATGAAGAGAGTATATGAGTATATGACAGTTGTCACAAAAAGAAGATGAACTTACCGCCTCACCGAATATTGACAGACGCCTACAAAGTTTTACAAATCATGGGTGTTGTAGGAAGTGTCACACAGATTTGAATAGAATAGATGATACCCTATATTCCCAAGCTGCACCGATGAAGAAGAAATAGCAGAACAACTCATTTTTCACTATCTTTATTTGAGTGGATTGCCAAAGACAGCACTGTCAAGCATATGCTTCAGAGCGAAGAAAACTGGCGAATAATAACAAATTTTGTTACAAAAGTGACAACTGAGCTTAAACAAATAAAGAGCTTGCGCACCGCAGAAACAAGGAGAAATTAAAACACGTAGATAACATGTTTGCTTATTAGCCCCTGCAAAAAAAAACTTTCTTCAAAACAGATTTCATCTGTCTGTCTATAACGGTTTAAAAGTATGGAAACATACATCAAATTATATCAACTATTGGGATACCCTTTCATTTCTAAATTTTATGCTTGTTGTTATAGCGGAGTTAGCAATACAGGTTCTTTGTAAACTTCAAGCTTCTGTCCTAAACTGCTTAAAGGTATGGCCATATACATCAAATAAAATAAAGTTGGAGCACCCTTTTATTTATTATTTTGAGTATTAATACTTGTTACTCTACCAGTCAGAGCAATCGACATTCTGTCCAATTTTCAGGCCCATATAGGTTAATTTACGTCACGTGGTGCCCTTTACCGTTCATAACACATATAAAGAACATGTATGTTGTTTAGTTACACCCTTTAATTTTAAAGATTATGAACTGGTTATACAAATGCACTAATCCAGCATCTCCTTTCGGTAACCTCCTTCTTTTTTTGAAGTCTGTGTTCCCAAAAAATATTATCAACAATTGAAAATAACACATATGAGTTTTTTTGTTATTATCTTAAAAACTATGTTTGCTAAGAATTCCATTTGATTTACTAGCAAAACCATTCTCCGTACATTCAATGAGAACATACTTTAAATTTCTATTTATCGTTATTTTGAACTTTATCAACCTACAACGAGAAGTAATAATTAGTTAAGGTCACTAAAAGTCTGTAAATAAAAACTAAAATTTTCTTTCTATTTTTTTTTTTATAATATATTGACTTCATTGTTAGAATCGTCTGTAATTAAAACTATTTCACTGAAACCACAATTTTCAATTTTAACAATTCTTTGATTGTTGATTATTTTGAACAAAAGTTATTTTTTTTTTACTTTTCTTCATTAAAAAACGAAATGTAAATAGCACTGCGGACAAACAAATAAGGAAAATGTTTTTATAATTTAAATACAAGTAAAGATATACGAAATTATATTAATAGAACTTACAAATTGAAAAATGAACAGACTCAAGATATCAAAACTATTTGAAGTGAGTTTGTGCATCAGTGTTTCGGACTTTTTGCATTTGTATTAATGAGTTAAATAAGGATGTTCATGTACTAACGATGAAACAGTCACGATGCTCATTTGATGTAGTAACTGTAGAAATCATAGATATAATAACCGATATAGTTTTAACTGACCGACGAGCCTAAAATAAAAATATGTTTATTTTCATAGATTAAATAAAACCTTTAATATAATAATGTCCTATTGTCTAAGTGAATAATGTTTGTGGATTTTATGGCGCACTCAAAAGTGGAATAAACATGGTATCACTTATGAAAGTGTCATAATGCCTGCACTTAAAACAACACCGGTTTCGCTTACCAACAATTTTCTGCAAGCATATTTATAATAACTTATAATATTATAATATCCATCGACGTTGATGAACATAGACATTATGTCTTTGGGCGTGCTGACATGCCACCTAATTTAACTAATAACAATCTTTTATAAACTAAATCTAACAATCACACACAATTAGGTCTAGCCAATGCCGAAAGCAAATGGCTATGGGATTAGGTCATGCATTGCCTAGGCCTTATGGAGCCTAAATTTTATTTATATCGCATTTAAATTTTTCAAAATTTTTTTCAGCAGACCCCATAAATGCATTCGCTAACACTATACAAGTTTTGAAAACAAATTGTACTGTAGAAGTTTGCAGGATAGTCTAGGTGTAAAAATTCTTTAATCAGCCAATTCAAGTGTACTGCTTTTTATAACATCTACGTCATACTTAAGACCTTGTGAAATCGAATTCGAAACGCATTCTTACTTCCTTTTTTGTAAACGTAGACACCCTAAAGCTTCTATAGTAGAAAACTTACAGACATATCATGTATTTCTTTTATAACCAGTGGGGCTAATAACTTTCTGCTTTTATAATTAGCTGCTAAAATCGCTTGTAATATTGAAAAAGAAACAGCTAAATGTACTCATATGTCACGAATAAAATATGTACCAATCGTGGCTACAACTCTGATTGGATTGCAACACAACTAAAATAAAAATATGTCATCAAAAGGCAAGATGAAATACATATATCTACAACCAGTTAAACAATCTGTTGAAATTTGTTCCCTTTGTACATCCACTAAGTTCTGGTAAAAATTTCACCACTTATTTCAGTAAAAATTTACATGTGTTTTAAACAAAAAAAAAGTTAAAACATTAGAACCAAAATGAAAATAATTACGATGCTGTGGAGCTTGAGAGACTTAGTCAATTAAATATCATAAAGATTTTGGATTAATTTAGTAGTGTAAAATAATTTTTCATTTAATCTTTATTAATGATGTTCGGAGTATTAAAAAACCCGTTACTATCCCATATGTATATGAGACTCTGAAGAAGTACTTTTTTTAAACCATTTTTGTCAGTTTTCCCTTCATTCGCCATATTAAATGACTGCAGACATTAAAGAATGTATATGGCCAATGAGAAATGGCAGAAAAAATACATTTTGAACAGCAAATTCTAGTTACTCTATAGATAAAAATATGTCATCAAAAGGCAAGATGAAATACATATATCTACAACCAGTTAAACAATCTGTTGAAATTTGTTCCCTTTGTACATCCACTAAGTTCTGGTAAAAATTTCACCACTTATTTCAGTAAAAATTTACATGTGTTTTAAACAAAAAAAAAGTTAAAACATTAGAACCAAAATGAAAATAATTACGATGCTGTGGAGCTTGAGAGACTTAGTCAATTAAATATCATAAAGATTTTGGATTAATTTAGTAGTGTAAAATAATTTTTCATTTAATCTTTATTAATGATGTTCGGAGTATTAAAAAACCCGTTACTATCCCATATGTATATGAGACTCTGAAGAAGTACTTTTTTTAAACCATTTTTGTCAGTTTTCCCTTCATTCGCCATATTAAATGACTGCAGACATTAAAGAATGTATATGGCCAATGAGAAATGGCAGAAAAAATACATTTTGAACAGCAAATTCTAGTTACTCTATAGATGATTAAATTTTGATCTCATAATCATGTAGAATTTTTAAAACCGTTTTTAGCAACAGCAATAATTCGAATGCAAATAATTTCTCCTATAAATGTAAAAGTTACTTATGAGACCTTCAGAACACCCTGCAGCGAATATCTATTGGAGCTGGCCAAGTTCTGGCTTAAATACCAATTTATTATATTATGAACAAAGAATGGAACTATGATAGCTGAAATCGGTAACAAGGATTATTGCAAGTCTTTTTTTTACTATTGGGAATGAAAATATCAATACATACAAATCTTTAAGCAAAAATCACTTTTACTCTTGTGTGGGTGTAGTTGTGTGTGAAAGTATAAAATAATGAAGACGAGAACAATTGTTTGCCTACTATAATCTTTTCAGTTGTTCGTTCAGCAACTATCGAGTTGTTCGAAATATACTTTCTCTAGAATAAAAACTATTTAGAAACAACAATCGCAAGTAGTCTACTTAATAATAAAAGATTTATTTTAATTTTTTTCTTAGCTGCAAATGCTAAATAAATTCACTTAACAGTTCACTACCCAGTAAAGTGCTCTTTAGGATTTATCTAAAAGGGTTTTCAACAAGAACTTTGTTTTTCAATAACGTGATAGTTTTGATACTTTATTTTTTGACGTAGTCGTAGTAGGCCATCGCATAAGAACAATTAAAATCTACTATAAAAATGGTGGTTCTGTTGAAGCTACATTTCGTTAAATTCCTGATATTTTCGAATACCATAATGGTCCTTCTAGACCGCTATTAAGAATTTGGTCATTAAATTTGAGTCGACGGGCTTGATACAAAATGTGCAGTAATAAAGCTGGTCCAAATTTGTCAATTCCTCGACGTTCTCAACAACAGGGGTTCTCCAAAACCACCACATTTCGCTTTCAAATCTTACAAGGTTTAAGAAGTGCAGAATTGTAGCCGACCGACCATTCACATCGCCGAAGATTCGCTCAATTCAGGCAGGAATAATCCGTTGGTTGTTTGACAAAACCTACTTTTACTTGTCAGCGTACGTCAAGAAGCAAGATTGCACTATTTCGGCTTTTGAAATTCTAGAATGATGATTACGAAGCATGCTCATCGTGTCATATATAGTGTGATAATATGAGGCTTGATATGCGGTAGAAATCAAAAGATCACGCTATCATTAGATGTTAACAACTCAAATTTAGCCTATTATTGATAACGTCGACATCACTGGCATGTGGGCTTAACACAACGATGCCACATGTTACATAGCCAATAAAACAATCTATTTAACGTAAATCACATTTCCCGATCGCATAAATTCACAAAACTTTTTTGTAAGATTCGACATCTGCCAGCATGATGGACATTTGCCACTTATAATTTTTCATTCATATTTTAAAACTTAAATTTTGAAATGTTTGAAATGTTTTGATATTATAATATATGAATTAAATAATTTTGGATTAGGTTCATTTCCATTTTACTTTTTTAAGACGTTTTCCATAAAAAATGACATAAACGCAGATATCTTTGGAACCACTGCATAGATTTTCTTTCAACCTATTGCATTTTATTCACCTACTATCCACTCAAGGTGGATAGATGCGAATAATGTTGATGACGGATGTAGCGGTCCGGAAAATGCAACATTATATTCTGCTGGTGTCTAATTTTCCTGTTTGCTTTAGAGAAAGAAAAATTCAAATGTTCCAACTTATTTTTTAATATCAAAATCGACGCAATACTATGTAGCGAGGTATTACTGTACAATAATAATTTAAATCATCTTCGTCAAAATTTTTTGTTTTATTTCGTTTTAGAAAATAAGGTTCTTGTTAGAAAACCCGATATTTAAGAAATGAAAACCCTGTAAATCATGCCAGATAAGTTTTTTATACAGCATTGTTCTTTACTTTTCATTTTCTTTCTTTCTTTAGAAAAAAGTATTGAATGGAAGAATACTTTTGATAAGTAGCAATATGTTTTAATGAAGTATGTTTTAGAGTGTGTGTTTGTGTGAATGAAAAGCGCTGGGCCACAGTTATATTGATTACAATTATGTAAAAAGCTCTAATTATTAGTGCAGTTTCGGAAATAAAAAACAACCTAATTGTTGCAATCAATAATTTAAACTTTCCAACCGCAACTAATTTACTTAAAATTGATAAAAAAAATATTTAACTAAAAATTTTTTTGTCCATATCCTGTATCAATTCATTCTGCATCTGTGAATAAGTTTTATTATATTTTTATTTTAGTAGATGTTAAAATGTAAGAGGTTTTCGATGTGAGTTTCCTTTAAAGATTTTACAGGAATTTTTGAGGGAAAAAAATCTTAAGATTAAATATCATACATTTATTATCACATTTTTTGATTAACAGCAATAGAATTAGTTAGATTTTGTAGAATTCCAATATTTTTAGGCCTTTGTAAAATCAAAACTTGTAATAAAATTAAATAAAAATTTTTCTTAGAAAAACATCTACTGAGTAAATTTGCATTTGTCAATTTTTAAAAAGTAAAAAAGTCTGATCACTATAGACTTTTTAAAAAAAAGTTAAAAAGGTAAACAACTTTATGAAAATTTAAAACTCAGTGACTGTTTTATCCCATTAAAACACCTCGATTCGCAATTTGGCAGCCTTTTCAACAAGGTAATCAAACCAGCTCTTAACTCTAAATAACGCTCTGGACACAAAAACTGTAATAAATATTTTCTTTTAATAACTGCGTCTACCTGCGCATAGTGACAAAGACATACATGTTTGGCAGGACCATGCTCATATAGATTGCTTAAGAGCTGGATAAAAGAACAATAAGCAGACTAAATCACACCAACTAAGTTACTCTGGAAAGGCCTCATCAGTAATAGGAGTAGGGACCGTAGTCCCTGTAGACTCCCGTGGTATTTGATAGTCTTTATCTCCCAATTTCAGACGTCTGTAAGCCTATGCGCCTGGTGCAAAAGCCATAGCGTTGAGTAGTGTCTGCAAGACAAATATAACGCCGGGTAGGGATAGAAGAAAAATACCAAAGTTGCAAGTACTGAAATGCTATTATATAAATGAAATGTTATTATATAACATGTAACTAAGTGAAGATTAGAAGAAAAGTTTATTATCTAGTTTGAACACTATGAACTGACTGATCTTTTCACTACCAGCATTTAAACCAGTTCAACTGTTTATTTGTATACTTTTTTGTACAGAGAAGTAGCACTTAAGGCAACAATGTCAATTTTATCATTTTTGTAATCGCGCCACATTTTTTAGTAAAGATATGGCGTGATGAAATTAAAAAGACAGAGAAAACCTTAATTTTATTATTGCAATGGACAGTGATGAGATGCCCGCCATTCGTTATTGATTGATTAGATGGTTTTTTTAAAGCAATTAGCCATTTTATTTGTTACTTTACTTCGCCGACGAATGCGCTGTACTAAAGTATCGACGAAGCGGACTGCGTGCTATAGTATGTCAAATATATACCATTGATTAGAAAAGGACACATATATTCTATTTTGGTTTTCGCAGGGGTTAAATCCAGACAATCCCATTTTAAATCAACGTGCTATCGTTCCTACCTTGTTTAAAGCAGCCTCAAAGATGTTTTAGGTACACAACCTTCAACACTCTACTGACTTAAGATAAATAAAACTCTATATTGACTTCAGATTTGCTTTTTTTTCTATAATGGATGTATTGCCAGCCACAGCCAAGTTACGACTTACACTTTATTTTAAGTTGTTGCATTTATTTTAATATTCAAACACATTGTTGCACTTCATGTTTCCTTTTTAGCATTTCTTTATTGTCTATTCCGCGTAAATTTTATATGTATGAACATCTGCCATTTCAATGTCTACTTAAAATGACAAAGTTTTTCTTTTAGAAACTCATTTTAGTTTAAGATTGGTAGTGATTTTTTACGCATCACTTTGTCACAAATGTTACATTTTTTCAAATTAAAATATTTAGAATTTTTATAAAACAATTGAACATTTGGGTTAGAAGGCAATTCTTTTAGTTTTTTAATAATTATGTCATTCATTCAAAGGGAAGGGAATCAAGTACAAAGAAGTAAATAAAATCAAAACACTTTTAGCCGTATTCATAATAGGTCTGTTTCTTTTCTCTAGTTTGGGATCCCAATTTGCACGAAAATTGTTTTCTTGCTTCAAAATTGGGTAAACGAGAGCGGTTTTGAAAAAATAAAGTTCTTCTTCTTAGTACACGAAAGAGCCCAAACTTTTTCTTCGTGCAAGTTATTTAAACTTGGCAACTGCCTTAACACGTTGACTGCCACACGTGTTTACAACAAAATCCCCGTCAGGCCACCCGTGCCACTGTAAGATGCGTGCTCTGCTACCGCATGTCTGTTTACATTTCTTTCGGTACTCTCACCCCGATATCTATTACGATCCTCATTTATCACGTTATTACTCTGCACGAGCAGTTGTAATCTTTGCCGTGTACTGATATTTTGCACTGTAAATAATTTTGTTAATAAACGATTTTTAAAAAAATGCAACAGTATTATTATCTCCTGTCATATATTTATCTAAATATGTTCGGAAATCCTTTGGAAGGAGTCACCCGACGTGGCCTGATGAGAACTCTTGCTGTCACCCGAATACGGGTAACACGGCAGTTAACGTGTTAAAGCACAAACAAAATGCAAAATTAATTATTATATCTTTTTGCTGGTTTATTGAAATTAACTTTTCTTATTAAAACAGTCAAAATAATTTGAGTTTTTATTTTGTGTTTTAAATTTATATTTTATGTTCCCGTACTTTTATGTAATATTTTCTCTTTATAAAAAAAAAACAATGCTTGTTTTCATTTTCACGAACTTTTCCCAAAAAGTAAGTAACAGTCTTAATATATAAATTAGATTTGAAATTTATTTTAGGACAAATTTGTTTGAAAATTTTGTCAAAAAGTATATTTCAAATTGATATTATTTTTTATGAATATGGCACTTTGTGTTTAAATAATGATTTTGAATAATAAAATTTGTACTGAAGATTTAGTTGTTTGTGTTAATTACGGTACAGACAGGTTAGGCAAATTATTATACTCATTACAAAAGGTTATACATCACATTTATTATACTCTAAATCGATATACAGTACTGTTCAAAACCTAAACAACTTTTCCCCAGTAAATACTCATGGTCGTATATTTATTTATTATTATACATATAGTCTACATACTAATAATAACAACAAAAAATACATTTTATGTCCTTGGAAGAATATATCAAACAAAAACAAAATTAACTTTAAAATTCGCTGTTCGAAACATAGAGAGTGAGCTTGAACTTCAGATTAGTTATTTTACAGTAAGAAACCGTTTATTGGAACAAAACTTGAGGACCTTCATGCCATCTAAGAAGCCTATGCTTACTAAGAAGCATTTAAAAAAGAGGTTTGTTTGATTGATTGCAACGTAGACTCTGATTTTATCAGCTTTTTGATTGTTTAAGGTTGGATTTTGCTAGAGCACATATGGATTAGACTATATACACATGGAGAACTGTTTTGTTTAGTGATGAATATTAATTTAACTTACTAAATTCAGATGGAGTTTGCCACGTGAGAAGACCAGAAGGAAAGCGGCTACATCCTCGGTACTCAAAAGCCACAATAAAGCATGGGGGTGGAAATGTGATGGTTTGGACTTGTTTTTCGACCAGTGGTGTTGGTCCCTTTGTAGAAATTCAAACAAAAATGGACCGTTTTGTTTACAGAGACCTTTTAGCAACTCACATGATTAACTATGCTGAGTGGGAAATGCCACTTCGATGGGTGTTCCAACATGACAATGACCCAAAATACTCATCGAAGTTAGTCAAGGATTGGTTATCAGCTAATAGGGTTCAAGTTTTGGATTGGCCACCTCAATCGCCAGATTTGAACAGAGAACCTCTTTGGAATTTTAAAA
The DNA here is from genome assembly GCA_916610165.2 of Gymnosoma rotundatum. NCBI lineage: Eukaryota > Metazoa > Arthropoda > Insecta > Diptera > Tachinidae > Gymnosoma > Gymnosoma rotundatum. The sequence continues at coordinate 85,030,924 of OU744336.1, forward strand.
CGAAGAGTTGGAACTCGACGCTTTAAAAATAAACAGGAGTTGATGAACTGCCTAAAATCAGAGTGGGAAGCTATACCAACATCTATTCTATCGAATCTTATTAAATCTATACCCAAAAGATGCGCTAAGGTCGTAAGAAACAAAGGATAGCATACCAAATATTAAAAGTTGCTTAGGTTTTGAACAGCGAATTTTTAAGTTAATTTTATTTTTATTTTATTATAACTACCAAAGAAATGGAATTCAATTTTTGTTGTTATTTTAAGGTTATACACACATTGTGTAGTAGTAAATAAAAAAAAAATATTTTCTATAAATTTATTTAAAGAAAAGATATGAGTCTATTATTACTTAGTGGGAAAAAGTTGCTTAGGTTTCGAACAATACTGTAAGTAATGATACGTGTCAGGAAAAATTTAATAAACCTGTGAAAAAATAAATGTTACACTCTTTTGGTCAAATGTTTGACTAATCTGACCGCCCCTTTAAATGCGTCTTCTTAGATTATTTATAGTTATTAACTTAGATTCGGGATTAAGTATTAAGTTAGTTTTTCCTCAAGCAGTCGGGGGATAGTTTTAAATAAATGTATAATAATAGTTGTTTTATTTACTTGTTTTTGCTATATTAAATTAATAATAGGGATACGACACATAAATACACCTAGAGATATTAATTTATTCACGGTTATATGCATCGTTAAAAGATTCTTCTTCCTCAAAAGCATCAACAGATAATAATTAAAGAACTTCTTGTGTCATCAAACCTCGACGGTAACTTGCGATAAATAAATCTAAAGAAACTAAGAGTCGATTGAGAAGATCTCTATTTGTTACACCGATTCGTTATGTATGTCACTTAAAGTACACTTCTTATCACACATTTTTTAAGGGTTTACAATTTTTCTAAGACTAATTTGCACTTAATTAATTACATTACAGTTATTCTGTATACAGTAGTTTTAAAATAATTACATTTGTTTACATTTCCAAATAAAAAAAAAAAAACGATAAAAAAAATACTCATTCAACTATCCCCAAAAATCCCAACTACGAGTAAAACTAATTATTTTTTATCCGCCTGTCCGTCCGTATTAATGTTTAAATACTCCAATCGATAGACATAATGTCTAAAGAGATGCTAATTTATATAAAAAAAAAAATCAAAAAAAAAAAACAGCTCGCCCATATTTTCCAAGTTACGGGTCTCTGAAATTTTAAAGATTTTTTAAATATTAATATGGGTATCATTTTAAAACTTAAGAAGAGATCTTTAAGGAATACTAAAATTTTTTAAGAATGCTAAATCCATTTAGAGCGATGGCATTTTTAAGTAAAATTACTTTTTAATTCTCTGTTACCCCAATATTTGAATTTTTGATTGGAGTAACTTCACTGAACTAGAATTACATAGATGGTGAAGAGTATATAAGATTCGGCATAGCAGCATACATCACTCTTGTCTTATTTCTTACCGCAGAACTCAGTCATTTCTAAATCGAAACGTTATGTCTACAGATTGTTCCCGTTCAAAATTTTAAAATTTAAGGGTGTCCCAATACAGCACACATGGTTTTAATGTGTATTGTATGCTGTAAAGGGCACCACTTTATGTAAAGGGCACCACTTTATGTATATATATATATATATATATATATATATATATATATAATGAAGGGTATATAAGATTGCGCATAGCCGAATACAGCAATCTTACTTGTTTTAGTATCAGAAAATTCTCAGTTGTTTTTCATTACAAAAATAGAAAGGCCTTGAGACAACTCAAAAAATAAAAACTATTTTTCAAGTTTTACTTATAGCTCAAAAAGTTACTTTTTATAAAAAATAAAAGTTTATTTTTGAATATATAACATATTTTATTATTACGGCTGCAAGTAAGCAACCAAAAAGTGCGATCATCAATAAAGCACATATAATTTTTAAAAACTTTATGTGAAACTTTGAAGTTACTTGAAATATTTTTCGTACAAAATAAAAATTGAATTTTAATTGATAACTGACAAGACTACATAACTGAGGACGTATGGCACATCGTCCAAATAAAAAAATGTTATTTTTAACAAGTAAGAGTGCTATATTCGGCTATGCCGAATCTTATACACCCTTCACCATCTATTTAAATCTAGTTCCAATCTAAAAAGCAAAAATTGGGGTGACAGAGTTTAAAAATAAAAAAAATTGGTACTGCATATAATTTTACATAAAAATGACATCGACGATTAATGGGTTAAGTTAAAAAGAAAATAGTATTTCCTTAAAGAACTTTTCAAATGCTTTGAATTGATATATATAAACCGATCATGCTGATTTCCAATAGCTAACTATATCTGATCGATTGACATATATATTTTTTTGTGAAATGGACTTCGCTATGCATAAGAATTCAGAATATATATTGTCGGAATTATACACGGAATGACAAACTTACAACAAAGAGTGGTGAGGGATATAAAAAATAGAAAAAATATATCAAGACAAACCGTAGTTAGCGCGCTAACAAACCTAAATAGCGTGGCGTCAGCGGTGTAGTGAAGCTAACAGCTTTTTTGTTTTTTTTTTTTATTGTTAAAAAGTAATGATAACTTTGATATTTTAAGGGCAATTTAATGTTTTTTTTTTTTAATTCTATATAGCTGATTTTATAAAAGAAAAAGAGTTAACATTACTGTCAAGTCCATTTAGGTACTACATTTCAGAGTAAAAGCCATGTGCTATTAGTTACGCATTAAGCACCGATTTATGTATATCTGTAAACTGCAACGATAACATCTCGGGAAAAAAGTTTTGTAAATGTATAATCCTTTATTCAAAACTTTTAAAATAAAGATAAAAGCCAACCCCATTACAGTGAAAACACGAAGAACATTTTTTTTACAAGACATGGATCGAAAAGCTTATGCAACCTTTTTAAACCCAAACTGCTACAAGGACAGGGACACGATGGTAAGGTAATAAAAATACATTCGTGTGATATTCCAAAAATTTTAAAATCTTAAAGTGCTTCCAAAAATCCATAAGTATTAATATTTCGCTGTGAAACTTTATTTTTGTGCCCTTAGACTTGCATTTACCCAACAAGAGTCAAATCGGTCAACGAAAAATGCTTATTTGTTAAATTAAAAAATGAAAATAAATAACATTAATACCATATAAAATCATATTTTCTACTAATTTTTAATTAAAATAAAGTATCAAAATACAATTACACTTTTCATTGTGCAAACAATTAAAACGCTGTTTTGTCAAGGTTATCAGTAATTATAATTTTTTTGGTTAATTTGCCAAGTTCATAGAGTTTATAGAATTTGCACCAAATAAATGCTAAACTAATTCTTTATTATTTTCAATAATTATGCAAATTTCTATATAATTTTCACTTATTTTTTTTCATTATATCAATTTACGTTTACAAAACAATCAGCAACAGTTTGAGAGTTTGCTACATTATTATACAAATTTATTATACCCTTCATCACGAAAAGTGAAAAGAGGGTATATATAAGTTTGTCATTCCGTGTGTAATTTCTACAATATCCATTTCGGACCCCATAAAGTATATATATTCTGACTTCTTATGCATAGCGAATTCGAATGAGCGATGTCCATCTATCCGTACGTTTTATATGTCAATCGATCAGATATAGAGTCGAGAGAGGTGCTGTTGGAAATCAGCATGATCGGTTCATGTCCTTCGAGGCAGCAGGCAAAACACCATGCGTATCTCTAATTTATTCATGTCATTTGGAACAATAAAGTAACTCCAAGCAAAAAAATAAATATATAGAGCGATAGAAAATTAAAAAATAAGAAAAAATATAATCGAAAAAATTGGCGTTCATCCATATTTTCCGAGTTACGGGGCTCTAGAATTTAAAATTTTTGGAAATATCAATATTGGTATCATTCTAAAGCTTTCGAAAAAAATTTAAGGAAATACTAAAATTTTTTAAAAGTGCTGAACTCATTAAGAGCCGATGGTATTTTTATGTAAAATTATATACATGCAGTACCAAAATTTTGATTATTTTTTAATTCGTTTTTACCCTAATATTTGCTTTTTTGATTGGAGTTACCTAACTAAACTAGATTTACATAGATGGCGAAGGGCATATAATATTCGGCATAACCGAATATAGCATTCTTACTTGTTTTTTTATATCATTTAAATTTTGCATACAAAAAAATTAATTCATTTTTAGCACAGTCATGTTGAATGAATAAATACTTGGCTTGAGTGGTGTTTGTGATGATCGTTAATGTTTTCTTAATGCTTACACTCATGCTGGCAGCCATTTCCGGTTGACGTTGTAGAATTTGCTACTTGTTTGTAACTTGTTCTCAATTTGTTGATTCCCCGGCTAAAAGAATGCTTCGTTGGCTCAATGCCAATGTTATTAAAAAAACGTAACAATAATAATTGTCACATTTTATGCAGGACATTCTTTCAACATACTACTTAATGTGCATGTATGAGTGTACGAGTGTCAATGAACATTTTTACAAACAAATGCAATTTAAACATTTACCAGTTTTTGCTTCATTTACTTTTCCCCAAATGCAACAGCATGAAAAATCAACAGTTGGTTAATTGGACAATTTTTGGTTGCAATCATAAACACATTTATTATTGTTAAACAATACTACCAAATTACTACAGTCTACATACCATTACAAAAAAGGAAGGAAATGGCTTCATTTTCATAAAAAGGAAAACACTCATATAAAAAATCAGTGGTTAAGCTGGGCACATTGTTTTTTTTATCCTAAACCACAAAATGTGCAAAAAGGGTATATCTAATACTATGTTTACACGGAGCCCAATATTCTTGCTTCGCTCTCTTTTCATGATTCACAGCTCAATCACGACCGAATCAACGTGCTTTGCCATATAAAATCTTGAGAGCGAAGCATTTTGTTTTGAGACGATTCAGCTTGAATCTACTTGCGAAGCATGAACAATTTCTGTCTTCCCTAATTTTTATCGCAAGTTTATCTGAACTAGATGTATATAAATATAAACAAAAAAAGTAAACTAATATTAAAAGTGCTGTGTAAATATGTGTTAATATAAAAACAAATAATTATATTATAATTTAAAATTTTATTAATTACAAACACTAAAATTGAAACGAAAAACAAAATTTTAGAACAGAAGTCAATGTGAAGCATGTAGTATGTGTCGTGGAAACGGCATGCTTCGCAATCATGATTCAGAGAGCGAAGCAAGTGCTTCGCATTGCCGTGTAAACATGCTATAAGTTTGTCATTCTGTGTGTAATTTCTACAATATCCATTTCCGATCCCATAAAGTATGTTCTGACTTTTTATTCATAGCGAAGTCGATTGAGCGATGTCCGTCTGTCCATATGTCCGTCCGTGTTAGTGTTGCCGAGGCAAGCTTGATTTCACATAAAATAAATATGTCAATCGATCGAATCGTCGAAAGGGGTGCTAGTGGAAATCAGCATGATTGGTCCATTTCCTTCGAGGCAGCAAGCAAAACACCACGCCTACCTCTAAATTTTATATAACATTTGGAACAATAAAAAAAACTCTAATCAAAAAAATAAACATATGGGGTGATAAAGAATTAATAAAAAAAAGAAAAAAACATTAAGTGAAAAAATTGGCACTCGCCCATGTATTTCGAGTTACGGGGCTCTGAAATTTTCAAAATTTTTAAAATATCAATATAGGTATCATTTTAAAAGACCTTTAAAGAAATACCAAAATTTAAAAAAAAATTAACCCATTAAGAACGGATGCCATTTATATGTAAAATTATATATATGTACTACCAACATTTTATTTTATTTTTTAATTCTGTCATCCCAATATTTGCTTTGTTGATATAAGTTACTTTACTAAACTAGATTTACATAGATGGTGAAGGGTATACATGATTCGGCATAGCCGAATATAGTAGAGTTTTAAAAAAATATTTTAATAAACTTTTATTTAATATATTTTATTTTTATATATATTTTTGATATTTCGCTACTCCTTTGTATAGTATCATCAGGAAAACGAATATTCATTTAAATAGTAACATAAAATAACAACAGAAATGTAATAAAAATTTTTCCAAAATAACATACAGTACTGTTCGAAACCTAAGCAACTTTTTCCCACTAAGCAATAATAGACTCATATCTTTTCCTTAAATAAATTTATAGAAAGTATTTTTTTTATTTACTACTACACAATGTGTCTATAACCTAAAAATAACAACAAAAGTTAAAAACCATTTCTTTGGAAGGTATGATAAAATAAAAACAAAAGTAACTTAAAAATTGGCTGTTCAAAACCTAAGAAAATTTTAATATTTGCTGTGATATCCTTTGTTACTTACGACCTCAGCGCATCTGTTTTGCATAGATTCAATAAGACTCGATAGAATAGATGTTGTTATAGCTTCCAACTCCGATTTTAGACAGTTCATCAACTCCTGTTTATTTTTAAAGCGTCGAGTTCCAACTCTCCGTTTTAAAATTTCAAAGAGGTTCCCTATGGGATTCAAGTCCGGCGATTGAAGTGACCAATCCAAAACTTGAACCCCATTAGTTCATAACCAATCCTTTACTAACTTCGATGAGTGTTTTATGTCATTGTCATGTTGATACACCCATCGAAGTGGCATTCCCAACTCAGCATAGTTAAGCATGTGAGTTGCTAAAATGTCTCTGTAAACAAAAGGGTCCATTTTTGTTTGAATTTCTACAAAGGGACCAACACCACTTTCCGAAAAACAAGTCCAAGCCATCACATTTCCTCCCCCATACTTTATTGTGGCTTTTGAGTACCGAGGATGTAGCCGCTTTCCTTTTGGTCTTCTCAAGTGGCAAATTATATCTGAATTTAGTAAGTTAAATTTAGATTCATCACTTAACAAAACAGTTCTCCATTTGGATATAGTCCAATCCATATGTGCTCTAGCATAATCCAACCTTAAACAATCAAAAAGCTGATAAAATCAGAGACTACCTTGCAATCAATCAAACAAACCTCTTTTTTAAATGCTTCTTAGTCAGCATAGGCTTCTTAGATGGCATGAAGCTCCTCAAGTTTTGTTCCAGTAAACGGTTTCTTACTGTAAACTAACTAATCTGAAGTTCAAGCTCACTCTCTATGGCTTTCGACGAAACAAATGGATTTTTTTTAATTCTCTTCTCTCAGAAGTTTTTCGAAGTCGCCCACCGCTATAGGCTTTCTCTACTTTCCCAGTAGCTTTATACTTTTTTATAAGTCAGGAAACTATTGATTTATTAATATTTAATTGGTTTGCTATAGTAATTTGGGGTTTACCGTTATTAAAAAGTTCAATAATCTGATCCATAACGTGTTCGCGTCATGGTTGCACTTCTAAAGAATTGGTACCACTTAAATGCATAAAATCAACCAAAATTACTTTTTTCAATAGCAATCATAACGGGACTAAAATTTTTGTTTAAAATTTTTGTTGTTGTTTTAGTTAATAGTTCGCAACAAATGCAACAATGTAAAAGTTGCTTAGGTTTCGAACAGCGAATTTTTAGGTTAACTTTGTTTTTGTTTTATTTTTTCTTCTAAAGACATAAAACGTATTTTTTGTTGTTATTATTAGTATGTAGACTATATGTATAATAATAAATAAAAAGGAAATTTTTCAATAATCTATTTAAAGAGAACATATACGACCATGAGTATTTGCTTGGGAAAAGTTGCTTAGGTTTCGAACAGTACTGTATTTCAAATAACAAAAATTATTTTGTCATATAAAATTTTTTTTAAAAACAAATATAAAGTACAAAATTATCCTGTTGCTTGACATCTGCGGCTGAATACGTTAGAAGGTTAGATCTACTGCTTTTTTATAACTGATTGATATTTAGGCTTTATTATTATATTTAGCGGGCAAACAAACTATATTGCCTTTTTCACAGGCTAAACGACCATTCTTTAACAAAAATAATGTTAAAACAATATAAAGGATTTGGGCCTTATTGACTAAAAGCTCACATTTAAGCGGTACTTAGAAGGACTTATTTCGGGAAAGGAGTAAATTCCATTTTTAGACCCCTTAACAATAAAATAAGTGCTACCCGGAAGCCTAACATTAACCTTTAAATTACGGAACGCATAAAGGGTGGTTTCAACTTCAATTGTCAGAGATATTTAATTGCATTTCGATTTATATCTAATAGTTCGTTACCCTAAAATTTTCTAAGCAACAGGTAAAAATTGTTGTTTTTCAATTGTCTAAAATCTTTGATTTTAAGAGTATTATGCCATTCGTTATCAGAGTAGCCAATGTTTTTATGTACTTTTTCATGTACTTGCAATTCTCTTTTTTTTTGTCATTCGTTTAAGCAATCAAGACTATAATTGTAGAAACAAATTTTGAATGCGTGGACATGAATGCAATTTTAAAAAAGAATTTAAGAAAATTGCAGAAACTAAAATTGCTTTTCTGGATGGGGACTTATTTGCGTATGTGGCCTGGCTCATCGCTGCCAATTTTGAAGACTTATCTATTTTTCGTCCGCGTGTCTTAAAATTTTTAAGTAGAAAAATATGCTTTAAAATATTTATTGTAGACTTCTGTAGACGGTGTTAAAAATTTTCCATCTACAACAATAAAATGTACTGTCAACTGTTTTAGTACCATTATACCGGTAACTTTGGGGGTTTTCACACTTGTGTACCTAATTTTTCTAACAAATAGCTTATTAAAAAAATATTAAATACTTGTTTGCGTTTTTTTGTGTATTTCATATAAATGAATACATTTCTAATACATGCAAATATTGTCACATAAAATATAAAAGGATGTCTATAATTTGTTGAAACGAATTTGTTAAATTTCCTCATTATGTTTTGTGCTTTTAACACACGATTACTTCGTTTAGAAACTCATTTCCTTACCTGTTACGCCCCTAACCGTTTTGAATGTCTATACTTTTATTTATCATGTTATGAGTGCTATGTTACCATATGTAATGTTATGTTATGATCAGATATGTTCGTACATGTTGTAATAGAAATATGCAATTACAATTTTTTAAACCCTTCACTACAAGATGTGGAAAAAGGGTATACCTATATATATATATATATATATATATATATATATATATATACTTTATTAGGTCGGAAATGGATATTGTAGAAATTATAAACAGAATGACAAACTAAGGCTTACCTCTAATTTCTCCATATCATAAAAAAAACAAATATAGGGGGCGATAAAGATTAAAAAAAAAGGAAAAAAACATCAAGTGAAAAAATTGGCGCTCGCCCATATTTTCCGAGTTACGGGCCTCTGAAATTTTCAAATTTTTTGAAGCTTTTGCAGAGACCTTTAATAAAATATAAAAATATTTTAAAAATTCTTAACCCATTAAGAGCCGATGAGATTTTTATGTAAAATTATTTATATGTAGTACTTATTTTTGACCAATTTTTTAAATCTCTGTAACCGCAATATGTGTATTTTTGATTGGAGTCACTTTACTTAAGTAGATTTACATAGATGGTGAATGATATATAAGATTCCGCATTACCGAATATAGCACACTTACTTGTTATATTTTAGATTTTTTCTAAAAAAAAGTTTTGTTTTAACTGCAACTTGAAATGCTTGTTTTATTTTTCAGGAACAAGTGCAAACATAGATCTATAAAAATTTCGTTTTTGTTTTACACACTATGCAAAATAATTGTGCATAAATGAACTACAGTATAACCCGAAAATATTTTTTTTAAATTGATGTTGTATCGAAAAAAAACAACAACTAAAACACTGAAAAGAAACACAAGACCAAAAATGTAAAAACTTTATTTCAGGGTTTCGAAAAACTGCTAATAGCAGTCACGTTTTTCTAACCAGTTAATTTTTTTCAGCTACATGCTGAAAATAAAAAACTAAGCCAATTTTTCTATTTTATGCCAACTAAAAAGAGTAACTGAGCACACACAAAACTGAAACCAACTGAAATCAATTTTCTATTTTCAGCAGCAAAAAAAAAAAACACAGCGGCTGTCTTTTCAGTTTGCAAATGGCGTTTGCGTGTGGCAGACGTAGTTATGTTTTTTTTTAGTGTCGTAACAAAACTGAAAATGTGAGTAGATAATATGAATGGGGTGATTAAAAAGCTAAGCGGTCATATATAATTTAATGTTCAATAAATTAACGAAAAATTATATATTTTGAATATTTGAGTTATAAAATGTCCATTCATTTTCATAATAACAATTTATATAAAAATTATGGATTATAAACATCTTAATTTTCTTTAATCGCGCTTGATTCCTTCAAATATAAATATTTAATGATATTCTCAGGAAATATTTTTTTTAACTACAAAATAAAATGTATTAATATTATTATTAATTGAAAATTACTTCGAATTTGTTTCTATGGTAACACAATTCTTGGAGTTTTTAAAGGCCTTTGCTGTTTGATAAAAAATCCTTTTTTGCTCTTGTATGTTTTTAACAGCAACAACAATACAAAATTAATTTAGCTGTTATTCACAAATCCCCAAAGTTAAAAGGTTTCTGTTAGTTCTTGCACATTTATTACCTATTGGTTTTTTTTAACTGATGATTGATAATTCCAGAGCGAGCATTAGGTAGGTAATTTTTTTTGGAGTCCTGCTTCTTTGTCTTTCATAAAATTGAAACATTTTACTGCTTTTGTATTAAATTAATATTTAAGAACTACAATTATAAACCTTATAAAATTTCGAGTAAATTGGTAAATTGGTAATGATCTCATTTATGAATTAGAATATAGACATGCTATTTTGTAGCTTATTAGGGATACCTCCAGTTAAATTCGATATGTAGAAAACTTAATGCTTAAAGAAATGTTTCCGCCTATATTAAATATTTTTCTCTATAATTTATCTGAATTAATTAAATTTTAATCTGCACAAAAGGTTTTTGGTAATAAAGGCAGTTTAAATTCCAATTCTTTTCTTTTTTTTCTGTATGTAAGAATATTAAAAAAATGAATTATGACTTGCTTCCATTTAACCACACATAATTTTTAAGATGCCCAATAGCTTTGTAAAAACACAAAAAATAACGGCAGGGAATGTTTATTTGATTTCTTGACCATAAAGCTAGTTAGGAAAATTGCGGAGCAGTGGGGGTTACTTAATGACGGGCACAAATCCTATAATTTCAAATTATGGCAGTTTCGACGTTATTATAACTTAAACGAAATTCACGAAAGCAAAAAAAATAGATATCTTTAAATTTTAGCGGTTTCACACGACTAGTTCATTTTTTTAATATATTTAGTTATATAAGTTGAAAACAAAATCATGTAAACAAAAAAAAATTATTAAATTAATTGGGTTGATTCCGCCAGTATATATTAAACTGTTGTTATAATTTTCGGTACACAGCCAGTGACGTCGCGACGGTTATTACCGAAAATTATAACAACAAAAAAAATTTTAACTTTAACTTCAGAAACCGCATGTAAGTAAGTTGAGTAAAATTCTCTAATTGTGTAATACCATTTTAATTTTTAAACAATTAAAAAAAATAACCAACAAATCTATTCTTTTAAAATAATTTACACATACTTATGTACATTTAACAAGACATTTGCAATCAAACTGTTATACAAACAATTGGGATATATATATATATATATATATATATATATATATATATATATATATATATATATATATATATATATTTGTTAAGTGGTGAAGCAAGGGCGAAGTTACTGTCGCTGATGTAAGAAAAATGAAAAAAATGCATCAAAAATGCCATGGTTTAAATCTGGACTACGTCTACTAAACGCATACGAATTGGATTTTTAATTGCGTACTGTTAATTTGCAAACTCAAAACACAGCCGCGTTCTGTTTGTTTTGCTGCTGAAATTAGTAAAGTGAATTGAATGCATTTGCTTTTAGTTTTTTGTGTGCTCAGTTTAACTATTTTGAGCAGTCAAATTGTTGAAAATAAAAACTCAAACTATTTTCAGTTCAGTCGCCAGTCAAAAAGATTTTTTGTGGTGCTAAATTTGAAACCCTGCTTAATTTGCACCTTCTAATAAACTGCCACACAAAACATTGGAGGTTGCATAAATTGTTATATTACCTCATTTTCAAATACACACACACATTAACGCTTATGAAAAGGTTAATTTTTAAACACAAAATGGTTCGCAACATATCGTACAAACTGTCCTATGGAAACATTTCAGAACGCAAATACGAGTATCTGTAGTTTTTGATTACTTTATTCAACAACAGAAAAGTAATTTTTTCAAACATTCTCAAAATTTCTGTATGACACTTACATAAAATGTATCTCCATAAATATTTTGTAGGTTCTATGGAGAGTCACTTGACCGAACCGAATAAAATATTACAAATATTTTGTGAAATGCTGGTACTACAATTTATACGTATGATGTTTCTTTTCTACAAAGCCAGACGTAAATTTTTGCTTACACACTTGAAAGAACAGCATGAGAATACTGAATCTCAAACAGATTGCAATGTCCAAAGATAATTAATAAATCTTTAAAGGATGTTTGGACCAGATTTACGTACAATTACAATAATGAATTTAAAACATACATCAGAACAAAATACAAATGAGAAAATAAACTGTGAAATAAAAAAGCAACATAAATATGGCGCTTCAGAAAAAATTTTAAATGTATATACACATTCCTGTAGATCAATAAATCTAAATTTATTGTCGAAGTATTAGTACAGGCGCATAATTTAGCATAAAAATTTACTAAAATATTCAAATCGACTAGCATAAGTGAAATAAGTTTTTGTTCAACACAGAAGTAGTTTATAGATGAGATGATACCCTGATGGTGATAAGTAGAAGTTTAGCACTATGGATTGTTTAGTTGGTTTTAGATAGATATAATTTATTGGAAATTATCGGGATAGGTATTATCCCTCGCATGAACTTGATACTTATTTTGCTCCCATTACTATTGACGACCAACATTTTTGAACTTTGTCTAATTTTGAATTCACTTCTTAAGCGACCGAAATAGATGTTTTTGTGGAGAATTATAATTGGAAAGTATCAAATGACCATACCGATCTGGCCGATTACAATAGCAAACTTTCCGAAACTATTTCTGATCAATTGGCGTATTTAAATTTGTTTAGCTCATCTAGTACCTTGGCAAAGTGGTTAAGGGCTTACAAATGCTATTTGTCCAAGTTAGACGCCTATCAACATATTAGGAGATTATTTGGTTATTCATGTGAACAGAAGGGCATGATTCTCTGCGCAAAGTAAATGTATACATTTACAGTTGCTCATTTTCATTTCTCCATTTGTAAACACTTCGAGTTGAGACTAATGGGCTTGCAAAAACTTGGATGCTACGTGAAGGCTTTTTTAGATACAAAGAAAATTGTGTGGGCAACAATGTTGGTTGGCATATTAGATGTAATGGTTTTTCTTGTGATCAAAATTTGACCAAATTTATAATTGAACACTTTTTTCTTTGTTAATTCTATATTTTGAATATATGTGTATTTATTGCATGTGTAGTGGTTGCAACTAAAGGGGTCATTTACTTCTTAAATACTGAACCCATTTAAATAACATAAAGATGGTGCACTAAAGCTCAACAATATCTACAAATATGTAAAAGAATAAACGTAATCGGTTGACAAATAGAAGAGAAAAGGATTTTTTTTGTTCTTGCCTATTAATATAAAGATAACATAACTCCCAAGATACTGTCATGAGGAACGCCGGCTTCAAATGAGATACGTAAACTTCAAAAATCACATCCTGATTGTTCGGATATACTCTTTTTTACTCAGAATATTGCTTGGCTGTTTTCTTAATAATCTGTCGAATAGTTTGGACATGTTTTATAAATGGCTAATAGGTCCACCTTTTGAGTGATCTTATCCTGTCTTCGGTATCATGGTAAATATCAGCTGTGTTATAGTGAAGGCGAAGGACATCATGACAAATATAAATAGTTATTTTTATTGCTTTATGAGTCAGCACTATTATTACATATTAAATATCACGAAAACTAAGTCTGCGCGGCACTGTTGCTCCACAAACTAATTATTATTTTAAGTATCATTTATTGGTGAGTGAACCACACGAAGTTCGTTTAAAATTTTTAGTTTCACGTCAGTTGTTGACTTTTGCAGAGTTTGCTGCGTATCTTGTAGAGATTCTAATAATTCCCCCAGGTGATTTATACATTCTCCATGTATATTTTTACTTTCGATCTCTTTTTGCAAAAATTTTTTTTGTTAGAAGTCTTTTGACATCTGCAGAATAATTTTTGCAATCTTAAAAGAGCGCCGAACCCTCTATCTTCTGGCGTTCTTAGGTATTTTTTGTATTTAAATTAATTTATAAAAGCGCTCCTCACTATAACACTTTCCGGGTTCCATAAAGTTACTGAACCGGTAAGAGTCGTTTTATTAATTTATATCTTTAACAACAAAAACGCTACATGAGTTTTCCGACATAATGCAAGTAGTGCAAATGAATGTAGTAGCAATAGTATACTCGTATGTTTATGAGTGAAGGAGAAATAAAAAACAAACAAAAAAGTGTGTAAAAAGTGAAAATAAGGAACATAGGTAATAGGTGAATATAAAATACACTACACTACGATAGTCAGTAAATGTTTTGAAGATATATCTAATCAGGCTTCAGTTTTTATCACATCTTTTGGAATACCCTTTAAAACGCCAAAGTCAATTATGATCGGATTTTTTGCAGGTCAGTGGGCTCAAAAGTTGTTTCTGCACTTAAAATCACATTCAATCTCATTTTAGAAATAGCAATAAGCAGTACTAAGATTATTTTGCTCTGCCTCTGTAAATCTTCACGAAACACGTAAAAAATATTTAATTGTAAAGTTTTAAATGATAACCTGAAGCCAATTCTACATAAAAGATATCGTGACTGAAAAACATTTACATATAAATTTTTAAATCATTAAAAACCGATTTGAAAAAATTCATCTTGAAGTAAAAGATTGGTCTACTGCGAACTTGTTGAATTTGTGGTTGTTATAAGGAGACACCACACACAACGTTAATAGTTAAGTTGATAATAATGATTTAATTGACAATTTACTGTCAGCTATGTACAAGACAAATTCTACACTAGGTAAAACTAATAGGGCAGGTTCTCGAATTCGCTTTACACATTTTTCCGAAGCAACGTCAAAATTTGTTTACATTTTATTGACGGCCCATTTAAAAAACAAAAAAAAAACAAAAAACGGTGTGTGTAAAGTGAAAAGAGAGCGTGTTGCCAAGAAGTAAAGAAAAGTATAATAAAAAAACAAACATCACACCACATTTTAAAAAAGAATAATTTCTATAAGAAACATTTTTAGGAGTTTATAAAAAAATATTTAATAAATGCGTTATTGTGCGGCTTGCGAAAAAAGTCAATGCTGATGATAATAAACAAATCACCTAAAAAAATGTATATAGTGAGCAAATTATTATTTGTAAATGCACTGTTTATGAAATTTCTTATTTTCTGTTTCTTTTTTATATTTTTCCTCGACGCTAACAAAATATAAGTATTTTTTTTTTTGTCCTAATGCGATTTCCTAGTATTCAATTTGCCTTAACTATATATATAAAATTTAAATTTTTTGCTAAGTTAAACTAGGTTATCGATGTTAAAGGCTTTAAGATTATTTTACTTTTCAAGCCAAATAAAAATTTAAGAATTGAAATTAAATAAAATATACAATCCATATAATGCGAAACACTTAAGTGAAAGGTGAACAGAAGTAAAATAATTTTTTATTTCTCTTTAATAAACATTCTCATGTTGTTAAACTTTTGCATCTTCTTTCGAAAGTGTGTGATTAAAATTCATATACAGATGCCGCAAAAGTTGGGCACGAGAAATAAGCAAAAGCAAAGAAAGTTTTAAAGTACTTTCCTTTTTGTATATTTTCTTTTTTTTTTTTTTCTTTTTTTCACAAATTATCTAGATTTTTTTGAGCATAAAATTATTTAAAAGTTTTACTGTCGTTTGCTTATTTCTTTTTACAAGTATTTAAAAGTTGCTGAAACAATTGAAAAGAGGATCTGGGAATTTGCTGAAGCAACCAATACCAATAATAACATTATGTTTAAAAGAAAACAAAATTATAGCAAAACTATGAGCAAACATATTTACATGGATAAGAACTGGGAATCAGGCATTCTCTTAAAATCTGGACGAATTTAGCGCCATACAAAGTAGTGGACACTCTGTCTTAAATTCAGGTGTTTGTATCTAACGGTTAAAAATATGGCCATTGGAAACAAATTATATTAATTTTGAGAACACCCTTTTTTTAAATTCAAATTTTAAGCTTCTTGTTATGGCGGACTTAGAAAAACAGGTTCCTTGTAAATTTTACCTATCTGTCTATAACGGTTTAAAAGTTCGGCCTTATACACCAAATTATATCAACTATTGGGACACCCGTTTATTTCAAAATCAAATTTAATACTTGTTGTTAAAGCGGGGTTAGTAATACAAGTTCTTTATAAATTTCAATCATCTTTCTACAACTGTTTAAAAGTACGGCCATGAAATTAAATAAGCTATTGGGGCACTCTTTTATTTATAATTTTAAGTATTACTTGTACAGGCAGTTACTATAACAGGCATTCGAGATTGTGTCTAATTTGCAAACGTTTGTCTATAACGTTCAAAAGATTGGCCCATATTAGTAAATCTACATCAGTTATGGGACACTTTTTAGTTTCTAAATTCAGTTTATAAATTCGTTGATATAGTGGGCTTAGAAATACTATATCAATTTCAGCGTTCTGTCTATAACAGTTCAAAAGTTCTGCCACATAATTGAACTTGCCCAACTATTGAGACAACCTTTAACTTCCGAATCCAAATTTTATACTTAATATTATAGCAGTTTTAGCAATACAGGTTCGTTAAAATTTCAAGCGTCTGTCTACAACTGTTCAAAAGTATGGCCATATACATCAAATTAAATAATTTATTAGCGCACCCTTTAATTTATAATTTTTAATATTCATACTTGTTACTATAATGGCCAAAGCAATCGACATTCTGTCCAATTTGCAAGCATTTGTATATAACGGTTCAAAAGATAGGCCCATATAAGTAAATCTACATCAATTATGGGACACTCTTTAATTTCTAAATTCAAATTATAAACTCGATGATATAGCGGGCTAAGCAATACAGGTCCCTTTTAAGTTTCAGCATTCTATCTATAACGGTTCAAAAGATAGGCACATATAATAAAATCTACATCAATTATGGGACACCCTTTATTTTCTAAATTTAATTTATAAACTCGTTGATATAGCGGGCTAAGCAATACAGGTCAGCGTTCTGTATATAACGGTTTAAAAATTTGATCACATACTTGAAATTACATCTATTACTATTGGGACACCCTTTATTTTCTAAATCCAAATTGTATACTTTTTGTTATAGCGGACAGGTTCGTTGTACATTTCAAGCGTCTGTCTACAACTGTTTAAAAGTATGGCCATATACATTAAATTTAATTAACTATTGGCGCACCTTTTAATTCATAATTTTAATTATTAATATTGTTACTATAATGGCCATAGCAATCGAAATTCTGTCCAATTTTCAAGCCTTTGTCTAAGCAGGTTCAAAAGATAGGCCAATAAAAGTAAATTTACATCAATTATGGGGACACCCTTTAATTTTTAATTTTATTTTTGTATACCCATTTTGTTATTGGGAGCTATAGTAATACGCAGTCATTTTAAGTTTTACAGAAGTGCCCTTTAAAGTTCATAATACACTTTAAAAATATCTATGTTGTATGGGGACACCCTTTACTTTTTAAGATTGTGAACTTTTTTTAAAATGGGACCAATCTGTGAGCATAATCTATCATATTACCAAAAATTTTCAAAATCGGTTCAGAAATGATTAAGTTCTGCAGGCACAAATATAAAAAAGCAACATTCAGCCGAATTGTATAATCTCCTTATTTTTTTGAAGTCGATTGCAAATAGAAGCACTTATTAGAAGAACACAATTAAACAAGAGATTTTTTGCGCGAGGTACCGTAATTGTGTGCATCATTTACAACTGTTTCAATGAAAAAATATACAAATTGTATATCATTGAATCGGTAATTACTTTTTCAGTACTTTTTCAAAAGTAAAAAATTCCGCTAAAAATAAAAAAAAATAATAAAAAGTGAAATTTTGTGAATGAAATTTTACCTTGAATATCTCCGAACATATAAAAGATGTTAAATTAAGTTTTCATCCCATTAAAGACCAAAAACAAAAATCAATAAATATTTTAGCGAACAATAAATTAAAATATTTTTTGTGCATAAAAAGTAAAAAATTTTATTCCCAAAAATTTTAATTTTTTCTTCAATCGCGTCTCTATACACACTTTATGTGCAGGATGTCTACAAAATTTTGCCAATAACTGAAAACCTAGCGTTCTAGAATAGTTGGTTATAAAAAGAATGAAAATCCGATGGCAATGTTTTTACGGTCTCGCACATTTAGATTTTTGTTAAAAAGTTGGCCATATTCGAACAATGCTGATTGTATGGTGCTTCACAAGAATTCTATAAAGACATCAAACGGATTACCCAAGGCTTTATCTTAAAGAAAAAGTTAAAAATTTTATAAATTTACTTAAAGACTTTAAAAATCTACTTTAAAAACTGAAATTACTTTTTGACCAAAATTTAAAATTTTTTTAAACTTTTTATGAAATTACAAATGAAAAAAAAATATTAATTTTTATAAAATTCTGTTTTTCGTGCTATTTTCCCGATTTTATTATTTAAATCACCGATATTGATTATTGAGGGTCAAAACACGTCTCGATGGCCATTTCGTTATCGCTCACTTAACTCTTCAGGAAACTTCTGACAAATATTTTAAATAAACTAAAGATTTTTGTCCAAACAATAAAGCAAAGACAAAAATCAAAGTTTAAGCAAAAACAACAATAACCAATCGTAATTCTATTTTTCTTTCTCTGCTGTATAAAGTCAAAGAAAAAATTTTTTTATACGTTAATTCTTATAGTATTAGCTGCTCAATGTGTTTTTAAAATAGTTTTACCTTGTACATTTAAAAAAAAAACTGCAGGTGAAAAACTAAAAAATGCCAAGGTAAAAATTTTAAATTTCAAAGTTGAATTTCTTTAAAAGTATTTAAGATGCCATGCAATTTCCAAACGCGGTTTTCTTTTATCTATCGATATAGATTACTAAAAATAAAAAAATTTTGAAATCGTTCACTTTTGATAAAGTTATAAGTTCTGAAACATTCGAGCTTACCTATTTGACGCCCTGTGATCTATTCCGAAACAGGGTGTATCCAAATGCAATAGACAAAAACATTATGACCTCCTCTATAAATCGCAGTTTGTTCCATGAAAAGCGGGTAAATAGCTTAGAAGTTCCAGACTTTTATTCCATTTTTTGTATTTCACGGCACTCTGCGTCCGCTTTAACAGGAAGTATAAAATTTGGAGTTGGAAAATAAAGGGTGCTCCAATAGTTGATGTAATTTGACATGCAGCTGAAATTTATAAGGAACCTTTATTGCTTTTTAGATCAAGTATACAATTTGAATTTAGAAATTTCAGGATGTTCCCATAATTGATGTAATTTAACCTGTATGGACCTATATTCTAAACCGTTACATATAATTACTTAAAAATTATAAAAAAATGTCCACTACTTCGTCCAATATAATATGAGGTTTAAATATTTAAAATTATAAAGTAAAGGGTGGTACATTAGTTGATGTAATTTGATGTGTATGTCCCAACTGCTATACAGTTGTAAACAGACAATTGAAATTTACAAAGAACTATACAGCTAAGTCTTATATAATAAGTATAAATTTAGATTTGGAAATTAAAGGATGTCAAAACAGTTCATGTAATTTGATGTATGTGGCCAAAGTTTTCAACAGTTATAAGTCAGCTTAAATTTATAGAGAACCTGTCTTGCTAAGGCTGCAAAAATAACAGTTATAAAATTTGGAATTGGAAATTAAAGGGTGTCCAAATAGTTAATGTGGTTTAATGCATATTGCCAAACTTTTAAACGGTTATAGGTAGATAGCTAAAATCTGTTTAACAGTCGGTTTTTTTTTTGCAGGAATAAATTTTACTTACATATGAAATCGCAAATAGTGCAAATATTTCTACTTTACGATTACCGTCAGTTTTAAAAATTATTATTTTACACAAACATCAACTTATCCTTTTTCACCTAGTATCCAAAAATCGGTGGGCATATATTTCGCTTCTATATTCATCTGCATAACTGTATGGTAAAAAGTAAAATAGTAGACAGTATAGGTATGAAATTGTTTAAAGTGTCAGTAAGATACAATGAACATAACCATAAAAATATCGTTTTGTAAAAATAAGTATTTGTATAAAAACATTAAAAAGAAATTGTTGTTTTCTCTAATCGAAAAATGAATAACAGAGTATAACACATTCATAACAATTTATTTTATGAAAACTTTTTATACTTTAACATTCCAGAATATAAAATGCTTACACAAGAAAACACACACACAACGATGGCCAGTACTTCTTTAAACACTCATTTGCAAATAAAAAAATTTATCATACAAAAAAATTTTAAACAAATAACTAAAAAGGAAGTGTAAATTTTTCAGATACACTTTTAACCAAATCATAGATACTAAATATTTATTTAATGTTTCTTTTTATTTTTATTTTTTCTCATTTGTATTTTTACGAGTATTTATTTGGAAGTTCGTTATGTGGCCATTATTAGGTGAAAGTTTTTTATATTTTCAATTTCTTGAATACGTATTTATTTCTATTCATAAGTAGAGTAAGTAAATGTGTCTAACTTTGTAGTTGTAGATTTATATCTATGTGCATTTAAGTATATGTCACCCTGCAGAATATATGATGGTGAATGTCTCTGTGTGCGTTACAAAGTTTTAAAAAAGTTACTAAAGATATTGACAATGTTTTGTTCGTTTTTTCAGTTTGGCAATGGCACGAACTTATGAAGATAAATAACTTCCTCTGTGCTATCAATTGACAAAAGAAAAGAGAAGCAAAAATATAATATAATTGCAGTTATAAAAAAAGAAAAACCTCCAAATAACGATTGCTATCGATTGAGTATGATTTTAAAGACACTCTAGTATATAAACATTTTACAGAACATTAATGTAAATATCTTCTAAATTATATTTATTAAGAATGTAAAAACCACTGCAGGAACTTAAACATGAATGCCACTGTGCTGAGTTTGACAATTCTGGCAGTTTTAAGATTGATTCTGCAATTTTTGGTTTTCTGTCTACTCCTTATTGTTTTTTTTTTTGTTTATTTCTGCAAAATTATATCATGTTAATTTATAAACAGAATAATACTATTTTATCTATGTTGTTATGTTGGCCTTTTTAATCCCCTCTTTTCTTTACATTATTGATATACGAAAAACCTTTCGAATAACATCTTTAAATTTTGTTCAATGCACCTTGAACACATTCACTCAAATAGTGCCCTTTTCGACGACTTAAAAAAGCATAAGAATGTGTGTTTAACCAGCGAAATTGTGCTATGAATTGACATAAATGCCTTATACTTATACTTGGAAATTTAAATTTATTGGTCGAAATTTTAAATTTAGAAAATATATAAATAAAACTAACTAATTTAAAGTTTTAACTCCTTTTAAAAGTGTAATAACGTTTTTTAACTTCAAATTCAGAATTATTAAGGGTTTTCACGATAGGTAGTGCAAACTGTGCAAACGGTGCAAATTGGAGCAAATATACATCGTTTTTATCAGTACAACAATAAAATATACGTATTTGAAATTTACTTCAATTTACTTCGTTTGCACTAACAAAACCTTGAGCAACAAAAGTTATGCATATTTGCTCACTTTCGAAATAAAGTAATTAAAATTTTTTGACAAATTTTTAAAAAGAACAAATTATAAAAAAAATTGTTTGTGAGCACTATATGCAGCAAAAAAATATAATTAAAAATTTTTATACACAAAATTAGAGATAAACCAAATAAAAGATGGTCAAGAGAACTTAGCGCATTGTTTATTAAAAAATTTAAAATTGTTTTCTTTCTCGCTGCCTATTAGCTTTGTTAAATAGAAAATAAAAATTTTAAATTTTATGTTTTAAATTCTTTTGTATTTTTTTTTTTTAATTTGAATTTAAAAATGGCAGCGATACATAACCACAGCGCTAGGGTATCCCACAAATTTTCAGATAACAGGATATTAAATTATAGATGATTATATTTATTTTTTTATTTTATTTATTTGAAAACACGATGGCATTTTAGTAAAATCCAGTTGAAAAAAACGTGCCAGATGCATCTTTGATTATAACCTCACTTTTTTGAAAAAGGAAAATCTACTCGCACGTAGATGCTTCCCCTTCGAGATAAAATTATAAACATAATTCATTTGTATATTTTTTTTTTTTTGCTTTTTGATTAGTTGTCAGATTTTTAAAACAAATAAAACGTTTTTTTTTTTTTAACAAAAAATGTACGTTTTACAAAAGTGTACGCTCACAAACTACTTTATATGCACAGCAAATTAACAATATGCAAATTTGCACAATAAACATCGTGAATACCCTTATTATAAAGTTTTTATTGAAATTATTGTATTTTTTAAGCTTGTATGCAAATCCGTTTTAGGATTTTAAAAAAAAGTTAGATATGTCCTTAGTTTAGGCTTGTAAAGGTTAGTTTATTTGAGTTGCCAGTGCCAGAGGATGTGCTTAAACTTTCCTCCGAATCTAGATAACTTCTGAAATATAGATTTTGTACAGAAGAATGAAATTTTTTAATAATCTAATGCCAAGCAAAAGGGCGAGCTTTTAAAAAAGTCTAGTCTACTTGCTTCTATATATATAAATCCCTCTGAAATTTCTAAGCCAAATGGTTCTTAGGTTGTTATCTGCTTCTTCCTTAACCATGTTTATATTAGAGGCTCCTATTATCAAGTTATAAGGTTTATCGTAATCTTATTTTAAAATAGCTTATGTTTGTTGTTGGTAATTGATATTGAAATATTCGTATCGAAATCATTTACTTGACTAACCTAAAAGCTAACTTGTGAAACATTTTGAATATGTAGTTAGTTACCATGCCCGATTCAACTGCATTTTAATTTTTCACAGGTAAAAAAATAAAACTGGCTTTCCACAACCATAACCACTAATAGTATATTTTAATAAACAATAGACAATACAACAAGAGCTTGTGAATTCGGCATATGTTTTTTATTATCGTTATAATATAAATTTAAATAAAAAATGCATAATTACTTCAAGCTAACGCTGTGTTAAACAAGCTTTCAAAAAAAATACAGTGTTATCTTATTAAAAAAGAAGAAAATCAGTATCGTAATTAATACTAATTAATACAATTGCTAAATTCACAAAATCTTGTATGGTGTATTTTGTATTGAATACACTTTCTGTTTATATGCTTGTGAACACGCAGTGTATTATTGTATCAATTTATTTTGTATATTAATTGTCAAAAAGAAAATAAGAAGAAGAAAATAAGTATTTAGAAAAAGGTTTTCAGGGAGTAAAATGGACAATAGGACTGAAAATAGCAAAATTTTAAATTTTTTGTTGCCAAAAGTATACTTTTGATATGCTAACGTTTGATTCAAGTAAGTTATATGGTATTCACATGTAGTTGATAACACGATTACCAATACAACTTTTCAAAAGCAAGCAAAATAAAAGTGTATTGGTGTATTGAAATTTTATATAAAAATTTCTAACAACAAACATACACTATTGTATTTTAATTGAACAATACACAGTATACACGGATACAAGGGGTTTTGTGAATTAATCAAATATCTTGATAATTTCTCAGAAAAAACAAAATGCAAGTCTATACATACATATAATAAAACTGCACCGGGGTAATTTCTGTACATGAAAAATTTTGGAAAAGTTTGTTGTTGGTGTAGAAAGTAATCGATATGGAATACAAAACACAAATGTGTATGTATGTGTTCACATCACGTAAAAACTACTTATGGAATTGAACAAAATTTTATGAAAAGGTCACTTAGAACCTTGGTTCCAATATCGGATACTTTTTTAAAAAATAAGTCATTTCGTAGAGAAAATAGAAATGGTATAATGGTACTAAAATAGTTTGTACATTTTATTTTTGTAAATGGAAAATTTTTAACAATGTCTACAGAACTCTGGAATAAATATCAAAAACATATTTTTCTAAACTTGAATTTTAAGAAAATTAGAAAAAATACGCAGAAGAAGTCGCGGTCACTACTAGTTAAGGAATAAATTACAAATTTGATTGTTTTGTTTGTTATATGCAGAAGAGTTAATATTAAATTGCAGTTCAGATTGCTTTTGGAATTTTTAAAATAAAAATTATATCGATATAAAAATTTTGTAGCTTTATTGTGGGGAATAAAACTATAAAATTTTTAACTGCTGTGTATGACAAAATGCATTTTAGTAAATAGAAAATTGAAAAAAATTAGTTGTTCGTAAGCTCCAAAATTTAGAAATGCAATATTTCCCTTTGTAACACGATTTTTGTAACTCAATGCAAAATATTCATTATGAACTAATTTTTTGGAAGTCGGCTTACCCTACATGTATATAATGAGAATGAGTTTTGGATTGCATAGAAATATTTCATATGATTTCTATTTTGTAAAAATGCACTGCACCACAACAACTCTTCAGCAAAGTACTATTTTAATATCTTATCGTATACATATACAAAATTAAATATCTTACACGTTTGGCTACATATATAAATTCATTCGTATATAAAAAAAATCTAATACAATAAATGTGAACATAAACATCCAAATGTAGAGATGAATAAATTTTAATGTAAGAAAATGCAATGTAGAATTGGTACTCCAATGTTTTTTACGCTGAGTTCTCTTATTTGACACATGCTTTAACTTTAATACAAATCGATACACTCGCAACTTTTTAGTTCATGTTTTATAACGTTACATTAGTTTATGTTCGTGTCTAATTTAATTTTGTTTTCGTTTTTTTTTTATTTTTTCTAAATGTTAAAAAAAATCGAAAATTTTGAAACTTAAAAAAAAACTCTATACATTAAAGACATCCTTTAATAATATCCATTAATGAGAATGGTTCAATGAATAAACAAAAAAATTAAAAAAAAAACACAAATTTAAAATCTTATGGAAAAATAAATAAATAAAAAGAAGGAAAGGCTATAAAAAAGTTGAATGTATTTATTTAATCAAATTTACAGTAAAACTTTTAATTAGTTAAAAACAATTATTAAACTTTCTTATTATGGCAAACTTCAAAAAACATTTAATACTGTTGACAAAATTCTCATGTGCGTTTTTTAATAAATGCTTAATGATATAGGATGGAGTAGGAACTTCCCAGAGATGTAATTGGTAATTATTCTGTGCCTCAATCAGTGTTCGAAAAAAAACTCTAAAGTACGCAACGTTTATATACTGTACTGATCGTCATATACAAAGAACGCAAACACATTCACTACAACAAGAACAAAACACTTCGTTTCTCTTTAAGTGTTTACGAACATGTACACAAACTCTAACAAAACGTACTGAACAAAGTTCACAAACACTATTTCTTAGTGTTTGTGTACAAAGTACGCTAAAATGATCAGTACAAAACGAAAAAATTGCGTTTTAGTGAACTTTTTTGCGTACACTAACATTTTTTTAGTGTACGCGAGGTTTTTTATTTATTGTTGTTTGTAATAATAGAAATATTTCGCCTATTATGAATAATAACAAATGTCGTTTAGTGAAATGCAAATAAATGTCCTATATATTCTAAAAATTAATTTTTTTTATTTGTAGTATTTTTAAATAAAGATTAAAAAAGAGACATTTAGGAAATCAATTTCAATTTTTTATGATGAGTATTAAGGGTTAATTAAGAATTAAAGGGATTAATTCGTTCTTTTTTGCGCAAGCAGCAAAAAAGAGCGAAAAGAAAGACCCTGTATTTTCCAATTATATACTATTAAACATTAAAAACAGTACATTTGGCTTTTGTATATCAATTTATTTCCCAATAAAGAAAGTTTTTAATTTTCAATCAAAATATACTATAAATATGCTTGCAATTTATTATATCAAAAAAGTTATAAATAATATATTAAGGTATATACATGCATATATACACTAATATATGTATACATATGTATGGATAAGTAAATACTATACTATATATTACTATGCTTAAATTGCTATCCTTTTAATTAATTTCAGCTGGGGAGCTCGTAACTGTATTCTATAATTGTATTATGATATTCTTTATCACTTAGTATACTTAGATTTTATTGCTGTTATGTAATACAAGTGTTATGGCCTTGAAGGCTATTTATTGCATATTGTTTGAATAAATAAATAAATAAAAAAATTAAATAAAATTATTAATAGATTTTAATTTTCATAATTAAACTTTCCATTGGCTTTCACCATTAGTATATGTTCGACATTAGTTGCCGTTAATCTGTTTCTCTGATCTGATAAAATAAATTTGAGAGATGAAAATAAGCGTTCCACGCTTACTTGAGTAGAAGGTACTGCCAATATTATTTCAGCTAAACCTGAAAGAATGTTATTTTTGTTATGCCAGTATTCCAAAATATTGCAGTTCAGCGGAAGCCTTGACTCCCGCTCATACATCATAAAAGCGTTTTCCAGGTCAGAAAGATAAGACGAACTGCTTTGGATTGTACAAGGATCCAAAATCTGCAAATAATCGGCGAAGGATTTTGCACTGCCACTCATTCGAGAAACATCTAAAGCTTCAGTTCTCAAATTGCTACTTAGGTCCTCAAATACAATTTTCTCAATTACAATTTTACGTTTGTAAAGAGCTATTATATACTCTTTTGCTTTTTCCTTTTGTTCTAACTCCAAGCAAACTCTAATGCGTGGGTCTAGGTAAATTGCTGCAGTAAACAATTCATTATCGAACATTTTAGCTTTTCTTTCATTGATGGACTCTATTAGAATCATCGTTAAATTGTTAGGCTGCACATTTTCCAGTTGGAAAAGAATATCCATAATAACTATATAGAGTTGACTTAAACATTGTTGCTCACATTGAATTTTATTCGTGGCTTCATACATTGGTTTAAATACTTCAACAAAATGTTTGATGAATATCCAATCCTCATCACTAATATGTAAATTTTGGTTTTCAGTGCTTAACATACCAGTTATTTCCTGAATTTCCAATAGGCGAGCAAGCATGTCGAATGTAGAATTCCATCTTGTTGCACAGTCAAGGATCGGTTTTTTTGAATTGCTGCTTTTTAAAATATTAAAATAATTTTGAGTTCGCAGTTTTTTTACAATTGATCTGCATAAGTCTAATTTCATCTTTATGTATGGTGTTGTTATTACATCGTGCACACAAAGCTGGATTGTGTGAGCACTGCAACGTACACCAATTATATCCATTGATGTAAACTTCATTCTAAGTTCTTCAATTTTTGAGTAAAATTGATTGTCACCACTATATTCTTCTTCTACTGTGACTTCGTCTTCATCCAGAAAAGTCTGTAATTCATTGTTAAGGTTTTTTACAGCTTTAATCATATTGGCGCCATTGTCGGTGGTGATGGAAATAATTTGTTTCAAATCAATATTATAGTCCTGAAGAACTCCCAGCATAATGGCTTTTAAATATTGGCCTGTGTGGCTTGCTTTTAGCTCCTTGACCGCCAATGTCTTTATATGAATACATTTGTTTTTAATGTACTTATTACAGTTGTCGTTGTTGCAATATACTTCGTTTACGCCATTAGCAAGGTATATATTATGCAATTCGTTATTTTTTGGACGCGGCATTTTGAAGTGTGGTTTGTACGGGGGTTAAAAATTCACTGAAAAATTGATTGACACTTATCAGTTTATATACTTATTTTTTTTTTTTTTTTGCACAAGTTTATATGGGTTTTTTAGGAAGTGCCATCATTAGATAATTCCGGTACCTGTTGCTTCACAAATCCATTTTTTAAGGGCTTATTTTTTATTTTACACTGTTTCGCCAATCGGTCACAAAAAAATTTTCATACCTTTTAATGTGTAAAATTTCCATAATGTCCTTTTTTACCTGTTGAAATTTGACTATCCTTTTCCAATAAAAAAAAATTCACATTTTCTTTCAAGTGTTGAAATTTTACATTTATTCTCAGGTAGTTTTTTTAAAAACATTCAAAAGTCTAGCTGAGTCATTTTGAACACTTTAAGTAGGTATGATAAAATTTTTCAAAAATACTATAAATAGAAAAATAATAATTTTTAGAATATATAGAACATTTATTTGCATTTCACTAAACGACATTTATTATTATTATTCATAATAGGCGATATATTTCTATTATTACAAACAACAACAAATTAAAAATCTCGCGTACACTAAAAAATGTTAGTGTACGCAAAAAAGTTCACTAAAACCCAATTTTTTCGTTTTGTACTGATCATTTTAGCGTACTTTGTACACAAACACTACACAAACACACTGAACTTTGTTCAGTACGTTTTGTTAGAGTTTGCGTTCTTCTTTTTGTAGACGTTGTGTACGAAATGGGTACACATACAAGTTCACAAACACTAAAATGGAATTTTAAAGTATTTTATCAGTGCCGTACGCTATGGTTTGTGTACAGTTTTTTTTCGAACACTGGCCTCAATACTCTCCTACTTAGATACAGGGTACTCTGAGACAACATAAAATAATAACAAACAGTAATTGTAACTGAAATTATGAAGTGTGATAGACAGAAAACAACCATAAATACTTTATCTTAATCATGTTAATACGAAATAGATTGGAAATTGTTTGCTAAAGTTCGCCAGGTACACATTCGATATTTTGGCAGCACCAGCCGCATAGAAAAGTCTGTGTTATTTAAATAGTCCTGGGTTTCCTTCTAACTGTGATACGTTGTACTTTTTCTCCATCACAATTGCAATGTGCGTGTGTATGTCTTTATTTATCAGTCAAGGACGCAAGTTTGGAAGTATGTACAAATAAATAGAGATGCCTTTCCGCATCCGTTTCCTTTGCCAGAACATGAGTTTTGTATAATATGACAGTGTTTGGTCTAGTTTGTTGTTGTTAAAAATGTTATGAGTTTAACCAAGTTGTTTTTAAATGTTTTGTAAAAACTTAGAAAATTCTTTTAAAAATAAATATTTGTCTTGTATAATTCCTTGAATTACGTTTTGTGGTTTGTTTGTTTGTTAATGTTCCTTTTAAAGAAAGTAACAACTGCAAGTGCTGGTATTTCTTTTTTTTTTTTTTGTGAATTGACAATTAGTTACAGCCTGTTGGCAAATTTAATGAAGTTCCTATGTAGTGAAACTTTGTTTTGATACCTATAAAATATTGTGTCTCGTTTTCTCCAGCACGCATTTTTTACAAATTTCACAGTAACATTTTCGTTGAAATAAAATTATGGAGCTCTTTATTTTTTCTTAAGCAGGTATTGAATCGGTCAATGTATTTTGTGTATTAAGAACTATGATAATAATTTAAGAGAAAAGAACAACTAAGTATTAAAACTAAAAATTATATCGATATAAAAATTGTTTGGCTTTATTGTGGGGAATAAAACTATAGAATTTTTAATTGCTGTGTATGACAAAATGCATATTTTGGAAAAAGTGTCGTTCAGTGTTTTTTTCATTAAACGAGCGTCACGAACGTTAAGTAAAAAATAGTTAAATTGGGTGGTCAAGTTGTGGCCACGATTTTTTTTTTCTTTTTTCATTATCCGATTGATGAGAATATTTATTATTTATAAGTTTTTACTCACAGATGATACCAACAATGACTTGAATATTGACGTAAACGATAACTGTTCTTCATATACATAAATACAAACAAGTCTGTAATCTGAGTCGCATGCTGTTATTGAAAGCATTCAAACGTGTTTTTAAATCAGCTGTTTATTTTTTCATAAAAAACTTCAATTAAAATAAATTTTCTTTGTGAATTTATTAATAATGTCTTCAAAATGTAAAAAGTATTGGGGTAATAATCCTCGATTAAAAATGCAGAGATCTGTTAGTAATAATGGGTTCCAGATGCTCTCTGATCTAGGAGATAATGATAGTTCAAGGGTTGAAAATGAAGTCGCCCACGAATAGTTGTTGACAAATGTTATAAATTTACTGAAGTTATAAATCTTATTGGCAAAATATGTAAATATAAAAGAATTTCCATCGGAACTAAATTAATACCGAAATCGAAGGCTGGGTATGATGAAACTGTAAAAAAACTAAAGATTGCCCAGATGAAATTTTTCACTCATCCTATAAAAGACAATAAAAGTTTTAAGCTTATGCTGTTCGGTTTACCACTAATTAGCTTAGAAACCTTGAAAAGTAAATTAAAAGATGCATTCAACATAGAATTGGTTAACGTAATAGAAATAACAACTACGCGCTCAAAAACTGACGATGCATTATATATGGTGGAGTTCAACCGAAGTCAGATAACAAAGCGGGAGATTATTAAGATAAAATATGTTTACGGTATTGTATTACACTTGAGAAGTTCCTAACGTAGGTCAAGAGGTCCTACTCAATGCCCTAAATGTGCTATGTATGGCCATGGATCTTCGAATTGCTTTAGAGCTGAAGCCTGCATAGGATGCGGTGGAGCCCATGATTACTAAAACTGCCAACTTAATAAACCAACAGAAGATGGTCCTGTTATTTACAAATGTTTCAATTGCATTAAAAAGACATTAAAAAATGTTAATCACCATGCTGACGATCCTCACTGTCCTTCAAGAAAATAATATTTACAGCTCCGACAAAGAACTACTAATAGCAGGCGACCAGTATGACAAATACGACATGACGACATTGTTTCTATTTCATCAAAACAAATGCGGCATGAGGAAAGGGGTTACGAGATGCCATCTTTTTCTCAAAAAGTATCAGGTAAACCTCAAAATAATGTTTCTTATGCCGCAGTTGATGGTTAAAAACAAAGAACTCAACAAGACGATAATTTGTCAAATGAACAAATTTTAGATATTTATTTCGAAGCCTAAGACGCATTAGAAAAATGCAAAACCAAGTACGATAAAATGATAGTACTTGGAAATATGCTTAGATATGTTATATAAAAAGTCAATATGGAGCCTAAATGTTATGC
The DNA here is from genome assembly GCA_916610165.2 of Gymnosoma rotundatum. Classification (NCBI taxonomy): domain Eukaryota; kingdom Metazoa; phylum Arthropoda; class Insecta; order Diptera; family Tachinidae; genus Gymnosoma; species Gymnosoma rotundatum. The sequence continues at coordinate 85,062,192 of OU744336.1, forward strand.
ATTGGAATGCCCAGGGCATAACGACTCCAGCCTCGATGATAGAACTTGAACTCGTGTTACATCAAAAACAAATAGACATAGTTTACATAAATGAAACATTCCTCAAAGCTAATCACAATTTCAAATTAAGAAAATTTAATGTCTACAGGGAAGACCGTACTACACATGGTGGAGGGATTTTGATTGCAATGAAAAACTACATTCCCCATGAATGCATTTCAAAATATCCAACAGCAAAAGTCGAAAATGTATCTATAATAGTTACCATAAATAATAGACCAATAAGATTCACTTCTGTAAAAATATTAAAAAATGGAAAATTAAAATAAATGAAAATAAAGCTCAAACAATAATATTTCCCTTCAATAAACCACCGAAATGAATACCCCCAATACCACTATCTGTGGAAGGAGTTGAAATTCCTCTCCTTGATACCATTAAATATCTCGGAATTGAATTAGATAAAAACTGACTTTCAGGCATCATGTTCTAAGAACCTGTGAAAAGGCAATTAAATGTTTAAGAGCCCTTTTCCCATTATTAAATCGCAAATCAACTTTGAATTATAAAAACAAAATCTTACTGTATAAAATGTGCATACGGCCTATTATGACAAATGGTTGTCAAATTTGGTCAATTAGATGTGCCACGACCTATCTAGAGAAGTTGCAAATAATCCAGAATAAAAATTTAAAAATCATTTTTAATTTACCCAGAAAATACTCAACAAGTAGATTGCATAAAAATTTTCAACAAGATTTGCTTAAATCAGTAATATCTAATTTAACACTGCGTTAATGTAAATAATAAATTTAAGATATTTTTACACAATAAATAAAGTTCATACGAGTATTTGTTGCAATACTTAATTAAGTAAGATCTCGAAAAACGTAATTATTGTAAATATTTTAAATGTATTAATGATAGCTAAATTAGCAAATTTCAGGCCGACAACACCCTGAAGGAAATGTCAATAGAAAAACTCTACTGAGCCGCTTTTGACTAAGTCACCAGTACTACTGTTTAATTATGCCCCATATAATGTTCTGCGCTGTAGATATGTGCTTGTCATTGAAAATGCGCCAGTGATATTAAAATGTTGACTAGGTATTAGAGATAAACTCAAAACGTCTTGTTTGCTTCTATTGAATTGTGCTATTCGTTTATTGCTTTTGAAATATGAGAACACATATACTACTGTACTCGTTCAACAAAAGCATTCGACACCATTTATTCGTTTATCGAGCATAGGAACTGTTCATTGTTATTAATCGATGCAAATTTCACTAGTTAAAACAATTTATTCTATTGCGCACTATTGTCATAGCTTGACAAAATTGCAGAGTATATATGAATTTTCGTAGTTTTACTACCTTCATTTTCTTATTCTTAAATGTATGACTCATTTTTTTTTCGTTTGTTCACATTCGTTGCTAAATAAAATAAATAAAAATAATATTGGGTTTTAAAAAATCAAAGTTTCTAGTAGAGAACTGCACGAGTACACCGCAACCATGAGTACACCGAATACTTACTCTATACTTTTCATACTCGAGTATTTCAAACACCGCAATAAAAAGTCGCGGTGTTTATTTTACCCATTCTTGTAAAAACGAGTATGAAAAATATGGCAATCAGAATTTTAAGTATTTTTTATACTCGTACGCAAGAATTTTTTAATTCTCTTTATTTGTAAGCAACGTTGCCACATTTTTACCCTATTAAAGTTTTTTACTGCCGTTTAATGAAATTCTGCATTGTATGCAGATCTATTTATAAACAATAAAAAAAAACAAAATTTGATCAAATCTATTGCTTAAACATTATAAGCAGAAAAACAGACAACAACCGTTTTCATAGGTATGAAATACAACACATATTTAATGAATAAAATGCAATAAAAACCGCTTAAAGGCACAGCTTTTGTACACTATTTAAAGCAGGTATACTTATTTTGTTGCTGTTTTTTTATTTATTTTATGAACAATTATTTTTAGTTTATGCGCCTTGTTGTCATAAATGTGCTACTAACGGTATTTAGGAAAACAAAATGATAAAATGAATCCATGAATAAAAGGAAAATTACTTAATTTTTTTAGTTTTAACAAAACTGTATATACGCAGATGTAATATTGCATTGACTGAATAGACATAGACCTCATAAATAATAATAAATGAAATAAAGTTTGTAGTTTACATATTTTATTTTGTTAAATATAATTATTGCTTTTATACCTATTTATTCATTTTAAAAATCTATTTACTTGACGAATAGAATTTTTAAATTTCTATCCTGTGTGACTTAAAAAAAACCCTAACAAAAACGTAATATAATAAAGAAAGAACTATTCTTGAGTTATTAGTAAACTTTTGTTGCGTTTTTAATAAATGAAAATATGGCGAATTTTACGGGTTCTATTAAATTTATTTTCTGTTATATATTTAATAAACTTTCAAAATTTCAAAGAAGTATGTATGTTAGCTAATTTAGACATTGGCGACTTTTGATATTGTGTTTGATTTAATAATTCTGATCTGATAACTCTGTTTTCCTCTCACTACACACGTTAAAATCTCTCTCTTGGTGTTTGTTGTGAGTATGAGTACGAATAAAGTAAAGCCAGCATCGCAAACATTTTACTTGAGTATGGTAGACACTTATACTCAAATGGAATGGGTATAGTAAATACTCGCACTTAAGAAATGCGGTGGCGATCACACCGCAACCGCATTTATGATGAGTATACTTAGAGTGTTAAAAACAGACACTCTTGCAGTTCTCTGGTATTCACATGTAGTTGATAACACAATTACCAATACAACTTTTCAAAAGCAAGCAAAATAAAAGTGTATTGGTGTATTGAAATTTTATAAAAAAATTTCCAACAACAAGCATACGCTATTGTCTTTTATTTGAACAATACAAGGTATACACGGATACAAGGCGTTTTGTGAATTAATCAAATATCTTGATAATTTCTCAGAAAAAAACAAAATGCAAGTCTATACATACATATAATAAAACTGCACCGGGGTAAATTCTGTACATGAAAATTTTTGGAAAAGTTTGTTGTTGGTGTAGAAAGTAATCGATATGGAATACAAAACACAAATGTGTATGTATGTGTTCACATCACGTAAAAACTACTTATGGAATTGAACAAAATTTTATGAGAAGGTCACTTAGAATCTTGGTTCCAATATCGGATACTTTTTTTGAAAAATAAGTCATTTCGTAGAGAAAATAGAAATACAAATATGGAAGCACTTAATTTTACTGGTATAATGGTACTAAAACAGTTTGTACATTTTATTTTTGTAAATGGAAAATTTTTAACAATGTCTACAGAACTCTGGAATAAATAACAAAAACACATGTTTCTAAACTTGAATTTAAAGAAAATTAGAAATAATACGCAGAAGAAGTCGTGGGCACTACTAGTTAAGGAATAAATTAGAAATTTGATTTTTTTGTTTGTTATATGCAGAAGAGTTAATATTAAATTGCAGTTCAGATTGCTTTTGGAATTTTTAAAATAAAAATTATATCGATATAAAAATTGTTTGGCTTTATTGTGGGAAATAAAACTATAAAATTTTTAATTGCTGTGTATGACAAAATGCATTTTAGTAAATAGAAAATTGAAAAAAAATTAGTTGTTCGTAAGCTCCAAAATTTAGAAATGCAATATTTCCCTTTGTAACACGATTTTTGTAAGTAAATGCAAAATATTCATTTTAAAAGCAATTTATGAATTCATTTTTTGGAAGTCGGCTAACCCTACATGTATATAATGACAATGAGCTTTTGATTGCATAGAAATATTTCATATCATTTCTATTTTGTAAAAATGCACTGCACCACAACAACTCTTCAGCAAAGTACAATTTTAATATCTTATCGTATACATATACCAAATTGAACATCTTACACGTTTGGCTACATATATAAATTCATTCGTATATAAAAAAAATCTAATACAATAAATGTGAACATAAACATCCAAATGTAGAGATGAATAAATTTTGATGTAAGAAAATGCCACGTAGAATTGGCACTCCAATGTTTTTTTACGCTGAATTCTCTTATTTGACAGATGCTTTAACTTTAATACAAATCGACACACACGCACCTTTTCAGTTCATGTTTTATAACGTTACATTAGTTTATGTTCGTGTCTAATTTAATTTTGTTTTCTTTTTTTTATTTTTTCTAAATGTTAAAAAAAATCGAAAATTTTGAAACTTATAAAAAACTCTATACATTAAAGACATCCTTTCAATATAAACAAAAAAATTAAAAAAAACACAAATTTAAAACCTTATGGAAAAATAAATAAATAAAAAGAAGGAAAGGCTATAAAAAAGTTGAATGTATTTATTTAATCAAATTTACAGTAAAACTTTTAATTAGTTAAAAACAATTATTAAACTTTCTTATTATGGCAAACTTCAAAAAACATTTAATACTGTTGACAAAATACTCATGTGCGTTTTTTAATAAATGCTTAATGATATAGGATGGAGTAGGGACTTCCCAGAGATGTAATTGGTAATTATTCTGTGCCTCAAAACTCTCCTACTTAGATACAGGGTACTCTGAGACAACATAAAATAATAACAAACAGTAATTGTAACTGAAATTATGAAGTGTGATAGACAGAAAACGACTATAAATACTTTATCTTAATCATGTTAATACGAAATAGATTAGAAATTGTTTGCTATAGTTCGCCAGGTACACGTTCGATTTTTTGGCAGCACCAGCCGCATATAAAAGACTGTGTTATTTAAATAGTCCTGGGTTTCCTTCTAACTGTGATACGTTGTACTTTTTCTCCATCACAATCGCAATGTGCGTGTGTATGTCTTTATTTATTAGTCAAGGACGCAAGTTTGGAAGTATGTACAAATAAATAGAGATGCCTTTCCTCATCCGTTTCCTTTGCCAGAACATGAGTTTTGTATAATATGACAGTGTTTGGTCTAGTTTGTTGTTGTTAAAAATGTTATGAGTTTAACCAAGTTGTTTTTAAATGTTTTGTAAAAACTTAGAAAATTCTTTGAAAAATAAATATTTGTCTTGTATAATTCCTTGAATTACGTTTTGTGGTTTGTTTGTTTGTTAATGTTCCTTTTAAAGAAAGTAACAACTGCAAGTGCTGGTATTTCTTTTTTTTTTTTTTTGTGAATTGACAATTAGTTACAGCCTGTTGGCAAATTTAATGAAGTTCCCATGTAGTGAAACTTTGTTTTGATACCTATAAAATATTTTGTCTCGTTTTCTCAAGCCCGCATTTTTTACAAATTTCACAGTAACATTTTCGTTGAAATAAAATTATGGAGCTCTTTACTTTTTCTTAAGCAGGTACTGAATCGGTCAATGTATTTTGTGTATTAAGAACTATGATAATAATTTAAGAGAAAAGAACAACTAAGTATTAAAACTAAAGAAGATTTATATTTATTTTTTTGGAAAAAGTGTCGTTCAGTGTTTTTTTCATTAAACGAGCGTCACGAACGTTACGAACAAAGTAAAAAATAGTTAAATTGGTTGGTCAAGTTGCGGCCACGATTTTTTTTTTCTTTTTTCATTATCCGATTGATGAGAGTATTTATTATTTATAAGTTTTTACTCACAGATGACACCAACAACGACTTGAATATTGACGTAAACGATAACTGTTCTTCATATACATACATACATACAAACAAGTCTGTAATCTGAGTCGGATGCTGTTACTGAAAGCATTCAAACGTGTTTTTAAATCAGCTGTTTATTTTTTCATAAAAAACTTCAATTAAATTAAATTTTCTTTGTGAATTCATTAATAATGTCTTCAAAACGTAAAAAGTATTGGGGTAATAATCCTCGACTAAAAATGCAGAGATCTGTTAGTTATAATGGGTTCCAGATGCTCTCTGATCTAGGAGATGATTATAGTTCAAGCGTTGAAAGTGAAGTCGCCCACGAATAGTTGTTGACAAATGTTATAAATTTACTGAAGTTATTAATCTTATTGGTAAAATATCTAAACATAAAAGAATTTCCATCGGAACTAAATTAATACCGAAATCGAAAGCTGGGTATGATGAAACTGTAAAAAACTAAAGATTGCCCAGGTGAAATTTTTCACTCATCCTATAAAAGACAATAAAAGTTTTAAGCTTATGCTGTTCGGTTTACCACAAATTAGCTTAGAAACCTTGAAAAGTGAATTTAAATATGCATTCAACATAGAATTGGTCAACGTAAAAGAAATAACAACTACGCGCTCAAACACTGACGATGCATTATATATGGTGGAGTTCAACCGAAGTCAGATAACAAAGCGGGAGATTATTAAGATAAAATATGTTTACGGTAGTACACTGGAGAAGTTCCTAACGTAGGTCAAGAGGTCCTACTCAATGCCTTAAATATGCTATGTATGGCCATGGATCTTCGAATTGCTTTAGAGCTGAAGCCTGCATAGGATGCGGTGGAGCCCATGATTACTAAAACTGCCAACTTAATAAACCAACAGAAGATGGTCCTGTTATTTACAAATGTTTCAATTGCATTAAAAAGAAATTAAAAAACGTTAATCACCGTGCTGACGATCCTCACTGTCCTTCAAGAAAATAATATTTACAGCTCCGACAAAGAACTACTAATAGCAGGCGACCAGTACGACAAATACGTCATGACGACATTGTTTCTATTTCATCAAAAGATATGCGGCATGAGAAAAGGGGTTACGAGATGCCATCTTTTTCTCAAAAAGTATCAGGTAAACGTTTTGTTTCTTATGCCTCAGTTGCTCTTTCAAAACAAAGAACTCAACAAGACGATAGTTTGTCAAATGAACAAATTTTAGATATTTATTTCGAAGCCTTAGACGCATTAGAAAATTGCAAAACCAAGTACGATAAAATGATAGTGCTTGGAAATATGCTTAGATATGTTACATAAAAAGTCAATATGGAACCTAAATGTTATGCATTGGAATGCCCAGGGCATAACGACTCAAGCCTCGATGATAGAACTTGAAGTCGTGTTACATCAAAAACAAATAGACATAGTTTGCATAAATGAAACATTCCTCAAAGCTAATCACAATTTCAAATTAAGAAAATTTAAAGTCTATAGAGAAGACCGTACTACACATGGTGGAGGGATTTTGATTGCAATCAAAAACTCCATTCCCCATGAATGCATTTCAAAATATCCAACAGCAAAAGTCGAAAATGTATCTATAATAGTTACCATAAATAATAGACCAATAAGATTTACTTCTTAATTTTTCCCTGACCAGGATTCGAACCACCGATTTTATAAATTAATGTAATTTGTACTTCTTTCTAAAAATGTTTAGAAATTAATTAAAAAGAACCAAAAAGCCGAAAATAAAGTAAAAATTTCATTAAGATTTACTTCTGTTTATTGTCCAAATTATACGAATGACTTTATTAATGATATAAACATTTTAACCACAGCTACATTTGATTATTTTATATTCGGAGATTTGAATGCTCACCATACAAACTGGAACTGAGTTTAGAAAAAATAACTTCCAAGGTATTGAATTATCGAACTCAAATGTGGAAGAAACACTTTCAAATATTACTTACCTGTAACAAGAAGCATCTAAACGAATTCCACTTGGTAATTCACAAGTCTGGCACAGGAAGCTTTCCAGTTAAACTTTATTTTTAATTTCGAAAAGAAATTAATTTAGGCGAAAACTTCAACTTTCAAATAATTACTCAGAGCGAAACATAATTACTTCTTTATTAAAACAGCTGACCCACTAATAAATTTGAACATAAGCAATGACAGAAATAACAGCTGGTACCAATATATACAAAAGCTGCCAACAGGTAATAAAAAGTTTTGGATGTTGACGAAAGAAATAAAAAGCAATAAAAAAAGCGTTTGTAGTTTAACAATAGATGGCGTTATAAAGCATAACAATAAAGAAAAAGCTGAAATAATTTCGGAAGTTTTCGAAAATTGTCACAGAACAACATGCAATATGACTTCCCCAGTGGATAATATGTTAGAAAAACACATAGATTGGTTAAATGCTCAAAGTATCACAGATGACATGCAGCAAAACTTGACGTCAGTGGAAGAAGTAAAATTCTTCATAGGTACACTGAAAAACTGAAAAGCACCTGGATTGGATGGAATAAAGCCAATTGTATTGAAAAATATGACAAATACTTTTTACACACTAATTACTCAACTTTTCAACTGGTGTTTGAAAAAGGTTATTTCCCAAAAATTTTTAAAACAGCCAAAGTAGTCCCAATTTTAAAACAGGGAAATGACGCAAAATCACATAAAAGTTATCGTCCAGTAAGCATGCTGAATTGCTTAGATAAAGTTTTCGAAAAAATCGTGTTACAGAGAATAAATGAATACACCGAAACTAATAGTATAATACAAAAAGAACAATTTGGTTTTCGAAAAAAAACATTTAACTGTGCACCAAGTAAAGAGAATTTTAAACTTTATCTCAAATAACAAAAGTAACCGAAAATGTACTGGAATAGTGCTGTTAGACGTATAAAAATCCTTTGATTCTATATGGCACAATGGCTTAATTTTTAAACTTGTGGCGTATACCTTAACATAAAATACTTTATTGAAAATTAAATGATTAAATATTATTTGATCTACCTCGAATTGTGTTTCATGTTAAAAAATTTGTAAAAATTTTTTAGTTTCAATTGAAGTTGTTCAAATAAAAGAACACAATTTTATTTGTTTTTTTAATACAATCTTTGGCATTAACGTAAGGAGCTTAAGAAACCTACAAACTCCATAAGTTTGGTTATCCAATTTACATTCAAAAGATGATACAAAGTTTTCTGAATGAGAGATCCTTTCTAGTGAATATTGATACTGAATACTCCACCCAGCGCAATATCCCTGCGGGAGTTCCCCAGTGCTCGGTGTTATCACCTGTTTTGTACTCAATATATACATCGAATTTTGAAATACTAAAAGATCAAGCAGTTGCACTATACGCAGACGACACTGCCATCATAACAACAGGTAAAGTTTGAAACGCTATAGTCAAAAGAATGAAAAAAGGTCTATTACATGCTTAAAAATATTAAAAAAAAATGGAAAATTAAAAAAAAAGAAAATAAAACTCAAACAATAATATTTCCCTTCAATAAATCACCGAAAAGAATACCCCCAATACCACTATCTGTGGAAGGTGTTGAAATTCCTCTCCTTGATACCATTAAATTTCTCGGAATTGAATTAGATAAAAAACTGACTTTCAGACATCATGTTCTAAGAACCTGTGAAAAGGCAGTTAAATGTGGAAGAGCCCTTAGCCCATTATTAAATCGCAAATCAACTTTGAATTATAAAAACAAAATCTTACTGTATAAAACGTGCATACGGCCTATTATGACATATGGGTGTCAAATTTGGTCAAATAGATATGCCACAACCTATCTAAAGAAGTTGCAAATAATCCAGAATAAAAATTTAAAAATCATTTTAAATTTACCCAAAAAATACTCAACAAGTAGACTGCATCAAAATTTTCAACAAGATTTGCTTAAATCAGTAATATCTAATTTAACACTGCGTTAATGTAAATACTAAATTTAAGATATTTTAACACAATAAATAAAGTTCATACGAGTATTTGTTGCAATACTTAATTAAGTAAGATCTCGAAAAACGTAATTATTGTAAATATTTTAAATGTATTAATGATAGCTAAATTAGCAAATTTCAGGCCGACACCACCCTGAAGGAAATGTCAATAGAAAAACTCTACTGAGCCGCTTTTGACTAAGTCACCAGTACTACTGTTTAATTATGCCCCATATAATGTTCTGCGCTGTAGATATGTGCTTGTCATTGAAAATGCGCCAGTGATATTAAAATGTTGACTAGGTATTAGAGATAAACGCAAAACGTTTTGTTTGCTTCTATTCATACTGTCTACTATTGAATTGTTCTATTCGTTTATTGCTTTTGAAATATGAGTACACTAATACTACTGTAAACATGCCACAAAAGCATTCGACACCCTTTATTGGTTTTTCGAGCATATGAATTATTTCTTGTTATGTCCATGCAAATTTCACTAGTTAAAACAATGTTTTCTGTTGCACACTATTGTCATAGCTTGACAAAATTGCAGAGTATATATGAATTTTCGTAGTTTTACTACCTTCATTTTCTTATTCTTAAATGTATGACTCATTTTTTTTTTTGTTTGTTCACCTTAGTTGCTAAATAAAATAAATAATAATAATATTGCGTTTTAAAAAATCAAACTTTCTACTCTTAATAATATGCCAAAGCAATTTACAAGTGTAACACCGAGTATTCACATTTTCGTTGTACTCGTATGTTATTGTCTTTTGAACTATTGCACAACAAACCTGTGTGTGCTTGTTTATTTTTCCTCTATGTTTACTATGCACTAAATTTCTCTTACAGCTACAGTCAATATTCGCTTTTAAAATAGAGACAATACTGTACACTTTTATATGGCTTATGATCATTTCTACTAGATATTGAACAGGTAGTTTTAATGAAACCATATCCAGGTATTTGAACCAAAACTTTACTAGTAAGTTTCTATAACTAAATCAACACTTGTTGAACTTTTCTATAAAAACTGTCAATAGTAAAAATGGGGTAGTTTACCAGAGACCTTATCACTAGTAATACTTTTGTTCTTTAGTCAACAAAATAAATGTTTTTCTGGCGGTTCCTAAGAAAATTAATAACATTTAAATACATATATATATATTTCCTTTCAAGGAAATTGGTTTTTATTGGAGTCTGGTATAAGAAATTTCTTAAATTAATTTATGTACCCACTACTTAATATTTAAAATTATAATTATAAATACGTACAATTATTTAACAAAACTCTGCGTGTGTTTTCTTCAGGGCTGGCTAAGCCATCTGTCTATTATGAAAACTAAACACTACTTAAAATTACAAACATAAATTAAGAACGTTCTATTTATGACTAAACTCACTAATTACAATTATCAAAGAATTTTTCTTCAACAAAACCAGCGTTTTCACTGTTTAATTTTCTTTTTGTTGAATATTATTTTTGATTTTGCTGCGACTCGATTGTTTAAAATATTTTTTATTTTGACCTTGAAAAGTGGCCCTCAAGGTCTTGTCAGGTAAGTCGTTGAACGATAATATTATATCTAATTTTTGAAACAAGTATATTTTATAAAAAGTGTTTGCAAATTATTGAAACAAATTGTTTACCTATTAAAGCAGCAAACACATGTAGTCGTCTTTTGCCAAAAATTCTGTCAACATTAAAATTCATAATAATATTTTGACCAAATATGTGGTAAATTGCGGTCGAAATTGCCACCGAGTAGAACTTTAATTTGCTTAAACTTCATTTTTATCATTCACACTTTTCACAATTCTATTTTTATATGTACGAGGGCTGCTATATATATTTCTGGCCTAGCAACACTGAGTGCTGCCAAGTGCAATCTGACATTTCCATTGGAAAGTTTATCATTTTTAAGCATTATCCTACTCAAAACGTTTTGACGTACGACCATTATTTGTGTTGTTTACAGTGACTTGAAAAAATTAATATAGAAAAAAAATGGAATTAAACTCGTGAACATTTTCGTGCCATAATTTTTCACAACTTTCGACGTGGATTATCACGACAAGAGTGCATTGATGAACTTAAATCTTTGTATGGGGATGAAGCACCATCCTATAGCACTGTGAAAAATTGGTATAATGAATTTAATCGTGGCCGAAGCTCGCTCAAAGACGAATTCCGTGAAGGTCGTCCAAAAACTGCTGTTGTGCCAGAGAACATTGATGCCGTACGTGAACTCATAATGCAAGATCGATATGCGACATACCGAGAGATAGAGACATCCTTGGACATTTCTTCCACCAGCATACATTCGATACTGCATGAACACCTGGCCGTAAAAAAGGTTTGTTCTCGTTGGATCCCGCACAATTTGAAAGTCGCTCAAAAAAAGGCTCGTGTCGATTGGTGCAAAGAAATGTTTCAAAAATATGATTGCGGTGCTTCAAAAGATGTTTATAAGATCGTCACACGTGACGAATCATGGATCTATGCGTGTGAGCCCGAAACGAAACAACAATCGACCGTGTGGGTCTTCAAAGACGAGTAAAATCCAACGAAAGTTGTTCGTGGAAGAAGCACTTCGAAGCAAATGGTCGCCTGTTTCTTCGGCAAAACTGGTCATGTGGCGACTGTTCCGCTTGAGCAACGTAGGACGGTCACTTCTGAGTGGTACACTATAATTTGTTTGCCTGAAGTCATCGGAGAAATTCGAAAAACCAACAAAAGAAGACGAATCATTGTTCACCATGACAATGCGAGCTCTCACACATCGGCTTAAACCAGAGCGTTTTTGACCTGCCAAAACGTCGAATTAATGGGTCATCCGCAGTACAGCCCTGACTTGGCACCTAATGACTTCTTCTTGTTTCCGCACATCAAGAAAAAAGTGCGTGGTCAACGATTTTCGTCACCAGAAGAAGCTGTTGAAGTGTTCAAAAACCATGTTTTAGAAGTGTCTCAATCGGAGTGGAAAAAGTGCTTCGACAACTGGTTTGACCGCATGCAAAAGTGTATAAATCATGCTGGAGAATACTTTGAAAAAGAATGAAACCATTTTTAATTATAAATATTCGCATTTTCACTATTAGGCCAGAAATATACAGCGCAGTCCTCGTATGTAGAACTGTTTGTTTTTAAATTTTTCTTTTATAATTTTTTTGTTATTATTGTTTTTACTTAACTTTGATTATTGTCTTTGCTTTACTGTTTGCACAAAAATTTTTAGTTTATTTAAAATGTTTGTCAGAAGTTTCCTGAAGAGTTAAGTAAGCGGTGACGAAATCGCCATACAGACATGCTTTCAATAATCAATATCGGCAATTAATTTAATCGAAATAATTTAAAAAATAGCACAAAGGTTTTTATGATAATTAAATAATTAAAAAAAATATATTCCCGTGTCTTTAATTTAACAAAAAAATTTTTAATTCTTATTTCTTATAACAGCAAAAACTTCCGTTAATTGACGCGCACGTTATTTTTTATATATTAATTGAAATTCAAAATTGCACTCAAAAATTTGCCTAAGAATTGTTAAAAATTAAAAAAAGGGTTTCATTGACACGTTTGCTAACAATGTCACCAGAAATATACTACATATTTTTTTCTATGTTTTTTATATTAACACATAGCAGAAAAATTTTAGTACTACTGTTTTCAGTAGAAAATTTGTGTTGACAAAAGCATAATTGGTTTTAGTCTGACTGCAGGGGTATTATCTTTAAAATTTGACATGTGTACACAAGTATACCTACAGTTACAGAACACCAAGTTTAAATTTTATTTTGGTTGGTTCAACTTAATCGAACAAGTTGAACCGATCGGTCGATTTGAAGTTGTGAGCTAGAAAAGATCAATATTCGATGCTAGTGCATTTAACTAGCATATCAGTTGAGCAAAAGTTTATTGATCCATTTAGTCTACAGCAGTAACATCAATGTAAAAATTGCTTTAATTGGTCTATACATTTTATAAACTACCAGTTTAATTTTTTTATATACTATATGTACATACATATATTGAAAAAACAAAAAGTTTATTGAAGTTTTAAGTTTTACAACCCTGCACACTAACAGAATTTAAATCAAACACTTGAGTTACTGTCACTCGCCTTGTTATTGTTAAGCATATTTAAAAAAGAAAGCTGTGTAAAAATTTATAATAAATTACTTTATACTGTGTATTTAGAATTACTCGTTCTGTACTGCAATAAGAGACTTAAAGAGTTGTATATGGGACATCGAAGATAGATTTGTTTTATTATCTTAGAATATATTCACGTCCCCTTGCTCAAAACACTCCACAAATAAGCCAAGTGAGTACATACAAAATTGTCACTTGGCAAGAAATTATAATGATATAAAATTATAACAATTTAATTCTTATTAAGTTATTATTTGAACTGTGAATATTATAAATGAATTGAAATTATTTTGGCTTAAGTTCATTTTGTTTTTAATTTCTAAAAATTTTTTTTAGAAAGAAAATTTATTTTAGAAAAGGATTCGGAAGTTTTCCAAAGAAAACAAGAAAAATTTGACGCTAGCAGAATAAAATGCTGCACTTTCTGGACCGCTACGACCTTAATCATCATTCTTCGCATCTAAATACCTTAGTTGTGTATTTTATAAACATCATCTATTTTACCAACTAACTTTGTAAATAAGAATACGAGAATATTCATATCAACATTATTTGGTTAGACGAAATTTTACACACAGACCAACGCATTTCTTTACTGTTCTCTCTGTGTTTCGCCTGGTACATTTGTTTTTGCTTTTTTTTAATATCAAACATAAAAGAACATTACAAAAATACAATAAGGAAATAAATTTATGTGTTTTTATAGTTTTTCGTGATATTATTACATTTTTTATCAATAACTTCAATTTTATTCATTATCAAATATATATGCGTTATCCCTGAAATATGTATTGCTAATATACACAGCTGTTGTTGCTGTCTTCAAAATATTTATGAAGCTGACTTCAGAGAAGCATTTGAAGTTGGCAGCATTCGAAGCCGTGAAGTTGTGAAGTCTGCTGTCACCTAAGTGTTTAGAGCTTAAGAATGACTTAAAACAAAGTTTGCATTCGTGTTTAATCGATGATTGAAGCAAAAGTAAAAACAAGTGTACAAGGCGAAATAAAGAGAGAACAGTAAATAAATACGTGGGTTTGTGTGTAAAATTTCGTCTAACCAAATTAATGTTGATATGAATATTCTCGTATTCTTATTTACAAAGTTAGCTGGTTAAGTATATGATGTTTATAAAATACACAACTAAGGTAGATAGATGCGAAGAATGCTGATAAAGGGCGCAGCGGTCCAGAAAGTGCAGCATTTCATTCTGCTATCGTCTAATTTTTCTTGTTTTTCTTTTTAAAAAAGATTTTTAGGAATTAAAAATAAAATGAACTTAAGCCAAAATAATTTCCATTCATTTACAACATACACAGTTCAAATAATTAATAAAAATTAAATTATAAGCACGCAACGCACAGCGAGCATTCATGCTTACATCATAACAATCAAAATGATACTGGAACAGCATCTATAATGTTATGAGTAAACAAGTAAGAATGATTAAAAACAAATTTGCATTCGTGTTCAATCGATGATTGAAACAAAGCAAAAATAAATGTACAAGACGAAATATAGAGAGAACAGTAAAGAAATACGTTGGTTTGTGTGTAAATTTCGTCTAACCAAATTAATGTTGATATAAGTTATGAGTATTCTCGTATTCTTATTTACAAAGTTAGTTGGTTAAATAGATGATGTTTATAAAATACACAACTAAGGTAGATAGATGCGAAGAATGCTGATGAAGGTCGTAGCGGTCCAGAAAGTGCAGTATTTCATTCTGCTAGCGTCTAATTTTTCTTGTTGTCTTTGGACAACGTTCACATACATTTGTAAAATAAATTTTCTTTCTAAAAAAGATTTCTAGAAATTAAAAATAAAATGAACTTAAGCCAAAATAATTTCAATTTATTTATAAAATTATAATTTTATAATAGACGGTTAATACATGTAACTTCTCTTAATGCTGTAATACCATGTTCAGACGTAAGTTTTAATTGCGCAATAAAAGAATTCACGCAATTAAGGCCCTAATTGTACTCAATTTAAATTGATCAATTAGTACTTAATTGAATCATTAATTGATTAAGTTTCCTTATACAACTCTTGTGAAGTGTGTTCAGTGAGATAAAATTTTATACAATGACAAATGTAAATGCCATAAAAATGAAAAATAAAATATTTTCAAATTAAATGAAATGAAAAATTTTTGAAAATTGAATGGAGATTTAAAGCTAGCGTGTAGTCAGAACTTGATCGTACAGTCAGTTCTATATTTGAAATAAAAACAAGCAAAGTTTCTTTTAAAGCCTTACTTCTCTTCATTCTTCCAAATTTAGAAACACAAATTTTTAATGTAAAAATTAGGTATGATCAATAAATTTCCAGCAGAAACTAGCAACGATAGAGTAAAATAAAAATTTACAACATTACTATTCCAAATGAAAAAAGTAAATAAACGCATTTTTGGCAAAAAAAAAAATAGCAAAGTAAAGACGAACTGACGATAATAACAAACAACCATAAAAATAAATATCTATACACGCAAAAAATGCGATGTTCGATGCTTAAAGCATTTTGTATTGCAACAATTAGCATTTGCAAGAGCTTTGTCATCGATAGTAAAGGCCAGGATTGACTATCATACTCAGTCGTACGATCTGTCAAAAATTTCATGTGTGCTCAAATAGTATGATAGTGTGGATTAAAATTGTATGTGTGTGACAGAGTTTTTGACAGATCTGTACGATTTTATAATCTTTTGAAATAAATTATAAAATATTTTTTTCTATGCGATCAGGGTTGATTTTTTTTAAGATGATGAAAAGAAAAAACAACAAAATATGAAAACCATTTGTTTTTGCATCTTTTTTGTATAATAGTGTGGCACATACGACGCCATTTTGGAACGATTTTTAAAGTAGGACAGAATGCTGTCAGATTTTTGTGTGATTAAATCGTACGATTGTGTATGGTAGTGAATCCTGGCCTTAAATACCTTTTTCGAATACTTTGCAACATTTCCAAAATTTTTCTGTCTTTTTTTGTAAAACTTTTAGTTTAGTTTAGTTTATTTTATTCCATTTCTTTTGTATGTTGTTTTATTATCCTGGCTTTTACTTGTACATAGTTTTCTCAGGTATCTTCTAACTATTATACAAACGTTAGCTTCAATTCAAAATATTTTGTATTTAAAACCGAAAACTATAAATGTTATTTATATCTTCTGCTGTGTGGTTGTAGAAAATTTCAGCTGTAGATATTAGGTTTTGAAATCGGCATTAAAATTATGGCAAATAAGCCACACCTTTTTAGTCTAGCAACGATGTGACGTAAATATTGTATTTCCAATAACAGTTAGTAACAACTTCTTGTTATTGACCAGAACTATATTCTACTGTCAAATTTTAAATGAGTAAATTACATTGGATATGTGTAAAACCCAAAATTAATTACTCAATTTAAATTTTAATTGTCTAAATTAAAGCGTATGTCTGAACAAGGTATAAGGTATAAAGGAAAAAAAATTTGTATATAAGAGGAAAGGAATCTGTATCCTTTACAATAGTCATAAAAACTTTCGACTGTAAAAGAAATATAAAATGGAAAAAACATTGAAAATAAATTGCATGCTTGGCAAAAGAAAGGCATACCTTTTCCATTTAAAATGTATAGTCAAAATATTATAAAGGTAAATTTCAATAATAATCACTTTTAAAAACTACCATTTTAGTTAAAAAACGGACAACTAACATTTTGTTATATTAAATGATATTCTCAATTGTCTTTAAATGTCCATTTTGTAGTTTAGTCAACTACAAAATGGTATGTAAAAAAATAATTTTTATTTTATTCTTAACCACGAAAAATTAACTGTAATAAAAGTTAAATGTACTGTTTTCTCTTTTATTTTGACCCACAAAAAGCTACCCACTCAAACTTTAAAAATTATTGTTATTATGAACATTGATTTTTTTTTATAAAAGAAGCAGCTACAGTGCTACAGTCTTAGGAAAAGGTATTGATGAGAGATAAGACAGTTGTTAAAAGGAGAAGGATAAAGGAGAAAATGTTTCATTTTTAATTCAACACTACACGCCTTATGTTGTTGTTTTTCACTTATTCCTCCACCAAAAAATTACTAACGAAAACAGAAAAAAACAGCTGTTGTTTTAATTTAATTCAAACTACAAAATAGTAACAACTAAAGGAGTAAAAACTACTTTAATGTTATTTATTTTAAATATTAACAATTGTTATCTTAATTATTCACTTTTTCTTCTCCTTTTTGTTTTGGGTTTTATTTTCATCGGAAAGACAACGGATTATTCTGTTTTTTTAATTGTTAATATTCATTCAACCAGAACTCAAAATACTAATGTCTTTACTGCCATCCCTAAATTACGGCGTAAAGCTTAATGCCTTCTTAAGTGGGGCTTCTATGCTGTAATGACACACCTAAATAAGAGCCTAATGTTCTGTCTGTCATAAGCACTAATGATAACTTATCATATTTATTGAAACTAATTAAACAGATGTGAAAAATAGACATAAAATCGCTAGTTATACTTGAAAACAACTAAAAAGTCACCACTGTTCTAAAATTCTAATTGCCATTCTGAAGTACACATATAAATAAGTTAAAGCAAAATTATTACAGTCTTATTCACAAAAGTTTTAAACTGCTCAATAAGAGGTTAATAAGAAAAAATCGCTAAAGTAGTATTCACAAATGATTAATAGCACTAATGCGCTGTTAATAAGCATTAATAAATTTCAAATATTTAATGTAGCATTTACCCTTCTTTAAACCTTTAATAATTTTGAAAAGCATTTTTGCCGTAAAAGTTTTTACTGAAAAAGTGTGAAAAACTATTAATAAAAAAATACAACGAATATAATAAATTGATTTTTTACAATAGGTAAGTTTTTAAATCATACTTAAATATAAATGCAAATATTTTATATAATGGAAAATTATTGCAGATATTCTTGCCCAAAATGTCAAAACGCCCTGAAACTTTTAATAGGCGAAGTGATCCGTTTCAACTACCTAATCATATATTTGATTTAAGATACAAGTTTAATAAGGAAACGGCCCAAAAAATTATAAACACGGCCAAGGATGAGATAGAATTAGATAAAAGAGGTTGTGGAGCTTTAGCCAAGTTACAGGTTTTGATGGCTTTGCGTTGTTGGGGCAAGAGAGGTAAGTATGCGAGGCGAATAGTTTTAGATATTTACGAAACACATTCAGTTCAGTGGCAAGATGGAGAGGCAGTACGTATCATTGCCGAATCTTTAATAAGTCAGCTATCAAGCAACGTTTTAAAAATGGCGATTTAAGAGGACGCTTATTAGGTAACTCCGGGTATAAATTACAACTATATGTATTTTCGTTACACCATTTAAGACCACAAAATGCAAATGAAATCAAATACAATAACGCCCAAATTATTTTGGGGTTTGGAAGCAGCGCTTTCGTGGTGTATTAAATGGACTTATAATTAGTTTTTTAAATGCAAACAATTTAGTTATCACTTTATCTGTTTTGCACAATATTGCAATTAAAGAAAACGATAGCTTTCCAGGTAATAAATAACAAATTAACTATTAATGTTTGGGGAAAATATGTTTAGAATAGAGAAAATATCATAATTTAATTAATTGTTGTTTCATAATTAAAGTATTGTATTTTATTGATTTGAAAATAAAAATAATAAATAAAAAGTTAACAAATTTGTATCATAAATAAACAAAATAATATAGTGATGTACAAACAGTAATGCCAAGCTCGGTATTTGGATATTTTTTGCACTCGTTCAGCGAATCATTTTATAAAAAAAGATTTACCACCATTTTTTACATTATTTTAAAGTTTTATCTGATATAAAACAATAAATAATAATAAAATAATGATAATTTAAGTTATGTCAAATAATATTATTCCTGATTTAATTATTCTTTTTTAATTAAAAAAAAATTATTCAGGTATTCGCTTCATTGTTGTATGCATCACTAAACGTAAATTTACATATAATATGACATGATGTTGCCAACATAAAACTACAATACTATAAAAACCGTTTAATAGTTAATTTTGCGTTATTAAACGTTTGTGAATAAAAATTCTTATTAATGGTTAATAAAACAAAAAGTGGTTAATAACTAAAGTACACATTAAACTTACAATAAGAAATTTTTGTGAATAAGACTGTTAAAATATAATAAAATGTGTGATAAAATGGAATTTTTAGAGAATTTGGAGGACTTGCTATTACTTAAAATGGTAAAACGTGGGCAGCTGAGAGGCAATAAAGAGGCAAATGATTCATTTGAGTTTTATTCAACGAGATTAAATATCTTAACAAAAAAAAAACTCCGGATTTATTTATAAAATCTACCATGCTTAAAGACGTAAAATTTAAAATATTGCAAAATTTGATTGAGCCGTGTCTAAGAAAATGCTCCCGCAGGAATCCTATTGAATCTCAACAAAGGCTGTATATTACCTTAAAGTGAGAACGTACGTTTATACGGTTAATGCTTTCTTAATTTTCTTATATTAGATTCCTGTCTCATTGATGCTCTCCCATTATTATTGCGATGAAATTTAGAATAGGCCTGGACTCTAAGATCTATCATTTTGGATTGAAATTGTTTGACACTTTTATAGGTTTTACTAGCAGTATGGGATAGCAACTACACATTTTCATTGGTTGTCGTTGGTGCTTATGGCAGCCAAAGCGATGGTGACGTTTTTAAGAGTTCGGAATTTGGGAGAAAATCAAAAACAAATATTCTCTTTCCGTACTTCTTCGTTGCGGATGCGACATTCTCCTTAAAAGAAAGTATTATGAAGCCATACTCCAAAATTACAGACTGAAGAAAAGAGGAATTTAATAAAAATTAAATAAAAAAATAAGTCACTCTAGGATACGCATTGCGCTTGGTAAAATAACACTTATTACAAAGAAAAATTTTGCTTGAATATTTATTAAAGGTATCCTTTCTTCCGTTGGGGAGTTTTGAGAACCTGCATTTGTTTTGGGCCAGAAAATGCAAAAAGGGTTTTGACATGAAATTTCATTTTACATCTTATGTTACTTATGTTAATTTGTTTTTTTCTTTTAAAGGTAGTGTTAGCAATTATAGTGCTTCATAAAATAAAAAAATATTTATTAAGATATCTTTAAATTTTAAACGAACTATGAAAAAAAGAACAGTACAAAATTTAATATAATATATGTATGCATATACTTTTATTTTTAAAAAAGAATTCATAAAATTAATTATTAAAAGATACTATGAACTATAAATCATTTGCATTCATTTTTCTATTTACAAGCTACAGGATTTCTAGCTTAGCATCGTCAATTTTCATTTCAGACATTCTATCGAATTTTTCATTCAGCATTCCAAAAAAGTTTTCATACTTTAACGCGGTTGAGGTCTGAGGCTGCTCGTATTTATTATTACATCAACATTAATACATCAAAAAATATCATAATTTTTTCGTCTTTTTTATTTCATTTAACCATTCGAAACTTCCATCCAGTTCTTCGCAGAAATTGCTTGTTTGTTCTAGATATACGAAAACATTACATTACATAAATGTAAAAAACACGTGAATTTTATTGTAAAACTTACCTTGCAGACTCCATAGACGCTGATAAAAATTCGAGGATATTATAATATTTCCACGGAATACCAATTTTATTTGCTTAACCAGATGGGAGATCATCGGCATGTTTTTCTCTTCTATACCGTTCTCTTAAACTTTTCCACTTGATTTTGCATTCTTTAGCTATTTTCATAGTTAGGGTGAATTCCAAAACGTCAAAACACATTGTAGTGATGCGGTTTTGCTACTGTTTTAATACAAAGTAACCAACTATGTTGTTTACTTTGTAAAAAATAACTTTGCACATTTTTTACATTTAGAAACACTTTTTTGCAATGTCAACAATTAAAACTATGTATAATCTTAAAAAACTTGATGGGATTATTGGACGAAACACCTCAAAGCAATTATAAAATTGTACAAAAATACAAAAAAAGTCCGAGTCAGTGGTTTTAATTTCCCGGAGCACCTTCTGCCATAAAATTTTGCAAACGTGTTGTTAACAACAGCTGCTTGCACTCAAAAGTCCACTTTTTGTCCCTGAAGATATAAATAAATTCTGTTTAAATAATAATTAAATTTAAAATCAAATTTTCTTACTTTTCTTCCGCCATGATTGATGTGCTTGTAATTTATTTTGCACTAAATATCAAGAAAGCAGTAACAAAGTTAGTGATGCACAGTTTGCTTTTGTTTGCGTATCAATAACTTTTATTATACATTTAGGGATGCGTAACATTGTCAATGTTTTAATGGTTGCGTTCGACTTTGTTAAGTTGCATTGCAAATGACGTTTTGGAACTCACCCTTATTTTAAGAATGATATAATTTCTTTGATTTTGAATTTATTTTATTTAATTTACCTGACAAATTTAAATCCATTCCTATGTTTTCCCAAACTAGACATGTGCCCGGTCGTTCGTTTCAGTGACCGGTCTTTTTCGGTCAATTATCAAAGACTGATTCGTTCGTTCAATTCGTTCAATCGGTCAATTTGAACGAAAGGAGCCGGTTAAATATCTGGCTCATTTCGTTCAATTAAGTCATCCGTTCAAATTAACCCGTACACTATTGGACGAAAAGACCGGATGTAAATGACCGGATCATTTCGTTCACTTGATTGATTCGGTCAATTTAACCCGATCGTTCGCGAACGACACAGCTCTATCCCAAACCATTTCCTTATGTTTACAGTCCTTGTATTTTTGATCCCTTTTCTCATAAATACATGGATTTGGATGCACCAACTCGACAATTTGTTCATTTAAATTCTGAAATTAAAATAAATAATTTGTTAAACAAAACTTAATGAAAAATAAAATTTTAAAATAAATAATGTATCTCCATTCGCAAAGAAACCAGCTGCAGCAATGTCAATTTTCTAAATTCCACAAAAATTACATACAAAAACAAAAGTAGCTTGCAAACAACACAAAAGAAACCAACAAGCAGCCAACTTCACTTCCAACCCACTGTCAAAACTGGATTCTCCAATTGCTAAGCGTTGACGCCTTGCTAATTAGGAATTCTTCATACATTTTGTATGTACATGACAAATTTTAACAGATAGCTTGCACTTTACGCTGTAGTTTAGGGATGGCAATTCCTAAAGACAATTCCAAGCTAGAAACTTCAAAAAGTTAATGGAAAAAGCGCATAATTTTTCTTAAAAGTTAAGTGCGTCTCAAACAATTACAATAGGCCAATTTGACATCTGAGTGAACTCGCATCTATGCGAGCTGTCCAACTAATGTGTCTCTTAAAGCGTAAAAGATAAGTCGAATAAGCAAGTTTTTTTCTTTTTAAACAAAAATTCAAAGGCCTAAACGATCTTCCAGGCGGTTACTAAATTCGAACGGTGTGAAAAAATTCCATGCGCGAGGTGGATTGTGATGCCAAGTGTCCCTCATCTACACACCTTTGCATACAATATTTTAAAACTGTTCCTCAATTGATGTTTTACTTTCAAACATATCTGATAAGTAGTTTAGATGTGGTATACTTTCTAACATTTAATTTATGGGCCGATCACATTGTGCTCTGTTATAAAATTAATTAAACTGAATAATTTTTAATTTGTGTCTTATCCATGGAGATAAAGCTAAATAAAAACAAATAAATGATTTTAAATGAACATTAATTGTATACGATGCTTAAGTTGTACTTAAACCAATCATTTAATATAACCTTCAGCCTCTTCACAGTTCTCCATAATTAATGCCTTTCTTCACTGTCTATTTTTTACCTTGTTGCACTTATTGCACTTAGGAATGACTGAATGCTTAATTAGTTTTAAAAAAAATTTGGTTTAAACAAATTTTTGATACATTCGTTCATTAATTTGTTCTTTCCATCTGCCTGATTGTTTGTATCTGTCAAATTAAACATAATTAAAAAAAATTATATGTTTTTTACTGCTTTGAAAGCTACTGACTCATGCAGAGAATAAAGCTTCAACGAGTAAATACTACGAGGCCTAATAGTGAAAATGCGAATATTTATAATCAAAAATGGTTTTATTGTTTTTCAAAGTATTCTTGAGCATGCGCTTAAACCAGTTGTCGAAGTACTTTTTCCACTCCGATTGAGACACCTCTAAAACATGGTTTTTGAACACTTCAACAGCTTCTTCTGGCGTCGAAAATCTTTGACCAGGCATTTTTTCTTGATGTGCGGAAACAATAAGAAATCATTAGGTGCCAAGTCAGGGCTGTACGGCAGATGACCCATTAATTCGACATTTTGGCAGGTCAAAAACGTTCTGGTTTAAGCCGATGTGTGAGAGCTCGCATTGTCATGGTGAACAATGATTCGTCTTCTTTTGTTGGTTTTTCGAATTTCTCCGATGACTTCAGGCAAACAAATTATAGTGTACCACTCAGAAGTGACCGTCCTACGTTGCTCAAGCGGAACAGTCGCCACATGACCAGTTTTGCCGAAGAAACAGGCGACCATTTGCTTCGAAGTGCTTCTTCCACGAACAACTTTCGTTGGATTTTGTTCGTCTTTGAAGACCCACACGGTCGCTTGTTGTTTCGTTTCGGGCTCATACGCATAGATCCATGATTCGTCACCTGTGACGATCTTATAAACGTCTTTTGAAGCACCGCAATTGTATTTTTGCAACATTTCTTTGCACCAATCGCCACGAGCCTTTTTTTGAGCGAATTTCAAATTGTGCGGGATCCAACGAGAACAAACCTTTTTAACGGCCAGGTTTTCATGCAGTATCGAATGTTTGCTGGTGGAAGAAATGTCAAAGGATGTCTCTATCTCTCGGTATGTCGCATGTCGATCTTGCATTATGAGTTCACGCACGGCATCAGTGTTCTCTGCTACAACAGCCGTTTTTGGACGACCATCACGCAATTCCTCTTTGAGCGAGCTTTGGCCACGATTAAATTCATTATACCAATTTTTCACAGTGCTATAGGATGGTGCTTCATCGCCATACAAAGATTTAAGTTCATCAATGCACTCTTATCGTGATAATCCACGTCGAAAGTTGTGAAAAATGATGGCACGAAAATGTTCACGAGTTAATTTCATTTTTTTCTATATTAATTTTTTCAAGTCACTGTAAACAACACAAATAATGGTCGTACGTCAAAACGTTTTGAGTATGATTATGCTTAAAAATGACAAACCTTCCAATGGAAATGTCAGATTGCACTTGGCAGCACTCAGTGTTGCCAGGCCAGAAATATATATAGCAGCCCTCGTATTGGTGCCGCTGTTTGTTTTAATCCTTTTTATGGAAAATTGCTTTTAGCACTTCAAGTGTCATTTCAATAATGTTCAAGTACTCGTAAGAAACATTGTGCTGAGATTTAAGTAAGTGTTGTAGTCGTTGAAATTACGATTGTTGCCAGTTTATTTATATATGTACTTTCAGAAAAAGCAATGAGGCATAAGAAAATATTTAAAGGGTATCCAGCAAACCGTTCCACAATCCCACTTTCTTAGTTGAAAAACAACGGTTTAAAAATCACAAAGATTCATTTATCTTAAAATTGTTTTCTTTCAATGAAAACAGTTCTGTAATTTTCAAAAATTCTATTCCTATTTTCTGTTATTTTATCATCGTTTTACAAAAACACATATGTTTCCTCAACCGTATCAATTTATTCTTCCTTATTTTCACCTAAACGGAAACGTACAAAAACACTTCATTTACAATTGAACCCCCTAAATTAAATTTGTTGTAGGTTATAAAGAATTTTGCATATTCTAAATGTAAAAATTTTTATGCAAAATAATGTCAACGGTGTTTTTGCAGTTGGTTTATTATCACAGATGACTGTGTGAAATATTTGTATCCTTATTGCATACAAAACAGAGTTTATAAGGTATTAATTATTTCAAATTAATTTATTTGTTAAATTTGTGAAATAATCTACAATGGTGATGTTGATGTTGCCTTCGTAATAAAAAATCATAAATTTGCCGAAAATTAAAGTTTTTGTAATTAGAAATAAATATTTTTTATGTCTAATTTAATAAATAAAAGACAATCTAAATCACCTAACATATTTCTATTATTTAGTTTTTGATTACTTGTAGAGAGATATGAAGAATGCTGACTGAATTTTTAATGAGCCAAAAATTGGAAATAATAATTCAAATTTAAAAAGATTTGTCGTAAAAATGTTCAGCTGTTGTAGTCTGCTATGTCAAGGGACGTGTTCTACCGGGGAAAACAGGCCACCAAATCTATAAAATTTTAACTTTTTTAAGATCTTAATTTACTACTTGGCGACTACAAATATTTTAAAGCATAAAATAATTCATTAGGTCACTGTTTTTTTAATGTGAAAAGGAAGTCACTTCAGTAACTTTATACATTTTTAAACGCTTAACTACACCGAAACTTTGATACATGAACTTGGTTTTTTACATCTTATTTAAATTCTCCCAGTAAAAGAATATTCTTTATAAAATTCCTGCCAACTGTCAAAATCATTACATATGTATTCTATATTTCTATGATTAATTTAACAATTAAAAGGCAACACAGCGGCGGGTTGTTCTCCACGCTCATTTAGCGGCTTTAGTCCAATTAAATTAGTATCTATTTTTGTTGGCGACAATAAGAGGATATCAGTATATGTAAAATAAATAAGTGCTTAGAATCTTTCATACTGAAAAAAGAAAACTATAGTACCGCTAAAATTACAGTGACATCACTGAAACACAATTAGACCAATTTTTTATTATACTCGTATCGCTACCGCTTTCAAAATATTTATTAAGTTACCTTCAAGCCTGCTGTGGCGGATGTGTTTATGTACTTTCAATGACATTGAACCTGGAATTGAGTCACTGAACGACTTGGCCACTCCATCACATACAACTTGGCAAGGGCTGGGGCTTGGCTTTTTTATATATACTTATACGATAAACACGAGGTTGTAGGCAAATTTTTGCCTATTTTTTTTTTTTGCCTTGTATTTGAAAGGTGATGCCTACTGATTGGTCCCGTTCTAACAGTTTATAATCTTAAGAATTAAAGGGTGTCCCCATATAACATACATGGTTTTTTTTATTATCAACCGTAAAGGGCACCACTTAAAAATTAAAAAAACTCAATGGCAAAAATAAATGTAAAAATTAAAGAGTGTCCCCATCTGTGACGTAAGCTGACATATGGGCCTATCTTTTAAACCGTTGTAGACAAACGCTTGCAAATTGGACAAAATATCGATTGCTATGCCCGTTATAGTAGCAAGTCAAGGCGAATAAAATAAGGTGGTAGCGATGGCGAATTCGTTCATTTTCGACGTAAGCCCGAATGTTAAACTACGTGGAAAAAATAGTATACAGATTTTTTATGTATTGAGTTTGACAGTTAAACTACCGCCGAAATTAATGAATTCGCAATCGCTACCATCTTACAATTGATTCGCCTTGGTAGCAAGTATTAATATGCAAAATGATAAACGGTGTCCCAATAGTTGATGTAATTTGATGTATGTGGGCAAACTTTTGAACCGTTATAGCCAGACGGCTGAAATTGTGATGCTAGCAACATTTATGATTTCAATTTAAAAATTAAAGGGTGTTCCTATTATTGATGGGATTGACTTATATAGGCCTATCTTTTGAACCGTTATAGTGACAAGTATATATATTCAAAATTATAAATTAGAGACTGCCCCAATAGTTTATTTAACTTGATGTATATGGCCATACTTTTGAACGGTTGAAGACAGACGCTTGAATTTACAAAGAATCTATATAACAACAAGTTTAAAATAAAAATTTAGAAATTCCGAAAATTAATGTAATTTGACGTACTACTTTTGAACCGTTACATACAAACACTTGAAAATTAGACAGATTGTCGACTACTTTGCTTGGTATAGTAAGAAGTACAAAAATTTTGGACTATAAATTAAAGGATGTTACAATAGTTTATGTAAATGGTCAAACTAGTGAACAGTTATACACAGACCGTTGAAATTAACAACAAGGAGCTGCACACAAGATGATGTTAAAGTTTGTATTGAGTAGTATATTGCGTAAGTGTAAATATAAACAAATTGTTTTGCTTTGTTATATACAGGTATGTGATGGGAATCGAGACGACTTAAAACCGTAAATGGTTGTGATATCCTTACTATTTTCGTTTTGTTAATACCTTCAATATATATTTCAATAACTCTCCTTTCAGTTTCCACAATTACTTTGGAGTAACTTCTTTACTTTTGCTTTCAATTTGTCTCAAAACGAATCGTTTTCAAATCGATCGATTTCCATCATATACCTGATAAATTAAAAACTATCACCCCCATCATGAATAAAAAGTGAAATTTTTCTTCACTTGAAATTTTTATTCCACCCGAAATGAATTTGGTATCAGGAATTTCACGTGAACAATTTTTTCACAACTTGAATATTGCATTTGCAAAAATGAAATAAAGTTGTTTACGGGGTAAAAAATGAAAATTTAAGCTAAAAATGTTAATTGGAAAATTTTTAACTGACCTTTAGATTCGGCGTTAGGGACCTCCAAAGCTTGTATGTATAATAGTATATATATCGAGGCAATTTACCTTATACCTTGCATCGTGTTAGAAATAACGTCACTTTTAAATTTATTTAGTGGAATTCGTATAGATAAGTCTTTAAAAGTATTTTGTACTTTTTAGGGCGAAGCCACTCTACTGATACATATTAAGTTTAAGAACTACATATATAAGGTACTTTTGTTTGTTTGTTGCTTGTTAGTAAAATTAAATCTTTTTGTGACTTTTTTAATCTCAAAAATAGAAGGAATTGTACACTTATAGTTAAATGAAGTTTTGTTGCGTATAAAAATTTCATTTTTACCTTTAAACATTAGTGGGCATTAAAATTACATATTTTGCTGAAGAAAAATTAGACTTGAAACTTTTTTTGATTTCAAACATGTCCGGCGATTATTTAAAATTTGTCCCATTGACGAAAAGATCCGCTCGCAAGGCACTGAAGTTGCCACTATGCAGAGTCTTTTAAGAGCGAAAGCATAAACGCGTGGATACAACTTTTTCCTTTCATTCCACCAAATTAACGGATCTTGCGTCCTCTCCAAATATTCTTCATTAAGGTATTTGTCAAACTTCCTTATTGCTGCGGCAGAGTTGTTATCAGGATGTACAGTCTTGGTATGCTCTTTGTCATATTTGATCCAAAAACTAAATCACTCGATACCACTTACGGAAACACTTTCTTGATGATTAGTATCATCAGTACAAGTATTTGGCACGGTTATCGCACACAGTCTTGTTCTCAAGCTTTTTACGGCATTCTGATAGCAGAGTTCACTTTTAAAACCTCTTTGCTTGAACCGGGGATCCAAAACCGTACTTTCACAATACAAAGCATTTCTCTCATATTCCCCAAAACGAGATTTTAATTCACTTTTAATTTTGAACGCCATTCCCGATATTTTGGTGTTGGTTGTAACACTTTTTGACATAAAAGATTCAAGAATGTTACAAATGGCTGTTATTTTCGATAGTGTAACATTCTTTTCGGCACTTATTTCCACTGTTACTTCATAAAAGGGTTTTAAAATTGGAATAATTTCCTTAATGTAGTTCCAGTCTTGTAAGGAAGGTATCAGATCAGGACGTTTCAAAGACAGTGTTGATATTACAGCATCTTTTGTGGCCACTATTCTCTCCAGCATTAGATAAGTCGAATTCCACCTGGTTTCAACATCTTGCTTAAGCTTTAGCTCTGGTATTCCCATTTGCCCTTGAACTTCGAAAAGTAAAATATTCAACAATTTTTCTTACCTTCTGTTCCATCTGTTTTAAGACACACTGCCACTGCTTTTCGAATCTTAGTCTTAACACTTTCAAGTATTTCCATGTGAACACTTGGAAGCAAGTTTTTCGATAGGGTTTTTCTGGTTGGAAGTTGATACCCTGGACAATATGACACTTCAGTTATCAGTTCCCTTATTGCTGGCTCGTCTACAAAGCGAAGTTAGTGATTGCCTTGTGCAACAGCTTTTAGCACCAGCCTACCTATTCGCTGTACTTTTCTAATGGAAGGGGGCTTACGAACAAAAAAAAATTTATTGTTTGTTGGTGTAATGCTAACTGTAAGCCAGAAGAAGGCTGTATGGTGGAAGACGGTTGAAGGTTGCTGTATTGTGAGCTTGCAGAAGATTGAATGCTGCTTAAAAGCTGTTGATCTGCTGGGGCTGTGGCAATCTGGCGCTTAAATGACCGAGGCTGTAAAGGATGTTTGTACTTCAAGTGGCGACTCAGATTCCCAGGCTTAAGGAATTTTTGCAATAATTGAATTTTGCCCGATTTTCTCCATCTTGTGTGAAATGCAACCAAATTTCACTACTTTTTCTCTGTGCCATTTCTTAATTATATTAAAATCACTTTTATTAATTTAAATATTTGAACTTTTTAAATATAAGAACTTTTTTAATATTAGAAATTTTCTTGTAACAAAGAAACACTACTTCAAAAAACTAAATTTTTTTAAAAAAGACTGTTAATTCAAATATGTATAAAGAATGATGGCAACGCCACACCGATGCTCACAACATTTTAATGCACAAAAAATCAACTGAAATAGAAGATCATGACATAAAAAACGAGAACGAACACTTGAACGAAACAGTACCGTACACCATATTAAAATCCGTACACTATTGAACGAAAGGAGCCGTCAAATGTTCGGCTCATTCCGTTCAATTTAACCCGTACACTATTGAACGAAAAGACCGGAGTTAAATGACCGGATCATTTCGGTCACTTAGGTGATTCGGTTAATTTAACCCGTTCGTTCACGAACGACCCAGCTTTATCGTTTAATGACCAAACCGTTTTCAAACAGCGTATTTTACATACTTTTTGAATTCTTTTAATTATCACATTTATGAACTGAACGTTTCATTTTAATTTTTATTAAACTGTTTACGGCTTTTAATTTGTTGTACTTTCCATACAAAATGTACTTTGCTTACAAAAAATATTTTATGTCGACGTTACACAAACAAGAGATCAAACTAACGGACCTGCTCTTGTTTCTTTAATTCATGAAACTGATGCAATTTGTTACAATTGGCATTTAAGTTGCAAAAATCTACAGGAATAATATTCTTTTGAATTAAAATATAGTTTCAAGTTAATAAAAATCAAACTCTGTAGTTTTCAGAGTACAGAAAAATTGTTGTGAAAACATACTTTTCAATTCTGCAGTGTGCGAGACGAAAAATACAATACAATGAATAAAAAAAAAAAAAAAAAAAACAATTGAAGCGAAAAATATTCAACAGCATACAGTATACGCGTGTAGCAATTTAACTTTTGCCTTGTCGCAGCTGCTTGATTTTGTTTATTTCGACTTTCTTTGTTTCGTTTTTAATTTTGCACATTTATGAGCAGTCAAATTCTGAAAACATAGCGCCACAAGGACAAGAAATAACAACTTTCAAGCACCTTATATTATGAAAAGCCTAGAGAGTAGTTAACTCACAAAAAACTGTGGCAGGTCGTTTTTCTTATATTCCATAGTTTGTTTTTTTTTCTTATTTTCGTTTTTCATATAAGCGATTATTCATTAAATTTTACTTTTTAATTTAAGGTACTTTTCTGTTTGAACAACTCTTGCGAATTAACCTATTATTGTTTTAAAAATTTTTTAATATATGCAATTCTTTTTCATTTGTTTTTCGGATTGCATTATCCAAAAGTAACATAATCGAATTGCGGATGAGCTACTGCTGATCTATAATTGAAAAGAGAGACCGTCGTACATACCCAGGAAAAACAAAAACAATATTTGTTAAACTTATTCATTTTAATATAGAGTTTAACTTTTTGTCTTACCGATTATCAAATATAAAAAAGAGAACAGCAGTTTTTATGTTTATTAAATATCCTGGATCCATACTTTAAACTCTTTTATTGAATATTCTGAAATTCCAAAAGTTCCTAAGTTTGATTAAGAATGTATTTAGCTTTCATATATATTTAAACAAATGTATATGTGTGGAATGTTTTATATTAATATTCCCAGTTAGCATTATTGATCATATTCGAGTCTTTTTTGACTCCTCGACACGATTAAAATAATCGATTATGCGCTCGTTTTAGAGTCGAAAATGATTGCTTTGTCGGTAGAAAATGGTACCCTAGCCGCGACTCTTCTAAACGAGTCCCTTATGACTCTCGTTTTCGACTCATTTTCGATACTATTTTCAATCGTACTTGTAATCAAATACGATACTTTTTTGAGTCATTTTTTGATCACATTATTAGCCGTATGCGAGTCTTCTTCGAACCCTATTCTACCAACGTTTCTAATTATATTTTCTCAAAATAAAACATTGCAAACAACGTTTTCCTCATTTTTTATTACACTCGTCTTGATGAGCCATTGATTTGTTCAAACATTGAACAATTTCATGTGCGCACATTAAAATGGCTAGTGTAGACCATCGTTGCCGATGTCATGTCGGCTCCACGCAGACAAACGTTAACAAATGTTTGTAACCTATTCTGCTGACGTTTTGTTCATGTGCGAACAAATCAATTGCTCGTCAAGGCGTAGTGTTACATTCGTTAGCATGTAATTCCTAATTTTCTTAAAATTCAAATTTAAAAAAATGAATTTAAAAAAATTTTAAAAAATTTATTTTACATTTGTGTCTATTTTTTTTTACGAAGTGACATATGTATGTATTTTTACGAAAATTAAAAAATAAAAATAAAATATGTATTTGAATCATTTTTTCATCGTTAGGCTGCATTAAATATGTCTCCAAAATAATTCTAAAAACAGTCGAATTTCAAGCATTTGCTTTTTGTACTTTTTGTTTTTTTAGAAAGTCGCTTTCTATGCGTTTGTCGGAGTTATATTCGAGTCTCTTTTTAAACGCATAACTGATGAATCAGTTTTAAGTCATCTTGGGTAGTCTTAAAAGACTCACTTTGGTGATTTTTGTAAAAACAATCTTCCAAATGCTAACTGGGTTAGTTCTCCCAGTTAGCATTATTGATCATATTCGAGTCTTTTTTGACTCCTCGACACGATTAAAATAATCGTTTATGCGCTCGTTTTAGAGTCGAAAATGATTGTTTTGTCGGTAGAAAATGGTACCCTAGCCGCGACTCTTCTAAACGAGTCCCTTATGACTCTCGTTTTCGACTCATTTTCGATACTATTTTCAATCGTACTTGTAATCAAATACGATACTTTTTCGAGTCAACTTTTAATCATATTACTAGCCGTATGCGAGTCTTTTTCGAACCATATTATACGAACATTTCTAATATATTTTCTCAAAATGAAAAATTGCAAACAACGGCTTGCTTATTATTTATAACACGCTGTATTGACGAGCCATTGATTTGTTCAAACATTAAACAATTTCATGTCCGCACATTAAAATGGCTATTGTAGACCATCGTTGTCGATGTCATGTTGGCTTCAAACAGCGAGAAAACGAAGCAGTTTTCTCCACGCAGACAAACATGAACAAATGTTGGTAACCTATTCTGCTGACGTTTTGTTCATGTGCGCACAAATCAATTGCTCGTCAAGGCGTAGTGTTACATTCGTTAGCATGTTATTCCTAATTTCTTAAAATTCAAATTTAAAAAATGAATTTGAAAAAATTTATTTTACATTTGTGTCTCTATTTTTTTACGAAGTGACATAAAAATAAAATATGTATTTGAATAATTTTTTCATCGTTAGGCTGCGTTTTATATGTCTCTAAAAAAATTCTAAAAACATTCGAATTTCAAGCATTTGCTTTTTGTACTTTTTGTTTTTTTAGAAAGTCGCTTTCTATGCGTTTGTCGGTGTTATATTCGAGTCTCTTTTTAAACGCATAACTGATGAATCAGTTTTAAGTCATCTTGGGTAGTCTTAAAAGACTCACTTTGGTGATTTTTGTAAAAACAATCTTCCAAATGCTAACTGGGCTTTTTCATGTACATAACTACTCACACCCATATTCAAATCTGAAAATATCTTCCAGGTTTTTAAATGTGTAGATTTCTGTGTAAAAGTTTATGTCAAACAATGTGAATTCTAAACGGAAACATCAACATGTTCTTATTATTACAAAAAAAAAAAATACAAATGAACATTTTATAACTTTAACAAAAAAAAAAAAAAATATGTCGTACATGATACAGCATTTATAATTTTTTTCGGAGACATATTGTGCATCGTAAATTTTACACATATAAACAACTTTATTTTAAATTAAATAAACTTTTAGCCGAATATTTAGCAAAGCATTAAAATATACATAAGCACAAATATTCATATGTGTATGTAAAAATATTCTTTTATCTCAAAAACTCAATCCCGAAAAGATAAAATGAGCAGCATAAATATGAAAGTTTTTTGCATCATGGAATAATAATAATAAAAACTTAAACAACCCTCTAGCTTCCAAAAACAAAAAAAAATTAACTAGAAAACGTGAAAATTTCATGTGAACTTTCTTCAGAAGCATTCCAACATATGAAGTATGAATCCATGTGTACATAACACATAGATTCATACTAACATATATGTTAATAAATTAACAAAAAGAACATTCTGACAAGGTCTTACAGTTGTAAAGCAAATAAAAGCGGACAATAGTTTAAGTCTAAAAATACTCTCACTCGGTCACTACACTACTAAAGAAAAAAAAACAAGGGAACTACCAAAATTAAAAATACGAAACGTCGTATTTTTCCTGCAAATATCCTACTTGTTATTTCTTCAACACAAATTAAACTAAAAGCCACAAAGCAACACTTTATTTTACTAAGTAAAATTAATTATTTGATATACGATATACGATCATAACAATCTTAGCGAAAAATAACAAACATGTATGCAGCCAACATTTAAGGACTTAAAAGACCATTTACCTTTTTCTAATCGATGCTTTGCACTCCGAGGAATTTTACAATAGTCTTTAAATTTTGTTTCAAAATTGGCTATGTTTGGATAGGGCTGTATTGGGAACCATTATAATTTTAGATAAAATTTTTCTTTAATTCGCATTTGCTATAGGTTGTCTTTAAAATGGCCTACCTTTCGGAAAAGTGGTGTCAATTTATTCACCATTTCGGCGAAAGTAAGGTGGTGGCTCTAGATATTTCCAAGGCGTTTGATATAGTGTGGCATGGTGCACTCATATCAAAACTTATTGCTTTTGGTGTCGGTAATAGTTTCTCTCGACTTATATCAG
Source organism: Gymnosoma rotundatum (assembly GCA_916610165.2). NCBI lineage: Eukaryota > Metazoa > Arthropoda > Insecta > Diptera > Tachinidae > Gymnosoma > Gymnosoma rotundatum. Next base: position 85,097,242 of record OU744336.1, read on the forward strand.
GCTTTCTCACAGAACCGCACTATACGAAAAACGCTATAAATACAAAGTTATAGTCAGCCAAATTTAAAAAGAAAAATTTTAAAGCCAATTTTCTCTTAAACTAAAAGAGATAACCTGCACATACAACCTACATTTTTTATAATTATTTCCAAGGTCTAAATACATTTAAACAATCTTTACATTTGGGTTAAAAATAAACTTTTTATGACATTAAAAAAAAAATATATATGTCCAAGGTACTCAACTTGGGTCGACTACCCAGAAGCCCCCTTCACCCTAGCGGCGTAGATTATCTGAGCAACACCTCCTTGTCTCTCTAAAATTTCATTTAGATATCTGAATGGTTTATGGGATAGCGAATTTAAAAAAAAAATCCATTTCAAACCACTGTGCAAGGTTAGAAACCCTCAGCTTGTATAGTCCCTTGCCTACAGTGCCAATTTAGCCTTCTTTCAAAATCGAGAAATAAATTAATTCTCGGTCATAGTTCTTAAAATTTTTGAGATGAAAGTGGTAAAAGACAAGAAAATTTTCTTAATTAATCATATTTCCTCTTGATTGAAGTAGTTCTTTAAGTTACAAGAGAATATCTTATGATATGATTATAAAAGTTTTATGCCTTGTTAAAATCATTAGGTGCTGGGTTTCTACGTCTGCTTATCGAGATTTATCTGATTACAATATAACATCTGTTTTGTTCTCATTTATTTATTACTACTAGCGCAATCTACACTTATTTCTTATAGCGGTTGAATATACATTTCTTAAATTATTAAATGACAATTTGCAGCTAACATCGATTGTAAACCCATGTAAAAAAGGTCATGACTTATACAGGTGGAAGCTTCTAAACTTGTGGGTGTGTTTTTGTAGCATGTACCTTCTTAATTGCATCGAGAAAAGTTTTAGATTGAGATATGCAGCGACTTAGGCCTTAACTAAAATGAAATTGAATAACGTAAATATTTTAAACAGATAATATTAAGCTTTGCTCTGGTTTCACAACACCATATTGTTCTCTTTTTAGCTACGAATAACTCATTTTAAGCTTTGAATGTTTTCTGCTCTAACAGCCCGTGAATTTTTCCTCTTATTCCATATTCTTTTCCATCACTATCTTTCACAAACTTGTGTTCAACTACTGGATGAGTATCACTTGGTGCTTTACTTAAACTGGCATTAGGTATCATCTGCTTTAAAAGCAGTATTTTCAACATCTCTTTAGGCAGTTCTTACGTTCGCATTTACTTAAGTTTAAGAACTGCTATTTTACTTTAGCGATAACCTTTTAGGCAGAAAAGAAAAGAGTATTTTCTAGGCACATTTTTAGCTTTGTTTATGGTTTTAAGTGCCCAAAAAATAACAAAATGAATATGAATGGTTCGACCTGCTTAATCCTTTTTAATTTCTATCACGTACCGATTATTTTTAAAAGGCGTTGGTGGGTATAAGGCGGCCAAACATATAATCTTAGCCTTTCTCGAGATCGTGCAGCTGTGGCTACGTTTGTTGACATGGTCTCTGGAGCTTAACATGCGCAACCAATATAGATACATTAATGATTTTCTCCGACAGACTCGAAGTACTTGATGTCCTTCTAGAAACCATGTTCTTTTCATCCTTGCAGCCATAAATATCACACTACATAGTGCCTCCCACTGCTGCACGATAATTGTATTTCTTTACCAACTGATCTACCGCAACTACATCCAACAAAATGGTTTCTTTTCCTAACGGGTAAAGCAGATTAATTTTGAGAGAATGAAGTTTTACTGCTTTTTCTCAAAACAGCCCAGACTTTTTCTTTTAATAGATTGTGTAAACTGCAAAACAATCAGCTGGTTGAAAAGTTAACTACAGCAAATTGAATCACTATACGACTTGTACAAAACTAAAAAATTCCCAAATAATTTTTAAAATAAAATTTATATGCAATTGCTTGTGCAAACTGTGGCATCACTGTTGTTTTTCTTTCTCTTGAGAAATTAACAAATAACTATGTTGTTTTTATTTTTAATACGCCTTACGTCTGCATTTAGAGTTGGCATATAACTACCCTAGCGCAGAAGGGAATGTAAGCAAAAATAAAAACGTGTTTTTTTTTTTTGTTGGTAATTTTTGTTAAAGCCTTAACATTTCTGTATTGACGTCTCAAATAACTCTCATGTTGTTTTTGAAGTTTTTATACTTAAAGGAAATGTTTTTACTAAAAAATAAAAAACAAATTTATATAAATATCCCTCAAGTTTGAAAAAAAATAATTTTCTTGAAACAAAACGTTTTCTGAGGAAAAAATAAATGAAAAACGTTTTATTTTGCTCATTGTATTTCAAATAAAAAAAATTTTATCTTTAAATCTTTGAAGTGATATATGTTACTCTGTTTAGTAATCCATTGAAAAACTATAATATAAAAAATAATATTCAGCAAAAATTTTGAATCTACTGTAACATCAATATTTGCAGAAGTAGCATTAGCTGTGTCTGCAACCGAAGTATCGGTGCAAAAATCTTTCTGCGCTTTTCCTATTATTATGACGAAGAACCGGCGAAATGCAAGCGCAGAACAATCAAAAAAAATGTTACTTGTTAAAAGTTGATACAAGACTAATTAAAAAACTATAATTTATTGACTATTTAGTTGCGAATATCATTTATTTATTGTCACTTTAACTAAAAAAATCTTTTTAAAAACTTCAATCTTTCAATTGTACATTAAACCGTTTTTTGTATAATCTTCTTGTATGTTTAAAATAATATTGTACATTACAAGTATTTATATTTAAAAAATTTGTTGTTTGTTTTTAAACTCATTAAAAAAATATTTTTTATACCCATGTGTTTTTATTGTTTAGATAAAAACTTAAAATTTTTGGTTTTCCGTTTTTAATTTCTGATGCCTGCATATTTTACAAACAAAAGTTATCATTCTTCTATAGAACTTTTCAATCGATTTATTATTATTTTCGTTTCTATTCCTGGCAGCACCGAACGCCATATTAGTTTGATTGTATCTGAACTGAGATAACGTCTTCGATTAATATGAAAGTTATTTATTTTTTTGTTTTCTTAAAATGATTGACATATAAAAGAAATGTATATGTAAACTATACAATAGAGTAAATTTAAGTCCTTGTAAAGATTTTTCGTTTTTGTCTCAGTTTAGAAAAAAAAACAAACAGTATTTAAATTGCTATTGTTATTTTAAGCAACTTTTAAATTTCTTTTGAACCATACACGTTTAACAAATTCCGTATGACCGGAGTTTTAAGATAAACCATAAAGCGTAAAGGTTAATTTAAACGTGCCATACTGCGGCCATACCATATTAACTTTCATCGATTTGTGGTGCCACAAAGAAATACACAAAAACTAAAAAAAAAAAATGGACGGGGAAATACATATGTATGTAATTTAAAACTTTTCAATACAATGCAGACACGAAAAAAACACAATAAAAAACACTCAATTGATGCAACAATTCAATGGTCAACTGAGTATGGATTGGGGATAAAATCAAAATTCAATTGATGGCTATAAGCACTTTATCCATTACTGTATGAAATGTTGCCTAACTTTATTGCTGTTTTATATGGTTATGGCACATCTAATTGAGCTTTTAATGAAGTAAATGAATAATGAAGTTTTTATTTTTTCAAGCCATCTTTAAATTTCGAAATTTCTGTTAATTATGATTGTTTTGTCAACGTGAAGTATCTTTCAATTTAAAAAGGAAGAAAAACAATAACTGAAATAAAGAATTGTTACATTTTAGATCTTGGAAGGTATGCAATTTATAGGAAATGATATGGTATGCCAACTTAACTTTCCCTGCTTCAAAGCGCCATGATTGTACAATTGAGTACTTTTAGGTTGAGCAAAACAAACAACAATCACATAAATTTAAATGGTGTTGAAATATATGTATGACGTTTGCAATATGAAATAAAATATGCTTATTTTAATAAGACAAATTTATAAAACAATCCAACGAATTTCGTTGGCCAATCTCTGTAGATTAAAATTTGTGTACAGAGTTTATGTTTTTATATCCAGTTATAAGTTTTAAAACTACCAACAGATGGTGCAAAAATAAAAATTAAAAAAGTTAACCTTGGTTACAGAATTAATACAATTAAGCACAATAATAAATTTTTAAACACATCCACGCACAAACTAATTTTTCGACACTGACACAAAACCATTTTTTAACTTTTGTTTTTAAATTAATGCTAAATAATTAATAAAAAAAAAGGAAAAAAAAACAAGGAAGAGTGCTATATTCGGCTATGCCGAATCTTATGTACCCTTCACCATAAGTGTGAATCTAGTTTAGTGAAGTAACCCCAATCAAAAACCAAATATTGGGGTGACAGAGAATTAAAAAATAAAAAAGAAATTGATACGGCGTTTATATAATTTTATATAAAATTGACATCTGCTCTTAATGGGTAAGCTTTTTTAAAAAAATTTAGTATTTCCTTAAAGATCTATTCAAAAGCTTTAAAATTATACCCATATTGATATTTAAAAAAATTTTGAATTTTCAGAGCCCTGTAACTCGAAGTATATGGGCGAGCGCCAATTTTTTTATTTGATGTTGTTTTCTTATTTTTTAATTATTTTTTTGATTGGAGTAATTTTATTGTTCCATATGATTTCCACTAGCATCTGATCGATTGACATATTTATTTTTTTAATTTAAACACAAATACGGATACAGACGGAGATCGCTCGATCGACTTCACTATTCATAAGAAGTCAGAATATACATACTATATGTGGTCGGAAATGGATATTGTAGAAATTACGTACGGAATGACCAGCTTAGTTTATCCCGTTTTTCCACTTTTTATGGTGAAGGGTATAAAAAAATCTGCATAGTTTTTTAATTTCTCACAATAAAAACAATAAATTTTTTTGTATATTTGAGCCAAACTGATAAAGTGATGTGTGCTTTTAGTTAGGTATCTCTAGAAAGAATTAAAATGTTTTTATAATATTACGTTTTAGCTTTTACGTTTAAGCGTACTTTTATGCATTATGATAAAACATAAAAAAATCGACTATTATTCTATCCAGGCAAATCCACTTAATTCATTTTAACTTTTTGTTTTGCATTCTTGTTTTAAAATTTTATTTCATTTAATAAAATTGTTGTGGGGCTGGTTCTTAAGTTTATTGCATTAAAGATCAAATAATAATTTCCTGTTCGTTTTCACCAATAGAACACACATTAATTTAATAGCGTTTCATTTTGTAGAGAAAAAACAGATTTTATTTTAATTACTATCGAACTGTACTGGTCTTATAGTTAAGCTCGTAAATAAAATTTACCAAAGTTTTAATTTACAACCACAGTGGCGTGATACACAAAAAATCTGGAAGTTCTTAACTATTTACCCGATTTTCTTTAAACAAACAGCGATTTAGAGAGGAGGTCATGAGCTTTTTGCCTATTGTCTTTGGATACAGCCTGTTTCAGTACAAGGTAGTACCAGAGGGCGTCAAAGTAGGTAACCTCGAGTTTGAAAAATGTTTTAGAGCTTGTAACTTTGTCAAAGTGAACCCATTTCAAAATTTGTTTAAATCTACACAGATAGGTTAAGGAAAATCGTGCTTGGAATTCGCATGACATCTTTAATACTTTTAGAGTCATTCGACTTTTAATTTTAAAATACATAATTTTTACCATGTAATTTTTTAGTTTTTCACCTGTAGTTTTTTTTTTTTAACAAGATAGTAATATTTTAAAAACAGATTTAGAAAGCTAATAATATAAGAAAAAAAAATATTTTTTTTTACTTCATTACGTTAGTGGTAATAATTTAAAATTTACTTTAATTGTGCTTGATTCCTTCAAATATAAATATTTCATGATATTCACATGAAATATTTATTTTTTTAAACTAAACTAAAAAATCAAATGTATTACTGCGGGGAAAGCATATTCATATGGCCATTTCGCTACTGCTCATATATAGCTCATAAGTGGATTCTACTCAAATTTTGTAAGCATAACCTCAGAGTCTTATACTTAAAGCCAAATTGATTAAATGAGAACTCCATTGAATCAATAAGGCAAAAAGCCATAAAAAAACTAAAAAAATTTTAATACAAAAACACAGTAACCATTGAGTAAATATTTTTACTTTTTCTTTCATTGTAAATAAAAATATTGTAAAACTGATCGGATTTAGGATTAATATATTTGTTTAGGTATAAATTCCTTTTGATTTTTCGGTTTTATAAAGATTTCTTTAAGTGTCTTTTTGATACCTATTTTACATCCTTGTTGGAAGACCTTTTGTTTTCAACGAGTAAACCGTTAACGGTATTTAAGTGTTGTTGGCCACTTTCTTAGTTTATTATACATAAAAATTCTTTCGCTTGGAATATCTTCAGAAGAGCACTACGTGTAAGCCTTTTACAAGGTAAATATAAATTATAAATTATTTTTCTTCAATAAAAAAGGGAACTTGTCGCCAATATTCAATATTGACATTAATTAATCTGTGTTTTTATTTCTCTTTTTACATTTGGAAAATTTACTCGGATCTACGCCGAAACAATATTAAAAATAAAAAATATCATCTAGATTTGATTTTTTCTTATTTTTACTTCCTTTAAATTTGTCCTTTTCAAGATTATATAATTAATGTCCACATGTATGTCGAAATATTTTCTTTAGATACTAATTATTTTACTTTTTCAATCCGTTCAATAAAATAATAACCGTAATAGCGATGAATAAAATTTTTCAGCCGATGTTAGAAAATAAATAAATCATTATGTTGTCATTTTAATGACTCTTAATTACTATTTAAACAGTGTCTAACTATTGTTGCTATTATTGTATTTTACAATGGCACCTGTTTTAAAGGTTTTAATGGTGAAACATATTTTCAATGTTGTGTTCCCTGTTTTGTTCTTATTTGTTTCTTATGATAAAACAGTTGTAAAACTTCACTAGAAAGTCTCATATCATTTAAGTGCCCTTTCATTCCATATTACTTAAATCTGAAATATTATAAATAAACTTAAAACTACAATAATTAATTAGATTATAATTCCCTTGAAAGTAAGAATACTTGTTAAACACTCAATCGGCTTCTTATTACTTTTTTTTAATGTCAATAGATTCTTTTGTTTTGACTTAGATAATAATTTCTTTTTTGTTTAATTAATATGTTTCAAACATTTCATTATAATTAACCTTCACCGCTGTCATGTAGGCATATTTTCATTAAAAAAATAAGTAATGAACCATAGAAATAAAAATAATGGTGAACAATATCTCGTCAAATATTGATTTACAATAACAGAGCAGGGATGAGATTAAGAGTCAAATTTTGACTGAGATAAAAACCGATTGACAAAGTGTAGAATCAAAATATACTCAAGAACAAGTAAAGTGCTTGTATAGCTTGCATTCCAATTGGATGAAAATTATTTAAGTAATAACTTAAGAAAATCTGCCAGAAAAAAGCTTAACACATTGAACGTTAGAATAAATTTTTTTTTTTAACTTAATTAAGGAGTAGAACTTAGGGCTGCCTGAACCAACGTAACTATTCTCCATTAACAATTAAATTGATTAATTTCTGTAGAACCAAAATTTTTTTATTTTTTGCTGTACCTAGATGTATCGTTAAAACCTCAACAATTTGTTGGGGTTGGTTTTAAGCATGTTGCAAAATACCGCACAATGGGAAATTCGAAAAAATGGATATAGTTTTGTAGATTCTAAAACGTTAACTCGATTGTACTGAAATTTCGTCTGGATATTATAGAGGACTAGTCTAGGTTAAGATTCAAATTAGAACTTTATACTGTGATGGGTTAAATGCCGACATCTTAGTTGTTTAAAAATATCAAAATACTACCAAGTTATTATTTTCAAAAAATTATTGATAGAAATATACTTCGCTAGTTTTCTTAGTCATTTAAGAATTTGTAGAATTCTTATTGCAAAACAGGGAAGAAATATTTTTTTATCGAGTTTTATATACGTTAATGTTTTATTACTCATTGGGTCGAAAATTTATAAAGAAAGCTTTAAAAGCAGTATCAAAAGTATGCACTTATTTACAACTTTTTGAGGAACTCACAAAGAGTAGATGAAATTTAATTTCGTATCATTTGTTAGTCCAAAAAAAAAAAACTTCAGAAAAAAAGAAGCAACAATTTTTGAACCCAAAATAACTCCTAAAGTATAAAATCAACTGCAGATGCTTAGCCATTGCTTTTTAGAGCTTGAGAAGAGCACCCAAAATATGCTAATTTAAAGCATCACGGAACCAGTATTATAAGCACTATAATTTCGATATTTGAAAAATTTACTCAACTACACTTCTTTATCCGTGAAAGTTTCAATATAGAATTATTTTCATTTGTTCAAAAAATTCTCCACTAAGCCTTGTTATTCATATTTAATATTTAAGATCTTTCACAAATTTGTTAATTGTTAATGCAGGGTTTGTTAAAGGTTAGTACAATTTTGAAATGGCTATAAAAATTATAAAAATGTTATAGAATTAATTGTTTTTTAATAAAATCGATTAAATTATTAAATCACTAATATTTATTATTGAGGGTTAAAGCACGTCTCGATTGTCGCTTCGCTGCCGCTTACTTCGCTCATCAATAAACTTCTCACTAACATTTTAAATAAACGAAAAAAGTTGTCCAAACAATAAAATAAAGACAAAAGTCAAAGAAAATTTATTATTTGGAATCTTTTTTGTATTAATTTGTTTTAATTGGGCTTGATTTCTTTAAATATAAATATTTTTTGATATTCTCATGAAATATTTATTATTTTAAAATAAACTAAAAAATAAAATGTATTACTGGCCCTTTCGCTACTGTTTTTTTAAATATATATGAATGGTTTTCGATGGCAACCCTTAAGAAGAAAAATGAAAGAAAGAGTAAAAATATTTACTCAATGGTTACTGTGTTTTTGTATTAAAATTTTTTGAGTTTTTTATGGCTTTTTGTCCTATTGAATCAATGGAGTTCTCATTTAATCAATTTGGCTTTTGGTATAAGACTCTGAGGTTTTCCTTACTAAATTTGGGTAGAATCCACTGATGAGCTATGTATATATCAGTTCCTTCAAAAAAAGTTACATTTTTTCTTTAAAAGTTACATGTAGAAATTTTCTCTTAATAAATAGTAAGTTAATGTCATTTATATAAAATTAGTAAAAACCTTTAGTCTGTATTTCAGGGAAAATAAAGCAACAAATTCCATAACTGAACAAAAACAAAATCAAATTTCAGAAATAGGAAAACGTATGAAGAAAAAAATTCCAGGACGGTTATTCGCATGAGTATCTAAATCAGGACTAAATACTAATATTTCGTGATGGAAAATGGCATGCTGTCGCCATTCAATAAAATTAGTTAGTTTTTCTTTGAAAGATTGTGCTTTGATAGAATTTACAATATTAATAATTTGCAAAATAACCTCATTAGAGACAAATTTTAGTCTTATTTACTTAAAACTACAACATTAATTTACTGACGGTTTTTCCGGACTATAATTCGGTACTTCTTCAAGGCAATTAAATGAAAACTTTATTCTAAATCGAGATATTAGTACGGTACCACTAGCAAGTTTTAACAGAGCACTTAGTTTTCCGCACGAAATAAGTGCAGCTCAAATTGTTGCCCAGTTGGAAAAAAATTTTAATAAATTTCGTGATTTCTAATTGAACTAATTGAACAGAGCATAACCTCAAGAATGTTATTTTTTGTTTCGAACTAATTTTTATTTCGGATTTTTATAGCATTTGCAAGTGTGTAACCTTTTTTTATTAAAATGATTACCTCAAATGCTGAAACAAGTACTTTTTCAGTAATATTACGTTATTTCGTGTCTGTACCAAAAGTTACGAAAATTAAAACAAATGTTACTCCTCAAGATATGGGTCTTTTTTGTCCTTCTTTTAAAAAATAGCAAAAAACACCATTAAAACAGGGTTTTAGAGGGTTAAAATGTTGCACAAAAATGTAACCCTCTAAATTTTACTATAAGTCCCTGAATACACCAAAAAGGAAAATTCAACCATAAAGTCAGAAATAAGACGCAACAAAAGAGAGCTTAGGGTTAATATCGCATTTATTAAGAATTTTGTTTTAAAGCAAATTTGGGTAACATTAATTACATTTTTTTTAGCTCTAGGCAATTCCACTTCATTATCATACGATGTCCAGCATATTTCAGCGATAAGCGAATGAATGCTTTTACCTTTATCTTACGAAAATTGTTATTAGTTACTGCCCTTTTATATACCTTTTATTACGTGTGAAAAGGGATAATAATTGTGGTTTTAAAAAATCTGTTTTAGAAAAAACCAATTCGAGAATGTTCATAGACCAAAAAAAAAACAGGTAAATATAAAAAAAAATTTCAATTGAAAATTAAAAGGAAAATGTTTCATTTAGAATAACAAATTTGAAAAAGCAATTAAATTTTATGATAAATCAGGGGTGGAATCGTTACATCCGTGTTCGTATCGACAATCGTACGAAAAAAAATTACATGATACGTTAATCGTATGAACTAAATGGCATTATGACATACGATTGTAAGCGGATCGTAATTTTTTGAATGAGTCACAATAGTTTTGAAATTAAAATATTCTAAAGCTAAAGAAAGAGTATTCAGGCTGGTCAGTTTTCTAATTTTGTTGTTTGCAAAGGTCAAAACCGATTTTTTGCCTATAGCGCTCGATTCAAGGACTGCTGCTTCAATTAACACTTCTTCACTTGGCACCAGCAGCTTTTCTTCATAAAGGCTTCCTTCATTCTGGTTTTTCAATTAAAAAAAAAAAACTTTTTTCTTTGCTTGATACATATTTTTGATCAGCCAAAATTATAAATATAAATATTTTCTTGCAAAAATATAAATTGCGAATTTCCTATTTTAAAATTATAACATCATTAACTGGTGGTACTAGTGCGTTCATACACTTGGAAAACTCATCCTATAATCTGTTAGCATTAGATTTTAATATGCCCAATTAGGAAGCATGTTTTTTGCCAAATTTTTGTGTTCATTCATGAATCTTAGATTTAACTTATTGTAATAATAACTTTATCATAAACTAAAATTAAATTTGTTTAATTCGCACTTTTTTTTTAGCGAATTTGTTGCATTTTCACGGATGTAACGATTCCACCCCAGGTCAATTTGGATGTACAAAATAATGTAATTAGTAATTGTGGTTGTTAAAATTCCACAAATTTGGGAATGTCCCTAAATAAAACCAGGTACTAGAATAACAAACTGTTAAACCATTTTTACAAGTGATATTTTAAATACTTGAAAAAGCTTTAAAATATTTTCTATAAATTATTTTAGTGTTCCATCAACGGGGCCATTCCTTCCATGATTGGCAACTAGAACGATTAACGATGGTGTTAACCATATTCAGCAAAGGCTTATTTTACTAACAGATTAGTAACGATAATTTCTACATACAATTTACATTTAAAACAAAAACCAAAAAAATTTATTTTCAGTTCCCGTTTTGGATATAAATTATGTGAAGAATACTTAATTCTATAAAGTAGTGGTCCTAGGCATTTATTATATGAGTATTCCCCTTGAATCTGTATTTTTTATAATCGTAAAATAATTGTTTTCAGCCAGAATAATGATAAAACAACACCTTATTGATTTATAATTATTGAATTGTAATTAACAATGATTTTATTTTACTTTATCCACTCTATACGTGTGACTTTTTTCGGCTCTTTTATACAGTTAAAAGATGATGAAAAAGAAAATATAATATAGATATCCGATAATTAATTTTTGTTCTTTGCAAAAATGTTCCCATGGTTTATTTTAATTCATTAATTTGCAAAGTGCCCGGCCCCATTTTACCATCAGGACAAATATCTACCCTTTGTTAATTTTCATTAAAATCGGTTTAGTCGTTTAGCCGTGATTGATGCACGCACAAGCAAACAAGCAAACAAACTTACAAAGAGATTTATAATATATATTAGATTAGATTCTCAACATATTGTTTTCTGTTCCTTTATTTAGAAATTGTTTTTTCTTTGGTAAGCAAAAATTTAGCACAAAAACAATCATTTAATTTTTAAATTCTGAGTTCTAACACTTATGGTCTGTTAACATTGATAAACAGATATACTTGCACGGGAATAATATATATATTAATTAATTGATATAATAAAAAATAAAGTTAGTAATAATGCCTAATGATATTGGTCTCATAAAACATCGTATTCTTCAGATAAGTTATAACTTTATTTGTTTACGACTTTATATTTGTACTTGAAACAAAATTGTTCACAATGGTAGCAGGGCAGAAAACATATTTAAGGATAACTAAAGGCATAGGACTTTAAGACAAATTTAATTTTATGGCTTCCAGCTTTTAATTTTTAGAAAATATGGACTCAATTAAAAATTTCGTAAGAAACAGAACGAATTCGAGGAGATTCAGGGGCGACACATTGCTCTATTTTTTTATGCAGCAATGATCTGCACAATGGTAATTTCTGCACCAAAATTTATATAAAAATTTAGCATTTTTACAAACTTTAGTTTACATATCACATATTTTCTAATATAGAAAGGGATTTGAGCTGAATTTTTTAAATAGTTTCATAATTCTGCTAATCGGAAAAACTATTAATGGAAAATTTTTTAAAATAAGGTCCAATAAGGTTGAAAATTTTATAATTTTCAAATACAAACAGCTTGACAACCTAATCGTTTAAAACCTTCTGGAGTAAACATTTTTAAATTATAATTAAAAAACAAATATGAACCTAGTATATTTGAAGAAACTTTATCATCATCATAAGTTCCGTTGTTTAAATTTACAAACTGAAACAAAATGTGAGAATATCCTCCACAAGGTTTTCTTGAACAATAACAGTCCTGAGCGTGCTGCGCACCTAGCCTAATGGCTCGATTATCGATTTTAACTGAACTTCAGTGGAGTTGCCAGTTGCCAATATTGCATTACAGATGGCAACTTGCAACTATCAGCTGATAATTTCAGTTGCAATAAAGGCAACCATTTTTTGTGGTGGTTTATGATCAAAAGTTGTTACAAAATATTTTTCAAAATTAAAATAGTTTTTTTTCGCAAATAAATGTGTATATTAATAATGGTTAAATGTACAACCAAAAAACAATTTGAAGAACTGGTTCGACAAATGGAATTAAATCAAAATATTGGCCGAGGAATACGTGCCTTTGGAGAAACAAAAGCCAGTGTCGACTGACGTGTCCAACAAATTAAATAGCTATGGTCTACCAGTGCGTACTTCCGAAGAATGGCAGAGAGTATGGATTCACTATAAAGCTAAACTAAAGAAAAAGATGGCTAAAAACAAAAGAAATCTTCATATGACCGGTGCTGGTCGCTCAGAAGAACTAACCTTATCGCCATTGGAGCAGTCCGTTGCAGATCTCTTACAAATTGATCTCGTTGTTAATACTAATGGTAATACCTTTGGTGTAAGCTAAAAAGAAAATACCCCAAAACTGGAATTTCATCCCGAAAAGTATAACGAACAGCAGCAAGGGATTGATGAGCCTTAAAAGAAAAACAGCAAGAGCCACAAAAAATAGAAAAACAAAGATTTAATCTTCTCCAGGCACAAACTGATACTCAAAGTGAAATGGTTAAAACTATGAATAAAATTGAGAAACAACTATGGAAAAAATGAAATTTTAAAGGAAATAAAATATTTTTAAATCAAGAAGGTCTTAAAAGAAATCAAAGAATTGAAACAAAAGAAATATAATGCGTTTTTTAAAAGCAGATCCTTAATACAAAAATTAAGGAAAAAAACTCCAAATACTAGAAAAAGAACTCCAAATTGTTTGTTTACTTTTTGTAATTAGAGATGTGCAAAAAACAATAACTTTAGGCAACTGAATAAGGTTGCCGTACATAATAACATTTTGGCCACTTGTTGCGTTGCTTGTAGTCAACTCCACTGAAGTTCAGTTGCAATCAATAATCGAGCCATAAGACTTACTTCGTTAGTGTGCTCCATGTCAGCTAAATACGTTAATCCCACGGATCAGAGTTAAACCCAATTAAGCTTAAAGTGTAAGAAGTTCCCTTATACGTACAAAAGCCACTAAATACTAAATTATTTTAAACCGTGTACCAAGTTTTTGTTATTTCCTTACAACAACAACAACAAATTTATAACAGTTGTTAATTTCCTCAAAACGTACTGGGGTTTCTTTCTGGTTTTAAGAAATATGTTTTAACAATCAATCTCGTATTAACATGTGGGGTGGAATCGTTACATCCGTGATCGTATCGACAATCGTACGAGAAAAAATTACGTGATACGATAATCGTATGAACTAAATGAACGATTGCAAACGGATCGTAAGTTTTTAATTGATTCACAATAATTTTCAAATTAAAATATTCTACACCCAGAGTATTCAGGCTGGTCAGTATTTTAAATTTCGTTGTTTCCAAGTTCGAAACCGATTTTTTGCCTGTAACGCTTGATTCAAAGACTGTTGCTACAATTAACAGTTCTTCAATGGGCACCAGCAGCATTTCTTCATAAGGGTCTCCTCCTGTCTGCTTTTCTAAAATTAAATTTAAAATTTTTTTTCTTTTGTTAAAATTTTTGATCTTCCTTATTCATAAATTTATAAACATAAACTATTTCCTTACAAAAAATATAAATTGCGAATTACCTTTTGTTATTAACTGATGGTACTAGTGCGTACATACGCTTAGAAATATCATCCCATAGTCGGTTAGCAGTAGATTTTCCTTATGCTCAATTAGAAAGTATGTTTTTTGCCAACTTATTTCTTATTCAACTTATTTTAATAATAAATTTTTCACAAACTAAAATTCATTTTATTTAATTTTCATTTTAAAGCGAAAAGTTTCGTTAACGGATGACAATTCGTAAAAAAACGTACGCTTAGCCAAGTGATAATGTATATTACATATAATCACCAATATTGTAAATTATCATCAATTTACGCATGTCATAATCCGAAAAAACGTATTTTTGCGATACGTGTGGTACGTTAATAGATGTAAAAATTCCTCCCTTGTTTTATTTACTTTATGCAACAAATATTAAACAATTTAATTTTGCCTTGGTAGCAAACCCGAAAAGAAAATACTCTCTTGTCTATTTAAAGAAAATTAATTTATTACCAACATAAAAAGCCAAGACAGATTTTGAAAACTTTTTCTTAACACATTAAAAAAAAGCACAACAGTGGACAAAAACCAAAAAGATAAAGTAACCTAATGCATGTATAATTACCGCTCTATAAATGCTTTAGACCACGTTGGTTAATATAAATTCAAAATATACTTGACCTTATTTCTACCAAAAATAATAATGACCAAATCACAATAGTATAAATTTCGTAATAAGGGTGGAGTTAAAAATGACGCTTCACCACAAATGTTCATTTGATATAACCCCTATGTAATTTGTCTACAAATTAATCTATGAGGAGCTTAAATAAAATTAATGTGCTTGATTTAACACCTCTTGTTTTTATTATTCCTTAATCTGACATATATAATAAAAGTTTGAACAATACTCATAAGATATTGCATATTTTTAGAAATAATACAGCTTTAAAAATTAAAAACTAAATATTTCCCTTCTTACCGTGAAATTGAAATTTCCACATATCTGATTTTATTGCATATATAGTAAAAGACTGAAAAATTCTATTTTTGGAACTCTTAATCTGCAGTTCTAATGCTGGTGCTCAATGTAAAAATTATGAAGAGTTGGTCCCAAAGTCAAACAAAAAATGATTTTCAGTTTTACTTTTAATCATGATCACTAAAGAATTTGCAGACACGCTAAATTACTGATAGTCTTCCAAATGGTTCTCACTTATAGTAACTCTAATAAATTAATCGTAAAACACTACAGTTTCATCTATAAAATTTTCTCTAATTACTAACATTCAAACAAATGAAATAAATGCGGAATTAACTGTTTGCAAGAAAAGAAATATTATTTTTTCAATATTGTTCACAATAAAAGCAAACAAACTTAAATTAATATTCTTCTGTACAAACTTCCATCTAATTGTTTCAATTTCATTTCACTTTATGTGTAATTTGCTATTATACATTAAAATATTATAAATGCAAAAGTATTATTTTAATTTGAAATTAAAATTACTTAATAGTTTATTGATATAATAGACTTAAGGATGTTAAGCTTTGTAGTATTTTCAACACCGGCTTCGATAACGAACGAGTTTTTATGATTTTATTTTAAAGAGATACCTATTTTAAAGTTAATTATATGGTTTTATCAATTATTTTAATAAAATTAATTTATGTATACGAACTATTTTCCGATTTTCAAAAATTATCAAAAAAAACAGAGCTTTTTTGGTGATAAGTCCACACTCCCGGGACATATTAAATCTCTTTGAAGGGCCCTTCTAAATAGCTTTCGTATTTTGTTGGAATCAGCGATTCTAGAAATTTGAGTTATCTGAAGTAGGTGTACATAAAAGAGACTTGGGCCGACTTTTAGGGATAAACAAGAATACCTCGCATAGTACGGTTAATCGTTCAACCATGTTATTATATTATTTCCAGAGGGACTTATGGAGGCAATCGGGAATAATGCGCCTTTGGATAATTTGTTGCATAATATTCGTTTTTTTTTTTGGTTTTTCAAAAAAAAACCATTAATAATGATTAGGGTATTTTATCCATTTAGATAAGAGTCGTTCAATGTTAACTATATAGTCGTTGCTTTTGACTAATAAGACATTGTAGCTGTTTCTTGCGATTTGTATTGATCATTATTTCTTCTCTTCCTAATTTAGCAAATGGAGTACGCTTTTATTCTAAGGTGAACCATTTACGCTTTTTTTTTTGTTGTAGAGTCACTTTCCCAGTTTCTTTTTTTCACTCATTTTATCCTTTAAATTAGAAATTATAAATCTAATTATTCAAAAGTTAATTTGCCCTACGATTAAAAATTGTTGTTGTTTTGCATGTTTTTTCTTGAATTAGCTGTTTAAACTACAAATCACATGTTAAACGTATCAGATACATTAGAGAAAGTGTGCCGTATGATTTTATATTACCGTTTACATTATAATGTCAAAATACTTAAATTGTAATTTTTCATACTTAAGGAAATATACTGAAAATCTCATGTTTTAATAAGAAATGGTAAGAACCGAAAATATTATGTTTTCACAATAAACTTAAAAAGCTAAAAATTGTATGTAAAGAAACCATTTTTTTATATTGAAATTTATTATTATTTTTTTCAATGGAGAAACCTTACTAATTGAAGCAATAATATTCGAGGTATTCCTATACATAAAAATAAAATAATTTATTTTAAATTGCCTATAAATAAATTTAAACTAGCGGACCCGGCGAACTTCGCCTTGCCTCTATTTTAAGCCTTCAGACAAACTTTAGAGTAATAATACAACACAAATATTTAAGCGGACACGGCGATTTTTTTCGATTTTCCCAATTTTCCGCATTACGCATGTTTGTCACCAGCTGCTCTCATTTTATGAATTACTATACATTTCTACACCATTTTTATATATATATTTATATTTTTTTATTTTACAAAATAAAATATTTATAAGCAGTAATTTCTTTTACAAACTTTTTTATATTGTCGACACTGTTTTTGATTTGTAGTCAACAAAATTTGT
This sequence comes from Gymnosoma rotundatum, assembly GCA_916610165.2. Lineage (NCBI taxonomy): Eukaryota > Metazoa > Arthropoda > Insecta > Diptera > Tachinidae > Gymnosoma > Gymnosoma rotundatum. The sequence continues at coordinate 85,114,965 of OU744336.1, forward strand.
TTAATTAAGCTTTAGCGATAAAAGCAGCATGAACAACAACGTGCCGCAGTTTCGTTTTGTTATCGTTAAAATATGTAAATATTCTTACATAAACGTGTGTATTTAATTTTTAACATATTGATATCGGTAATCAACTGTCATCTATGTGTCTAATGCAAAACAAATGCATAATAAGTACAGGGGCAAATCTTGTCATATGACCAAAATATACTCTCGATAAGTAACAGCAATGTCAGCAGGATTTTAAATTTGATATTAAGACAAATGTTCAATTTAGTAAATCAAATTTTTTCATTCATTGTGTTATTTCTTGTTTAAATTAAATTTAATGACTTGAATTATTATGCATATATGGAATCATATAACCGCAAAATTGTTTGAGTCGACAATCTTTTATAACAAATTACAATATTAGGGGCTTATTGGTAATTTATATATTTATAACTTTTATAGCATTAGTGTATCAAATTTAATAAATATGTATTTAAGAGTGAGTACTGCCAGTAAAAGTTCAATATTTTATTCAAAATTTTATGTGGGTAGTTAAGTTAACAAGGACAAACTAGAATTATTAAATATTCTATTTAACCGAATCTATTTACCATAGAAGCACATCCTTGAAACTGCACAGAAAGGCAAATTGTAACACTATGCTTACCATTGTAATGTATATTTTTGTGTTGTTCTACACAATTTCCCCTCCCATATCTAACGATGTAGGAAATAAAAACTTTAACAAAAATACACAATTCATATGAATTCATAAAATTACATAAACAGCAGATATATTGTCCCAAAATGAAAGCTTTTCTTTAATTTTTTAACGTTACAAATACTGTTTTTATTGTTGCCCATTTGGAAACTTGTTCTTGGATCAAAATGCCTTTACGCCCTTCAGGTTTAACACTTGTAAACAGAATGCAAAATATTAAAAAAAAATTTAAATTAAACAGGAAGAAAACGAAAAACAAAAGAAAAGAAAATAAAGCTAATTATCAACGGATAACGTAGACGATGGATAAAAAATAATTGAGATATTCAAATATTATTTCCCCTTAAGTTTGAAGGATAAAATATGTTATAAATTTCCAATCGTCTTTCCAGTGCTCAGGCATGCGCGATAAGCATGGGGAGAACCAGATTTCTATTTTGGAAAAGAAATTTTATTTTTTACCTAAAGTATCTGGGTATAACATTACTAATCCACAGAAGTGGCATTATGTTGCAGCAACAGGCTAAATGCAAATTTTTTATTTGTACTCATCACAGCAACATAAAACGGCAAATTTTTCTGTTTGTTATTTATATGAAAGGTCTAGAGCAGCACAGGCCATACATACACATTAAATTATCGTGTTTATTCACTTGGTTTAAAGTTATTGTTAAAGCCATTTTTAAGGAAAACTTTATACATTTTTAGTTAAATTTCTAATGAAAAAATAAACTTTAATTTGTAACATTTTAAATTAATAACTCTTTCGCACAGGCTTTTCCTTAATAAAGATACAAAAATATTATGAAGCTGTTATTTCAGATTTAAATTTCTGGTGTTTGAACATCTAACAGATTAAAAAAAGTTGTTAGCTCAGGTAACAATTTTAAAGTTTTAAAAATCTACAAGCCTTTCGCCACTCCAACAAGCTAAACACCAGCAAGTTTAAAGGCAAAGGTATAAAATGTGCAAAAATGTAATACTATAAGTTTGGTACACGTGTGAAGTAAATGATGGTAAAATTGTTAGTAAACGATGAACGTTTATAAATCGATTATCTCTGTGATGAGCTGCATTTTTATTTTGATGATTACACTTTGCAACAACCAAAAAACCTTGAGAATATTGTTTTTTTGTTTATGTATTGTCATCTAATTACAAAAACAGCAATAATTTCTAATCTCTATGGATAAGTTTTGTTTTATTTAATTTTCTGTAAAATTCACCATCTGAAGTGGCTGCTTCAATTATTTAAGCATAAGTTTTTAAAGGCTAGAATAATTTTGTTATATTTGTGTAACCTTTAAGCTATTCTTACTATTAATTTAAATAAGAATTATTTAGATACGAAAAAAAAATATTTAAAATAATCATGACAATTTAAATTTTACTAATTTATGTTGTCATAAACAAGGTAGGAATTTATTTTTGTGCATATTTTCCTTCATGTGCATGTGCCACCTATAAGTGCACATTTGAACCCTGGTCATTAACCTATATATATATATATATGCACAGCGCATAGTTTGACGACAGTTTTTCAATCTACCACATACTTTGACGACAATTGCATACTTTGACGACAGTCGCCAAAGTTTTCATATGCCTTGCGCATAGTTTGGCGACATGATAGTTTGGCGACATTTTTATATAATTTTTTTTTATTGTATTTATAGGTTCGACTATTTAAATATAACTATATTTTAATGCGTTTTTATCGATATATGCTCAATAATTGTGCCTTATATCGATTTAAAAATATTTTAATTAATTATTGTGCTGCCATACTTTTGAAAAAAAATTAAGTCTTTGAAGGCGTCAAAAAATTTGAATTGGCCGGCGGCGATTAATTACTAATAGCTTATTATGACAAATTGATCTTTATGCAGCGCATACTATGACGACATTTTTATAAACTTTCTAGTTTTATAAACTTTCTAGTTTACTGTGCGCATATTTTGACGACAGCGCGCCTTTTTGATATTTTAAGGCATCTTCTAAAACAGTGATGTCAACTTTGACTTCTGTGGAATAAAAAATTTAGTAATTTTGACTATACCTTGTTTAAAATTAGTAATATTTTATAACCAGGCAAAAATATTGCAAAATAACTAAAAAATGGATAACACAAAACAACGTAAATCCTTTATTTTTTATTCCATTAAAAAATAATACATATTGTGCATATGGAAAAGAAGTTTAATTACTTTTAAAAACATTGTTTTTTGTGTGCACAGAAATGATAAATTTTAAATTTGTGCAAGGCTAACAAGTATGTTAAAAATATGCCATTCGAAATTATGATACAATTATTTGTATTTTGAATTAAAAAAAAAACTTATTAAAAGACTATTGTTTCTGAATTACAAAAAAAATAAATTTTTTATTTACTTATTTTATATGTTTAGTAAGGAAATTATATATTAAGGGAAATATGTTCTTTGCAAATTGGTGTACTTTGATGCATTTCTATGTTAGCGTTGTTTTTCCTTATTCTTAAAATTTGTAGCGTATAAATTGTTCATTATATCGATGGCTTAATATAAAAATTTTTTGTAAAATCTTAAAAATTTTAGATATACAAAAAGAGTGAATGCAATTTTTAGAAAATTGTTTTGCTATTATTAATTGAAAATTGCATTATAATTTTTGATGTATCTAAAATTTTTAGGATGTTGTTAGTTTTTTCCTTCTCCTGGAAAGTAACAAAAAATTTAGTTAAGCCTTTTTTATATTAAGCCAACGGTATATATGTATACATTTTATATATATATAAATGGTGTAAAAAATCTATAGTAATTTTGTGTGAAATTATTCCTTAATGTCTTTCCAAATGAATTGTGTTGTATTATTAATCTAAAATTTGTCTGAAGGTTTATAATTGGAGGAAGCCGGGTCCGCTAGTATATGTTTTTATACGTTGTAAGAAGGCAGTCTATTTTTTGACTAAAAATAAAATAATTATTTAATTAGTATAACAATAATTGTTAGTTAATAAAAAAAATCCAAAGTTATGTTTTAAAAAAGTACTTTTTGCATATGAAAGTGCTTTTTATTGAAAATACCTTTTTTACCTAAAAGCCCATAGCTTTCTCTTTTATAAAAAATTCTTTCTGTAAAATGATCCTTCATGTAAAATACTTACATAAGGGATATTTTCTTTAAAAAAAGATAATTAAGAAAACAATGAAAATAAAAAACAAACAGATTATAAAAAGATACTTTTGTAAAAAGTTTTTTTTATTTGTAAGAAGGTACTTTTTTAAAAATGTGAATCACTATAAAAGCAGAAAGAAAGAGTACAAATATCTAAAATGTATTTTTTATCATATAATAATACATATTATTATGTACTAAATAACTATCCATTTACTTTAAGTATTGACCAAAGCGTAGTTTGAAGTTTACTTCTATCTGTATAAGTTTCGGAGGTACAAAGTTACTGATTTTATCACTTTTTGCCTTTTTCGGTTAATATAGAACTCGAAATTCCAAAAATCGCTGCCACCTAGTAATTGATTCGCCTTGGTCCAAAACTTCGCACCCATTTTTAAAATTTTTTTTGTCATTAATTCACCTTGGGAAATAGCACTTTCCATACAACTCAGAAAAAATTTGCCAAAAAGAAAAACAATAGCATAAAAAGTATTTTATCTTCTCTCTGACAAAAAAAGCATGAAATTATATTTTAAATCAAGGCGAATTAATTACAAGGTGATAGCGGTGGTGAATTCATTGTTTTTTGCCGGTATCCTAACTGTATATATGGAGTTTGACAGTTAAAATACCGGCGGAAATTAATGAATTCGCCACTGCTTTCTCGTTATAGATAATTCGCCTTGATTTAAAATTAATTCATTGACAGCTAGTAGCCCAGCTGATGTACACTTATGTTCAACGTTGCCAAAATTTTAAAATCAATTGTAAAAAAAGTGTTCAAATAATTTAAATTAAAAAATATTTAAAAACTTGAAAAACGTAATTAAAATATAATACTATAAGGTATTTCTGAAAGAAACCAACTGACACAACTTTATTTAAAGTCCCAAATGATGATATAAGCGCAAATTGAATTTGTCTTCATTTTGCCCGGTTAAATGCAAGGTACGTTTATTTTACTAGGTAGTAGCGGCTCTACAACAAATACAACATTGTGTGTTGAAAACCTCAAAAACAGAAAGAGAATTGCTCTCAATTCAAATGCTTGATTTGGTTTGCAAACGCTTGTTAGTGTTTTTTGAAATTTGTAAACAATAAAAAGTAAAATACTTTTGACATTTCGAAATACAAACCAGCTGGGCTGACGACACTGCATACTAAAATAAATGTGCCTTGGTTAAATGTTTTTGGCAACAACCTGGTGCTATGCAACAATAAACTACAGTAGGTTATTTTTTCCGTACCGGTGCGGCAACCTAGTAGCAAGGCATATTTATTTTACAAGATAGTAGCGGCTCTACCAAGGCGAATTAAGTATAAGGTGATAGCGGTGGCGAATTCAATTCTTTTCCCCGGTATTCTAACTGTCAAACTCCATATATAAAATATGTATCTAACTGTTATACAGATTTTTTATATATGGAGTTTGACAGTTAGAATACTAGGGAAAAGAATTGAATTCGCCACCGCTATCACCTTATATTTAATTCGCCTTGGGCTCTACAACATTAGCACAAACTTCCAAGGCGAATTAAGTATAAGGTGATAGCGGTGGGCGAATTCAATTCATTTCCCTGGTATTCTAACTGTCAAACTCCATATATAAAAAATCTGTATAACAGTTAGATAAATTTTTTATATACGGAGTTTGACAGTTAGAATACCGGGGAAAAGAATTGAATTCGCCACAGATATCACCTTATATTTAATTCGCCTTGCTCCATATATAAAAACAAGGCGAATTAAATATAAGGTGATAGCGGTGGCGAACTCAATTCTTTTCCCTGGTATTCTAACTTGCAAACTCCATATATAAAAAATCTGTATAACAGTTAGATAAATTTTTTATATACGGAGTTTGACAGTTAGAATACCGGGGAAAAGAATTGAATTCGCCACCGCTTTCACCTTGTACTTAATTCGCCTTGTAACCACAAGTAAATGAATTCGCCTTAAGTTTTTTTATATGTTTAAGCACAAACTTGTCTTTCAGATATTAAACAGAAGGGGTCATACTATTTTAAAACTTGTGTTTTGTGCTTGGCAAATAACGAATAGAATTATTACAGGGTTAGAAAAACATTTCACACATGCGCAATTTTAACGAGGAACCATTATTTTATAAAATAGAAATCACTATGTTTATATTTACATAAATATTTTTATACCTAGCTTTATATTGTTCAAAGCAAACATTCAATTTAAAATATATCTAAGTACATAAAGACTTATTTAGTAAGGTGTGTTTAAGGCCAATTCATTAGGCCCGTTCAGAATCTTTACTAGCAAAAACAACAGGTGGCCTTAATAGCCCAGGTGATTATTGTAATTTTCCTTCTTCAAGTGTCAAAAGTTATAATCACATTTGCTTTTAACAGCCGCAAACTATTTGTACAAAAACAAAATGTACGTGTTTCTATCGCAGTGTTGTATTTATTTTTTCGGTGAGTATACCTTTTATGAATTCGCCTTGGGTATGGCCATTGAATAGCAGCATTGTTAGAGAATATATATAAAAACATAATATATTTTAAAGTTTTTTAATTACTATGTAAAAGCGTTTTTGATGTTTTAGCGCATCATAAATATAACATTTTTTGCAGTTATTTCTATTAAACATTCGTTTTGTTATTATGTAAAAATATTTACATTAAAAATAATCAATAGTCCATACATATATAAGTATAACTTATTTCTGTTTGTGCATAGAAATTGTACAATTCTTACTAAAATTTTACCTAAAACAGCAATTGTATTAAATGCGCCATCACTGGCTTATTTACTTTTATATCTTAAAAAAAACAAAAACACTTGCAAAGCTAGAAGACTCTGAACCGAATTTCTGTTGTTTTAAGCTTTTTTGTTGTATATTTCCCTAACTAAATTAAAGAAAACAAGTAATAGTACATTATTTTGCCATAGCCGAATCCTATATACCCTTCACTATCTACGTAAATCTTGTTTAGTGAAGTAACTCTAATCAAAAAAGCAAATATTGGGGTGACAGAGAATTAAAAAATTAAAAAATTTAGTACTTCATACATAATATTTTACATAAAAATGCTATCGGCTCTAATTGCGTTCAGCATTTTTAAAACATTTTCGTATTTCCTTAAAACTTACTTAAAATTATTTTAAAAAATTAAAATTATTTTAAAAATAATTACAAAATTTGTAATGCAAATCATCATATTGTATTCCATGTCATTTCCGTCCCGATAACAAATATAGCGACTACGTCATGGACGAAAACATACATAAAAAGTGACGTAAATAAAGTCCTAATTTTAAATATATCGCCTCCTACGCCTGCACTATAATATCAAACAGTATCATTGATTATAATAATTATTAGTAATTTAAGGAAGATATGCAGTTCAAAATACAAAATATTAAAAATATTTATAAATTTTAGTTTTACACGGAGGTATTTCTTATGGACTTCATGGCTGACTTAAAAACATGGCAATGATTAATATCAAACATCATGTATTTTAAAAATATTGACAAAGATATTGCGTCTTAAAACATCTAAAAGGTAAAGAAGGTCATTGGAAAGAAGTGCCGTTCTTATTTAAAGTACGGATATTATGACAATTTCATAAGTGACACTATATCCACACTAAAAAAGACACAGTGTCCATGGACATTATGTCACTTGACTGCTTCCTTATAATAGTTATTGCAGCTAAGAGGGTGTAGTTTAGTTCTGCGTTACTATAACTTGGTACGGCACAATTTATTAAGAACTTACAAGACTTTAATATTTTAGAAGCGATCTACAGCAAGAAACTGCTTTGTAAACTTTATTTTAAAAACAAAAATGTTTCTCAACTATCTGTTCACCATATTCTTACGAACTGGACATAATTTAAAAGCTTTTATTTGATTGTTTATAAAGGTGCAAGACAACGATGAATATAAAGAATCAATAATTTAAACCCTTAAGGAATACACAAGCTCCCAGAGAGCTAGCACCCGCAATTGAAATGTCTAAATTATTTCCTATAAAATAAATATTAATTTACCAAATAATAATTTTTGTAAAAGGGACTTTAGAATATTGGTGACACAAACAAGAACTTTTGTTGCTATTTTATACTCTACAGAAGTGAATCCAATAAAAAAAAAGCAAATATATAATTTTATATAAAAATGCCATCGGCTCTTAATGGGTTAACCATTTAAAAAAAATAGTATTTCCATAAAGATCTCTTCAAGAGCTTTAAAATGATACCCATATTGGTATCTCAAAAAACTTGAAGATTTCCGAACTCTGTAATTCAGAAACTATGGGTGAGCGCCAATCTTTTCACTGAATGTTTTTATCTTATTATTTATTTTTCTATCGCCCCACATATTTTTTCTTTTATTGGAGTTAGTCAATTGTTTCAAGGCGTGGTGTTTTGCCTGCTGCCTCTAAAGGTATGGACAGATCATGCGTATTTCCAATAGCAACTCTCCACACTATATCTGATCGATTGATGTCAACACTAACGCGGAGGGACATCGCTCAATCGATTTCACTCTGCATAAGAAGTCAATATATGTATCAGCGTTGCCGCTTTGGTCCAATCGGACCAAACTTGGTAGTTTTTCGTTTTTAAAAAACAGTTTGGTAGTTTGGTTGGTTTGTTTAATTTTTTTAAATTTTTGGTAGCTTTTCCTCCTGTAGCAATTTTTTAGCAATAATAAATTTTTCACCTTAAAAATTCAGAACATAAAATAAAAAAAATGTAACTTTCAAATAAATAAACAATAACTTTGAACAGTGTTACCAATGTTTTCAATAACTGTTTTAAGTGTAATAAAAAACATCTCTACTTTTTTGCATAGAGATGATTAACCATCTGTGGTTTAAGAAACGCTAACAATATTATGAAATTGAAATTAACAATATTTTTGAGTGAAGGTTTATTTTCAAGTGTATGTATTAAAAAAATTAACAGACAAAATGGAAAAGTAGAATACTTTTTTAATTGTAAATATGTACCTATTAATTACATAAATATTTACTAATATTGCATGTATTTTGTTCAGATTTTTATCAAAAACTCCAAAATTAAATGAAAATAATATAATTTTAGAAGACGACATTCCCCCAATCAGGTAGAACCACTCTTAAAATTTTTGTTTTAAAACATTTTTAAATAATATAATACTTTTAGTGAACATTGTAAAGAAACAGGCAAAAGAAAATTTAGAACCGAATGGTTGAGCGAATTTAATTAGCTCCAGGAAAGGGATGGGTGTTCATTCTGCATAGTATGCTCTAAAACTATTACGGGGAAAAAACCAAGGGATGCAAGAAATGCATTTTTAAATTTTTGGTAGGCTGTGAACGATTTTGGTAGGATTTTTGAAAATTATTGGTAGGAAGTCAATTTCTTGTGTGGCAACGCTGATATGTATATACTTTTGGGTTCGGAAACAAATACTGTAGAAATTACACACGGAATGACAAACTTATATATACCCTTTTCCACTTTTTGCAGTGAAGGATAGAAAAATAACAAAATAAAATTGTTTTCATATTTTTTTAATTGCAAAATACTTTCATTTTTTCAACTTTACAAAAATATCTATTAGCAGAAGTTTTTTAAGCACATTATTTTGTGAACAAAATAAAAGCTGGTTGACTGATTCTTGCTAGGAAAACAAGCAAAAATATTTTTCTCTCATGTTTTTACGCTCATTTTTTACTCTCTACTTGCAAGCAGGCCTGCCATATCTGCCGATTTATCGGCATTTTGCCGATTTTTCGCCTCGAGTTTATCAAAGTAACGATTTGCCGATTTTGGCTCCAAAAATGACGTTTTTTTATAAATACTATAACAAGGTATTTTTGGGCTTAAATCTAGTTTACGGACGCAGCTTAAAAATTAAAAATTCTACCTACGGGGTGTAAAATTTAATTTTAAGCAAAAAATGTTAAGTAACATATTTGGGGCCGACCTCAGTTTCCGAATTACGGGGTAACTCGGAAACTGAGGTCATGGGGGAATGGGGCAATATGGATATCATTGAAAAGGAAAATAGTAAAAAAAAATACAATAAAAACAGGTAACGACCAAAAAAAAATTTTTTTCATATAAACATAAGTGCCTATGTACATATATCAAATAAATTAAGTTTAGTGAAAATACTGTGCGAAAAAATATAAAAAAAGAAACTTTAGTAAGCGAAGCCGGTGTTAATACGGCCGAAGGCCGGCTACGCAGAAAATCTTTAGTAACTGAAGCTTAAACTAAGAGCTGACCAAAAAACTTTCATATAAAAACTTTTTTTTTTATTTTTTTAATATTTTCCTTTTAAATTGAATATATATTGAAATTACTTTTCCAATGATACCCATATTGTTTTATTCCACCAAAAAATACTCCATATATTCCATATTGTACATACAAACTTTGGAGGCCCGTAACTCGGAAACCCCAAATTTGCCACTTAACATTTTCTGCTTAAAATTAAATTTTAAACCCCGTAGGGTACTTTTTTCAATTTTTAGCCGCGTCCGTAAACTAAATTTGTTCCTAATTTTGTTTGTTTTAGAATAATTTGTTTAGTTTGGGCAAAACTAAAAAACTTGTAACATTAGAAAGAGACAACTGTTAATAAGTCAGCACTTTTACTAAGGCTGACGGCGTCGTGAGCATATTTCTGCTCATTTTCGTCGTTTCCTTGGTTGCACATTCGATGAGTTTGTCATATGCCGTAATTTACTTCTTTTCTATAAGATTATAAGAGCTGGTAGACCACTTCCTCTTTATGAATCGTTTTCATTTACGCACTCTACAAGGAACCCTCAAATTCTAATACCTCTTATCTCATGCTCCTTTTTTGAAAAATCTTTTTTAATTAGAGTAGCACGTTGGTGGAACCAACTACCTCATGATCTTCGCATTTTTTCTCAATCTAATAATGTTTTCAAATTAAAAATCATCCATTCGTGTTTCAATATTTTGTAACTCAGTTTATTTATAATTGCTTTTGTATTGCTACTGATTGGACTAATTTTGGGTTTTCATTTTAATTAAAGTTTTACGGCTGGGGAGCCATTAATAATAATAACTAACATTAATTAATATAATTATATATTATTAACTTGTTATTTTTAATTAAATGATCTCGGGCATTGTTTTTGCTATGTAATATCTTTATTTTGGCCACTGGAGGCTTTATATATTACATTTTTTGAATAAATTAAAAAAAAAAAAAAAAAAAGGATTAGCCGTATTTGCTGTTTTAAAAAACGGTTCTTAACTGTATGTGAGCAGCTAAGAAATAAAGAGTTCTCGCTGGCATGAATAAATCAATCGATCTATGCAACACCACGTCATTGTATTTGGTTGTACGTACATATATGTGTTAAATTTGAAATACAGGACTATTTCTTCCGATTAATAAATAGTAGATTAATGTTATGCCAAAGGTTTTTACAAGTTAATTGTAACTAGTTTGCACAAAATTACAAAAACTACAAGTCAAGTTTGATAGGATTCGGCGCTGTCGTTGTGACAGACAAATAAATCAGTTGCAAAACCTAAAAAAGCGATATTCTAGATTTATTTATTATATTTATAAAATGTATTTGGCACCCACTTGCATTATATGCTTATTTTTATTACCTTCTAAATTTAAAACTCTACCTAGAGATATTTACAATTATGTAAAAAAATAGCTCAGAAGGTCTTCATCAATTTCAAAACATTCATAAATTACTAGAAATATGGCTTTCGCTTGAAGCAGTAGATGTTTGAATACTAGATGTGCTGCTACTGTTGATCAAATACAATTAAACAAAATAGACGGACCAAATCAAACGTACATATTTATTATCTTTAAATATATTTCTGAAATTGTTTATAGTATAAACAGAATATTATAAAGTGAGTCAACGGACTTTATGAATAGATAGCCCTTTTGAGATTTGATGAGGTGTATTTGGGCTCGTTGGCTAAAGAATTAATATAAGAATCAAAACATAACATAAACGAAATATACAAAATTGTAAATAGCTGCAGCAATTTTTATGTAGAACTTGCAAATAAAATATTAAAATGTTTTTATTTTGAACATAAATCTTGTAAATCTTTAAAAATGATAAATTATTTGATACTTTTTGTTAATAAAAATCATTATTAAACTAATTAAAAATCTGTTTTGCTGTATTAAAAATGTGTATTTAACTCGCCTATTTTTTTACGCAAAAGTGCCAATTTTTGGTTAAAACTCTCTGGCATCCCTGCTTGCAAGGTTTTCGAGTATTCATGTCAGGACTGCCATATTTGCCGATTTATATATTTGCCGATTTTTCGCCTCAGATTTATTAAAATGCCGATTTGCTGATTTTGGATCAAAAAATGCCGGTTTTTTGATTAACACTGTAACAATGTAACTTTTTTTTAGAATAATTTTTAATTTTGGGCAACACTAGAATACTTTTAACATTAAAAAGAGACAGCAATTCTTCCAAGGAGAAAAAGGGTTAGGCTTACTTGCTGTTATGGGAAAAACAGTTCTTAACTATATTTGCGCTATTAGAAGATAAAAATTCCTTGCTGGCGTCAATGAAGCAACCGATCTATGCAACACCAAGTCATTGTGTTTGGTTGCACGTATATGTGAAAATTACAAATATAGAACTATTTCTTCAGATTGATGTCAAATATTTGTATAAGCTTTACACAAAATCACGAAAACTACAAGTCCAATTTGATAGGATTCAGTTATTATGAAATATGTTTATTTATTATGAAATATGTTTGGCACTCACTTGCAATATATGCTTGTCTTTAAATACAGAAAGATTTCACCAATTTTAAAAAATTACCAGTAATAAAAACTTAAATTATTGCACCTAAGTCAAACCAGATGGCTGTCGCTTGAAGCAGTAGTTGTTTGAATACTAGATTTGTATGAGGCCTTAAGAATTTACTTTTGATTTGCAGCTAATGTTGCTCAAATCGATACGGCGAAAAAAAATTTAACACAATTAAACGAACCAAATCAAATTTATTTATCATCTTTAAATATAAACTTTAACTTCTTATAAACAGACTATTTTAAGGTGAGTCAACTGAAATACACAACCTATACAGCCATATGGAAAGGCTTCTAAGAACTGTACTATGTAGTTTTATAAAAATCGATGAACTTTATTTAACGGAATTTATGAATAGAGAGCATTTTTTGAAATTTGATAAAATGTTTGGTTAAAGAGTTAATATCAGAATCGAAACAAAACAAAATGGTATATAACTGTATCAACTTTTAATTCAAATATTAAAACACTTTGATTTTGAACATTTATTTTTAAAATGATAAATTATTTGACACTTTTTGTTAATAAAAATATGTTTTATTGTATTAAAAATGTGTTTGACGATTTTTTAATAATAAAGTGCCGATAAGCCTGATATTTTTGTGCAAAAAGAGTCCATTTCTTAGCAAAATTTTCTGGCACCCCTGATTCATGCACACATTTTAGTAAGACCGATTTTACAGTATGCCATTTTACAAGTAACTAGTTTCATGTTGATTTTGTTTTGTGTACAAATTCCGATGACATTACAAGAGAATTAACAAAAAAATGGCATGTTATAACTCTGGACTAACAATTTCTAGTCATGATTAAAAAAAAACAAGATTGCGCATTCAGCCGTTCAAAGAATTTTTCTACTGCGCATCTACGTCATAGTAGAATGAGTGTTTGTTGTAAAAAGTATGAGATTTTTGGTTCTCATACTTTAACTCTGTTACACTTTCCATACATAAATGTTGTTTATTTACAAAATATGTTCTATTTTTAAGTTACACAACATATTGTTATTGTTTTCTTGATTCATTATTTTTAGTTACTGAAAACCCCAATTGTTTCTTGCTAGAATTTGACCATGGTGAAATAATACAGGTGAACGCACGGGCGAAAAAGCCCATCAGCAGTATATATTGCAGTTGTGAAAAAAATTAGTCAAAAATAAATTATTTGTTATTTTTTTTATTTAATTTTTTTTGATTGCTAATAAAAACAAAGTAACTATTGAAATTCCTAGAGAAAACTACTATAATATGGAACCGTATTTGCAGTTCCTGATGTGTATAATCAAAATTTGCGTAAAAAGATAGTGAAATTATTGTAAACACATTTATAATTTCTTGGTTTTTTTGTGGAAGATTATGCTAGTCTTCAAATGGTCAACGTACAATGATGCATGTGATTTGGGCAAACTAGTGGTAAAATAGAATTTTGGTCACACTTTGCCTGGATTTTCATTTTTATGTCACCTAATTTTTATAATTTTTTTATTCTGAAAATTACAACCCATTTTTTTTATCAAATATATTTTTTTATTTTGTTTTATTTTTTTTTAATATTTTTAACAACATACCTAAATTTTGTATCAAAAAATCGCCTATTGTTTTTTGTGTTGCTGGATTGTTGTAGCCGTGCGGTCACCTGTATTAATTCGCGTTGAATTTGACCCCTTATGAATTTTCCTTGGACTTACACATGGCGAAATAATAAAGGTGGTCTCGATAGCTAATTCATTAATTTCGCCGTAAACTCTAAATGTCAAACTCCATATATAAAAAATATGTATAACAGTTATATTTCATATTTAACTTTCGAAATTTGAAGTCAAAGTTTTCAATTTTATTTTCATCAGTGTAGAGTGAAAAGTTTATAAAACAATAGACCACTATAAGCCAGCAAACTCATGTCAACCACAAAGAAAGATTGAAAATAATACTCTCAAAAACCAAGTAGTAGCTAAAATGCTGTACATAAAATGTTTTATTTTTTTTAATTACTAGGTATATTTTAAAAGCGTTTATGATGTTTAAGCAAATTATAAATACAATTTTTTTTGCAGTTAGTTCTAACAAAGATTCTTATTGTGATATAGATATTAAGCTATTTATATTAAGAAAGATCTATGCTTTATACATGTGTGTAAACAAAATTTATAATTGTACATAGGAATTCTACTCTTCTTATTAAAATTGCGCCGAAAAAAGATCATTGCATTAAATGTTTCATTACTGACTTGTTTACTTTTTATTCTTATAAAAACAAAAAACTTGCAAAGCTAAAAGGTTCTTAGCAAAAATTCTGTTCTTTTAAATTTTTTATACTCCCCTAGCTAAATTAAAGAAAAATGACCAAATAATATAATTTTATAATTCTTTCGTCATGTTACAAAACAAATTAAATTAATTAGTTAAAAACAAATTACGGCGAATATTTAAGCTATATCGCTAAATTGGTTTTCTGTAATATCAATCGCTTAGCTAAAATCAAGGCGCATCTATAACTGCCATCCCTAAATTAGCGCGTAAAGCGCAAGATAACTGTCAAAATTTCTCATGTTCATAGAAAATGTATGAAGCATCCCTAAATAGCACGGCGTCAACGCTTAGCAATTGGAAAATCCAATTTTGACAGTGCGTTAGGAAGTGAAGTTGGCTGCTTGTTGGTTTGTTTTGTTTTGTTATGGCTGAAAAGTAGTGACAATTTAGTTATTTTTAAGGCAATCTAGCGGTTTTATCTCTGTTTTTATTTTTATACAGCGGGTTTTATAAAATAAAATTAGTTAACATTACTGTTAAAGACACAAAGTTGACGCTGTTATTTAGGGATGACATTCTAGCGCAAAAGCTATGAATTTCATTGCTTTGCGTCTTACGCGCTAATTTAGGGATGGCAGTAAGGTGTAGTCATCGGCGAATTGTTACAACAAAGCAACTTTTTCGTACGAGCCCGTGTCAAAAACCAGTGGTTGAGGCGAATAAAATTTTAATTTGCTTTGAAAAATATAAAGCAAACAGTCAAAAAATTCAAAACAAGAATAACAATATTAAAAAAATAAACAACACAAAATTTAACGAAACAAAAATAAATTCTGTGTTTTTTATAATTTTTTTTCAATTTTAATAAAAATGAAATTTCAACAAAGAAATAAAATTACAACATGTTGTGTGCTTTCTTAATACTGAAACCAAAAACAAATTTTTGCTGGAATAATTTCAAAATTTTTCGTTTTTATTTATTGTGTTTATATATACGTACTTATATACGCTCTGGATCAGTTGATTAGAACCACTTAAAAATACATATAAATTTATTTTTTGTATACTTTATACACTTTGTATATCTTTCCACAGTTTTAAAGTTTCCGAGCACAGTTTTGAGACATCGCCCAATTTCTTGCGCAATGTCCTGATAGGCCATTAACTATTAAATACTGTTCTTGCCCATTTTCCACTAATCTTAGTTGAAAGTAGTTTTTTTCTATTAGGTTAAGTTAAATGCGACTACAAATTAGAAATATTTAAAAAAACGAAAAGTGGGTTCAAAGTGGGTCATATAAAGGTACCAAAAAATTATTATTTTTTTTTTTTTGTGGAAAAACAGTTGCCTTAAAGTCTAATCTTTTTGCATTTATTTTTGGAATCTTAAGAAAATTCGGATAGTAGTAAAATTTAGCTCTCTGGAGAAAAAAAGGCGTACTAAATACGAAATTTAAGTGGTTCCAAGTATTTGATCGAGAGTGTATGTACATACGTATAAACAAAGAAAATACAAGAACCGAAAAACAAACCGAATTGAAAAAAAAAACAAAACAAACTTTGACGTTATTTCGAACAGTACTTCACCACCTGGTTATCAATTCGCCTTGGCTAAAATTTTACATTTTTGCGGTAGCTAATTTGCTACCACTATACTTATTCTTTCCCTCTACTTTGATAAATTGCTGTTAAAAAGAGACAAATATATTGAGGTAGCTTCGTATTAGTGATACCATACTTTACGATTCGCTTTCCTTACAATGATTAGCGTTTACCCACAAAAAAAATAAAATAACATTACTTTTCATATCATGATAAATTTATTAGTCTATTAGCTCTGACCTTTATATCATAATTATGATATAATAATAATAAATGAAGTCCGAACGAATTTTCATCCTAATACAAATTTGACTTTCATCAATATATAACTTCTTCAGGTGTGGACTAGCTATTATGCATTATAGATATGATCAACCCATTATTTCTAGCAAAAAAATTTTATATTTTTTATATAATTTTATATAATGTTTTGAACAAAGCATGAGACTTTTAAATTCAATTCCTGAGAATCGATTACAGTGATTATTACTGAAAATTATAACGACCATTAGTAAATATTTTAATGTATTATGTTTTAACTTAAAGAACTAATTCAATTAATACTTCTGCTTCTTTTGCGGACTAATGTAATATGTTTTGTAAGCAAGTAACAAAAAATTGCTATCGCAAAAGTAAGTCTTTATATGGCAAGTACTTTTTAAAGCGATGCCTATTTTTTTCCTGGGATTGTGAAAAATAATTAAATTAAAATTGTAAATACAAACAGAAAATATGAATCTAATCCAAAAACGATACTTTTAATTATTTTATATTATAGTTTTGTGTACGACAATATGTTATAGGTACATAAAATAATATAACTAAAAAATAATTACCCTTAATGTGTGTATATGGACATAAAAGGTATAAATATAAAATTGTTTTCAATTTTCAAATCTTTTTGTTCAAGGCTCTAATACACAACATCAAAGCGAATAAAAATATTTTGAATTCGCCCTGATGAGAATTTGCATTTCACAATTCGAATTAATAACAGGTTGCCTCGACAGCCCTGGTGACTATTTTTTGCAAACAAAATGTGCATATTCATCGCCGTGAGTTTATCTGTTATAAATTCGCTTTGGCATTACATTGTTGATCGAGTGTTGACAACTTGGTCTTTTAATTATTGTTTTAAAGTTTAATCTTTCAATTTCATTTGGAATTTTTTCAATTTCACTTTAAGATTCTCAATTTGAATTAGAATGTTGTTAGCTTCTACTTGCTTTTCTCAATTTCATGTTTTAATTTCTCAATTTGATCAATTTAGGTCGTAATCTAATAGGCTAATTATGGTCATTAAACATTAAAAATAATGTAAACAAAACAATTTTGTTTTTCAGGATTACTCATTTTCTCAATTTTATTTTGATTTTTTTCTGTTTCAAATATATTTTCTCTTATAAAATCAAAAAATAAGGTTATCTTTGTAAAGAGTATTCACTGTTAAGCGATACATGCAATGGTGCCAAAATTTTTCATAGAAAACTCTTCACTCGTCAAAAGAAAATCTTAAATTTTTCAATATTTTTATTATTTATTACGTGTTGTTACCTTAAATACATAAAATGAAAATATACATACAAATGTATATAAAAATGAACAAGTAAACATAAAAATCAAAAATTTTATTCAAACAATTTTTAAATATATTTAAACATAGTTGAAACTATACATTGTAACTTTGAGATAATATGTATAAGTTGAAAATATTTCAGACATTTCTGATTATAATACTGAGAAGGTTTCAAATTTTCCAAAATATAGTATCAATTTTTACCTAACAAATAATCTTGAGTATATAAAATATCCTCTAATGTGGCGTTGGCTAGTCTATTATAATTAAGTTTACTTTTAAAAATATTCGTTTAACGTTTGCAGATGAACAAGAGAGACAACTCAAATTTAATGCAAACTTCGACAAAGTTAGAAACACAAACTCACTATCCGCTCTAGAAATTTTTAAGATTGTGTGCCAAAACTCTTTCACTGTAAAATTTTCTTTGTGGCGGAGTTCCCTAATTCTTCATCTAAATTTTATATCACGCTGCCTTCAGTTAAATTTAAAAAAGTTGTATTAGACCTGCTAGTGAAAAAAACTTTGTGTTAATAACGTTTTGAGGGTCAAAGTAATAAAGCTTTTTAAATGTTGCACCGTTAAAGTCAAATCGTTTTGTTATTTGTTTACAAAAATCAATGTAAAAGATAATTATCAATGAATTCATTTAATTCAGTGAGATTAAACTGTGCATCGAAAATTTTTGTTTAAAAAAAAAATATACACAGGTAAACGTCAACATTTTTTACATATTTACCCACCAGCAGTAGTTATAGCACAATTAGTTTTAGAGGACTAATTGACAATAAAATTGTTTCATATAGGTAAAAATGTTAATTACATTTTTACAAGAAACTGCAATATTAGGTGCCAAGCAACTAAATCAAAAAATCTCTATTCGGGAAAAAGATATTCAAAATTCTATTTTGATTAAAAATCTTAAAAATTAAGCTAAAATATTCATTCTGCATCGCTGGATACATGTTAAAAAGTACAAATGGTATTCTCCTGTTCTTGTATACAAAATTATAATCATATACTTAAAAAGTGCGTTTCTATAAAGTACTATTTCTAAAAAGGTTATGCGAAAAGGTCCCCTTTGTAAAACAAATGCACTCGTTAAAAATGATACTTTTGTAAAACCTTTTTCAAAAAGAACATAACAAAAGTTACTTGTAATTAAAACGTATCTTTATCGTTGTTTTGTAAAAATGTACTCTTGTAATAGTACGTTTTTGTAAAAAAGTAAATTTTTTGTAAAAATATATATTATTATTAATTAATTTTTCATTTAAAAATTATATGATAATTTGTATAAATAATTTAATTTATCATATACATCTTTAAATAATAATTATAAAGACATTTAACACGAATTAACTATATTAAACGAATTTATATAATACATATTATTGACATCACTGTTCCATACAAAGCTTCTAACTACATCGTCTGTTAGCGAAAAGATAACGGCGGTAAAAATGAATTGAAAAAATAGTAATTGTCTGGCAACAATTTCTTAATCATACGTACCGTTTAATTTGACGACAGGTGGTCAAAACATACGCAACGTATATAGCAGTAGTCAAACTATGCGATATATACTAAAAGTGGATTTGCACCGATTTTTTACGGAATTATGAAAAAATATTGGTTCATAGGATATATTTTATCACCTTTCATAATATGGCATCAAAAAAATTTGATATTTTTTCGGTCGCCAAACTATGCGCTGTGCATATATATATATGTATATATATATATATGCAACACAAAATAAGATATAAATCATAAAAATCAATGGGTAAACGACAGTTTTATTAGCAATAATATAAGGTCTCCATTAATTTCCGTTTTGTGTTTTTCTAAGCATCATAAAAAGTCGATTTATGACATAACAAACACATATGTATATTATTTCTTTTGTAGGTTAAAGGGCCCTTTGATATATCTGAGATGATAAATTAACGCACTTTTAATATCTGGAACTAATTGTTGGGTAAAACCACCGCATGTGTTTTCCAATCCGTTTTTAGGGCTTACGCAAAGCAACAATCATATTTTCTCCACAGCATAGATTGTATGATTTTCTTGTGTATTCTGTAAAAAATTAAAATTTTGAAATGAGAAAAAAGATAGATTCAACAATTTGTTTAGAGAATACTTCCTGCGATTTTGAAGTCCAAATTTAAGAAAAAAATCGCATCTCTATATGTATATCAAATTAGGAGCCCAATATTTGTCGATCTTTAATACATTTATTTCAAAGAGCTATCCTTATATGATTTTTGGAGTGCATATTTGCCGCACACATAGCTGCTGATTTCTTAATGCTTACAAAAAATGCTGTTAACAGAGTTGCCAGGCGAGATAAAAAAAGACGCTTTTCCCTTAAAAAAGTTAAAACTTTTCGTTAAAATTTACATTTTTAAGTTTTCATTAAATAAATAGTATTTTAATGTAATTTATATAAAATATAGTAAAAAGTTTTATTTCATATTTTAGGAAAAAATAACAAGGCAACAAAAAATAGCAAATTAAAATAAACACTAGAAAAACAAATGAAAAAACTTTCAGCCCGATGATTCTTATGAGTATTTAAATCAGGACTCAATCCATAAACTTAGTGGGAGACCGTTTAATTTCTTAACCCAAATTTTATGCTTCCTGTTAAAGCGGACTTAGAAAGACAGGTTCTTCAAAAATTTAAAAATCTTTCCAAAAATTGTTCAACAGTTTGGCCATATACATCAAATGACATCAACTATTGGAACACTCTTTAATTTATAAATATAAATGCTTGTACTTTTTTTTATTCCAGACGAAGTAGTCGACATCCTGTCTAATTTTAAAGCGTTTGCATATAACGGTTCAACAGATAAAGCCATATACATATGGCTTGTATTGCATCAATTATGGGAATACCCTTTCATTTTTAAATTTATATTGTATACCAGCTCTTATTGCTTAAAGTCACAATTCGTAGCCATAAAGGCTCCTTGTCTGTCTATAACGCGGCTTATGTTTCGCCACCCTTTTATTTATAACTTGAATATTTATACTTGTTGCTATAACAGCCAATCAGTTCAATCTTTATCTATAACGTTTCTAAAGATAGCACCATATAGGTCAAAGGTAACCTATGGAGACACCTTTTAATTTTAAGTCTTATTTTTGTATTACTTTTTACTATTAGGAGCTGTGGTAATAATTATTTTTTTTTAGTTTTATGGTAAAAGTAAAAAATCTGTATGTTGTATGGGGACACCCTTTAATTTTTAAACTATTGAACTGATTTTAAAACGGGATCAATCTGCAAGCACCAAAACAAAGAATAAAATTTTTAAATCGGTTGAGAAATGACTGTGTGATGGAGACACAAACGTTAAAAAAGCAACATTTAGATGAATTGATAACCTTCGTCTTTTTTTTTAAGTCGGTTAAATTGTAGGTAAGTAGTTTCAAAGGTAAAAACTATTTTTTCATTTTGTTACACAGTGTTAGTTTATTTTTCTATACCATGCAGATACTCTATTATATATACGAGTAATTTAAATGAAATTGTTAGTTATGTAACGAGAATAAATTCATATTCAAATTTTGCTTTGCTTAAAATGCTAAAAATTTTATTAAACATTTTAATACATATCGGAATTGATTTAACTACAGCGTAAAAAAGTTTCTGCGCGAAGCAAAAAATTATTATTCCTTCAAATAAAACTCATTTCACCTAGAAACATAATTTTTGTTCAGTTGCCCAAATTTTCTTTGTAATAATTTCTTAATTATTTAAAAATGTTAAGTTTTTCTCACATTTTTTTTCAATACTCTATTTGGAATCATTTTTTTTTGTAAATTTATCTTAAGAATGTTCAAAAGAAAAAGATTCACTGTAACACAGTGAATCTGTAAATGTAGCCCATATTGCTCTTACATATATACATATATATTTTGTCTTAATATTTTTCCAAATACCGTTTCATTTCCATTTATAACAATAATCTTATTAAAAACTAATTTTCGCCCTTTCTTACCTTCTAAATTTATCATTCTTGGAAATTAAAAATTATATTATTAAGTGTTTTAAATGAAAGCGATATTCTTAAACGAACTTGCCTTTTCATTGAAACTTTTAATGACAATACATATACAGAAGTTTAGATATAATATGTACAGATTTTTTTTTTAACGTTTAATCGATAAGTACATTCTAAACAAGAAAAATGTGTAGAAGAGTGTAACAATTAAAAAAATGTACAATACAGGCATGACGCAATGCCCAATTTCGATCGAAAGTGGTTTCATTTCTCAAGAAAGCGAAAGTAGTTTCTTTAAAGTTTTGTAATTTGCGTTTTAATATTTTCTTTTATTCTGTGTTCTGACTTAGTTTATTCTTGTTGTTTATTTTGGTGTGCGAAATATGGTCACATTTAAATTAAAGAGGTAAACTAAATTAAAACACGGGAAACATTTATTAAATTAATGAATAAATAAAATATTGTGCTATTTTTTATTTTATCCTGATTTAAATTTTAAATCACCAATATTGATTATCAAGGGTGAAGCACGTCTCAAAGATTTTTGCCCAAACAATAAAGTAAAAACAATAATAAAAGTTAAACCAACAATGATTCAATTTTTATTTTATTTACTGTGATTTATAATTTTAATCGGGATAAAATAAAAAAATAGCTCAATAATTTTTTCGACGTTTTTTTTAGGAATAAACAAAACTGATCAGAATATGAAGAAGATATAACAAAATCGATCGGAATGATTAATACGGAATTAAAACCATTTCCATCGGTACGTGTTGCATAGATTTTTCTGTTTTCCTTACAACTAATAAATTAAAAACGGCATTTAAATGAATTTGTTATGATAATTTTACTAATCTACAAACGGATTTGTATTTTGTATGATTTTTAACAATTTTTGTTTTAAACACATTAATGTTTTCCCTCACTCTTTTAATTGTTTTTTAAGTTGGCTTAAATTACTACATTTTTGGGCACAAATGTTTTTAAACATTTTCAAATTACAAGGAGCACATAAAAATTAAAACCGAGAACACCTAGAATAGAAAATAAAAAATAAAAATTTTTATTGTAAGAAACGAAAAATTAAAGAATAAAAATAAATCAAGCGTCAAAAAAATTAAGTGACCATGATTTTTATTATAAAATTAAAATCCACTATTTAGAATTTGAGAGTATCTTAAAAAAAAAGAAATTCGTTTGTAAAAATATTTCGAACATGAAAAAAATTTAATTATTCTTTAATGTAATAAAACAAAGTGGTAAACTAAAAATAACTTTATTTTAATTAAAAAAAATTTCGTTATGTATAAATGCTCTCCACCGCTATAGAACGCATGCACGTGATAGCAACATATATATAAAAAATACTTGTTTTACAACGTCCCTCGTACTTACCAAAAAAATATTGTATTTTTAAAAAAAAACTGGGATTTTAAACTGAAATGTAAAAAAAAATTGGTCTCAAAGTTAGCACAAAAATTATTGGTCTCTTAGATGAGCGTAGACATGTAAATAAATACGTAGAGGCATCCTTACGTTTTTTTTTTAATACCGGAAGGAAGGAAATGTTCAAAATAACTTTTTAATTTTTTTTTACGTTTAATCCAAAATGTATGTATGTATTTATCTCTTTGAACGTATGGCTTTGTATGCGGTTGTTTGTGTGAGAATCTTTTTTTTATTTTATTTAAGTTCTTCTAAATTTTATCATGCAATTTACCTTCGTAGAATCAAATTGTACATTCAATGTTTTTTATTTCCGTTTTTCTTTACTTATTGGTATTTCTTTTTTGTTGTTTTTGCTTTTGCAATGATATCCGTACATTTATTTCCTGTTTTATTTAAAAATATTTTCAATACCAACAAGCAAAGAAAATGTAATTTTTCTTTTACGTCTGAACGCACATCTGACTTGAGTCCAGATGTTCAAATTGTTTTGTTAAACTTAAAACTTGTCTGCATTCTTTAAGGACTGAAAACAAAGGCTTATTGAAAATAATTAAAATTTAAGTATAATAAATAATCTTAAGCTGACATAAAATATTCTAAATTTAAATGCCCGTTACATCAACGATTTTGTCTCTGATAATCAAATAAGCAGATATTCTACAAGGCCTTAATGGCCATAAAATTTTGTATCTCCAATATCTCAAAAATAAAAAAAAATACCACAACTGAGAAAAGATTACACTTCAACGAAAGTATACGGGTTGTTCCGACTTCAAAAGGCTCAAAGCAAATGAAAGATTTTATAAAAATATTATATTTAACATCCTACTTTTTTATGCGTAAGTTTCTGATTTTTTTAACATGTATTATCGACAGCAGTATTATTGCATTATATCGTGGTACTGAAGGCAACGTAAAAAAATTAGTTTTATCTTGTTAACGAAATCATACATAATTTAATCTTAATATATTCTATCTTTATTGTTTGCATTATTTGCTTAATTTTATGATTATGAGTATTTAAATTTAGCCATGGTTTGCATAATTATTGTTCTTGAGTAATTATGTTTGGGTAATTGAATTATATATCATGCTAAAGACTTAGAAAAAAGGTTTTTTCTTCTAGAAAATCTCGTTGCTACATAACCAAAAGACAATATAAAAGTTAAAAGAAATTTTTAATTTTTACTAATAAAATTTCGTGCTATTCTTTTATTTAATTATCCCGATTATATTAATTAATGAATTAAAAATTTTAAAAATATTCCCGTGTCTTTAATTAAAAAGAAATATTTTTTATGTAGTAGCGAAATGGCTATATGAAGATGCTTAGAGTCTTTAAAAAATAAATATTTCATGAGAATAACATAAATTATAATTATATTTTAAGGAATCAAGCACAATAAAAGTAATTAGCTGAGAATTCTCAAAATATAATAGTCCTAACAGAGAATGAATAAAAGAAAAACAATAATTTATTTTCAGTTTAATAATTTGTTGTTTTTTACGTTCATGATTTATTTAATATTCAATTCTAGTTCAGATAAAAAGTTAGCAAAACCTTTCAAAAATAGTTGAAATAAAGTACGTGTATGTAAGCACCATTTAAATGAGGAAATAATTGCCTTATTTGTGAATTTATATTTTCCAATAACTTAAGTGACAAATAAATAATTAATTAAACAATGACAAACCAAGTCTTTTATATTTGGAAATATTTGCACTAACGAGACTTTATTATAATTTAATTATATATCATGACATTTTTAATCATATTATGATGTCTTAATTTAACCATTTAATGTTTATATTTTAACATAATTATGTTTAGATTTTACCATGTTATTGTTATGCTAGACAAGCACTGTTGTTGTAATTAAACTAAAAATTATTGCGCAAACAAATAAATATTAAATATAAAGCAAAAGATAAAGTTATAAATAATGTAATAACTCTTTTTTTTTTTTTGTTTTGTTGGTAAAAAAATTTTTAAAATATGTACCTAAATAGTGTATTATATTATATTTCAAAGTTAGAAAAATAAAAAATTAGATTTAACTACAAAATTTTAAACTAGTAAACAATTATCACAGCATAAGCGAATATATTTGAATTAATTCACTCTTCTCAAACTCCACTGCTCATCATTTGTACTCGTATAGTGGTATATATTTATTTCCAAAAATTTTAACGTTTTACATGTTTTGTTAAAACTAATTATTTATTCCTACATAGTGGCGTATTTTTTAAGGACTTGCCAAGATATTCTATAAAAGTATTTGAAGCATGGCCTTTTAAAATAATATTAAAGCTAATTTTACTGTAGGTGCAACATTTTTTTAATTTCCCCAAAAAAGGTAAAAAGGGAGGCATTTGTGCTTAATTCTAGTATTGAGCTAAACCTTATCGTAAGGCGAGAAAGAAGAAAAAATAGCGTTACATACAAAAGAAAATAAAGTTTTCTACAAAAGAATAGGAATAGCCTAATGGGCGGTGTTATGCACCACATTTTCTGTATGTAAGGTATTTATTCTCCTATTGTAATAAAATAGGTTTGAACTTTCATATAGGAGGCCAGCTCCGTTCAATTTCATAGGGTCTACCGGTGATAAGTAATTAGACAATCGGATGGTCCTTATATTGCTCGCGCTTTCAAAGCACTGTCCAATAAAACTGTTTTCAAGGGATTGAGCCCTCTCAAGAAATTTTATAGCCAACCCTACCATATAAGAGTCAATTCTATCGAAGCCTATTAATTTGTATCATCAGGCCCCTGCCTATACCGTAGGCCAAGGCAAGTGACCATAACTTTCCTCTCCCACATCTTTAGCCTCTCTATCTGAGCAGAAGACATTTTGTACCAGACTGGGACTGCTCCTTATTTGTCTTTCTCCTCCTTTTATATAGCTACCTTAACTTAAAATACACCCTAACAGCTACGTATGGTTTGAACTGCAAGCGGTTGTGTTGACTGTATGGCTGCAATTTGTTCTCCTGTGTATTTGGCTTTGCAACAACATTTTCTACTTAGCTTTCTCTCGCTTGTGGCTCCCTGTGTATGGCATCACCATCGCCACTACATAGCCACACTCCTTTCTGCTAACTTTTTTTCTTTTCCTCTTCTGTAATTAAATAAAAATATAAAATTATGTTGTTGCGAATTTAATTCGCCTCTCCCGTTAAATCGTTATAATCAGAAATGCCCACCAAATCACAAACAATTGTAATCTTTTTCTTTTATTTATAAATATTTTTTTCTTTGTATAGGCTAAGATTCCAAGAAGTTGGGCTCCTCACAGTACAGAAATGGCGGGTGCTGTATGATGTCATGACAATGATGATGATCTTCGTCACAATGTTGCAGGGAAGATAAAAATTATTTTGTGAGTTCTTTGTTACATATTCTTTCATATCCAGATATACATGAAATGTGTTGCTGATGACTTTGTGGGTAAAAATTATGACTGTTGATATTTTTTCTATTGTATTTTTTGCTTGCCACGCACAGTGTCGCGAAATACAAAAATGTAATAAAAGTCTGGAACTTCTAAACTACTTGCCCGATTTTCAAAAAACAAACTGTGATTTATAGAGGAGGCTACACCCTGTGTCAGTACAGGGTATTACCACACGGTGTCAAAGTAGGTAAAGTGAAAAATGTTTCAGAGCTTATAACTTTGTCAAAAGTAAACAAATATTTTTATATCTACATAGATAGGTTAAGGAAAATCGTGCTTGGAATTTGTATGGTATCTCTAAGACTTTTAATTTTAAAATACATAATTTTTACCTTGTTACATAGTTTTTACCTGTAGATAGTACTATTTTAAAAATAGATTAAGAAAGCTATTAATATGAGAAATAACTTGTAAAAACTTTTTGCTTTGACTTACGAGTAATAAATAATAATAATAAATTTTTGAATTTGAAATTACATAAAAAGTTTAAAAAAATGTAACATTTTGGTCAAAAATACTTTCAGTTGTTTAAGCAGATTTTTAGAGTTTTTTAGTAAACTTTTAAAATTTTTAACTTTTTCTTTTAGAAAAGGTGTTATCCATCTGATGTGGTTTTATGGAATTTTTTGTGAAGCACCCTACAGCCAGCAATGCTCGAATAAATGCAAATTTTTAACAAAAATCTAAATGTTCGAAAGATTGCACGCGTATTTTCATTATTTTATAATCAACTATTAGAATACGATTGGCTTTCAATAGTTTCCTTACTATTTTCATTTTGTTAATACCTTCAATATATATTTCAATAACTCTCCTTTCAGTTTCTATAATTACTTTGGAGTACCTTCTTTACTTTTGTTTCAAATTTGTCTCAAAACGAATCGTTTTCAAATCGATCGATTTACATCACATACCTTAATGAAGTAACTCCAATAAAAAAAAAAACAAATAAATAGTGCGATAAAGAGTTAAAAAATAAAAAGTGAAAACCTTTGCGCTTGCCTAATTTTTCTAGTTACGGGCCTCTGAAGTTTCTAAATTTTTTCAAAGCTTTTGATGAGATCTTAAAGAAAATACTAAAAATTTTTAAAAATGCTTAACCCATTATGAGCGATATATATATATATATATATTAGTTAATTTTTTCTATTTTTTAATTCTCTGTCCCCCCAATATTTGCTTTTTTGATTGGAGTTACTTCACAGAACTAGATTTACATATATGGTTACGGCTTAGCGGAATTAGCACTCTTACTTGTTTTTCATTTATTTTCCTTGAAATAATTTAAAATATCAGGAGTTTGTAGATTGTAAATTTCTATTCCATTGTAATAACAAAAATTAAATTTTAATAAAATGTAGGATAAGTAGGCCATCATTTATAAAGAAACCGCCAGAAACAAGTACGTGCACAAAAATGAGCTTGCCGCGTCTAAAAGTAGTTGCTGCATTAGAAAAAGAACAAAATCGCTAATTAAAAAGAAGAAAGTAGAAGCACTTATTAAAAAACACAATAAAATAAGAGATTTTTTTTCGAGGTACCAAATTGTGTGCATCATTTACAGCTGTTGTTATGAAAAATGTATACAAATGGTATATCAGTGGATAGGTAATTACCTCTACTATTAAGCTGTGATTAATTTTTTACAATAGTTTTTTTTTTCAAATAAAACAAAAGTTGTAAATAATATCGCTAATAATTAAAAAAGATCAAAACTGAATTTTTGCGAATAAAATTTTTCCTTGAATCTCTCCGAAAATATAATACAGTCTTGAACATTAGGTTTTTGTTAAAAAATTGCCCATATTCGAACCTTGTAGGGTGCTTCACAAAAATTCCATAAAAGCACATCAGATCGATTACACAAGGCCTTGTCTTAAAGAAAAAGTTAAAAATTTTATAAATTTACTGAAAAACGTTAAAAATCTACTTAAAAATCTGAAAGTAATTTTTGACCAAAATTTTACATTTTCTTAACCTTTTATGAAATTTCAAATTAAGAAACTTATTACCACTTAAATAATAAAGGCAAAAAAAAAATTTTTTTCTACAAGTTATCTCTTAAGGTATTAGATTTCTAAATCTGTGTTTAAATAGTTTTATCTTGTATTTTAAAAAACTACGGATGAAAAACTTGAAATGCCAAGGTAAAAATTTTGTATTTTTAATTTAAAAGTCGAATTTCTTTAAAAGTGTAAAAGATACCATGCAAACTCCAAACACGTTTTTCTTTATCTATCTATGTACATTACTAAAGAAAAAACTTTTTAAATCTTTTGATAAATTTATAAGCTCTGCAACATTTTTTAAATTCGGGGTTACCTAATTTCACGCCCTGTGGTACTACCCTGTATTGACACACGGTGCAGCCCAATGAAAAAGTCAAAAAGCTTACGGTCTCCAGCCTGTTTCATGAAAACCAAACAAGTAGTTTAGAAGTTCCAGACTTTTATTCCATTTTTTGACACTGTGCCACGTCAGATAACAAGAGTATGAACCAAAATGTTGTGCATTTTACATCACATTAGTCATATTTACATTTTTTATTTAATTGCACATTTATTACACTGTCAAAAAATGTTAATTGATTTCAATCGCATGCAGTGTACAGTAATAAATCAAAATTGTTTACTATAAAGAACAACACTGAGGGATTTTACTTAAGTACATCTTTTTTGCAATTGTGACTTTTCCATCAGAAATTTTCTACAATTTTGATCAGTGAACAAATTTTGTTATATTCTTGATTTTCTTTTCAAACAAAAACAATCTGATTAAACACTAGTGGAATAGTATGGACATCATAGAAGCTTCTAATTTAGATTTAAAATTTTTTTTGGCATAATATAGAATAGATGGAGTAGAGCATATGGCTCGTCATCGGAGTTTAAAGTAGGGGTAAAATTGTAAATATTTACAAAAACCCTCACAAGTTACCTAGAGTCGCCCCAAGAAAGGAAAATTGTAAGTCATATTCCCATTTAATATTTCCTCCCAACACGTTTTACGAACACACCTACTCTCCTTAAAGGGGTTACTTATGAAATTTTATCCCACAGGTGCTCATAAAAAGAGAAATGTATGACTGACCCCTAATTTTTTTTGCAGTCTGACAGAAGAAGGGTTTTTTTCTCAACTCTTGAGATGGTCCTCGTTCAATAATGCTTAAAAATTTTTTATTGCTGTAATTAAGAATAAATTGAAACTGATTTGGGATGAAGTTAACTTTTTAATTTCTGAAGACCTATTTTTATTTTACAAATGTATGCGGACGTTTTCCAAAGAAAATAAGAAAAAATTGATACCAGCAGATTGTGCAAAATCAATTTTAATTCATTTATAAAACAACAGTTCAACTTCTTATTTAAAAAAAAAAAAAAATTAAATTATAATTTTTAATGTAAATTTAACTTTAATTCTTCGCAAACGAATTGTTTTTATAAATCAACTGAGTAAAATTAATTTTTTGTGTGTTATACGGTAGCTATTCTTTCGAATTTAAGGGGATGACATCAAGGTAAAATGCGTTATGGCACAATACATGACTATAATCCCCTTATAATCAACAGATCTGCGGCTGCTGCATTACCCACTCCATCAAAGTTTTTAAATCTATAACTAAGAAATTCAGAAAGCACTACGGAAACTTACAACATGTTCTAAATAAAAACGATCTTGGTGGGTAATACCGCTGCTATCCTATAAATTCTTCTTTATCTCTTCTTCTTTGATACTATCCGTGTCGAATAGTTCATCTCGTCTTCAAACATCTGTTTCTCTTTTTGTTCTTCAAATACCGGAATTGCATTCGCCATTTTTCGCGTTTATAGTATCTATTATCCAATATCCATGGCAAAACAGTTTTTCAATTAAAATATAACCACCAATTGCAATTGCAGGAAATATAACCCACTCAAGATTCAATATCCTAGCCCAAGGTGATTCACTAGACCTCTTAGAGACAAGGCCTGTCTGTCATACATATCAACGCAAAAACAACAAAAACTGCCGGAATGAGGCCTATTGACCACTTACTGCCGAATAACCCACTGATATTCATTGCCCTTCTATGGTTTTATTTTGCCAACCACTTTATTCCACTGGCCGCGTGTGGCACACTCTACAGTCTATTTTCTTTTTTATTGGTTTGCCATACAAACAAAAGTAAGAAACAAAATGTTCTGAAAAAACGAAAGCGTATTAGCATCCACAGCACCCATCGCCATCCTGAATTTTGTAGATATCACTTGAATCCATTGGATTTCCTGCATATCAACCTGAAGAAAAGGACGAGGATAGCAACTGAGGTTAATTGCCTTCGTTTAGGGTTTTTCATACATATCGAAAAAAAGAAGTTACAAACACCTTAAAAAACATATTCGGCATTTCCTGCAGCGGTCAAATAACCTTTCTGAAATACATTGCACACATATATGGTTCAGTGGTCAGCTGATGCAATACGTCCCCTAATGGTCTTTAGTAAACGTTAGAAGGCAAAAGAACCTGAAATTGTGAGTTTAAAATGTTTCCGCTAGCGTTAATATTTCCCCTATCGCAGCAAACAATTGATCGATTGTGTGAATTTTCATAGCAAAATAGTCGAATCTAGGTCATGTGCAGCCTTTGAAAGCTCCATTACAATACGAACATGGACAGAGCAGAGGTTCAGGCGGATATCTATAAAATAACCTCCGTCCTATAAGGTTCCAAATTATGTAATTATACTTTTTGGAAATATATTAAAATAGATTTCGTAATATAAAAATATTAATTCTCCCAGTGTATTTCCTAAACGTAAAAATCATGGTATGTATTATACGTACGTTTGAGTATCTAATGGATGCTCATGAACATGAGAGTCCTTATTATAGTAACATGTTTCTGTCATTAGTGCGTTCTGAGTCTTTAGAAATGTCAAGGCTTTAACACAACATAAATTGCATTAAAATGAAATCATTGCAGAAGAAATTTGTTATGCGTTCTACATTTTGTAAATTGATTGTTTGCTTGTATATGCCCAAATCAGAATAAAAGTTTGTATAAATTATATTGTACAAGCTATTCCCACAGCGCTTCGCAACTTCATTGAGAATAATCGTACCACGACCACTCTTCCAATCCAGCTAGTTTTTTATTTTATTGTGCACACTAATACTTAAGGCACTTGTACGAAATTTTAAGACCCTTCCACTTGCAGTTCCCTTTGTTATGTATTATGTATGAGATCTATTACGCCCACTCTCCAATCCCAGCAGTATTTCCCTACTATGCATACTAATAAGGAAGTTTTTAGTACAAAAAATCAGTCTCCTAAGTGTAATGATTCTTTAGGTACAAGATAAAGATTTTTCACTTGGTATAAGAGGTACTACACCCACTGTCCCAAGCCAGCTATTATTCGAAGAAAATTTTAAGGTGTTACCTATTACAGATACAGAAAATTTAACTTTGTATGACAAGCACAACACCTACTTCGAATATCAAAACATAAGAATCCTATTTTACCAAACGCATATCTCATAATGAACTGTAAAAATTCCAGGAAAAACGTTACACTAAAACCTTCCGACAAACAAACACATTTTGTCTTTTACATACATACATTGTTTGGTTTTTTAATAAAAGTAATTAAAATTAATTAATAAAAAAATAACACGTGTTTCAACAATCTAGTTATTTTAGTGAAATAATAACAAGATACAATGAAATAAACTAATTCTTTGGACATTGTAATTTTTAATTATTTGTTTGTAGGCAAAACCTTAAAATGATATCATTATAACTAACTCATCTGTTATATAAACCTGTTAGTACAGTGCTTGCTAATCTGAAGGTGTATAAGGTTGCCGTAGTCAAGGTGGTAAGCACGTTGACAACAAATCTGGTTGCCCTGGGTTCAACCCTTGCGGCAGAATTAACATTAAAACATGTTGCTTCCTTCGTCGGTACTTCTTCTTCATAGAATATTCGCCGGAGAAGTAAAATAATTAATAAAATGGCTATATCTATCTCCTTTCATCACCTTACTGTCCATCTCTTATCTATCCCTTTCCTAAAGAATGTAGTACGGTTACTGCTAGTAACTAAAAAGGTTATCCCTGCAGCGCTTCTTCTTAAAAAAAAAGAACACGAATTATCGCTAATCCGATTTTTTTTTGCAAAGCGAAATGTCCAAAAGAGCCGCTAGCATCTGAGCTGTTTTACAAAAAAAAAATTCTTGTGTGAATTGGTAAGGTGTGTAGTGGACGATTAAGAAATTTTTTGAAACAATTAAAAATAAAGGATGCTTGTGAATTGCTTAAAATATTGAAATAAAGTTAAAGGCTTTCGTTATACAATACAAGTGACTACTTTCTCAACTGATATTTTCGGAATACCAGTGACAAACTTTTTTTTTTAATCTTTTAGCATATTTGTCTATTTGTGAAAATCTGCTATTGTTTATTTTTGGTTTAAAATAAAAAAAGCAGGAAGTAGGAATAGGAATATTATAAAAAATATTAGCTAAAACGTTCTCACTTAGGAAATAAGATAAAGGGTGTAGTTTTGGCTTAAGGCACGACATGAGCTTTAAACTGTTGCCCGCGAACACTTTATTTTACAGAAATAAATTCCAACTGCTTTTTCTGTTTCCAAGATTAAAAGATGGTTGAAGCGAAAAAAGAAAAAGGTATGCCACCACCATGATGTCGCCTCTTTAAGAATCCCTACGTAAAAGATAAAAAGCTTGAAAAATATTTAATCATAATTTTAATGACCAATTGACCTCCCCTCGTATTAATATTTTTGAATAAGCGTTTCAAAAATTTGATAAAGTTGATTAACATCCTTTACCCATCTTGTGATTGCACAATAAAACAGTATTTCGTGTTTTCATTTCTGTAAGAAAGTACATGACAAACATTAACAAAAATGATAAAATAGTGCTCGCAAAATAATTGACAAGATACAGTACAAGGGACTGTCTGTGTATTTTGTTTTTATGTTAAAGTTATATCAAGTACTACCTTTTGCATATTTCTCTGAAATAATGACACGGGCACAAACAAAACATATTTTTTAAGGTATCTTACGTATACATACATAAATGTACAATACAACCACCTACTTAGTGCCAACAAAAAAGTAAAATAGGAAAGGGAAACGAATACCAATAAAAAGTTTAGAAAAAAAAATATTTGCACGGAAGTACATTTGAAACAATTCTTACTCGTTTTTCTATATTAAATTAAAATGGAATATTCTATTTATTTGTATAAAAGTGTTTAATTTTTGTTTTACTTCTTTAGTTTCTCCAGTTTAAATATGCGAGTGCTATATTATCAATATTCATGATAGCCTTTAAAGTTTTTTTTATATTTTTTCAATGGTACTCGTATGAGTGATTTTCGTGGGTCTGCAGCCTTATTCTGTAATTCTCGTAGCTAAGTCTAATTCTCGATCGCTAAACAGCTAAAAATAAATTACGGCAAATATTTTAGCTATATCTCCAAATTTGTATTCTGTATCTATAATCGCTTAGCTAAAATTTTATATTTTCGCCGTAGCTATCACTATACTTACCCTTTCCCTCTACTTTTATAAATTGCTGTAAAAGAAGACAAATATAATGTGGTAGCTCTTGACATTAATTTCCTATCACTATAATTATCCCTTTACTCTACTTTGATAAATTGCTGTTAAAAAGAGACAAATATATTGACAGCTTCGTATTAGAGTTACCATACTTTATGATTCGCTTTCCTTACAATGATTAGCGTTTACCCACAAAAAGTTTTCAATATATGTATATGATGTATTTATAAAAATTATTTTAAATTTATAGAAAATTTTTTAAATCATCCGAATATACACATTTAAAACGTATGTACTTGAACAAAAAAATGTGTAAATTAAATGTTGCGGTTAGCCATGGAATTATTAACCGCCGTAATGATGGAAACATATTTTCGAGATGCAACACTATTTTACACTAATATTTTGTACAAAAAGTTAACACAAAACAATCGTCAACAACAGCCTTTGAAGAAAAAATAGATTTAAATTAAAAATAATAAGCATTTAAAATTAAATTACGCGCATTTTAAATTAAATTTATTACCTTCAAAACGTTTTCTTCCGCATAGCTTTAACGCTGAGATGCCATACCTAAACAAAAGCGCCGACGCTATGTCAAAATGACAAAAAACAGGGTTATTAAAAAATTAAGATCGAGTTAACGGACGCAGCTCAAAAATGAAAAAAATGTTGTCTACGGGGTGTAAAACGGAAATCTAAGCAAAATAACATATTATACATACAAACGTTGGAGGTCCGTAACTCCGAAACTAAAGGTCAGCCTAAAAATTTTCACTCAAAGTTTTTGCTTAAAATTTTAGACCCCGGACACAATTTTTTTAATTTCTAAACTAGATTTTTTGCAAAAACATATATAACTTCCCCAATTTTTGTGTAAATTAAAAACTTTATAAAAAAAACCAAAATTAGTTTTGTTTATTTTTAATTATAATAAAATCGGATTTTCCAATTGCCGCCGCGTTATTTCGGAATGCTCCACACAAACTGTACTGGCATATGAACTTTTGACAGCAAAAAAAAAATGCTTTCCGCCCTTGTTTAGGCATGGCTGTAAGAGAGATACCAGTAGAGGGAAGCGAAGACTTTTTCGTAAAGATTCCCTTATTATTTTCATGTGGAAAATCTTTTTAATTTTATTAGAAAGAAAAATATATAAAATTAAGAAGAAACTTGTTATGAACAATTTTTTTCACACAATTTAAGTTATTTTTGACACAAAAAACACAACTCATAGAGAAAATCTTTTTGATTATATTGGGTTTTCTTCTGAATTGTTCAAAAAAGGGATGCTTATTGATTTAATTAGGCTAATTTATTTTTTCGAAAAGTTATTTCATAAAGACTTCATTAGGCTACATAATAATATTTTTTAAGAGGACGCCTTATTAATTCCATTAGGTTTCTATTTGATTATGTGCAAATTATCTTATTAATTTCTTAATAAGAACATCTTCTTGGTTATATTAGCTGGCTTGTCATAACACGAATGCATGAAAACCAACATAGAGAAGATATTTATGGTCTTTTTTGTACTGCTATATTTTTTTGCAAGTTTGTACAAACGTTGCCGCGAATTCATTGCATCTTAAAATCAAACTTTTAGTTGAAAGTAAATACGCAAACAAATGGAAAAAACTTATAAAAATATTTTTTCTTAAAGAGAGAAATAAAATTAAACTCAGTAAACTGAAATTAAAAAAAATATTATTGTAATTTCAACAAAAACAAAAAATTATTGAATAACGACGGATCAAAAGATTTTCACAGAAAAACACCACAGAAAAATTATTTTCTCGTTGGACTTATGTTAAAAAAGACAAATTCGATGATTATCCTGTCACTGCAGACGGTAACGGTATGAATATTTATAATTCCTTAAATTAATTGTACATATGTGTACATCTTTAGAAAGAAAAGGAATTGCTGAGAAAAAATAAAGATATATTCTTATAAAATAAAAAAGAAGAAACAAAAACAAAAAGAATCAAGAAGATACACTCCTTGAAAAAAAAAACAAAAAGAAAGCGTAATAGTTTCAAGAAGAAAAAAAACCTTTTAAAAAAAAAAAAACAATAAGGGAATCTAATAAAAATCCTAACTTTTCTTCTTGATTGATAAAAATAATATTTTGATAGTTAAAGAGACATACTATCAACACATTAAAGGCCAGAGAATAAGCCAGTTAATAAAATGCTTTTTAGAGCACTTGTGTTTTTAATCCTTAAACGTTCGGAAATTTACAGGCATTAATTAATCCTTGAAAGGAAATCTCTTTTCAAAAATTTTGAGACAAAAAATGCAAAACAGGAATATATCCTTAAAATTACAATGAGTTTTGCTTATATAGGTTTAAAGATTACTTCCAACAAAGTTAAAATATCGAAACCAAATTTAATAAGACTCGCAGTTGGTTTCTTTGGAAAACGACCAGCTGTTTATTTAAAAGCAAAAAGAAAAGCTTATCACTATTCGGGATAGAGTTATCCCTTTTGTAGATCCCCTAAACATTAAAAATATACTTTTAGTCCAAACCTATCAGTTTTTTCAATCTTTATCTGACAAATTCTTAAGGTACGGTCAGATGAGTCAAAAATTTGACCAAAAGTCTTAATCAATAAATTTGGAAACAATTTTTGTCCTCCTCAAATACTTATTAAGAAATATATGTATTCATTCGAAATATATCATTCGCAAGGATGGGTGTCAAGAGAGATTAAATAAACATTTGTAAAATAGTGGTAACACTTTTTTGGTCAAAAATATAACTAATCTGACTGCATTTTTGGTCGCAACGTATTATCGAATAGTTTTTTATTTAGGTGTACCTCACGATCAAAAATTGTATTTGCTTTATATTTTAATTACACCATTTTTAATGAATATAATATTATAAAATAATTAAGTTTCTTTACTATCTAACTTATGGTTTTTTTTTTAATTTAGAAAAAACACAAATATGTGAATTATTTAATATTCATAAAAATAAAATGTTTAAAATCAAAATTGCATAACAAATATGTTATTTATTAAACGAAATTTTTTTACCACAGTTATTGTATCATACAAATAAATTAGAAGTAAATTTATATTAATTTAATTTGTTAGCATTTTATTTTTTTCATTTTTTTGTCTCCTTTTCAAATTGTTTATTTGATTTTGTTCTGCTTTTTCTTGTGAAAAGTTTATAAGAATTGTTGTAAACGAGCAAATGAAAACATAAATATTTATTTACACGTGCGAATAAATTATCACTTGGAATTGTGAAAAGGTGGAAATTTCTTTTCATCCATCTGTAAGAAATTCGTTGAATATAAAATGACATATTAAAGATGCATCATGTTTAATTTGCTGGAAAAAATAAAAATATCAACAATGGATAACAATACTTAAAAATTCTTGCATAAATATTTAATCATTAAATAAAACACAACGTTATGGCTGATGTGCCAAAGAAGCAATTCAGCTAAAAAAATAAAGAAAATTATTACAGTTTAAGAAATAAATCTTCTGAATGTTTTAAGCCAAATGTCTTAATAATCTAGAATTCATGCTGTCAATTCTTCGCTTTTGCATTATTTACATATGTATGTACCCTTGTTAACAACTGCTATTACAATTTGTTGTTGTTTGTCTATGACTACTAAATTTGGCTTTTAAAAAATATAAAGAAATATATAAAGAAATAGTTAAAGGATTAATGATTCAGAGAATCAGGGATTTTACCCTTTTTGTCATTTCGTTTGTAATTTCTACAATACCTTTTTTCGACCCCATAAATTTTTTATGTTCTGAGTTCTTATGCATTGCGAAAGCGATTGAGCCAAGTACATCTGTCCGTCCGTATTTTGTTGAAATAAACTTTGACAAGGCACTAGATGAGCAAGAGCAAATTTAAAAAGGCCTTTTGCTTAGACGTAGTTTAGAAAATTTCGCTATTAAAAATCAGCAAGATCGGTCCATGTACTTCGAGACATCGACAAAACACTACGCCTCACACTATTATGAGTTTGGCAAAAACTGGTCAAAAATTATGTAACAATTTAACACTTTTTCGGTGATTTTTTAAGAGAAAACACTTTGATTAGATTATTTGCAAAATTAGAATAAATATTATTTAGAAATTATTAAGTTATTAGAATTTGTATGCAAAATAATAGGTTCAAAGAATTTCAGTCACATTTTGCGTGTCGTTATGGTAGCCAAATTGAATATATTGTTTGATAACATTTTGATAAATATGGAACCCTGGTATCTGCCTTTAATTCCACCACTGATGATTGTTGGTGATATGTAAAATACCATAAAAAAAAATTGCAATGTTTAGCCGGGATTTTACAACAGAGATAAACTATAATAACGTATATGAATATCAGCTGCACCTTTTGCACGAATTTCTTTGGCGTGTTCATTGGCTGGAATTAAAGCAACATAAAACAACTACTGTGAGACTTCATGTATCACAATTTATGAAAATTCGTTCGTAGAGAGTATTGTTGAATACTGCGGTGCAGTAATTGAATTTTACAGTCCTAAAATTCAGCGGTAAATACTCCAAACACTCGCGTAATAGAGGAAGATTTGAAGCTGTAATGAGCTACTGGTTAAATGGTAAAATATTTAATCAAGAAGCTTGAGTTGTGAAATATATTTAGATTTTTATTTTCTATTTGTTTTATGTTTTGTTATACAATACTAAAAGTATAACAGTACAAGTACAAGCAGTGGTAGAAGCCGATCTTATGTACGTTAGGAGAAAGCATCGGAACGGACTTAAAGAAGGCAAGTTGATGATATTATGGCATCACCTTAGGCTAATGCTATATATAAAGCTGCAAAACAAGTTACAAACGCAAGCGTTAACTCTATATATTGACGTGGGTATATGGCAGGACCGTCACAATAAAAACTGTCAAACAAGTTACTAGCATGGGATGTAAAACATCTACGGAATTTTACGATTTTTTGCATGTCACCAATATTGAAATCTTAGTTTTTGGCATACATAGGCGGTGGGCGAATCCTTTGTTCGATTTTTTCAATAAATTGAATTTTTCTTAATTAATTTATAATATAATAGTATACCAAATTACAACACTCTGAGACAACTCCTTTTATTTTTGACATATCTATATATGGGATCAACACAGTATGCGCCTGCTTCTAATTTTTCAGATCTTTTTTTAACTTTCATTTGTATATCTGCAGGTTGTTGTCTTTACCAGAGAACTGCAAGAGTGTCTATTTCTAATACTCTATGTATATTCATTTTAATGCGGTTGCGGTGTGATCGCCACCGCATTTCTTTTGTGCGAGTATTTACTATACCCATTCCATTTGAGTATAAGTGTCTAGCATACTCAAGTAAAATGTTTGCGATGCTGGCTTTACTTTAATCGTACTCATACTCACAGCAAACACCAAGAGAGAGATTTTAATGTGTGTAGTGCGAGGAAAACAGAGTTATTAGATCAGAATTATTAAATCAAATACAATATCAAAAGTCGCCAATGAAATTAGCTAATATACATACTTCTTTGAAATTATGAAAGTTTATTTAATATATAACAGAAAATAAATTAAATAGAACCCGTAAAATTCGACATATTTTCATTTATTAAAAATTAGATTCCGTCAACGCAATATTATATCTGCGTATATACAGTTTTGTTTAAAACTAAAAAAAAATTAAGTAATTTTCCTTTTATTCACGGATTCATTTTATCATTTTGTTTTCCTAAATACCGTTAGTAGCACGTTTATGACAACAAGGCGCATAAACTGAAAATAATTGCTCATAAAAAACAGCAACAAAATAAGTATACCTGCTTTAAATAGTGTACAAAAGCTGTGCCTTTAAGCGGTTTTTATTGCATTTTATTCATTAAATATGTGTTGTATTTCATACCTATGAAAACGATTGTTGCCTGTTTTTCTGCTTATAATGTTTAAGCAATAGATTTGATCAAATTTAGTTTTTTTTTTATTGTTTATAAATAGATCTGCATACAATGCAGAATTTCATAAAACGGGAGTAAAAAACTTTAATAGGGTAAAAATGTGAAAACGCTGCTTACAAATAAAGAGAATTAAAAAACTCTCCCGTACGAGTATAAAAAATACTTAAAATTCTGATTGCGATATTTTTGAGACCCGTTTTTAGGCTCTTTGTTTTAAATATACCCACAACAAAAAACACTTACAAGGATCGGTAAAATAAACACCGCAACTTTTTATTGCGGTGTTTAAAATACTCGAGAATGAAAAATACAGAGTAAGTATGCGGTGTACTCATGGTTGCGGTGTACTCGTGTTCTCTGGTCTTTACTTCTTAGTACTTAGTAAAAGCTTTCTTTTGTAGTCCTGGAGGTGTTTATCTTTATTATTTAGTACTAAGTAAAGACAACCACCGGTAGTAATACTAACTATTAAAGACAACCAGTATTGTTCACCATATTTATACAAGCTGGCAACAAACCTAAGCAAAACTTACAGTTTTCCACGTTTGTTTGACAGAAAAAGAAAAGCTTAATGGGAGGAAAAATTTGTTTTGCCAATTTATATGTACAGGCTGTTATACATACATGGTGAAGGGTATATAAGATTCGGCATAGCCGAATAAAGCACTCCTACTTTTGATGTTTTATTTTATTAATACAAAAACGGCAACCTTTATCCTTATTTTATGAAGATGTTACTTTTTTAATTAAGCAGCTTTCATTCTATGCTCTCTATTTTATCCATTTTTACTACATTGCAGAATGGATTTAAGACAGATGGCTTGATTTGAGCTTAAAAATAATTTTTAAAAATTTTATGTGTGAATATGTTGGAGATTATGAAACATATATACCGCTCGATAATCAAATTATGAGATTACGACACAAATATTTCAACAAGCGTAACGGCTTCAGCTTCAAAACACCTGTTTTTTCTAGAAGACTTGTTTTTTCTAGAATATTTCTTCAATTCAATAATTGTCCAAGTAATTCTTATATTCTGAAAGAGCACTTCCGTTCCTTTCTTTTACCAAATAACTTTAATGTTTTTTATGTCTTTTTTTTTAAACTGTTCTTATTCAACGAGTGAATAAATACGAATTTCTATTCTTGTAACAAGAGTTTATGAAATAAATTCGAACAGTTTAACATATTTAGTGCAAGGGTACATGAACGAAACATAATGGGCGTGCACAGCTCTATGGCAAAGAAATAGTCATTACGTTCCTCCTAAATCAACCATCTTGGTTCTTTCCATTTCTTATAAGCCCATTTTGTGGATGCAAAAATTGAAATATTGGTATTGAAATAATTTTTAAAACTTGTAAATTCGTTGATTGAGAATCCGAGACGCGAAGGTCGAATTTCGACAAATGATTAGTTGTCACAAAGGAGTTGTGGTTTTTTCGTTGACTATTCTTGGCTTTTTCTATTTGACACTTTTTTCGATTCAGGTTTGTGTCTGGACTTGGGAATATTTCAGGTTGGTGACTTGCTGATAAAGAAAGTTTTATTTTTTTTACCGATATCTGAGGAATTCAATATTAATCGAACACGGATTATTTTCATTGCCCCTGGAATTAGTTTTAACGGTATACTGATTTTTTTATGGTTGCGGTAAGTTCAAATTTACTTCTTTTTAGTGCTACATTTGTGCGTGTGCCGAGAGCGAAGAGTGTAGTGAAGTGGGAGCTACGCTTAGGGTCAGGGTTCATGAAATGCGACCTATAATATATAATAGAAAATTCATAGAAGTTGGATATTAGGTGGAGGATAGCGATAAGCTGCGTCCAAAGATGTTGTTTAGAACGTACATAGTAAGTTTTTTTCATGTACGAATTATACTTCATGAATTTGAAGTAGATGACGACTCCGGACGCCTTTAGGTGAAGTGTGCGATAGGGCAGCAACCAGCAGTGAAATGCAAGAGATGGAGGCCAGCTGAATGACACTTCAATGTACGTCGAAGGTGTTGGAGCAGTTGTTGGCTACTTTGGTCTAATTCAATTTGTTCCCCTTATTGGTGAGAACCGTAGATAGATGCAGTGCCTTGGATTTGATTACCTGGTGCTTGAGTGTAAAAAGCGTTAAGTTGTTTGCCGCAGGTGTAGTATATCAAGCCATATGGCACGTCAGTAGATCAATGACATTATGTACCATAATTATGCAATGACATTATGAACCGTAATTCCGATTTTGGGCAGTTGGAAGCAGATCATGCTCTGCGTTCGTAGGCATGTCGATTAACGCGGCGCTAATTTCTAAACATTAAAAATGGAGGGTATGATCTCCTATGTCAGCTCGGTCAGGCAATGCAAAAGATTAAGCTTAGTTACTAACAAAGTACAAGAGCGAACGTGTCGCTACGAAGTGGAGATTACAAAGTGCGGCCTAGCACGACAACGCTGGTCAATGCCGTTTGACGAGGCCAAGCAAAGTCTAATAGAGTATACGTGATACTTTTGACATGCGGAGGGGTGTTAGACTTCTAAGGAAGTGGGGGTACAGCAGCTCCAACGCTAATAATCTAGTTCAGAAAAAGCAGATTATCTTTCGGGCCCTGCGACGAAGGAGATGTTTTGTACTGGACAATTGGGATGACTCCTGGTGTATAGTACAACGTATCTGCAGAGGAAAAAATAGGTAGAGTAGTTTGACTTTGCAGAATTTGAAGTGGTTGATGTAAGTTTGGGCACCTGAGAGTGCTGACAGACTTTTGGAGTTTTCTTTCCTGGGGAAAGGTCTTGATGGCATGACTAGAGAGATGTGTTAAAGTTGCTGTGAGGTCACAACGGAGTACTTGAAATTGACCTTTGGGAAGTGATTTAGTACGGGCTATCTTCCGGGGACTTGACACGGGCCCGTTTGCAGTACTTTTGAAATCGGCTAAAAGGGTGAGAAGTCGTCTTCGCTCTTATCGGGGTATCGAGACATTAAAAATGTAAACTTTAGCAATTCAAGCACGTATTATTATTTAAAGATGTTAAGAGAACTCAAATTTGAATTGCTTAATGAATGTATTAATTACCAAATCGATCAACTCCATCAAAAATAAATTAAAAAATATTTATTTAAGAATTTACAGATTTTTTTAATAATAAATTTTAATTAAGTATTAATTGTCTAAGCTATTTTTTTAATAAAAATATATAATAAGATTTTAAAAAGTGTTTTGAAATAAACACTAGCAAACGGAATGAAACTGGAGAGTTAACTGATTCAGCAATTGCAGCATATGCTTATATTTACAGCTTTTTTTAATCAGGAATTCAGTCAGTTACTTAAATACAGTTTAAGCAATTATTTCCATTTTAGCCAAATACTTACTTTGAAAATCCAAGTACAATAAACAAACGGAAAGAGAATGGAAACAATGTATTTTTTATAAAATGCATAAAACTATGTATATATGAATGTATATTTATTTTCCTTTTCGTTTAATAATTACGATATATATAAAAAAGAATTCAAAC
This sequence comes from Gymnosoma rotundatum, assembly GCA_916610165.2. Lineage (NCBI taxonomy): Eukaryota > Metazoa > Arthropoda > Insecta > Diptera > Tachinidae > Gymnosoma > Gymnosoma rotundatum. The sequence goes on from OU744336.1 coordinate 85,159,063, forward strand.
AAGATAATAAAGTAACGTATGAATAATGTTACAAATTTTTAATCAAATTGAATATAAAATATTAACATTTATATTTTTACGTATTGCGTTTTCTCTATATAATTTAATGCTTTAGTATTTAAAAAAACTTTTAGCCTTGAATTTTACAACAATTGTGCAGAAAATACAATTTTAAATTTTGTAAAAACATTTATATTTTTCTTTTTTTATATTTTTATTACAATTTTATCTATCGTACTACTAAATTCTTAACTGTATTAAAAACTATTCTAATTAAATAAGATTTGGGAAAAGTTATTAAAAAAAATAATGATCATAAAGGGCGAGATTCGGGTAAAAGATACATTAAATTAAACGGAATGATGAAACAAATCTATACTGTTAAGTTATTTTTTTATGTTATTTATGCCAATTTCTTTAAATAATATAAAATTACAACAAACGATTGTTTGCTAAATAAATGAAATATTGTTTAATTTTTTTCTTAGTTTTTTAATATTATTGTTCTTAGTTTTACCTGTTTTTATACGAAATATAAAGAGGCCGGTTGGTCGATGATGATGGTTGGGATTGTAATTTTGTTTTTATTGATTTTTCTACAAAAAAATAAAATCATAAAAAATAAAAACACAAACTGAATAATTTTAAATAGATTTTATAAACAGCTCAACAATTATTTTATTTAAATAAATAAATGAAATTTTGTTTAAGCTGCACAAAATTTAAAAAATGCAATATGGGATATCCTTCTGGTTTTTAATTCAAGCTTATTTTAAACAGGTTTTTCTAATTATTTCTAACAAAGCACTAATGTAGATTTAATAACAATTCTAGCAAGATACAAAGCTAAACGACTTAAAAAAATAAGTTGTAGAAAATAAATTTTTTATATAATTTTGCATTTTTTCAGTAACAACCCTAAAAAACTGAACAATTATAAATTCGACAAGTTTATAATTTATATAAGTCGGCAACTTTTAAGAGCCTTTTCCTTAAAGTCCGAAGCGGCTTATCAGGTTTAGTACACAGACTAGAAATCTATGAAAAAGTAATAGTGGAGACCGGAAATAGTGACTGAACAAAAAATTAACGCTAAGCCAAGGTGGAGCATGTGGAACATGTCATACATAGAATGCGTATGACATGATCCCAGTATTACGGTTAGGTTAATGCGGACAAGTGAAAACAAAGGATATCGGTGAGCATCACTTGACGGTGAGATGTCACTAAAATTAACGTCAAGCAGACGCAGAATTGAATTTTTAGAGACTTCCTTGCTTCCTCATAAATATTGTTTGAATTATATATGTAAGAATAAGGCAAAAAAAAAACAATTAATTAATGCAAAAATCTTTTATTAGTTACAGATGCTTTAAGTGTGTAATTAAAAAATGATTGAATAAACTAAAACATAAAAATCAAGTTAAAATATAAAATTAATTTGAGTAAAAATGCACATGATTTAATTAAATGTATAATTTTTGTTTTATTTGATTTTTCTATTTAATAACTAAATAAATATTTTTTATGATTTTATAAATTAACATTAGAAATGCTTTTTATGTGTAATTAATTACAATTGAAGCTAATAGCGATGGCTACAATTTTGTTTAAGCTTTATTAAATTTTTGAAGAGTCCTGCTCCGGTATAAAAAAACTTGATTAACTTAATTCAATGCCACTTAATGTAAACTAGTATTTCTTCAATTATGATTTTGTATATATGAAATGCATTGTTATTACAAATATGAAAATAAGACTGCAAACGCATAAAAAATGTATAGGAAGTAAATTCAAAATTTATATGAAAGTGAAATTAAAATCTTAAAGAACGTTTGTTTTTATTATTAGAAATTTTAAAGGATCTGATTATTATAAGATGTTTTAATACCTTTTAAAGCTTTGCTGACCCGATTTAAATGGAACTAGAAATTTTTCCAACAACAAGATTTGAGAATGACTTTTAGAGCGGAGGGTATGAAACGTAGAAAAATGATTATGGACAGGAGAAAGGATGCAGTAGTATTCCTAACAAAGTATCTCATGCGAATTTACTTTGTGATGCGTAATGCGATACTTTCGGTCTTAATAGAAAAGCAGTCTATTTTTTCATTGTGGTGTTAAGATACCACTGGACAAAGATATCTTAGTATTAATGTGATAAGGTATCCTACCGTGCGCGAAAAGAATTTTCTGTATTTACGTGAAAATTCAAAAACCAAATACGTTTTAACACTATATATGTGTTGTACGTTTTTCAGTTTAAATTAATATTCAAGACTGCATACGTGCGAACTAAAGATGAGCGATATTTGAGAACTTGTGATTTGTACGGTGTGATTAAAAATTCACTAGTCACTACAGTGACGAAGATTATTGGGTAAAGCTGAATTCACCCACAAAATTTTTGTTCCGAAACAATTTTAGTTTTTTGAGAGTTTGTTCTGAAACGATTCATCCACTTCGAACATTTTTTCTGGAAAAACAAAGCTACCATATGAAACATATGTGTAAGCGAGATGTGTTACTTTACAAGCAGGCAGCACTGTGACAGAAGATTGAAATCACAGAATGCCGTTTTTTTGCGTTTTTTGTGTCACAGGCATAGTTTTGGTTTTGTTATAAATAAATTCTAAATTAAAAAAAACTTTCATAATTAAATAAAAAATGAATAAAAGTGAAGTGCTTCTTTAAATTTGTTTTCTTTTATTTAAAATATATATGTAAAATATATTTTTTTTTGCTTGAAAGATTTTATCCCAATAATTAGGCTGTGATGCTTTTTCTTGCCTTTTCACTTTTTTCAGTTGACACCAGTTTCTTTTTTGCACTTTTCAAGAAATTTTTTACTACAAATTTGTTAAAATTTTTAAAGAAAAAATTATTCAGGAAAGAATTCAGTCAGGTTGCTTGGCAGTTTTACTTTTTAAATTTGCAAGCAGTTTTACCTTTTAAATTTATATGCACATATACATATATTTAATATGTACATATAACATGATGTGGCAGCTCAGTTAAAATTCTTTGAAAAAATAAAGTAGTTGGCAGCAGAGTTTCATTGTTTCGGAACAAAAATTAAACCAATTCAAGCTGAAATTATTCCGAAGTGAGTTTACTCTTTTTCTCTCTCTCTCTCTCTCACTCAAAAAAAAAAAAAAAAAAAACACGTCAAACTACATATAAAAAATGTTTTGGAACAAAAATTTTGTTCGGAAACAGTGGGTGAATCCAACTTAGTAGTTAATTGTAATATTCTTCATTTATATTTGTACACGAGCAAACTTTGTACAGGCAAAGTGGAAAATTGGTACCAATTAGTCCCCTTAATTCTTTCATAAACCAAATTTAGTTGCTTGTTTTTTTCCTTTTAGTTATAAGTAAATTATATAAATATATTTTTCCTAGAGATCTAAAAAATAATTTTTTATATTAAATATTTTTCTTTAAATATTATTATATTTGTTTTGCCAAAAAAGTGTAGATTTTACTTGAAAATAATATAATATGAAACAACAAAAAAGGTTGGTGGTCTAATAAATTATTTATTCAAAAATCTCTACAGCTCAATAATTTTCATAATTTAGGAAATACAATTTTTTATTATATAGAAGTTATCCTATTTATTCAACAAAATAATTGTTGGCCTAATAAAATATTTTATAAATTTTCTTTTTATTATTCTGTAAATATTATTCTTAATTTAGATAACAATTACGGGTTTCGAACGTATTACATGTCTTTGATTAGAAAAAACCGGTAAACAGCCTACAAAAACTTCATTAAGGGCGTGATAAACAATCTCACTAATGACAATGGGAAGCAGTTGCACAAGAAAACAATAGTATTTAATAATTTCTTAAGCATTAAATCTAATGCCAAAGAAATAGAGCTGCAAAACTATGGATAATCGACACATTCGATAGTTTCGATAATTTAATTAAAAATTATCGATACTGTCATATTTTTTAAGTTCTAACTTTGGCAATTATCGCTATCCAGTACTATCGGTATCAATAAAAAACTATCGATAGTTAGCCAAAACTAAAAGTATCGATATTATCGATAGTACTATCGACTGTTATGCAGCTCTACGACAAAATAACGATAAAGTCAGTAGTTAGCAGAGGACTGTAAATATAAAAATCATGGGATCGCTCATCATAAATGTAAATTTCGATTCAATATTCGTATCTAAATAAATTTGTTTACACAAAACCTGTGCCAATTAAAAAAAAATCCTAACTTAAAAAAACCTATTTCAAAAAGCTTGAAACAAAAAAAAAATTAAAGATATCGCATGTTGAAACCCAATACGATCATCATGTTTCCAACGAAAGTATGAACTATAAATGCGTGGATGTTTCATTGGACACTGCAGGTATAAAGGCACAACCATAAGCCATAAATACTAAATTTTTTAGGCTTCTTCGTCTTCTTTATTTGCTAAAAATGTTGCATGTGTTGTTTTGCGTGGTATGCCACTTGTTGTAATATTTGATATGGTCGTTGTGGTGGACGTTATAATTGTACCATTATCTTCGGTACTGGTTGTTGTAGATGTGGTTAGAATTTCATCGGTTTCTTGGTCGAATATTTGTTTGCGTGAACCCCCAATCTGTAGTAGACGATTAAAAATTTCTTCGCCTGTTTCAGATGCTTCGCTGTTGGGTCGATCTTTGACAGGTTTGGTTTTTGATAATTTTTTTATTACCACAACCTTCTTCTTCTTATTTTTTTGCTGGGGCTCTGTGATTATTGCGGTAGATTTAGAAGTTGCTTCTGGCTCATCATCATCCACTAATAAATTTTCTACAGATTTTCTTAGCTGTTCTGAAATTTCAGCATATTTTTGCTGTTCAGCTAATAGTTTTTCTAATGTTACTTGGGTATCATCTCGTTGTTGTTGGGAACTGTAAGATTCTTTCAAGTTTTCTTTTACAGCCGTCTGCGTCTGAACCTCATCAGGCTTTTCAGCCATGGTTTCAGCCGCTTCTTGCATTGTAGTGTAAGTTTGAGACCGTTGAATTTTAATGGGAGTATTGGTATTGAAATTTTCAATAACTTTGGCACCATCTACAAAAGTGATATGTATGGTTTCATCATCATCGTATTCATCATCTTCGCTATCGCTACTTTCACTTTCTTCGGTATCTTCTGATTCCTCCTCTTCTCCTTCCTCCTCATTTTCATCATCGTTGTCAACAACAGCATCATCGCCAACGTTCATCATTTGGCTTTTTAACTTCTGCAAAGTATTTCTATTACTGTCTCTAATTAGCGCATCTAAAATATGACGATTTCCGTTATCATCCTTTGAAGTTGGTGTGATAACACAATCCGTTTTATTGTTTGTATGCCTATCCTCCTCATTATCGCTGTCTCCATAAGCTGGTTTAGTATTTTCATCAATATTGTTTTGTTCTTCAAGGCTTTTTTGCAAATTGTATTTTACACGTTCATTTTCCAATAATTCTTCTAAAACATTTTTCATTTTAGCATTTAGTGAAATTTCTTCTCGTCCTTTTGAAGAAGGCATAACAAAAGTTTCACTGCGAAGAATTTGTTGGGATGAACGCAAATTTTCATAATCTTCATATCCAGTCTCCTCCACCAGCTCATCATCGTTATCAAAGTGTGAATATTCACTACGCTGTGAACGACTAAATGCAATGCGCTGAACGTGACCCTCTCCTTTGATTAAGGGATTTACTACTTCAACTATATTTTTGGTTTGCGTTAATGTAGTAGTTGCAACAGCTGGTGTTGGTGTTGTTTTAGCTATTGAAGAGGCATTGTGTTCGCGGTCATTAGTATCATCATCATCACCATAATCATCATCGAATTCATCGTCAGGTATTTCCAGGTATTCTTTTGAATGTGTGGTCGTAATCTTGTTAGTTGCTGGCAAAACCACTTCTTTTGCTAGTGTTTGATGCATCGTTAAAGTAGACGGTCTTATAGCGATTTTTGAAGAAGAACCTACGCTGTCTATTGAAGAAGGCCCAAAGATACCTCCACTACCTATGCTGTCTAACTCAATTGATGGAAACTCATCATCATTACGTAAAAATAGTTTTTCTGTATTTTGTTGTACTGTTACAATAGAAGCAGAGTCTGTCTCTTCTTCCTCCTCCTCTTCAAACTCAACATCTTCCTCCTCCTGCATCGTTTTGTCAACATAAATATTTTCCAAATGTTGTTCGTGTTTATTCTTTTCTTTCTCTTCATTGTAATTTTCGTTGAAATCTTCATATTGATGTTTAATGTGCAACTTTTCTACGGTTTCCACAAATGTTCTATTCGTTGTTCCAGGCAATTGTATTATTCCTTTACTTTTTTTGTCTTTTTGTTTTTTATGTTCTGGCAATACCTGGATTTGTTGTGGTATCATCTGCTCTTGGCTATCGTTTTCATTTACTGCATCTACATCCTTTTCTGTCTCAATTGCCTTTTTAAAGTTCTCCTGCTGGTGTGTCATTAAGTCTATTGTTGCTTGTGGTGTATCGCTCCTTTCTGGGTCCTGCAACTCTAACGAGATTATCTTCTCTCGACTAGTTTCCACCTGAATGAAGTTGTAAGTAGATGTAAATTTAATTTTTAGATATACGTTGTGTGTATGTGTTTTTTTTATGTAAAAGAAGTAGAAGGAAAAGTAAAATTGAATATACAAATATTGTAGTAATTGCAAGTGTGTTTTGTCTATTTATTCTATAGCAGTTTTGCGTTTGTGTAAGTGAAACATTTTATTTAAAAAATTTAATTAAATTTGCGTAATTTTCTTGATTAAAATAAAATGTAGAAAGCAAAAGAACAGAAGTATACAAAAGTTAGTAGAAGAAATAAAGGAATAGCTAAAATATTTCAAACGTTTATCTTATAATTTAAGCAAAGTCATATGTCGTCCCATATACAATGTGGAAAATTTAAGGCGATACAGTAAATGTTTATTTTATAACTTGCCTCCTAATTAATTTGAACTTGTTTAAGTTTTTCTGTTACTGTTAATTTATTTAAGTCGTTAATTGAGGCAAATTCAACTAATATTATTGTAACGCCATTTTTTTAATTTATCTACCTTTTTTAAAATTTATCACACTGCACTTTAGGAGAGTATTACTTAAATTATTCCATTAAAGATAAGTCCCATAGTACAAAAGCCCTTTACACAAGAATCATGCTATTAAAAAACATTAAAATAAAATTTTAAACCAATATACAGACTCAATATAAGCATCCTTACAAATAGTTTACACCACAACCTTTTTCATGCATTATTTATAACAATTAATTTTAAATACAAAAGTTTTAAAAACTAAAGCCAATGCTTCAGTGTTTGTTGGAAAAAATATTTTTTTAAGCTAAAAATTTTATAAAAGCACATTTTATTTTGCAAGAGATACCATGAATCTGCGTAATTGGTATATAATTCATGCTTTGGAGCATGGCCCAGTTCTCCAGAAAGCTTCGCCTTTTACCTAACAAATATGAATGTCAAATACTGCTATCGTCTAAGAAAGAGCAGACAGGGTTAAAAGAACTTCGGAGTGTTTTGTTGCGTTTCTTCTCTACACAAAATATTCCTTGAGTCAATAACTTATTGCAAAAGATGTGACGGCGAAGAGAAACCTCAATATGTTGAAGTTCTTTGACATAGAATAGAAGAGAGCCGAGAGAGTTATAATCTTAATTCTTACCGGCGTTTAGGCATCAATATAAAAACAACAAGACAAGTAATTTCAGGGCCCCTCGATTTTATTTTATTTTATTAATTATTTTACTTTGCCGGCGACTATGCTATGAAGAAGTACCGATGAAGGAGGCTGCATGTTGTTATGTTAATTCTGAATATGTATTTATACCATTAAACAGAAAAAAATATTTTTTATCTTTTGATTGCCGCAAGGGTTGAATCATGGGCAACCAGATTTGTAGTCACCTTGACTGCATCAGCCTCATTAAAGTTACCGAGACTAAAAAAATTCGTAAAGGTAATTTTTAAAATACAGAGTATCTAAACAGTGTCAACTAAGTCCATTCAATGACAACGTCGAAGTAAATTAAGTAATCAATTTTTGTTTGTGAACAACTTAAACTATTTTAAGTCATCCGTATCTCATTGAATTTCACTTCAGACGAAGAACTTTTATTTAACACATTTATTCGAAATTTATCCAGCAAAAGACGTTAAACATTAATATTTAGGAACAACATTTAATGATGATACTATTAAACTAAAAGGTGTTAACGTTATAATTTGCTGGCAATAAAAGATACTTGTGTTATATGTTGTCATTCATTATGAAGATTTTTAGAAATGTTTCTCATAATGACTTGAAATCAAAAATTGTGTACAAAAGCTCAAAAACTACACATGAAAGTATTTATGAATAAACAATGGGAGATATATGGCAGACAAACTGTTCGTTTTTTTGTGTGCAAATTGAAAATTATATTTCTTTAATAAATTATATTGTATCACAGCTTACTTTTCTAGTTACTCAATACATGGGTTAAATGAGTTTTACCGGAAGGATGTTTTTAAAAACAACACCGTTGTCATTCAAAAGAATTTTTATAAAAAAAAAAATAAATAATTTTGCAAAGCCCCATATAATAACAGGCCGTTTAAGAACTTTCTGCGGGTTTTATGTAAATCATCAGTCCACAGGAAAATGTATTTACGCGTAACTAAAGGGCTTTTTACTAAGGGCAGTCCGCCTTTGGCATACAACAACGCATTTGTCGTGAAATGCTTAATACGATTTCGTTCCTATAACCGATTTCGTTCCTATGTAAAGTCTTAGACTGATTAAACACGTAGCAAAACACATTATGAATGTAAGTCAATAAAGAACACAATTTACCATCAGCCATATACATATTTGTAGAAAGATATCCAAAGTCACACGTAAAATAACTATATTCGTGTTCAGTATATAAAGTTCTTTAAATAGTTTTTAAAACTATTGATACTAAAGACTCAATTCAGTGTACAAAGTAAAAGAAACGCACTTTCGTTAGAAAATTTGACTCAAAAAATAAACCGTATAATAAAGTCAGGTCTTATTAAAATTACTTAATTTAATTATTGAAAAAACTAGCTTATTGTAGCCGTCGTTGCCTGACTAGAATTTTTCGTCTATTGTCTATTATAGCCTTGTTTAATATATCTTGTAATCGAAAGAGTAATTTGGCTGATAACATATTAAAAATCGCAGACCCAATCTATCAATTCTGTGATCAAAGGTACATAAATACAGAATTTGATTGCATTTGAGCGTTAAAAAATAATGTCACGGTTACAAAGTGCTGGATGTTTTATTATGTGAAACAATAATGCCATATTGCCTTCTAGGCTTTATAACATGAATGTGGCTTTTTTTCCTTCTAGAGGTATCCCAGTTACTTTTCCTCTGAAAATGTCAAAAAGCAGATCCTTGAATGCAGCTTTTAAATAAATAAATAAATAATATGTTTATTCTTATATGTGTCGATATTTTATTAATAAGTAACTCTTGATTTGATACCAAACTATTGATTTTTACGATGAAAAATAAATACATTATCCTTAAATCATTTTACTTTATTAGTTCGCACCATAGACTTTAATAATTTCATGCCAGTATTAGCAATTCAACATTTTTGTGGCAGAATTCTAAATTAGCAGTAGTATTTTTTAAAGTTTTATGAAAATTTTGGTTTAACTTCACCTACAAACGAATATTGGTATTGAAAATTATTAAAACGATTAACCGTGAAATTATTAAAGTCTATAGTGCGAACTTTTTGTGAAAATTTTTAACAATTATCGAACGTTTATTCTGGTATCATCTTAAATGTAATGGATAGCAATTACCAATCATTTCATAGAAATCAATAGCAACTTTAAAAAAATTTAAACTGAAGCAGAATAAATCGATTACTGTGAATGGTCCTGGTCCACTTTTGAAAATATATAAATATCCCTTTTTAGCATGAGGATAAAGACCCGTGATTTAAATTTAATTAAAATCGGTTCAGTCGTTTAGCCGTGATTGATTTAAAAACAAACAAACTTAAAAAGAGATTTTGTAATATATATTATACTAGTAAAATTGGCTCTTTATTGAAAAATGTTTTGAAGATTTGAATGATGATGTTAATTGTCTTCTTATGTACTGCTTTTTCCAGTTTAAGTCTTTTCCTGATTCCCGAAAAGAGACTTGTCATAAAATAAATATATCAACAAATAGAACTTATGATTACTTTTACCGTATGTGTTAAAACACATTTTCGATTTTTTCATTACCATTGAAATTTTATTGGCATTGTTTGAAATAACGGCAGTAAAAGAACTTTAACTAACATTTAATGCCAATGATTCTATTTAAATTATAATTGTTTTTACTAATGTTCGTTACCATTATTTTAATAAAATCATTTAATTACAATTGAATTAAAAATAATTGTTTTTATGAAAAAATGTTTGTAGATAAATCAATATTTGAAAATTGTCAATCAACTTTTAATGGGATAGCTGTAAAACTTGATGTCTGGAATCTAAAGTCACCTAACACCCCAGCTAGCACAACTTATTGCTTACATGAAAAGACAAACATTTTCCTATAGCGACTCATTTTTCCTTCTATATATATATATATATATATATATATAGAATTTTTTTCGATCAAAGTGCCATTTTAAAATAATGATCTACTGTACTTTAAGATGTATTATTTAGTGTACAAAGACAAAAAGTACATTTATTATTGATCATGATTTGAAACCATTTAATAATTAGTCAATGGTAATGATTTTGGTTTTTTAACTAATAATCAATGAAACTATTTCATTTAAAAGCATAACCATTAGTGAAAGTAATGGTAATGCTAAAAAATCATTAGCATTAATTATCATTTAATGCTAATAAAATCGTCAATTAATTAGTTTATCTAATTATTTACTTCCATGTATCATAGTTATAAGTAGTAGTAATTGAATTAAATAAATAATTGTTGACAATTTGCAAATTGGAAATCATATTTCTCGAGTGACTTTGAACAAACAAAAATTATACTTTTAAAGGGAACAAATGCAAAAGATGATTCTAGCACATTTTTTTTCTAGTTAAGGGAAAATCTGGTAAAACCCTAAAATACAAAAGGGTGATAAATAAGAAAAATTTAATCAGAATAAGTGTTCGAAGTTGCGTCTTAAAATATAATCCTACTAATATTCCAAAACTAAATCTATTTCTTTGATGTTAGATACATGTGACCTGTGCTCTTAAATGGAACACAAAAGCTAAATTTCGAATAAAAAAAATAAAAAGAAAACTTCTAATAAATCACATCAAACCTTTAATAACAACAAACTTTTTACAGGTCTCATAAAACATTTATTTTTTATTAAGTTTTTCATTTTAGTTTTTATTTCCGTTTACTTCTTTTCATTGTCGTCATCGTTAACCATCATGCTAGAAAATTGTTTAAGAAAAACACAAAAAATGGCAGAGCAAGAACCATTTTAAATTATTTTCTTAATTTTCCATAACATTTTCAAAGACCCCTTAATTTGCTTAAGTTTGTTTGGTAGCAGAATCATGCAAGTATTTGTATGTGTGCGAAAATATAATAGAAACAATAAGTTAAGAAGAAAATACATAAAATCCAAAGAAGTCTCGTAGCCCTGAGGCTACAAACTTGTCGCTTTAACAACCATTGAAAACAACAAAATCTTCAATAACATTTTCTTCTTTTAGTTCATTTTTTATTTGTGGGCGCTTGTGTTTCTACGAGAAAAAAAAGATAGCAGCATAAAACTATTTGTGTCGGAAGCAACTACAGTATGTAGTTAAAAAAGGGAAAAATTAAAGGAAAAACTACACATACGTAAAAACAGTTGTTGCTGTACTTCAGTCTAACAATTTTGTTAGTGCAATTTTGTATAAAAATCTTTCGGTGGTGACTGTTTAGCAAATACTGTATAATTTGCTGCAACACAAAACAAATTCACAATCATACACTTTCACACAAATAAACTATTGTGATGCTGACATTCTTCTGCTCCAATTTGTTTTCTTTCAATGCATTTTCACCACAAAAACAACACTGACAGCGAGCAACAAGACGATGCTACAACAGATTATAATGCGTATAAATAGCAAATAGAATGACAAAACAATTTTTTAAACAACTTTTGAGGTTTATAAAAGAAAAAAAAAAAGGAAAAACAAACATCACCCTGCACATGCGAAAAAAGAAAAACACAAACAAAAATGTATTTTAAAATTGCTTTTCTAACAACATGATTTTGGTATTATTTAAGCATAAAAAACTGTTAAGTTAGTTTCGTTTAAAATAAAACTTTAAAGAGTTGGACTACTTCCAATTAATACTTCTAATTACTTTGTTATTTTATTGTTTTTACATTAAGAGGCTATTAGACGATTAAACTTCGCCTGTGAACACGGCCTGATGACAAGCCATCAAAATCTTGTAATAGGGTAAATTTAGTGTTTGTCAGTGGCGCTGGATGGAAATGAAAAATTTTTTATATTTTGTGTTTGCCATCATGCCATCATACTCGTTTAATAGCGTGTTTGTCAAACACAGTGTAAATTTTATTTGTGTTTTTGCAAGCGAACGGTAAAGATGGCATGGCTAGAGCGCACGACTTAAATATAAAGCGAATAAAGATAATATGTATTGAGAAATAACAGTAACAGTAACAGATAAATTATATTACATTGAAATTCTTATTAGCTGCTAGGTTAAAAGTAAAATAAAAAAATTAACTATTTAAAACTTTCTTTATTTTAAATAAATGATATTACACTCATATTTTTATAATTTTGTTACAGTTCTTATAACGGAAATGCAATGCAATAACTTAATGAACTTTTTGTAATAGTGCAAGTTTAAATATAAATAAACATAATTTAATTTGTAAGTTAATTTTAAGAGTTTCCTTCTGTTAATATCAAAATAGCGTAAATAAAAAATAAAAAATAAAATAGTGTATTTCTTTTTGAAATAAGTGAATAAAGTTATTTAATTCGCGTTTTAAAAGAATTTATTAAAGTATATGAAAGTTTGCCGGAATTCTGGCAAATACAAAGTGATGTTTTTAATAATAGAAAATTAAAACAAAAGTCTTAAAAAAAGCTTTTGGAAAAATTTAAAATAAAAGTACAACTAAATGCAACAATTAATGTTGTAAAATAAAATAAACATATTGCAACTAATTCATGCCCTATCACAAATACGAATTTTACTATTTAGAATCTGCTTGCCCACTGATATTTGACAAACTAGGCATGATCGTGTAATAGCAAAACACTCTCTCTCATCAGGCTGTGCTCATAGGTAAAGTTTGACCGTCTCATAGCCGTTGGTCTGTGATCTAATGCTGGTCATATAAATGTTATTTATCATGCGATATCACTTATTAAATAACATGCCTTTCACTAGAGTACCGAAATGCTCTCTCACTTCTCACACATGAGCAGCGTTGCCAGAAGCTTTGAGAAGAAAATCATAATAGGCAGAAAAAAATCGTATTTTACGGAAAAAATCATAATTTATCCAAAACAAAATTTTATTTTAAAATTATAAATAAAATACCTACATTAATATACATTGTATATGTTTAAATTATTATTGTTTAAAGTGGACCAAGTTTTACGAAGAACTATTACTCTTATATACATAGGGTTTCATATTTTTAATAATATCTTGGTTAATTTTTAAATTAAAGCAGGAACAGTTTCTAAGTAATCTTTTGCGTATAAGGTACCTTCGAGAGTGCTGTTTTCCAATCTATTTCTATATTTAGTTTTGTTTACATTGACTGTTGAGAATATTTGTTCGACGTTTGCTAAAGAAATGGGAAGAAAGACTTATTAAGTTTTGAACAAATTTTGACAACACCGGAAAAGCTGGAATGTTGTCAGCACGAGTTATTTTTGAAACTTTTGACCAAAATTCCTCATGGAGTTCTCTAAATTCGTTATCTAAATTTTGAATATCCTTTTCACTAATTAAATTTGGAAAATTGTGTATTAAGCCATTTAGAGAATTAATTTTTCTATTTATAATTTTTAAAGGGTCAAGACATGAAAGCTCTTTTAAAAATGTATCGTTAAAATCAAATCGTTTTAATAATTTTTTACATAACTCAATGTAAAATGCCAAACAATTTTCAATAAATTTATTTTTTTCAGTTGCAGTGAGCTCTGAGCTGATAGACTTCTTCGTTGTGTAGAAATAGACTTTTGTTTTCAAAGTCAAGGTCGTTATTGAGACACATGTTCACATATTCTGTTTGTATAGAATTGTCTAAAACTTTTAAGTAAAGGCGTTGCAGTTCCTCATACATTCTATGTATTTGACAGGATGAGCTTTAAAAAATTTTGCTTTGTTTAGAACAACCTGATACAAAACTTAACTTCACTATATAATAGTGATATCTTTATTATTTAAATAAGTCTTTTAAGGTCTTAGTATTTTATTAACGTCAAGGGCAAGTTTACTATATTAATTATAAACGACAATAGAAGATTTTTATAATAAGTTTTATTATCAAACAGTTTTTTTCATCTTTTTATTTAAAAAGCAAATAAAAATATTATGTTCTTCCCAAAAAAAATTTTTTTAAATAACTATCTAACATTTAATTTAAATTGCACAAGAAATTTTGCATATAGATGGAGCCAGTAAATAAATCACTTCCATTAATTTTAAAGGTTAAAATCAGTTTTTCTATTCCCTTTATAAATTCCCTATTTGGCAAATAAAAGCCACCCTCAGATAAAACATTCGCATGTGTATAACTTTAATCTTTGATAACCAAATTCGTTTATCCCATTTTTTAAATAATATATCACAAAAAAGTTTCCAAGACCATTATATTCTACTTTATTTAAAAAATTTATTTGCTGCCAAAGCTTTTTGGTTTCTTGATGATATTTAAGGAAGTGATAATATAGTAGCTATACTATAGTAACTCTTATGTTATGTATTTAATATTTTCTTGAAGTTTCATATATTACGAAAAATAAAGCCAAAAAAACGGGATTATACAAAGTTATATTCTAGCATGTTCTACTAAAGAGGAAAAGCGCAAAAAAAGTCGTTGGTTCTATTGTAATGAATTAAGGAAAGCCAAAAAGCTAACAGACTTACATAGCTTTTATAGATTTAAGCAGGATGCGTGTTATAGGTGTTGAAAATCTTTTTGTAAATATCAAATTATATTGAAGTTTACCAAATTATAGAGCACAAAACAAAATTCTGTAGAATTTTTCAGTAATCGGATTCCTGGTAATATCTGGATAAACTTAAAATGATTATGCTATATGAAAGCAAGAACAGTACTTTTTTTTTTACAATCTGAATGAAATTAATCAAAGCTGTATGCTTCCATTTGAAAACACTGCTAAAAGGTAGACATGTGCCCGGTCAATTATCAAAGACTGATTCGTTTTGAACATAAATCCTTATTGTATGTGATTTTCTTGTCTTTTTTTAGAAAACACAAAAGTTTTTTTTTCCACAAAAAAATAATTATTATTATTCGTAAATATAAAAAATTTAATGATTAAATTGCTATAATATGTGATATGCTGTGGCTTAACGAGATAATTCCAGCTTCTTTTTCTCTGTGCTATTACTTTATTTTAATTAAAAAACACTTTTTTTTAAATATTACAAATTTTCCATTAAAACAGAAACACTATCAAAATTTATTTTTTAAAAGACTGTTAATTCAAACAAAAATGAAATATGTACTTGTATATACAGCAACTCCTTTTAATACACAAAAAATCAATTGAAATAAAAGAACATGACACACAAAAATGGAAGAAACAAATGAACAAAAGTGATCCGTACACCATATTATGACCGTACACCATAAATGACCGTTCACTTGATTGATTCGGTCAAAATAACCCGTTCGTTCGCGAACGACACAGCTCTACTAAGATGAGTTTACAATTTAACTCTGAACATTGCTTTAATTTAAAAAACGAAAAAAGAGAAAGTCGATAAAATTGAGTCGTTAAAACAAATTAAGACTTAGGCTCTAGAACCCAATTGGAAAATCATAATAATAATTTATAATATATTATACTTACTTTTTAAACCCCTTACGGATATTATTGATACAATAATAATGACTAAAAAATATTGTATAATATAATATATTGACAGAATTGTACCAATTCCCAAAATATGAAACCCAAACTTTGCTCAAAAATATTAGAGGTAATTTTAAAGAGCAATATAATAAACTGGTTAAATGAAAAAAAAAAAAAAATAAACAGAATATCACCCTGTCAATCGGGACTTAATAGGGGTAATTATTGTACTACTGCGCTGGTACTAGATGCAACAAAAAGGATTAAAACAAATTTAGATAGCAAGTCATCGGTAACGTTTTTTCTAACTTATCATTAAGCTTTTGATTATGTAGACGTACTCTTATTAAAGCAGTGACGGCTACCGTCTCAGGAAATTTCGATTACCCGTCACTAATGCTGTTATCCAGCTTAAGATACTTTTATTATATTCGAGCACCTTACTGGCTCTCTGATCACCATTCGAGCATATGTAGCAGCCCCTCTTCACTTTTTCATTGTGCTACTCTTGTTTCTGCTCCAAAGAAATTCACATCAAATCCCCTTTTTGCTGTTAGATCTGCTCTTTCATTTCCAGCTGTGCATATCTGTTCAGTTTTAGGACACATTCCTCTACCAGACTAGAGAACACGTTCACTTGCAAGATGCGTTTTATAACCATCTGGCTGTTAAGTGAATTGTAAACCTTTCTCCCATGCACTCGACTTGCCAGCAAGTTGTCTAGTTTACGCAGCCTGTCTGTAATCGAAGACATACTCGCTCAAACGACGACTAGAGGACAGGTTCAGCTCGAACGAGTATACACCTGCCCTCTGCAATGAGTGTATTTCGCCTATTTCCTTCCTCCATTGAGATTTGAACGTCCCTGAACCCTAGCCGACGTTCAGCTAAAATCTTGTGTAACGGTATTGCTTCTTATACGCAAAGCTAAAATAACAGCCATCGACCTAATGAATAAGAACAGAAGCAATTCCATTAGTGCCTTAATTGCATGTGTACGAGCTTAATTTCACCACATATACTCACACAAACAATTTTTTTTAATTTAACATCATGAAAACACCCTTTAATTTATAAATTCAAATTATATACTTGCTCTTTTGGCAGACTTAGGAATACAAGTTACTTGTAAATTACAGTTGACTGTCTATAACCGTTTAAAGTTTTGGTCACGTACACCAAATTACATCAATTATTGGGATACCCTTAAATTTCTAAATTCAAATTATAAACTCGTTGATGTAGCCGGCTCAAAAATACAGGTCCCTTTTAAGTTTCCGCGATCTGTCTATAATGGTTCAAAAGTTCTGCCATATACTTTAAATTACGCAACTATTGGGATACCCTTTAACTTTTTAGGTTCATTGTAAATATCAAGCGTCTGTCTACAACTGTTAAAAAGTAAGGCCATATACATCAAATTAAATGAACATTGGCGCACCCTTTAATTTATAATTTTAATTATTCATACTTGTTACTATAACGGCCATAGCAGTCGACATTCTGTCCAATTTGCAAGCATTTTTCTTTTACGGTTCAAAAGATAGGCCCATATAAGTAAATCTACATCAGTTATGGGACACCCTTTAATTTCTAAATTCAAATTATAAACTCGCTGATATAGCGGGCTTAGCAATACAGGTCCCTTGTAAGTTTTAGTATTCTGTCTATAACGGTTCAAAAGTTCGGCCACATTCTTGAAATTACATCAACTATTTGGACACCCTTTAACTTCCAAATCGAAATTTTATACTTGGACTTAGTAATATAGATTCATTGTAAATATCAAACGTAAAATTGACAATTGGGGCACCCTTTAATTTATAATTTTTAATATTAATACTTGTTACTATAACGGCCATAGCAATCGACATTCTGTCCAATTTGCAAGCGATTGTCTACAACGGTTCAAAAGATAGGCCCATATAAGTAAATTTACATCAATTATTGGGGGCACCCTTTAATTTTTAGATTTATTTTTTTATAACTTTTTGTTATTTGGAGCTATAGTAATATGCAGTCATTTAAAATTTTACAGAAGAGCCCTTTACAGTTCATAATACACGTAAAAAATATGTATGTTGTGTGGGGACACCCTTTAATTTTTAAGAATATGAACTGTTTTTAAAACGGGACCTGTAAGGATAGTCTATCATATTACCAAAAATTTTTAAAATCGGTTCAAAAATGACTGAGTTCTGCAGGCACAAACATAAAAGAGCAACATTCAGCGGAATTGATAACCTCCTTCTATTTTTGAAGTCGGTTAAAAAATATTATCTATTGAATTAAAAGTTAATTAAATATCTTTTTAATAATTGACAACTAAACAAAGCCCAAAACAATTAAAACCGAAAAACTAAAAACAACTAAAATCCAGCAATTAAACAAACCATTCATTTAATGAAAATACAATACAAAATGAAACTACAGAATAAATTGTATGAGTAAGTACTGTGTTTTAGTCTAGACACTTAAAATCCTGAAAAATCTTCAAATAAATATTTGTATAAAAGTTTTGTTTTTGTTTGCTTGTTGATTTATTTGTTGATGAACAGTAGGGAAAAATAAATAAAGTGAAACCTAAGTAAATTTTTTGCTTAAATAACACAAGCCAAGTAAATAAAATATAATCAACACGAGTGATGTGGCTGAAACGCTGTTGCATGATCATAAATAAATTGTTAAAATTATTTACTAACGAAGGAATATGTTAGCAGTGATGATTATTTGTAGAAGGGAGCACACATTTTATTAATCAATATGATAGACGGTTTCTAAGAAAAATTTCTATCCTTAATTTATACCAACTTAATTTTCTTCTTTTAAGATCAAATGTTACCGTTAAATTAGAAAAAAATATTGTAACGGGAGACATGAGATGGAAAATAAATTTTATTGGATCTGACAGTCAACGTTACATCAGAATGCCAAAAGAAAGTGTGCCAAATTATCAGCAAACAAAAAACCCGTTAGACATCACGGAGGTAATATCATGGTTTTGGGCCTATTTTTTGGTATAGTGTTGGGCCTTTACATTAGATCTATCAAACCATGAATAAGGAACTCTACTGTGAATGATGTGATGCTCCCCTATGCCACCAATTATAACATCCAACAGCACAATAATCCTAAACACTCGTCAAAATAAGTTAAGTCTTATTCAGTGTATACGAAGTGTCCTCCTTAATTTAGCCTTTCCCATCCCCTAATCGAACCCGATTGAAAACTTGTAAAGGGAATAAACAAGAAGCGATGGGAGCAACGCTTTTACCAACAAAAATCCGCTGTGAGATATTTATGTTATTAATATAAATAACGCTAATCGGTGGTAATAATGAAAGGATTGAATAAATGATTTCATACGTCCTTAAAAAAGAAAATTATAAGATTTTTAAAAACGTAAATCAATCCAAAATAATTTTGGCTTTTTATTTTAATTTCTAAAAACATTTTTTTAGAAACAAATTATTTTACAAAAAAGGTTTTTAGAATTTAAAATAAATGAACTAAAGCCAAAATTATTTTGGATTCATTATAATATTTTCTAAGACATTTAAAATATGTATATTAACTTCAGCAGCGAGAAAGTAAAGAAGGAATTAGTTATAAATTTAAAAAATAATATGTAAGAAAGAATAACTCGCTTAAAATTACTATGATGCCACTTTTTTATTATTTCGTTCCTAGGGAATTCAGGAATCTTTTCTCGAGAAAAATTTTTGTTTTAGGTCGTAAACAAAAAAAAAAACTTTAATTAAAAATTTGGGTTAAATTGTAAATAAACCAAATAACAAATATATTAAATTACCTCGGCATTTTACGAAAAAATATAAATAATAATAAAGCCTATTCTTTTGATCAGCACTGTACAAAGTAAAAGGAAGTTTGACGAAGAAATCTTATGTTCTGAACATTTAGATATAATTCTCCATTTCTTACGCCAATCAAAATAAACTTGTCACGATTACGAATTGAATGTATTGAACTTTAAACATTTTAATGAAATTGCTGGAGATTCGGTAAATACAATTTTTTATTACAGCATGAATAAAACTTATTTTTTGACTTTTATTTTTTCGAGCAGAAATAGAAGTAATTTTTGCTCAAAAAAATAAAAGTCAAAAAATAACTGTTTTTTTGCTCAAAAACAAAATAAAATTAAAAAATGTCTGCTCGAAAAAATAAAAGTCAAAAAATAACTTTTATTTTCAGACTTTTACGATAAAAGTTATAACAGTTACGGTCCCTGCACAAAAACCACTTGTCTTACTTACTTGACACTGTGCAGTTTTAATGTTGGATTATTATCAAAGTAACGTTTTTCCTTGGTTCTAAAAATTAATGACGTCGAAATAAGAGGTAATACTTATTATTTTCATTTCTAATTTTTTAATACATTTTGAAAAAAAAAAAACAATATCAAATTGTTTTTCATAAGATTTTATCGATGCTTTTATATCAAAAATATGCTTTAGAAAATTTATCCAATCCCTCAATTAAATAACTACATGTGTGAGTTAAAAACTCATATTTAGACGTGGTAAACCACTTCTCCATTTACTGTTTTCATAAATGATAAATTAACTCTGTGCTTGCTTATAATAGTAATTGCGTTGACAGTGTTGTGGGTGAGCTAGTGATTGAATATGTGCGTGAGTATGAAACAAAATTATACAATAAGTTCTAATCGTACATAACTACATACATGTATTGCAGACAATACATACAAAGACAATAAGTGCTTATTGAAATAATAATGATGCTGTTGGTAAATTGTGCTCTTTTTAAAATGAAAATAATATTAAAAAATTATCTACAAAAATATTAGGAAAAGCAAAAACACCTGAAGTAAAGCACTATTACTATTTACATCCTTAATTAAAGCGAAAAAATATAAACAAAATACAAATCACTGTCGTTTAGCCTAAATTACGAAAATAAACAAAATCTCTTCAAGTGTTGTTATACTCGAAAATTACAAAAAAAAAAAAAAAAATTAAAAGAATGTCTTTGTCACTAGAAAAAACAACTTTAAATAATAAATAACCGCAACAAATCTTTTACAATACTTTACCATACATTTGCTTATAATACAAAGTACATTAACAATATCTAAACTAAAGGTGCTCAAAAAAACTATTATTACGAATCGTAAAGCTTATAAATTAATAAAAAAAAAAAATACGTTTCTACAGAATATTAAACTTTTGAAAAAAAAATCAATTAAATGTATATTTGTTTGATTATTTATAATCTAACCTCAGTTTCGATGATCTTTTCTATATACTCGACTGTACGCAATTGAGGTCGTCCTGTTATGGGACACGGCACCTCCTCGGTACGTCGAACAACTTTCTCGTCAAGTATTTTTTCTCGTTCACGTACTATGACCGGACCATCACTAGATTTAATGGAAATTTTTGGAAATACAATCTTTTTCGCCTGCTTTATAAAAAATATACATAAAATACATAAATTAATTGAAAAGATTACAAAACGATTGCTTTTAATGCTGCAGTTTACGAAAAACGAAGAGGAGAAATAAATAAAAATTAACTTAATACTAATACCTACAGAATTAGAAGCATTGTCTGCTTAATTAACAATTTGGATATCAAAATCGCATTTCTGTATTATTGCCCTTGAATAACGGTTTAGTTTTTTGAATCTACGACGAAAGGCAAATTAACTGCTTTGGTGGCCTTTAAAATTTCTGTATTATTTATCAATAAAAAAATACTGCACTTCACTTTTCACTTAAGCCATTTGAATGCCATGTCATCGAACACATCGTAAGCTGTGGCTTTTGACACAATATGTGGACAGTAGAAACATCCATGCCAAAATAATTGCTCATTTGATAGGTACTAAAACAAAAAGCTATATTTTTAGTGCCGTCAAAATTCAAAACTATTTCTGAATTGCTTGTTTTACTCAAATGGAGCACAGTTTTTCTGTGAAAATTAGAAATTTGTAGTTTCAAAACTCAGTACTTTATTTATGGCTTCCGCAATTTTGCTTTTTACAGCCGTAATTTTTTTTCTGAAGAACATTTTGATTGATATGTACATATCTCTGTAGACAAGCATTTAACTTCAAAATTATAAAAAGTTTTATATATTTAGAATAAACACTGCATGCGGCCAATTGCAAAGAAAACGATTTCGATTTGGAGATTTTTTAGAGAAATTTAGATTTTACAGAATAGTTTGCTAAAATGGTATTTAAATCAAATACCGCGCTAAAATGGACAAAAAATAACGTATATAACATATATATGAATTGATTTTTGACCTCTACAATATTGAATTTTGCATTCACTGCCTTAATTCATCTTTTATACTGTATGAGATATCCGAAACCAATAAATGAATCATGCGGATTAAAAAAAAAATACTAAAAATGAAAAAAACTTTTTTTAAATATTTCAATTTCATACGTCCTACACTAATATAACAAGGATCTAATTGTATTTCAAACCTTGACCTTTACTTGAGTTTTGTACGTTGTTGGTTGTAATTTACGCAGAGTTCAGAAAAATACATGCATTGTATGCAAATCTCGTACATAAATGTAAACAGAAACAGCTCATAGAAACATAACATTATTTATTTACACACCAATTGTTTGTCACTAAATGTTGCCTAACACACATTTATGTTTAATATTTAGTTGTTACAGAAACATGCGTTTGGCAAGAACGCACATGTGTCGTCGACAGAAAAATCATACATATACGATATATTTGAAGTTCGTTTAAATATATCGAACACACGAATAAAATAGGATACACACAATTGATTGTATATAAAATGTAAGCTTTTGGCACTACAACAACAAATACATGACAGCTATATTATACAGACTAATGTTTAATGTAGTTTTAACAATCAAATTTTGATTTTTGGTATTTGTGTATCTTGGAAACAGAACTAAATATTGAAACAAAAAGCAAAAAACATACAAAATTTAGAGACACACTTAATCGATATGTAAAAAAATATATGTATGCTGCTTGCGAATAAAACATAGTGTGTTTTACATGTGTATTTTCTGAACCCTGATTTTGCAACAGCGTGCTATCTAAGCACTTTCTAATACTATAAAAGATAAGAAAAGGAAAGTCAAGTTACATGTTAATGCACAGAAAATTTGTATTTGACTAATCTGGCCGTACCTTTATGGTTTCAAAACTTTTATTGAAAATAGTTTTGCCTAAATTACACAACTACATACATTAAGACATTAAGAGATTTCATATAAGTCATTTACTTGCGTAATATTCTAAAGTTTTTAAAGCCCATTAATAATTACGTGGCATTAACAACGCAGCTGGTCGTTAAAAAGTATCAAAGTTGGTTTAAGTTTTAGTTTTAAATACGCGTGTAAGAGCGTTTGTGAGATATCAACAGAAACAACAGTCGCTAAAACCTCCATAAGTGGTATGGAAATAATTTCCGAATCATAACAGTTGCTGATACAATTGTATCACAATTTTTACTGAAAGTTCTTTTGTTAATTAACTTCTTTTTCTCTGCAAAGTTATGTGACTAAATTTTTGTTTAAACAAAGGGAAAGTTTTTATTTATCGTTTTTAACACTCATTTTTGACGTTGCTTTGAATATTGAATCAATAATATGAAAAACAGTCAAGACGAGAACCGAGAAATGTATTTTTAAAGAAATATAATACACGGAATTAAAAATGAAAAAAAGAAATCGTTCTAATCAGTTCATATTTCTATAAACAAGATTTGTAATGGGGAAAAATTTGTTTTGAATGAATCCGTATGGTAAAAGTTGGACAACTGTAGCTCCGTCAAATAAATCCGACTCGTAGTTAAGAAATTGAAGATTGAAGGAAAAAGTTTTAACTGATATTAGGAAAAACGCCATACTAATTTGGTACTAAAAAAATTTTAAAATATTCTCAGTTCTTTTATTTAACTAAATCAGTTTGTTTTAAAGATAAAAATCATTTCAATCTCTACACACATGTCTTTACGTCTATCTCGTAAAATATACTAAAATACAATTATGTTTTCCCTAAACATTTGTTTTTAAAGGAAAATGTGGAACAAGACACTTAAAAAAATATAAATTTTATATTAGCGGGTAGATAGTTGGGTTAGTAGCAATAAGCATTTAATAGAACAGACAATAAATTGAATTACGTTTTCTCTGTTTCTTTTTAGTAAATTTGAAAAATTACAATTATTTGTTAAAAAAAAATTATTTAAAAACAAGCTTCGAACACGCACGGAATACAAAATGGGGTCGCAACTAAAAAGGAAACACACAGTTAGTAAATGCTGACAAGTTAATACTCAAAGGATAACTACGGATTAATCTTTTTAAGTAGAATGGAATTAAAATAAAAAAATAATAAAAAAAAAAAATATACAAACCTCAGATGGAAGAGTTTCTATCACGAGATCGTCAGTTATTTTTGTCATATTTTGTATAACAGTTTGGGCCTCAACCGCACCTTTCTCCAGGGAGTGTAAACGCGCCGCACGCCATGAGGCACGTTTCTCAGCACTGCGTAGAAAACAAACAAAAAATTATTACTTTATTTATTAAAAAAAAAACTCAATCCAACTGAATATCTTAAAATTATGTTTCTAAAATCTTTAAAACTGAAATTTTCAATTAAAAATAAGGATCTAGATAATAGTTACAAATAAATTTAATTAAAAAAGAAAACCAAAACCATTCCTTAGATGTTAACAAATTTGTAACGTTGTACTGCAATAAGAAATATTCACAAAATTCTGAAAAACCAAAAAGTACGTGTAGCAAATGAAAATATATATACATACAATTATAAATTTGCTATTGCTCTACTAACAGTTTCTAATTTTTAAATTCGTTACTGAAATTTATACAGAAAGTCAAGGTGTCATGTAACTTGTGCGAGTGAGACAAACACAATAAAATATAAAAAAAGAGAACTGAAAACTAAACTTATAAACCACAACATTATTAGAAATATGCGTGCTAATTTTTTATATTTTGGAAATTATTCATTTAACGTATCGAGCATTTGCTGCAAGAGAATATTACCTCTACTGTTTAAATTTTCCAGCTGAATATATTTCATTCTTGTAGAAAGTTATGATGTCTAACGTTTACCATATACATTTTACGAAGTAAAATGTATCAGTGGCCACCAAAGAGTTACAATAAAATTTAAAATTTTTTATAATATGGTTCTCATGCAGCAAAGGTTCAGTGGTATACACATAAATGTACGTCTATATTGACTTAATAATCCAAATTCCTACAAATTTTTTTACAAGGTAATATTTTTACAATGTTTTGCTTACAAATACACACGTAATTATAAAAATCCATAGATGAACTTTTTAGCAAGCCGTAACAACAACTAACAGCCAGTGCTTATTATATAATAAACAAAATTTACACAACATACGTACGTACTTACTATGAATATTTTTACCCAAAGGAGAGCACGCTTACTTACACCCCTTAATTTTAATCAAAGGAAAAAGTATCTGTATGAACGGGACTAAAACAAATTAAGATTTCACATTGTATGGTTAACGAATAGCTTACATTGTTTAGAAATCACCAGCCAACGGGGTTCTAAATTAATTTTACAATTATTTAATACACAAAAACACAGCAATTTTGTTTTCCTAACATTGGTTTTGATAAAAGTTCTTAGAGTCGATAACTCTAAGTTGTAAATGCTTAATAAAGTCTTATACAGGGCATCCGTCGGGAAGGTACACTACTTTGTTTTGCCGCCATTTGACAGTTCATATTTGGCAGTCGTGAAGTAGGCACGTGGCAAATTTGTTATGGAAAAGGATTCGATAAACCAACGTGCTTTAATCGTTAAAGTATTTTATCTAGATCAGTTATCGATTACTGTGACAGTGAGAAAGTTAGGTGAACATTTTGGGAGAAGCAACGTGCCAACAAAACGCACTGTTTATCGTGTAGTGAATGATTTCGAAGAAATAGGGTATGAAGATGATAGGCCCAAGCATGGAGCACAATATATTGCAAGATTTGCTGCTCAAAAAAGTGTTCACAATTTATCAATCAACCTCAACTCGATGATGTGCTCAGGAGAACAACTTTGGCCACAAGCTTGCACAATGATTTGCATTTGTTTCCATTTAAGATTAAGTTGACACAAGAGCCTCTTCCACAAGATCATGCACGCCGCCGTATATATGCCAATAGGATTTTACAATTCGCCAAAGACAACCCTGATTTTCATGAAAAAAGTATTATGAGTGACGAGACACATTTTCAATTGGATGGATATGTGAATTACCAGAACAGTCGGTTCTGGGCAATAGAAAATCCTAAAATTATTTATCAGTCACTTTTGAATCTAATAAAATCATTGGACCTTAGTTCTTTGAAAATGAAAACGGCGACTGTAACGGTAACTGTAACTGCTAGTGTGGTGATGGGATTGAAAACTTTTTAACGCCACAACTGCATGCTTTTAACGTGATTAACATGTGGTATCAACAAGACGGTACCACATCGCATGCAGCTAGGATTGCAATGAATTTTCTACGTGTAGTATACCTTCCCAACGGACACCCTGTATATTATCTAAAATAACAACAGGAGAAATCGTAATACTTACTATAACTTGTAAGAGTGAGCGATTTAGACATCTTTTATATACAAATATATATGTGACATGATAGTTAATCAGTCAGTCGGTTCTAAGTTATTAACAATACTCAAACACTAACTTAGCTGTAGGGAAGATTTTTTTGGATCTTTAGTCTTTACAATATGTTAATGTAAGATACAGGTTAAAATAAAATTTACTGCTGCATAATCCATAAAAGGTACGGATTTATGAATAATTATTAATGCTGCTATCTGATATAGGAACCTTTTCATTATTACTTTATATTGCTGTTTTAGTTATTAATATTAACCACTTCAATGTGAAATCAATCCTTAAAAACATCTAATGTTTTAAGATTAAAATTAATTTTGCTACTAGATATAAAACACTAAATAATGTTTAAAAGTTTCCACCTTTTGGTTGTTAGGCAGGCGTTTAATGTTGTCAAATCCAATTAGATCTTATGGCAGTATTGGTGTGGTGTAAGAAGTAATTTCTTAAGAGGACTTGATAATATTTCATAGAAAATGAAAGGTATTTCTTGTGCTGTTTTTTACATGCAAAACTTACTTTATCAAAGCTTTGCTTGTTTGCAATTCAGAGGTAGATGAGGGTGAGGCCTCTTCATAAGATGATGTTTGAGTTGTAATGCCTGCCATTAAAGCCCGTTTTTCAGCATTTGCTGTACGCACTGGTATACGACTAGAGGAAGAAAAAGCCACCTCCGTTTCATATTCTTCACCAGCCTTATGTTCGTATGCGTTTTCGTTTAATGCAGCTTCTTTACCGTCTTGATACTCTTGCTTCTGTTGCTGCAATTGGTGTTGTTGGAGTGTCTGCTGTTGCTTTTGTAATAAGGCTGGTGGTATAACGACTTGAACCTTTGGTTTTGGTAACAATGAAGGTTTCTGTGTTAGCGCAAAGTTTGATGTTGCTATTTCTATTGTTTCTGAAGGCATCTGTGTTAGATGAGTTTTGTTCTGAACAATTTTCTTAGAATTTCCTTCATCTTTTTTGAGGACTGTTGCCTTCGTCGCTATTGCTATTGCTGGTTTTAATATTACCTTTTTAGTTTTCTCTTTTGGCATTGACTCTGGTATTAAATTTTCTTCAGATTTATTCTTAACCTTGGTTTCCTTCACCTTTTGTGTTGGTGCTTTTAATTTTGAAATCTTTTTGGTTGTCGTGGTGGTGCTTGCTTTCGTTGGCTTTGCGCTATTAACCTGGTTTATATTTTTACTTCTTTTGTGGTGCCAGTGTGATAAATATGCATTAAATTTAATACAGGTGATATTGAGAAGAAATTTTGTTGTTGGAATTGTTGTTGTATATAAAACATTTCATTAATTATAAATTTTCCAATTTGTTTTTTAGTTGTATTGTGTTTTAGTTTATTTTTTATTGATCGCCAAAAAAAATCGTTTGCGTTTTTAATATGTTGCATTGTATGTTGTTTAAAATTAAAAATAAATAACACACATAAAAAGAAATAAAAAGTCATAAGATTATGGACATCAATGAACATATAGATTTTGTAGGTCTTTTTTTTTGTGTAAAGTTTGATGCCGTTAGTAACTTTATATGCCGGTGCGTAGTGATAATGATGGTTCAATTAGTCACAATTTAAAATCTATTTTTAATGGTGTAAATTAAAAACATGAGGGTCATTTCATATGATTGCTATTATTATGAATAATTTATACTAAAAGCATACACATACAGTTTTAAATGATTAAAAGGATATTAGTAACATATTATTTGTTTTAAGATTTTAATCACACTTAAATAAAAAAATTTATAAAGCACATATCTAATTTTGAAATAATACTTTCGGAACTCAACCAAGGCCCAAACTCATATATAAAAATTTTTTCTTTTTTATTAATTTCAGTTTGAAAACATAGATAATAATTAAATAATAATAATAATTATAATTATAATAATAATAAAAATAATAAGAATAAAAATTTTATAATCATAATAATTATATTATTTTTTCATCTCACAAATTTTATGTATTTTTTTTCAATATTTCATTTAAAATGAAAATTTAACAATTTGTTTGAAG
This sequence comes from Gymnosoma rotundatum, assembly GCA_916610165.2. Lineage (NCBI taxonomy): Eukaryota > Metazoa > Arthropoda > Insecta > Diptera > Tachinidae > Gymnosoma > Gymnosoma rotundatum. Next base: position 85,187,884 of record OU744336.1, read on the forward strand.
TTTGAAAGACCAATAATATTACAGAAATTTACATTTTTGATATTTTTTGCATATTCTGCTTAAAACTGTTTGAAGAATTCAAAAAGTTTAAAAGTATAAAAAACTTATTATGTATATTTATCCGACCGCAGTTAATAAATACGAAAAGCAATTGGAGTTGCAACAATCTCGTAGTGTTCATTTGTAAATGGGATTTAAATTAAAATTTATTAAAACCTAGTATAAAGTAAGAAAAAAAGATTTTGCAAAACTCTGGAAGATCAAATGTTTCTGCCAGAATGTATCTGCCATGTACAACAAAAGCGTATCTGTATGGCGATTGGCTTGCTACTGCTCATTTAGCTCATAAGTGGATTAATCCAAAACTGATAAAATGAGAAGTGTGTTTAGCAAACACAAAAAAAAACGACAATTAAATCCAAAAATGTTATACAAAAAAGAAAGTAGAAACTCTGAAATGGTAATATGAGTATATTTTCCCCACAATAAAAAATTACCCATTTTAGTGCAAACAAAAAAAAATATAACATGTTTATTTCTGATACAGCCAAGCACAATTAACGTAAATTAACTTTAAAAAAGATGCCAAATAATAAATTTCATTCTTTAGCAAAAAATTAAATGAAGTCTTCGGTTGATTAACAATCCGGTCTAATAAATTTAAGTATTAATAAAATGTTATTAGAATAACTTAACTAAGTTTAAAAAGTTTAGGTTAAAACAACTATTTCTGTGTTTTTATGTGTAAAAGCGACTTCGTTAAACTATATCACCTCAGTTGAATTTGTTTAAGCGAACAAAAATATATTAAAAAATTAATAATAAATACGAAACTTTGAAAATTATTGAAAGACATGTCATCATGGAAAGTACTTGACAGAATAAATGAAACTAGCTTTTCGCGGCCGAAAGAGCAGAATGGCTACTGCATCAAGTTAAGAAAATTTATTTTTAGAGCTAAATTTTTATGGATCAAAATTCCTTATCGTAAAATGACTCTTAAAAAAATAACTTAAACTTAAACGAAATTTTAATGTAACGTTTGTTTCAACCAACAAGCTGAACACCGCAATCTGATTTCTGTTTTAAGGTGAGAAATTTAAAAGTTCGTGAGCATTACTACAGGGTGTTTTTTATAGACGTATAGAACTTCGAATTGAAATAAAACACAAGAAAATCGTTTTAATGTCCATCAATTTGGCTTTATTGGAAGGATAATTTTATGCCATTAATGTTTAAATATGATTTCGGGCATGTGGCCGCCGCCGCGGCTGGCTCGAATAAAGTCAATTCTACAGGTCCAATTTTCAGCCACTTTTTTGAGCATGTGGGGCCGTATGTTGGCAATAACGCCACGAATGTTGGCTTCCAAGTCCCCTAACGTTTCTGGTTTGTTGGCGTAGACGAGCGACTTCACATATCCCCAAAGAAAATAATCCAATGGTGTCAAATCGCACGATCTTGGTGGCCAATTGACAGGCCCATTTCGCGAAATTATGCGCTCATCGAATGTTTCCTTCAATAAATCGATTGTAACGTGCGCTGTGTGGCATGTAGCGCCGTCTTGTTGGAACCACAACTCATGCACATTCATGCCATCCAATTGGGGAACAAAATAGTCGGTTATCATGGCTCTATACCGGTCTCCATTAACGGTAACTGACTCTCCAGCATTATTTCGGAAGAAGTATGGCCCAATGACTCCACCAGCTCATAGAGCACACCAAACAGTCAGTTTTTGTGCATGTAATGGCGTTTCAAGGGTCTCATGTGGATTCCCTTCACTCCAAATGCGGCAATTTTGCTTGTTGCCGTAGCCATTCAACCAAAAATGAGCCTCATCACTGAACAAAATTTTGCTATGAAAATCAGCATCGAGATCAATCTCATTTTCGGCCCATACACCAAAATCACGACGCATTGCATGGTCTCGCGGCTTTAATTCTTGCACAAGCTGGATCTTGTAAGGTCGCAAGCCAAGATCTTTGCGCAAAATCTTCCATAAAGTTGATGGACAAAGCTCTAATTGCTGTGCACGGTGGCGAATCGATTCATTCGGGTCCTCTTCAACACTTTGCTCTACAGCGGCAATTGTTTCTTCGGTGCGCACTGTTCGACGTCTCTGCGGATGCGTATTATCACATAGAGTAAACGTAGTGCGAAAACGATCCATGGTTAACCGAATTAATTGCTCTGATGGCCGATTATGTCGACCATAAAATGGACGGAGCTTGCGGTAAACTTCGCGAACTGAACCATTATTTTCGAAATAAATTTGCACGATTTGCAAGCGTTGTTCTTTTGTCAACCTATTCATGATGAAATGGCAAACCAAACTAAATATTAATCACTTGACAGCTGACAAAATGGCCGCCAGTTAAAAAAGTGATGCCAACTTAAAGTTCTATACGTCTATAAAAAACACCCTTTATTAAGGCGAAGTCAGAGTAAAGATGAAGAAGTGTTTTAAATTCAATTAGAAAATCTTTGATCAATTTTAATAGATCTAGCTATTTCATTCCATACTTGGCTTTAAAAATTTTATTTTTAAGTTTTTGACCCCAGTGTACGCGGAAAAAAATTTGACCAAGAAATATTACTTAAGTCAAATAGACAGACAATCGATATCACGAAGTGGGTAGAAAAAAAAACAATAGAAGTCTGTATAAGTACTCTGCTTTATTGCTATGTTCTTTGCATAAACTGAAATGAAGTCAAATGCAACAAGATTAACGAACTTTGCCCCTATTTCCCATGAGAAAAGATGTATGTACAACGAATGACTTTAGCGTAAAGTTACAAATAACAAAAAGGTTTGGCTGAAAGAATTTGAATTAAAAAAACACTTAAAAAGTTTAAAAGTGAAACAATGTGAAGTGCCAAAACAACTTTGTTTAAGCCAAGAAAAACGAAATACGAAAACCTTGTTGAGATGCTTATGTTCAGGCGCAAATTTCTTTGATGTTAGTTTTTTTAATGGCACCAAGAAAAACTTTTCAAAAATACCTGAAAATTGGAAAACATAAATCACTCAGGCAGAACTTAAACTTTGTTTTAGGTAAAAGAAAATTATTGTTCAGTTTTTTGTTTTGCATTATTTCGTAAATACTTTTAACAAACTTCTTGGAATGGTTGAAACACCAAAGCGATTAAACTAAAAACTGTTGTTTTTAATAGCCAGAGTACCGACGAACTAGTTTTAAATAAGCATTTATATATGTAAATGGACAGCAAATTTATTTATTATTTGAAAAATACGTAACTTTATAGTAAATTTTTGCTTAAATGTAGATTTTTTAAAAAGCAAAAATATTCAGTTGTTGAAAAAAAAAACTTTATAATTATTGGCAAAAGGCGATTTTTTAAGTATTTAAATAAAGAAATATTGGCTTTAGATTTGAGCTGTGTAGAAGGCAACACGGTGAACGAGTTGAACTACGTTTGCTCCAACTGTGTACTGCTTTAAAATTTATCTCATCAATAAAAACTCCGTAACGTAGTGGAAAACCATACAAGGAAGTCATGTTGTTTTTATTTTTCTTTTTAATCAATTCATTACAAAGAAATCAAAGAAAAGAGAACAAATAAAAGTCACACCATATTTCCCTCTCTCCCTAGTAATAACGCCTTTTTGATTGTAGATTAGATTAACCAATTATTATTTTTATTAAAAAAATTATTAACACAAACGAAACGGATGGTCAGCAGTTTAAAAAAGAAATTCTATTCAGGCAACTGCAACAGACTTTTTATTCAAAAATACAAAATTTTCAGTTTTAAAATTTGTTTTTTTAAACGTCGTTTTATTTTTTCTATTTGTTATGAATTTAAAACAGTCGTACTATTTAAGAAACAAATGAATTACAAGTATTGTGTTGCATATTTAGTACAACAAATATTTAAGTTGGGTAAAAAAAATGAATAGAAAAAATTTTAATTTACACAGGAAGGAACAACAATATACTGTGTTGTAAACAATAATGTTATTTTGCTAACAGAATGTTAAATGTAAAAGTATTGTTGTTCTTTTTTAGTTTTGTTTTCTTTTTAAGAAAATAATATTAATTTACGATTGTATAAAAGTAGTTTACATAATACATTTTAAGTTACTTAAATACTAATTTAGTTGCATTTTCGCATTTTATTAAGAGTGAGAGTTGTTAGTTCTTGTTTATTTTTTATTGTTTGCAAAGTGTAAAAAACACATTAAGAATAAATTAGTTTAAAAGGAAATAAAAATAGATTAAAAACATGTTAATTTAGTTTGGTTTTTTATTTCAATTTTATAATTTATAAGGTTTAGTTTATTTTTGTACAGTAATATAATTTTAATAATATTAATTCTCAGTTTAAAGTTTATTTTTAAAGTAATATAATTTTAATAATAATATTTATTTTTAGTAAATACTGATTGTTGTTTGTATTGGCACTTTAGTTAAATATAAAAAATTTAACAACAACATTTTTATGAAGTTTATAATGTGAAAACAGAGAAAATCTGTGTCGAACAATTAAGTTTATTCAGTTATATTTAACTATTTAAAAAACTCAACAATTTAATATCACTAAGAGGAATGTTTTAAATGCAGATAAATGGTGTTTCCGGCCAACAAATTTTTAAAGGTTTAAAAATTTAAAGTAAAAATTAACTAGACAAATAAGCGGTTAAATCAAAGAAGAAGAAAATGATGTATATATTTAAAACAAGACCAAGAAACTAAAGCAAGATCAGCTGCAATTTATTTCCATATTGTGTTCCTAATTTATCCCAATAGTATTTTATGAAAATTGAAGGCTAATTTCAAGGTAAAAGTACAACGTATTATAGGCCCCGGGAATATACGGGTTTTGACAAGTTTTTGTAAATTTATTTATTCCGTTCAAAAACTATTTGTTATATTTTGCGGCCAATATGGTTTCAACATAATATTTGAACCCTATTCGGGAATGACGTGCCTGCATCAAACGAATTAGTAAAACGACATGTGAAAAAAACTTCCCACAACACACAAAATTAAACAAGATGCATAAAGTTTCACCAAACTTTTAAACAAGAATTAATTTAAAATCCTTTTTGTATTTTTTGCTAGTAGTTTTAATATAAAGATACAATTTTTAATTCATCTAAACTGAAATCAGTTTTACAAAAATTTGCTCATCTTTCAAGGTTTTAAATTAAATAACAAAATGCATTAAATGAATTTAAAACTGAAAATAATACTTGTGTCCATATTTATAATTAAAAATTACATTAAATCAAACTTGATACAAAACTCATTTCATCGAATAGAAATTTCTTTGTAAGTTTGTTTGTTCAAGCGTCAATCATTTTTGATCAACCTTGAAACACGGTTTTAGGAAGGGAGAAAATTGGAAGCGGACATGTGTATGCGTCTGAATCAATTTTAACAAAGTCTCGGCTTATCAATTTTAATATAATTCGAAACACAGATAGGTCCTCATCTATACTCGTTCCCAAAGCTGGGACCTAGACGAGAGACAAAGGGGAAAAACGGGCATTTACGCGTGTACCGATTACAATAAAACCTTAAACATCGTTGATATTTATGTAAGGGATAGAATACTTTATGTTTATTTAAAAAAAAAAGTAATAGAAGGGGGGATTAGGGAGAGGAAAAACGAGCAAATTTATGAATATTAACCGATCTTAATAAAATCAGGTTCTAAAGATATTTTAAATATAGACATCTCCTGATCTATAGGATCCCCATAGAAAGCAATCCTATACTGTATAATACAGTGCCCCGAAAGGCATTAAAATTAGAAGTACGCAACGCAGGGTACAATATGCTAGTCATAAATAAATTTCACCGTACTGGTTTTTTGTGAGAGTTAAATTTTATTGTTGCACCTGCTTTTACTATTACGAAATTTGTGGAGTGAAGAGACTTAAAACCACCAGTGAATAACAAACTTTAGTTGTCATTGACGTCTGATTTCGCAATACTACTGAAAGTTTGTTTTTAGACTAAAGATGTAGGAAATTGGATTTTAGATAGAACGAACAAAGATTCTTTTACTGACCAGTGTGGATTCAGTATTTGTTTGACAAATATATTGAAGTCATGAAAAAATTTTACGCAGACTCAAGTCTGTAAAACCTTTTGTGTTTGGTGGACTTTTTACTACTTCGAATAGAATTTTATGACGGCATATAAAGAGTTTGGGGATTAGTTTGTGTGTCAAAAAAGAGACTTTGTCTACAATAGACGGAAATCCAGATTCCGATAAAATTTTGGTGCTGTTGGTTTTCAGAAAAAAATTTTTATTTTGGTACCTTTTTTAAATATAAATGTACTTTTTGGCAAGGTTGGCAACACAAATAAAATAACGTTAAGCATATGTTTTGTCTGACATTTCGTAGTGAGAAATATAAAAGTTAGTGCGAAATTATGTTTTATGTGCGGTTTTTATTTTGAATAAATTTGTACTTTTATATTTCCGCAAGAGTAAATATGCTGAAGTACTTTGTGTGGGAAGTGCCAAGCCCACGAGAAATATCACCAAATCTGATAACAAAATTCTAGAAAGATCGGTCCGCTGGTGTAGGCAGCTATACTTTCCGGCAAACAAACACATTTCATGCTTTATATATCAATTTCGTTTCAATGTTTTAATTACTGCTGACCAAATATTTTAACGAAGAACTTTGCATTTAAAAAACATTTCAAACACATACTTTATTCACAAATATTGTATTATATCCACAATTCGATGGCAAATAAAAAGTAATGAGAAATAAAAAACACACTATATATGTCAATTAAAACTGACAATTTAATAGGTATTATTTTTAATAAATGAACTATTTAATTTAACTAACGTTATTATTATTAATATGGCGGCTTTTGCTAGAAAATTTTCATTTCATTTTCACATTTAATCAAAGGAAAATTATAATGAAGAGAAAATTAAAAAACGAATGATTTTGAAATTTTATAATTAAGTATGTGTTTTAATATGGGATATATTTTATTTATAACTTTATTTTATATACTTTCTTCTTTTCATATAAACTTTTTAAAAGAACTGCCTAATAAAATGCAAGCGAAAAATAAACTGAAAGCCTTACAGTTAAAACTTATATTTAAGTATGGCCAAATAATTTAGATTACATTAACTATTGGAACACCCTTATAATCCACCTCCAAAGTTTATACTTGTTCAACTGTTCAATAGTTTGGTAATATGAATCAAATTATAGCAACTAAATGTCGCCCTTTAATTTCCATATTATATACTTGCTGTTGTAGTAGATTAAGCAATCAGGTTCTGTGTAAATTTTAACCGCCTGTCTATAACGGTTCATCAGTTTGCCCACATACATCAGATTGTATCAACTATTATAATACTCTTTAATTTATAATTTAAAATTTGTATACTTTTTATTATACCAAACAAAGTAGTGGACATTCCGCATAAAAATCAGGTTTTTGTATCTAGGGGTCAAAAAATACGGCCATTTGGGAACACCCTTTAGTTTATAAATTCAAATTAAAGGCTTCTTGTTATGGCGGACTTAGCAAAACAGCTCCCTTGAAAATGTCAGCTGTCTGTCTATAACGTTTTAAAAGTTCGGCCATATACACCAAATTACATCAACTATTGAGACAACCGTTTGCTTCAAAATCAAATTTAATACTTGTTGTTATAGCCGAGTTAGTAATACAGGTTCTTTATAAATTTCAATATTCTGTCTACAACTGTTTAAAAGTATGGCCATATACATAACGTTAAGTGAACTATTGGGGCACTCTTTTATTTATAATTTTATATATTAATACTTGTTACTATAACGGCCATAGCAATCGACATTCTGTCCAATTTGCAAGCATTTGTCTTTAACGGTTCAAAAGATAGGCCCATATATGTAAGTAAATCTACGTCAATTATGGGACACCCTTCTATTTCGAAACTCAAATTATAAACTCGTTGATATAGAGGGCTTAGAAATGCAGGTCTCTTTTAAGTTTCAGCGTTCTGTCTATAACGGCTCAAAAGTTCGGCAACATCCTCCAAATTACATAAACTATTAAAGTCGGTTAATAAATCAAAAAAGAATTCAAGAGTGGTTTATTGACGGTCATGTGGAGCAGTTAATAACACTGTGTTAAAAATGATACTTTGAAGATATTATTGAAAAACGAGATTAAAAAAAAATATTTTTCGTGTCTTGTACTACTAAATGCGTAAAGTTACGGTCAGATTAATCAAATATTTGACTACTAAATTGTGGAAGAAAATTTGTCTTTCACTAAAACTTATTAAGAAATATTTTAGTTTACACCGTTATTCGTAATGATACGTGTTAGGTCAGATTTAATAAACATTTGTTAAAAAAAGTGATTACGTTTTTTTTGGTAAAATATTTTACTAATCTGACCGCACTGAATTATTTATAGTCCGATTTTATTTATTTTAGTTTTACAAAGTCGAGGAATGAGAGTTTTTAACGGTGTTTTTGCTTTAGATATTTGCAATGATTTTCTTAAGGAAACCTGATAGTTTTTAGTTAAATTCACATCTTTTTAATATGTTTTTGAAATATTTCTGTGTATATGTCTCTATGTATTTACGTATGTATGAAATAGGTTAAGACTAGAAGTGCATCGATAACAATTAAAGCCGATACTATAACGGTATATCAAGTATCGTCGCTATGTCGGCATCGGATGCATACGTTAAACTACGTACTAATCGGTAGCGGGACTCAATAAGTTAAAAAATGTTGTGGGGACTGGAGGGCGGATAAGCAGACAACGATTATTGAACTAAACGAAAAATATCATTAAAAGATATGCAAAATTAAAAATTAATCACATTACTACCAATTTAGATATTAGCAATATTTCATTAAAAACTAAACAATTATTCATGCTTAAAAATATTCATATATTTATTTAATTTCTTCTTACAATTAAATCTTTGCAATTTTAAAAAAATTAAATTGAGAGTTACACGGCATTGAATATTATTTCACAACATTATAATAACAATTTGATAAAATATCAACTTAACTAAACAATTTTTTTATATGTTATAAAAAGAAATTGAAACAAATTTTAAATGTTTGAATTGTTAACTTTTTTTTAGATAATAGTGTTTATGTGTCAGTCTATAAAAATACTGAAGTTACAACAATTCGAGTACTCAGCTATCTACTCGTTCAATTAAAATAATTGTGATATAACATCTAATTGATAATTGATAATTTGCATTATTGTATTACTACAAAATTAGTGAATCAGTTATTAATTTATTGAAATCAGTTTACTAACTTAGATTTTAAGATTTTAACTTAGATTTTTATTTATAATTTTTGTTCAATATATTTTTTAGCCAAGGTGTGAAAAATTGCATGGAAAAAAATATTTCTTATATTTTTTGGGCAATAATAATTATTAATGTGCGGTGAAATAGCAAAACAGTCTTTATTTAACTTCTAAATACAGCTTCAATTTCTGCTAGAGGATTACTGCAACGTTACAGACACAAGCAGTTAAAGGAAGAGAAGAAATAAAAATGTATATACATAAAAATGGTGTAAAAAATGTATAGTAATTTATAAAATGCGCACGGCTAGGCCGATTTCTGTAAAATTTTTTTGTCAGTTATTCGTATTGTCGAGGAAAAGGTCTTTACGGAAGAAAATTTTGGAAAATCCCTCCGAAAAAGTCGGAAAATTGAAAATAATCGAAAACTAAGTTTTTGTATGAAATTTTGCGTGAAATTATTCCTTAATGGCTTTTCAAATAAAAAAAAGTTCTTGGTGTAAAACGTGGAATATTGCGGAAAATGCGAAATGCAAAAAATTAGAAAAATCGAAAATTGATTTTTTCTAAGAAATTTTATTCATCGGGCCTTTTTTTATCACAATATTTAATGATAATTGATAATTGTGTTGTATTATTACTATAAAGTTTGTCTGAAGGCTTAAAATTGGGGCGAGGCGAAGTTCGCCGGGTCCGCTAGTATTTCTATAAAAATACTCATAATAAATATAATAATAAATATCAAAAAGATAATTATTTTAAGCGAAAGTAATTGCATTTAAAAATATTAAACCGCGAAACCAATTCAGAATGCATGAGGATACCAGTAAAGATGGAAGTAATTGAAATTGGATAACTGTAATTTTGTTTGTAAAATGATTTTAATTCAGAACTGCATTTGTAAAAGGCAAAGCGCTTTCAACACATAGCAACATAGTTGATCTGTACTTTATGCGAGGCATGGCTTCTGTATTCCTTGCTGAAAAAATAAAAAAAAAATAAAAATTCCGGGTTTTCGCAAGCCGCTTTCGAAATACCTTTGAATGGAAAACTGTTTGCGTCTAAAAAATTGGCGTATTATAATATTGGCACGGGAAAGATATGGACGTTGGCAAAACTAACAGCCAGTTTACGGAACATAATTTGTCGCTTAGACGCGAATTGTAGTGTCAAACATTCGTCAAGAGTTGATATTGTTGGACAACTACCCATCATAACACTTTAACTAATAAAAACATCTTTTATTATTATGCATACATATAGTCAGAATATCACAATTTAAAAATTATTGCTTATTTTTATAACTACTCGTATTGCTTAAACTTTTTTTTTCACAAATTTTTGTTTTGCAAATAAAAAGTGTTACTTAATTGTTTGATAATTTTATTTTGTTTATTAAACACAGCTGTTTCTTTTTTAGCGCCGAAGCAGAGTTACCATCATTTAAGGCAGAAAAAAAAATTATGTGAAAAGAGTAAATAGTAAATATTAATTAATACATTGGCAATACTATTTGACACAACATTTTTTTTATACGAAACACAACGAGAACATGTTACACGGACGCTAATTACGAGTATTACGGATTCGTCCATATGCCATCCGGTTTCGTTTCGCGCTTGACGTGTTCTATAAACAGGCTGTAAGTTAAATGAAGATTGATTATATAGGTTTAGATCGATGATCTGTACTGCGTTATATTTGTTGACAGTTTCTGCTGTTTGCAGTAACGATTAAGTGATTCTTTATCTTCAGCTTAACAATAAAAGTAATTTTTATTTTTTTATTTACACATATTGAAATGGAGTGCCGCCTCCGTCAAAAATGAACGACAAATTTAACAACCCAAGCTTATGTTATTTCTTAATGACATAAGATAAGCTTCGGAAGTATTTGCTTTTTTAATTTTACGTTATTTTTATGGATTTATTTTTTTTTGTAAGATGATATCTTCAAAATATATAACTTGTTTTCTTAAAGTAACACATATGTGACAAGTCATAATTTCAGTGACTTGACAATGGATTAAAATAGCGGCTAAGTATTAATCCTTTTTTAATAAATTTCCTCAAAAAGATATTGGATATCATTGATCGGTAGCACTAGCGGTTTATGTGATGGACTAACCAACGCTGGTTTGCTAACATTGTTGATTTTCATTTGCAACGTTTTCACATTCTTTTTTTTTATAATCAGTTTTAATTATTCGGTCGTATTGTTCAACTATGTATTTTATTACATTTCTAAAGCTTAAAAAGTAACATCGTAAATATTTCACAAAAGTTTGTGGACGATGAGAGATATCACAGTATTCAGATACCGTTATTAGCCAGATTCGGTAAATAGTCGTAGTAGCGCTTATGAGGCAAGACCTTTTCAGTGAATAAATGACAGCATTAACAAGAGGACTTCACCAATTCTTGATTTAAGAACTGCTGAACAACAGCAAAACCCATTTTAAGGGTTACATATAAACTTGTATTAATTAGTCACTGACCCTTGAATGCTTAAGCTACTCGTCACCAAATAAAACAGCAGATTCTTAATTGAGAACACAAAGAAATTGAACGAGTAAGGTCGACTATTTTTGAAGGGTACCTCATTGATAATGAAATTTAATAAAAAAAAAGCTGATGAATCGTTTCCTTCTTTTTTTACTTTGTTAAAAAAAATTATCAATTTTAATTTTAATTAAATCTTTAACTTCTTTGTTTTTATAAAATTAAAAAAAAACAACACATTTCACAAAAACCAACTTTTAATGTTGGTTTGTTTCAACGGTTTTATTTTATATCACCTTTAGTGGTTCCATTCAGATACTTATTTATTTCATAAATAAATAATTAAAATTTCGTGAAACTAATAATCTAAAAACTTCAATATAGGAAAACTTTCTGCTTATGACTTTTGCATATTTTAATTTTAATTTAATAGCATAGGAAATTGAAATAAAAAATGCATTAAGTTAAATATTTTTACTTGCTGCTTTCGGCGTAATTTAAGTTTAAAAAGTTTGCAATTGCTAAAACACATCCTTAAAAATAAAAAAGCATAAGAATTGTTGAAAAATCGATCCAAAGAAATATAAATTTATAAATAAGTCTGAAAATTTTAGGAAAGCGTAAAATTTCTTGGCATCAACGAAGCTGCTTACTGTTGCAAAGTTTAAAAATTGAAACAAAAAAAGTGAGTTTAAAACAAAACTTTACAGTGCATATTAAAGTGCTTCGCGGGATGACACCAAATTGCTCTAAAGTACGGCATATCCGGTGTACAAGTAGGGTTCTAGTTGAGTTCTGGTCGTCCATTTTGGGCCACTTTTCTAGTATTGGTGGCCGTATATTACAAATAACACAAAATATGTTATGAGCATATATTACATATTAGTGACTTTACGTTGTCTGACCGTGAATCATCGTGAGGTGTCAAATTACCCGACCTTGGAGGCCAGATGACAGGCCCATTTTTCGAAGTCAACTTATTTCGAAATTGGATTCTAATAACCCAATGGTTGTGGTCGCCATATGCCATGTAGCGCCACCTTCTATTCACAGCATCAATATTTTCGAACAAAAAAAAAAAAAAAACGATCCCTATCGGTCTTAACGCGAGTGGGGCATTTTTTTTTATTAAATGGAGTCAATTTTGTTTATTAAGCCAAATGCATTAAGCCAAAAAATCAGCCTCGTCGCTGAACAATTGACTGATGACTGATTTTTTAAGTAAATCTGAATAATTCGGTGCATTAAATCTTTTCATGACGTTTTGCGTCACAAAGTAAGCCCAGTTTGACAGTTCGTCTTACTGTTAACCCTTTCTTTCGTTCTATCGGGCTAACAAAAACGTATTTTATTAGGAGAATAATATATTTCAAAATCTTTTATCAGTCAGAAGTTATAGTTGTGCTTATTAATTTTTATTAGTTATTCAACTTGTTGCAGAAGCAATAATTCTCTATATTTTTTTCATACGTCTTTTACCATAATTATTTTTTTTCCTTTGCTCGTTTTTGGGTAAATACAAGAAATCTTAAATATTTACCCCTATTGCGTTTGACAACTTTTAAAAAAATTTATTCGTCAATTATAAATTCGTATTGCCATTCTCATCTCAAATCATGGTTGACTTTTTAGTTGTATTCACTGTTTGTTGTGATATTGTCATTCGCAGCTGCGCACAAGTTTGGTTGACACAAACGATTAATATACACAACTGCATCGAGAAGTTTTTTTTTACGTTACAGTTTAATTCAATTGTTCAGCGTATGGGAAACATCCAGAGATTGTTCATGGAAAACGAACAAGAATCATTGCAAAAATTTATGGAAAGGATTTGCAAGGAAATTAAATAGTAAATAAATCTGTAAAAAAAATTCTAACTGTAATTGTTATATTTTGAATATTTTTACTTTGCTGTTGGTAGTTCTAGAGTGTAGGATTTATAGCTAATTTTTCTCCTTGTACGTGGCTCATCTATGTATATCAGCTTCGTTTTTATCTTCATAAAGAAATCTACACACATGAATGTATATCCATTTGAAATTATTTGCCGTAGAAAAAGCACTTTAAACACTTTTTTCTTGCATAATATTTTCCTAGGTTTTCACATGAATTTGTATGCTTTTCTGTTAAACTAGATATTTGATGTTGGTAACGCCTTTACAATTTTAACTAAAAACAGTTGTGTTTCACAATACTACAAAACAATTTGGTGGTGTGAAAGTTGGGTCGACTTGTATACAATCAAATTGAGTTCAGTAGAGAAAGACAGTAGGGGCAATTGTTTTTAAATTTTTTTGTGCATTTTGGGAATTACATTAATTATTCTTACACACAGAAAAAAGATTGGTAAAAAATCAGTTAAAATATTCAAAATTCAACTACTAACATCATAATTTAATTTTTATAATAAATAAAATATAATCTTGACATATTTTTTGTATTATGAACTAACAAATTATATTAGGCCTTAAAGGTTGGTCACAACAACAGTTAACAAAGTTTACCTAATCAATTTGTGTCTTTACTAAAATCTATTTTGGTTATTGGGAGATGCAACGAAACTTATTCAGCACTTTAGTACCGAAACCCAAATATTGTTTATCAGAACCACAAATATCGATTGCGTTATTTCTTATGAATATTTTGACTTAATGAAAATAAATATTTAAAAAAAAAAATGAAATTTGAAAAAAATTAAAATTTTTTTTATATAACTGTGCAATAAGATTTATTGAAAGTTCGGAAAATTTCTGCAATAATGTTAAAAGGTTAGTTAGTGAAATGTGTAAATAAACTTGATTTTCAAAAGTTTTATTCACTTCGCAGTGGAGAAGCGTGAAGTATGGAAAGTTAAACGGGAGACAATGGCATCTAAATTGAAAAGCAATGAAAACGTGAGGAAATGGGAATGCTAAGCGCTGAGGCAAAATTTCATGTTACAGTAATGAATTGTATTATTTGATTTCTTTTTTCCTAAAAAAAGATAAATATATAAATTCAAAGTTGTTTTATTTAATTCACAATAAACTTTGTTATCGACTATCGAATCAATTTTTAAAATAATTGGAAGTACCGCATTTATTCAGTCCTTTTAACCGAATTTCAGATAATAACTACAACCGACCAAATTCGATTGGCAACAAATTCGGTTCTCATGACGAATCTCTTTTCTCTGTGTATTTTATTATTTAACATTTTTTTATTATCTGCATAGCATTCTTTAAAATTGTACAATTTCAATATTAGGAAGCAGTGATCGAATTTTTGTGTAACGAATGAAATGAAATCGGTTTATATGTTTAGAAAGTACATGATTATTTGCGTTTGTTTCAGATTCTGCTACTGTAGACTATTTTAAAAATTTTCCTTAACATAAACATAAATTTGTACAAAAACAACGACCCAAAACATCTAGAACAAAAAAGAAAACTAATATTGAAGAAATAAGCTACGAAATCAATGACCTGATTTATATTAAAAAAAAAAACTTTACTGCTTTTGTCTTTTTCGATTTGGTTTTAAATCAATAAATAAGAAATTAAAAAGATTTGAAGTGAATTTAGACAAGAATATGTGATGTTGTATTTGTGTATTGTTAAAGTGAAAAAGTCTTGAAGTAAAACCAGGATCTTCAAATTTTAACGAAATATGTGTTTAGTTCGATATACGAACTGTTTCTCTTTAATGTGTAGTCAAATTCGTTGGACAATCGTAAAAAAAATGGGCTTTTGGTAAAGAAACAAGTTTTCTGATTTCGTTACAGCACATTCCGTTAGAGTAGTGATAAAACAGTGAAGCACATCCCACATTGCGTTGATGCTTTATTGGATGAATAAATCTAGATACCCCTCTGCCGAGCATCTCCAAAATAGTCTTTAAAGCACATGAGTTGTATTCACAGATAATAAGTAGATCAGGTAGAATGAAGTATTTCTTGCACCGTTTTAGAAAACCAATGCACTTGACGCTTGCTGCACCGAATATTGCGTTCAATTTTCATGCCAAGAATATCAAGTGTTTCTTATTCATTAATATTTATGTCATTCATAATTACAAATGATGTGCGAAAGTACACAGGCGAAACGTACGATCTCTGAGAAAGAACAATATCTATAGCTATCAGCAATATTAAAAGGAAAACAAAAAAAAAATCCATACGAGTGCAGCATGTAAACGTTATATATAGATAGAAATTTATATATCTAGAGCTGAAACCTAGCATTCGCGAAAATTGTGAAAACTTCAAAAGACGAAAATTAATCATACTTTCTATTACTTTGGAAACCGCCATTGGATGGTAATTTTCAGGGTGACGGTTGACGAAACAATAACCTTCCAACATGCTTTAAGACCAGTGCTGAAATTTCTTCTAGATCAAAAGACTTATTTACTTATTTTGCGCGTGCTAGAAAAAATTATTTTCACATCTAACTACTCTGACACACGAAGAGCTTGCCTTTTTACACATCAGATTTTGAGATTTTGATGTTGTGAAAGTTTTCATTGCCAACAAAATTATGTGTTATATGTTATGTATATGTTATAACTGTTCAACACAGTAATGTGTGTTTGCTTATATTCTAATTACGCAGTACGTTCGAATTGTTGTGCGATTCGTATTGCGAAGAAAAGATGAGCAGTGAACAGAGAAATCACCCGTAATAATAATTTAACTATTTGAGCAACTATATAAGATCTTCGATTGGGAATCAGAAAGAGCATCAAACTGCATACAGTTTTATGCTCTCATATCGGCTCCTGAACTTTTCATAGAAAATACGATTTTTTTTGAATACTTAATCCATTAAGAGCCGATGACATTTTTATGTAAAATTACATATATGTAGTACTTAATTTTTTTCTTATATTGTGGTGACAATATCAGCCCAATTATAAACAAAAATTCCGTGCGAGTTCTTTCAATCTTCTCTTTTCTCCAATTATAAATTTTTCCCCTTTTCATTATAAATTGTAAAATAAAAATTATATGAAAATACACAAAAAAAAAAAAATACGATGATGCCACTTTTTTATTACTTTATTCCCATAAAAATTGGATGAATCATAATTCATAATTGGATAAATCTTTTCTAGAGAAAAAGTTTTTTATTTCACTTAACTAGATTTATATATATGGTGAAGCGTATATAAAATTCGGCATAGCCGAACATTGACATACATATGCAAATGTATTTTTTGTAACTTTTCCTACTAGAACATACATCCAGGTAGTTTTAGTTTTTTTAATTTGCTATAAAAACTATAGATTTTGCATACGTTTTTATATCATTTATATGAAAATCAGTATAGTTATTAATTTTATTTTGTTTATTGCAAACAAATTAAATTATTTTTTATAAGAAACATCTATGACTAAGCGCGAGTTTATAATTTTTACAACATATTTGACAAGCTCTGAATCAAATTTGGTCGTTATGGACAAATCTAAAATTCTCAGCTTTAGGATTTTGTATTTTGGGAAATGTAATATTTCAAAAAAAGGCTGGGTAATTTTTGGATATCAAAAACAATCTGGGTTAGATTTAGTAGTAAAAATGCGACAACTTAGAAGCATCGTATTCTTGGTTAAATAGTTGGATGATAGCTGCATTTGCCATTCGTATTCATTCGGCAAACTGCCAAGCCTTTTACAAGTTGGAGCCAAGCGACAAAATGTGAATGATACGCTCAATTAGGATCGCATAACCGGACGAATAGAGTCGACTTTTATGTTAACGCACAGACATTCGACCGAAAATAGTGCTACATCTGTAAGTATGGCTGGTATAAGTATCCAGCAATCAGAAACTATTTATGTTCCTGTAGTGCGATTCACTAACTCTTAACACTTTTAAAGGTGTTAACTTTAACCACAGATTTTATTGTTTGCACTAACCACTAAGTGATTCACTAACTTATTTATAACCATAGTAAACAGTTTTATATTTCTCTATTCAAATTGATACTTTCGACTCTGCCAAGCGAAATGTCAAAATAGGAGAAAATAACAAAGATTTATAAAAAAAAAAAAAAAAAAAAAAAAAAAAATAAAACAAAAACCTTGTGATTAATAAATTATAAAAGTTTTTCATAAATATCTATACATACACGTATATGTATGTATTTTTAATTTTGGGTTTTTGTGTTTTATTTTTTTTTTTAGTTTTAATTGCTTTTTTATTTTAATTATTTTTCTAATGAATTTTTTGCTTTGTACTTTATTATTATTATTATTATTATTATTATTTAGTTTCATTGAATAAACCATTCGTTTTATTTAATTTTTCTTTTTTTAACATTATACACTGCCAGTGTTTCTTTTTTTTTCAATAATAAATAGATAAATGAATAAAGTCGTTTTATTTCACAAAATCATTAAAAAAGGGTTTTATTTAATAAAACCGTACACTAAATACTCGAAAGGCATGTTATTCAACGATTATTACGTACACGGTAAAAAACTCTTTTTTAACCGGATTTAACCACACAAAAAATACTACTGTTAATAAACCACAATTTGTTTTGCTAAAAATAACAGCTGACTGAAGCTGCTTGCTTTAAACACCAGTAGATATCGTTTAAAGTGTTAGTGAATAGCAAAATGGTTAGTTTTGTGGTTAACATTTTTAAACGAAACATCTGTGGTTTAAAAAGCATAGTGAATCGCACTACTGGCATGAAAATTCGATTTCAAGTCTCAAAAAAAGCTTTCAAGTGCTTCGGGTTCTTGAAACGGTGTAAAAGATATTTCACTCCATCTGATCTCCTTACTCTTTAAAACACCTGCAAGCGGCCGCGAATGGAATACAACTATCGTGTATGAGCCGGTGCTTCAAAGAAACAGTAGTAGTAGTAGGTAAAAGTTGGGTATCCAACTCTATTGAATCTCTTGAACATCTACGTAATGTGGGTTGTGTTTCCTTGTTTTATCGATACTATAACGGAATGTGCTCTAACGAAATTAGGGAACACGTTTCCGACACGCTTTTCACTTGTGGTCGATCCGCTAGTGAATATTGCTACATAGGTCTTTCAATGTGGGAAAAATCAAATCGAGTGTCCACAAACACTATTTCCTCTAACATCCTTCCCATAACCTAATTTCATAGTTCTGGCACAAAACATTGTTTAAGCAGTGGTCATATTCTAAGTGCTGGTCCGAGATAAAAAATTATTACTTGTTAGTTAAGGTGGCTTAGAAAAAAAAAAACAGTTAATTAAGTGCTTAATCAAAGTAAATTCAGTTAAAATTTTTATTTTAAGCATTCACTTATAAGTTTCACAGGTCAACTCAAACGCTTTCGCTAGATAACGTTGAAAATACATGAATTGTCAAAGAAAATATTAAACATTTTGTTACAACTGTAGGCAAAGAGAAGTTACAAATTCTGATCTAATAAAAAGTAATGTTTCTAGTTTATGCAGCCGGCGGAGGCAATATTGAAATAAATTGTGCTCTTAAAGCGTTTGTGGTTAGAAAAAATTGGCTCAATGCTTGGCAATTTCACTATAAATTTACCTTAAGGGAAAAATTGCTAAAGAAATAATAAAAAATAATAAAAACTAAGCAGACAACGAACAATACAGTATGTATTTTATAAGTGAAAGTTATAAAAAGCAGATGGAATAAACGTCAAGATAGTAGACAACCCAAAGCGATTGCAAAAGAAAAAAGAAATGCTACAGTTTTTATCTTCATTGCTATTTGTAGTACAATAATTGTTATTTAAAAGTCGTACTAAATATATTTATGATCATTTGTTAGTAAGTGTATAAAGCTTTAAAACAGAAATATTTTATACGCTAAAGTATTTTAATCAAATATTTGAAATTTTTCATTGAAATGCTTCACAGTAACAGAGTACTGGCTTTCAACCAATTTTTAACCGACTGAATTAATTATTAAAATAGCATTCATTTAAATTGTTTGAAATAAGATTTTTAGGATATATAAATTAAAAATTATATTTCCGCTTCCTCTTTGTAAAGCTGTCGTCGTTTTAAATTCAATTGTAAATGAAATAAAATCACATACACAATTACAAAAACACACACTTTCTGGCGAATATATACTTAACGAGAGCGATATTATCAAATAAAACATAAATTTAAATACCCCAAAGGCAATAAATAAAAACGTTTAAATGCCAGTCTAGATTATTCGAAATTGTCCAAATGTGCAACAGCTGTGCTGTCGCCTGAAGGCCGCAAGAATATTAATAATATTTATTATTTGAAGACTGTTTGGAATTGACACCACACTCCTTCCAACGCCCTAACACACAATGTAAATTTTCATTGTTTTTCATTAATGTCAAAATATGACCACCATCGCTTTTTGCTTTCAAAAGTTTTTATAAAAAAATTGTTTAAAATATATGAACTTTTAAGAAGAAGAGTCGTTTTTTAATTGAAAAAAACCAAGGCATATAAAATGATGGAAATGGAGTAAATTAATATCGATTATTTTATTTGAGTTTGTTTATTTAGAGTTCGAAATTCATATTATGAATCCGAACTTTTTAAGAGTAATTTACATATAACCTCTGTTAACTTTAAAGCCATTATCGGGTTATAATTTAAATAAAATAAAATGTTTAATAGTTGGATATTACTGAATACAAAAGTAATTATGTTGTCATAAATTATTCAGATGACGACGATTCAGGAAAAAAAATATGACATTGAAGTAATGGTCACAAACATATGATGAGTTTGGATGCTATGGTAAGCCCGCGATGAGCAGGAAGGTCGGAAATTACCTGAGACTCCGATATTAGTATCACCCAATCTTTTTTCTGTCAAAGATTTTATTTTTCGAAAGTTCTTTTTTTTATTAAATTATAAATCGATTATTTACAGCAGAATAGCTTTCAAGCGAGAAAAATGGTCTCTTATTTTGCTGACTTAGTTGTCGTATTCTTAAGATATTTATTAAGTGTAGTCGCTGTTTAAATTCCACGTAAAATCAACTCACGTGAAATTCTATCAATTATGTTTTGTACCGAATTATCAGCCAATTTTTAATAACATATTTCGATCAACCATACCTAAAATTGCAAGGAAAATGTCAGAAACACTTATTATTTTATTTGCGTCTTTACGTCGGGGTAATAGCTAAGGAGTAAAGGTTTAGTTAACTACAAAACTTTTTCTGAAGCTAAGAGAATTTCAAATTCTATTTTAGAAGTTGTTTTAAATACTCCTAATAATTCGTTGCTAATGTAAAACTAAATAAAGTTAATCTAATTCTAATTGGGAGGAATGAAAGTATAGTAGTAATAAGCAAAAAAAGTGTTCATAATGCATAAGCTTTTCTATGTTTGAACACAGCGCACTGGTCGCACCTCTGAGTACTCTTCACCAATTTTTTGTGAATATAAATTATTATTTTTTATTTATCGTTTATTTTTTATTTTTATTTTAAAAACCTTCTTAAACCCTAAAGTATTCAGCAAAAAAATTGGCAGTGGTTAATGATGTCATTTTGATATAACCTTAAAATTATTTCTTATGTAAATTATTATTTAAACCTTAATTGATTTATTTTAATTTACGTTATACGATTTGCTAGAAATTATCAACTTAAACACAGAATAGTATTTAAGAAATTACTTACTCTGGAATGCAACTTAATTTACTTGTTTTGTGAAAAAATCAGCCCAATTGTTCTTCTTAATTTATAAAATTAATTCTAAGAATTATAAGCAGTTAATTAAGTGAGACTGTGTATATAGTTTAAATATTTATACATCGTAATCTAAAATGAAAAACCATGTAACTAAAAAAAATAAATAGATTTTTTCATAGAAATTTTTTGTTAGATACAGGGTTCTGCATTTTAGGTAACGATATATAAATATGTAAAGTTCTAACAGCTGTTTTTAAAGAATTGAAGTGTTTTAAAATTTAAACAAAACTACATTTCTATAATAATTAAAACTTTATCTAAATTCCTTCAGGCGTACACTCAAAGAAAAGTTGGTGATTTAACGTATTTTTTTGTGGTGTTTGTAAGTATGAAATTAAAACACACAAAAAGTACAAAGAGAGAGAGAAAAAGAAGTGGAGTAAAAAGTAAAAAAGTAAAAAAATAAAAACATTAAAAGTAACCTTCCACTACAATATTTTTTTTAATAATATTAATTTAAAATTTAAATAATTAACAAAAGCTTTTTATGCAATAAAAAATATATTGCTTTATTAAACAATAAAACAAAACTATAAAAATAAACAATTTTTTTTAGTGATGTGTAGCAAAACTTTAAACTTTCAGCCAAAAACGCAAACTGAAAAAATGCATTATATATTTTTTATATTTTACAATGTCATAAGCAGAATAAAGGATAGAGAATGTTTGATTTAAATACTAAAAGAAAAATAAATACTGTAAAAGAGCCAGTTTTAAGGTATGAGGTCAATATCATTGAAATTTTAAGCTCTATTTAAGGGAGTGATTTTTAAATATGACAAATAAAGAATAAAAATATTCCTAAATATTTAAGTCAAACCAAAATATTATGATAGCTTTAATTTCTTTGTAAATTAAAATTTGGTTAAACATGGAAAAGAATGCATAAACGAAAATTGTTCAGGCAATGCCATGAAAAAACGTTAACGTTAAAGTTAACATTAACATTAAACTGTTATAGATATTAAACTTTCTTAATTAAAAAAAAATGTAGAGCAGAATATTAAATGATGTCATGCTTCTAGAAAGCCTTTACTTTGTGGCAAATAGGTGCTGCTTAAGTCTTTTGATTATATTGATTCAAAATGAAACAAAAATAAAATTAACAATTACGGGCACTTTCATTAAAGGATTTATGTCTCTCAAGACATCAAAAGAAGAAGAAGCGCGATAACAGTTGTAGTCACTAGGAATGTAATACGTGTCAGTATTTTGGAATGCGCAAGATATTATTTTTAATTATCTTCGGAAAAACTGTATTGTTTTTTAAAGCTGACACATCCTTTCTTATCATGACTGAAATAAATGATATTAAGATTTCAAAAATTGTTTGGTGGCAAAAAATATTTCAACAATAAAAAGTTTTAAAAATCACTACAACCAAAGTATAAAAAATCTTATGAATTTTCATCATATTCGTTTTGTTTTTCTAAACAAATGGGGTAAACATGAAGCCGATTGCTTAGTTCACGTTGACATGATGGTTGATATTAAACCTCGATTTTTAAAATACGCTTAAAATATTTTCAACCTAAAACTGACTTTTAAAAACACCAACACCGTGTTACCAATGAAAAATTGTTGATTTATCAATAAACAATATTAAGAATTACAACTGAGTGCATGTGGGAGAGTTTTTGGGTGTTTAGTATGTTGTTTGGTGATGTGCTTTATACACAGAGAGTGTGTGCGTGTGTGTGAGCAGGTAAAACACAAAAATACTGTGAACATATGTATAAGTAAGGATACTTCGAACACAAGCTTAATGTGAGTGCAATGCATGTAAAAAAACAAAAATACTTTCACCGAAAAAAATTATCCTTTTGAGTACAACAAAAAAAAAAAAAATTAAAGACGGAAAGCAATATTATATACAGCACGTCCTTACACAGCAATTACCTGATGTCTTCAGCATCATCGTCACTTAAAGTTTCACGTAAAACATCAACATTGTCATTTGCATTTCTTGGTTGAATGTATTGCCGGCGATGCATATCAACAGCGTCATCATTGCCGTCATCTGTAGCCTCATCCTCTTCATTATCATCACCGTCATCTTCGCTATAGTCATTTTCATCTTTATTGTCGTCATCATAACGGCTGTCATCATCTTCATCATTGTCTCTGTTGTCAATTTTGCAATTGGCGTCATCGAATAATCTTGATTTCTTTTTATCGCGGCATAATGTTGCAATTTTACGCTCTTCCTCCTGTTTAAGTTTTTCAACTTCGTCTTTTGACAGGAATGAAAAAACTTTTTCTATAACAAATTTACAAGAAATAATTTTTTATTAGACATTAAAATCATTGAAGCAAAAAAAGTATAAAAAGCAATCATAAATAATTTGTGGAGATATGCCTTGTAAAGGAAATTTAATATAAGTTTTATAGCTTCCTGTCAATATGTTAATTTTTAAAGTAAAAATTTACTTTGCTGAGCACATTTATAATTTCATTTGAATAAAGTTTAATAAAACAAAAAATACGAATGCAGTTTTAAATTAATATTGTTTAAATTTACAAAACCTTCATAGTTTTTTGAAAGTAATCGGCGAATTTATGAAAAGGAAAATACAATTCTTTTTTGTACTTGATTTAAATTCGATTTACCCAAATACTTTTAATACCATTCCAGATTAATTTAAGTAAGAATCTCAGTTTTTTGCATTTATATTTTGAATAATGAAGACATTTTAAAAAAGAAACTTCTTCGTTTACCATCACTTTTTTTAATTAAAATTAAAGTATTTATTTTGTTAAAGTAATGAATAAAAATTACAATCGATTTTCCAAATTTCTAGTTTTTTTTAGTTAAATAACAAATAAAATTTCCAGCAAAATAAAGGAAGTACCATTCTGTCCATGTTATGATTTCTCACTTTTTATATAACACCAATTGCTTTCTTCTCACTTTCTTCCCGTTCATTTATGTCTAATTTTATTCCCTTTCGTGTCACAAAAAAAATTAATAGCAGCAGAAATGACCAAAGAAATTCTTTATTGTTTTTTCCCTTTTTCCAATCAAACCAGTTTTAAATACAGTGGAACCGGTGTAATTTGTACCTGAATAAATAAAAAATCGCAAAAAATCTATCATTTCCTTGAAAACTTTCAAAAAATCTTGAAAATTTTATGCCTTTAGGCCACCTCTATAATTAATATTTTTTTATTTTTTTATATGTTGCTACAAAGGATGTACTAAATTTATATTTCTTGTTATATCCCTTATTTAATTCGTGACGTAAAGCAAAATAAAATACAATTTTTTTTAAAACCCTTGTCGATTTCTCGTTATATGGCGTTCACACTTATGTGTTTAAGCAAGTTTTAAGTGTTTAAGTGAAAAACAAGTTATTTTTGAGATGTTTTCCCATACATTTACTTGTCTTGCAAAACGCTCGAAATTGGAGTGTGTTCAGTTGTTTTTTTTTTAGTTTTTGGTGTTTCACTAAACAGTATTTTTAATAGCAGAAAATCAAAAATTATGCGTCGTGTCAAAAATCGTTAACAAAGTAACTGTCATAAGTCGACCCATTAAATGTTAAGGATGTTTGATATAATTCCATTTTTATTTCGGAAAAAGAACCTTTTGTTAAGGGAAAAAACTAAAAACACCTTTTGTTAAAAAAAAGTACAAAAGCACGCTTTGTTAAAGAAGGAAAAAGTACATGTATAACGCAAATACACATCTGTATATATCGATAAAATTTTGGCTGAATGTGCTTAAACCTGCTCTAATATATTAAAACATGTTAAGTTAAGTCGTTTTACTAAATAAAATCTCAACTTAAACATTTCTTTCTTAGCCTTAAATTAAATACATATGAAATTTGTTAAATAGTTAAACTATTGGTCCAGCATCTTCTTCTAGGCAAGAGCATCCAACACTTTCGTTAATTAAATCCTGGTTACACAAAATGTCCTTGTACAAAAATGATGATTGATTTTCACTCCAGTCTTTATCAAACTGTTTTCTTAAAAGACTTTCCACATCTTTTCTTTTGTTAGCGCTAATATAACAACAGTTTTGGTTTCATTTAGAGGAAATAAAAAAATACTTTTTCCTCGTTTAAACGGAAAAAGAGTTTTTCCGTTCGTTTTCAGATTCAATTTAAAGGACTCGAAAGTTTTAATCAAGCATTTTACTACCCCGTTTTATCATAAAATTCTTATAAAATATTATCGGTTTTATTCCTTGAATATTTTCAATCTTTTAATGAATTGATTCAAGATCTTTTATATTAAAAGGTTCCAGTCGATTCCCAGCATCAAAACAGCTGTTTAATTTTACTTTAACTGTAGTTTTGTTGATACAGGGACGCCACCCTTCATTAAAGTAAAAAATGAAACTACAAGAAGAAAGGCCAAAGATTATGGGAAAAGAACCTTTTGTTAAGCATCAATTTTTTAGAACACATTTTACTTTGTTCAAAAAAATAATAATAATGCCAATTTGATTGTATCTACAAGATTTCAAGCTTAATATTATAAAAATACCAAAAAACCAATTTTTCGAGAAATGCGAAAAGCTCCTTTTGTTCTGCGGCTCCTCCTCATGTACAAGGATATTTTTAAAGACGTGAAATTGCAATTAGTAAAATGAATTTACCTATTACATTTTATTTTTTCTAAATGCAAAATTATTTAAATATTGTGGGCCTGATAACTTTCAAGCTGTTTTGCGAAATTCTAGCAAACGTGTACAAACTGTGTGTATTCTTTAGGATCTTCTGCGGAGGAGGATGCCAACTCTTTTTTGTCCAGTAATATTGTAGTCCGATATGAGTTTTTTATTTTTGCAAACTTCTCAATTTGTTGCAGAGTACTTGAAGTGTTTGTCGTTTAACCCGAAAACAGTTTTTAATCCCTTCTTCACTTATCATTTGGCAATCGAACTCTCAAAATTGAGTTTGTGCGGTCCAAAGAATAATAAAATTAATTTTTCTGATAATAGAAACTATCATAGATATTACCAATTTCTACAATAAGAATGTTCAGCCATTATCAATAAAATTCTCTAATGCATTACGTTTTTATTTAAGGCACAACGTCTCCAAATATAGATCTTATTTTCTTACTTAAATAACACTTCACTATTTATCACTGCGCTATTTATATAATCGCCAATTTAAGGCTTTTATCACTTTTCTGGAAATTAGGTGCTGTCCAAATGTCAAACTAAAACACTATAATTACAGTGTGAACGCTTGTGTTTAGTTTAGTAAACATCTCGCTTAAACACTCTACGTACACGGCACATAATATCGAAAACGTTTATAATTACTCACCCCTTGTAAATAAGAATTATCGGGCATTCACTGCGTATTTAAAAACTTTATGTTAAAGGTGATATTAAAATCCTAGGAGCTTCCTAAGATTTTTTTCTCATTTTATATATAAGAATTTAAAATGTGTAGAAGCACATTTTGCTGCCTATTTGTGATTGTTTAGTTTGGCTCTATATACATATGAGTGGTGTCAAAGGAAAGATTATGACTTCTGGATTTATAATGTAATAATGATTTACTTCAAACTTTATTAAATTCGGATAAGTCGTATAGCCATGATTGACGCACCAACAAACAACAAACTTACAAAGGGATTTATGATATATAATAATTATATTATAGATTATAAGATGATTCTAAATACTGGTACACAAATTCCTGAATTGAATAATTGTTAAATATTAAAAATCACTTGCAGACGCAGGATGTCTGATCCTGCAAAGCTATATTAAAATTATAAACTTAAACTTTAATATTATAACAAATTGTAACTTTTAAATGATTTTTCTTAAAACCCCTTGATTGAGAACATACTTTATTTTATTATTAAATCTTTTTATATTTTAAAGCCAAGTTTCCAAATTGCATGAACAAAAAACACAAAAATAAGTAAAATAATTTATGGTCAAAGTTAAACTAAAAAATAAGCTCTTAAAATTTTAATCATGTTTCTTAGTTTTGCTAAATAATTTTGTGCTAAAAACGAAAAAAACTTTAACTTGCAGCACAACTTCGAAGTAAACCTCAAAATTTTTGCCTTTTATACAACTTTTTAAACTCCATAAAAAAAGGATGTTATAATTTTTAAACTGATTGCTCTTGTCTATTTTACGAAATAGGGGACTACATAAACTTATATAAAAATGCCCTCATTCAAATGTACTTGAAAGAGTAGCACATGCCTACATAACAGAAATTTCATTAATTCTCGTACAGCTAGTCGACCCAAAAAGCTTCTCGTAATGTAAAAGCAAATTAAAGCACTAAAAAGTACAAAGTTTTCTTATAGTTTGTCGTTCTTTAAGAAGATAAAACTTTGGCATATGCCTGCATTGGCCTGCCTGCAGCTGCTAATTATACTAAAGGACATGCCAGTTGATTTTTAAGTCACAGGAATCAAATGCCTTTGATATTTTATACTTTCGCAAAAACCTACCGAGCATCTACAAGACTATCTGTTATAGCAAAACATTAAGATTAAGATTATTATCGTCATCAAAAAAACATGCCAAAATAACAGCAAACTCATAATTTAAATTTTCAAAGAAATTTAATATTTGTCGTATTTTGATTTTCTTTAGTCCATATTCTAGTCTTCAACTGTTACTCATACAGATAAAAACTTGCATGCAACACATAACAACAAGTAATTCATTTTTTCTCTTCGGTTTGTTTACAAATTTTTACTCACTGACCAAAAAGGTTCTTGAAGCAACAGCTTTAATGTTGCCAGAAGCAACAACATATGTACAAGTGTATTGGATAACAAGATTGTGAACATACAAACTTGAAAAAGGAAATTATAATACGAAACTAAACTTTATACTTGAAGTGATTTTAATAAGAATTTAAAATGACTTGTCAGAGAACAAAATAAACAAACAAACAAAAAAAAAAAAGCGCATAAAAAATAATAATTACAATGTTGTTCAGAAAATAAAAACTTTCTTGTAGGCGAAGTTTTCCGTTTCTCGTTGAACATATTTGGACGTTCCTTCTAATGTAGTTATAAGAGTAAGTGGATAAATTGAAAAGGAACATTTAAACCTGTAGATGTAAACGAACTTTTTAAAATAAAGGAAAGGGCAAGTAAATACGTATGGAAAAGCAGTTATTAACTACCCGATTATTTATTTGCTATTAAAAATGTTAAATAAATAAGAAATCGATTCGATTTTTATAAAAACGCGATTAAGAAGTATGGCTTTTTTCTAGCAAAATGTATCAAACTACTGAGTGTTTCAATAGATCTGTTATTCAACCCACAATAAAACAGTCAACAAACATTAGTATTTAAAAAAAGAAATTTGAAAAAAAGTTTGTTTTGAAACATTCTGTGAAGCTCTTTAGCCTGAATTGAAGCAGAATTTAAAGTTTCTGTTTTTATCGTATGAATTTCATTTCTAAATGGCTAAAAAGATTTTGACGAAATGTACGCCATAAGTAAATCCTTAGTAAAAGAGTTTAATAGGCTGTTTGTTTTCCAGGTTTTGACCCAGCGAGCTTCATTTTCTAGAAGATGGATCATGCTAAGCCTGATGGAATAATATGAATAATAAATGGGGATTCTGCATTCCCATTTATTATTCTGCACAAATTCTCAAACGATTCCGACTAAATTTTTTCATTTTATACCCGTTGAGTTACAGGCTTGAGAGATTGGAAGCAATAAGTGGCATTTTTTGACATTTTGAATATATTACCTCCAAAATTACTCTCTAGTGCAGAGAAACACACTAAAAGTAAAACCATTCGAAAACTCAGTTTAATAGTTTTTATCATGTTATCATCTCTCTGTTGATACATTTCCGCTGCTAAATATATTTTTTTTAATTAAATGGGTGTTTTACTTGGTAAATCTTAAAGCTGTATTTAGACGGCATGTACAAGTCATATGGAGTGTCAGATTTTCCATTTGTAAATCAATACACACCGTGTAAACCTCATGAAATATAACATATGTTATTTTCCAATGTTATATAACATGTGTTAATTTTTAATTTAGATCACGCTCTATTATGATATGTAAAACTATATGACATATGTTTTCAGTGATGCTAACCTCCATTTTTAAATTTACCGCTCAAAATATATCTAATATATTTATTGATATGGTTCAAATCCTGACTGGGAAAAAAATTAATAAATTAAAAAAAAGGATGTTTGTTTATTTTGTTAACTATAACATTTACTTCCGGAATCAGATCGTCCCCCAAATAATCTTATTATTAAATCTTTTAAGGCACTTTAACTCTGAAATCGCACATTTAACGAGCCTAACAATTTTAATATTTTTCGAACATCAATTATAGCAGGTGGTTTAATGAAATTGCTAGTACTTAAGCAAACAATTAAAACAATCGATTAATGGAACAAAGAACATATTTTAAATTCATTATTTTCGATTTTAGTTACGTAAACTAAAAAAATGGTTTTTGTTAAAAATAAATGTAAAAATATTGGCCCATAATCATAATCACACAATAAAGTCGGTTTCTTTTAAAAACTACTTTAACTTTAAAACCTGCTATTAACTTTTTTGATATTATAGTCGAAAATAGAGTTGAACCAGCTTTAACTGGGTGACACCTAAAATGAAAAATGTTTGCTCACAATTTGTAAAAATTTACAAAAAATACACCTAAATATATTATCCAGACGTGATCAGCTGTGTTTTTGTTTTTGTGGAAAATATAAAAAATATAAAAAAGTAAAATTGTTGATTTCGACAAAAACAATTGTGAATTTTTGTAAATTGTTAAAAATTTAATTTTAACATAAAAACTTGATACGTAAGTTTATGTCACATTTCGATACGAGCCAGTTAAAAACAACTTTAACTAGATTTAAATTTAAAGCTGACTTTTACCTTTAAAATATACTTTCATGTGTCTATAGTAGACAAAAAGTACACTTCAAAGAAAACTGTACTTTAGAACTTCTAGGACATACTTTATTTATGACTTTGATTATGGGCAATTAATTTTAATTTCTGTATAATTTTATTGCTGTATTTAAGTTTATTTTAAATAAAGTTGAGTGAACTACATAATACCTTTCATGCGATATCAACTCGCTTCGCAAGTTTTAAGCGATTTGCGATTGTCAGAATAAGCATGTATGAAAAATAAATACGTTCCATTGTATTATCCTTTCTTTAAAAGCTACTAATCGAGGATTTTAATAAATTTGGAAACCGGGTATGTTTTAATTATAATTTCAATAAAACCCCCCCCAAAACAAAAAACAACTGTAATGAAAATTAATTTTAATTTATTTTGTTAATAATAACGTACCTGACTTTTGTGTGGGTTTTTGTTGGTCCTCCATGGCCGATTCAAAGAAACGTTTTTTATCGGAAACCGATTTAGGCACTTTTGTTGTTGTTGTTGATGAATTTTTTGTGGCTTCGGTAGTTGAAATCTGCAATATTTGGATATGAATTGTATTTTAAAATCACATTGAAAAATACAACATAAATTATTACAATACATATAATTTGAGAATTGTTAAATAAAATCTTACTGGTTGTTTAAATTATTAATTTTCCTACCAATCAAAAATCCTGGTCAGCATTTAATTGTTTGCTTTGCCGAAATGAGTAAAAGAAAATCCTTTTTAAGTGTTGCTGTGGAAAGGAATTAACAGAAACCCAAAGCGTACAAGCCACAAAAAACATTCGGAAAAGGAATACAGGTTTTAATAATCTTAAACATACACTGAAGCATTATCTGTGGTTGCAGCCAACAACCACATAAAAAAGTTCCTTGTTGTTGTAGACTATGGTACTAAAACAATGCTACGCAATATGGTGAACAGCAGCAGCAACAACAACATTGAAAGCGAAATGGAGCACAGAAATAAAACAAACTGCAAACATGCGACAAATTTATTTATGTCGTATTGCAAAGTTTTGTGTTGAGCTGAGGTTTTTATTATTTAATTTTCTCACACAGTTTATTATTTAACGAAGTGGAAATCATAAATTTTTCAACGAAGAAAAAAAATTAAATAAATAATAAATGTGTCAGTTAGACGCTATCTATAACCGATAACGTATTTTATGGCTTTTTTCTACCCGAAATGTATTAAAATATATTTTTTATTTTGAACTTATATTTATTTATTACTTTTTTGAGGCAGTGCTAAAGAGCTAATAATTAATTTGTTCATGTAGTTTAGTAGCTAAATATAAACTGTCTGTCGGTCTAAAAAAGTTTAATCAGAGATATTACAAAATAACTACTTCAAAATCAACTGTTTCGCCATGGAACGTATAAATTAGAAACAGAAAATAATAATTCAATAATTAAAAAAAAGTAAGAATTAAATAAAAACATCTGCTAAGATGGGAAAGACAAAAAAAAGGTCCTAATTTGTGGCAGTAAATTACGTAAAACTTTCAGAACTGCAAGTATTTAGGATCCTTAACGAAACCTTCCATTATATTGTACGCTTACATTTTTGAAGCCACAGAAACAAAAATCTAATGACCGTCATGACTAAATCAACAATGTATAGAAACGCAACCACGATTAAAACAAAGGATATACACAAAATATGCAAAATATCAAAATTGCCAAACGGAAAAAATTTCATTTCTTGATTTTTTTATTTTATTTTACTTTTTTCCCGTAATTTTTCTAAAGCTCAATATTTGAAAATCATTAAACAATTCCTCATAACCATTTCTTCTTAAAAAAATTGAATTAAGTTCATTGCTCAACTGCATCAGCTTTTTAAGACGTTTAAAAATACGTAAATATAGGAAAAATTAGAAATGACCGCCAAGCTTTAGTACGTAAACGAGTTGAGGCCAAGGATTAACATGTTTCGTTAACTATTTACTATTGTTTATCTGCTCAGAAACAAAAATAAAATAAAAAAATTATAATTAGACACCTAGCTTTATAACTTTTATTTGACCAATTTTGCATGCAAATTTAAAAGCACACGCATCAACAAATTTTCTGATTGCCATCATATATGATAAAAGCAGAATAAGATCATTCTCATTAATGCTGCATTTCATAAACGAATGCGAATTTTTTTCAGCGTAGAAAAGTTGCTATTTATGAGCATTAAAAGATGAGATTTATGAAATTTCTAATAAATGAAGAGTATTTCTCTTTCACGGTCATTTATGAACAAAAAAAAAAATTTTTCAACCAACGATCCCACTTGAATGTGTGTATAAATGCAAGTACGGGTGAAAAACAAAGATTATCGTATTATTAAGGGCAATATTATAAAAAGATCAGGTAAAATCTCTAACTAAATGCTTAAACTCATGAAAAATAAAAGAAAGTATCAAACCAGTTTCAATTTCAATGGCACGCCGTTTCTTAACAGTGATATTAAGCAGAGTGCAGTAGTAAGAACGATTGCATAAAGCACAGGTTTAACAAAACGCTTACAAAAAACAAAATTTTAATTAATATAAAAATATAATTTTATTTGTACACTAATATACGTATTTTCAAATTCAGTTATTTAGTTGAAACAGTGTCGATATATCGATATTCAATATGTATACAAATTTTAACAATATTTTTTAAGAATAATTAGCTTAAAGCATATAAAATTTAAAACAAATTGAAAAATAATTTAAACGAGAAATCACTAATCTATTCACAACTCCTAATACGATCTACTGACTTCAACGGATACATTGGAAATAAACTTAAACAATTATATAAAATTTTGGTTTTTAAATAACTGGTAGAGAAATCTTTGTAATGTTCTAAAGTTCACTGAGGAATGAAGTAAACCATAATAGTTCAAAAGTAAAAGTTTTACATATACATATACTGCAAAACAAAAAACTAAAATAATTTGTAACATACGTATATACTCCGTGATCTTCTCACTTATGAAAATTTAACAAAATTGTTAATCCTCATAAATGAGCACTTATCTGTATAATTTTTTTTTTTTTTTTTATTTATTTACGTTTGAATAGAGGGGAAAAAATAAATCATCACATTCGTAAATGTAAAAACCGAAATATATTCTAGTCTCTCACACATTTATGAAACAAAGCAACAAAAACTAAAATGTCTTACTGTTCACTTATGTGTGAGAAGTGAGAACATTTCGGTACAGTGGATGTCTGTTTAACATGGTTACCATAAATTTCCACCTTTTATCTCTTCAAATACTCAGAACTTTGTTTTCAGATTTATTTTACATTTTGGACAAAACGAAATTCATTAATTTTTCAATTAAAAAATATACGAAAATAATTTGTAGGGAAACTACGGGTACCTTGTGTTGAATTTTTAGTGCTCCTTAAGTTGCTTTCAGGCGACATGTTTTTTGAGTATTTAATTTGAAAATACGTATGTAATTTGTCTTCAACATTCATAATTTACAGACAATTTATAACTTTTGTCTTCAAATGTCCATGTATAATTACATCTGACAAAGCCTTTTTTTGTGTTGAAAACAGCTGATGTCAGATGTTTTGTCAGTTGACTTGTACACAAGCAATATTTCAGTTTGTTTACACGGCATGAATGTGTTTGGAAGTGTGCAATTTCACAAGTCATATGTAAAAAAAGAAGACGTCTGAAAGCAGCTTTAGAGGAAGGACTGACTGATATTCTCTTCTCCAGTTTTTTTAATGTCGCACAGAGGAGTATTTGACCCAAAAAGCTGGCCAAAATTATTAAGCCGGTTTTTTGTTTTAAAAGTTTAATTTTTTTGATAGTTTTAGCTTTAGTTTGATAAAAAAAAGGTAGTGGCAGATTATTATTGGGTAAGTGTTATTTTTGACACCCCCACCCACCCAACCCCCATTTAGAACTTTGTTTATTTTTTTTTCATTTTTAAGAGAATTCATTTTTATATACATATATGTTGTGTATTTTTAAAAAAATTATTTATTATTATGTATGCCGGTCTCCCCCTCGCATTCCGCCAAAATTTCGTTTGCAACTGTACTTTATTCTAAGAGTAAGTCAAATTAAATTTAAATAGTCGAACTATTGTAGTTGTGTAGATACAGGGAAATAAAACATAGCTTTTTATGGATTTCACAATGTCTCCTTTCTCAAAATTATAATTTATCCAATATTAAATTTTTTAAAAAATTGTTCTCGTAGCTTGGCTTTCTATAAGGAATAGACAACCAAATAAGCAAAAACATGTTACTTCTGATATTTATTTTATATTATTAAATACTCATCACATGAAAGAGTTAAACTAATTTAAAAATTCAAAATTTTGATAATGTCATACGTATTTCATCATGGGCATTATCATCTGTATCCGGAAGTAGTAGTTGAATAGTATCTGATAAAAAAGGTTTTTTGTGTATTGCAGCTTAAAAAAGGGTCACTGCTCAAAACCTTTTCAAGAAACTAAAGTTCTTCATAATCCAACTGCGGTAATACATCATCAAGGTATGTACATAAGCATGTTGCTGTGTGGTCGAGGAGAGATTGCAGCCACACTTCCGCTAATGTCATTTTTTAGCAATGAGTAGCATGGATATACATTTTTGTTGCATTGTATAATATTCATATTGTTTTTTCGTGAAATCAGCATTTATAAACAATGCTAAAGCACCCTCCGCTGAAAGCTTATTAACTCGGACCACGGAAGTTGTTAACAATCGCTTGAAAATTTTTGCTTTTCTTGGAGATCGTGTTATATCCATTATTAATTTAGCCGCATCACTATGTCCCGCTGCTCTCTGGCTCATTGATGCAGCAAATTCGATCTTCCCTGTTGTTAATTACTGACGAATTCCTCGCGTTTTTCTTCGTTCTGTTTTTTCACTTGCTTGGTTAAATTCTTTTTTTGGTCGCCCTGAAGATGAACTGCCAAATACTGATATTGTCACAGTTTCTTCCAGCCATTTAGCATACCTGCTTAAATATCGGTCCTCTTTTCGTTGTGCTAAACCCAATACTTTTTGAAATTTATAACACACTGTTTTATTGCTTGTATATCCCCATCTCCTTGGCATTCTGAAATCACACACAATTTACTAGCTAAAAACTGCAACTATTCGTCAATGATTCTAGCATTAGATTCCTGTACTATTTGGAATAACTCAAATCTTGTGTAAATTTTTTCCATGTTATCTCTCAAAGTTGCAAAACTCTTATAATAAGAATTTTGCGCAATAAGCCATATATGTATATTTTTCAAAGTGCATTTTTCTTTTACTTAGTTAATAACCTGATACTTGGGTGCATTTTTTATATACCTGCACCGTTTTTAAATGTAATTTTAGATTAGGTATGTTTATATCTAACTATATTTTCAGAAGAAATAAAGTATC
Source organism: Gymnosoma rotundatum (assembly GCA_916610165.2). NCBI lineage: Eukaryota > Metazoa > Arthropoda > Insecta > Diptera > Tachinidae > Gymnosoma > Gymnosoma rotundatum. The sequence goes on from OU744336.1 coordinate 85,223,670, forward strand.
CTGAAGACGATGAAGTGTTATATAGACCGCAGGTAAACAAAAACAGTTTAATAGGTGTGTATGCGTGGGCTAACTTACAGTTAGTAAATTTGAACTTATAAAGTAAAAACTGAATTGAAGGAAATTCCTTTTTTAAGGGCAGGTAATCCATCATATTAGTAGTTGCTAAAAGTGATTAAATAATATTTTACAGCAATAATTCGAAAAACACAAAAGTTTATGACGACAATAAAGTATAAGAAAAAGTGCCTTATGAGTAAAAATAGAAAAAAGGTAAAATTTTCAAAAAATCGCCAAAAATATTGGCGCAAACTTGCGCAAACTTTTTTTCTTTTTTCTTAAATTAGAGATTTCATATTTTATTGTGGTATATAACATTATTTGTACAACAGCTACCTTCACTTTCAAAAAGCTTTTCCTTTTTTGTTTTTGGTAAGAATTAATATATATAAATACATAGTTTTTTTTTATAATTAAAATTGTAAAAATAAACATTTAAGATAATTTTTTCTTTTTAAATATTAAAAATAGCTGCTGATGAAATCTTTCACCCATAAAAAAATATCATATAAATATCTTGAAATCGAAAAAATTCAATAAAAACGCATGCAATTTTCTTCACTTTCCTGACTTTAACAGCGTCCCACAACTACAAATCTTAACTTTTACCCTTTAAATTGCACGATATGATGTAGAATTTTGTTCTCTATCGATCTGCGTAATTTTTTCTTAGGATTTCATCAAATTAATTTTTGCCTTTTTGGCCAGCTTTTTGGGTCAAATACTCCTCTGTGTGTCGGTTAGAAACAATTACTTTTAGTATGGTTTTAACAGAAACAAGTGATCGTTTGCATGATTTTGTGTTTACAAATTTATATTAATTTTGTTTATTCAAACTTAAATTATTTTGATGATCCATAAGCTTTATTTATACACTGCAAGTTCTTTCATTGGACAAAGTCCTTTCTGCACCGAGTGTTATTTCTCTGGAAAAATGAGGATATACACATATGTACATAGATACGAATATATTTTTTATTAATTAAAGATTTTTATCAAGTTTTTACAACAAAATCTTCTACACCATAGAAAGCATTAGAATTTATAGCGAGAAATATTATTTTCCAACCCTTTTGAGCAGTAAGCTTGCAAAAATTAAAATACAATTTTACAAGAATACTACTACACCCGGGCAAGTGAAATTAATTTTCTTTTAAAAAGTTGTAAGTGTAACATTTATTTTAAATCAGAGATGTCAAAAAGTACAATTGGTGCGACTATTAAAGCTGCACTATAAAAAAATTTAGCAATTTAAAAAAGAAACAATTCTATTTTTATAGTTTTAAAACGTTGGAAAAAGAAGATATAAAATTAAATTTTTGTTGTGAACAACCTTAATAGAAAAGTAAAAAATAAGTTTGTAGTTACATATGGGTAATTCCATGAATATGTCAACAAAGACTAAAAAAAATTAAATAAATCAATATAAATAATATCATATCATACAAATAAAATAACATTAAAGTAAGTTAAAAAACAGGTTTTTAAAACATCGAAGAGCAAAAATTAAATTTTAAATTAAAAACGTACGTCATGTGAAAACGTTGTTTGCCATTTTTGTCATTTTTACTTCATCGCTCACAAATGTTCCGAAATTAAAGGTCAAAGCGAGAAAATTTTGTAGCCAACGGTATTTCACAGACGATGTTAATTTCCAAAAAAAATAAGTAATCTAATAAAAAACTCCGGTTGTTAAATTTTATTTAATATTTTCAAAGTGACCGTGCATATAAATAAATTATAGTGTTTTTGGATATTTTATTTTTCATTATCTTTTAACTGTCTAAAGGAGCCGTACACAGTGGATAACGGAAAAATAAGAATATAGTTGATTATTGTTGTTTTTGCATAAACTTTGATTTTTGTTTGGACAATAATCTTTAGTTTATTTAAATTAGTTGTGAGAAGTTTCCTGAAGAGTTTAGTGAGCGGTAGCAAAATGAGGATAATAGAAAATAGCAAGAAAAAAATATTTTTTTTTGATAATTAAGTAATCTAATGAAAGAGTTCCCGTTGGTAAATTGATTTTAATATTATATTTTATTTTAATATCGCGAATTGTTATGAAAACTATTTGGCTGTTGTTATAATATTCGGTAATAACCGTCGTCTCTGGCTGTGTACTTCGAACGTTTGGCGAGCGCTTTCGATGTAATAACATCATTTTCAAGCCACGTATTTGTTAAAACTGCTCTTTACTTAAAATAGATAGTGTTAAGAATAAGAGATGGTGGGTTAAGGTAATTTTTGTCCGTTTAAATGGTATTATGCTGGTAGATTGCCTGATATCTGTCCTGTTTATTGGGGTAAATAATTTAATATTTGGGTCTTTTATTATTGGATAGGTAAGTGTGGCCGTCTGTGGGTGTTTTTCGTTTGGAAGAGTGTTTTAGTAATTGTAGTGGTGTAAAAATCGTGTCAGAGGTTGTGTTTACCTGTTCGTTAATAATGTCTCTGTTAAACGTTCGTCTTTTGTAAATTTCCATGTTTTCAAAAATGTCTAGTCTTCGTCCTTTTTTACTTGGCTGTAATACTGTCAAACATTCATCTATTTCCCTTGGTTCGTGTCCATGTGTGTCAAGGTGTTTTGCGAAATTGGAGTCTTCCCTTTTCCTGTTGTATGATCGTATGTGTTCTGTAAACCTTGTTTTTAATGTTCGTCCAGTTTGTGCGATGTATGTATGGTTGCAGGTGCAAGTAAGTCTGTATACTCCGCTGGTGCTAAATTTATCGGTTGTTTCTATTATGTCTTGAGGTTGTTGCGTAGAGTGTTGCTCATTTTTAGTCTTGTGTGTAAACCTTCTTTCTGCAAAAGGTTAATTATCTATATATTTCTGGTCCTGCGTAAGTAAAGATGTGTCGTCGTGTTGTATCGATTGTTTCCTTGTTTCCTTGTCTTCTTTCATCTTGTTTTTGTTGTTGTATTGTCTGAGTAGTTTGTCGATGGTTGTGCAGTTGTATCCATTATTTTTAGCTATACTGTAAATTGTATCGAGTTCTTTGTTATATTTATCTGGAGCGAGTGGGACTATTTTAAGTCTGTGAATCATATGTCTAAATGCTGCGAGTTTATGTTGAGTAGGTTGGTTTGAGGAGCTGTGGATAGTTGTGTCTGTCATGGTTGGTTTTCTGTAAATGTCAAAGTTTAAGGTATCAATTCCTTGTGCTATTGATATGTCAAGATAATGTAAAGTTCTGTTTTGCTCTTTTTCCATTGTGTATGTAATTTTGTTATGTATTATGTTTAAGTCTATAAGAATCTGTTCTGCGTTGACTCCTTCTAGGATGCATATAATTTCGTCTACGTATCTGTAGTAATGGGTTATTTTATGTTTTTTTGTCCATCACATCGAAAGCGTTCGCCAAACGTTCGAAGTACACAGCCAGAGACGACGGTTATTACCGAATATTATAACAACAGTTTAATATATACTGGCGGAATCAACCCAATTAATTTAAACATATTTGGCTTTGTACTAGAATATAAAAAAGAAAAATTACACCTTCTTAAATTTGCAGAGTTTCACATATTTTTGGTTGTACCTCAAAATAACTTGCGATTTATATCACGAACTACATTTAGTTTTTTGCTCATTGTTTTGAACGAAAATATATCGAATGTACCCACTTTCTTTTTTAATATAGCATCCTTTTAATGGAATATTAAAATTTATTCCACTCTATCGGCGTACAAATGTCACGTACAGTGCCATGGAAATCACCATATATTTTTGAAAAATTGAGTAATTAACTTATAAAAAAATAATACTGAAAAATTTGGGATAACAATATATAAAAGTTAAATTTTAAGATGGTAATCGAGAAATATGTTCCAAAAATAAACATTTCAAAAACCTTTTAAAAAATTCTGCAAAACCTTAATTATCGCTTAATGCTGCGACAACTAAATACAATAAATATATCTAAACAAATTAAGCTTGAGCTTTCATTCCTCGTTTTTTAACTTCCCTTCATTGCTTTTTACTTAAAGCTTTTAATTTATGTAATAAATTTGATTATTTAAAACATAATAATATTAATTGATTATTTATATTATTTTATTCATATTATTCTTAACACAAACGTTTTATAATATTCAAAGCATTGAACCAACCAACCAAAAGATTCTGCAGAATGAAAACTTTTTGTATATCATCATTAAATTTTGTTCAGTGCACCATGTAAAACTCATGACCTTCCATCGTACAGTTAGGAAATCAGAAAAAAATAGCAGAATACAAAATTTCTTCTCTCAGTAACTAGTAGAAATGGTGTAAAACTCATGTCTCCTTTTAGCAAAATAATCATATATCAAAGTCTGTAACATTTTCATTTTTATTTTTGTTATTGTCTCGCATTTGGTCTCGCAATAGTCCGAGCTAGACAAATTATAGAAAACGTAACATGTACAAGGAATTTTTGTTTTCTCCTGCAATGTATTTTATAACAACCACCCAACCTTTTCCTACCTTAACAACCAACAGCAACAGGCAAGAAGGAAATGATTAATAGTCAGTAGTTGTTTTGTTTCATACACAAATATTGCAATTCTAGAAGGGAAAATAAATTCCATTTGATCTCTTGCAACTGCAAGTGTTTAAAAATTTATGAGTTATTATATATTAAAACAAGTGTTGGTAACTTTTCGCCTTGTAAATGTAAAGCCTGCATGTTTTTAAATACTATGAATTTGTTACTTCTGTGAAATTAATTTGAAATAATTACAAAAAGAAATTATTTGCGCAAGAGAATTTGAGCAATTAGAGAATTTAGTATTTTTTTGCAGCATAAAAATACTAAATTTAAATACAAATGAATTGTTATATGACTTTTAACATTTAAAGTATTTTGCTTTGATAAGATAGCAGCATAAATTGCCTAAAGTATTTAACTACCAGCAGCTACAAATATTTCACAAATTATCTTATCTTGCCATAACAAGATAAAATTACAAAGGTGGTATAGATTGGCTTGTTTGAAAAATAGTTTATCGCAGGTGCTCGAGGTGGTAATACACTTAGTTATAAAGTAGAGTTTTACCAAGTGCTGTTACATTGTAGAGCATCAATTTAATAGTCGAGATTTTAACTGTCTTCATTACTATTTCTTTTATTCCAAAATTGACTGACATAAAACTTTGGAACAAAAATCAAAACGAATAAACACTTGCTTTAATTAATAAATCGGACAACTATTTAATAAATATTAAAGTTTATTTTTTTTAATATTAACAAAAAAATTTTATGACAACTCTTGAATTATAGTTAATAAGAGGTTTCTTTGCGTATTGAGATTTATTTTCTGAAATAAACCCGTGGAAAAAAATTAAGAGTTTAAGTGATTTTTTCTTTGTTTTATAAAAAGTTGGAGAGAGCGATTTGTTTTAAATATACAAGAAAAGCCGAAAAATTCTCATTTTAACCATAGAAAATAACTAAATTATTTGAAACAGCATTTTTGAGGCATTTTACATGGTATTTCAGTTGGACGTTTGTAACGCGTTGTACAGTCTGAAGGCTTAACTTAAACCTCAGTATTTGCGTCCCACACAAATAAATTCGAATGAAGCTAGGGTTGCCAGATCGCCTTACTTTTGCAGAATTTTTAGTAGTTGCCAAGATTAAAAAAAAAAAATTTTTTTTAAGCTTTTTTGTAACTAAGAAATTTTCCTTTTTTAATACAATCAGAAATTTCATTATAATAACTGTGGCAATAAATCTCATCTTTACTCACAAGAAAAAATTTTAATTTTGTCATAAAGAAAAATCGCGAATAAGTGGTTGTTAAGTAGTGAGACATGGTTACCAACATGACGTAAGTTGTATATTATGGTACAAAATTGGAAAATTATTAACATTTCCAAAAATAAAGCTTTTGTTCTGACGTTAAAATAGAACTAAAGATTATTTCTTAAAATTATTATATTATTTCAAAATAGAAAGTTGATATAAAATAGCATGGAATAAGTTCTCTTTTTTGATAATGTAAAATGAATAAAAATAAATTTTGACCCTTAATTTTGCAGCAAATGTTATCCAAAAACAAAATTTATTTTAGAGTGCCGAGACCGTTCACGATTTTAATTTGTTTATGTTTACAGGCAGGAACGACATATCAAAACGAATTGATGCTACAATAAAATCCATTCCTCTCTCTCCCTCTCTCTCTCCGCTAACAACTTAAGAATTGCTCAACAAAAATCGAATAAAAACAACTATATAAATGTCTTCATTTACAAATTAAAAGCGAAAAAAAAACACGTTTAGAAACTTTTATTTGGTTCTTAGAATATTTTAATTATCCAGGCACACACTTTTCAAAGACGTCTTTTGATTGACTATTATGCAAAAAAAACCTTGTTTTGGAACTTGGTTTTTTGCTTTACATAACTATTTAATAATAACAATTAAACTACCAAAATATTTTCAATAATAAAAAACTTTTTTTGTTCAGTTCTAAGGGGTATAAAATATTCTATTGCTTCAAATATATATATATTTTTTTTTTGTTATAATTTATTTGTTTTTGTAAAGAGAAAAAATTTTTAAAAATCCTCTTTTACAACACGCATAAAAAAATATGGTTGTAATATGGCCACAATAACCATATTATGTTCTTTGTAACAATGTATAGTTGTGAAAAACCAATTATAGTTTTTTTCACCAAAACTTTAGTCACAAAAAAAAATTTTGTTAACTTTTAACGATTATATGGTTACTGTTCACAAAAAATGCAACAGAAAAATTACTAAACTGTCAAGAACTACAACAAAATATTCTTCAGCACAAACATTCTGTTGATTTGAACCATACTTTGATTAATAATAATATATTATGATTAAATGTCTTATACTATTTTTAATAAGAGTTATAGCTTATGGGGCACTAATAATTGAAGAAGCTTTAGAAAGACATAGAAATGTTAGGAAATACTTGAATTTGTTAATTTAAACATTTGGGGTAAAAACTCCAATTAGGTTATCTAAGTTGAACCGGGTTCTATGGACCTTTTAAAGTATTTCAATTTACATTTTTTATTTGTTAAAAAATCAATATCAGTCAATTAATAACAAAAAATTATGTATCCTATTTGCAGTACTTAATTAAATTGCGTTTTGATAAAGAAGTTGCTATCAAATGTCTCTTAGGTAGGAAATTTATCAAAAAAATTTACGCGGGTATGTTCTCTTAAATAAAAAGGTAATGACTTCTAAAAGACTAAATAACTTTAAGATAAAGATAAATTAAATCCTCGTATAGCTTTCTTAAACCGTCAATGCAGCTCAGTTATTAATTTCCGAACAGTCTCTTACTTACCTTAAGGTGTCAGAGCAAATCTGAGCATGCAATTTTTTAATGAGCAGTGTAAAATTTAAATCGGTATTTGAATGATTATTTTAATGTAACATTTGTTCATGTCTTTATTGTAGATCAGTATTTTTTCATCAAACAAGAATTATAATTAAAAGTATCACAACGCCAGCCTTAACCTGTAACTCAATATATTTCTTTTAGTTAAATACCGATTCATCCTCGAACTGTATATAATAAAATTTTGTAACTAAATCTTATGATTACGGCAAAGACAGAACTATTTTTCTGCATAAAATCAAAGTCGTTATTTTTCTTTCGATTCAAAGTACTTTTGATCTTGATTATGATAACTTCATCAGATAACAGAAGAAAAACAAGATTGGTGAAAAAATCCGTTAATATGTTAAAAATTTAACTACTCAAATCATAATTTTTATTATTAATGAAATATTTACTTGAAATATTTTTATTTTAAAATATGTACAAGAAATGATATTAAGAAAATTTACCCAACCAATGTGAGTTTAATTGGGAAATGCATTGAAACTTATTCTGTACATTGGTACTGAAACCTAAATACAATTTTGAGCAAAGGCTTCCTTCCTAATATTGCTTGTTGACACGCAAGTTCAAAATAATCTAAAAAAAAATAAATTTTTTACTTACTTCGCAGTGAAAAAACATAGATATTTCCAGACTGAATATAACTGAATAAGAAGAAATCAATAAATCGGGCGCGGCTGTAGGTGGTGAGGCTGCTCGAAATGGTATTAATAATATTAATTATTAATGATTCTTATCCCTATAATTTATTTTTCTAATGAATTTAAATACAAACAACTTTTTAATCATTTGCGAGTGCCTTATTCAATTAGTTAGTACAATCGAATTCTAAGTAATAAGAAACCCTTTAAGGATATTTTAGTTTTATTTACATCGCCAACGGCAAACCGAAGAAGGATTAATTTATACTATACACACAATTTCTTTTGATGCTTTCAAAACGAGTGAGGAAATTGCTTCTAACTGTAATTGTGTTCGAGTGCTAAAACCAGTTGCTGCATCAAGGAATCGTCCATAAGACTTTTTTTATTGGTTTAAATATTATATAACTCGTGCAGTATTATGTTACTCCTAATTTAAAAAATTTTAAATTTTTTACGAAATTGTGATCTCAAACAATCAAACTATTCTACTGTTTCAAATCTAACATAAAATGTCAATGTTTAGATAAAAAAAAAATTAAAATACAAATATTTATTTAAAAGAAAAGAAAAATATCTTTTACACATTATTTAAGAAAAAATAAATAAATAATTTTAAGGACAACACAAAAGAAAACACAATTTTATTTCTGAATGATTTATATATTTTTTACTTTTTATAAAAGTCTTTAAAAATAAAATGCCTTTTTCTAACAATATTTTTTGTTCACTTTCTGTTTTAAACTGATTAAAAATCTTTATCCAGGTGCAACAAAGGGATTTAGAATATAAATCAATAATAAAAATTGAACTGAAACTAACATTCATTCATTAAAATTTTTTTATTATTTTATAATAAAATACTTTTTTATCAGCAAAATAAGGTAAAAGTAAAATTTTATATGTATAGAAAATATATAAAAAATAAGCTGGTTTAGCTACAGCCCACAAGGTTTTTATTGTTGTTTGGGACTTAAGGTAATGAAAAATCAGATTGTATAAAAATAGATGGTAAAAATTGTACTGTCTCTAAAAAAATAAGTAAAAATAATAAAAATACATACAATAAAATATAAAAGGAAATTAAACAAATCTATTTTGTAGAGTTTACACAAACCTGTTACATAGATATAAAGCTACATTTAAGATTAGTTGTAAGCAAAAGTAAATAATTATTATAGAGCCCCTGACTGACGTCAGAGCAATAGTTTGAAGTTGTTCTATGAAATAAGTTTTAAACTTCTAATGAAATTAGTGTTCAAAAAAGTGATTATCTAAACGTTCTGCAATTTTATTTTAATTTGTAAAATATTTGTGTTCTCTGACTACTACAAATTTATTTCTACATTAGCATTTTTTAAAAGTTTATAAAAGCTGTATAATATTTCTATAACGTCTGTTTTAAGCTATAGCAAATAATATATAAATAAAACAACAAGGGAAAATCAAAAAGTCGAGAAAAAAGTATTTAAAAACTCTTAAATGAAAAAGTTTGCCGACAAGTTGCATTTAAAGTGGGTTGCTAAAAAGTCATCAAGATGAGTGCCGCCATCGCTTATAATTAAGAATTAATTTAGATTTAAAACCTTTACATAGCTCTCCTAGTGAGCTTCTTCGAAAGACAACAACAAAGAAATTTAATACTGAATTATAGAAGCAGTCGAAAACTAGATTTTACTGAATTCTATCGTTCAAAGAAGGCAATGAAATCGGCTAGTAATCATTCATCAAAATAAGATATTGCATGACCGTAAATATGTAAATGTCGACTTGGCTTTAATGTTTCTTTTGCTCAAATATAAGTAGTCAACTCAAGTCATGGATCACAATAAGCTGATAAATTAAAAGTGTCTTCATAAGAACTTTGATGAGTTCATAGCTCATTTCAAATATTTGCCGTACATATTTCATGAAATATAAAAAGCACATTTCAACAGCAAGTTTTTCTTGAATTAATTATACTATTTAAAATTTTTTTTTTTTCATTTTACACAAAAGATTTTTTAATTTAAATTATTTTTCTTCAATTTATTAGAATATGTAAAGCAAAAATATTTCGTTTTGATCCTAAAATTTCCTGTTGATAAAAGTCTAACAATATCCTTTCAAATCAGATTTAAAAAATCTAACAGTAAATAAAAAAGGCAGATTTTTTAAAACAATAAAATGGTTTTTCAATACAATATTTTTTGTATAATTAAAAAGTAATTAGCAAACGAAGTCAAGTGACTTTAATCCACAAAAAAAAACTTATAGGTTTGTTAAAGCTTCATCAAGACAAAATTTCCATATGAATTACTTACAAAAACCCATTAGGACTTTCTATCTTTGCCAGCGCTAATAAAAACAAATATAATTAAAAAAGACAACTAAACAAAATCACCCTCGTCAAACTAATCATTATTATCATCATTGCAATGATCCAAAATTATTTTTATAGTAAACATAGACAGAATCTTACAGACACGACACAAGTTAACTGATTTACTTAATTTTAAAAATCTGAATATTATTTGTTTTAAAAAATGATTAAAAAGCTTAGGAATTTGTATGTGTGTGTGTGTGTTAACAAGGCATCACATAAGTTTGCACAGCCCTTTTTCGCTAAATCAAGACAATGGAACTTTGTAAGTCAACCGAGCGTATCAAGGGTCAAAAAGGTAGCGAAAGAGTTAAATAAATATCTGACATTTAGAAGTTTAAAGGGAAGAAAAGCCATTAATTGTGATTAAGAAGCAATGCAAAAGTTCCCTTAAAGTATGAAAGACAGTGAGGAAAATTTAAATATGGGGAACAAAATTAAATCAAAAAGTTAATCTTTGTTATCAATATAAGTTTAAAAAATCTCTTTGACTTGCACTTATTTAAAAGTACAAGTTTATTTATTTAAATCAAATTTTTGTTGAGCATATGACCCTCTAAAATAAACAATTTAAATATTGCGGAATAACAAGTTGTAAGTAACAGCAGGTATATAGTCTTTGAGGATTTTTTCTTAGATTTGATATAACGATATTAATTAATCAACCTCTCGACAATACCTTTTCCAAATAAAGTACCATAACTAGAGTCATTTTCTATTACTAAGCAGCCTTCATGAGACTACGTCAGTGTCAGCTTACAATCCTCTAAGATTAAAAGAAATAAATATAATGACATCTATATATATATATATATATATATATATATATATAAAACTTTGGGTAGATCCTTTTTCTCTTCTGCTTATCAACCGATTTAGTTTATTCTTTCACATATTTGTCAAGCTTTTATCTTATTTAAATCGGTTCAGTATTTAAGAAATAAATGACCCCTTAATCTGCTACCGCTACACATGCAAAACCTTTACATGTATTCTACACATGAGTGTGTACATAAAATAAACAAAAAAAAATATTCAATAATAAACAACAATTCAATAATTCAAATTTAAAATGTTTAAAAAAAGAGAATCGGGTTAACAAATTAAAATAAAGTTAAAAAAAAATTAATTTCAGTATTCTAAACCGTGGAAATTTAGTGATTCTTTTTATGTGCTCTTAAGCAAACTGCCCAACCGCTCGTTAACAAAAGAACTAATCGAAGGAAAGGCAAATCGCAAAACAAGAAAAACATTTCTAAATTTCTAAGAATTAAATTGAAAAAAAATCTATTATTCGATGAAACCAATAAAATTAACCGACCAACAAACCAACTTTCTATTTCGCTTTAAATTCAATTTGCAGCTGTAAAATGAAACAACAACAACATCAAATTATGTAAAATATAAAGAAACAGACAATGGATTTTTTTAAACAGTGGTTTCTTTGCCACTGCCTGTGGATGCAAGAGGAAGATGTTGGTTATTTGCCTGGTTTCTGTTATTATTACGACTTTCGAATAAGCTTAACTGTGGCTGGGATTGTGAACGCAATTTATCAGCAGTGACCAAGGGAGGAGGTGGTGGAGCTTTTCGTAATCCTGTCGTTTTTACGGGACGCTTTGGAGGCAATGGTGGAGGCGGTGACGGTACAGATAAGCGACAGTTTAGTGAAGTATCACTACTACGACGAGAATCAAAGAATGATGTATTACTATAAATTGCCTCCTCTTCGATAGTGGCATAAATTTCTTCTGCAGTCTCATAATAAGACACTGTATTCGGCGTTTGAGAATTGTATTGACGCAGCGAAGAAGTGGAAGAATCAATAGAAAATGAGGAAGTAGAAGAGAAGTGTCCTAACCTATTACTAGAGGTATTTTGATAATTGTTTGTACTATCATTTGCTATAATTCCTGACATGGAAGGAAACTTAAAAGTGGTATAAGAAGGTGTCGGTGTTGTCTGTAAGGAAGTATTTTCGCTAAAATCGTTATAATTATTTTTCTGCTCTGTAGTTGTGGAAGTGGAAGAGGAAAAAGAGTTCAAACTTTTAGTGTTGGCTACGTTTGAAACATTGGTTGATTTTTCTTGATGCTGTGGTAGTTGTTCAATGGCGTCACTCACCACAATGTGTTGCTGATGTATATGCAAGTGTGGCGTCTGTTGTTCGATTTGATGTTGTTTCAACTGCAAATGTTGTTGAGGCTGAGAAATGATTACTTGGCCATTGCCTGTAGATGCTTGAGTAAAAACAGCTTGTGGCAGCAACACATAACCACCACCTAGAGTGAATAGAGGTTGGCCGGACGGTACGACATGAGTCGCGCTAGGTTGTTGTGGTTGTGGCAAATTTGAATATTGTACTGGTAAAATTTGAGCTGTGGGAAAGATTTGTGTTGGTGAGAGAGGATCATAGTGTGGGGTTATGGTCGATGACATTGCTGTTGTTGGCACTCTACTCGATGATAATTCCAAGCGTTGCTGTTCCGCAGCATTGGAAGATATAGAAATATGGTTAGTAGTTACATTTTTAGAGGAACCACTGTCACAATCGGAATTATTCAAGTCACTAACAATTATTGTTGTGTCATTTTTTAAGGGAATAGGAAAAGGGGAGTTTGGAGGTTCATCGAGAGAAGGTGCTATTGTTTTGGATAGTGCTTGAGGTACGGGTAAATCAAAATCTTCTTTTTTATCTATAAAAGGATTTACCAAATGTTTATAACTGGTGCTGCTGCTACTACTGCTGAACTGACTACCGGGAATCGGAGGTGCTTGTTCAGGCGGCACTCCTAGTTCTGGTATTACAGTTTTAATACTTGTACGACGCAATTGATTACGTAGCTCGTTTTCTTGTAAAAGTATGTTGCGATGCTCTTGTTCAGACACAAGAATATTGTCGGGCGAATTCTCGTGAATAAAGTCAGAAGGACGCCTTTGAGAAGGCGGTAATTCATCTAAAGATGGTGCAGAAAGGAGAGGTGGCTGTGGCGGCATAGGTGGTAAGACTTCAATATACTGTGTTTCCTCATGTGTAGCAGAAATGAAAGACGGCTGTAGTTTAGGTGGTAATTTTGGCATTGTAGCAAAGTTAATCGGTGGTGGAGGAGGACTATCTTTTGGTCTAGAAGGACTTCTTGGCATGTTTACTCTTACAGGTAATTTTGGGCTGGGTGTAGTGGAGAGACCCGGTGTACTAGGTCTGGAAAGTTGATAAATTTCGTTAGTTTTTGGATCATGCTCAAAGACTGCAAAGTCCCCATGACCCATATCGGCGTTTTGAAACGAATCTAAGGCAATATTTTTAACCAAAGCAGCCTTTTTTACATTTGGTTTTGGCAAAGTTGCTGGTGGTTTTTTAAGTCGGGTAGCTAAATTTTCCGTGGATTTTGATTGTTGACCCACAACCGTTGTAGGTGAACTACACCTAATTATTCTTTCAGATTGCAAAAGATCTTCATTAGATTTCCAGCCTGATTTGTCACCAAAGAAATAATTTGTGTCTTTAGATGACCTTGGGGATTTCGAAATCGCTTTTGCTATTTCTGTATATTCATCATCTGTACGGTTTTTATCTAAAAAGGCGTCACGGAATGGATTGTCACGCTCGATTTCGGCAGGCAATTTCACACTTTCAGTGGGCGGAGGTGGAGGACTACGATAGCCCCTACTAAAAGCGCTTTCACCACGATGAGGTGAGGATGATTTCGGAGTAGCGTATTGTACAGTTGGTGAATCGATTTCTTTAATACGTGTTACTGTTGGTACTAACGTTGAGAACTTTTCAGGTCTTCTCTTTTCTAAAGAAGAATTATTTGACGATGAGGGACTAGCAGATCTTAAAATGCCCTTACGAGGCATGTGTGCCCTTGGCGTATTATATTCCTGTTCCGAATCATAATTTCGAGACGCGTACGACTCCGGTGTACGGCAACGTTCGTAGTCAGACTTAGAACGTTCATCTCCACTCAAATCGAAACTAACCGATTTGCGATGATAACCAGCGTAGGCTGACGAAGAAAGATCAGGTGTACTATGCCCGGATGCTGTCTGGTGAAATTTTGCTTTGTGTGTATCACTTTCCGAATCACTAGTATACTGAACGGTAGGGCGAGGTTTTTCGAAATAATCCGAATCAGTGTCAAGAGGTTCGATGTTAGTGTCTGCTGGAGATTGTATATTATCTTCAACCTCTGCAGCTTTATCGTCTTTGCTGTCATCGCTATTATTATCGCCATCATCGTCAATATCGTCGTCATCACCATCGTCAATAATATACACTGGTTCAACTGTAACTTCTTTTTCAACAATTTGATCGTCTACCATTTTTTTGTAAAAAGACCGATTGTCTTTAGACTTATCAGTTCCTTTCTTAATCTGTATTTTTTTTTAATTTATTGTGGTGATATATTGTTTTGAAGTTTATTTTTTTAATTTTTCATGTTAAAAAAAGAAAGTATAAGAAAAAAAACAAACAGTGATAAAAATATATTAATTGTGTCAATATAAGGGGAACATTTCATTGTGTTCAAAAACATGATGTGTAACACGTAATTAAATAACAGAGGACATTTGTTTGTTTTTGTAAACAAATTATGGTGAGTGATCAAAGTGACATTTTTTTTATTTTTTGTTGCGTGAAACGTAAGTGATAAATGGCCATATTTGCTTGGCGTTTTGCTTTTATTTTATAAATATTGTTTATATTTTTTGTGATAAGTGATACTGAAGGTGTAAAAAGACAAACAGACAGACAAAAGGTGAATGAATGAAAAGCTTAAAATTATTATGCTGATTTGTCAAGCCAAATATTTGATATTTTCTCTACAATTTAATGATATCGTAAACACATATTCTATGTGTTTATTTTTTCTTACTTTAATAAAAACATAAAACGTTGAATTTCAGAAGCCTTTAACCAAATTTTTTTAAACAAATTTAAACAATATTTTTAAATCTAAGAATAGCTATGAACAAAAACGACATTATAACACAAAAGTTATATGAACAGAAAAACATAAAAAGTTTGCAGTACATTAACTGCCTTCACTATGCGATATTAAAGCAACTTAAACACTCAATAAAAAAAAGTTGAATATGAATGCAAATAATATGAAAATGAATGAAAACTAGCAATACTAAGGTTCAATATAGTTTACTCGTTTCGTAAGTTTCCATATTAAATAAAAAAATACACATTTGGTACGTCTAACCCTTATAGTTAAATTAAAAATTATTATTTCTTCAATTTAAAAATAGTTGAAGAACGAACAGTTATTTACAACTTTCACGGCATTTTCTAGCATAGTGGAGAATCAAAGAATTTATATATTAATTGACATTAACATTTTTATTCGGCATAAAGCAAGCTGCAAGCGTTCACAGCACCTCGTTGTATGTAAACTCAAGTTACAATTAAAAAGTGTAAACAAAACGAGAGGATTGAAATAAGTTTTAACAAAATAATTAAACCTTAAAAATTATAATATAAATGTAAGTTTTTTGAAAATGACAAATATCCAAAAAACGAAAACTAAATTGCAAGGAAAATTACTTGAATAACCAATCTATTGTTTTAAAAGACGTTTGCTTTTATTAAGAGAAAAAAAAATTATTTGTTACTGCCCTTAAACATTTCTACTTAAAAAATCGAACACCTAAAGAAATAAAAGGTGAGGTACCTATGTAGACTAAGGGTGTTCCGAAAAAAGTAAACAAACTGAGAATATTATTCATCATCACCAAGCAATTTAGGCAGTTAAAGCTACCGCGATCAGTAAGCGCAAATGACAATCAATAAAATTATTAGTACATACGACCTTTAAGAACATTTCGAATGACTGACAATGTAATTTAATTAAATTTTTAATGGCAAATAGATGGTATCCCACCCTATTGGATGAATACAATAGTCTCACACAGCAATGAAATTTTTTCAACCAACTGGTTTGCGATTTTTATATTCCGATGATGCTTCTATTGCACTATAACGCCCTTCAACTGTAAAGAATGCGAGTAACAGATATGCATAAACACGCCTCTATATAATTAGGTCCTTTAAACTTGACATTTAAGTTGTACGTTGTCTATTGCAGGAATTATAGTGACGTTAAAGGTCGGCAATATCTTTATCATTTTTAAAAGATTTTCTAACTATGAATTGTTGGTTTAAATGTCACCGGCGCCACAAAGATATGATCAAGATTCACGTTAGTACTTTCCGATACGGCCTTACCTAACGATGGGCTTACCACTGAGTTAGATACAAAGCGTGGGCTAGCGCCCTTCACTGATGTAGCCAACCAAGTAGCAAATCTAAGAACATGGCTGTCAGCACCGTGAGCTACCCCTTGCTTGAGTGTTGGAGACTATCTAACCCCGTCTGTTGAAAGCGCAACAGCACACTTGGTTAGCACAGCACCTTCCCCGCGGACACCAACCTTAACCAACAGCCAGACGTGGACCTTCTGAATAACCGGCTACAGATATGGGTGGATATCTGTATGAGCTACTGGTTTCCCTGGCTCTATTATAACTACGAGCACTGGTAAATCCTTCGAAAATCACCCATCTTGCCTATCTAGATTTGTTGCCAGAACACTGCACCGGGTAAGCTCAACCAGACTCTCCCCAGGGGGATCGGAGCAACGAAGTAAAAATTAGCAATTTTTTGATCAGGATAGCTGGGCCAATTTTACACGTCTAGTAATAAAAGCTCTTGAGTTGAAATCTCACTGGAGCCACAAATTCTTTTGTAGCCACTTTTGTTGCATTAGTTAAAGCAGTCGTTACTAATCACGAAACCGAATCTTTCCGAAGAACTTAGCTAAGTTGACCTAGCTAGTTAATTTAGTTAAACATTTAACATCTGATAACCTAGGCTTAAGCTATAGATTTTTCAAAACAGAAAAACCGGAGATGGGTAAAATAGTTGCACTTAAAATTTAACTGGACTTGCATTATAACAACTCCTTGACAAGCTGTTTGTCAGTTTAGTGATTGCTTCCATTCTTTTTAAAGGACCATAACTGAAAAACGAAAACTAATGTTTCATGTTATTTAGTTCAACATTTGTAGCAGATTTTTCTGTCATACTTATTGGTAAAAAAAAATCTTGGAATCAAGGTGTCCTATTAACTCTGCTATTGTTTCGCGCTATCCATCTTTCATCACAATATTTAAGCTTTAGTTTAGGAACACAACACACGACGGTAACGAAATTTTCATACAAATTTTACATAAGTTATCGTTCAACGACAATGCCGTTGAGATAAAATTTTTTTTCTTGTCGGTTTTCATTATTCTCTTACATTTAGTCTTTCAATCTCCCAACAATATTGCCACATATATCCAGAAATATACGTATTTTATAAGCATTTGAATTCACAATAATAGCAATGGCTCATTATTTACATATATAAAAATAGAACAAAATTCTTGAAATAAAAATATCTAAGAAAAAACTGATATACGTAAATGAAAATTATAATTAAAAAAGTAAAAAATATGAAACTAAAATTAATTGAAAAAATAACTAAAAAGTTGATAAATACGAGCCCGCGTATCATCTTAAATCAGTCATCATTTATTATTTGTCCCTCTCTTCAATCTGTATAAAGGTTTTGAAAAGTTCAATAGACTCTAACGCCATGTACATGTTAAATGTACTTAATATTCTTTAAATTTCATAGATTTGTTTAATAGAATTGTGATTCATTTAAATGTAATAAAAAATTTAAGCAATTTATTTTTGAAAACAAACACAAAACTGAATTGAAAATAAATATTATTAATACCGTCAGAGAACCGTCGTTATTTTGTTCACTAACTCTGAGTAACGAAAAATCGTTCCGTTACGGTCGTCTGTTGTGTTCCTACACTTACATATTTATTCATTTTCTTCTGTTTCATTATTTTGCTCCTCTCTCTCTATCTTCATTTGATTCGCAAAACTTTCACTCTCTCTCTTCACCCAGAAAATAAAAATAGAAAAATTTGGTGTTCAAAAAATCGAAAAATCTATAACTGGACCTCATTCTTAGTGGCGGGCACTTTCTTTAAGAGTAGTTTAATTTCTTTATTTTAAGAATATTTACTTTTTAGGCATTAAAGGTTTAGTTTTTTGCAAAATTTTAAAAATTCTTGGCCTGGTTCCGCCCATAAAATTCCTTTCGGTTTTATATGACATATCCATTATATTTACTTTCAAACTACCACACTTTTTCATAATAGGTATTTGACAGTATTATTATGTGTATTATTATGTGATGCTTAAGCCCATTACAAAAATGAATATCATATGATAAGTTCTATTTTTGGTCAATGTTTCCGGCGAGATTTTTCAGCCACAACTATTACTAATGCACTGACATAAAAAACTACTAAGCTAAAATCTTTTCGGTTCGCATTAAATCTAATAAGGAACTGCCAAAAAAAGCTATTTTTTAAATATTTTTTTATTATATCGAATTTACGTCAGATTTTCTTGTTTTTAATATTTGTTTATTATTTGAATTCACATCAGATTTTCATAGGGTCTCATTTTATTTGTACAGAAAATCATACTTCCTGCTGAAAATCCATTTTGATTTTTTATCGACCTGAACAAGCATTAAATTTGTAAATTTATATTTTAACTTTTAGTACGAAACGAATTTATTGTGGTTTTTTTAAATAAATTTTATTTTAAGTATAAGAACAAAACTTATCTATTCAAGTAATAAGAAATGTTTAGTGTGATTTATTAATACATATAAAATCTTTAAGAATTGTTATTTAAACACATTTAAATCTTATTTTTTTTTTCATCATAAGGCTAAATAACATTTAAAACAAGTGCTTTATTTCCTCTGAGTTTTATTATTAACAAAAATTAATGTAACTATTGTTTTAAACATTTAAATTCAAATATATAATATTTTTAATTTTATTGAAAAAAAAAAAATATTTGTAAAACATAAATCCATGGATTTTACTAACAATTAATTTTATTGATAACTAATTAAATATTGAAACATTTTACTAATCTTTTTGTTTTTTATCATATAAAATATTTTTTACATTATTAATTTGTTATTTAATTTTGTTAAATTTAACATATAAAATAACAATATAAAACATTTACAAATTTAATTAGTCCGTTTGTTTTTTTTTTTTTTTACTTTATTAAATATTTGACAATAACAACTATTTTCCTTTTAAATTTAGCTTCTTGGTATTAAAGTGTTTAAAAATATTGGACCTTTCGATATAGTTGAGAGTTTTGGCTTATTAGGAATTTATTTTCAAAGTTGTTGCAATGTAGTAGAGCTCTAAATACAGGGATAAGTCAACATGTCTTTACAATAAAATGTAAGAGGAGTGAGATATAAAAAAACGGGAGTTACACAAGAATCTCAGGTGCAGTGAAATGAAATAAATCTATTTCTGCCATTAGACAAACTTAATGGCACATTAGTGATTAATACTTTGTTTGATTGGGAAATAAATTTTAGCGTATTTAACATAATTATTACAAGCGATCAGGCTGGGTTGGACGCCCAGTTGAAGCAGTCACCTCGAAATCATTGATGCTATTCAAGATAAGGCCTTAAGCAATCGACAACTAAAAGCGTGCTTAATGCGTCAAAAATGCAAAAGAACGTTAAAGCGATTAATTTTGCAATTAACTCATAAACGAAAAAACCTTTTAGAACAAAAACTTGCGCTCCGCTTTCATCAAAATCATGGCTTCTTGTGAATATTTCATAGAATAAGCAGAGAGGCTAGCATGTCTCTATAACAGTGGTGTTCACAAAGAGAAACACAAAAAACAACAACAAAAATGTCAAGTCGTTCTAAAATCTTTAAAACATAAAAACGGCCGACACAGCCCCATTCCGTTGAAAGCTAGCATGCTACTAAATGATATTTTTGTTTCATAGACACATTTTTTGTCAATTATGGCTGCCGCTTGAGTGTTGTTAATTCATTAAAATTTCTTAAGCTTTTGTTCGGAAGGTAAAACAAAAATTGGAGGAAACTGCCATACAATATACCTTTAGAAATGGTACTATCAAATAGTACAAGGATGGATGGATACAGAAAATTAACGGGATGTAGCGAGTAAAGCTTTAATTAAATTTTAATCGGTAATTATTGCTATTGAGGAGTGTGCTGAATTTAATCTTAACAGAGAATATACGGAATCATCAACAAAATAGAATCCGTTTGGCAGGATACGTTAAAGATACTCTATAAGTAGTGCCATGATATCAAGTCTACCTGTCTAGTCCTTGGCAGGTAGATTGATTAAAAACGAAGCAAGTAAACTCAAGCCTAGATGGGAAATATTTTGTAGACTCCGATCAAACAGTATTTAATATCAAGAACAACATGGAATTCTAATTGGTTAAACTCTCCGAATTTTAACCAAATTTTACATTTAAAATTGGCAAATGGATCATATAATCCAAATCGTTTGAAAACTCTTATGTGTCTAGATAAAAATTATTTAGGTTTAAGGAACACATTCAACCACCTAATAAAATATGGGGATCCTTAGATACCACTGGATAGAAGGAGATCTTTTAATATAAAAAATACGCGAATATGATTTTATTTAATTGCCGTATGCTACCTAATATTCATATTTACGTTTAAACATTTTTGTTGCTTCCAAATTTTAAACAAAAGCTCGTTAGCAAAATATTCAGTTAAAAAAAAATTTTTTTTGACGAATTATTGATTACCCTTGTACTTAGAATCAGATTTTAGTAACTATTTGCTAATTTTTAATTTTTTTTTAAGTTTAATTAACTTTATTTTACAATTAAATATAAAAAATAGTGTTGATATTTAGAAACCACTTCGAACAAAATTAAATTTTAATTTTTGTGAAAGCATTTTTTTAATAAACAACCTTTTGTGGAAGTTTTTTGTCTGCTCTCCCGTTTTTATATTAGAAATACTTTTATTATACATACACACATTTTAATATTAAATTGATTTTTCGATTGATTTTTCATTTTTGGACCTACAATAGTTGGAAATTGAATAATTTTAGTATTAACGTTTTGTTGCACGTTTTAGAAACTCTTAGATTTTTTAAGTGTATTTTACAATTATTTTTTATTATTATTTTTTTCTTTAGTTTTATATTTTCTTGTTGAATAGAACCCGCATATTTTACAATCAAATTACACTTGGATTTTTGAAACTTCTATGCAATACAAAAGTAAATGGAAAATAATCACTGTCATAATGTGAGCCTATGAATTGTATAAAAAATTAATCAATTTAGCCGCTCGTCAGAAGTAAAATATACTCCAGAAACATCGGTCTAATTTCATTCCATAAAAAATATTTTGGAATTTACTATTACTTATCTCGGGGGGTTATTGCAAAATAAATAGAAATCAGTATACAATGACAATTTCTCTCCCATTATCAGACTTTCACAATATTGTAGTATTATTCTTTTCATTTTCGATTGGTCCACGAAAGTGCTGTGAATAAGGAGGAGGCGTAATATAATTATTAGTGTCTAATGCATGTAAAGGGAACAAAGGTTTTTAATTGAATAATATTTAAATATTTATTTATCTATGTTACTCTCGCTGCCCGTTTATTCTAACGTAACTTATTAGATTATTTTACAACCTTTTCTTTGCAAAGGAAAAAGTATTAAAAAATGCATATTTCAGTTAACAGTTAACACTGTATAATAACACTAACAACAGTTTGGATAATGTATAAATACACAACAGAAAATTGATAAGAAATAGTGTATACCATACACTAACACATTCCGAGTTAAAGTTATATTTTCCATAATTAATAACGTAAACATTTTGACGGCAGCCACAACGAGTCTATTTTTTTATTTTTGTACTTAAAGGGGCACCGATTTAAATTTTCATTATACACATACTAAACGAATATAATAAAAATTTATCTAATTCGTAGGTTTCATTGTACATACACATATACATACAAGAACCGAAACGTTTGCCATTAAACAGGTTTATAAAAGATACTGAATTTTTCAATTAAACGATTTTGCTTAATGGTACATTTTCGAAACTTTTCAAAGCCGAAACTTATCTGCAGAGTCTTTTTTAATGTTTATTTGAATTTGAATAAATTTCGATATTTAATTATATTTTACGGTATGAAAAATATTTATTTTTTTTGTATGCGTACATCATCCTGAAAAACAAGTGCAACTAATTTCGTTCTATTTTTATACAAATCAATTTAAAATGTTTACCATCTTGTGTTAACAAAATTTGTCTTAAAATCTGAAATTAAGTTTTTTTCATTTCTTGATTTTTTTATTGTAGTCATGTTAATCCTGCTTGATTTTTAATTAAATTAATTTTGTTTCTGAGAAGCAACTACTGCATTCTCGGTTGATTCTGATGTGTTGCTAACAATCTAAAAGTATGCAAGGAAAAATATTTTTTTCTTTTGTTTTTGTTTATCTTTCAAACAAATCATTTAGCTTTCATTTACATAGTTTAAAAATGTTTTTTATTAAATTAATTTTGTCAGTCTTGTTTTTTGAGTTCTCTTTTTTGCAAATTTTTAACATCCGCATTATTTAAGCAATTTTCTTTTCTTCATTCGTCTGCAATGAAATTTTTAAAAATTTTCTTTTCAAAACAACAAAATTAGTTTGAATTATAAGAGAGAATCAGAACAAATACATGAAGAGAAAAAGAAATACAAATAATAGAAAAAAAGTGACATTTTAATAAAGCTGTTTTTTATATCTGATTAATATTTTATTAAAAAAAAATTTACTTGTTTTTTTTTTTTTAGTCAATCTATTATTAAAGGATGCAATTACAACGGTAACAAAAAATAAAAACCTATTTATGTACAAAATTACAACAATTATTACAAATTTAACACCAAAAAATTTATTTTTCTGTTTAAGTAAAATTTAAATTATGAATTAAAAAATTAATTTTAATAAAAAAAAACCACGACACTTAGAATAAAAGAAAATTGTTTATACTTTACTTTTCTTCCTCTTTCCACAACTGCATTTAAGGAAATCGGATTATTAATAGTATTATATTTCTCATGCATGTTTCATATTGTTTTCTTAATACAAAATTTATTAATTTTTCTTGTATGTATGTATGTAGGTATTATAAGTACACAGGAGAATATTACGGCAATAAAACATCTTGAAGTTAATGGGTAAAGGGGCTTTTTTACACGACTTTGCACCACTGATGCAAGACAAAATTCGTAAATAAAAATGCATAAGATATATGTAAATATGTATATTCAAGGGAGAAAATCACCTAATTACCTTAGAATTTTAAAGTTGTCATTAAAAATTTTATTTTTCTTTTCAAGTATCATGTTCTAAAAACAATTGCTTCTATTGATTTTTACATGTATTCGTTATTTGGAATGATTAATTTTACAGGTACTGCTTCATGAGCCCTAATTTGATGTGCATCGGTGGTAGGACGTGAAACTAAAGCTTCATTTAGAATATTTTTATCGCCAACAATCATTTTTTCTATCGCAGAGACACAAAAATCAAGGGTGCTTAGTATAACCACACTGTTGTCCAAGGAGAAAATTAACCATTTAAGATCAACACAAATGATCCATTGGTGGTCTTGGTGTTTTATCTTTTTCATCATTAATGCAATGTTGTTATATTCTTTTTTCATTGTTGTGGAGTGCGCAATTGGAATTGATGCATACACATTGCTATTGTGCAATAAGACGCACTTTAAACTTCTCTTGGAACTGTCCACGAAGAGGCGCCAATTGCTAGGTAGATACTTGGATAGCCCCATTTCCTGCATAAGACCATTTACATTATTACAAAACACCAGATTGTCTTCCTTAACAAAAAATTTTAAAAAATCTTTATCCCTAGTGCGGTAATAAGTTATTTTTGTTCCACGTTCTAACAAATTCTTATCACTTAACCTAGATGCTAACAATTCAAACGCTTATTTTGATAAGGCCAAATCTCGTATTAAGTTATTCAACTCGCATTGATTAAAACGTTGAGGAATAGTTTCTGTGTCATCTAAAACACTGTCGCAATCAGTTAGATCATTAGCGGTATTATGTTTAAACTCCGTATTCAGCTCTGAAGAATCATTCAGTTTTGGAATGGGAACATCTTCGGTATGGGGAATTGGATGGCGCGGTGACAGTAAATCGGAGTACTGCCATTTATTTCGATTTTTCCAATTAATACCAGCAATACTCACTAAATAGAAGTAACAGTCGTCCAAATGATTTCTGGACTCTCTCCAAACCATCGGCACACCAAACTTAAGCCTATTTCGTTTTCCTTGAGTCCACTGTCACAAATTTACACAGCAGCTATTACACGCAATGTGTGGAGCCCAGCTTTTATCTTGGTCACCAAGATAAACTCCAAAGTAATCTAAACACGATGTTTTAACACATTCTGAAATAGGTCTTATGTTTTCTTTAAAGGTGTATTCTCCACAAATATAACAGAATGTGTCAGCTGAATTTTTACAACATCTTCTATTGGAAGTCATTTCTATTTAGATCAACACTTTTTTAATAAACTTTGCCAACTGCAATAAACCACTTTCTACAAGCAACTAACTTCCGATATGCAATTGGAGTGCAAAAAGAAAAAATAATGTTCTGAATAATATTGCACAAATAAAATTCCCGTTAAACAGCTAGCAGTTACACATAAAATAATATTTTCAGAAAAAACGGAATGACAGACTGATATATACCCTCCTCAGTTACAGTGAAAGGTTTAAAAAAGCTATATCATGAAAACTAGAGCTGATAGAGACGAACTGAGTACAGATTTGAATTAATGTTGTCGGGCTGTGTTATGTATATATTGAAGGTGATGCCTTAAACAAACAATGTGGAGTATTTGAATTATGACGTTATGATATAATAATATATCCGCTACTGTGTCATAAAATAAAATGTGTCATTATCTATGAAAAGAAAAACTAAGTTTCACTTCATAAAAATTTTTATCAACTCAAAAATACGATACATTTTGAAAAATTTCACATTCATATACTCGTACAGCCACAAAACGAAATGTGACGTTTTAGAAAAATGAAATGAAATAACGAATTATTCTCTTAAAACGTGGAAAGTACAAAAGACATAAAGATAAAACATATACACCAAACCTAAGCGGGCCATTAACATTAGTTTTGTATGTAAATGAAAATTATGTTTTCAGAAAACGGAGAAGAAAATTTTTAGAAGTTTAACAAAAATAAAATATTTCTGATAATACTTTTTATTACTGCACTGCAACATCACAAAAAATAAATAATAAGTTGTATAATTATATTAATGAGACACTTGCACCGTTCATTTGCGGATTAGGTACTTATGTCTGGTTCAATTTTAGTAGTAGCAACTATTAAGCTACTTTCTAAATACTCGTCTGTAATTCGTGATCTTTATATTGATTTTTAAAAGTGTGATTTTCGAAAAAAAAAATTGTTCGCATTTGCTCCCAAACATAAAATTTTTTTTTTTCGTTATTTACCTCAATTAGAAACAAAAATTCCCTTTTCTCCTATTATAAAATTTTTCCCCTTCTGATTGACCGCAGAAATTTAAAAAAATTCGGGGAAATAAGTAGGTATTATGAATAATAAAAGAAAAATCATATGTTAACAAACAAAAAAAAACTCCCTTCAAATTACGATGATATCATTTTTTTTTATTATTTTGTTCCCATGGAATTAAAGATTTCTCGAAAAAAATTTTTTTTCATGGGAAAGAGAGAGAATACATAGGATTGGGCTGATTAATTCATTACGGAAATCTGTGCGCATCTAAGTTTTTATAGAATTCAATTTTCATTAATTCTATTAATTTCATTTTAAGATCCTTTTTTCTTGCAGCTCAATTAATTCTAACTTACAAATTTCGGAAATTTTGGTCACATCTGTTAACAAAAATGGAATTGAAAATATACACAATGGCCCTATTCACGATCTTGTGCAAATGTTCTTGCATCATAGGATTTGCAAAATTGTGTAGCATACTTTTAGTTTACACCAACAAAACACACAGTAATGGGATAAATAATAATAATAAATATATTATACACATTTTGCAAATGCTATGATGCAAGACCATTTGCACAAGATCGTGAATAGTTCAACGATATGATGCGTTTGTTACCTTGTACATTTGCAATAAAACATCACTACTTTCAACAACTTTTTCATATACATAAAAAAATATATTTATTTAAAGAACATAAAACCAAATCATTTAATACCTCCCGTTGCATAAAATGGTCTTAAACCATTGCCAAGGAAGACGTTTCACATTTAACGAAAGTAAGATTGGAATAGAATGAACTGACGTGATTGCAATAACTAATTTTGATTATTTGGATGCAAAAAAAAAAGTTTAAAGAGGATGCGCTTCAAACTTGGAATATTACACTCAATCTTGTGTGTTGATTATTTTGATTGAAATTGAATTAGATTATAAGTGCTTTTTACCGAAAAATATGTTAAATAATTAATCTAATTCTTTGATGTTTCTCTCACTATCTAAGATTTATACAAATGTAACTAAAATATGGAAAGAGTTTTTATTGCTGCCTCAATTGAGCTAAAAGACATATGCTTTGGCTTAAAGTGTCTTTTTTTTTTGCAAGGACTTTCGAATAAAACATTAACAGAAGTCCTTTTATCTGACAGCTTAAAAAATTAATAGAAACAACTAAAACAAAAAAAAAAAGAACATTGTAGTTTATTGAAATTTACTATAAAATTTCTCAATTTCTAATAGAATGTAGAGAAAAGCCTCGTTCTTAAGAGCAGATATTCCTATATACATATATGATGTGTATTCCTATATGTGTAAACTTTTGCCACCTAACATTTCAAGCGGATCGGAATTCCAAAAATTTCAATTAAAAAAGGAATATATTAAAAATCCACTATAATTATTAATATTTCCATTTTATATATTATATTCTATTCACAGAAAATTATTAACCTTTAAAAATTATAGAGTTTCACTGATAAACAGCTGTTTCTTTCAAAAATAGTGCGTTATTTAACGTACCAAAAGATGCACAGAAAACTACTACAGATATTTCAACATTAAAAAAAACCCTAAGTAATTAAAGTTTCTTCTCAGTACAAACATAAAAATAAAGTGAAGATTATGGAAAACATAAAAAATGAATTAATTAAATGTTTATAGAATTTAGTTGAAAGCTTTAAAAATATTTAAAATAATGAATGAACGAAATAATTCAATGCAATGAATAAAATTTTTTCACTCATTAGATGAGATCTTAATGGCTTTTCAAAAAAAGAAAAATTAAAAAGTGAATTATAGTGCAAAGTGATAAAGAAAGATGAGAATTTTTTTTATCACAAAATAATTATTGATAGGATGGAAAAAATTATTAAATAAAAAAAATTTATTCACACTTAAATAAATGTTTATTTAAAGTATGAAATTCGAACAACATTTAAATGGTTAAATTGCAAACAACAACAAAAATATATATACATAAAAATAATAAACCAATAAAATTTTTATGATGGGAGCATGTGTATGTGTGAAAACGGAAGTCCTGACTAGAATGAAAAAAAAAAAACAAACAAATACAAATACAAATGAAAGTTTCAGCTCATTTTATTTACGGATGATTTCGTTTCACTTATTTATTAACGTTTATGCAACGCATTTTATTTTTCTTTTTCCTTGGGTGCTTAAATTAAATGAAAAATGTGTAGGAGGTGTAAAAAGAAAAAAACAATTAGCGCTAAAAAACACGGATTAAGATTTTTATGTTCAAAATGGATTAAAAGCATAAATGACGTCGCAAGAAATAAAGAAACGCAAACACATACACTTACACTTACTAAAGTAATATGATGTTAAACACAAAACATACGACTTAAAATTAAATTAGAATAAGTAAATATGCATGTATATTTTAAGATAAAAACAAGGACGATGGTTAAATGAGCAACAAACATTTACAACAGGCACGCACACACAAAAATAAACCAGTGTAAAACACACACTTATAAAACAGGCAAAAAACACACACATACAATTAATAATATAAACATACTATTTACAAAATATTTACATACGTATTTGTGTGGATGCGTGTGAGAAGCTTTTTCCTTAAATACACACGCATGCACACAAATTTCCTTTACAGCAAGTGACAATTTTTTTTTTTTATTTTTAATTTTGGAAAAAACTTCTAAAGATTATTTTCTAATTAGAAAAATGGAAACGAAAGTTTAAAAACTTAATTCAGTTGATTGTTTTTTAATTATAATCTTTTTTCAGAAATTCCGTACAGGCCGCTATTAATCTTACGTTAATAATAAAAATAATATAAAATAATCTCTTAAATATTTTCCTTAAAATCTCTTTGAGTTAAAACGTTACATCTTCTTTTGGGTAAAATTTCAACAAATAAATATTGGAGTTTCTGATAATGTGATTAGTTTTAGATATAAATACGTACATTTATTGTCATTATATGAGGCGAAGGAAGTCTTAAGTCTTACAGAACAGATAAGAGGTGCCAGGATTCTAAAACTTGAAAATTCTTTGTAAGATCCGACATAATTGTTTTTTTTTTATAAGTTGGTTAAAAACGCTTCTAGTATTTCTAGTGAATTTAAGCACGGTTTACAACTAAACAAAATTGTACAAAGCCGTGTATTTACAATTAACCGCGAGCGGGTCGAACACAGAGAAATTCTCGCGCTTGAGAATATTCGATGATAACAGCACAGAAAAAATTTTGAATAATTCTTATTTCGCAAAACGTTTGTATGAAATTAACTTTGAGTTGTATTACTATTATACTTGGTTTTACAAATGTTGTTTTGAAGTTTTTTTATAGAGCATACACGGCTGGCTCTATTGCCAAACAAAAGCCGGCAATCAAAATATTAAATGTAATTCTAATATCCAAAAACAAAAAGGGCTGAGAGTGTCGTTAGTTAAACATTTGATCAAAAAAAGAATGAGCAGCTTTTTTACAAATGCTTATTTAATCTTTCCTGAAACGCATCATTACGAATGACGACTTTTATTTTAATAAATGTGATATCTAAACTTTTAGTTTAAGTAGGATCTTATATTTCCTAATAAGCATGGGAAAAGGACAAAAACTTGTTGGTCAAATATTTGACTAATCTGACCGTACCGATAGATAAAGATTAAAAAAAGGTTTACGCGTCTTTTAGTTTTGAACTAAAAAGATATGTTTAGGAAAACTACAAAAGAGCTAATCTAGCCCGAATAGTGATAAGCTGGTATTCCTGCCGGCGAGAAGCAATTGCGTAGCTTTTCTGTTTGCTTTAAAATAAACAGCTGGTCGTTTTCCAAAGAAAAAAAAACTGCGGATTGTATCAATTTTAGTTTAGATATTTTAATCTTGTTATAAGTAACTGCAAACACGGAAAAAATTTTACTTATATCAGCGAAACTTATTGTAATTTCGAAGATATATTCCTGTTATGCATTTGTTGTCAGCAGCTAACAAATTGTGTCTCCAAATTTTTTCAGAAGAGATTTCCTTTCATGGGTTCAAGATCTTACGTGAAAATTTAATATTTTCTTACCAAACAGATTAAATTATCTAATTAATGCCTGTAAACTTCTAAATGTTTAAGGATTAATACCACAAGGGCCCTAAAAAGCCTTTTATTAACTGACTTATTCACTGGGCTTTAAATTTGTTGTAAGTTTGTCTTCTATAACTTTTAAAAAATTTGTCACTCACTGTATAAAGGTGCAAGTATTTATCAGTGTTATGATTTGAGTTTTCTTTTAAATTTACTTCTAACATACCTGTGGTGTTTGGGGCTGTGACACAGGCGAAGGTGTTGCCGTTGACATCTGTGGTGATGGTGCTGCTGCGGACGGTGATGTTGGTGATACGGCCGGTTGTATGGCTGGATTTGTATCCAACGTATGCTTTGATATAACAACCGTTGTAGTCTTTTGTATTTTATCCTGATCATGATGATCGGAAGGTGATTTCGGTGGCACAGAAGTAAAAGCATCAGCAGCACGTACAATTTCTAAAACCTGAAAAATTACAAAAACAAACAAAAATATAATTCAATTCAATTTAATTTATTTTTAGGTAAGCAATGCATTTCATCTGTTTTAATATTTACTTAAATTTTTATTTAATATTAAAAATAAAATCTCTTGTTTTTGATAATCTCATTTTTTAAGGTTTAATTTTGTTTTCTTTTCTACCACTTCCTACACACTGGCATTTAATATTTAAGGATTATTCGTTAAAGTTCTAAAAGACATTCTTTTATATATGTATACCCTTCACCACAAAAAGGGCAAAAGGGCATATCTAAGTTTGTCATTCTATTTGTAGTTTCTACAATGTCCATTTCCGAATTCATAAAGCATATATGTTCTGACTTCTTATGAATAGCGAAGGCGATTGAGCAATGTCCGTATCCATTGCAATGTCCATGTTAGTATTGAAATCAAGTTTGCCGAGGTACTAGATCAGCTAAAGAAAATTTAAATACGCCAATCGGTCAGACAAAGTGTCGAACTATTGAAAATCAACAAGATCGGTTCATGTCTTTTTTTATTTTTTGATTCGCTGTAACCCCCATCTCTGTTTTTTGCACTAAACTAGATTTACATATATGGTGAAGGGTATGTAAGATTTGTTATAAAGTATTTGTGCCAAAGGTTATATACACCCGCTAAAAAGGTAAATCCTTTTTAAAAATAAAAAACTTCATGCAGAAATCCTAAACTAAAATAAACAAACTGTTAGAAATAACGAATAACAAAAAATAAATAGAAAAGATTTGGTTGGCAAGAAAAGACAACATTGAGAAAATGTAGATGAAACTAAAGCAAACACTTCCAACACACAGCCACACACACATACACACAGTGGCCGTTAAAATGCTAATACAAAGAAACGGTAGTGGTGGTTGCCAGACAAAAAGTCTAGAGTGGTTGCCAGTATTTGTCCCTAAACTGACACTACTTATCAATGGTAACACAAAAATTCTTCAAATTTATACACTTACTTTTTCCGGAGTACTTTTTTCTTTAGTGGAAGCCAATGACTGTTCAGTGTTGTGTGACACAGCAACAACAGCAACAGCATCATGTTGCTGATGTACATGTTGTGTTGTACTTAAACCATCTGTAGATTTGACTGCTGCTGAAGATGATGGTATAGTTGTTGCAAGTTGTGGCGCTGATGTAGCTGCCGATGATGTTATAGAAGTGGGTGTATGATTCGCGGCAGCAACATTCGCTAATACTGGAGTGGGTGGCTCATCTCTCTGTTCAATTTTTGTTGCAAAAACTTCTAAATCCTTTAAATAAACAAAATTCGGTTACCAGACACCATTAAAACAAATTCAAAATGGATATTACATAAATGTAAAAATAAAAATGCTAGTAATTTTGGTAAAGTATTTGCAATTCATAAATATAAAAAGAATTTTGAAATATTTACAAAAAATTTTAATTTGAACATTTTAAAATATACAACATTTTACTAAGCTTCTTTAAAGTTAGACGATGCTGATCACAAATACATACATATAAGAAAGTAATAGTTGTAAAATTTAAAATAGTTCAGTTAGAACAAAACAAATTTGTATGTCAATGCTGGCAATAGTATTGAAAAATCATTTGTTAAAAACTTACATGTTTAAGGCGATCATCTTCATCACGATCCAAACTACACGTGCTTTGGCTCTGACTTATTTCGGAACCAGTTTCAGAGGCGCGAGAACCTAAAAACATGATAATAATTGATTAAAAATTTTAAAATATATATATATTTTTTTAATTGATTTATTTATAATTTTGATATTATAGCATTTTCAGTTTAAATTAAACCTTTTTTAAACTAAACGAAACCTTTTCCAAAATGAACGAAACCTTTTTCAAAATAAACGAACAATTTTTTAAAATAAATGAAAATCTTTTCAGAATAAATTAAACTTTAAGCAAATTTTATTCAACAGTTTTCAAATTAAATTGAGCAAGTTTTAAAATTTAATAGAAAACAAAAAGACAAAAATAAAACACATTCATTTTTAATTAATAAATTATTCCTTCTCCTTGCGGTTGGCACAACAACATGAGCTCTTTCACCTACCTTAGCACAAGCTTGTGAACGCCGTTAGTATAAGTTAAACTCGCAATCATCTTTTCCTTTTGTTGAGGAGACCAAATTGCAAATTCTGAGGCATACTGCCGACGGTTTTCAATAGCCGATGCGCTATTCATACGGTCCATTGCGATGGAGGCCATTTTCAGCGTTATTTTGAGTTCTTTTAAGTCGTTGAGAAATTGTAGACAATGCAAGCGTTACATTAAATTGTTCAAATAACTTTATGCGTATATTTTTCAAAGTTATACCCGGCTCACTCTCCACAATCGTCTCAATTTTTTCCAGGATTTGGGGACTTAATTTGTTTGCCTATTTTTTCCACGAGAAAGTTCCACTAGTTCGCAGTCTTTTTATATCGCGAAATAATAGTTTTAGTAGTGTTTATATTTACTAACGTTATACGAGATACTTCCGCGATGGTATTCCCCTCCTCATACAACTTTATAATCCTTAGTTTCACATTTTTTGAAACGTGGGCATATTTTCCTCTATTTTTATAGTTCTACTAACTTCTAAATCACTCACTTTGAATGTGCAATTAATACTACTTCAATTGCATTGACCCCTAGGTAAAAGAAATTAATCCAACCGTTATCAGACACCAACAACAATAGGTCATTTACAGTAATCGGTAAAAAAAAATTTGCAAATAAAAAAAAAAAAAACATATGATAAACCTACAAATTTTAAAACTGGTTTAATTTAATTTGAAAAATGTTAAATTGAATTTCATAAAGTTTAATTTATTCTGAAAAGATTCTCATTTATTTTGAAAAAGGTTTCGTTCCCTTTGAATAAGGTTTCGTTTAGTTTGAGAAGTTGCTGTATTTAACCTGCTAGAGTTGAAAT
This sequence comes from Gymnosoma rotundatum, assembly GCA_916610165.2. Lineage (NCBI taxonomy): Eukaryota > Metazoa > Arthropoda > Insecta > Diptera > Tachinidae > Gymnosoma > Gymnosoma rotundatum. The sequence continues at coordinate 85,257,138 of OU744336.1, forward strand.
TAATTATTTCAAATCACTGTTGAAGTATATGCATATGTAAATTCCACAATTTTTGATTATTATTAATAAAAAAATTGTTCTTTGTAGTGCGCAGCAACACAGTGCAAAAACGTAACTCTATTTTTTTCTTCACAATGGCTATTCGTCCGTCTATTACAGCCTTGCATCTTAGGAACAGAAGATGTATTAGTATAGTTGGTATAACAACAAATGTAAAGGATGTTCTAAAAGTGACGTGATATTAATAAAAATATTGTTATTTTTTGAACTTTAATAGGCAGAAATGTCAAATCTGCACAGCGTCAGTAAAATTATGAGCGCTGTAACAACAAGCACAAAAAATAAAATTTTAATGTAAAGGGCGTTTCAATATTGATGTGATTTCGATTTCTATGGCTTTAATTTTTCAAGAGATGTTAGCAGACATTTAGAATTCACACAGAGTATGCACAAATATGACCTCTATAAAAATATATAATAAATTTTAAAATATAACGTTTGTTTCTAAAAAGCTGTGAATTTGAAAAATATGGCCTTATCTTTTAAACCGCTATAGGCAGACTCTTGAAATTTGTACAGAGGACGTACTGCCATGTCTGCAACAAGCAAGGAATTGAGGAGCATCCCGATAGTATTTGTGGCCATATTTTTTTAACTATAAGACTATAATTTTCACAGGATATTTATTACTAAGTTGCTATAAAAGCAAGTACATAAATTTAAATTAAAAGGTGTCCTAATAATAACGACATTTTCGCAGAACTTATTTAAAATTTACCGAAAGTATGTTTTACTATGTCCGCTGTAACAAGTTTTAAAAATGAAATTAAAGAGTGAACAGTACTCTGTATGGAATTCTCCTACAGTTTTAATATTTATTTTGTTCGCTAGAAGTGAAAGTTCGCTTTATCTGGCGTATGACATATTTCTGCAAAGTTATTATAACCAAATGAACGTGAATTTTAAGATTTTATGGTTATGAATACATAATGCTGCAAAATATATTTAATATTTTTGTTGATTAAAGAAACAATGTATAAAAAGCTGCCAGATCTTTTGCTAAAATAAAAATTTAGACGCACTAACTCGTCTTTAAATAGAAATCGCAACTGCGAGAGGTAAGGCGGTATTAAGCAAAACGTCGAATAGAGGGTTTCTTGTGCATAGTAGTAAAGTATATTGTTTAACAGTGTTGTTGGCAAAATTGAATAAATGAAGTCACATTTAAGAAATAATAATTGACTTGTTTTATTTTGCGAATATAACAATCCAATGAAGAAATAAAACACAACAATATTATACAACGGTGTAGCAGCCAGAATTAGTAATTTTATTGTTGTCAGCTGCGATTACTTTAAATCCGACCCTTTATAATAATTAACGTATTTAAATAGGAAATCCGTGTTGTGTTACGACCACAAAGTGTTTCTGGCAAAGTTTCCTTTTATAAATAAACAAAGACGGACTTTTCTGATATTTGCTTTGTTAAAACCTATTCCCCATGTTTTTCAATAGTCATTTGTTTATTATACAAATTTTTAAAATAAACTATGCATCCTAAATAAGCAACGATAAGTATATTTTGTGCATGGGAGTGAAAACGGCTTCAGTTTTGTCCACGATATTTTATTTTTAACATACAACCCGATACAAAGTCTCAAGATTATAGTTCTAAGTGGAAAGTTTGCTCATTGTTTTGCCTAAGAATGACTTTTCTTAACTTAAGATCTAACTAGAAATTAAAGAGCTATAGATGCCCGAGTAATCCAGATAACAAATGAAGTTTCAAATGGTACCGTTATAAACCAACATACGAGTGATTTTTTATACAGATGACTTTTCAATTTTATTTCCTCGTATGTAAACAATTTGTTTTTTAGAACAGGAAATGTATCAAATATTATTTCTATTCAAGTGGTTTTTTACTTAAGTGGGTTCCTTTAAATGGTTTCCTTTACTTGAAATTTTTTGCATTTATTAAAAGAGCAAAAAACAAAAAGATATGAAATATGAAAATTGAAAACAAAAGAACGAAATCAAACAAAGTTGCATTATGAAATAAAAAAAATATGATTTTATAATATTGCAATAGATTTGCCGCTTGTATGTATCTTATAGAATATAATGCATTTTAACATTTCAGATAGCAGCAGCTCTATCATTGCACATAATAAGAAAAGTTCTACAATGTACTTCATCTTTCGGGATAAAAATTATATTTATTTTTTATGTTAAGGTCGTCGTCATCGTTGTTATTGTCTTTGAGATAAGTTGAGAGTTTTTTCTTTAATAAAATGTTTGTGCATACTGCTGGTTTAGTACTTACCATGTCTGCTATAGCCAGTGCTCATGCCTCCAGCTGTACCAATGGAATGAATTAAATTGGATTTATCGTATCCCTTACAAACAACCAAATGTATATCGTTTCCAGCATTGCGTAAAATATTAACTGCATCTTGATGTGTGGCGCCCAACAAGGAGTTGCCATTAACTTCTAACAAACGCATGCCAACCTTAATTTATTGTTTTAAAGTATAAGAAACATTAGAAAGAAATAAAAGATTATAGAGATTATAAAAAAATATAAATAATTTTTACACAAAAAACAAAACAAAACAAAGAGAAAAATGTATTTTTTTAAACCAGCATTGATAATATAAAATCATTATAAATATATAAAGGGAATCATAAAAGGAGATACGAGCGTAATACTTCGAAAGTAAGCTGAAGCTAGTTCTAAATTAAGCTCTCTCAGGAAGTCTAATATTCAGGCAGTTAGTTTAGAAAACATCGAGAAAGGCCACACATAAGCCACACATCGTTATATAAAAATAAAAGCCCCAATCCTTTATCAATAGTTAGCGGACTAAGGATTATTATAATCAAATATTTAAAATACTGATTAAAAAATAATCCAGGGAATTCACTTTCTTGTTGTGTTTATTAAGATTGATATCAGGCATCCAAATATTGTTGAAATACACACAATGTGCTCCTTAAAGGGATGATCGACAGCCGTTTCATTTGTATTTACAGAAATTTGATTTTTTCTTTTTGCATATTAAATTTATATCGATTCCTTTTTTTAAGAAAGAACAACTATTGCATCCTTTTGTCGTTTTATTCTTCTTCTTCTTCTTCTTTTTAATGGTATTTACTGTGTAGTTTTAGATACAAAAATTTGCTTTTTTTTATTTTACAGTGTGTAGTTGTAATATCTGAAGTCATTACGGTACATTGTCTCTAAAGCCCTCGGGAATTAACTGATGAATGCGTGAAGATGGTAGAGGATGTAGAGAGGGAAATTTAATATTCAAATCAAGTTGGAAAATACAAAAAATATATATATTAAATACAAGAAAGAAGGAAGTTTCTTGTGTACTACTCTTGAAAAAATAAATTCTTTGAACATTTTATTAATTTTAATACTCAGGTGATTTACTTCTGTTCTTGATTTTGTAGTTTTCATGAAACTAAAGAATGTTTGTAGTCGTATTAGAAATGACAAATTTAATTCAATGCAATTGATGTTAAACCAGATGCTTGAACTTTTGTTATAAATATTATTTGTTTTTTCTCTTTGAATTTTCCAAAGTTAAAAAAAAATTATAAAACGGGAAACAGAGACGCACATCGCGAACGGGTTCATTAGAAATTCTAGATTGTTCTGCAATATTTTCATTTATGAGCAGGCAGCAAAAATAACTGTACAAAAACTTTTCTAAGAAAAAAGTTCTTCTGCTTTAAATATTAGGGATAATTTTGCACATTCATTTTGTTTGTTAATTCGAATGCGAATGTAATGTTCTTTTTATTTATTTCACCAACTATTATTTAAAAATTCTACTGTGTCATTAGCAGATTAATTTAGAAAAAAATATTGCTTAAGCAATGGAGAATCGTGCCAACTTTAATAAATGTATATATTTACCGAAGTTATCATTAATACAGCTGCAAACAAGACTACAAAGCACTTTAGACACAAAGGACACAGTGACAGGTCTGGAGAAAATATTTTGTTTTATAATGGTCATGAATTTAACAAACTGGTGGCTGAGCAGCTACTTGTTGACCAACTGGCCAAAGGCATAAAATAAATATTTATTTAAGCCAAGTAAAACATAAATACAAAACGTTTAAAATAACATCCATTTAACTACAGCAGAAGCAGCAGCATTAACTACCAACAAAAGCAATAAATTTTCTTTTTCCTGCCATGGTTTTACTTACCTTAAGCCTTCCGTCACGTCTAGCCGCACCAACGGAATTTATTTTTGAAACAAATACACCCTCGTCTGTAGGATCCACTGGATTGCCACGTTGACCATTAAGGCCACCCTTAATGTGCATACCAAGGCGTTCGCCATCAGTTTTACTGATGATAATTTCCTGTGATTTAGCATAAAAAAACGAAAATTAAGCATAAGGAAATGAGAAACAAAAACAAACTTTTGTTTATTATTCTATTTTACTTAAACATACAATTTCCATGGAGTTTTTAAACAAGCAGATAATTTATAAAATAACTAGAATTAATGTTAAGCTTATGTTTTAATAAAATACAGAAAGAAGTGTTAAATAAACAGCTAGTGTGTAAATGATTTATCTCTTTTATTGTATCAAGTTGGTTATAACGATTCGACTAATTATGCTTTATTTTAATTAGAAAAAAAATAAAAAAACAATAACTGTAGCAGTTAAATATTTTATTATTGTTAATTATTGCAATATTGCTTAAAAAATTTTACGGATTATTTAATATTTTGTAATAGTTTGAACTAAATTAGAGTTTTAGGAACATAAAGTGCAACTTAAAAATGTCTAATTCATATTATTGATCGCAACTTTGTCAAGCTGTTAAGTGAAAGAACGCCAAAAGTCTACTTAAGTTTGTCTGCAAAGTTTTTTTACAGTACTCTCTATAGCTCTTCTTCACCACCTATAATCTCTACTTTATTGTTTTCCAGAGACGGTAATACAATTAACAAGCAGGCATTATTGCCTAACCAAAGCACACAACAAAGCTAACTACATTATAAAAGTAAATTTAAATGCCGCAAGTAACAAAATTTCAAAGAAACTAAATACCACTTTGAAGTTTAAAAGTGGTTTCATTGCGAAGAAACTTTTCGTTTCTCGTTTTCAGGTTCGGTTTTCGGTTTTCAGAACCCAATTTGCAGAATTGAAACCACCTTCTATGGGAATTCAGTTCCGTGACATGCCAGAACATATATATATATATATATATTATTGTCGTAACGTAAAGTAACAGTTTTCTTTGACAGACACGAATTTTTTTTCGGATTTCACAAGTTGTGCATGAAGCGGAAAATGATACGAAAACCACGTTTATGAGTGTGAAACCCAGTGCAGATTCTAACTAAGGAATAAAGATGTCAGTGTATCTAGAATATGACATATTGGTGAACTTGAGCCGAACTTTGAAGATACAGAAGATTTGTAACCCTTTCGTTATTATGACAGTTTCGGAAAATAGTCATTGTGGGCAAAATCTGTCTTTATTTGCAAGATTGTTCGCGCAACTTAGGACGTATCTCAATTTGAACGATATATTTAATATCTGCTGTCATTTGACCTACTTGCAGTTTACAATTTTAAAAATTAAAGGTATCCCTACTACACTACTTTCAATTAAAGAAAAAAAAACTGCGTTCCCAATAGCAAAAACTAATACAAAAACAATACTTAAAATAAAAGAGTGTACCCATAAGTGACATAAATTTACCTATATAGGCCTACCTTCTGAACCGTTATAGACACTTTTAAATTAGACAGAATGCCGTTTTAATATTCAAAATTATAAATTAAATGGTGCCCCAATAGTTCATTTAATTTAATGTATATGGCCAAACTGTTGAACCCTGAAATATTAACAAAGAACCTGTATTGCTAAGTCCGCTATAATAACAAGTATACAATTTGAGTCTAGAAATTAAAGGGTGTTTCCATAATTGATACAATTTGACCTATAGAGCTTATTTTTTGCACCGTTAGAAACAAACACTTGAAAAGTAGATAGATTGTCCATTACTTTGTCTGGTAAAAGAAGAAGTGTAAATGTTGAAAATTATAAATTAAAGAGTGTTACAATAGTTAACGTAATTTATTATATATGGCCAAATTTTTGAATTGTTATAGTCAGATAGTTGAAATTTACAAGGAAGATTTATTGCAAAGTTCACTATAATAAGAACCATATTTGAAATTAAAGTCGACTTATATTTGCCTTAAATTTTTAAACTGCGGAATATAATGTAATATAGTCAATGTATAATCACTGTCTTTAAGACACGTGATTTCAAGTTTGTCAAATCCAAAACGATGATACACTTAATTGTGTGTCAATCAGCAAAAAAAATGAATATTATTTAAACATTTTGAATTATTTATTATTTAAGCACTTTGAAATGCAAATTGTTCTAACCAATATGTACATGTGGAAAAGCATTTTCAATATGCAATTTTGTCAAAACAAAAGAAAGTAAGATTTTCCCCAAAGCATATAAAATGTATTTTATTTCTAATAGATTCTCTAAAGAAAATAATTACATTACATTTGTGTTGATATATACACAAACAAACAATTTTCTAATATAATTATATAACTTATTTAAATTATTATATCACAATATCTTAGCTGTTTTGATATGAGTATGTATGTATCTATAAATAAGTTTGTTCCAATCTAATAATTGTATAAAACTTCTGGATTTGCGTCTGTCCGCAATCGGGTCCGCAAAATCACCAAGTTTGCACCTTGTAAGTCGTGGTTACCGAACACTAAAAAGTCGGAATTTTATAAACTGTAAAAATTTACCAATATATTACATTTTCAACAAATAAAAATTTTAACAAATATAAGTAAGAGTGCTATTTTCGGCTATGCCAAATCTTATACACCCTTCACCATCTATGTAAATTTAGTAGTTAAATTTAGTGAAGTAAAACCAATCAAAAAAGCAAATATTGGGGTAACCGAGACTTTACTAAAAAAAATTGCTACTGCATAAATATAATTTTACATGAAAATGCTATCGGCTCTTAACTGATAAAGCATTTTTAAAAAATTCTAGTATTTCCTTTAGAGATCTCTCTTTAAAACCTTTAAAATGATATCCATACTGATATTATAAATAATTTTTATATTTCAGAGCCTCGTAAATCGGAAAGCATGGGCCTGCGCCAATTTTTCCACTTGATGTTTTTTTCTTATTTTATAATGCTTTATCGCCCCATATATTTATTTTTTTTTTTTTTTATTTGAATTACTTTATTGTTCCAAATCACATGAATAATTTAGAGGAAGACGCGGTATTTTGCCTGCTGCCTCAGAGGAGATAGACCGATCATGCTGATTTCCAATAGCACCTCTTTCGACACTATGTTTAATCGATTGACATATTGACGGATGGACAGACAGACATCGCTTAATCGACTTCGGTATATACACTTTAAGGGGTCGGAAATGAATATTGTAGAAATTACACACGGAATGACAAACTTATATACACGGTTTTTCACTTTTTTCAAATTGATTTTGAGTTAATTTTTCTAACAAAACAAATAAAACATGTATTTTTTCTAACAACCTTTTTTTTTTTTTTTTTTTTTTTTTAATTTTACGAATATTTTAACTATTCAAAAACCGATTTTTTAATGTTGAATAATCGATTACCCTATAACGAATACAGGTTAAAGCTGCGTTATTTAACACATAAAATCAGAAACATACAATAATACATCAAATAGCAACCACATCAAACACAAATAAATAATTAATATGGGGATAAATCTTGATTAGGATTATTAAATGGGGACACCATCAGCAAGTGTCTAATGCTTACCTCAAAAGGAATATAATCTACTTGTATTTGCTTTTTGTTTGTTAGTGTAATATAAAAAAGTTTATAAAACCAGAGTTAATTACGTTGGCAGTATTGTGCAATTTTGCATTAAAATAGAAAATAATTTTAAAATTAAAAGAAAAAATAACAACAAGTATTATTTGGCAATTTAAAAAATTTACATACAAATGAAGCAGGTTAGTTAGAATAAAATGAAAGACGTAATAAGCAATTGGGATTTGTGCCTTTGTTTTTTTTCACGCTTTAAATTCTTGTTTGACTTTAGAATCTAAAGCACAATTTTTCATAAAATAAGCTTGAAGAAGAATAAACAAAAAAAACTTTTAGAAGCATATAAAATGTACCTGAAAACCAGCTGGTAATGGATCGTGTTGTATTGTCAATTTAATTTCATTACCCGGCTTAAGCAATTCCAACACTGCATCTTGATGAGTGGCACGCGAGACATCGGAATCATTAACCTTTAAGATACGGTCACCCATACGCAATTTACCACATTTGGCTGCTATTCCGCCTGGTACAATCTAAAAAGAAATAAGACACACAAGCAAATTAAATGAGAGCATATTAGATAGTTAAGAAGGAAGAAAGGAGGTTAAGAAAGAAGCAGCACATTGAGTATAAAATACGTTTTTAAAACATTCTTTTTTCTATGTTTTAATTTTTTTTTTATTTTCAAACACATTTCTTAACGAGTTGCAAAAAATTACCACCCACTCTTATTTGGAAGAATGCTTGTATATTTTGTCCTTTTAAAAGTGTAGGTGGATAAATATTTTCGTTTTTCGAGAGTGTATAAATATACACATTTTGTTTTGTGCCCTTTGCTGTTACTTTTGGTCTTGTCGCTGTTGCTATTTTTAAGGATGACGACGATGATGTTATTCATTTTTTTTACACTTACGGTTCACTGTAACGCTAACTGCTTTATTAAGAGACATAAATTTTATAAACTCTAAAAACTCATTGGTTTCGGATGACAAGTCTGAAAGGGAAATACATTTTTACAACTTTTTCTTTGTTGTTTTTAGAAATATCCAGAGACGGAAAAGTGAGCATTGCTTTCTTATTTTAACAATTATTAAAATACATGCTTCAGGGCCTCAGCGCCTTCAAAGGCAAACTAGCATAACACTTTTTAAATTTGCCACATTGTAACTATAAATTAAAAAAAAAATTACATTAGCATTGCCATCTCTGCATTGCTTGTTTTGTTGCTGCTCTTTTTTATTGCAGACTATAGGGTTACGGATAAAATATGTACGGTATTTAATTTACTTAAATCTCATATACCCATACTTAGATAAGAACTCAGCAAAAAAAAAACATTAACGAAAAATACTTTATAATTTATAGCAGTCAAAAAACGCTTCTTCTAGAATTAAAATATGTAATAGAAATTAATATGCTTCAAAAAAAGAAAGAAAAAGGTTGTGTCAGATAAAAATGAAAAGCAAAATATTGAAACAGCGAAAAGAAAATCTTAACATTTTTGCTGTCAAAAGGTGAATGTACTGGCTGCTTAAATTAAGAGAATATTATGCAGACAAGTGCTCGTTAACGATAAAGACTCAAAAACAAAAAAAAAACAAAAAAAATTTGCAGTAGAACAATGACACCTAAATAAATAAAATAAAAATAAACATTTTTAGAACATACGCGTACAACAGTCTCTATATGCACATAAGAAGAACAAAGTTAAGAAATAACTTAAAAATAACTTTCCAAAAAAAATATGAAATTTAAAGTCATTTAGGGAATTTGGAAAAAATAAGCTTGAAGTGACAAAAATGATTTTAAGAAATTGTCAAATTTTGCACAAAGTCAATTTTAAATATTAGAACGAAAAATACTTATCATAAAGTACGAACTTTTTAGGAATCAGTTATATGGAGCATTTATGCGAAATGGCCATATTGCCGTATTAGAAATTATATTGTAGACAAAATCACCGTCCTAACTCAAAGCGTAAATCACCACAGTTTTTTCGGGCTAATTCTTAAGGATTTTGCTTTGGTATAAGTAAGAATGAAGGATTATCAAAATTAAGAGCTGCAAATGAATTATTCTCTTTTGATTTTTACTCGTTACGAATTAACTACTTTTTGAAATAATTTAATTCAAATGATTTAGAAATAAATTGCAATTGTATTTATCAAATTCATTTGAATTGGAAAAATTGCGACTCATTCTACAAGTTCATTTAAAATGGAAGGAAATTACAATTTACTTTAATCAAATTCATTTAAATTGAAACAAATTGCATTCAATTTTTTTTTTTTTTTGTGTGAAAAGAATTGATTCAAAATATGCTAATTCATTGGATGAATGATTCGCGAATTAGTTTTAAAATCATTCTCTGTCAAAACTTTTTATAAGATTTGAAGTAAATTAAAATAAAATGTAAGGTTATCGTTTACTGAACACACTTTTGTTATCAACTCTCGATTTCGTGCTCCACCAGCAATCACCGCATTTTCGCACAATGGTCCAATGAAGTCTTTTTCACTTTAAGTATGCCTATAATTTCTTTTATAAAAAATTGTTTTCTTTTTGGGGACGATATTTATTTGTTCCTTCAAAGAAATTTTAGATCTTTTAATTCAATCCATCCCTCTCATCAATAATAAACTTATAGAAAACTCTATATTATAGCCATTTCACAATTCGTTTCAAAATAAATATTTTTTTAGTAGAACATAAAACGCTTTTTGCCAGTGTAATCATCGAAAACATTGAACAAAAACCTTACGTTAGCCGAAAATCATCTTACTCTTGACTGAAATGGCCATTGCTTTTAAGGTAGAAAAAGTCGCTACTTCGAATATTCGAAATATTATCATCATTGTGATTCAAAAGTATCAAATATCATTTAGCTGTTCTTAATTCGAAGTACCCAGCTTTTAACCTAAACTACATTCAATTATCTAATATTACTTTTAAGAACTAAAACAATTATTTCTAAATCTTAATTTAATGATTTCAAGGTCTTATTTTATGCCCCAGCTATACGGCGATTTAGATTGCGTGATGTGAAAAACCTTTCCTTTTTTTCTTCAAAGCAGCTGTTTACATGTAAAATATCGTATGTATTTCCTTAGATTTCTATTTCGACGGCTTTAAAGCAGAACAACATAAGTGGGTAGTTGAGTAATTCTTAACAGTTTTTAAGTTCATTTTAAAAGGAGCACGGAACGACAATAAACTTTTTCGCCGGACAATGTGATCATTGCTTTAGTTTGAAAATCACAACGGTTGAAATGCGCCAGATGCTAAGTTAAATTTAATTAAATTTATTTTAAATAGTGGTCCCAAAAATAGTTGTTTCTCGCTACGTTGTTTAGCATTTTGACTCTAATAAGAATTTAAGCATTACGCAGCTGCTGTTAATAAATTTACGCTGCGGAACGACATGGCATTTAAACGGTTATGTAGTAAATAAAATCGCGAATTCCTAGTTTAAAGAGTTTAAATATCACAAATGCGATCTTACAAGCCGATTTAAGTAGTCAGCTAGCTCTTCCAAAAAAAAAATTAATTAAACCAAAATAGTATCAGATTCTGATAATTATTTTATTTTAATAAAAAATTTGGTATTTAAAATATTTTATGATTATTTCCTTTCTGTTTTTACTTAGCTAATACAAGATTTAAATTAAGTCTGTTGCTTTCACCGACAGCATAAACAAATACTTCTTCACTTTTAACATTTGACTCAGAAGCACCCTCAAGCTGTACGTAAGTACTAAATCATACTGCAACATTTTTCTTTGTAAGAAAAGTAATTCAAATATGAAAGTGTTTCTTTAAATGTCATTGAAAAAAAAGTAGAATAATATTAAGAATGTTTATAAAATAAAAGATTGTTTATATTTAACACAGAGTATAAATAAACAAAATAAATAACACAGAGTGCTTCTTATGGTGGTTAAGAAAAAAAAATAAATTTTTTGTGCTAAATGCGTTTATGTTTTAAAATACACTTTGCAAAATGTACATTAAAAATATTTACTAGAAATGGAAAGTAAACATGGAATAAATTTTTATGAAATCAAAATATGAAATATTAATAAAATTACATATTACGAAGCTGAGAGCTTGCTCAACACTTTCTATGAAATATTAAAGCAGTGGATGAGTCCCTTAATCTAGGTTTTGATTTAAAAAAAAATTGTTTGAAGCCCACGTACAAATGAGGTTTTAATTTTTTTTCTTTTCTTAATTATTCAAGTTCTATTATTTCCTACTAACATAGATGTAATTGCTGTACTATTTTCACTCACACAGGTGAAAAATATGATTATGAAAACATATATTCTTTGTAAGAGTATATGGTTTCGATGAACAAAATACAATTGTTTTGAATAAAAATTTCGGCACGATAAACATTTTAGTATCATTTGCTCATGCAGGAAAAGCGCAATATAGAAATTATAAAATTTCTAAAAATAAGTTTAAGATATTTTTATCATATTTTAATATAATCTGTTTATACTGTAAACAAAATTATGGTTCTATTTAACAATATTTGGCTCTTAAGTTATACATACATCAACCTTTTATCTTTGCAAAAGCATTGAATTTCTTTGGGTTCGCATTGATCTGTGAAATTTTCTTGATCTTAAGAAAATATTGATTTTCTCATATTATTATTAATTGCAACAGAAATGAAATAAGTTGTAAATTATATAAAATTAATTTTTTTTTATTATATTATGCTAATATGCCATAACGTGATAAAATGGCTTAGGCAACCGGCGAAATACGTATAGATTCCTGCCTTTCCAACGAACAAGTAAATTGCATTTTATTTAAAAATGTTACGGGATATAAATATAATAAAGATTCCGAAAATAATTTTACAAATAAAAATTATATGCAACTGCTTGTCCAAACTGTTGGCTAATTTTTTTTCTCTTGAAAAATTTAACAAATAACTATGTTGTTTTTATTTTAAATACGCCTTACGTCTACATTAAGAGTCGGCATGTAACCAACCTAAGGCAGAAGGGAAACATAAACATTTTTGTATGTGCTTCTAAAATAAGTCTTATGTTGGTTTTGAAGATTTGGATAAAGGTTTCCTGATGAGATGGCTTAAACAATCGGCAAAGTACTTATAGATACCTACTTTTTTAACCAACAAATACATTGCATTTTATTTGAAAATGTTTTGGGACATTGGCATAATATAACAAATAATATTATAAAGATTCCCGAAATAACCTACAAATATATAGAATGTTATTGTTGAACATCAGCCAATCTTTGTATTATGAATTTAAATTGAACTTTAATTAAATACTTTTTCACAAATGTAATCTTCTGATTAAAGTTATTGCCAAATAATATATACAAAAATGATCTTCTACAAGCAAATACTCGGCTACAGACTACGCTGAAATATGAAACCTTGCAACCAGCTCTCTACGTTATTTTGTGCTCGAGTTTTAGGTTTTATTTCAAGTTCGCAACTGCATTATTTTCTGAGATCTAGTCTTTTAAAAAGTAAAGTCTGGACAGATACCTTAAGCCCTTGGCATATTTTTTTCCTTAATCATAAGAGCATATTCAGCTAAAAATCACCTGAGTTTTCTAAAGCTTTTACTTACATGCGATATAAAAATTCCCGGTTCTCGAGCGCCAAATGGGACACATGAATGATCGGTACCACCAATGATGCTGAAGCCCAATGAACCTTGATTTTTAGGTAAAATTACCTCCTGTAAATAAGCAAATATAATGTTTAAAATATATTCTTTCTCGTTTAAAAACACAATCCAATTTCCGAATTAAATTTATGTACAAAAGAATGTTAAAAAAAATAAAAGCCACATTAAAACAAAAAAATGATAAACCAAAAACCAACGACAGATATGGAATAATGTGCTGGATGAAGGAATGGTGTCTTTTTCAGTTAAATGCATAAAATAAATATTTCTGATAATGAGATATGAGAAATTAAAATTAAATTTAATGTGTAATTGTTTTGGTGATGCGAGTAACATATATATAATATAAAGGTAAGATTATAAACAATTTCATTTAGTAAAATTCAATTTAAATCAACAAAAAATAATTGAAAAGAAAACAGTTAAATTTAAAAAAGATTTACATGATATAAAAAATACATATACATACACGACATGCACACATATGAGTACATTTTATGTACATTTTAAATATAAAAGATTCATACATACACTTATATTTTAATATGAACAATAAACACAGAAAAACCAAAATATTATACTAAACAAATACCCTAAATGAAGACGGTACCAGAAAACTCCGTCAAAGGAAGGACAATACCAAAGAATAAAGATAAAAACATGGTGTTATATTTTAACCAAAGTTTCCTTTCCAACTTATTCTTTAAGCAATGCTCGGATCCAGACGAAATTAGCGAAAATTGTCTGAAAGATTAAAGATTATCTTTTCTTTTATTCTATTTATTGCTGGAATTTTTTTCTACCGTGAGTGTCATTTTAAAAATCTATTGTTTAGATTTATTTTGATTGCTTCTTTTATTAACACTAATAATAAGAGTAGGCGTCAGCTTAGGAAGATTGAACTTTTACTGCCAATCTAGGTCACGATTCTCCTCTCTCTGTGCACAGTTTGGTACATTATTTTATGTCATGTAAGAAATGGCAGTCCCATGGTTTAAATATATTTATAAACTCTTGAAAGAATAACCAGTAGACACAATACGTTGAGGGAACGCATTAAGAGCTAAAGGTGTACCATCAAAATAAAGAAACCTCGTCAATGCTATGCACAACAATTCCTTACTACAAGTTCATCACATTTAGAGCAGAATTGTCATCTTTTTACATTATATTTTGCCGTGTTACTTGATAAGATAGTATAAAACAATGCGCGAAGAAAAGAGTTAATGTGGGGCTTTCGCACACATCTTGAAGCAAAGCGAAAAACAATAGTTTGTACTCTTTAAAGCGTTCTTGTACTTGTCTTACGCATCTATTTTTTCTATTCGCAAATTTGGCAGCACCTCAGTCTGTAATGATGAAAAACATGCAAGTCCTTAAAAACAATTTTTATCTAAATTATTATTTTCAGGGAAATGAAAGCCAAACCATTACAAAGCAACGACATTTTGTGGATTTTATGCATTAGTCAATGCTAAACAATCAAAAAAATAAATAAAATCTATAATCGGTCATTCTCTTGCCTCTGGTCATTCAAGGAGAGTATATCGGACCTATATTTTAAGATTTCCCCTGGTATACGTCCCACACGATAGTTTTTATCTTCAAATCATAATGCTACGGAATCCATCACTTCTATTTTTTATCAAAAATACAGACAACAAGCATAACTTTCTTTGTTAAAATGTTAGTTTACATAATTTTTCTAAGCGTTGCCAAATTAAAAAAAAATCGAAAGGTTATTCGAAAGTGATAAACAGTACCAAATTGCTATCTTCTCGCATTTAGCTTTCGTATCGAAATACTTTTGATTCGCATTAGAGAGTAGCCCCCTTGGGTTCCTCTATCATTGCTTCTCATTGCGTTAGAAATTTTTCAAAGAAATATTCCAGATCTAAACTGTCGAACATGTAAGATAAAACTAACTAAAAGCAACAAACATATCACCATCGCTGAAGAGAACATGTTGATTGCTATTGCGACTTAGGCTTAACGTGGAGATACAACGAGCAGGCTCAATAAACCAAAGAAGTAGAGAGGACCTTAAGGACGAAGCCTACGGTAATAAATACACCAAGAGCTATTGCTAACTAATTGTTAACAATGCATAGAGAAATAAATAAAAGAAAAAATAACAAAATATCATTTGACAGGCACGGTACGCCAAATATACAGATATATGCCGTATCGTTAGTTATTGCATATTTTATAATAATTTTGGAATTTTCTCTTCAATCGAAAGTAAAATACTTGTTTTGCTCTAAACTTTTTTCCAACTTCAAATCTTTAGCTGTCAAGTTGTTTCTAGGGTTGCCAGCATTTCTTCCAACAATTGAACAAGCTCAGCTTTTGTATTAAGATATTACCTGAAGCATAGTAACGATTTTCAACACAAAATATAGGATAACATTATCCTGTATCAAAAAATTCTGCCTTTTGTATACTTGCATAATCGAATACTTCTAGAACCATGCTCTCACAAATTCATGTAAGTAAATGCAGTTAAAAATATAAAAAAAACCGAAAATAAAATAAATGAACATTTAATAAGCCACGGCGTAAAAGTAAAACGAATAATATACTAAATATTACAAGTGTTCGTTTTGTAAAGGATTATTAATAATACTGTAAAATAACAATAACTTTATTTACAATCATAAAAAAATAAAAATTATAATAATAAAAAACACATTCACTTGAAGAGTTGTATACATCATAATATCCTTTTTACTATTTTTATATTTCGTTTTTATATAAAAAAAAATTAAAATGCAATATCTCACAATGACTCGAAACGTTATTCACATTACAGAATATATTTATATATAATTTTAAATATTAATATTTTTTATATGATAAAATATGATATTTTTTTTTGTAAGTGAATTGTTGTTTTCTTTTTTCAATTGGCTTAAATAAAAAAATATTTTCTCTAGAGATATATTGTGTGGCCAAAAATAAAATAAATGAGTTAATTAAGTTTAAAATTAAAATTATAATATTATTTTGCATTTTTTAAATTGTGTTGGAGTAACACGATGTGCGTGAATAAATAAAGTATAACAAATATTACATACTTTTAAAAAAATATATACAGTATAAATTGAGTTGTAGTTTTTCTACATAATTCTGCGATTAATATTTATTTATAACTGTCCCGATTCGCCTTCTTAGAATGCCTTCATTCACTGGTTGACACATTGGTGACTAAATACGATATATGCGGCTAAGACCCGTCGGACTTGGGCGGGTATTCGTTACAGTCAGTTATGCAATATACATACCAGTGTCTATACTCAGTAGACCTCCTATAAATGCAAATGTGTTATTTTTTTGATCCCCGCGCATTTTCTGTTATGAAGAGGATAAATAATACGATTTGCGTAAAAATGTTGTTTCCAAGCATAAACCGTCTTCGCCCCTCACATAATACTTTTTGCTCAATTATTTGTTAAATAAGTCAATTTTTAAAAATGCATTAACAAAATTTAGATTTAAAAAGCATAAAAACCAATCGATTAATCGAATGCTTTTTAAAGATCTTTTTCGATTATTGGGTAAAATATAAGTTTAACTTTCCAACTAACTCCCTAACGATAACAAAGTGAAAATAATCGATTTGCGTATTTTCTTCGGTTTAATTATTAAACATTTAAAGAAAGAAAGTGTGGCCCTGAGTCAGGTTTTTGTCATTGTGTCATAAAACGGAGAAGGTATTGTAATATTTACATAATAAATTTGCACACAATTTCTATCGCATGATGAGGAGTATACGTATTTATATAAGCCTTCAAATTTGAAGGGGAGACATTCGAAGTTTAGTTTTAAGGTAAACTTTGAATTGGGCCGCTTAAGACTACTAACGGTTTTACGTAGGTTAAAAAAAGTGTGAAAATTTTTTAATTTAATAACGAAAAAAGTGTGTAAATCGCGAAAAACTTTTATCTTAAGAGTTTTTGATAAGAACTTTTCAAAAGCTTTTTAAGACGATTTTTACCACTAATAAGTGAGGGACTTGGCTGGGTTACAACTTAAAAACGAAATTTCGACGCCCATCATAATTTTAATCATCTAGTAACCGAGTATGAGCGGGGTGTAAAAAAAATACTGGCAAATTCCACATAGATGCTCTTATACTCAAGGAAGTAAAAGTAATTTTAAAAAATAATAATTATTTTCTCTGCACAAACTCAAAAATATATAAAACGAAAACTTACTATTATTGTCTTCAAAAATTCCTTTCTCAATGTTCTTGAATATTAAAATAATAACAATTTTTATAGTTCACATTTATATACCAAATATTTAAATGGTCATAATTTCGTTTCAGCCTGCTTTCCGGAAATTAATTAATAGCCCTTCTGGATATTAGAAAGTTATCAATACTAGTGAAATGAACATTGTGTAACGTTGTATTTATAGAGCTCAACCAGATTATTTTAATCATTGAGAATAATCGGCCATTTGAGACAAATTCTGAATTAAACGAGGTGAACGGCAAATACGTGCAATAAATATTGCAGAAAAAAAAACAAAAGAGCGGGAATAAAATAAGTAGACAAAGCATTTATTGCAATTTTAATCTTCAAAAAAACGAATTTTGTAAGTAAACATTTTCCCCTCTTAAATTTTTGAACAAAAACGATAAAATATAAAAAAAATTATATAGAACTCGATTGAGTATAATTTTGTTAGGCATCTTTTGGTGTATTGTTTATGGAAATTGAATGAGTCGTTCTCGAGTTAGGCTAAAATATGTCTGTGTACCTGACTAAATTAAAGGGGAATTAAAGAAAATTTTGCCACGCCCATTCAAACAAAACTCTACGTGATGGAGAAAAACCAAAAACGTGTTTTGAGTTAAGCGCATCAAAATTCATATAGACTACATAGTTTTATTGAAAGGAAAGCCTAAAAGTAATTTTTATCAGAGCAGTTTAGTTTATAATAAACTCATAATTAAAAATCAACTAGTAATTTCATAAAAATATTATAAAAACAGCGTGATACTATTTTCAAATGTGCAAATCCAATCGAATTCTCTATTTGTATACATCTGGTCACAGAATTAATAGCTTGAATCTGTTAAGTGACGCCTTTTCTGAGAATTTTAATATGTGCTCTTCGAAATTACGCTTTCGATTATAAAAATAAATATTGCAGTGCCCACAAAGACTTTAAAATTGTACTAAGGCAACACTGGATGCAATAGGCTGGTAGAGTAATATTTTTTTTATATTTATAATTATTTCGGAAGTATATTTTCATTATAGAAAGTAAAAAAATATTATATATAAAAATATCGGTAAAGATTTGAGAGGAATTGAAAATATTTTTCGATAGCAAAATATTAATAGCTACTTTTTCTGTATTTCTCTTAGCTAGCATTTTTTCTATTTTACGATATTAAATACTTTAGCGAATGCAACAAAAAGTTTTTAAAGACACGTTTAATTACTTTTTGTACAAACTGTTTTTATTGCGTTAGTGATGACTACTCGAATTTTTTTCAAGGAACTTTTCTGCAAATTAATTCAACAAAACGGGGTTTTTTCCTAAATATTTCTTTATTATTTTTAAAACAAAAATGCCTATCGATTCTTATCCATTCAACATTTAAAACATTATATGAATAAACATTAAACATATAAATACCCGTAAAATAAGACGCATGCAATACGCAACGCTAATGTTCTGTTTGTTTACAAAATTTGCTTGAGAAAAAAGGTAATAAAAAAATCAATAATTTAAACTGACAGTTGATGGTTGACTAAATACAACTTCTTTTAAACCTAGAAAAACATTAGCTAAGTTGAAATTATTAAAAGTGTTTTATAAAGAAATTCTCTTTCCATTTTATCTTTAAAAATATCGTACATCTGCTTCGAAAAAATATGGTTGCCACTCTTCTGTTAATTTAAAACATTTTCCAAAAAAAAAAGAGACCTGCTACTCAGTAAGATCATGCGGAATAAGTGATTGGCACTCTTCCCACGTCAGTCGTTTTAAGTTTGTTTGAACAGGTTGTGCAGCATTAAACTGCTTACGTAACTTTTTCTAATAATACGCTTCAATTGCATTCGAAATTTTTGCCCGTAATTATTTACACCATAATTTTTAATTTTACCGTTTAGTGGACAAACGCTAGTCAACTGTTGAAGTGAAGAGTAAAGGTACGGTCATATTAGTCAAATATTTAACCAAAAAAACGTAACCCCTATTTTTGGAAATTATTTTTTCAATCTTTCTTGACATGTTTCGATACTAATGGCTATTTATAATACAATAAATGTGATAACTTTTCTCTTATATTGAATAGAATCTTATATTTCTTAATAAGTTTTTTAAGAAGGACAAAATTTTTTTTCATAATTTAGCGGTTTTTCTTTTTTATCAAATATTTGACTAATCGCAATGGAGTTCAAACCCTTGCCGTTTTCTACAGCTGCAGTAATTCGATGACTTGTACCAGAAATAAGACTTTAAATATTTGGGAATGAACATTATGGCATCTTGGTGTTTCTTGTGCAAAATATTTACTTAACGTCCTCAAAAAGAAGTTAATGGCTAATTAGTTTATACTTTAAGTATCTAAAATTGTAAACGTTTTGTTCTAAATAAACATACATACATAGAAGAACAGTATATTTTCTTTTTCCTTAAAAAAATTTTTTTTCAATGAAAAGACTTAAAGAATTCTATTCAAACTGGAATAATTGTTACTTTAATGTTTTTCTTTTAGACTGCTTTTAGACATATTTCAGTAAAAATTACAAATTTTACTTAAATTATAGGTGTTCACGTCACCAATTGCGAAAATACGAAAGAGCACAATTTTGCACTAGTCGATGTGGAAATCTATTTGAGCAACAACAAAACATATAAAAATGCAAAATAGCAAAATTCATTTTATTTGATTAAAAATATCACCAACAAATAAAAAACACCTTCAAACATTTTTATTATTCTTATAACAAATCAAATTCTTAAATTAATGCATCATAACCTTAAACTGAAAAGCATATAAAAATCCTCCTTTAATTTTGACTTTTACAGAGAAAATTATATAAACAGTTGTACATTTTGGTACTTTTAGAAGAAAAAAACCTTATTATTTAAAGTTGGCAATACAATAGAACTGACGTTAAACAAATGTTTTGTGTTTTTGTGTATTGTACAGACTTTACGCAAAATTTAAAAGTTTGTGTGAAATTATTTTTTATGCGGTTGTTGTTAAATGTGAAAAAATTTTACAATTTCGTAATTTTGCAAAGGTAAAGTTGGTGAAGTGAATACATTTCTTAGGCATCTCCTTTCATTTCTCGTTTTTGCCTTTTTACACACAGAAAAAAGATTGGTAACAATTCGCTTGATACGTTAAAAATTCAATTACTAATAGGTATAATAATTTTATTTTTATTATTAATAATTTATAGTCTGATTTATTTTTTATATTAAAAGCTAACAAATGATATTTACTTCTAAATGTTAATTGTAACACCTCTTAGAAAAGTTTTCATGACCAAATTTTGGAAGTAAGAATCATAAAACTCGATTGTATTGTATTAAATTTTTTACACATTACAAAAATCAAAAATATTAAAAGATTTATTAAAAGTGGTGAAAATTCTCCAATATTGGTAAATGGTAAGTTCAAAATTATCTCCGAAAGACATTTATATATAAAAATAATTTTATAATATTTAATTTATTTCGCAGCGCAAAACGTGCGGTATGGGTTAGCAAATTGAAAAAACTATGTGGAAAAGAATAAATCATGATGTAAAGAAAGAAGAAAGCTGCATTCAATGGTTCGAATTATGAAATTTATAATGCATAATCTTCTTCCTATAATTTATTATTAAAATAAAAGTAAATTTTAAAAAATTATTTTGTTTTGTTTTATTCACAATAATATTTTATAATCACCCAAGAATTATTTTTTAAAATAGTCGTGATTACTATATTTATTCAGTTACTACAACCGAATTCAAGATAATACACACAACCGACAAAATTCGATTGGCAACAAATTCGGTTCTTATAACGAATTTCTTTTTTCTGTGTATTTGAAATCCTAATCTTATATTGTTAGTGTTTATATACTGTCTGTCCTAAAATGAATCAATATGATGACAATGAAATAAAAAATAACGGCATAAAGTAGCAAATGAATGCACTACTGGAGTATACCACTAACACACATGCTGTTATTACTATTTGTACTTTTATAAACCTAATAACTTTTAAGTTGTCATTAAGTAAAAGAGAAAATGTGTACAACAGTGCATTTATCTGTTCGTTCATTTTTTCATTTCTGCTCTTGCTGAAACAGTTTTGTTACGAGCAAAGAGCCCTAAGGATTATTATATGACTGAATGTTATAAAAATTGGATTTTGTTTACTTGAATCTTTCTTCGACTTTATCTAAAACAAACGCTTTCATTCATTTGTACATTTGTACTACGATGTGTACACCTAGCTCGTAGGTATTTTGTGTGCAGCGACAAGTTTCGTTTCATTACTATTTTATCATTATGTCTCATCATCACAATACGAGTTCCTATCAATTATAACTATTAAATCGTTTGTATTTAAGAAAATATAAAACACTGATTCCAAGCAGTTGTATGCTAATGAATTATGACGACGATGTTCTTGCTGAAAGACATTGATGGGTTTGGTTGAAACTCTTCAAACTCGTAGCTTATTACAGCATATTTGCTGCAAGTGCTTTTTAAATACATTTATACGACTACTTGCAAAGAAAAGCAGCAGTTCGTCAAAATCTATTTTTACATCCCGAAATAACTTTTAAGAAAACATTGTTGGAGAGCATATATACGTACATATATGCAGACATTCAGTCGCAATATTAAATAAACTTAATTTTGATAAAACTTCGAAAATTTCGATTTGAATTTTTAACTAAGTTGCTTTTCATTAAATGAATAAAAGTTTAATTTTTAATTTTATGTCTTTCTAGCAAAATTCAGTTACTACAAAGAAGCCATAATGAGAAAATTTAAAACCATATATCCATAAAAAATAAGATTATCAGCAAAACAAAAATTAAAATATTGTAAAGAATTTGCCTTTTGACAAACGTACGAGGGCTGCTATTTATATTTCTGGCCTGACAATACTGAGTGCTGCCAAGTGCAATCTGATATTTCCATTGGAAAGTTTGTCATTTTTAAGCATAATCGTACTCAAAACGTTTTGACGTACGACCATTATTTGTGTTGTTTACAGTGACTTAAAAAATTAATATAGAAAAAAATGGAATTAACTCGTGAACATTTTCGTGCCATCATTTTTTACAACTTTCGACGTAGATTATCACGACAAGAGTGCATTGATGAACTTAAATCTTTGCATTGATGAACTTAAAGCACTGTGAAAAATTGGTATAATGAATTTCATCGTGGCCGAGGCTCGCTCAAAGACGAATTCCATGAAGGTCGTCCAAAAACGGCTGTTGTGCCAGAGAACATTGATGCCGTGCGTGAACTCATAATGCAAGATCGACATGCGACATACCGAGAGATAGAGACATCCTTGGACATTTCTTCCACCAGCATGCATTCGATACTGCATGAACACCTGGCCGTAAAAAAGGTTTGTTCTCGTTGGATCCCGCACAATTTGAAAGTCGCTCAAAAAAAGGCTCGTGTCGATTGGTGCAAAGAAATGTTGCAAAAATACGATTGCGGTGCTTCAAAAGACGTTTATAAGATCGTCACAGGTGACGAGTCATGGATCTATGCGCATGAGTCCGAAACAACAATCGACCGTGTGGGTCTTCAAAGACGAGCAAAATGCAACGAAAGTTGTTCGTGGAAGAAGCACTTCGAAGCAAATGGTCGCATGTTTTTTCGGCATAACTGGTCATGTGGCGACTGTTCCGCTTGAGCAACGTAGGACTGTCCCTTCTGAGTGGTACACTACAATTTGTTTGCCTGAAGTCATCGGAGAAATTCGAAAAACCAACAAGAGAAGACGAATCATTGTTCACCATGACAATGCGAGCTCTCACACATCGGTTCAAACCAGAGCGTTTTTGACCGGCCGAAACGTCGAATTAATGGGTCATCCGCCGTACAGCCCTGACTTGGCACCAAATGACTTCTTCTTGTTTCCGCACATCAAGAAAAAATGCCTGGTCAAAGATTTTCGACGCCAGAAGAAGCTGTTGAAGTGTTCAAAAACCATGTTTTAGATGTGTCTCAATCGGAGTGGAAAAAGTGCTTCGATAACTGGTTTGAGCGCATGCAAAAGTGTATAAATCATGCTGGAGAATACTTTGAAAAACAATAAAACCATTTTTGATTATAAATATTCGCATTTTCACTATTAGGCCAGAAATATATAGAGCAGCCCTCGTACGAGTTCTTTCGATTGCAAATATGAACTGTGGGACATTTTTAATTCTGATTTTCTTACTTTGTGACTTTCTTGATTACTGAACATGCGCTACACTGTGGTCAATATTTTGAGATAGCGGCCAAAACTCCTTTTGGTTTTTGTTCTCCGATTTTAAAGTTATTATACTCATATGAAAGTAGACAGAAGTAAACCTCGGGAGCCAAAAAATTATAACTCTATTTCAACTATTTCACTGAGAACAGGGTGGTTCAAAATGGGCTTTTTCAGAATTTAGTAAATTTCTGATATTTTTAGTTAATTTTTAAAGTTTAAATGATCATAACTTTTTTGTTTTTTAAGATTTTTGGACGAAATAAATTTTGTGTTGTAACTTAACTTATTTCCTATTACTGGTAATTGAAGCTCTACTGTTTTCAGAACAAATTAATTTTTTTTTTTAAAGGTCAAATTTCTCGGAAATTTCCTACTTCATAGAGTACAACTTCAAGTTCAGCAGAAATAAAATTGCATGATCTTCTTGAACACACTGCAGAACGATTATTAAAGACATTTGATGCTGACTATTTAAAGAAGTTTAAAAATTGCAGCATGACTTTAATTTCTAAATGGGGATGTGATGGGTCTTCTGGTCAGAAACAATACAAACAATGTAATGCGGAAAATTCATCAGATGCCAATTTATTCATGATTTCTTTCGTTCCATTACGTTTAACAACACTTTAACACTTATATTGGTTCAGAGCCGTCAACTAGTAGAGCTGCAGAGATAGATGTATGGAAGAATAAAATTCCCTCGTCAACAAAATTTTGTAGACCAATAAAGTTTGCTTACAAAAAAGAAACTAAAGATGTCATAACTGAAGAAATTAGCAAAATAAGAG
Organism: Gymnosoma rotundatum; assembly: GCA_916610165.2. NCBI lineage: Eukaryota > Metazoa > Arthropoda > Insecta > Diptera > Tachinidae > Gymnosoma > Gymnosoma rotundatum. Next base: position 85,281,966 of record OU744336.1, read on the forward strand.
ATGAAATTAAAGAACTTCAACCAGTGATATTTGAATTTAATGACCAATGCATCGAAGTTAACTTTAAAATGTCACTTACAGTGATCGATGGAAAAGTTGCACAAGCTTTAACCGAAACAAAGTCTTCGTCAAGCTGCACTATATGCCAAAAAATATTAAGTCAATTGAGTCACCCACCAACACAAGACGATAGTTTTATTGAGGCATATGAATTTGGAATGTCACCTCTTCATGCTAGAATTCGTTTTATGGAGCATATTCTTAAATTGGGATACGATTTGGAATTTGGCCCGTTAGGCGAAACAGTGAGAAACCAGAAAGAAAATTTGGAAAAAAGAAAGCAAAAAAAAAGATATTCAAGAAAAATACCGTGAGATAGGGCTTATAATTGACCAGCCAAAGCAAGGAGAAGGAAATTCTAATGATGGAAACACAGCAAGGAGATTTTTTTGCGATCCAGAAACTGCAGCTTCTATAACTGGAGTAGATTATGATTTAATACGACGATTCCAAATCATATTAGAAGTTATAGCATGTAGCAAAAAGATAGATGCAAAAAAATTTGGTCAGTATGCAAATGAGACAGCAACCCTTTATAACCAAAAATATTCTTGGAGACATATGCCAACCACAGTTCACAAAATTTTGTTCCATGGGGAACAAATAATTCAGCACAATATGCTTCCAATTGGAGACCTCTCAGAAGAAGCGCAAGAAAAAAGGAATAAAGACTAAAGATTCTTTCGCGAGCACAATACAAGAAATAATTCCAGATATTGTACTAATGAAGATCTTATTAATATTTTGCTGTGCACATCAGACCCATATATGTCCAGTATTCGACAAAAATGGAAATCAACCTCATTAGAGTTAGATGAAGAAGCTAAACAACTACTGCAAAATGAAAATCAAAGCTATTTGGAAGAAATTTTTACTAATATTGTTTAATTAATACTAGTTTAAAGATTATAATTTATTTCTAATTTTAGTATAAATTTTTATTAATACATTTAAATAAAATATATGTGCACTTTAAATCAATAGTAAAAGTTTACTTAAAATTTTATAGATGTTGTGTTCTGTGTATAATATATCCAAATGGTATTGATATTGTTGGGAATTTCAGTGTTATTTTTTAGTTTAATCCTCACAAGAATTAGCTTTCTTCCACAAAAAACCAACCTTTGGCCCCTGTGAATATTGAGACTAAATAAATGTTAGGGGCCAAATATTGGCATTTTCTAACCAAAATTAAGTTTAAGAATAATAAATAAGTATTGGTTGTAAAATACGATCGAAGAAAATTAGAAATTATAAAAAAAATACCTATTTAAAATGTCAAAATATTCAACTTTTACATGGAAACTCAACAAAAAATTAAAATGCATTTTTAACTCCACATTACTTACGTTCCTATCAGTCGATTTTTACGTTTACGTTACGCAAATTGAAGCTTAAAGTGCCTCCTATTGAACAAGAGAAATTGCGTAAAAAAATACCAATCCGGTCAAAAGTTATAGAGTTTTGACCGCTATCTCGCGAAATTGACCACTGTGCGCTGTTCTAAACGCAGTCATCCACGCTACACCAATGTATAGCTCTGTCGAGACACGAACTTACTCCACGCCTTCTTTTAGTCAACTAAACCTGCTTACGCTGTTGCCCCGATAGATGAATCTTACTCATAACCACCATTTTCTTTAGCCAGGCCTCTTTTAGACAACCCCCAGCCACATCTGCTATACCCACTGTTATCATGCTGTTACTTCCCTACGATCTCTTGTTAATCGACCCAAGTGGCCTTTGTGTGGCCTTGAATCCATTTACACACCTTCACCACCTTTTTTTCTGCCATGACTTCACCTTTACACAATAATTGCCACCGGGATTGTTCACTCGTATTACCACTTTGGTGAAAGGAACTTTATTTAGTTCTGTTTTAATTTCGCCCACACAGACAACAACAAAAATAACATAATAAAGATATCAAAGTGTTTAATATTTTTTCGTTTAAAATTTCATTTTAAGTCATTCCCTATTGGGTCGAATTTTTATTTTTCTTTTCGTAAATGGCAATTAATTCTTTTTATACAGTACTGCATCTTATATTTATTTATATCAATAATCCTCTTACCTCTTTTTATTTTTGAGTTAGTAGCAACTACCCAGAAAAAAGTTTAAAAAAATGTTATTGAATATGGAATTAAGCATTTTTGGCTGAAGGACTTCCCAAATTAATTACCAAGATAATGATTTTAAGAAGGCGTGTGATTTTTATAATCAACAACTGAGAATGCATTACATTAATTATTGTAGGAAATAAAGATGATTATTAGTACATGTTTATTGTATTCTCTTTTGACTTAAGGAACTAGTTCAATTACTACTCCATTTTTTGCGAACCAATGTAATGTGTTTTGTAAGCGAGTAACAATATATGGCAACCACAAAAGTAAGTCATTATATGGCAAGTACTTTTAAAGTAATGTCTAATTTTTTTCTGGGTTCGTATACAGCACTCCCGTGGTCAGTTAAGTCAATAGTTATTGAATCTAGAACCATCGTAAATAGAGTCCTAAGTGACTCATTCTTTAGTTTCTTTAAAATGTCTTTTTAGTTTCATTCAAAAAATTCGGCTGGCTGCTAATGAAGTGTTTTTCATGATCCCCGTCGTCCAAGAACTCAACATTTCAAGTTTCTAGCTATGAATTCCGATAATTCTTGGATTGGGCAGAATGGTGCACCATGTCACACAGCTGATTAAACAATCGATTTTTGGCGCAATAATCGTAATCGGTAATTATATTAGCAGCAGTCTATGAAGCTTACAAAAAATGTATAGAGTCAACTTTTTCTTGTAGTGTATCTGTAAATCTCGATAATTAATATAAAAATTGTGTGCATGTTTGAGGCGTGATGTGTTATTAAAAAATTAAATTGTCATTGACTCGTCTTAAACAAGTTATGTTTGCTTATTTTTCTAGTTGGTATGTATTTAAGCGGTTAATTATTTAAGAGAATATGATTCCTAATATCATTTTTATGTATGAAAACATAAACTCGTCCCTTAAATATTTTGTATTTTAAAATATTTTATGCCTCAATACTTTTAACGTGTTTTATTAAATTATTATATGAAATAAATAAAATATAAAACAAACTTCCTTAAATCATTTGATATACATAAATAAATTCTTTTGAATTTAATATTTTCTTTTTAATCTTTAGAAGAAAGTGTATTTAGATTTAATATTGATATTCGGTTTATAAAAATAAATTTTTCAATTTAATGGACAATGATTAGAGATTATGGTAAAATTGTTTAAAGTATTGATTATTTAAAGAATGATTTTGTTTACACTTTAAAGACTGCAATTTAGTCAAATAAATTATTATAAACGAAAAATGTGCTTAAACCCATAAAAAGAAGCTTTAATAACTTAATTAAACTTTGAACCTGTGTGGGTAACACTTCTTGGATTCAGCAAACAATAATTTTACTAAAATTTAAAAGGCTGAGACTGGGCTTATAGTACTGATTATTTACATATAAAATAAATTTAAATTTTTATACGAGCACTTTATAGGCATTAAACTAAAGAATAAATTTATATTTTTATATTTTGTTATGTGTACTCACATTATACATATTTATATGAAGTATACAAAATAGAATATATATCGTTTAGTATAATAATCGTAAAATTATAATTAACACAAAGTATAATTGTGATATTTAAAAAAACTTATAAATTAAAAAATTTAAAAAGGTAGTGGGCAAAACACTACGCATGTCTCTAATTTTTCGATATCATTTAAAACAATGAAGTAAATCCAATCAAAAAACAAATAAATAAGGCGATCGAGAATTAAAAAATAAGGAAAAAAAATTAAGTGAAAAAATTGGCGCTGGCCTATATTTTCCAAGTTCTGGGTCTCTGAACTTTTCAAAGCAAAATGCAATTGTGCACCATACTTTTTTAAACATCAATATGAGTATCATTTTTAAACGTTTGAAGAGATATTTAAGGAAATATTAAAAAATTTTTTAAATTCTCAACCCGTTACGAGCCGATGAATTTTTAGGTAAAATTGTATATAGTACTTAAGTTTGTTTCTTTTTCTTATTTTTTAATTCCCTATCACCCAATGTTTGTTCTTTTGACTGGAGTTACACTTCACCAAACTAGATTTTATTATATGGTGAAGGGTACATAAAACTCGATATAGCCGAATATAGAACTCTTAGTTGTTCTAACAAGGATGAAATTAACAATCATGTGGATGCGTTATCTGGCAACACTGTAACCGTAACTGCTCAAATTAGTATGCCATTTTTTTTGTTGCTCATTTAAATGTAAAAGTTAAAGTTGTGTAAGTGTTTAGAAAAATTTCCAAAAAAAAATCTTTTTTAAAATATGTCAAATTCCAAAATTGTTCCTAATATTTCGCTTCTTAATGTTCAGTAGTGACACTTATAAATAAACTACGTTCATCAAATTTGTTGACGATCAATCTCTGCTTATTAGAACTTTTTTCCACTAATAGTGCTCCATCTGAATTGAATAATATGCTAAATTGATATTTAAATTTCTTAAATGCCACATTTTAATTAAACAAATCGAATTTAAGCTTAATTAATATCTGAATATGTTTACCTTCATTTCAGAAATCGAAACTATCTTACTGGAAAACCGTCAATGTAAACAATTTGGCTTAAACATTTCATGTTCTCACAGATCTGCTAAATTTCTTATGAAATTTCTTATTTATTGGCCATGACTATAAGACTTCTACATAACGAAATCGATATGCATGTATGAATGTAAATAACAGTTTGCATAGATATAACAGAATCCAATAAATTTGTAATGCTAATCAAACAACAACAACAACAAAAAATAATAAATGTTCAATGAAATTTCTAATGATAAAATTATTTTTAAAGTTATTCATATTAATTGTTGCAAAATTTTTACTTATAGTAATTGGAATATTGATAAATGAATTCAATAATATTTGATTGAGTTTTAAAACTAAAAATTTAATAATAAAATAATAATTTTAGACACTTAACCTTGTTTTTATGTCAGTTTTTTTTTTGTTTCTTTGTTAAAAAATAAAATTGTGGCCGACTATGAAATACATAAGTACATTTGTAGAATATAAGTTCAAGAATTATATGCCATTATAATGAAACAAATCATAAAAAACTAATAAAATTCAAATGTGCATAATATAGTTTTTAATTTGAGTAAATATTTAAATGCATACAAATAAATATTTTTGTTTATTTAATTGTGAAATATAAAAAAATACAGGAATAAAATGTAAATTGCTTAATTAAGATGTACATATGCAACAAAAACAAAAAAAAAAAGTTAAAGTATAAAATAAATGCAATAGAAAATAAAAATATACATTTCTTAAAATAAAAAATAAATGTCTAGCAAATAACTGTTAATCTAATAAAAATTATAAAAAAAAAAATAAAAACACTGAACGAAACGAAACAAGTAATAACAACTTTAAACATTCGAAAATTTGGAATATATACATATGTAAATATTTGTACTACTTTCACATGAATTCAACTTGGTACTAAGCAATAGTTTGCTGAGTACTGACACCGACGTTAAAATCACCTTATTGTCTTCATAAAAATTAAAAATGATCAAAAACTAAGTAGGTATTAATGCCTGAAGTGCTACTTCTCTTAAAAAAAAATGTTGTTTAAGTTTAATTGCATAGAGGTCTCGTCTTATTTTCTTTATACTAAAGAATCTATCAGAGTTCAGAAAAATACACTCACTGTACAAAATTCTCGTATATAAATTAAAAAGACACAACTAAAAACAATCCGTACATTTTTTTTATTGTCATAACAATTATGTGTGTTACTAAATTTTGAAATTTTCCGTACACAACCACGAATGTGTTTTATTAAAATATTTATTTGCGTTCACGTACGTGAATGTACCACTATAGCTATTACGCAGCCTAATTGCATAGAATAGTGGTTGGACCACCGCCTGATAAGGGCTTCGCGCCAGGTACAGACGTTATCTACATCACACATTATGTGAGTTATCAATAAGAAATTGTTTTGTAAACAATACTTTTTGCTTTTAATATTTTTTTCAGGAATATATCTGTAACGATCTTTAAAGAAATTAGAAACTAGAGTGTTGTAATAGTTTTGAAGGACTTATCTCTATTTTTTAGCACTAACGGTTAATTTTTATTAATACGAGAACTTTACTTAGTTTCGATATTTCGTTGAAAACTGCAAAAAATAATGTAAGATATTTATGTCTTTACTAAAAAATATAAATTACAAAAGAAAGTTCGTCCAGTAGCCCTTTTAAAAGCAAAAACAAAATATTGAAATTAATGTTAACATCAAATTGTTAAAGTATTAAAGTGAATTTTGAATTTTATTTCATTTCAAAATCTATATGAGAGCTTTTGAAAAAAAAACTTATAAAAAAAATTTATTTGTCTAGAAGTTACTATTTTTGTTCAGTGTTTTAATAAAAAATACAATAAGAATTAAAAAGCAGCAACAAATCTAATAAAATTAAAATAAAAGTGCATCAAAAAATAAGAATTCAAATTTTGTGTTTTACATTAGAAAACAAATGAAAAAAACTTTTGTTTTGAAAGCAAAAATAAATGAAATGAGTCAATAAAAGAATGAATGAATTATGCTGGTGGTGAAGGAATTTGTAGTTGGTAATGGATTATAATGAGTGAGTGTTGGCAAATAGTGCAACTAGTAGTGTTAATTATATAAATAATTTGCAAAATTTTTTATATTTAATTGTTTAACTAAAAACAAAAATAGTGTAAGAAAAAAGTGGTAGAAGTGGCAAGTGGTAGTATTTAGATGATTATGATGATGGGATAATCACCTCACTTATTAGGGGTTCCGCTAAATGATTATCGGTGACTCGAGTCATAACAGTCTCCGTAAATGTCGATTTTGTTATAGTCTCAGTAATGCGACCCAATTCGGTGGGAGCTGCTGGAAACATGGGCATATCAGGTACAGCCTTATTGACAGTAACAGTAACGCCAGCTACACCAACTTCATTTGGTTTGGCCACATGCACTTGATGCTGAGATCCACCACTTAGGAAATGTGCCGGGATCATAGCCTGAAAATCTTCACTCGTCAGTGGTCTTAAAGGTGCAGACTGTATTTTGCAGGTTATTGAAATATTATTATTTTTTTTCACCAACACAATATTTGGTGAATTTAATAGTTGTTGATTTAATAATTATTATAGGGATTATTGGTAGTTTTCAGGAATAGGAAGAATTTAAATCATGGGATTCAGTTTAAGCATTGCGGTGATTTGTTATCAATTATAAATTTTGGTTTTAGTCGTAGGTTTTTAATTGTTTAAATTTTACAGATTTTTTTTTTAAATTATTTTTAAATTTAATTGTTTATAACACACACACACATACACAAAAAGAGAAAGAAAAAAGAGAGAAAATCATTTGTTTAGGTTTTTGTTCATTAAAATTAAATTTAGTTTTTTTTTTAACTTAAATTTAAATAAATAAAATAAACTAAATTCCTCGAAAGTAATAACCAGAAAAATAAATCAAAAATGAACCGAAATAAATTAAAGCTAATTTAAATAAAAATAATAAAATTATTTGCCGTATTTACAAGCTCTGCTAAGGTGTAGGTAGTATTGCATACTACCTTTTGTTTACTTCTTTGTGAACTACCATTGTATCAATGTGCCATTGTACATTGTACTTCATACGTCAAAAACTGAATAAGAAGAAGAAAAGTGCTATTAATCATTTGTTATTTATAAGCCAAATGGGGGAGAAAACAGAAAAAAGTAAATTAATAAATTTTTTGTGTGAAAAATATAGTTTCGATATATTAATTGTTGACTCAAGTAAGTTATATTACTCAAGGAAAAATTTGGAAGCTTAAAAGAACTTAAGTTTACAATGCTATCAGCACAAAGTAAGAAAAGATGCAATGATTGGATAATGGCCTGCCGCATTCGTCATAACATTATTATTAAAAATAATTTAGAACAAGGTGGCAGAGAACAAACCTTAAGATATGTTTCCAATATACCCACTCCTACTATATACAACAGAAATGCCTTATTCCACTTTCTAATAAATCAGTCAAATCAATAAATTAAATAAATAAAACTAATAAAAATATCTTTTAATTTAATTTATTTTAATATAATTCACACATGAACACAAAAATAATAATTCATTTAAACATAAAAAAACATAAAACAAAAATCACATTAAAAAATAAGGCACTATACAACGTTTGGAAAACATATGAAAAAAAGTACTAAGTGTTGTATCGCATGTTTGCATGAAAATTACCAACAACACAGCTAGCACCGTTGTATTTTGTTAGCACTTAGCACATACTAGGGGGCTTGTGAATAGGGCAATTTTATTACTTTATTATTAAAAAGTTTTTAATAAATTTGCTGTGATGTATTTCCTATCCAGATAAATAGAGGTACAAAATAAATTAAAATTAGTTTTCCCTTGTGAAACGAGTTATCCACAACAACATTTTAAAACGAAATGACTTTTGAAAAGACTGCGTTTTATTATGCTTAAAGGAAACAAAGCCGTGGAGTTATGTATATCTGGCTGGATGTTAGAATGACATCGGACTGTGAAGACCCTTAATTGAATATATTTGTACCCCGTGACACACCAGAGTAATTTGTATACCAGATATTTTATCTTCACTTTCAAATCATTTATATTAATTTTATTTGATCGCGCAAAAACCATACCGTATACTTTTTAAGTATACAAATACGCAAAACGAAGGTAAAACTTGTAAGTTATCTTTAACAGAAAAAAGTTTAAACGGACATCTATCTATAATTGCTCAATATAATTTGGATTGAAGATAGGCAGTACATCCGTGATCATTGGCGGGCAGCGTTTAGAAACAAACTATTTAATTGAAACTAAAATATTTTCAAAATAAAACAAGAAAATAACAAGTAAATGTTTGATACAATCAGGTATGTGATGAAAAACGATTTAGGCACAAGAACGTTTTGAAAATGATAAAAGGAGTGATGTTTTTTTTTAGAATCGTTTTATCATACAAATTTCAAATTCCGTTTGAATCAAAGAAAAAAGGGTATAATCAGTTTGAAATTGCTTTAAAAGCAAGATTGTGTCATTTATTCTTTTCAGCTTAAAATATATCTTAAAAGAAAAATAATCTCACAGGTCGTCTGGCAACTCCAACGGAATGAAGTTATCTCGTAATTATTTTGTTTTAAGATTTTCAGTCATATGCTCCTCGATCAATAAGATAAACGATGCTGCCACTGGACAAAAAAATTGTTTTCTCTTCTTAAAAATTTTCTTTTTTTTATTTAAATTTTAATAAACAAAAGCTATAATTTGTAATTTAAAAAAAATGGAATATAAAACTGGTCAAAATTCATCACACCTAAATCCTTTTTAAAATTTTTGTAACTTTTCGAAACAATCATCTTTCATCACATACCTGAGTGACTGTTTTAACCAAAATACATACATATATTTTGCTTTGTTTTAATACCAAACAAAAAATTTATTATTTTAATTATTTATAATAACTAAAATAAAATTAATAAGTAAAAATAACAATACTGTTACTGCTGGTAATAATAATAAAGAATAATAATATCAATAGCAATAGTTATAAGGATAATAACAAAAAGCAAGGAGAGTGAAAATAATTAAACATAAAATTTTTGGGAAGCAAATGGCATTTTAGTGTTTTCAATACAAATAGTAGTTGGAATTTACCTAAAGTGTAACTATTAAAATTTGGTAGTAACTTTATGCTTTAAAAAAATACCAATTTGATGAGGGATAAATCAGGACATCCTATGAAAAAATTGTTAAGAAAATCGATGCTCTCTTAAGCTATCTACGAAAACTACAAAGGCGCTACAAAGCACTTTAATAGTTGTTTTACAGGTACGTTTTTGTTAAAAACTCTGGCGCGTGCGACCACAAGTATCTGTATAATTAGTACAACTTTTCCAGGACTAAAACACGTTTTCAAAAGATTTTGTATTAAAATTATTATTATTATTTTGAAAACACCCAGAATTTGCATTAGAATACATGTAAAAATAAAACTAAAGAAATTCATGCTGAAGAAAATAAAAGTCAACTGTTTTTCAATAACAAATAAGAATTGTTTATATTGAATGCCAGTTACCAATTATTTTATGTTAATTTGGTTTTTGATTTATTTCTTATATAAAAATCGATATAAAATATAATAAAATAACAACCAGAACAACACACATGCTCATGAATGAAAAAAGTAAAAGACATTCAGTTATTAAAGAATAAAATAAAACATAAAAATGGAGTGACAGTGTATGGGGAAAGAGCGAGATAGATAAACACTGGGAGATGTCATGTTATACAACAACAAATACATTGCCATTATAAATAATTAATATGCAATAACAATAAAATAATTAATTTTAATTATGATGAACTCAATAATAAAGGTTGTGTGTAAGTTCATATGCATGTAATACCTAATGATTTGAAGGATATTTTTAATTATTTTAATTAAATATGGAAAATGTTTGTGGAATTTTATTATTGCTTTTTTTCTAAAAATTTATAATATCCCTTTTAATTAGGAATAAAAAAGCAATTAATGTAATTAAGTTAAATTTGAATTTATAAAATTACTCTCATGCATACTCATAAGCACATAAAAGACAATGAATGACTTTTATATTAATTTGCAAAATTGTAATGCGCCAAAAGCCAGTCCTTTTTTATTAGAATGTGTAGGCGATCAAACGCAAAGATGGCTGATAAATCCTTAATGTTAATTTTACAATCATAATTATTTGAGACAAAAAGTAAATGTTGCCGATTGCTGGATTTAGTGTTCATAGAGCCAGTTTACATTAAGGGCATTGTATCATCACAAAAGTCATGATGCAGAAGTTTCTTGGCAAGAGGTGTAGAGAAGCTTAATGGGTAGCAAAAGTAGCACGAAATGAGCGGAGTTACCAAAATGGCTGTTTTTTTCTATATTGTTCAAAAATTATTGAAAAATACGTTTAATTTATGGCAACACTTGAAAAATTGGTTGAAAAAACATCATAAAATTCTCTCACTTGCTACAAAAGGGGCATTATGTAAATGCGTAATGACTTACGGAGATACTCCAAAAGGGAAAACAATAAAAAAAAGTCAGCTACAATGACCTTAATGTAAACTGGCCCATAGTAGAGCAAAGCTTCTAATGCTGAAATACATATTGCAGGAATAAAGGAATGAATTTTTTATAACTGTTTACTGGCAATTGCTTAGTAAATCGCATAATAAATCACAGAGAGGATTCAATATATGGCCCAACACTTCGTAAGTGAAATAACCTTTTTGCAGTGGTCTTTTTCGCCATTTTCACTGAAATTCAGGTAAAGTCAAAGACCGAAAAATACTTTTCCCTCCTCTATCTCTGGTCGCTGATTGAAATACAAGTCTCTTATAGGAACACTCTTTAATTTTTAGCTTCATTTATTATATTTTTGTGCCAATTTCAAGTGCACAAGGTGTCAAAGTCATATCTCTATGGTAACACCTCTTATTTGCCTTTCTTAATACTTGTAATTATAACAGATCTAGTGCTAAATACTTTTTTTACCCTTTGGGCAAAAAAGATCACTACAATAAAAAGTAACCATTCTAGAATACATTCTTTAAATTTTTCTAAAACCTTGTTGACTTCTTCTTGTATGGCGCTCTATATCACCTCCAAACTCGCACAGTTTTTATGATTAAGAAATATGTAGTAGAAGTGATGTCAAGTCGTAGCTTGTGTACAATCCATACAAGAATTTTCAACAAGATGAAATCGAATACTAAAGTTAAACAGTTCTTATGTCACTAATCCAATGCTTGCATCTTGTGTGGTGCCACTTGCCACTTGAGACCAATGGTGGCTTAAGTTTCATTAATGGATTTATGGATTATCTTTTTGTTTAAAAACTCCACCAGTTGTATGATGATGATCATAATAATTAAAAGCTGGATACACACAATGAAAACAAGATCAATTATTATATTTGATACCTGTAGAACCGCCTTTTTATTTAAACAACCATTACATTTTTGCAAATTAATAATTTTTATGAGTGTTTGTCTTTGCAAATTGTTATAAATACAAATGAAATTATATGAAGAGAGTAAGACAAGTAATTTTTATACAGCCAAAAATGTTCGATATGATCATTAATATTTTTCGTTTCAATGAATTTTGTTAAGTTTTTTGCTCGCCCATTAAGTTTTCTTGTTTGTTGTGAAAATACAATTCGAGCTTTCGACATAAAATGCGTGCAATTTATTAAACAATATTCAAACAATAAAACACAAACGAAATTATTTAAAAATTGCAAAACCTACCTGTGCTTCGGTTGAATCTGTTGTTGTGCCAGTTGTTGTGGTGGCAGTCGGTTGTGATGATGTTGATGATGAACCGGCCAAGGAATGAGATATTGTGCCATTTTGTGTAGATGTGGGTGAAGTAATGGTAGTCAGTGATGATGTTGAGGCTGTTGTTGCATCTGGGCCATCACCTAAAGGTATTGAATTAGAGCGACGAGGTGCTGGCACTGGTATAGGTAGGCCAGTTAACTTATCAAATTGTTGGTCATGTTGAGCATGTTGCTGCTGCGGTTGTTGCTGTTGTTGTTGAAAAAATGTGTTTGTGTTGGCAAAACCATTTGTTTTTTTAGCAGGCACTGTAGTCATTTTATTGGTGTCATATTGCAATGGTTGTGTTTGATAAGTATGTGCCTGCAATTGTTGCTGATATTGTTGGTCCCCAATCATATCACCAGTAGAACGTTTAAAGTTGGCTAAAAGTGTTTAAAACGTTTTTGGGTTTCTTTTTAAGGTATTTAGAATTTGACTCGACTTACCAGGACGATTAGTTAAATAACCCGATGGACTAAGTGCATTTAAAGCAGCAGGGCTATTAGGACTGAGAGGAGCCACCAGCGGTCCACGGTACTCTCTTTGTAAAACTAAACGTACAAACCGTTGTGGTTGTGTCAAACACTGAACGGCCGCATCATGTTGGGCATTTGTCATGTCGTTACCATTGATCTTTGTTAGAATTTTAATGAAAAATAAATTAAGCATTATAAAATGCCCATGTCTACTTGTATTTGCACATATAATTATAAAGTATAAAGCAAAAATAACAACAACAATCAAAATAGCAACGAGTTAGCTTGCATTGGGCACAGTAAATGACCAAACCGCATCAGTATTAATGGCACGTACAAAAATGATAGCAATTTTTACAATTAAAGTGAACAATTTTACAATATTGTAACAGAAATAGAATGGCCGCAAACGAATAAAATGAAGGGTTGCCTGACAACATAAACAATACCAATGAATGAATTCGAACGCCACACGTAAAACAGCACTGTGACCATCATGCCAACGCCATCCTTATGCTGCGTTAATGTATGAACGTTTAATAATACTCATCCTATAATGCAACATTAATTTCAATTGCTACTGTTGCTATTATTTTTGTATTGCTTTTCAGTTTAAATTTATACTTACAGCCATTACACGGTCTCCCACCATTAGTTTGCCATCACGATGCGCCAGACTACCTTCAGTTATGCGTGAAATGAAAATTCCATCACATCCATCTTTGTACGGTGGAGAGCCTTTTCCACCGGCAATACTAAAGCCCAAACCCTGGCCAATTTGATCGCGTATTAATGTTGTATGCAGCGTAATATAGCTCAGTGGTCCGTCCTATGAATAAAAAGATAGAATACAAACGAATAAAACAAATGCGTCATCAATAACTAAAGGTACGAGAAATAAAAGGAATCATTAAAATGAATGGATGGTTTAGTGTGAGAAAAAACAATACTGATGTATTATTGGCTCACACACGAATGTTTTACGTTTCATAGCAAAATTAAAGTCATATTATACCGACCACAGATTACTTTACATCAAACTAATTTAAAGATTGATCTAATAATAGAATAGAATGATGATTTTGTGAATAGAAGGATTGATACTGCGGACAGCATATTAAAATATTAAAAATATACTGCCGTAATCATAAAATAATAAAATAGATTTGAAATGTATTTTAGGACAGATTTATATTGAAAATTTGTCATAAAACATATTTCAAACTTAGTTTATTTCTTAAAAATATGGCCGTTTAAATATAAAAATCAAAAATATTTTACTCTTTAGAATCAATCTGTTTGGAAAATAGTTTAAATACTTTAATGCGACTTGGTATAGAGTATTTTTTTCCATCATGTAATTACAAGAAAAACAAAACTGATGATTGTGTGTTTTTCATTTGTAAAAACAAGCTTAATTAAAAATCTACCTCAATGACTGCTCAAAAGGTGACATGAAAACTAAATCAATGACAGTAAATTTATTGATAACATTTGATTGAATATTTAATTTCATTATTTCATTTCTCTTGCACAATTTATATTAAAAATCCCACTTTTATCACAATAAAAATTTTTCATTGTTTTCAAACTTTTTGAAGATTATTTCCCTTTGCGTTTTAACTTCAATTAATATATTCAGGTATGTGATGGAAATCGATCGATTTAAAAACGATTCGTTTTGAGATAAATTTTAAACAAAAGTAAAGAAGTTACTCCAAAGTAATTGTAGAAACTGATTGGAGAGTTATTGAAATATATATTGAAGGTATTAAAAAAATGAAAATAGTAAGGATATCACAACCATTTACGGTTTTAAGTCGTCTCGATTTTGAAATCGATTTTCATCACTTACCTGAATCAGGTAAAAAAAAAAGAATATTAACCAATTATGCGACCAACGAATTATATATTCATTCTTCTTCAAAACAACTTTGCAATAACGTCTGATGGGATGATCTTCATGTGTTGCTCCGATAAGCACACGTATGTCACCTCAATTGTGCAAATTTGTTGCCGGCTTCTTTTTTTTTTTAAAGGTAAACCATCATTTAAAAACTTTGAATAACTATGTACTGGAGATTGCAATATGTAGAGCTATTTGTTTTTTTATTTATTTTAATTTTCTGCATACTTATATTAGTTTGTCTATTTATTTAAAACATATTAATTATTAAATTTTCTCAATTTTAATCTATCAATATCATTTGGAATTTTCTCAATTTAAAATGAAAATATCTCAATTTTTTAATGGAAATTCTCAAAATCATTCACATTTTTATTTGAAATTTTCTCAATTTTAATTTGAAGCTCTCAATTTCATGTAGAATTTTCTCAATTTTAAATTGAAATTCTTATTTTCATTTGGAATTTTCTCAATTTCAAATTGATGTTCTCATTTTTATTTATATTTAATCAAGGCAAAAAAATAAGGTGGTAGCGATGGCGAATTCGATCATTTTCGCCGTAAGCCCGAATATCAAACTACACATAAAAAAATAGAATACAGATTTATTATTTATGAAGTTTGACAGTTAAACCACCGGCGAAAATTAATGAATTCGCCATCGCTACCACCTTATAATTGATTCGCCTTGATATCTAATAAACTTGCCTTAACAGCTTTAATATTGAATTATTTTAACTGCGAATCCACAATTTCTTACATTTCGTAAGTTGTTGTAAATTAGCAAAAAATGACCAATTAAAATTTTTGAAGATTTAAAACTTTCGTTATAAATTTGGGATTGGCAATCAACAATTTTCTTTATTGTTTTGTTAGTTACTGAAATAATTGCATTTGAAGGCACAAACTATTTTTCAGCACAAATAAAAAATTTAATTCGCACTAAACGTCATCTCACATGAAAAAAGCTCAAACTTGTTGTATAGTCCATGGCCTACTTTGCAGAATATATGTATGTGCATGAAGAAAATCAGAAATGTTTACATACATATAGAAAATCAAGGTTTAAGGCTATTCCCCCTTTTTTGCGTTGCTTGACACTATTTACGCAGGGACTCTCCAGTTTCTTAACGCCATCTGCAAAGTAGGATTTCGTTACTTTCTCAAAGGCGGTTTCTCAAGCAAATGCACTCTAATTTCTGTTTCAGAAATATCTGTAAATTTGGCAATAGGATCTGCTGTCGTTTGAACCTAAACCTTCATAATGAGGTGGCTGTGAAGACAAATCGAACAGTTATCATAATTTTGGTACCAGAGCTGTCTCATATTAATATTTTATATCCTTAATTTAAGCGTTTAAACGTCAAGAAATATAAAAAAAATAATCTTCGCAAATTATCAGCGATACCATTGCTACAATAAATAATACATATAGATCTGTGTGTGCTACTAAAAAAGCTGCTAACAACAAAAAAACTCTTAAACGTGTTAAGTTTTTTACGGGGTAACTGATTTCAAATTTATTTTAAACAATTCAACACCTAAAATCAAAATATCCTTTCTGCAGCACGTGATACATTTTGCTTTTCTAACATTTTAATTAAATACTTTCGAGGAAGTTTAAAAAATAACTTTAAACTTTTTGTAGATTTAAAAAACTCTATCGTTTTATTTTTACAGCACTCTGCTCTCTCGAACAAGGATTAAAACTTTCGTTCACACTTACACTGATTTCAAATTACGCTGTTTTGCTTTTGAATTCAATTGTACTTTTTAAATAGAAATGCCACATCAACGATAAAATATTTAACAGCATCAGTGGTAGAGAGAATGGATAAAAAATCTTTAAACTGTATTTTTTTTTATTTTTTGTTGTATTTCTTGTTTTTAACACTACCAAAAGTATATTGCTGTCGAAGAACAAAAAAGCAAAGATTTGAAATAATTTCATAAAGAAAACACGAAACAAAAAGCAAGCTGGCAATTGTATCAACAATTATTTAGTAAAGAAAAGTAAAAAGGGAACCATTTAAAATAAGGGAAAAGGGAAATAACACTGTACAAACCTTGCCATTTTCAAAAATGCCATTTGCTGATGCTGCTGTCGTTGTTGCAACATCGCTAACATGTTGTGGTTCTTGAAAGGCTGCTGAAGTTTCTGCTGTTGTAACTGTTCCCGGCGTGCTAAATACATTTGCGTGATAATTGTGCAAATTTGTTGCCGAATACTGTTGCTGCTGGTTGTGTGGATGTTGTTGCTCCTCCTGATGTTCTGGCTGTATTTGTAGAGGTGGTGGTATATATCTTTCATGTGTTTGTTGCTGCTGTTGTAGTTGTGAAATGGAAGCTGCCAGAGGACGTGTTTCAACCGAAATCTTAAAAAAGAACATAAAAAACAATGTTTAATATTTCTAATGCAAGTTAATAATAAACTTTATTTTGAAAATTTCAATAAACACATCAGCTGTGTCTAACTTTTAAACAAAATGGGAGATTTGGTAAAAAGTGAAAGCAAAAAATTTTTTCTAAGCAGGCAGTCTGATTTTATAGAGAAATTGTAAATCAGCAACTATATGTTTAGTTTGAACTTTATGCTTCCTAAAGGGAAGTTGCAACATTACTTTATAATAGGTAAACAAACAAATCTGCCGACAGGAATTTCCAGCTTTTGAGCTGATTTAGAAAAATAATTTATGTTAATTTAACCTTTTACGTACTAACAGCCAATTTTCCTTCAAATAGTGGTGCGATGATTCTCCATTTTTCTGAGAAAATGATCCAGGCCTGGGATGTTTGGTGACCTCATTTTAACTTGTCTAAGTGACGATTTTTTGGCAACATAAAGTATTTGGCGTTTTTCTTGGCGATTTTTACATGTCTTGATGAGCATTTAATTTGTCTCGATAAATGTCAGTATAAAGAACTGGCTGGAGTTTTTTCCTTAATTTCAGCAGCGGAAATGATAAAACAGCGCAAAATATATTTTATAAACTGTGTAGTTAATGAAATGATTAATTTAGACATAGTTTTTTCAATCATACAATGTGGACGCAGGCAGTACGCATCAAAGGTTGTGTTCCCGCTAAATCTTATTTTCCTCAGACATTTTGAAGCCATCTGTAAATGTAACTGAAGTACATAATCGTGAACAATTTAAAAAGACTATAACCATATCCATTGATATGCCAAACACATTCCTTCTACTAAATCCCATTTACAACATTTGAAACTGAATTAAGTAATGTTGAAACGGATGGTAAAACCATTAAAATTATACGAGAAAATTTTTTTCATATTTAAGGATGCTTTTAAAAATCTTAAAAATAGGCTTTCTAAAAATATTAATGTTTTTAATCATTATCGCATACAAAGTTTGTTGTTGTCAAAGATTATTTAAAAATTGTTATGAACCTTAATACACCGTATGATGTGTATGAAACTCAATTGAAAAAAATGTCCGTTAATTGGAAAGATTATTTCAATGATGATATTCCTACTAATTTACATAAATTTTGGCCAATGGTTTAAAATTATAAGGATACTGCATGTACGTACCATTTCAGGGACTTCCTCTGGCCGTACTCTATTTGCTGGTGAGCCATTTAATTCGTACCTCTAAATGATCCATTTCGATAAAAAAAAAATTGTTTTTTTTACAAAAAATATTTTTATTAAAGAAATAAATATGACTGCGATGAAGTCATTTCACGTTTAAAAAAAGTTTTATTACCGTGATAAATGAAAGTATTCGCTTAAAGTGCATAAAATTATACATTAAAAAGCAAAAACTAAATTTCAAATAGGTGACACCGCTTTGATAGAGATGCGCTAAACTAAACATTCTGAGAGAAAGCTGAAAACGATAACAGAAAAAGCCTATTAATTAAAACCTATTTACCTCAAGCAGCCTGAAAAAGTAATAAATCTTTTCAATCCAGGTATACAAATTTGTGGAAGTGCTTTTATTTTCAGATTTTGCATAAAGGAAACGTTAAAAGGAATTGGGGTTTCTCAGTTTAATGCACATACATATAGTTATTAATTGAACAAATTAGATTTACAATAGAAAAATGTATGCTTGCGCACCGCTACGCCTCGGCAGTTATGTACAAATTATGTGTTGTATTTACCAACAAAATGCGCTTCGCGACTTTGGCTAGCACTTTTATTAATGTTATTGTTGTCATAGAGGTGTGCGTGAATAACGCATTAGTCACACGTGTTCTTGCTTATATTCATATATAAAAATGATTTAAAAAAATGCCTGATTTAAAAAACTTAATTCTAACGCACTCAAGGAATAGATCTCAAGCTTGTTTAAGAAATCTGTGTTTGGAGAACTTAAAGTCATTTCAGGCAATTCAGCAGGCGCGCGTGTATAAAAATCATCAATATTATAAACGGAATGATAAGCTGAGATATACAATTTTTCCACCTGTGGTAAAGGATATATTAAAAAAATAAGCCTCAGTTAGGCCGCAAATGTAAAATATTAAATGATCCCAATATGCACTAAATAGTGGGACAGGAATATAACATTTTTAAAATAAATCAGCAATTTTTAAATGGTTGGTTTGTTACATATAAATGTTAAAAATCTGGATCTTGTTTTAAAAAAATCCAGTTATTTCAAAATGAGCACACCTCTTAAGGGCTGATTAATGACAACCTTTGTAATTCTATGCACTCTAGATCAAATGTTAGAACCACTTTGAATTTTTAAATTTTTCTGCAAGTTTTGGTATTTGATTTATGTATCACACTGTCATTAGAAGAAAAATACGACTTTCTATTAAACATAAAAGAAAATGAAACAAGAAATGTATTTTGAATATAATCGAAAACAACTCTGCTTAGTTACCTAAGAGAACTACCAAAATATAGTTTCGAACCACTTAACTCCAACCGAAAAGCACCAAAACTAGGTCTTAAGCGGGTATCCAGGTATCTCAACAAAAAAAGAACGCAAATATAAAACTAATTTTTTTATTTATGTAAAGAAATATACACGAAATTCATTCTGATCATGATTTAACATTTTAAACGTTATCTTCTTCAATTTAACTAAATATATTTTTTAACTTTAGAGTTAATACCCTATAACCACAGCAATATAAACGTATCGTAAGATAAAATGCAAAACGGCGTAACTTACAAAAATATTATTTTACAGGAGAAGCAAAAACCTTTATAAAACGAAAATATTTAAACAAACATCATTTTTGATCGCAGAAGTGTAAATTTTTTTCAATACATTGGCATTCACAATAACCAGTTAACAGTTCCTTTTTGAATTTTTTGTTAGTTATGCCTTTTTGCATTTTAACTAACGTTATAACAAACGACTATAATTTTCAGTTTAAAGAAAATATTAAAAATTCTTAACTTACCTGAGACAATGAGCCATCCTCACTAAATACAGGATGACCAATTAGGCGGGTGACCTCACGCTGCACGACTAAAACTAAAACAGCACCACAGGCCTTTAAAACTTGTACAGCTTGATAATGATCGGCATCAACGACTGGTATGCCATTGACTTTTAAAACTTTATCGCCAACTTTAAGTCCGGCCAAATCGGCAGGACCTCCTTCGGTGACGCGTGATATAAATATGCCATCGTCATCGCCCTTAAATGGTGTAGAGCCTTTGCCACCAGCAATACTCAAACCTAGTCCAGCAGATGTACGCTCAATGTGAATTTCATACTGTTCCAGACGCAACTCAGTGACACCATCAAGGGTATCTGTGTGCGTGCGTGCAAAGAAAATAAAAATAAAGAAGAAAAAAAACATAAGATAAAGAAAATGTGTGTATTTATGTCTGTCAGTCGATTGCAGGATAAGTAAATAAGCCATATAAGTATTTTTATTTACATAAATGTTTGCTTTAGTAAATGGGCTGTGTACAGGGAGTTACTTGTCATATTTGTAGTTGTTTGTGTATTATCAATGCAAGTCACGTTTTGCAATTACGAACTTCAGAAAGACGTAAGCATGTGCATAAACAATTAGAAAATAATACGAGTTTTTATTTTTTGCTCATCTTATCATTTAGTTTTCTTTCTACTACTGTCCCGTATTTTATTATTTTTATACTTGACAGAAGTATGAATGCACATTAAGTACACACATACACATGTATTTCTGCGTAACAGTACATAGTTTAAGACAACTATGTACTGTTTTTTTATTAGCTTACCATATTGTCTGAGACGCTGTTGCTGCTGCTGCTGGTGTTGCTGCTGTAATATAAATTGCTGTTGTTGCTGATATTGTAGCTCATCAGTTGGCATACAAGTGGTGACAATTCTTACACGTTTATCTTTGCGTTTAAGTGAATTATTTGGACTACGATTTGCCGAAGCTAGAGAGCTGCGTAGACTTGAAACAGCCGGACTATTACGTCCATTAAAGACCGTTGTACCACTACCGCTGTTATTGTTATGGCCACTTAATATGGGAGTTGAACGTTTAGTGCGTGGCAAAGTGTTATTACCTTCTTTTACTTTAATTTTAACATTAAACATGATTTTTTCTGTTTCTTTTATAATCTTGAAATGTTTTTGCGTCTCCTCCCGCTGTTAATTTAAGTGGCGTAGAAAGATTTTATTTAGTATTTTTCACTTTTGGCTTGATTTTAATTCTTTATTGCTTTGTTTTATGTGTTTTATATTTTATCTTAAAATTAAAAGCTTTAACCTAAATAAAGACATTCATTTGCATTTGTTGTTTAGACCTTTAATTGCACTTCTGTATACCAAATAATTGAAATCTTAATTTGATAAGTTGATCAATCAGGCCCATCTTTTATAATAAGCAACAGGGGTAGGAAAAAACTATGATTTTTTATACAGTCGAACAAGGTTATAACGAACACGGGTAGTAGCGAGCTATGTAAATAAAAACATTTTTCCATGTTCTCGTTGATTTACGTCGAATTTTGTATTCTAATTGCTACGTTGTTCATAGAGAATAGAGTTGTAGTGAAGTTTTTTATAACGAACAGTTGCTAGAAGCCATGGGAGGCTCTTCCGATATAGATCGAAATAGCAATAAAATTTAAATGTCAATTTTTGTGTTTTAAATACACATTCGTTTTTAACTTCTATCGATTTTAACGAACTAAGAAGGACAAACCTTTCAAGTTTGAGTTCACTTTACAAAGACACATTATTATTTGAACCACACAAAGTTGTTAACACATTATTATTTGAACCACACAAAGTTGTTAACTCTTCAACAACCTTAAGTCAGAGGAGAAGCGAAAACTAATTTGTAAAGATCAGAAAACATTTGAATGCTTTTCGTTATACAAGATTTTCCTAACTTTTACAACTAAAAAATTAAAAACAATTTTCCTCTCAAATTTCACACCATAATGTAGCAAAAAATTGAAACCGCACCTAGGAATCTAAATTCGTGTACCAAAAATTTAAAAATTTTGCATTAAAACTGAAACAAAAACTTTCTTAAAAAGGAAATATAATTTTATTTGTTTTTAATCATTTTCATGTTTTTCGCACTCATCACATTATATTTGTATCAAATTCACTACATTTTAAGTAAACTACATAGTAGTCATTATCGGTAACCAAACGCAACAAAACTTTCAAATAAATTGGTACGACAAAATAAACTCAATAGACAACATCAAACGCTTCAGCTACAGGGCTTGTGGTTGGTGGATATCATTGTTGTGGTAACTTTGTAGTCTTCACTGTTCTTGTCAACTTGCCATCTAATTTAATCAAAACTGCACTTAACAAAAAAATAATACAACTCAAATACAACTGAACGTAACAACAAGGTTTGTTAAATATTATGCGTTGCCTTGAAAACTATGTCCTGTTTAGTTATCGTCAAATTTTATGGTTTTGTTTTTCGTTATATATTTTTTTTTATTTTTTATTTTATTTGCATAGATGCGTGTTGACAATAATAACATTGTAAATTGTCTTCAATTCAAAAAACAAGCAAATCTTAATTTACGTAATCAAATTACTTTAGTAAAAATATTATAAAATTCTAGAAATGAAACTAAAATCCTTAAATATTCAAAGGGCATTTAACCACTAAAGGAATGGACAACAGCACTAAAAAGACACAAGTAAACAACAAAAAATTTTCATTAAATCGGTTGCAACGGCAAAACATGATATAGTAAAAGAAGATAGTTCCACTGACTCTTTCCGTCGCCATATTAACGTTTTGACGTTTATGGGTATTATGAAAATTTGTGTTTTGTTTTATATAAAATTGGAAAGAAAAAATAATACGAAAGTCTGAAAAATATAAACAAATGATTAAACACAAAATAAATAAAATTGGACAAACAAACATACAAGCATGTTCTGACACTCGCATGTGATTTAAAAAACGCCAACTTTTGTTTTACATGTTTTGAAACTTTTGCTTTTTTATTGTCCTTCCAGGCAACGACTAAAACACCACGCCTACCTCTAATTTTTCCATATCATTTGAAACGAATCTAGTTTAATGAAGTAACTCCAATCAAAAAAGATAAAAACCAATATATGGAGCGAAAGAGAATTAAAATATAAGCAAAAAAACATCGAGTGCAAAAAATTGGAGCTCGCTCGTATTTTCCGAGTTATGGGCCTGTGAAATTTTCATAGTTCTATTATGCAGCATAGTTTTTAAGTTATTAGAATGAGTATCTTGAGGAGATCTTTAACGAAATAATTTTAAATGGTTAACCCATTAAGAGCCTCTAATATTTTAATGAAAAATTATATATAGTACTGAATCTCTTTTTTAATTTTTATTTCTCTGTTACCCCTATATTTATAAACTAGGTTTTCATACTTGTTTGTTATAAAGTACCTTTACGAATTAAAGGATTCATTCCTGTATAATTTTATATGGTAAAAATAAAATACATTTGAATTTCATTTGTTTATCCAAATTACCAAATTTTTCGAGTATATTTCCAAAATATTTGTTTCTTGTTTATATCTCTGGTAACGCAGATTTTGTTGTTTACAAAAAATATATGTCAAATAATTCCGGAAAACTTTAAAAAATCTCTGAAGTGGAAGTACCTTCTATTATTATATCGTGCGCCAAAGTATATATTCAAAATAAAAACATAATTTATTATAAAAAACTTGATGGAACTTTGAAATTTCTTTTAATATGTTTTTTTTTTTTCAATGTACTGAATAATTTCTTTTTATTTATCTGATGTGAATACCCTTTTTTTCAATACGGAAAATAAATGAAAATTTTTAAGTCAATGTGAAAAAATAATAAAAAAATTTACTTAAATAAATTTAAAGGGAAAATAATTAAAATAATATCAGGAATTTAACCTTAAAATTGATGTGTTAAAAGTAACAATTGACTTAATAGTTAACACTTCTCAGTGTCACTTGTCGCACATAGCACCAATTAATCACTTTTTTTAATTGTAAGTTTTCATATTATTTCAGAAAGTATTTTTTATTTAAGATTCTGTTGTTTATTTTTGTAGATCATAATATTTTTTCTTTATTAGTTTAACGTTTTTTAATTAAATCGATACAATATTTAGTGGTTTTTCTCAACTATATAACCAAAAAGTGCGTGTATTGTGTTACATGTCACACCATGCAAAACGGGTTTCGATTTTGAAACAATTAATATTAAAAAAAGAAAAACACTTTTTTAACCTTAAACCCAAAATTCTTTAAGTATTATAAAAGTTTTACTGTATGCAATTTTTTTTTTTTTTTTTTGTAACTTTGTCACTCGCTTGATTGATGTCACAAAATTCGATGTTACATTCACAAATAGGTTTCACGAAATCAAATTACATTTTTAGTGTCAATTATCAACAATAAGTTTACACTTGTAATGCAATCGATACAAAAATGCAAATGAATTATAAATTTAATAGTTTTTTTTTGCATTTTTATACTAAATGTTTTTATATGTCTTTCTAGCACGCTACATTACTCCTCTGTACATCACGGTTAAGTATAAAAGGCCTTAAATAATAGTCGCATGTTGATTAAACCATTATTATAAATTTGTTTCACTTTTTACCTTACGATTCCTTTAATGTACAACATTTACATTTTACACAAATAGATTCGTCTGATTTAGAATCAGTCACTGTCTGTCTTAATAAAGTCAATCATTTAGCTGTCATTGATTTGCGTTTGTTACTCTTTTAATATGCTTTCTCTCAGCCACCACACGCCCGCAAATTTTAGCAGAATTTCATTTTTTTTATTTTTTTTTGCACTAGATCTTTAACATCAAGAGTTCAAAGTCTGTTAAACTTTACACTTGATGGCTGGATTTAATTTTTTCTTTTTTTTAAGAGATGAGACAAAATACTTAAAATCAAGAGCACATATACAACGCGTTTGAATATGAAATTGTTTGCATGTGACCAAGATAAATATTTAAAATTTTGTCAATGCACTCAACGGTCACATTTAGTAAAGTAAGAAGAGTTCATTGAATTTATGAAATTTGAATAAGTCACTTGTCAGTCACTTTTCTTGTTTATAAAGAATTTTTTTGTGTTTTTATTTAAATTATTAAATCTTAAAGAACTTTGAAATCAAAAAGTTAACTGATTGAGTATCAAATCAAATAAATCACAAAAAACCTTAAATTAAATGAAATTGGATTTGTTGAAAATATAGTTTTTTTTGGCTTTTATTTTTATACATTTTTTGGCAAACCACCTAATTGTTTTTAATTGACCATTAGTTGTAGCTCTGTAGCTGCCATTACCTTTAAACACCATCGGGCCACGAAACTCACCAACTGCTATTTTGTTTTGACTATGACTTGGGGATAATCTTTTCTCTAAATGATATTGTAGGCCAATATAAAACGATAAACGCAATGCTTATGCTACTGTTCAGTGCATTCAGAGCAAATTTTAACGCTAGCAAAATCTATTTTAATGTGCATGAGTTCAGTGTGAAGAGCGGTTTAGCACTTCATTTCCTAAAATAATGTAACTCAATCTGATAACCTTCAGAAATAACAGCACAGATTTTCGAAGGATCTTATCAGTAGGGTATTTAAATGAATATTATCACTGGAGCATCGATACAATTTGGGATGTGTTAAGAAGCTTTACTGTTACTAGAATGGAATGTGCACTAAGAAAATCCTCACCTTAGTTAAATCTTGTAGGCAGGTATAAAACACTGTTATGCCAAAACTCTATTCATTTTGTTTACAATTAGGTATTCGGATTAGCATGTATGAGCATTCTGATTCTAATAGCTCTGCTGGACATACATATAAATACTCCTGAATATATGAAATGTTATATTATTTAATTTTCAAAGACAGTTCAAAGATTTCTTTCTTCAATACTCTTTAAATTTAAGTGACTGGATTGTTTCTTCTTTTTTAATACAATTACAGCAACGTAAATACCTAACTTCTTTACTAAAGTTAGAAGAATGGCGAAGTTAAGGTTTTAAGATACACGTTGCCCGAGAAAGTTCTGAGGGCCTGTATTGGTGAGAAACTAGTTTATAGGAATGAGGATTAAAAGATATCGAAATTTTGACTTTGATGGAGTTATTATAAGTATCAGGTGGCGTAATATTAATTAGTTTAGATTATCTACAGAACTGAACTTGTGGGATTCTTCCACGAAAGAACAAAAGTCCAGAGAGTTGAGTTGTCTCCAATTAAAACGTTTCTTTAAAAATATCAAAATTTTTTGTTTAACATGTCAAAACAATACCGTACAGATCAACGCTTCTTAGTATTTCAAGCGTAGTAGTAGTGATGAAATAATTCACTCGAGTAATGCCTTCAACATTGTGTCACAAACATTAATGTTGACTTATCTTCTTTAAGAAAAGTCACAAAATAGAAATAAAAATAAATGTTAAACAGCTAAATTGACATAAAATAACTAAATTGCAATTACGTTTTAACAATGACAGCAACGAAAAAAAATAATAATAATAAAAATAATACACATAACAGTTCGTTTAAAAGCTAACCTCACTGCACTATCAGCAGTGAAAGTATTTGTAAATTTTGTTTATCTTTGGTTTATTCTAGTTTAAGTAATTTTTAATACTTAAAGGGTTTGGTCATAGTAGAAGAATTTCTCACAATACTTGTATACGAGAAATGTGTAAAATTATCGCGTTTCACAAAATATATTTTCAAATTCAATATGAGTAAATTCTATTCACCCCCCAATAGCAAAATATGTTACATTAATTTCCCAACAGGTCTAATTCGCCGAGATCAAACGATATTTTTACGGAAATCGTAATAATTTTTAAAAATTCCAGTAGTCTATATATACATAAAAAATTGTTGCAAAATTGTTGTTGTTGTTGTGCGTGCCTCAACCACGGCTAAATAACTAAACTAATTTTAATGAAATTTGAAACACTAGTAGATATTTGTCGTCATGGTAAAATAAGGTAGATAGACATATTTTTAAATAGCCGACGAGGAGGGAAGTAAAAGGGGAAACGGGCATTTTTATGCAACTGAATCGATTTTAACAAAGTCTCGGCTAATCGATTTTTATGATATTTGAAACATAGATAGGTCCTTTCGATATTAAAAAGATCAGGTTTCTAAAGATATTTAAAATATAGATGTATATCCTGGTCTAGGATCCTAAAAATTTTGATCGATTTCTTACGTGTTCGGAGTGGCTAAATAAGTTTAAAATTTAACTCAACATAATTAAAGTTGACAGTTTATCCGAAATATAAAATTTCAAATGAAGAAGACTTTTTTTTTACTATTTTACCCGAAAGTGTAAATTTAACGAATACATTACTTTAAATTGTCTTGTAAAATGCATACTTATAAATTCCTATTTATATTCCATATAATAAATTCTCGTAAATGTATTTAAACTTTGAAGGCAACTTTCGAATATTTTACATACGCATCGAAACACATGAATACACAATCCCAGCAAACACAAAGCTTTTGAAATTAGAAGACGTGTTTACTTTATATAAACTGCATTTATAAATACTTTGAATTAAACCTTTAATAATTTTTTTTTACTTTGCGCCCCAAATAATTGGCTTAAAATATAATCTCATTTCATTTTTGCTTCACACTTACTTTAAACCAGAAATCGAAAATTATTTAAGAATAGAACGAGCGCACTCCAACCAAGTTCTTGCAATATTTCTCCCATTATTGAGAAACCTAATAATCTTAAATTATTTAAAAATCAAAGTTACAGGCTTGTCGTTTTATTTAAATCAATCGCAAAGTGGCAAGTTTGCTTGGTTTAATAAGGACCTTCGTCATACAATGTGAAAATGTATGCAAGCTTGTGCACATTTTTTGATTTTATTTTCGTCTTTGAACTATTTTCTGTTGTTTGTTTCATGAGTTTCCCTTTCAATGAGTGCATCGATGTTCAGTTGTTAAAAAAGTTCAATAAGATTTCAATTTATTTAAAATAATATTAAAAACATTAAATAAAAAGTTGCTTTTTTCGTATTAAATAGGAACAAATAAAATTAAAGGGAATATTACCAAACAAACAACATGGGCAATCTTTTGATATAATACCAAATAAAATAAAATTATTTACATAATAAATTGCTGAGAAATAATCGCAATAGATTTTGTATGATCATGGGAAAAACAATTTCATAACAAGGCTTTTTATAAAAACTTTGGAGCCAATTTATACTTGAACAATTTTTGCCGAAACATCGCAATTTGTATTACGACATTGCACAAAGCCATTTTGCAGGAATTACTTTATAAACTTCTTGTTAAATCAAAACTCTTGCTTAGCATTTTTTTACGCCACAAATTTAAGAATTATTTTATCAGCATCCTATATAGCTAGTCATGCATGGTCTTTAAATATCACGTACAGGTGTCATGAAAATGTTTAAGACAGGCAAAGCATTTCAAATTATTCTATTTTTTATGATTTTTTTATATGTTCGATCTGTATTTTATTAAAGAAAACATAAAGAAAAAACAAAGTAAAAAAGGCAGAAAATCTCACATGGAATTCTACTAATGAAAAAATGCTGATTAACAATTATGCAAAGAAGCCACTAGAAAGTAAAAGACAAATGTATAATTTTTAGCGCTAATTTCAAAAATTTTACAAAAAAAAATTTATTTATCTTTATTATTATATAGAAGAAAGAATAAATTTAGTTTGACAAAAACCAAAAACTTTTTAGGTTGCCTTAGCAATTCTCCAAGTAGGGCAAGTAGGTAGTCGTCGACGCCGATACAAATATGCCAAGAGTGCCACCTGAGTGACCATGCGGTATATTGTCTTTCTTCTAGAAATATATAAGGACAACATATGTAAATTATTTTTCATTTCCGATACAAAAAAGGTTAAAAATTTTCGATCGAAAAAAAAATGAAGGACTATGCCGTCTATTTTAACGCAACACCTTTCAAAATCCGACGTCTTTAATTCCCTTCAATTTAAATATGTATTTAAAAATTTTTATTTATTTTATTTTATTAAAATAAATTTTTCTTAAAAGTCAAAATAGAATTTGCAACCAACCTTCGAGCGTTATCCAAAGAACAACCTGCATGCAAATTGTATCTACACGTATAAAGTTACTTTGCGCTCTCACTTGCTTCATTTTACTGCTTGGTTCGATATTGAGTATTTTTTCCATTGGCATTTTCAATAAATTTAAAGTTAAAGCAAAAATCTGCTTTAATCGTCATAAATATTTGTACCATTTTCGACTGTCTAAGTGTTAAACAAATACCAAGCAGTAGGAAGGAGTAGGTTACATAAACGTGTAGGCAAAAGTTTTTTTTTTTTGAGTGGGTGAAATACAAAAAAACGTTTTTGGACGAAAATCCAATATTTTGCTTGACTGAGTCATGTACCTTTTTACTTATTTTTTTTTTATTGTTTCTCTGTTTTTCTAGCACACAATTTTTATACATTTGTTTTGTTTTATATTCACGCCTCAATGGAAGATATTAAGAAATCATAAAAAAGTATCAGACAAAAAAAAATTATTGTACAAACATCCACACACAAAATTGGTAAGAGGTTGAACGGAAGAATTATTATCCTGTGTGTTTTTCACTCTCAAGTTTAAATAAACAATTCAATTGACAGGTTTCATTTTATTGTTCATGAAAGTAAACCCTCAGAAAGTTATAATTGATTTGTATTGGGTGTAAATATTAACTTCGTCCAAACTGTGTAGAAATGTGAAAAATAATAAATAAACAGATTAATTAATAATATATTAATCGCTTAATACAACATTTTCCACCATTGTGACTATTGGCTTTTTGCCCAGTTTAAGTTTTTCAAAAGGCCTCGGAGCAAGCTTTATTTTGAAGGAACAATGTCCAGCAAGTACACTGGGTGAGGTAAAGTATCCAAACTGACACATGAGGTCACATCTTTTCTGATATTCTGGCTTATTTGTGGTGATACTCAGATTTAGCGCAACAATTGCAGTATATACCAGTCATATGTAGTGAAACTACCAGACTTTAAGATCACACGGTTTGCTCTTGCCAAAATTTTACATGACCTTCGATATTGATGTCGAAACTGATTTAACTTGGGGTAGTTTGTAAACATGACGAATGATTCTGCTAAATTCTACTGGTTTACCTTCCGTCCAGATTGCCGCGGTGTTGCAATTTAAAGTTCACACATGTAAGATGTGTAATAGTCCCCTTGATATTTGTTAAAGCGCTTTTCTAGTATTATTCTCCAGTTTCAAAGGGCACTTTCTTTTTTTTTTGGTCGCCGTATGTGGGATAAGAATATCTATTAGTGGAGGCCAGATCGGGTTGAGTCCAAAAGATGAATTTTAGCGACGCATTCTATTTCACATTTGGATTAATAACATACGTATTCAAAATTCCTTTATCTCTTTTAAATATTATTGAAGACACAAACAGAATTTGTACTATTTCCGGGAAATCAAATATGCAGCGCAAAATGAAAAGCCTCGTCCTTGTCACATATTTAAACATATTTCTTTTGTTTACTAATTTATAAAGCTTCGCCTATTGTGATCGCCAGCATATACATCCCTCGCTTACTTCAAAGGTAAATTATCTACAACCTTTCGAGTTTACAACCATCTCGCAATTTTGATTGAGTCAATTTTGACGGAGCTGCCTATTAAGTACCTTTTACACTCGGTTTCTACTTTTGCCTTTATTTATAAAGTTCGATGTTAATAATTTGTTACAGCTTCTTCTTATGAAGTTTTGAAATCATTAAGTTTGGGTTTTTGGGTTTTCACAACAATTTATAAGTGAAGCCAAAACTCTAAATAATTATTAGTATTAAGATTTGTCAAATACTTAAATATTATGAAAAAGTTTGATAGTCTAGAAACAAAATAGTGTGAACAGGCCTAAAATAAATAGTTTCATATTTTTTTAATGGAAAAAATAAAATATTATAAAAAAATTCCCATTATAAAACCAGTGCCACGGCACAATAATTCATCATGTTCGACAGCTGATTACTTTTTATGCATGAAATTTTTTATCTGAGATGTCAAATGTAAAACGACAATAACAGCTACTGCAGCTTATTGTAAAATTATTTTGCCACGACATGTGCCCTTAAAATGAGGACTATGTTTAATTCCAAAATGCCGAAAAAGCTGCAAAGAAACCTACAAATGTCACTACGTATGAAGAAACTTTTAACCATAAAGCCGATATAGTTTTATTTGCATTAAAACTTGTAAATGTTAACTGATAGTTTTATTACAAGTCCAATACAAAATATTATTGTCATAAGCACTTATTTGATTTATTTAAAGATTATTGAACATATTTTTTATACATATTTCGTTAGTAAATTAAAACTACTTTTCTGAGAATGACCGCAGTCTTGGCATAAACAATAAGAAGAATAACCCATAATTTTTTCTTTAGTGCAACATTGAATGGACGCTGAAAAAATATGTCGTTATTACCTATTTGGCCTCTTCTTCTATTCTTACAAATTTTGAAATTTTTTTAGTTTATAACAATGGTTTGTGTCCTTTTATTTCTTGTAAATAATTTATTGTTTTCCTTTTTTCTTTTACGATAATCATTTTATTTGTTTATTTTGATATTTTTTTGCCATTAAGAAGGCAGATTTGAATGGCCCGGTCAGTCATCATTAACATATAATATATTGATTATTCTCAATCGTTTTCTTTTCCTTTTTATAAATTTACGTATAAATCGACTTATATACTTTTTAAATTTCTTTAAAAATTCTAAGAAGATAAATCAACTTACATTTATATTTTCTGTACAATTTCATGGAATTGCTTTAATCAAAACAGGTCCCCAACAAATAAAAAATAAATAAATTTTGCTTTGTGTCTTTTATTTATTAAAAAATCTGGGGTGGCCTACACTCAAATTTACCATAAAAAAGTTCAAAAATAACTATCGGTTTGAGATGTTAAGTAAACTAATCCTTCCCCGTTACCGATTATGCCAAAAACTATACAGCTTTTCATCTGCTAAAATCAAAATCACAGACATAATTTCAATTTGATATGTAAAACGGTATTACCTGTGGAGCGTTTACAAAAATTGTGGCATACACACCCATCCACAGACATAAAATAGTAAAAATGGATGCTTAGAGCCTAGTACTCTGTTCGATTTTACGAAAAATGTTGAGCAACATGCATTATTTCGGCTAAACTATTATTTGACAATTAGCTTACTACTACAATACAGCGGTTTAGAAGTAAAATATCGTTTTTATTGCCTTCAAGAGTGCCACATTGTTTTAACAGTGTAAACATGTTTTAATTTTGTGTTTCTGAAAAAAAATTTAAAAATTTACTAAAGCCGAGCTTATGGGATTGATCCCATAACTATATGTTTTTGTTTTTCAATTGGGTTATTTTCCTTTATCTCTTTTTAAATGTGCGCTTTATTTTTTTTTTTTTTTTAATTTGTGAACACAACAAAATTAAATCAAAACAAACGATCTGAAAAAGTTATTGCCAAAATTTCCGTACGAAAAAAAGTACTGCTTATGTTATTTTGTAGTTAAAAAAAAGTGTTGCCGTAAATAGTTTTTTATTGGAAAACATGCTGCGAGAAACATTTCGAGTCTTTTTCACAAATGAAGAAAGTACTACTGCAACAACATTACTTCGTATTTATTTCGCTGTAATTTGTTTATATTGACTTTTGACAACATTTCGTGCGAAATTCTTAAAGCATAAAAATCCGTTGAAATACCTACATCGATTTTTGCGCGATACCTAGTTCTTACCTATAACAGTAAAAAGTCTTGAGTTTAAAATTTAAGAGTAGAAAAAAAAAATTCTGCAGGCGAGGCTTCCAGATGATTTGTAAAGTTGCGGAGTCCTTCAACTATAAACTATAAAAATAGTTAAAAATTTTAAAATATCAAACTTTTATTATTCACAAAAAAATTCAATTCAATTGACTTTCATGAAGTTTTTTATTCCTAATTTCAAACATTATTTATATATTTGTCTGCGGAAAATAATATGAAAACCGTACGTTAAAAAAATGGTGAGTGGTGTAATCGTTTTAAATTCCTTGAGACAAAATTTAACCTTCGACCTTGTTTATTAATATAGAAAATAAACTTTAACTTTTAGCTTCTTGCAAAAAAAGTACAATAAATTCTTTAAAAATGAGGGTTTTAATAAAAACTCACAAATTTAACAAAAAGGCGAAGACGTGACATCTGTCACAGAGTAATAAAAAACTGTTAGTTAATACTCTTCAATGAAGTATTGTTGAAATGAAAGATTTTCTCCATTTTTACATTGTTCGAAAGAGGATTAACCTTTGTAAATCGGAAACCAGTCAGCTAACTCGTTGTCTCAATAGAACAATTTGATTTCTTGTACATTTAAAATAAAATAAGTAGAATAAAATAATTTTGAGTATTTTATTGCTCCTGAGCAACAACTGCAAGCGCTGTGTAACTCAGCTTGGTTAAAAAAAAAACAATTAAGCGTGCTATATTCGGCTATGCCAAATCTTATATACCCTTCACCATCTATAAAAATTTAGTTTAGTGAATTATCTCCAATCAAAAAAGCAAATATTGGGGCAACAGAGAATTAAAAAATAAAAAAAATTTTGGTACTGCATATTTATAATTTTACATAACAATGACATCGGCTCTTAATGGGTTAAGCATTTTTAAAAAATTTTTGTTTTTCCTTAAAAACCTCTTCGAAAGCTTTTAAATGCTACACACATTGATATTTGAAAAAATTTGAAATTTTCAGAGTCCCGTAACTCGGAAAATATGGGCGAGCACCAATTTTTTCACTTGATATCGCCACATATATTTTTCATGCATTTGGAATATGGTAGGTAGGGGTAAGAGTGGTGTTTTGCCTGCTGCCTCGAAGAACATGGACAGATCATGCTGATTTCCAATAGCACCTCTTTCGACACTATGTTCGATCGACTGGCATTTTTTAATTTTCTCTAGCTGATCTGGTTTCAACACTAACACGGACGGACAGACGGACATCGCTCAATCGACTTCGTTATGCATAAGAACTCGGAATATGTATACTTTATGGGGTCGGAAATGGATATTGTAGAAATTACAAACGAAATGACAAACTTTGATATTTTTAAGGAAATACTTAAATTGTTTAAAAATAATTAATCCGTTAAAATCCAATGACATATTTATATAAAATTATATTTGCTTTTTTAATTGGAGTTACATCACTGAACTAGATTAACATACATGGTAAAGATTATATAAGAATATACCACTCTTACTTGTTACTAATTTAAATTGAAAGTTTTGCTTAGCGTGTTGGCAGCTAGTATATTTAGTCTTTAGTAAAGGCGGTTGTTATTATTCACCAGAGTTATACTCTCTGGCAGCCGGTTGTTTTGAACAAATAAACTTATTGTAGGAAAAATTTCTAATGTCGATTTATATGTACATGTGGTTATTTACATATCGCACTTGATCAACAATAGGGTATTAACTCAAAATTTTTGAAATATCACTTTTTTCAAGAAATCTACTGTAAAAATTTCAACGTATTCCGTTTACTATTTCATCTCGAAAACCACTTTTGAGACCATTTTCATGATAATGTAGTGATTACCTTTATTTCAACAAAAAGGTATTATTTCGAGTTAATACAAAAGTTAACATGGAACTGATTCGTAAATTTTCATAAAAAAGGTATTATTTTGAGTTGAGTCTCTTTTCAATTTGGTTTTATTTTAAGTTGATACTGTCTTGTTGATAAAATTTGTTTCATTTATGATTGAAAAATTTCAGAACAATGGTATTAACTCAAAAAATTGATTTTTTTTGCAATACTTGCACAGATTTCTAGGAAAAACAATGTAAATATATTTTTAAATGGAATTTGCTTCCTATGGTATATTTGAATTTTTAAATTCTGTTAAAATGTGGCCACAAACAGTTTTTTGACTCTACTGAAAATTTTAAAATTTTGAGTTAATACCCTCTTGTTGATCAAGTGCGATATAGTGAAGGAAAAATTAGATTTGAAATAACCAAATATAGCACTTTTAATTGTTTTGAATTAAACTTATGTATTTACAAAAATTAAATTTGGCAACTTTCTATTCCTGAACAAAATTTCAACAATTAATACTTACTTATTACTAGCTTAATTTTAGGAACTTTCTAGGCACTGCATAATATATTATAGCCTTATTTGCTATTTGGGGTTCTACTCTGAACATGTGAGAATTCTATTAAATCAGTTTGGATCATATAAATCAAATTCGGTAAAATCTGATTTTATTTAGATCGCTAAAAATATATAAAATTTCGCGTTTTTCCTCTCCATTTCTCCCCCTATTCACTTTATTTTAAATAAACTTAGAATATTCTACCCTTTACATTAATACAGAGTTAAATGCCCATTCTCCCCCTTTGTTTCTCATCATATAAATGAGGACCTGCCTATATTTCGAAATTCATCAAACATGCTTAGGCGAGAAAAGGTGATAATAGATTTAAGCGCATACAAATGCTTCCCGTGTTTCTTCCCTCCTGGTCGGCTACTTAAAAATTTCATCAAAATCAATTTAGTCATTTAGCCGTGATTGATACACAAACAAGCAAAGATATAAACAAACAAACTTGCAACGAGATTTATTATATACGAGTATATTAGATTTAATTATATTTTTTTTGTTCGCATGATTATTTGAGCGTATTTTTAACTTAAATAGAACATTAAATTTTGTTAATTTGAATTTTACCTAACTCTGTTTTGTTGTGTTTTTTTTATATAAAATATAAATTTCCATTTTATTATTATGTTGTTGTTGGTTTTTACTTTCTTTTGTTCTTTAACATTTGCATTTAATTTAAATTTAAATGTGTTCCTAACTAAAAGAAATAAAAAAGTTACCTAAGCAACTCAAATCCCTAATTGCCAAACTTTTAATAAAATCTTCTTTTTCTTTTTCTATCTTTTCTTTGCATGACGATAACATGTGTTATGACACATGTCAACAGACATGTCAGAATTCTGAAATATATTAAAATATAGATATTATTGAATAAGATAAAACGAATATTTCCTTACAAAAAGCTTATTTTCAGGCGACAAGCTACTTTTATATACTTATTCAATTTAGAAATTTTGACAGTTACAATTGATATTTAAAAAAAAATTCACTGAAAATACTGCTTTGTGTTTGAACACCAATTTAAATTATTAAATCTTTATTCAAACAAACACATAGATTCTTTTTTATGTATGTTTCTTCACT
The DNA here is from genome assembly GCA_916610165.2 of Gymnosoma rotundatum. Lineage (NCBI taxonomy): Eukaryota > Metazoa > Arthropoda > Insecta > Diptera > Tachinidae > Gymnosoma > Gymnosoma rotundatum. The sequence goes on from OU744336.1 coordinate 85,318,640, forward strand.
GTACAATTAAGAATTTACAAATTCTCTTCGCCAATACTTAAGCAAATTATGAGTTTTTGTAACCCATGACAATTTCTAATTATTATTTGTTTATAACAAGCTTAAAAAATATATTTTATTTCCGTTCGAAAAATCTCCTTATAATATAAAACTATTTGTCTAACCTGAAAATAAATTAACATTTATTTTATCTTAAAAATTTCAATTATTTTATTTGTGGGTTTGTGGTCAAGTTATATTTGTTTAGTCTTTTTATCTTTGTGTAGTTAAACTAATGTGTATTTGACAGCATGTAAATAAAACTTATTAATAAATGTAAATATGTAATTTTTTCTTCTACGCGTGTTAACAGTTTCTACCGATTTAGGCCCTAAGTTGGTTTAAGTAATTCAATGAAATACCTTAAGAATGTTAATGACATGGATGACAGCGTGGCAAACAGAAAATGTCAAACATATAATACAGTGGGCAATATATGTAATAATATTTAAGAAATAGTTTTAATGTCGTTGAATTTCTTCTTTCACACCCAAAGTGAATTACAGTCGAGTCTCGCTTTAACGACAATCTTGAGTTGGATTTTTATCTCATACTATAATTTACCGCAAAAAAAAACAAAAACATACCAATTGTTTCCCGCTCGCTCTGGCATTTTTTAATCAAAAAGGATTTAATACAGTGTTTAAATTGCTTGCTTAAAAGTAGCAACAGCACTAAAATCTTAGCTTTGCTTACATATTTTACAGCAAATAAAAAAACTAAATGTCACAGCATTTAAAAAACATTTTATTCTAAACGAAGCAACAGCAAAAAGCAAATGCAAAAAAAAAGAGAAAGAAACGCATTTGCTTCAGCTGACTGTGTGTTTCTTTCTTCAGCAAAGCATATATTTTGAAAAATTTTGCTGTTGCTTAAGCAATAAGTTGATGTTTGTTTCTTCTTTTGCTGTTGCTTTTTAAGAAAAAAAACACAATTTAATGTTGTAATGAAAACAATGTTTTTAAAATGAATTTTCTTATGTATTGTAAGTAATAAATACATAAATACCTTTCCAATGTTAAAAGGGATAAAAAGCAGTGTGTTACAGCAAGAAAGAGCAGTCAGAGAGTAGTCAGCCACAACTTCTTAGTAAAGAGTGAAGCAAAAGCAAAAATAAAAATAAATGGTCAAGCAACAGCAAACGTTTTCCAATTAATTGCTTTGCTAATTACCTTGCTGCAGAAGGAAACACATAGTCAGTTGAAGCAAATGCTTCAACTGACTTTTTTTTGCATTTGCTTTGGCTGCACATTTTTCCACAACAACAGTTAAGCAACTACATATTTATTTAAAATAGTCAGGCATTTGTAATCACTTATTTGATATTCCTTATATATAAAATTTTAAAGTCGCTTGGATTTTATCTAGTTCGACTTAGAGCCATTATTAAAGGTATTATTATTAGAGCCGTTAGTTAAAGGTATGATTTTGTCAGCTTGATAATTAACTTTGCATTATTTAAACTTTCATTTTACATTGTAATCATTATTAATTAAATTAATAATATTTAATGGAAATTTTTTATATCCAGTGAAGGTCCGGCAAAGCCATTTCGCGGTCCGACAAAATCCTGCCTGTAACTAACGGGAACCTGTAATAAACAGGTATATGATGGAAATCGAGCGATATGAAAAAGATTCATTTTTAAATATTTTTAAACAATAATAAAGAAGTTACCCCAAAGTAATTGTAGAAATTGAATACATAGAAAGCTATGGAAAACTATATTAAGGGTATTTAAAAGACGAAAATAGTAAGCCATTTTCGGTTTTAAATCGTTTTGATTTCGAAATCGATTTCCATCACATACCGGAATGTCCCTAAAAGTGATATAAGTTTAAGTGTACTCTCGACACTATGTTATAGTTTTGATCACTAAGTAAAATTCGATCCTAAGTAAAATGGATCCTTCAACTCCATAGAGGAAGTTCGGACGTGTGATATTAAAGATAGTCTTATTTGTATACTAATAGTTAGCCGGCCACTGATTTTTGATATACTGTGCTGTATTTAATACAACACTTTTTTCTCGTTCTTCTACAGTTAGAATTTTTTTAAAACCGTTTACAGTTATTTTTTTGTTTAATGCAAATGCTATCAGGTGTATTTTTTACCTATTCATGGAAAAAAGCGGTTTTCGTAAAATCGTAACAGACAATAAGTAAGAATCCATTATAATTTAATACGGAAAAAATGGTGGGAGCAACATTAACAGTTTTCCGCTTCTAGAACTGAGAAAGTTGGTTAGCAGCTATATTGCCAAAAACAAATAACTTCTGTTTTAAAAACTGAAGCAAGAATCCAAAAATCTATTTAATAATTATTTAGGAGCTTTATTTGTCTGGCATAATTATTTAAAGTACTGTAGTACTGCAGTAGACAGAGGCAATGTGGTGTGTCTTGTGTCTTTTATTCAAGTAATTTGTTTTGTCTCATTTTTGTATCATAAATCAGATTCTCTTCTCATGTTTTTCTAGAAACTAGTCAGTGAATCGTACAAACATTATGTAAACATAATATGTAGAATATTTTATTTTATTTTCCATATAAATGAACATCTTCATAGAAATACTTGAGACTCTTTTCATTTTGTAATTTTCACATGTCAGCATTCCGAGACATTAAATTTTGTGACAACATAATAATGATGTAATGCTGGACAAATACTTAAAGATATAAGTTTGTTAAAATTATATGGGCGCTTGTGATGACAGTAAGATTCGCATTATTCAAAGCTTAACTAAGATTTGCAAATTTACAAATTATGTCACAAAAATATTAAATGAATTTAAAGAGACGAATTTTTAAATTAAAATAAAATCTGATTACTTTAATTCCAAAGTCTTTATTGAATGCTTTACTGAAATACAACTGACCTGCAGAAAAAAAAGTAAATTTTAATATATTTTGTTTTTTTTTTTTAAGTTTAAACAAAGAAGTCTTTAAGCCACATTGTTAATATTATTGACAGGATAAAATCTTTCATGGGAGCCGTTCTTTATATTTGTAAGATACGATGAAATAAAAAGTGGGGTCAGAAATACAGAAGTATCCCTTCTCAAATAATATTTAATTATTAATATTAATTTATTTAATATTTTAAGGTCAACAAGGCAAGCTTCTGTTGTAGAAATGAACTCTTTTTTTTGAGTAGCACCATGTAGATATAAGTTTAAACCGACCCTAGAAAATATAACATTTAAGGGCCAATACGATCAGTTTATAAAATCACAATATTCTAAATTATATGAACGTCTTAATTAAAATGTTTGCAGGATGGAAATGCACAATAATTATGTATTATTTGCCAATGTATTAGTGTCAATTTTAAGGCCAATATAACTTTAAAAATACTGAACCGATTTAAATAAAAGTAGATTATGCACATCTGCTCAAAAAGTATCTTTTAAATAGTTTATTTTTCAATGAAATTGCTTGTATAATGTGAGCATTAATGATAGAAAAAACGTCTTGACTATTTATTGTGTAGATTGATTTATTTTATTTACTTATTTACTGGTTGGTGTCTTCTTAATATCCTCGTTTATTATTCTTCAAAGAAAAGAAAAGCAAAGAAAAGAGACAATGAGGCTTCTTCGATTGTCCAGTAAAATAAAAATTTTTTAAAAGATGGGAACAAGGACTAAGATCCGTATAATTTTTGAACTTTTATTTTTAGTTGCAAACGTTCAACTTCCAGCTTCAAATACATAAATTCTTTAAATTTCAGAAATTCAGGATACATTTTTTCTTGGCAGTATTCTGAAGGAATTAATTTAAATTGAATTAGATTTTCACATTCGATTACAGGCGTACCGTAGAAAACTCATTAAAAACTCATTTTTAATGTCATGTTTAATATAAATTTGTATTTTCTTTAATTAAGATATTGCTTCTAGCAAAACTTTGGCAAAATTAACAGGAAACCTCCCAAATATGACTTTTAACTTTTTTTTCATGACGACCGGAAACTGGGAGTGCAAAAATTAAACCATTGAGGGTTTTTTTTTTTTTTTTGTTATTTTTTTGTTATTGCCTAGAGATCATTTCCACAAAGTTTATGCAACATCTAAAATAGGGCAGCAATGATTTTTGTATCTTTTTGGTATTATCCTTTATTTTTAGATTGATTTTTTTATAATTATTATTTTCTTTGACCTTTTCATATATTTTAGAATAATTATTCAAGCTTGTTACAAAAAGAAACACAACATTTAATTAACTTCACTGATTAAAAATTAACTCCATCCTTAAATATAAAACAGAATATATGACTATTTTCAAAAGAACATGAAAGTAACGATTGAAGAAACATTATTAACTTCCTCAAAGTGGCTAAAAATAAATGCTGAAAGAAATAAAACAATTTCAGTCTTTCTACTGTTTTCGAGTACACAAGTAAACAAATTACAAAAGCTTGTTTTAGATAAAAAAAATATTATTCTTTACAATTTTTTATTTCAGTTTTTTTTTTACATAAATACATATACATATAAATACATTTATGTAAGAACTTGTGGGTTGGGAAAAACAATAAAGAGTATTTTTTGCAAGCAACAGAAAAATGGGGAATTTTTCCATTTAAGAAGATAAAATTAATTTTAGCAAAAAATTCCAAAAAAATATATATAAGCACCTCAGCAAGTAAACACAACTCAAGGTATTCTAACAAGCTGCAGCAACAAATTTATAAGAGTAAATACACATTGTAAACTAAATGATTAATTATCAAGAAGATTTTCATTTTTACTATTCATCCCAAACACAAAAAGATCGCAGTCACACTTGGCAAATAATTCACTAAAATACTTACGATGATAAAATGTTTTATTTTATTTCTATTTAATTTTAATTTATAGCATATTTATAAAAGGATAAAAATTAATTTATACAAATTCTTAACTTTTTATCAAAAATTATTTTTTGTTTAAAATTTGTATACTTTTTTTATTATTTTTATTATTTTATTATTTAAATATTAATTTGTGATGAAATTGTGGTTTTTATTAACGCAGAAATTTCGACTTTTTTTCGACGTTCATTTTATATTTACATTGCACAGTGGGGGATTGTAAAAATGTTTTAATATAATTTCTTAGTTTTTGGATGGTTGAGACAGAAAAAGTCCTACTTGAAAAAATTATGTTGTTTTATCCTAACGAAAGTTTGGCAAAACTCAACTTTTAGTAAATTCCATCTTAAATTTGTAAATGTTTTTCTGCCAGTAATAGAACCAAAGCCTTCACCAATTTTTAAATTTATTAAGTTTATTTACAGCAGACCTGGGGGATATCAATTACATTTTGTAATTAATTACACATGCAATTACTCAATTACATGTAATTGAATTTTTCAATTACAATTACTTTTCATATTTGTAATTGAAATCGATTTTTTTTCAATTACACATTACATGTAATTTGTAATTGAAAAATTTCAATTACAATTACTGGTAATTTGTAATTGAAAAATCCAATTACAAATTACATGTAATTGTAATTGAAAAATTCAATTACATAATTGAAATAAAATTGTGTAATGAATACTTTTTTAATTATTTTTAGTCAAAAAATATTTAATTACAAAAATCATCAATTACATACACATAATAAACATGTAAAAAATAATAACAACATTATTAAAAAAAAATTAATTAGGTGTTATATTTAAAAACGAAAAAACGCAGTGAAGCAAATAATACAAAGGAAAATATAACACATACATATGTATATAGATAACATACTAAAAAAGTGCAAATTTTAACAAAATTTTTATTTGATTTAAATAAAACAATTTTTTAAAAATTTTCATCTATTAAGCTTTGTCGCCTAGGTGTTAAAATTATACTAGTGATTGAAAACAACCTTTCAACTGGCGCTAAAGATGTTATGGGAGTATTTGATCGTAGAAAAGCGTTTAGTATTGTAGGATAATTCTTAAGGCGCTTATGAGATGAATTCAGATCACGCAAGTAAAAGTTAAGTTTAAATTTTTTCAATTTTATGTTTGGATAAGACATTGAAGCAACAATTGCATCGTGACCTTCTTCAGTTTAATTGAAAAATTGCTAAAATCGTTTAAAAAGACTTTCTTGAAGCAATTTTGTAACTTGTTGTAAAAATGTTAGGTGTCCATTTATTAATTTATCGGTTTTGAGTTTAAGAGTAACCAATGAAGGGATTAACATTCCATAAAACACGTTTTTTTCGCCTTGCAAAAAATCTAAAATTTCTGCAAAAGGCTTCATGACTTTGAAATATTCCTCTAAATAAACCAAATCAATACGGGCTTGATTTTATAAATAAAAGTAATTTACGAACACATATTTATCTTTGTACATACTATATATAATATATATTGTGTAGGTACATTGTATAATATACAAGGAATAGTTCTGAAATATAATCTTTGGAAATTACACCTTACAGAGTATGTTTAATATTCTTCTAAGCTTCAATAAAAATGTTAATATAATTGTTGAAATTATACGAAGCGTTTAAGAAGTTAATTTTCAGAATTTTTGGTTATACTTATTATTTTTAGGAATATAATTGAATTTTGTTTAATAACAAGTAATGATTATTGCCTAATTACAATTACAATAACTTGTAATTTGTAATTGTAATTGAAAATTTTTCAATTACAATTACATATAATTGTAATTTATTTTAGTCCCCGACAAGTAATTGTAATTGAAAATATTTAATTACACATTGCGTGTAATTGTAATTGAAATGTAATTGAATCCCCCCAGGTCTGATTTACAGGTACACCAAAAAGGTACCAAAAGTTAGAAGACGTTCAAAAATCGTTTGCAAAATTATAAATGATTTTTCTTGGAAGAATTCAAATTTCCATTATTTCAAAGCTATAAAGTCCGGATCGCAAAGCAATTAGTTTTTTTCGGTGAGCTTTTTGTATCGTTATTACTGCAAAAAGAACAAAATGCAAACCATTAAAACTTAATTGAGAACTTAAGAGTCCCGTTAACCAATTTAATGATTTCTAATTAACGGTTTTCTGCTATTAACGGTTTTCACCTCTGTTATAACGCATATAGGTGGAACCACATGACTGCTGCAATGCACTAAATATTTCCTCAATCATGTGATTTTCTAATTAGCAATGCAATAAAACGCAACTCTGGTGTGACATTTATGTGAGTGGCTAATAAGAAATCATGTGGCAATATTTATATTTATAGCGTTATCTTTAATATAGAAGAAGAAATATTTTCTTAAAAAACATCGTTGAAAAAGTATTACTATTACAAATTACGATTTATTAATATGTTTTGTTGTGTGCTTCTGCAAGCTTTATAATTTACACAAACCTTAATAAGTGGAACTGATATTTTTTCTTTTTAAGCATTTCAGCTTTTTTTTAATACGGGAAATAAATAGAATATTAAGAAACTACAACGAAAAGCGTGCCCAATATTTTAGGGCGCTTAGTATCCCAGTTAATGTCTCGTTCATTGTTCCTAAATCAATTAACGTTCAGAAGTTAAAATTGCTAATTGTTCTTTTAAGGATTTTCTTTGTTTTTAAAACTTTTAAAGTCCATAACCTTTGCATTTGATTATTGAAATGATTCAAAAAGTTTTAATGCCACCATGTTGTAAAACTATAAGCATTTTATTAACAAGGTAAAAATTGTCTTCAGATAGATGCTTGAACGTTGGTCAACGTAATGTCTGCAAAACTTAGCACTCCGTTTTTATAAGCGAACATAAAAAACCCATTAATTTTCCAATTTAATGGACGATATACTTTAGGGCATTCGTTATAAATGGAAAAAGTTAAATCATGCGCTAATACTCTTCCGTTCGCATCTTTAACAATTGAATGAAATTTGATTCAAACACTATGCGATTAAGTTGAAAGTTTTCTACGAGCTTTCCTTAAATCGAAAATTGTGCTTTTTAGATGCAAGCCCTCCTACGAAGCCATAGTGCACGCTTTGGCCTGACTTAATATTCCTAACACGATGTCGTTTATCACTCCCTTTTAAAATCTACGGAAAACTGTTGAAAAAAGTCACTTCAGTTTTTTTCTACAATTTTTTTCAAGGCGTCATTAACACTGTTTTTGGGAAATATAAATACATTAAATAAATACTTTGATAAAATGTAGTATTCTATTGTGATATAACATTTCAACTGACATCAGCTAGAAAGAAAAACTGTGTGGAGCGGCAGTAAGCAGATCAAGCTAAATATTAAAGGTTACATCGCACGTTACGTTTAAATGAAAATATTATAAATCTTTTGGAAAATAATAAATTCAACAGATATGAGATATCACATATGAGTCGCAAAGAAAAGGAGTCAAATGTATCAATTAATTAAGTTCTTTAAATTAATTTCAGATTTAGTTTAGTTTCACGACATCATTGCTTGCGTGCCTTATATTGCACGCCATATACGAAAAGTGTTTACATTTTTTTACAGTTAAACGAAAAAAAATGTATAAATTTTTTAATAAATGTTGTTGGTTTCATTTATTTGCTTTCTTACTTTTTATTTTTTGCTGTTAATTTGACAAATTGCAAGAAAAAAGTTGTAAATGAAAAATAAAAAACGATGGAGGCAAAAATTAATGAATAAAGTTTTAAAAGTTTACTCCAATAATACGCTTACAAAAACACAAACATTAAATTAATGCATTTAATGAAATAGAAAATTGCAATACAAAAAGAAAATGGAAAACTTATAAATCCTTTTTAACTTTACAACACAACTAAACGGTAAATTAAACAAAATTCTTAAGCTATTACGAAGAACATGCACTAGTTGTAACATACATAAGATTACAAAGAAAAACCACCATAATGAAATCCTGATGTCGGTAGCGGCTGTTGCATCCAAATGCTACCCTCGGCTGTTGCATCCAAAGTGGTGTTATGCAAAAAAATGACGCGAAAACAAATTGTAGCCATTTCTCCACTCTAATGACAGTTATTTGTAGAAGATATTTTCTTTGGATTTTTTAACCCAAAAATTGTTGAGAACAACAACCACCAACAACAACAAAAAATAAATATTAACAACCAGACAAAGTTTTCTTTCTGCTAAGATGTTTTCTTCTGTTTTCTTAAGAACTTAAAACAAAAATCTGCTTAAAAATCTGTGGAAAATTTTGGGGAAAATCTATTTATTGCTTTACGAGAACAAAAACAAAATTCATTTATAAGAACAACAGATAACAATCTAAGAGAAAAAATTAAAACAATACTGCATTTTTTGTTTTTTACAATTTTCAATTCTCTTGTTTAGTTATTTATACATAAGAAACACTTGTTGAAAAAAACACTTGACAATTACTTATTTGTAATGTGAGTGCCTCTCCCTCGCCCCATCCTATCATTCGAAGTACTGAAGTTTATTAATAAATAAAACAAAAGAATTTTATCAATTTTTCACAGCAAAATAACCTTTATCGAAATTCTAGATAAGAACAGTTTTTTAATGCTGTTCAAACATTAAAATATGGATGACAAAGTATTTTCTGGCCTTTAAAATGATGTGTTCTTTACTTTCTTTTAATTGGCGTTAATTTAGACTATGAAATTTTTCATGAAACTAGCATTTTATTTTTGTTTTGTGGTGTAGCAAGAGGGGTAAGCAATGTGTCATGGCTTAAATTTTGTAGCGGATGTTACTGTTACTTAAGTTTTGTTTAAAATAGCGCATATCGCTGCAACCGAAAAAGAAAAATGATAAAAAATGGCATGGTGTAATCTGAACCTTAATTCATTTATGTTTAAAATATAAAAATGCAAATTACTTCGTCATTAAATTAAAATAATATATTGAAGTGTTTATGGTGAATAGTCATAAAAGGTAATGAACATCATATCGTTATAACTCTCTCTTGTTATGCTCCATGAAGTTTTATAAATCGGTAATATATTAATTCTGCTTAGGTTTTTTGCTCTTCCCTTTTTTCCAAACAAAAAATTTTTTTGAATATAGCAATTTCTTCCACTCTAATTTTATAAAAAATTTTGTAAGGTTTATTCTTTATAAACCTTAATTTAAACCTTAATATTCCCCCTTCTAGAGATTTAGTTGAGACAAAGTCTACAAAACTAAAAACGAAGCTTTATTGATTTATAATAGTCTTGGGCAGCCTATAATTGGTATTTTGCTTAAATGCAGGTTCCACAACTGCAAAATATCTGTCGTTTGAAAGAAATTAATGAAAGTTGTTTTAATTGAACTTATTAGAAATGGACTTATTTAACTTTCAAAAGAAATATCTGTGCGAAAGAATTGCACAGCAAAATTGTTTTTGATTATTTTATATCAAGATAGAACTCAATTGAAATTGTGATTGTAACTATAGAGAAAGCGGACTTATAGCACTTAAAAACAACACCTCATAAGAGGAAAACATTTTTTATTTCAATCAACAACAATTTGAGTTGGTTAAGCTGTAATAGTCTGAAGAATAAAAAATCTTTCATATTCAGTGAATTTATTGTTAAATTGGAGTTCATATTCAGAAAAAAGAATCAAATAGAATTAAATTAAATTAACACTTCAAATCAAATCAAAGCACTTTGACATAAATCTTATCGTAATGTTGCGTATTTAATTCTTTCAAAATTTCTTTCAAATATACAAATATTAACTTTAGCTCTCCCTTTTTAATTTCCAATAAAGTCTGTTGCAGATTGAGTGGCAAATTTTTTTTTCACTTGAGACATGTAATGTAATCAAATTACAATTCGAAATGTTTTCATTTATTTATAATTGTTATAAGTCTTACATTTCTTCTTTTTTAAATTGTCTGCGATTATTATTTATGCAATGAAAACAATCCAAGTTGTTTTTCGCCACAAGTAACTTTAGTAATCAACTTTCTTAAGAAAAGATTTTATTTTATATAATAATAATATCATTATTCAATGATTTCCAAGAATTAATTATCTTCGTCTGAAGCCTTGACCCTGAGTATTAATTACATGATAAATCATTTAGTTTGCAATTACAGCAATTATTTTTCATCTTCAAGTTACTTATTTTTTGTTTTTTTTTTATAACATTAATGTGTTAAATAATAAAAATAATACATTTAATTGCTAACCAAAGTTTAGATAATAACAAGACAGATTACTTACATTTATGTAAAGTAGAAGTTCTGGTGGCCTGTGTAACCAAGTAAATAAAAACTTTAGTAATTAAAAACTGCCCAGCAGATACTTAGGAAGAGTGCTGAAGAAATACGTAAACGTTTTTAAAAAAATTGCATTTTATTAAAACATATCTGATTGTAACTATTCTCATTACAATTATTTATACCAATCGTAAGTTTTGTTTTGGCTTAAATTCGGCTATTCTCTTTTAGTTATACTTCATTCTTTAATCGCTTCTCATTTGAATTTTAATTCAGCTCCCCAAGATGAGTTTTTGTGCTGTTCTATTCCAGGGATAGCAGGCAGAGATTTATTTAAGTCGTCGTAATATTGTTAGCGGCGGCTGAGCAAAAGTTTTTAAAGAGGCGGCTTAACCCCTTAGACCAGACGCTAAACTACTGGGAATTTTTTATCATTTTTGAAGTACAAAGTCCTTATATACAAAGTCTCTATTTCTATATCCTTTAAGGATTTTTTTTGGTAAAGAAAAAAATATTTTTAATTAAATCAAATGACTTACTCGTTTTGAAACATGATAACTTATAATTTTTTAGTTAAAATTTGCCCACTTCACTATTTTTTAACGATTAGTACTTTTGTAATTGAAAACAGAATTTATATCTGCGGCTCATTTTGAGAAAACTGAAATGTGATGCATATTTTGCAATATAACTCAACTAAAGGTAAAATTAACAACGGAATTATGTGAGAAGCAAACATAAAGAACAATCAGCATAATCGATGCATGCCGGTATGTTTAACATTGGTTCAATAGAAGCGAACATATTTAGAGCAAAACTTACCCGCAAAATCAGTACATTACGGTCTGAAAGGGTTAAACTCGGCGGAAGTCGCTAATCTTCTATTTGAAAAACCAAGCCTTAATTTAACAAACTCAGCCATGACAGCCAAACACATTTGTTACTTTCTTCACTGACTAACGCTACGTTAAGGTTTGTACTACGATTTTCTTGCTTTAATCACCCCACCATCTGTTCTTATACAAACGCATTAAGTAACTCATCTAAAGAGGCTATGTAACAGCCAATTGGATTGTTTCCGATTTCCGTTGTTATTATACAAAACGTCTTTTACTATCCTTTCCAATCGTTTTAATATACAGGTACCGAAATTATCTCATCTGCCCTTCGCCAAATCATCTACCGCTGCATAAAAGCAATGCAAAATTTTCACTAACTAAAGTATATGTTGTGGACAGTAAACTTTTTGTGTTTGGTAAGTCGTTATGCGCTTTGGTTTTTGAATCAAAAATAATATAAATATTGTTACGTTTTTCCCTTTTAAAACAAACGTACGGATTCTTTTGATTGCAAATACCACTGTGGCTCATTATAAATTCTGTATTCTAACTTTATGGCTTTCCCTGGTTATACTGCTTAATCCTACCGGTCTTGTGCACCCTTGCTATTACTACAAACGCAGCCATCCACGCTACACCACTGTGTTACTCCGGCAAAACATGAACTACTCGATGCCTTGTTTGGTAACCTTAACCATTCACAGACATCTTCACTACTCCTTTTATTTAAGCCACTCATCCCCTTTTAATCCAATAGCCACAACACACGTCTGCTGCAATACACTGTTGTTACGCTGTTCCACTTCCCTGCGTTAACCGCTGCTGTTCTTACTTTTTTCTTATAAAGGCTTCATGACGATCATCTGTTGCTCTTCTATTAAATTGGACGTCTTCACTAAATTTTCTGCCATGGCTTTACACAATAATTGCCTTTTGGGAGGTTTGTACTGCTGTTTAATTATTTTTAATTGCATTATAATAATTGTTACTTTTCTTTTGTATGCATGTCTGAACGAGGGATCGAACTTAGGACCTTCTGTTTTGTAGCACGCACCTCTACCAACGCAGCCATTCAGGTTGCTCAGATTTTGTTAGCTAATTGTGGTATTATTCTATACACACACACCATTAGTTGAATTAACTTATTCACCACGCTCATACGGATAACAACAGCAGGGGTTGCCAGATCTTATATTCGTAACAATATATAAATACTCATGTACAAAATAGTGAATTTTTATATTATTTTTTAAAAAGAGTTCCTTAAATTTTTTTTAAAAATTGTTTAAAATAATCAAATACTATTATATTATTATAATTCCGATCGGAGTGGGTTGAATTCCGTGTTAACAATTCCGATCGATTTTGCTTATTTCTAAAAAACGCTTAATCTTCACCTTTTTATTAAATGTGGCAACATTGCGCACACCAAAGTAAACAACAAAGCTTATCTAAATAAGGACACATAATAAAAGGTAATTTGAAAACCGCAAATAACAAAATTTCAAAAATGGTTTCATTCTGAAAAAATTTTTCGTTTTTCGTTTTCTTAAGAACCAATTTGCGGAATTGAAACCACATTCGATCGGAATTGAGTTCTGTGACATGCCTGATAAAATAGTGAAGTTTTAAATAAATACTACTTTTCATAAATTACAACAATTTATTTTACAAATTTTTAATTAAGTATTTTATTCTGAAAAACAAACATGACAACTAATTAAATAATAGTTGGGTTGCAGTTAGGTATAAAATGTTAGTTTCCAACTAGCGTCTTAACTACTAACTTTTAGTTGCATTAAATCTAACTAACTTATAGTTTATTAAAAAAAAAACTGACTTATAGTTAACGTAAAGGTCAAGGTATATTACAGCTATCTTCAGAAAGTTAACTGAAATCTAACTTTTAGAAAGTTAACTTCAAGTTAGTTGCTAAGTAATGCAGAGTCAGACAATTGACTAACGCATAGAACATCGCAATGTTAAAATAGTTAGTTGATAACGTTGAAAAGTAGTCCAAGTATCACTAGTTGCGAAATGGTTAGCTTAAAGTTAATTTAATGTTAACTTAGTTTCCGAGAGGGTATTCACATACAGATTAATTTTTGTGGTGATGGAGATTACCTATACCTGCTAGCATTTTCTATAAAAGTCACTATATCGTTACTGAATGGCGTTAAAAAGGTTTGCAAATAATACCAATTCTGATCTAATTAGTATCCCCAGTCGGGAAGGAACATACCACACTGCAGCGTTGCCAGAAGCTTTGAAAAGAAAATCTTCATATAAAGAAAAAAAAAATCATATTTTACGGGAAAAAATCATAATTTTTTCAATACAAAATTTTATTTAAAAATTATAATTAAAATACATATATTAACACACATTGTATACGTTTAAATTATATTTGTTTAAAATGCACGAAGTTTGACGAAGAACTATTTATACCTTAATATACACAGGGTTTCATATTTTTAACGTCTTGGTTAATTTTTAAATTAAAGCAAGAACAGTTTCTAAGTAATCTTTTGAGTATAAGATACCTTCGAGAGTACTGTTGTCTATTCTATTTCTATATTTAGTTTTGTTTACATTGACTGTTGAGAATATTTGATCGATATTTGCTGAAGAAATGTGAAGGAAGACTTATTAAGTTTTGAACAAATTTTGACAACACCGAAAAAGCTGGAATGATGTCAGCACGAGTTACTTTTGATCAAAATTCCTCACAGCTAAGATTATCTACTGAATTTTATAAAACGGAGTTCTCTAAACTCGTTATCTAAATTTTTAATATCCTTTTCACTAATTAAATTTGTAAAATTGTGTATTAAGCCTACCAGAGAATTAATTTTTCTATTTTTAATATTTAAAGGGTCAAGATATTAGAGCTCTTTTAAAAACATATCGCTAAAATCAAATCGTTTTAATATTTGTCTACATAACTCAATGTTCTTCGTTGTGTAGAAATAGACTTTTGTTTTCAAAGTTAAGGTCCAAGGCAGATTAATATACTAGGTAGTGGCAGTAGATCAGTTGACTTTCTTGTTTATGTTTTCAGATGTCATATTTTGTTTACACTTATTATTTTTTTTCCTACAAAATTTTTTTTTTACAGTGGTGTTGTGGAAATATTTTTAAAATTTTCATAAAACAAAATTGTTTCACACACTTTTTGAAACTGAATTTTATTTACAAATTGTAGGCTTCGCCTCTTCATGATTTTGTTTGCTCATTTTATATGTTAAACGCAAGAAGTTTGGTACAAAATGTGTTTATACACATTTTTGATTTTTACATATAAAAAATAAGCTGACATAATCACGAGGTTTAGGAAGCTCCTTGAATATATGCATGTAAGTAGCATCAAAGGAAAGCTTATGACGTCTAGATTAATAATATTCTAATTATTTTTTTCGAGCTACATTTTCAAAAACTGAAAAAATTATGTTAAGATGGGTTTTTGAGAAATTAAATATCGGGCTATTCCTATAAAATTTTTAAGTAATACAGCTAAAAGTGTTTGTAATCAAATGGTAAAATAAAATTTAATTTTTTTTGTTTTACCATATAAATTCCCGGAAAGGAGAAAATGTCCCAAAAATTGTTTTTTTTAAAGAGGCTGTCAAATGGTTGTATGTAGCCAAAATTTGGAGACTTACCGTTTACCTTTTTTAATCGGTGCTTTGCACTCCGTGGAATTTTACAATAATTTTAAAATTTTGTTCCAAAATTGGCAATGTTGGAAAGGGCTGGAGGGGAACCGTTATAATTGTTGACCTTATTTTGCTTTAGCTTTTCTTTAAAATTGTTTAAACAAATTTGCTACTACTGAAGTAAATTTAAATTACATAAGCAAAGAAAAGAATACTTCCTTTTTGCGGAAAGTCCTTAAAAAACGATATTTTTTTACATTTTCTTAATAATAACTTTAAACTTGTTTATTTTAAATTTTATTAATAATGTAGCAAATGTCTTAAAGTAATAATCCGATAATTAATAAGCGTACTACGCCAAAAACACTAAGTTAAGATAAGCTACATTTTAACATATTTTTATAGACATTTTCAAGGTTTGATTAAATTTAAAAAATCTTAACATTTGAGTTAAAAATAAACTTCTTATCACATTTGGGTACGTTAGACATTTAAAAAATACTGCTCTGCCGCTATAGAATTTCGTTGAGATATATTAAGTGGTTTATATGATACCCAATTTTGCCAAAAAAAAAACTTTTTCAAACCACTGTGCTTTATTTGAATTTGACATCTGAAAATATATTTTACACAAACAAAATACATGTTGTTTACTTATTGTTGTAGTTGTTTTAGAACTGCTATTACCTGTAAAATTAATGTGCCTTGTTAAGGTCGTTATTATGACTCATGTTCACGTATTCTATTTGTATAAAATTGTATAAAATGTTTAAGTAAAGGTGTTGCAGGATGAGCTTTGAAAAATTTTGTATCGTTTACAACAAGCTGATACAAAACTTAACTTCAACTACGTAGTACAATAACAATGAAAGCAGTACACACTTGAAATAAAAAAATCATATTTTTTATATATTAGAAATTATAATTTAAGAAAAAAAATCATCAAATCATATTTTGGTTTAAAAATCATCAAAAAAATAATGAAATTATAATTTGGCAACGCTGCCACACAGTGATACAACTATTGGGAAACTATTAAGCGTCTCTAAAAAGAATTGAAAGTGAATATTCTGGTAGGATCGAATTTGAATCGAATATACATACAATATCAACAAATTTTAAC
Organism: Gymnosoma rotundatum; assembly: GCA_916610165.2. Taxonomy (NCBI): domain Eukaryota; kingdom Metazoa; phylum Arthropoda; class Insecta; order Diptera; family Tachinidae; genus Gymnosoma; species Gymnosoma rotundatum. The sequence goes on from OU744336.1 coordinate 85,335,420, forward strand.
GTCTTGATAAATTTTGACATAATAGAAAGGTTTAAAGAAAATTTTATTAAAATTTTTAATACTAAAATGCGAAATGTGATATAGAGATTAAGAGAACAAATAATCAGGCATGTCACAAATTCCGATCGGAATGGTTTTAATTCCGTGTTAACCATACCAATCAATTTTGTTTTACGTTCTACAGATTCCGATCGATTTTGCTTATTTAAAAAAAAAAAATGATTAAGGACACATAATAAAAGTAAATTTGAAAACCGTATGTAACAAAATATCAAAGAATCTTAATTGTTTCCTTCCGAAGAAATTTTTCGTTTATCGATTTCTAAAGAACCAATTTACGGAATTGAAATCACTTTCGATCGTAATGGAGTTCTGTGACATGCCTGAATATTTAAATTTATCGTGCTAATATTTGTGTTTAAATTTATAAACAACTAATTTGCTAATATACAAATAACTTTGCATTTTATTTTTTAGATTTAGATTTTTGTAATTTGTCTTTACATTTTTTACAAATCACACACATTTAGCATAACCGAACACTGCACAAATCGAACTAAATGACATAATTGTTTTGTTTATCTGTAACATTAATTAATTCACTCATAGTAGTGTCGGAGTTGTAACCTATAAGAGATCAAATTGTTGCATTTTTTTTTTTTTGGAATCTTTTGAGCCATCAACTGATTACCATCTGGTGTTTAGAAAAAACTTCTGGTAGATGCAAAATAGAAAATCTTAATTCGACAATTTTTTTTAATTAAGGTTTAAATCTAAAGAAGTAGCGAAGAAGTGACTTCTAAAATACCCCGCAAAATGCTGGCAGGGATTAGTAGTGACTCTAGTAAACAACCTCAATGCGGTGGTACTGTATGTCACCTCAACCAACCCATCATTTTTTACGTAAGAAATCTTGTTTTTGTTACAATATTTATTATTTTTTGTTTCGTAAAGTATGAATTAATCAAGGCTAATTGTGAATATTGGTCGAAATCAGCATTCTCATCGACGGTGGGCCATAGGCGCCTTTAAGTCAATTTGACGGCATCGTTATTCTGACTTACTGCTGTTTCTGTAATACAAGAGATCATCATATGAAAAGCACTCAGTTTTTGCGGTATCTCTGTACAAATTTATCACACTAGTTGATCGCTTGTAGCACAGAGACAGCACATTTAAGTCATAGATAAATAATAAGAAACGAGTTTGCGTTCCCTGAAAGTCAGGAGCTTATTTTTAAATAACACAAATAACTGTCAATAATTTCACTACAATAATATGTATGTATGTCTATTAATTGTTTTCTAAACAGGTCTCAGTTTTTTTTTCGTAAATTAGTACTTAAAGCAAAAACTACAAGTACTAAAAAAATTTTGTTTTTAACAGGAACCTTCAGATCAGTTTCACTGGGCACTTACCTTTCTTTCAGTCTATTAGGTCTTAAATATCTTATTTAATCTAAATCTATATGATTTTTCTCAACCGGCTCTACAATTTTTACTTGAACTTTTTCTATTTATTTACATTTATCGTGTCGATGTTTCTCCAATTAAAATAAACATAAGAATATATTCCTTGTCACATCTGATTGTAAAACTATCGTAGCACACATTTCGTATTCAAAGTAAAAAACAAATATTTTATTTTTATTTTTTAACTTTCACACACACACACGAAATACATATGCTTCAACATATTGAAATTCCCTTTACTTGTACTCAATTATTTTCAAATGTAGGCAAACAAAGTTTGTATTTTATCGCCTAAAAATTATCTTAACTTTTTTTTTTTTGTTTTTTGAACACGCACGTTATTCAAAAGCACCTGTTCTTTTGACATATAAAATTATACAGTCAGGGGTCATATTTAGCCTTCAATGGGTGTAACTGATCACTTTACTATTGAAGTTTTTGAACTGCTTTTGTCCAAATGCGAGTTTGCTGTTGACATTGGCCAATAATTTGTTGTAACTGGGTGTTATTTTAATAAAAATAAGCGGCATTGAAATTTCAGTGCTGTAGACAAATTTTGAAGTTTTCAAAGTACTCGTGTGATATCAGTTACTTTTAATATAACAAATTTATATTTAATCTCTTGTGTTAAACTCTTTATGTATGTATGTATGTATGTTGAAAAAGAATTTTTAAATTTGATAAATTTAATTCATGACACATTTTTTACCTTGAAATTTTACAAATGAGAACAGAAGGCTTGTCAATTTCTCAAAACTTTTCAACATTTTAAATTGACTTGTGTATCAGACTTTCGCCTGTTTCTGTTTTATAACTTAATCAAGGGATTTGACGGCAAAGCAAGTTTCAAAAAGTTTTGTGTGTAAAAAAAGATGGAGACACATTTCAATTAGCACCTTAAAAAAGGTTCGTTGTTTTTGTATGTTGTTGCAAATGACATTAATAAAATAATTAAATAAAAAATATTGTTGTTTATTTATGTAATTATAAATGTGTTAGAAACAGTTAATTTTCAGTAATCCTTTTTACTATCCATTTTTGTGGAAGGATAAGAAAAATAAATATTGATTTTTTATGTTATTTCGTCAACACATTTTTTCTTTGATTATTTGATTTCCCTCACAGTTTATATATGTATAAATAATATAATTACATTAAATTGATTTTAATGTGAAGTAAACTTAATATTGTAGCTTTGCGTTTATCATAAGATTTTTTAAACGATTTTAATCATGGTTTTCTTATTAAGCGTTTACTTTTATAGGAATATTTTAACGGCTTTATTTTTATAATAGAAGTTTTTATTAACATTCCTTATTATTCATTTTTATAGCATACTTTGAACTGCATTCATAAATAATTTACTATTTTTTTTTTTTTTTTTTTTTTGTTGTTTATTTATTTACAAAAATTTAACAATTTCTACTATAATAAACCCTAGTATAATATAATACATATTTACATAAATACAAAGTCCCAGAAACGAGCTCTCGAGTATTATGGATATCATGTTCATTTTTGTTTTGCAAAAATAGTAATTTATTTATATATTAGAAATATAAGGCTATAATTTAATTGTAATGAAAAATGTTAATAAAAACATTACCTATGTATGGCCAAATTAAAAATAATAAAGTCAAAAAAATAAAAGAAAAAAGGAGTTTTATATTTTACTATTCCACTAACCACCAAAACTTTTTGGTTTTTGTGCTTTGTGACGTAAGAAAATCTTTATTAGATATACTTTTTTCAAACCTGTTTGACAGATTTGATATACTATTGCAATCAATTTCTTTGACATTGGCACGTCTACAATTATGGTAGAAAATTGGAATACCATTATTATCTTGTATTATTTTTAATTTGTCCAAGAACAAAAATGACTCAGGGGGACCAAAGCCATTTTGTAAAGCATTTGAAATATAATTATGGTTTGTGTAATATGGTGCCATTATCAAATTGTTTTCATCAAATGAAGTACTTCGCAAAATATAATTTCTTGTTAGACTTATTGTAAAATTATCTACTCTTATAATATTTGACATGTCATACAATTTTTTATTAGATACATATTTTATGTAGTTACTATTAGATGATCTAAACAATCCTGTGCAAGCTCTCAAACATTTTCTTTCAAAAAGCCTAATTTTTTCCATATATGAAGGTGAAATATTAAACCATATAGGACATCCGTATGTGAGTATTGGTCTAATGAGTGACTGATACATGATTATTTTAACTTTAGGCTTTAAGTATTTTGAATAAAATAATCCTTTATACATAAAAAATGCTTTTTGTGCTTTCCTTATTGTTTCAATTACATGATTATTATAATATAGAAATTTATCTAAATGAATTCCTAAGTATTTCACAATTTGTTTATTTGGTATATTGGTATTATTTAAATTCGATCTTATTCCGAAGGATTTCCAATTTCTTTTAATATTATTGTTACATTTATTAACTGGAGGTCTAAATAAAATTGTTTCACATTTATTTACATTTATTTTCATAAACCAATCTACTGAATACTTCTCTACTATATTGAAATACTCTTGAAGTTTTGAATTTATTTTTTCAATTGTATCATCAGTATGATACATAATTATATCATCTGCAAAAGCTATAATATTATCTATATTTGTTATCAAATCTAGAATAAAAATGTTAAACAGGGTAGGAGAGTTAACTGTACCTTGTTGCAGGCCATTGACAATATTAAATGATTTATTACTTTCGTAGTTTTGGTAATATAGCTTGAAAGATTTATTACTTATCATTTTATAAATAAGCAATATCATATTAAAAGGAAATTGAAGTGCTATTAATTTATATATTAACCCCGGAATCCAAATGCTGTCAAAAGCTTTCTCCATGTCTATTAAACATGCTCCTGTGCATAATTTTTTGTTCCAATTCCAGTTAATATTTGAAGTCAGATAATGTATTGCATTGACTGTCGAGTGCTTATATTTAAAGCCAAACTGTCTTTCATTTACGATCCCTTTTTGTTTACAAAATGTATTTATATTATTATTAATGCATATTTCAAATATTTTGCTGATATTAGGCAATATGCTTATAGCACGTAGATTTCTTGGATCCGACATATCTTTGTCCTTTTTTGGTAGCAGGACTACTTTTGCATTTTTCCATTTTTCGGGAAAATACGAATTATTTAGCATATTGTTAAAGAGACAACAATACTCCAACATTAAAATTTCGGGTATGTTTTTTAGAGCAATATTTGGAATTCCATCCGTTCCAGACGATAACTTTGCTCTTAACTTAGCAAAGATGAATATAATTTGTTCTTTAGTTATAAAATATTCGTTTGCCTGTAAATCACTCAAGTTATTGGACATTTTTTCCACATTGAAAAGAGTTATGGTAGTGGGGTTATTATTATCGAATTCATTTTTAAGTTCTAAGAATCTGCTAAATTTGTCATTTATTTGTAAATGTATTCTATTATTTCTATCTATTTCTTTATGAGCGTGTACGGATTCCAGGCAAGCACCCACGGCATCTAGCATTTTATCATGCTCCCTTATAATATAATTATTTGAATTATCTTTTTCTAACGCATTTGTATCTATATCTACTTTATCCAGTAAATGTTTAAGATTTTGCGGGATTTTTATGTTGTCCAGGTTCAATGGTTTAATTTTTTTAAAGTTTTTCTTTATTTCCTCGAACATTTTTTTGGAATCTTTTGGATCTAGTTGTGTAAGTTTATTTTTTATATTTTTGTTTAAATTGTTAATCAGGTTTTCATTTAAAAGTTTTTTAATTAGTTTTAATTGAGAACGTATTAAGTTTAATGATGTTTCAGATAGAGTACGTTCTAGCCTGTTGTGTTTTTTAATTATTGTTAAAATTTTGCTTTTTTCCTGGTGCAATTTTTGTACTATTGGGCTTTTTATTTTCGTAAAACCATCTGCTTTCTTAGCCTTAGGTGTTACTACTTCTATAGTATTCACAATTATATTATTTAGCTTATCGATATAATTGTCGATCTCAGAGTTTGAAAGATTTTTGTCTTTTGGAATAAGTGTGTTATTATCTAATTGTTGTGTGATTCTATTTACTATTAAGTGCATATAAAGTTAAAGTGGAATGATTGGGGGGGAAACCTTCTCACAATTCATACATTTTTATGAATTTAATTTAATTCTTAGAGTAAAGTTTAATTAAGGTGAAGAAGAGTAAAAAGAAAGACAATTGAATTTCATTGGAAACTAAAATTAAAATATATCGGCTTTCATATGCTGAAGGATCGAAATGAAATATATATAAACAAAGACGGACATCCTTAAAAGTTATGAAATAACATCATTAAGAAATCAACAATAAATGATCGAATAAAATTTTATTTTATAAATGAATAGAAATTATTTTGGCTTAAGTTCATTTATTTTTAATTTCTAAAAATCTTTTTAGATAGAAAATTTATTTTTACAAATGTATGCGGACGTATTCCAAATAAAACAAGAAAAATTAGACGCTAGCAGAATGAAATGCTGCACTTTCTGGACGGCTACGACCTTCATCAGCATTATTCGCATCTATCTACCTTAGTTGTGTAATTTATAAACATCATCTATTTAACCAACTAACTTTGTAAATATGAATACGAGAATATTCATATCAACATTAATTTGGTTGGACGAAAATTTTATTTTTTAAAGTAGGGCATTTGGTAAAAAAAATCAAAAGGCTGAAATTTCTAAGAAATCGTAAAAGAGTGCATTTGGAAATATAATGCTACATAGGATTTACTTTCAGTCATATTTAAGAAAAACGATGTGAGTCTGAATAATGTTCAAAATCATATTTCGATTTCAATTTAGATTAACGTAAATTAAAGAATTTTTTTACATGTGTTTAGTTAAATCTGGTATGAATGCATTATTAAAAGAATCGTAGAAACAGGCATGAGTGACCTTTCATTCACGAACATGTAATCTCACGAGGAAAGAATTATACTCATACGCGACCATATTTTTTGGCTCTTTTTCATACTCACATCAGTACGAAAAATACTAGCAAGAAAAAATATATGGCATGAAGTAAAACATTAATTTTTAATATTGATTATTTATAAAATTCTTGGTATAGGAACTGTAAATCGTCGTAAGAAAGCGTGGATTAATAGAATCTACTTAAGTAAGCTTTTTCGCGTACAAACTTTAGATACACCATCTACACGACCATACGAACAAACCCTAAAAATTTAATCGAATTACGTTCAACCGGTCGTGATTTATAAAGTCACAACACACTTGTAACAATTTTTTCTTAAAATTGTACAGTAACTGTGATGCCTTTAAAAATAACAATAAGCTATTCACTCATGTGTCGATATTTTTTATTAAATCACAGCTCTTGATGTTAATACCAAACCACCCTTTTTATTTTTACGATTTTACGATGAAGATTTTGCAAGAAATTATTATGAAATCAGTTTTCTTTGAAATAGTCCTTGACCTATATTTTTTTTTTTCAAAATAAACATAGAAAATTCTACACAAATAGTTATCAATGTTTAAAAATTTATTGAAATCGGTACAGTCCTTTTTCCTGCATCTAGGTTTTAGATCTGAAAACAGATAAGTATAAAGTCTTATAAAATCGATTAGCGAAGACTTTGTTTAAATCGATTCAGACCATTAAAGTGCGCTTCTTCTTTTTCTTGCCTTTTTAAAAAAATAAATACCCATTTTACTATGACGCACCAACAAACAAACAAAATTAAAAAGAGATTTATAATGAATATTAGGTTAGATTTTCTACTAAATGGCTTTAAATCTATTTTTATTTTCCATAAAAGTATTTTTGTAATCTTCTTCATTATTTTAATTACCATTATTTTTGCAAAATCATTTTAAATTATTTCACTTGGAAAAGTAAAATTTAAAAACATTTTCGAATTGTTATGTTTTTCATCACTAGAATTTAAAATTTTTAAAATCAACAGATATTTGTTAAATTGAAAAATCTGTATTCTTTGTTTATTTAATTTTAGTTTACGTATTTTTGTTTTCAATAAAGATTTAACTCGAATATCAAACACATTTAAAACAATTCAATTGAGGTGGTCTTCCTACACGGTTTAACGTTGTGATCATAAAATGCATTAAAGCTGAAACCTTTTGACAACAGCCAGACGTAAAGACTCTTGTTTTATATAGAAACGTCAATACGTTTTTCTAAAAACGAACATGAACAACAAATAAATCAAACGAAAAAACAAAATTTAGAAAAGAGCTGAAATATTAAATTATTTGTGCTGTTGCTCTTTGGATTGAACAGAAAATCAATAAACAACAACAAATAAGATAAAAATCAGGAAAAGTAAAATATGTCAACGTGCAAATATATTTTCACCATGCAAAAGTGTTAAATCAATGACAGACAAATGGCTAATAAAGTTTGCTTAAAATTATTGCATTTGAAAAATATTTTAGCTCTAAGTATTTTTGGTAACAGACTTTAAATGCATTTAATATTACACTGCCAAAAGAATTACATTACATGATTTGTTTTTGAATATTCTTATTTATCAGTTCTATTTTTGTTTTAATAATTCAATTTAGTACATAGACAGACAGACGTATCTCATTAGAACGGAAATATATTAAATTAGTTCTATGATCAATATGCCTTTACAGAACATACTGTCTTTGGTAAGACAAATCAAGTTTCGTAGGACTATTATAGTTCTTTTTATAAAACAATTTCGACATTTGTGCTGGACAATGGGTACGAACGTATAAACTACGTGTAAGTTACGAAATTAGTGTTAAAGTTACTACATGATGTAAAAAATTTTAATTTATAAAAAGTTCACTTTTCAAATTTCATTTCAGTTACTTTGCTGGAACGCACCTGTACACAGTGGACAGAAGCAAAATATTTTGGAAATAATTCAGCCATTTGTATCGAAAAATCAAATGTTTATATTTATAACTCGATAATTTTTAAACACAAGCATGCAGATTACAGCACTTCTTTATAGATATTGGCTAGGCCTTTATAATTATAATGTATAATTTTTTAATGTACTCGTATATATTTTTTTAAAAATTGAAGAAATGAAAAGCATTTGAAAAATTTGCAAGTACCCAACCTTGAGACCACAAAAGTCCTCCTCTAACGCTCTTGTCAAATTTTGTATTAATCAGCCAAGCCCTTTGCAAATGACTGAGTTATTTCCGAAATATTATTATTTAATCCCACTGTAATCTGTAATTTATTTTTATAACTTGTTAAAGAAACGAGAAATCCCTCAAAACTCTAATTGGACATCAATTTCAAAGAGAATATTCACATAATTAACATTTGATAAAGGGCTTAGTGAGTCATAAAATTATCTACGATTTAAAATCGCCAAAAAAAGAAGTTACGACGAACAATATTGGTGACGGAACTGATTCTTAAAGAAAATGGCCACCAATAACTTGTATATCTTTGGAATAAGTCATAAATTTGAATTGTTCCAATATAAAATTGGTGGCTACAGTATGTAACACTAACAAATTCTCGTTAAATATGCTTTCGAAAGATTTTTAAGGAGTTGTAATGAAAAATGCTATAAGTTTGCTGTTCGCTGCAGTTAACTTCTGTTGCGTTTTTCAATAATAAACGTAAAACTTAAAAAGTCAGATTTAGAATAAGAGAAAACCCGATTTGTGAAAGCAATTTTTACAGAGTATACTTTGTGCGTTATATGCAGAGATGGGTTTAGACCTGGGTATTTACCATTTTACCATTTGGGTATTTAACCTTGTCCCATCACTAGTTATAGGTAATAAAAGAACCACATTGTTTAAGTTGGTTCTTTTTTTCTGATTTTCTTTTATCCCAAGTATGTAAAGGAAAGTAAAATTTTACGTAGACACCAAAATATCTTTTAAATTTGTAAAAATTAAAGGTTAGAGATGACACAGAAAGTTATTGCATAATTAAGACAAAAAAGTTATTAACGAATATTACAAATTCGTCCAGTACACAGTGCTTTGAAAAGGGTTTTTAGAGCATAATCGGTATCGGTATTTCATTTAATTATGTTAGTGAAACTTCAGAGGCAAAGCAAATAACCACTATAACTTGCTCTTTTCAGTTTTGAGGTAAATGTCGTTTACAAAATGGAGCGCAAAAGAAATCATTATAATAATGTTAATTTAGAAGTCACAAGCTTTTCTCTGATACCACTTACATCTATATCGATACATTTAAGTTATAGCAGCTTCCTTAACCTCGCCTTCTCATGATTTTTTGTTCTCATTTTATATGTAAAATTTAAAAATGTGAATAAACACATTTTGTTAGTTATTTGTGTTCTTTAGTTTAGCTCGATATACATGTGAGTGGTGTCAGAGGAAAGCTTATGACTTCCAGATTAGTAATATTATAATGATTTTTTTAGCGCTCCATTTTTAAAATTACATTTACCTCAAAATCTGAAAACCTCACGTTAGGGTTTTTTAAAAAAAAAGAATTTATATAGATAAAAAAGTTAATAATCAAATGGTTGAATAAAATTAAATTTTGTTATTTTAGTATATAAATTTTCCGAAGGGAAAAAAACTGCCGAAAAAATTAGTTTTTTTTTACCAAAAAAAAAAAACCCTCTTTGGAGTATGTAGCCAACAATTGCGGACTTAAAACTCCGTTTACGTTTCTTTAATCGGTGCTTTTACATTTTCTCTATTTAAATTTTATTAACAATAAAGCAAATATCATAAAGCAATATATGGTACTACGCCCAAAAATACTAAGTTAAGGTCGCACAAAATTTTAAAAGAAAATTGTAAGCCAAATTACTCCCAAAGTGATTACCTATACATGTAAGGAATTTTTATAGATATTTTAAAGGTCTATTTAAATTTTAACGAATGACATTTCAAAAAAATCGTGTATCGAGTTGCCCAACTTTTGAGCCTCCGGCTCTACTCAACAAGTCTGCTTTGCCTCACTGAAATATCATTATGATATCTTCAGTGATTCGTGAGATACCGAGTTATGTCCAAAATAAATCGCTTTCAAGTCACTGTACAACATTGCCATTGCCCAAATTTGCGTTTCAACTAAAGTGTAACAATTAAAATATAAATAATTATATAAAAATTCTTATATAATAAAACAAGGTAATTGGTCTGTCTATCAGAGCAGGAATTGAAAAACAAAAAGTTACTGGCTGCCGAAATATCATTACTCTTAAAATGTGACTTAAAAATTCAAAAATAGTGCTTAAGTCCTTAGGATCCATGTTCTGCACTTGTCGTCTCGACTTCACATCATAAATGTTTCCCAAAGACAAATGATTGCGAAATAACAATTTGTCGTCTGCAGTGTTAAAAAGGTCAACATAGCGTTTGCCTTAGATGTAATACAAACTTGTGAAAAGAATTCGAACCTCGACATGACAGGAAGATGATTTTTATATTGAATGCAGCTAATTTGATTACCTCTAAAAGTCCCCAGTCTAAAGGACTTGGGGACAATGCGCGGTGTTCAAATAAGATATGTCGCCTAACGCAACAGTTACGTTTATAGAGAAACAAACAACCAAAGTAATAAAAGTATGCAGTGGCCTCAGGTAAAAGTTTAATTTAAATTCCATTGGAAGTTTTTCTGAAAGAGATTCGTTTAGTGAACGGCAATATGAAAAATTATCAGAGTTTACGCTTAATATTAAAAATTAGTAGAAAATGATTTACATATTAATTTCTGAAATAAAAAAGCTTCTGTGATATAAAAGTAGGCATTTCTTGAACATTTCTAGTTTTCAATAATAATGCTTGCGGAACCCTTATATCAAATTTCATTTGAATAAACTGTCTTAACAGAACCATATGTAGCACTGATTTCCCAATAGATTTGATTGTCCAAGGTCAAAGAGATTGGTCACGGTGATCGCAATTGTTAAAAAAAAGTCTTAAATTCACTGCAATGTTCATACTTGAAGTATGGGACATGTTCTATTTAAAAAGGAAACAGATTCAGCTTGACGTTTTATTTTCACAGCATCAAACCGCTTTTTAACTTCACAAAAGAAGAGCTAAAGCAGACGAAATTGTAATCAAAGAAAATTGTTGTCGTAACATTTGAAAGTTTGTCTTTGTGGTGAAAAGCATATCAAATATGTATTAACCCATTTAACCAAATTTAACATCAAAATTTCTTTGCAACAGAAAATTTTGTTAGGCTCCCTTTTCAATTTGCACTTGAGTTTTTCAATGCAAAATTAATAAATATTCTTGCATAATAAGATGCAAAGGAAGGGCCAAAATTAAAAACTATTTCAGTCCTTACTCTTCCAGGTTTGATCCTGACTTAGCTGTTTGATGTTGTTTAAATAATAAATTAAGATTAAAACTGAATCCTGCAGATTTTTTATCAAAACAGGTATTTTTCTTCCGTCACATGGGATCAAATACAATATGCATTTAAAGCATGTTTTGCATTTTCGTAGCAACACACACTTTTCGCTTCTTCTGTCGAACTTACAATACGAGAGTAATCTATCTGATGCAAAGAATGAAGATAAAAACATCCCAGCAAAATTATGAGTAGAAGATAATCATTTTTTTAAGAAGAAGTAGCACTTCAATTTAGTTTGAACCACTGCTACATTTTTTAGGAAGGGGATAGCAGAGAGCTAAGGCAGGTGGTTTAAGGAGATAGATATAGACATTTTTATTAGTTATTTTACTTCGGCGGCGAATATGCTAAAAAGAAGTACCGACAAAGCATAGAATCACTAAAAATATGCTAAAATTTATTATCTTATATATTTTATAAATCTGCAAATTTTTTGGTTTGTGCGTGCATTAATTTCAGTTGAACGACTGAACCAATTTTAATAAAATTTTTTTAAAGGGTGGAAATTTGAAAAGAGCAAGGAGGGAAGAAAAAGGGCAAGCAGGCATTTTTATGCATCTGCATCAATTTTTTACAATTAAAAGATCATGATATCTTTACACAGTTAAAATACTGGGGCCATTTAAAAATTTTTTTTGAGATAATCTCTAAATCAAAACGATATTTTGGTTCTACATAAAATTTTATTTTCTTCGATTTTTTTATATTTATATGTATTTGTATATGCATGTATTTATATACATATATTTTACCATTAAGGCATGTTATCGAAAGATTATGCGTTATTAAAAGAAAAATGTTTCTTTAAAAATTATCATGATAATGCTTTAAAAAACCGTCTGTAAAATTATTCCCTTTTTTTAATTTAATAAAGAAAACAAAGAATGGCGAAAAACTTACGGGGATATTTATTGCAAAGATTAACAATAACTAAAATAATGTTTTCGATTCATGTTCTATTTTATTAACAATGATGCTGGAAATGAAGAAAAATGTTTTTCTTTCTGCACTGGGAATGTTTCTTTTCTTATTTTTTAAGTAAAAAAACAAAAAGCAGGGATGTGTTTAAGTGTGTGATATAAATTTATACCTTTAACACACCAAGAATCTTGAAAATTCTACACATATTTCTGCTACCAAAATGCAAATAAACATTTGTAAGAGAATGCGTTTGTAATAAGCAAAATGTAGGTTATCTAACACAAGTAAACTAATTCACACAAACTAATATTTACTTTTAAACACTTCATATTTCAAAGTAACCTTTCTGACCCATTTTATGTCACAAACGAATTTGGATGGGTGGGGAAAGCTTCCAGTTCTCACCCGTATACTTTCACAATCTATGGACATGAATAAGCAAATGTGTATATTTATGCTGCGTACTATAATTTGGTATATAAAATATTATACTGAATTTTAGTTTTCAGTATTTCTAAATTTGTGAGGGTATGTAATTATGTGTGATTGTGTGTATATAAGAAAATTGCAAAACAAAAAAAGGTATTGAAGTTAAGGATGCTGGTATCTTCCATTTTGGTTTTTAGTTTAACCTTGAAGATGTACACTTTGTAGGTGATCAATAATACATAAGTATTCTTAATATTAAAAAATGTTGTTGTTCTTAATAAAAACTAATAAATTTTCTAAAAAAAAAGTTGTTGGAAAGATAATAGGAAACCAAAATATTAGGTTTATTTGAAAGGGTCTAGTTTTTATGTTACGAAAATTATTTATTTTCATTTAAGATTTTAAACGCCCTTGAATTGTTTGTCTGCAGGAATTTTTAATATCCTAATTTTATAGATATTAATGAGAGTGTTACTATCAGCCAAAATACGGAGTAAATAGAAATATATCAACATAACTAAAGAACTACTCTCTCTGGATTTTTAACATCTATACGAAATATATATGTAAAACTTTACTACATAGTTCCAGATGCATGTATAAGTTTAAATGTTGTTACTGTACACAGTTAGCATTTGGAAGATTGTTTTTACAAAAATCACCAAAGTGAGTCTTTTAAGACTACCCAAGATGACTTAAAACTGATTCATCAGTTATGCGTTTAAAAAGAGACTCGAATATAACTCCGACAAACGCTTAGAAGTCGACTTTCTAAAAAAACAAAAAGTACAAAACGCTTGAAATTCGACTGTTTTTAGAATTATTTTGGAGACATATTTAACGCAGCCTAACGATGAAAAAATGATTCAAATACATATTTTATTTTTATTTTTTAATTTTCTTAAAAATACATACATATGTCACTTCGTAAAAAAATAGAGACACAAATGTAAAATAAATTTTTTCAAATCTTTTTTTTTTAAATTCCTTATTTTAAATTTGAATTTTAAGAAAATTAGGAATTACATGCTAACGAATGTAACACTACGCCTTGACGAGCAATTGATTTGTTCGCACATGAACAAAACGTCAGCAGAATAGGTTACAAACATTTGTTCATGTTTGGCTGCGTGGAGAAAACTGCTTCGTTTTCTCGCTGTTTCAAGCCGACATGGCATCGACAATGATGGTCTACAATAGCCATTTTAATGTGCGGACATGAAATTGTTTAATGTTTGAACAAATCAATGGCTCGTCAATACGGCGTGTTATAAAAAAAAACAAACCGTTGTTTGCAATTTTTCATTTTGAGAAAATATATTAGAAATGTTCGTATAATATGGTTCGAAAAAGACTCGCATACGGCTAGTAATATGATTAAAAGTTGACTCGAAAAAGTATCGTATTTGATTACAAGTACGATTGAAAATAGTATCGAAAATGAGTCGAAAACGAGAGTCATAAGGGACTCGTTCAGAAGAGTCGCGGCTAGGGTACCATTTTCTACCGACAAAACAATCATTTTCGACTCTAAAACGAACGCATAATCGATTATTTTAATCGTGTCGAGGAGTCAAAAAAGACTCGAATATGATCAATAATGCTAACTGGGTAGTGTAGCATTGAAAAATTTTATTTTATTCCCAGTTAGCATTTTTTTGAATTATTGATCATATTCGAGTCTTTTTTGACTCCTCGACACGATTAAAATAATCATTAAAATAATCGACTCAATTTCGATACTGTTTTCAATCGTACTTATAATCAAATACGATACTTTTTCGAGTCAATTTTTGATCATATTTCTAGCCGAATGCGAGTCTTCTTCGAACCATATTATACGAACATTTCTTATTTGTATATTTTTCCAAAATTAAACATTGCAAACTTAGTTTTACTTATTGTTTATTACACGCTGCCTTGACGAGCCATTGATTTGTTCAAACATTGATCAATTTCATGTGCGCCCATTAAAATGGCTTATATAGAGCATCGTTGTCGATGTCATGTCGTTTTCAAACAGCGAGAAAACGAAGCATTAACATCGCCAAGTTTCCTCCACGCAGACAAACATGAACAAATCTTTTAAACATATTCTGCTGACATTTTATTTACGTGCGAACCAATCAATTGCTAGTCAAGACGTAGTGTTACATTCGTTAGCATGTTATTCGTAATTTTCTTAAAATTCAAATTTAAAAAAATGAATTTTTAAAAAATTTATTTTACATTTGTGTCTCTATTTTCTTTCCGAAGTGACATAAAAATAAAATATGTATTTGAATCATTTTTTCATCGTTAGGCTGCGTTTTATATGTCTCTAAAAAAATTCTAAAAACATTCGAATTTCCAGCATTTGCTTTTTGTACTTTTTGGTTTTAAAACAAGTCGCTTTTTTTGCGTTTATCGGAATTATCTTCGAGTCTCTTTTTAAACGCACAACTGTACCTCGTTTCTGTATTTCTCGCATCGTAAAAGTTTTCACATC
This sequence comes from Gymnosoma rotundatum, assembly GCA_916610165.2. Taxonomy (NCBI): domain Eukaryota; kingdom Metazoa; phylum Arthropoda; class Insecta; order Diptera; family Tachinidae; genus Gymnosoma; species Gymnosoma rotundatum. The sequence goes on from OU744336.1 coordinate 85,351,119, forward strand.
AAGAGTGAAACAAAAAATTTCATCGTTTCTCGATATGCGAGTAAAAAGTGTTTCTGGTTCTTAATGCGAAAACAGACAGCACTGATACTGTTTTTACTGGAATAATTCCTGTACTAGTGTCAAATAAAAACAAAACGTCAAAATAAAGAAATAAATTATCAACCAATATAGAAAAATAGTGAAAGTGTAGAAAAGAGTTAATAAATAAAATAAGTTTTAAATAATATAGCGAAAAAAATGTATAATACAGTGTGGAGGACATGTAATCAATTAGCTTTTGCTGTTTGGAAATTCTTTCTATTTTCTAAATAAAAAGATATAAAACATAAATAAATGCATAAATACTTATTGATAATACTTGTTTATTATTAATTTAAATTGCTTTTTACCTTTCGGCTGATTTAGACTCCATGTTTACACAAATTTAAATATATATTTTAAATCTTACTTGTTCTCGCGCTGTTTTGTAATGTGAGTTATTTTGACAGTTCTTGTGTAAAACTTTTCACAAAATATTGGTACAGAAACACTTTTTCTCGCAAACTTCCAATAACTGTTGGAAAATAACTTAAATGACATATAGTTCTCGCATTTTAAAGATACAGAAACACTTGTGTGAGAAAACCCATTTTTTGTTTCAATTTACATCGTTTTCCTAAAAATTCACTTGTTTCATGCGAAAACTTTTACGATGCGAGAAATACAGAAACGAGGTACTGATTAATCAGTTTTAAGTCATCTTGGGTAGTCTTAAAAGACTCACTTTGGTGATTTTTGTAAAAACAATCTTCCAAATGCTAACTGGGTTTTAAACACGGAAAATAGAGTTTGTATGTAAATTTTGACTTTTTTCCCCCTCTAGAAGTTTCTATTCCAATGGAATATTAACAGTTAAAGAAGGCGTGCTGTACTGCCTTAAGTCTCTTTAGAACTAACTTTAAATCAATAAAGATGTGTAATCGAGGATATTTAACAAGAGGTTACAAATTCATCTGTCGAAGCCAAGAGTTATTTTATTAACTTTTTTAATCGACAGCCCTTTTCTGAATAAAATATTTTTCTTTATTATTTCTGTTTTAAGATCGAAATCTCTGCTTTCTTCTTATGTAATCGCTCATTTACTAATGGACGTCATAACTCAAAAGAGTTCATTTCGAGATGATCGCAGTTAAAGTCTTTTACACGATCTCACCGTCCAGAAAAATATAAGACTTCTGAAGTAAAATTATTCATAAGTAAACATCCATTTAACAAAACTTTTTTTAATTGTATACTTATTAAAGAAAATGTCTTAAACAAGCAAAAGATATATCCGCTAATGTGTCATAATCTAAAATGTGTCGTTAGTTATGAAAAGAAAAATTGAGATTTATTTAATAATTTTTTTATAAACTCAGCCATAACTCAAAAAAAAATACATTATATAATTACGTTTTCATATATACAAAACGTTTTCATATACACAAAACGAAATGTGACGATGTTTAAGATAGCGATATAAGATGAAGTTTACTCCACAACTTATATGTGTCGTTCTTATTGACAAACAAAGTTTCAAAGCATAAAATGTGGAAAGTACCAAAGATATAAAGATGAAACGTATTCACATAAAGAATGAAATGACAATTCTGTATAATTAATTTCAAAATATGAAATTTGGAATTATGACGTTGTATAAGTAAATGAGTTTTCAATGGTACATAATATTTATTAATGAATTATAATTATTATTTAACATGTTTCTTATGCACCATCTTAATTATTACTGTTATTAATTTCATTATTATTATCAAATTCTTATTAGTATTATTATAAATTAAAACAGAACTCAGCATTCTTTTTTAGACTCGATTTTCCACACAATTTTGGGATTAAAGCATGTGCACTACGACAAGACTTACCTTTGGTTAAGTGATATCATTAAAAATAAAAACAGAGAATCTAATAAGCAACTCTTCGATTCTAGAGGTTGATGTCGAAGTTCTTAATTTTTACTGTTAGAGGAAGCAAACAACATTCAAATCGGTAAATAGTTGCCAATTAAAATTCAACAAAAAATTATGTTGTTCTGTCCAGCTGCATTTAAACAGTGCCTTCAGACAAGGAATCATCACAAAAAATCTGTTTAAAAAAAAAAAAACTACATTGAGGTCTGTTTTATGGTTTTTTAGTCACCGCACAGTTTTTCGACTTACTTCCAAAATATTTAATTTTTTTTTTAAACAGCATATGTACGAGGGTTGCTCTATATATTTCTGGCCTAATAGTGAAAATGCGAATATTTATAATCAAAAATGGTTTTATTGTTTTTCAAAGTATTCTCCAGCAGGATTTATACACTTTTGCATGCGCTCAAACCAGTTGTCGAAGCACTTTTTCCACTCCGATTGATACAGCTCTAAAACATGGTTTTTAAACATTTCAACAGCTTCTTCTGGCGACGAAAATCATTGACCACGCATTTTTTTCTTGATGTGCGGAAACAAGAAGAAGTCATTAGGTGCCAAGTCAGGGCTGTACGGCGGATGACCCATTAATTCGACGTTTTGACCGGTCAAAAACGCTCTGGTTTGAGCCGATGTGTGAGAGCTCGCATTGTCATGGTAAACAATGATTCGTCTTCTCTTGTTGGTTTTTCGAATTTCTCCGATGACTTCAGGCAAACAAATTGTAGTGTACCACTGAGAAGTGACCGTCCTACGTTGCACAAGCGGAACAGTCGCCACATGACCAGTTTTGCCGAAGAAACAGGCGACCATTTGCTTCGAAGTGCTTCTTCCACGAACAACTTTCGTTGGATTTTGCTCGTCTTTGAAGACCCACACGGTCGATTGTTGTTTCGTTTCGGGCTTATACGCATAGATCCATGATTCGTCACATGTGACGATCTTATAAACGTCTTTTGAAGCACCGCAATCGTATTTTTTCAACATTCCTTTGCACAAATCGACACGAGCCTTTTTTTGAGCGACTTTCAAATTGTGCGGAATCCAACGAGAACAAACCTTTTTTACGGCCAGGTGTTCATGCAGTATCGCATGTATGCTGGTGGAAGAAATGTCCAAGGATGTCTCTATCTCTCGGTATGTCGCATGTCGATCTTGCATTATAAGTTCACGCACGGCATCAATGTTCTCTGGCACAACAGCCGTTTTTGGACGACCTTCACGGAATTCGTCTTTGAGCGAGCTTCGGCCACGATGAGATTCATTATACCAATTTTTCACAGTGCTATAGGATGGTGCTTCATCGCCATACAAAGATTTAAGTTTATCAATGCACTCTTGTCGTGATAATCCACGTCGAAAGTTGTGAAAAATGATGGCACGAAAATGTTCACGAGTTAATTCCATTTTTTTCTATATTAATTTTTTCAAGTCACTGTAAACAACACAAATAATGGTCGTACGTCAGAACGTTTTGAGTACGATTATGCTTAAAAATGACAAACTTTCCAATGGATGTGTCAGATTGCACTTGGCAGCACTCATTTTTGCCAGGCTAGAAATATATATAGCAGCCCTCGTAAAGCCAACAACGTCTATATTAACATATTTTGAATAAAAGTAATATGTGATTTTCCTTTTTTAACCAGGCAATATACGCAACTATTGTAGTTTCATATAACTAAAAAGAGTTCATGTACAAATTTAATTTTGTTTTTTTTTAAGAAATATTCAGTTACGATTTGACTTTTTGCTTTGTGCTTTTTATATGATTTTTTAAAGACTGTGATTTTAAAAAATAATTATTAAATGAATATTTTTATTTATTTACTGTGCAAAACTCGGTTCTGGAGAAAAAGTAGCATAAACAAATTATATTTTATTATTAGAAGCTGTAAGCCGCCGCCATTATAATGAGAGTCTTAACCTCATACTATTCATTTTTCATATTTGAAATTGTTTAAAAATACGTAAAAAAAAGTAGAAAAATTTTTTTGGAATTTAATAATTATTAAAATAATTGCTATTTGTTTAAGTTTTTCACCACATTGAATTTTTAATTAAAATCCCACAATTATCAAATGTTGTGTTTAATTCAAAAAAAAAAATTGCAGCAGAGAATGAATGTAAATTTTCAAGGAAAATTTCGATTGTTTTTATTATTTTTCCATTTATTGAAAATAGTTTTAATAAGCTGCCATTTATTTATTAACACAATTATATTAAACAGTTTTTATGTTATTAGCTGAAAAGCATGAATAAACAAATAATGAATAAGACAGTAAAAATAATTTTTAATTTTTTAAAAACTCTGGACTGTATTTGTTAGTATTTGCTTTGTTTAACTTTAAAAAATATTTAAAAACTAAATTTAAAAATACAAACGCGTGTAACAAAACAGCAATAATTTAATTAAAATAAACACACACAGTCACATACGAATTTTTATTGTTTTGATTACTTCGTCTCAAAGAAAAAAAAATCAAATAAAGAAGAATCGTTTTGCTTTGACAACAAAAAATTAACTAAATTGCCGCATGAATAATGAACAACCGTCAGCCAGGTGTGTAAAAAAACAAACAGTTATTACGAAAAAACGCAACGCCAACAATTATATACAACAACAAAACACGTACGTGTTGTTCTCTGCAAATTAAGGTCTAAATTGAGAAACACACAAACACTTAAAAAGGGAAATAAGTGTTGGTGAATGTGTGAATTATTTTATAGAAATGGAGAGTGAAAACAAACCAACTAAAGTATGTTAACAATCAGCGTTGCCGCTTTGGTCCAATCGGACCAAACTTGGTAGTTTTTCGTTTTTAAAAAACAGTTTGGTAGTTTGGTTGGTTTGTTGCATTTTTTTTTAATTTTTGGTAGGTTTTCCTCCTGTAGCAAATTTTTAGCAATAGTAAATTTTTTACCTTAAAAATTCAGAACATAAAATAAAAAAATGTAACTTTGAATTAAATAAACAATAACCGTGAATAGTTTTACCACTGTTTTCAAAAACTGTTTAAGAAACGCGAACAATATTATGAAATTGAAATTAACAATATTTTTGAGTGAAGTCTTATTTACAAGTGTTTGTATTAAAAAAATTAACAGACAAAATGGAAAAGTAACTAAACTTTTTTAATTGTATATATGTACCTATTAGTTACATAATTATTTACTAATATTGCATGTAAAGAAACAGTAAAAAAAAAATTAGAACCGAATGGTTGAGCGAATTTGATTGGCTCCAGGAAAGGGATGGGTGTTTATTCTGCATAGTATGCTCTAAAAATATTTTAAATCATAACATCCATCTTAAAAATCACCAAAAGACAAATTTCCACCTCAACAATTACGGAAAAAACCAAGTGAGTATAACAGAGTTTATGTGCAAGAAACACATTTTAAAATTTTTGGTAGGCTGTGAACGATTTTGGTAGGATTTTTGAAAATTATTGGTAGGAAGTCAATTTCTTGTGTGGCAACGCTGTTAACAATTGCATAAATCGTAAAAAATAAACAAACATTAAGACATCTAGACAACATCTAGCCAGCTAAAGTCTATTAGACTAAACTAAATTAAATGCATCAGTTTTCAAATTTAAACAAAATAGCATTTAAAAAAAAAAGAGTATAAAAGTTAAAAGAGCGAGCGAGAGCCGACAGGTTGAATGAAAAAATTTAATGAAATTTAAATAACTTCAATGACTTCTTAAAAACGTTTACTCTCTATTTTTGTATTTCTTCTTCTTCTTTTTCTTCAGTGAGACAACCATTAAATTTAGGAGAATAAAAAAAGCAGACACATGCTTTTACGCAACAAAACGCATTACTTATCTAAAAATAAAATTCATTAAAATTATCATTTTATTTTGCAAGATTATGATATACTACAACAACTAAAACAAAACTGAATAAATAATTGCTAAGAATGCTAGGAATAATAAAAAATTTTATAATGTGTGGCGAAATACTTGTTCAAAAAACTTCATTTGCCTGTGTATTTTTATTTCAATTGTTATGTGGTGTTGGTGAAGCATTTATTTACTTTTATATACCAAGTGCAGTCGGGTGGTTTCCTGAAGCGTATGATTAATACGTATGCGTTTTATCTGAGGTGCACAACCTAATATTACACAAGTTTTTGTTTATTGTAATTTGAACTCTTTATTTGTTTCCAACCTTTCTTATATGCTCTCAATAAATATCGGCCTTGTTTTTTAACTGCAATTAAAAACTGCAGTAATCAGAAAGTTTTTACTGATAGTTTGCATTACCAATGCATTATTGAAAAATTTTTAAAGTAATCAGAGCTTTTTTAGCAGTAAAATTTACTTAAATTTTGTTTAAATGGTCGTTCTTTAGCCATAAAATGTCAGTAATCAATAAAATTTTACTGGAAATGAAAATAAAATTGCAGTTTCAGTAAATATTTATTTGTATTACAATTTGATTGGTACTGTAAAGTACCCATATAGATTTTTAAGTACCTTTTCGAAGAGACTGTTTTTAAAAGTACTATATTTTTTAATTTACGTATTTTTATAGTTCTATGCCCAAAGGGTAAAAATATAACACGACTGTTTTAGCTAGAATAGTTGCCCGTCTGTCAAAGCAGAAATTATCTGAGAAGGTGTATTGCAATAGCCGCTATAACAATAAATAAAAAAATTAAATGACAAAATTCATAAAAGTTTTATCATTTTTCGAACTGTGCAACCAATTACAAATTAATGGGTGTCCCAGAAGTGAGTTGATTTTGAAGCCCGTAGCATTCTTTTTTTTTTGAGCCGCATCAGCTTGTCTGCCTGAAGCGCAGTAAACAGAAATGTAAAATTTATAAATTCTAAAAATTAAAGGGTATTTACCGTATACGCTTTTAATATTTAACGACAAATAAGAAAAAAATAAAGTCTAAAACTAAAATACATTGTATAGTACCTTTCAGGTGTGAGGTAAATTTGGCAGTTGGCAATTTTCTTTATTTTATATTCCGTTCGTTTTCAGCTCATTTCATCCTTAGTGATTGCTTCAACCAGAGCACCTAAAGCGTTTTTCCCTTTTAGAATAAACGTACGGAATCTTTTGATTGCAAATACCACCGTGGATAAATTCTTACTTTGTGGCTTCATCTGGCTATACTTCTTGATCCTACCGGTCTTGTGAATCCCATGGTGTCGTATTTACTAAACATGCGTTATTATTACAAACGCAGCCATCCACGCTACACCACTGTGTTACTCCGGCGAGACGTGAAATAATCGATGGCTTGTTTAGCAACCCTAACCATCCACAAGCCAGTCATCTCCTTTTAATCCAATAGCCACAACACACGTCTGCCATACACTGCTGTTATTATACTATTAAACTTTACTGCGCTAACCGCTAACGGGCATCTTGACAATTATCTGTTACTTTTATATTGAATTCGTAGTCTCCACTAAATTATCTGCCATGGCTTCACACAATAATTGTCTTTTGCCTCTCGGGAGGTTTGTACTGCTGCTTCGTAATTTTTAATTGCATTACAACAATTGTTATTTTCCGTTGTACGTATGTCCGAAGGCGGGATCGAACTCACGATCTCCTGTTTTACAGCACGCACTTCTACCAACGCAACCATCGAGGTTGCTCGGCTTTTGTTAGCTAATTGTGGTATTATGCTATACACACACCATTAGTGGAAGTAACTTTATTCACCACTCTCATACTGTTAACAAAAACAGGGGTTGCCAGATCTTACTTTCGTAACAATATATTATTAAGTAATTAAGCTATTTAAGACCATACTGATCATTAAGTTTTGAGTTTTATTTAAAGAAATAGCTTTTTGACGACTCTGCCCGAAGTAAATGGTATTTAGACGATCGATGCAAAGTCAGTTGATATAAAAACATGAGATGGTGGAAAAATACATAAACAAATTGCCTACAAAAATATTATTTGATACCAAGGGCAAAATTACGACATTCAATTTCAATATAAATCAAAATTTAAATTTTTCTTCTGTTAAATTTTCGCCATGATGGCTTCTGTAACTCATATTCAGAAATCCTTTCAATCTGACCATATACAAGGAGACAACTATGTAATTTGTTGACCTCTATCTCCAGTAGCAATGTGGCGCAAAAAACTCAAATTTTAATATTGAATCCAACATTAGTTTTTCTATCAACTGATTTTCTTACCTTAAAATGTTTTCAAATGATAGTAAATGGCCACTTATAATACACAGGTTTCGCTATTTTTTCATGTCTTTGACATAAACATTTATCGAATTAAACCTGAACATTATTTTGCTTCAAGTTTCAAACTCAGCAATTATTCTCTACAATTACTAGATTCATCGCATTGTCAAATAAGCGAGATCTTTTTCGTTTCAGTTTAAGAGAGAGACACAACAGCAAAGAGGTTCGACTTTCCTGAGTTCACTTATTTACTTATTTTTATGGTTTTTGTTGGTTACCTCCCCCATTTACAACATGCACTGATATTCGCAACATCACTTTTTTAACAAAAATGTATAAACTAACACACAGTGATGATCTAAACAATACTTAATGTGATTCTGGTGGTGGCCATAAATATAAGGAGCGAGTCTTAAGGCGCAACTATAATATGCATAAAATAACTTAAGCAAACTTAAACAACTATGCAAATACATTAAATTATATGTGGTAAACTCTAATGTACATAAGGTAACTTTTCGTCAAGTTTCGTTAAATGTCATTTCGAAACTGATCGCACTTTCCGTACGAAAACAGCTAATTGTGCTCTGTGTTATACATTTATAAAGACAAATTGTAATTAAGACCTACAGTGTTAAATTTTTAGTTTTTAATTCAATAGAAAAAGTAGAAAAAATAAAAATTTTATTTCAGGCCAATTTTTAACAAAAACAATAAATAAAAATTAATTTTTATTTGTACATACATACATACATATATATATATATATATAAGCGATGATTACCGTTGCATTATTTATTATGGTTGGCCACAAACACAAAACAGAAAATTACTTGTAATATTTTTTATGAAAATATATCTTAGAACATGAACGAAATAATGTAAATGTGTGTGTGAATGTTATTAAATACATAAAATATCTTCTTTAAAGCCTTTTAGTTTTAATTTTTTTTATTTATATAGAAATTATTTTTGCAAAATTACGAATTAAATATAAATGTGCAACTGTGGCAAATAAGTTACTAAATTTATGAAAGTACATTGTAGTCACCTACATTTCTTAATATGGTACCTAAGCATTTGACAGGCTTTATGCTTATGCTCATTATAGTTGGGCCTTTAAGAAGTCCTATGTAAAGGTTGTGCATATAACGTAAGTTTTAATTTGTTTTAAAGCAATGAACGTTTTTCGTTCAACTTCATTTTTTCTAGTGGCTGTTAACAGTAGTTTTTTAAATTAATTTTGGTTTTTAATTTATAACATCTTTAATCAACTTTTTAAGATGTAGTACCTGCATTCATAGTTCTTTTATACTGCACAATTCTGAAATGTTTGTTTCACTTTGATGCATGACTTTTAACTCAATTTGACGCGTATTATTTTGAGTGTTTCTTTATCTTTTATTTACTTATACTTTATAAAAGAAAATTAAAAAATATTATTTATCAAAATTCGTATCTTCTCCCCACTTTGTTAAAAAAAAAGAGCAGCAATAGAAATATATGTATGTAAAACAGGTAGCAAGGTTTATAAACAATTTGTGTGCTGTTGTGTGTCTTTCACAAAGTGCATGGACGTACGTTGTTTTTTTGGGTTTTCTTCAAATTTAAAAGAAATTAGCGTTTCTTTTAACAATTAGAAATTAGAAAACTAAAACAAAAATTTGTTTTATTTATCTTTTACCTGGTTAAACTTTTGAAGGTTTGTTTTGATGATTATTACATTTTTTAAACAAATCTTTTAAGTTGGAAAACTGTCTTCGAAATAAAAGAATTACAGTGAGAGAGATTGCTAGGAATAATTTTGTTGGATTAAACAAATAATTATGAAAATACTGACGTTTCTTTTTATTTTATATTTTGTTTTTCGTTTTTACTTATTTTTTAAAGTAATTTATCAAATGGTTCTAGTTCGCAGTCACAGTGAGTATTCTCAGTGAAAAGAATCGTTATAATAATTACATTTCTATCGATTTTTTGCATTAAAATTTGAGTTTACTTTTAGACCTGCTATTAAACCCAACTATATTTTAAATAAACTCAGTGAAATATTATTACTCATATTAACCTTTTTTTATTATTTTTACGAGCCCCTTCTCGTTATGAATAAGAAAACTACCAATAATTATTTTTTTGTAAAATTTATTACATTTTTTTGCGATATTTTTTACTTGGTCAATTAAAGTTCTTCACATAAAAACATGTGGGTGGAGGGCCCCAGAAGAATTGAACTGAGCGATTAGCGAAACGGCTTCAAAAGCTGTTGTTTTTCACCGATAACAAAATTCAGTAATTTTATGTCAGATACTGTTTAAGTTATAAGTACGTCTAAGAATGAACGAACCTGTGTGATGTATGTTCGTTTAAAAAATTAACTTTACTCTACATACAATTAGTATGCTTCAAGTGTAAAGAGAATATCATGTTTTGTATATTTAGCTATTTATAATCGTAAAGTTACTCTACAATGGTACATTTAAATTTGTACAATGATGCAAAGAAAACCATGAATTCCACTACTGCAATCCTAACAAAAATAATTAAATATGTTATTGGTCAGAAATATTTTTAAACTTGATATCAAATCGAATGTCTATAATTAAAAATATAATGGAATTACTTCACTTTTTAAATAAACAAAACAAAAACGAAAACACCTTGTTAAACAGAGATAAAAAAACTTAAAATAATTGACATTGAAAAATTAGATTAAAAGTAAACAACTAAAAGTAATAAGACTAAGTAATAACAGAGAACCACTACGCCTTTAAGGTGTGATCTGGTCCCCTAACTTTTAAACCTAGTAGAACATAACAAATAATACGACGAAAAACTATTATCTCATTTTGTTATATATTAAAAAAAAAAATTGTTTGTATTATTTTCACAATCTGCTTATTATTTCTAGTAGAAATATCATTAACAATTTTTTTATTGAAAATTTAACACACAGTTACGAAAACACAACTACAAAACTGCAAAGTTATTTAAAATATTTGTAAAACAAAATTTCCATTACCGACGCTGCATAATTGAAGAATTGAAGAAAATTGGATCCACGGTAAATTACGATAATAACATTTTGTAGTTTAGTAGTATCACAATTGTTATTCGCGAAAAGTGTTGATTTCCTAACCTTCAAAATCACTGCACTGATGTTATGCACTCCATTATTTAAAATTTATATTATAAACAATAAACCCAACGTCAAATTTCCAAAACCAAGGGATAATCTAAGTAAAGGGTATTTTTTTAAGCATGATACAACTTGAAATAATAAAAAAATAACACTAAAAATCAAATTTTGATGAAAAATAATTTATTATTTATATATATTATTATTTTCAGTAAACTCTGGTAAATCATTATGAATAGACTCACGCTTGAACAACGCTATCAAATCAGCCAAGTTCACTTTAAAAATCAGTCATGAATTCGAACAACTTATAGACGACTTCGTGATTTTAATGGTGCACACTATCGTCCGTCTAAGTAAGCCATCCATCGAACTGTGAATAGATTTCATACCACACACTTTCTAGAGGATGCAATAACACTAACACGTCGAAGGAATGTTTGTACTGAGAGAATATCGCTGCTGTAAACGAAAGTGTAGAAAAAAATCCAAATTTATTGATTGGTCTACGGTCGCAGGAAATGGGGCTCTTCTGTCCACTACGTGGAAAATTTCGCGCAAAGATCTTGGCCTACGCCCGTATAAAATCCAGCAAGGGCCTCGAGACCATTATATGCGCCGTGCTTTCGCCGATTGGGCTCTAAAGCAGATAGTAACTGACCCGTTGTTTTATTGCGATGAGACTCATTTTTGGCTTAACGGGTTTTTTAATAAGCAAAATGGCCGCTTATGGTGTAAGACCAATCTACAGCATACCCTACAGACCCCATTGCAGCGAGAAAAATGCACAGTTTGGTGTGGTTTACACGCAGTTCATAAAAAAGTGACACAAAATTGGATGTCTAGAATGCGCTTCGTCATAAGCAACCATTAATGCCATGTTCTAATCCTTCGTAAAAAAAAACAACATTAAAAATTAATTTCTTGTTTTATTTTTTACGGTTTAAAGTTCTATCGGGCTTTAAAAAACATCCGATATTTAGAATTTATTGCATTACAGTGAAAAGCTGCCTTGTCAAACTTCTGCTAAAGACAACTAAATCAAGTTATTATCAGATTAATAACCTTCTAAAACTGCTGAAACGGTTAGAACTACGCTGGGTGTACAAGTTAGCACTAGAACAGTTAGACGATGATTAAAGAAGAATAATATGCTCAAAAGCTTTCCCAGCAAAGCAAAACAAAATGGTGGAATTCATTGGGGTCGGAGGAATCAAATAATTATTTAATTTAGTTAATTTAAAAAAATTTCTTTAAAAACACATAAAAAGAAAAAGGTGAAATATCTTAAGATTCTGCGTTTCCAAAAATCTTCATTAAGAGTAGGAAAAAAACATAAAATTATAATAAATCATAAAATCGTAACCAATTGACCAATATACAAACAAATAAAAATTAACGCAAGTAAAAACAAGTTAACTGCAATTGACAAATAATTAAATCCAGTACAGGAGTTGCAATTTTGTCAGAGTTTGTTGTTGTTGTTGTCGCTAATGTTCTGAATTTTCGCAGGGGATCAAAATAACAAAAACATAATTGCAGGCTTTAAATTGTTATTAACTAAATATCATGTAAGTTTTACAACAGGTCACATTTTCACTTTATTAACTCTTATTCAAGATCTACTGCTGTCACAATTTAAGTTTTTTCGTACTCACCCCAATTTCAATCCTTTAGTTCCAATGTGTTCACGCATGTGTTTCATTCAATTTAGCAACGAAAAAATTAAAATAATTTAATTTCGGAGAGACGTGAATACAAAAAAAAAAAAAAAAAGCGCAACAGACAATGCAATAAAAAATTGTCGTTAAACGTGACAAATTTGCGAAAACAGCTGCAATACACATTTATTTCTTTAATTTTATTATTAAACTAAAATTATTTTTTTTTTTTTTAGAAAATAAAAAACCATGACTTTCTCATTTTGTTTTATTGTCCGCTTTTAACATTTTTGTGTTTTACACCAAAAATTTAAAGGGAATTTGAATTTGTCATACCGTTTGTAATCAATTGAAAATAATATTAAGGTAGATTTAATATACTTCCGATATATTATATAGTCTGGTAAATCTTTTTATATAAAAATTCTAGAACTACAATACGATGTATTCTTTCATTTATTTATGTATTGAGACGTCAAAAAATCACAGTTTATTATTGTTATTTTATCTGAGCTTTCATAGGTGTGTTTATTAAAATCTTTGTACACATTTCTCATTTGATCAAAGACATAGACAGTAGCAGTAGACATAAACGCTTTTTTGCTTGCTAAATTTAATTTCAGGCTTCTGCTTCGTAAAGTGCAAAAGGAAATGAAAACTTTATGTATCTTTTTAAATTAATTATAACGATACATTAAAAAAAACAAAACCAACCTCTTTAAAATTAAAAAAAAGTAGTATCTAAAATTAAATATGACTCCAAGTCATATGTTGCCTTGTACCAAACACGACCACCAACTTATTCGCAATTTTTTGTTTCTAGGTAAAAAAAAAAACAACTCAATAACATACATCCATACATACCTACATATGTATGTATGTATGTAGAATAGCAATAGGAAACTTGAAATATCAAAAATAATAAGGTATTGAAAATTTGATTCTCAAAAAATAAAATTACGAGAATTAAAATAAACACTCTTGTGCTCATGTGTTATTCAAAATTAATTAAACAGTGAAAATAACACAGCATGTTCTCTTCAAAAAGAGCTGATTTAACCTGTCAAAAATTTTATTAAAACATTTCTCTCAGAGATTGAGAGAATTTATTTTGTTTGGACAACTCTGAGCTTGAATTGATTTAACTTTAATTTTTGTCCGGACAAAATTAAACTGAGTTACCACTGAAGATTTTTTCAAAAAAAGATAAATTAAATCGCCACATCACACAGGTCCTAAAATATGGAGGATATCATCAAACGTAGTCGGGTCCATGCGATCACTATTTAAACGTATCTCAGAAGCCAATGCGTGAATATAGCCTATTGCTCTTCTTTGCTTTAATAGTTCTTTTACTGCATCATTTTCATTTTAAAAATATATAAGTAAAAGAGCTTTTTGTATTTCAACAGACATAAATAGAAGCAATTTTATTTACTTGTTTACTTATGAATTCATATGACAGCTTTGCTTGTCTCAACAACAATTTTCCCGGACAAAATGGGTGAATCCAGCTTTAATCTTCTAGAATTGAAAATGTACACTTAAGAGTTATTGAAAACCGCCTAGCCCACTATTTGGAAAAAAATTTCGTTCGTACAATTTATATTTAAAACAAAAACAACAATAAAGATCTTAAATTGTGTTAAAAATCGTTTAGTAAATGTTAAAAATTGTAAAGTAACAATAAATAGATGTAAAACTTTTGTGGAGAACGTATAAGCCGTTCAAATTAAAAGTGGCATAAGTTCCCTTTTTACAAATTTTGGAATAACATAGAAACTTACAGCGTTAATAAAAACTTTTATTAGCTAATGTAAATCCTCGAACTGATAGAGAAGTGTTAAATAATCCCCATAATTAGATTTTATTTTTCTGAATTACTTTTATAGAAAATGTAGTTTAAAGTTAAAAAAGGAAGTGAAAAAAGAGGGATATTTCATATGGTTCTAGAAGCAACTCAAATATTAGCCCAATTCACAATATTGTGCATATATCGGATTGCAAATTTATGCAATTGCAAAATTTCCTATCAATTTTAAACGACCTCTTTGGTTTAGTTTGCAACGCTTCTTGAGTTTTCTAAATAAAAACATGTGTAAGGACAGCTGTTCTTTAAAGCTTGATTCTTGATTGATTCTTTAATAGACTTGGTTCACTGACTGTCAGCTGTCGGTTTGCAATCAAGTGTTGCATAATTAGAGTAAATATAAACTATTGGTTTCAAGTGTTGTATATTAATACAAGAGCTGCAAATACATCACTGTATGTTTTGTTGGTAAACAGTTAAAATATACTGCACAAGTTTGCAAATGCTATGATGCTAGAGCATTTGCACAGCATTGTGAATTAAGCTATTGATTTGACTTTTTCCAAAACAAATTTTGTGAAAAATAAATATTTTATATTTTGATAAGAATCTTTTAACAACAAATTGACTTTCTTGATTTCAAAGTTGTTTCTATACAAGTTTGACTTTACAAATTATCTTAATATTTTTAATTACTAGAAAATTGTTTATAAATAAATCGTAGTCTAGTCTTTTGCGAATCTTATTGTAATAAATAACACATTCATATGTTATATATACCTTAAGGACTGTAGGGACAAAATTTTTAGATTCAACTGATTTATCTCTATTTTGCCCAAATTTAATTTCCCACTGTGTACTCGGACAATGTGTCCTTAAATCACATATTCGTTTTTAAACTGAGAATGAACCTGAAAATTAAAAAGCTGTCAGGCAACAATTGCTTTAATGCACTTCGCCAGAACATATTGATGTACTTAAGGAAGGCATTAAACGAAATCTATTAAAACAAGTAAGATTGCTATATTTGGCTATGCCGAATCTTATATACCCTTCACCATCTATGTAAATCTAGTTTAGTGAAGTAACTCCATTCAAAAAACCAAACATTATGGAGACAGAGAATTAAAAAATAAAAAATATTTTGGTACTGCATATATAAAATTTTACACAACAATGCCATCGGCTATTAATGGGTTAAGCATTTTAAAATATTTAAGTATTTCCTTCAAGATCTCTTTAAAGGCTTTAAAATGATACCCATATTGATATTTAAAAAAAAATTTTAAATAACAGAGCCCCGTAACTCGGAAAATATGGGCGAGCGCCAATTATTTCACTTTATATTTTTTCTATGGCCCCACTAATTTATTTTAAAGTCAAAAACTTTTTTTTTTTTTTTGACATTTTAAAGTCAATAACAATAAGCGTCAAGAATAAAAAATAGAGCCTAGTTAAGTTAAAATTGTTACATAGCGCAAATGGCTTTAGATATTTTGAAGGTTTGTCGAATTCTTATTAAACACAGTTAAAAGTAAATTAACATTATACTTCCTGTACTGCTGAGCAACTCGGATGTACTCAAACCTATTTACTACGTAATAAAATAGGCACCTCATTTCAAAAGTCCCCTGAGATATCTTCTAAAATGCTTCTGTCATAATGGGGTGCAATAAAACTTTTTATTAATATGTTTATATTTTAATATTTAGTATTGACATGAACGTGAAATTGAAAAACAAAATACTAACAAAAACAAACAAAAATATGAAAAAATAAACAGACACAAATACAACAAGCAACAATTTGCACATTTAAAAAATCAACATCATCAACAGATTGAAAAGTGAAATAAACATTCGAGTTACTGCATAAACAAGAATCAATGTGAATAAAACTGTAAATAAACTTATTGATTGATTTCATTTATATTCATTCACTATTTCATTTCCTCTAATCTTTGCATTCCCAGCAAACAAGCAAGTCTGAGATCAAATTGAAAATATTTTTTTATTAATAACAAAAGGCGGCCGAAATTCATTTAAAAATACAAAGTTTCTCAACAAAATGTTTAATTTAATATTAACTTGTTTTTAAACGTCTTTCTCAAATGTTTGTGAAACATGAATTACATGGAGCAAACTTACATGACGAAATTGTTTGTTTGTAGGCAAGAGGTGTAGTAAAGCAACCGTTGTAAGCAAAACGGCATGGTTTGAATTTTGAGGTAATAACAATTTCTGATGGCATAAAAAACTTAATCGTTTAGAGAGGCGATAAAACTAAATAAAAGTTTAAAAGAGAAGTTCAAACAAAAATTGAATGAGTTAAAAAAGCATGAGCGCCCTATAGAGGAAAATATTTGCAGTTTAGTAGCGGCGATAGATAACTATTTAAAGCAGTAGTTCTTCTTCTTGATGTGCAACTGCGCTGCTTTAATTGGATATCACTGCAGCCTTATTCTGTAAGTCGCTAAACCTAAATCTCCATTACCAAAAATCTGAAAAAAACCTATTTAGTGATTTTTGGCTACAACGCTAGCAATCGTTATTTAGATTTAGCTACGAGAATTACAGAACAAAACTGCAGAGCACAGTAAAATGTGTGAGTGTTTGAGGTCGTCTACAAGAGTGGAGCCGTACCTGTTGGTTTGTCCCATTATAAGGACACTAGCTTCTTAAATGGACAAATTGCGTCTAGCAATAACGAGATTGAGCAATAACAGGTCTGTATTAGGCAAGGAAAAAATGATTCAAAGCTCAATGGGACATGAGCTAAAAGAAAGTATCAATTAAACAACAGTGTGTGGCAGTCGTGGATAGATTTGTAAAAATCTCTTGGTTGTTAAAGCAGGAAGTAAACAGTACATTTAAGTAACTGATTCTCAAGTAAAGTCACAAATAATGCTGAGTGTTATTAAGCTGCTTATCTATTTAATAAAAGATCTACCTTCAGATATTCCGGTACTTTTTGTTTAGAAAAAATTTATTAACGCTAACGACGCCTTCATAGAGAATTACAATAGACTCTAATGTCATAGGAGACTAAAGTAAACATTTATAAGTAACATTGAACACAAAATTTTACTTTTAAGAGCACAAAAATATTACAAAAAAAAGAATATTATTTATATAGCTCTATCTAAACGATAATTAAAATTTCAGTATTAAAAATAATAACGCTTAAAGCAAATTTACAGCCAGTAATGTTAGACAGTTCCTTTGCGTAAGGAAAATATAACATAAATTAAAATAACATTAAATTACTTAATTTTTAATATTATTGCCCGCTCATTATGTGTCAATTAACTATTGCTATTTTTGCCTAAAAATGATTTGCATACTTATCTCTAGACATAAAAAAATTGTACGGGACCATAAATAAATATTTTTGTAAGTAAAGAAATGTTATTATCAGGTCGGATCTGCAAACTACTTGCTTTGAAACCACGAATTGTTTGAAAGGCACTTAAACGATTTGGAGCTGTTCTACAAATCATTAATATTCGTAAACACCAGAAACCAGCTTTATTTGTTTGTTTATTGTTTTAAATATGCATTTTGGCCGTAGATGCAAGCCGACGTAGATCAAGTCATGATATATTTGTTTGGAAAATGAGCGGAGCTTGTAGATAGTTTCCTTACCGAAATGTATAATTTTTAGCTTTTGGGAGACTCCGGTTATGCGTTAAAACCATATTTAATGACCCTTATAAAAACTCTAGCTTTGGTACTGCACAGCACACGTTTAAGCAACAACAAGAAATATTGTTGCTTTTTATAGTTCTGATGAAAATGTCTGATTTATTGACTGTTATTGATTCTTTTAAACAAAAATCAGTTCATTTTATTTAAATTTGGAACATGATAACAAAATTTAGATAAATTTTATATTCCGTTTTAATACTGTTAAAGAGAAAACGTAATTCGTGAACATTCCTAAATAAACCAAAATAATTTTCATTTTAAATATATACCATCAGTATTATTGAATTCTAAACGAAATAAGTAGAAAAAATTACCAAGTGACTTTAAATCGGTAGTAATTTAGTTAAACGTTTTCCAATCACGTGATTTCAGTATAATTAAACGCAGAACACCTTTTGCGTGATTTGAAATCACTTTGACAAAAAATGATTTGCAGAACAGGCCTGTATGTATATCAAATTGAATTTAAACTTGTGATTATGTGTTTGCTGGGATTATGGCGACATAAGACATATTCGCAAGAAGTACTAAACCTAGACACAATAAACAGCAGAATATTAGACACTTTCCCCTAGAAGCACATGCAAACACGCAATTATGGCAAAACTTATAATGAAGCAAACGAAAACAACAAGAAAAAAACCAAAACATTCCATTCGCAGTTTAATCGAAACGTATAAACTCAACTTTCTTATCGCTATTATAAAATAATAATCATCATTACTTTCTTTACATTCATCATCACATGGCACCTTTTATGAAAAAATGTTCCTCTTATTCAGGTTTTCATTCGAAATAAATCAATACTTCGGAAAAAGCAACAATGTAGAGCAAGAAAATAGAAAAAAATGTTAATTCTTGGTGACTATTTACTTAAATATTAAGGGATTGCTTTTTTTTCATTTTCGTCTACGTACGAGACCAATGTTCATTTGTGTTATTGTTGTAATAAAAGAGGGCAGATTATAGCACTTGTTGTTATTCTTTACAGTTGATTGATTTCCTTGCATTTAAATTTTCTGTACGATAGCAATTCAAAAAGTCTTTATAAAACCATAAGAAATAAATGATGGTAGTGCTGTAATTTGAAACGTTACTCATATTACTTAACCAACAAATTATTTCATATATATAATTACTTAAAAATACCTCATTATAGAATAATCAACTTGAATTAATCATTAAAATAAACACTGAAAAAAAAACATATTCCTCCTTTTAGCTCGAATCATTACATCAGGCAATTTCTTAGGCATTTTAATTTCTTTGCAAAGTAAGATTATGTTTTTTCACTGTAGCCATAATCTTACATCTCGAAAAAGGTGGCCACAATCTAAGTCGATTCACATGAAAAAAATCAATGCACTGGCAAATATTGTATGCCCAATGTAAAGTGTTTTGGAACATAAACTTATAAGGATTGCGACAAAAAGCTCTCAAGAACCTAATGAGTACCTTCATTACGTTTATTCTTAATTATTAGCAGACGTGACACCCAACTTGCCGATAGATTCGAAGGGGTCGGAAACTTAAACTTGAAGTAACTACCCTACTGAATGTTCTGAAAGATATTCAACGAACTTTGTATTTATTTGCCTCAATTATTTTTAATAGCAAAATTGTTAAAAGCCTCCCTGATGTGCTAATCGGTTTTCTAAGAATGTTGCAATTGTTTTTTAAAGTTAACGTTGTTTTACAACTTGGTGCTCCTCACACGGGTTCCTAAGGACATACAGGCTTAGCCTCGTAACTTTGTTGTATCACTCACTCAAAATGAAAAATAATAACATCAAAGCAAATATGTTTTCCACTTGCATGCGCATATACACAAATATACAAATTCTGTATTGGAATTTTAAACAAACACAAAATGAAAATCACTTTTTTTTTTTGGTGCCAACTTGTTGCCGCGGCAAATTATTTTTTTGCTCTTTTAGGGTTACCTATCGTGGGAAGACCCAGTTTCGACTTTTGCAGTGAAATTTGTGTTTGTTTTTTCATTTCTTAATAATTGATTTACGGTATTTATTTGAATAAAAATCATTTAAATGAGAACTAAACTTTCAACCGTTATCAAAATTCATTTAAAGCCAATCGTATAATATTTTTGATTTGACACAATGACATGCAGAGCGTTAATCCATAACATTAATGGCGAGTTTTCAAACCTTTCATCTTAGACTCAGCTTTTAATATCTCGAATTACAATATTATTAAAATTGATCGCATCCTATAGAGTTGTGGGGTTTACTTTTTAATTTAGGAAGGGTATAAAAGCAAAACAAGTGTTGGCAATGTTGCCTGATTCACAGGAACGTAAAATGTTTATATTTTTTTAGATGAATTTGTTTTAGAGAACAGTATTCAATTTGATAATTTGTTCACTGTGCACATTTAACTTGAATTAATTTTAAGCTTAGAGTGCAAATAAACATAAAATATCAAGCATGTTTGGAATTCCACAAAATTTCCCTTAAGTTTTTCAAGCATTGTTACTATAAAACATGGCGAAATAATACAAGGTGGTCGCTATGGCGAATTCATTAATTTCGCCGTAAACGCTAAATGTCAAACTCCATTTATAAAAAATATGTACAATTTTTGTATATAGTGCTTGAACTTTGCATTTACGGCGAAAATTAATTAATTCGCCATGCTATAAAATTATAATTTATAAAAACAAAGCCTTGAAAAATACAAAAGTGAAAAATTCGTGTGGATTGCAGAACATGTTAGTCATTTATAAAAATAAATAACTTGGCGACAAGGCGCCAATCACCTATTTTTTAACACGATCGACATTGATTTTATCACGGTATTTTATATGTTTTTTGTTTAACCGATTTTTTCTAGAACCAATCTACCGTGTATATGCAACCAGTGCTTCAAATTGCCATTTAGCTGCACCACCCCGCTTATTCATGTTGGTTTAAAGAATAACACTTGAGTCGTGACAAACTTTTGCAAGGTGCCTTTAGACAGCGTCATATAACCCACAGATATTACATTGAAAACAAACATTACCACACATGGGTAATTTATGACTGAAATCAGTCATAAGGGAATGGCTAGGTTTTACACTTTTGATAACAAGAAATTGTGGCGTTTGTTGAAGGATAATGTATTAGCTGCAGATCGGTAGGGATCATTATGATACGATTCCTGTCTCTCTTAATGATCAAGGTTTCCTAAAAACATAATTTTCAGATAATATTGGAGTTAAAAAATTTTAGGTAGCACCCTGCTAATGCTATTTTTTTAATGAATTTACAAAGTAACTGACTATTTCTGCATCACACATTTTTATTTATGCTCATGACGTTTATTTTTTGCCTGAACATGAAAAAAATTCAAGCACCCATAATTTTAATCTGAATAGATTGGCTTAACGGATACAACGTGATTGTAAATTTAGGTAAATCTAAAACAATGGTATTCAATTTCACAAATGATTGTGACAAAATCATTTCATTGTGGTAGCAGATTGTATGAAATATTTAGATGATATTTAAGATAAGTGTTTACGTTTTAATTGTCACAATAATTACGTGTTTTCTGAAGTCTCTTTTATATTAAAAAAATACTTTACAATAATCGTACCCATCGAATACTTAATAATACTTTGCCAGCACTTAGCCAGTAATCATGTTGATAATCTGTAATCAGTATCTTTGTTGAATAAACTAAATATATAATCCTCTTGTTTAGACTCATAAAAATATATTAACGTCATTTTAAAACCACCGCCGTTTCATTAAATGAAGTTAGACTTATTTATAAACATCCATCAAAAAACTTATTAAACCAAACAAATAAAAAGAGATTTAATTTGTTATATTAAAAAACAAAATCTTTTTAATTTATTAAATAAAGAAATAAACAAATAAAAATAAAAACAAAATTATACTAAAAATTAAATGTTAAATAAAAACACAAGTAGAAAGACAATCAAAAGGATTTATAAATAAATAATTTAAAATAAAATGAAACAAAATAAAATAAATAAAAATTGCGATAGAAAAAGAATTACAAAAAATATTGGATGTGTAAAATAAAGAATTGTTCACTTGTTGGACTTGCATTGATCTTGCGTTGATCTATGAATATGATCAACTACAACAACTAAATACATTTAAAAGAAAAATATTGATGTATTTTGGAATAGAACCCGCCACCAAAGAAGTGTTTAATTCGTTTTGTGAAGTCAAGTTCATTTGTATTTTAGTACTCACCATCTGTTACAATGGCAACAGGATGACTGTCTCTATTTGTTGGCAGTGGTGCCGATGTTACCATCACTGGTGGTGATTGTATGGGAGAAAGAGGAGCCTCAAAAGGATGTTGCGTGCCATTATCCGTCTCCTGTTCACTCTGTTCAGCTGATGGATTTTCAGCAATAGGTGATTGGACAGGCGGTAATTGTTGGTGTTTTTTGGTTTCTTGTTGCAAAGCATTTGCCAAAATTTCATGTTCTTTCTTGCTGTTGATGCTGTGTTGAACGCGTTTATTTTTTAAATGATGTGGAGTGTCACTATAAGACACACAAAGGAAAGCAAAAATATACCAATTCCATGATTTAATAAATAATAAAAACTAACACTTACCGCCTGTGTAATTTCGGTGGTCTGTTACGAAAATCATCTTCTTCATCGCCATCTACTTGAAAACCAACACGTCTTTCAGTTTGATCCTGTTATTTTTTTTATATAAAAGATTCAATATGCATCAACTTAATAATTATTATTAAATTATCGCTTTGACTTACATAATCATCATTTTCCTCATCATCGTTGTCATCTTCATCGTCATCATTATTAGCAGAAACTGCTGTTACAATAACATTTACATTTTCGGGTTTAATGTTTACATGGGGTGGTTGTTGTGTGTGCTCTATACTCGTTGGTGTAATATTATGTTGTTGTGTGGTTGATGTCTTAACTAACAAAACTTGTGGTTGAGAATGTGGATTTAGTTGGTGTGGTGGGTTAGCATCTTGTATTTGTTGTTCAACTTGAAAAGCGGTTTTAGACGCAGCTAAACTCTCCACAATTGTGGAATTTATATCATTTTTCTACATTAAACAAACAGAAAACGATAGCTTTTAACATTTTGGAAATTAAAAGTTTTAATGTAATTTACTCTATCAAAAAGTATAAAAAAAGATACTTTTTAGGTTTAATTTATTTTTATTATATTCAGGAAATGAGCTTTTATAATCAAAAACATGTTTGTTTTATTTGGAAAATAACATTTAAGAATATTTTAAAATATAAAATATTTTAACAGGTGGTTAAAAATCTCAAAGAATAAAAATGTATAGAAATAAAAAGCTTTCAATTAAAAGAATTCAGGTTATATTACTCTTCCCAAAACTCAACAAACTAGTGACAGCGTTTGGTTTGTAACATGCATAAATTTGGTCAATTGTTGGTGACCTTTGACACAGAAACAACATAAAGTTATATTTTTAAATGAGTCCGTCTTGGATAGCCGTTTTTCTTAACATATCAATTCGGTTGGAATAAAAAATATTATTTACTTGCAAAAATTAAGAAATATATTTATTGTTGCACTTTACAATTAATGTTTATGTACAACTGCCACCTACATAATTGAAAAATTTGAAAAAAATTATAAGAGCGTGCTCATGTTCTACAGAACTGGTGGTGTCAAAAGTTCTTTGAAAAAGATAACCAAAAAATTCTAAGCCCAGCAGCTACAAGTTAGCTTTCACTCTCATACATTAATCATGCGTAAATCAAACTCAAGAACTGTAAACTGTGTTTAAAGATTATTTTCAGTTTGGCCATTTTTAAGCCCATACACATGGCAGTTTACAACATTAAATTGTTTGAAGAGCGACATAACTGAAATATACTTGGAAATCATGTAATATAATCTAAAGCTCGTAAGCGATTTCAGCAAAGAAACCTCTTTAATTTAAAAATAATATCGAGCTATTTTTTTTATCTCGATTAAATTATGAAATCACTGAAATTGAATATTGAGGGTGAAAGTGTGTCTTGAATATCATTTCGCTACAGCTTACATCTTCTCACGCACATTTGCATTCGAAATAAAATTTTCAAACTCAAATTTCTTTTTACCTTCTTATATAAAAAAAAAATAACGAGAAGACTTAGCTTAAAGGGCACTTTTGAAAGTATATACATACATATATATATATATATATAGGAAGAAAGAATATATACATACATATAACGTATATTAGCACAACAATTTTTTATTTAATAAATGTTTCCCGTGTTTTTCAATTTAATAATTTAATTGCAAAGTGCCTCTGCATATTTTATTTTTTATCCTCTTTTAACTTTATGAAAAAGCCAAAAAAAAAAACATATTTAGAAATTATCACAAAACTTTATAAAACTTAATTTGGCAATTTATTTAATTTTTTATACTTCCATTTTCCAATGAGTATGTGAAGAACATATTCAGCCAACTGAAGCTTATGTATGGACCGACCATCGATGCCGGTTAAATACTGATACAATAACTTTCAAAACTATTATCCTCTAAGTGCAACATCTTTAGCAAAGCAAAATTATACTGAGGTATTATAAGAGGCTAAATAAATACCAAAAATTTCAAAATTTCGTTTTTTGAGGATTATTATTCATCTAATATTACAAATGGCCAAGTAGTTACCAAATTACCAACTAACCTATCAGGAAGTGGACAGTTTTCTGTAACCAAATAACTGTTTATTAAATTTCCTTTTTTTTTGGAAACGAAGTTAAATTCGATTTATTATTCTTACATTATCAAAAAAAATTAATTTCTATATAAAGACACTATAACTGTGTTTAACAATCTTTATCCATAGAATTTAAATTTCAACCGTTTTTGAACCTAGAAGACCGTTACACACTAAAAAAAAAGAAAAACAAACTATCAAAAATCACGATTAGAGTTTCATTTTGTTGCACAGTGTAATTTTTTTTTGTTAAACCAGTATACGAAACTATAACTGTTATTTATATGAAAATGTATTAATCTCATCAGTGGGTTCTACCCAAATTTTGTAAAGAAATCCTCAGTCTTATATCAAAAGCCAAATTGATTAAATAAGAACTCCATTGAATCATTAAAGCAAAAAGACAATAAAAATTCAAAAATATTTCATACAAAAACCCAAAGTAAACGCCAGAAAAAGAAGACAGTCTTGTTGAAGCTATGATTATTTACAAGTTAGAGGATGACGAAATTTTAATCGACAGCAACTGCGTTAGTCCTCAGGAATGTGCAACTAAAGATGTAAGCAAATAAAATACACTTTTCCCGCTCTTAGAAGACAAATTTTACAAATTTTTTGTTTTAACAAAAAACACTAGTTTTAAATTTAGTGTCGACTTTAACGCCTAAAGTATATTTTAAGTTGTCAAGGAATGAGTTAAGAGTCGAATCTAAAGTAAAACCGACTTTCTTCTCATCGATCAATTTCTATCAAAAACCTGCTTCTCTAACACACTCACTATTTTTTTAAATATATACTTATTTAATAAAGTGCAGTATTTAATTTTCAACAAACTATAGATTTGTTTCCATCCGTGGTTTTAGATGTGACGATTACCGATTTTTGTTTTAATTGTAAACCTTTAAGATAGTGAAACTGGCTTTTTTTATGACCAGGACTCAGGGGATGACCCCTACTTATGCAACGCATTTTGATAGAACTAGGAAATTAGGTTATTGGAGGGGGGATAGAGGGAGTAGTGCTTGTGGACATTTGATTTGAATGTTTACACGCTGAAGGTGACGGGAACGACCTCCGCTGGGAGTTTATTCCACATTGAAACTATTCGCGCGTTGCGCGTACGAAATTACGGTTTTCAGGAACAAGTTCCCCTATAGTAACGATAACAGTGAAACACATCCCACATTGTGTCGACGCTTGAGTGACACAATGCACCTGTCACCGATGATTCTTCGCTCTCTCCTGCACGCAGTCGAGAAACTCCAAAATAATCTTTGAAACACCGGCCCAAACATGAGAGTTTTATTCCAATTTCGGTCTGATAAAGGTGACGTAGATATCAAGATCAGATAGAGTGAAGTATTTCTTACGGCGTTTCAGAAAACCTAGGCACTTGAATGCTGCTTTTGCGACAACATAAAAAACATGCTTGTTCTACCGAACATCACATTGAACCCTTATGCCAAGAATATCAAGAGCTTCTGAGTCCTTGATATCTATATCAACCATAATTACAGATGTAGTGGCATATTCAGCCCCAATTTCCGGAAGGTTTGGCCTATTGCGAAATTAATATGAATGGCATATGCTACTGTCATCTGTGAAAGAATAGATAGGGTTGGAAGTCTGACGTAGGTAATTAAAAAAATAAGAAATAGGGTAGGAGAAAGAATGGAACCTTGCGTTACCCCTGTTTTAACCATGACTTCGTCTGATAAGATAACATCTATAACAACTCGTATAGTGCGTTCTCTGAGAATGCTCGATATAAATCGAAAGAAGTTACCAACAACACCAAACGCAATAACTTTTGATATGAGTACACTATGCCACACTTTATCAAATGCCTTGGAAATATCTAAAGCCACCACCAACTTTCGCCGAAAAAATCATTAAGCTTAGCCCAATGAGCCTTTTAACACACATATTTTAAACGTTTCGTGGCGTTTTTGAAAACGTTGTAAAGTTCAGATACCGAAAAGCAGGCGGAAATAGTGTATTGGTCCGAGTTACCAAGAGGCGCAAGAATGCTTACTTCATATTTATCAGAGTGTGAGGTAAAAAAGAGTTGGAGAGTATTTAATTGTTGTCCTTCAACACAAGAAGTATGTGTTGGCTCATTAACTAATGGCCCTCTAGAAATGTACGGTTCGAATTGGGAGCCAATGCGAATTGTTAACACTGAAGTCACCAGCGGAAATTATTTCACTGTTCGGACAATGTTCTAGGAGGATATTGAATCGGAAAGGTGATCGAAGTTGGGTACAGATTTATCTCTTACCGAGTTTTGGCTTCTGTATAAGAACCAGACTTTGAATTTAAGCCAAAGACAGTTAAATTCAGGATCAATCATCCCTAATGATTGCTGGCACTAATACACGACTTCATTGCGAATGTACAATGCAAGACATCGATGTAGACTAAAAGAAGGTACAATGGAGTACCCAAGCATATTAAAATATTATGGATCAGCATATTCATATACCTGCGCCTCACATAAGGCGAAAATATTAGGCCGATGGAAACGACTGTAGGCATAAACAGAGTCGAAATTTACTCTCAGCTCACCTATGTTGCAGAGTTGAATTCCAAATCTTCCTATCATATCAAAGAGGAGAAAGTTAAACCTTTTGTCTATTTTATGGTACTCGTACCAATACCCATGTAAAAACTGATGTTTAGTGACATTGTTTCTAAGAAAACGAAGCAGAGATTGTAATTTAAGTTCTAACGAATATATTCTAAAAATCAGCTAATTCATTAAACAAGAAACCGGCCACTTCGAACTTGTATAGTTTTACTAATGATATAATTAATTGTTTTCTTTAACAAACGGTGATCGAACTTTTAAACCGGCATAAAAAATTTAATTAACGTAGATTTATGTGTTTAGTTCTTAATAAAGTATTGCTGCTTTTATATTCTCTCTTGCAGTTAAAGATATATTTAGATTTTTAAATAAAAAACGTTTTTAATAAATGTTAAATCATGGGAATGTTTAGTTTACGTTAATTAAAATTAAACGTGCTGAATTAATTGGTTGTTGTGGTTTATGTCAACTTTAATTTAAAGCCTCTTGATTTAACTGTTCTGATTTAGTCAATCTTTAGATGATTTAAAAAATTGTTAGGAGTTTTCTGAAGGCTTAATGAGTGTTAGCGAAAAACCAAAGAAAATGTTTTTCGCACTCATTTCAATACATTTCGCCAGTAACGTTTAAATGCTTAATTTTTTGGCGTTTTCTTATATAATGTTAACCACAATTATCTCAGCGATAACAAACTTCGCGGGACATTTCTACGTTAAAAAAGGGCACATTTACAAATGTTACAAAAAAAAACATGATTTCATCAAAATTAAACATCATGAATAATACAATTCTTACAAGTGTATTAACTGAGCTAGAGAAGATATTCAAATTATAAACATTTTTTTTATTTTAGTTATAAGACTTAATTAAAAACTTAAAAATAATAACGTTTAATCAAAAAAATTAAAAACAGAAAAAACAGGAATAATTCTTGCGACTATAAAAGTAACGGAAACAAATAAATAACAAAACTTATACGATCTTTCCTAATCTAAGAGTTTTTATTAAAAATATAATATTTTAAGCATTAAAGCGTAGATTGTTTGTGTCTTCGTCTACTAAGTTTAACGGCTCTGGCTTCTAAAACTCTTGAAACAAAGGATACAAAATCTTCGCAATATGAAATATATTCCGTTGCACTACTGGAACCTGTTTAAGTATATTAAACTCCCACGAAGTTTGACAATAGTAAAGATCTTGAACTTCTCTAAATAAATAATTATTTAGCCTTCAAAAAAGTAATTGGCAAAAACTTTTGGAGTTTTTAGTTTTTACAATTTATTAGAGAGGTGGGTTTTCTTCTATAAAAATCCAGTTGGTTTTTCGAACTCATGTTATTTTCAATTGTCCCCAAATTTTAAGATTCTTGTTTGTTTGGTTCTCTAGATAAATGACAAGTATTTGCCTCAACTCCATCTATTTTTGCTTGGTTATAATAATAATATTCAAATTATCTCGATCTCTCAGTTTTTTGCATAAAACAATTGCATTGTTCATCTAAGATTCTTCTTAAAAAAGTCTACTTAATTCCAGATCTTTTTTTATATGCCCGGGAGCTGACCATTGGGTCTATTGCTTTTAGAGCTAAGACTGCCGCTTAAAACTCTACCATTGGACTTGATACCGCAGATGCATCGAACTAGTGGGATTTTCGAAACACAAAAGTATTCGTGTGTCCGTCTTGAGAATATTACGATTTTCATCAGCTACACCATCTCCAACAACATCGAAGAGAAAAACTCTGTAACGATTACAAATGAGTTATCAAGTGTAAAAATTAAATTAGATATCAATTATAAACTCCTTTTCTTTCTTATGTGAGGTTTCTGTATTACAAGCGAGCGAATCGTCTAGAAAATATGTATGAAAAGCACTCAATTTTTTTAGTGATTCCTATACAAATTTTCTAGACGAGCCGTTCGTTTGCAATACAGAAACCGCACATTAAATTGTTCAACTATTAAATCATAAGCTGAAGTGAGATTTATTTAATCCGATAGGCTGTTAATTTTTAACCAATATAGAACGATTTTTAAGACTAAACCTTTAACAGGGCCATTTCTCATTCATCTCAGAAATGGGCCATACAGTCAACCGCGGTTAATTGTAATTAAAAATGAAAAAACGATGTTCAAATCACGTTTCCTCGCTTTAAACTGGTTCGAATATCTCCTTAGGTTTTTTCTAGTTTCAGACATAACAATAAAATTCATGTGTTTTCTAATATCTGCTGCTAATAGAAGTAAAAACTAATTTAACTGAAACTAATTTTACCACCTACTGTGCCCCTTAATTTTTCCCTCACTTACCTCTTCTGTTAATACGTCCAAATTCGATGATTCGCTATGGACTTCATCTGCCCGATTTCTGGACAAAAGTTTCTTGGCCTTTTCCTTTAAATCCTTGGGATGTGGTGTATTTTGACGCATGAATGTTGAATCTTTCTCCTGCAGTGGTATATCAGTATTAAATTTCACGCTATGTGACTTATCACGTTCTTCCCATGTTCCCGATTCTGGTTCTTGTTTGCGTGCTAATTTTGGGGAGCATAGAAGGAAAAACAAAAATGTTTATTATTGTCCAAACCTTTAAAATGAAGTTATGAATGTTAAAAGTAATAATACAATTGTCTTAAATACAAATAAAACTAAAACAATTTAAATGCTAAACATGCAAATATCTTGTAAATTTTGTAGTGGGTTTCGTTTTAAATTGAGTGAATTTATAAATTATAATTACATGCATTCAATATAATGAAAATGAATAATTTTTATTGTGCAGTGAAGAAAGTAAAAAAATAAACACACGCTAATTATCATACTTTGAATATTTTGATGCCATTGATATTTCATTGGCATTGTTTGAAATAATGAAAATAAAACTATCATTACCATTCAATGATAATGATTTTATTTTAATTGTAATTGCTTTCAATAATAATAATGACATTTTAATGAAATCTTCTTAATAATAAATAGTATTTTTTAATAAACTCAAGTTTATATTCACAAAAATTACTATGCATTAAACAAATAAACCTTCACCTTTTTGTAGATAGATCTATATTTGATATTCTAATAATTTAGGTACTAAGTGAGATCTAAAGTTACCTAAGATCCCAGCTAGCATAAATAACTATCTAAAAGAAAACAAAAAAAATGTTCCTTTACCAAATATTTGTTACAAGAATGCCATTTAAAAATAATGTTCTGCTCAGACCTTGGGGATGTCAATTACATTTTGTAATTAATTACACACGCAATTACATTTCATATTTGTAATTGAAATCGAGTTTTTTTCAATTACACATTACATGTAATTTGTAATTGAAAAGTTACAATTACTTGTAAACTGTAATTGAATAAATCCAATTACACATTACATGTAATTGTAATTGAAAAATTCAATTACATAATTGAAATAAAATTGTGTAATGAATACTTTTTTAATTATTTATAGTCAAAAAATATTTTGTTACAAAAGTCATCAATTACATGTATACAATAAACACATAAATTAGGCGTTACATTTAAAAACAAAACACAGTGAAGCAGATAATGCAACGAAAGATATAAAACATAAAGATATGTATTTATATAGTATATTAAAATAAGTGCGAATTTAAGCAAAATTTTATTTGCTTCAAATAAATCCATTTTTTCATCAAAAAACCTTTCAACTGGTGCTGAAGATGTTGAGGTTTTTCTTAAAATTTATTTCAATTAATTAAACAAAATTTCTTTTAGATGAAAGACTATTAAACGGTATAACTTTAAATATTGCAAGCAGGTAAACTATTATAAATACAAGTATTTTACGAATTCATATTTACATATAATGTACAATATATATTGTGTAGAATCATTGTGTAGTATACAAAAAATAGTTCTAAAATATAATCTTTTGAAAATTACACCTTAAAGAGAATGTTGATTTTTTTCTGAGCTTCAATTCAGAAGCTCATTTTCAGAATTTTTAGTTACACTTAATATTTTTAACCAAATAATTGAATTTTTTTCAATTACAAGTAATGATTATTGGCTAATTACTATTACTTTTAATTTGTAATTAAAAATTTCCAATTACAGTTACACGTAATGTGTAATTGAAAATGTTTAATTACAAATTACAAGTAATTGTAACTAAAATTTTTTCAATTACAATTACATATAATTGTAATTAACTTTAGTCCCTGATATCAATTACAATTACTTGTAATTTGTAATTGAAAATATTCAATTACACATTTCGTTTATTGTAATTGAAATGTAATTGAATCTCCCCAGGTCTGGTTCTATTATACTTTAGGGTGGGTGCTTATTTAGAACACGTAGACAAGGAATGACGTTTATTAATGGCAATGCTTTGAAACCATTTAATCATTAGTCAATGATAATGACTTTTAAAATTAAAAAAAGTAAAAAGTTATTAATTTAATACAATATTCCCGTGGTTAATTTTAATTAGATAATGACTTTTCATGGTAATCCTAAAAAAAGATTCGCATTATTTATCATTCAATGCAAATGAAATTGCCAATTATTCTATCTAATTAATAACCTGTATGCATGCTAATTATAAAGTGAAAAAGTAAAATAATTCTTTTAAAATATTTTACACAACTACTATAGAATTCGTTTGTCCTGTGGTCAAAGTTGTACCAAATTTATTATTGAAAACATGTTTATGTGCATTTTCACATGAGTAGTGGAAGCAACTTAATAGCTGTAAATGAAATATAGACGGTGCATTACATATCTCGACAACATCTACAAATAGGTAACAGAAATTGGATGATAAATAGGGGCGAGAAAAAGTTTTGGAAAGTTTTGCCAACTTATATATATATATATGTGGTGATTGACTTGATTGACACATTGAATGCAACAATCTTATTTTTGGAACTTTTAACTAAAAATATATTTTTTAGAATGAAGTGCAAAAATAATTCAAAAATAGTTATTACTAACTTTCTTGTTAGTTGCAGCATGCATCTTTACATATATTTTACTATTCTACAAAATATATAAAAAAAAGGAAATTTATAATTTAAGTATTATTTTTTTGTGTTTTTATTTTGTTTAACTGTTTAAGGTTGTTTCGTTTGACAATATATTAAAAATTTATTACCACCGGAGTAAAGTTCATAAATTGTTTAAAATATTAATTCGTAAATGTTTTATGATAAAAGCTTCTAAAAAACGTTAATGTGTGTGAAATGAGCAATTGCACTCAGTGAGAATTAAAAAAATTACATAAACCTGTTGAGAATAATAGACAAGTGTTCTGATTGCATGTAAGCTTAACGCGGCTTTAAAAACGCAAAAAACAAGCTTAAGATTTAAATTTGACCTTTAAGCATGTTTTTATATTATCACACCTTTTGGAAGTTAACCACTCCTCCGACAAAAAAAATTTAACTATATTTTACGAGCGAATTATTTAATTAAATAAATAAAAATATAAATATAAATAGTACACTACAACTGAAAAATCGGGAAGTTTTTATTCTGCTACAATGTCCAGCAGTACTCATCAACAGAAATAACTGTTAAAACCGGTTCAACAAAAATAAATTATAATTGCTTTTTTGGCTCTGCTACACCTTTTGTACATCAATTCAAAGTTTCAATGAGACAGCAGATTTCTTGTAAAGAATCCATAGATTTATTTTCACATTTTGCTTTAAAGGAAAAATGCTTCAAGAAATCAAACGCCTCGTTCATACGTACGTCTGCCTCTATCGCATTTAAAAATATTGCAATTATTAAAATTTTTGCTAAATAGTAAATACATTTTTTAATTCCAACTAACTCACAAAAACAATACTGGAGTACCGACACTACCTGCAACTAATATGTACTTCGTCGTCGTCTTTATTACAGAACTCAATTCCACAAAATTGAAAAAAAAATCAGAAAACGATATACGGAATGAAACAATTTTTAAAGTTTAAAGTTGAATTTATTTCTTTTCAAACCTTATTTTTTGTGGTTTTAAATCATACATGGGAGTAATTAATTAAATGTCCTAGCTAATTAACTATTTTATAGACATTGAATGATGAATTATGTTAACAATTTTTCTAGCATTACCGTTACTGATGGCAATGGAAAAGATTTCATTGATAATTAGTTTAAAAAAATAATTATCATTGACTAATGATTAAATGGTTTCAAAACATTACCATTGATAAACGTCACTCCTTGTCTTTGTACACTAGGTAAACACCTTAAAGTATAGCAGAGCGTTATTTTAAAATGTCATTTTTATCACAAAAGTTTGGTCAACCATAATGTTTTAACATTCTCGGGAAAATTAGGACAATATTAGAACATATTTTTGTTTTTCTGCAGGTAATAACAACTGCTAGCTGGGGTGTTAGGTGACTTTAGATTTCAGAGATTAAGTTTTACACCAATCTCAATTACTCGTAAAATTGATAACTTATTAACATTTTCAAATATTCATCTATCTAGAAAAGAGTGAAGGTTTATTTGTTTTATGCATAGATCTTTTTCAAGGCTCCGCTACAAGAAATTTAATTTCCATAAAAACAATTATTTTGTTTTAATTGTAGTTAATAATAAAGCAGTTTCATTAAAATTACATTACCGTTATTAAAACAATTATAATTTAAATAAAATCATTAGCATTAAATGGTAGTTGATTTTTTTCCTTGTCATTATTTAAAACAATGCCAATGAAATTTTACTGGTAATGAAAAAATGTTTTTAATTTACTTTAATTTTATTTGTCCTTATGTAATCTCTATGTTTTTGAAAGAAAAAATATGATCGGAATATAAGGAAGATTATAATTTGTTGTAAAAAGGGAATTTAGTAAAAGTTTTAACCATATTAAGGCATTACTAAATTCACTTCCCAAAAACCCAAAGAAATATATGTGCATTTCACAACCTTTT
Organism: Gymnosoma rotundatum; assembly: GCA_916610165.2. NCBI lineage: Eukaryota > Metazoa > Arthropoda > Insecta > Diptera > Tachinidae > Gymnosoma > Gymnosoma rotundatum. The sequence goes on from OU744336.1 coordinate 85,385,797, forward strand.
GTAAATTGTGGACTGCATGAAATACAACCAGAATAGTTATGAACACAATGTTGTAGTTTCGATTGTTCAATTTAAAAAAAACGTCAACGATGTCAAAATTAAAATAATAAAATTAAAAGAGATATTCAAAAACATATAGTCAAATATGTTTTACACAAACAACTTAATTTTTTTAATAATACTTTAAACAGTAAATTTTATATAAAAATGATACACTGATAGAATAAATCATCGTTGGTTTGATGACGCTATAACATCAAAATTTAAACATCAATGTTATGAAAGATGTCATCAATAAGGTATAAAATGGCATCAATGCAATGACAGACATCAACATAGAATTTTGTCATATTTTAGATGTCATCTAAGTTATGACTACAATGTCATCAATTTGATGCAATATTTCGTATACGATTATTTCGTAAAATATATATTTAAGAAAAAAGTAAATAGAGTTTTTATAATTCCAGGTAGCATTTTAATTGCAACTTGATTATTTTTTTCATAATGTTTATTCTTAAAAGCGTTTTTATGAATTTAAAAAATAAAATCACATTGATGTAAGTTCATCATCATTATTATGACCAAACAAATATATAACGCCAACGTAAAAAGTAATGAGAGGAAAGTGCTAAACACAGAGAATTTTCTCATATTCATAGGGAGTGATGTTAATACGTCATCAGATTGATGAACTTTTAGCATCATATTGTTGACACAAGAGATGACAAAATAAGCAAATAATGACATGGTTGACATCACAACAATGACAAGTGTCACGGGGTCAAAAACGAAGACATTTGTCATTGAATTGATGTTAAATTACTTTAGCGTTATGATGATTTTTCTATCAGTGTAACAACTAGACGAAACCCATTTCATTTCATCATTTTATTTGTAAAAAGTAAATGAAATCCACCTGAGATTAATATTTTTTTTAATTTTATTTTTTATTTTTTTTTTATTTGATAATGGGTAAATACTTTATAAAAAAGAATAACTAAAAAAATTTATAAAATATAAGACCTGTAAAAGTCTAGCGCTTAATACGATCATATGAATTTCAATTAAATTGTAGCTTTCATAAGTTTTCGTAAAATTTAAATGAAAGGACTCTAAATCGGTTTAGGACATTTAAATAAGCAGTTTTTTACAAAAGTTTATTTATGATAACATTGAAAAACAAAAATGAACAATAACATAAAGTTGTCATAATTAAAATTTTAGTGACATTACTGAAAAAGTAAAAATATAGAGACTTTTTTTGGCATATACAATCAAAATTTCATACATTTTAGATATTTTGTTGAAATTGAAAATGGTGCACGAGCATCTCAGATCATCAAAGGTATTTCCTTTAAACAATACTTCAAAAAATAAATTAATTTCATTCAAAAAAAAACACGGAATGAACCTATTAATATCTACCAATAGATTTCAATCCATTGAAATTGAAACCCTTAAATACCTTATACTTTTCATAAAAAATAACGGAATTATATCACTTTTAAACAAAACAGCTCAAATATACACAAAAAGTTGACTACTCTGTTAACAAATTTGACCAATGGAATGAATGTTATTTTCCTTACGATTTTTTGTATTTCATTATTTTGCATTTGATTTATTTAAAATAGCACCGCAATTAAATCAAATATTTATAAATTTAGTAAAAAAAAAATGGTTGATCGGCAAAACAGTTTATTTATAATAAGTCATAACAGGTAATCCAGCAAGAGAAACTAATCGGTTAACCGATTAATGGTAAATCTATTAAATACGCTAAAAATTTACATGCAAATAAAAAAGCACATTTTCCTATTATCTCTACACACAATACATTCATGTTATTATTGGGTTTTTTTTTATCGATGTGATCAAATTCAAGTTTATTTAACTTTTTCACACATTAAAAATATTAAAAGTTACACACTAAAAAATATTTATTTACTTTAGCTTGAATTCAATAGATACAAATGTTAAAGCAGAATTTAGAATTGGAAGTAGCAGCAGCAGTACTAGTCTGAGTTATTATTTCTACCGTGGAATTTATTTAAATGACATGAGAATTAAGTCGTTAGATTGCGTCATATTTTATTTATTTTTGCTTTAAACGCTTTATTAATGTTTTGAACACCAGTATGGGAAATTGAATTTTGTGGTAAGTGTGCGCTGTGGTGTGAAGTAAAGTCAAGTGTAGACTAGAAAATTTAGCTTTAGGAGGTCATTCGATATTCATCTCCCATTTTGTTTACTGCCTCTATTAAGTTCGTTTTGTTTTTAAATACGAAAATTATCCAATTTAGAAATACATAAAAAAATTAAATGAATATAAGACTTTTAGTACTATTTCTATGCATATTTATTGAAATATTTTTTGCTGTTATTTTCCTATTACGCGGTTTTTGTTTTGCTATTTCTTTTATAATAAAAGCTAAACTGAATATTGAGACTGTCTTACGAGACTTTTAATACAAAACGTATAATTATATCTACATAAATCTCTACACGTATAAACGTACATATATGTATGTATGTACTTGCAAGAGTATTTTTCTCAACAAAATTATTTTTCATTTATTTAATTATAATTTTGTTTTCTTTATAGATAAACAAAACTTGGCCTTGATAGAAAAAAATGACAAACAATAAAAATGAATCTTTTATATGCTAATTTATTCTTTTGAGAAGAAAAGGTCAAGAAGCATTACAGCAAAATATAAAAGTAAAATGCAAAGTGTTGATACCCAAAAAGTAGTTAATTTGTTGTCAACAGTATGTCATTTAAAAAAGATTATAAAAAATGTCTAGAGGTATTTGAAAAAAAATATTTTAAATTTTAATACACTTAAATTTCATTTAGTCGTGGCAAAGACGATATGTGTAACAACAATTACTACTGCATTATTAGAAAAACTACTAAAGTACACTGCCTACTACTTTAATAGAATGCCTTCCTAACCAGCAATTATATTGGTTATTTATTATTATAAATACTCTTATACTCTTATCATAACAAATATTATTTTATTTTCTTAAAACTTCTGCACATAGAGTGGTTGCATTGAAAACGTATGTCCCTCATTTATTTTATTTCTTATTAATATCTGGCAAATTTTTTTGGCATCAATTATATAACATCCCTGAAAATATTCTAGTTTTTTTCTTGTACATGATATTGTAATTGAGTGGCAAAATTTAATTTTTTTTTTTCAAATTTAAATTGAATCAGGCAGTTCCGATCAATCGTTCGACTATGAAACTCAGAGGAAACGCAATGGATCGTCTATTTTTTTTTTTTTTGAAAATGCATTAAGCTTTAAGAGACATTTATTTTTTTGATCTGCTTTTGCTGCAGCAAGCATAATAATTGTACTTGGAAAAACACTTCTAAAGCGAAAGCAAAACAAATTAAACAGATCCAAAAGGAATTACAAAAAAAAATTTATATTCGCATTTAATCACAGATTTATTAAAATTAAATGCCAAAAATTATTGGCAACAAATTATAGTAAAAAATGACATTAAATAACACAAGTCAAGACAAGCTACATTCGGCTATGCCGACTTTTATATACCCTTCACCAATTATGTAAATCTAGTTTAGTGAAGTTACTCCAATCAAAAAAGCAAATATTGGGGAGTAGCAGAGAATTAAAAAACAAAAAATTAATTGGTTAATCATTTTTTAAAAAGTTAAGAATTACTTAACCCACTTTTTTATTTAAAAAATATGGTGCACAGACGCAATTTTCAGAGGCCCATAACTCAGAAAAGCGGGCGAGTGAAAATTTTGTTTACTTCTTTTTTTCTTGTTTTTTAATTCTCTATCGCCCCATATATTTGTTTTCTTTTATTAGACTTACTTCATTGTTCCAAATAATATGGAAAAATTAGAGGCAGGCGTTGACAGGTGTTTGGCTTGTTGCCTCGACACTATGTCTGATCGATTAGCGTATTTTAATTATTTTCTAGCTGATCTACTGCCGGACGGACAAATAGACTGACATCGATATACATAAGAACTCAGAATATAGGATCAGAAATCGATATTGTAGAATTTTTAAACGGAATGACAAACTCAGATATATTCTTCTTCCACTTTTTGTGGTGAAGGGTATAAAAATCTACTGAATCATAAATTTCGGACATACATTTTAAAGTGACAACGACCTCAAAATTTATTTAAAAATAAGTGTGTGAGTTAAAAATAATTCCGAAATTACTTTGCAAATTAAGCGAATTTAGCTATTTTCATTATTTTGTTTTGTCATAAATCACAAACATAATGCGAGTGTGAAATCAAACACACGTGGAAGTTTAAATAAACACAAATTATTTAAAAAGAAAAAAACCAAACTTGTTACTAATCAATGCTTCTATATTCTTGCTACACACTGTATTAATGTAGACACACAAATACACACACTCACATACAAATTGCACGAGTATTCTATTTTGAAAATAGTAAACAAAATTTTGTTGAACTCGTTATTAACGTAAATATAGTGGCCTTGTTGTATCTTTCTAACCTCATCTCTCTGCTGCACATTCAACAAGTGGCAGCCAGCCTTAAATCACAACACATCATTATGTGCCGTATCGAATATAACGTAAAAATGTTAGCAAAAATGAGTGGTACTTATTAAATGTGTTCACTGGTTGGCGGCAAACGGTTTAGTTTAACACTTCAATCATTTTATAAACATTTTTGTTATAATTTGTGTTTTTAATCAAACCAAAATTGTTTCTTTAGATGTGTTTCGATGGTCTATTAAAATTAAAATATTCGAAACAATTTTCCTTTGTAGTTATTGTGTGTGGGGTGTTTTGTTTTGCCTCTTAAACATTTTTTTTCGTGCTTCATTAAACTTATATTTAATTACTTATATTTTTTGAGTGTGTCTGTAAAAATTTGCTGTTATATTGATTGGAAATTAAACTCGAATTTGATTAATTCATTTTGCTTTCGGTTTTTTAATACGCTGACTAAGGTTTCCTTTAAAGTAGAATATAAATGCGACAATTGTGGCTGCAGTTTTTTTATTTATTTATTTTCACCTTGTCTCCAGTAAATAAATTTTTTTTTTTAATTGTTTACAATATGTCATCATTGCTAGTCATTTCTTGCTGTTGTATTGTTTGTTTTGAGCAAAATATTTTGCATTAATATTTTTAAATATAAATATTATAAAGCGATGAGGGTGGTCCTGATGTTTATGGAAAAACTGCTTTCTTTTTTATTTTCTTACTGGCACTTAGGGGCTGATTTCTATATTTTATCAAGATGTTTATCACAAATAAAGACGTAAGGGTTTTTTTTACAAGAACTTTGTTTTCAATTGTGATAACACAAACAACGTGATAGTTTTGACATTTAGTTTTTTGACGTATCCGTAGTAGATGCATTGGCAATTGTTACAATCAATACAAATTTGCTCGAAAATCGCATCAAAATAATTAAAATTTACTACGAAAATTTAATTAGGGTTGGTCCTGGTTTTCCTAAAAAAATTATTTTTTCAGGGTATGTCAATAAGAAAAATTGTCGCATTTGGTCTTTTGAAATTCACAGAGCCTTTGCATGCTCAACTTGTGACTGTATGGTGCGGTATATGGTCTGAATGGACCCGCCATTTTGTAAAAAACCGATTAAAATTTTTGACGATAAACCGACATCTGTCAGCGTAGTCATGGTGGACATTTGCCAGATATCATTTTTCTTTTATAATTGCAGAACTTTTCTTTTTGTAATATAACAAAAATTTCAATCATCTTTAATTTTTGTTTACCGATTAGAACAATAAAACGTTCAGTTGTGTTTTTTACTACTTCCCTAGAGCGAATGGTATTTCTTGCAGCTCTATATTCAGCGTCCTTGTTCGGAGTTTCACTTTTTATAACCTTCACCACAAAAAGTGAAAAAAGTTTGTCATTCCGTGTGTAGTTTATACAAGAACCAATTTGGACCCCATAAAGTATATATATATATTCTGACTTCTTAAGCATAGCAAATTCGGTTAAGCGGTATCAGTTCTTCCGTCTGCCGAGGCAAACTTGATTTCACAAAAAAAAAAAAAAAACAATCAGATATAGTGTCGAAACAGGTGTTATTGGGAATCAGGATGATCGGTTACCGCCGTTCAAGGCAGCAGGCAAAACACCACACACACCTCTAATTATTTCATGTCATTTGTTACAATAAAGTAACTCCAAATTAAAAAAATAAATATATGGGGCGATAGAGAATTAAAAAATAAGAAAAAAAACATCCAGTGAAAAAATTGGCGCTCGCCCATATTTTTTGAGTTACGGGACTATGAAATCTTTGAAGCTGAAGCTGAAGAGATCTTTGAGGAAACACTAAATTTTTTTAAAAATACTTAATCCATTAAGAGCCGATGTCTTTTTTATGTAAAATTATATATGCAGTACCAAACATTTTTTTATTTTTATTTATAAATTCTTTGTCACCCCAATATTTACTTTTTTGATTCGATTTACTTCACTAAACTAGATTTATATATGTAGATAGTGAAGGACATATAAGATTCGGCATAGCCGATTATAGCACTCCTACTTGTTTTATTTGTCGTGGATATGTTTGATAATGTTTGTTCTTTTTGAGCAAATTTGAGCTTTTTTACCATTTTTTTATTTGGAACTGAAAATTCGTTATCGTAACAAAAGCCAGTTAACAAAACCAAATCTCCGGAAAAAATAACAAAACATAAGCCATTTTTTGCTAAAGCTTTCAAAGTCTTTAAGGGCCTACTAGTACTTTAAGGACCTACTATTTGTAAACCTTCCTTAAAAATTCTCCGAGGTCGGGTAAAGAAATCATAATAAAACTGAGATTTTCTTTATTAATCATATGAAATATTTATTAAGTTCGAATGAAACTAACTATTTTGCAATACTTTTTAGAGAAGCGGCTGGTTCAAAAGATTTTTAAAGTTTGGGAGATTTCAAATCTTTTGTAGATTTAAACTTCAATAGCGCTGCTAGTATGAAACCATCATTCGTTGCCATGAGTTACATAAGAGTTTTAATTTCCTCTAGGTATATTTCTATAAAGTAGAAATTCATCATATGGAGATATAACGAGAAATAATTTGTTGGATAAAACAGTATTTTTAAATGTTTTCAAGTCGTATTTCCACTTAAACTACTTTCCTTAACCTTTCGTTTGTTGTTTAAAATAGTTTATAAGCGAAACTTAGTCTAATAAAATGCAGAGATTTGCAACCTTATCAAGACTTCTTTTCGTTCTTATGACTGACTTGACTTATCATTCTTATAAGGTAAAAATTTTTTAAACGCAATCGTTTTGTTCAACATAAAAATAAAATAATAGAAATCGAATGCGTTTAGTTGCCTCCGAATGAAAAATATTTTGTTTATGTGTCATTTTATTTGTTTTCCATAAATATTTATTTTGTTTTTTATAACAACGACTCTGATTGCAAGTGTGTAAAAATGTGTATTGTTCAACGAGACAAGATTTTTTTGTGTTCTTTTTTTTTTTTTTTTTTGTTATTTATATTTAATAATGACTGTAAGAATTCTATTGTTGTTGTTAAATATTTTTTATTACAAAATGTGAAAGAATATTTCGTACATTGTTTTATTTGTATTAAAAAACAAATAAATAAAAATTAAAAAAACCTAAAATCACTAAGAATTGTTTGGTTAAACATTGAAAATTAAAAGATGTTGGAATAAGCGCTGGATAATGAATTAATACATTTAATTCCTTGCTTAATATACTTAAACTGAATACAAATAATTTACTTGGTATCTCTTGCTTTGTGCATTTAGTTGAAATAAAAAATGGAGTGAATAAGAGAATAAAAAAACTTACACGACTACGCCTTATAAGATTAAATGACGTAATTGAGTTTTTTTTGTTGGTTTTTCTCTGTGAGCTTTGGGAAAAGCACATTTCTAAGACACTACAATTATAAACAAAAAAGAGATAAACACTTCAGACTTAAAATAGTGTAAAAATAATAGATAATAACGACAGAATTTTGACAAATAATTAAAATGTTTTTTTTTTCAGTTCATAAATAAATGCAGCCATTTGTAATTTACAGTTTAACGAGTACTTAAACAGGTTTAACTTAAATTGTTTATTTAACTTTTTTTTGAAAGCGATTTAACTCAATTTATAAATAGATATTGCAAAATGTCGATGAAGTCATCCAAGATAACCATTTGAAAATAAATTCGCCTTTTTTGTTTGTAAATTTTGTCTGTAAATCTACTTAAACAAAAAACATAGAAAAGCAAGTTGTAACTAAAACACTTAAAAGTAGTTTTTTAATGTTCGCCAAAACATCAATTTAACAAATAACAATTTAACAATTCGGCTATGCCGAAGCTTATATACCCTTCACCATTAATATAATACTAGTTTAGTAAAGTAACTCTATTCTCCAATCTAACTCTAGTATTGGGGTGACAGAGAATTAAAAATAAGAAGAAAAAATCAAGTACAAAAAATTACATCGGCTCTTAATAGGTTAAGCATTTTTAAAAAGTTTTTATATTTCCTTAAAGATCTCTTCAAACGCTTTAAAATGATATCAATGTTGATAGTTAAACAAATTTGAAAATTTCAGAGCCCCGTAACTCAGAAAATATGGGCGAGCGCCAATTGTTTTACTTGATGTTTTTTTCTAATTTTTTAATTCGCTACGCCCCATGTATTTATTTTTTTTTACTGGAGTTTCTAAATTGTTCCAAATGCCATGAAAAAATTAAAGGTAGGCGCGGTGTTTTGCCTGCAGGCTCGAAGGATATGGACCGTCATGCTGATTTCCGATAGCATCTCTTTCGACACTATATATGATCGATTGACATATTTATTTTCTTGTGAAATCAAGTTTGCCGAGATTTCAACACTAACACAGAGAGACAGACGGACATCGTCCAATCGACATCGCTATGCGTAAGAAGTCAGAATATATATACTTTATGGGGTCGTAAATAGATATTGTGGAAATTACACACGGAATGATAAACTTAGATATACCCTTTTACCACTTTTTGTGGTGAAGTGTATAAAAAGGGAACGAACAAAACTGATTCAGAAATACACTTTAAATTGTAGATTTTATAAGCGATTGAAGCAGCTCAATTTTAACAGTATGAGGAAAATTAATTAACAATTTCTTCATCTAGTGATTAACGATTGTTTTGTTAAGATTTTGAAATTACCTTTGAATCGAGCTTGTATTATTTTAACTTTGTTTTCTCTTTCAAATAGTCATTTAGAAAATACCATTCTTTTCTATTTTTATATTTCTAATCATAATGGTGATGAAAAACTTCTGAACAAGCTGCTTAACAACACTATACGAAAGTGGTTCTGGCGAGTGAATAATTTCCATGGCATAAAGTTGGTGTAAAATGTCCGCCACGATATATTTCTACGCTATTATAAACTATTTTAAAGGCGAAGCGATAAATGCTCTGACATCAGTCTTAAGTAGTGTATGCTACTAGAAGAGCAACAACTTCTGTGGAAACCCCAGGACAGACATTTTTTTTTTTTTTTTGTAATTTACGAGTTATTTACTTTAAAGCTTAAAGCCTGGCCAGTGATTAAAGTTTGAAGGTATTCCAAGCAGGCTTATTAAGATCACCAAGCGACCTTTAGAAAGCCGAGCCCTTAATAACGTCTTATAACTTCTCGCATCAAGCCATGCATTGAAACAGTAAAGATACGAGGCTCTAAGTAACCAGTTCTATTGTAGTTACATTATTGCCTCTCAAAAAAAAATAATAATAATAATAATAATAATAAAAAATAAAAGTCCTTTTCGATACATTGCCGTAATTGCAATTGTCTCAGTAGCGACAGCGCAATGAAAGCTGATATGAAATACTAAATAACATTTGACTAAATCAGCACTGACAAAAAAGGTCGGAATCCTCAAAAACAAAACTCATCTAATATTTATTATAAATCCTTTGAAAGTTTATTTTTTTGTTTGTTTATTGGTGCGTCAATCACTGCTAAACAGCTAAACCGATTTTAATGAAATTTGAAACAATAACAGATATTTGTCTACATGGTGAAATATGTTGGAGCAGCGATCCAGAAGGAGAGAAAAGAAGGAAGGCGGCATTTCTTGATGTCTGAATACTTGTCCACAGCCAGTACCGAGATAAGATAAAAAGAGGAAAAACGGGCATTTAAGGCTGAAAAGATTTTAATAAAATTGTAAACGTAGTTAGATATTTATATGTATTTTGATAAAAAGGAGAAGGGAGAGGACTAAAGCGCAGTTTTTGTATCCCAAAGACTTTATTACATGTGGTCAGCAAATACAACGATTATTGTAAACTTTCAAAATTACTATAATCTGCGTTCATTCACTATCTGATACCTGAAGTAAAATTCAGTCTAGAAATATCACTTAAGTGGGCCACAGTAAATTGTATGACTTACCAAATCAATTTCAATAAACTCATGTTGGTATACAGAGTTTCAGAATAAAATTTCTTTTCAACTAAATTAGTTGAACGAAAAAACAACAATAATCAATGTAAAAACTTTTGATGAAGAAAAAATCCAATCGCAATAAAGGGCCGCAGCCTTTACAGATGTAATAAATTGCAACTAATAGATGACGATTCTTTTGAGATTTGTAATATGTTATCTTCAAAATTAGTCTTTCGATTACAGCTAATTTTCTCTCATGTCTTCTGTCAAGCGCTTAGAAAAGCAATGTCGGGTACAATAAGCTTGTTTGGTAAAAAAAAATGTATAATGTCTGCAATAACACATATACGAGGGCTGCTATATATATTTCTGGCCTGGCAACACTGAGTGCTGCCAAGTGCAATCAGACATTTCCATTGGAAAGTTTGTCATTTTTAAGCATAATCGTACTCAAAACGTTTTGACGTACGACCATTATTTGTGTTGTTTACAGTGACTTGAAAAAATTAATATAGAAAAAAATGGAATTAACTCGTGAACATTTTCGTGCCATCATTTTTCACAACTTTCGAGTGCATTGATGAACTTAAATTTTTGTATGGCGATGAAGCACCATCCTATAGCACTGTATTGGTATAATGAATTTAATCGTGGCCAAAGCTCGCTCAAAGACGAATTCCGTGAAGGTCGTTCAAAAACGGCTGTTGTGCCAGAGAACATTGATGCCGTGCGTGAACTTATAATGTAAGATCGACATGCGACATACCGAGAGATAGAGACATCCTTGGACATTTCTTCCACCAGCATACATTCGATACTTCATGAACACCTGGCCGTAAAAAAGGTTTGTTCTCGTTGGATCCCGCACAATTTGAAAGTCGCTCAAAAAAAAGCTCGTGCCGATTGGTGCAAAGAAATGTTGCAAAAATACGATTGCGGTGCTTCAAAAGACGTTTATAAGATCGTCACAGGTGACGAATCATGGATCTACGCGTATGGGCCCGAAACGAAACAACAATCGACCGTATGGGTCTTCAAAGACGAGCAAAATCCAACGAAAGTTGTTCGTGGAAGAAGCACTTCGAAGCAAATGGTCGCCTGTTTCTTCGGCAAAACTGGTCATGTGGCGACTGTTCCGCTTGAGCAACGTAGGACGGTCACTTCTGAGTGGTACACTACAATTTGTTTGCCTGAAGTTATCGGAGAATTTCGATAAACCAACAATAGAAGACGAATCATTGTTCACCATGACAATGCGAGCTCTCACACATCGACTCAAACCAGAGCGTTTTTGACCGGCCAAAACGTCGAATTAATGGGTCATCCGCCGTACAGCCCTGACTTGGCACCTAATGACTTCTTCTTGTTTCCGCACATCAAGAAAAAAATGCGCGGTCAACGATTTTCGTCGCCAGATGAAGCTGTTGAAGTGTTCAAAAACCATGTTTTAGAGGTGTCTCAATCGGAGTGGAAAAAGTTCTTCGACAACTGGTTTGAGCGCATGCAAATGTATAAATGCAAAAATGTATAAATCATGCTAGAGAATACTTTGAAAAACAATTAAACCATTTTTGATTATAAATATCCGCATTTTCACTATTTGGCCAGAAATATATAGAGCAGCCCTCGTAGAGCAGTCAAAACAATAATAATTAAATGAAAGTGAAAACATTTCTTATTACTTTCGTATAAATACTCATATCGTTAGCTACAATGTAACATGTAACACAAAGTATTTTAAATTGATTTCTTTATTGACGGGTACTAAGTCTTTCATGTAAACACACATTACAATAGAAACACATATTGCTTTTCATTTTTATTAACGATATATTTTTCGCAGTATCTGGTGGATCAAAATCAATAAGTTGTTTTATAAATTGTTTTTATTATTATATTATTTGACATAGCGAGAGTATTTATATGGTGGTTTACATAATTGACGACAAAAACCATTTAAAATTGAAATTTAATTAAAACTCACGTTTGAAATTTTACATTTTCAACAAGTGGCATATTTAATAGTGTTTGCGATGTTATTAAATATTAAAATAGCAACGTGCAAGTGTGTGGATATCTATGGTTTACCTGCTTTTTAAATCAGTGTTGGTTTTGCTAGATAAATTCTGCCAAATTTACTTAAATCTTGAGAAGGTTAAAATAAATATACAGCCAAGGGCAGCATTTAAATACTAATTGTTTGTGACAAATTATTTGTGACAAATAATTAGCAACTAAATGTAACTTTTAATTTTCTATTTCTTACTTGTTTAAAAACCTTACAGTACCCCCGGGGATTTTTTTGCCAAACTTATTCATTTGTTACTGTTTTTCAAAAAATACTGCATCATTTAGTAAAAAAAAAAATAATCACTGCGACATGCAAAATCCTTTAATAAAATTTTTACTGAGACTCTTCAAACAACAAAGATATTAGTCAAAACATTCGAGGTTGGGTTAGTTAAAGAGAGATTTTTGCTAAATAAGACATCCAGTAGTTTCTCGCAAGAGTATAATAGTGGTGTTGCACAATACGCTAGAAACACAACGATGAATTTCGTTCAACACAATGAATACGTCGACAAAAAATTTGTTGTGTAAATTCGTCGTATGAAACACAATAACGACGAAAAAGCACAGCTGTATTAATTATTAAGTTGTTTACTTTTTGTGAGCTGGTAAGGTGACCATCGAAAAGTTAAACATTACCAAAAACACAACTAAAAAATATTTTTATATTTAAATAATAATATGAACACTTATTAGAAATGCTGCAAAATACAAATTCAAACATTTCAGTTGCAATTGATAACTATGAAAAGAAAATGGATGTAATTCTAACTGATATATTGACTTATAGAAGACTTAATAAGGACCCTACATCATCATTACAAAGGAAAAACAACGAATTGATTGATGATCTTTATAAGTGCAATATTATATCAACGATAGATGGCAAAAAGTTTAAAAAGGACAATGTTATTGCACCTACGATTTACGGACTATCCAAAATCCATAGAGAAAATACCCTCCTTAGACCAATATGTTCCTCGATTAACTCAACTTCAGTGAATCTTACAATAAATTCTGAATACCATATTAAGTACGCAATACAATTTAAAAATAGAATTAACAACTGTGCAATATCTGAAGACGAAAAATTTGAATCTTTTGATGTAGTGTCGTTATTTCCGAACATACCTGTGGACTACGCTATTGAACTTATAAGCAGAGAATGGAACGACATTGAAAAGCGTACATTAATTTCTAAGGACTTATTTTTAAAAATACCTAAATTTTGTATTAAACACAATAGATATTTTAGATATAAGGACAAAGTCTACAGTCATAGCTGAAATTGTTTTGGATGAATTATTAAATGAAACAAAGAAAATTGAAAGTAAAGCCTAGAGTTCTGACGAAATATGTAGACGATGCAATTCACGAAACTTTAAGAGAACTAAACAATTTCCATCCTAGAATTAAGTTTATAAGTGAAGAAGAGAAGCCACGCAAGTTACCATATCTTGACACATTAATAATAAGTAGAGACAACTGGTACCAAAAACCTACTGGTTCTGGACGGAATGTGAATTTCTACTCGTGCCAACCAAAAACAATCACAATTAATACCGCAAACTATTTTATAAGACGAGTTTTGGCAATAAGTTACGAATATTCCATGAAAATAATATCAAGAAAATAAGATGTATTTTGAAAAGTAGCTCTTTCCCTGACGCTATAACAAAGAAACTTATTTTTAATAATATAAAAAATTACATTTTGGACGAAACAAATAAAACTAATACTGAAACGACAGAGAAAATTTATAAATCCGTTGTAAGTATGTTTTAGAACAAGTTTAGAACAAGTAAAAAATGCTGGATTATTTAATGCAGACAAATATAAATTAGCATTTAAAAGTCAAAATACACTAAGACAACTATTCAAAAAAACCAAAAGCTAAATAGACAAGATGGACAAATCAAATGTTATTTATAAAACCAAACACATGCGGGGAAAACATATGCGACCAAGTACATGTTGGTACGACAAAGAACAACATAAAAACCAGAATATCAGGACACAAATCAGACATAAAATGTAGACACAAAATAATTACACAGAAAACAGCACTCGCAGCCCACTGTACTGATAGAGGACATACTCCAAACTTCGATCAAATAGAGATTTTAGACACAGAAGAGAAATATAATAAAGAGATTTATCTTGGAAATGCTACAGGACAAGAGAATGAATTATAAAACAGATATTAAAAATTGCAAAACTATAGACATATAATAAATAAAAATAAGAAAAAAAATCAATGCAATAACAGAAATTAAGTTAAGTTAAACACTACTTGTATTGTTTGTTTATTTATTGTAACTCATATTGTAAGTTTATACATGTTGTTGTAATCAGTAAATTTTGGGCGTAAAGTGGTTAATATGTATGTTTATTATATATAATATCGAAGTATCGAAAAATAAAATAAATGTTACAACAAGGACCTTCAAGCTCGAAAATTATTTAAAACTACATAAAAATTGAGTAAAAAGGTCGTTCAAACTTAGTGAATATTATATAAAATAACTTTGTTTACCAAAATACTTCGAAACTAAAGTCAAACATGGGCACCTTGTACTAATTTCTTCGTCGTTCGCCGGTGTAAAAAATAGAAATAAGATGGGTGTGAAGATAAATACGTCAAGTTTAATACGTTTTTTAAAAAATGTAGCATGCGATAAATTTTTTCGCTCATACATACAGTACAATTTGTATAGTAAATTCCGTACCTTTTTTTACAAATACGATTACAGCGACAAAACCCTTCGATCTCGGAGAATAAGACCCATTGGAAAATCAAGGGCACATATTAAGCATTAAACTGTAAACACAGTTTTTGTTAAACACTTTATATTTAAACCTACATTTTACACCAAACCTCATTTATGCTTTCTAAAGTACCAATAAAAATAAGTCCTTATAAAATCAAAAGAATTTTTGTAGTTTAAGACGCAAACATTACGGAGTAAGAAACTTATATTTTTGTTTTTATTTTGTTCTGAACTGTATTAAACCACTTCTCTTTTAAGCGGCTAACCCAACTATATACCTATAAATAAATATACCTGATATAAATTTGTCTTGATACCTAAAAAAAACGTCGGAAGAGCAGCTGTCAAGTGCTTGTTCATATCAGTGCATAAGGGAAGACATATTTTATTTATTATTATTATGACAAATCATAATTTGTTTTTCGTCGTTATAAAAAGAAATGATAACTAATTGACGTTTATTATCAATACAAAGTTGTCTGAGGTGGAGGCTTGACAAAATTGTCTTGACAATGATGACTTTTATCAAGACAAAAATATATCAGGTAAAGACTCTAGGTAAGGAAAATAAGTAAATCGATGTCGAACTTTACAAATAACACTTTATTCTTTTTTTATATTTAAAATAAGTAATAAAAACTTTCTAAACAGAAACCAGCAAAAATAAAAATAAAATGTTTTTTGTTGGTATTTTACTACTTAATTTTATAGTTTGATTAAAATTTTTTAATTAATTTGTAATTAACGGTATTAAGAACAGATGAAAATAAAACATAAAAATTTATAAAGAATGCTATTAGAACACAAACATTTAATCATTCTTGTAATTATTGGATTAAGAAAAATAAATTTAGAATTTTATTTCCAAAAATAAATCAAACAAATTTTCGAGCACAAATGGAAAACTTAGGAAAAATAAATACAAATGAGAAAAAGCAAACCTTTTTGTTGATAATGATGAAATTCCATTGAATCGAATTTCTCACTCGATCTATAAAGTTGGCCGGGAGGAGAATCTTAAGTTTTTTTTTTTATCAAGTTCACAAACATTCAAATTGATTATAATTTTAAAAAATATTCGGATCCCATTTTAAGTAGTTGATGGTTAGTTAGAAGGAATGGGAAATCATATTTCGTTTCATTTTACACATACACACACAATTTTATTATATTTTGACAAAATAAAATTTTCGGCAAAATAAAACAACAACAAAGAAAATAAACCAATGTACAAACATTTACGAAAATTGTGCGTTGATTGTGGTTTTAATTTTTTTACGCAGTGTTCAACACAAATTATTGGTGGTTAAGAGTGGTGGTGTTGGTGGTGATGGCGGATACAAAGAGATACAAAGAAAATATTTAAATTTTTAATTATTAAAAAGCAAACAACATATATTTTATTATATTTGAGTGTAAAGTGATATTTAAAAATGATACGTAAAAAAGCATAATAAATAAATAAGATATTTTTGATCAAAGAAATTAAATTTTATGTATATTGCATTTGGTTACAATTTGTATCTAAAAAAAATCTGAACATATAGTCTCAGTGTTTTATTTTATTTCATTTTATAAAAAAGCTTTTTCAGCAACAAATTCCTACGTTTTTAATTTTGCGTACTAAAAGTTACGAAAGCAAGTACAACTCTCTGAAGCTCTGTACAATCGTAATGTAAAATTGTATAAATGTTCACAAACTTTTCAAAAAAATATCATTTAAAACGTCTCTAAAACAAACTGAAACGTTTTTTTTTTTTGTAATTTAGAAAAAAAAAATTGGGAGTTTGAAGACAAGACGGTTGTGATATCAAACAATTTATATTTTTAACGACTCTTTCTTTATTTTCTGGAATAATTAGGTTTATGAAAACATTTTGTAATTTTTAAGAAACTGTATCAAAAAAAAAAAAAAAATTAAAAAACATCAAATATCTACCGCTAAAACCGCGCAGAGCTGTGGATTTCTTTATTTTCTCGATTATGGTAAATATATTAAGTTTTCTGCGTTTTCAACATACAACTCAAATTAAAAAGTAATCTATAAGTGAAACAATCCAAGTGGGAGTTGGCCTCACAACGAAGCTGTCTTTTACCGTAAAAGTTCCACACTTTAATTTTAAATTTCGTTATCGTTCATAAGACACAATTCATCAAGATCAGTTCTTCTATACAAATAAATGCACAGTCTCATATTGGCAAAACCATGGCGAAATAATACAGGTGGTCTCGATGGCGAATTCATTAATTCTCGCTGTAAACGGTAGATTAATGAATTCGCGAATTCATTAATTCTCGCTGTAAACGGTAGATTAATGAATTCGCCATTGAGACAACCTGTATTATTTCGCCACGGAATAACCTACATGAATATGCTCTCGAGCTGAACCAAGCAGCGACAAAAATAATTCTTTTATTGTTTTTAGTTAATTGAATCTTGCACTTTGAGTACTATCCATCGAAGATAAGGCCTAGAACTAGAATCATTCAAACCTATAACATTTTTCTCAAACATGTGTTTGAGCGAATATTAATATATGTATGTTTCGAATCCGATTCTGACCGACATGGGATGCATTTCAAATCATCGATATTGTAAAAGCCCTTTAAGAAGAAAAAATATGACTCTGTATTTTTCATTGGTGATTTTAAGAAATAAAAAATTATGTCATCAACGCATACATTTTTAATTGAATCAAAACTTGTCCAAAAACTCTTAGCTATTAAGAGCGTTCAAAAGTTGATACTTAAAGAAGCAGACTTATTGAATTCATCTCAGCATAATGAAGCCGGACTTCCTTAGAAGCCATTTTACATACATTCACATCAACGTTTGCCAACAATACAGCTTTCCTTACAGCTTTATTACTGCTTTCTACTTAAATAAAAAAGTGGGTGTCATATACAGTAGAGAAAGAAAAATAGAATTACTGTTGGTTATTGTTGTTTTTGCTTAAACTTTGATTTTTGTCTTTGCTTTAATGCTTGGACAAAAATCTTAAGTTTATTTAAAATGTTCGTCAGAAGTTTCCTCAAGACTGAAGTAAGCGGTAACGAAATGGCCATCGCGACGTGCTTTGACCCTCAATAATCAATATCGGTAATTAATTTAATCGGGATAATTAAATAAAAAAAAAAATTAGCACGAAGTTTTTTATGAAAAATAAATATTTAAAAAATATTCCCGTTTCTTTAATAAAATCTTTTATATTAAAAACTTAATTTAATTAATTTTATTTTGGGAAATTTGTTCCGAAAGTGGCACAGTAGTGTCTACATAATTCATTAGCACTTAGTCAATTACACTGTCCAACAAAAAAAAGACTTTTTGAATGGAACAGAATAGCAACCCCATAATTCTAAAAGGCTATGTTGAGTAGATCATTTTTGTAGAACAAACTTATGGTCCAGCACGTCTGAGTTTTTTTTACAGTGGGTCAAAGTTTTAATTTTTGGTCGAAGGGAGCATTATACTGTATGAAAAAAATGCTGTAAGTTAATGTCTGAGAGAATTTTATGGTCTGAGTTATATTGTGGAATTGTATGAGGATTATTTTTGTGGAAGATCTTAACCCTCTAACTGGTCCCTTTAGGGTTCGAGAAAATCAAAAAATATCCTTTAAAAAAGGACATTTAAGGATTAAAATATTGTACGAAAATGTTTGCCGGAATTCTCTCAGACATTAACTTACAGCATTTTTTCATACAGTATAATGCTCGCTTCGACCAAAAAATTAAAATTTTGACCCACTGTAAAAAAAAAAAACTCAGACGTGCTGGACCATAAGTTTGTTCTACAAAAATGATCTACTCAACAAACCCTTTCAGAATTATAGGATCGCTATTCAGTTCCAAAAATGCTGTTGGACAGTGTTATTACAAGTCTCTTCTTCGTCCCACAAAATCTATTATAAAATTATAGATTCTATTAATTTTAAATATTTTTAAAACAATCTTAACACTGACAAACAATTTTACATTACAATTTTTCCAAATTAAGAAAAATTTATTTTATAATCTTTGATTGTAGGTATTACACTGAAAGACCTTTAATTATAATAAAACAAAAAAAATAAAATAAATAAAATATAAAATATGTTGCAATAAAAAATTAGTAAAAGTAGAAAAAATATTTGGTGCTGTATATTTTATGAACTCTGCATATCTTCAGTTTTAGCTTGGACTAACAAATTTGTGTTTTAATTGCTTCTGCTGCGAATGTTTACAAGTCACTGTTCAATATTCCTGTATACCTATAAGAATCTTATCGCAAGATAGCGAGCTCATTCAATTCGTTTCAATAGCAATAAATTGAGTTATTTTGATATGAAATAAATTTGATTTTACTTGTAACTAGAAAGCTGTAGCAAGTATCTGTCATGTTGTTAGTAATAAATAGAGAATTTAAGAGTACAGGATCCGTTAACATGTGGGTTGTTATTTTCAGTAAAATGTTGGGAAATATAGATAATAGACAAAATTTGTTGTACAAACAAGATGATAAAGAGTTTCGAGAAATAAAAAGCAATCTTTCTATTTAGAGCAAGAATATAAATTTTATGCGACTAAAAACTAAAAAGCCTTCGGTAGCGGCGGAAAGTTTTAAAACACGACTAACGGCCAAACAATCTTAGTAAGGAACTGGAAATCTTATTATGGAATATGTCCATTGATATCAAAACATATCTTTTAAACTTAAGTTTATCTTGACCACTTTTTACTGGGTAGTAACATTTGACTGAAAAAATAGCAATACTAACCGGAGTCATTTTGAAATGAGGCATGTTTAATTGTATGCATTTTTAACGTTTTATTATTTCAACATTTTTTTTTTTTTAATGAACGCAGGACCTTAAATACATATGTACATAAATTAATATTTATATATAAGGATTTTTTATGTCAATTCCGTTCTAAGATAAAAATTCAACAAGTGTTGACTATTTTTTATTTATATTTCCACTAATGATTGCCTCATAGATTCCGTAGCGTAGTTTCTGATTCCTTATTCACTCATTAATAAAACTTTTATAAAGAAAAATCGAAAGTCTTGGATAATTATTATAGTTTCTACACGTAATGACTTATTGCTAACATTTAAGTTGCTACGTGAACGTAGTTGGGCACCTTGTCGCACATTAGAATAAAAGACGCTCTGGTAAGTGAATTATTTATTAGCTAAACGTGCAGCGATTTAAATACACCAATGTGAAAAACATTGGCCCAAATTCATAGTTAAAATAAAGTATACTTTAAGGGAACTAAAGTCGGTTTTATTTTAGAGTCGACTCTAATTCATTCATAGACAATTTAAAATATATTTTTGGCGAGAAAGTCAACTCTAAATTTTAAACTACCCAAAGCTGTTTTTGACTCATTTTTCCAAAATTATTTTATTTGGTTTAAGAACACAATACTCTTTATCTGATTTTTATACCAAAGTGAACAAAATAAACACAAGGTTACTTTTTTCTAATGTTTGTTTTAGAAATTGTATTAAAACATTTATCAAATTACAGTTGCCACCCAGTGGAAGGTGGCTAAACTTAAAGTATACTTTATTCTTAACGATGAAAACAAAAAAGATAATAAGAACTTTTTATTTTAGAATATACATTAGCAAGAGTCGACTTTATTCTATAACTATGAATATGGGCCATTGTATTTAAGCTAAATATAAATTTCCTTTTCTTTAAATAATAAATAAAGATAGTAATGCCGAAATGTGCATTATTTGTGGGAAAAATATGAACTTTCATACAAAAAATACGAAATTATTCATTTTATTATAATTCAAATTTCGTAAATCTCCCTGCGTTTTATCAAAAAAAATTTTTTGGTGTTTTAACGTTTAAAAATATTTGATATTTATTTGCGCCTCTTAAAAGGAAACCCTTTATAAAAACCGCATGCTGATGTTGGTATTTGTATTTGTACGACAATATTTTCAAGATTTAGATATTGCACAACCATAACAGTTTGATGCTGTGGCAAACAACATTGTACGAGGAATCAAAGAAGTGAGAAAATACTCTCTAAAATAAATAAAAACTAATAAGAAGTAAAATAATAATAAAAAAAAAACAGGTTTATAACAAAAAGTAAACTTTAAAGTGCCACTAACCAAATTTAAACCATTGAAACAAAAGCAACAAGTGTTTTATGTTTCCATTAACCTACTAAGGTTAGCTACAACAACAACAACAAAACATATTGAAAGAAAATTAAGAAAAGAAAAATAGTTTGAACTTTCTTTTTTCTTTTTTGTTTTTTGACTAAGTTCATCGAAAGAGGAAAATAACAAGTGTTTAAAATAAGCCATAAGCACTTTGCAAAAGCTGAGATAACAAATCATTTAAAACATATTATTGTCTATTTTTTTATTTCAGAAACGACGATAGGAGTTAAATTGAACGCAAACAATTTGTTCATTCTCTAAAATATAACAGCGTAAGTGCGAACCCACACGTTATTTTAATAGAAGATATGCTTTTTTACTGAGTTATTTTTTTCTTTTTCTTAACTTTCCCGCTTTATTAGTTTTCTTTTTTGCGAACATGTACGTCAATATATATTATTTATCGAAAATTCCGCAAATAATCGATTTCACGTTTTAACAATAGCCCCTCTTCAACTTTAAAAATCATTAGAATCGCTATGAAATATCAGCTTAGCGTACTTAGTCGTACGGCTTATTTATATAAACGGCGCACAGTGGTCAATTTCGCGAGATAGCGGTCAAAACTCTATAACTTTTGACCAGATTGGTATTTTTTTACGCAATTTGTTTTGTTCAATAGGAGGGACTTTAAGCTTCAAAACGTAAAAATCGACCGAACGTAAGTAATGTGGAGTTAAAAATACATTTTAATTTTTTGTTGTGTTTCCATGTAAAAGTTGAATATTTTTACATTTTAAATAGGTATTTTTTTATAATTTCTTATTTTCCTCAATCGTATATTACAACCAATACTTATTTATTATTCCTAAACTTAATTTTGGTCAGAAAATGCCAACATTTGGCCCCTGACATTTATTTAGTCTCAATATTCACAGGGGCCAAAGGTAGGTTTTTTTGGAAGAAAGCTAATTCTCGTGAGGATTAAACTGAAAAATAACACTGAAATTCCCAACAATATCAACACCATTTGGATATATTATATACAGAAAACAACATCGATAAAATTTTAAGTAAACTTTTACTATTGATTTAAAGTGCACATATATTTTATTTAAATGTATTAATAAAAATTTATACTAAAATTAGAAACAAATTATAATCTTTAAACTAGTATTAATTAAACAATATTAGTAAAAATTTCTTCCAAATAGCTTTGATTTTCATTTTGCAGTAGTTGTTTAGCTTCTTCATCTAACTCTAATTAGGTTGATTTCCATTTTTGTCGAATACTGGACATATACGGGTCTGATGTGCACAACAAAATATTAATAAGATCTTCATTAATACAATATCTGGAAATTGTGCTCGCGAAAGAATCTGTAGTCTTTGTTCCTTTTTTCTTGCGCTTCTTCTGAGAGATCTCCAATTGGAAGCATATTGTGCTCCATGAATATTTTTGGTTATAAAGGGTTGCTGTCTCATTAGCATACTGACCAAATTTTTTTGCATCTATCTTTTTGCTACATGCTATAACTTCTAATATGATTTGGAATCGTCGTATTAAATCATAATCTACTCCAGTTATAGAAGCTGCAGTTTCTGGATCGGAAAAAAATCTCCTTGCTGTGTTTCCATCATTACAATTTCCTTCTCCTTGCTTTGGCTGGTCAATTATAAGCCCTATCTCACGGTATTTTTCTTGAATATCTTTTTTTTTGCTTTCTTTTTTCAAAATTTTCTTTGTTGTTTCTCACTGTTTCGCCTAACGGGCCAAATTCCAAATCGTATCCCAATTTAAGAATATGCTCCATAAAACGAATTCTAGCATGAAGAGGTGACATTCCAAATTCATATGCTTCATTAAAACTATCGTCTTGTGTTGGTGGTTGGCTCAATTGACTTGATGTTTTTTGGCATATGGTGCAGCTGAAGACTTTGTTTCGGTTAAAGCTTGTGCAACTTTTCCATCGATCATTGTAAGTGACATTTTAAAGTTAACTTCGATGCATTGATCATTAAATTCAAATATCACGGGTTTAAGTTCTTTAATTTCATCTCTTATTTTGCCAACTTCTTCAGTTATGACATCTTTAGTTTCTTTTTTGTAAGCAAACTTTATTGGTCTACAAAATTTTGTTGACGATGGAATTTCATTCTTCCATACATCTGTCTCTGCAGCTCTACTAGTTGACGGCTCTGAACCAATAAATGTTTTTGTTAAACGTAATGGAACGAAAGAAATCATGAATAAATTGGCATCTGATGAATTTTCCGCATTACATTGTTTGTATTGTTTCTGGCCAGAGGACCCATCACATCCCCATTTAGAAATTAAAGTCATGCTGCAATTTTTAAACTTCTTTAAATAGTCAGCATCAAATGTCTTTAGTAATCGTTCTGCAGTGTGTTCAAGAAGATCCTGCAATTTTATTTCTGCTGAACTTGAAGTTACACTAATAGCAGTTGGTGAAGGTAAGCAATCTTTTTTGGCAGAAACTATATCTCGATATGATGGAAAAATTCCACAATTTTTTTCATTGGTTCGCTTCCGCAATTCTGTATATTGGTTTTTAGTCATTTTCAAATCCAAAAATAGTGCAAATGCTTCTTCTGGAGTAAATTTATTTTCTTCAGTTGGTGTCGGCATACTTTTTAAAATCCTTTTTGTGCGTCTGGGGCTTGCTTCCACTATTTTTTTAATGATAGCAATTTTACTCTTTTTAGTTTTCGATGGTTGAATTTGATGCAGAAATGAATCCTTTATGATGCTACAAGAAACTTCTTCATTGATATGTTTAAGCTTGCGTCTTCGTGATCTTTCACTACAATTATCAATTGGCTTTGCTGGTTGACCACCTTTTCCAGTTTCCGTGGTAGTTACTGATGGCTTTTTAAAAATAAGTTTATTTCTTAGCCATTCTTGGTTGCGTGAGTAAAACAATTTCTTGTTTCTGGAACATTGATTGTACCGTTTTCTTAAAGTATTTAAAAGGTTTTTTATTTTTAAGTTACGAATTTTAATTTCTTGTTTGTCGCATATTTTGAAGAATGGATTATTCATTATATGTAAAATAATGTCGTTTTCATCTTTCCGTTCAAAATATATATCAGATAGAACACTATAACTGAATTTAGCCATTGTTGAAACAATAATGAAGAAAAAAAATGAATGCATGGATTAATATACTATTGCTCGAAGTTTCAACATGATCTTTTTTTCATCTTTGAAACATAATATAACAGGTACTTGATTTTACCAGTTATTTCCATTGGTTTTAAATTTATTTGCAAGTTTCAGGTATTTAAGTTATGTAATATTAGATGGCAATAAAATCATTTTTTACCTTTTCCAAATTAATTGCTAGGTACCACATAATTTGGGAGTTCTATTGTCATTTTTGTCAAAATTTTGATACACCCTTCTATGTGGACTAGGTCCAAATATGGGCCAACATCTCCTAATTTCAACAGAATTATTTTTTGGATCAATAAGAACTCTTGTACAAAATTTCATCAAAATATATGCATAATATCCACTTTCACATACAAATAACTTCTCAAAAAATATGACGTTCATTTGTACCGAATATCTTACCTTGGGTCAGAAAAATTGCTGTAGCTCAAAAAGTGCAGTCCCGAAGCATGGACATGTATATATAGGAATGTAGGGGAGAGTTAGGACTACAAAATAGTAAATTTGTGTTTTGACTCAGCTTGACTCACAGGAGTTGTGCTCTATGAAGTAGGAAATTTCCGAGAAATTTGACCTTTTTTAAAAAAAATATTTAAATTGTTCTGAAAACAGTAGAGCTTCAATTTTTTTTTACCAGTAATAGGAAATAAGTTAAGTTACAACACAAAATTTATTTCGTCCAAAAATCTTGAAAAACAAAAAAGTTATGATCATTTAAACTTTAAAAATTAACTAAAAATATCATAAATTTACTAAATTCTGAAAAAGCCCATTTTGGACCACCCTGTTCTCAGTGAAATAGTTGAAATAGAGTTCTAATTTTTTGGCTCCCGAGGTTTACTACTGTCTACTTTCATATGAGTCTAATAACTTTAAAATCGGAGAACAAAAACCAAAAGGAGTTTTGGCCGCTATCTCAAAATATTGACCACAGTGCGGCGGCAGCTTTATTTACGATGTGTTTCTCATGACTAAGTTGTACTAGTGGATTTTACCTCTCGTTTCTGGTGTAATTGCATCGAGTGCGTATGAAAAATATTAAAAATTCTTTAGAGATTATAGATTAAAACTTAAAATAAAGATTGTAGGGACCGTTGGGTTAAGGTGTATTAACCAACTGCGTGCACAGAAAGAGAAAGAGAACCTAAAACCTCAAAAATATTTTTTTTATCAAGTCGATACTTGTACAGTATCGAAAAAAAACGCGAGTTGAGAATTTCGAAATCAATTTCTGACTGCCACAGGCTTCTATCTCTGGAACAATAATAAGCAGACACTCAAAATTAAAGTTAAGAATAAGATACACGGTGACCGCCGAGAAGTTATGCTACCTTGTTTGACCGTAATTTTGCTAAACATTAGTCTTGACAGTTCATATTTCAAATTTATTATGAAAAAAATATTCGATAAACTAACTTGTTTTAATTGTTAAAACATTTTATGAAAATCAATCATAGATTTTTGTGACGATGAGAAAGATGCGTGAAATTTTTGAGAGAAACAACGTACCAACAAAACGTACTATTTATCATGTAGTGAATGATTTCAAAGAAGGTGTCTGTAGGGCATAGACCACAACGTACTGCAAGATCGTCTGAAAACATTACTGCTGCTCAAAAAAGTGTTCAAAACTATCCATCAAATTCAATTTGTCCACAAAGAACAACTTTGGCCACAATTTTGAACAAGGATTTGGATTTGTTTCCATCTAAGATTTAGTTGATACAATAGCTTCTTCCACAAGACTATTTACGCCGCCGTACATGAAAAATCATAATGATTTTCATTTGTATGAATATGTGAATAAACAGAATAGTCGGTTCCGGGAAATGTAAAACCCTCAAATTATGCAAGCATTGACTCATTGGACCTTATTTCGCTAAAAATGAAAACGCTTAACGGTAACTGTGAATGCGAAGCAATATCTTTATATGATTGAAAACTTTTTAGCGTCACAACTGCATGATTTGGGCTTGATTAACATGTGGCATCAACAAGACGGTGCACATCGTACACACACATCTGTCTAGAACTAGTTATTTCAAGAAATGTTGGTGTTAATTGGCCTCCATGGTCGCTTGATTTGATTGCTCCGAACTTTTGTTTGTGGGAATATCTTAAAAGCAAGGTTTATACAAACCAACCAGAAACGCTTGCATAAATCAAACAAAATATTCGTGATTAAAATAATGAAATACCGCGTGAAATGTGTGAGAGTGTAATGAAAAATGTTCTCAAAAGGGATCGCATTTGTGACGCTAACTGAGGCGGACATGTGTCTAATATTGCATTTTATACTTAATTGCCGACATTAAATTAAATATAAGTATATCAATATAAGATGCATTCTTTTTCATTAAATCCAAAATCAAACGAATTAGGCAATTCAGTTCGTTTTGAATTGAATTCAAATAAATTTGTAGAATGAATTATACTTCTTTTTCAATTTAAATGAATTTTTTTCCAGTAAATTGCAATTCATTTCCAATTTGCTTGAATTGATTTTGAGTTTATTCAAATGAGTTAAAATACTGAATTGCAGTTCCAATGAATTAATTCAGAAATGAGTTGCAGTCAACCACATTGAAGAGCAGATCTAGGGAAAATGAAAAATTCCAACTCATATGAAATGAATTTGACAAATTCATTTGAGTTAGAAATGAATTGCAATTTATTTTTAAGATCATCATTCAGTTTCTTCTTTTTTTGTGAACAGAATTAATTCAACATTTGCTAATTCAGTGCATGCATTTGCTAATTCAGTGCAAATGAACGATTCATTTACAGCTCTGTTGCAGCACCAATCAGAAGGTGCCATTGAGTTGAATTGAAAATTAGAAGCATAAATTCAATTTCAACATGTAATTCAAGAAAATTCCGTTGTATAATCATTTCGCATTTCTCCAACTTGGCTAACCAAAAAATAGCGATTATGAGCTTTTAGCGCATCTTCAACCAAATACCGTAGGTATTCCTTCGGCATATATTTCTAATATATGAAACGAAACTTTTTTAATTTTTCATGATGTGCTTCGCATTCTTCGCCATTCAATTTTCCCAAAAATGTTATGTTTTGAATGCTTAAAAAATATTTATACTGCCATACATTGTTTAGTGTCGCATTTTTCGAAATTTCAAAGTTGTTAGCATAGTATAAAGAACTGTAACTGTAACCGATTTCATCCCAAAAGCATTCCATCAATTCGCTAAATATTACACAAAATTCGTAACATGTATCAAAATAAATTGATAAATAATTGATTTGATTGTGGTAGAAGGCCATCATCATAAGAATTGAATTTTGGCAGAAGCGTACGAGATGTATTAGCAAACTTGGAAAACTGACATACATTGAAATTTATACAAAGAAATAAAGAAGAAATAGTAATTTCAAACAAGCGAATTTCAGATTAAGCCTTCAGTGACTTTTTCGATTTTTAAGGTTTAAAAAAACTTAAACCTTACCAGAATTTAAAAAAAAGTAATTTTATTTGTATGTATTTTTTATTGTATTGTATTGTATTTTTTATCTGTACTACATAATTGCTTCTTAATGCAAAATATTAATTATAAATTCTTTACCATTTGAGGAATGTGTAATTTATTAACAGTAAATGTCTACTAAAAACCGCTCGTAATGTTTCTGATAAGAAAAAATATTAATAAATAAATTTGGAAAAACAAAAAAGTTGGTCAACACAAAAAAGTACAATCAGCGATAAAAGTGAAGATATGCGAATAGCAATGTCGAAATATTTATGAATTTATGTTCTTAGACAAATAAATATATTAAACCCATTTGAAAGTAATTAATGAAAACATACTAGACCTTGAATTCAGTATAAAAAGTATATACAAAATAATATACTAGTATGTAAGAAAATACATAATAATAATAATAAAAATAAAATAAAAAAATTATTGTTTTTGTTAAGAGAAACACATACCTGGTGCAATTGGCTGATATTCTTGTTGTGGCAGTAAATAGCATGTCAAAACCTTAAAAACGTAAATAACAATCAAATTTAATGGCGAAAGATAATAAAATAATGTTTAAATAGATATTTACGTAAATAATAAATGTTTTGTTAAATAAATAAACTTGAACGTAAAACAAGCATTACGAAGAAAACAAGCGAAATGAAAAAGTAAGAAAAAAATTTATACAATTAAAAAATGTAATACTAAATTTTTAACCCATAATTCCCCAACCCTCTTTTATTTAATATTAGGTTAACTTACCTGTTCGCTGGTCTCCTCATCCACATCTGGCTGAAATGTAAGCAAAGGCTGTGCTTGATTCTCTGACAACCACACAGCTTTCAATTGCAGATTCACTAGAGAATACGGCAAATACTGTAATTGATTGCCAGAAACATCAAGCACGTGCAACACGCTGCAATTACCCAACTCTGGTGGCAACTTTTTTAATTTATTGTCCCGCAAACTCAGAACACCCAAACTGGCACAATTACCAATTTCAACTGGCAGAAATTCAAGAGCATTGCGATCGACATTTAAATTACTTAGCTTTGTCATTTTGCCTATTGACGACGGTAATTCTGATAGGAAGTTTTCGGTCAGTATGAGTTCTTGCATATTTTCACAGCTGAAAATCAAAAAGATGAAAATAAAAATTTAGTTTAAATTATATATTAACAAAAATGATTTAATTAAGTTAATTGGGTTTGTTCCGCCAGTAAATACGAGGGCTGCTATATATATTCCTGGCCTGGCAACACTGAGTGCTGACAAGTGCAATCTGACATTTCCATTGGAAAGTTTGTCATTTTTAAGCATAATGGTACTCAAAACGTTTTGACGTACGACTATTATTTGTGTTGTTAACAGTGACTTGAAAAAATTAATATAGAAAAAAATGGAATTAACTCATGAACGTGGATTATCACGACAAGAGTGTATTGATGAACTTAAATCTTTGTATGGCGATGAAGCACCATCCTATAGCACTGTGAAAAATTTGTATATTGAATTTAATCGTGGCCGAACCTCGCTCAAAGACGAATTCCGTGAAGGCCGTCCAAAAACGGCTGTTGTGCCAGAGAACATTGATGCCGTGCGTGAACTCATAATGCAAGATCGACATGCGACATACCGCGAGATAGAGACATCCTTAGACATTTCTTCCACCAGCATACATTCGATACTGCATGAACACCTGGCCGTAAAAGGTTTGTTCTCGTTGGATCCCGCACAATTTGAAAGTCGCTCATAAAAGGCTCGTGTCGATTGGTGCAAAGAAATGTTGCTAAAATACGATTGCGGTGCTTCAAAAGACGTTTAAAAGATCTTCACAGGTAACGAATCATGGATCTATGCGTATGAGCCCGAAACGAAACAACAATCGACCGTGTGGGTCTTCAAAGACGAGCAAAATCCAACGAAAGTTGTTCGTGGAAAAGGCTCTTCGAAGCAAATGGTCGCCTGTTTCTTCGGCAAAACTGGTCATGTGACGACTGTTCCGCTTGAGCAACGTAGGACGGTCACTTCTGAGTGGTACACTACAATTTGTTTGCCTGAAGTCATCGGAGAAATTCGAAAAACCAACAAGAGAAGACGAATCATTGTTCACCATGACAATGCGAGCTCTCACACATCGGCTCAAACCAGAGCGTTTTTGATCGGCCAAAACGTCGAATTAATGGGTCATCCGCCGTACAGCCCTCACTTGGCACCTAATGACTTCTTCTTGTTTCCGCACATCAAGAAAAAAAATGCGTGGTCAACGATTTTCGTCGCCAGAAGAAGCTGTTGAAGTGTTCAAAAACCATGTTTTAGAGGTGTCTCAATCGGAGTGGAAAAAGTGCTTCGACAACTGGTTTGAGCGCATGCAAAAGTGTGTAAATCATGCTGGAGAATACTTTGAAAAACAATAAAACCATTTTTGATTATAAATATTCGCATTTTCACTATTAGGCCAGAAATATATAGAGCAGCCCTCGTATAATACTGTAGTGCACGGTAGCATTTACTAGTTCAATCAAGTCCGTCAGTTAAAACTGCACAATTATCTTAATTTAAATTCATTAAACATTTTGAAAGATATGGTGAATAATTTTTAAAATAAATAAAAAACTACAATATTTTGAAATCCAATACTCACTCTCCAATATTGGTGTTGAGTCTTTGTAAACGATTTTGGTCCAATTTTAAAATTGTCAAACGACTCAATTTTGCTACACCATCCGGTAAATATTCTAAAAGATTTTGTGCCAAATCCAAATCGGTTAGATTTTCTAACCCACTTATTTCATTAGGAATTTCTTCGAGACGATTTTCAGACACATCCAAGTATGTCAAATTAGTCAATAATCCCAATTCCGGAGGTAATTGTTGTAATTGATTGTGATCTAGCCAAAGTTCCTGGAGTGCTGGTAAATAACCCAAGTATGGTGGCAGTTGTTCGATTTCATTATCACCTAAATCCAGACGTTTCAACTTCGTTAATTTGCTAATTGATTCTGGCAAATGTTTTAAAAGATTCTCACGCAATTCTAATGATTCTAATTGCGTTAAACTGTAAAAGAAAAAGCAAAACAGAACAAACATAAACATAAACACAAGAAGAAAATTAAAAGCAATTAAATATTTCTTAGGTATTTATTGTATTGTGTGCTTGTGTCTTAAACATGATGTAAGAAATAGTGCTGGTGGTATTTTACTTGATTATGGTGTAATTAATTATTGAATATCTTTTCTTATTCTTTGTTGTTTATTTTTTACTTACCAACCAAAATCTGATGGTAATGTAGTCAATGACATGTCATTTAAACCTAAAATTGTTAAATTTTTTAATTGTGAAAAACCAGCGGGTAGTTTTGGAATCGGATTTGAACTAAAATCAGCTACTTGTAGGCTTTTCAAATGTTTAATATCATCAGGAATGTCTGGAATATCTGTAATTCAAAAAAATTAAGAATTTATAAAATTAAAAAAATCAATCTTTTTATTATTAAACAAAAATATTTCTTTGTTCATTTCACTACTATTTTAAAGCCGTATTATGCATTAAGTTTAACTTTTGCAATAATAAAATTTTTGAGGAGATTTTGTGTGATATGATATCATATAATAAATAAAGCTGGGACTTAGAGCTGTAGTGCGTCGTCTGTACGTCGCAGACTGACTAAAGTTTTAGTTTTATAACAATCATCACTAATTTTTAGAATGTTTTTTTCAAACGAGGAAATATTTTCCAAATCGGTTCAGCAATGACATAAACATAGTCAGAAAAAAGCAATATTCAGACGGATTAATAACCTCTTTCTTGTTTCGAGGTTAAAAATGTGCTTACATGTGTGCGTTATTTCTTTTAGTTTGGAAGAAAATTGGCCTAAAATTGTGTTTATTCTCTTATGCTAATATCCCATAACATTTTCAAATAAATTCAATTTATTTGAATTTGTTGCCAGCTTATCAGGAAACATTTATCCAAATTAACACTTCAAAAACTACAGAAAGTTACTTTTGAAGCCCATGCAAAAAAGTTAAGGCTTTTAAAAATTATTATTTAAATAAAATATTTTTTTTTTTAATTTGCCAACCTAAACTTAGTAGTAGTTGTACTTAATAATAAAACATTTGTTATATTCTTAATATAATTTGGTGTATAAACAAATTTTGTAAACTATTTGTGCTTTCCAGTTTGGCAAACATATGTTTATACACATTTTTATTTTTTGCATATAAAACTAGAAAAAAAATCCTGAGGAGGCGAGGTTTAGGAAGCTTCAAAAACTTAAATATATTCTCGATTGTACAATTTCATAAGTTCGAATTCATTAATAATATTAATAAAAAGAAAAAGGTCCCCAAAACTACATGAGACCTTAACCTTAGAGTTAACTTTTGTTTTTCTTGAATTACTATTAGCACAAGTGTTTGAAATGAAGTGAAATCAACGAATTAAATTGAAATTTGAACTGATTTAACATTTTATTATCTTTATTACACTGAACTATGAAAAGTCAACAAAGCAATTAAACTATAATAAAAATATATATAAAGCAAATATTTTACAACAAGTTAACAACAAGCAAATGCCAAATAGACAATAGGATTTTAAGTAATTACCCTTTTAGTATCTGTAAGAATTATGAATTCCCTTTCGATGCAATGAGTACAGAAAAACTACATACAATTATAGAAAAAAGGAAAGTAATTAGAGAAAGTATGCATTGTACGTACTTCTATGAAATCCATTTATTTATTACAATAAAAAATATTTAATCTTTAGGCTGTTCTTTCTTTGCTCTGTAATAATTTTTAATACTGCCCTCATATCACTGAATAGAATTATATATATGGTGAAATAGTGCTGATTGAAACTATACTTTAGGATTAAAACAGTGTTTTGCTACTCCTGTAAAATTTCAAAAATGTTAGGAAGGGCCGTTAGTGTTTTAGCTGGCGATATATATAATTTTACGTAAAAATGTCATTGGCTTTTAATGAGTTTAAAATTTTTTTAAATTTTAAGTTTTTCCTTCAATATCTCTTCAAATGCTTAAAAAGGACACCCATATTGATATCTTAAAAATATGGTGCACAATCGTAATTTTCTATAAGTTCAGAGACCATAACTCGTAAAATATGGGCGGCCGCCAAATTTTTTACATGACCTTTCTTTTTTATTTTAAATTCTCTACCGCCACATTTATTTGTTTTTTGATTGCAGTTATATCATTGTTCCAAATGATACGATTAAGTGGTGTTTTGTTTTACTCGCCGCCTCGAAAGACATGGATCGATCGATCAGCAAGGAATTTCAATAGCAAAATTTTCGAAACTATATCTCAATAAACTTCGCTATGCATAAGAACTCAGAATATATATAAATACTTTATGGGGTCAGAAAAAAAATTGTAGAAATTACAAACGGAATGACAAACTTTTTCCACTTTTTGTGAAAGGTCAAATATTAAGCAACTCAACTCAACCAGACCAATCCCAATGTTTTGAAATTTTAAAATCAAATCAAAATTATAAAATTCGTACCGATTTAAGTTTTTCATATACCTAAGGGATTCTCTCCTTTTACAGACCCTTAAGGGATTCGAACAAATTTATTTACAGTTTTTTAACACCTTTAGACGTATAAAAAAAGGTATTTTTTCGATCACACATTATTCGTTTTACAATAATGTACGGTAAAAAGATATTCATCTCTATAGAAAATGATTTTTTCGGACTCGGGATTATTTTGCGGTTGCAGTTATTAACAAGCTAAATAAAAAAGTTATGTAGCCATTTAAATCAAAGTTAAAATTTTAAGTAAAAGCTTTTTTTCAATATATAATTTAAATTCATTAAACAAATACAATTATTTAAGAATACTAGTTCTAAAGCATTTAAATTTACGATTAAATATTTGATGATTTTATTTACGGGCTCTGAAAACTTAAAATTTTTGGAAATATCAATATGGGGGTATCATTTAAAGCTTTTGAGATCTTTAAGGAAATACTAAAATTTTTTTTAAATGCTTAACCCGTTAAGGACCGATTGCATTTTTATGCAAAATTATATATATGTAATTAAAAAGTACATGTATTTAATTTTTGCTATTTTATTTTTTATTTCTCTGTCGCCCCAATTTTTTTTTTTTTTTTTTTTTTTTTTTTTTTTTTTTTGTTTGAAGTTATTTCACTAAATTGGATAACATAGATGGTGAAGGGTATATAAGATTCGACATATCCGAATATAGCTCGCATACTTGTTAGAGGTTATTTTATTTCTTTGGGAACTGGAACATAAAAGCGGTACATTTGATTCTCAGTTCAGATTATTTTATCAACTAATACCTACACAAAAAATAAGACTAAAAATAATAAACAAAAATATTTCTTCGCATAGAAATGAAATACCTAAATCAGTTGTCTAGTTTGTAGATCATTTTTAAGCATTTTTGCGAGTAGTAACTATTAATCTTTATGAAAAATTGGAAGGAGGAAAACCCCTTCAAACTGTTAATAGACGGATTGTCATGAGCCATGTTTAGACATAAATGTAAAGTGTGGTATAGACTGACTGGACTGACTCATTCAGCGATTAAATATAGGAAAAGGTAAGTAGCCAATACTAGAACAGATTAAATACGTTTTTTTTTTTTCTTGAAAGTAAGAAAGCAAAAAAATTTAATTTTAATAACAACAAAACTAAATTTTAATAACACTAATATCGTGGTGCCCTAATATTTTCTATCGTTGTGGTTGTCTGGGAACAAAGCTATTTTTATATGCAACTAAATGAATTTAATAAGATACGGTCGCGATATTGGATGAAGTTCGGTTACGGCAAATTTCTATTGTTAAGTTCAAAAGGCCAGCAAGAAGAACAACCGGCAAACGCCGAGAACATCTAATCCTTCCGACGATCTTCATCTGAAATCTTTAAATATTATGACCAAAAACGCAGCAAATTTTTTAATGCAGTATAATAAGGTGCGCTCAAGAAAATTGTTCACAGTGTTTGTTCTCATTCAATGTATATTAATGTAGATAAAAGATGAAAATAAAAATGGATATAATAACCTCTATACATGCAACATATTATAGTTGTCCATCAGCCACATAGTAAAACAGAAAAAATATATAAAAAATTGCAAGAGCAAAAATGAGCAACCAAATGCTGTATTTTAATAGAAAAAATATGAAAACGAAATATATAAAAACGTATAAAATAAACCATGAAAGAAACAACAACGCACGTGCTTCAACATAACACAAACCATAAAATATGTAAAAGAATGTCAGTTTTTCGAAATGAAGAAAATTTTGTTTTATGTAAAATCTCTACATACTCCTCTTCTTTTTGTGCTTTTAACTAAACAATACCGTCATTGATGTCGTCAGCAGTCAGCATCATTATCATCTTTGTTTTAATGATTTGGTACACACAACCGCTCTACGGTTCGGCTGGTAGTGGCAAGAAACTTAAGTGGCAGCAGCAAGTACTTTGCATGACAATGACGCCAGCATCATCATTGTTGCCCCAATATCTTTTCTACTATGAAGTTGCATTAAGACAACAAGAAAAGCATCTAATAAACTTAAACATTCGTTAAACTATTAAAGAATGCCAGTCGCTTACTAGACAAAATTCCATAAGGACAGTTAAAAAATAATTTCACCGGCTACAATGAGAAACAAAAGCTTAAGCATGCAGAACAAAAATGTTTTATGTACTGATGGAATGAATAGTTGAAGGATAAAATAGAGTAGTTGGTGACAATTTTAATGTTTTTGAAATGTTTTTATTATTCATTAAAGTGCCAGTAGGTGTTATTAATCTAAAAACTGTAGTATAATTTTGAATAGAAATAATTCTTAAAAAAAATTTATAGACTTTAAGCAACAACTGAATAAAACCTTTTGTAATAATTGTTCGAAATTCGAACATATATATGAGTAGAAATACAACCTAACGGTTGCGGCGACGGATTCCGCATGTCAGAGAAAAACCAAATAAAATGAGTTGCGGCGACGGATGCGGTTTTTATTGTCATTTTTATTATTTGTTTAATAATTTTTTTATTATTTTTTATTGAAATATATTAAAAAAAATTTTTTTAAATGTAAATAAGCAATAAATTGAAAAGTTTCAAAATTATTGTTGATTTTCAATGACTTTTTACATTTTCTTTCTCTTCTTTTTTCGTAGTCATTCACAAAAAATATTAACAAATAGAATTTTTTGGTAGAAAAACAATAAAACTGTGGCAACATGCTGAAAGAGAAAAAATTCCAAATTGAGAGCTTGAGAAAAAACGCACTCAAATAAAAATATATTCTAATTTCATGCGGATTCGTTGAACGTTTTTTAAGAGTAGAAATACAACCTCACGGTTGCGGATGCGGTTGTTTTTTTTATATGTAGTTTTGACAATAAAAAACGTTCAACGAATCCGCATGAAATTAGAATCTATTTTAATTTGAGTGCGTTTTCTCTCAAGCTCTCAATTTGGAATTTTTTCTCTTTCAGCATGTTGCCACAGTTTTATTGTTTTTATACCAAAAAATTCTATTTGTTAATATTTTTTGTGAATGACTACGAAAAAAGAAGAGAAAGAAAATGTAAAAAAGTCATTGAAAATCAACAATAATTTTGAAATTTTTCAAAATATTGCTTATTTACATTAAAAAAAAATTTTTTAAATATATTTCAATAAAAAAGAATAAAAAAATTAGTAAACAAATAATAAAAATGACAATAAAAACCGCATCCGTCGCCGCAACTCATTTTATTTGTTTTTTCTCTAACATGCGGAATCCGCCAAATAAAATGAGTTGCGGCGACGGATGCGGTTTTTATTGTCATTTTTATTATTTGTTTACTAATTTTTTTATTCTTTTTTATTGAAATATATTTAAAAAATTTTTTTTTAATGTAAATAAGCAATATTTTAAAAAATTTCAAAATTATTGTTGATTTTCAATGACTTTTTTACATTTTCTTTCTCTTCTTTTTTCGTAGTCATTCACAAAAAATATTAACAAATAGAATTTTTTGGTATAAAAACAATTAAACTGTGGCAACATGCTGAAAGATAAAAAATTCAAAATTGGGAGCTT
The DNA here is from genome assembly GCA_916610165.2 of Gymnosoma rotundatum. NCBI lineage: Eukaryota > Metazoa > Arthropoda > Insecta > Diptera > Tachinidae > Gymnosoma > Gymnosoma rotundatum. Next base: position 85,423,001 of record OU744336.1, read on the forward strand.
GAGAGAAAACGCACTCAAATTAAAATAGATTCTAATTTCATGCGGATTCGTTGAACGTTTTTTATTGTCAAAACTCCATATAAAAAAAACAACCGCATCCGCAACCGTGAGGTTGTATTTCTACTCTATGTATATGAAGGGGTGTTACCCAGTTAGCATTTGGAAGATTGTTTTTACAAAAATCACAAAAGTGAGTCTTTTAAGACTACCCAAGATGACTTAAAACTGATTCATCAGTTATGCGTTTAAAAAGAGACTCGAATATAACTCCGACAAACGCATAGAAAGCGACTTTCTAAAAAAACAAAAAGTACAAAAAGCAAATGCTTGAAATTCGACTGTTTTTAGAATTATTTTGGAGACATATTTAACGCAGCCTAACGATGAAAAAATGATTCAAATACATATTTTTTTTTATTTTTTAATTTTCGTAAAAATACATACATATGTCACTTCGAAAAAAAATAGAGACACAAATGTACAATAAATTTTTTCAAATTTTTTTTAAATTCATTTTTTTAATTTGAATTTTAAGAAATTAGGAATTACATGCTAACGAATGTAACACTACGCCTTGACGAGCAATTGATTTGTTGGCACATGAACAAAACTTCAGCAGAATAGGTTACCAACATTTGTTCATGTTTGTCTGCGTGGAGAAAACTGCTTCGTTTTCTCGCTGTTTGAAGCCGACATGACATCGACAACGATGGTCTACAATAGCCATTTTAATGTGCGGACATGAAATTGTTCAATGTTTGAACAAATCAATGGCTCTCAAGACGGCGTGTAATAAAAAATAAGCAAAACGTTGTTTGCAATGTTGCATTTTGAGAAAATATAATTAGAAATGTTCGTATAATATGGTTCGAAGAAGACTCGCTTACGGCTAGTAATATGATAAAAAGTAGACTCGAAAAAGTATCGTGTTTGATTATAAGTACGATTGAAAATAGTATCGAAAATTAGTCGAAAACGAGAGTCATAAGAGACTCGTTCAGAATAGTCGCGGCTAGGGTACCATTTTCTACCGACAAAACAATCATTTTCGACTCTAAAACGAGCGCATAATCGATTATTTTAATCGTGTCGAGGAGTCAAAAAAGACTCGAATATGATCAATAATGCTAACTGGGTAGTTTTTTTTAACGTTCACACACACCACTTTGCTTGACTATTAGTTTGACAGCTGTAAGTCAATTTGTAGTTTGTCATTTGTTTTAATATTTTTAAACTTCAGAAATTTATTTCTTTTTTATATTTCACATTGGGAGAACACGTAATACAATTTATAGCAGAATAAGCAAAAGGAAAAATAATTATATTAAAAAAGGTCTTTAGCTAAACTTCAAAGGGTCTAAAAAAAATCTCCGAAAAATGTCGTAAATTATTTGTTAAGAAAGAAAAATTATTTAGATATTTAAAAAAAGCGGTTGTAACGAGATACTTAAATTATTAATTATTGGTTATAATACCAAAATAGTTCGAGTTTTAATTAATTTCAAAATTAAAAATATTTTCAGCTAAATAGTCCTGTTCTAAATTCTGAAGCTTCAGGAATTTAAAACCGAATGAAATCCTTGAGTAAGTAATCCAGCTGCTGGAAAACAATATAACAAAATTAGGGAACCTTTTAATATCTTTTAAAAGAAAACTATACAGTACAACTCATAATTAGATTAGATTTCTCTAATCACATTTTTAATAGATTACAGTTCAATTTGAGAGCGACTGCGTTGCGTGTCATGTTTAACAGATAAAAATGAATTGCTTGTGGTGGTACTGGTACTGAAATATGCTAATAAGTCTGGAAAAACTTAATAAATTTTTTAAGAGCTCTGCATTATTAACTTTGTACGTTTAGTGAATACTGTTGTGACGAAGAACGCTAAGGTAGATCAGAAAACGCGAAAACTCCAGAAATTGCCGACATCAGCTCTTTTGTGATATAAGGAAGCGGCATCTCAAGTTATTAGTTATCTTTGAAAATTTACTTTCCGCATACACAATCGCATGACAAACGCACATCAAAAACACCCTGCGAAGCCTCACTACAAAAGTTGATCAATGAAGTTAACTTCGATTCCATTGAAGCTGCACACATAGACGATCTTATTTATAGAGAATTCAAGTTAAACATTTAGTATTCCAACATTATGAAGGTGCTACTTCCTTTCAAAAATCAAAACAAAAATATATTATAGTTTTTTTCAATTCGTTCCGTTTTATGCAATATTTAATGGAGGTACTGCATATCAAATTCCTCTACACCTCTAATAACTTTTGAAATTCACAATATAAAAATTTAATTTCTGTGACAGAAGTTTACCGGTAACTTATCGTTTTGCTTCATACTTTGAACCTGCTCTAGGGCAATCAAATTCCTATTTCTTTTAGACTTTGATGCCAAAATACAAGAACAAACTTCTATTTGAATAAAATCGAACTTTTCCTTATGGAGTTAAAGTACAGATTCAAAACTAGTTTGAGATTAAAATATTTTAAATGGGTTTTTGTTGTTATATACAATGAACTGAACATCAGTTATCCGAACGCCATCGTGAATGTGTGATAACAACAAGTAAAAGTGCAAAAAGAGCAATGTTCATGTCAGCAGTCTGTTCAACTAAGACTCAGATTTATTTAAATATAATACAAAACGTGTGAAAAAAATTAAATTTATATTATATTTATATTTAAATAATTAAAAAAAATATTTCGTTTTAACAAAAAACTAGGCGATCTGACACATTATTGTTCACTACTAACAGGTTTGGTTGTATTAAAGTATTGATGCTTGATGAAGATGGTGAAGAGACCTGAAAGAATGAAAGCTTCATTTTTTACAACCGCGCTCATGGTGTTAAGTAGGCAAATTATAGTTTGGGAACAACTATTTTACTTATGTGTTACTTTTCGACGATTTACTGTGGCAGAAAAGTACTTTTATGAGAAACCTTAATAAAAACCAAAAAAATAATGATCAAGTGGCAGCAAATTGGGTAGGAACCAAGACACCAAATCTATTACATCTTAAAAGACAACGTAAGTTAAAAAGACAACTTCATTCGATAGAAATTTAAATGTACATTCACATATACGCTTAAAATACCGTTAAATCATAATGACCCTTCTGTTAATTTTCAATACGAAAATAACTGTTTGCGACCATTTGGTTCAAAGAACAAATATAAAAAAAATAAATAAATTTAAACTCTTATAATACAGATTTTTATATACACAATTCAAAACTATCCCGAAAAAGCAACGAACCGTAAAAATATTCACTGTATAGAATATACACAGTAACAACAATATGACATAATTTTACTAGCACACAAAGACAGCAGACGCTATTTAATATTCGTCGTTGTGCTGACAAAGAGACAGGCATTCAGCAATATGGAATAACAGGTTCTCTAATATACACTCGCATGCAGCAATAGCGAAGGTTCCAGCAACAGTTTTATAGGAAAAGCGAGAAGGGAGAAGCGATTGAAAAAAATCGTTGACCCTTATTTTGTGTTTTCTATCTATTATGAGTACATGCCTGCATGTATCATTTTGTGTGTCTTAACGGCGTCATCATCACCATCAGCTCTGAATCACTAGAAGCGGACAAATCTCAACAGCAACAGAAAAGAAAAGATTGTAACATTTATACAAAGTGGCAGTAAGTGTAGTGTATTTCAAAATAGTTAAATTTACAGTTAAAATTTATTTAGAACATCTAAACTCAAATAGCCAACCACTTAGTTAAACACACTTAATCACACTAATTGCAAATATTTTTAAAGTTCATGAAATGGTGCGCAGCATATTGAGTTAATTTTGGCATTTGTAACAGATAGAAAGAAACGCACTAAGCCTTTAGTAAATCGCAGTTTTAAAATGAATACTTTTAAAAGTGTGTTTTTTCCAGCTAGATTTGTGAATTACCACAGTGTGAAATGCAGAATACAAAAAGGCACTAGAATATTAGGATAAAAATAGGAAACATAAATTAATTTATTAATTATCCCTCTTAAAAATTTGTTAGCATATTAATAAAAAAAAAATTAATCAGTTTTAATGGATCATAATTTCCTGATGTTATTATTGTTATTGCTGTACGTGTATTTGAAACAACAATTTAAAATAAGTTTTTAGTATTTAAGAAAAATATGAGGGTTTCATCAGTTTTCATATGTTTATAAACTGACTTTGCTTGTGTTTGTTATGCGTCATAGAAAATTTATCAAGTGGAAACAAATGATGCAACAATACTGCCACCCACTACATTATGGATTAAAGATACGTTATATGTTGGCCTTAGAGAATTTAAATTTAACCACAGGGTTGTTAATGGACCTTTGAAAGAAGATTTCTTTCACTTAAATTCAATAATATTGCAAAATTATATCAATTTAAAATTCAAAAGAGACGACAACACCCACTTAACTTCATTATTAGCAAATTGTTTATGGGATATTTACATTACCATACAAAAGGCAAACATTCTGTTTCGCTTTTAGCGCCGCAGGATAATAACTGAAAGTTGTTTTTAATTCCATATATGAAAAGAAAAACAATATTAAAAAAACTTTTAGTTGATACGTTCTAGGAATATTTTTCATTAATCTAACGGAATAGAAAAATATCTGAGTTGCAAAATATCAACCAAATAACATTGGGAAAAGACATCAAATGAACAGGTAGAATTCATTACCAGCATTTAAATATTTATTTGAAGATTTTGAAACAGAAAAAAATACTTTAATGAAAATGATGTTACCGCTCCATGGTAAAACGATAAAAGCGTCAATTGGAGCCAAACTGGCAGGTCCTTTTCATATAACACTCTTAAAACAATAACCGACCCATTAGGAATAATTCAACTACATAATTTTTCCCGTGCCATTCCCTTCTCTCTGGGTTGGTAATTCAAAATATAAAACGCCTCGATTTACGGAACATAGCATAATAGTTTAAGAGTCTGTTTTCAACCGAAGTATATAACCAGGTAGAGGGCCTGGAAGTGCCTAGTTTTGATTTCCCTTTCATACAAATCGGAAAGTATTTATGGCTTTTAACAATATTAGATAGCAAAAATAAACTTTGACTTTGAAAACTTTTTTTTTTAAAGTAATGCTTACAGATTGGTCCAATTTTAAAAGCAGTTCATAATCTTAAAAATTAAAGGGTTCCCCATACAGCATATGGATTTTTTACGTGTGTTATGAACCGCAAGGGGCACCACTTTAAAATTAAAAAAAACTGCGTACCAATATAGCTCCCAATGGCAAAAAGTAATATATAAATAAATATAAAAATTAGAGGGTGTCCCCATAGGTGACGTAAATTGACCTATATGGGCCTATCTTTTGACCCGTTATAAAGAAACGCTTTTAAATTTAACAGAATGTCGATTGCTATGACCGTTAGAGTAACAAGTTTTAATATTCAAAATTATAAATTTAAGGGTGCCCATACTTTTGAAACGTTGAAGACAAACGGCTAAAATTTACAAACAAGCTGCAAGTATAATATTTGGACTTGGAAAGTAAATGGCGTCCCCATAGTTGATGTAATTTGATGTATGTGGGCAAACTTTTAAACCCTTATAGACAGGCAGCTGAACTTGCAAGGAACCTGTGTTGCTAAGTCCACTATAAAAACATAAAATTAATTTAGAAATTAAAGGGTGTGCTCCAAATCTTTTGAACCGTATGTTTTAAACCGTTACATACAAATACTTAAAAATTAAACAGAATGTCCACTAGTTGTTTCGTATACGAATTATAAACATTTTAAATTATAAATTAAAGGGTGTTACAATAGTTATTGTAATTTGATGCATATGGACAAACTTTTAAAGCGTTATAGACAGACGATGGAAATTTACAACGAACCTCATTGTTAACTCTACTACAACAGCAAGTATATAATTTGAATTTGGAAATTTTAGGGTGCCCCTGTAGTTGCTGTAATTTTATGTGTATTGCCAAACTGTTGAACAGTTGTAACAAGGGGCTCTAGTGCTAAGTCCGCTATATCAAGTTAAAGTTTATAAGGGTATCCCAATAGTTATAGACACACAGATGAAATTTAATTTTAAGTTTTTTTTTCAAGAATATTTCTAATATAACATACGTCGTGAAAAACAATATTATCGTTTAATCGATCGCAAGGGTTCTGAAATAAAAGATGTAATAAAGGAGAAACAAATTTTAGAGTATGGTATGTCACGAATGTTATTAAATTTTATTCATTATAAAATCATCCAAAAATCATTTTATTTAATTATGACAGATCGTAAAGAAAAAATTATGGCTCAGTAAATTAGGGAGAATTTCGCATATCTTTGATTTTAGTTTAAAATCACTTCCCTTTCACATTAGTATGATATATCATTATTTTACTCGATATTTAAGATCGAAATGTATCGAACGCGCTTATTTTCTTTTCAATTTATTCAACTCTATATGCGTAAAAATGTCAAGTACGGTGACATGGAAATTCCTATGTATTAAGCCCCGGAAAGAAAAAGCTGTAGATTATTTCGTTGTCGTTCATTTCTGATAGACTTGGAAGTTCATCAAATGCAATTAATAAACTAAAACCGAAAAATGTGAAGAGATTGTTCGCACCTTGCTAAAGTTTTCTATTAAAGAAAGAGGACTTATTTAGGAGTGTTTCAAAATATTCAATTTAGCTGGAGGCGGGTATTATACGAGTATTAACCGCAACTTCACTTATGTCTACAACATAATTAGATCCATGATAGTGCAGGGTTTAGCTTTAGCTTCCCTCCGTTCTTGTTCCCCTTTTAATTTACCTTAATGCGACTTTTGCAAGTAAAATTAAAAAACGAACCAATGTTATACTAAAGGCAGAACACCCCAAAAAGAAGCAAATATATTAGATCTAATGCAAATGCTTTTTAAGGGTAAATGTCACAGCACATGCTACCGTTTTACACTTGGATTTGTTTTGCCTTCTTTCATTGCACATGTTTATCAATTTTACCTTTGCTACTAATTGAAAGGAAAATAACTTCCTAGCAAAAAAAAAAAAGTTAAAAAAGGTAATCGAGTGTGTAATTAAGCATTTTTGGCGGAAGTGCTTCGCAACTAGATTACCAACCTAATAATTTTAACAAGGCATGAGACTTTTATAATCAATTTCGGAGAATTGGTTACGTTAATTATTGTAGCAAATAATAATGATCATTAATACATATTTTAGTGTTTTCTCTTTTGAATTAAAGAACTAGTTCAATTACTACTTTCTTTTATGCGAAAAAATGTAATGTGTTATGCAAGCGAGCAACAAAATATGGCAAATAATTTTTTAGGTAATGTCTAATGTTTTGCTGGGTTGTGATAATAAAACAACTTTGCAAATAATTTCCAACGTGATTACGAATTACAACTGTTGGTTTATAAATTAACATTTTTTTGTAATTCTTGAAAATTTTAATTAATAAATTGCATTTGAAAAATGTTTATTTGATGTGAAGAAAACGTGTTTTTATTGGTCCACAAAAGTCTTGTTTAAACTTTGAAATAATAAATTTCTTTAAAAGAAAGTAATTCTGTTTGTTAAAAAGGAGAAAGGACAAAACTTCAATTTGGTTATAATTGGATTTAGCACCATCAATAGAGCTAGACAGGGGCGATAAGTAAGGCTAATAATAAAAAAACTCTATTTTATTTTTATCTCTTTTCCACTTTAAATGCGTACGACTGTCCCGTACGACAGTATGGAATTGCCCATAAGCATGAAACAACCTGAGCACGGAAAACATGATTTGAATTTATAGGAACTCCCGAAAAAAATCTTATAATTTGGAGTGGAATGCACAGCATTGCCAATTATATAGGCTGCCGCTAAATTTTAAAATTTTAAATTTATAATAATAGGTTTTGCCATACAGTTTGGATTTAAAATCTTAGAAATTATTGTTGCTTCTGGAAGTTGGCCTACTTTTGACAAAACAAAAAAAATATCAATTTTTAGAAAATTAATCTGGTTTATATGCTTCAATTTGGTTTTCCGACAAAATTTCATTTTTGGGAATTTTTTACACTTCTGTTAAATAGTAATGGTTCTTACCAGTCAAGTTAGTCTCCAATAAATTATTAAGTGGTCTAGACTTAAAATACTTATCAAGTATTATAGCAGTATGTACAATTACACCAATGATGCTGGGTTAAAAATAAAAAAATTTAATTTTTGCCATGCTTGATGTTATATTTTGAAAGGTTTTTTCTTTATTCGCATGCAAATTAAAAAAAAAATCTATTTAAGATTTTAAATTGTGCAGTTGCCAAAAATGGAGGAATAGAAAAGTTATGGAATGCCTGCATTTTAGGATTGAAGAATTACAGAATATATTAAACGTAATTAAAAAAAGCAATAATATCTTAAAAAAAATCTTTGCAAGAAGCACGATCTTGACAGCCCAAAATCAGTTTATAAATGAATACTTGACGGTTCTTCCAGCATATGTATATTAAAGCATCTAGAACACATACATGAAAATGACATCAAGCATTTTGATCGTGTCTAAGCCGCTTTAAACAAACAATATTCTGTTTTTCAGAATAAAAACATAAACCTCTGAGTATAAATTTTGTTTTTCGCATGTTACTAAAGGATTTCTACCACAAGCAGACTACTTTATCAAATATTTTCTTAAAAATTGAACCTCAACACTGATAAACAAATTTCACATTGGAAAAATAGATTTTGAGGTTCACGTTTAAACTGTAAAACGTAATTGTGAAGTTCACAGATTATTCAAACATCCAAGCCATATCTACAAATCCAGAACAACAATAGACATTGATATTGATATTTCTTTAAACACATTTCTTTAAACACACAAATATTTCTTTAAACACACAAACGCTGGTGAAATTTTCTTGAAATGAAGTAAGTGAACATATTTAAAGATTACCACCAGCTTCCAAGCGTGTATGTCTAAACGCAAACGCTTATTCCTTTAGAAAAAATTTAAATAAACTAAAAATTAAAACATTAACTTTTCAATAAAATTATTTTAAACATTGTTTGCGCAATCAAATAAATTTTTTAAAAAAATTCTTGGGCATAAGTCGCTTTTTATTAATGCTTGTTAAAATATTTGTTGCAGATCCTTAAGAAGGAGGTACCAATAGCTGCTAATTAAAATGCAACTGTAAATATATTTACTTCTACAATATTGTCTTGAGAAAAACAGATTTATTAAAGTGTATAAAGGAAAGTTATGTACAACGTTTAGTTTAGCTGTTAGCCATTTGTGTATGAGTTGCATGGTTTCGGTAGACGTTCATATAAAATAAAAAAAAACGTAATTGCGCATATTTAGAAATCATTACTAAGTGTTAACTTTTTTAAGTACATAAAGTTATAATAGTTAGTTCAAGGTAAAGCTGTAACTAACTGCCAACTAACTAATACATTTATTTCATTTCACAAATTAATTGAAAAGCAAAACATTTCTGAAGTGTTAATATAGTGACCAATTTGCATCTTTTTGAAATACACAAAACAATAAATAGTTTTATTTCCTTAACAATATGCATACCTTATTATCTTTGCTATTTTCACCCTTTTTTACCGAATCCAGAAAACATTGAAAAGGAAATTAGCTTGAGATGTGTGTTTTGTAAACGAAATTCGGGACAAATCAAGTTTAGTGAAGTAACTCCAATCAAAATAAGCAAATATGATGAAAGGTGAAATAGAATTAAAAAATGAGAAGAAAATTTTAGTATTTTCTGAAAGATCTCTTTAAAAGCCCATAAATAATGCTCATATTTGCCTAATGCCTTCCAAAATATAGTGCAAAATTGAACTGTTCTATGAAGAGTTTAGATTTAAAACTTTATTTATATGGGCAAGCGCCATTTTTTCTTATTATTTTTTGTTTTTTTTTTTTATTTTTTATTTTATAAGTCTCTGTCACCAAATAAAAACTAGATTTAAGCCCTTAATTATATCAAATATTTTTTTTATAACTTATTAATAAATTTTTTACAATTTGTATATATTTTTAAATTCAAATAAATTTAACATACATCACGTGACTTTTAATTATAGGAAATTTAAAAAAAAATTAAATCATCATAAGTGATGTCCTGTTTATTTTTTTTTTTTTTTTTGTTACTTTTTTGACATTAAATGAAGTTCACAAAATTTAAGCCGAGGGAGGATAGCTAACGGATCTGCCATAACTTTTTCAACTTGAAATTTATCCAAATTTTAAAAGCTTTACTGTTAACATTTGTAATTTTTTCTTACCATCAAATAACATTCCCAATATTTGTTTGTCTAAAGCCCTAGAGGTTAAAAAATTAGCGCTGTGAACATTGACAATATTTTTTCATTTGAAGACTTTCGTGTTTACATGAATGAATTTAGAATTTTTAACACACTTTGCTTTTTCTTTAATTCTCTTTATTACATTTTTACAGCGCTGTAAATAACGCTTTTTGAACCAAAATCCCGCTTTTCACTCAAAAGCTTTGTGGCAATAATAAGGATACCTAATCATGAAGAATATAAATCACCGATGAAAATTTGTTATTTTGTTAAATATTTATTATGGATTGCAAGCACACATTTTGCGTGTGGCAAGGTCTTTTTACTTGTAATGAAAAGTACATCAGTATTTTGTATGCATCCAAATTATTTCAAATATTTAATGGCATTAATCAAATACATCTCAGTGTTTTTATATCTAGTAACGAATTAAACTGAATAACAATAGGAAATACCAACCATACTTTAACAATCATGACCTGGTTAATTTTGTTGAATTTAATGTCGTTTTTTATGTTACTTTGTTTGCATTTTTCTGATAACCCAGTCAAGTCCGAAAGACAAAAAAATTTCGTTGCATAACTTAAGCGACACAAATATTGTTTACTTTTGTTGGTATCCATTGCTTCAGCGTATCATTTTATGTTGGTACGAGGGAAAATCAAGAATTCTTTCAGAAGTTACATAAAATCGTGTTAAAAACCCCAGGTATATTTTTTAAAAATTTAAGGTTTCAAATTATTGAGCAATTTTACAAATCAAATATTTCTGACATTTTTTTATTGGTTGCAAAATGAAAATGTTTTCTCTCAACAAACACGCCTTATAAAATCAAAAATAAATTTTAAGAGCATCATGATCATCTTCATCACTTTAAAAAATGTCCACGCAAGAACCTGATTGAATATTTCTAATTGAGGAAATCAATCACATGGTTCAAGTTGTGTTCAGATCTAGAAATAAAGAATATATCAACAGACGGATGACGTGTGTATTTACAAACATGATTCGACGCAAGACTTGCTGAAAGCCACACAACAAATTGCAAGTGTTTGTCTATAACGGATTAAAAGATGAAAGCATATACGTGAAATGACGACCTTTAATTTTTACTCCGTTTTATTATTTGCTGTTATAGCGGCCATAATGGTATTGTAGTGTGGCCTGTATTGTATTGTAGTGTGTATTGTAGTGTATTGTAGTGTGGCCTGTGACCATACATAGGCATGCTGCAGTATATTTTTAATGCATTATATATAGCAGTAAACAGTAAAAGTTTACTGATTACTGAAAAAAAGTTTACTGGTTAATGCAATATTTTTTCAGTAAACAGTAAAATTCAAAATTTTACTGAATTATTTAAATAATGCAGTATGCCAATGTATGCCTGTGGCCTACGCACAGACATTATAAAGTGTTATCTTTAGAGTGACGAATACGGCATGAGAATGAAAAATAAATTTAAAAAACAACTAAAAATAATGTTTTTAAAGACTTATTTACTCTCTCTCGTATCTTGCTTAAAAGTATATGGACGATAGTATTTCAGGTGTTTCGTTCTAGTATGTGTGTATAAAAAATTAGTAGTTTAATGTTAATTGTTTTCATTAAAGGTGTGTTTTACATTTTAATTAGGAAAAATGTTGATTTTATTTACATTTCTCTAAAAAAATTTGTAAGAAAAAAACTCTTTTTTCCAAATAAGTTCTATTGAAAATGGGAATTACATTTTTTATTTTTATTTAAAAGCGGAAGTTGCGGGACGTGTTTTGATCGCGTATTGCATTTCTTATTTTTGCAGGTGTTTTAAATTATTTTTATTTGTTGTTTTAATTTTATTTGTTTATGATTTTTAATATGGAACGAGTGTTTAAATTATTTTTATATATGCCACTATTTGCAAATTGTATTCAAAACTTTTTAGTTTGTTAATGCTGTTTTCTTTTTGTGTATAGATATTCCTAACATTTTTTTAAAAATAAAACTTTTACATACAAATATCTTAAAATAAATTCCTACGCACAGTAAATTCTTTGTTTTTTGTAATTTTATTTAAAGATATTGGTTCATATTCAGCGGAGAAATATTGAGGTGTCGTCTAAAAATTACGCCCCATCTATTGCAAATTGTAGTGCCCTTAGAGTCCAACACGAACATCACACCAATCTGTTTCGAGATAACAAAATCCATTACTATAAACAAAATTACGAATTTTTATGTCTCAAAAATATATGGGGTTACTGCGAGTAAAATACAAAAAGAAAAAATTTTTAAAGCTGCTTCGTACCCGTGATTAAATTCTGATGTTTTATGTGCGTAGAACAATTAATTTAGTTTGAGGCAGAGAAATCTTGAATTCATGAGTAAAATCCATGACGAGCTGTATGAGCAGAAGCGAAACGATCACACGAGAATACTGTTCCCGCAGTAATAAACTAAATTTTAATTTTGATGAAAGAGAGGATTCACAGAAAAACATGTCTGATCTAATCTTATTGAAATCTATTAGAAATAGAGGAATCAGGAATTAAGGATTATTTATATTTCCAATTTTAATGTTTAAAGTGGTCGACCGAATCAAATATGTTTTAGAAATTATAAGATTTGTTTCAATAAAAGTTCTTTTAAATACAAAAAAAAATGTTATTAAATGAAATGTTCATAAAGAATTTTAATTCTTTACAAAAAACCTACGTTAATTAAAACACCAAGAATGTATTACTAAATGAACTGTTCAGAAGTTTACAGTACGTTTAATGATACTTAAGTGCTTAAAAGCACTTCAACTGTAAGAGAGCAACTAGAATAATAAAATAAAATAAAAGAAACTTAATACTAAATCCCAACAAATCTATTTTTGCTTTATTGAAATATTTAAATAATCAAGCTACGAAGACCACATTCAATTTAGAATACGGATACACATAGATTAAATGCGGCGGCAGCAGAGGCTAGGAAAAAATCACCGGTGACCGTCGGCTTCAGTCGGATACGAATTTGCTATAGACTTTTTTCTTTTATAATATATAATAATTATTATCGAAGCCTAAACAAAAGCTGAAAGTGGAATATAATAATCACCTCACAACGACATTTTTTCAAACCATAAAATGTCAAACTTTTTTAAGATTTTGGTTTTAAAGTTTAGCGCAAGAAAATAAATGTGTTTGCTTCTTTTAGTAACCGTTTGCGGTTTGAAGCCTGAGTGCGTCTAGCGATTGCGGCTGAATTTCAAAAATTATGTCCGAGCTAAGCGAACAGATTATTGTCGCCACTGCAGAATCAAAATATTTTGGAAATAGGTCAGCCATTTGCAAAATTCTAGGCCGCTTAATCTAAATTTTAAAAAGAGCATAGCAGAGAACTGTCTGAGCTTAAGTTTTGAAGCTGGGTACCATCCACCTACCAGGGGTAGCGCTATGTGAACTCAAATCGGCAAATTTGTCTAATGTTTGACATTTTTTCAATTTTTGTCTGAATTTTAAAAATTATACACAGTCAATTATACAGGCCTATTCAATACCTACAAGATGGTGCTTTAATCTGCATGATTATGTTTTAAAATGGTCGAGTTAAAGCATTTAAAATTTTTGATTTTTCGAAGCCATACTCCAGTTTTTTTTTCATAATATCGGGTACAAGTTTCAGCAATGTTTTTTAATTAAAAACCGAAACGACTTTCAATTTAAAAAATCCAAAATGATAGCACTTTTGTATACTTTTTTGTATACTTTATACATATACATATTTTTTTATAGAAAAACATTTTCCTAAACAATCTTTAACAAATTTTTAATTTTATTTAAGCTTACTACATGTAAGTACGAATAAGATTAAACTTAATTTCGTGTAAAACTAGTCACTCTTGTAGAAGATGGAGGTCATGCAATTTGCCTCTAGCCAATATGTTCTAAAATGCTAAAGCTAGAATAGGAAGAAGAAGACTGCTATATAAATATGCTTCGAATTTTTGCTAAAATTATTTCATGGGCCTTAGTTCATATCTGGACTTTATGGCAAAAGAGTAAAAAATTTAAATATTGGGATTTTTGGTCCATATTTTGGGAAAACAAAACAAAGGATAGTTTTGTTGTTGCAGTTTTCTTGCCGTTTGATTTAAATTGACCATTTGATTTAATTTTATTGATTGACCATGCACACAATATTTTATTTAATTTGCTTAATTTTTTGTATACGAGTATGTAATATATTATTTCCCCATTTTTACCATAATTTTTGTAAATTTTTAGAGATCGGCAACAAATATTAATATTTTGTTTTAATATTTTATATACGAATTTAGATGATGCAATTTCCCATTAAAAAAATTTCACCTATATACCGTTCTTACTAGCAACACCATGTGTTCTTTAATATGAGTGTTCCAACATGTATCTCACTTTTTTACAATTATGATACGCGCGTGTAAATAATATCGTAAAAAAAACTATTATATATCGAAAAGGGGCACTTTAAAATGGCTGCGTTATTATCAAAATATTTTGATTCTGCCCCAATGTGCACTGTGTTGTTAATATATGAATAAGAAAACAAAAACGCAAAATAAGTTTTTTTAAAAAAATATTGCATGAAAAAGTTTTCCTTTAAATGAAGCACACATTTTGAAGTGGATCTTGTGCATTTTACAAAATGCTGTCGGTCATGCTACTTACCCAAATATTATTAGATTATACTACTTAACTGCAGTATTAGAAAAAAGTTTTAAAAAATTTTTATAATATCCCAGATTTAGTAGCCACTGTGACGAAAACCTTGTAAAATGTAAAATGATTTAGTTATAACAAATATATTCTGAACATACTATTTCCAGCCCCAGTTTTAAGATAAAAACGTCGAGTTAAGTTAGTAGATTAAAACTTTTTTTTTTTTTTTTTGGAAAAAAGGGAAGGCCAAAACACCTCAGGAAAATTAATATGTTACCGCTTTATAAAACTTCACGAAGCATAACAAGAGAGAAATATAACGTCGGAAAAAGTGTAAAATTAGTTGGTTTTATTTACATTTGGAAATACAGGTCACATCAGCTTATTCAGGAAATTTAGTAATTATTATTTCGTAATAAAATTTTAAGGTGTATAGTGTAAAAACATCACTCGAATTTACTTAAGTTGGACAATATTTTTTTTTAATTGATTCAAACGCAAACCCTTAAATATCTCAATATATGAAAGACTGACTTATACTACTTTCAAAAAAAAAAAAACCAGCTCAATTATTAATCGCTTATTTACCTAGAAACGTTAAGTAACCAGAAGCAACTCTACAAAGTAATTTAGAATCACAATATAGTGATATAGAATTAAGGATTTTAAGCAACTGAAAGTAAATATATTATGAAGGTAACTTCAAATATGCATTTCATTGCTGTTGACAGGTTTTATCCTAGTCTTATATCTTAAATTCGCAATAACGATTGTCATCGACAAATGCAAATCTTGCAACTTTTTTTCAAAATTATTTTTTTTTATTTGTGTCTTCAAGATTATTGAACTAACAATAAGTTTTTAAATCTTAAATCTTTAAATTATGCTTTATCAAGTCGAGCCAGCTGTAGACAAAATAGACTTTAATCATAGCAGCTGCAAACGTAGGGATTCGTCTGTCTGATTTTTGACAGTAAGCATACGTATAAATTTATGTTGGAGCCTTTGAATTTTTTTTCTTGCTTTGAAACGGAGGCAGTATTCCATAATCCATAGCACCATATAGGCTTTAGTATCGCGTATTCGTTGGGTTGGACGAAATTCCTCGTTCGTCAAAATTGTGTTCCTAGCATAAGGTTTATCCGCTGTGTCGGATCATATTCGGAAGTCTCACTATCAAATAAAAATTCGTTTGATTACAATTAAAATTAAAATATCGCTCATAATAGACTCCCTTAAGATCTGCAACTTGAAGCCACAAAATTATGTGAACAGCGTTGGTAAAGAATTAAGCAAGCTTCTTCCAGCTTTATAAGAAGTGGACATTAAAATCAAAGCATGAACTATGTAAACTTTAAATTGGCCTCTGCAGTATTTGCGCTAAAACCGTCGGATTTCTTGGTGAAACTCATGACTTTCACAATAATTTTTCTTTTCGTTTGCAATTTTTTTTTTATTTTTTTTTTCTTAAATTGAGATAAGAATTGTTTTATTTTTAATATCATGTCATTAAATGCACAAACTTGTGAAAAATGCAATACGTACTATAATTTTTCCCTAAAAATTTTTCCTCATCTCTCAACATTTAATATTTTATATTCTTTTTTCATTTCTAACTTGGTCTACTTTGTAATTTTGCACGATTTTTTATTAGTTTGTAAATTGAAAAAAAAGTATTGTTTAACATTTATTATTCACGATTTAATATTTTAAAATTTTCATTTTTAGTATTTTCTTTTGTTGGTTTTCCAAAAAAAATCATCATATCAGGTTAACAGAGGTTCATAAATTTTAACTTTTTTCGTTTTACATTTATGTATTTAAATAAAATGTTTGGCAGAGACACTGAAAATACACACTACTTTTTTTTATAAAATGAAGAATACTACAGTGTTTATTTTCAGCGTTGTCCACTTTGAAATTTCAAAACGCACCAAACGCACCATTTAAGAGAAAACGCACCAAGTTTTAGAATTTCTTTTTTATTTAAAACTAGCTGAACCCGGTGTGCTTCGCTACCCCCCTCGTTATTAAATAAAATTAAAAGTATTTATATATTTACTTCAAAAAATTCCCAAGATTAAAACTTCATATAGCCTATTATTCCTTCCAGAGTCACAGTAACATGCTGTGAAAATTTCAGGAAGATCGGTCCAAGGGTTTGGCCTCCTATAAAGCACAAATAAACAGACAGACAGACATTCATTTTTATATATATAGATATTTAATGATTTAGTTTTTCAAAAAAGTGTATTTTTTTTTTGTATTAAAAATATAACAATAAAGCAGTCTTAAAGTTCAAAGTTTTTACAAACAAACAAAATTAAAAAATAAAACTTAACAAAAATAAAAAAATATGTTTGTGCTAATTTGTACTAGATAATACCTTTTTTTCATATAATGCATACACAACTTTAAAAAAAAAAACGATTTTTCATAAAAAAATATTTCTGTATAATTACATACATACAGTTTAATAAGTAAAATTCCCTACAAAATTCATTTTATTAAATGCTTATAAATGGAAAAAAAAAAATTATGAATAATTTGAAATTACATCAACTATTGGGGCACCCTTTAACTTCCAAATCCAAACTTTAAACTTGTTATTATAGCGGACTCAGCAAGTCAGGTTGGTTGTAATTTTCAAGCGTCTGTCTACAACTGTTAAAAAGTATGGCCATGTATAATTTTTGTATTAATACTTGTTACGATATCGGCCATAGCAACCGACATTCAATCCAATTTACAAGCGTTTGTGTATAACGGTTCAAAACATAGACCGATATAAGTAAATTTACATCCATTATGGGGGCACCCTTTTATTTTAAGATTTATTTTTGTATAACTTTTTGTTATTGGGAGCCATAGTAATACGCAGTCATTTTATATTTTACAGAAACGCCTTTACAGTTCCTAATACACGTAAAAAATATGTATGGGGATACCCTTTAATTTTTAAGGTTATGAACTGTTTATTAAACGGGACCGATCTGTAAGCATAATCTATCATAGACCCAACAATTTTCAAAATCAGTTCAGAAATGGCTGGGTTCTGCAGGCACAAACATAAAAAAGCAACATTCAGTCGGATTGTATAACCTCCCTTCTTTTTTTGAAGTCGGTTAACTAATCACGACAAAACTCTGCTTTTGCTAAGCTGTTTAACAGATACGACAGCAGCCTTTACTACAAAAACAATGACCATGAAAATCTAAAAGGGATAGTATATTCCATACAGTGAAATGTTTCTTTTTTAACACAACATAAATTAATACAACAACAATACCGTTTCATTTTGTGCTTATTATTTGGTACGTCTTAAACGAAATGGTATTAATTTTTTTTGTACAAAAGTTTTTTTCTCACACTAAAAAAAGTGGTGTTAAATTTGCTTTGGTGCCACCACAAATTAAAAAAAGCACCAAAATTAAGAAAAACGCACCACGCACTAGCACGTGAAATTTTCGCACAAAAAATTCAAAAAAGCACCCAAAATGGTGCGAAACGCACCAAGTTGACACCGCTGTTTATTTTTTAAAAAGAGAAGAGAGAGAGAGAAAAAAAAAAACAATGTAACTCTTAAACATTTCATATTTATATTTTATGGACATTTTGCTTTACTCTAAGAACTTTCTATATAAATGAGCAATTTATAAAGAGACACCAAAAAATCAAAAAATTATTATTTATATTACTAATTTATAAATTTCAAACAGAAGAATATTTTAAATGCCGCTTCTGATTTTTTTTTTTTCAACTTACAAAAATTAAGAAATTGTAGTTTTTTATGAAAAGAAAAATGTGTAATCGTTTTTTTGGATCAGCTTTCAAGCGTTTTCATGAATTATGGTGGAATATCTATATAATAATTCAAATTAAAAAAAAAATCGTTAGGACATTCCCTAAATCTGCAAAAAAAAAGGTATTTCTATTAAAACCTTTTTGTCGTAATGATTCATCAAAGATGTCATCAAATCACCAAATTATATTCAACATTTTCCTTTACTAGACAACAAAACAACCAACAAATATATCAAATAATTTCAATAAAAAAAAGTTTATTTAAAGTTTAATAAAATATAAAAATTATTTGAAAGCAGTGGATGTGGAATGTCGCCTTTTCTCACTCACAACATACTCAATGTAAAAAAAATGTGTTTAGGCCGAATGGTTTCAATAGCGCAATTTAATTGACGTCACCAAAGAAAACAATTATTATCATTTTTTTTTTTTTTTGTGGTCAAAACTTAACCGCATTTTAACGAGACAAAACATAAGAAACATATAAATAATAAAACATTATTCATGAAAAATAAAAACATTTTATAAAATTCGAGCAACAAGTTAAATACAAATATAAAATTACATTCATGCAAAAAATGGATTGTTTCGTCTTGTTAAGGCGTGAGCATTTATATTTGTTGATATATGTAGAACACGAAAGTACTCTACGGAATCTGCTGCACTAGAATTTCGATCTGTTTGCAAGACAAAAAAACTGACAATCTAATAAAAAAATTTATTTTGCTTTACCGTTTAATTTGCGGTCATATCGCTCATTTACTTTAATAACGTCATTACTCAAAAAAAATCATTTCGAGATAATCGCAAATTAGGTTTCTGACTTGTTCTTACCATCGATAAAAATATCAGACTGCTTAAGTTCCCACTACAATTAGTAAAATGATTCATAATTAAAAAAAAAAAAAAAAAAAAAAAACTTTCATCAATTATTACAGTGGAGGTCTTGGACTAACTACTTGGGATATTTGAATTATAACATTATTGCTGTAAAAATATATCCGATCTTGTGTCGTAAACTAAAATATGTCATTATTTGTGAAAAGAAAAACGGAGTTTCACTTAATATTTTATATCAACATCACAGCCATAATTGAAAATATGCGATATGATCTTTATGTTACGAAGTTTACTCCACAACTCGTTCTTATTGACAAAGACTTCAAACATGAAATGAAATAACGACTTTTTCTCTTAAAACATGGAAAGTTCAAAAAACATAAAGATGAAACTTTTACACAATATGAAGCATGAAATGGCAAACAATCATGTGTGTGAAGATAAATACGTCAAGTTAAATACGTTTTTTAAAAAATGTAGCATGCGATAATTTTTTTCTCCCATACATACAGTACAATTTGTATAGTAAATTCCGGACTTTTTTAACGAATACGATTACAGCTACAAAACCCTACGATCTCGGAGAATCAAACCTATTGGGAAATCAAGAGCACATACAGAGCTATTAATCTGTAAACACAGTTTATTCAAATTGAATTTGAGAAATTTTTTATAAGACGCGGAAAATTGACTTAGTGCAATTTTCTCATATACGATGAGTTCTGTGAGGGATCTTGTCAATGTGGCCAAACCCTTCTATCTCCCGGAATAACACATATATTGGGAAATCAAGAGCACATATAGAGCTATTAATCTGTAAACACAGTTTAGTCACATTGAATTTGAGAAATTTTTTATAAGACGCGGAAAATTGACTTAGTGCAATTTTCTCATATACGATGAGTTCTGTGAGGGATTTTGTCAATGTGGCCAAACCCTTCGATCTCACGGAATTACACCTATTGGGAAATCAAGAGCACATATAGAGCTCTTAATCTGTAAACACAGTTTATTCAAATTGAATTTAAGAAATTTTTTATAAGACGCGGAAAATTGACTTAGTGCAATTTTCTCATATACGATGAGTTCTGTGAGGGATTTTGTCAATGTGGCCAAACCCTTCGATCTCGCGGAATACACCTATTGGGAAATCAAGAGCACATAAAGAGCTATTAATCTGTAAACATAGTTTATTCAAATTGAATTTGAGAAATTTTTTATAAGACGCGGAAAATTGACATTATTCATGAAAAATAAAAACATTTTATAAAATTCGAGCAACAAGTTAAATACAAATATAAAATTACATTCATGCAAAAAATGGATTGTTTCGTCTTGTTAAGGCGTGAGCATTTATATTTGTTGATATATGTAGAACACGAAAGTACTCTACGGAATCTGCTGCACTAGAATTTCGATCTGTTTGCAAGACAAAAAAACTGACAATCTAATAAAAAAATTTATTTTGCTTTACCGTTTAATTTGCGGTCATATCGCTCATTTACTTTAATAACGTCATTACTCAAAAAAAATCATTTCGAGATAATCGCAAATTAGGTTTCTGACTTGTTCTTACCATCGATAAAAATATCAGACTGCTTAAGTTCCCACTACAATTAGTAAAATGATTCATAATTAAAAAAAAAAAAAAAAAAAAAAAAAAAAAACTTTCATCAATTATTACAGTGGAGGTCTTGGACTAACTACTTGGGATATTTGAATTATAACATTATTGCTGTAAAAATATATCCGATCTTGTGTCGTAAACTAAAATATGTCATTATTTGTGAAAAGAAAAACGGAGTTTCACTTAATATTTTATATCAACATCACAGCCATAATTGAAAATATGCGATATGATCTTTATGTTACGAAGTTTACTCCACAACTCGTTCTTATTGACAAAGACTTCAAACATGAAATGAAATAACGACTTTTTCTCTTAAAACATGGAAAGTTCAAAAAACATAAAGATGAAACTTTTACACAATATGAAGCATGAAATGGCAAACAATCATGTGTGTGAAGATAAATACGTCAAGTTAAATACGTTTTTTAAAAAATGTAGCATGCGATAATTTTTTTCTCCCATACATACAGTACAATTTGTATAGTAAATTCCGGACTTTTTTAACGAATACGATTACAGCTACAAAACCCTACGATCTCGGAGAATCAAACCTATTGGGAAATCAAGAGCACATACAGAGCTATTAATCTGTAAACACAGTTTATTCAAATTGAATTTGAGAAATTTTTTATAAGACGCGGAAAATTGACTTAGTGCAATTTTCTCATATACGATGAGTTCTGTGAGGGATTTTGTCAATGTGGCCAAACCCTTCGATCTCGCGGAATACACCTATTGGGAAATCAAGAGCACATAAAGAGCTATTAATCTGTAAACATAGTTTATTCAAATTGAATTTGAGAAATTTTTTATAAGACGCGGAAAATTGACTTAGTGCAATTTTCTCATATACGGTGAGTTCTGTCAATTTTCCGCGTCTTATAAAAAATTTCTCTAATTCAATTTGAATAAACTGTGTTTACAGAATAATAGCTCTATATGTGCTCTTGATTTCCCAATAGGTGTAATTCCGCGAGATCGAAGGGTTTGGCCACATTGACAAAATCCCTCACAGAACTCATCGTATATGAGGAAATTGCACTAAGTCAATTTTCCGCGTCTTATAAAAAATTTCTTAAATTCAATTTGAATAAACTGTGTTTACAGATTAAGAGCTCTATATGTGCTCTTGATTTCCCAATAGGTGTAATTCCGCGAGATCGAAGGGTTTGGCCACATTGACAAAATCCCTCACAGAACTCATCGTATATGAGGAAATTGCACTAAGTCAATTTTCCGCGTCTTATAAAAAATTTCTTAAATTCAATGTGCCCTTCATTTCCCAATAGGTTTGATTCTCCGAGATCGTAAGGTTTTGTAGCTGTAATCGT
Organism: Gymnosoma rotundatum; assembly: GCA_916610165.2. Lineage (NCBI taxonomy): Eukaryota > Metazoa > Arthropoda > Insecta > Diptera > Tachinidae > Gymnosoma > Gymnosoma rotundatum. The sequence goes on from OU744336.1 coordinate 85,445,581, forward strand.
ATTCGTTAAAAAAGTCCGGAATTTCCTATACAAATTGTACTGTATGTATGGGAGAAAAAAATTATCGCATGCTACATTTTTTAAAAAACGTATTTAACTTGACGTATTTATCTTCACACACATCAAACAATCTGTATAATTAACTCTAAAATTTGAAATTTTGAGTTGTGAAGTTATTGAGGTAAATGGGCGATATGATGTTGAAACCAAAAAGTGAAAAGCTCTGATTTTTATCATGAGAAAAGCGCAATAAAATTAAATATCCCTAATGAAAGGGTCTTCATAAAACCTAAAAATTAAAAAAAATCGAATTTAAGCATTTCATTAGTTTTTATAGAAACAAATAATTAATTTATCTACAATATCTTAGCCACTTCAACAGCAGATTTTAACAATCCTGTAGTAATACTTCAAAGCTTAAAGCAATTTTTCATGTTCTTTATGTTCACTTGAAAGGTTGGCACGCCCACCATGCTCAAAATAATTAAAATGTGATTGTGCTCAACAATATCTGATGTCGTTTAAATAAAAAAGACCAGTAAGATTTCATTATGACCATTGATATGATGATATGTCACACACTGGATTGATATTTTTGAAAATGGCGTACTAAGATTCTTTATTGCAAACCATTCCCTTAAGTAGGACTAAGAGAGCAATTGCAATGAATTCGATAAAAGATAAATATAGAGGCTATAAAAATTAAAGGTTTGTTTTTAAGTTTTTATGATTCATAAAGTGCACAGAATATGGTCAATTGTGGCCGCCACGGCTCTGACTACATCTGACTAAAACTCGCTGAAGCAATGTTGAATTTTATTCATTTATTTTTGATTTGCATGAGATTCAATTTCTCTAACTTCTATGAAAATAGGAAAGAGCATGGTTTCCTAATTAAGGTGGTTGAATAAAAACGTATGTACCGGAAAAAAGTTGAAGTGTTAGAAACTAATTCTCTACGCTCTTGAGAATCTGTCAAACTATCCAGTAATCCGTCGTACACATTTTCCGAATAAAAATAAACTTGTCTTTTTAAGTTAGTTAATTTTTAATATTTTAAAGTCGGAAATAAGAAATAAGGCCTAAAAGAATATATTTGCTAAAAGAAAGACTGATAACAAACTCTTTTTTTTATTTTTTTTTTTATTTTTTTGGACGGATAAAGTTTGCAGGTCAATACGTCTAGTGGCTTTGGTATTCATTCGTATTGAATAAACATAATTAACTTTCGAAGGTTACCGTATCGACTTTCATTACATTTGTTGAATGACAGCAACGACTCATCAATTGTTCTGCATTAGCGACAAGCTATTAAGTCGACCATTTTCTTCCAAAGGGCTGCCAAAAGAAATTTAAGCTTCTACCAGAAATAACCGAACCACTCATATCAAAATACTAATATTTATTAAAAAGCTGACAGCGAGAAACTTGTTTAAAATGAAACTTTGTTTACTGTGTAAACGTTCGTGAGTAAAAACAAATTTCTCATTTTTTGTGAGTATACGTGATGAAAACCGTACCGAAAGAGATAAACTTTCAAAGATATAATCCAAAAATTAATTTTGGTCATTTAAGTGGTCAAATTTCCTATAGTGTACCGTTCCGCTTCAAGGCTTCTTTTGTCACTGTAACATCGTTAATCGCACTGAGTTTTTATATCAATACGATGAAGATGAATAATATAAAACTTTAAAAATAACATTTTTACATTAAAGAAGATCGCCTTCATATACGTCTGAATTAATTATAATTCATTTAAAACATCTTAGAAGTAAAAACGAAAACTGAGATGTCAACAGATTATCGAAATTGATAAAGCGTTATTAATTTGATCCCCTAGGAGATGCAATTTAGAAAATATTTTGAAAACTATAAAAACAAATCAACTGTTAAATAACAGATATTATAGATGATAAAATATTGTTTAGAATAAAAACAATTCGTTACAACAATAACAATCACATACTGTACAAAATCTTGCTTGCCACTTTACACATCTTCATCTTCATCATTGCAATCTGAATAATGTTCGGATTCAGTTCAAATCAAACGATAATATAATTTTACTACAACAATTGATAAACAATTCATAAATTTTTATAAACAAACAAATTTACGATTCTTTCTTCTAAATGTTTAGAAAATGATACGCCATGCAAAACACTTAATGCTTCTTCTACTTTTGCAAATACAAACAAATTCAATGATGAATGAATAGGCCAATCTAAATCTAAATTCTGCGAATAGAAATTAACCATGTGAAAATTAAAATATTATTTATTGATTTTTTTATAGCAACAATAAGAACAACATTGAACAAAGCGTAACAAAAATATTGACAGTGAGTGCAAAACTACAAATGCAAAATTATTAAATTATTTTTTTTTAGAAAATTTCGACCGCCTTTATGGCGAAAACGGCAGCCGTTTTATTTAAAATTTGAAATAAAATTGAAATATAATACAAGAAATATACATAAATCGAGAAAATTTTTCATAAGGTTATTTTTTAATTTCGTTCGTGTGCTTTAAAAATAAACCAAGAAAATTCTAATTTCTTAAACTTTTTCGTATTTAGAGTTAAGACTGTCGTAATTTTTAAGCATTGATTTTTTAACAAATAATTTTAAAGCTATACTTCTCTGAAAAATAAAATGTGTAAAACGGCCGTGGAATTCATAACATATCCGATTGTCATTAAAGGTCCTTGCAAAAGACAGGGCTTCATCTTTTTAAGTTTTAGTAGAGGAATCAAATTTTGTTTTAAATTTTTGAAATTAGTTCGGCTTTAGTTCACGTTATTTCTAATTCTTAATTTATAGGGAGATACAAATTATCTGTATATTTTTTGTTATTTTTAAAGAACACAAGACAATCAAACACCAGCATAATTAAATGCAGCATTTTCTGGATCGCTTCATGAGTCATCAGTATTCTTTGTATCTATTAACTTTAGTTTATGTAACGTAAACATCATCTACTTAACTTAATAGTCTGATAAACAATATTACGGGGAATATTCATACTCAATCAATATTACTTTGGTTTGACAAAGTCCACACGCCACGCAAAGCTTTTTCTCGTTGTTCTCTTAATTAATCGTCGCATTTTTTTCTTTTTGCAACGAATGCAATTTTATCTTTATTTTTTTCCTTACTTTTTTCTTTACATCACAGATGATGATGCTGATCCAGTATCATACTGATTGTTGTAAAGAAAGCACGCGCCGTGCTTTGCGTGTAAGTTAATTCTTTAAATTATAGTAGAACTATTTTAATATCATAACAAAATGAAAATGCTGCACTACATTTTGCCAGTGTTTTATTTTATTGTTTTCTTTTAAAATAAACATAAATTCAGAAATTTAAATAACGTGAACTTAAGCCGAAGAAAATTAATACTTTTCTGACAGCGCATTTCAAAGTTAATAATTTTAAGCGGTGTCAAACTGGTTTAAGCACCATGTAACGCGTTAGTAGAAAACATATCCCTAATTTTATTGATATTAAAGACGTAAAAATTTTAAATTGTAGTTTTGAATAGAAAAAAATTTAAATTAGCCACTAATACTATTGTATATTACAGACAGAGGAAGAAGCTCAATAGGAATCTTATATAATCTTTGAATGAACTAGAGCTGACAGGTTGTTATATCCTTTAATTAAGAGATATATGCACCTGATATAAATTCTAGTGAATCAAAAGCTTCAAATACTTCAGTGCGATAAATTTGGAAATATTTAACCAACTCAAGCGTTCATATGTATTAGTTTTTTTTTTAACTTAAATCTTTCTTAAGGCCAGGATTCACTATCATACACAATCGTACGATTTAACCACACAGAAATCTGAGAAATTTCTGTCAACTTTAAAAATCATTTTAAAATGGCGTCGTAGGTGCCACACTATTATACAAAAAAGAAACAAATCCTATGGTTTTAAGATATTGTTGTTTTTTCTCCTTACGATAGCATCTTAAAAAAATCAACCCTGTTCGCATAGAAAAAAGTATTTTATAAGTTATTTTAAAAGATTATAAAGTCGTACAAATCTGTCAAAAAGACTGTCACACACATACACTTTTAATTCACACTATCATACTTTTTGAGCACACATGCAATTTTTTACAGATCGTACGACTGAGTATGATAGTGAAACCTGGCCCTTACCAACATGCCGTTTTTACATGATGAATAATGAAATTTTATTATTGATACTGCAAAATTTTTGCTTCATTTTAATTGTTGATCTACGAAAGAAGATTGATTAAATTATTAATGGGAGAGTCTCAAAAACCGTAAAAATTTAAGAGGTTTGTCTTTTAGTTTGCGAAACAGTAAATGGTGTAATTTTTACTACGAACTTAAAATGTTGAAGGTTTTGTGAAGTTTAACAAGACAAGTGGTTAGTCCACTTTTACAATATGCAACTTTTCTCACTGTAATTTTTTCTTTTTTCTTCTTTAAAATTGTATTTGCTTCTGCCTTGTACAATTTTTATTGCAGCTATTTTTATAGATGTAACATGTGTGTAAAGATGTGAAAACTTCATGTTCAAAAACAAATGAGAACAAAACAAACTTCAAAAGTGCACGCATATGTGTACGCCGTTCAAATCCTCTCTCCCCTCTTGACAACAAAATATGAATTGCTGCGACACAAGTTGCATAATGTAAAAGTGGACCTACAAAATTTTAAAGACGAATTCATCGGTTTAATATATAACATACACAACAGTTTTGATTGCCTTTTGTCTATAAAGCCAATTCAAATATGAAATTATATAATTATATAAATATTCGACTATCTGCTAAAGCATTAAAGCTGTGGTGACTTTAGATGAGTGTAATAGACCTGCAAATTTAGCCATATTAACATGACATCGACTTTTATATCGTATAATTTGGCCCAAATAGAAGATTCTTTTCAATAAATATATATTAGCGAAGAAATATTCTCATATTTAGGGAATACGGTTTAAATCATGGGAGTCACCGTGTTATATCCCAATTAATAGGTATGCATCGCTCTTCAACGGCACTCCACAAGAAAATCTCTCTGAGGCAGCTAATTGCCATCACTAAGACGGTGATAGCTGAGTTACTAAAGTAAGTGTTCAATGGATTGATTGTTTAAAAACAAGTTTGGTAGTTCTCACCTTCATATGAAAATATATCGGTGTCGGTATCTGTTGCCATAAAAAACAAGAGTATGTCATTTTTTGATTTTCTTCTACTTCATACCGTGAGCTTGTCGTACTAACTTTGAATATTAATAACTATTTTTGCATACTGCGAGATTGCATTTCGATTTTATAACCACAACTTCAGATTTTTGCGGTTAAAAAAAAAGAAAAATAAAAGTTTTATAAAACTTAATATTGTTTCTTTGCTAAAAACTAAACAATGCTAAAACGGCAAAGATGTGTGTAGAAATCAAATGTATCTTATGTTTGCCCTGAAAACAAATTTCTTTCTAATTTTTAATTGTATTTTGGTTCTAGAATATAAAAAATTTTAACTTTTTTAACATTTTTTTATTGTTACGCACAACTTAAATAATGCAAGCAAAAAAAAAATAATGAATTCAAGTGAATTTGATTTTAATTTAATTTGACAACGACGCAATGTCAATGTTTTCTAGATGAAATAAAAACAATTCAACAACAAAAATAAACGAATAATAAGTATAAAATAATGACGTTCCCAAGAACAACATCTGTGCCAAAATATTTTTTAAAGGGCAAAACAAACAAACAAAAATACTATCAAAACAATTGCATATTACAGTTATAAAAGAAAATTTTAATAAATAAAACAAAATGTAAAATATGTACAAAAATCTTACACATTTGCTGTGCAAATTTATTAAATCAATTCAAACTAACGCTAAAAATTAAATGTCACTTTTAAACCAATTTTATTTTTTGCTGTGTTTCAGAAATCGACCTCTTTTTGGTTTATTTGAATTCCTCTCTAATTTCATACTCTCTCTACACTACCAATAAGTCTCCCAATTACCGCAATGAGAGTAGAAATACAACATGACAGTTGCGGCGACGGATTCCGCATGTCAGAGAAAAAACAAATAAAATGGGTTGCGGCGACGGATGCGGATTTTATTGTCATTTTTTATTATTTGTTCACTAATTTGTTTATTGGTTTTTATTGAAATATATTTAAAAAAAAATTTTTTAATGTAAATAACCAATAAATAGAAAAATTTCAAAATTATTGTTGATTTTCATTGACTTTTTACATTTTCTTACTCTTCTTTTTTCGTAGTCATTCACAAAAAATATTAAAAAATAGAATGTTTTGGTAGAAAAACAATAAAACTGTGGCAACATGCTGAAAGAGAAAAAATTCCAAATTGAGAGCTTGAGAGAAAACGCACTCAAATTAAAATAGATTCTAATTTCATGCGGATTCGTTGAACGTTTTTTATTGTCAAAATTTCATATAAAAAAACAACCGCATCCGCAACCGTGAGGTTGTATTTCTACTCTAAATCTGACCGGTACAATGAGCAACATTTTTCCATAACTGAACAATGATCCCTAATTATACCTGTCAAAATCTATAAGAAGTAAGGTCCTGTTTGAGTCACATAGCTCTTGAGACCCTGAACTTCACTCTACCTCTCCAAAAATCGTATGAGGAGTCTTCTAAAGAAAACTTCATTTTTTAAAATAAGAGACAAAACGCTTATACAAAATACTGATACTCATATCTACAATAGAATGATATAACTAAAGCGAGGGTAATCCTCATTCCTGGCAACTATCGTACTGTTATAGAATATAAAGGAGAGGTTTTATGTTCCAAAAGAGGTTTTATGTTCCAAATTTATATACATACATATAACACATTTAACATTTTTAAAATCTTTATGAAAACTTTATGAAAAAAAATCAAAGAATTGTGTGTTGTAAAATATCCAATCGACCTAGAAAAAATAAGCTTTTATACATATTTAGCAAAATATCTTTTATAATGTATAAAACTTGTAGCCGGTAAAGTGGATTTTCTAGAAAATAAAATTCTGGATGCAAATTAAATACTTTACGGAAGCTGCAACATATTTAAGCTCGTTTCATACTTTAACACAAGTCTTAAGATTTGTATTGGAGGAGAAAAAGTTTCTCCTCTCTGAACAATTTTCTTCAAATGTTTGTAAGTTACGATCAACTAATTTTAGGTATTATTGACTTATTTTCGTTAAATAGAAAAAACTTCTTCATGGTCTTATTTTTTAATTGTCTGTCAGCTTAATATTTGTTTTTTGTTTTTTTTAACTAGATTTACATATATGGTAAAGGATATGTAAGATTCGGCATAGCCGAATATAGCACTTTTACTTGTTCAATTTGGTTTATTCTATTTACAATCAAAAATTAAGACAAATTTCTGTTTTTGTTAATATTTTAATACCAACTCGCAATTATTAGAGCTACTGGTTCGTGTTGGGCAACTGAATCGTCCTATTTTGTGTTGCATTATATGTAAAAATGCAATCGTATAGACAAAAATTCGTATAAACAGAAATACAAATACAATGAATACATTCATTCATATGTCATAATTTAACTCGTCTGTGGTGAATAAATTTATTATTAAAAATTTCATATTATAAATACTTTGCACATTTTTTATTTTATGTACATATTTTGAATTTTGCATTCATTATTTTATATGCCTCCATCATGACAAAAGAACTCAACAGTTTAAAGTGAAACTAAAAATAAAAATAAAACTAACAAAAACAATAAAATTACTACAACAATAAAACATTTAGCAACCGCATATCCAATCATAATGCTCTGACTTGTAAGAATTAAATAATTTTTGTTTGCATGGAAATTTCTATATTAAACATACCGTCATCACGTCCATTATTATACTTAATAATACTGTATTTGGGAGATTTTTTGCGTATACTATACAAAAAGAAATATATAAAAAATGTTCCCAATATCATTTTACGTTGATAATTTATTTAAATATTTAATAATATTCTCCTATAATTATTAAGAGTGCGTTAATTAACATTTTGTGCATGAACGTCTCCAAGTTATTTATCTAAACGTATAAAAAGTAGGAAAATGCATAATTCCTTCCTAATTCGATTATAAAAATTTAAAATAATTCGGAATATGATTTATATACTTCAGAAATCACTAAGGCCATAACTTTCGACTTGAATGGAGCGTATACGGCGACTTTACAATTTTAGCTGTTTTTAGGTGTGTAGTCAATTAAAAAAAAACAAAGCTTTCGAATTATGTTTTCTTTACAGTCGAACCACTAAAGGTTAAAAATTAATTTCGTCACAGAATAGTCACAAACAGCAAAAATGTTTAAGCCACGATTTAGATTTGCATAAAAAATAAGTATAAAGTAGCTTTTGCTCATTTCAAAAAAATAAACGCAGTCCTTTAGCTTTTTCAATGACTTTCATTCAGTTGCGAGCCAATAAATTTCTCAATTTCAGCTGACACTGCTGATAAAACAGGTGATAAACACCTTTTTAAACAAAAAATAAAACTAACCCCAAAACAAATTTTACCAGTTGAATTCATGTTCTAAGAAGTAGCTGCAAATTTATGGGCTGAATATGGTATTATATTTATTCAGAATCTGCGTTGTACTATCTTTATATTATTGATGCCCGAAATAGAATACTTATTTTTTTTTAATCTTTGAATGAGTTTATTTCATGAGTTACCACCACGTGAATTTAGGCTAAGAAAAATCGAAGAAAGAGAACGCGAAGGGAGAAGTCTATTCAGCTTGAAAGAAAGGACACTACACTACTGATTTGCTATGTTACCGTTATAGTTACTGACCTCCCTCGCATGTGTGTTCCAATAATGCTGCATGTACTATGTTTAGATTTTTAGATTCATTTTTGGTTCAGTGTTGTTGTCTTTGAAAAGTAGCTTTCTTTATCTTTCTCTTCCCTTCTTAGTTTATCTTGAACTAGATAAATACCAAAGACAATACAATTTTTAATATTAGTACTTCTTCACACTGTTTCGTTTGCAACACGTATTTTCTTTCCATTATTTTTTATCATATTCTTAAAACAACGTACATATGTCACCACAAATCTCAGACAACATTGCGGTACCGATGGTCGTAGTGGTGGTGGTGACACACTAAAAGTTCATAATAAAAAATAAAAAATACACATTTACAACAAAAAATCAGATTTTAAATAATAAGAAAATTTTCTTTACAATGCAGGGATGAGCGAATATTAATATAACCTACTAGACACAAACATCAGCGATAAAATAAAATTTAAAGGGAGTAGTTGAACTACGAAATACAAGTGGAACAAACTTAATGGTACGAGTAAGTGCTAACTAGATTTTAAATACATGTCGTTTAAGTATTATATACCACTTCGATTAAATTTTATTGCTTATCATCGTTTTGTACATAAAATTATTCAACATTATTTATTTCAGTTGAATGCCCAATACTGAAGCGATTAAGAAATAATAATTGAAAATTTAAAATCTGATGTGAATAGTCTAATAAAGTTAAAAAAAACACAAGATGAATATTTTATAAAACTGCTATTATTAGAGGCCTTCACAAAATGGCTATTAGTTTAATTAATTCGCTCTGTGCTTTTTATTTAAATTTTTGCATTTTTCTCTAAGTCACAAGAGCATATTATGACTCAACCGTAGTCATCACCAAACCTTTTCAGTGCAGACCACTGGCTGCTCAATACTACTAATTACTTTAAAATTGGAAACTTGATACCATATGACACTTATAACGGCAGATCAGTACGTTCATTAATAGCTTGAATAACCCCATTACCCTTTCAGACCCGACGCTAAACTGTTGGAAAGTTTTTTCAAAATTTTCGGAATATATGGTCTCTATATCGTACAAAAATTAAATCAATGTTTAGGTTTTACCATTTATATATATCCTTCAAGGATTTTCAGGGCACGCGCCTTTCATGCATCTCAATGAAATTTTTATGTAAAACGCATTTTTATTAAATCAAATGACTTCACTGGGATTGAAATATTAAGATTTAGAAATTTTTAATTAAATAAGGACCATTTCACTATTTTCTGACGATTAGTACAACAACTTACTTCTGCTGCTCATTTTGACAAAACTTATATATGATGCAGACTTTTGCAACATAATTCAAGTAACAGTAAATCGAACAGTGGAAAAATGTGAGAAACGAACATAAAGAACAATTAGCGCAATCGATACATGTCGGATTATTTGACATTGGTTCAATAAAACCAAAAATATTTAGACCGAAACGTACCCGTTCAATTGATGTATTACGAGGAAAAGGGTGTGAAGATAGCTCCGTCAGTTAGCTTCGTTTTAGACAACCCTGTTATTGTTTACATACATCTCACTCAGAAAATGTTAAGTTAACAGAGTTAAAATCTATTAACATTTGCGTTTGAAAAATAAAAATATTAATAAAAAAGAATATAAATGCATATAAAATTAAGTTTATATATTAATAGCAAAATATACAAAGTCAAAATATAAGGATTTTTAAAATGAGGTCGAAAAATTTATTTTCTTTTTTTTTTATACAGGTATTTATCAAATACCCAAAAATAGGTAAAAATTGAAAAGGTGCGGCTTAGCGGACTACTGGGGGAGAGAGCCTCGACAGTATAGATTTCAGAACTGTAAAGGTTATATTCAGAATTTGTATAGGTTTTTAGTAATGACATGAAGAAAAATGTGAAATTACGCATTACCCCATATGAAATTTTTTAAATGCCCAAAAATGGGTCAAAATTGAAAAGGTGCGGCTTAGCGGACTACTGGGGGAGAGAGCCTCGACATTATAGATTTCAGAACTGTAAAGGTTAAATTCAGAATTTGTATAGGTTTTTAGTAATGACATGAAGAAAAATGTGAAATTACGCATTACCCCATATGAAATTTTTTAAATGCCCAAAAATGGGTCAAAATTGAAAAGGTGCGGCTTAGCGCACTACTGGGGGAGATAGCCTCGACATTATAGATTTCAGAACTGTAAAGGTTATATTCAGAATTTTTATAGGTTTTTAGTAATGACATGAAGAAAAATGTGAAATTACGCATTACCCCATATGAAATTTTTTAAATGCCCAAAAATGGGTCAAAATTGAAAAGGTGCGGCTTAGCGGACTACTGGGGGAGAAAGCCTCGACACTATAGATTTCAGAACTGTAAAGGTTATATTCAGAATTTGTATAGGTTTTTAGTAATGACATGAAGAAAAATGAGAAATTACGCATTACCCCATATGAAATTTTTTAAATGCCCAAAAATGGGTCAAAATTGAAAAGGTGCGGCTTAGCGGACTACTGGGGGAGAGAGCCTCGACAGTATAGATTTCAGAACTGTAAAGGTTATATTCAGAATTTGTATAGGTTTTTAGTAATGACATGAAGAAAAATGAGAAATTACGCATTACCCCATATGAAATTTTTTAAATGCCCAAAAATGGGTCAAAATTGAAAAGGTGCGGTTTAGCGGACTACTGGGGGAGAAAGCCTCGACATTATAGATTTCAGAACTGTAAAGGTTATATTCAGAATTTGTATAGGTTTTTAGTAATGACATGAAGAAAAATGTGAAATTACGCATTACCCCATATGAAATTTTTTAAATGCCCAAAAATGGGTCAAAATTGAAAAGGTGCGGCTTAGCGGACTACTGGGGGAGAAAGCCTCGACATTATAGATTTCAGAACTGTAAAGGTTATATTCAGAATTTTTATAGGTTTTTAGTAATGACATGAAGAAAAATGAGAAATTACGCATTAACCCATATGAAATTTTTTAAATGCCCAAAAATGGGTCAAAATTGAAAAGGTGCGGCTTAGCGGACTACTGGGGGAGAAAGCCTCGACATTATAGATTTCAGAACTGTAAAGGTTATATTCAGAATTTGTATAGGTTTTTAGTAATGACATGAAGAAAAATGTGAAATTACGCATTACCCCATATGAAATTTTTTAAATGCCCAAAAATGGGTCAAAATTGAAAAGGTGCGGCTTAGCGGACTACTGGGGGAGAGAGCCTCGACAGTATAGATTTCAGAACTGTAAAGGTTATATTCAGAATTTGTATAGGTTTTTAGTAATGACATGAAGAAAAATGAGAAATTACGCATTACCCCATATGAAATTTTTTAAATGCCCAAAAATGGGTCAAAATTGAAAAGGTGCGGTTTAGCGGACTACTGGGGGAGAAAGCCTCGACATTATAGATTTCAGAACTGTAAAGGTTATATTCAGAATTTGTATAGGTTTTTAGTAATGACATGAAGAAAAATGTGAAATTACGCATTACCCCATATGAAATTTTTTAAATGCCCAAAAATGGGTCAAAATTAAAAAGGTGCGGCTTAGCGGACTACTGGGGGAGAAAGCCTCGACATTATAGATTTCAGAACTGTAAAGGTTATATTCAGAATTTGTATAGGTTTTTAGTAATGACATGAAGAAAAATGTGAAATTACGCATTACGCATGTTTACATATTGGTATTTATATACATATGTATGAGAATGTACAAATTTATTTAGTGTTTATTGGCAAAAATACAGCGAAAAAATAATGAAGCGGCAACACTAACTAAATATAATAAAAGAGAAGTAGCGACCAATAGTAAGCAAGAAGTAAGTTGCAGAAGATCGCACTCTTTAGAGTGACCATGTGAAATACTGATATGTTTCTCTCAATATCGATTTTATATCTGTCTCAAATTTTGTTTATTTATATGTAGGTATATAATTTTGCGGACGATTATAATGACATAATATTGCTAAAATTAAGTTGATAATACTTGAGTTTCCTTTTAAAATAACATACTTATATTCCAGTATCACAAAATGTTTCTACTAAGTGCAGATTACTAAATTAAGAATATACACAATGAACTCACCTGGTCACCTTGTTCTGTTAAAAGAAAAAGTTACTCATGCAAATTTACTCTTTTTCCAACTCAACTAAACAGTTTAAAGAAGCATTAAAAAGACAATTACGCTTGGCCTGGTAACAGTATTTTTTTTTATTCCCTCCAGGTGTGGACAACTAAACACTAGTTTACATCTACGGATAGGTGAATTTTAGAATTTTTTTCACTTGCTCATTGCTTAAATCAAAACTTCAATCTTTGAATTCTTAAATCAATAATAGAAATCTACATTTTAAAATTAAAAATTAATTTTAAATTTAAAAATCCCCTTTTTGTTTTTTAATTTTTAATTGTTATTATTGTGTTTTATTTTTCTATCGTTATTGTATACTTTGTAAAATTAAGTTTCATATTTTTAATTAATTTAAATAAAATTTTAATACAAACTCTTATAATCCTACACTTTAACATACAATTTAATTTTTGTATTGTGTACTGACCAATAAATAAATTGAAATTGAAAAAGTTGAAGTAGATATAAGTAGCTTGTATGCTAAAACAAACGCGTGTTTTTAAATCGCAAAACGTTAAATTTATTTAAGCATTTTATTTATTTAAGCTACCATTTTTTTTTTACTTTGCGTTTTCATACGTTTTTCTTAGTTTAGTTTTTGTTCAGTAAAAAAATTTGTTGCTTTTTTCCCTGAAATATTGAATAAAACAACTTACGTTTTTTATATAAATAATAACAGTACTATTTATTTAAGGAAAATTTCAAAATGCAAGTTTTATTGAAAAAATGTATTTTTTTGAAGTTTGCCTGTCAACAATTGCCCATACATTTGAATTTCATTTCAAATAACAATAGTTCATCAAACAAAATTACATGCATACAAAATGAGGTGAACTGGTCACCTCATTGAGTTCAGTTAAAAACTAACTTAAAAACGTACATTTTTACCACACTCAATTAACAGTTATAAAAATACTATAAAGAAGACAATCTTGCTTGGCTTATTTACACTCATTTTTTCTTATTTCTACCAGGCATGGAAACACTAAATTAAAGTTTCCATCCACGGATGGGTAAATTTTAAAATGATTTTACATTATAATTCCATATAACCTGGTACAGTTCTGAAATCTATAATGTCGAGGCTTTCTCCCCCACTAGTCCGCTAAGCCGCACCTTTTCAATTTTGACCCATTTTTGGGCATTTGAAAAATGTCCATATGGGGTAATGCGTAATTTCACATTTTTCTTAATTTTATTACTAAAAACCTATACAAATTCTGAATATAACCTTTACAGTTCTGAAATCTATAATGTCGAGGCTTTCTCCCCCAGTAGTCCGCTCAGCCGCACCTTTTCAATTTTGACCCATTTTTGGGCATTTAAAAAATTTCATATGGGGTAATGCGTAATTTCACATTTTTCTTCATGTCATTACTAAAAACCTATACAAATTCTGAATATAACCTTTACAGTTCTGAAATCTATAATGTCGAGGCTCTCTCCCCCAGTAGTCCGCTAAGCCGCACCTTTTCAATTTTGACCCATTTTTGGGCATTTAAAAAATTTCATATGGGGTAATGCGTAATTTCTCATTTTTTTTCATGTCATTACTAAAAACCTATACAAATTCTGAATATAACCTTTACAGTTCTGAAATCTATAATGTCGAGGCTCTCTCCCCCAGTAGTCCGCTAAGCCGCACCTTTTCAATTTTGACCCATTTTTGGGCATTTAAAAAATTTCATATGGGGTAATGCGTAATTTCACATTTTTCTTCATATCATTACTAAAAACCTATACAAATTCTGAATATAACCTTTACAGTTCTGAAATCTATAGTGTCGAGGCTCTCTCTCCCAGTAGTCCGCTAAGCCGCACCTTTTCAATTTTGACCCATTTTTGGGCATTTAAAAAATTTCATATGGGGTAATGCGTAATTTCACATTTTTCTTCATGTCATTACTAAAAACCTATACAAATTCTGAATATAACCTTTACAGTTCTGAAATCTATACTGTCGAGGCTCTCTCCCCCAGTAGTCCGCTAAGCCGCACCTTTTCAATTTTGACCCATTTTTGGGCATTTAAAAAATTTCATATGGGGTAATGCGTAATTTCACATTTTTCTTCATGTCATTACTAAAAACCTATACAAATTCTGAATATAACCTTTACAGTTCTGAAATCTATAATGTCGAGGCTTTCTCCCCCAGTAGTCCGCTAAACCGCACCTTTTCAATTTTGACCCATTTTTGGGCATTTAAAAAATTTCATATGGGGTAATGCGTAATTTCTCATTTTTCTTCATGTCATTACTAAAAACCTATACAAATTCTGAATATAACCTTTACAGTTCTGAAATCTATACTGTCGAGGCTCTCTCCCCCAGTAGTCCGCTAAGCCGCACCTTTTCAATTTTGACCCATTTTTGGGCATTTAAAAAATTTCATATGGGGTAATGCGTAATTTCACATTTTTCTTCATGTCATTACTAAAAACCTATACAAATTCTGAATATAACCTTTACAGTTCTGAAATCTATAATGTCGAGGCTTTCTCCCCCAGTAGTCCGCTAAGCCGCACCTTTTCAATTTTGACCCATTTTTGGGCATTTAAAAAATTTCATATGGGTTAATGCGTAATTTCTCATTTTTCTTCATGTCATTACTAAAAACCTATAAAAATTCTGAATATAACCTTTACAGTTCTGAAATCTATAATGTCGAGGCTATCTCCCCCAGTAGTGCGCTAAGCCGCACCTTTTCAATTTTGACCCATTTTTGGGCATTTAAAAAATTTCATATGGGGTAATGCGTAATTTCTCATTTTTCTTCATGTCATTACTAAAAACCTATACAAATTCTGAATATAACCTTTACAGTTCTGAAATCTATAATGTCGAGGCTTTCTCCCCCAGTAGTCCGCTAAGCCGCACCTTTTCAATTTTGACCCATTTTTGGGCATTTAAAAAATTTCATATGGGGTAATGCGTAATTTCACATTTTTCTTCATGTCATTACTAAAAACCTATACAAATTCTGAATATAACCTTTACAGTTCTGAAATCTATAATGTCGAGGCTCTCTCCCCCAGTAGTCCGCTAAGCCGCACCTTTTCAATTTTTACCTATTTTTGGGTATTTGATAAATACCTGTATAAAAAAAAAAGAAAATAAATTTTTCGACCTCTTTTTAAAAATCCTTATATTTTGACTTTGTATATTTTGCTATTAATATATAAACTTAATTTTATATGCATTTATATTCTTTTTTATTAATATTTTTATTTTTCAAACGCAAATGTTAATATAATTCAACTCTGTTAACTTAACATTTTCTGAGTGAGATGTATGTAAACAATAACAGGGTTGTCTAAAACGAAGCTAACTGACGGAGCTATCTTCACACCCTTTACGAGGAATACACCACATGCACCATTTTCTGCCTAAAAAATTTCTGTTGGGCATTTGGAAAGAGCTTTATGCTATATTTAAAAGGTTTACTTCAAAACAAAAATATTATTATTCTACACGTAGATATAATGTAAGTTCTCTATTTTAAATATCTAGCTTTTTTTAAGACGCTACATAATTTCTACACCCATAATTTTTTCTTTCACAATGATGACATTAAACAATAGAACACTTATACATAATTGCAGTATTTTTTATTTTGTATAAGGTTTCATTCAACTTTCTTAGATTATAACGATAATAAACAATTAATATAATAAAAACGACAATAACAATGATTATAAGTAAAATAATCTTAAATGAATAACATTTTCAAAGAGTACAATTTACTTGAAAGATACAAGATACACAATTTGAAAATAAAAGGAAAATGCAAATAGCAATAAAAAATCATATAAAATTGTTACACAGTAGTACAACTAGTTTTATTATTTTATTAAATAAATAAATAGCAACAGCAGTAAGAATAAAACGTCAACATTTAATTAATTTTTTTTTTATAATTTTTACATCTCTTATTGGCTTTCTACCACAAGCAACAAACACATTGTGTAAGTTGTTTAGTTCAACACCATTGTGTTGAAGAATGCGTATTAAAAATATGTGGAAAGAGATGAAGTATTAAATGACGCAATTGTTCTTGAGTTGATGTAAAAAAAATCTTACAAACACTTAATGAAAGCTGTTGTTTGTTTTTTTCCATCTGGTTGCAATTAAATCTATTTTCTTTATGGGTCATCAGTAACGTCATTTGCTTTTTTTATCCTCATCATCGCTATCCTCTGTTGCAACAAAGAAACACACATACATATGTATATATTTTTAAATGCATGTTTCCTTTTTTGTGTTCCTGATATTATACATTTCCATTAATATTTTATTTTATATTATTTTTACAACCGCAATACAATTAAATAAGATAAACAACAAAACCCTTCACAACCTTAAGATAAAAAAAATCTCAATACAAGGGAGGTTAGTAGATGCAAAGGTAGAAAAACAAAATCATGTCAGGAATACTAAGAATTTAAAGCAAAGTGGGGTTGTAATAATGTAAAGTTGATAATAATGTCATATTGAAAAAATTGACGACGTTTATATCATCACACACTTTCACCTAATAGGAAAAGTCCCCTAGAAAATTAAAGATAAGTAAGCTGGAGTTAAACGGATGCGGTAACTTTACTAAATTAAGTATAGAACGTGTTAAATTTAAAGGTATTTCAAAAACCATCAACCAGAAAAATATAAAATTCGTATTCAATTATTTAATTCTGAAAATAAAATAACTTTTTTGCTAAAATTAAATACGCAGATTCGTAAATATTTAATTGGAAATAAATAATAAAATAAATGATATAAAAAAAGGTTAAATACAAATTTTTGCTAAAATACAAATCAATTATAAAATTTTCGTGTAACAATATAAATCTGAGCAATAGATATACACATTTTTACTTGCGGGATGCTCGGTCTAGCAATGATTTGTGTTAGAATCAGTAGATAAGTTATGAGATAAGGAAATGGGAATAGAAAAGTAGTGTTTATTGAAATTCGATTTCTGGCATTGAGAGACCAATAATACCTATTAAGTTATTTTTTGTAACCGTGCTACATTCTTTGGGAAAGGCATAGATGAGAGATAAGGTGGGGAAAGATATAGCCATTTTATTAGTTATTTTACTTCGCCGGTGAATATGCTATGCAGAATAACCGATAAAGGAGACTGCATGTTGTAATATTAGTTCTGAATATGTATTTATACCATTAAACAGAAAAAAAACCTTTTTTTATTGCCGCAGGGGTTGAATCCCGGCCAACCAGATTTGTAGTCAACATGATTACTACCATGACCACAGCAGGCTCGAATATATTTTATTACAATAGCGGTAATAGTTCCCTGATTAAAGTGTAGGTAGTAGAGATAAAACAATATTATACACGCCGAAACTCAGTGATTCAACAAAGATCGATAGCCTACCGCCATTAATAAGATTCTTAATGCGCTCGCTCACGCGATATAACTCTATGATCATAACTCTAAGAAGACAAATTAAAAGCGATTCATCGTTTCATTCAAAAGAGTCTGCACCTCGAAGAGTTTTATTTTTCATTATTATGCCAATTAATGTCAAAACGCTAGGTTTTAGTTAAAAACAAAAAAGTCGTGTTTAAAGTGGCTTAACCGTAGACTACTGAGCATGTGAGGACTTCGTAAATTTAATAACGAGGATCTGCTAATAAGATATAATGGGTTTGATACTAGTATACATCATATCACCCTCCTCGCCCGTATTTCTTGAGAGCACTAAATCGTCCGCAAAGTAAAAAATAAATTAAATGCCAGAACCAGCTCCACACCATAAATAAAATAATTACAGAGTTGTGACACGACCAATTTCTTTGCTTAGTATCGGTGCAAAAAAATGTATTAAAATTAATTACTGGATTTTTTTTTCTTTTAATTTTACAGACAGAAAGACGGAGCTAAGAGAACATTATAGTTCATACAGAACCAGGTATTATTATAATTTTTATTGTTAAAGTTGTTGTTCTATTAGTATTTTCTCTGTTCAATATATGTAATATGTAAATAAGTAGTAGTGCCTGTCTGTCTTACTTAAGAATTTTACTGCAAATGGCTTGTGTTATATACTAACACTTGATTGTGTACAAAAAGTTTTGATCGAAAGTTCAAGTCTACGTCAGCATAAGCCAAAGTAGTTCTAGGACTCATATGCTTTTTATATGCACTTTCGACGCAGGAAGCAAATATATTTAGTTCATGAGGGCAAGACTGTGGTTTATGTCGTACATGCTATGTCAGCTTTTGCTTTTACTTTCTCCATCGTCCTTTTACAGATGGTGTGAAAATAATTTTAAATTTGTACCAACGCTGTCTAGCTTGTTGCTTAAGAGAATACGCGGCGACTACGCGGTTAGAGTTTAAATCACAGCTTTCACTTGACTTTCTTGATTAATAGCAAGAGAGATGCTGGTCTTTTGAGGGATCATAATAATGAGAAGATAATTAAAATATTAGAATTGTTTCAAACTAAAAATGTATCGAAAGATGTTAATAGCAAAAGTAATAATATTCAGTTTCAAGCAGTAGATGCTAAACTTGCGCGTACCTATAAAAAAATATTATAAAATTCAATATTTTTGGGTGATTTATTATTCCACTATTTAGTCATATTTAAACTTTACGCAGTTATTATTATAAAGCGGGTTATATGTAATTGAAGCCGACAAATTTTACAATACATAGAAGGTACAACTTCTTTATATAGTATTCAAATTAGGAAGCTATCAAAAAAATGCTACTTCTCGAAATTATTAAAAATTGCTAACTTTTGGAAAAATTGTATTTAGCTTTTTGTAACTTACCATTACGTGAAACATCTAATTCCACTAGATTCTCAAAATTTTGTATATCTGGAGGCAACCGGACAATTTCATTGTCGCTTAAGCCTAATTTGCGCAATCGATGAAGTCTGAAGAAATTCTGAAAAATAACAAAATACAAAAAACATATTAAATTGTTTTCAACTTTTATAAAGAAATCACTTAAGAAGAACGTAAAAAAATGAAATGGCACAAAATCTTAAACTAAACTATTTAATGCACCATTACTTGCAATCAAAAGGAGATATAAAAAAACTTAATTTACTATCAAGTTCATGAGCAAAAAAAAAAAAAGCAACAAAACTAGAGACATGACTAATAAATCCCAAAAGTCGTTTAAACACTCCATAAATAGCACAACCATAAAAGTTATTTGGGGAGAAAAGTACCTGCCCGTCTGAAAGTCTCTCTAAAAAACTTTTACATGTTACAACGTTTAATTGTTGCTGTTGTTATTTTTGCAATTGTAGTTTTTCTTTACTTTTTTGCCGGCTTATTGAGTGGCAATAAATTTGCAATTTCATGCCATTTGTAACAATGAAATATTAAAAGTACATTGTTGTTACTGCTTTGAGGCTTTAAAATAGGTTTCAGTGCTGTATAAACTCAAGGTGGGGGAATTGCCGTTAGAGAAATTGATATATGAAAATGCATACTAAACTATTACCAAAAGATAACAACAGTTTCTTAGACGAAGCCATCATTATAGCAAATTGTCTGTTTGTGTTTCACTAGAGCAAAGTAAAAGGTGGGTAATTTGACCCAACTTTAGTTTTCCTTTTTTCTTATTCTGCTTTGGATTAAATTTTTCGTTTAATGGAAAACTGTGTTTAACGTGTGTTGTTAAACAAAATAGAAAAAGAAAAACTGTTCACGATTATTCCTTCTCTCTAAGTTTTATTCATGGTGAGGTGGACAAAGTGAATAACTATTTTATTTTCAAAGATTTTGTTTTGTTTTTATTAATACATCAAGGGTATAAGGAAAAAGAAACACAAATTTAACTTCATTAAATTTTCAATTGTTTTAGGAGTAAAATCTTGAATGTCTTAATAGTGTTTTGTTAAATGCTGTGAAAGGTGCAAAGTAGTGGTAATAAGCTTTCTTTCTATTTGGCTTTACTTTGCTTAGATATTGAAACTATTGGCGAAAAATATTGTATATTTTACAAAAAATCCCAAAATTGATTTCCTCTAGCTACGCGACAGTAGAGGATTAACCAAAAAGTTTAAAAAATTTTAATATATGGCGCTTTAGGCGATCATTCCGTTTGTTCTGATTTGAGCTTTGGAGTGACGGTTAAGTGAATTCCCAATATTCTTCTAACTTTTTATTGTCTTCTTTCATAGTTGGAAAGTCACCCTCATTCTTTACTTACGCTCCTGTGCAAAAAACAAAACATGCTTATCATGCCCTCTACTCAAGCAATGCTATGTGTCAGAACTAAGAAATTAGGTTATGGGAAGGAAGAGAGACGGAGTTTTCTTTGTGGACCTCAGCAGGATGTGGGATACGAACTGTTCAGCTAACAAATTAATTCTCTCTGTAATTCATTAGAAGCATGTTGTATGCAAAAACGTATGGATATCGGAAACAAGTTCCTTAACTAATTAGAGCATATTCCATTAAAGTATCTATAAAACAGCGAAATACAACCCACATTGAGTCGATGTTCAAGAGAGTCAAAAGACTCTCCTACAAGCGGCCGGGTAACTCCAAAACAGACTTTGAAGCATCGGCCCATACATAAGAGTATAAATAGTAAGGAGATCAAATGGAATGAAATATACCGTTCAAAAAAACCGAGGCACTTGAAAGTGTCTTTTGAAACCTGAAACATGTGTTTGGTGCATCGAACATCTCACTTAATTTTCATGCCAAGAACATCAAGACTTTTCGATTTCTTAATAATTATACCACCTATACTTACAAAATGAAGCAACATTTCGGTCGAACGCCAGTGCGTAAACATACAACATTGAATTTTACAAGGTTTAAAATCGACTCTTTTCGTCTGGCACCAATAAGATGTTATTAGATCGAGCATATCATTCATATTATGTCGTTTTACCCCATTTTCAAAAAAGCTTGACCGTTTGACGGGTGAACACAAATTGTAAATGCTGCTGCAAATTGGTAACAATCCTGTTCTGCTCTTTTTTTAAATTTTAACAAAATTAGAATTCGATGAAATTAATACAAGATGATGGCCATTCGGTAAGATTTCAGTATAAATACACCGATTTTATTTTAATTCGATAAGTGTTTCATTCAGTCTATAATGGATTTATGATTTTGGGTAAATCCTTGAAATTAATTTAATTAAAAAATCCATTTTGGGTAAAACAGGTTTGTCGGGTCACCGTACTGCACCGAAAGTTGACAGATTTCCGTTTTAATAATTAATATAATTTATAATAAGAAGCTCCTTATTCATAGCGATTTTGTAAATCTTGAATTAAAAGTCGAAAAAAAGTTTTTAAATTTGCAAAATAAATATTGCAAGGTTTTGTTTTAATTTTTATACTGAAATAATATGTTCTTCTAAAACTTAATTCTGTTTTACCTGATTAGTTTCTAGAAAATTCAAAGAAATTTTTGTCAGCCTATGAAAACTTGAAAATTGAATTAAAAACAGAAAATCCATTGTTTTTACTGACGTGACAGAAAACAGACGGATGCATGAATTTAAATATGAATATTTTAAAATCTCATGTATTCAGATTGCAAACGTAACTGTCCATGCAACGGAAATCGTGCATAATAATTTTAACACTTTAAAATTAAAAAATGTCTATTTCACTTTTGTCATTCAATAGATAGATGTTAAATTTACATGTGGCATTTTTTGTCTTGTGCATGTTAAACAAGTAAAAAATATGTTTTGCGGCCGTCATCAACCGACAGACAACCTACACAGACTTGTTTGATATCTTTTTTTTCTTTTTTTTGTTCTACTTTACCTGTGTTCTCGTTATGAATTGTTACTAAAATATCTCTTATAAATTAACAAAAATATTATAGGTTTCCCAACATGTGGAAAGTTTAGTAAAAGTTAAGTTTTCCGACAGATTTAATATTTTAGCAACTCTATTCTAATTTTGGATAGCCACCTTATAACATTTAGTACGTTTTTATACGACAAGGACAGTTTTATATTTCGCCATGATGTTCGTTTTTGTATTATACAACGTAAACTGCTTTATGCTTTTTATATTCGTTGTTGATTATAAGTTAGTGAGCAGTAACAAATTGTATTTTTTTAAATTATTACCCGCAATTGTACCAAAATATTGTTTTACCTTCGGCTTCTTGTTTATTCAAACCAGCCTTCTCGGGAGCTTTTGTAAGTTCCCGTAGAATAGTATTTTATTTTAGAATAGTGCGATTCGGATTATTTCACTAAAATAGAGCAAAGATAGGGATTTGAGAACGAATTCGATTTTTCGTATACCCGAGGCTGCTACTTTAATGCATCGAGATTTATTAATCATTACCGCATGGTGCAGATAGATATGAAGAATGTTCAAGAGGGACATAGAGAGCCAAGTAAAACATATATTTGGTTTTCTAGCTGTCAGTTTTAAGCCGAAAGCATTATTTGTCTTTTGGTTGTATATATAAGCCGTTTATTTTGAAAGTGACATGTCACTTTGCTTTTAAGCTGATACACATATTAAGAAAGCTGTGTTTAAAAAGTAACTAATGCGACTTTCAAAATAAACGGCTCTTATGTAAGTTATGTTTTTCCTTGCATAAACATGCGAAAATGTATTTTTCCTTAAAATCAACTGATATCCGGATTTAAAATTGACTTCTTTTGGATATCCGCCACAGAAATTTAATCCGCCGGATAAACGAAACAAAATTTAGGAATTTCATTAACCTCCTAATGTAAGCACTTATTTAAAAAGCTGCCGTGGGAAGTTGTACGAAAGATGTTACGGCAATTATAAAAACTACATTTAAAAAATATATTATTGTCAACATGATCTATTTAAAAAAAATCAAAAAATTACTAAATTATCTTGAATTTATTACGCTGGCAATATATTCTTCACTCCTCTGCGTTGCGTGTTGAAACTCAATTACCTTTAGCTGGATGCGCGAATAATAAATACACTCTATCTAAAATGAAACACAAGCAATTTTGAGACACACATGTGTAAATTTCATGCTGAGAAAAAAACATCACAAGTTTCCTTTACAAATAAAATAAAACAACATAAAAATATAAAACAACGACTAGAAAAATGACACTTCACCAACTTGTTTCATTTCGTTGCTGTGCAACGTCATTGTTTCAAAGTCTTTTTTTTCTGTTATTTCTGCTATTCGCTGTTATTGGCAAAAAGAACCAACTCTTGCAATCAGCTACAACGAAATGAATGGATTGTAAAGAAACAACAATAGAATAATGTTGAAGCTGTTGAGAATGAAGTTGATGGTGGTAGTAGTCTTTAAAGGTTGGATGCTTGTTCTTCTTGTTTTAGATAGATGGATGAAAAAAATTATGCTTGCTAGTTGTTGTTGTGTTTAGAAAAATGAAGATGAGCTGAATATAACAGGCGCACAGAAAATCTAGAATCAAGATGGTTGTTTAGTTTTAAAATCATAAAAAAAGAAACCACAAATGGAAGCAAAATAAACTTACGGTGAAGAGCCATATGAAAATGTTTATTCGTACTCGTATGTAGGAACATTTGACAAAGACGGTTCAATCAAAATATGTAAAGTAATAACGGTACCTCTTTTTCTCGTGACTTCTACTAATTAATTTCTTTAAAATTTTCCTAACTACAGCTGATGTAAGATTTACATTTTTTTCTTACTTTTAAACAATTTACCAGAAAATAAAAACTGTTAAACATAAATTCATTGTCTGATTAGCGTCAGCAACAAAAGCTCGTTTTATAAAAAGGAAATCTCACAAAAGTCGTTTTAGAAAATAAAAGTGCGAGCGAATGCATCTTCGCCTTGTTTAAGATACTTGCACGCGGATTTTCATTCTTTTTATAACCAACTTTTCTAGTACCATTGGTTTTCAGTAGTTTGCCAAATTTTGTAGACATCCTGCGTTTAAATGGGGTCTGTTTTTAAAAAATTCTATCTTGGTTTTTAAAAAACTACAGGTGAAAAACTAAAAAATGCCAAGGTTTTTACCTTGTATTTTAAACTTAAATGAATTTCTCTAAAAGTAGAGCATGCAAATTTTAAGGACGTTTTTCCTTTATCTATCGATGTAGATTATTAAAAATAAAATCGGTTCACTTTTGAAAAAAATAAAAGCTCCGAAACATTTTCAAGGTAACCTATTTTTTTTTTTTTTTTGTAGTTAACAATGTTAAATTTCATCAGCCGAATACAATAAATACTTTATTAGATGATAATCGTAATTATGCACCGTAAAATCCAATTTACTAAAATATTAAACTGCCGTTTTCACTAAATGCAAAAGAACACTTCTTTCGCATATTTATATTGTATATGTAAACACTTGCATTTCTTTTCACAAGTACTCGTCTATAAAAGACCAATTATTTTATCAACATGGAATCCCTGCCAGAAAGACGAGAAATTTCGAAATTTCTTACAAAATATCATATATTACTTTTGCATCAATTTAACGAAACCTAGTAAATTTTTCTTAAAAAAAACCCTATCTGTTGACATACACCTACCTGTCAATTTGACCGTTTAAAATCAAAAGGAATGAGAAACTTAACTGAGTTAATATGTCTAACTTTATTAAGTGTGTGGCTACCGTTGTAAACTAAAGCACTCCAAGTGTTGCATTTTCGTGATTCTTTCATGTGCACTTTCCATAGAAAATTATAGCGCCTTTACAAATTGATTTGTGTTCATTGCGGACTATCTGCGAAAAATTATTCCGATATTTTTAATTTTTACTGAACCGTTTTTAAAAACACAGTCTTTTCAATTATAATTATAATTTTTCTAACTTGTTCTGCATTTTGCTGATGTTGTTGTAATCAACAGCATTCAAATAAAAATATTTTATGTAGAAATTCACTGCAAACGCTGTTAGTAGAGTATTCTACCTAAAATTAATGAGTGAAGTTTAGTCAGGTAAACTTAAGTGAAGTAGTCGTGTTGAAAAGATGTTTCGCTGCATGATTTTTTTATACTTGAGAGTTGTTGGCTGTTGATTGCTTATATTTTTCATGATTTTTAGTAATCTGCCGGTGAAGTCAATTCTATTTATTACGTGAAGATTTTATTATCAATTAATGTGATTTATGAATTAAATCATAAATGAGTTTAAGTAATTTGTTACGAAATTTGTTAGTTAAAAAATGTTGTAGGCTTGAAAACGAATGTAATCTATGAATAACAAGCATTTGGTATTTAAGATGGCATGTTAGGATTACCCGTTTTTCCATCTTATGTATGTCAGTAGGTAAAGTTTAAAGAAATTAATAAAAGCTTGTTTAAACTGAAAGCTTGTAACATTTTCATCGGACGATTTGGCTTTTCAAAAAACTATAAGCTAAATCAAACAAAGTTTTAAAGAACTAAGAAAGAAAACTTTTAATATGCTACAGATACCTATGCTTACTTTAATTTGATCTTCAGTGCTTGTTTTTCATTTAAGTTATTTACTTAATTGGTTTGTGAATAACAATCTTGCTATCAACCGTTAATATAAATAGAGTTTTCAGAAGTTGTTTAACTACTTTTAATAATTATCAACATTTTACGACTTATAAAATCTATGTCTAATTATAAAAAAATTTTCTTAAAGAGTTCATCTCTGTTAAAGTAAATAATATAGAAGAGGGAGGAAACTAAATATCTCTTAGACACGTCTAGTTATCCAAGAGAGCCCTGTTGGCTTGTTAAGGCATCTGCTTTGAGCCAGGTCGTAATGGCTTTAGTTTTATTTAAAATAACTCTTTTTACGAGGGCTGCTATATATATTTCTGGCCTGGCAACACTGAGTGCTGCCAAGTGCAATCTGACATTTCGATTGGAAAGTTTGTCATTTTTAAGCATAATCGTACTCAAAAAGTTTTGACGTACGACCATTATTTGTGTTGTTAACAGTGACTTGAAAAAATTAATATAGAAAAAAATGGAATTAACTCGTGAACATTTTCGTGCCATCATTTTTCACAACTTTCGACGTGGATTATCACGACAAGAGTGCATTGATGAACTTAAATCTTTGTATGGCGATGAAGCACCATCCTATAGCACTGTGAAAAATTGGTATAATGAATTTAATCGTGGCCGAAGCTCGCTCAAAGACGCATTCCGTGCAGGTCGTCCAAAAACTGATGTTGTGCCAGAGCACATTGATGCCGTGCGTGAACTCATAATGCAAGATTGACATGCGACATACCGAGATATATAGACATCCTTGGACATTTCTTCCACCAGCATACATTCGATACTGCATGAACACCTGGCCGTAAAAAAGGTTTGTTCTCGTTGGATCCCGCACAATTTGAAAGTCGCTCAAAAAAAGGCTCGTGTCGGCTGGTGCAAAGAAATGTTGCAAAAATACGATTGCGGTGCTTCAAAAGACGTTTATAAGATCGTCACAGGTGACGAATCATGGATCTATGCGTATGAGCCCGAAACGAAACAACAATCGACCGTGTGGGTCTTCAAAGACGAGCAAATTCTAACGAAAGTTGTTCGTGGAAGAAGCAGTTTAAGCAAATGGTCGCCTGTTTCTTCGGCAAAACTGGTCATGTGGCGACTGTTCCGTTTGAGCAACGTAGGACGGACACTTCTGAGTGGTACACTACAATTTGTTTGCCTGAAGTCATCGGAGAAATTCGAAAAACCAACAAGAGAAGACGAATCATTGTTCACCATGACAATGCGAGCTCTCACACATCGGCTCAAACCAGAGCGTTTTTGACCGGCCAAAACGTCGAAATAATGGGTCATCCGCCGTACAGCCTTGACTTGGCACTTAATGACTTCTTCTTGTTTCCGCACATCAAGAAAAAAATGCGTGGTCAACGATTTTCGTCGCCAGAAGAAGCTGTTGATGTGTTCAAAAACCATGTTTTAGAGGTGTCTCAATCGGAGTGGAAAAAGTGCTTCGACAACTGGTTTGAGCGCATGCAAAAGTGTATTAATCATGCTGGAGAATACTTTGAAAAACAATAAAACCATTTTTGATTATAAATATTCGCATTTTCACTATTAGGTCAGAAATATATAGAGCAGCCCTCGTAATTGAGCCAACAGTTTTAAAATATTTTTGAAAAACAACACGGGAGTATTTTTAGAGCGTGATGTTTCATTCGATACAAATTTAAACTTAATGGACAATTTTACGAGGATGGGCATAGTCGTGTGTATAGAATGTAATAGTAAAACGAAAAAATAAGCAACAATGTTGGTAAAAGAAGGCAGGTGATATTTGCATCAATACATATATACGTACATATAAAAATCTTAGTAATAAACCCATGATTTTATTTTATGCCACTGTGAAAAGCAGTGCACATGTGTTGTATACTACAGGCCAGCTAAATCACCACTTGAATATTTCTTTATTCTCTTTATGAAGAACATGTTGTTACAGTGCTGGAAAGCTTTTAGATATTATGAGCTCCCAATGAAAAACTACATAATGTAAGTTTGTAATGGTAGACAGATTACATATGTAAAATAAAACAACATGCAATAAATATATGCCATTACTCAGCACTCACTTAAAGGAATTTGAAACCCCTCTGAATATTTTTTTATTGGTTGTTGTAAATAGTGTGAGATACAGCTCCATCAAAAACTACAGTATATCGCTGCTATAGTGAATTCAATGGTGGTCGTAGTTTCGTCGCCGACGAATTCGGTTCCGTCATCTAAAATTGGTTGTTGTGCCACATTTGCTTGCCAGAAGCCCTCATAGAAATTCGTAAAACTAACCCCCGAAGACGAATCATTCTTCATTATGACAATGCAAACTCTCACAGATTTCGTCAACCAAGTCAAAACATCAAATTGATAGCTCATCCTCCGTACAGTCTCGACTTGGTTTCCAATGGCTTCTTTTTGTACCCAAATATCAAAGGTAAACTGCGTGGCCAACGATCTATTAGCCACGAAGAAGGAATTGAAGCGTTCAAAAACCGTGTCTTGCAGGTGTCTCAAAATGAATGAAAACAAATAAGACTGATTATCTTAACTGCAATCAAAAAGAGAAATATTGGAGTGACAGAGAATTAAAAATTAAGAAAAATAATTATGTACTATACTCGTATATAGCAGTGATGGAAAAGTTGTTATGATCGTACTTTTTTTGATACTATTTGATTTGAAAAAATACTGTGTTACTCCTCTGTAACATTTGATACTCACAGTGATACGTCTACAATTTAAAACCATTGATTTTCTTAAATTAATCTGTTTTAGCATTTCCCCTTCATCACTGATTGTATACGAATATTGCAACTCTAGTTCTTATCGTGTCTTATTATTTGGTTTTACATATTAGTTTTGTTTTTTTACAATGTACATAGAGTAGCTGCAAAAAACAGCTGTTACGTTTTTTGTGTTTCTTTTGATAGAATTGTCAATCTTAATACAAACAAGTAAGAGTACTATATTCGGCTATGCCGAATCTTAAATTTCCTTCACCATCCATGTTAATCTAGTTTAGTGAAGTAACTCCAATCAAAAAAGCAAATATTAGGGTGACTGAGAATTACAAAATAATAAAATTTGGTACTGCATTTGAGTGATGGGAAATGATATTTTCATTTGGTGTAGATTTGGGCTTATTTGACTTTAATGTGATGAAGGAAGTTTTTTTGGAAATGGTCTTAAAATGTAAGAGAAAATTGCTTTTGAAATAAGCCCAAATCCATTCCATTGGCATTGACATACCTTAGAAAGTACAGAATAAATTTAAAAAATTTGTTGTTTATAGGTAAAGAGAATTTTTCATATATTTCATATTTCATATATTATATATTTCATATATTAGTTAACTTTATATATATTTCATATATTAGTTAACTTTTCTTTTTCATAAAGATTTTTTGCTGTTTAATTAAAATTTAAAAAAATTAAGGATTTGTTACTTTTGAGGATAAAAAAGTACTCTCAAAAAATTTTTTGATACCGAAATGCAAATATCATTTCCCATCACTGATATATAGTCCTAGCAAAAAATTAGACATCACCTTAAAAAGTACTTTCCATGTAATGACTTACTTTTGTGGTTGCCATATTTTGTTACTCGCTTACAAAACATATTAAATTAGTTTCCAAAAAAGGAAGTATTAATGGAACTAGTTCTTTATGTTTAAAGAGACTACCATACTAATGGTACTCATTATTTCCTATATGAATATCTTAAAAAATATGGTGCTGAATTGTACTTTTCTAAAAAAGGTCAAAGGCCTCTAACTCGGAAAATATGGGTGAGCTTTAATTTTTTATTATTTTTTTTAATTCATACAGCGTTGTGAAAAATAATAGTAGTAATACGACATGGATTCGATTTTGTTTTATTGCATAGAGTGTACACTAAAAACTGAATACAAAAGTATCCATATGGCATCCCTAAATATGTATTACAACAATGACGAAATATATTTTTCTCTCTGTATTCATTTTTGAAAATAACAGTTATTTAATTTGTAGTTGCTTTTTGGTCGTGCATAATAATAGTAGTAGCCTATATAAAACTGCATAATAATAATTTAGTTTCAAACTTTTTGCTTTTCTTGTCAAAGTACAAATTCGCGAATTTAATTTTTAGTAAAAATTTGTTGTTCAATACATCTAAAATGGGTCGGGGTAAACACTGCAACCTAATCATCAAAAATTTAATTAAAAAACTTTTATCAGAAGGTTAGTCTGCTCTGATTGGTGATTGATGATTTATTCAAAATGTATAAATGAATATAAGGTTTTATCTCAGGCAAAGTGAATGCAAAACTTGTCTCGCCAGGGCAGCTCTTAGAAAATATTATTAAGTGTTTCTCTAAAATAATTAAAAAACTAAATTTACACACGGAAGATTAAAGCATTTAAATGTAATTTATTTCGTTGATTTGTTTTTTCCACCATCAACAAACTGTTTTACAAATTGAACAATTGGTTTTTCTTATAACCGAGCGATTAAACAGGCAATTGACAACACAAACTGGAGGCTTTTTTAAAAATGTATGAAAAAGTTATGACAAAACAAATTTCGGTAGAATTGTTAAAAGCCCAAGGCCAAACCACGAAGTATAAGGAGGAATAATATACAATTAAGCAGAAACCATGACTTACGTTCTAAGTAAAAAAAAGCAGTAACTTGGGATACCTGCATTTTACAAAATTTAGGCTGAATTATGTAAAAGTTACAATCTCATTGAAATTAATAGACGTACTCCATGCAAACCGGAAACTGTTGGGGACACGGTTCAGAAAATTTTAATAAGCTTTAAAACATTGAATTCATATTCGTTTTAGATTTAATTCATATTTTAACTTTTGTTCTTGTCGTGGCTTCAACAAAGCGCTACTACTGCTGCTGCTGCTGATAATGGGAATGACGATTAGCACATGGCAGAAACACGTTCTTATTTTTCTTTTATATTTTTATTATAAATTTTTTTCACAAATGTACCGATACATGCGTTATATCTAATTTTTTGTTGTTAATGCAGCTGCTGCTAGTTTTTGTTTTGCTTGGATTTACATCGTTTTTTCCTACAAAACCATTTGTAAATCTTTCTTTTCATATTTTGCATTTGTTTCTTTTTCTCTCAGTTTTGCTAACTGCAAACAATTTTATGTTTATCTGAAAATCAACGTGCGTAACATCAGTACATTTACGTGCATTGTTTGTCCGATTGCGATAAAGTCTGGCCTGTAGACTAAATTTAACCCTAAATGTGTTTTAAAAGAACGAATGATAATTAATTTGAATGTTAAGAAATAGAGTATAAAATAATGTTGAGTTAAACCAAGCGATTCGTTGTTGCAATTTTTTTTTTTTTTTTTTTAGCTCCCTAAACAGCAACTAGAAATGCTCTGATTGTTTTTCTGCGGCATGGAAGTTGTACTGCATTTAATTTATGCAAAATATATTACAATTTAACGCCTTCTAACATGTCCACTATTTAGTATTTGATCAAAGAAATCTTGTTACACATTTGAAGATTGGTTGTGAAGGTTCGTTTTGTCGGTTAGAAAAAGCCATCGAAAAATTTTTATTAGGGCAACAAATAAAATTGTGGTAACGATTCATTAGTAATGACGTTTGTTATATTTGGTTTGATACAAAACAGTCTTAGTTATTTTATTCCAAATAAGAAGTAAGATACGAGGTCATAAGCCTTCTTATAGAAAATAATTACATGATTTTTCTTTTAATTTTTATTTCAATATTTTTCAAAGACGCATTTTTAAAGTTTAAAACTTTGAATTTCTCGTTGTGGGCAAGTCGCTTGACATTACAAGCCTATTTCGTGAAATTATTCATTGTGTGACATTTAGCTGTGGCGCGTTAGAATTACGTGTGAGTAAGAATAATTTCAGCCAATGCTTAAATATTGACTGTAACATTCTGTCTATCATCGCTTTAAAAGATATAAATTCCTAAAAATCACCACGCATTGAAACTCTGTGGATGTAATAGTTTTTCTGAGTTTGTTCTGTGGATGAATTGTGTTTACTCCAAAATTAAACAATATTAATTTAAATTTTAAGCAAATTGCAAGCGTTGCTCCAGAAATACTCTTCTGGATCACTACATACGTCATCAGCCTTTTTCGTACCTTCGTTAGCTCGTTAAAAATATCTATCTGACCAACCAGTTTAAGTAAATATAATAGGAAAATAAATTATTCACTATTAAATTGAAGGGTGTGAAGATAAATACGTCAGATAAATACGTCCTACAAAAATGTCAAATACGTTCCACATACTGCAAACTGCGCTGTTAAAGTTACATGTACATTAAAAAAAGATCATATAGCTATAAATTACAACAATTTAATAAAAATATTTAAAAATTTTACAAAAACCGTCTTCGTCCCCATTAAAAATTTTAAAACATAATTACATAGAAAAATGTTATTAGAGTAAAATAATAGGCCTAGGACTAGTAGATTCCAGCGGTGTACAATCTACGTCTGGATTCAGCCCGATATCGGAGATATAAATTTTTGAAAATTTTGCTTTTAGGGAAAATCAATATGAAAAAAGGGCATATTTTGAAGTGGAAAAATTCGATATTTAGAGAAGACATGAATCGGGTCACCGGCATAGTGGGAGTAGCCTAGGACTAGTAGATTCCAGCGGTGTACAATCTACGTCTGGATTCAGCCCGATATCGGAGATATGAATTTTTGAAAATTTTGCTTTTAGGGAAAATCAATATGAAAAAAGGGCATATTTTGAAGTGGAAAAATTCGATATTTAGAGAAGACATGAATCGGGTCACCGGCATAGTGGGAGTAGCCTAGGACTAGTAGATTCCAGCGGTGTACAATCTACGTCTGGATTCAGCCCGATATCGGAGATATGAATTTTTGAAAATTTTGCTTTTAGGGAAAATCAATATGAAAAAAGGGCATATTTTGAAGTGGAAAAATTCGATATTTAGAGAAGACATGAATCGGGTCACCGGCATAGTGGGAGTAGCCTAGGACTAGTAGATTCCAGCGGTGTACAATCTACGTCTGGATTCAGCCCGATATCGGAGATATGAATTTTTGAAAATTTTGCTTTTAGGGAAAATCAATATGAAAAAAGGGCATATTTTGAAGTGGAAAAATTCGATATTTAGAGAAGACATGAATCGGGTCACCGGCATAGTGGGAGTAGCCTAGGACTAGTAGATTCCAGCGGTGTACAATCTACGTCTGGATTCAGCCCGATATCGGAGATATGAATTTTTGAAAATTTTGCTTTTAGGGAAAATCAATATGAAAAAAGGGCATATTTTGAAGTGGAAAAATTCGATATTTAGAGAAGACATGAATCGGGTCACCGGCATAGTGGCAGTAGCCTAGGACTAGTAGATTCCAGCGGTGTACAATCTACGTCTGGATTCAGCCCGATATCGGAGATATGAATTTTTGAAAATTTTGCTTTTAGGGAAAATCAATATGAAAAAAGGGCATATTTTGAAGTGGAAAAATTCGATATTTAGAGAAGACATGAATCGGGTCACCGGCATACTGGGAGTAGCCTAGGACTAGTAGATTCCAGCCGTGTACAATCTACGTCTGGATTCAGCCCGATATCGGAGATATAAATTTTTGAAAATTTTGCTTTTAGGGATAATCAATATGAAAAAAGGGCATATTTTGAAGTGGAAAAATTCGATATTTAGAGAAGACATGAATCGGGTCACCGGCATAGTGGGAGTAGCCTAGGACTAGTAGATTCCAGCGGTGTACAATCTACGTCTGGATTCAGCCCGATATGGGAGATATGAATTTTTGAAAATTTTGCTTTTAGGGAAAATCAATATGAAAAAAGGGCATATTTTGAAGTGGAAAAATTCGATATTTAGAGAAGACATGAATCGGGTCACCGGCATAGTGGGAGTAGCCTAGGACTAGTAGATTCCAGCGGTGTACAATCTACGTCTGGATTCAGCCCGATATCGGAGATATGAATTTTTGAAAATTTTGCTTTTAGGGAAAATCAATATGAAAAAAGGGCATATTTTGAAGTGGAAAAATTCGATATTTAGAGAAGACATGAATCGGGTCACCGGCATAGTGGGAGTAGCCTAGGACTAGTAGATTCCAGCGGTGTACAATCTACGTCTGGATTCAGCCCGATATCGGAGATATGAATTTTTGAAAATTTTGCTTTTAGGGAAAATCAATATGAAAAAAGGGCATATTTTGAAGTGGAAAAATTCGATATTTAGAGAAGACATGAATCGGGTCACCGGCATAGTGGGAGTAGCCTAGGACTAGTAGATTCCAGCGGTGTACAATCTACGTCTGGATTCAGCCCGATATCGGAGATATGAATTTTTGAAAATTTTGCTTTTAGGGAAAATCAATATGAAAAAAGGGCATATTTTGAAGTGGAAAAATTCGATATTTAGAGAAGACATGAATCGGGTCACCGGCATAGTGGGAGTAGCCTAGGACTAGTAGATTCCAGCCGTGTACAATCTACGTCTGGATTCAGCCCGATATCGGAGATATAAATTTTTGAAAATTTTGCTTTTAGGGAAAATCAATATGAAAAAAGGGCATATTTTGAAGTGGAAAAATTCGATATTTAGAGAAGACATGAATCGGGTCACCGGCATACTGGGAGTAGCCTAGGACTAGTAGATTCCAGCCGTGTACAATCTACGTCTGGATTCAGCCCGATATCGGAGATATAAATTTTTGAAAATTTTGCTTTTAGGGATAATCAATATGAAAAAAGGGCATATTTTGAAGTGGAAAAATTCGATATTTAGAGAAGACATGAATCGGGTCACCGGCATAGTGGGAGTAGCCTAGGACTAGTAGATTCCAGCGGTGTACAATCTACGTCTGGATTCAGCCCGATATCGGAGATATAAATTTTTGAAAATTTTGCTTTTAGGGAAAATCAATATGAAAAAAGGGCATATTTTGAAGTGAAAAAATTCGATATTTAGAGAAGACATGAATCGGGTCACCGGCATAGTGGGAGTAGCCTAGGACTAGTAGATTCCAGCGGTGTACAATCTACGTCTGGATTCAGCCCGATATCGGAGATATAAATTTTTGAAAATTTTGCTTTTAGGGAAAATCAATATGAAAAAAGGGCATATTTTGAAGTGGAAAAATTCGATATTTAGAGAAGACATGAATCGGGTCACCGGCATAGTGGGAGTAGCCTAGGACTAGTAGATTCCAGCGGTGTACAATCTATGTCTGGAATCAGCCCGATATCGGAGATATAAATTTTTGAAAATTTTGCTTTTAGGGATAATCAATATGAAAAAAGGGCATATTTTGAAGTGGAAAAATTCGATATTTAGAGAAGACATGAATCGGGTCACCGGCATAGTGGGAGTAGCCTAGGACTAGTAGATTCCAGCCGTGTACAATCTACGTCTGGATTCAGCCCGATATCGGAGATATAAATTTTTGAAAATTTTGCTTTTAGGGATAATCAATATGAAAAAAGGGCATATTTTGAAGTGGAAAAATTCGATATTTAGAGAAGACATGAATCGGGTCACCGGCATAGTGGGAGTAGCCTAGGACTTATAGATTCCAGCGGTGTACAATCTACGTCTGGATTCAGCCCGATATCGGAGATATAAATTTTTGAAAATTTTGCTTTTAGGGAAAATCAATATGAAAAAAGGGCATATTTTGAAGTGAAAAAATTCGATATTTAGAGAAGACATGAATCGGGTCACCGGCATAGTGGGAGTAGCCTAGGACTAGTAGATTCCAGCGGTGTACAATCTACGTCTGGATTCAGCCCGATATCGGAGATATAAATTTTTGAAAATTTTGCTTTTAGGGAAAATCAATATGAAAAAAGGGCATATTTTGAAGTGGAAAAATTCGATATTTAGAGAAGACATGAATCGGGTCACCGGCATAGTGGGAGTAGCCTAGGACTAGTAGATTCCAGTGGTGTACAATTTACGTCTGGAATCAGCCCGATATCGGAGATATAAATTTTTGAAAATTTTGCTTTTAGGGAAAATCAATATGAAAAAAGGGCATATTTTGAGGTGAAAAAATTCGATATTTAGAGAAGACATGAATCGGGTCACCGGCATAGTGGGAGTAGCCTAGGACTAGTAGATTCCAGCGGTGTACAATCTACGTCTCGATTCAGCCCGATATCGGAGATATGAATTTTTGAAAATTTTGCTTTTAGGGAAAATCAATATGAAAAAAGGGCATATTTTGAAGTGGAAAAATTCGATATTTAGAGAAGACATGAATCGGGTCACCGGCATAGTGGGAGTAGCCTAGGACTAGTAGATTCCAGCGGTGTACAATCTACGTCTGGATTCAGCCCGATATCGGAGATATAAATTTTTGAAAATTTTGCTTTTAGGGAAAATCAATATGAAAAAAGGGCATATTTTGAAGTGGAAAAATTCGATATTTAGAGAAGACATGAATCGGGTCGCCGGCATAGTGGGAGTAGCCTAGGACTAGTAGATTTCAGCCGTGTACAATCTACGTCTGGATTCAGCCCGATATCGGAGATATGAATTTTTGAAAATTTTGCTTTTAGGGAAAATCAATATGAAAAAAGGGCATATTTTGAAGTGGAAAAATTCGATATTTAGAGAAGACATGAATCGGGTCACCGGCATAGTGGGAGTAGCCTAGGACTAGTAGATTCCAGCGGTGTACAATCTACGTCTGGATTCAGCCCGATATCGGAGATATAAATTTTTGAAAATTTTGCTTTTAGGGAAAATCAATATGAAAAAAGGGCATATTTTGAGGTGAAAAAATTCGATATTTAGAGAAGACATGAATCGGGTCACCGGCATAGTGGGAGTAGCCTAGGACTAGTAGATTCCAGCGGTGTACAATCTACGTCTCGATTCAGCCCGATATCGGAGATATAAATTTTTGAAAATTTTGCTTTTAGGGATAATCAATATGAAAAAAGGGCATATTTTGAAGTGGAAAAATTCGATATTTAGAGAAGACATGAATCGGGTCACCGGCATAGTGGGAGTAGCCTAGGACTAGTAGATTCCAGCGGTGTACAATCTACGTCTGGATTCAGCCCGATATCGGAGATATAAATTTTTGAAAATTTTGCTTTTAGGGAAAATCAATATGAAAAAAGGGCATATTTTGAAGTGGAAAAATTCGATATTTAGAGAAGACATGAATCGGGTCGCCGGCATAGTGGGAGTAGCCTAGGACTAGTAGATTCCAGCCGTGTACAATCTACGTCTGGATTCAGCCCGATATCGGAGATATGAATTTTTGAAAATTTTGCTTTTAGGGAAAATCAATATGAAAAAAGGGCATATTTTGAAGTGGAAAAATTCGATATTTAGAGAAGACATGAATCGGGTCACCGGCATAGTGGGAGTAGCCTAGGACTAGTAGATTCCAGCGGTGTACAATCTACGTCTGGATTCAGCCCGATATCGGAGATATAAATTTTTGAAAATTTTACTTTTAGGGATAATCAATATGAAAAAAGGGCATATTTTGAAGTGGAAAAATTCGATATATAGAGAAGACATGAATCGGGTCACCGGCATAGTGGGAGTAGCCTAGGACTAGTAGATTCCAGCCGTGTACAATCTACGTCTGGATTCAGCCCGATATCGGAGATATAAATTTTTGAAAATTTTGCTTTTAGGGATAATCAATATGAAAAAAGGGCATATTTTGAAGTGGAAAAATTCGATATTTAGAGAAGACATGAATCGGGTCACCGGCATAGTGGGAGTAGCCTAGGACTAGTAGATTCTAGCCGTGTACAATCTACGTCTGGATTCAGCCCGATATCGGAGATATAAATTTTTGAAAATTTTGCTTTTAGGGATAATCAATATGAAAAAAGTGCATATTTTGAAGTGAGAGAAGACATGAATCGGGTCACCGGCATAGTGGGAGTAGCCTAGGACTAGTAGATTCCAGCGGTGTACAATCTACGTCTGGAATCAGCCCGATATCGGAGATATAAATTTTTGAAAATTTTGCTTTTAGGGAAAATCAATATGAAAAAAGGGCATATTTTGAGGTGAAAAAATTCGATATTTAGAGAAGACATGAATCGGGTCACCGGCATAGTGGGAGTAGCCTAGGACTAGTAGATTCCAGCGGTGTACAATCTACGTCTGGATTCAGCCCGATATCGGAGATATGAATTTTTGAAAATTTTGCTTTTAGGGAAAATCAATATGAAAAAAGGGCATATTTTGAAGTGGGAAAAATTCGATATTTAAAAAAGACATGAATCGGATCACCGGCATAGTGGGAGTAGCCTAGGACTAGTAGATTCCAGCGGTGTACAATCTACGTCTGGATTCAGCCCGATATCGGAGATATAAATTTTTGAAAATTTTGCTTTTAGGGATAATCAATATGAAAAAAGGGCATATTTTGAAGTGGAAAAATTCGATATTTAGAGAAGACATGAATCGGGTCACCGGCATAGTGGGAGTAGCCTAGACTTGTAGATTCCAGCGGTGTACAATCTACGTCTGGATTCAGCCCCGATATCGGAGATATGAATTTTTGAAAATTTTGCTTTTAGGGAAAATTCATATCTCCGATATCGGGCTGAATCCAGACGTAGATTGTACACCGCTGGAATCTACTAGTCCTAGGCTACTCCCACTATGCCGGTGACCCGATTCATGTCTTCTCTAAATATCGAATTTTTCCACTTCAAAATATGCCCTTTTTTCATATTGATTTTCCCTAAAAGCAAAATTTTCAAAAATTTATATCTCCGATATCGGGCTGAATCCAGACGTAGATTGTACACGGCTGGAATCTACTAGTCCTAGGCTACTCCCACTATGCCGGTGACCCGATTCATGTCTTCTCTAAATATCGAATTTTTTCACTTCAAAATATGCCCTTTTTTTATATTGATTTTCCCTAAAAGCAAAATTTTCAAAAATTTATATCTCCGATATCGGGCTGAATCCAGACGTAGATTGTACACCGCTGGAATCTACTAGTCCTAGGCTACTCCCACTATGCCGGTGACCCGATTCATGTCTTCTTTAAATATCGAATTTTTCCACTTCAAAATATGCCCTTTTTTCATATTGATTTTCCCTAAAAGCAAAATTTTCAAAAATTCATATCTCCGATATCGGGCTGAATCCAGACGTAGATTGTACACGGCTGGAATCTACTAGTCCTAGGCTACTCCCACTATGCCGGTGACCCGATTCATGTCTTCTCTAAATATCGAATTTTTTCACTTCAAAATATGCCCTTTTTTTATATTGATTTTCCCTAAAAGCAAAATTTTCAAAAATTCATATCTCCGATATCGGGCTGAATCCAAACGTAGATTGTACACGGCTGGAATCTACTAGTCCTAGGCTACTCCCACTATGCCGGTGACCCGATTCATGTCTTCTCTAAATATCGAATTTTTCCACTTCAAAATATGCCCTTTTTTCATATTGATTTTCCCTAAAAGCAAAATTTTCAAAAATTTATATCTCCGATATCGGGCTGAATCCAGACGTAGATTGTACACCGCTGGAATCTACTAGTCCTAGGCTACTCCCACTTTGCCGGTGACCCGATTCATGTCTTCTCTAAATATCGAATTTTTTCACCTCAAAATATGCCCTTTTTTCATACTGATTTTCCCTAAAAGCAAAATTTTCAAAAATTTATATCTCCGATATCGGGCTGATTCCAGACGTAGATTGTACACCGCTGGAATCTACTAGTCCTAGGCTACTCCCACTATGCCGGTGACCCGATTCATGTCTTCTCTAAATATCGAATTTTTCCACTTCAAAATATGCCCTTTTTTCATATTGATTTTCCCTAAAAGCAAAATTTTCAAAAATTTATATCTCCGATATCGGGCTGAATCCAGACGTAGATTGTACACCGCTGGAATCTACTAGTCCTAGGCTACTCCCACTATGCCGGTGACCCGATTCATGTCTTCTTTAAATATCGAATTTTTCCACTTCAAAATATGCCCTTTTTTCATATTGATTATCCCTAAGAGCAAAATTTTCAAAAATTTATATCTCCGATATCGGGCTGAATCCAGACGTAGATTGTACACGGCTGGAATCTACTAGTCCTAGGCTACTCCCACTATGCCGGTGACCCGATTCATGTCTTCTCTAAATATCGAATTTTTTCACTTCAAAGTATGCCCTTTTTTCATATTGATTTTCCCTAATAGCAAAATTTTCAAAAATTTATATCTCCGATATCGGGCTGAATCCAGACGTAGATTGTACACCGCTGGAATCTACTAGTCCTAGGCTACTCCCACTATGCCGGTGACCCGATTCATGTCTTCTTTAAATATCGAATTTTTCCACTTCAAAATATGCCCTTTTTTCATATTGATTATCCCTAAGAGCAAAATTTTCAAAAATTTATATCTCCGATATCGGGCTGAATCCAGACGTAGATTGTACACCGCTGGAATCTACTAGTCCTAGGCTACTCCCACTATGCCGGTGACCCGATTCATGTCTTCTCTAAATATCGAATTTTTCCACTTCAAAATATGCCCTTTTTTCATATTGATTTTCCCTAAAAGCAAAATTTTCAAAAATTTATATCTCCGATATCGGGCTGATTCCAGACGTAGATTGTACACCGCTGGAATCTACTAGTCCTAGGCTACTCCCACTATGCCGGTGACCCGATTCATGTCTTCTCTAAATATCGAATTTTTCCACTTCAAAATATGCCCTTTTTTCATATTGATTATCCCTAAGAGCAAAATTTTCAAAAATTTATATCTCCGATATCGGGCTGAATCCAGACGTAGATTGTACACCGCTGGAATCTACTAGTCCTAGGCTACTCCCACTATGCCGGTGACCCGATTCATGTCTTCTCTAAATATCGAATTTTTCCACTTCAAAATATGCCCTTTTTTCATATTGATTTTCCCTAAAAGCAAAATTTTCAAAAATTCATATCTCCGATATCGGGCTGAATCCAGACGTAGATTGTACACCGCTGGAATCTACTAGTCCTAGGCTACTCCCACTATGCCGGTGACCCGATTCATGTCTTCTCTAAATATCGAATTTTTCCACTTCAAAATATGCCCTTTTTTCATATTGATTTTCCCTAAAAGCAAAATTTTCAAAAATTCATATCTCCGATATCGGGCTGAATCCAGACGTAGATTGTACACCGCTGGAATCTACTAGTCCTAGGCTACTCCCACTATGCCGGTGACCCGATTCATGTCTTCTCTAAATATCGAATTTTTCCACTTCAAAATATGCCCTTTTTTCATATTGATTTTCCCTAAAAGCAAAATTTTCAAAAATTTATATCTCCGATATCGGGCTGAATCCAGACGTAGATTGTACACCGCTGGAATCTACTAGTCCTAGGCTACTCCCACTATGCCGGTGACCCGATTCATGTCTTCTCTAAATATCGAATTTTTCCACTTCAAAATATGCCCTTTTTTCATATTGATTTTCCCTAAAAGCAAAATTTTCAAAAATTCATATCTCCGATATCGGGCTGAATCCAGACGTAGATTGTACACCGCTGGAATCTACTAGTCCTAGGCTACTCCCACTATGCCGGTGACCCGATTCATGTCTTCTCTAAATATCGAATTTTTCCACTTCAAAATATGCCCTTTTTTCATATTGATTTTCCCTAAAAGCAAAATTTTCAAAAATTCATATCTCCGATATCGGGCTGAATCCAGACGTAGATTGTACACCGCTGGAATCTACTAGTCCTAGGCTACTCCCACTATGCCGGTGACCCGATTCATGTCTTCTCTAAATATCGAATTTTTCCACTTCAAAATATGCCCTTTTTTCATATTGATTTTCCCTAAAAGCAAAATTTTCAAAAATTTATATCTCCGATATCGGGCTGAATCCAGACGTAGATTGTACACCGCTGGAATCTACTAGTCCTAGGCTACTCCCACTATGCCGGTGACCCGATTCATGTCTTCTCTAAATATCGAATTTTTCCACTTCAAAATATGCCCTTTTTTTTTTAATATTGATTTTCCCTAAAAGCAAAATTTTCAAAAATTCATATCTCCGATATCGGGCTGAATCCAGACGTAGATTGTACACGGCTGGAATCTACTAGTCCTAGGCTACTCCCACTATGCCGGTGACCCGATTCATGTCTTCTCTAAATATCGAATTTTTTCCACTTCAAAATATGCCCTTTTTTCATATTGATTTTCCCTAAAAGCAAAATTTTCAAAAATTTATATCTCCGATATCGGGCTGAATCCAGACGTAGATTGTACACGGCTGGAATCTACTAGTCCTAGGCTACTCCCACTATGCCGGTGACCCGATTCATGTCTTCTCTAAATATCGAATTTTTCCACTTCAAAATATGCCCTTTTTTCATATTGATTATCCCTAAAAGCAAAATTTTCAAAAATTTATATCTCCGATATCGGGCTGAATCCAGACGTAGATTGTACACCGCTGGAATCTACTAGTCCTAGGCTACTCCCACTATGCCGGTGACCCGATTCATGTCTTCTCTAAATATCGAATTTTTCCACTTCAAAATATGCCCTTTTTTCATATTGATTTTCCCTAAAAGCAAAATTTTCAAAAATTCATATCTCCGATATCGGGCTGAATCCAGACGTAGATTGTACACCGCTGGAATCTACTAGTCCTAGGCTACTCCCACTATGCCGGTGACCCGATTCATGTCTTCTCTAAATATCGAATTTTTCCACTTCAAAATATGCCCTTTTTTCATATTGATTTTCCCTAAAAGCAAAATTTTCAAAAATTCATATCTCCGATATCGGGCTGAATCCAGACGTAGATTGTACACCGCTGGAATCTACTAGTCCTAGGCTACTCCCACTATGCCGGTGACCCGATTCATGTCTTCTCTAAATATCGAATTTTTCCACTTCAAAATATGCCCTTTTTTCATATTGATTTTCCCTAAAAGCAAAATTTTCAAAAATTCATATCTCCGATATCGGGCTGAATCCAGACGTAGATTGTACACCGCTGGAATCTACTAGTCCTAGGCTACTCCCACTATGCCGGTGACCCGATTCATGTCTTCTCTAAATATCGAATTTTTCCACTTCAAAATATGCCCTTTTTTCATATTGATTTTCCCTAAAAGCAAAATTTTCAAAAATTTATATCTCCGATATCGGGCTGAATCCAGCCGTAGATTGTACACCGCTGGAATCTACTAGTCCTAGGCTACTCCCACTATGCCGGTGACCCGATTCATGTCTTCTCTAAATATCGAATTTTTCCACTTCAAAATATGCCCTTTTTTCATATTGATTTTCCCTAAAGGCAAAATTTTCAAAAATTCATATCTCCGATATCGGGCTGAATCCAGACGTAGATTGTACACCGCTGGAATCTACTAGTCCTAGGCTACTCCCACTATGCCGGTGACCCGATTCATGTCTTCTCTAAATATCGAATTTTTCCACTTCAAAATATGCCCTTTTTTCATATTGATTTTCCCTAAAAGCAAAATTTTCAAAAATTCATATCTCCGATATCGGGCTGAATCCAGACGTAGATTGTACACCGCTGGAATCTACTAGTCCTAGGCTACTCCCACTATGCCGGTGACCCGATTCATGTCTTCTCTAAATATCGAATTTTTCCACTTCAAAATATGCCCTTTTTTCATATTGATTTTCCCTAAAAGCAAAATTTTCAAAAATTCATATCTCCGATATCGGGCTGAATCCAGACGTAGATTGTACACCGCTGGAATCTACTAGTCCTAGGCTACTCCCACTATGCCGGTGACCCGATTCATGTCTTCTCTAAATATCGAATTTTTCCACTTCAAAATATGCCCTTTTTTCATATTGATTTTCCCTAAAAGCAAAATTTTCAAAAATTCATATCTCCGATATCGGGCTGAATCCAGACGTAGATTGTACACCGCTGGAATCTACTAGTCCTAGGCTACTCCCACTATGCCGGTGACCCGATTCATGTCTTCTCTAAATATCGAATTTTTCCACTTCAAAATATGCCCTTTTTTCATATTGATTTTCCCTAAAAGCAAAATTTTCAAAAATTTATATCTCCGATATCGGGCTGAATCCAGACGTAGATTGTACACCGCTGGAATCTACTAGTCCTAGGCTACTCCCACTATGCCGGTGACCCGATTCATGTCTTCTCTAAATATCGACTTTTTCCACTCATTTTTCCTATTATTTTACTCTAAAAACATTTTTCTATGTAATTATGTTTT
Organism: Gymnosoma rotundatum; assembly: GCA_916610165.2. NCBI lineage: Eukaryota > Metazoa > Arthropoda > Insecta > Diptera > Tachinidae > Gymnosoma > Gymnosoma rotundatum. Next base: position 85,490,267 of record OU744336.1, read on the forward strand.
AAAATTTTTAATGGGGACGAAGACGGTTTTTGTAAAATTTTTAAATATTTTTATTAAATTGTTGTAATTTATAGCTATATGATCTTTTTTTAATGTACATGTAACTTTAACAGCGCAGTTTGCAGTATGTGGAACGTATTTGACATTTTTGTAGGACGTATTTATCTGACGTATTTATCTTCACACCCTTATTAAATTGGTTATAGCAAATTCACATGCCACTTATTTCTTTTTCACTACTAAATTTTTTAATCGTCACATACACGTACACATGCTTATGAAGATAATCTTTGATAAGCGAAGCCGTTGTTGTTTTAAATGCGGACATTATGACACTTTCATAAGTGACACTTTGGCCAGACTAAAAATGACAAAGTCCACTGACATTATGCTCTTGGACACTATGACATGCCACCTTTTAGAAGATTAAAGTTTTACATATAAATTTGAAAATACTTGCCACTGGCATAAGTATAATTTTTTAAATAATAATTTTTTAAATAAATTTCGTTTAAATAACAGAAAAAATCCTTTTTAGCATGATATGAAAGGTTTCCTGACAGTAACGTGAGTTTTACATGTACGCCCTTATTTTTTTCTGAACCATAATAGGATGCGACTCGTGGAGGTTTGAAAATTCGTTGTACATTTGATTTGAGGCTTTTCAACAATAACTGCCAATCCCATGATGTCCCAATCGTTCGTTCGTTCGAATAGTTACATTTAAAACAAACAAAAATTTTTAGAAATATAAACAAAAAAAATGTCCTCAAGGTAAAACTAAAATTTGTTGTGATGGCTCTATAAATACTTTCAGGATTTAGTAAATCTTGACTAATGACCTGTAGTTTATATTGCGAACTCGTTAGTTATTTCTTCTTTAAGGACGTTTCAATGTCTGAAAGTCAAGATGTTGTCAAGGAAAACTATTTCAAATTAACAGATTTCTCAAGTTGTTGATTGTCGAGTAATTATCTATTTTTGACAAAAAAACGTTTATGAGTAAATAAATTAACTTAACTGAGTTTTGCGATTTGTAAACTCTAAAAAAGACACAACAGCTCTTCTTATGATTACAAACAGAACAAAAATAGTTTGTTTGCATTTTATTTTTTTAATTCTTGCGCATACACATACACATCTGTTGAAAGCTCCGTGCATATCGATTTTAATTGAAAAAACTTGCAATGCCAATCTGTACACGCACACTCGTGCAAACTTTTTATCAACCAGAGTAAGAACACTTCAGATTTGTAAGATGATTGCATTAACAAAAAGCTTGAAATTTACATTCGGCTGTCTTGCGTTCAATATTCCAGCAATAATTGAAAAATCGGACTCTCATCCATTGAGTCATTAATACAGTCACAGGCTGCATAAAGGCCTTGGAAAATGCAACAGCAATAGCCGCATGCAAGTATTCGGCAGTGGCAGAGAAATAGCTTAAAATTGCATTAAAAAAAAGGTATCTTTGCTTCAATCAGCTTGGTTTCACATCTTGTTGTCTGTATTTCTGTACGCCTGATCAAAATAGATACAATAGTAAAAATTTGTCTATCTGTTGACGTTGTGTTGCGTACATGAGGGTACGTACGTACCTGCAAAGCAGAGCAAGTGGTAGTAAGGTAGTTGAGAGAGGTTTTTTATGTTCACTGTACATGAAAGTGTGGCTGTGTGTAATTGTGTATCTTTGTAATTCATATTCATCCATACTGTTCTCAATTTCTGTTGAGTTGAATAGAATTGTGTAAATGTCTGTTTGTCGTTGACTTCTTCTGAACACATTTGGTTACAGTTTCCTTGTGGGTATTTTGATTACATTTTAGAGTTAAATTTAAGTAAGAAACGTGCTCGAATAGAAACTTGTGCAAAGTGAACAAGAAAATGGAATGAGAAGAAAAAGTAGAAACAGGTAAATATGCCGGCCGGCCGGTAATACTAGATTTATTCTTTTTTTAGTTTCTATGTATATACACAATTTTTTTCTTTATCCAGTTTTTTAATGGTTTTTAAATACAACAAAAATATTTGAAAGGTAAGTTGGTTGTACTGTTTTGACTTTTGTTGACAATTGCATGAAATATTACAATGTATCTTTGCGTGTGTTTGGTTTAGTCAAATTTTGTAAATTATTTGGAAGGGAAATATATATAAGTTTTAATATTTTTCATTTTTCACTTTTCACAAAGGAAAATACCAGATTATTCTATACTTCGTTTTGCTTGTTTCTTTTTATTAAGCAAAAGAAAGATATTATAAAGACCAATTAATTAAGTTTGCATAGGCGTTTAAAATAAACGTTGAGTAGCATGTCGTTAAAAAAATCAGTATCCTTTTTCTCTTAACTTTCATTCCCTTTTATAGTTGTCAATAGCTAATATATATCATTTTATGCAAAACCGTGACCATAATTTTGGCAGTCGATTTTTTCTTGATTTTCTCGTTTTGAATTGACATATTTTAGAAATATTCATTTCATGAAATTTTTATTTTTAATGCCCAAATAGGAATCCATGTATCAATTATATTTAAGTGTCAGCGAAGAAATATAATAAGAGCACGACAGGAAAGCCTTTAGCCAGCTATTAAAACCCGTTTCACACGGTAATACTGAAGATTAAGATTTTTCAAATAGTAACTTGTTCACACAAGTGTGATAGTGTCGAAGCAAATGTACTATAAATGTCAAGTATACGGAAGGAATTTGACATTCCGTAACACAAATTCAGTTTAAGAAATTTGTCTAAACATTCTGATTTTTTATTTTATCAGATTTTTTTTTTTGCTTCTCGTATGTTTTCTTCTACGTTAGATTTTTTAACAATCACAACAATTTTTATTATATTTTTTTATAAGTTTACAAATAAAAAAAAAATTAAAAAAAAAAAACATATCGTAAGTTAAAAATGCTGCATTTACCTTTTAAATGGTGCACTTAAATTATCACAAATTAATTCAAAACCGTGTGTGTCTATATTCCGTGAATGCCTTGCTGCGTAGAAAAATAATATAAAGCTGAAAAATTCCAAATATCAAATACACCCAATTTTGTCTTTGCACGGTATATTGGTTTCAGAAAAAAATCGTGCAAAAACCGTGTATAAAATACACTGATCATGTGAAAAAATAGTTTCTTGGTTCTTTGTTTCTACAACCTCTTAAAGTTAGTGAAAAACAAATAAGAGTGCTATGTTCGGCTATGGCGAATCTTATATACCCTCCACCAGATATGTAAATCTAGTTTAGTGAAATAACTCCAATAAAAAAAAAAAAACATATATTAGGGTGAGTGAGAATTAAAATAGTAAAATTATTCCAATAGTCAATTCATTCCATAAATGAAAACAAGTTTTCCAACATTCATAAAAGTATATGAACTTTTTCCATCTTCTCCAGAAGCTCAAACGGCAGCTCGAGTTACTATGAGTGGTATTGCAATGACAAATCTGCATAAATATAAGTTCAGCTTATTGACAACCAGAACAACCAACTACAGTAAACACTACAGTTTTTTTTTTTTTTCTAACTGAACAAAGAACACAAAACCACAAAATATATTTTCAAAGACATTGCGATGTGTTTTATATCACTGCTGTCAACTTTGTATTCAGTCATCAGTCAGTTGTACACTAACAGTATACAAGCAGTACAACGTGATACATGTGTTGCATGTCATCTAATAAATTGAATTTCCTTGTAAAACACTATTTTTTCTACGAGTAATTCCTGATTTTTCTGCGTTCTTTCTATTGTATTTTTCAAAGGTAATCAATGCAAACGGTCAAAGTCATCATCATTAATGCTTATTATTTTTGTTGACGACAGTAAAAAAAAATACCGTGAAAGAACGACAGCAGGAACAACATGAATTGTAAATTTAGTTTCGTCGGTTGGAAAAGCTAAATAGCGACAAAAAAAAAATAATCGGTCATTGAAAATTCAAAGTTTTAGAAAAAGCATCAATAAAAACTGTTTGAAAACCCAGAACAGCAGAGAGTTTATTGTTCACATGTTTCATTTTATCTAATATTTTTATAAATTATTCATTATTTCTCCTACTTCTCAAAGCTGATTCAAATTACAATTAATTGAAGAATTTTTAAAAAAGGATTAGTTAAAACTATATTTTTATGTTGTTATTAAGTCAAAAGAAGTTTTCGCAATTAATCATTACCAACAAAATAATGCCCTTCAATTGATTACATTCAATGTGTTTTAGAATTGTAAATGTTTTACAAAATAAATTACTTTATTGCTGCCACAACTTTATATTTAAATGAATTGAATATGTTAAAAATTTTTTAAAGCATAAATCGAGATGATGTCATGCATGTCTTTTTTTTAACGAATCGCAAGAAGCAATGCTCGGAAAATAAGGCCGAGAAAACATTTCTCGTCTGCTGCTATATAAGGGCGTGCGATGCTATGCAAAAGAAATTCTTTGTCGTTTATGTGCTGGTATTGTGGTGGTTTTTTCGCAAGTTCGGGCTAAGGGATCATAAACCAGGATTTAACAGCTTTTATTACGCAAAACCCATTTGGACCCCTTTTGGTAGAAAAAATATTTCGTTTCGGTATTAAAAAAAAAACAAACGTTATTAAATTCTGAAATTTTTCTAATATTGATAAAATTAGAATTTGGTTGGTGCTAAAAACAAAACATAAATTTGCGAGTGTTGTCATTAATAAGTATACAATATATGCGGCGAATTATTGCTTAATGTCTGAAAATTTATAAAACTAGCAAAAACAAATACACATGTGTGAATTGCGTAGAACAACGTTTCCATTGAATACTCATCAATGATGACCAAAATTTCAAATAAAATATATTTAGAACAACACTAAAAGATTCAGGCGAATGGAGAACTGGTTACTATACACCTGCAGGTATTTCTTAATGTATCACGTAAGATACAAAATTTAATATATACACCAAAATATATAGGACTTTTTACCTACCTATAACGACAGTTCTTCGTAAAGCAAGTAGCATAAAAGACCTTAAAATTATAAATTCTCATACTCTAAGTTTTTGCGAACCTCCGATTATTTCCCTGCATTAAACAAATGATTGGTAGAAAAGGTTAAAGTGAAATGAGATGATCAGCTCTGCAAAATAAGCCGTGTTGTTTAAAAACTACTGGATAAAGCGTATTGGAATTTGTTCATGTTAAAAGATAAAAGAGTACCAACCGAAGTACTATTATTTTTCTATTTTTGCAACGTTCTAAATTAAAAAAAAATCACCTTATTTCATCTTTCATCCGGAAAATCGATTAGCATAAAATTTTTATGATAAAAATGCCATTTGAAAATAATGCTCTACTACAGTATTTATATAGTTTACAAACAGAAGGAGTGACTTTGAAACCATTAAATGATTTTCCATCTTTTCGTTTTCCAGTAGGTAAGAACAACTGTTTGCTGAAGTGTTAGGAGTCTCTAGATATCAGACATTAAGTTTTACACCATGTCACTTAGAATTGGCTTAGTATTAAAATTTTCGAATATTGATCCGTTTTTACAAAAGGGTAAATTTTTATTTGTTTTTATTTTTGTTTTTTTTTTCAGCTGCTTTCATAAATTCCTGTTTCTTGAAAACATTTGCATTTTTCCCGTTGTACTTAGTAATTAAAAACTTTAAACAATTATGAATAAAATTAAATCATAAACATTAAATGGTTAAATTTTTTCATTGTCATTATTTCAAACAAAGCCAATAAAATTTCAATGGTAATGAAAAACTCCCAAGTGTAGTATTAGAACTTCGTACTGAATTTTAATTAATGGTTTTCTAATCATCTTTAATGGAGTTATCATTTTATTATTTTATTTAAATTATTCTTTCTAAACTGAGGTATCATAAAACACCTTTAAACATGTTTAGTAATATTTTAATTATAAACAAAAAGAAACCAGATTATTTATCGTGGTTTGTTGGAATGATTAGAACATGAATAACTAAAAAAATCACTGCTCTTGTGGTTGGATGTATAATCAGTTTTAAGTTTTCGTTTTAATTCTGTTAAAGCTAAACCCATATTTTACAACATTGTATTTTCTATTGATTTGTTTATGGCTATTTCATTGTTTTTTACATTTCCTCGCTTGAGAAGCGGTTTTTTATTTAAAGAAAAAACTTTTATTAAGAGAAAATGAATGATTATAATAGTACTTATAACATTAATCTTAAAATATATAACATTTCTATGAAAACAATTTTATTGTTGGTAAAGGAGTTGGTATCTATACGTAGGTTCAGGAAAGCCAAAAACATTAGTGACGAAATGAGAATTGTCCTTGAAGTTCATACAAAAATGTTAAAGCTTTAATAAATAATATGGATACATACTCAAACCGGGACAAGATAATGTGGGCCTATAATAGTTCGCAAAACTGAACTAGCAACATTTCGTTAAACATTTGAAGCCATTTGAAATAGTAAACGAATTTGATTTACTGGTAGGATTTTTAATCGATTCTTGCAATAGATTTTGCATTCGATTTTCCATCTTCGCTAGCTAACGAAAATCGAATATCAATTGTCAAATTCGTATTGAAAGCCCTCTCGAAAACTTCGTTGTGCAACGAATATTCAATCGAACACAATTTTGCTTTCGATGGTTTGTGTCAGTTTGTAAAACTTATTGAAAATGTAAGTATTTGTGAATTTTTTTTTACAAATGTTGGCAATAAATTATTTTAATTACATGCAGTTCTAAAGGTTGCAAGTACAAAACAACAATTAGAAAAGCTCGTTTCTTTAATGGAACAAAATCTATAGCTGGCAAAAGGAATATGCACAAAAGTTCAAGCGGCAAAAAAATGGAAAGAAATTACACAGGGGCTATAATTTTATATAAATTAGTAAAACAGTATTTCTTTAGAGTGACAGCTGATAAACGTGTACTATTGTGAATAATCCAATTGAGTAAAATTCAAAATAGCACTATTTTTATCGAATGTGTGCCATAATACCAAATGAAAATTCGTTCGATCAGATCATAATAGGCACCGCTATCTCTTTGACCTTGTATAACACACAGCGAACTCTGGTAATTTACATTTAATTAAAAACCTCCTCACCTGCTTTTCGAAACATTCTAGTCACGAATGTTTTACATGGAATATAGAACTTCAGTTTTGAACTTAATTTTTAATTAACGCTTGTTAGATATTGAACTTAATAAAATTATGTCAATTGTAAGGAAAAACAGAAGAAACAATAAACAATTCCCAGCAAAAAATTAGACATTACCTTTTAAAGTACTTGCCATATAATGACTTACTTTTGTGATTGCCATATTTTGTTACTCGCTTACAAAACACATTACATTAGTTTCCAAAAAAGGAAGTACACACAGAAAAAAGATTGGTAACAATTCGCTTGATACGTTAAAAATTCAATTACTAATATAATAATTTGATTTTTATTATTAATAATTTATAGTCTTGATTTGTTTTTTATATTAAAAGCTAACAAATGATATTTGCTTCTAAATGTTAGTTGTAACATCTCTTAGAAAAGGCAACATGACCGATTTGTGTCCTTACTAAAATCTATTCTATTAAATGGAAGATGCAACTAAATTTATTCAGTACATTACTACTGAAACCCAAATTTTGGAAGTAAGAATCATAAAACTCGATTGTATATTCTGAAATAAAAAAATTTTTGACACAATATAAATAAAATTTGTACACATTACAAAAATCAAAAATATTTTAGTTCAAAAATAAAAAGATTTATTAAAAGTGGTGAAAAGTTCTCCAATATTGGTAAATGGTAAGTTCAAAATAATCTCAGAAAGACATTTATATATAAAAATAATTTTATAATATTTAATTTATTTCGCAGCGTAAAACGTGCGAATGGGATAGCAAGTTGAAGAAACTATGAGGAAAAGAAGAAATCATGATGTAAAGGAAGAAGAAAGCTGCATTGAATGGTTCGAATCATGAAATTTATAATGTATAAACTTTTTCTTATAATTTATTATTAAAATAAAAGTAAATATTAAAAAACTAATTTCTTTTTTTAATTCACAATAATATTTTATAATCACCCAAGAATCATTTTTTAAAATAGTTGTGACTGCTATATTTATTCAGTTATTACAACCGAATTCAAGATAATACACACAACCGACAAAATTCGACTGGCAACAAATTCGGTTCTTATAACGAATTTCTTTTCTCTGGGTAGTAATGGAACTAGTTCTTTATGTTAAAAGCGACTACCGTACTAATAGTACTCATTATTTCCTACAATAATTAATGTGATCTTTTCTCAGTAATTGATTATAAAAGTCTCATGCCTTGTTAAAATCATTAAGTTGGTAATCTAGTTAGGAAGTACTTCTGCCTAAAATGCTTAATTCCACACTCGATTACCTTTTCAAAAATTATTTGCTGGGTTAATAAGGATGACATTGCAAAAAAGGAATAGAAAAAGAATACAGAATAAAAGTTGTTTAATTATTACCAAATTAAATGTTAAGTTACAAAAGAAGCAATACGATACCTGAATATGAATGAAATTAATAGCAAAAAATTCACAAATAGTTCACAGGCACAACTTGCACTACTTTAAGCTTTATGACAAATTATTAAAGAAAAACAAAAAATTTATTAAATAAATAATTTTTAGTTAGACTACGGTTCGCCTTTTTAAGGAGAACAAGAAAAAGTAGACAGTAGCAGAATGTAAATAATTTTTGGAGCTAATGTGACGAAACGACGCACCGTGACACGAGGGTGGCCAAAAATGGTTAAAGTCAATGTTAGAATTTTAACGTTTTATTTTTTATTTTTTACAAACACTCTGGTTAGATGATATCTAAAATATCTTCTTAAAATGTTAACAGGGTTGTAAGTAATGCTTCTAGGTATACACCAATGCCCCGGTTTGCGTCGTTAATTGGGAATGAAAAAATTAGACGCAAACCGAAACGACGCAAACTGAAGCAGAATTTTCAATTGTTTACGTATGTATTTGATTTTCGTTTAGTCAATACAGGATTTAAACATTTTAGCTTAGAAAAAGGGTTTTTAAATCAAAATATTTTCTTATTATTTTTGAACAACAGATTTTATTAAAATAAAAATATAAAAATGGATTTAATTGTAGAAGGGGCTAGTCTAAAGTTATTTGCTTTCTTTTTTTGCTCATTTTTTAACTTTCAGACTGAACTTCACTCCACGACATATATGTAATTCGAAACTAATAACTACGCTTTTGTAAAGTATGAAAAAGAAAGTAGAAGTAGAAGTAACACTTTTCCTGTATTTTTTTTTTCTTTAATATGTATTTTAATATATTTAAAGTTTAGCTGCCAGATATTGCCCATATTCTTTTCGTGATTGTTTTTTAGTGTCAACCACATTGCGGATTCGTACTATTTATCAACTTTGACTACAGATAAAGCACAACAGATCCTGCGATGAATGTATAAAATCATTTTAAGTGAGTATTATTAAAAAGGGATCAACATCATGTAAGGGTTGCTCTTTTAAAATTTTCTATTAATTGGTCTATATATCACCACATGAGAGATAGATTTGAAACTGAGTGGAGTGTCTGGCTACATAGAAAATTATTTGGTGAACTCATTTGTAATGTTAGTCTCCGTATAAAGTTTTGGTTTTGCAATAAAACTAAATTGTGTTATACTATATTAGGAAGCAAATACAAGGGGTAGAGGCCGACCGAAGGTTTCTTATTAGGAGCGTTCATTGAAAACATAAAGGATGCGAGTGGAAGAACTTGTCGCTTGTTGTATGAGAGGTGGGCGTGGCGGTTGTTCGGTTTTTTGGAAAATTGGAAATATGTTACATTATTACCCAAGATATGCACATAACAACTGAGCTTTTATCAGATAGATTTTCTTGAAATTTCGCACAAATACTTTTTTTTGCAAGAAAAACATTCTTCTTTTTTTGTCCACCCATTATATAAAATCGCGACACAGTGGGACGTCGCTAACCGATTGTTAGCAAAAGCAAAAACACATTTATGTAACAAATAAATAGAAATAGCAGGGAAACATACATAGTCTTTGAATTTTGTCTATTCAGTTTAAAAGTGGTTTGCAGTGAGTTTTGCTATTCTTTTCAAGTTGGTTAAATTAGTAGATGTAGCGATTCACAAAATGCAATAGATTCTGCGAGTGTCTTGCTTTTTCTCTTTAAAAATGAATACATAATTAAAAAATATTTCTTTTCTAAAAAAACAGTGTTTTACAAATCTCATTATTGAGATTTTTGTATCAATTTAAATCAACATTTAGCGGCTTTATAGATCGTAATTTCAGTTTTATTTTATTTTAACAATTAAGGTAATATTGGGGATAGGCATGTTCTTCCATTGACTAACATCAGGTCCACCACACTTCACTGGATATGAAAATTAAATTTTAATTAAGGAAAATATGACGGATGGGTGTTTCCTTTCACCGATTATACACAATATCCAAAGTCTTGTTATCTAAATCTTTAAAACGATTCATATGCGATACTAAAAAAAGTAAAATGGCACAAAGTAATAACATTCCTTTCTCTTTTGTTGTCATATAATTAAGTTAATCTAATTGTTCGTTGAAATTACATGTACATGAATGTTAATGAAAATGTACAATCTTTACTGTCTTCTACGTGCTAAATATTGTTCACTAGTTCCTTTTCTTGTACATTTTATCAATATTCCATATTAACAACTATCGTTGAACATTATTTAACAGATTTTTTTTATAAATAGCTTTAAAAAAAGCAGGCAACAACGTTTTCCAACAAAGACAACAAGCTGAAATAGGGTCACTATTAGATTATCAGCGAGCAAAGTTAAATGATGTTTTTATTTTGTTTTTTTCTTTTTTTTTTTGCATCTTTAACGAAATAAATCAACAGCTTGGAGGCAGATACTGCAGGAAAAATATTTTGTAACAAAAACTGTAGGTCTTCTCCCATTCACACAAATACTAGGCAGCCAGAGTCGCCACCAAAACAAGTCAATATGTATTTGGTTGGTTGAATTAGATATCACCGCTATCATCATCATTACCGACATCAGCAGCAGCCTCTTTTCATTGATTTGGAAACTTCCCTCTACCGTTTCGAAATTAAAAAAAAAAATTAAAATAAAACTACAAACTGGATGAAAAAAAAAACATAAAACACGATTTAGGTTGTGTTTAAAACTTTGTATCTTTTGTGTGTTTTTCTATATTCTGCTTCTAATGTATTTTATACTGCTGTAAATTTACACTATTATCATCTTCCTTTCATCACAAACAACAACAACGTTTGTTTGTTTTTTTCTTGTCCAGCGTTGCGAAAAAAAGGTTCTCACTGCACTAGAAAAATGTTTGAACATGTAAAGTGCACACCCGTGAACATGTCAATAGTGCTAAGTGATAAATAACCTATTTTTTAGTAATTATTTCATAAATATGCGGTATGAACTCTCTTTTGAAAATGGAGTAGTTTTTTAGATAAAAATTCCTCAAAATATTAACGAAAAAACATTTTATACAGAGAAAGTCTTTGTTAAATGCGTCTAATAGGCTGATGGAATCATTGGTACATAATATGGCTTCATTCAATAATTTTGGGCAGACTGTTACAGTTAATTGTGAACGGTTAAGACCAACAGCCACCGATACAATTAATTGACTCCAAAAAAACATTTGATAAACGATTTATCTAACGTTTTGGACCAGTTAATTTACAACCAAGATCTTACAATCTAACCCACTTAGGGATAAGTCAAGTGCTTTGATGAACCAGAGATTGTTGATTACCTAAAACACAACAACATTCAGCAAATTTTTTTCGAAATAAGGATAAATTTTTTGCAAAAAAAAATAAATATTTGACATCCTGATTTCCCCAATCTGCACGCTAATCATCACTACTTATTGTCCAACATCCTATTCAACCTCTTAAAAAGGTGTCAGAACAAATTTAAAGCGTATCAAAACCTTGATTTATGAAAAACGTCGATTTGCATAAAAATGAGTATCTATAGAACAACAGAAAACAAAAACAATCGTCAAAACGGAACTTGCGATAAACCATGACTTACCACGATATTACCAAGAGCAAAATATAGACCAGTATAATTGGCTGCCAAGCTGATGGTTTATAAAAATGTGTCTGGAATTACCTAGAAAGGCTGCTTAGAATAAGAGGGAAATTAAGGAAAATTATTTGAAAATGTATGCAATATTTAAGAACCAGCCAATTAAAGAAATCAGCAAACCCTCCTTATTATTTAATGCAGGCCGACGTACAAATTACTTCTTGAAAGAATAAAGAAGCTGCTTTTATTTACAAAAGTTGTACGCTCCAATGAATTTTAATAATTGAAAAATTTTAAAAGGTACTTTTAAGTTATTTATTTCTATTATTTGCTCCCCATTACAACACTGTTTTTTAACGAAGTTTTTATAGTTCGTTTAAAATTTTAAATGATTTTCATATTTTAAATTAAGATATTTTATGTGAGCAAGATTGCAAAAGATTTGTTGGATATAGAATCAAATACTGCATTTTTAACGTCGACTTGTACAGTTGCACAGTTGAACTGCAGGGTTGTTTTAATGGAATGGTGGTCGGAAGATTTGTCATTCGAAATTGAGTTTAAATAAAACCTTTTAGAAGTCCCAAATCATAAAAGGGATTTAAAAAAAAAAGAAATAGTAAACAATACTTTAAGAATTGCAACAACAAATGGATATCTACTCGATTTGACGCGATTTCGAATAACAAAAAACCAAAAAGTATAAATTTGCTTTAAAGACAAAAAGTAACTTTTAAAGCTTTTAATCTCGAAACCGCATATTAAACATTCTTGTTAAAAATATATTTTTCGAGATTTACCGCATAACTAATTTTTGGAGTGTATTCATTTGTGCCTGTGAGTGTATTTATGTAGGTGGTCGCAAGACTATCGTTTGCCCACTTGTTGAATGCATTTTACACCAAAAAAAAAGAAACAAAAGGAAAAGCAAATTGCCAAAGAGAGCAGAAGGAGAGACGAACCAACAACAACCCCACAAATGCAACAATATTGAATGTTTAATAGAAGAAGTTTAACAATTTGATTTTAAACATAAAACAACGAAAAAATAGAATGACTAAACCAGAAAAAAAAACTGTAAGAGCCTGTTAAGATGTTGTACATTTCATGTATTTCATGTACTAAATGTCTCTATGTAGGTTGTATAAATGAATAGATAAATGGGAAAAAATGAAATGGTTTGCTTTTTGTTAGTCTTCTGCAGTGCATTTATTGGACCCGTACTTTAGTTGGGAAAACAATGCAACGGAAGTAGATATTTGCAAAAACAAAAAATGTCGTTTTAAAAAGCAAATAGCGTTTTACTACTTGCATTTAAATTTTTTAAAGGTTGAAACTTTTAAAGTATCTGCCAGGTGTGTTTGTATTTTGTTCTCTTTGAATGTTTTATTATTAAGCGGTGTATGATAATTCAAATCAGTTGGTTATTTAAAGCTTTTTTTCAAGTTGAATTAAAGTTGGAAGCAGTGGTATGAAAAACTGTTAAACAATTTTATGGTTAACAAAAATACGTGGGAAAAGTTTAATATTGTTAAGGATTTTAATTTTCTTCTGTCTGTTACAATCGATTACTTTCTTTGTGGCAGTTAATTTGAACAGAAGAAAAAAAAATAAACATAAAAAAGGCTGGGTGTTATTAATATAAATATTTTTATTTTACAAAATGTTTCACCAACAACAATAGTGAATTGAACAAATGTAGGGGTATAATTTTTTAAACTTTGTCATAAATTTTACATCTTTAAATTAACTTTTTGTGAAAGCAGAACTAGCCTTTTATTTGTAAAAAAAATGGTGCACAATTCCTATTATGACATACATTACATTATCACACATGAAATAAATTCAACAAAACAAAACTAATACTGTCAAGACCAACATAAAAAAATAACTTTTAAAATTGAATAGATGCTTTTTATTTTAATTTATTATTTAACAATGGGTTACAAAATATCTTAAATGGCAACAACAAGGCAGTCATAAAAATTCAAAAAAGATATTTTTAGTAACTGATTTACTAGTAGTAAGAAAACTATGCTTAACTTAATTTTTTTTCGTATTAAATTCATTTCTGAAGTTTTTTATAACATATTTTTTTTTTTGTTAAATATATGTAATTCTTTTTTGACCGTTATATTAATTTTCTTTTCTAATTTTCTAAGCACTAGGTCAGTTTTATTATTAATTATTTATTAATTAAAATAAAAATATTGTTTATCATTTTTATTTATTTTTTCAATATTTCGCCACACTGATGGATTTGTAAACTGCTAAGCAGACTTAAACTTTTAAGTACGATATTTGCATGCCTTAAAGACGCATCTTATTGAGGTCACAAAGTAGAGCACCTCGGAAATACGGATTCTTTTAAAGGAACACATTTTTTGGTTTTAATGAAATTCACAGAAAAAAAAGAAAACTTTACAGTGCAACGGGCTAAGAAATCATATACAAGTAGTGAACTTTTATGTCGCTAGCTAAAATCTAAAACCACGTAACTAACAAAAAATGTGAAATCGTTTTTTTGATTGATTATTATTCATATCATTAACATCCATGTCCCCACCAATTTTTACTTCCATATAATAAAAATTATACATTTTATAACAAAAAAGCTTACGTAACTACATACTCGTTTCTTGAAAATAGTCACTATCAAATACTTTTTTCAATTGAATTTTAAGAATTCATAGTAAGTATAGCTTTATAAACAATTCCACAGCTCTTAATCTGGTGTTTTCTTTGGTTATTTTTTTTAACATATAACATATTTTGCTTTCAGCTAACGATATGTTGTTGCGAACCTCCGGAAAAGAAAAGGCATTTCTTATGTGAAGTCATGGCATATAGATTGGTGAAAGGCAGGGGAGGCTTCTACTTAATATTTGAGTAGTAGATAAGGGTTCAGGGGCCTTTGTAATAAGATGTTAACCTCTCGTTGTTCAGCCGTTTGGAAATAGTTGATTTATATATGTAAATTTTATGCCCCATTGTGAAATAAATCTTAAATATTTCAGCTTAAATATAATTTAAAAAAGCTGCTTTTCTAAAAGGTGATAAATTTAAAGTCATAATGCGTTGTATTTATTAATGCAGATTAATACTTAAAAGTGAAAATTGTGTGAAAAAAATAATGGAAAACTAATCTAAACTAAAATCAACACTTTATACTTTTTTGCAATATCTGTCTGACCGTCCGCTGTCACAGCCCTCTTAATACTAAAAATTAAAGGGTGTTTCTGCTAAATTAAATCAATTACCGATATTGGTTATTGAGGGTCAAAGCACATCTCGATGGCCATTTCGTTACCACTTACTTAACTCTTCAGGAAATTTCTGACAAACATTTTGTTTGAAAAAAAAAATCATTGTTTGGACAAAAATCTTTAGTTTATTTAATATGTTTGTCAGAAGTTTCCTGAAGAGTTAATTAAGCGGTAACAAAATGGCCATCGAGACGTGCTTTGACCCACAATAATCAATATCGGTAATTAATTTAATCGGGATAATTAAATAAAAAAAAAATAGCACAAAGATTTTTATGAAAATTAACGTTTTATTGTTTTCAGACTTACCATATTGTGTTAAAAATGTAAATAAAAGACATATGAGCACAGCTTTGATAAAATGTTGCCAGAAAGTTTCACAGTAAAAACAGAGAACTATTTTTGCGACATTTGTCCATGACCTTTTTCATACGAAAAAAATTTTCTGTGCATTTAATATATAGGTGCTTTAGTTGAACAAGAATAAAAGAAAATGAAGTATCAAACTTTTTTAGAAATTTCGAGCAATCTTCAATTGCAAAATGATTAAATCAATCGAAAGAAATACAATTCACTGATTCTGTGTAAGCGAAATTCCGCGTTTCCTGCAAGATAAAGAAAATATTCTTGTCATCTTAAACATTAATGTGTTGTTCAAACACCACACCTCACCACCCCGCACTAGGTACTGTGCGACATTTTTTTTTTCTTAAGGGTCGAATTAACATTTTATTGTTTTAACGTAAACTAGATTGATTTAAAAATGTAATCAAAAGACTTCAGGACGGTCGTAACTCAAAAAAATTCATTTCGAGATAATCGCAGTTTTTTAGTTTAAGTTTTGACTCGTTCTCACCATCGATAAAAATATCAGACTGCTTAAGTTCCCACTACAATTTATAAAATAATTCATAATTAAAAAAAAACCCATTTAAGAAAACTTTCATCAATTATTAAAGTAGAGGTCTTGGACTAACTATTTGGGATGTCAGAATTATAACATTATTGCAGTAAAAATATATCCGATACCGTGTCGTAAACTAAAATATGTCGTTATTTGTGAAAAGAAAAACGGAGTTTCACTTAATATTTTTCATCAACACAGCCATAATTGAAAATAATACATTATATGCGAAAAGTCGATACATTTTAAAAATACCTTTTTTTCATATATACAGTCACAAAACGAAATGTGACAATGTTTTAGAAAGCGATATGATCTTTATGTTATAAAATTTACTCCACAACTCAAAATGTGTCCAAACATGAAATGAAGTAACGACTTATTCTCTTAAAACGTGGAAAGTACAAAAGACATAAAGATGAAACTTATACACAATATAAAACATAAAATGGCAAACAATTCGGTACAATTAACTCCAAAATATGAAATTTTGAATTATGAAGTTCTTGAAATGTTGGCGGAAATATTTTATATGTTTTTCCGCAATAAAAACAGAGTACTACTTCTGGAACATTTTTTCATGACTTTTTAATACAAATTTTTTATGTACTGAACAAAGTGGCAGGCTTTGGAAAAAAAATTTGTGAAAATTCCTAATAACCGACATTATATCGAATGAAGACGAATCCTATTTTAAGGACATTCCGAACTGAAAAACAAATTGATAAAGTAGGAAATGTGCTGCCGCTCCATTACTTGAAAGCAAACCATCTTTAAATACATAAAATAGTTTTTCTCGGTCATGTTGTCTTTTTCGTTTCTTCAATTTATGCTCCTATTCACGTTAAACTAAAGCAAGGTTCTCATTCACATTCTTGTAGTTTTGAACGATCTTTATGAAATTAATTTCATTTAATAATTTTACCTTGTTGCTTAGACTTGGGAAGCTGAGTAAAATGTAAGTTTTATAATTACGAGTGATGACAAAAACTGTAAATAAAATTACGATAGAAAACGAGAATAAGGTGATGTTCAAAACTATTACAGTTGAGAAACCATCAACTAGCAATTAAAAACAAAATTTAAAGTAGACGAAGAAACTTGTATCCAATACATAGAAAATTTTCCAGTTCAGAGTTATGAGAATGAGTTTATAAATTAAAACACATTAAATACTAGATAAATAGATATAGATATGATAATGTTATTCGTGCGAGATGAGTTTCGTTGGAATAAATTTATTTGAGTCATTAAAGCCACACCTTTAATTTATCTATAATCTTAACAAGTGTTTTTTTTTTAAGTCAGTTTTCTTTGTGGTATTTGGTTGTTTATTTAAATGAGTAGCTACATTGAGAAGAAATTTAAATATAAATAGTTCTATGCAATAATTTGGCATAAATGCTTTAGAATAATGAATGATAATTATTAATCTCGTTTAATTAGTAATAAACGAAAGACATATGGAAAATTCCAGAAAAAGTTAAACCACGAGTGAAAAATTTTCTACTAAAAATTCCTTTAACACAAGAGAGGGAGATTTGAGTTCTTATAACGGAAGTTTTTGAAGTTTGCTTTGACCTATATGTTAATGTAGCGTCCGTCGCCAAAAAGAACTTATAATTGTTTTCAGTAGTAAGTAAGCATTTGAAAAGCAACCAGTTTCGGATTTTTAATCGAGCTCCGCGTGGTCTCTCTTGGAAAGGGAACACATTTATATTGGAAGAAAGCATTTTACAAATTTTATTGTCACTTAAAATTTGTCACGTCCGACGCCGTAAGTACTTAATATTCAATAAAGTAATATCAGTAGCATAAAATTATTATTATATATATTTTAAAGATGGAAAAAACATTAAAAGAAAAAAAGGGAACAAGCCAAGAAACGGCGAGAGAAGATCAGAGAAGATGGTGACAAATGGCAGCAATATAAGACTGCATTCAAACAAGGAAATTTTACTTCGACAAAGTTTGGTTAATTTTCTTTTAAACTTTGTTTGGTGTTCAGACACGAAAAGTTTTCTTTTACAAATTTTTGTTTTCTTCTCTTTGATCGTTCCTTATTTTTGGACGTTTTGTATGTGGTGCTTATATGTATATGTAAATATATACAACTGTGTATAAGTAACGAAAGTAAACCAAAGCAACTTTGCGCGTACATCAAAGTCTGTACTGATCATCATGCTTTCTCCCTCTCTCTCACATAAAATCAAAACTTTGCAAAGTAAAATTTCCCAGTGTGATAGGGGTATAAGATGAAAAAAGCTGAAAGAAAACGAGAATATCGAAAGAAATTGTTGAAAAAATGAAAAGAGATAGCTCTATGTATAACAAAAAGACAGAAAAGGACCGAGTTAGACAGGTGATGTTGCGACAGAAAAAGAAAGAAAGAAATGATTGCATTGGTAATTTAGAATTTGAAGCGTACAACTGTAAACAAACGAAGGGGAAAGCAATAAAAAAAAAGTTGAAGCTGCGTTGCTAAAAGACCCAAATAAAAAGGTAGCTGTACTCAAATCGTTATGCGATAAGTATATTACCTCAACGGAGATGCCTGATGGTAACTATACAAACACATCAGACAGTCAGAAGTGAGCAGCGCTAATTGAAAAGTTTTATTTGCAAGACGAAATCAGCATACAAGCTGCGGGAATTAAGGCTTTAATAAAAGGAAAAGTTGTTGGGAAACGTTTTATGGTTATGACCTTGGCAGAAGCATACCAACTTTTCAAAGCTTAATTCACCACGGTGGACGTTAGTAAGACCTTATTTTGTAGTTCCAGGCCAAGCTACATTTAACTTGTTAATGATTTACAAGACAATATGTGTGTCTGTAAATATCATGCAAATTTCATTTTTTTTTTGCTAGAAAACTGTGCAAAAGTTATATCGCCTATTCTGAACAAATCCGATTTATTCCTAACATCAGTTTGCTGCGACGTGGCGAACGAAAACTGTATGGCTGGTGAATGTGAGTGCTGCGTGCGCGATAATATGGGCAAATTAGTTCCGATAGAGTTCAACAAGGAAACTGATACAAACGTAAAATGGAAGAAATGGAGAAAATTAGATAATCGCATATGTTTAAACTACACTATTGGCCCATTAAGTGACCTGATTTAAGATTAACAGACGCAGCTACCAGCTTTTAAAATGCACACTTTTGTCAGACGGTCCCAACAAAATATTTTGAAGATAAAAGGAAAAATTTAACAGCAAATGAACTAGTTTTGCAAGTTGATTTTGATGTTACAGCCAAGTAACAATTTTTACCTGCGTAGCTTGGTATTTTGGTGAAACTACGTCATTTGCGGCTATCAGTCATAAGCTGACCCATAATAAATTCGATGTTTATTGGGTTATTTCGGAAATTCTGAAAGAATTACAAAACCAACACAAAGAAATTTCAAGTATTTATATATTCTCAGATGGCAGCAGTTGCCAATTTAAAAATTAATTCATTCTTTCTAGAATACCTAGACTTAAAGATGAACTCAATTGCAGTGTCTTAGAGTGGAACTTTTTTGCCACTTCACATGGCAAAGGTGCTGTAGACGGAGTTGGAGCTGTATTAAAACGAAAAGTTTGGCAAATAGTTAGGTCAAAAAATATTGTTCTCAAAGATGCTTTATCGTTTTATGAATGTGCAAGAAACAACATTGATGGAGTTAAGCTGTTTTATATATCGGCAAAACAACTTGAGGATTCTTCACCTGAACTGGCAGAATGTTCCAAATATTAAAGGGATTAAAAGCCTGCATTGGTTTTCATATTTCTATTATATATCCTAAAGTGCCTAACTGAGAATATGGAGCGTTATTTCGATTTAATTTTATTTTTACCTTTACTTGAAGTTATGCTTATGTTTTGTTTTTTTGTGTTTTTAATAAAAGTTGAATCATTATTATTACCAAAATTATTGGTTTTCTTATATTGATAAAAGTTGTCGCGCCCGTCGTGTCGCGTCCGTATTTGTACTTTACTCAATTTAAAAAAATTTAAAGAAAATTTTCAAATTTCATAAATCTGCATATAAAATATGTACTTTCTTTTTAATTTCCACATTCTCAAAAAAAAAATTTTTCACAAATTTCGCTGACATGTATATTTCTATAAGTGCATAAAAATAACTTAAATTTTTTTCCCTCGTCCGTTCTCGCTGAAATTTGCTTATATCTTTTTACTACATTATTGATTATGCCCAATGTTTTTCCTCAAATTTAGTACTCTTCCTAGGCTTCAATAACTAAGGGTATATACCACATCTTTTCATTCATTTCTTGTTTTTGGCTGAACTAAAGGTGAGCGAATGTTGCATCCGTCGCCCAGGAATTGCCCATATGTGAATTAAAAATGAAATAAAAATAATTTTTAGCAAATTTTTATATTGATAAAAATGGACAGTCGTCTTAGAAAAATATCAACTAGATATGTCATCATTAAATTTGAAGCTTATTTATTTGTAAACTTCTGTCTTCTCTAGGGGCCATATTGGTCTTATAGCCTTCCCCACGGCTTTTAATGACCAACAACTAGAAAACAAGGTCCGACCCCGGTTGCTTATGAGAATCTTAGGGGATTAACATGGTAAAGAAGGATTTTGGCGTCCATTGTATTGCGTCGGAGGCGGACAAAGGCACATAAGAATGTCGATATGCCCATAAGTGCATTCGAAGTCCATTGTTTTCAACCGATGGTTAGAGCCTTTAACCTAAACGGTTCATTAGAAATATATGAAATTGTAATAGAAATTGGCATGATGGTCCAAAATGATTGCTGGTCTCACCACTAGGTTTATGCAATACGTCTTATAGCGTCCTCTGGGTTCCTATCGTCCAGTACTACGTACTCGCTTGACGGCCTATATACAATGCAACAGCCTATAGGACGCAAGCGCAGTACCCGCAGTTCGGATTTAACCAACAGCCATCATGTCATTCCTCAAAAGGCCTCATATGTATCCGACAAAGGGATCGTAGTAATTGCGTGCTATAGGTTTCCGGACTTAGAAATTCCTTATATTATAATTGCATTCTGTAGGCTTAAGAAACTAATGCGTCCTTTTACCCTTAAAAGCAACAGTGGGCAGCTCACCAAGGGAGTTAGAGAGGAAAATATATTCTTGAGTTAGTTAATGGGACCGTTTTTTAAGCAAGAGATCGTGAGTTCAAATCTTGCCGGAGCCACAGAGTATTTAGATGTAGATGTTTAGTTAAGGGCGCATGCATGCTAAACAAAAGCTGATAATCCGGGTCTCTCCGTAGTTAAAAAGTAATATAGTTTAGATGGCCGCATTGCGCTTGCTTAAACGAATATTTATTGAGCATTAGATAACAAAGCAAGAAACACAAAAAAGAATTAAAATAAAAATTGACGAGCTTGTATTTCAATCAAAAGCTCCCTATGAAAATCGTGAGTGACAATTTTAAACCTTTTACTGAAGCTATTAGCCGAAACCTTAGTTCTGTCTGTACACACATTATAATGTTAATGGTTATGAGATTGTGATTAATATGTCAGTTTAATGTAAAATTTCACATGGTAAAAAACACGGTTATCTCTTCTACTCTCAAAAAGAAAAGCAAAAACACCAGATATTAACATCATAAAAAGGTGTTATTTATTTTAAATTCTTTAGTTTCTAATTTATTTTTTCACAATAGACATTTTATCTATTAAATTGTATCAAGAGTTCAGCGACCAAAATGTCATGACTGAGTGTACATCGACATTAAAACTTATATTGTTATTAATGTTTATGATGCGTATGACTATGAATGAAGAGGAAATTACATGATCATTTCATTGAATACGCTCATCAACATTTCCTGAATGAATATAATTTATAAAAGGAAAATAAAATGAATTAATAAGTAACAAAAAAAAACTTCAACCCATTCATGAAGAAAAATTCTATAAAAAAATAGATGTAAGTGTTGGTAAAAAATGCAGGGTTTAGAGACTGGACACATATTTTAAAAAAATGGAATTTAAGCAGTAACATATGGCTGAACTGGTCGTTTATATACCTAAATATTAATCAAGCATAGCTTTACTATTTCCTCGTAGTTCAGAAAGTGTTATTTCCTTAAACTTAAAAAAATTAATGGAAATTTAAGATCATAATTCTTAAAACTCTAATTTTGTCCTGCAAGACCCCAGGGGGCTTATTCTGAATTGCGATGCGAAAATCAATGCGATGCGCAAATGAAATGCGATGCGAAAGAAAATTGGTATTCTGTTAGACTTTCGCAATTGCATTCGCATTTTCTTTCAAATCGTTGGCAACGCTGCTCAAATAAACATCAGTATCAACAAACGTCAAATTAAAAATAAATAAATTTTTTGTGCTTCGCTGTGAAAATTGTTTCTAAAATTTATTTAATAGGTCCAAACCTATTAAAATTTAAGTAAAAATTCTCTAATAGGTGGTCCATTAATATTTAGTTCTTCAGTTAACGTTTGCCACAAAGTATTTGCAGACTAACGTGCATTTGGTGTTTTTAAATGGCCTCTTGCCAAATGGCTGTGCTTATTCATAAATTCTATTTTTATTTAAAGTTGACGCGGTTTGTTGGTTTTATTGTTTACTTCCCTGAATTAAATAATAAATATATGATGAATACATAAATAAAATATTGTTTTTTACTTACATGTTTGTACTTTGCGAATGCTATTTTGTTGTCGAATAAATTTTGCGAATTTGACATGTGTTTTCGCAATTTAGAATACCGATTTACCACCTTTTCGCATTTGAAATGCGATTAAAATAGAACTTTGCGAATATCGCAATACAGAATAGCAATTGTTCGCATTTATGTATTTTCGCATCGCATTGACTTTCGCATCGCAATTCAGAATAAGCCCCCAGAGCAGGACATACACAAATAAGTTGTTTCAAGGTTTTATTGAGCAGTTCCCAGAACGTAAAAATTTTCTAGTTTACATTGATGTCCGACAAACCATCCTCTAATCAGCCTTAAGGCGCTCTTATTGGGGGATAATATCTCCTGAGATGCACACCGAGACAGCGTTGTAAAACGCTTTGTATTCTTGAGCCCAGTCAGAGCTTTCTGGTGATGAGTGAACTCCGCTTAGGCCCAGAATTCAGCTGTTTCTATGCCAAAGAAGGGTTTCGATCTAATAATAATTCTACGCCGGGCCCCTAAATTGGTTAAACAGTCTGCCTACTCAGAGATGCTGCACAATGGATAGCCAACCCGAACCTTAGTTCAAACGAATGGAAGGCCCTTAGCGCAGTTTGCTTGGCCGACATCAGAATTAACAATATATTTTTAGGTGATAACAATTCAGTAAGGCTCGAGTTTCTTATTCCAAATTTACTGACTTCCGCTACATATTGAATGATTTCTTTTTATACCCTGCACCACAAAAAGTAGAAAAACGGTATCTAAGTTTATAATTCCGTGACTTCGTATACATAACGAAGTCGCGCAATGTCCGTTTGTTCGTCCGTGTAAGTGTTGAAGTCAAGTTTGTCAAGGCATTAGATCAGCTAGAGAAAACTTAAATACGCCAATCGATCTGACACGGTTTCGAAATAGTTGCTATTGAAAATCAGCAAGACGATATCATTTGGAGGAATGAAGTAACTCCAAAAGAGAAAACAAAAATATGGGGCGATAGAGAATTATAAAAAACATCAAGTGAAAAAGTTGGCGCTCGCCCATATTTTTAGAGTTAGGCCTCTGAACTTTTAATAGAAAAGTACGATTGTGCACCATATTTTTTAAGATATCAAAATATGGGTATCATTTTAACCCTCTAGTGCGCCGTGATGCAAATTTGAATCATACCGAATATCTCTCTGTAGCTTCAAAATTTGAAAACACTTTAATGTAAATGTTCGTTATATGTTGTCTGCATTTAATAGACGTCGTTTTCTCTGCTTTTGAAGTACCGTTATAGCAGCATTGAATTATTGTGTAATTTTGAAGTGCCTGCTCATTCGTTTGTTGTGCGTAGAGGAAACAGTGTGTTTTTCTGACCTTAAAATTTATTAAGTTCAACAAGTTTATAAACAGTTTTGATTTTTACATAAGTACACTCTTTTTTTATTACAATGTTATAGTGTGTATTGTTTTTTTATGGTAAGTACTTTGCGCTAAATGCGCAATGATGCAAATTTGCATCAAGGGATTTTTCGCCTCCTGCGCCCTTATAAATGAAAATTATACAAACTGCTAGAACAAAAGTTTGCTTTTAAACCATTTCCTTTCGTTTAAGTAGTATTTTACTTAATTTGGTTTTCTTGCGCACTAGAGGGTTAAAGCTTTTGAAGAGATGCTTAACTTATTAAGAGCCCATGACATTTTTATGTAAAATTATATACAGTACTTATTTTTTTTCTTATTTTTTAATTTTCTGTCACCCCAATATTTTGTTTTTTTTTTTTTTTTTTTTTTTTTTTTTTTGATTGGAGTTACTTTACTAAACTAGATTTACACATATGTTGAAGGCAGGCCTGCCATATTTGCCGATTTATCGGCCGATTTTAGATCCAAAAATGCCGATTTCTTATAAAAATTTTAACAAGGTTAGTTTGTTTGTTAAAGAATAATTTATTAATTTGGGCAACACTATAAAACTTGTACCATTAGAAAGAGACAACTAATAATAAGTCCGCACACCTACGAAGAGGAAAAAGGATTACGCTTATTTGCTGTTACAAAAACATCGTTTGAAAAAACAGTTCTTAACTGTATATGAGCTGATTAAAAAAAAGGAAGTACTCGTTGACGTGAATGAATCAAGTTGTACGTACATATATGTGTAAAATTTAAAATACAGGTCTATTTCTTACGATTGATTAATTGTAAACTATTTTACACAAAATTACGAAAACCACAAGTCCAATTTGATAGGATTCGGTGCTGTCGTTATAACAGGCATAAATAATTCAGTTAAAAAAACGATATTCCAGGTTTATTTATTATTTGTAAATACCTGCATCAGTTTTTTTTGTAGAACTTGCAATTCAAAAATTATTATGTTTTCATTTTGATCATAAATCTTGTAAATCTTTTAATATTATAAATTATTTGATATTTTTTGTTCATAAAAAGCTGTGTTATTGTATTCAAAATGTGTTTTTTTTACTTGCCGATTTTTTAAAATTACAGTGCGGATAAAGCCGATTTTTTGTGCAAAATGCCGGTTTTTGGTCAAAATTTTCCGGCACCCCTGGTTGAAGGGTATATAAGATTCGGCATAGCCGAATATAGCATTCTTACTTCTTTTTAACTATTTTTGTTTTGCTTCCTTAACGAAATTTTAAAACGAAATATAAAATAAAATACAATACACATTAATGTGCTTTACAGCAACTGTCTTTATTTAAAAGATATTTAAAACATTTTAATTACAAAATATTATTACTCGTAATAGAAATAAATAAAACGCCTAGAAGTTTTTGAACGAATAACGAATGGACCCACAATGTGGGACACTAATTGGCAATGTTTTGACATTCTCAATTGATTACCGATTTGTCAATATTTTAAAAAGAAATTCTTCTTTTTCAAATACGAAAAATGGAAAAAACATACTAATTATAAAATGTTCAATTAAAAATGCGGCAATTTGTCAGCATGCAACAGCCAATCACACATTTTTTATTGTCGTTATTGTCGTTTCTTAGATCTTAAGACATCACTTTATGCCAGCTTTAGCGAAAGCCATAATTGTAAATAGTAGATTGCACTAAATGCTTTAATAAATAATGTGTTATGTGCTGAAGACTCTGTGGTGTTTTGACTTTAATAACACTGATTGCATTCTTTTGCTGTAAAAAATTTTTCAATTAAACATTTCCGTTTTGTCTAAAGTCAAAAAAATTCAAAGAAACAATGTTTAAATTTGTAAAAAGCAAATTAAAAATTCAAGATATTTGTTAGCAAAAATATGTATGGCTAATCGAAATCATTTACAATTTATTCTACAGTCGTCGAAGAAATTACTATTAAAAATCTTCCACGCTTTCTTCTCAATGAAGAAAACTACAACAACAATAAAGGAGAGAAACTGACTTCATTTAAAATGTTTAAATGCACAAAAAAGATCATTAACTCTATTTCTTTTTGACCCTTAATTAAAAAGAAAAAAATTATTTATAACGAACATTTTGTCAACTTTGCCTTTCACTGTAATCAATTTCTTGTAGCCTCGTCAATTATTATGACATGACTTAACAATTAAATAAATTAAATTCCATTTCGTGCATTAATAGCAAGTATCTAATTTACATACATAGAAATGCACTAATTAGTCTTTGTTCATCAACACCGTTTAATACACAAATGTAGAGAAGCACCAAATAAAATTTTTAGTAAACATCACTAGCGTTATATTGTGAGAAAAACTAAAGCAAATACAAGGCTCTCAGCTCCCAAACTGACTTTTAATATTCAATCTGACCTGGGCAAACAACGTTGCGTCGAAACTTTTCGGCTGTTCTTCGTCAACATGATTTTAATGTTCGAGTTGCACGCAAGAAGCCTTTCATTAGCACAAAAACCAAAATATGCAAACTCAACTTCGTTATAGAACACGTTTTTAAGGACGCATCGATTTGAAATGCGGTTATCTTTACCGATGAATCCAAATTTAATAATTTCGGCTCGGATACGTAGGACATGTATGGCGGAAACCTAACACCGAGCTTAATAAAGATAATTTAAAGGCAACAAATAATCATGGTGGTGGCAGCGTCATGATTTGGGCCTGTATGTCGGCTGCTGGTAGTGGGAGTTTAGAGTTTATTGAAACAACCATGACAAAAATAAGTATCTTCAAATTATAAAGGACAATTTGTTGCAGAGTGCAGAGAATCTGGGTATAAGATCAAACTCTCAATTTTATCAGGATAACGGTCCGAAACATAAATTAGGAATTTTAAAGTCTTGGTTAATTTATAACTGCCCTTATTTGATGATTACCCCACTACAGTCACCAAACCTCAATGACATTAAAAATCGTTGGTCCATTTTGGAAAAAACATAAGTGTCGCGTAAAATCAATTAACTATTTTCAATTAATTAAACGCGAGACAATTATTTGAATACGTGGTTCTTTATTTGCTTCAATTTTAAGACTAAAAACTAAAATAACAATATGCTAATATTTGGGCTACAAAATAATCAAAATATAAAAAGACCGTTAATATAATGCAACAAAATCATCAAAACTAATAAAGGCAAATGCATTAAAAATATTAATATTAAAAATTAACAACAATAACAATGTAACGAGTAAACAAACAAAGGCATTAACAAACAAACAAAGTGATTAACAATAGTAATAGTACTTTTATCAGTGATAGGCAGGTGACTACATGTGATCTCCTCCAACAATAAGAAAACACAAGTTTTCATACAAAAATTACCTAAAGGAATTGGAGTGGGAGAATATTTCGCCCAATTAAACGCGGAAAACTAGTTGCATCTATACCAAACCGTCTCAAGTCTGACAATAAAAGGTACCAAACAAAGTATTAAACATATAAATGCGATGAAAAAAGCTGTATTTTTTTTTTTAAGATATTTAAATGTTAATTTTTAAAATAATTGAAGTTTTCTTGTTAAACTAAGCCCTTTCTCTATTAAATGATATCAATTTGTTTTTTTAATTCCAACTGGTTTTATTGTTATAGGCCTTAAAAGATTAAATTATGCAGTGCATAAAATAAGCTGTGAGCCACTGTATACACGTCGTGAAAATTTTTGTTATAGAGACATAGGTTCATCTCTTGATGTGTGTGAAGATAAATACGTCAAGTTAAATACGTTTTTTAAAAAATGTAGCATGCGATAATTTTTTTCTCCCATATATACAGTACAATTTGTATAGTAAATTCCGGACTTTTTTAACGAATACGATTACAGCTACAAAACCCTACGATCTCGGAGAATCAAACCTATTGGGAAATCAAGGGCACATATAAAGCTATTAAACTGTAAACACAGTTTATTCAAATTGAATTTGAGAAATTTTTTATAAGACGCGGAAAATTGACTTAGTGCAATTTCCTCATATACGATGAGTTCTGTGAGGGATTTTGTCAATGTGGCCAAACCCTTCGATCTCGCGGAATTACACCTATTGGGAAATCAAGAGCACATATAGAGCTATTAATCTGGAAACACAGTTTATTCAAATTGAATTTGAGAAATTTTTTATAAGACGCGGAAAATTGACTTAGTGCAATTTTCTCATATACGATGAGTTCTGTGAGGGATTTTCTCAATGTAGCCAAACCCTTCGATCTCGCGGAAATACACCTATTGGGAAATCAAGAGCACATATAGAGCTATTAATCTGTAAACACAGTTTAGTCAAATTGAATTTGAGAAATTTTTTATGAGACGCGGAAAATTGACTTAGTGCAATTTTCTCATATACGATGAGTTCTGTGAGGGATTTTGTCAATGTGGCCAAACCCTTCGATCTCGCGGAATTACACATATTGGGAAATCAAGAGCACATATAGAGCTATTAATCTGTAAACACAGTTTAGTCAAATTGAATTTGAGAAATTTTTTATGAGACGCGGAAAATTGACTTAGTGCAATTTTCTCATATACGATGAGTTCTGTGAGGGATTTTGTCAGTGTGGCCAAACCCTTCGATCTCGCGGAATTACACCTATTGGGAAATCAAGAGCACATATGGAGCTATTAATCTGTAAACACAGTTTAGTCAAATTGAATTTGAGAAATTTTTTATAAGACGCGGAAAATTGACTTAGTGCAATTTTCTCATATACGATGAGTTCTGTGAGGGATTTTGTCAAAAAATTGCACTAAGTCAATTTTCCGCGTCTTATAAAAAATTTCTCAAATTCAATTTGACTAAACTGTGTTTACAGATTAATAGCCCTATATGTGTTCTTGATTTCCCAATAGGTGTAATTGCGCGAGATCGAAGGGTTTGGCCACACTGACAAAATCCCTCACAGAACTCATCGTATATGAGAAAATTGCACTAAGTCAATTTTCCGCGTCTTATAAAAAATTTCTCAAATTCAATTTGACTAAACTGTGTTTACAGATTAATAGTTCTATATGTGCTCTTGATTTCCCAAGTATGCACAATTAAAGAGGAATACCTCACACACATTTCTGTATTATTACAATTTTGCCATCTTTTGTTGTTTCCATAAAAATGGGCTCATCCCTTAGAGAAACCCAAATTTTAAAAATTTAAAAGTGCCCAAAACCCGTTCCAACTCGCGCTGTTAAAAATTCCAAGTATGCACAATTAAAGAGGAATACCTCACACACATTTCTGTATTATTACAATTTTGCCATCTTTTGTTGTTTCCATAAAAATGGGCTCATCCCTTAGAGAAACCCAAATTTTAAAAATTTAAAAGTGCCCAAAACCCATTCCAACTCGCGCTGTTAAAAATTCCAAGTATGGACAATGAAAGAAGACTACCTCATGCACATTTCTGTATTATTACAATTTTGCCATCTTTTGTTGTTTCCATAAAAATGGGCTCATCCCTTAGAGAAACCCAAATTTTAAAAATTTAAAAGTGCCCAAAACCGATTCCAATTCGCGCTGTTAAAAATTCCAAGTATGGACAATGAAAGAAGACTACGTCATGCACATTTCTGTATTATTACAATTTTGCCATCTTTTGTTGTTTCCATAAAAATGGGCTCATCCCCTAGAGAAACCCAAATTTTAAAAATTTAAAAGTGCCAAAAACCGGTTCCAACTCGCGCTGTTAAAAATTCCAAGTATGCACAATTAAAGAGGAATACCTCGAACACATTTTTGTATTATTACGATTTTGCCATCTTTTGTTGTTTCCATAAAAATGGGCTCATCCCTTAGAGAAATACAAATATTAAAAATATAAGTGCCCAAACCCGTTCCAACACGCGCTTTTAAATATTTTAAGTATGGAGAAGTATAGAAGGACACCTCGCAAGCAAATCCCAATCATTTGGGTTTTGCCATATTTCGTTGTTTCCATAAAATTTACACTTTGGATGCATAGACCGCATTTTATTCCTTTAACAGGGCTATGTTATCTTTCTAACATAGCTCTGTTAAATTAAAAGGTTTGTGGCAAAGCTAAAAATTTTAAAATTTATCTTCACACACATAAAAAATTTCTCAAATTCAATTTGACTAAACTGTGTTTACAGATTAATAGCTCTATATGTGCTCTTGATTTCCCAATAGGTGTAATTCCGCGCGATCGAAGGGTTTGGCTACATTGAGAAAATCCCTCACAGAACTCATCGTATATGAGAAAATTGCACTAAGTCAATTTTCCGCGTCTTATAAAAAATTTCTCAAATTCAATTTGAATAAACTGTGTTTACAGTTTAGTAGCTTTATATGTGCCCTTGATTTCCCAATAGGTTTGATTCTCTGAGATCGTAGGGTTTTGTTGCTGTAATCGTATTCGTTAAAAAAGTCCGGAATTTACTATACAAATTGTACTGTATGTATGGGAGAAAAAAAATATCGCATGCTACATTTTTAAAAAAACGTATTTAACTTGACGTATTTATCTTCACACACATCATCTCTTGTACAAAATCCAAGCTTCTCCCTCTAAGGGTTAAAAAGATAAGGCCATATTCGTTAAAGTCTTGGCATCTATGGAAACACCTTTTAATTTCTAATTTAAAATATATTTTTGATTTATTTGTTTGTAAATTCTCTGTATGAGTTCTAAATGTCTGCCTACTTCGATTTGATAACTAAAGCCATATAAGTGAAAAGCCCGTCATACCCCAGCAAAAAATTTTTGAAAAGGTAATCGAGTGTGGAATTAAGCATTTTAGGCAGAAGTACTTCCTAACTAGATTGCCAACTTAATGATTTTAACAAGGAATGAGACTTTTATAATCAATTACTGAGAATTGATTACATTAATTATTGTAGGAAATAATGAGTACCATTAGTACGGTAGTCGCTTTTAACATAAAGAACTAGTTCTATTACTACTTCCTTTTTTGGAAACTAATGTAATGTGTTTTGTAAGTGAGTAACAAAATATGGCAATCACAAAAATAAGTCAGTATACGAGGGCTGCTATATATATTTCTGGTCTGGCAACACTGAGTGCTGCCAAGTGCAATCTGACATTACCATTGGAAAGTTTGTCACTTTTAAGCATAATCATACTCAAAACGTTATGACGTACGACCATTATTTGTGTTGTTTACAGTGACTTGAAAATATTAATATAGAAAAAAATGAAATTAACTCATGAACATTTTCGTGCCATAATTTTTCACAACTTTCGACGTGGATTATCACGACTAGAGTGCATTGATGAACTTAAATCTTTGTATGGCGATGAAGCACCATCCTATAGCACTGTGAAAAATTGGTATAATGAGTTTAATCGTGGCTGAAGCTCGCTCAAAAACGAATTCCGTGAAGGTCGTCCAAAAACGGCTGTTGTGCCAGAGAACATTGATGCCGTGCGTGAACTCATAATGCAAGATCGACATGCGACATACCGAGAGATAGAGACATCCTTGGACATTTCTTCCACCAGCATACATTTGATACTGTATGAATACCTGGCCGTAAAAAAGGTTTGTTCTCGTTGGATCCCGCACAATTTGAAAGTATCTCAAAAAAAGGCTCGTGTCGATTGGTGCAAAGAAATGTTGCAAAAATACGATTGCGGTGCTTCAAAAGACGTTTATAAGATCGTCACATGTGACGAATCATGGATCTATGCGTATGAGCCCGAAACGAAACAACAATCGACCGTGTGGGTCTTCAAAGACGAGCAAAATCCAACGAAAGTTGTTCGTGGAAAAAGCACTTCGAAGCAAATGGTCGCCTGTTTCTTCGGCAAAACTGGTCATGTGGCGACTGTTCCGCTTGAGCAACGTAGGACGGTCACTTCTGAGTGGTACATTACAATTTGTTTTCCTCAAGTCATCCGAGAAATTCGAAAAACCAACAAGAGAAGACGAATCATTGTTCACCATGACAATGCGAGCTCTCACACATCGGCTCAAACCAGAGCGTTTTTGACCGGCCAAAACGTCGAAATAATGGGTCATCCGCCGTACAGCCTTGACTTGGCACTTAATGTCTTCTTCTTGTTTCCGCACATCAAGAAAAAAATGCGTGGTCAACGATTTTCGTCGCCAGAAGAAGCTGTTGAAGTGTTCAAAAACCATGTATTAGAGGTGTCTCAATCGGAGTGGAAAAAGTGCTTCGACAACTGGTTTGAGCGCATGCAAAAGTGTATAAATCATGCTGGAGAATACTTTGAAAAAAATAAAACAATTTTTGATTATAAATATTCGCATTTTTACTATTAGGCCAGAAATATATAAAGCAGCCCTCGTATGGCAAGTACTTTTTAAGGTAATGTCTAATTTTTTGCTGGGACCCTGTAATTTAAAGTATTATTTTTTTTACTTGTTTCTATAGCGCACATTATTTTAGTGACAGTGCGAAAATTTAGCGCATTTGCCTATCACAGTTCAAAAAATAACGAACACTCTATAATTTGTAGTATCTGCTGTTATAGCGGCTGTAGTAATACATCTTCTGTAAAAATGTTTAAAGACTATCTATTAAGGTTTCGAAGATAGAGGGCGCTGACAGACTGACGGATGGGTAGACAATGTGATAAAAACAATAAGGTTACGTTTTACACTTTGTGTACGCAACCCTAAAAATAAAAAAATTTCAAACGAAATCAAATAAACCCTTAGTGAAGTACTCGTAACTCAAATCAAAAAAGCAAATATTGGGGCCACAGAAAAATAAAAATTTTAAAAAAATTAAGTACTACATACATACAGTTTTACTTAAAAATGTCATCGGCTCTTAAGGGGTTAAGCATTTTTTTTAAATAATAGAATTTCCAAAAAGATCTCTTCAAAAGCTTTAAAATGATACCCATGTTGGTATTTTAAAAATTTGAAAAGTTCAGAGGCCCGTAACTCGAAAAATATGGGTGAGTCCCAATATTTTCACTTGATATTTTTTTTCTTATTTTATAATTCTCTATCGCCCCATATATTTGTTTTTTTATTGGAGTTACTTTATTGTTCCAAATAATATGAAAAAAAATTAGAGGTAGATATGGTGTTTTTCCCGCTGCCTTGCTGATTTCCAATAGCTCCTCTTTCGACATTATGTCTGTTTGATTGGCGTATTTAATTTTTCTCTAGCTGATCTAGTGCTTTTGCCAACTTGATTTCAACACTAACAAGTACGGACGGAATACATTTACTTTATAGAGTCGAAAATAGATATTTCCGGTAAAGAGTATTAAATAAATAAAACCAACTATAAGTTCGCATTTTCTCAAACTCAGCTCTAAAGCTATGGGTAAATAATTTATTGCAGGCTGGTATAAGCAACCAATTAAAAAGCTAGCCTGATTTCCAACAAATAAATGTCAATAAATTTATTGTTAAAACTGACAAACAAATTTTCTTTTAATTTAATAAAATGTTATTGAATTTATTTTAATTTTTTGGGCTTCTTTATTGCTATGCTATATAACATATGTACAACAACAAAGCGTTTAAGCCAAAGGAGTAGCAATATATAGAAACTGTTAAGTCCTTTGAAGAAACAATGTGATAAATATAATTGTATAATGAATTTATGAGACTTCCTAAACAACCCCTTTTATGTTGATCTTTTATGGAAAAAAAACGAAAACAAAAGCAGAAAATGAAAGAAAAATTAAAATACTTAAGTTTATGTTATATCTACCCTTGAAATATTATTAAAAACGTATCAAAATGTCTGCAACAGAAATTTTAAAGCAGAAGCATGCAGACAAAAAAAGTTTTTGAAATAGACTATTCTTTTTTTTTTTTGTGTTGTTTTGGATAAATTGATATCAGAATGTTATGTTTTGAAGTGTGATGTTAAGGGTTTAAGGGGAAGAGAAAAGAAAAAATAAATGTAAATTTTTAATTAAATTATTACTCACCTTTGGCAAATCCCGTATGTGATTTGCATCCAAAAATAATTCTTCCAAAGTACGCGAGTAACGTAAGATTTCTTCTGGAACACTTGGTAGTGAACAGTGACGTTTATCTACAAACTCTACTTGGCGGTTACAGCCCTTAAATATTGGAATGCACTTAAACATGTTGAAGGTGAAGACGCAGACGAAAACGACAGCAAAAGGATAACAATTCGACCACACTTGAAACCTAACGCACAGTTTCAATTTCTAAACGATTTTTAAACGCGACACGATTAACTGACACTCCAATATAAAACTGCATGGGAAAATTTTTGTTTTATTTGTATCTTTAAATATATTTTTAACTTAATATTACAGCATATTTTAGGAAACAGATTTTATTTGTTCTTGTTTTAGTTATAATAAAGTAATAAAGAACTTTTCTTTACGATTTTTTCGCAACGTTGATTATAAAATATTTTATAAAACTTTTAATTTTAAGTTAAGCAGCAAACTTGACGAATTATCTGAAAGTAGAAAAGCGTAAGTGATCAATTAACAAAAGTTATAAACGAATTAAAAAACAGTGTATTACTTAAAATTTATTTATTTTTTTTTTTTTTATTTTCAATTGGAGAATGAGAATTAAATTTCTTTTTTTAGATATTTTAAAATAGACACGTTTTTTGAAAACGACGTTTTCAGATTTTGCTTAATTATTAAATTACTTTATTTAAAGACCAAATTATTTTTTTCTGCATTAATAAGTAAATCATTTATGCCCCTATCACGGTTTCCAACTCAACTCTACCTTAATTAAAATTTTAAAATTTGGTATTATCAATTACTACTCAAGCTGCCAAAAAAATTAAGTTGAAATTATATTGTGTAGGGTATTTTTAACTCCTTCAACATCTTCGGTAATTAAGACGGTAGTTAGTTTTGTTCTTTATATTTAATCAATTTATTGGATATTTGAATTAATCTATCTATTTCCACTCCGATTTATTATTCGCTCAGATGAAGAATTAAAACAAAAATTTCGTTATATAAGAAACACAAACATTATTGAAAAATTGGCAGTTATTGTGAAATACCGATTAAAGTTTAAAATGGCTGATGATGAGTTTTTTTGGCAATCTAAATAAACATTATTATGTGTTTTTACATTTTACTGACGAAACAAATCCTAGTAAGTCCCCGCCCAGACATGCAATTCTTGTTTCTGAAATTTTTTTACATTCTCTTAAAAATTACATTCGTGTCCACACATTCAAATTTTGTTTCTGCAACTTCAGTATTGATTGCTTAGACGAATGAGAAAACAAAAGAGAATTTCAAGTACATAAAACTGTGTAGCCGTTTCTGCTCGCCTTTCCTCTCTCACAAACAAACTCAAGAATTGCGCAACAAAAGTTGCAAAGTGTGGAAGAGGACTAATTGACTTAAATTGACTAATTAAACGCTTGAATTCAGAGCAGTGTTGCCAGGGAAAGACTTTAAAAAGGCATTTCCTTCAAAAAAAGTTACATTTTTTCATTAAAAGTTACATGTTGTTCCTTAAATAAATAGCAATTTAAAGTAATTTATATAAAATAAAAGGTTTTATTCCATATTTCAGGAAAAATAACAAGGCAACAAATTCCTCGGCTGCACAAAAAACAAAACGAAAATAAAGAAAAAGGTATAAAAAAAATTTCATACCGATGATACTCATAAGGATTTTAATTAGGACTCAATACTAATATTTCGGTATGGAAAAGTGCATGCTCTCGCCTGGATTTTTTTATTAGTTCTGTTTTATCTTTTTATTCAAAAGATTGAGCTTCAATAGAATTTACTACACTAATTATTTTAAAAATACCGTTATTAAAGACAAATTTGAGCCTTATTTGCTTATAACTTTATAACAAAATTACTGACAATTTTTCTGTAATATAATCCGACACTTCCTGAAGGAAATTAATAGACCACTTTCTTCTAAATTGAGGTATTGGTACGATTGTCATATTTTTAAAGCGGAACAACTGAAGTTGCTTGTTAGCAATTGTTATTTTCGCAAGTTTAAACAGAATGCTTAGTTTATCGCACAAAATTCAGCCCATATTAGTTCACAGTTGGAACGAATTGCTGCAAGAAACATATTGCTGTTTCTAAATATAAAGCAAGAAAAATTTCGTTATATCTCACGAATTGAACAGAGTGAAACTATAGCAATGTTATTTTCTGTTTATTTC
Organism: Gymnosoma rotundatum; assembly: GCA_916610165.2. Taxonomy (NCBI): domain Eukaryota; kingdom Metazoa; phylum Arthropoda; class Insecta; order Diptera; family Tachinidae; genus Gymnosoma; species Gymnosoma rotundatum. The sequence continues at coordinate 85,526,706 of OU744336.1, forward strand.
AAACTAATTTTTTATATGGGGTTTTGTTTTCATTTGTAAGTAATCTTTGTTATTAAAACCGAATTGATACGTTAGAAAAGAGAGATTCTTACCTCAAATAATGAAACAAGTACTCTTTCGGTGATATTACTTTATTTCGTGTATGTACCAAAAGTTAGGAAAATTCGACCTAATGTAACAAAATTATACATGTTACATGGAGCCTTCCAAAGTTGCAAAAAATTAAAAAAATGAGAGTTATTCCAACTCTCTGAAACTTGCAGCCGGTAGAGAAACGGTATAAAAACGTATTGTGCTACGAGTATACTCCACCTACTAGCGATCTGTTAAATTTAATGTGTAGTTTTGATGGACGTAAAACATTCCGACCATGCTTCGTATTTTTTATATTTTTTAACAGTGTGAAGTTGTGCTCTTTTTCATAGTTCAAATGGTGAAAAGTTAAAATATATCACAAATTTTTGGGCATCCTTAAGCTCTCTACACACGATCGAAATACTCATACGGTATTATGGTAATACCTGTGAAAATGTATTAGTGTATTTACACACACGATGCTGGATAAAAAATAAAACATCTTTAATTTTTGGAATGCTGGATGTCGCACTTTAATGTATGTATTGTACTTGTTTTTCAATCACATACAAATTTTTTATTTTAAGTGAGATTTTAAGTTGTGCGGAATGAAAAAATATATGCGCTTCGGGACGTAAGAAGTGTAGAGTGGCCACCGGAGGGAAACTTCAAGATTTAATAATAAAGAATAAATGTGATGCGCACTTATTTGAAAAAAGAGTTTAATAAGAAAAACAATTTTTAACACTCTTTCATTCATAAACTTTTGTATTTATTTTCGTTGTTTTGTAAACAATAGCTATGCTTTTCGTTGTTTTGTAAACAATAGCTATGCTTGTTTGTATATACGTATAATGTTTTTCGTTGGTGTCAGTTTTGCTTGACAGATCAGCGAGCTTGTGTACATCAAAGCGCCTGCGTACCCGACTCGTTTAGAAAAAAAAACTTTTTACAAAAAGTTTTTTACTAAATTCACGACTTTAAAATCTTTGTGCAACTACTTACAGATAATTAGAACACTCTTTTTAAATTATCCTGGCCCGATTATCAGCCATATAAACCTGGCATTGGAGCCTACTTACTACTTGAGCCATCTTTCCCTGGCAGCTCAAAAAAGTGGTTGTCAATACATCTATTGCAGGCCGAAACTCCTTTCTGCCACAGCAAGTATGAACATGCCCATCTTGGCAGCCTATCAGCAATGCGATTGTCTAAGATGTCACATCCACGTAACTAAAAAAGGGTAGGCTTGTTGATAGTAGGATTATCCGCTTAAAGAATGCGGAGTATAAAAACTATTATGACCCCATATAACCATTTGTGTAAGAATCCATCAATATGTTGTTCCTTTTAGTCTCGTTATTCTTAGTGATGGATTGTTGAATTTTTCTTTGAAGGGTTGACACAGTGTCAAGGGTTATTCCTTAATAAAAAAAAAAAATCCAACCCGGGGCTTAAATTAAGACCAATACTATGAAAACATAGCTTGTATTTTAGTAGAATTTTTCAACTGTCGTTTCCCTTCCCAGAGAAGATTCAGTTAGATTTAATAATTCATTTTTTGAGAATCCTTTGTCGTAGTTTTCATTTGATAAAAAAAATTTTTTTGTCTTTAAATTTAAAAATATTGGCTTTACCGGTTCTTTAATTTTAAAAAAGCGGCAAGTTAAAAAACACATTTTGAATAGAGTAAAACATACTTTTATTAAGAAAAAGTATCGAATAATTTATCATTTTTAAAGATTTATGTTCAAAATCAAAGTGTTTTATATTTGAATTATAAGTTCTAAATAAAAGTTGATACAGTTATTTACGTTTTTGTTATGTTTTGATTCTTATATTAACACCTTAAACAATGAGCCCAAATACATCGCATCCAATTTAAAAAATGCTCTCCATTCATAAATTCCGTCAAATAAAGTTCATCGATTTTTATAATATTACTTAGTACAGATCTTAGAAGCCTTTCCATATGGCTCTGTAGTTTGTGTATTTCAGTTGACTCACCATTAAATACTCTGTTTAAACTATTAACAATTTGATTTGGTCCGTTTAATTTTTATATTTGTTTTCGCTGTAACGATTTGATCAACATTAGCAGCAAATTAAGAAAAAATTTTTAAGGCCTCATACAAGTCTAGTATTCAAACAAATACTGCTCAAGCGACAGTCATCTGGTTTGACTTGGGTGCAGTACAGTAATTTATGTTTTATTTGTCGTAATTTTTGAATGTTCTAAATTAATGAAGTCTCCGTGTAATTAAAGACAAGTATATTATGCAAGTGAGTGCCAAACATATTTCATAATAAATAAATCTGAAATATCCTTTTTTTAATTTTTGCAACTGTCATAACGGCAGCACCGAATCCTATCAAATTGGACTATTGGCATAGTACTATCGGAAGAAATATTTCTATATATTTATAACTTTCACATATAAGTACAACCAAACACAATGACTTGGTGAGGCTTAGATCGGTTGCTTCATTCACGCCAGCGAGAACGTTTTATACAGTTAAGAACTGTTTTTTCAAATATCGCAAATAAGCCTAACTTTTTTTCTTCTTAGTAGAAGTGCTGACTTATTAACAGTTGTCTCTTTCTAATTTTAGAAGTATTCTTGTGTTGCCCAAAATTAATAAATTATTCTAAAACAAAGTTACCTTATTACAGTGTTAATCAAAAAATCGGATTTTTTTAGAGCCAAAATCGGTAAATCGGCATTTTGATAAATTTGAGGCGAAAAATCGGCAAAATGCCCATAATTCGGCAAATATGGCAGGCCTGGTTAGAACAAATGAAATGCTGGTAGGAAAATGATACTTTATTTAAAATATTTTAATAACAAAAAATGTTCTCTTCAGTGGTTGAATAAAATAAAGAGAATAAGAGAAGTAACGAGTAAATTAAACAATAAAATAGAAAAGAACTACACAATACTTGTAAAAAACTTTAAGGCACACTAACACAACAACAAAAAACTCGAAGCAACAAAAACATCTGGGCTAGAAGCACCCAGCCAGTTAGACAAAACAAAAGGGATAAAATAATAAATGTGAACAACAGAGCATAAAATGAATAAAACTAACTATGGCGGAATTTTTAAAAACAATTGCAACAACAAAAACAATGGCTGAGTAAAGGCACAACAACAATATAAGCAAGAATATAGTACGTGAAGGTATGACGTCGTCATCAGTTTACGGCTACAACTTACTTATGTTACTTTGTATATGCGGCATTTTTGTACGATTGTTGTGTGAATACATGCAAGCATGGATGACATTAACGTTTGTAACGACTATATATTGTTATCGGAATGTTACCAGATGAATGAAAATATACGACAGGGCATTCTTAAATGTCGTAGCTAATATAAGATTTAGTTGTTAAGGGTGCATAAAGGCCTGGCTAGCAGGTGAATATTACATAAAAATTGTTGATATTGTTGTTTTTCTTTCTTTTCTGCTAAAGTACTACTAAACGTATGTATATGAATAATTATATAGAGTTCGCCTCGTGGTCAAAATTCGATCAAGTTTATTATTAAACACTTTTTTCTCAGTACACACTTATGTTTTGAATACATGTTTATTTTTTGCAAAATCAAACAAAATCGGTTGGCAAACAGAGGAGAAAAAGGTTCCCGAAGTTTTGTACTTTGCCTATTCAAATATAGATTATATAAAATTATAAAACCAAAAATGTTCGAATTTTATACAATTAATTTAAGTGTAAATTAGTTAAAAAATTTTTGATTCTTTAAATCTGGAGGCATTGCATCAAAAATTGTAATTTATTTTGACGAAAACTTGTGAGTAGTTAGAAAATTTTTTAAATTGTAGGGTTTGGCATTAGGTGCACGAAATACGTCAATATATCAAGAAGAAAAGAAAGAATTTAAAAAATGTATAAGTCTGTCTTTAACTTTGCGACGTTACATAAATTATCAACTTAAAACAAAATCGAGCCCTAAAGCAGGGTAAGATAAAAACTTTGGCTTTAAATCGTCTGTGCACTCAAAAAATATGATGATGTTAATTAACAGTTAATGTGTAAGATTTTTTAAATCTCTGTCACCCCAATATTTGCTTTTTTGATTTAAGTTATTTCACTAAACTAGATTTACAAAGATGTTTAAGGGTATATAAGATTTGGCATAGCCGAATATAGCACTCTTACTTGTTTTTATTTACGTTTATTTATTTTTGTTTTATTAATGAATGTTTTGCCTTGTTACTTTCCCTAAAATAAGCAATAATTAACTATCTTAAAATATATAAAAAATTGTTTCAAGTGTGTTGTGACCTTATAACTAAAGAACCTTCAAACCGAATTCGATTAAATTCTAAAGCTGAAAGTCCATAGCATGCGTTTTATGCGCACACAATCAATGTAAATATATGTGACAAGTTACACAGCACAAAGCGTAGCAAGCATGAACGCGTAGAACGCAAGAAGTTCGTTTACTTTCTACTTTTCTACTCTTCGCAAGCGTAATGAAAAAATGTCAGCTGTTTTTGCTATCTAAGGATAGTAAATTATATTTTATTATCAATGGTATCGATTAATATTATAGTGTTAATTATTACATTTTTTTAAAGCCTTTTTTAAGGAAAAAAAAACCTTTTTTATTAAAGTTTAACAATAAATTCAGAAAAAATACGTAAATATTAATCATTTACGTGAACTCTTTCATCAACAAAACTAGTGTCTTTGCTATCGATTACTTTTACGTAGTGAGTGTCATCCCTAATGTGTTTATTTTATAAAGCGTAAAAAGCGTGTACGCATAGAACGCGTTGCGTGGACTTTCAGCTTAAGGGTTTGAACGTATAGTCGCGTAGATGGTTTATTTAAAGTTTGCACGAAAACGGTCGACGGTTTCGCGAGTTGCAACTTTTCATAACACGTGATTTTTTCCCTATAAAAAACAAGCTCTGAATTTTTGTACTAGAAACTTCCTTGTTAGATAATACGCATTGTTTAGAGAAATACTGTATCGATTGGGGGAGTAGGCGTGGTACTTTACTAACAAAGTGAAAAGCTTTTGTCTCTTACGTAGGGAAATGTGAGGGGAAGGGTTTTAAAATTTCGTACAATAAAGTAAAAAACTGGCTGGATTGGGGTAGCCAAACGCACCCGGAATAGCTAGTGTTTTGTATAAATTAGAGCCTAATTTTTACTTATTTTATTTAACTTTATTTAAGTCTTTGGGTTTCTGTTTTAATCGAAAGCGATGATAAATCGTGGTCTAGTTTGAACTGAATTATAATCGAAAGCGATGATAAATCGTGGTCCAGTTTGAATTTTATTATAATCAGGAGATATTCATTATTTCTTAACCAAGTTATTTTGCTTTTAGAATGTAAAATTTCCCACATATACAGGAGTATTACCATAATAATTTCTTACTAATTACACTACACAATAACCAAAAAAACACTCGATAACTTATGGTCATCTAATTACGGCAATAGTAAAAATTTTAAATTGTTTTTTGTACAAATTTTAAAATATAAAGACTTTATGGGTATCACTCAAAAACTTCTGAAGATATCTTTCAGGAAGAGTTGAAATTCTAATAAAATTTGTAATTCCATTGAGACCCAACACATTTTTTTAAAATCCTATTTATATCTAGAATTTTTCTTTTGCATGACATAACCAACGCTCAAAGACGAATTCAAAGAAGGTCGTCCAAAAACGGCTGTTGTGCCAGAGAACATTGATGCTGTGCGTGAACTCATAATGCAAGATCGTCATGCGACATACCGAGAGATAGAGACATCGTTGGACATTTCTTCCACCAGCATACATTCGCTACTGCATGAACACCTGGCCGTAAAAAAGGTTTGTTCTCGTTGGATCCCGCACAATTTGAATGTCGCTCAAAAAAAGGCTCGTGTCGATTGGTGCAAAGAAATGATGCAAAAATGCGATTGCGGTGCTTCAAAAGACGTTTATAAGATCGTCACAGGTGACGAGTCATGGATCTATGCGTGTGGGCCCGAAGCGAAACAACAATCGACCGTGTGGGTCTTCAAAGACGAGCAAAATCCAACGAAAGTTGTTCGTGGAAGAAGCACTTCGAAGCAAATGGTCGCCTGTTTCTTCGGCAAAACTGGTCATGTGGCGACTGTTTCGCTTCAGCAACGTAGGACGGTCACTCCTGAGTAGTACACTACAATTTGTTTGCCTGAAGTCATCGGAGAAATTCGAAAAACCAACAAGAGAAGACGAATCATTGTTCACCATGACAATGCGAGCTCTTGCTCATCGGCTCAAACCAGAACGTGTTTGACCGGCCAAAACGTCGAATTAATAAGTCATCCGATCGATTTGAAAACGATTCGTTTTGAGACAAATTTTAAACAAAAGTAAAGAAGTTACTCTAAAGTAATTGTGGAAACTGAATGGAGAGTTATTGAAATATATATTGAAGGTATTAACAAAACGAAAATAGTAAGGATATCACAAACATTTACGGTTTTAAGTCGTCTCGATTTCGAAATCGATTTCCATTACATACCTGCATGACAATGCGAGCTCTCACACATCGGCTCAAACCAGAGCGTTTTTGACCGGCCAAAACGTCGACATCTTCTTGTTTCCGCACATCAAGAAAAAAATGCGTGGTCAACGATTTTCGTCGCCAGAAGAAGCTGTTGAAGTGTTCAAAAACCATGTTTTAGAGGTGTCTCAATCGGAGTGGAAAAAGTGCTTCGACAACTGGTTTGACCGCATGCAAAAGTGTATAAATCATGCTGGAGAATACTTTGAAAAACAATACAACCATTTTTGATTATAAATATTCGCATTTTCACTATTAGGCCAGAAATATATAGAGCAGCCCTCGTAAGTGTGTAAACCACTCAATTTTTTAAGTGATTCCTATACAAATTTTCTAGACGAGCCGCTCGCTTGCAATACATAAACCGCTCATAAAATTACAAGGAAATTTAAAAAAATCAATGGATAATTGCCACTTTTACAGGGTTTTTGAATAAGAGCGCTACAAAAGTTTTTTTAAATAAAACAAATACGGTTTTGGATATCAATGAAATTCTTTATTCCTGTGAAAGTACGTTTAATGCCATTATATATGGAACTCGATTTCTTCTGCATGGCCACTACGGGCACGCTTGCAGAAGTCCAGACGCTGAACTTATTTCTCGCCGGTTTTCAAGCATAAATCGGCCGATACTGCTGCAGTTTCACGTTCGATATTCGTACGAAGTTCATCAATCGTCGCTGATTTGTTGGCATAGAACATAGACTTGACGTAGACCAACAGAACATAGTCTAACGGCGTCAAATCGCACGACCGAGGTGGCCAATCAACTGGACCACTTTGAGAGATGAGGCGTTCTCAAAACTTGGTTTCAATAAATTGATTGTGACATTCGCTGTATGGCTTGTGGCGCAGTCCTGTTAAAACCACATGTCCTCCAACTCCACATCATCCAATTGGGGCCAAAAATATTCGGTTATCATTGAACGGTAGGGATTCCCATTCACAGTAACGTGCTGGTCTTGATCATTACGGAAGAAGTACGGCCCAATGACGCCGTAGGCCCATAAACCACACCAAACCGTATTTTTTTCGGAATGCAATAATTACTCATGGAGTACGTGTGGATTGCTGCCTGACCAACAACGCATATTTTGTTTATTGACGAAGCCGTTCAGCCAGAAGTGAACCTCATCGCTGAAGATGGATTTTCTCTTAACGTTGAGGCCACAGACTCCGAATTTCGGTAGAAAATTTTAATAATTTCGACTCGTTGTTGGCTCGTATATCTTTTCATCATGAAATGGCAAACCTTATTGAAGAGAAATGTCAAAAAAACGGCAATCTATATGGCGTTGTATGCTGTCCCTGTTGCTCTGCTTTTGTAGCGTCCCTGTTGAAAAATCCGATATTAACTACTAGCTATTCCCTGCACGTTTCGGTATCCCAACAGGAATAATCATATAACATCTACTCTTCCAAAACAACCAGCTCCTAATTAATTTTTTTACCATAATAAGAATTTTAACAGTCTGTATGTGGGGTATTCCATGGTAAAGCAACATGGCACTCAAAATAGCGACCTCAAATTTCATTGATTGATATTCCTTGGTTTTTTTTATCCATAATCCTATAAAATAGAAAAATAACACTTTTTACTAATGCGCACGACGCTAAAATATATTCTAACACTGGCGGCAAAACAACTAATAAGAAGGAAGAGATTGTTTGCCTGTCTGTCTGTCTGTCTGTCTGTCTGTCTGTTTATTTGTGTGCGCATCACGTAGAAACTACTGGATGGATTTGAATAAAATTTTGTGAGGAGATCCCTTAAACCCCGAAGGCATCCTATTTTATCGGTATAATGGAATTAAAACAGTTGTCAGTACTTTTTATTTTTGTAGATAAAAAATTTTTAACACTGTTTACAGAACTATTCAATAAATATATAAAAATGCATTTTACTAAATTTAGATTTTACGACTTTGTCCGCGTGTCTGTGTTGAAAAACAACAAGAGATAAAAGAAAACAAAAAGCAATTCATGGCTTCACAAGTATTCAACATACGTCAAAAGTTAAAGGTTGATCAACTTTCGTACTTTGAGTTGACGGAGACGTACTGATTGTGACAACACTCGTAAGAAAACATGTATTTTAACTGAATACGTCAAAGTTTAACGTATGACGGATGCTATGAGCCCCGGAGCTTAAGCTCGTTTTACATGCTCGCGACAGAGGTTAATTTTGGATTTTTTCTTGTAAAGTTGCAACTACATAGAACAAAAAAAAATAAATTTTTCCTTTTAAAAAATGGAATATGAAAAAGATACAAATGCATAAATTTAGTAAAATCTAAATAAAAATATCCATATTTTGCATAAACTTTTTGCTTATAGAATTGACAATTACCCATCGCTTTATGACTGACTAATAAAAATCTGTAGTAGTATTTTGCCACTATTAAAACTTTCCTCTTGTTAAAGGCAGGATTTTGTCGGACTGTAAATGGCTTTGCATTATAAAATCTTCACTTATTTTTTTACGCCTAAACGACTGACCATGAGAGGAGAAAAAAAGGGAACTGGGCATTTTTATGCGTCATCTGAATTTTAACAAATTCTTATCCAATCGATTTTAATGAAATTCGAAACATAGATAGGTTCTCATCTATATTTGTTTTCCAGCTAGGACCTAAATGAGAGAAAGAAAGGGAAAACGGGCATTTACGTCCGTACTGATTACAATAAAATGTTAAACATAGTTAGATATTCATGTAAAGGGTAGAATATTCTGTTTTTTTTAGAAAAGAAAAAAAGGAAATAGGAGAGGGGAGCTGGAGAGAGGAAAATTGCGCAACTTTGTAAATCTTAACCGATTTTAGCAAAATCTATTTATAAAGATATTTCAAAAAAAAATACATATATATCTTCTTCTGATTATAAGATCCAAACTAATTTCGGAGATTGCTCAAGGTGTTCGAAGTGAGACCCATAGCAAACAAGGCTAAAATATAGTGCCTGGCCATAAAAATAGACCTATGCAACGACGGATACAATAAGCTACATTATAAATCTCTTCGTAAGTTTGTTTGATTCTTTGTGCGTGAAAGCGACTAAACCGATTTAAATGAAATTTAATTTTATTTTTTCAAAAGCGAACTAGAACCATTTTATTGTGATTCAGCTATATTTTTAAGTTGTTTTTAATTTCTACCTTAAATATGCTACAGAATAATCGTTTGATAATTGTTTTTCTATATGCAAGCAGATTGCGCTTCTATTTGCTTTACATTAAATGTGCTAACAAAAACTTATTGAAAACTTGTAAAAAAAAAGTTTAAGCAAAATTTGCCTATTAAAACTGGCATGAAATCAATAAAGTATATAGTGCACCCTATTAACGTAAAATGATTTAAGTGTAATTTGTTTCAAAATGTTTCATTGTCAAAATAAAAACGGTGGTTTTGTATCTAAATCGAGGTCTTTTTATTACACTTAGGCACCAACTGAATACGGCATTATTGCTTCACATAATAAAACTTTCAGTACAAATACAATAGTTGCTCAACAGCAAAAAATTAGACATTCTGGCATATTCTGAATTCCACACGAAATATTCACTTCAAATTTTACAAAGCATTGTTTTTGTAAAATTATTTTTTACAAAAACAATACCACGAAAATTTAAAGTAAAAATTTCGTGTGGAATTCAGAACATGTCTGACAACCTTAAAAAGTACTTGCCATATAATGACTTTCTTTTTTGATTACAAAATTATGTTCCTCGCTTACAAAACACATTACATTAATTAGCATAAAAGGAAGTAGTAATTGAACTAGTTCCTTAAGTTGAAAGAGAATAACTTAAAACGCGTATAAATGTTAATCATAACTTCCTGGAATATTCAATGTAATCAGGTCTCAGTAATTAATTATAAAAGTCTCATCCCTTGTTAAAATAATTTGGTTGGTAATCTAGTTAGGAGGTCCTTCCGCCAAAAAGGCTTAATTCCACTCTCGATTACCTTTCCTAAAATTTTTTGCTGGGTTTAAACTTTTTTGAAAATTACAACCTGCATTTATACTGATAACTAAAATAAAGTTTTATCTTGAAATATTATTCAGGGTTGTGATAATAAATTCTGAGAATTACTAAATAGTTTTTAATAAGATCATGTTGGTATGCGGAGTTGCAGAATAAAATTTCGTTAAAAATGAGTGAAAATGAAAGAACCGAACAAATAAGAAATTGAAAAACTTTTGATAAAAAAAATCAACTTGTGTTTTCATAAGAAAATTCCAAAAAGCATGATACTATTTTTAAACGTGTAACTACAATTGAATTTCTTTTTCGGCACAAAATTGTTATAATTCTTTAAAAATATAGTCAAACAAGAGATAACAGCGAGACAACATCAGGACCAGCTAAAAAGGGTGAAGATAAAAATAACGAATTTTTCATGTGTAAACATTTTTTTTTTTTTTTTTTTGTAACTTTAATTTTTATTTGCAATATACTTATAATTAATTTTAAATAAATGAATTCATTTTTTTATAACTTTTGTCTAAAGTTTTACCGACTTATTTTACTAAAAAATTACAAAAGCTGTCAATAATAACTATTATTCGGAGTAAAAATGAACCAAGTCATTTTTTTTTTTTCTTTTTTTTAATTTATTGGAAAAGTTTCCAAATGCAGTTTGTAAAATTTATATCATTAAACAATTTTGTGAATAAACTTTAAAACTATTTCAAGTATAACTGAAATATTTATTCCAGGAATAAAAGCCAGTTAATTTACTGAACCTCAAAATATCTTCGAATTGTCTTTTCGTGATGACTTGCTTTGCTTCAGATCTGAGCCCTCCATATAAACAATAAAAAATATTGAAAAAAAATTTATTTATATAATGCGGAGATCTATTATATATGCATAATTGGAAGTAGAAAAGCTATGAAACCTTCTCACTATAAATAAAACTGATTTCAAGAGCAATGATTATTGATAATGTTAACTTATTTTAATCGTTTTTCATTTCTTCAAATACAAATATTTCATATTCTCATGAAATATTTATTATATAAAAATAAAAAATTAAAAGTATCACAGTGGATTTAACCCAAATTTTGTATAGAAAACCTAAGTCCAAATTGATTAAATAAGAACTATCTACATTGAATCAACAAAGCAAAAAGACTATTTTATAATATATTACCTATATTTTGTAATTATTTTTATTTTTTTTTTTTGCATTTTTCTTTCATTTGAACGATTTAATGAAAAAATAAAAATTGTAAACAATTGGTAATGAATATCCCTTTTTTGCAAAGAATATCAAAATCAATTATATTTTAATTTCGGCATTTTTAATATGAATATCAATGCAATGGTGTTTGTTGCCCTCATAATAAAACGCGGGAAGAAAAATTAAGTTCTGGCAGCACTGTTTGACTATAGCTTCTAACCAAATGTTGTTGTAAAAATGTTATAAATCTCAAGTTTCCGTTCGTTTGGTTGTTGTTTTTGCTTTTGATTAGCAGCAGCTCTTTTTGTATTGTTAGCAGCCAAGGCATTTGTTAATGCATAAAAAACATTTTATTGTCTAGTGTAATTCGTTATTCTTGTTTTCTTTTGATTAAAGCAAGGTGTACGTAAAGTTGGAAATTAACATAAGAGAATGAAGTAATTAACATTAAAGAGTCGAAGCAATTTTTGGGCCAAAGCCAATAAAAACAAAATTATTTTCAAATAATGGATGCAGCTTACACACATGCACATATAAAATTGATACAATTTATTTAAAATGTATTAATGGTTTTAATAAAATGAATTATTGACACACCCAAATGGTGAAAATTTTTATCATTGACATTCCTAAATCCTTTTGAAAATCCAATTGGAAAGCTTATTTATTCTTGAAATTTTATTTGCTGCAACTTGTTTTTAGGCCTTTACGAAGCGGCAATTATCGGTTAGGTTGTTTTTTTATTGTGTAAGTATAACAGGCTCAACTATTTATTTTGCTCTTGGAATTTATACTCCTTATTTTAATATTAATTTGGCTTTGCAATCTTTATCATTTAAAGCAATTATTTATTTCACAAAACACAGGTAATACATACTGGAATTTTTTTATGATATTTATTATTGCTTTTTTCACTTTGTCATCTATTAAAAAAGTACTACCAAAATCCAATTCATCATTATTAGCATAATGATTTAAATTAACACATACTACTAAACAACAAACGTTGGTTTACAAAACAAAAGCAGTGTAGACAATAGTAGGAAGAAAGTATACTCAAACTTGTAATACTTAAACACATTCTTAGCATAAATTTCTTTTTCTCACTTCTTTTTCTTTCAAACTGTTTAATTATTTTTTTAACAATCTTAACGCGTTTTATTTCGTTCGGGTTTTTAGTTTTATTTCTTTTACTTTTGTGAAAAATGGAATTTCCAACCAAAAAATAAATAACAAAACTATAGCAACGTTTCCGTCTTCCACGAAATAACAACACCTATCGACAAAGAAACACAAACTAAATGAAATTGACAAAAATCGTATATGACTTTTGTTATTCTTTTTTGTTTCCTTATTCGCTAGTTGCTGGTTAGCATTGCCAGATAAAAGTAGTTTTAATTTTCTGGCAGTGTTGCATTTATGATTGTCGACTCAAAGACAATAAGTTAATTGTATTTGATCCAAGTATTAATATATTACTTTACGAATAAATGACATATAAGAATATGTTTTATTTGGCCAAACTTTCGTAACTTTTGACGACATGGCCACAAAATAATGTATTATTATTAAAAAGAACAGACGAGAACTATCCGACTCTGTTAGCTGTTCTTTTCATAACAAATCGGTTTTACTAACAAAGCTTATAAATAATACCCTGTTCAGACATATTTTCTTAATTGAGCCAATTTAGTTTTAATTGCGCAACTTAATTTGGTGTTCACACATATTGGTGTAAAATCATGTATTATGTCAAAAAACAGTTCAGAGACGGTAAAGTGGGTAGCATTTTATCATTTTTCTAACTAAAAAATTAATATGAATTTTTCTTAATTATTATAAAAAAAAGTAAGAGAATGACCTTTTAACGACTATATCAATGTAAATTTAAACAAGAATTCAATAAAAAGATGTTCAATGCAACTTAAGTTGGAAAAGTGTAATTTAAATATTTCGTTTACCATCCCTGATAGAACATAATAAAAATAAATAGAAACACATAAAAACAAGAGCAAAATAAAAATTAAAATAAATAAATGGCCATATGGATATGCTTTCCCCGCAGTAATACATTTAATTTTTTAGTTTAGTTTAAAATAATAAATAGTTCATGAGAATATCATTAAATATTTATATTTGAAGGAATCAAGCACGAATAAAGTAAATTAATTAAATTAAAATAAATGTAAACCAATTTTGACACAATACATGATAAACACGCACACCAATAAAACTATCAGCATGTACTTGTTATAGATATACTTTGGTTTCTAGAGTAAGCGCACTTGTTGGCAAGGGTTGCATTTCGTATCTTATTCAATTATAATTGCTTAATTTATTAATTGACTTCTTATATAGTAAATTGAGCTCAATTAAGGCCTTAATTGCGCAATTAAAGCGTATGTCTGAACAGGGTGTAACGCGACAATTGTGTGCCGAATCTTATATACCCTTCACCTTATATGTTACTCTAGTTTAGTGAAGTACATCCAATCAGAAAGACAAATATTGGGGTGACAAAGAAGAAATAAGAAAAAAAATTAACCTCTTAAGAACTGAACATGAACCGATTGAGTAAAAGGTTTTTCAACTGCTTTTTTATCTTATGGTGTGTAAATAAAATATTTGTTTTTATTATTTTTTTATTTAAAATTGTAGAAAGAGAATGTGCACGTGTACTTCAGGTTTAAATGATTCGTTTGAGTAAAAATAGACTTAATGCTATGATAGTACTCAAAGCAGTTATTTTTTAAAATACATAAATCGACATTGCATTTTATACATATAGTACGGCAGCGTGAAGAGAAAGTTGGGTGGCGACATTTTGACGCAGACTTGCTCTCTACAAAGCGCGGTAGATGACCAACATTGTCAAGCCTTAGCTGTAGGTGTGGCACAAGCGCACGCTGCTTTTTTGAGGGAGGTACGATTAGACAATCCGGTCTTTCATCTATGGCATTCAAGCTAGATCCTACAAATGCGCTGGTGTTGGGACGAGATATAGTGCCACAAGGCGAGAAATTGGATTCAACTTTGCCTCCATCATCGCTTTGGCCAGATTCAGCCTGTATTGCAGCAAGCCTAACTTATCCTTTCGTTGGACATTTTCTTGTACATAGCAAGGCGTGTTCATTACCCAGCAATTTACGACAACTAGGTCCAGGAAATGGCAGAAAGCTCTCACGGGCCATTTTTTCGTCCGCAATTTTTTGTAAGCTATCAATATATCGCATAAGTCTACGCCACCCATGCAGGAGTTGTAATTATTTACAGCAGCTGGCCAAATTACATCAATTTTGTTCTTTTTTTTGCACCAACGTTGGCAAGTATCTGCAGAAGCGCTTCCTGAACAAGTAGCTAGCATCGTGACTGTGTCCATCCATTTAATGATACAGACTTTATAATCACTTCTAACTTTCTCGTCCCATTCTCCTCTTTTTAACTGCTTGTCGTGTTTAGTTTTTGTGAAACTGGTCCAATCCTATTTGCCATTACAGTCCCAGTCAAAAAATCCCCCTTTTTTTTATTTAAATGATCAGCCAGCTTTAGGCTGGTAAAAATCTGTCTGTGTACATAACACAGCTGTCGGTAATTGTACGACACAGTTTTCCACAATTCTTGCTCCTAATCCAAGATTTTTCATAACATCTTAAGGTAATGTATCCTTCCCAACATCTCGAAGTCTAGTACTAACCCGTCCCGAGCAGCCAAGTCCAAGTGGATTAGGCTTAGATGGCATATATTGGCGATACTCACAACGCCCTGAAAAAGGTATCATTTTTTCGTCGATTGACATGTGCTTGGAACGTGCAAGTTTTGATATTTTCTCTAAATTATGTATAAAAGTGGTTTTATTTTCCAAAGTTTATTATTGCCATTGGATAGATTGCTATCTGAAAAGTGGAGAAAATTTCTCAAAAAATCTGTCGCGATTGACTGCTTCTCTTACAATTGGTACACAAAGGTCTCGACTCCAATAAAGTTTCGCTTGAGGATATATGAGGGTACTCCTCATCAGCTGCACACCAGCAAAACGTTTAATTTCGATTGTATTGGTGTTGATTGATTTTAGCTTCCGTGTTTGTGCCGAGTATATGTTACTTCGTTCTGCCACTAATTTCCAAAAGCCTAGCCCCAAATATTCCAAAAAAAGTAAAGGGTGTTTATATCAGAGCTACCCTCACAAATTAGGATATCATCCTTTATATCTGGTCCAGATTTAGCCATTTCTTTTGTCCCAAAAAAAAAACGCAGTGTGAACTTTACTCTTCAGCATCTGCCCTATTTTGCAAATCTTCTCTCACCCATTCTTCAGATGACTGATGCGCTGGGATGACTTCTAAAGGCAAGCACTCTTCATCATCATCGTCTCCCGAGAAACTGATGAACTAAATTTTTAATAATTTTTTAAACTGTTAAATCCAAATGCAAAAACATTGCCTACAACTTCTAAGCAGCACCAGCTACTGATATTTTTTGTAAGCCCAGTAGCTTAAAGCTAGTAAAAAACTCTTGCTAGAGATCACACGATGCCGCTGGTGTTGAAAACTTTTAATAAGTTAAGGTACACACATGTGTATCCACGGTCTGAAGAGGTTAAATATTTTATTAATTTATTTATTTTTTATTTATTTGATTTTCCGTACACAAAACTAACAGCCATACCTAAACAAGGGCGGAAAGCGTTTTTTTGCTGTCAAAAAATCTCATGATAGTACATTTTGTATGGAGCATACCGAAATAACGCGGCGGCAACGCTTTGCAATTGGAAAATCCGATTTTGACAAGGCGTTTAGTAATTAAAAATAAAGAAAAACAAAACAAATTTTGCTTTTTTTTATAAAATTTTCAATTTACACAACAGAAACACCAGAATTGTTATTCTTTTTAAAATATTTAGGGAATATATATATATATATTTTTTTTAGAAAAAATCTCGTGCAAACGAAAAAAATTATGTCCGGAGTGTAAAATTTTAAGTGAAAATTTTGGGGTTGACCTGTAGCTTCGGAGTTACGGACCTCCAACGTTTGTTTGTATAATATGGAACGTATCGAGTATTTTATGGCGGAATTAGACAGTATGGGATTCATAGGAAAGGTAATTTTTTGCTTAGATTTTCATTTACACCCCGTAGACAACTTTATATCATTTTTGAGGTGCGTCCGTTAACTAGAATTAAGCCTTAATGTTTTTTAATAACCCTCTTTTTTATCATTTTGACAAACCGTTGCCGCTTTTGTTTAGGTATGGCATTTCAGCGTAAAAGCTATGCGGAAGAAAACGTTCCGCTTTCCGTTTTTATTTAGGTATGGCTGTAAGAGTCTCAGTACAAAACTGAGTTGCCGTAAAATTACTGGTGTTGTTATTAAAACTTAAAAAATAAAAATTTCCCAAATTTATAACATCAATCAAATTGAAATGAAGTTAAAAACATAAAGCAAAAAACAAAAGTATGATTAGAATAATTAAAACACTCAAACCAAGGCAGATTTATTTTACTATGTAGTGTCGTCCGCCCAGCTGGTTTGTAGTTGGAAAAGTCAAAAGTTGTTTGTATTTTCCTTTGTTTGTTTACGAAATTCAAAAAACACTTACAACAAGCGTGTGCGTAAAAAACAAGCATTTGTCTTGAGAGCAATTGTTTTTTATTTGTCTTTGTGTTTTTGACGTTTCCAACGCACAAAACAATAATAAAAAGACATGTTGTTTCTGTCAATGTTGTATTTGTTGTAGAGCCGCTATTACCTAGTAAAATAAATCTGCCTTGGTTGTATTTGTTGTAGAGCCGCTATTACCTAGTAAAATAAATCTGCCTTGGATCTTATTTAAAGTTTTATTTATTTGGTTTTATTGATATTTTTAATTCTTTTTTTATAAAAATTTTGTTATTGAATATAAAATACTTTTATTTTGTTTACTTCTATTATGTCTTGATAAAGCATATAAAAATATATTTAGTAGTCAGATTACTATGTTGCCAATATTATTACTAGTATTTTGGGCTGAAGACAAATACTCCTGTGATGCTAGGGGTAACACATCACTCTCTAGTAAAGCAGACGAATCTAAATTTCCCACATTAGAAGAATCAAATCTTTCCACGTCATTTGGATTATCCGTACATTTAAAAAAATAAACAGATGTTATGCAACGCACAACACACATTTATTATTTTAGCTGCCTTTTCTGAAGCGTAGTGCAGGTCTCTAGCACCAAGAATGCATCTCCATCTATTTTTAAGAACACCATTGGTGCGCTCAATTACGATGCGGTACTTCGAATGGCTTTCATTGAATGTCATTTCAACCGATTCCTCCTCTAGAGTTTCTTAAGGGGTTATAAGCCACGGTTCTAGAGGATATCCTGCGTCACCCATTATTAGTAATTAATTGATGATTCTAATTTATCATTTGAAAACTTACCAAGATGTGATCGCAATTCGCTGGAAAACCAAGTAAATAAATAGTGGCTATTATTGTTTTATTTGTTTAATATTAGTTATTGATCTTACCGAAGGTATTTACCAAGATTACATTTATACCGTTATACCGCTTCCTGTTATAGTATAAATGCTCATTATTGGAGGGAGCAGTAATACGGACATACATACATTCAACGCATTTTATAACACTAGGAATGCCAAAACAATTTTTCTTTTTATATTGTACAGAAAGCTATCCACTTTTTGCATAGATGTTTTTTAAATATATATTTGACTTTCTCAGAGTACATTGGGCCAGAAACACGTTGCAAACTTTACCTATACCTGTTTGGTTGCCACCTTCGGCAAAGAAACGTAAAGACGACTTAGTTTTACAAGTTGGGATATGGCAAACGACTTCATCCTTGGCTGACTGTGCGTTGTAAACACTTCTAAAAGATATTTAAAGGCTGCTTTATTCGCCCTAAAATATTTTTCAAACCTTTGAAAAGTAAAATTTTATTACTTAAATTATTAAATATTTATGTATATATTTGATTGTTCATATACATAAGTACATACTTATGTATGTACTTGCAACGTTTGCGGTAACTCAAGCGGGTTTTTATCATCACGCAACTCTCTCATTGCAATCCTTTGTACATTTGTACATTGCTGCTGCTCTTCAGCTATTGCTGTTTCAGCTACCATTCGAAAACCTGCACTAAATATTTTGTTTTAATAAAAATTATTGTTTCACTGCGCGTTCTATATTTGTTTTTCATAAAAGTGTTTTGCAAATTTTAAGTCAAAACACTTTAGAAATTCGAAATCCATTCCCAAAAATATGTAGTATGCTCCCCGTTTGTTTAGAATAGGGGTATTTTATTTTGGGGAGAATTAATTCTCTGGGAATATTTAGAATTGGGGTGAATGTGTGTTTCCCCTTTTTAAATAAGGTTAGTTCCTAAATATGAACACACTCATTTGACAGGTTGAAGCGGGCAGCTTCAACGTAAAGTTAAGTTATTTTCCAATATGCTTTGAAAAAAATTTACAAAGTTTATTTTTAAATAACCAGCCATTTTTCGTATATGTATGGTGCATTTTCTCGTGAAATAAAAATTCCTTCTGATTTACCGCAAGGCCAACATTGTACTTAATATACACTTCCAACATAAACGTTTATAAAAATTAAGGAGTAACATATGATGCTGATGGCAGTGCTTTTATAAGCTGTAAAAGTTTCAAATGCAAAAATCAATCAAATGTAAGAAAGCCTCATCTCAAGCAAAAAATCTTTAAACAAATAGAAAATAAAAGTAAATTATAATAAAACTCAAGTCAAGGAAACATTTTACCTGTTACAGGCAAAATTAAATGGATGGTTATTATTTTAGATAAGAAACATAAGTAGAAAGAACATGTCACTTACATCTGTGATAAAGTTATAACAAGTGGACGAGCACTGTATCCCAATCTCAAAGGGAGATTTACCCTCAACTTAAAAAATAAATTATTACTGTATAGTATGGTTATTCGGCGGATAATGACTTATCGATAGCAAGTTTGGTTTCAAAAACGGCTTCGTTCCTTTCAAAAAACCTTAAAATCATACAAAACAAAATTTTTAAATAATATATAGTCTTTCCCATAGGTACTCCACCGACTTACTGGACATGATAAGCATGTTTACAAATGATGGGATGCTGTCATTTAATTAAAAACTCACTTTCTTTAACAGTAAGAAACAACCATTAAGATTTTTTGTTAAAAATAATACTTAGTGGGTTTTATTAAATTTTATTATAACAAAATAAGAAAATAAAAAAAGTTGCCTACGGGGTGCAAAATGCAATTTTAAGCAAAAAATTGGCGGAAACCCTTAGTTTTGGAGTTACGGACCTCCGAAGTTTTTATATATAATGTGGCATATATCGAATATTCGAAGGTGGAATAGGACAATACGGGTATAATTGTAAAGGGATTATAAAGGCCTATCAAATTAAACAGGAAAAAAGTAAATAAAAAAACAAAACTTTACTCAAAACCATTAAGTTTAATAAGAACGCTACTTAAACTGTTTATTATTTTTATGTTACAATAAGAATTAATTAAAAACCAGAAATTTTGTGTTCTTTACAAATATTACTAATAACAAGGATAATGTATATACGAACATATATATTTTATTAAATAAAAAACTAAATAAATATTTTTAAAATTAAATAAAAAAAAATATATAAAATAAAGTAAACAATTTATATCTATTTAAAATTCTAAATCTTCTCCTTCATCACTACTTGTCATCATTAAAAACTAAATGAATATATTCAAAATTAAATAAAATAATGTAAAATAAAATATAAATTAATATCTATTTAAAATTCTAAATCTTCTCCTTCATCACTACTTGCCATCGCCATTTCTTAAACGCCCGCAAACTTGAGAAACTCCACAAATTTATTTTTTCGGCATTGCAAAACCTTAAAAAATCAATATTTGCACATACCCACTGAAGAAATTTTTTCGGCGATTATACTCCGGCACCGAACACTGCGTGTTTGAGTGCTCTCCGCTATTTAAGTCAGTAAAAGGCACGGAATGATTAACCTTACGGTGGGTATATCATTCATTTGATATATTATATACTAAAATATGTATATTAGTAAAAAAATAAGTTTAAATTTCCTTACCTTCCAACAACCAGAAACATTTATAGAGCCGAGTAAAATGTATATTTTATAAGCGGAATTATTGTTTCACTATCTCTTGTATCTACGGCAACCATAAAATATTTTCCAGTGGCCTTCAACTGAATGACCTCTATGGTACTTTTGTTTCCCAATATTGCTTTCGTCTATTTCGATGACAACGGCTGCTCCTCCAATAGTCAAATTGGTCTGGAAACTACCGTAAAAATCACTTCCCTGCAGAAACTGTTCCAATCTATAGCTGTCTGCAGTCCTTCTACTCCCATTTTCTTTATTATGAACGTTAGTGGGGCTTTTCAAAAAAGGTTCCTTCTCTAAAGGAGAAGGAGTTTTACCCCTACAACTACTATCAAATATTATTCCAACTATGTATTTTAAGAATAAATATATTTTACTTACCGCCAAAGCACTAATTTTAAAGCATGCCCATTTGAACAAACGTACTCTCCTTCTTTTACGATGATTTCCCAATTTACTAAAATGGGTATCACTTTTTGTGATTTTGATTAAATAAATCATAGATTTCCGTCGATCTATTTACTTCCATTTTTTTAACTATGTAGTTACCTTTTTCACAAGCAAAACGCAAATGCATCAATGCATAATTTATATTTAAAATTTTATATCATATTATCAAAAACATTACCGTTAAAAATTGAAGGTCAACTGTACTGTTATTTTTAAAATAGTTAACCCGTGATTGTTCGTATGGGGTCAAAACAATTACTTTAGCTTATAACTAAAACTTTATTTTAAAGTTGGATTTTTAGGAGTCTTACTCTGTAATATAGTTCAATTAGCCGAAAGAGGCTTTCATATTTTTTTAACAATACAAAAATATAAATTTATATCACTACAAATTAATAATTTAACAAATTGAAAATTATATTAACATATACAAACCACTTGAACATCGGCTGTGCGCAAAGATTTTCTCCTCTATGGTATTGCTAACAGTGGATTCGCTTTCTAAAGGGTTCCTGAGTAGACGGCCTTCGGCCAGATGAAAGGATTTTCTTCTTTATGGTATAAACAACAGCTGCTTCGCTTTCTTAAGGTTTTATGCGTATTCGGCCTTCGGCCGAACTCAAGTTTCTTTACTATGTGGTATGACCAACACCGGCTTTGCTTTCTAAAGTTTCCTGCGTAGACGCAAGGATTTTCTCCATTACTCCTTCCAATGCTACCCATATTTTCTGATTCCACCATAAAATACTCGTTATATACCACATTATACATATTTTACAGCTTTATAAAACATTTTTTCATCAAGTGTTCTGAATAACTTAATTTATTTTGTGAAAAAAATGTTTTTACTTGCCAGTTTTTTTTTAAATATTTTTTTAATTTTCATTAAATAGGCTCTAAATTCCCTTTCCAATGGTACCCATATTATCCGTAACTCTGAAACTAAGGGTTGCCGCTAATTTTTTAGTTGGATATTATTTTTCATCACGGTACTGAAGAAGATAAATTTTCGTCTTAAGCTCTGATACTTTGACTCTAAATTGCTTTGAAACAATTCTTTAGTCATCGTTACTAGCATTAAATTGGATTAGTTTTCCTACTTCATAAATAACGTCGGATAGTGGCGTAAGTTACAAAACAATGGAATAAAAGTCTCGAACTTCTAAACTCTTGCCCGATTTTTATGAAACAAACTGGTCTTAAGCTTATCACCTATTGCATTTGGATACACCATGTGTCAGTACAGGGTAGTACCACAGGGCGTCAAAGGAGGTATGTTTCAGACCTTATAACATCATCAAAAGAGAACCGATTTAAAAAAAATTTGTGCTTAATTTTTTACAGTAGTTTTTAAAATAAAAAAAGCTGTAAAAAATACCGCTAAGATCAAAAGTGAAATTTTGTGAATGATATTTTACCTTAAATATCTCCGAATATATCAAAGATATTAAATCAGGTTTTAATCCCTTTAAAGACCATCTGTACGTAACTAAAATCAATAAAAATTTTGGCAAACAATATATTAAAATATTATTTTGTTCTTCCCGAAAATTGTTATTATTTCTTTAATCGCCTCCCCAGACGCCATTTATCCGCAGGATATCTACAAAATTTGGAAACAACTGAAAGCCAATCGCACTAGAATAGTTGGCTTTAAAAATAATAAAAATTCGCGTGCAATTTTTTTACAGTCTCGAACATTTAAATTTTTGTTAAAAAATTGCTCATATTCGAATAATGCTGACTGTAGTGCATCACAAAAATTCCGTAAAATGACATCAGATAGATTACACAAGGCCTTGTTTAGAAGAAAAAGTTTAATATTTTATAAATTTATTAAAACACGTTAAAAATCTACTTAAAACAAGAAAGTACTTTTTGACCAAAATTTCTAATTTTTTAAACTTTTTATAAAGTTTCAAATTAAAAAAATTATTACCACTAAAATAATGAAGTCAAAGAAAAAAGTTTTATTACAAGTTATTTCTTATAGTATTAGCTTTCTAAATCTGCTTTAAAATAATTATATCTTGTATTTTTTAAAAACTACAGGTGAAAAACTAAAAGATGCCAAGGTAAAAGTATTGTATATTAAATTTAAAAGTAGAATTTCTCTAAAAGTATAAAAGGTACCATGCGAATTCTAAGCAGGTTTTTTCTTTATCTATCGGTTCACCTTTGATAAAGTTATAACTTTGACGCCCTGTGGTACTACCCTGTACTGACACATGGTGTATTCAAATGCAAAAGGCGAAAAGCTTATGACCTCCGCTTTAAATCGCAGTTTGTTTCATGAAAATCGGACAAGTAACTTAGAAGTTCCAGACTTTTATTCCATATTCTTGTAATTCACGCCACTGTGCGTCGGTCGAATAATTATTTTGAGGGAGCAGGGAGAGCCAATGATTCGTTTTGTAAGGTAGCTGCCATAACAGTGTGCACGCCAGTGAACACTGTAAAAAAAATTATTTTCTATATAAATACTTAATTTTTTTGTTGAATAATTATTAATTAGATATATGTGTGTAATAAATATAAAAAATTAATTGAGCAATAACCTCACGTTCTCGGAAAAGCGCAAATAGCATCAGTGTTTCTTCGTGTTTTTTCCTTTTTTATTCTTATATGTAACGAAAATTCTACTAATTTAAATAACCATATTTTTTTATGGCTTTACAAAAGAAAGAATGGCAGTCTAAAAAGACATACTGGCAGGTCAAACTACAGCAGACTTGTTAAACATTAACCATCTAATAAGAAAAGTGATTGTCTAAGGTGTGTGAACAGCGAAAAAACAATCCTTAAACTTGTATCAAATTCAGTCTTAAGAATCAAATAAACAGACCTAAATCTATTAAAAAATAGGAATTTTCTTCACAAATTATCTGGAAATGAGATGTTCAGCACTTTCAGTGACATTACAGGTGGAACAACTATCATCAGTTACTTTTCTAAGATATGTATGTGCTATTATTGGCTATTGCCACCACAGCTGAAAATAACCATATATTTTAAATATCATTTTCTTGTAACATACGCCAAATCACTGTCCTATTTATTGTTTTCCAAATATTTAAGACAGCAATTCCGACAATTGAAAAAGTGTACATACCAAGGCACATTAATTTTACAGGTAATAGCAGTTCTAAAACAACTACAACAACATGTATTTTGTTTGTGTAAAATATATTTTCAGATGTCAAATTCAAATAACGCACAGTGGTTTGGAAAAGATTTTTTTTTGACAAAATTGGGTATCTTATAAACCACTTAATATATCTCAACGAAATTCTACAGAGGCAAAGCAGAGCTGTTTCGCAGTAAATCTACGGACGGTCAGATCCCTACGGTGAAGGAGGGCTTCTGGGTAGGACACCAAATTTGGGTACGTTGGATATTTTATTTTTAAAATGTCCAACGTACCCAAATGTGATAAGAAGTTTATTTTTAACTCAAAGGTTAAGATTTTTTAAATTTAATCAAACCTTGAAAATGTCTATAAAAATATGTTTAAATGTAGCTAATCTTAACTTAGTGTTTTTGGCGTAGTACGCTTATTAATTATCGGATTATAACTTTAGGACATTTGCTATATTATTAATAAAATTTAAAATAAACAAGTTTAAAGTTTTGATTGAGAAAATGTAAAAAATATCGTTTTTTAAGGACTTTCCGCAAAAAGGTGGTATTCTTTTTTTTGCTTATGTAATTTAAATTTTCTTTAGTAGTAGCAAATTTGTTTTTAACAATTTTAAAGACAAACTATAGCAAATGCGAATAAAAGCAAAACTAGGTCAACAATTATACCGGTTCCCCCTCCAGCCCTTTCCAACATTGCCAATTTTGGAACAAAATTTTAAAATTATTGTAAGATTCTTTGGAGTGCAAAGCACCGATTAAAAAAAGGTAAACGGTAAGTCTCCAAATTTGGATACATTCTGCAAAAAACATTTGACAGCCCCGTGATTATTTAAGGCCTCTTTTGTAAAAAAAAACAATTTTTTGGGACATTTTCCCCTTTCCGGAAATTTAAAAATTTTAATTTTTATTATTATTACTTCGAAATTTTGTAGGAATAGCCCGATGCGTTGTGATATTTAATTTCTCAAAAACCCATCTTAACATGATTTTTGCAGTTTTTGAAAATGTAGCTCGAAAAAAATAATTAGAATATTATTAATCTAGACGTCAAAAGCTTTCCTTTGATGCATGCATATATACATGCATATATATAAGGAGCTTCCTAAACCTCGTGATTATGTCAGCTTATTTTTTATATGTAAAAACCAAAAATGTGTATAAACACATTTTGTACCAAACTTCTTGGGTTTAACATATAAAATGAGCAAACAAAATCATGAAGAGGCGAAGCCTACAATTTGTAAATAAAATTCAGTTTCAAAAAGTGTGTGACACACTTTTTATGACAATTTTAAAAATATTACTACAACACCACTGTAAAAAAAAATTTGTTGTAGGAAAAAAATAATAAGTGTAAACAAAATATGACATCTGAAAACATAAACAAGAAAGTCAACTGATCTACTGCCACTACCAAGGCGAATCAATTACCAGGTGGCAGCGTAGGCGAATTCATTAATTTTCGCCGTGTACACTACTGTCAAACTCCATATATAAAAAATCTGTTTACCATTTTTTTTATATGAAGTTTGACATTCGTTTCACCAGCAAAAAATAATAAATTTTCTAACGCTGCCACCTGATAATTGATTCGCCTTGGCCACTACCTAGTATATTAATCTGCCTTGGTACATGCATTAGTGAAAAAGTGTGTATGCATTGTTATTGTCATGACAGCATTATCAGATGTAAGTCTGGTGTTAAATAGATTTATTTTTTTTTTACTATTTTAGATACTCTGACGTAAAATATTGCATTGGCAAAAGAAAAATATATTTTTTACTATCTGATGCAAAATATTAGATAAGCAAAAGAATATATTTTTATCACGTCTAAAAAAATGCAGCGAAAGGGTTAATTTTTATTTAATTTTTACGGTCTGGTAACATTTTCCTGTGTATAGTTTGAAGATGGAAAAGAAAATAAAATATTTCAGTACAGTGTGAAAAAACGGTGGGTGTGTGTGGAGAATTTAATTTACAATAAATTACTTGACTTTCTTGGGACATAGAATTTTTAAATAATAAAACTAATTTTATTTTTATGCCAAAGTATTAAGGATTTTAGGTCATCCAAATAATAAAATTGAACTAAAACTAAAAAAGATAAAGGAAAGAACTTAGCAAAAATATTTGCAAAAAAACAAGAGTACAAGTTATATTGTGTGTTTTATGTTACGTTTATAAATCATTTATTGTACGTTAACAACCACTTGTGAAAAAGTGAACAAACGCTATAAAGTTTGCTTTATTAAGTCATAAAACGGAACAAATCTAGTTTACGGGCACCGCACCAAAGAAAAAAAAAAGTTGCCTACGGGGTGCAAAATGCAATTTTAAGCAGAAAATATAAAGTGAAAAAATTGGCGGCAACCCTTAGTTTCGGAGTTACGGACCTCCGAAGTTTTAGTATCTAATAAGGCATATATCGAGTATTCGATGGTAGAATGGGACAATATGGGTATCATTGGAAAGGGAATTTAAGGGCCTATTCAATTAAATAGAAAGAAAGTAAAAATAAAATAAAAAAATCAGGTAAGGCTCCAACAAAACTATTTTTTCCATATAAACATAACTTTACTCAAAAACGAAAGAATTTTCTCCTCTATGGTATAACCAACAGCGGCTTTGCTTTCTAAAGATTTTCTGCGTAGCAGGCCTTCGGCCGGACGAAAGGATTTTCTCCTCTATAATATAACCAACATCGGCTTCGCTTTCTAAAGGTTTCCTGCGTAGCCGGCCTTCGGCCGGACGACAGGATTTTCTCCTCTATGGTATAACCAACAGCGGCTTCGCTTTCTAAAGGTTTCTTGCGTAGCCGGCCTTCGGCCGGGCGCAAAGATTTTCTTCTCTGTGGTATAACTAACACCGGCTTCGCTTTCTAAAGGTTTCCTGCGTAGCCGGCCTTCGGCCAGATAAAAGGATTTTTTACTCTATGGTATAACCAACAGCGGCTTCGCTTTCTAAAGGTTTCCTGCGTAGCCGGCCTTCGGCCGGACGACAGGATTTTCTCCTCTATGGTATAACCAACAGCGGCTTCGCTTTCTAAAGGTTGCTTGCGTAGCCGGCCTTCGGCCGGGCTCAAAGATTTTCTCCTCTGTGGTATAACCAACACCGGCTTCGCTTTCTAAAGGTTTTCTGCGTAGCCGGCCTTCGGCCGGACGAAAAGATTTTCTCCTTTATGGTATAACCAATAGCGGCTTCGCTTTCTAAAGGTTTCCGAATAACTTAATTTATTTTGTAAAAAACTGTTTTTCCGCACCTGATTTTTTTATTTATTTATTTTTTTAATTTTTCCTGCTTCAATAAATCGCCTCTTATATTCCCTTTCCAATGATACTCATATTGTCCCATTCCGCCATCAACTACTCGATAAATGCCATATTATATATAAAAACTTTGGAGGGCCGTAAATCCGAAACTAAGGGTTGCCGCCAAATTTTTCACTCTACATTTTTTGCTTAAAATTGCATTTTGCATCCTATAGGCAACTTTTTTTTTATTTTGGAGCGGTGCCCGTAAACTAGATTTAAGCCCATAAAACTGTAGGAGATAAAGCACTGTTTAACTCGGAAATAAAAGAATAAACAAATATGGAACCTGAAGGTGCACCGCGTTCTGAATTGCAAGATTTGCAATTGAAGGCTGCCCAAGTCACAGATGAATCCTTGGAAAGTACTCGCCGCATGCTAAATCTAATGGAGGAGAGTAAAGAGGCTGGCATACGCACACTCGTTGCCCTTGATGATCAAGGCGAACAACTAGATCGCATTGAGGAAGATATGGATCGTATTAATGCCGACATGAAAGAGGCCGAAAAGAACCTTAGTGGCATGGAAAAATGTTGTGGTATTTGTGTGATGCCATGGAAAAAGGTTTCTATTAAAGACGACAGTGATAATGCATGGAAAAATAATGATGATGGAAAGATTGTTAATAACCAACCACAACGTGTTATAGATGAACGGGAAAGAGCCGGTATGGGTGCTCCACCCCAGTCTGGTTATATAGCCCGAATAAACAATGATGCCCGCGAAGATGAAATGGATGAAAATTTGGGACAAGTAAATTCTATGTTAGGCAACTTGCGCAACATGGCCTTAGATATGGGCTCTGAGTTGGAGAACCAAAACAGACAAATCGATCGTATTAATGCCAAGGGCGATGCTAATAATGAGCGCATGACAGGCGTTAACAAGAGGGCAAACAATTTGCTTAAGAGTTAAATTAATTGGTCTTAAAAGCGAGACAGTACACAAACATTAACATCATCTATATACAACGTCAACACTATAAATAGCACAAACACAAAAAGATCGACATTTAATGGCCATGTAGGTATGTTTTTCTAAATATACCAAATAGTTAAATTTTTGATATCGTATATAGTATACCTACACATATATTTATATATTTATAATCCACCGTTTAATGGACTCTTTTAAGAAAAAGTTTTAATGAAAACAAGGTCTGTAGTTCGAGTCTACTGCTGATGAATAAAAAACAACAGTTTCAAAGCTTCCGTATTGACAAAAAAAAACCTAACAAGCAAACGTTGTTATTTTTTTTATTTACAAAAAACAATAACAAATCATTATTTTATTCTATGAATCATAATCATTATTTTCATTTAGATGACGCTATGCAGTTTTAATTATTATTAACGGTTCGCATATAACTACTTTGTTTACCAATAACACGCTGATATATCTAATAATGCGTTGATATATGTATTTAATCGAAAATTGTTTAAACAAATTTTAAAGAAAGGGATTTATGATAAAGAAATTCTTAAATGAACATACAGTCATGGACTAAATTCTTCATACATACCTTTTCATATATTCGCCAAACAAAAAGTGCAAAAAAATAATTTTGTGTACCAGACATATTTAATTCCGTTTTAAGTATGAAACAAAGACCAACATTTTCATTCAACTCAAAAAATAACGATAAATCCAGAAAAAACTAATTATAAAGATGGACAAAAGTGTTCATACATAACAGAAAAACGTTTTTGACTTCGAAAAAGTAGTAGTTTTAGATTAATTTTTAAAGCGTTAATATTTCGTTGGCCCACTGATAGCATCAATCAGCATTGAAGCGACAAGATTTTCGGTCGTGTCAGGAGTAATTTCGGACCAGCACTTTTGTAATGCTTCTTTTAACGTTTCTCTGTCGGTAATACTTAAAATATATCAAACGTGCTCAATCGGGTTTAGGTCCGGTGATTGTGGAGGCGATTTCAACTGCCTTGGTGCATGATAAATCAGCCAATCTCTCACAACGTTCGCTGTATGTTTGGGATCATTGTCTTGTTTGAAGATCCAACCCTGTCCAAGACCCAACATATCAACTTATGGCTGCAAATTGCATTCTAAAAGCTGTTGATAATAGTATTGGCCCATAATACCATCAATAAACACCAACCGACCAACTCCGGATGCAGCAATGGCGCCCCAAACCATTACGTTGCCACCATTAGGTTTCATTGTGGGCACAATATTCTTTCACTCAAGTGCAGTATTTTTTTTTTACGCCAAACTTTTCCACGCCCGTCATTCCCAAACAAGTTAATCTTGCTTTCATCCGTAAATAATACCTTTTTTTTTGTTAATGTGTGTTTTTGCAAATTCAGCGCAAAGTCTTCGATTATTTTCAGATATCAAAGGCTTTATGCGGGGAACTCTGCTTGCATACCCTTTAGCTCCTATCGCTCTTTTAACCGTTTTTGGATGAACTTTCTTATCCGTAATATTTTCGATCTTTTCTGCTAGTTTACGCCCGGATTTATTGGCACTTCTTAAAATAAAAATAAACTGACATCTCGCCTAGAGAGCTTCTTCGGTCGTCCATATCTTGGCTTAATTTTTTTGTACTTTTTGATTATGTATTGGACAGTAGCAAAAGGTATTTTAAAATTTTTGCTAATTTCGCGATAAGATTTTCCTGCTTTACGCTCTTTTACATCGATGCCAATTTTTTACGCTTACTCATCTTGACAATTGAAAATTATTTTAATACAAAAATACCAAAAAATATAGTTCAACAGATACGGGGGCCCACTTCGATTGCAAGAAACTAACCGTATTTGAATAATTACAGGTTGCAAATTATGATTAAAACAAAAGAGACTACATTGTATGAACACTTGTGTCCATCTTTATTATTTGTTTTTTCATTATTTATAGTTATTTTTTTGAGATGAATGAAAATGTTTGTTTTGTTTCAAATTTAAAATGGAATTAAATATGTCTGGTACACAATTTTTTTTGCACTTTTTGTTTGGCGAATATATGAAATTTTGGGTATATATTAAAGAGGTACACAAAATGTTTTGAAAGTTCTATGTTCTAGTGTACACTACTTCCAAACACAGAATTTCAGTGTAAATATAAATATCAAAACAAGCATAACAAAACATGGCTCTCACTAAAACAAAACAAGCACCATTCGAAAAGTTTCTCTTTACAGCTTTGTTAGTGCTTGTGTTTTAAAACAGAGTAGTACATCAAAACAAAAGGCGAAAATGAAGTAAAAAAAACGGTAAATCATAGTAGAAACATCGAGTGCACTAGAACATATACAAAAATGCTCACAAAAATAAATCAGTGTTGTTAAAAGTGCTGTTGAATGAAAAGAAAAGTGCTTTTATATAAAGAAATGATATGCAAACATACGAATATGTTTTTTTTTATTACAGGCTGTTTTATTGTTATATTTTTAATATGAAAATATGAAACTTCGGATAAAAAATTCATTTTTAAAAAATATTTCTATTTTTTCGTTACTATCAATTGCTGAACCCTTTTTTAAAATATTTTGTATAGAACTGATAAAAAAATATTTTATTTAGTATGATCGAATACAGGAAATTTTTTTTTTATTTTTGTTAAGTTTTATTACTATTCGTTTTTCTGAAAACCCCGAAATGTAAAAGACAATTTTACTATTATATTTTTAATATAAAAATATTAATTTTTTTTGAAAAAGTAATTCAATTAACATTTTAAATAAAACAGATTATAATATTTTTTTCTCCATTTTTATGTGTTTTCAAATCTTAAAGTTGACGACACCTCATATTGAGAAAAACGAAAATGATTGTAGTTTCTCTTTAGCCTAATTCTGCTATCAAAAACTTCAAGCATGTTTTGAATGTTCTACTTCAGTTTTGATATTCTATTTCATTTTTGTTCTAGTTCTGTTATGTTTTACTTCAATGTTGTTTTAAAACATTTTTGTTCTTTAATCTCTATTTTGGTGGCAAAGCAAAACATTTGTGTTTAAAAATGAGAGTGTTCTATACACACACTACTTGCAATTTACCTGATTGCTTATAAGACATTTTTCTTATGCTTGTGCAGCCCTTTAGTATATATGAAGACTTTAGTCCTTGACTATAGTAATGGAATTTTTAATTCTATAACCTGCCTGACTCTTTTTTAAGGCTTATTTTAGTCTTTGGATGAATGGAAAGCTTTTTAAGAATTAGATCTTGGACATTTATCTGACAATAGAATGGTGATAGGTACATTTTAGAATGTTTAAATTTTTCATTAATTCAAGTATGGATGAGAAATGCTCTAAAATTAGTAATTTCATATTTTTTATGCAAAACTTCAAAGTGAATTTAATTGCAAATCTTAAAATTTTTAATGTTAAAAATAACTTAATTTTGTAGTTTTTAAATATAAATTTTCAAAGAAAAAATAAATCCCTTTCTTGTATTTAGTACCAAATCTCTTAAATTTTATTTTTGATTTTTATTTTCTTTCATGAATACTGTTACAATAGCTTGAAATGGTTTTTTATGCAAATTTTAAACTTATTAATTAAATTCATTTAAAACAAAAACAATAATTGTTTTGAATGTAATTGAGCGATTGCGACATCGTGCAACTGGCCCTATAATTACATCGGATATACCAGATTTCATAAGTTAACATTTAAATCTAAATTAACACGTTGACTGCCACGACAACTTCAAAAAACTGGCCAAAAATGACAATTTGTTTTTTTTCACATTATATTAATAAACACTCAATTTCTAAATCATGGGTATCATTAAAAAGCAAGAATGATATTTTTTTTTTGGAGAAAAAGGACCTACGAATTATCTCGTAGTGGGCTTCTGTAACAGAAATCCCTACGCAGGAGCCAAATACGAGTAAATTCGCACGTCTTTCCTTAAGAATTCGTCGTTGCGTTGATTGAAAAAGAAATTCAGCCAATTTTGGAAAAAACAATAGATTGCAAAAGCTCCATTATTTAGAGTGCTTACCACCGACCGAAAAATTTGGAATGGCTGGTATAACACACCCAATACTAATAGAGGTCCAAGGGGCTACTCTATTGATCCATATTAGTAGGATATTTGAAATAATCTTTGAAACTAAAATAAATTTTCAAAAATTACTATGTTAAAAAACTCAAATTTGTTTTAGTTTATAAGATTTTTTCAGATCCTCAACTAATATGGATCAATAGAGTAGCCCTTGGACCTCCATTTGTATAGGGTGTGTTATACCAGCCACTCCCCATTTTTTCATAATGACCACCTATCTTCTTAGGAAATTTTCAAAAATTACTATGTTAAAAACTCTGTATTTTTCGTTCTTTAAGCACTGTTTTGCACATTTAACTTTTATAATTTAACCAAGTACACTCTAGCACAATTTTTACATATCGCACTTAACATTGACAGCGTCCCAAATTTCAAAATTCTAGGACTATTCAGTGAATAACAGTGTTCTGTTAATTGCAAATTTAGCTATGTTAAAAAATTTGGTTTATGTCTCTACTAGTTAAATTCCAATTTATCTTCACACACATACTAAATCAACCTTCGTACAAAAAATACTTTTATTTGCCTTTGTACGAAACTTTTCCATCTTCCTGTAAGATTGAACGTGTGGTACCTATACCTAAATCGCGATGTATCAGAAGTCGATGACCTGAGGGCAATTTCAATTCTCCCGGCTCTTTCGAAACCCATCGCAATATGCTTTTCGTCGTGGTCATAATACTTCAGCCTTATTGCTGGACTTGACTGATGATATTAGGTCCCTTTTGAATAAGGACAGGGCTGCGGTATTAATTTCGCTTGATCTGACAAAAGCTTTCAACTCTGTGAATTTTTGTATTTTAATAAGAAAGTTGAGGGAGAATTTAAATTTTTCAACTACCGCGTGTAAATTGATTTATTCTTACTTATGTGATCGTCAGCAATTTGTTGATGTGCATAACAACTTTTCGAACTTAGTTAGCCTTAACTCAGGGGTTCCTCAGGGATCAGTTTTAGGTCCACTTCTTTTTGTTCTCTAGGTCAATGATTTTTCACTTCTCGTATAGAAAATAGTTATTGTAAGTCATACATTTTTGCTGACGATATATTTCTTCTTTTTACCGGTATGCGATCTAATATAAATGCCCTACAGTTAAATATTAATGAAAACCTGCAACGAGTTTACTAATGGTTGAATAAAAACTCGCTTTCCATAAATGCTTCGAAAACAAAAATGCTGATTCTTGGAAACACTACTCTGCTTTCGCCTTCTCTAAACATATTTTTGGGTCAATCTTGTGTTGAAGTTTTGGATAAACTCAAGTGTCTTGGGGTTTTCCTTGATAACAGGTTATCTTTTGAGGACCATATGGACTATCCCTGCAGTAAGGTGTCAGGGCTCTTGCGACGGCTTTATTCTATTAATATATACGTCCCTTTTCGTGTCAAGTTAACCTTGGCTCATGTTATTCTGATGCCGCAGATTCTATATGGTATCCAAGTTTTCTCCGGAGCTGGCATACTTGTGTATGTGCATGGGGTTGCTAGAAGGGATCATATATCGGATTATGTAAAACGGTTTCTGGGCTGCTCATTTCATAATTTTCTTGTATTGCGCAATTTACTTTTTTTCTACAGGGTCATAAAAAGTGGTATTCCTGCTCAACTTTGTTCTAAATTAAAGATTAACATTAAAATGCTAAATTAGTCAGATTAGTTAAATATTTGAATATTCTTAATAAGTATTTAAGAAAGACAAATATTTGAATAATCTGAAAGTATCTTAACGGGTTTGTAGAGCTTAAACAATGTACAGAACAGAATTTAAAAAAAGTAATCGACTTTTAGGTAGATTTACTTAAACTACTACAACTACTAAACAAAATTGAAGTAAAACTGCAACACCGAAAGTTTGTTCTATCGGATCACGAGTAACAGAGACATTACTCACAACAACATCAGATATTTTTATTAATAATGTTATGCCGTTTCAAAGGCAGTTAACTAAATTTTTTATAGGTAATATCAATATACTCAAAGCATATAGCAGTTAAGGACTTCTTTTTAACTGTTTTATTGTATCAACAATTTTAAAAAGTTTTCGCTTATAATTTGTTTAAAAATAAAGTAATTGCTTCGAAATGTATGAAGAAAATAAGAGATTTCCCGATGGGTAGTGCAAACGATGTAATTTGTGCAAAGTTTTACCAACCCAACAACTTAGTTATTTGCAATTTACTTCATCTTAGTTCGTTTGCACTAAAAAAAATAGAAGCGCATATTTTCTGTGTTGCAAATAAAAACAAATAACAACTTTTTGCATAGCAACCGCTATATTTTATTTATAGAAAGAAAAAATCACTAAAATTAAAAACAAGGCGAATTAATAATAGCTGCACCACTACAAAAATAAATACTTAATGTAATGTTGTTGTAGAGCACCACTTTGATGCCAAAAACATCTGACTAAACAAAATCAAGCGAAATTCAATTTATCCTTCTATTACCATTAGGTACTTTAAATAAAGTTGTGCCAGTTGGTTTTTTTTCTTCTGCGTGTGCAGTTATACATCGTATTTTATTTTTTGCTTTTCAAATTTTATTTGATACAATTTAATATTATTTTACTGCTTTAAATTATTACAAAATTATTATTTCTGGATATTACAACCACCTGTAAATGAATTCGCCTTGGTTTAGCTGATCTATGTTTATGTTTAACAAGGCGAAATAATTATAAGGTGATAGCGGTGGCGAATTCATTTATTTTCGCCGGTATTTTAACTGTCAAACACTATATATATATATATATGTAAAATTTATCTAACTGTTATACAGATTTTTTATATATGGAGTTTGACAGTTAGGTTACCCACTAAAATTACTGAATTCGCTATCGTTATCACCTTATAATTAATTCGCCTTGATGTTTAACATAAATGTCATTAGTTCTCAATCGTTTTGACAGTATTTTAAATGCATGCACATACAGAAACGGGAAAGACAATTTTGTGCATTTTGCATTTTTTGTAGGGAATGAGTTTGTGTTCTGCTTTTAAAAAAATTCAGTACAGAAAACTAACGAGGAATTTCTTAGAAATTAATGGTATGTTAAAAGTACACTCAATATGCACCAACAGATTTAAACTATTCAAATTTACACAATAACCTTTGATAAAACCATTAATATGTCTGAAGAGAAATCTAAAATGCATTATATAGATTTTAACTAATTAATGCTGTAACAAAAAAAAAAAAAAAAAAATTTACTTTCATTTTTATCATATGTACACATATAATTAGTTTTATTTGTATTTATTACACTAATATTCAACTGTTTATTCGCCTTTTTTTACGAGAATAGCTTTTAAAAATGTTCTCAAGTGCCTTATGCCATCAGGACTATGTAATTCATATTCTATTTTAGTAAAAAATAAGATTTATATATAAATAAGCTTAAACTTAGGTTTACAATACAGTCATTATAAGTATGATTTAAAATTCTACTAAAAAGTTTTGCACTTTGCCTTTTTCTAATACAAATCAATATATTATAAAATGTTGAATTTGCAAATTTACAAAATGATAATTAATAAATTTTGTTTATCGTCACAGCTCAAACTAAAATAATTTAATAAATCCAACTTTACAAGAACGCACAGAGAAAAGTACAACCAATGGCACAAAACCATACACCAGCACAAAAAGAAGCGTCTTAAAAAAACAAAACACAAATACAAAATGGCATTTACACAAAGAATAACAAATTTTAACCATCCACAAAATAAGAAAAAAACTTACAACTTTAAACTGTCTTGAAATGCCTGATTTTCAAAATGGACACTATTCCAAATCAATAAAAAAAATAACAAACCTACCGATTTTTTAAACAAATTTATATCAACAATACTATTTACATCTAAAACTATATAAAAAAAGCAATGTGAACTTTTTTAATTATATTAACTACTACTACAGGTACCAACTTTAACTATTTACTAACTTATAACGCGGAAAATATTTGTTTATTTATTAATTTTTGTTTTTATATAATTATTTTTAGTTTCTATTTATGCACATTAAAAAAATACTAAAATATATTGTAATTATTAAAACTATTTATTATGCCGTTAAGTTTGTATTAAATGATAAAAATATTACCAATTGATATACACACAAATATATACCTAACTTAATAAATAGTAAAAAAAAACATAATTGCGTTTTTGTATAAATCTACTAAGTAAAAAATTTACATATACATAATTATATTTGTGAATTGTATACAAAATTATGTACTCTTGTACTTGTGCATTTCATATGAAACTTTTTTGGAACCAATATTTACAAAAAAAGTAATAATATCTAAATCAATACTAAACAAAAACTAAAACTAGCAACTTTTCCTATACCTCTTAATGTAAAAAATGTGTTGTATTAAATTTTCATGTTCTCAAGATAAATGTTTTATCAGAGTTTTTCATTTAAGATAGACGAATATTTATTTTATTTAATTGTAAGCAAACGTTTAAACTCTTTAATAAAGTTTGGTATTTTTGTAATAATTTAAATCTCTTTAGTTAAAATATCCATTACATACATATATGCTCTTAAATACCAGATAAACTTTTAAACATTAAAATATTTCTACTTAATAATTAAAACTAAAAATTAATGAAAAATAACTATCAAATTGTAATATAATCTTATTTGTTTAGCAAGAACGATTCCTATACTCAAATGTTGAAATTGA
Organism: Gymnosoma rotundatum; assembly: GCA_916610165.2. NCBI lineage: Eukaryota > Metazoa > Arthropoda > Insecta > Diptera > Tachinidae > Gymnosoma > Gymnosoma rotundatum. The sequence goes on from OU744336.1 coordinate 85,564,328, forward strand.
TAAAATTAGGCCTTAAATCAAATATTTAGGAAATACAAAATATAACAGTTGGAATCTTTGTTCTGCTCTGTCCTATCCGAAATCTAAATTAAATTAACACGCATTTTGTTTCCATTGGAATAAACAAACTTTTATTATAAATTATTTTTTAGAAATATAAATAAACTACATTAACTTATAAATATGTATTTTTGTTTCACTGCAAGCATAAATTAGTTGTATAAAACAAAACAGTTTATAGTTAAAAAAATTATTTTCTGATTTTAATAATATTAAAAAATATTATGCAAATAACCCATAACATTTTTATTATAAAACTGCAATTTATTTATTAGCTGAAAAGTTATACCTTTATCCAAATTTATAGAAAAGCCAAAAACAGTTTTTATAAGTACAGAAACCTTAAAACAGCTTTTTGTTATATTCAAAAATAACTGTGTCAGTTTTATTTTGAATACGCCTTAGGTCTGTATTATGCCCCTATTATGGTTTACAATTCAACTCTACCTTAGTTGAAATTTTAAAATTTGGTATCATTAATTACAAATCAACCTCCAAAAAAAATTTTAAGTTGAAATTACATTGTTTCAACTTTTTTGTGGCATTACCATTTAAAACTATGTGTTAATACGGTTGACAAAAGTTTCAAAAAATTACAACTCATCGTTAGCAGTTGTCACAAGTACAACCAAAAATGTTGAGTTGTATTTTAGTTGACCAAACTGAGTTAAGTTGTAAACCGTAGTAGAGGTATAAAGCGTCGGAGTGTAGCCAACTCTATGAGTAATGCTAAAAGGATATGCTTAAAAAGATTGATTGCGAACAGATTTACAAGTGACTAAATTGTTTAATAAGTTTAAAATGGATTTAAATGCTCGCAAGTTTTTAACCAGACATTCCGTTAAATAAAAATAATTTAATTGTTTCTTAAACTACAAAAATTAGAGATTAAATTAAAAAAGTTTTTACTTTAATTTATAAACTTTCGTAAAAGTTCAAAATTTCTAGCTATTTCGGGAGATAGACCTCTATGACAGACGGATAGACATTTTAGTGATAAAAAAGTTTAAGCAGTATTTAGAATGGAGATCAGCTTAATGTCAAAAACACGTTGCTAAGGCAAATTAATGTAAAGTGTTCCTTTAAAAAAATATAGAATCAATTGTTGTGTTTGCAAAAAATAACAAATTTAGAATATACTTATTTCACTTAAATTATTGAACTGCACCACGACCATTCAATAAATCGGGCTGTTAAATTGCCAATATTGTATGCTGGTTTTAAATCAAAGAAAACACAAATTCAGATAAATTTTTTATATTAAGATAAATAAACAACAAGAGAATGAAAATGTATTTTTTCTTTTTTAGTTTCTTAAAGAGGACTTTTGAACAAAGATTCTTTTAAAATTTATAAGAAAATCTCAGCTTTTATTTAAAATATCTAAGAAAGTAATTTTAAAGCTTTCATTTATACATATAATAAAACTGCAACTAGGTCATTTCTGTACACGAAATATCTTTTGAAAATTTTGTTTATTTTGTATAGTAATCGATGTAGAATACAAAACAATTTTTGGTGTATTCGCATCAGGTAAAAACTGTTGGATGGATTTGAATAAAATTTTCTGAGGATTTCCCATTTCGTAGAAAAAATTAAATACAAATGTAAAAGTACCTAACTTTACCGGTATACTGGTACTAAAACTGTTGTCAGCATATTTTATTTTTGTAAATGGAAAATTTTTAACACTGTTTCATTTTTCGAAATTCGAATTTTAATAAAATTAATAATCACACGTAGACAAAGGCTGACTTCTAAAACGTCAGTTGCTTTGCATTCGAACAATATATTGTGTTTCCTAATGCCTACCATTCTAAAATGTCGCAGACAAGTATTAGAAACATTGCAACCGAGCAACTAGCGCATCAGTTTCTAAATTGATGCTTTGTTTCGCAACTTTGTATATGTACAAGATCTACATACCGCAGCAAAACTGTATACAAACTTTCTATTTATACATTTTCGAAGTCAGCCAAAAAACTCGTGGGCAGTGCTGGTTTTGAATATGTAAAGGAATCAGGGAAGTTTTAACAAATCAAAAAAGACCTCTTGACTTTATTTAAAAAATAAAAATTTATAATTAAGACAAAAAAGTTGACGAATTCTTTTTTGATTGAGCATATTAAAATAACGATATAAAAAATCTTTACCCCATTTTAGGTTTTTTATTTAAGAGTTTAAGTAGAATTTAGTTTAAAGTATAATATGAAAAAAAGATTTTTAAATATCAAGTTTATGGTGAAAACTAAAATAATGCAAAACTTTAGACCATTTTGAATTATATTAAATTTCATTATGATTTCTAAACACATAAAAAGTAGAACATTTTTCGTTAGATTTTACTTGATTGTTATTTAAGGAAAATTTTAGTAATTTTAATGGTAGTTCAATACCAAATTTTTCGTTCCTTAAAACACGATCTCATAAAATCCACAAAAAATTAAAAATTTACAGTTTATAACACTTAGTAGTTTATTATTAGCTAAATAAAATATTAATTAATCATAAATTTAAAAAAATAAATAAATCGTTACATAAAACTAAAAAAAAAATATCAATTGCCAAATCGATTAACTTCAATTTCTTTATTTTTGTGCTAATTTTATATTTTTACAAACTAAATTTTTCTGAGAAGAAGTAACTTCCAAAAGAATATTGTGTTAAATGCTTTAAAAGAGTTTTAAACGCGAAATGTACTTTTTATTAAAAACTTCAAAGGAAGTTAATCGATTTGGCAAGCGAAACATCTAATTTCTTTCATAATTTTTAATACATAGTACGTGTATGACTCATACTGAAGTATACCTCAAGTTTTTATTAGTTTTTCAATCCTATTTCGATACGTACTGATAGACGAAAAGTTTTACCGAGAAATTCCCGGAACTTCTTAGCCAGTTCGCTCACTTCCGGAATAATCACCCTTATCGTGTTTGACGTTTTCGTAGCAAAAACTCGGCGTTGTTTAAAAGTTCTGTAATAGATTAAAGATAGCTCGTAACAGTTATCATTAATCTATTACAAAATTGTTGTAGTCAAAATACGCCTACGCCAAATTCGATAGGGGTGAATAGCTTCTTGCTGCTACATCATTTCCTCTTTTGTCTAGCTCTTACCCATCCTCATCTTCAACTTTAAGACCACGCAGTTCTTACCAGTTGGACTTACTGTTATTGGAACAGAGTTTTTATCGACGATTCGGCAGTTCAGGCAATTCTTCAACATCTCTTCAGCTTGTGAAAACTTTGATATCGACCTCTTCATAGAAAAAGATTCCAACACCTACCTTGTATAATTTCCAAAATTCCTTAAGATCCAGTGTTTAGTTACAACTAAAATAATTTTGTGTTTTAATTTTGCAAATACTCTACTGCTTTTTTTACTTTTGGGTATATTTTCCATCAGTTATTATATTTTATATATATATTTTCAAGTTAATGCTCGAGGGACCTTAATGAAACCAAAAAATATAAATGGGAAAAATGACAAAAGACTGAAGGGCAAAAATATATGGAGACAGTGATGGAGAGCGATTGTTCGGATATAATTCCGCGATACTGATGATATGGACATACTCATAGAGGAGGAACAGTAACGGACGCAGCTAAGGCATGTGGATGGTCTACGGCGACTTTAAAATAACTTGAACTAAACAGTTGAAAAGTCTGTAACTGCCTTGGCGACAGGAATGGTTTAGCAAAATGTAATTGGATCATTGTAAAAAAGTGACATTTGAATAAGTAGGCTCGTAACTCTGGTTGCAAAAAGAGGTACAGGCAAGCTAGTTAGTGTTCTGCCGGCGAAACTTGTGAATTCCTGCAATACTGGTAAATCAGCACGTGAATATCGATACTAGCCAATGGATGCTCAATTTTCGGAAGCGAGTACTAAAACTTCGGATTCACATTCAAGTCTTTAAGATGTCAGTGTATCTATATTAAACAACGGAAATTTTCTATTAAATTAATTAACTTTAACTTTGTGCTAGTTTCTGTTATCCCGATTTAATAAATAAATCACGGATATTGATTATTGAGGGTTAAGGCACGTCTCGATAGCCAATTCGCTACCGCTTATTTAGTTCTTTAGGAAACTTCTCACAAAAATTTTTAATAAACTAAGGATTTTTGTCCAAACAATAAAGTGAAGACAAAAATCAAAATTTAAACAATAACCAACAATGATTCTATTTTTTTCTCCACTGTATTTGGCTGACCTTTTTCGGCTTTTTTATACAGTTAAAATATGATTAAAAATAAAATATCACTTTGTTTTAATCGGTATCATTTTAAAGTTTTTGAAGAGATCTTTAAGAAAATGCCACAATTTCTTTAAAAATGCTTAACCCATTAAGAGCCGATGATATTTTCATGTAAAATTATATAAAGTACTTAATTTTTTTCTTATTTATAAATTCTCTGTCACCCCAATATTTATTTATTTTTTTTTTTTTTTGATGAGTTACTTCACTGAACTAGATTTATTATATACCTGGTGAAGAGTAAATATGATTCGGCATAGCCAAATAAAGCACTGTTTCTTGTTATTTTAAAAACTAACCTTGTGCTCAAAAAGTTAGAAAGAAAAAGAAGCAATTTTATTTCAGATAATTTTTATTTTAACTACAAGATGGTCGAATTTTATTGCTTTTGAAACCTTACTTTGAAATTTTTCATTTATCAATTATCAATTGCAAACAAATAAATTTTGCGTAGCTAAATATGCATTAAAATCTGTTGTTGTATTGTCCAAATTTAAAAATTCGATATTGTTCATACTTTCTGCCGGTATGAATACAATTGAACCACGTTTCAATAGTAAATCGGAATGTCCACTTAAACGTAAAGTGCGAGAACCATTTAAAACTAATAGTATACCAGCAGATCGTGATAATTTCAATGTTTGTGATGATTCGGATGAAGTTGAAATTTCAATAACTGCAAAATCTGGCACTGGCGGCGCAAACAACTTTGTATTTTCATCTAGTTGTTTAGGTTTGAAAAGTTTCGTAAAAGCTGGTGAACCTGTGTAATTTAGAGATGCTAACAACTGCTTGACATCTTTAAACTTTGGAGTTAAACCTGCACGTATGACATTATCCGAACATGCCATACATTCAATGCAATCACCTGAGAGGTAGGCATGAATTTCATTTGCACCTAAGTAGATTGATTCACCCGGCTTAAGTTCTAGTAAGTTTAAGAAAAAAATTGATAATACACCAACATCATCAGGAAAACTAGAATTTATGGTTGAAAACGTTTCTCTAAGGCCGTATTTGGTAAGGACTGTAAATACAATTTTTAAAATAAATTTGTGTATACATTTTAATTTCACTAACTCACCATATTCATAATCTTTTAATATTGAATTAATTACACTTGATATATTTGCAGGGTCAGCAGTCATAAGCTTTTGATAGCACATTTTTAAATCATCTGTTGATCCTTTACGCAACCCATTAATCGCAGCATCGCCACCTAATAGTTCTTTTAATGGAGGTAACTCTTGACAAAATCGATAAATTTCGGCATATGGACGGAAACCACAAAGTGCTTTAAATGGTGTTAACGCTATTGCTAGTTCAGGTTTGTGGTTAGGGTCTGTATATAAATCCGGTTTTTCTTTGTGTAAAAGTTCCGCTTCGTGCTGAAATATTAAAAAATAAATAATTTAATTTTTAAATATAAACATATACATTTGTATCTACAGAAAAACTAGCTGCAATAATTTAATTTCGTTTGTATGCTGTTGCAAATCGATAAGTGAAAAGAATTCTTATCGGTCAAATATTACATTAAAAAAACTAGACCAGTTAGAAAAAAACCATAACATAAAAATATTCCATATGGGATTTGGATCAAGCGGTTGCACTGTCCACCTAAATATGTTAATCCTTTTAGTCGCGACCCACACTTTCAAACAGTTAGTCGAATCTTTTGGTTTGTTGTCGTGTTTATAATTGACATATCCACATCTGCGTATGGTAGCGTTACGTATCCTAGTATTTTCCTTATACATGAAACTAATTATGGTCTGATCTCAAGGACTAAAAAACTTTCATACAAAAACATTACATCCTCAGATGTATAGATGGAATAAAATTTAAATTAAAATTATTTTTATTTATTGAACGTTCCTATGCAGCAGCATCATCAAAAAATAAAATTTTATTAAAATACTTCGATTTTTATTTCATTTCCTGATGATGCTACACAAAGCGAAAAATTAAGTCTAAACAAAAAAATATAACTTATTATACAGTCGAGCGTCGATTATTCGTGATCCTGTTAACCGTGATGGCCAATGATCAGTCTATTATTTTTTGCTTGCAATGTTTTCAAATTGTTTGCTTCTGTTAACCGTGATTACCTCCATTATCCCTGACGGAAGAATTTTTTTTTACTAAATTCGAATTCATACATACAATGTATGAGAAAGAAAAAATAACAGTGATGCCAACAGCTTGCACAAGATATTGCAAATAATTTCTATAGGTATGTAAAATTATTTTGGAAGTTTTTCTACTATTATTTATTATGTAATCATATACTTTATCCTTGAAAAATTAATTAAAATTAAAATCACAGTTTGAGAGGCTTGTTGAGCTGCTAGAAAAGCAACACAAAGCAACACTTGACGACAGGTTTTATATAACTTTGTATAAATTTACGATAAATACCAGTGGGACAAAGTTGCAGAAAAAAATTACCACTTGGGATCTCTTTTATGAACAGTCGAAGGTTCCAAAAAGGTATGGGAGGATTGTAAATTTAAACTAAAGAAAAAGCTTACCTATTACTAATTTCCTTTTTCGTCAGCAGATGAAGCAGCTAATCCAAGAGAATCGATGGGAGGAAAAGCATTTTAAAAGAAAATACTCAAATAGTCTGGTAAACGTAAACTCTTCAGTGAATTAAAATTTTATTGAAAGGTGTTATTATATGTAAATAAAGAAAGTTGCGACGAAAACGTACGTCGTCATAATTCTAAAGTTTGTGGGTGAGAGTGAAGATAAATCATTTTTTTAATTTCCCTTTTTTTGCATTCGTAGTTTTAAGCAACAACAAAATCATAGCAGTAATTGCATAAACAAACTTTCAATGAGTAAAAAAAGAATGCGATTTCAAAAGAGAAATTATAAAAATGCATGCCAGGACGGGGACTAAGCAGAAATGTGATCTTACCGAACAACTTAAGATACAATGACAGAAAGAGTAAACTAGAAAAAGAAACGTTAAAAATATATAAAAATGGAGTCAAAATGTGAAAAGAACATTGAAATTCTGTTTATAGTTAAGAAAAAAGGAAATTAAAATTAAACATGTAAAAGCTTTATGACATTTAATGTACATAATTCTATGAAATATAAATGGTTATGCTAAAAATCATACAGGCATGTTTTGACCATTGCAAATCGCTTAAAACTTGCGATGCGAGTGGAAATCGCTTGAAAATTGTTCTGCACTTCACAATCTCAAATAATTTGAAGACTTCAAATGACAAGCAAATACTGAAGAGAAGTTATGAGTTTTACTTAAAACAAACCTTAAAACAATAATAAAATTATTTACAAATTAAAATTATTATTTTCTCTTTTATTTTTAACAAAAACTGTTTTAATTTTTATACGATTAGGGTCGTAAATAATGATTTTAAAATATCATCTTTGTTTTACCAATTGTTTGTTTTTATTGGTTTCTCAAGTACTGGCAATTCTGTTCTAATTGAAATAAAAAAATATGCGGTTATTTTAATTTTAAATATGAGATTTAAGTTTTAAGGTACCTTAGTAGATTTATTTAAATTACTTTTAGGACAACATGAGTTCCGAATGTGTATGATATAATTAACAAAGTTAATAAAAATGCTTTTTAAGAGTTGTAAACGAATCATTCTTTTTTGAATTAAACCGCGAATTATTTATGCAGTGAATTAGTAAAATTTTTATATTAGTCATCAAAGTGCAATATGCAAAAACACCAAATGACTGATTTTTTAATCAATTCAAATGAATTGGAAATGAATTGCAATTAATTTTTGGAAATTTATTTGAAATTGATTCAAATTGTATTAAATTCTTTTGTTAACTAACATTTTACTTTAAATACTTGATAGTCAAAATAATTCTTGATTTGTATTTTTTTTTTTAATAATATATTGATTTGAAATAATCTCTATTCGTCCGTCATTAAATTCGTGCTTTTTTAAGCCTGCTAGCATATTGTTTGAATTTTCTTTTGTTTGCTTATGCTTACTTCGCGAAACCATATATTTTTGTTTTTATTTTTTTTATTTCTGATACAAATTAGAAAAGAAAAAAAACTAAATAGCAAGCAAGATCGCGTGAAAAACAAAAGTTGCGAGTGTCAGAACATGCCTGATAATCAATTTAAAATTTCTATTAAAAATACAACCCGCAAAATAATATCGTTACATGAAACACATTTTTAATCGCTTTTGCATTTACCTATTTCTTTGAATTATAAATGTAGCTCCGCATTCTTATGGCGCAGTCGTTTCTCTGACTCATGTAACCCTTTCCAAAGAAAAATAGATTCTGTCGGTATCAATATACATACCCCCTACTTAAAATTTTAATTTACGTACAATAAGAAATATGTATGACCAATTCAATAACAATAACGCTATAATAACGGGCTATTTCAATAATTGGCACACGCTGTAGTGGTCATTTTCTAACGACCAGGCAGGAAAAATTATCATATCTGAGTATGTATATTATCGAACCCAATTTTGTTGTTCTTAATGATGAAATGAACACTTTCCAATTCTTTTTAAACTATTAAATACATCACAATCATCAATAGCAGGGCCAAGGCAAAATTTTTCACTGACAAAGTATACTGGTCATTATTTCTAAACTAACCCCTACGAGAGCGAACTTAAGCAAGAAAAAATTTATTTTTGAACATATGTACTTAGGCGACACATAACTACATGTATATTTTCAGTTATATAAAATTTATAATATTAGCCACATTCTGTTAAGATAACAGAGCTATCATAATCATCACTTAACATAACCACTGTTAACACACACAAAATCTAATAGGTAGGTAGGTTTCCGGACGATATTTAAATAAAATGCCATACCTAAAAAAGCGGCAACGGTTTTTCAAAATAATAAAAAAACAAGGTTATTAAAAACATTAAGACTTAAGTCTAGTTAACGTGCGCACCTCAAAAATGAAATAAAGTTGTCTACGGGGGGGTATAAATGAAAAATCTAAGCAAAAAATTACGTTTCCTATGATTCCCATATTGTCTAATTCCGCCATAAAATACTCGATTATTAAACGCCTTGTCAAAATCGGAATTTCCAATTGCAAAGCGTTGCCGCCGCGTTATTTCGGTATGCTCCATACAAAATGTACTGGCATGAGAACTTTTGACAGCAAAAAAACGCTTTCCGCGCTTGTTTAGGTATGGCTGTAAGTTTGCGTAGGGTTGTTGTCCCAACTAAGTAAATGAAAAGGTTCCTATGTAATAGTGGTGAATAAGTATTAAGAGATGAATAACCACCTGCAGGAATATAAACGGAAGTTAAAAAAAAGTAAAGGAAAAATTAGAGACATGCATGGTGTTTTGCCCGCTGCCTTGAAAGACATGGACCGATCTAGCTGATTTTCAATAACAAAACTTTCGAAACTATGTCTGATCGATTTGCGTATTAACATTTTCGTTAGCTCATCTAGTGCCTTGGCAAAGTTGGTTTTAGCACGAGCATCAACGGACACCACTCTATCAACTTCGCTATGCGTAAGAACTCAGAATATATAAGCTTTATGGTATCTGAAATTAATATTGTAGAAATTACAAACGAAATGAAAAACTTAGATTTACCCAATTCCACCTGTGGCGAAGGATATACAAATATGTTAACATATATTTCAAAGCTTTTTTTTAGCAGTTAGAAATTGTTTAAAAGATGATTAAGCAATGAAGTGAAAGTGTAAAATACTGTCTTTAGAATTAAGAAAACTAAAATGATCAAATTTATAGCAAATTGCTCTTACCTTATTGGGATGAACTTGTATACTTAAAGCTTTGCGTATGCTTAATACTTTTAAAAGAAATGGTAATCGCAGCTTATATACTTCACGCAACTCTTGACCTGATGACTTTACGATGGACGGACCGTTAGCATGATCACCCATCCACAGTTCAGCGTACGGAGTGTTATCAACGATGTTAAAATTTTCGTTAGTACTCTTTACCAATTTGGCAACCTCAGACGTTTTCCCCAATTTGCCCCATTCATAAGTTTTAATGTTGCCCTCAAGTTCCATGTTGTTCAGTTTAAGGCTCACCGAATTACTCAGTATCGTAGTTTGCTTTTACACACTGATAACAACTATTGCAGTTATTTAAGAAAGGTCATCCGTAACAAATACAACGTTCTGTGCAGTAACTATTAATGAATAATTTTATGTCAAGCAAATTATTTTTGATTTACGTAAATCGAGCTTGTCTTCCCATCAAATTATTTTTTAACAACAAACATTTCCAGATATTCTCTAAAAATATCCATCAGAAAATGAACAGTACTGTGAATAATTCCCATATGTGTATAAAGTCCACTGATGCACTCATTTCTCACTGCAGTGATCATTTTTCGACGATATTTTTTGGGATATTACAGAATTTTTGTTTTTAGAAATTAATTTGTTTAAAGGAAGCAATCGCGAATTACGTAAATAATTATTTGCATTTTTTTAATATCATTATTCACTGGTTCTTTATTAACAGTTTTATCTACCGTTTCTTTAAGACTATAATTTATAGTGGTTTCGATTTCCTTGACTTTTTACATATTTTTGTATTTCTTCCCCTTCAAATTATTCATTGCCGAGGAACAATGTTTTGACGGCGGCTGATCTGCTTTTGCAATTTCCTGCGGTGAACAAGACGATAATGCTACGGTGAATTTATTATAAGTGTAAATCAAGGCGAATTATTTTGCAGGTGGTGTTAATAGCCCAGCTGATTCTTGTTTATGTTCGACTTTTCTGTCAAAATTGTTAAATATTTTTAAAATAAAAAGTTTTCAAATAATTTGAAAAAGGAAAAAAATATTTAAATTTTAAGATATGTTACTGCATACGCAGGGGAAAAAAACTCACTGGTACAACTTCATTTAATGTAACAAATGATTATGGAAGGATAAATTGAATTCGGCTTCCCGTTTGTTCAGTCAGCCGTGCGGCCACCTAATTTTTAATTCGCCTTGATGCAAACCCTGTACCTGCTGTTGCAGGATATGTCAAACTTCATATTAAAAACTCTTACGCTGATTTTTTAAATATAGAGTTTGGTTTTTGTAGCGACGGAGTTGTCGCCATGATGTAAATATTAGTTTATGTTGGTCTGAAAACGTAAAAATTTTATTAATTTTTGTGATGTTTTACAAAATTTAATAAATGTAAGTGTTTAAAATTATTGATTTGATTAAATTTATATTTCTTTAATTTCTTTTTTATTTGTATTTTACTCTCCTTTTTTTGACGTATTCAGTCCAGCAAAATACAACGAATTTGCCTTACATAACCAAGAGAAGGAACGATAAAACCAAACAAAAAAACTTCTGCTTGTCTAGTAATTTCGCTGTTCTAAAAGGTTTAGGCAAGGTATACATATTTATTTTCCTAGGTGGTGCCGTCCGCCCAGCTGGTTTGTAGTTGGAAATGTCAAAAGTTGTTTGTATTTTACTTTGTTTACGAATTAAAAAACATCAACAACAAGCATTTGCCAAATAAAGAAAGCATTTGTATTTAGAGTTAGGCCCCTTTCAGATTAGGCAAGTTTACTTGCGCAAGTATAATTTTCACTTTTGTTTATTTTCTCTTGAACTTGCTTTTAATTTAATTTTAATTTTTAATTTTCTTATGCTCGAATTTTCTTAATTTGTTGACGTTTTTGTAAACCATAAATTTTTTCCCGTTTTTGAATGTAACTTAACAACACGCCGAAGAAGAAATAAAAGACAATGTAAAAACTAATAAATAATCCAAGAAGCAGAATTGCCAAGTCCAAGCAAGTCGGTACTCAAATCTCGGCAAGTCTTTCCCCTTCAAACCGACCTTTCCTTTGCCCCTTTCAGATTAGGCAAAGTAAACTTGCCTAATCTGAAAGGGGCCTTATTATCTTTTACTTCTCTTTTTGTTTTTGGCATTTCCAACGCATAAACAACAATAAGAATCCAGTTTGCTTTTGCCAGTGTTGTATTTGTTGTAGAATGAGAAAAATGTCTTATTTAACAAAGCTGCAAAAAACGGAGTATTTTTGTTGTTCATAACAAAAATATAAACAACATTTTACAAAAAATAGGCGTAATTAAATGGTCACAAAATCACCAAGAGTCAGTTTAGATTAAGGGCATTGTAGCTGACTTTTTTATTGTTTTCTCTTTGGGTGAATCTCCGTAAGTCATCACGCGTTTACATTATGACTCTTTTGTAGCAAGTGAGAGAATTTTATGATGTTTTACCAACCAATCTTTCAAGTGTTTCCATAAACAAAACGTATTAATTTTTCAACAATTTTTGAATATTATAGGGAAAAAACAGCCATTTGGTAACACCGCTTAAGCATATAACCAGCGTTGCCGCTTTGGTCCAATCGGACCAAACTTGGTAGTTTTACGTTTTTAAAAAACAGTTTGGTAGTTTGGTTGGTTTGTTGCATTTTTTTAAGTTTTTGGTAGGTTTTCCTCCTTTAGCAATTTTTTAGCAATAGTAAATTTTTCACCCTAAAAATTCAGAACATAAAATAAATAAAAATGTAACTTTGAATTAAAAAAAACAATAACTTTGAATAGTGTTACCACTGTTTTCAAAAACTGTTTTAGATGTAATAAAAAACATCTCTGCCATCTCTGGTTTAGGAAACGCGAACAATATTATTAAATTGAAATTAACAATATTTTTGAGTGAAGGTTTATTTTCAAGTGTATGTATTAAAAAAATTAACAGACAAAATGGAAAAGTAAAATACTTTTTTAATTGTAAATATATACCTAATAATTACATAAATATTTACTAATATTGCATGTACTTTTTTTTAGATTTTAATCAAAAACTCCAAAATTAAATGAAAATAATATAATTTCAGAAGACGACATTTTTAAATTATATAATACTATTAGTGAACATTGTAAAGAAACAGTCAAAAGAAAATTTAGAACCGAATGGTTGAGTAAAATTGATTAGCTCCGGGAAAGGGTGTTCATTCTGCATAGTATGCTCTATAACTATTTTAAATCATAACACCCATTTTAAAATCACCAAAAGACAAACTTCCATCTCAACAATTGCGGGAAAAAAACAAGTGAGTATAACAGGGTTTATGTGCAAGAAATGCATTTTTAAATTTTTGGTAGGCTGTGAACCATTTTGGTAGGATTTTTGAAAATTATTGGTAGGAAGTCAATTTCTTGTGTGGCAACGCTGCATATAACTGAAAAAAGCGAGAGAAAGAAACAGGAATGAGAGAAAAAACTAAAAAGAGTCATGAAAATTTATTTCGTGCTACTTTTGCTACCCCGCAAGCTTCTCTACACCTCTTGCCAAAAAACTTCTGCATCATGACTTTTGTAGCTGATACAATGCCCTTAAAGTAAACTCCCTCTAAGCATACAGAGGTGAAACCCTTGGCACATGAAAAACAATATAATCGGGTCAAGGCAGATTTATTTTACTAGGTAATAGCGGCTCTACAACAAATACAACATTGACAATAACAACATGCTTTTTTATTGTTGTTTTGTGGGTTGGAAACGTCAAAAACACAAAGAAAAATAAAAGATAATTGCTCTCAATACAAATGCTTGCTTTGTCTCGCAAACGCTTGTTGTTAGTGTTTTTTTGAAATTCGTAAACAAACAAAGGAAAATACAAAAACTTTTGACATTTCCAACTACAAATCAGCTGGGCGGACGACACTACCTAGTAAAATAAATCTGCCTTGAATCGGGTTTTCTGCAGGTTCTCAAGAAAGAGATAAATATAGTGCTATATTGTTATGAACAAGGCATAATAAACAAAATAAAAAATACACAAATTAGAAGAAAACATACAGCACAAAAAGTTTTTGCCACAAAAAAATATTGTTTGTTTTCGTAAATAAAGAAATCATTTATGAAGTGGTCTTGCAAGATAAAAGAAGTGAAAAAGTCTTTAAATCTGCAGTGTTTTTTTAATGCAGAAATTCTGATCTGTAGCAGAAATGCAGTGTCATTTTTAATGGACGTGTTAAAATTAAAAACTATGGCGCATATTCATAGTTAAAATAAAGTATACTTTAAGGGAACTAAAGTCGGTTTTACTTTAGAGTCTACTCTAACTCATTCATAGACAATATAAAATATACTTTTGGCGAGAAAGTCAACTCTAAATTTTAAAACTACCAAAAGCTGTTTTTAATTCATTTTTCCAAAATTATTTTATTTATTTAAGAACACAATACTCTATATCTGATTTCTATACCAAAGTGAACAAAATAAAAACAAGGTTACTTTTTTCAAATGTTTGTTTAGAAATTGTATGAAAACATTTATCAAATTACAGTTGACACCCAGTGGAAGGTGGCTAAACTTAAAGTATACTTTATTTTTGACTATGAAAGCAAAAAAGATAATAAGACCTTTTTATTTTAGAGTATACTTTAGCAAGAGTCGACTTTATTCTATAACTATGAATATGGGCCTATAACTTTTTTCGTCAAATGATTAATATAAATATAACACATAAATATCACTTTTTTTAATTTTATAAATTTTCATAAAACCCACCCTTATTTTTGCCTATAATAATTTTTTCTTGTGCCAGAAACACAAAACAAAATTGAGTCGATAGGATGTCAAGAAAGAGATGCATAGAAAAATCGCGACGACTATAGTCTCGTGACACCCTTTGTATACTCGATGACAAAATTTAATGTATTGTAAAATAAAAAATTGAATTAAGAAGCTCCAAGCTTGTAGAATCTGATTTTCCGGTTGTAGCTTTCGTCATTTTAAAAATAAATGAGCTACACCTAAGACATTTACTGATGTAGAATACAAAAATATATTTGAAATGTAATTTAGGACAAATAAACACATTTCAAAGTTATTTTTTAACCGACTTCAAATAAAGAAGGAGGTTATACAATTCGGCTGAATGTTGCTTTTTTTATATTTGTGCCCGCAGAACTGTCATTTCTGATCCGAATTTGAAAATTTTTGGTAATATGATAGATTATGCTTACAGATTGGTCCCGTATTAAAAACAGCTCATAATCTTAAAAATTAAAGGGTGTCCCCATACAACACGTGTACGTGTTGAACTCTAAAGGGCGATTCTGTAAAATTTAAAATGACTGCGTATTACTACAGCTCCCAAAAACAAAAGTTTATACAAAAATAAATCTAAAAATTAAAGGGTGCCCCCATAATTGATGTAAATTTACTTATATGGGCCTATCTTTTGAACCGTTATAAACAAACGCTTGCAAATTGGACAGAATGTCGATTGCTATGCACAATATAGTAACAAGTATAATATTACATATTATAAACTAAAGGGTGCGCCAATAGTTCATTAAATTTAATGTATATGGCCATACTTTTGAACAGTTGTAGATAGATGCTTGAAATTTACAACTGAACCTGTATAGCTAAGTCCGCTATATAAACAAGTATAAAATTTGGATCTGTAAGTTAAAGGGTGTTCCAATAAATAATGTAATTTTGTGTATGTGACCAAACTTTCGAACCATTATAGACAGAACGCTAAAACTTAATAATCCGCTATATCAACAAGTTTATAATTCGAATTTAGAAATTAAAGGGTGTCCCATAATTGATGAAGGTTTACTTTTATGAGCCTACCGTTATAGATAAACGCTTGTAAATTTGACGCAATGTCGATTGCTATGGCCGTTATAGTAACAGCTGATAATATTTTAAATTATAAATTAAAGGGTGCACCAATAGTTAATTAAACTTGGTATATGGCCATACTTCTAAACAGTTGTAGACTGACGATTGAAATTTACAAAGAACCTGTGTTACTAACTCCTCTAAACCAACAAGTATAAAATTTGGATTTCGAAATAAACGGGTGTCTCAATAGTTGATACAATATGGTGTATGTGGCCACACTTTTGAACCGTTATAGACAGACAGCTGAAATTTACAAAAGACATGTTTTGCTAAGTCCGCTATAGTTAATGTAACCTAATTTATGTGGCCATACACTTGAGCTGTTATAGGCATACATATGAAATCTGTTTTGAAGTCGTTTTTTTTCGCAAGAATTATATTTTATATGAATATGGCAGTTAGTCATTAAGTGGAATGGTATTTTAATTTTAAAATCCAAACTAAGAGCCATACATCAAAACGACTAATGCCAATCGATAGAGCCTAAAAATACAAATCAAACGCGTTTCTATTTTTTTTTCTAAAAACAAAACTTTCTGGAAAAAGTTATAGGGAAACAAAGTTTGGGAAATTAGAAAAAAAATTGTAAAATATATAAAACTAGTTTTTCATTCATCACAGGAAAACCATTTCGCACACACTTACCGCACTATACATAGTCAATAGAGGACAAAAATACGAATCAAACGTGGTCACAATTATTTTTTTGGAAAATTAGAAAAAATCGTCAACATTAATTAAATTTGTTTTTCATTCATTACTCGAGAACTATTTTGGCGCACGTATCGCACAGTGATTGCAAAGTAAATTTATTATAGTTTTAAAATTTGACGATCTGAACTTTTCATTAAATGACAGTGTCATTGTCGGTCATAAAGTATATATATTTTGAGTTCTTATAAATAGCGAAGTTGATTGAGCGATGCCCGTCTGTTCGGGTTTAAATCCACTTTGAAAAGGCACTAGATAAGCTATTGAAAATCAGCAGGATCAGTCTATGTCCTTTGAGGCAGCCGGCAAAACACCACGCCTGCCTCTAATTTTTCAATATCATTAGGAACAAATCTAGTTTAGTGAAGTAACCTCAATCGAAAAAAAAAAATTATGAGGCGATAAAGAATTAAAAAATAAGGAAAAAACATCAATGTATCCATATTTTTGATTGGAGTTACCTTAATGTTCCAAATGACATGAAAAAATTAGAAGTAGGCTTGGTGTATTGCCTGCTGCCTCAAAAGACACGGACCGATCAACATAATTTTCAATAGCACCTCTTTCGACACTATATCTAATCGATTGAAACATTTTTTTGTGAAATCAAGTTTGCTGAGGCACGGACGGACAGACGGCTATACAAACAAGTTAGAATATTTGTATGTATATGCTTTATGCGGTGGGTAATGGATGTTGTAGAAATAACTCACGGAATGACAAACTTAAATATACCCTTTTTCCACTTTTAAGGGTGAAGGGTATAAAACTCAGAAAAAACTTTAAGGTAAAAAAATGGCGCTCGCCCATATTTTCCCAGTTACGGTTGTCTGAAATTTTCAAATTTTTAACATATCAATATGGGTATTTTTTAATCATCAATCATTTACTACCTTATTGAAAATACGAGTACAAAAATGGATATAGTTATCCTTAACTTTTTATTTATTTATTAAACAATTTGACAATAATTTGTAATATATTAATTAATTGTTAAAAACATTTTTCAGAAATAAAGACGTTTACATTTGTTTCCATTTTTTATCAATAATACAGCATAAATAATTATTGAATTTTAACTATTGCCAATTTGTTTTGCCTATAAGATTTTTTTCTAAAATTTAAGAAAAGCCGAAATATAATTTAAGAAGTAGTGCAGCCGCACAAGATCCCCTTGATTTTCAAGCAGCTTGTGTTTCGACTGTGGAAAAGGCAAATGAGCCAGATTTGAAAATAGTTATGATTGAACCAACGAAAACAATTCCAGCATCTGCCGAACATGATGAGTTGTGTGCAATAATGGCTGGTCTTAATGAACTTACAAGAGTTGTTACCGAAAGTCGTCGAGATATTCATCTACTGAGAGATCATATTTATCAGCATCGTTCAGTAGATGATGTACTTTAACATCTACGCTGATTGATAACGCAGCAAAAGCTGCCTAATAGATTTGAAAATTTATTAGGTCAAAGTATATCGCTACAACAGCCAATCAGGAATGATACTCGTATTCATTTCACTAATAATATGCCAGTAAATGGAATTTCGCCTAATTTGTTTCCATCACTTAAGATATATGAATTGCTTTTTTTTCTGGGAAGCCTGAAGAGTAGCCAATGTTTCATTCAAATTTCAAGACAACACAAATGAATCAATAATATTGTTGGATTTTTTGGAACAGTAAATTTTGGTATTAACACTAATAACAAACTTCTTATGTCCGGTTCCAGATTGGTCTACTCTGGAAGAAGTACCCATCTGAACTTCCGCCATGTTACTTAATGATGCAGAAAAGGTTATTTACTATTGAGAAGAAAATTCAACAGGACGAAAAGTTTGCCAAGCAATATGTTGCAAAAATTTAAAAATACCTTCAAAAGGGTTATGCTCGAATTTTAACTACTAATGAAGTTAATCAGAAGGCATATCCTGTTTGGTGCTTGCTTTACTTTGGTGTAGTTAATCTCCACAAACCTGAAAAACTTTGGGTTGTGGTTGACGCCGCTGCAAGAATATTTGATAAGTCTCTGAATTCCGTACTTGTTAAATGACCTGAGCAAGCAAAGCCCTTACTAGGTTTTCTTCTAAAGTTTCGTGAGGGAGTTATTGCCGTTGCTGCTGATATTAGAGAAATGTTTTTTCAAGTAAAAATTCATGAAAGGTAAACAAACTAATTCAGATATCAATGACTTTTGGTGATGCTGTTTGTTCTCCTTGTTTTGCTGAGTTTGTAAAAAATCAGAACGCTAAAGAATTTGCCCATAGACACTCTGAAGCAGCAGAAGCCATTATTAACAAACACTATGTAGATGATTTTGTATGCAGTTTTAATAAAGAAGATGAGACAATATGTTAATGCAAGAACGTTGTTTTGATCCACTCCAAGGCTGGATTTGAATTTGTCCACAATGGTGAACGCCTTTCCACTAAGAGAGAAATGCTGAATATTGCTATGACAGTTTTCGACCCAGTTGGTTTAATTGCAGATTTTTTTCTTTTGTTGGAAAGAAAACATTGGTTGGAATGATCCAATACCGGAAGTTTTACCTGAAAAAATCGAAGATATGGTGGAGGGAGTGCAAAGAAGTAAAATACATTAGTATACCATCGAATATTCAACTTCATGCTTTCGTTGATGCTAGCCAATATGACTTCGCAGCTGTGTACTATTTAAGAATCGTTCATGAAAAACAAATAAATATTTTCTCTGCAATTGGTAAAACACGATGTGCTCCAAAAAATTATGAGTATTTATCGCTTAGAGTTGCAAGCCGCCGTGCTTGGACTACGTTTAAGCAAGGTCGTTGTAAGGTAGCAGGAAATCAAAGTTACATCTGTTCATTATTGGTCACATTCTCAAACTGTTATAAGTTAGTCATAGAGTTATAGAAATTCTTGATAATACTACACTAACACAGTGGAAATGGATCCCTACAAATCTAAATTCTGCAGATGCGGGTACGCGTCTAACGCACCCTCCAACGTTTATGAGAAACAGTTTATAGATAACAGGGCCTGCATTTCTAAAAGAAGAAGAGGCTTCTTGGCCTCAAATACCAAATTTGCTACAAGATGAAATAAGACCGTTTTCATTTACAGTAAACTACGATGAAATTGTTAAATTTTCTCGATTTTCATCATATACAAATGTGTCTAAATTAAGTACAATTTACTCTTTAGTTCTTTAGTCATCCATATCTGGATGAAAATGGTTTATTAAGAGTTAATGGATGAAGCACTATATTTACCTTTGGATGCAAGAAGGCCAAGTATCTTACTTCAAAATATGATGTGACCAAACTTATTACGGAATACTATCATGGAAAAAATAATCATCAAAATACATATGTCAATAGCTATTAAGGAGCTACTTCAAAAATACTGGATACCAGGCATTAAATCTATGCTAAAGTACGTTGCAATGTTGCAATGTTGCACGGTCGTTGCCGTCCGACTGTGTTACTCCATTTATACCATCGTTCTTTTATGCAAGAGTTGATTTGTTTGGTCCGTTTAATGTTGCTATTGGAAGACGCAGAGAAGAACGGTGGGCAGTGAGTTGCAGAGAATCTATCTGCAGATGCGTTTATTCTGTGCATTCAAAATTGTATAAATAGACGCGGTACACCAGTAAGAATGCTTAGCGATAGTGGCACAAATTTTATTGCGTCTCAAAAACTTTTGAAGGAAGAAGATGATAACTCCATTGAATCAAGAAGACAATAACAACTCAAAAATGTTCTACATTAAATGTTCTCATTTAATCAATTTGACTTTTGATATAAGAATTTCTGTTTTTCTATACAAAATTTGGGTAAAATCCACTGATGAGCTATTTGAGCAGTAGTGAAATGGCCATATGGATATGCTTTCCCCGCAGTAATACATTTCATTTTGTAGTTTAGTTTAAAATAATAAATATTTCATGAGAATATTTATATTTGAAGGAATCAAGCACGAATAAAGTAAATTAATTATGTTTTTTGTTTTCATAAAAAAATATTTCAAAAAGGAAGTTTTCTTCAAATACAAATAATGACTGGTGTTGGTTACAGATAAATTTTAAGTGATGTTATGTACTGAAACGCATCCCGATAACATAAGATTTTAGCATAACAACGACCCAAAACATACTTCTAGGGTTTTAACTATGTGGTTATAATCCAATGAGTTACATGTTTTGAAATAGCCAGACCAATCGCCAAATCTTAATGCCATATTCGATGCGGTTGCAAGCAAATGGCGGTAGATATCAAAGGAAACCACTGACAAATTAATTGACTTAATGCATCTTTCGTACGAAGCAGTTATAAATAATAAGGCATTACCAACAAAATATTAATTTTGTCAAATGGGAAGGAGATTTTTTAAAGCTAAGATTCTTCATTTTTCTTTGAATAAAGTTTCCTAAAAGTTTGCATTGTATTTTCACACACTGTAAAATTTTTTTTTCAGAATTATAAAAGGAACAAGTGTTTTATTTATTGCTTTGTTAATAAACACTCTTATCGCGACTGTTACTTGAAAAATTATTAAAACAACCAGCAATAATTGTACTGAGACTGAAGCAAATTCGTTTAAAAATAATAATACAGATAAGACTAGTTTGTGCTATAAAAAAAAAATGCCTTATTACCGCATGAGATATCGAGTAAAATCTCTCTTAATTTTTCATTTTGGCATCGTGTCATTCGATAGTAATTTGGAATGATAACATTCGATATCAAGGAATCAAGTTTTTAGTTATTTATTCAAAAAGGATTTTTTTGGCACATATTAGTACAATTTTCTGCTTTTACTATTATTATCATTTGTTGACATAATGGTAGCCTTACAACGTAAGTACGGAGGCGAGCACAAAAGAAAACTCTACAGTATGGAGTTACAAGGCAGGGTTCAGAAGGCAAGTAAGACGCTACAAGATTTCGTCATGGAAATTGAACGTTTGGTGTGTTTCACTTATCCAGGCGAACAACATCAGTTTCTGGATCATTTAAAGATTGAAACATTTGTGAATGGCATTCGAGATCCAGATGTCAAAAATGCGGTTTGTGCTATGCAGAAATCATCTTTAGCAGAAACCATCGCATATGCGCTAGCTCAGGAGACCGCAAAAGTTATCTCGAAGCCACAGGTATCCCAGGTGTGATGTCTTGATACTGATACGTATAACCGCGGGGACAAAAGAAGCGAGATAAATGAGTTAATCAAAGAAATATTAAAGGAGGAAAGAAATAAGTGCCGCGCCAAATACTTAAATTGCGGTAAGGTTGGCCATTTCCAGCGCAACAAAGAAAAGGTCAAGATCTGCTTCGCCAGCGAGGGACCACAAACGGAACAAAAAGACCAAGAGCTATGATTTTGGTATTGGTCATTAAAAAGGAAATAACGCTGATACTCTTTCAAGACGGCCATGCAAGCACTGCACAAATGTTGAAAAAAAGGAGTGCGACTTTCCCAAATTGGGTCACGCGAAGATTGGTCGAAGGCCCAGAATGACGACCTAATTGTGGTAAAAATTATATTGGCTAAACAAAATAATAGAAGACAAAACCCTAATCAAATATCAGCCGAAAGCCAACTAGCGAAATTTTGCTGGGCTCAGTGAAATAGCCTGATAGTGGAAGATGGCTGTTTGTACCGATCATGGGAAAGAGAGATGGTAAAACCACAACAAAAAATTAAGCAGTTCCATAATGGTCGCAAAGGCGGTCATCTGGGTATAAAAAAACTCTGGAGAAGATAAACCAGAGATTTTACTGGGTAGGATGCCAACAATTTGTAGCCGGTTGGATAGCTAATTAAGAACTGTGCATCGCGGCCAACAAGGGATGTCATGCCAAACTTCAACAATACAATGTAGAAGCCCCCTTTGAGCGGATATCACAGGTCCATTCCCTGTCAGTGACGCTGGAAACCGAGATGTACTGGTCGTAATGGATTATTTGATCAAATGTCATTCCAAACCACAAATCCAAAACGGTGGTGGACGCCCTTGTGAACAATTGGGTGTGTAAATACGGTGTTCCACTAGAAGTGCATTCAGACCGGGGACGAAATTTTGAATCGGCCATAATCAAAGAGATGTGCGACGTATATGGCATCAAAAAGACGACAACGACACCGCAACATCCACAGTCTGATGGTATGGAATATCTCAGAAAAATGGTCAGTAACACCAAAAGGATTGGAATGAGCATATACCCAAGTGACAGATATGATCGAGCAGCAAACACGGTGGAATTTACTGAATGACAAATGATTTTCTCTTAAACTGTAAAGCCACTGGGAGGGACCGTTCAAGGTGATCAAGAAATTTAACGACGTGGTTTACCGGATGTAGAGATATCAAAATCTGAGGTCTAAAATGAATGTGCTTCAGCTGGCCAAATTTGGCAGACGTAATATTAAGCCTATTCGGGACGAAAAGTCTTTAATTCATAAAAAGACGTAAAATAATTGTCACTGAGAAAGTGAACCGAAAAGACCTATTGTGTCTGTTTCTAAAAGTTTCTACAAAACTTCTCGATCACAATGAAAAGAAAACAACTACATTATGCGAAAATCAGACAAACGGCACATATACAAAAACCTGCATTTCATAACAACTAAGTAAGAATACACATAATGTATCTGAAATAATAATGGAAGGTTTTACAAGAAAATTACTATGCCCACATCATTTGTCTGACATGATAATGGAAAATTTTACTAACAGATGGCGCGAAACATCGAGTAAATTAACATTGGGTATATAAATGCAAGGAACATACAGGCTGATTCATTTTGATTGTGAACGTCACTTAGCGAAGATCTTGTAGTACAACAGTTTTATTCGTTACAAAAGAAGTAAAGTTGCTATAGGATATTTTTGCGAATAAATCGCGAATAAGTAAACAATCGCCTAATTAAATTGTGTCATTTAATTAAAGCTGTAAAAGTAGTGAGTAATTATTTTGCAATAAAAAAACTCAATAAAAAAAAACGTTTATAAATTAAATAAACGTAACAATATGTGATAAATCTATCACATTTTCTTAAAAATTACTATTCGATAGATATCGAACTAGCTTAATTGACACGTATCGAAATATTATTCGATACGATAGTGCAGTCGATATCATGTTTCTTTTTCGTTTTAAAGTGCAAAGTGTTCTAGTAAGAAATCAATACCTTAGTTTAAGTGGTCAAGATAACAAGTCAAAATATTCTTAACGATTCTACGTTCAATAGAATTCGTTAAATTTTGATTTTTTATAACTAAAAATGCCCATGGCACATTAGTAGGATGTCATGGCTTAGATTGTTAACAACAGACAGCATTCCCTTCAATAATATGAGAATTTTAATCGGTCCTTAAATAAAAAACATGTCTTTATTATTTAAAAAATTTCATACTCTTGACAACAGAGAGAATAGGTAAGAACTAGTGATGCTTAATAAAATTTATTAATCGATTTTATTTATTTATTTTATTAGAAAATTCACTCGCATTGGGGAAACTGCGTTCTTAAAAAACATGCGCTTTCTGTTTTAGTGCTGTCATCTAAACGAACCATTCTAGTAAATTTTTATTTTTAACCGACTTTATATTTGTGCCTGCAGAACTCAGTCATTTCTGAACCGATTTTAAAAATTTTTGGTAATATGATATATTATGCTTACAAATAGGTCCCTTTTTAAAAACAGTTTATAATCTTAAAAATTAAAGGGTGTCCCCATACAACATACATATTTTTAAAGTGTATTATGAACTGTAAAGGGCACTTCTGTAAAATTTAATATGACTGCGTATTACTATAGCTCCCAATAACAATAAGGTGTACAAAAATAAATCTAAAAATTAAAGGGTGTCCCCATAATTGATGTAAATTTACTTACATGGGCCTATCTTTTGAACCGTTGTAGGCAAACGCTTGAAAATTTGACAGAATGTCGATTACTATGGTCATTATGGTGACAAGTATTAATAATTAAATTTATGAATTAAAGGGTGCGCCAATCGCTCATTTAATTTGATGTATATGCCCATACTTTTAAACAGTTGTAGATAGACGCTTGAAATTTACAACGAATATGGATTAAGAAGTTAGAGAGTGTTCCAATAGTTGATGTAATTTAAAGTTTGTGGCCGTACTTTTGAACTGTTATATACAGATCGCTGAAACTTAAAAGGGACCTGTATTTCTAAGTCCGCTATATTCACGAGCTTATAATTTGAATTTAGAAATTAAAGGGTGTCTCATAATTACAGTAGATTTACTTATATAGGCCAATCTTTTGAACCGTTATAGACAAGCGCCATTAAATTTGATGCAATGTCGATTGCTATGGCCGTTATAGTAACAGCTGATAATATTTAAAATTATATATTAAAGGGTGCACCAATAGTTCATTTAATTTGGTTTATGGCCATACTTTTAAACCGTTGTAGAAAGACGATTGAAATTTACAAAGAACCTGTATTACTAACTCTTCTATAACTACAAGTATAAAATTGGGATTTGGAAATAAACGGGTGTCCCAATAGTTGATATAATATGGTGTATGTGGCAGGACTTTTGAACCATTATAGACAGACAGCTAAAATTTACAAGGGACATGTTTTGCTAAGTCCGCTATAACATGAAGCTAATAATTTGAATTTAAAGTAAAGGGTGTTCCCAAAATTAATGTAATTTGTTACAAACATCTTAATTTTAGGGAGAATGTCCACTACTTTATTTGCTATAATAAGAAGTAAAAAATGTTGTATTACAAACTAAATAGTTGATTTAACCGGATGTATATGGGCAAACTGTTGAACCGATGCAGACAGATGGTTGTAAATAACACAGAACCTAATTGCTAAATCTACTACCACAGCAGGTATATAATTTGAATTTGGTAATTAAAGAGTGACCCTACAGTTGCTGCAATTTGATGTATATTGCCAAACTATTTAACAGTTGAAAAAGTATAAAGTTTGGAGATATAAGTGTGTCCAAATAGTTAATGTAACCTATTTTATGTGGCCATGCACTTGAGCTGTTATAGGCATACAGATGAAATCTGTTTTGAAGTCGGTTTTTTTTCGCAAGAATTATCTTAAATCTTATGTATAGTAACGTTATTGCTGGTTACATCCAGCACTAATGAATGTTAATGTGGAACATTTATTTTCGTTGATGTGAGTAGTTTTTCTTCAAAAGATCTTAGTAAACTTAATATTTCTCAAATGTCCTCTTTTTTGCTGTTACCATAGTTAGCATTTTAGAATAGTTTATAAAGCTTGTCTGATAAATGGAATAAATTAGTAAAACATATAATGGAGGGATTCAACTTTATTTCTTGGATAATGGTTGTTGGAGGCACGCCAGCCTAGGGTAACTTCTAGTGATTTTCAAGTGCATTTTGAATAAAATACAAATGTTTCACAAATAATTTAATTTATGTAGCAAATGTATTTACATGTTGCACACTTAAGAGATTCATCAGCGTTCACATCCTTGAGAAGTTATTAAAGAAATGCAGCATGTGGTATCTGCATTCATAGAATTTTTAACGCGCAATAAAGCATCAAGAAGTTCATACTGCATTCTATTTTACAGACGATTCTTACTAGAATTCATTGTTGAAAATACTTTTTCAACGCTGGCATTAGTAGTTTGAATTACCAGCATATAAAGTACGGCCAGAGGAAGTTCCTCAAAATGGTACGTACCTGCAGTATCCTTATAATTGTAAACCTTTTGCCAAAAATTATGGAAATTAGTGGGAATATCACCATTTTTATATATTTAATAATGTAATTTTTATATATTTGTGATAATGAATAACAACATTTTGCATTGAAAAAATACATTCATATTTTCAGGAAGCTTATTATTAGGTCCTTATAAATAATTAAATATGAAAAACTATTCTTTGATTGCTCCATCCTCCATTTCAGAACTACCTAATTTATTTTAAAATGTTGAGCCATATTCAATGGCATTTAGTGGAAGGAATATGTTTGGAATATCAATGGATATGGTTATTGTCTTTATAAATTCTTTACGATTATGTACTTGCATGCTGATGGCTCAAAAGTTTTTGAGGAAAATAAAATATAACTAGAATACGAGGGCTGCTCTATATACTTCTGGCCTAATAGTGAAAATGCGAATATTTATAATCAAAAATGGTTTTATTGTTTTTCAAAGTATTTTCCAGCATGATTTATACATCTTTGCATGCGCTCAAACCAGTTGTCGAAGCACTTTTTCCACTCCGATTGAGACACCTCTAAAACATGGTTTTTGAACACTTTAACAGCTTCTTTTGGCGACGAAAATCGTTGACCACGCATTTTTTTCTTGATTTCTTGATGTGCGGAAACAAGAAGAAGTCATTAGGTGCCAAGTCAGGGCTGTACGGCGGATGAGCCATTAATTCGACGTTTTGGCCGGTCAAAAACGCTCTGGTTTGAGCCGATGTGTGAGAGCTCGCATTGAAATGGTGAACAATGATTCGTCTTCTCTTGTTGGTTTTTGGAATTTCTCCGATGACTTCAGGCAAACAAATTGTAGTGTACCCCTCAAAAGTGACCGTCCTACATTGCTCAAGCGGAACAGTCGCCACATGACCAGTTTTGCCGAAGAAACAAGCGACCATTTGCTTCGAAGTACTTCTTCTACAAACAACTTTCGTTGGATTTTGCTCGTCTTTAAAGACCCACACGGTCGATTGCTGTTTCGTTTCGGGCTCATACGCATAGATCCATAATTCGTCACCTGTGACGATCTTATAAACATCTTTTGAAGCACCGCAATCGTATTTTTGCAACATTTCTTTGCACCAATCGACACGAGCCTTTTTTGGAGCGACTTTCAAATTGTGCGGGATCCAACGAGAACAAACCTTTTTTACGGCCAGGTGTTCATGCAGTATCGAATGTATGCTGGAGGAAGAAATGTCCAAGGATGTCTCTATCTCTCGGTATGTCGCATGTCGATCTTGCATTATGATTTCACGCACGGCATCAATGTTCTCTGGCACAACAGCCGTTTTTGGGTGACCTTCACGGAATTCGTTTTTGAGCGAGCTTCGGCCACAATTAAATTTAAGTTCATCAATGCACTCTTGTCGTGATAATCCACGTCAAAAGTTGTGAAAAATGGTGGCACGAAAATGTTCACGAGTTAATTCCATTTTTTTCTATATTAATTTTTTCAAGTCACTGTAAACAACACAAATAATGGTCGTAAGTCAAAACGTTTTGAGTACGATTATGCTTAAAAATGACAAACTTTCCAATGGAAATATCAGATTGCACTTGGCAGCACTCAGTGTTGCCAGGCCAGAAATATATATAGCAGCCCTTGTACGCACTTAGATGCATACTGCCTTCGTTCACATTGTATAATTAAAATCTTGAGTTTTAATTCTTCATTTCTTTAACTATTAAGGAAAGATGATACTTCGGCTATGCCCAATTTTTCTATATCATGTCATGTCAAATTAAATACTCATCAAAATCGCCAAGAAAATCGCCAAGTACTTTAAAAGTCGCCAAGCTCGCCACGTCACCAAATGATTTTGAAAATCGACACGTTTGGCTAGAGATCGCCATATCTGACATCCTTGCTCAGAAGCTATAATAATACAATACACAATATTAAAAATCCAAGAGCTGTTTCTGTTTTTATACCCTTCCCCACAAAAAGTGGAAAAAGCATATAACTAAGTTTGCCATCCGTGTGTAATTTCTACAATATCCATTTCCGATCCCATTCTGAGTTGTTGAGTTATGCATAGCGAAGTCGATTGAGCGATGTCTGTCTATCCGTCGGTGTAAGTGTTGAAATTAAAAAAAAAAAAAATAAATATATCAATCGATCAGATAATAGTGTGGAAAGAGGTGCTATTGGCAATTAGTATGATCAGTGCATATCCTTCCAGGCAGCAGGCAAAACACCTGCTTACCTCTAATTTTTCCATGTCATTTGGAACAATAAAGTAACTCGAATCAAAAAAGGGAATATATGGGGCGATAGTGAATTAAAAAATAAGTCCGAGTAAGAACATCAACTGAAAAAATTGGCAATCGCCCATATTTTCCGAGTTACTGAGTTCTTAAATTTTAAAATATCCATATGGGTATCATTTGAAAGCTATTGAAGAGATCTTTAAGGAAATATTTAATCTTTTTAAAAATGCTTAACTCATTAAGAGCCAATGGCATTTTTATGTAAAATTATATAAATGCAGTACCAACATTTTTTTATTTTTTAATTCTCTATCATCCCAATATTTGCTTTTTGATTGGAGTTACTTCACTAAACTAGATTTTCTTGTATGGTGAAGGGTATATAAGATTCGGCATAGCCACATATAGCACTCTTACTTGTTTAATTTAATTAAGGCAAATTGTTTAAAATCGTCTTTTTTATGAATTTTGACAATTCTGTACAACACGTGTTCTACTATTGGAAAAAAATTGAAGAAGATATTCCTGCTTAACTTTTTTAGCTTTTTAAAATTATTTTCTTGCTTCAACAAAATATATAAAAGTCTTTTAAGTCGATACAAAGTTGTGTCTGATATTTAGACCAATCTGGGCTACTGGTTTCTAATATTCTAGAATGTGCTTTCTAAACTTGAACACTGCTTTTTATGTTTTGACACTTAAGCCGCAATACCAAATATGTATTTTGCATGTATAAAAATACAATCATAATGTAGAAATAAAATGAAAAGCTCGATTCAAAGCAGAAAAACCAACA
The DNA here is from genome assembly GCA_916610165.2 of Gymnosoma rotundatum. Lineage (NCBI taxonomy): Eukaryota > Metazoa > Arthropoda > Insecta > Diptera > Tachinidae > Gymnosoma > Gymnosoma rotundatum. The sequence continues at coordinate 85,593,791 of OU744336.1, forward strand.
GGTCTAATATTTATTAATTTTTATTCAGCGTTAGTCTGTTACTCCTAAAACACAAGCAATTTATTTCTTATCTCTTGTTGAAAAGTATAAATATATTTATGCAGAACTGTTTGTTCAAATTTATTAAATTTTTATTCTAGTTTTTGCCAGTAAACTTACTGAACAGACCTATTATAAATCTCTTCGCAAGTTTGTTTATTTATTTGTTTCTGCGTGCGTCAATCAAGGCTTAACGAGTTAACCGATTTCAGTAAAATTTAAAACGCTGGTAGATATTTTTCCTCATAGAAAAATAGGACATTTACATACAGTGGCTCACAGCTTATTTTATGCACTGCATAATTTTATCCTTTAAGTCCTATAACAATAATACCAGTAGGAATTAAAAAAAGAAATAGGTATCAATAAATAGAGAAAAGGGTCTAGTTTAACAAGAAAACTTTATTTATTTAGAAAATTAATATTAACATAATTAAAAAAAAAAGTAAAATATACAGCTTTTTTCATCTCACAGCTTATTTTAGGCATTTACTTCTTTTGGTAACGATACTTTCAGAATGCGTTGTCTAGCGGAAATTTATTTTTAATTCTACCCTATTGTACTTTTCGATATGATTGGCACTTCATTAATGGTCTTATTTTGTCAATAATTTGGTTAATTTCGGGAAATTTAAAATGGGTCCACGCACAACATTAGTACATAAAGAATTGGTAGTAAATCATTTTAGAAACGGTCACTCGCAGCGGAAAATAGTTGAAATGATGAATAAAAAAACTTAGACGTCGCAACAAATTATCGAGTGCTTCGTTCGTGAAAACCGTTTAAATATCAGATGTAGATAAGCACCAAATAAAATTTTTAATAAACATGATGAGCGTTATATTGTCAAAAAATTTTAAGCAAATACAGGGCTCTCAGTTCCCAAACTGACTTTCGATATTCAATATGACATAGGCAAACATTGCTGCGTTGAAACTTTTCAGTGTGTTCTTCGTCACCATGATTTTAATGGTCGAGTTGCACGTAAGAAGCCTTCCATTAGCGCAAAAATCAAAATATGCAGTCTCAAGTTCACTGTAGAACACGATTCCAAAGACGCATCGATTTGGAATGCAGTTGTCTTAACCGATAAATCCAAATTTAATAAATTCCGCTCCGATGATAAGTCCTACGTATGGAAAAAACCTAACACCGAGCTTAATAAAGAATATTTAAAGGCAACAGGTAAGCATGGTGGTGGCAGCGTCATGATTTGGGCCTGTATGTCGACTGTTCGTACTGAGAGTTTAGAGTTTATTGAAACAACCATTGACAAAATAAGTATCTTCAAATTTTAAAGGACAATTTGTTGCAAAATGCAAAGAATCTGGGTATAGGATCAAATTTTCGATTTTATCAGGTCAATTTATAACTACCCTTACTTGATGATTACGCCACCTCAGTCACCAAGCCTCAATGTCATTAAAAATCTATGGTCCATTTTGGAAGAAACATAAGGCAACACGAGTTTTTAAGCAAAAATAGCCTAAAAGAATTGGAGTGATAGAATATTTCGCCCAATTCATCGCGAACACTAGTTGCATCTATACCAAACCGTCTTAAGCCTGTTATAGACAATAAAGTGTATCAGACAAAGTATTAATAATATTAATTAGCAAACACAACTTGAAAGTTTTCAATACTTAAGGTTACTGCATAAAATAAGCTGTGATATGAAAAAAGCTGTATTTTTTATTTGTTTTACTTTTAGGATAATTAAATCTTAATTTTTTAAAAATTGAAGTTTTCTTGTTAAATTAAGCCCTTTTTTCTATTAAATAATAACAATTTCTTTTTTTAATTCTTACTGGTTTTATTGTTTCAGGACTTAAAAAATTAAAATATGCAGTGCATAAAATAAGCTGTGAGCCACTGTATATTTTCAAACAGCCGACCGAGAACATTTAAAGTAATCATTTTATTTTTATTAAGTTTAAATTTTGAGCTGCTTTCTAAGAAGATTGATTATTGTTTTTCCACATGCAAACAGATGGCGATTTCCGAAAAATAAAACTTACAAGATGTTTTATAAAACTGCTTTAGATAACTCCAAATTCTACATTTTAGATCGTTTACGCAAAGTGTATGGAAGTATTGGATTATTTCTATTATATACGGCAAATAATGGAAATATGTGTTTACAATTCTACATCCCTCTAGTTTTTCAAAAACATTTTATAAATCTCAAAACTTACAATGGAACAACAATAAGAATCGATTACTTTTCAAATTGCATTGAAAAATTTGTTATAAATATACAATTTTACTTTATGATTTTTGAAAATATTGTATTGAAACCAGGGGTGGAATCGTTACATTCGTGTTCGTATCGACAATCGTACGAAAAAAAATTACGTGATACGTTAATCGTATGAAGTAAATGGAATTATGACATACGATTGTAAACGGATAGTAATCTTTTGAATGATTCACAATAGTTTTGAAATTAAAAAATTCTAGAGCTAAAGAAAGAGTATTCAGGCTGGTCAGTTTTTCAAATTTTGTTGTTTCCAAAGGTCAACACCGATTTTTTGCCTATAGCGCTTGATTCAAGGGCTGCTGCTTCAATTAACACTTCTTCACTTGGCACCAGCAGCTTTTCTTCATAAAGGCCTCCTTCATTCTGGTTTTTCAATTAAAAAAAAAAACTTTTATCTTTGCTTGATACCAATTTTTGATCAGCCTTCAGCACAAAATTATAAATATAAATATTTTCTTGCAAAAATATAAATTGCGAATTACCTGTTTTAAAATCTTTACATCATTAACTGGTGGTACTAGTGCGTTCATACACTTGGAAAGCTCATCCCATTGTCTGTTAGCAGTAGATTTTAATATGCCCAATTAGGAAGCATGTTTTTTGCCAAATTTTTGTGCTCATTCATGAATCTTAGATTTATGTTTAATTCGCACTTTTTTTTAGCGAATTTATTGCATTTTTCATCTTATTCGAACTAAGTTTTGTTAACGTATGATAGTTCGTAAAAAATGTACGTTCATGTATACGATAACGTATGTTATAATCTGCGTTATTGTGAATTATCATCCGTTAACGTATGTCATAATCCGAAACACGTATTTTTACGATACGTGTTGTACGTTCACGGATGTAACGATTATACCCCAGTACTGGGGCTTAGTCATTTATTCGATTAACTTAAAATTTTTATATATACATTATATTTTTATATATATATTATATTTCATATTTTTATATTTTTATATTTTTAATACACATAAAAAACATATATGTATGTTGTATGGGGACACCACTTAATTTTTAAGATTAAGATCTGTAAGAATCACCAAAAAAAGAAGAAAAATAAAAAAATTCAAAGGCGATCCAGAAATGGCTGACTTATAGAGGCACAATTTAAAAAAAAAACAACATTCAGTCGAATTGATTACCTTCTTATTTTTTTTAAGTTTAATAAAGATATACATTTTTGCCCAGAAATAAAGTGAAAAGGGATATTTTGAGATTTACAGCAACAAGTACGCGGAATGAACATGGTTTTAGTTAATTGCTTTTTTAAGAAGAAACCACCAGATTTATATATTCTTCAAAACATTTCACTACTTTCTCTCTGGGTATAATTTATCTTCTACATTTAAAAATCAAAAGAACAAAATAGGTTTTTATTGGTGTGACAGGAAATCACGATGCATTGCGTTTAACTCGTACCAATCTCTTCAGTTCAGCACACGCATTTCTTACAATATGTATGAATCATACAAACCTTTTGATTAGGAACATTGGGGTAAACCAAACACTATGCAACATTTCTATCCAACCTCACACATCTGTTGCAACACAAAATATTCTTAAGGAGGTTTATTACCCAACAAACACAATATAACCCATGCAGAAATGTGTAATTTCTTAAATTTAAATTAATGTTTACTTGAGAAAAAACATTTGTTTTCGATTTAACAAAAACTTTATTCTCAAGTCTTTGTAGAACATAAAAATGTATTATTCGAAAACAAAACCTTTGCTGGAGTCTATTATTCATGCTAAACTGCTACAAAACTTGTAAAATAAAAATATTATAATATTTGTCATTAAAAAATAAGATGAAAAGTTACCGTGGCCATTTCACAAGTACTATTCTTAACCAAAAAGAATTTTGTGTTTTTTGATTTCTTGACTTTTAAAATTCTCATTTAGTTAATTAAGGTTAAACATAAAAATCTGAATTTTTTTATTTAAGATTTGAAAAAATCTATAATATAATAAATATAAATACGAGTAGTATGCGAATTAGGATAATAAAGTAAAAATAGTAATTCACTGCGAAAAAAATCTATAATAAATATAAATACGAGTAGTATGCGAATTAGGATAATAAAGTAAAAATAGTAATTCACTGCCCTTCATAAACTAAAATTAAATTACAAGATATAAAACAATGATTCTTTATACCCTTCAGCACAAGTGGAAAAAGGGTGTATCTGAGTTTGTCAGTCAGTATATATATTCTGAATTTTTATGCATAGCGAAATCGATTAAGCGATGTCCGTCTATTCGTCTGTCCGTCCGTGTTCGTGATGAAATCAATTTTGCAAATGCACTAGATGAATTTAAATACGCCAATCGATCAGACATGGTTTCGAAAATTTTGCCATTGAAAATCAGCAGGTAAAACACGACGCCAGACTCTAATTTTTCGACATTTCCTTTTTTTAACTTTTGTTTGCATTCCTGCAGGTTTACATTAAAATTTTTCACTTTTATTTTCAATATTTCGATAATTGGATAGTAGGCACGTGCCCGGTCGTTCGGTCTTTTTCGGTCAATTATCGAAGACTGATTCGTTCGTTCAATTCGTTCAGTCGGTCAATGTGAACGAAAGGAGCCGCATAAATATTTGGCTCATTTCGTTCAATTAAGTCATCCGTTCAATTAAACCCGTACACTATTGAACGAAAAGACCTGATTTAAATGACCGTATCATTCCGTTTACTTGATTGATTCGGTCAATTTAACCCGTTCGTTCGCGAACGACACAGCTCTATTGGATAGCATCAGTAATCAGGAAATAATTTTATAATATGTATTAAATATAATAATATAAATTAGAGATGTTATAAAAGTTCATATATAAGAAAAATTATAATAGTATATTTAAAACGATGATTTATATTTTTTAACTTCAAGCTCGAAAAAGTGATTCAAACAAATATCGAAGAAATTTAAAATAATTAGTTTGAGAGTATTATGGGTATTTGAGAAAAATTTAGTTTCTGTTGAGAAAGCTATTATTCTCTAATAATTCTTAAATTATAATATTTAAATTTGGGACCATACTTTCGTAATTGCTGGCTATATTTTTTTAATAACTGTTTGTGATAGAATTGAACGGCATTTAAGTTGCGTTATGGTTTCACAGCGGTTTATTAAAATTTAATTTTTAGGTTGTTGATTTGTTAACTGCAATCAAAATATTTAGAATTGTTATCAACTTCATTATCACAGCAAGAGCAACAATATCAATATTATCTCTATTTTTGTTGGTATGAATATCATCAACATTTGGGGACAACATTTAATATTCGTGTACGAAATACGTTGTTCGATGGGAGTGTTTGTCAGTGCGGTTGTGTGTGGCTTATATGAAAATAATACTCGTACAACGAACAATTTTTCTTTTGCATTTTTTAGAGGGGTTGAAATAGTTTTGTTTACAGCGGTTATATTTAGTCGCAAAGAATCAAACATTGTGTCAGAAGCTCTTTTCTAACGGTTGTTCTTACACGACAAATTAAAAAACAAATTAATTATAAACAGATTTTGGTAATTTGAAAATAATACGTGAAACTATAAGAGAACGTAAATTACAAAGTTGTTGAAAAGGACAAATTTTTATAAAAAAAAATTAATAATAATTAAAAACCTCAAAGCTGTTTAAAAAAAAGTAAGTAATCAGTTACTTGAGTAACATTTAGTTTTAATTAAATTTATTTAAAAAGTTTTTTTTAAGATATGTGTGCTGAAGTATTTATTATTTCCAATTTATCAAGTGATTTGTGTTTTAATACAAAAGCTAAATATGAAAGGAAACAGAATGACCACTTGAGATTCATATGGATTCATTAGTTTTTATGTTGTAATTAATTTAGAATTTTTCTGTTTTATTTTTTACACATATATTTTGGTGGTTTCAAATATTTTTTTTGGCATATTTTCAAAATAAGACAAAAATATTTATTCGTTATGTTAAAATGATACCTTCATTGTTTTAATATTTGTTTGATTGAAATTGTCGGAAAAAAACAAAATACCATTAAGAAAGAAAATAAAATTTTAACACAAGAGTTCAATAAAGAGTTAACATTTGCATCCAACTTTAAATCCAAGAGTTGTTTTGAACTCAAATGGAATGTAAAATATATAAGTAGAAGATAGTAACGACTAATTAGTGAAATGCTTGATCCATGTAACTGGAGGTAGCTTCGCTATTGATTAAAAATAAAAAGCAACTAAGTTGTTTACTTTTATCTGACATCAGGCCCGTAATGCCCAATGTAACGTATTTTTCTGAAATATTTGGGATTGTTGTTTTAAAGGAACCATTTTGTATTATTCAGCGTTTAGCAAAAAAGTTTTTCTCTTGTTAACAAAAGATATACTCAAAGGAAAAACATGATATAAGTGACCATAATAAATAACAGATTTTTAAAATTTAAGCATTTAAGTATAATCATTATAATACTATGGCTAAAAAACACCTTTGCGTTGTCTTAAGTTAATGCAAAGGCTAACTTCGAACTTATTAAATATATACTTAATAAATAATTCTTTTTATACCCTTCACCACGAAAAGTGGAAAACGGGTATAACTAAGTTTATCATTCTGCTTGTAATTTCTACAATACACATTTCTGAAATTTTTAAGTTTTTGAAATATCAATATGGATATCATTTTAAAGCTTTTTAAGAGATCTTAAGAAAATACTAAAATTTTTAAAAAATGCTTAGCCCAGTACCAAAATTTTTAATTTTAATTTTATTTAAAATAATACTTAATCCTGAAGTAAACTCATTCTAGACTTAATATGAAAGATAAATATTTAAAGTCTTTAATTTGCAACTATTTTTTCTTTTAAACAATCACAAAAGAGAAAAGTTTGACAAACTTTTAATATTTAAGCAGCATATTTTTTAATCTTGTAAATAGAACACTTTTACGCACTGAAAGCTGCCTGAAAATTTCTTGGTAACGTTAGGCAATGCATATTGCCCTTCATCGAGCAGTAGATTGTAGATGACCCTAAGATGAAAAATAAATAAAAGTACAGAGCCTATTAATATTTGGCAACAATCTAGGCTGCCAAAGTTTTTGCTATAATGCAAAATAAAGATAAAAAGAATAAAACCTACTATTTTAACAAAATTTTTATTTATCGATGAATCTATTTTGTTTTCTAATACGGCATTTATACTATGCAATTTTTAATGAAACTAGCATGACATTTTTGTTTGTTTGTGAAGCAGGAGGAGTAAGCAATATGGTATGCTTGAGTTTTGAGGGGATGTTACTGTTGCTAATGTTTACTTTTAGATAACGCATAATAGAGATAATTAGTTTTTTAAGACCCTTCGAAGCAAGTACAGCTCATATTCACCATATTATGCTAAGTTATTTGGAAATTGTGGACAAAAATAAATTGTTAATTTTTCAAACTACTTTGAACGCAAGCAATACGTCTTTTTTTATGTATAATTGGATTAATAGGCGCACCGAACCACAAGTCCTTTTTTTTTGTTAACAAACGAAGAGAAGAGTCCTCAAAATGAACTAAGCTGCTTTCTTTAAGCTCCAATTTTGAAACTAAAAAGGAAACGTGGTTGAAACTCGGAGTCAAATGTAAGCAGAATACATTAAGCTTTACCTGTTTGCGCATAAGCTTTTTTGAATTGGTAAGTTTGTTCTATTGGAACAAAGCGTATAATTACAATTAAAATAAGAATACACACAACGCTAGAAAATGCATATAGTATCTTCTATTTTTAAACTCTAAAAAGATACGTTGAAACGAATAAAAATTGCATACTTAAATCTAATTATGTAAATCCATTCGATTAAAAAAGAATTAAAAAAATTATATTTAAATTTAAAAGTTCTCAAGAAGCTAATGAAGCAAAATTAATGGATTAAACAATCAATAAATTAGTGTTTAAGTTCTTCAGTTCGTACCCACTATTGCAAAAATATTTTTATATTTAAAAAACCTCATAAATATAAAATGTTTTCTTGCTCAACCATAATATTCAATTCAAAAGGAACTTGTAATAAAATATATTTTACAAAAACTTTTGGTTGTTAATTATTCGTCTAAATTCGTATGAATTTATTATTTTTGTTTTAGCGTCTTGATTTTAAGTATTTCGTCTTGCTATTTAAATTAAAAATAAATCTATAAAACCGAATATTTTTGAAAAAAAAAATTAAATACTCGGATTTCTATTATAATATTAGTCTGCTGCTTCCATATTTTTTTAGTTTTTTTCAAACACATGTATTTGATTAAAATAATTCGAATTTTTTGATCGAGATTTTTGTGTGTGGAGAAATAAGATTTATTTCATTTGTTTTTTAAAACAATATTTTCGTCGATTAATCCCCTAAAGCATTTGTGAATGAATTAAAATCATTCATTTCAAGTGAGTCATTTAAAAGCATTAAAAGACAGAACAATATTAGAACTTATTAGTAACTCCATTTTTTAAAATGTGTTTAATACACAATTATGTTAATTAGAAGAATGTTTAATTTTTAAGAGGAGTATGCGCTTCTTGCGTGAGAAAAATATCAACAGAAGTCAGTGTAATTTTTAAAAGGTGGCATGCATGCGCCAACTACTGGCTTTTGGTTTAACTTTTTATTTTACAAAAAACATTTATTATTGTTTTATTACACGAATAGTGTCCTTTACACGCAACAGGGTTTATAACTGAACTAACACACTTTACAGGTATTAAAACCTGTATATACGAATTAAAATTTGTTGGAGATTATAATAAAAAAATAACGTTAAAAAAGTTAATCGATCTTTTTTTTGAACTATCGGCTATATTAGGGAATAATTAGAAAATAATGTTGGCCCAAACATAGTCTCTTCTAACATCCTGATATAAGTTAGAAAATGGTGCATAACTTCCAGTGCTGTCTTTTAATATCAGATGCCGAGGGGAGTTCTGGTACTGCTCCAGCTAAATCTACTATATAACTTGAATATAATTGCTTAAATCACTATGTGTAATTTAATTTATTCAGTTAATTATAATTTATTTTATAATATCGATAGCGATCATACTGCAAAGCCCAACCATAGTCTGAAGTGTGTATCCATGCGTTGTTGTGTGACATAACAAAGTAAAGTAAAGTATGAACATAATTCTATTTCAAATGTAAAAATGGTATAGTTGAATGTAATAATATTAAGATTATATATAAGCACTGTTTGTTTAAAATAAAATATCATAGTATGGTTGAAAATTTCATCTTATGTAAATAAATTATAATTTAGACTCGTAAGTGAAAACGTTTCCTAAAATAAAAGTCTTAGTTATTTACGGTCAATAACAAAAACAATTCAATAGTTAATCCATGTTTTAAGCAATTTCATATTTTTTACCTGGCTATTTCTATTATAGTTTATTACTTAGCACTTTTAAAGACCTATTTTCAATTACTCCAACAATCCAATGTGGTTTTTCTTTTATATTCACTTTATACCCAAAGGAACCTCTTTAGTAAAAGTATATACTCCTTGGAGAAAGAAAAATATAATTACTGTTAGTTATTGTATTTTTTGCTTAAACTTTGATTTTTGTCTTTACTTTATTGTTTGGACAAATATCTTTAGTTTATTTAAAATGTTTGTCAGAAGTTTCCTGAAGAGTTAAGTAAGCGGTAACGAAATGGCCATCGAGATGTGTTTTGACCCACAACAATCAATATCGGTAATTAATTTAATCGGGATAATTAAATAAAAAAAACTAGCACGGGTTTTTTATGAAAATTAAATATTTAAAAAAATATTCCCGTGTCTTTAATTTATTTTTTATTTTTATTTAATGGAACAAATCTAATTTAGTCCGGTAGCTGAAAAGTGTGTTAAAGTAATTTTAAGGAGAAAATGTATTGTGATAAAACCTTCGAAATCTTGTATTTTCAGAGTTACAGACGGGAGTTACAAAAATATGTTGAAAAGCTGTAAGCCTATCACAAATCAGTTAAATGTTATTTAACTTTATATTATTAATAATTTTGTTATATGTACAAAGGTACGTACGTATTCCGTGCTACTCACTAAAACTGGATTTAAGACCTGGTTTTTTATTTTTAATGCTTGAAAGTCTTACTGGTTCACAAGGGGTTAAAAATTTTGATAAGAAATGAGATTCAAATTGTGACATTCCAACATAAAGTGTTTTAGATGTCGTAAAATATTTATAAATAATTATACTTACTTAATATGGGTTACCGACTATTTCTTCTTAAAAAAAATTTTATACCCCAGCACAACCTTTTATTAAATATTATATCTTAATAACAAAATTCATTTTATTTTTGGTTTAAAGTGAAAAAAGGCTACAATTAAAAACTAATATTTATTAAAAGCTTGTAAATGTTTTAATAGGCGTTTGTCGCCTTATATTTATTAAGGGCTTATGAAACTCTTAAAGTACATCTTGGAATTAGCCTGTTATTATTTTATTTATTAATCATTTATTACGAAAATTATTTGAAAATATAAATTTGCCACAAAATCAGTTGTTTTTTAATTATATTATATTTTATTTACTTAGTTTGTACGAGTATAAGATAAGGTTTTTAATAATATTTTTCTACTTTTCTTCGTTCTTTGTATTTTCTTTTCTAACTTTTTCTTAAGTTGATTGTAATTATTATTGTTATTATTTATTCTTTGAATTGCTGTTAAATCATGAATGGGTCTCTTGGGAGAGCAATAACAGTCTTTCAGTAAATGTGTTTTTGATGTAATCTATCCTCATAGTAATAAGTGTGAATTAAAATTAAATTGATATAAAACTTATTGTAAAAGCCAACAATCAATTTTTATTTCATTTAACAATGAATAACTATTTTAACTTTAAGCGATTTCATATGAACCGCTAGCTAACAAACAAATCACTGAACTGACAGAGAAGCATTCTGTCAAAACCTTAAATATATATATATATATATATATATATATATAAAATAATAAACTTAATTTAAACTCGCTGCTACAAAACTTACACTGTTTTAGAATTAAATAATTATGTACCTTTAAAACTAAAAAAAGTTTTAATAAGAAGTTTGGTTGGCACTCAGCCAAACCGAACTAGATTTTGATGTGTTTTGAAATCTACGGACGGAGGAATCACGAGAATTTACTATCGAAATAAATGTACAAATATATAATTGCTTTTAAATTTAGCGACTATAAGTTCTTACTTGGTTGTCTCTAATTTGAATTTATTAATTTCAAAGTCAATCTTAAAGATTGAAAATTCTGCGAAAATTAATAAGTCGCTTAAAATATTTCAAAAGCATTTTAGTGATAACTCCTTTCGTTGATATTGAGTTAACTGTAAAGTTCTTTTTATTTCCTACTCTTAAGGCCGTGTCAGATAAAACTTTTGCTTTGCGTTGCGTTGCAAATTCGCTTTGACATCTAAGATAAAATGCACGAACTTATATGAAGTATGTCACATAAAGCACTTTTAACGCAAAGCAAAGCGCAAAGTTGGGCAACACTCATCTTTTTGCGCGCTTTGACAATTTGCTGCTATACATTTGTATATTATTTTTGGCAAAATCGAAAGTAAAAGAGTTAAGAATTTTAAAATATTATTTTTTTATTATATATTCTTCCTTTATTATTTTTTTTAGAAAATTGTGGAAGAAAAACTTATAAAAACAAACAATAATTAGGCGCTGTTAAAGTTTTTATTGTGACATACCTCTTGCGTTATACGCTTTTTTTCAAAGTTTGAAACGTCACGCAAAGCGATAAAGTTTTATCTGACACGGCCTTTATAATTCAGTTTATCGCTAAATAAATGACAGGGAGACTCCCTGCAGTATCATTAAACGAAGCGAATAGAAACAAATCTTTATACTCCACAAACAGAGCAGCCAACCAAACAGAATAATTTTTATACTACGAAAACAATAATTAAAACTATTTAACCAAAAATACTGAGAAGTAAATTTTTTTCAACCCGTTTTCAAAAGCTTAAAAAAATAATGTATCTTGAATACGATCAAACACTAATTTTTTTTAATTAAAAATAAAATTCGCATTTATTTATTTAAAAATTTTTATAAATATTTAGTTATAAATTCTTATAAATAAATAATTTATTATAAAGTTTTATAAAAGTTTAAATTTGAAAAATAATTATTGAACCTAATCAAACAATTTTTATTTTTTAACGAATAATTTAGTGTTGCGTATCTTAGACGAATTTAATAAATAAATATGCGGATTGTTTTTGGTTTGCAAGTTAAGATAAAAACTTTGTTATCGTTTTGAAAAAAAAACAGTGAACTCTAAAACACAGAAATCGTATTCATTTAACATACAATAAAATACAAAACTTATATCTTATCATCCAATGCTGCTTATCGGGGGAAAATCCTTCACCATATCAATTGCTTGAGTGTTAAAAAAAAAATAAAGTATTAATTTACTGACTATAGTACTTTCCTGAAATTTTAATAGAATTAAAGTTACTCAGAGTCTTATACTTAAATTGTAATAAAAATAACAATTTAAGATAAAGTTTTTTTTTTTTCAATCAACTTCAAGCAACAATGTTTGGAAGTAAATATGAAGAAGAAATTTATTTTCACTTTGTTGATTTTTTCATGATAATTGTACAACATCTACAATCGTTAACAGACATACTTTTCTTTTATCTGTTATTTGTTTTTGTTTGCTTTTCTTGCTAACAAATTGATTTATAAATTTTTTTCTCATTCTGTGCTGTTGCGAATGTTACTTTTTCCCTTACGTGACTGTGTGTGTATTATTGTCGTTGTTTGAGGATATTAAAAATACTCTATGAAGTCGATTCCTCGTTCATTTAACAAATACTATCATACATACACATTTATGCTAACAGATATGAACACAAAAGTTGTTATTATAATCAACATAAAAACACCTTGGTGTTTTTACCAAAGGTATAAATTTAAAATATAAGTTTCTCATTCACTTTGTAATAACTACCATATTTATTTATGACTCGCTATAAATAATATATCCATTTATATATACATAAGTAAACAGCATGGGAGATTTCCCGATATCCTTCTTTCAGTTCTGATGTTGGAATAGATTTTACGAATATTTTCGATATTTCTTACATTTTATCTTTCTATCGTTGCTGTTTTTTTTTGGGTCGAAAGAATAAAATACAGAAAATCAAAATATAACCAAGAAATTAAGAGTTCAATGAACGATCCGCGCAGCTTGCTGTAGCGAGCGCCCACAGTTCCCTATGGAACTTCGGAGTCTCTACTTTATAAGAACAACATGGAGCTATTTGCAAAGCCTTCAGGCCAGTCAGTATCTCATCCCGAAGACAGTCCAGGTCTGCAAAGAATCTATAGCCTAATTTTAAGTCTGTGTTCTTGCAGAGCTGGACAATCGCAGAGAAGGTGTTGAACTAACTCTTCATCATCCTTATCCTGATAGCTTCTGTCCAGATTTTCATACGTTCCTTGCACATTAATCGTCCACCTCGTTTTTGCGAATGCGATCAAGCCCTGGAACCCAAACGACTCTTACGCGGTGTCGCTCAAGTAGGGCCAAATATTAAGTGTTCCTTAGTTCTCATATCGACATCAACACCTTCAAATTCAAGGTCTTAATGGCAGCTAGACTATCTACAAAAATGGTAATAGCCGTCGCCTACATTAAAAGTTTCCAATTCTCAATATTGCTACCAATACGGTGCTGTTTTGGGTAGTTTTAATGAATCTAAAAAGTAAAGTTAGTAAAGAACTATGGAGTTCGTAAAGAATTATGGAGTTTTACTTTAATTGATCCATGCTTGTTATTTTAATAACAAAAGATTTGGCGAGGGGTTAACTAATCAGTATGCTTCTCTAAAATATTCCACCAACATAGAAAGGTGCCATCCTCAACACGATTATATCTTAAATGGGTCGTCGTCTTGACTCTTAAGGCCGTCCTGGCAGACACGTATTTGATGTATCAAAGAGTGTGTGATTCAGCATTGTCCGCAGACTGACTTGAAAAATAACCTCATTAATTGAGGTACTCGCTAGTTTTTGAAATTTTTTAAAAGAGAAATATATAAAATATACTTCTTTATCCATTACTTTCCTTCTTACAACTACTCGATGCTGTTTACAATCAATGTACTATGAACGGTTAAAGGCCCCAAATTCTTCCAAAGGGGCTTTTGGACGTGTGAAATGCACATATAGTTTTTAGTCTTTGAGTATGCTCTGTCATCCAATCGCAATAGAACTAACCAAGCCTACGTTACCTATTCGGTCAGCCTCATTCACGGCTTGTGGCCCCCTGAATACTTTCGTTATTACCCTTAGAGAATTGAGCACCCACGGCATCGTTCATTTCATAATTGGAGTTAGTAGATTATATCTACAACAGAGGCAAATAAGAAGACGCCCGATCCTCTGGAGTCGGATGCAGACCTAGATACCGCTCACTATAGGTCAGACGCACCTTGTATTTAAATATGACATCACAGCGGACCAAAAGAGAACAGATGAAATAAATGGTAGTCGAACTTTACAATAGTAAATAATCGATTCCAGAATTATTTTTGCCGACCAAATCGACCAGAAGAAGTAGTCATTGCCCACGGCGGCTCCTAACCTGAATTTCAGATGCCGTATACCTTGAAGTGTGTGGCTTTTAGTAAAAGTGACCCATCACCCATCGCAAATCTAGGAATTTGGATTAACCAAAAATTTAAGTATCCGAATAATAAAAATTATTTCGAAAATTAATTAACGTTAAATGTAAGTAAGTTTCTATTTACAATAATTGTACATATGGATTCGAAAAACATTAAACATGATGAAGGGTAAAAAGTGCCTGCTAGATTCTATTTTATACGACAACTAAAGGTTTGAACCAAACGAGTACAAAAAGTTTGTATGTATGTATGTTTGTATGTTTATAAAACCAAATAGGTGAAATTGCCAAAAAAAAAAAGAAAAAATATTAAATTTTTTCTTTATACACGAAATGAAAATAATAACGACAGATATTGAAAGAATAAAATGATTAACCAACAAAATCGTTCTTACGGACACTACTCTTGACTGCATTAATTTTGAATAAAGTTTTGTAAAAAATAAGTTATAAAATTATTTGCTGAGCATTATTTTTACTTTGAAAATCTATACATAAATAGGCAAACGCAAAACGGGATCATTTTTCTCCTCTATTTGTTTACCGATTTTGTTTATTCTTTCACATATTTGTGCACCATCTTTATCTCATTTAAATCTGTTTAGTATTTACGAAATAAATCATCCCTTAAATTGCTACCACACACATGAGAAAAAATACACATGTACTCAAAACATGAGTGTGTACAAGAATAAACAAAGAAAAAAGTGTTGTTATAATTTTCGGTAATAACCGTCGTCACTGGCTGTGTACTTTGGATGTTCGGCGAGCGCTTTCGATGTGATAACATCATTTTCAAGCCGCGTTTATGTTAAAACTGAAGAGATAGTGTTAAAAATAGATAAAAGTGTTTGGTGCTTGGTCAAGTTTTTAGTAATTGGAAACGAACATTTATTTATTAAGTTTAAGTTTTTTGTTTAAAAAATATAAGTACTTTTGTATATCTTTTAAATCTTTATCAACGTCGGTTCGAAAACTCTTATTTGTGAAACGAAATAAAAAAATATTTTCAAGCATGTAACTGTATGTAACTAATATTTTTTTGATAAAAAAATTGAAAATCATCATTGACATTCATCATTAAAAATATTTTCCTATTGATGACTATGTTTTTGTAAACGTAACCTCATCCGGAAACTTTATGTGTTTTCTTTTCGATGTGTGGCCAAATATAATAAAAACTAAAATTTTTTTTCTTGATTGATTTATTCGGAATCTAGGATTTGTTATGCTTTTAAGTGTTTTGTCGAACAATTTAATTATAATTATGAAGGAGTTTTCAGTTTACTTTACTAGAATTTAATTTTTATTAAATCATTAGTTGAACTTTTATGATATAGCTCTTATAACTTATAGTAAAGTAATAATGATTTGAAATAATTTTGCCTTAAGTTTAAGTCCATTTCACTTTCTAAATTTGTTTTTAATTTAGGAAGTAAAATGGAATTGAACTTAAGGCAAAATTATTTAATTCATTTATTAATTTATTATAAATTATTAGAGTAAAGTAGATTTCTTATCGCCATAAAACTTTTTTGGCATTCTTTGTATTTTCTAGTTAGCTTAAGTAATAGAAACTTTTTTCATATTTTATTTTATTTTTATTAACGCCGTTTGGAAAAAAAATTAAACTTAAGCAGACAATCATAATTCCTTGGTATTTAAGTTTTACAACAAAGTATAACAGAGTTATTTAGTTCTCTTAAGTCTCTGTCCTCACTCCAAGTCATGTGTTTCCGTTTTTACTTCCAGGTATTTTTTATATAAATTTATTGCAACTTTTGCAAACAGCAACAAAAAAGAAAATAAAATACATTAACACGAAGTTTTTGAACACACAAACAAAGAAATGTATACTTAACAAGTAAATACATATGCAAGCATGTACAAATGTAACTAGTTGTAGTTATTTATGCTCTTTATTATAACAGTAATAATGTAAATGAGTATAGAGTCTAAAACTAACAGGTCCTCTTATTTACTTTACGAGCATTGGAACGTTTTATTGAAAGTAAAATTTTAGCAAAATACATCCTATATAAAATCGTTCAAGATTTTCACATGAGTAGATTTAAGTCGTTGTTTTGTACTTGTGCAACGCTAAGTTATTGTACTTGACGCTATTAAAATAATTAATTAACGAATGCTGCTATAATGCAAATTCATCATTGCTAATATCAAGTTCCGATAACCAGGTTTCGTCATACGACGATAACATTTTATTTCCGCCTTAATCTGTTCAGCGTATGACACTCTGATATTTACTTTTTTAAAGAGTCCAGCACTAGCTCCTAAGTGAGGCTTTTGGATTGGATTAGATTTTACATCCCTTTGAAAAAAAAATTGATTTCTTTTACCTTCAATATAATTTTTTGAAAAGTTGTGTATTCACATTTGAAATGTTATATGTATTGAATTTTTTGGCTCCTGATATTAATGACAGTTAAAGACATCTGACGTTGGTTTGCAGCGATAAAATGGAACGCCATAACAAACTTGGTTTTTGAATAGCACCCAAACGTAAATCAGCGCGAACCAAACAAATCCAAGTAGTGGAGCGTCAACTCTTTGCAACGGAAAGATCCGATTTTGACTGCGCGTCAGTTAGTCAAGTTCTCCGCTTTTGCTTATCTTATTGATTTTTTGTGTAGTCAGTGGGTTCGGAGCTAGACAAAATTACTCTTAGTTGGTCTGTAAACAATATATGCCCAAAAATATACTTCTGGTGCCTAATAGCATACTCCGACTTTTAACAAACACAAAAAACATATTCTTTTCCAACTTCCGTGATAACCTTTATATGCAAGCCATGGTTCATCAGTCTGCTTAGCCGTTTGGGGTTGATGGAGTTACAAACATCCAAATATACAAACTTTATAATCTTGATGGGATTACAACAATGTACAGTAGTTAGTTAAGGGAGGAAGTCTATGCTTTTGTACTTGCACGTTCTATTTATTCATACAGTATCGATTCAGTTTGATTAAATTACAGATTTCCTCTTGTTGTAGACTTTCATAAGTTTGTATGTATTTGTTTTCTTATTTCGCTAGGATATACACACCTATACAAATATAAATATACATTTGATAGTCAGGCATATGTATATTGACTTATGTGCAGTGAAGATAAATGTGTGAGAGAATATTTTTGGATTTATTCAAGGTAAGTTTTAAGAACATTTTCAAAGCTAATTAAATGAAAAATGTAACTTTAATTTAACATTAATTAATCTAATTGAATATTGTGGCTAAAGAAAACTTGGAATACAATTCTGTAGTGGCTTATGAGAAATTTTAAATAAATTTAATAATTCCAATAATTAAACCATATTTTCTTTAAATGGAATTTTCACTTGCTATTATGTAACATTTTTTTATATTTTTGTATACTAAGAATTTCTAATTTGATTTAAAAAAATATTATTTTCAAATTATACATCGTAGTAATTAATAAGATAATTTTCATTGACTTATGATTAAATAGTTTTAAAGCATGGAACCTTGAAATAACTCTCAAATGAAATAACTACAAAAAAAGAAAAAAAAAAAATAAATAAATAATGAACAAAACAAAAAATTAAAAAATCCCATACAAATTGGGAGTTATTTTATAATGAAATAACTCCCAATTTTTTGGAGGTTATTTCATAATTTTTCTGAAAAAACTCCTAACTACGAGGGCTGCTCTATATATTTCTGGCCTAATAGTGAAAATGCAAATATTTATAATCAAAAATGGTTTTATAGTTTTTCAAAGTATTCTCCAGCATGATTTATACACCTTTGCATGCGCTCAAACCAGTTGTCGAAGCACTTTTTCCACTCCGATTGAGACACCTCTAAAATATGGTTTTTGAACACTTTAACAGCTTCTTCTGGCGACGAAAATCGTTGACCACGCATTTTTTTCTTGATTTCTTGATGTGCGGAAACAAGAAGAAGTCATTAGGTGCCAAATCAGGGCTGTACGGCGGATGACCCATTAATTCGACGTTTTGGCCGGTCAAAAACGCTCTGGTTTGAGCCGATGTGTGAGAGCTCGCATTGTCATGGTGAACAATGATTCGTCTTCTCTTGTTAGTTTTTCGAATTTCTCCGATGACTTCAGGCAAACAAAATGTAGTGTACCACCCAGAAGTGACCGTCCTACGTTGCTCAAGCGGAACAGTCCCCACATGACTAGTTTTGCCGAAGAAACATGCGACCATTTGCTTCGAAGTGCTTCTTCCACGAACAACTTTCGTTGGATTTTGCTCGTCTTTGAAGACCCACACGGTCGATTGTTGTTTCGTTTCGGGCTCTTACGCATAGATTCATGATTCGTCACCTGTGACGATCTTATAAACACGAGCCTTTTTTTGAGCGACTTTCAAATTGTGCGGGATCCAACGAGAACAAACCTTTTTTACGGCCAGGTGTTCATGCAGTAGCGAATGTATGCTGGTGGAAGAAATCTCCAACGATGTCTCTATCTCTCGGTATGTCGCATGTCGATCTTGCATTATTAGTTCACGCACGGCATCAATGTTCTCTGGCACAACAGCCGTTTTTGGACGACCTTCACGGAATTCGTCTTTGAGCGAGCTTCGGCCACGATTAAATTCATTATACCAATTTTTCACAGTGCTATAGGATGGTGCTTCATCGCCATACAAAGATTTAAGTTCATCAATGCACTCTTGTCGTGGTAATCCACGTCGAAAGTTGTAAAAAATGATGGCACGAAAATGTTCACGAGTTAATTCCATTTTTTTCTATATTAATTTTTTCAAGTCACTGTAAACAACACAAATAATGGTCGTACGTCAAAACGTTTTAAGTACGATTATGCGTAAAAATGACAAACTTTCCAATGGAAATGTCAGATTGCACTTGGCAGCACTCAGTGTTGTCAGGCCAGAAATATATATAGCAGCCCTCGTAATTTCTGTTGGGAGTTATTTCATTTGTTTAATTTTTTTTTATTTCTCTTACAAAATTTTTCTGTTTAGCCGGCCTCGGCAGAGCTGAAACATTTTCTCCTATATGGTTTTCGAACACCGGCTGCGCTAACAAAATATTTTCCCCTTCAACCTTCAGGTATGGTATAAAAGTTATTTCATTTTAATTAATTAAAGAGCTATTATTAAGAGTCACCTAATGGAAGCTATTCTATATAAAGGCTTATTCCATTATTCTGGCTGCATAGAAAACTTTTAGTCAGCGAAGCTGATGCTTGTTATACCATAGAGAATAGAATCCTTCCGCCTGGCCGAAAACTGTTGGCGAGCGCAGCCGGGGTTTGTTATACTAAAGGTTAAACCCTTCCATCCGACCAAAGGAACAGCTGCTTCGCTAACAAAAAATTGTCTGTTTAGCCGGCTTTTTGTCGTATATCTATGATATATGGTATGATATCAAAGTTAAGGACCTCTTTCATCGGGAGGTACCTGTTATACCATAGAGATTAAAACAGTTAAACAGTGCCCGGATGCAAATATAATTTGTATTGGGAGTTATTTAATTTTTGTTAGGACTTATTTCATTTGGGAGTATTTAATTTTTTTTAATATTTTTATTTTGAATCAACGATTAAGTTTTTGGGTCTTATTTCATTCTGACATTGGGAGTTATTTTGTTTTATTGTTTAATTTATTTTTCACACAAGGTTTTTTCAATTTTATTTTTTATTTAGTTTTTTTTTAATTTATGATTTATTAAGTTTTGTTTGGACTTAATACATTGGGAGTTATTTCATTTGGGAGTTATTTCATGGTACCTCAAAGCATTACCATTAATAAAAGTCACTCCTTTTTTTATACGCGAAATTAACAACAACAAGAGTCTGGTAAAGTAATGGCATTTTTATCACAAATATATGGTAAAATATATATGGTTTAACATTCTCAAGAAAAATGAGACACTATAGGAACATATTTTTGTTTTCCTGATCTGCCAGTTGGGTTGTTAGGTAACTTAAGATCTCAGACATAAAGTTTTACACATATCCGACTTAATACTGATAAATTATTGAAATTTTTAAATGTAAATCCATCTACAAAAAAATTAAGGTTTGTTTAATTTATGCAAAGTTTTTTATTTTCATAAAAATATTTATTTTTTCCAATTGTAATTAGAAAGTATCATTTAAATTTAGTTGCCACTAGTAAAAAAAAATTATAATTAAAATAAAATTATTAATTAATGGTAGTTACATTTTTTTAATTTTAATGTTTCAATTAATGCCAATGAAATTTCAATGGTAATGAAAAAATTCCAACTATATTTCAGGTGAAGTATTAATTTAAGGAAATCATGAAAAGTAGACACAAGCAAAATGTCATTTATTTTTGGGTCGCTGCATACTTAATAGGACTAATGCTGATGACGAATGTAGCGATCCAGAAAACGAGCTAAACTAAAAATAATAACTCAATTGTACTTAAAATATATTTTAAAATATTACGTACATTTATGTATAAATAAAATATACTTACATTTATATAAACTTTTAAAATTAAAAGAAAGTAAGAATCTTTCGCCATACAATTTCTTAAAATTTATTCTTGCCGGCGGAAGGCTTCCGGCTATTTTTCCTTCAAATGCTAAGTACTTAAAGAAAACAAAAAAAAAAAAAGGAAAACAAAAACAAGAAACAACAGTTATTGTTTTAATGGCATAAACATGGCCGTACAAACAAGTAGAGCACAATAAACTTAATGTCATTTTAGTAGAAGTGGAGTAAACGTTTTAAATAAACACAATAGAGTTTATGTAAAAATTGCTTCGTCCAAATGTATGTGTGACTGTTCTCGAAATCGAAAGAAATAAAAATGTTTTTGTTAAGAAATAAAATTCTTTTCTAATTTTTCACTAGTGCGTATTAAGTTCTATTAAAGTTATATGACTTGTTTGCTTGTTCCCTTCGACTCTACGTTTGAATAGTCTGAACTTAAGACACTTAAGATTTTTTGTTTTCCTTTTTAAGGCAAAGTCAACAGGGCTGGTAGTAAGAAAAGAAAGGAAATTATATTGCATATTACGACAATGACAACATAAACAAAGTCTTAATACTTAAGGTAACGAACATACATACATACAGACATTGAGAAGAAATTTTTATTGCTATTTTTGGAATGGTAATACAAAATAAATCAATAATTTTACTGAAATATAACATTGTATTTATTAAAACTATTTTTCTAAAAGACATTTATTGATTTTAAAGAAATAAGAAGATAATTAACGAAAGAATATGGAGAAATAATATTTTTGTTAATTGCTTTATAAATTAAACCAAAAAATAAAAATATTCATTTACATTTATTGAAAAAATAAGTTGACTTTTATCTTGTCAAACTTGTCTCGTTTTATGTTACAAAACTACCCAGCAAAAATTAGACATTATCTTAAAAAGTACTTGCCATATAATGACTTACTTTTGTGATTGCCAAATTTTTTTAATCACTTACAAAACATATTATATTAGTTCACAAAAAAGGAAGTAGTAGTTGAACTAGTTCTTTAAATTAAACGAGAATACCTTAAATACGTACTACTGATCATTATTATTTCCTTCAATAATCAATACAATCAAGTGTCGGTTATTAATTATAAAAGTCTCATGCCTTGTTAAAATCATTGGGTTGGTAATCTGCTTAACTCCACGTTCGATTACCTTTTATACAATATATTCTCTGTAGCAGTGTACTACGTCAGATATTCAACCATTTGTTTACAGCATGAAACATTTTTTCAAGAACTTATAAATTATCGAATAATTATGAATGTACATATATCGTAGAGAGATTGCTAATGAAATTAGGTCAAACTATATCAATATTAAAAATATTTTTATCATTTTTAGTTATTAAAAGGAAATATTCAGTAATGATTGAAATCAAGATTTCAACAATAAAAAGTTAGGTTGTTGGTGTTTGAAATAACAGGTATCTTTATAGTAACTGCTCGTGAAGCAGTACTGATAAGATAGAAATCAAATGAGCTTTAGATTTATTATAGAAAAAAAAAAAATAGAAAATAATAAGATAATAAAAATGGACATAAGTAGATCATCAGTATGAATATTGTTTAAATTCAATAATTACTTCTTATCAGATGCAACCACAAACAAATAGTTTTAATTGTCAGAGTTAAATTCTTTTATTTGACTCCCAATAGATTTTATTGGTTTTATGTTCCAACAACTGGTTGAAGGGTGTCTCCATAGGTGTCGTAAATTGACCTATATGGGCCTATCTTTTGAACCGTTATAGACAAACGCTTGCAAATTGGACAGAATGTCAATTGCTATGACCGTTATTGTAACAAGCATTCAAAATTATAAATTAAAGGGTGACCCAATTGTTCATTTGATTTAATATATTTGAACAGTTGTAGGCAGATGCTTGAAATTTACAAAGAACCTGTACTATTGACTCCGCTATAAGTATGTAATTTAATGTATGTGGCCATACTTTTTAACCGTTTTTTTACAAGAATTAATATTTTTTAGGTTGAAAATTTTGTGTGTTGGTTGTTATTCTGTTTCCTTAAAAATAAAAAACCCCTTAATTTAAAAATATTTTTCTTTCTTGATAAAATTAGAGATGACAGAAATAAACAGTAGCCGATTTTGAAATACAGATTAACATGTACCTATTATCAAGGTAAATTAAACCTAATAAAACCTAAATTAAATATTGTTATTAAATACTATTCATAGATATTTTTTTATTTGAGTTCTGGTTGCGTGAAGTCAAATAACATAAATAGTACATTAAAGAAAATTTTATGAATGTCTTAACAGTTAAAAGAACCGCTAAGAACAAAGCTAACAATCGCTAAAGAAAACCTGCATTATCTCATTTTAAATTTCTACTACATAAAAAACTCGATAATGAGTGTTCAATTAAAAAATTAAATTTCTGTAGTGGCATTTCAGGCAGTTCTAAATTTTTAACATTTTCAATTGTCTTTATTATATCTTTGAAAATTAAACTTATACAAAAAGTCATGTTTTCCTTATTTCATAGTAAACTGTAGTTCAATAAAAATTATGTTTGTGTTATAAACAATTGCTGATCTATGATACTTTAACTGTTAGAATTTTGTGGTCAAAGTTGTAAAAACTGATAATGGTCAATTATATTAAATTAAATTGTCTTTTATACAAAAATTGATTACAGATTTTGAAATCAGATATAAATTTGAATAAATTTTTATTTAAATTGTATATGTGTACTTATTATTTTAAATTTAAATAACAGATAAATAATAGCATTCATATGTAAAACACTACTCCTGCCTCTAATTTTTCCATATCATTTGGAACAATGAAGTAACTTCGATAAAAAAAAAAAAAAAAAAAATATATATATATATATATATATATATATGTGTGTGTGTGTATATATACATGAATGGATTTAAAATAATTTTGTGTATCACTATTTATTGTTCTCCATGCTGTTTTCAAAAGCGAATTGTATAAAATTCTTCGCTTATCATAAACTTAAATGCTGATCGGTTTATCACACAGAATTAAAGAAAGGTTGAAGAGAGCAAGAACTGTCTTTTCAATAATGTTTGTAATAATTTCAAAATCTCGAGGAGAAATGCTATTTAGTGCAGGCATTATTTATAGAACTTAGGCCCAGTACGTTTTTTAGGCTAACATGTGAAGCATAAAATTACATGTCCAGTCAACGTAAAACCTAAAATGGCTACCTGGCATGTTTTGTAAAAATTTTATGTAAAAGGGAAGTATTGCCTGACAGCACCTGCAAATTTAAAATGGCAAAATGCCATGTATGTATAATCACTATCAGTATTTTGGAGCTACTTTTTTATAATTTTTATAGGTCTCTGCAGCTCCTCAGCTATCCGTGACTTAAGCGGCTATTAGAAGGCCAAACTTTGCATGTGAGACCGGTTTGATGAGACAGTTTAAATAAAAAAAAATTTGAAATCCATTCAGCGCCGCTGACAAACACGAATTAATTAACACGAGTTGTCGGCCTTTATTAAATCGTTCTCACATGCCAAGTTTGACCATCTAATAGTCGCTTTAAGTACGTTTAAATTACTAAGTTTAATAATTACATAGTTCGTTAACGATTGCAATAAACTTCTAGGAAATTCGACAAGCTTTTATTTATTTCGAGAATCGCAATTGTGTTAATTTTGAGAAAAAAGTTATAACTAAAAACATATAATTTTTTTTCTAATAAACTTAATGGGTTAATAAAAGTGTGCAACAATAGGAACTCTGTACTCCTTCCAATAGCTATAATATGCCTTTAGATACTCTATGTGTGTTTTTTATAGTATGTAAGTTTATGTGTTTCGTTATATGTTTGTATCTATGTCCAAGTAAATAACTGTGTTTTCAAACATTGCCAATTTCATTTAACAAAAGCATTGTATTACTCTCGTATCTTTGTTAAACAAACATTGCCTGTGATTGTGTTGTAAATGCCTGAACGTTGTATTAGCAATGAAGAAGAGCAAGCAAGTTTATTGAAAATATTTTAAATACCATCAGTAACAAAAGAGACTTTTATAGGATTAGCTCATCTTAAAGTTTTCTATTTTTATGATTTAAATAACGTTAAAAGTAAATAAAAGTTATTTGTGAACAATTCCTACCAGAAACCGAAATAAATCGTAAGAAAGAGTGAACAAGGATTCCAATTGAAATGTTTGTGCTTATTGGAAAATATTATATTTATTAAACTTTAAATACTTGTAATTTAAAAACAACCTTTTTTATATTTTAATAAACACACTAATAAAATCCGCACGGTAGCGCTGAAGCGAATTATTTTTTACCAAATTGAAATAAAATTTCACAAACTTTTATAATAGAAGCTTTCTAGACCTTTGAAGAGTGGCGAAATAGGGCCATAAATAGATCAACTCTGAAAAGTTAATTTCTGTGAGACTAATTATTTTTTTTTTTTTTTTTGAAAAATGAAAATTTTGCTCAACAGTTTGAAAGTCCATGACAAGGCTAGCAAAGCTTAGTATAAGCCGTACAGTTATCATCTACAGTAAAATTTTAATTTTTATGACCTTAGACCAGTTAATATAAAAATTGCGAATAATAGTCTTCCATGTAGCTACCTTTCCATACAAGATTCGATTCATATAAATAAAATGAATTAACCTTAAAAGATTTTTTACTTTTTTGAAAGACACCATAATAGAGATGAATGCATAAAAATTAAAAACAATAAATATTTTATTCCCATCCAATCTAGGTCTTAAGTAAATATTGATCTAATTTGGGGGCTTTTAAAATTTTAATTAGTACTTAACTTGACACTGACAGGTTCACATGCAATAAAAGATGCTTCATCAACTCATAGTCAACCTTCTTTTGTTTAAGAAGCAGCAATTATTGGTAAATTTAAACTGAGTTTGACTTAGCTCCATTAGATATGAATACAGCACACTCCAACAAGAAAGGTGCGAAACCATTTCAGTTGATTAATGCGGTTTTAATTTAACTGCTCTCTTAAATTTGTGTATTTTTCATAAAAAAGTTTGAAAAATCATTCGACATGAAAATAAAAAGATTGTACAAAATTTTTTTGCCATTAAAAACATTAATGAATAAAAAATTCAAATAATGCCTTAATATTAAAAAACATCAATGCGTATTAAACATATTTGTAAATAAATCTTTATTAAAATTCGTAATTAATTTTTTTATGATGAATAAACTTCTTCCTCTATTTTTATTATTTAAATATTTTGTCTCTTTGCTTTGTGTTTCAACCGTATCCTTTGTTGGTGTTATTTTATATTAAAATTTCAATGAAATTTTTTTTTTATTTTAAGCAAACTTTTGATTTACTTTTGATTTTAATGGGCAAGTAAATGCTTGAAACATAAAAAGGACATTTAATTTTTAAATTTGGTTAGCTGAACGAGAAAGAGAAAATTTTAATTTTAAGAGTTAATTAATGGCGGTTTTTGAGGCCAGCATTTTTCAACAGCAGCGTCAGATTGTTAGTATAATGGACTAAATTTTCTGGTTCACTACGTTCTTCTTCTCCCTCTGCGTATCTACTAGTATCAGCAATATTGTCGTCAATTGTAAACATTATCTATTTAGACATTTATTTTGAAGATTTGACATGTGATAAATTATGTGGAAAAATTATAACAAAAAATTATTAATTCGCTGGTAATTCAATATTTTAAATGAAAGAAAATTAAAAAATTATTATTTTAAAAATATTTTTTTCCCTTTATTTAAATTACGTGTAAATAAATACTTTTAGCATTTATGTCAACGATACAAATAGAGATGAACGAGTATAAATTATTATACATTTACTTGTTATAATACGAGCGTGCTGGAGCGCATCTGGTGTTCTGAGGTTTACATTTCGCATGACTTGACTGTTGCATTTGAATACCATCAAATGAAAACATACAGAAGTGTTTGCGAAAAAATTAATATTTATTGTATACAGATGCAGACATATTTCCAATTTTTTTATATATCTCTGAATGAGTTTGTTTTATGCACTTGCAAAAGAGTTATTCCATATGAAAAAAACACAAAAAAACTATAGATATCCAGAAATTACTTTACTGCAAGGCTTAAAGTATGCAAAATGTATATAAATATATGAATACACCCTAACTTTATAAGAAAAAAAACTCTAAAAACCACTGAAATAAAGGATTTTCTTATAAAGTTATAGTGTTTTTTTTTTATTTATGAAATATGAATAGGTTTTTAAAGCCGAGGGTAAAGACTGTTATAAAATTTCCTCAGACACCAAAAGTTAAACCTAAATATACAAATAATTTAAATTTCGTAATTAATTTTATCAAATTTGAACCTGTGGGCAAACGACGTTAGTTTTGTTTAGAATAAGGGCACTTTATAATAAAGGCACTTCATATATGAGAGCAATTAGATTAGAAAGCATAAGTATGATAGTGAGTTGAAATCTTTAAAATTTAAATTTTTTAACTGTCACAATTTTTTAATAGATACAAGTTGATATAATTATTATGTTTTCCACAAAACTACTATCTTAAGTCTTATATGAGGCTTTAGAAAATTAAAAAATAAGAAAAAAAAACATGGAGTGCAAAAATTGGCGGTTGCCCATATTTTCCAAATTACGGGGCTCTGAAGTTTTCAAATTTTTTTAAAATATCAATATGGGTACCATTTTAAGGATTTTGAAGAGATCTTTAAGGAAATACCGACATTTTTAAAAAATGCTTAACCCATTAAGAACCGATGGCATTTTTATGTAAAATTATATATGTGTATGTAGTACTTAATTTTTATACCCTTCAGCACAAAAAGTAGAAAAAGGGTATGACTGAGTTTGTCATTCAGTTTGTAATGTCTACATATCCATTTCCGACCCCATAAAGTATATATGTTCTGACTTCTTGAAAAACCAAACCTAAAAAGGTCGCGGAGCCAGGAAGAAAGATTTCGCTAAGACCTAAAGGCGGTTGTTTTCCGACTCGTTTGAATTAAAGAGTCTAACACATTTGTATTTAGCGCATAGAAGACTACTCTTACGGGAGAGTCGCTAACACGATACAGTTTCTTCCGTTAAACTGAACTTGCGTCGTTAACGATTAAAAATGCTAGCTGGGAAGAAAATTATATTAAAGTTTATGATTGAAGCTGATTTCACTTGAAAGACGTCTTAGCTCTTCTCGAAACGAAAACTTCTTGTCTTGGTGGTTTAAATTCTAATTGTACATCGTGCCGAAAAGTTTTAGTAAAATAAATGAAAATCTACTTTTTAAAGCTATCAAACTCATATTAAAACCTTTAAAATTCTTGTGTACGTATTAAATTTATTGTAAATACGAGTACTATTCTCATACAAAATGAAATATTAAAATATATGCTCTGTTAGTTATGTTTCGTAAGATTAAGCAAAATCATAGTAATGGTTTTAAAAGGATGGCCGAATGAGTTGGCAGTGTTTGCCAAACACACACAAGAAAATTGGACAGAAATATAATTACACTCAAAATGTTATGTACGTTAAATCAGCTGAAAATGTCTATTAAAATAAATAAAAAACAAGTAAGTGTTCTATATTCGGCTATGCCGAATCTTATATACCCTTCACCATCTATGTAAATCTAGTTTTAAAAATTAAGAAAAAAGTACTGCTTATATAATTTAACATACCAATGTCATCGGATCTTAATGGGTTAAACGTTTTTAAAAATAATCTTTTCAAAAGCTTTAAAATGACAACCACATAGATATTTAAAAAAAAAATTTAAAATTTCAGAGCCCCGTAACTCAGAAAATATGGGCGAGCGCCAATTTTTTCACGGGATGTTTTATGTTATTTTTTAATTCTCTATCGCCCCATATATTTATTTTTTTATTGGAGGTACTTTTTTGTTCCAAATGGTATTAAAATATTAGATGGCTTGGTATTTTGCCCGCTGCGTCTAAGGACACGGACCGATCTTGCTGATTTCCAATAGCACCTCTTTCGATGCTATGTCTGATCAATTGACGTATTTAAATTTTTGCTGAAATCAAGTTTGCCTTTGCAAACACTAATACAGACAGATAGACGGACATCGCATTATCGCCTTCGCTACGCATAAGAAGTCAAATATATATACTTTATGGGGTCGGAAATTGGTATTGTAGAAATCCACCTGTGGTGAACGGTATACAAATAGTCAAAGATGATTTTAAAATAAACGGATTTTTTTCTTTATTTATGTTTTAAAATTTGACATTTTTAAAAGAATGTGTTATGTTTAAACAGCTTTCCAGTTGTTTTTTCAACCTTTCCCGCCAAACGGCTTGTCAAATATCGCAAAATCACGATAATATATAAAAATATGTAATATAAGTTTAAAAAAAAACATTTGTATTTAATTTTACTTCTTTTATCACAAAACATAAAAATTGCATTACATATAACAATTTCAACAAACTGTTTATTAAAAAAAATGAATTCATTTGAAAAAGGTAAAAGTAAATAAATAAATAAAAAGAAACAAAACTTAATGAACATAAAATTAAATAACTTAGTTAAAACAAGTGAGAGTGCTATATTCTTACATAACAATGATATCGGCTCATTATGGGTTAGGCATTTTAAAAAATGCTTCAAGATCTCTTCAAAAGCTTAAAAATGATACCCATATTGACATTTTTAAAATTTTGAATTTTTTGGCGAGCACCAATTTTTCACTTGATGATTTTTTCTTATTT
Organism: Gymnosoma rotundatum; assembly: GCA_916610165.2. Taxonomy (NCBI): domain Eukaryota; kingdom Metazoa; phylum Arthropoda; class Insecta; order Diptera; family Tachinidae; genus Gymnosoma; species Gymnosoma rotundatum. Next base: position 85,623,996 of record OU744336.1, read on the forward strand.
TTTAATTCTCTATAGCCCAACATATTTGTTTTTGTAATTTGAGTTACTTTATTGTACTTAATGACTTGAAAAAATTAGAGGCAGGCGTGTTTGTTACAAATAAACAAGTAAGAGTGTTATATTTGGTTGTGTTGAATCTTATATACCCTTCACCATCTATGTAAATCTAGTTTAGTGAAGTAACTCCAATCAAAAAAGCAAATATTGGGGTGAGAGAGAATTAAAAAATAAAAAAATATTGCTACTGCATGTATTTAATTTTACATAAAAATGACAATGACTTTTGATGGGGTTAGCCTTTTTTAAAAATTTTATTATTTCCTTATATATATTTCTTATATGGATATTTAAAAAAAAATTTAATATTTCAGAGCCCAGCAACTCGGAAAATATGGGCGAACGTCAATTTTTTCACTGGATGTTGTTTTATTATTTTTTATTTTTTTATTGTTCCAAATGACATAAAAGAATTAGAGGTAGGCGTGTTGTTTTGCCCGCTGCCTCGAAGGACATGGACCGATCATGCTGATTTCCAATTGCACTTCTTTCGACACTATTTCTGATCGATTGACATATTTTTTTGTGAAATCAAGTTTGCCTAGGCAAACGCGGACGGGCAGACGGACAGACGGACATCGCTCAAACAACTTCGCTATATACAAGAACTCAGAATATACATATATACTTTATGGGGTGGGAAATGGATATTGTAGAAGTTACAAACGGAATGACAAACTTAGTTATACACTTTTTCCACTTTTTGTGGAGAAGGGATAAAAAAATGATTTGAGAATACATATCAACTATCAAATTAAAACTTACATACTCATTTTGATCAATGTAATTATAGTATTTTGCAAACTTACTGCGGTACATTTCATTTGTGTTAAATCTACTTGATATATCTTCCGTAGGAATGAATGTGTTACAACATTTGTTATTTACATTCATGTTTGATATTACCACAGTAAAGAATTGAAAAGTTTATATTGCATTTAGTTTCTTAACTTAGATTTCATTACAGAAAAAGTTCAATAGACATATGAAGAACGGCCATCGACAACTCCTTAAAGTGGTAAGTGCCAGTATCATTGTGGTAATCGTAAACTTACCGACAGAACTCGTAATATTGAGTCCAATTTATGAAAGGAAGTTTCCCCTAATGTGTTTCATAAGTGGCAAGTACGTAATTAGGATCTCTAAATCTTTTCAAAACTTCTTCAACTGCAGAAATATTTAATTTGAGATGCAAAGTTACAGCATTTTGAAGTTAAAAATTGACAATAAACTATGAAAATAGACATGTTTTCTGGATGTCGATCAAGCATTTCTATTAGCAACTTTGTTAAATAAAGAAAACAACTTTCTGGTAAAGTTAACGTATCAGTTACATTTAAAACAGTCTTGTTCAATTCAGTTTAAAATTTTGTGCAAAACTCAATACTGTCTATATTCAGAAACGAATTTTGTAAATGTTTTGCCTCCTTCAATTTTTTATTCATTCTTCGCCTATTTCATATAATTTTAATAATTTTGATTTTTTAACTTACTGCCTTTTTCTTTAAGCGACTTTTAATTCTAAAATTAATATATATTTGTATATACAAGGCAGATAAAAAGGTTTGTACAAATATAGTACTCAAAGCAAATTTGGTAAATTCACCGACATATATACATAAATTTTTAGTCAACCCTAAAACATATACAGTGGGTAAAAGCCAAACTCGTACACCGCAACATTTTTTTTCTTTGTCCGATTTTTTATACCCACATAATAATTTAAGAAAAGTTCAGCATTAATTTTTTATAGTTTATTGCACTAACTTTTATAAACCAAAAGCAAAAAAGAAAAATTATAATTTTTAACAATATTATTTAACGACAAACAAAAACAGCAGTAAATTCAATGCCAAAGCCAAACTCGTACAGTATTTTTAAAATGTAACCCATTGACAGAAATCGCAGCCAACTTCGCGAATGTTTTGTTTTCTATTTCGGGGAATTCCCCTTACAGTAAAAATAGATAGTTTTTGTATAAAATTTGCACAAAAAGGAAGATGGGAAGGCAAAGAGGTCAAACTAGCACAGATATCAGAGAATTGATTGTGAAACACTCCAAAGATGGGAAATCTTTGAGAGAAATTTCCAAAATAGTAAATAGGAGTCACTCTACTATTCAATATGTGTTAAAACGTTACAAGATCAACAAAACTGTGAAAAATAAGTCGAAATCGGCACAAAACAAAATTGTGCTCCGAAATAAGCTGCTATCGCTGAAAGTGAACTGGATAAGTAGTTTGCGCTCAAACGATTAGAAACATGCTCCATCGGGCCAATTTGAATGGTAGAAGAGTACGAGTTAAACCCCTTATTAGCAACCGAAATAAAAAAGTACGTCTGGAATTTGCAAAAACCCATCGTTCGAAAGATTTTTCATTCTGGAAACGAGTGATGTTTACCGACGAGAGTAAGTTCAACATATTTGGGTCCGACGGTAAACCTTATGTTTGGCGTAAATCGAATGAGGAGCTCATTTCCAGAAATATGAAACCAAATATGAAACATGGCGGTGGTGGCGTCATCGTTTGGTTATCCTTTTCGGCGGCTGGACCTGGCACACTTCATTTCATTGACGAAATTATGGATTGGAAGGTTTATTTAGATATTTTGAAACGAAATGTACCTTTGTCAAGCGAAAAGTTGGAATTAGGCCAAGATTGGTACTTTTATCAAGATAACGACCCCAAACATAAGGCCTACAATGTACGGACCTGGCTGATGTACAATACCCCACATGTCGTGGACACACCAGCACAGAGCCCAGATATAAACCCTATTGAGAACTTGTGGAGTTATCTTGACACAAAAGTTCGCCAGCATAGAATTTCTAAGAAGGAAGACTTAAAAAGAATCTTACGTCAAGAATGGGAAAAAATTGAGCCCAGTTATTGCGAAACCCTTGTAAAAAGTATGCCCAATAGGCTAGAAGATGTAATTAAGAATAAAGGGATGCATACAAAGTATTAATTAGTTTATAATCATAAAATATAAAACAATCTTTCAATTGTACGAGTTTGGCTTTGACATTGAATTTACTGCTGTTTTTGTTTGTCGTTAAATAATATTGTTAAAAATGAAATATATTTTCTTTTTGCTTTTGGTTATTAAAAGTTAGTGAAATAAACTATAAAAAATAAATGCTGAACTTTTCTCAAAATGTGTAATGGGTATATAAAATCCGAAGAAGAACAAAAATGTTGTAATGTACGAGTTTGGCTTTTACCCACTGTACAATAAAGCTGCCAGGTTTTTTAATTTTTATAATGGGAATTTATAGTAGAGAAAATCATAAAAATTATCCAAAAATTTCGCCGCTAACAATTTCGCCTCTCGCCATTTGAAAATTTTTATCGCTACGTTTTCCAAGAAATCGTCATAACTGCCAACACTGTATTCAAAAAGTTTCTTCTGTGGTGAAATTAAACTTATTATGGAAGACTACAACGGTCAAATGGGGCTAAGAATGAAAGGAAGAAAAGTTTAAATTAACGCTGCGCATTTTAGTTATTTTTACATACATAACTTTTTTAATGCTTTCACAAAATGTTTGCATTTAAATAAAATACAAAGATTGAAATAAAAGTTGTAAATGAAAACAAATTAATAAGTTCTGTTTGAAAATATGTTTTTGGCTTTTATATTTATATTATATTTTTATATTTTTTTAACGAGCCTACTTAGATTGCGTAGTATCAGCGAGTGTGAAATGTTCTAAATGCGACATATAATGTAAGCTTAAATACATTTATTTCCATTTATAAATGAAAAAGAGATAAGAAAGTAGAAAAAATCTTGACGATGTCATGTTCTTGTTCCAACAGCGTTGCAGAACATTTATTCATATATAAATGTCTGCCTTCAAATGTCACTTTGAAGATTTAGAATTTTTAAAATTGTACGAAAGATTGAATTAAGGCGATATTTTAACTGTATTCACAAAACTTTTTTAAAGCTTTGTTTTGAAAACATGAATAATAAAATATTTTCTTCTTCACGCAGAACAACATATTTTGAGTGAACTGTGGTTACTAAGTTAACCCGAGGTGTAGTTAAAAGTGAGGGAAGTTTGAAACATTTCGATGAATACATGTTCAATTTTATTTTCAAATACACATCCAGGTAGCCGCATATGGAAAAAAATTACTTATGTGAATGATGACATAATTAGTTAATAAAGTTTTTTTTTAATTCCATAATTTAATAACACACCTCGAAATTATACAGACCCAAAGCTAAATACATTTTCTTTATATTATTTCCGCTTTGTAGCTTTCAATATAGCTCATACAAAAAGAATTGTAGGTGTTGATAAAGGTAAAAGTTTTAAATTAAATAATGTAATGAAAGAATCTTTCTATTTAGCTGAATTCAAAAAAAGAAGGCTGTTATCAATTCGACTGAATGTTGCTTTTTTATGTTTGTGCCCGCTGAACTCAGTCATTTGTAAGCTGATTTTGAAAATTGTATCATCATTTAAAAGGTGAACCTTACATATTGGTCCCGTTTTAAAAGCAGATAAGAATCTTAAAAATTAAAGGGTGTCCCATACAACACACATGCTTTTTAAGTGTATTATGAGCCGTAAGCGGACCACTTTTATTTAAAAGTGTAAAAGTGTTTATTTAAAAGTGAAGATTACGTTCCTACTGGGATACCATTTATTTCTGTGCTTATTCTTTTAAAAGACACAGCAGTATATCACTTGTACAAAGTGTCTACCTTTAACAGTTTAAAATATAAGGCCCTATTCGTCAACTTTTTTAATTTTTATTGTTTACAATTTATTTTTATAGCGGACATATTAGCACATACGGTTGAAAAACTAAAGCCATATAAGTAAAAACATACGTTAATTTAAAGTTTAATTTTTTACTTGTTATTATAGGGTACATAGTTTTACAAATGCTAAGCAAATTTTTATGTGTCTGGTTATTACATTTCAACAAGTAACAATATATTTATTAATATAACGTCAATTGCGGAACACGCTTCAAGTCTTAGTATTTATAACGGCTATGCCCTAAACACTTAGACGACAGCAGGCAGCAGACAGCAAACTGTCAAAAATAAAATACATGTGTTTAAATGAAAACGATTATTTTGACGACATCACAACAGCACGACTACACGACAGCATTTGCTGCTGCTGCCAACTTAGGCTATTTTCTATTTTGACGGGCAGCAATAAACAAATAAATGTTACCATTATACATATAAATTGGAGAAATAAATACAAAAACATTTTTTTAATATTAAACATAAAAGAACATTACAAAAATACAATAAGCAAATAAATTTATTTGTTTTTATAGTTTTTCATAATATTATTACATTTTTTATCAATAACTTTAATTTTATTCATTATAAAATATATGTATGCGGTATCCCTTAAATTTGTATTGCTAAAGTACACAGCTGTTGTTGCTGTCCTCAAAATAATTATGAAGCTGACTTCAGAGCAGCATTTGAAGTTAGCAGCATTTGAAGCCGTGAAGTTGTGAAGTCTGCTGTCGTCTAAGTGTTTAGAGCTCTATAGTAATACATCTTTTGTAAAAATTTCAAGAGCCTTCCTATTACAATTCAGAGATAGATACATTGTAACGAAAATAATAGGGTTACGTTTTTACACTTTGTGTACGGAACCAAAAAGAGCCTACCATTGAATTGAACAGTGCTGATAGATTAGTTTTATTAAGTTTGACGTTTCTCTACTTCAAAATAATTAAAATACATGTATTACAAAAAAGGAAAATATTTGTTTATCGTGTGCTAGTTTTATTTTTTATCACTATTAAAAGAAGTAAAAGAGTAGAATAACCCTTCGTTTTTAAATGCAATTTTTTAACGTACCACTATTGCACAATCTATGACCAGGTAACCAAAAATAATGAACAAGTTATTTCACCGATTTTCTAAATAAAGAAAACTTTAAAAGCAAAAAATTTAAGTTAATATTTTAACTTTTTATCTGCATATACGGTCGTACAAACTGTGCTTTTTTTAGGAAGCTAATTTTTGATATTTTGTAGATGTTTCTATAATTTTCGTTTTGATATAACTTTTGATTGATCTATAAAAAAATATAAAATATACCCAAAATCATATTAAAAGGAAGGCTACTTAACATAACTTCGTAAAATGACATAAAATCATTTTCGTATTTTTCGTAAGATCGTTTGCGGAATTTAAGCAAGCTTTGCGCACAAGCTAGATTATTGCTGGTTAAATAAAACAAACTCTTTCGCTAAATATTTTCCAATAATGTGTTATTATTTCATTTTGATATCGGTAGAAATTTGTGTGAGAACGCATTTTTTTACATTTTCTACCCATTTGCCCTTAAACAAAGGAGAAAGAACTGATTCTCATTCGCAGACTTATAAGCATACACAGAAAATTCAGAACACAACTACAGCAAATTTCGATATATTTCGCTATAATGAAATAAATGACACTTCTACAAACGGATGCAATAACACAAACTTATTTACAGTATTTCATAGAGCATGTAGTAAAAAACTACAATATATGCCGCATATTCTTGTCATCAATAATGATTAATGTCACAAATTTGAAATAAGAAACTTTCTCAAACCCGTATAAATGTACTTTGTGTTAAAAAGTTGCTAAGATCATTTTCTTTTAATTGCTACAACAAGATGAGTATGATAATAATAAGAATATTTCTCCATGTAAACTTAAAATTTTTTTTACCTCTTTTAGAACAAGTCAGAGTGTTATATTAGGATATGCCGAATCTCGTATATCCTTCACCATATATGTAAATCTAGTTAAGTGAAGCAACTTTAATAAAAAAAAGTAAACATAAGAAAATCAGGCAAGAGTACTATACTCGGCTATGACGAATCTTGTATACCATTCACTATCTATGTAAATCGAGTTAAGTGAAGAAACTCCAATCAAAAAAGCCTATTAAGGTGACAGAATTTAAATATAATAAAAATTAATAAAACTGCATATATATTATTTTACATAAAAATGTCATCGGCTCTCAATGTATTAAGCATTTTTAAAAATTTCAGTATTTCCTCAAAGATGGGTGGGCGCTAACTTTTTCACTTGATGTTTTTTTTTTATTTTTTAATTCTCTATCGCCCCATATATTTATTTATTGATAGGAGTTACTTTATTGTTTCTAATGACATGTTTTGCCTGCTGCCTCGAAGGACATGGACCGGTCATGCTGATTTCCAATAGGACCTCTTTTGATACTATATCTGATCATTTGACATATTAGATTCGACTTCGCTATGTATAAGAAGTCAGAAGTCGAAAATGCATATTATAAAAATTACACACGGAATGACAAACTTATATATACCCCTTTTCTACTTTTTGTTGTGAAGGGTATTAAAAATTAAGTACTACATATACATATAAAATTATATATAAAAATGTTATCGACTCTTTATGGGTTAAGCATTTTTGTTAAATTTTAGTATTTCCTTAAAGATCTCTTCAAAAGCTTTTAAATGATATATTGATATTTCAGGGCCCAAAACTCGGAAAATATGGGCGAGCACCAATTTTTTCACTTGATGTTTTTTCTTCATTTATAATTCTTTATCGCCTCATAATTTTATTTAATTTTTGATAGGATTTACTACATTGTTCCAAATGGAATGGAAAATAAAGAGGTAGGCGTGTTGTTATGCCTGCTGGCGCAAGGAACATGGACCGATCTTGCTAATTTCCAATAGTACCTCTTTCGTGTGATCGATTGGAGTATTTAAATTGTCTCTATCTGATCTAGTGCTTTGGCAAACTTGATTTCAACACTAACACGGACGGACGGACGAACGGACAGACGAACATCGCTCACTCGACTTCGCTATGCATAAGAATTCAAAATAAATATACTTTATGGTGTCAGAAATGGATATTGTAGAAATTGCAAATGAAATAACAATTCTTTTAATTCTTTTTCCCCATTTTGTGGTGAAGGGCATAATAAAAAAAACAAATATTTATATTTGTTTTCTTAAATGTACGTACATATATGTAGGCCCCTGTTGCAAAATAAATTGCCGTATTCACAAGCTCTGCTAAGGTGTAGGTAGTATTGCATACTACTTTTTGTTTACTTCTTTGTGAACAACCATTGTATCAATGTGCCATTGTACATTGTACTTCATACGTCAAAAACTAAACAAGAAGAAGAAAAGTGCTATTCATCATTTGTTATTTAAAAGCCAAATGGGGGAGAAAACAGAAAAAAGCAAATTAATAAATTTTTTGTGTGATAAATATAGTTTCGATATATTAATGGTTGACTCAAGTAAGTTATAACCGTTTTCCTTATTTTGTTTACATATTTTAAATGAAAAAAATTAATACAGGCGATGAAGAAGATGAGGATGAAATTCAAGACATTTTTAGGATTAATCTAATGTACCTGCTCTCCTGTCGCAGAAGTATACATTTAGGGCTACCAAAATCATCATTATGGCATAATCGAGTTTTAAGATATTTTGATGAAAACAGATTTCTTCATATGATACTACTACGGCCAGAGGAATTTGCCTATATATTCAACCTTATAAAAAATGACGATGTTTTTGACACAATCGGCGAAAGGCTCCAACTACGCATTGACTTGCAGCTTAAAATTGTACTTTACTGCTTGAGATCTTCAGGAAATGGTGCTTGTGTTCGTAAGGTAGCATCTCTTTTTGGTATAGGTGATGGCGGTACCATACAAAATATTAGAAATCGAGTCATTAAAGAAATATTAAATCTTAAAGAACAATATACCCACTCCTACTATATACAACAAAAATGACTTATTCCACTTTCTAATTAATCAGCCAAATCAATAAATTAAATAAATAAAAGTAATAAAAATATCTTTTAATTCAATTTAATTTAATATAATTCACACATGAACACAAAAATAATAATTCATTTAAACATAAAACATTTAAACAAATACAACGTTTGAAAAACATATGAAAAAAAGTACTAAGTGTTGTATCGCATGTTTGCATGAAAATTACCAACAACACAGCTAGCACCGTTGTATTTTGTTAGCACATAGCACGTACTAGAGGGCTTGTGAATAGGGCAAATGTGTTAAGAAATTACAAAGAAAAATTTACTAACTTTGAAGCCTAAAAGTATACTTTGCAAAACGTCAATTCATTATTAAGGTATTGCACAGTGGATATGTGCTACGCAGCATAAATAAATTTATTTATTTGAAAGTAATAAGGCTACATTAATAAAATAATTTTGCTAATTTATCTTATTCATCCTTATTCTCTATCCCAATACAAGGGCAACCCCGAACATTATTTAAACATTTTTTGATCTAATTTAACAATTTATGATTCATTTCGTTAAACAATCTTGTGTGAAATGTTTATTTACCTGTTAATAGTTATACTTGTTTATAAACATATTAACTACATTAAGGGCAATTCTTATAAGGTATTATTTCCAAAAGTTAATTCCTGCAGCATTAAAAAATGTCTCGAAGGTTATAGCCGCTATTATTATGTAAAATAGAGTAAAAAACATGGCGAAATGTGTAAAATAGAGTAATAAACATGGCGAAATAATACAAAATTGTCGCGATGGCGAAATAATTATTTTCTTTATATGGTGTTTGATATTTAGCGTTTACGGCAAAAATTAATGAACTCGCCATCGGGACCACCTGTATTATTTTCAAATGGTGGAAACGCCCAACGTGGAACATTTATAAATTACATAAATGTAATATACATTTTTAATTAATAATTGTTTTTTTTGTTTTTCCACACTGTATCATTTATATACTCTTAAATAAGCAGATGACCACATTTTAGTTATGATGGAAAAAATAATCGTATATTCATAGAAGCAATACCGTCCATAACTGTGTTCGCTCAGATTTATACTAAAGAAATACTTTTATACAAATATGGGGTCCTTACATTCCAAACAGCTGGAAACAGTTATTAATTAATTTTGCAGAACTTAAGTTTGGTTTCATTATAGAAGTTCTCTCACTTTAAAAATTATACAAATTTTTTTTAACAAAGTGGGAAAGCGAACTAATTCCATCGTTTTCCAAATCACAGAGAAATTTCAGAATCATGCACAGTGAATGTTTCATATGCTATGCGATTAAGTGCCTGACAATCTAAAAATAAGAGGCATTGAAAGACTTTTTTACAAGCAGTTGCTTCAATGGTAAATTTAAGATGATTGCAAGGAAAAAAATTACTACGCAAAGTTCATTGGCATAGGTACAAACTGAAACTGATTAGTGTAATCCAAATTTTTTTGGAGACTTTCAAGGGAATGTTGTACACTGTAAATAAATATATAAATATTTTTATTTATTTCCTTCGTCATAGCAATGGATTGATCACGATATTGCAGGTCATCTTAAAGAAACAATACTTCACCACATCGAAATGGGAAAATATATAAGTTACAGAAAACAAATATTTGCCTAATCGGATCATTTATAGTGCTTTGATAAACTATATTTTTTTCTCAAAAAAGAAAAAAAAAGAAACGGAACGGAACGGAACGGAACAGAACAGAAGGGAACGAATTATTCATAATTCATTAATTATTTAAATAGTAATAATAAAATATTTTTCTCTTCCTTTTTTCTAATGTATGTACCTATGCAACTTCTTTTATACACTAATAAGCAAACTGAATAATAATTTTAATCAATAAAAAAAAATAAACTAACATAAGCATACACATGTATATATGATCGAGGTAGTGCCGAAGCGTGTTACCGCCTTCTTATTTGAATACATCCTGTAATAAAAAATTTAAATTTTATTACTTTAAATCTAATTTAATAAAGTGCTATGAAAAACGCAACAAATTTTTAATTCTAATAAACGTTTTAATTTATATGAATACGTTTATATCCACCCACTTTTAAACGTTTATAACAAAATGGTCAATAAACTAATTTTACAACCATGCACTGATAAAGTCAATTAATTTTATTAATGTTTAATAAATAAAAAACAAGCATTTATGCACATTTGTTTACCTGTGAATGGATTTTATTTTTTCTGACAAATTACTTTAGCAAACAGAGTTTTTAAATGTATTCACTTGAAATTTTTTGAAGTTTAAACGTATTTAAATGAATTTATTTATATTCAATTTAACTTTTTTAACCGACTTCAGAAAAAGAAAGAGGTTATCAACTCGTCGAAATGTGGTTTTTAATGTTTTTGCCTGCAGAATTAAGTCTATTCTGAGCCGATTTTCAAAACCTTCTCTTCATTGGTCCCGTTTCAAAAACAGTTTATAATTTTAAAAATTAAAGGGTATCCCCATACAACATACGGGCAGCACTCTAAAATTTTAAAACTGCGTATTTCTATAGCTCTCCATAGCAAAAAACAATAGAGAAATAAATCTAAAAACTTATAATGGCTTATAATGGCCTTTCTTTTAAATCGTTTTAGGCAAATGTTTGAAAATTGGACAAAATATCGATTACTTTGACCGTTGGAAAAGCAAGTATATTAAAGGGTGACCAAATAGTTCATTTAATTTAATGTATTAAATGTATTAACTTATATGGCTCTATTTATTAAACCGTTATGAACAATCACTTGATAATTAAACAGAATTTCTACCACTTTGTCTGGTAAAATAAGAAGTAAAGTAAAATTAAAAGTAAAAGTAAAGGTTGTAATTCAACGTGTATGGCCAAGCTTTCAATTGCTTTAGTCTTAGTTATACTTTGCTCTGGAATCCGGATATCGTTAATGGGAATAATGCATTGCATGAATATTTCTACTATTTATTTATTCTCGTACAAAACTTTATAAATCGACGGACATTTTTATTTAAATTGTTGAACTCTAAAATAATTTTCTTTAAATCTGTTTAACTGTTTTAAATTAGTATTTTTTTGCAAGAATTACATGGAATGCATTTCATTTCTACATTTAAAAATTGTATTATAATTATTTGATTAATATAATTTATTTAATTATTGGTTTACACCATATTAAAATTCACAAAATAATTTACATTTATTTATTGCTGTTGTTGTTTGCAATTTATTACAATATAAAATAAAACATTAAAAACACATTATTAACAATTTGTTCACCTACATTTAAATTACTTGTAATATGAGTGTTAAAGTTTACAAACACAAACATAATTCATCTTTGCATATTTTACGAACTTACAGTAGCGCAAAAAACTTTGTCCTTAATACTTTTGACACTTAGAGTCTTTGATAAGAAGATTTGTTTATAAACAATCTCATTATATATTTTATTTAACGTAAATTGTACTTTTAAATTTTTCTAAGTAAATAAGATTTGGAGGAAAGCTTTAAATAACTATTACTATAACTACGGTATAATAAATGCAATATTTTTATGCATTGTTTTGTGTTATTTCTATATTTTGGTTGAGCGAACAGTAGTAATTAATTGTTTTTATAACCTTCACCACAAAAAGTGAAACAAGGGTATATATGTATAAGTTTATCATTCCATGTGTAATTTCTACAATATACGACTTCTTATGCCTAGCGAAGTCGATTGAGCGATGTCCGTCTGTTCGCCCGTGTTAGTGTTGAAATCAAGATTTCACAAAAACAAATATGTCAATCGATCAGATATAGTGCCGAAAGAGGTGCTATTGAAAATCCGAATACTCCATCCAAGTCCTTCGAGGCAGCAGACAAAACACCACGCCCACCTTTAAATTTTTGATGTCATTTGGAACAACAACAGTAACTCCAATCAAAAAAATAAATACATGGAGCGATAAAGAATTAAAAAGTAGGAAAAAAACATCAAATGAAAAAATTGGCACTCGTCCATTTTTTCCGAGTTACGGGCTCTGAATTTTTTTTACCCATATCAATATGGGTATCATTTTAAAGCTTTAGAAGAGATCTTTAGGAAAAACTTAATTTTTTTTACATAGCTTTCGGCATAGCTGAATATAGCACTCTTACTTGTTACTTGTTTTTTGTTATTTTTATATTTTGGGTAACCTAACAGTAGTTAATTAACTGTTTTTTTAATTAAATTTAAAGCAAAAAAAGAAAATGTGTTCGTACCTCCTTTCAACCGACCTCAAAAAAGAAGAAGGTTATAAATTCGGCTGAATGTTGCTTTTTTATAATTGAGCCCGCAGAACTTAGTAATTTCTAAACCTATTTTGAAATATATCTTATTTATTTGGTGATTACAGGTTGGTCTCGCTTTAAGAACAGTTCATAATAGTAAAAATTAAATCGTATCCCTATACAACATACATCTTTTTACCTGTGTTATAAACCATAAAGGCACCACTTTAAAATTAAAAATTGTGTATCATTATAGGTACCAATGGCAAAAATTGACGTAAATTGACCTATATGGCCCTATATTTTAGATGTATACGGCCATACTTTTGAAGAGTTGTAGACAGGCGGCTGAAATTTAAAAAGGAATCTGTATTGCTAACTCCGCTATAACAACTAGTATAAAATTTTGATTTTAATTAAAAGGTGTCCCAATAGTTGCTGTATTTTGGTATATGTGACCAAAATTTCTAACCGTTACAGACAGACAGCTGAAACTTATAAAGGACCTATTTTCTTAGTCCGCTCTATACAATTTAATTTTACAAGTTGAAGGGTGTTTCCAAAATTTAAGTAATTTGACCTTATGAAAATTAGACAGAAAATCCACTACTTTGTTTAATATATTAATAAGTACAAAAATTTTAAATAATAATTTTAAAGGGTGATACAGTAGTTGATGTAACTTGATGTATGTAGCGAAACTGTTGAACCGTTATTGACAAATGGTTGAAATTTACAAAGAACCTGATTGCTAATGTTTATGTAATTTAATGTATATTCCCAAACCGTTGAACAGTTGTAGACAGACGGTTGAAATTAACAAGGAGCTTTAGTGCTAAGTGAACTATAACAAATTTTGGAGATGGAATATAAAGGTGTCCCAATTGATAATGTAATTTTACGAATTGGCCGTACTTTTAAACCGTTAAAGACAGGCAAATAAAATTTGTTTTGAAGTCGGTTTTTTTTCAAAAATTATTAAATGTAAAAATGAGTTGTATAAAAATTAAAGATTTTTTTTTTAATTTCACTGATAACTATAAAGGTTGTTCAACATAATTCATAAGTTTTTCTTTCTTTCTTTTAAACACTTCTATCCACCACTGTTCCTTTTGGTTGATGTGATATTTAACAAATATTTGTTAATATACAAAGTCATATGCAACATTCAAACTTACAGACAAGTGTTTTATTGTAAAATAAGATCCCCTGTGGCGTCAGAACAAAATAATGCAAAGTTCAGTTTCTGCAGACTAAAACTCTGTATGTAATTTATGTTTGCTTGTGTACGATAACGTGTAACATGAGATTTAAATTTAATAGTGGACGCTGCTGATTGCATGATTTGTTGATGTAAATGCAAATTAATTACAAATTTCAATTCATATCCTTTCTTCTGCGATGCGGGAGTCTTTGTTTATATTTATACTAATCGTTAGATAAACAGTTTAGGTCATGATTAGATTGTTGTGGCATTTTTCTTTCTGGTAACTTGGCAAAAATACTGTTAATGTTGAATAGTACAATTGAAAGAAACCAAGTAAGGTTGCTATGTTCGGCTATGTCGAATTTTATATAACCTTCACCATCTATGTTAATCTAGTTTAGTGATGTAACTTCAATCAAAAAAGCAAATGTTGGAGGTGACAGAGAATTAAAAAATAAGAAATAAAAAATTAAGTTCTACGTATATAAGTTAAAACCCTCGGGGTGTTAATAAATTATTTAAGGGGATCCGTGCAAATAAAACACAATTTATTAATTCATTGAATTCAATTTATTTCATCCGTTTTTAAATGTTTCACTTAAAGAAGTATTTTTAATTATTCTATTTTAAATATTGTCTGTTTAATCCTTCAGTTTTTTAATTCAAATTGTTTTTTATTGTTTTATTCTATTTAATTTTTGCCTTATTGGTTTCTCGCCTTCCTGCTATGAGGATCGCTTTTTTTATTGTTACAACTTTATTTTGTTTTAAATTAATTATTTGGTTTAATGAATTTAATTTCTAAATAATTTGTTACTTGCTTTCCCGCTATGAGGATCGCTTCTATTGATCTTTAACAACAGACTAACTAAAAAGGAATTCAAAATGAAACGCAAAATAAAGAATCACTCTCAAGTGTTTTTGACTAATAATGAGAGCAGTATAAAATAAATTAAGTAACATTAATGATAATAAGCAGACTAATAATGAGAATAATTAGATTATGCCTTAACTACCTCCTCCCTCGAAGAACAGGCGTCCCGACTGTTAAATTTAAAATAGTTAACAAACTTTTCTATAAATTAAAAATGTTTACAATAACAAAATTTTTTGTTAGTCTTCAAGCTTAGAAATGTATTGTTTATAATTAATTAATTTTATATTACATTGTTTATAATTAGTTAATTTAATTTTTATTTATTAATAATTAATTAATTGTTCATAATTAATCTTTACAAAAAAAAATGTGAAAGTGTTGGGATTTTGAGCTGAGAACTTACCAAATGTTTTTTGTCTTAAAATTATCTTAAGTTATCTTTATGGACCGGTCTATTGTCAATTAAAACTGTTCGACCTAAATCTTTTTCAACAACCTTCTCCACATACAACTTGCTAAACTTATTTCCTAGCCTCCTATTAACTTTAACAAATACTTTATCACCGGGCTTATAAATTGTATTCTGTCTTTTTCTGTTATGATAACCTAGTTCTAAATTTTGAGCTTTTAAAAGTTTTTCTTTTATGGTGAGCCTAACCTCTTCGGAAATAGAATTTAAAACATCCGTTGGCCTAACACCAGTAATTGAATGGATTGTGCTATTATATTTTGTAATGGCAATGAGAATAAGTTCTTTTGTATCGTTGAAGTGCCCTTCAGATTTTAAACATCGCGATATTTCTCCTATTGTGCTGTGAAGCCTTTCCACTTGCCCGTTGCTGGTGCTGTGTGCTGGAGGAACAGAATAAATTTGGACACCAAATTGATTTAAAAGAAGAGACTTTATAGTATGTGAATTAAAGGATTTTTCATTATCGCAAACGATGGTATGAGCTTTAGGAAAAAAATTTAAAATAGTTAACAAGGGGGTTTTGACATCAATAATTGAACGCGTTTCAATGAAAAAGGCTATTGCAAATTTTGAAAATTTATCAAGACAAGTTATAAAGTTAGTTTTATTAGTTGTAAGAATATCTATATGTAGGATTTCCCCAGGGTAGTCAGGAATAGGTGTCTGGCCGATCAGCGCTTTTTGTGGATGCCTATTATATTTGGATTCTTTGCATGTTTTGCAATTCGACGCAATCGCTTTAAGTTTTTCTCTGATTTTCGGAAAATAATATTGCCGTAGTATTTGATTAAGGTTTTCACGCACGTTACGGTGAGCTCTATTATGTTCAGCCGCCACAATTTCGCTTTGATCATCTTGTTTATGAATATCTATTACAAACTTATCTGTATAAACAAATTTTACTGACGGAAAATAGTGTATTATTTTATTCTGAATTAAACCTAAAATATGAATGTCACAGTGAAGACCATTTACAACATGGCAATTTACAGATTTTTTTAAGAGTTCGAAAATGTCTTTTAAATTGCGAAAATTTATTAAATGTCTCGTTTGGTTTTTGAAAATTGTTTTAGATGACAAACTAGATTCTGTTGATTTGTTTAAAATAATTTGGTTTCTAAAGCAGTTAACTGGATTTGATACTGTTCTTATAATTTCTGATAACGATCCCTCACTATGAACTGTTGACTCTAAAGACTCGGAATTTTCCGGCGATATTTCTGTGTCTGCTCCCACTGTGCCTAACTCTTCTTCCGAATCAATCGTTGCCTCTACTGAGTCATTGTCCTCAGATTCATCTTCTGCATAGTTGATGTATTGACGTGATAATGCGTCGGCCACTATATTTTCTTTTCCTGGCTTATAGAAGAATTTAGGAGCGTATTCTTCAATAAAAGCGCGCCATCGCCTAATTTTTGGGTTGGGATTTTTTTCAGAAATTGAAAACGATAGAGGCTGATGATCGGTATAAATATGTATGTTTTTAGCACCGTATAAGTAATTGCGTAATTTTTGCAACGCCCACACGATCGCTAGCATTTCTCGCTCGTTGGTAGCATAATTTTCTTCTGTATGGGACAACGTCCTCGAAATCATTGTAATCGGTTTACCATTCTGAGAGAGAACTGCTCCTATTGCTGACGACGAAGCATCAGTAGTGAGCTCAAAAGGTTTTTCATAGTCTGGGTGCAGCAATAGGACATCTTCAGAGGCAAGAATATTTTTTATTTTTTTAAATGCTCTAAGCGCTTCATCATTTAAGCTAACTGCTAGTTTTTTTGAATGCTTACTGCTAACATTGCCGTTTTCACCACGCAAGTATTGCGTAAGCGGTTTAGTGATTTGAGCGTAGTTTGCAACAAACCGGCGATAATAGCCAGCTAATCCCAAAAATGATCGAAGGCCTTTAATAGTTTGAGGAACTTGAAAATCTATAATATTTTGTACTTTCTCCGGGCACGTCTTAATTCCATTTTTGCACACCGTAAAGCCCAAATAGTCCACAGAGCTTTGGAAAAACTTTGATTTTTCGCATGATATACGCATATTCGCCAAAAAAAGTTTTTTTAATATATTTTCAATGTCTTGCAGGTGTTTTTCAGCATTGGGAGAGAAAATAATTATGTCATCTATGTAAACATGACAACTTTTACCAATTTCGTCTCGCAACACATCATCGATTACTTTTTAAAAAAACCCAGGCGCATTTTTTAACCCAAAGGGAAGTCTGCAGAACTCAAATTTGCCATTATTGATACTAAAGGCTGTTTTTTTTCTATCACCTTCAGCCAAGTTTATTTGGTGGAACCCGGACTTGAGATCCAATGTCGTAAAGAAGCACCCATTTCCCAAATTAGATAAAATAACAGTAGTATCTGGTATTGGATAACGTTCACTTGTGGTCTTGGAATTTAGTTTCCTAAAGTCTATCACAAGTCTTTTCTTTCGCTTTCCAGTTTCGTCGAATCCCTTTTTATCTACGATCCATATAGGATTATTATATGATGATCTAGATGGTCTAATTATTCCGTTTTTTTAATAAATTTTCAATCTCACTGTTAACAAACTCTGTAAGCGCTAAAGGATATGGATACGATTTCGAATAAATAGGTTCATTGGTTTCCGTATGTATTGTTGCTACTATATCAGTGTGAAAGGGTAAAGCCTGATTTGGATCCGCAAAAACACCCTTGTTTCTCTCTAAAACTGTCAAAAGCTCTTCAAATATGGGTGGTGAAATATCACAATTAGCAGGATCAATAATGATTTTATTAACTTCGCGACAATAGTGAAATAAAAGTTGCTCTTCTCCGTGTTTATGTCTCAATATTCCTTGGTCACAGTCAATCTGGGCATTAATTTGCTTAAGGAAGTCAAAACCGATTATGCCATCAAAGGTTGAAAGCTCGGGTAATATAAAAAAACAAGATGTATGGTTAAGAAAATTTACGAAACATTTTGAAACAATCGTAGAATTTCCATGAATTGATTTGACAATAAAAGGCCTGTCTATTGGCTTAATAGCTTTCAGATTTTCTAAATTTTTTATATAATTTTTTGACGTACCAGTATCTATCAGCAGTTTTAATTTCCTTCCTCCTATTGTTCTTTCAATGTATGAGAGGAGGGACCAACGTCTAAAAAATTTATCTCATCCTCAAAACAGTTTTCAAGAGGATCGCCGTTAGATAAGTTGTCAGCAGAAATCTCCTGATGTTCATCTTTGAAATGGTTTAAATGGCAGTTACAGAAACATTTAGATTGTGGTTTTCTAAAATTATATTGTGAGCCAAAGTGATTTATTCTCTGGAATTTGTTTTGATTTTGACGTATGGATTCAAAGGGTCTTTTTGAAGTAGTTGGTCGTTGGAAATTGGTCGATTGTTGGTGGCTATTGTTTTGTTGCCGAAAATTAAAACGAGTGCTTGGGTCAATTTCCATAGGCTGATACTGTTTTGAAAGATTAGACAAAACTTGAGGGTCTCGAACCCTGTTTTTATTGGGGTTAAATTGTCCATTCTGTGGGACTGCGTGTCTGTAAACGTCATTTGCATGGTTTTGATAAGAATTCTGATACCGAATTTGCGTTTCTTCGTGACGGTTTGGCCTAACAGACTGGTAATGTGGTGAACTATTAGACATGTTCCCTTTGGAATGATTCCAAAACGTTGTAGCAAAATTATAACGTAAATTGTTCGTCTCTAGCTCTTGCGCCAAAGCGAGAGCAGAAGGCAAGTCGATAGGCTTACTAGAAAACAAAATGTCGCACATAGGTCTACGCAAACCCGAAATAAAAACGCGAAGGGCATTTTCTCTATACTTTTGACATAAGGATTCTATTAAAACATGATTTCCTTCATTTGACATTAAAACTTTATTAAGTATTGCGGTTAACTTTAGCTCAACTTCATCATAAAAATGCGTAATGGTACTAGAGCCCTGTCTAAGAGTTGAAAGTTCTTGCTCTAACGTAAAAATACTTTTTTTATCACCGTATGAAAAATCGAGTCTCGCTAGTATAGCTCTAAAGTTCAATACGGTATTGTATGAACTTAAGACTGTATCTGCGGCGCCTACTATCTTGTTCCTTATAATTGCCACTGCCTGATAATACTTTGATGTGCCATTATAGCTTTCATATAATTTATGGGCAGTCACGGCAGCTTGACGCCAAGAAACATATTTTGATGCATTTCCATCAAATTCAGGCATTGATTTAACGATATCAAGGGATTCATGGCAAACTGTTTCTGATACTATTTCGACTGGCTTATACTCCTCCACACGAAGAGGAGTTTCTAGAAGCGATAGTCTATTGGTTAAATTATCAATACTACTCTGAAAAGCTTTGCGTGTCTGCTCTGTGGCTTGGGAAATAGCTGCTTCTAAAAAAGTTTGGACTGTTTCAGCATCCATTTTGTTTTTTTCTTCAAAAGAATTTATATTTAGATATTCTAAACTCAAAATTAAGTCATCCACACTCATAGATTTTTTTGTTATAAAATTATTCCGATAACTTCAATTACAGTGATTTATTATTATATTAATTTATTTTTAAAAAGGAATATAATATAACACAAGATAAACTATTACTTAAATTAATTTGTATAAATTCGTATTAAAATAAATGTGGATTTTCTTTTTTAATAGTTATTTGTTTTCTTTTTATTAAATCTTAAAAAGTATCGTTATTACGTAAATGGTTTTGAATTTTTTAAAGTTAATATTTCTGTAAGTTTTTTTATTTTAAATATAAGATTATTAAGAAGAATTGTACTTAGCTTAACTTATTCAGTAAAAAATTTTATCCCAGCAACATTTCTCTGCAATATTTCTCAGCAAAACGATGAAACTTATAATAGAATTCGCAACATGTTGATCTATCACTCTTATTCTAATGATGCTCCTTATCCATTTAAAGCTCTTCTTTTTTAAAGATCTCATACGAATTTTATACTTTGTGATAATAGAATAGAGTTTTTTTTTGCTTTTTATTTTTGTCTCACGTTGGTTAACAGTAATAAATGAGTTCTTTTTTTTTTGCATTGCAATAAGCTTCTTTTCTAATAGGGATCTCATAAAATTTGTAAGTTTGTATTGATCAGTTAAAGAGATTTTGTTTTTGTTTTTTATTATATCGTGATCTACAGCGTTTTTGTACTATAATAAGTATTAAATTTCTTTCTTTGCTTATTCCACTCTTTTATCAAGAATTTTTTACTGGGTTTGATTTAATTATTGGACTGACTAGCGGTATTAAATTCCTTACCGTTTTTACAATTAGTTTTTTATCATTTCTTTTTATTTTAAAATTTTTTATTTCAATGATTTAATGAAATTTTTATTAAGTTCTTTCTCGATTTTTTTAATTTACCATTGTCAATAAACTTGTGTCACGAGATTTAAATAATTGAAATTGGTTTATAGTTTACGACCTTTTAAAAGTCTGTCACATATTAACTAGTTTAATTTTTCAAATATTATTAGTTTGAACGCACGGGCCCCACGTTGGGCGCCAGTTAAAACCCTCGGGGTGTTAATAAATTATTTAAGGGGATCCGTGCAAATAAAACACAATTTATTAATTCATTGAATTCAATTTATTTCATCCGTTTTTAAATGTTTCACTTAAAGAAGTATTTTTAATTATTCTATTTTAAATATTGTCTGTTTAATCCTTCAGTTTTTTAATTCAAATTGTTTTTTTATTGTTTTATTCTATTTAATTTTTGCCTTATTGGTTTCTCGCCTTCCTGCTATGAGGATCGCTTTTTTTATTGTTACAACTTTATTTTGTTTTAAATTAATTATTTGGTTTAATGAATTTAATTTCTAAATAATTTGTTACTTGCTTTCCCGCTATGAGGATCGCTTCTATTGATCTTTAACAACAGACTAACTAAAAAGGAATTCAAAATGAAACGCAAAATAAAGAATCACTCTCAAGTGTTTTTGACTAATAATGAGAGCAGTATAAAATAAATTAAGTAACATTAATGATAATAAGCAGACTAATAATGAGAATAATTAGATTATGCCTTAACTTATATAAGCTTTTATTTTGAAATTTTTGGTATTTCCTTAAAGATCTCTTCAAAAGCTTTAATATCATACCCATATTGAAATTTGAACTCGGGTAATATGGGCGAGCGCCAATTTTTTTTATTTTTTAATTCTCTATCGTACCATATATTTGTATTCGGAGTTATTTTAATGTTCCTAATATATAATATGGAACAATTAGAGGTAGGCATAGTGTTTTGCCCGCGTCTAAGGGCATTGACCGATCTTGCTGATTTTTAATAGCGCCTCTTTCGACACTATGATCGATTTAAGTATTTAAATTTTTGTTAAAATCATGATTGCAAAGGCAAACTTGATTTCAGACGACGGACAGACGGACATCGCTCAATAGATTTCGCTATTTATTAGAAGTCTGAATATATATACATTATGGGCTTGTTGAAATTGCAAACGGAATGACAAACCTTGCTATACCCTTTTTCCACCATTTTGTTGTGAAGAATATAAAAATATCAAAAAAATTCCTCCATCTTTATTTGCTGTCACATTTTTTATCATGCAAAATTACGTTAGACCTCTTTATTTTCCTTACTTTAGTAATAACAAAACTAGAGTCATTATAATAATTTCAAAATTTTGGGGTAAATATTCGGTCCATGTTTAAATATTAATGCATGCGTTACGATTAATGTAAGTAATACTTGTGAAAAATGTAGAAAGCGTTAAATGCAAGAATCGAAATATCAGTTAGATAATGCTAAATTCACCATGTTAAGAACAGTCTTCGACAGGCTATAACAACGCACAACAATGGCTCGGTTGGTGTAATAATAAAAGTAAACGGGGGGATTGACGTTACTTACAGTATTGCATAAGTTGCTGGATGATGATCTTACTGCTATTTTTATTTTATTTGAACGCCGGTGTGAATTGAGCAGGGATCAATAATATTAATAATATTAATATTAATCAATATGACTTCTGACATTCTACGCCACAAGACAACTTTTTTAAGTCTAACATGAAATCAGAAACTGTATCTATTATACCAGTATTCGGTATGTAAAGCTCAACATAGATTCATTCTGGGAAGGGTATTTAGGGGGTGCATGATATGCCTCCATTCTACCTTGACTGGTAAATAAAATATTAATTTATTTAATAGTGCCGCATGCGACCGCCGACTCACAAGACGATAAGTGACTCAAGAGACGACACTGCGACATCAGCAGAACTCATTATCTGTTCGTTGCGAATGTCATTCTAAACAGACGCACGTTGGAAAAACAAGGAGAAACGCTAATTCTTTTTTTTTTTTTGTGTTGAGATAAAGCCATAATAGCAGTTACCCAGGTAGTGAGAGAAGTGGTGTATCCCATTAAACCTTGCGAACACAAATCGAAACGTAAGCATGTACAAAATGAAAAACCTGAGCCGAACTACAACTCAGAGTACAGAAAAAAACTACGAAAATCTCTATGTATATTTACCTGGCAACTCCTATTATCATTTAATACTTTGTGCAAAATTTGGGTAGAATCTAATGATGAGCTATATGAGCAGTAGCTAAATGGCCATATAGTATGCTTTCACCGCAGTAATACGTTTCATTTTGTAGTTTTAAATAATAAATATTTCTTAAATTATTTTCTATTTTCTTGAGCTTTGGGTCCTTATATTTTTTAATAATATTTTATTTCAATATTTCGGTACTTTCTGCGTACCTTCTTCAGGAAACAAAATTAATGTATAACCAAATTAACAAAATTAATTAACAATTGAAAAAATTTTTTGTCATAATGAAGTTAAAAAACAATGTTTCAAAAAATTTTCAAAAACAAAAATATAAAAAAAGTGTTTTGTGTTACATACATATATTAAGAACAAAAACATTTATGTTATTTTGTGAATTAAGTGTCTGTATATATGAGCGACATTATCGGTATCTGCTTTAAAATTAATTCTTTTAGTCAATGGAGTATTTACAATGTGTAACATTTCCAAAATATACCGTCTCTTATAATTTTTTTCAATACCAAGAACTGAAGCATTTTCAAAGTTAGGATAGTGACCTAAGTCAAAACAATGAGTGGATAATGCTGTTTTTTGTGAATTAACATATCTTAAGTCCGACTTATGTCCAGCAATTCTAGTCTTTAGTTTATTTTTTGTTGTACCAATATATACCTTATTGCAAATCTCCTGATCACTACCTTTACAAGGTATTTCATAGACTACATTAGAAATGTCAAATTTATTAACTCTATCTTTAGTCTTACTAAATAATCTATTCAGTGTATTATTTGTTTTAAAAGCCATGTTATATTTTTCCTTATTGAAGATTTTTGAATTCTTTAAACGTTCTGAAAAACCTTGTACATAAGTTAAAGACTTATAAATCTTAGGTTCCAATGTGCTTATCTTAATTGTATTTCTTTTATGTCCGTATTGCCTAATAAATTTATAAATAAGTCTTTTTGGAAAGCTATTATCCGCTAGTATATTTTTAATCTTTTCTTTATTCTTTTTTTGAAATTCTTCATCACTTATAGTTAAAACTCTTTCAATTAAATTTTTAGCTGTATTAATTATTATACCTTTGTTGTGCTTTGAAAAATAGTTAATAATTCTTCCTGATGCTGTCGGTTTTTGATACCAATCCATTAATATATTATTACCTCGTCGAATCAATAATAATAATAGATATTCCATTAGAAGTACAATCTGTTCTAGCGTTAGGTAATAAGCATGCACTTCCCACTGCAAAAAATGAGTTACCTATTGTGAATATGATAACTGAAGGAGAAGATTTTATACAAACTTTAGAAAGTAAAGAGGAACAGGAAGTAGCAAGAACTAGGTTGTCACTAATTATTGACAATCATTATAATAAAATGAAATTGACCAATAGAGATAGGTTTATTTTAGATAAAGTAAGAAAAACAGAGAGTTTTTTAAAAAAGAATAGAAATTTGCTTATTGTAAAAGCAGACAAGGGTAATACAACAGTAGCTTTAATGAAACATGAATATAACATTCGAATTAATAATATTTTAGAAGATATTTCTAAATATCAATTAGTAAATAAAGATCCGACTAGCAAATTGCAGAAGATTAACAATGATTTGGTAGATGAACTTTTTAAACGAAAAATTATAACTATTTTTGACAAAAAGAAACTAAAGACCAACATTGCTACTGCTCCTAGGTTATATGGACTTCCAAAAATTCATAAACCTGAATATCCTTTAAGACCTATTTGTTCTTTTGTAAATTCGCCTTCTTATGAACTATGCAAATATGTGACAGATATTTTGAAGAAAATCACTGAGTTTTCAAAATATAACGTAAAGAATTCTTTAGATTTTAAGAATAAGATAAAAAAACTTAAAGTAGAAAATAATGAAAAATTAGTTTCTTTAGATGTGATATCTCTATTTCCTAGTATACCAGTAGATTTAGCTATTGATACAATAAAAGAAAAGTGGGATATAATTAGACCACACACTAAAATTGATAAAGATTTATTTTTACGTATTCTTCAATTTTGCATAGAGGATAATAGATATTTTCAGTATGATAAAAAAATATATGTTCAGAAACAGGGTCTTCCGATGGGATCTCCGGCATCTCCAATTGTTGCAGACATTGTTATGGAGAAATTATTGGACTTTTGCTTAGAAAAACTAATTATAAAACCAAAAGTTATTACTAAGTATGTTGATGATTTATTTTGCATTATTTCTGATAGTGCAATTGATGATATGTTAAAGATTTTCAATTCTTTTGATGTTAATATTAAGTTTACAATAGAGAAGGAATGCGATTCCAAACTTCCTTACTTAGATACTTTATTGATTCGACGAGGTAATAATATATTAATGGATTGGTATCAAAAACCGACAGCATCAGGAAGAATTATTAACTATTTTTCAAAGCACAACAAAGGTATAATAATTAATACAGCTAAAAATTTAATTGAAAGAGTTTTAACTATAAGTGATGAAGAATTTCATAAAAAGAATAAAGAAAAGATTAAAAATATACTAGCGGATAATAGCTTTCCAAAAAGACTTATTTATAAATTTATTAGACAATACGGACAAAAAAGAAATACAATTAAGATAAGCACATTGGAGCCTAAGATTTATAAGTCTTTAACTTATGTACAAGGTTTTTCAGAACGTTTAAAGAATTCAAAAATCTTCAATAAGGAAAAATATAACATGGCTTTTAAAACAAATAATACACTGAATAGATTATTTAGTAAGACTAAAGATAGAATTAATATTTTTGACATTTCTAATGTAGTCTATGAAATACCTTGTAAAGGTAGTGATCAGGAGATTTGCAATAAGGTATATATTGGTACAACAAAAAATAAACTAAAGACTAGAATTGCTGGACATAAGTCGGACTTAAGATATGTTAATTCACAAAAAACAGCATTATCCACTCATTGTTTTGACTTAGGTCACTATCCTAACTTTGAAAATGCTTCAGTTCTTGGTATTGAAAAAAATTATAAGAGACGGTATATTTTGGAAATGTTACACATTGTAAATACTCCATTGACTAAAAGAATTAATTTTAAAGCAGATACCGATAATGTCGCTCATATATACAGACACTTAATTCACAAAATAACATAAATGTTTTTGTTCTTAATATATGTATGTAACACAAAACACTTTTTTTATATTTTTGTTTTTGAAAATTTTTTGAAACATTGTTTTTTAACTTCATTATGACAAAAAATTTTTTCAATTGTTAATTAATTTTGTTAATTTGGTTATACATTAATTTTGTTTCCTGAAGAAGGTACGCAGAAAGTACCGAAATATTGAAATAAAATATTATTAAAAAATATAAGGACCCAAAGCTCAAGAAAATAGAAAATAATTTAATAAAAAAAAAAGGGTCAAATAATCATTATTAAACTAATAAATATTTCATGAGAATATCATGAAATAGATTATAATACTTAACTATTGACATAAATTCGTTATTTTATGTAATGGAACAAATCTAGTTTAGCCCTGTAGCTCCACATAAAAATAAATTGTGCGGGCTTCAGAAAAAGTAATTTTAAGTGGAAAATGTTATGTGACAAATTTTGAGAAACCTTATACATCCAGAGTTACGGGCCTCTAGAGTTTTCTTAATAAACTATAAAAATCGTAAAAAAATATGGTTTAAAATAATGTTAACCCATTAGAAACCAGTTGAATTATATTTAACTTTTTGTTATTCATTTTGCAAATATTTGAACCTTGTGAAACAAAATTAGTTATTTGTAAAAAGGTACGTGTATTCCGGCGTACTGGCTAAAACTAGATTTAAGAGCACAAAGTGTTTGAGATATCGCAAAATATTTATAAAAGCTTAGAGATACGCAACCTTCAATATATTGGTTACCGACGATTTTATCATTTTACATTTTCTTCTTGCAATTACTTTTTCCTTCCCAGAGGACAACCTTTTTTTTTTTTAAAAAAATTAATATTATTTTTGGTTCAAAGTCGGATAAAGGCTACAAAAATAAAGGTTTATAAATAGTTAAATAGGCTTTTAACCGTTTATGAATACTCTTTTGTCGACTTTTGCTTATTAAAGGCTTTTGAAACTCTTAAAGTACATTTATAAATAAAATTTTTAAAATATGAATAATTTTAAATATTTTCGTTGTTCATGTAGACGATATTTTTGATATTAATGGCATTATTGAATAGAAGGCGTTACAGTTCCTTAAAACCACTTGCGACACTTTGCCGCTTACATTGCAACAATATATATTTTTATTAGAAACAAATCGGAAATGAATAATAATTTTATTGTAGTGTTGATGAAAGCAACTTATTAAGCCTTATTGTATAAATCTTTTTAAATCCGCAGTATTCGGTGTCTTTACATACTTGATACCAGATTTTTCAATTGCTTCTTCCTAAAATAAAAGCAACTGATAAAAACTGAAATTCGGATGTTAAGTAAGCAAAGGTTCTAAATTTCAAAAAATATGTAGATTAAAACAACGTTATTGATATCACGAATTTTACCCCACCTCATCTATCCCATAGGTTCGAAAAAAAGCTGCCAGAAAAGAAATTATTATTTTTTTTTTTTTGGGAGATCTGTATTATCAGGTCTGTTCTACAAATCACTTTTTGTCAAAGTGATTTCAAATCACGCAAAAGGTGTTCTGCGTACAAAATATACTGAAATCACGTGATTTAAAACGTTAGGCAAAATGACTGCCCATTTGAAATCACTTGCTCGATTTTTCTAACTATTTCGCTTAGAAAATAATAATAATGGCATTATATATTTAAAACGATATGTCTTCTTCTTATTTTTGCAAAAAAATTAGATTTTATACACATAAAAACGAAATTAATCATAAATTTTCAAAGACACTGCATATTTTATAAAAAATTGTCTTGCTTTATTTAGTAATGCTCGTGATTTTCTCTTTCTCGTTAGCGGTTAGCTGGTTTGTGGTTTTAAAGAATATTCTAGTGTTGAAAAATTGTCAGAGTATAAAATGTCATTTAAGATTTATCTTATTTATGCTAATGTTTCCAGCATCAAATTTAGAAAAATATTAAGTACAAAATATAAAATAGTACCAACTTCCTAAACTTTTTGCATTAATTTTGACATTTTCAATTTTAATTTGAACGCCAAATTTTAAGCCTTTCGATTAACACCAATAAGTAAATGAAGGCACATGTATTACAAACAAATAAAAATTCACTTATTTATTTAAGTTCCACACATTTTAACTTCCTTAAATCACTTATAATATTTTAATTACAAATGTAAAAAAAAAAACAACCAACACAAATCTAAAAAAAACCGTTTTCTCCTATTTTTGAAAAATTAAAACCACGCCGAAAAATTGAAAATCACGTGATTTGCAGAACAGCACCAAATCGTCTGCGTGATTTTAAAACCGTTCGTGATTTGATTTAACGTGATTTTCAGAACAGACCTGTATTAATGCCCGTCTTAAATTTTTTTTTAATTTGACCAGTCTCCCTTATTATTCTAGACATTTGCATTCATTTAAATGGTAATTAGTATTTTTTAAATAAATAATTTTTTTTTAATACAAAACTCATGGCCATTTACTTTTTTTACATTTAAATCAAATAAACACTTGCTTGCCGTTTTGTAATAAATCATTTTTTTTATTTACTATTGTTCATATGTAGCCGTGTCTTAAACTTTGGGTGGAGTAAATAGACAATAAATGTCTCTGTGACATGTGGTAAATGCAAAAGTAAAAGTAGAAAGCAGTTTTGTACTTAAATCAATGCTTACAACTTCAATGTAATCACATGAGAATATTTTCTTTTTATTTAATTTAAAAAAATGCTTGTTTGAATCAAGACTATCATTTTGAAAAAAAAAATTACAACAATAGAAGTTACATTTATAATATCAATTGCACAAAAGCGTTTTGTTAAACAATTGATTTTGTATCTTGTATTTATTATCTAATAGTTTAGAATAATTCCTTGTCGCAATAGTTTAGTGCTTAACGATGCTGTTCAATATTTAAAAGTAATGAATAACGTAACTGTATGTCAAAACGAAGGAATCCTACAGGCGCACAGAGGAGTATTTGACCCAAAAAGCTGGCCAAAAAGGCAAAAATTAATTTGATTAAATCCTAAGAACAAATAACGCAGATCGATAGAGAACAAAATTCTACATCATATCGTGCATTTTAAAGGGTGTAAGTTAAGATTTGTAGTTGTGGGATACTGTTAAAATCATTAAAGTGATGAAAATTACATGCGTTTTTATTGAATTTTTTCGATTTCAAGATATTTATATGATATTTTTTGTGGCTAAACGAATGGAGGTATTACATTGATTTTTTTTTTGCCTGAAAGTTTTCATCAGCAGCTATTTTCAGTATTTAAAAAGAAAAAATTATCACAAATATTTATTTTTAAACTTTTAATTATAAAAAAACTATGTATTTAAATTCTTACCAAAAACGAAAAAGGAAAAGCTTTTTGAAAGTGAAGGTAGCTGTTGTACAAATAATGTTATATACCACAATAAAATATGAAATCTTTAATTTAAGAAAAAAGAAAAAAGTTTGCGCAAGTTTGCGCCATTATTTTTGGCGATTTTTTGAAAATTTTACCTTTTTTCTATTGTTGCTCATAAGGCACTTTTTCTTATACTTTATTGTCGTCATAAACTTTTGTGTTTTTCGAATTATTGATGTGAAATATTATTTAATCACTTTTAACAACTACCAACATGATGGATTACCTACCTTTATAGAGGAATTGCTTAGAATTCAGTTCTTACTTTATAAATTCAAATTTACTAACTGTAAGTTAACCCACGCATACACACCTATTAAACTGTTTTTGTTTACCAGCGGTCTATGTAACACTTCATCGTCTTCAGGACACTTTATTTCTTCTGAAAATATAGTTAGATATAAACATACCTAATTTAAAAGGGTAACAAATCAAAATTACATTTAAAAACGGTGCAGGTATATAAAAAATGCACACAAGTATCAGGTTATTAACTAAGTAACAGAAAAATGCACTTTGAAAAATATACATATATGGCTTATTGCGCAAAATTCTTATTATAAGAGATAACATGGAAAAAATTAACACAAGATTTGTGTTATTCCAAATAGCACAGGAATCTAATGCTAGAACCAGTGACAAGAAGTTGCAGTTTTTAGCTAGTAAATTGTGTGTGATTTCAGAATGCCAAGAAGATGGGGATATACAAGCCATAAAGCAGTGTGTTATACATTTAAAAAATTGTTTCAAAAGATATTGGGGTTTAGCACAACGAAAAGAGGACCGATTTTTAAGCACGTATGCTAAATGGCACTAAATAACACTAACCCAATAATAATCTGCCACTACCTTTTTTCTATCAAACTAAAGCTAAAACTATCAAAAAAGTTAAAATTTTAAAACAAAAACCACGCCTAATAATTTTGGCCAGCTTTTTGGGTCAAATACTCCTCTGTGAGGCGTTTGAAATAGTTGGCGTTCAGTTGAGTATTTTCTAATAATTTGAATTCTTGTTAATTATCAAATTGCAGCAAAATATAAAAATTTATTTAGAGATCAGAGGCAGACTTATTTTTCAACTCCTTTTACGGATGATGCTATTGATAGATCATCATCAAATGAAAAAGGATAACTAAGCAATTGAAAATGAAAATATATCGAATTTGAAAGAAACTTGACTGCAGAATAGGGAACTTTTTTAAATCTAGATACGCTTGTTGGTAGTGTGTTATTCGCATCCTGCCAAAGATTCGGGCATGTTTCACTTACATGACAGAAAATCTTCTTTATTATGGACTCGATGTGTTAAAATAATGTCTTTTAAATATGAGTACATGCCACTATGCTAGGGCATATTTATTTATCACAAAATAACTACAACTGATTTTGAAACATATGTTTTTCAAAACGCGTTGCACGTTTGAATTCAAAAAATTCATACACAAAGAAAATTATCAGCTATTTGTCTCAGCTTAAATAAATAGAAACAGAAATAAATTATAAATCATAAATGTTTATTGAGTACATTCCTTATTATTAAGAAAGACGGTTTGTTCGTAATTAATATGCCATTTGGAGTTTTCACTTCTTCAACACATTTTAAAACATATCAGTAAAGAACATTGGTATAGGGTGTAATAAAAGCTGCCTTTGTTTTTGTTTTTATCAAAAACTTACAAACAATATTTTTTTAAGGAACAACTAAATACTATTTATTGTTCGGAAAATTAAAATAGAAATCATTAAAATTCAATTAGGTGATAAACACTGCAAAAAAATCATAAAATTCATTTGTTCATAAAACAAGGTGACAAAATATTAAGAAAATAAATAATTGAAAGTTGCAACAAAAAGATTGCTGGATGCCTGATTGTGTGCATGTCAAATCAAACTGAAAATATGTTTTACAAAAGAAAAAATTACAAATGATAATGCCAGTAAAAGTTACAATTTTAAACATTTATTTATACAAATGTTTATTTAAAAATACGTGAAATATATACTGTTTTACAAAGTAAATAAATATAGTATAAAAAATACACTGAAGGAAATAATAAAGAAAAATAATTGTATTGTATCAGAACAAAATCAGACGATATTTTCAAGTTTTTGCTAGAGGGAACAATTTTAAATTAAATTATTGTTTTTTTTTACTGCATCAAACAACAGCAGAAGAAATTTAAAAATTATGATTCAAAATTTATTTAAGCTCGAAATCATTTTATAATTTCAAAAAGGTTCAATTTCGCATTTCGCAATAACTTGTTAATTTATATTTTCTATACAGTTACTAAAATTTTAATCGTGTTTAAACATGATTAATAATATTATTCGATCGTCGTATTTAATTTACACAAATTTTATTGATTTGAATGATTGTTATTTATACAAAAAAAAAATAAGAATCCTAATTTGAAAAAGTATATTTGGTTGTTTATTTTTTAATAATGACTGTTTTATGAAAAAAGCATTAAGTATTACTTTTTAAAAAATTTACTTTGTTAAAGCAATTTATTAACGCACGGTTTTCTTTAATATAGTTAACTATTTGTAATTATTTTAGTTCTCCAATATAAAATTTTTATAAAATAAATGAAATCTCTTTATATTTAGGTTTTTATTATTAAATTAACGCTTTATCGATTCAAATTCAAACTTTTTCAAATCAAACTCAAATTTTTTTAAAGTAATTTCAATTTTATTCAAAACAATTCAATTTCAATTTCAATTTACATTTATTTGAGCCTTCTTTTCTTACAATAAATTAAATATTATTTTTATAATTAAAAGTGAAACCAGGAAAACTTAAGACTATAATGTATTATCTTAAAAGCAGTATATTTGACACAGCACCATGCTTTAACATGAAATTGTACATAAAATGAAAACTATATAAGTTAAAAAGGAAATATGCCCTTGCTCCCGGGGCTAACATAACTAAAGAGTATAAATCTTTTAAATTTACTTACATCTACATTAAAATAAAAATTAAAATAAGAATAATAAACAAAACAAAAACAAACTATCCTCTGTGAGTACCGTGGGTACTTTTTGTAAAAAAGTGATGTCTTAAATTATTATTTAAATTAAAGTTGACAGATTCTTCATTGCTAAAACCGATAGGCGAGATATAATTAGTATTACACCAATCAAAATTTCTTTGTATATCAAATATTTCTTTAATGTTATTATTTTGATGTACTTCTAATCTATTTATAAATTTTTTCAAGATATCACACACATACAAACCTATAGGAGTTATTTTTGAATGAGAGTAGATATAAAAATTTGAATAACGCCTATTTAAAAAGTCAAAATTTTTCCCAATGCAGCATCTTAAAATTTTCCTTTCAAGTATTTCTATTTCTCTCACTATAATAGGAGAAACACTAAACCATATTGGAAAACCATACAAGAAAACCGGCCGTATACTAGTCTTATATAAAAGAAGCTTAGTTTTAGTTGATATGTTTTTGTTATATAAAATCTTAGAGAATGCACCTACAATCTTATAGGATTTTTTTAAAACAATTCTTGCGTGGTTATTAAATTTAAGAAGATTATTAAAGGTAATACCAAGGTATTTTAGATTATTAACGAAGGGGATTTCTACACCATCCAGAAACAAAGCTAGACTTTTACTCTCTGGAACAACAAAATTTTTACATTTTCCTGATGCATTGCGGATACATATAGCTTTACATTTAGAAATATTTAATTTTATTCCCCAATTTCCATAAAAGGTTTTAACAAGTTGAAGGTGATTCGAAACTTGTCTAAGAGCATTAATTGGAGATTCGCTATGGGAATACAGAAGAGAGTCATCAGCATATAGTATACCAGTAGAGTCTAGTGATGTATAAGGAAAATCAAACATAAAAATGTTGTAAAGGTGCGGTGCCAAAATTGAACCCTGGGGAACACCACAATTAACGTATCCAACACTCGATAATTCATTATTAAACTGTACACAAAAAGTTCTTCTTGAAAAAAAAACTCTGAAAGAGTTTAACTGTAGCTGGACTAAATCCTATTTGAATCATCTTAAAGAGAATTCCGTTGTGCAATGCATGATCAAAAGCCTTTTCAACATCCAAAGAAATTGCTACTGTACAATAACGTTTACGAAGATTGCAAACTATATCATTTTGAAACTTTAATAAAGCATCAGTAGTAGAATGTCCTTTTTTAAAACCAAACTGAAGATCTGGAATGTATGGTTCAGTAAATGGATTGTCCATTTTTCCTCTAATAATTTTCTCAAAAACTTTTCCCAAATTCGATAGTAAAGAAATTGGTCTTAAGTTGTTTATATCAATATTGTTTGATTGTTTTTGTATAGGAACAATCTTAGAAACCTTCCATGCATTTGGAAAATACGAGTTATTTAGACAATTGTTAAAAATTATCATTAAATATTCTATTGCCTTCACTGGCAGTTTTCTTAAAAGAAAATTGGAAATTTTATCTAGACCACATGATTTTTTATTGTTAATTGATTTAATATGGAAAAACACATCATTTAAATTTGTGAGATTTTCACAATTCTGTTCGTTGGACGATAAAAAATTATCCGAAAAATTATGCAAACTTGTAACTTCATTAACAGTATTATATATAGTATTAGAAACTTCCGAATCATTTTCTGTAAGAGAACCCGAATAAATATTTGAGAAGAAATCTTTTAAGTTGCTCAATATTAACGAATTATCCTCAATTACAGTTCCATTAACAGACAAAGTCTTTAGACTTTTGTTCCTTTTGTATCCTATTAAGTTATAAACTTGTCGATGAGCATTAGGACCAGGTCTAATTTGTTGTAATTTCCTGCTAAACAAAGCAGACTGTTCAAGCTCAACCTGCCTTTTAATAATTATATTTAAAAGTTGAATTTGTTTAGACAAAAGTAGATAATCTGGATTGGTACGACATAAATTTCGACGGTAAATTCTTTTCAACTCTTTCTGCCATCTATATTTAATTCTAAACAAATTTCTAATTTCATCTGAAATTAAAAATTTTCTATTTTTATGTTCAATTATTTCCGAATGGTTATTATTAGCTACTTGCACTGTGTTTGTAAAATCTTCAATATGTTTATCAATTTCCTCATTCATAAGATTTCTACTCTTACTCGGATAATGATTTAAAATTCCATTTCTAATATCATTTTTAAAGTTTTCCCAATTTGTCCTTTTATAAGAAACATATGTAGCAGGTGCGCTCAAAACAATCTCAAAGCTTGACAATTTAATTTGAAGCTTAAGTGGGTAATGATCCGAAAATGTAGGTAAAGAAGACATTTTAAAATTTTGGTTAAAAGAATTTATAAAATTTTTACTAACCAAAAAATGATCAAGGAAAGAGGAATTATTAGGGTATGTTGGTTCCACATGACAAAATCGCTCAAAAATTAAAGTGTTCTGTTGTAAAAAATTAAAAAACAAATTTCCATTAGCGTTGCACATTGAATCACCCCAAGAGATGTGTCTCGCATTGAAATCTCCTCCTATAAAAATCCCATCAAAATTTTGAGATATGTTACTAAGAATTCCTAAGTCATTTGTCAGTTTTGCCGAGTTAAAATTACACGGAATATAAACTGATCCTATTAAGACCTTTTTAATTGAACCACTAAATAATATTTCAACAACTAAAAATACGTTTGGAATTTCTAAATTTGAAATATTTATCCTAGTATATTTATAACTTTTTCGTAAAACAATTGCTACTCCTTGTGAACTATAGTCTCTAAAGAAAGTATAACTTTCAAGAGCTACTCTGTGTTTATCCTTCAAGTGTGTCTCCTGCACAAAGGCAATATCAATGTTATTATAAATTAAAATGTTTAATAGATCTACTCTTCGACTCACCTCGATGAGCGATCTAACATTAAATGTGAGTAAGTTTAATACATTATGGATCATATATATTTTTAACTTCAGATAGAAGAACTCGGCATTGTCGTTTTGCCTCATCAAATGATATTTTTTTATAGTTTTGTATAAATTTATTTATTTTATCCTCTAGTGATAATGTTTCAGGTTCACAAAGTATTTTAGCAATTTTTAAAAACTCTTTAACTAAAGGAGGAACAGTCTTAGCATCTGTAAACTTGTTCAAATTGTAAGATTTGAAAAGACTGGAAAAACTTTTACCCGAAGTAATAATGTTATTACTCTTTAAAGCTGAAGTAACATTATTATTCACTTTAAGATTTCTTTCTCTGGCCTCAAATAAAATTCTTTTTTTCATGTTTACATACTTTTTATAAGCAGAGCAACCCTTAAAATTGGTGGGATGACCATGTTGTTTACAATTGATGCAAAACGGTGGATTCTCTTTATCCGAAACAAACTTACACTCTCCTGGTCCATGACTTTTATCACATTTTACACAAGCAAATGGACGATTGCAATTTCGTGACATGTGACCCCATTGCTGACAACGCCAACATTGTATTTCCCTTGAATTTTTTTTTGGTGATTCCCACGAAACTTTTTGATTCAGAATGTATCTTAAACTAGTTAATTCATTATAAGTTTTACCAGGCAATAATGAAAGTAAAAATAGACCGGTATCAAAATTATTTTTCCTTGAAAAAACAGTGGAAAATTTCGAGACGGTCGCTACTGTATTAGGAATTAATAAATCAATTTCATTTTTAATTAATTGTATATCAGTCTTAAAATATAAACCTCGTAAGACCACGCTTAAACGTTTTTGCTCAATTGGTGTGTATGAGTATGAATCTATATTTTTTTTCCGAAGTATTTGCATCATTTCATTATGAACTAATGCATCTTTTAGAAACAGTTTACTTTTATGTCTATTTTTGTTAATAATTTTATATTCAATTTTCTTTGAATTAAGTTGCTTAAGTAAATCTTCAATATCAACATTAAAGAGAAATATGGGTGGACAAAACGATTTATCTTTTTTTCTTGAATTACTAGTTCTATTTGAGACATCAATTTTTCCCTCAACAATCTTTTCTTGATGAATTTCTAATTCACCTAATATAGCAAATCTGTTTTGAGAATTTTGTGTACTACTATCGAATAAAGTCTGAGTGTTACAATTTTTATTTGATATGTTAAAATTAGATATATCATTATTACAACGCTTACGCTTTTGTAGATGTTGAAACTCTTTATCTTCCGATGATGAGGTAATAATTGAATCATCATCCATTGGCTTTTCAAAACGATCTGTGTTTTGTATATAAAGAAAAAATTTTCCTTCTATGACGGTTAAATATTATTCAAATTTTTTCTATGAATATTTTATTTATCACAATTGTGGTTTGATGGTGTTCTGAAAACCACAAAAGTTTTAACTTTTTGTTGTGATTTCACCTCTTCGAAAACACAAGAAAACTGCTGGTATTTTGTTTTAGTTTGACGAAATTTTTTATGTATTGAAAATTATTAGTGTTTTTCTTAAAATATAAAGTGAAAATAAATTAAAAGTATTGTTTTTATAAAAAACTAAAAAAATTGGTAACAAAAAAGTAAATGCAAAAGCACAAAGCAAATAACAATACATCTTGCAATAGAAAGTGTCTTTAATTTTTTCATAGTTTTATAAATTCTTTGGTGCCAATTGCTAATTTTGCTATAAAAATCAATAAAAAACATTTTAAGGTATTTATATTATTAATTTACTGCGAAGTTCAAAATAAAGTGGTTAAAAAAATAACCAAGTGATACTAAATCGGCAGGCATTTAGCTGACTGGTTTAAAATCACAAAAATTTTAAAAGTTTTGTATGCAGAACAGCTTTCTTGTGATTTTAAATCACTTTCACAAAAAGTGATTTTCAGAACATGCCTGAATGTTATTATAATAATGCATTTTCAGCATATGACAAATGGCAATGCTATGTACTTTGAGCCATTTTATTTGTTGCTTTTGTTTATATGTTGTAACAATTTTTATAAACACAATATTCAGTAAAATTCTGCAAATTAAAAAGAAAATCCGATATTAAATTAATTGGGTTGATTCCGCCAGTATATAATAAACTGTTGTTATAATTTTCGGTAATAACCGTCGTCACTGGCTGTGTACTTTGGATGTTTGGCGAGCGCTTTCGATGTGATAACATCATTTTCAAGCCGCGTTTTTATTAAAACTGAAGAGATAGTGTTAAAAATAGATAGTGTTAAGAATAAAAGGTGGTGGGTTTAGGTAATTTTTGTCCGTTTAAATAGTATTATGCAGGTAGATTCCCTGATATTTGTCTTGTTTATTGGAGTAAATTACCGGTTATTACCGAAAATTATAACAACAGTAAAAAGAAAATATTGATATCTAAAAACTTTCAACTGGAATTTTTCAAGTGTATTTTGCTATAACTTGTGCAACTCACAATTTTTTTTTATTCCACGCTTCAAGTTTGTTGGAAATAATACGTCCGACATGTTTAAATTCTTTAGCTTTTACTATTTGAGTGTGGAACAATGAGTTTGTATATTAAATAAATAGTCAACAAAAGTTCCGTTTTATCTTTCAAATATGGTCAAACAATATTCCGGTACTTACAAAAAGCCAGTGGTCGTTGTTGAATGTCGTATACATTTTATATCGGTGTAACCAGCTGGCTTGTTTGGATAATGCAGCATTAAGGTTGCATTTATTTAAAGAGAATTTTAATGTTTTTTTAAACATATTTTACCTTTTCAATTTTGAAATTTCTTATATACATAAGTCATTTGATATCTTAGATAGAAGAGAAAACCTACAAGTCGTGTGACTGGTTATTGAATGATATTTTTTTTTTGTTTATTTATTCAATTCATATTTGTCATTATGGTGAGTAAAATTGATAAACGCAATCTCAAGAAAATAAACAAAAGATGCACAAAATTAAAATATTTATAATGTTAAATTACATGTTTATTTCAGTATCAATAATACTTATCCTATCACTGTCATCATTAATTTCAGGTTTTAATTATGGCGATTTATAAAGAGGTTCTCGCATTGCGTTTGTGAAAAGTCGTAAAATCAGTCTTAAAGGGCTTGTCCGCTGATACAACATTAACTGTAGATTTAACTATGTGGTAAATAGCCACAGAATTCACTTGAAAAACTGAATTTAAAATAGTAAAAAAATGGGTCACGAAACATTAACTGCAGTGTTCATAAAATATTAAAATAGATTTATAATGTATTTTAGGATAAATTTGTATTGAAAATTTTACATAAAACACATTTCAAAGTTGTTTTATTTTTTATGAGTATAGCAGTAATTAAACTACAAAAATATTTTTACTGTTAAAAAAAAAAACTGAACTAAAAACTTACGTTTGAACCCAAACAATTAATTTCTTGGAATAAAATATCTTCTGTTTTTACAACCATATTGTGCGTTTTCTTTCACCGATAATAATTCATAATATCTTACACCACCTTTCATATTTCATACAAGAAGGTTGTTTAGAATGATTGTCTCAAGATCTTGTATGGAGAAGCACGTTGATTTGTTCATGATTGGGCTGCAAATCATGAATGTGAGAGCGAAGCAAGAATAATTGGCTCCGTGGAAACATAGTATAACTTGAAGGAAATGAAAATTAAAAAAGTAGAATTACTTATCTAATCCTAACCATTACTATGAATTGACTGAAAATTGCAGCGAAAGAAATATTTTTCCGTACAACGTACAAATTTATTCCAACAAAAGATTCAGTAATAAGAAGAGTGAGAAATACCGCTGGTGAATTGGTCTCCAAGTCCTATGGAAGAGATTCCAGAAAAATTAACCTTATGGGATATTTTATAAAACTAATATAAGCGACTATAATGGACAAAATAAATGAAAATATTGGATTATTTCCATTTTAGACGAATAAAGGAAGCAATTTTTTTCAAACGGTTATTTTTATTTATTTTGTGTGATTTTATATGTTGTGAACATTGTTAAATTCTGAGTTATTCTGCTTTGTTATTTTTAATTGTACTTAAAATGGTTATTTTTAATTTGCCTATCAAATACGCCGCACAGAGGAGTATTTGACCCAAAAAGCTGGCCAAAATTATTAAGCGTGGATTTTGTTTTAAAAGTTTAATTTTTTTGATAGTTTTAGCTTTAGTTTGATAAAAAAAAGGTAGTGGCAGATTATTATTGGGTAAGTGTTATTTTAGAAACCCCATACCCACCAACCACCCATCCAACCCCCATTTAGAACTTTGTTTATTTTTTTTCATTTTTAAGAGAATTTATTTTTATATATATGTTGTGTATTTTTAGAAAAACTATTTATTATTACGTATGCCGGTCTCGCCCTCGCATTCCGCCAAAATTTCGTTTGCAACTGTACTTTATTCTAAGAGTAAGTCAAATTAAATTTAGATAGTCGAACTATTGTAGTTGTGTAGATACAGGGAAATAAAACATAGCTTTTTATGGATTTTACAACGTCTCCTTTCTCAAAATTATAATTTATCCAATATTAAATATTTAAAAAAATGGTTTCGTAGCTTGGCTTTCTATAAGGAATAAACAACCAAATAAGCAAAAACATGTTTACTTCTGATATTTATTTTATATTATTAAATACTCATCACATGAAAGAATTAAACTAATTTAAAAATTCAAAATTTTGATAATGTCATACGTATTTCATCAGGAAGTAGTAGTTGAATAGTATCTGATAAAAAAGGTTTTTTGTGTATTGCAGCTTAAAAAAGGGTCACTGCTCAAAACCTTTTCAAGAAACTGAAGTTCTTCATAATCCAACTGCGGTAATACATCATCAAGGTATGTACATAAGCATGTTGCTGTGTGGTCGAGGAGAGATTGCAGCCACACTTCCGCTAATGTCATTTTTTAGCAATGAGTAGCATGGATATACATTTTTGTTGCATTGTATAATATTCATATTGGTTTTTCGTAAAATCAGCATTTATAAACAATGCTAAAGCACCCTCCGCTGAAAGCTTATTAACTCGGACCTCGGAAGTTGTTAACGATCGCTTGAAAATTTTTGCTTTTCTTGGAGATCGTGTTATATCCAAGAACACGATCTCCAAGAAAAGCAAAAATTTTCAAGCGATCGTGTTATATCCATTATTAATTTAGCCGCATCACTATGTCCCGCTGCTCTCTGGCTCATTGATGCAGCAAATTCGATCTTCCCTGTTGTAAATTACTGACGAATTCCTTGCGTTTTTCTTCGTTTTGTTCTTTCACTTGCTTCTTTAAATTCTTTTTTTGGTCGCCCTGAAGATGAACTGCCAAATACTGATATTGTCACAGTTTCTTCCAGCCATTTAGCATACCTGCTTAAATATCGGTCCTCTTTTCGTTGTGCTAAACCCCAATACTTTTTGAAATTTATAACACACTGCTTTATTGCTTGTATATCCCCATCCCCTTGGCATTCTGAAATCACACACAATTTACTAGCTAAAAACTGCAACTATTCGTCAATGATTCTAGCATTAGATTCCTGTACTATTTGGAATAACTCAAATCTTGTGTAAATTTTTTCCATGTTATCTCTCAAAGTTGCAAAACTCTTATAATAAGAATTTTGCGCAATAAGCCATATATGTATATTTTTCAAAGTCCATTTTTCTTTTACTTAACTTTACTTAGTTAATAACCTGATACTTGGGTGCATTTTTTATATACCTGCACCGTTTTTATATCTAACTATATTTTCAGAAGAAATAAAGTATCCTGAAGACGATGAAGTGTTATATAGACCGCATATAAACAAAAACAGTTTAATAGGTGTGCATGCGTGGTATATAACATTATTTGTACAACAGCTACCTTCACTTTCAAAAAGCTTTTCCTTTTTTGTTTTTGGTAAGAATTAATATATTTAAATACATAGTTTTTTTTTATAATTAAAATTTTAAAAATAAATATTTAAGATAATTTTTTCTTTTTAAATATTGAAAATAGCTGCTGATGAAATCTTTCAGGCAAAAAAAAAAAATCAATGTAATACCTCTATTCGTTTAGCCATAAAAAAATATCATATAAATATCTTGAAATCGAAAAAATTCAATAAAAACGCATGCAATTTTCTTCACTTTCCTGACTTTAACAGCGTCCCACAACTACAAATCTTAACTTACACCCTTTAAATTGCACGATATGATGTAGAATTTTGTTCTCTATCGATCTGCGTAATTTTTTCTTAGGATTTCATCAAATTAATTTTTCCCTTTTTGACCAGCTTTTTGGGTCAAATTCTCCTCTGTGCGCCGTTTACTTATCAAAAATATCTGGCAACCCTGCATGCTACACCAAGTGTCAGATTTACTATTTTATACTTGTGGTTGGTTAAGAGATACATTCGTGTACAGTGTAGCCAGATAAGGGCTACAATGTACACAAATTAGTGATTTCAGAATAAGTATTTCTAGCTTTTTTTTTATTTTAACATTAAATTTT
This sequence comes from Gymnosoma rotundatum, assembly GCA_916610165.2. NCBI lineage: Eukaryota > Metazoa > Arthropoda > Insecta > Diptera > Tachinidae > Gymnosoma > Gymnosoma rotundatum. The sequence continues at coordinate 85,666,206 of OU744336.1, forward strand.
ATATATTTTGGAAGAGAAACAATAGATCTGCTGTTATAATTGGAAAGTATGTACAAAAGAATTGAAGATCACGTCGACCTTGATGCATTTGACGTCTTTAAATTTTTAACGTCACTTAGATACCACAAAATACTTTTTCTCAATCTTAAATTTTATTTCAGAAAAAACAATTATAAAAATCAAATTGAACAATTAATTCTTAAAGAGTTAAATTCTGGTTGAAGAATTTGTTGTTTGAAACGATGTGTATGCATTTATGTATATAAAGGTTAAATCAATCAGCTAATTTACCTTCTCAAACACACATTGATGCCACCCTATTATAAGTTAAAATATATTTCATATAAAATAATGTACTTGAATTTAATATCCGATAGTTTGATATTTATTGTTGCATTTAACCTGCAAAACTACCTTCTTGTCATGTGGAAGTGTTTTTATTTATTTATTTTTTCATTTTAATTTTTTACAATTTTATACTCGTTTAACTAAAATGTTTGTTTTGGCATTTATTTGTTTGCTCAAACAACAGCAGGGGGAATTGTATTTTGAACAGAGAAAATCTGGTCACGATCACTTTATTTAGATTATACGCCATGATACTTGAATATCAAATAAACTTTTCAATATAAATAAATAAATAAATAGATTATATTATAAAGCAGCAGTGTAATGCACTAGATTAATTGAAAATGTCAAATTAATTCCGTTTTAACTTATTTGCATGTTTTTAACTTTGTTTCTGATTTTAAATCGAGTAAAATGTTTTAGTTTAGAATGCATTTGCTGTAATGGATTACATGTTCTCATGCATAATGCATTTTCACTTCTTATTCTTCGTTTATTTTTAGTTAAGAATGACCACTTCAAATCACATTCATTAGCACCCATGGATAATTTGCATTCGTTTGTATCTTTATTTGCTATTGGTTTGATTTGGCCATTAAAAACTTCAGCTCTTTAATGGTTAAGTCGTGCTCCATGGTGATCGTAAAAAAAACTTAAGAATTTTACAATTCATATAAAACAATAGAGGGTTTATGTGTAGATTAAAACATTTGCTTTTTAATTTCAATCAACTGGACAGGTAACAGTTTATAAATAGTCTTATGCATATACTTGTTTTTTGCAGTTTATGTCAAATTGTTGACATCTGTTTCACGTTAATACCTACAGAATTTACATAAAATTTATTTAAAAGTTGATATTTAAATATAAACAGCTTTTTTCTAACAGTTCTTGTTTTCAGGAAATCTTTGATGGAAAATAGAATTATACATTTGCACAACCCATTAAAGTATCACTGTGTAATTAACTATCAGTGCAATTTTTTTTGGAAATATGCTCTAAAATTTATTTTACACTTTTGTAAAATTGCTTAACCGCACCATGTTTGCATATAATTTGAATTTTAAAGCATTTGTAAAAAAGAAGAAATGTAGGCATAATTCTTTAAAATTTTACTATCGCATGGTGTAACACACAATTTTTACACTTAAATTTCAAAATCATTAATACTCGGAAAGAACTGACTTCCAAAATTGATTGATTTTAAATCAAAAATATAGCTACACTTCATAAATGGGTTTAGGAGACTACAACTTAAAAATCCGTTGAAATCCCGATATCAATATTTGTTCTCCTATACTATACTTCGAAAACCTAAACTATGCCTTTACTTCGTATGGTAAAGTTAAACACAACAGACATTAGTTATTTTTTTTTAAAGAGACTACCGTACTAATGGTACTCATTTCCTATAGTAATAAATGTAATCGATTCTTAGTAATTGATTATAAAAGTCCCATGCATTGTTAAAATAATTAGGTTGGCAATCTAGTTGGGAAGTACTTCTGCCAAAAATGCTTGATTCCACACTCGATTACCTTTTCGAAAATTTTTTGCTGGGACAATTTAAATTAAGAAAGTAATAAATATATTCTGACTTCTTAAAAATATCGAAGTCTATTCAGCGATGTCCGTCTGCACGTCCGTGTTAGTATTGAAATCAAGTTTGCCAATCAATCAGACACAGTGTCGAATGAAGTGCAATTGAAAATCAGCACGATCGGCCCATGTTCTTCGAGGCAGCGGGCAAAACACCACGCCTACCTCTAATATTTTCATGCCATTGGGAACAAAAAAGTAACTACAATCAAAAAAATAAATATGTAGGGCGATAGAGAATTAAATAATAACAAAAAAACATCAACTGAAAAATTGGCGCTTTCCCATATTTTCCGTGTTAAGGGTCTCTGAAATTTAAAATATCAATATTGCTATCATTTTAAAGCTTTCGAAGAGATTTTAAAGGAAATACCAAAATTTAAAAAAATGCTTATCCCATTTAGAGCCGATGACATTTTTGTGTAAAAATATATAGTTACGTTTTAGGACATACGAATTTGGAGAAAAAAAGGAAACAGAAGAGATTGAAGTATGTTCCCCAGCAATAAATAGCTTGAATTCAATGTTTGCCGCTATAACGAAGCAAATGAAAGATGAATAAAATAGATGAAAAAACCCCGAAGCTTCAAGAAACATTTCAAGACAGCTTTAAAACAACGAAAGAAAGCTTGAGTGTAAACATGGAATGGCATTTAGAGGAGGTAAACGAGAAATCTCAAGATATATACGAAGTGTGATTGCAAAATAAACCACATATGAAAGCTGTACACTAGTTGTGTAAACATTTTAAAAACGGACAAGCAATTATCCTAAAGAATATCCTGGTGAATAAGGGAGTTACTTCCACTAATGGTGTGTATAGAATAATAGCACAATTAGTTAACAAAAGCTGAGCAACCTCAATGGCTGCGTTGGTAGAGATGCTTGCTGTAAAACAGAAGATCGTAAAACAGAAGATCGTAAGCCTACCTTAGGACATGCGTACAACGGAAAATAATAATTGTTATAATGCGATTAAAAATTAAGAAGCAGCAGTAAAAAACTTCCGAGAAGCAAAAGACAATTAGTGTGAAGCTATGGGAGATAATTTAGTAGAGACGTCTAATTAAATATGTATAAGAGTTACAGATAATTGTCAAGAACCCCTTTATAATAGAAAGTAAGAACGATAGCGGTTTGCGCAGGGAAGAGTAACAGCATGGCAGCATGCTGTGGCTATTGGGTAAAGGGTATGACTGGCTTGGATAAAAGGCGTAGTGTAGTTGTCTGTGGATGGTTAAAGTTACTAAAAAGGACATCGAGTAGTTCATGTCTCGCGTCAGCAGTATAGAGTAGCTGGCTGCGTTTGTAATAATAACGCATGTTTTGTAAATACGAGACTATAGGATTCACAAGACCGTAGGATTAAAGAGTATAACCAGATAAAGCCAAAAAATAAGACTACAGAATTTATAATGAGCCAAAGTGGTATTTGCAATCAAAAGAAGCCGCCGTACGTTTCACACTTGGCGAAACTATCAATTTAGCTCGGATTAATTCAATTTTGAAAGTGAATATATGCGCCGATATTGCTTTGCATTCGATTACTAATATATGCGATAGGACAAAAACACTTTTCGTTTTGTTTTGCTCTTGATATTCGCACAACTGGACAGTGTCAAAGTAATAAGTGTTTGCATCAACTGCAGTCAAAAGCTGTCCCGCCGTTTTTCGGTGCACGCTGCAAATTTGTGCAAAAAATATTTAAACTAAAAAAATAATGAAGTGATTAATTAACATAAAGGGTATGTATTTTCTAAAAGTGTTGTTTTCGTAACCTGTCATTGTGTTTTGTGGCGTCTACCGGTGGTTGTTAAAAGTGCAATTAAAATTCAGTGTTTTGACTAAAATATTAAACTTTCGTGGACTGTAACTTTCTAGTGCCGTCCTGTGCCGTTCTAATTTTGTTTTCTAAAAATTTTATAATGTATTGTGATGTGAAAAAATCAAAATGTTTATCCACCTACGTCCACACAATAACTGGATTACTCTTTTAGTTAAAATGTAGTTGTCTAGGAGGAAGCTGTTTTTGGTTTGGCATGCGGAAGCTGATCCATCAAAAAGAAATTTTGCTGTGGATGCTTATGTATTTTCCAATGTTATTGATATAGCTAGCTACAATAATGATAAATGCATTAAAATTTCCACGCAAATTAAAACCTTCTGCTCCAAATTGGCAGCAAGGTGGAGAAAAATCCATTATAATAATGATCAATTGAATAAAAAGAACAGAATGTGGTTGGATGGTGAACTTGTTTTAGTGGATTTGATCTCAAATGCTGGGCGGTCTATAATGAATTTTAGTGATTGTCAAGAAAGTGCGAGGAAAAAGAGAGTATGTTGCATTGTCAAAGAAATACCGTACGAGGAGCTCATATCTGCAGCCAGCACAAACTTATATGGTGGAATCATCGATGGCTTCCGATGAAGAGATGCCTAAAAGAATCAAAACTTTCATTCAATCTGACGACAATAAGCCTATTAAATATACAGCAGAGGAAGCCTTAGCCCTTTATATTGATGGTGGTTACACAAAGAGAGTTTACATGGACATGGTGTGTGGCACAAAACAAAGGAATGCAAATATTTTTCCCTCATATGATGTTTTACGGTCTGCAAAGAAACTTTGTTATCCTAATGGATTGCAAGTCTCTGATCATTCTTTCGAGGTAACCTTGAAACCTAGCTAAGGCGCAGCTAAGTCTCCGAAAAACAATAAGCCTTTAGATAAAGATGTCATCAGTCTTCTGTTGATTAATAGTATAGAAAATTATATGTCGGATGATAGTGTGTCGGACACTGAATAGTTAATAATAATTAGTGTAATCGATTCTCAGTAATTGATTATAAAAGTCTCATGCCTTGTTAAAATCATTAAGTTGGCAATCTAGTTGGGGAAAACTTCTGCCGAAAATGATTAATTCCACACTCGATTACCTTTTAAAAAAATTTTTTGCTGGGCACTTGTTTTAATTCAACTTTTTTTAGTACAAGTTAAGATACATGCCATGTGGTATAGCTATAGGATAATACTGGTATGAAATTATTAAAGCTTATATAGCGAACTATTAGAGTATAATTTGTTGCAAAAGTTTTCATCATAAATTATTAAAACGATGATTTGTTATCTAAATCTAAATTTAAAGCTATTTATTAATAAAATATCGACATATATATGAATAGATTTTTTTATTTAAATATCTGCTTTTGCGATATTTTCGGAGGAAGAAAAAGTGTCTTATTCATGTTATATAAACTAGACGCCAATTTCAAATAAGACATTATTGTTTTTCTCAATAAAATGTGCAGTACTTTATAACCGAAGACTTTATTCTCTGCGGCCAACAAGTACAATTGGTCAACAAATACAACCGTCATTTTAATTTTTTTTAAGCAATATGACCTACGTTTATCAATACCTGAAACTGAAGCATCCTGTCTTGAAATATTATTTAGGTGAATGACAGTAAATTGTTTGAAAAGTTTTTAGTGAAAAAAAATAAAGCTTTAACGACAGAACAAAATTATAATTAAGAAATCCACAACAAATTTTATTAGAAAATTAAAGAAAAATGTTATTCTATTTTTGAACATGCAAATCCAATCAAATTCTGCATTTGCGTACCTTTGGTCACAGAATCGATAAATTGGATCTGATGGATTTTTAAGATTTTTAAAATGTTATATCCGAAATTTTGATTACAAAATCTGAAATCAAGGCTATAAGACAACGTCGAATACAATAAGCTAGTAACAGTAATAATAAGAGGACACACAAAACATTTCCGCTTCATATGTGCGAAAATTGTTGACATTTTTTAGATAAAAACTCGCAACTACATATGGGATAATGTTTTTTTTTTTTTCAATAAAGTCTGATAGGTGATCGCTTCCGTTTCCTAAATACTTTTTTACGCAGAAAAGCTTTATGGGCGTATTACTACTACATAAATGTTCAATTAACACATATTTTTGTTAAAATTTTATAAATATTTAACGACAATAAATTTAATACATCAGTTTATCATTTTATATTTATTTATTTAAATTTTAATGATTTGTGTATTAATATTTTTGAACAAGAGAATAAAGTTTGAAATTTATTCTATTCTATACAAAGACTCTTACCATTGTGTTGTTGTTTAAGAATCGCAATGATTTAAATGTTGGGGGTTTTTTATTTTGTTAATTTTTAAAATGCTGCATAAGATTTTATTTTTTTGTGTTCGTAATAAAACTTGTTACGTACTAATGTATGTACATCAGAATATACAATGTTCCAAAAAAATTTGGGGTTTTTTTTAGCTCACAATGAAAATAAACGATTTATATGAGAATATTACCTGTATTAATTTAATAAATGGCGAACTTAATATTATTTTAAATTTAAAAAAAGTTCATTTTATACACATTTAAATGTCAGAAGAAAGTTTATATTTCTAAAGTTGTTTAAATCTTAATTAAGTTGGGACTAATAAAAATACTGCTACTGAGATTCTTAATTCCAAATACAATTAAGGTATATATTAATATACCCTTCCTTCATAAAAGTGGAAAAAGGGTACATCTAAACCTGTCATTCCGTATGTAATTTCTGCAATATCCATATCCGACCGCATAAAGTGTTTATATTCTGAGTTCTTATGCATAGCGAAGTCTACTGATCGATGTCGTTCTGCCCGTCCGTGTTCAGGTCGAAATCAATTTTTGCATGGCACTAGATAAGCTAAAGAAAATTTAAATACGCCAATCGATCAGACATAGTTCCGATACATTTGCTTCCAGGCAGCGGGCGAAACACCACGCCTACCTCTAGTTTTTCCATATCATTTGGAACAATGAAGTAACTCCAATAAAAAAAACATCAAGTGAAAATATAGACGCTTGAACACATTTTCCGAGTTATGGGCCTCTGCAAAGTTTCTTAGTTTAGCTTTTAAGTAAAATTATATATGATAATTAGTTTTTTTTTTATTTCTTGGTCATCCCAATATTTGTTTTTTTGATTGGATTTTTATATATGGTGAAGGGTATATAAGATTCGGCATAGCCGAATATAGCGATACTTACTTGTTTTTTACAATTCTAAGTTTTTTTTCGGTGTATAATCGAAGAGTTGATTCTATGAGTAATTAATTAAAAAATTAATAACTATTTCGCATTATTGTCATATATGTATTACGTTGGTGTTTAAATATTCTTAAAACTTTTAAGTCTTTTGCGAGATATATGCAAAATCACTCTTCACAAAAACATTGACGACAATGTATTAATCACGTTTGGTTTATTCAACCCAATAATTAATATTGTGTGAAAAAAACTAGAACTCATATGCAAAAAATATTGAGGGATTTTTAATCATCTGTGGTTTTTAAATTATAAGTTTTGTGGTTTTTATTTGTGTTTTCCACTTTTTAAATCTTATCAGTCAAATGTAAATAAATTAATTTATAGATACATACAGCTGGGTTTAGTGACACTGTTTATTTTTTTAATACTTTATTTTTAACAATGTATAAGGAAACAATGTGCCTAAAAAACTTTTTTATAACTCTCCATAAAAGCAGTGTAGCCTAATACGGTTTATTTGTCTGAAAAGAAACAATCTAAAATGCATAATAAAATAATAATAAAACGTTTTTGTTATTTTAAATCATAAAATAGCTATTGCCGTTGAGCTTCGCTGACCCAATAGTAAAAATCGTACCAGGTTCATGCTTCGAGTTACCTAGGTAAACGATAAAAACTTTTTACTTTGTAGGGGAGGTAACACGCTTATTGTTACTTTCTAACCAGTTTTTTGTTCAACTATGTCCGCAAATAATAGATACACGTTCGAAATTTTACAATTTTCTAGTTACCACGCACATTGATCCAGGATATTTTATGCTGGGCTACGCACACTAATAAGGGGAGTCCCAAGTAACACGATAATATTTATTTTCTTTGTATGTGAAGTGTCATGCCCACTTAAAATTTCCCAAAAAAATAAACCCTATTTCGGGATGATCTGTCAATTAGTGTAGCTAGCTAAAGCTTTCCAACAAACAACCACATTTCATTCTTTATATATAAAGATTAGCCATTTCAATGTTTATCGTTAACGTTTAAAATACTAATATTAGGAACACCCTATTCAGTAGCACGGCATATTAATCTGTTTTAAAAAGTTAATATTTTACTCCTAAATTGCTTTGTTCTTTAAATTATAGTAAAACTCTTAAGGTGCGATTAGATTAGTCAAATACTTGATCCAAAAGACGTAACCTTTAAATTATGGAAAAATTTTGTCCTCAAATAATTATTAAGAAACAAAAAATCAAACTCAATATAAAAGATAAGATCACTTTTATTATAATAAAGCGTCATTCATAATGATGTGTGTGCTTTTTTGTTGAAATACGTTTTTCCACTAAATATAATTTGCTTTCGTTTTTCTTGTCAAATTAAGTACAAATGAATGCTACCACATATGTAAAGGGTGTTTTTTATAGACGTATAGAACTTTAAGTTGGCATCACTTTTTTAACTGGCGGCCATTTTGTCAGCTGTCAAGTGATTAATATTTAGTTTGGTTTGCCATTTCATCATGAATAGGTTGACAAAAGAACAACGCTTGCAAATCGTGCAAATTTATTTCGAAAATAATGGTTCAGTTCGCGAAGTTTACCGCAAGCTGCGTCCATTTTATGGTCGACATAATCGGCCATCAGAGCAATTAATTCGGTTAACCATGGATCGTTTTCGCACTACGTTTACTCTATGTGATAATACGCATCCGCAGAGACGTCGAACAGTGCGCACCGAAGAAACAATTGCCGCTGTAGAGCAAAGTGTTGAAGAGGACCCGAATGAATCGATTCGCCACCGTGCACAGCAATTAGAGCTTTGTCCATCAACTTTATGGAAGATTTTGCGCAAAGATCTTGGCTTGCGACCTTACAAGATCCAGCTTGTGCAAGAATTAAAGCCGCGAGAACATGCAATGCGTCGTGATTTTGGTGTATGGGCCGAAAATGAGATTGATCTCGATGCTGATTTTCATAGCAAAATTTTGTTCAGTGATGAGGCTCATTTTTGGTTGAATGGCTACGTCAACAAGCAAAATTGCCGCATTTGGAGTGAAGGGAATCCACATGAGACCCTTGAAACGCCATTACATGCACAAAAACTGACTGTTTGGTGTGCTCTATGGGCTGGTGGAGTCATTGGGCCATACTTCTTCCGAAATAATGCTGGAGAGTCAGTTACCGTTAATGGAGACCGGTATAGAGCCATGATAACCGACTATTTTGTTCCCCAATTGGATGGCATGAATGTGCATGAGTTGTGGTTCCAACAAGACGGCGCTACATGCCACACAGCGCACGTTACAATCGATTTATTGAAGGAAACATTCGATGAGCGCATAATTTCGCGGAATGGACCTGTCAATTGGCCACCAAGATCGTGCGATTTGACACCATTGGATTATTTTCTTTGGGGATATGTGAAGTCGCTCGTCTACGCCAACAAACCAGAAACGTTAGGGGACTTGGAAGCCAACATTCGTGGCGTTATTGCCAACATACGGCCCCACATGCTCAAAAAAGTGGTTGAAAATTGGACCTGCAGAATTGACTTTATTCGAGCCAGCCGCGGCGGCCACATGCCCGAAATCATATTTAAACATTAATGGCATAAAATTATCCTTCCAATAAAGCCAAATTGATGGACATTAAAACGATTTTCTTGTGTTTTATTTCAATTCGAAGTTCTATACGTCTATAAAAAACACCCTGTATATGTTATAAGTCCGATCTTTTTAAAAAACAAAGGAATCAAAAACTTAAAAGAATAATTATATTCTATATGTAAAATAACAAAATATTTTATTTTTTATTTTATAAATTAATTAATTGCAATGTTACAAATGACCCAACCCAAAGCATATTTGTTAGGACTTAAACATTAAGTTTTTTAATTTCCATCAAATCTGTTTATACAGCATGCAATTTAGTTAATGTAAGGCTTTCCAAAATTCCTTTAGTATGGCTGCCCGAAGTATATTATCGTAAAAAATGGTATATTGTTGAAGTTTTTGCACTAAATATTAGTGTGACAATCGTTGTAGTAAATTTAAATTAAATATTTTCAAAAACTTAAAAAAACTCCTTAATTCCAAAAAAAGTATTTTTGGAAAACAGTAAATCAAATAAAAATTGAAAATCTAAATTGAAAATGCCAAAAAAAAGTTAAAATGGAAATGGCTCAATTATTGCCATTAAATACTTTTTTTTTATTATTTTCAAAAAGTAATTTTTAAAACATTTATTAAGTCGCGCTGCCGCTTTCTTAATTGAAGTTTGAAAATAAAACTTGAGTTGATTTTTTAAGATCTAAAACAAGAAGTTAATTTCCCTTAGCCATAAGTTAATAATAGTATCAGAACACCACGTCTACCTCCATTTTCTTCATGTTTAATAAAAAAAAAAAAAAAAAAATAAGTATATGGGCCGATAGAGAAATAACAAATAAGAAAAAAGTATTAAGTTAAAAAAATTTGCGCTCACCCATATTTTCCGAATTACGGTGCTCTGAAATTTTCAAATTTTTTTAAATATTAATATGCCTTTTGAAGAGACCTTTGGAAATACTAAAATTAAAAAAAAAAATTCTTAACCCATTAAGAGCCGATGGCATTTTTTATTTTTTAATTTCTAATATTTGCTCTTTGATTGGAGTTACATCACTTAGCTAGATTTACATAGATGGCGAAGGATATACAAGATTTAGCATACCCAAATATACCACTCTTACTTGTTTTTATTCGACCTAATTATCAGCTGTGATATTTTAAAACTTATTTTATTTCATAACTTGTAGTGCTTGGTAAATGAGAACAAATTTCAACTGCTGAAAAGCCAAATGTAACTTTTTTACTCAGTCAGTCAAATAACTGACGAGATAAACGAGAGAACACACTTTAAGGAATGTCTTATGCAGTTATTGATCTGTCCAAAACACTATGTGAAAATAGATCGAGCCACTTCAATATCATAGATTATAGGCAAACCAGCCCAGACTAACTTCTTAAAACATAAAAAGTTTTTCGGATGTTTATTACAATTATATTGCTACTAAAATTAATATGTCTTTAGTTCATTGGCTACCTCATTCAATAATATGTATGTATGTAAATTCATAAAATGAATTTAAAAATTATTTTTGATTTAACGCATTTGTCAAATAACGGTTTTATAAATGTTTTCTTAAATATTTGATATTTTTAATTTACAAAAAAAATATATGTATAATGTCGTGTGCCAATTTTAAACGTTTTTTTTAAACTTAGTTTTTTGCGGAAAAAAATTACACCAGTCATCATTATCAGCCTTTTGCAACATAACAACGTAATTATGACGTATATAGTGTTTGTTTTTAATTTGTTTCTCACACTTTTCACTTTATTATAGTTGATGTTGTTGTTAATAAAACATCATTCTAAACAGAAAAAATAATAATAAACAGAAGAAAAAACTAAGGCAACCAGACAACAAATAATTGGCGCCAAAATTGCTGCCAGTGATCTGACTGAAGTGAATATCTCATCAACGAATGTAATACGTTATTATATTGTCTAATTAGATAGTATTTTAAGACACACGGACGACATGTGTGTTTACATATATTTCTTTATTGAATAGAATTGTCTAATATTCTTTTTAGATATAAGTACGAGTCTGAATACATGTTTCGAGAAAAATAAAAACGATAGATTATTGGCAATTTTTATGAAATTAAGTGAAAATTGATGAAAATTCTGAACTAAATGTTATATGTATATTGTATTAATTTTAATTGCTTATTTACATGAATATTAATAATAACAAAATTTATAATTTAACAGATAGCACAGTTTGATTGTGACAGGCATTACAAACTTAACCAAAATATTACATTTAAAATTAAATGATTATTTTAATATTTTATTTTTTTTACGTTAATTTATGCAAACATTAATGTCATCATTAATTCAAACATACGTTTACACATTGTAACGATATCAGATTTAATTCCATCGCAGACCTGTTGTAATACAGCTAAACATAGTAGAGAACGGGCAGAATTTTTTCTAGACGGACATTGAGAGCATGAATATTTTTTAAATTAATATTATTTAAGTAACCGCTTTATCTGTTAACTCTCTCATATGGATGCCAACCTAGCCATATGTAGTTACCCCAAACGGAAGAAATATTTTTTTAGCCCCAAACTACAAAACGAGCAAATCTAGCACTTATTCGAACTGTTTTATACCCTTCACCACAAAAAGTGAAAAACGGGTATATCTAAGTTTGTCATTCCGTTTGTAATTTCTACAATATCCATTTCCGATCCCACAAAGTAAATATATTCTGAGTTCTTATGCATAGCGAAGTCGATTGAGCGAGATCCGTCTGTCCGTCCGTGTTCGGTTTGAAATCAACTTTTTCAAGGCCCTAGATGAGCTAGAGGAAATTAAAAGACGCTAATCATTCAGACCAGTGATGAGAAATAATATTTGCATTTCGGTATCAAACAATTTTTTGAGAGTACTTTTTTAACCTCAAGAGTAACAAATCGTAAATTTTATTTTAATTTTTATTAAACAGCAAAAATATCTTTATGAAAAGAAAAGTTAACTAAAACCACAAATCAATATATAAAAAGTTCTTTTTACCTATAAACAACAATTTTTTTTAAAATTATTTTGTACCTTTTAAGGTATATCACTTTAAACTGAAATAGCCCCTAGATAAATAGCGCCAATAGAATGGATTTGGACTTATTTCAAAAACAATTTTTTCTTACATTTTAAGACCATTTCCAAAAAAACTTCCTTCATCACATTAAAGTCAAATAAGCCCAAATCTATACCAAATGAAAATATCATTTCCCATCACTGAAATGCAGTACCAAATTTAATTATTTTTTAATTCTCTGTCACCCTAATATTTGCTTTTTTGATGAAGGAAATATAAGATTCGGCATAGCTGAATATAGCACTCGTACTTGTTTGTATTAAGATTGACATTTCTATTAAAAGAAACACAAAAAACGTATCAGCTGTTTTTTTGCAGGCACCCTATGTACATTGTGAAAATACAGAACGAATATGTAACGCTACGTTATATTAGACAATGCTGTCATGACAATAAAATAATACACATTAGTTGTCGAAAATGCTGACAATTGCTTCTGTATTGTAGGCGTCCAGACAATAATTATGACAATTCATTATGAGCACGCTCTCGGAAAATTTAAAATAGCTTTAGCGTTTCTTCCTGCTATTTTTCCACTTATATTGTCATATGCAAAGAATATTTTAGTAACTAAAATAATAATTCAATTAAAATTTTATTTAGTTAAAGCAATTATAAAAAAAATTTCGGCATACGTCTTATCACTGTCTTATTTACTGTCTTCAAAATATTCAAGCCAGTAATTCAGACAATTGAAATGTGTACATGTATAAGTGAAAAACTGTGCATGTATTGTTACTGTCATGACAGCATTGTCTAACCGTGCAGTCACACGGTCAAGTTTTTGTTAAATTTTCTTTCAAGAAATTTACACATACTGCTTGTCAAAATTCACAAAAATTGAAAGCTGTGACGTAGGCTGCACGCAATTTCAAAGCAATTTTTGAAGCAAGATGTTTTAAAGAAACCAAAAAAAAAATATTTGAAGGAAAAAACTTCAATGCTGTCATGACAATAAAATAATACACATTAGTTGTCAAAAATGCTGACAATTGCTTCTGTATTGTAGGCGTCCAGACAATAATTATGACAATTCATTATGAGCACGCTCTCGGAAAATTTAAAATAGCTTTAGCGTTTCTTCCTGCTATTTTTCCACTTATATTGTCATATGCAAAGAATATTTTAGTAACTAAAATAATAATTCGATTAAAATTTTATTTAGTTAAAGCAATTATAAAAAAAATTTTCGGCATACGTCTTATCACTGTCTTATTTACTGTCTTCAAAATATTCAAGCCAGTAATTCAGACAATTGAAATGTGTACATGTATAAGTGAAAAACTGTGCATGTATTGTTAGTGTCATGACAGCATTGTCTAACCGTGCAGTCACACGGTCAAGTTTTTGTTAAATTTTCTTTCAAGAAATTTACACATACTGCTTGTCAAAATTCACAAAAATTGAAAGCTGTGACGTAGGCTGCACGCAATTTCAAAGCAATTTTTGAAGCAAGATGTTTTAAAGAAACCAAAAAAAAATATTTGAAGGAAAAAACTTCAATCAGCTGTTCTCTTGAATGAAATTTGAAAGACTTAATTGAACGAAAATTTGAAAGCAAATTCTCAGCAAGTTTTTGAAGTGAGAGTGCATTAGTAAAAAAATGAGAGAAATTTAAAAAATTTTAAAACTAGTAATGTAAACAGGGGGTAAAACCAAATAATAAGACACGATAAGAACTAGAGTTGCAATATACGTAAACTATAAGTGATGAAGGGGAAATGCTAAAACAGATTAATTTAAGAAAATCAATAGTTTTAAATTGTAGACGTATCATTGAGAGTATCAAATATTACAGAGGAGTAACACAGTATTTTTTCAATAGAAATAGTATCAAAAAAAGTACGATCGTAACAACTTTTCCATCACTGATTCAGACACAGTTTCGGTACATTTGCTTCAAGGTAGCGAGAAAAGTACGATTCTTAAGATATCAATATGGATTTCATTTAAAAGCTTTTTTAAAAGACTTTTAGGAAATACTAAGATTGTTAAAAACTGCTATACCCATTAAGAGCCAAAGACATTTTTATATAAAATTATATATAGCACTTATCCTTTTTTATCCTTTTTTTTAATTTTCTATCACCCCAATACATAGTTTTTTGATTGGAGTTTCTTCACTAAATTAGATTTACATATATGGTGAAGGGAATATGAGATTCTGCATAGCCGAATATAGCACTCTTACTTGTATTAGGTCTTTCTTTATTTTTTTAAATAATAATTTCTGATAAATTAAATAAATATTAATTTAAGAAACAATATAGATATATATTAAATTTCCCATTTTATATATTGTTTCTAAGCTAAGAAAAATATTAGAAATTCAGCATATTGGTAAACGACATATATTTAGTCCTTTTTATGTAGTCTACATTTAATTTCATCTACCTCACATGACTTTCGGCATAATTTTTTGGTTGACGGTTCAGATTCAATTCAATTACACATTATCTGTGTTCACAATGCTGATATTTTTTGCGCATTTAACAATTTTATCAACAAAATTTTTTATACTTTCATATTTATTGTTCCCAAAAAATTATGGACCGCTGTTACAAATGTTTGTATTGCAAGCGTAATATATTACAAAGCCCAGATACATCATCCTAACTCTGTATTTGTTTGCTAACCAGTTAACTATTAAAAACAACGAAGTATGTGTGCCTGTATCTACACGTACATACAGTTAGGAGCAAAAATGTAACACGATAGCCGGCGGTCGGAAACAATGCTTAGTATTTCCTATGAGGAAGCAAATACCAAAAGTTTTTTGATTATTATTATATATCGGTTTGTCCAAAAAAATTAATACTTACATGCAATATT
Source organism: Gymnosoma rotundatum (assembly GCA_916610165.2). Taxonomy (NCBI): domain Eukaryota; kingdom Metazoa; phylum Arthropoda; class Insecta; order Diptera; family Tachinidae; genus Gymnosoma; species Gymnosoma rotundatum. The sequence goes on from OU744336.1 coordinate 85,681,769, forward strand.
CTAGTATGGCAAGGATGGACCATATAAAATCAATGAAATTATTAATTTATTGCGAAAAAATGAATTGGTAAGACAAATTGCAAAAAAGTATAAAATAAGTCATATGACCGTGCAAAGAATTAAAAAAAAGTATGGAATATGTGCTCAATCGCCGCGTATTGGACGGCCAAGAAAAATAGATGATCGCACTGGTCGACACCTCGCAAAATTGGTAACATGCGAAAATCCTGTCACCCCAGCTGAAGCACTAAAAACTCTTCAAATTGATGCAAGTCGCTGGACAGCTCAACGGTGTTTAAAAAGATTGTGTCTTAAGGCCGCTGAAAAAAATAAAAAACCATTTCTAACAAAAAAAAAAATTTTTTTCTTTGCCGGAAGGAATTTGTAAATTCGTATAAAAATTGGACATACGGCGACTGGAGTCAGGTACTGTAAATTACTTTTTAAATTTTTTTTTTTAGGTGCTTTGGTCTGATGAAACGAAAATTAACCGTTTTGAGTCAGATAGGCGCTCGTGGTACTGGACTAAGGACCCAAACACCATAACCTCAAATCAGGTCCGACAAACAATGAAACACGGTGGTGGTTCAATAATGGTTTGGGGTTGTATCACGAAAAATGGAGTGGGTCCTCTTGTTAAAATAGATGGTATCATGAAAAAGGAACAATATCTTTCAATTTTGCAAAATAATTTACCAGCTGCTATTGAAAAAACGGGTCTTTCTCCTGAAAATGTTGTGTTTCAGCAAGATAACGACCCAAAACACACGGCTAAAATAGTAAAAACTTGGCTACAAAGTCAACCATTTTCTGTTTTAAAATGGCCCCCGCAGTCACCGGATATGAATCCGATTGAAAACTTTTGGAGTTACATCAAAAAAAAGTTAGCCAAGTATCCGGAACCTTCAAATGCTGTTAACGAGTTATGGAGCCGTGTGAAAGACTGTTGGGAGTCTACTCCGAACGAGATGGTGGCTAATTTTTGCGATAGTATGCCCAACCGACTAAAAGAGCTTGAAAAAGCAAAAGGTTTGTGCACCAAATATTAAAAACTCAAACGACGCGCTTTAATTACCATACAAATATTGCTGGGTGCAAAACTGTAACTTTTGACTAAATCTGGATTTTGTTTTACAAATTTGTAATATAAAAAATTGTGTTTGTGTTATATTTTGCAGAAAGTTTAATAAATAAAATATGTTAAGATAATTTAGTTGTTTGTCTTTTTATTTTGAAACTATCGAGCTTTATTTCAGAACATAATAACTCATGTTACATTTTTGCTCCTAACTGTATGTACGTACAAACCAAAGTAAATATTTTTATGAAAAATAATCGTTTAATATAGTCTTGGAAAATTACACAGTTCATGGTGGTCAATTGATTTTATTAAGACCTTAAAAAATAATGCGAATCTATAGGCAGGGTTCATTATTTGTCTTTTAAATGTTTGCTCTTGATCCCGCTTAAAATTGAATACAATTATTTTAATTGCCTTCAAAGGAAGGAAATTGTCAAATCATGATTATATTTTTTTTTATTACGTAAAGATTGCCCCCATTGTAAAAAAATAAAAAAGCGGAATTGGCAGAAAACTGCCCAAATTTTCATAGCCCTTTACAGCTACAGAAATAAAAGTTTGTGTTTTAACAGGCGTTAATTTGATGAACTGTAATTGACATATATTTGAAATTTATACTGAGTGTTCCTATAGAGATGCGATTTTGACTAATGTAGGCTTTTGAACAGTAATTGAAAGATAACTGAATGTTAACCACAATGGTCTTTAATTGATGTTTTTCAACTAATTCCATGGGTGAGTTGCCAATACATATTGGAGGCAAGTGATATTGCAAATTGCTGTTTTTACTTATCATTATTGCTTTTGATTTTTTTGCATTTAGACAGAGTCCATTAGCTGAAGCCCATCTAAATATGTTGTTAAGATCATCGTTCAATTTACTGATACAAATATTAATATCGGATGGCATACAGCTGATGGTGAGTTGAACGTCGTCAGCATACATCTGGACATCACAGTGGGCAATTCTGAGTGGTAAATCATTAGAATAAATGGTATATAATAATGGACCTAGTATGAAACCTTGCAGAACATCCCTTGGCATTAAACAGCTAGTCGATTTGTTGTTAATAGCATGTACTGACTGACTTCTATTAGCTAAATATGAGGGAACAATTTGACAGCAGTATTAAAAAAATGACACATATACTTTAGTTGTTGGCATAAGATAGTATGTTCAACGGTATCAAACGCTTTAGAATGATCGAGAAAAACCAAAAACGATATAAAGTTACTAAGCAATTTAGAACGTATCCCTTCGCAAACCTCAATAAGGGTTGATGTGCAGCTGTGGTTGGGTCTGAAACCAGATTTCCTCTCAGACAATATGTTATTTTTGTATAAATATTTGGTCATTTGAGTATGAATCAGCCTTTCAACAATTTTGGATAAATATGGCAGTATTGCAATCGGTCTTAAACTTTTGTCAGGTTTGAGGACAGGTATAATTTTTGCGCACTTCCAACAGGATGGGAAAGTTGAAGTTGTTTTATAGTATTGGCTAAGTGTGTGTGATTTGTGGCAATATGTGACTTATTATTAGCTTGACAAATTTTGGGTGTATACCATCATCACCGACAGAGTTTGATTTGATGCTTTTCATAGCTTTAAGGACATCGTCTTGAGTGACACATTAAAATTGAACATTTATGTGATTTTGTTGCATAGTAATATTAAGACAGCTAAAGTAATCTGAAGAGCTGTAGTAACTAAGGTTTGCTTGCGGCATTGGTATATTGGCAAATTCTAAATTTAATTTGTTGACATCAGTATAACGTTCGTTTTTGGAACTGCTTTTCATTAACCCCATCGACCGAATTTTTCTCCATTTCTTTTCCGAACAAACAGCCAATTGAAATTTTTCTTCATAATATTTGGATTTAGCGAGCTTCTGCAATGCTTGAAGTAATTATGAAGTTTCGGAGTTTTGAATCTTTTCCGCCTTGCATATGCTCTATTCCTTTTATTAATTAATACTTTAATATCATTGGAAAACCAAGGATTATAATTATTTAGTTTTTACGCAAACATATTTTTCATACAAATATTTTATATTGGAGTGTATGAAATCGACTTGTTCATCCACCGTGGGCATAAAGAAAGTTTGATTACTTTCAATTGAGACTAGTTCAGACGACAAAGATTGCAGATCAATATTTTTGAAATCTCTAAACGTTATTCTTTGGTTTAGTGTTGTAGTTAAAAAGTCATAAGACATGAAAATAAGATTATGTTTAGAGAAAACAGAAGCTGACAATTGATCAAATAACAATTTTCTAGAGGGATTGTCCACAAAAAAAAATTCAAGCAGTATTCTGTAAGTAGCTGTGAAATGTGTTGGCAAAGTATCATTTACTAGTCATAAGTCATACCAATTTCACTCATTTCCTCCATTAGACTTCTATCACTAAGAACATTGGCATTAAAATCTACAGTTAAAATAATATCAGTGTAGCCGAGAGCAAGTATAGATAATTTATTAATTAATGGCTTGTAGTTAATTCTCTTATTAGGTCTTTATATAACACCCAATAAAATTTTTTGATTTTTATTAAAAACTTCGAGAAACAGATGTTCTATTGCTTGAGTATCAGAGGCTGGTTTATTATTGTTGGTGAATGATGTTGTATTATCTCTTATTCGATCATCAACAACTTCATCAGTAGTTTGGCATTTCATATTGCATGATATAGATGACTTTATATATATTGCAACTCCCCCATTCTTTGATTTTCTGACACTTCGAAAAGGGAGATATTCTCTTAGTTTATAATTATGGTCATGAATGTCAATACGAAACCACGTTTCAGAAACACAAATTAGGTCCATATCAGATTCTTCGAAAATTCGGAATTCATCCACTTTTTCATGTGGGCTCTGGGCATTTATATGGCATATATTTATAATGTCCTTTTTAGACCTTATAAAAGAAGTTATTGATCTCAAGACAAAGTTTCTTTCAAAGGGGCTTTCAAATTTGATGATTATCGCATTATCAGTAAGTTTACATTTTGTAATATTTAATCGTTTGTCAATCTCATTTAACAAGCGCTCTTCACATTCTCATTATTCGCATTAGTTTTAAGGGCGAATCAGTCGAAGAGATTCAGAGTTTTTGATGTATTTTCAAGTAACGAATTTTGAGTTCTCTTAATCTTTTTTGTGCAAGAGAAGACATGTTCAGTTCGTGTTGTTCTTGTTGGCTATTTTTTTCCATTTCCGACCCCTTAAGAATATAGCGAAGTCGAAGTCCGTTTTCGGGTTGTAATCAAGTTTGCCAAAGCACTAAAAAAGTACGATTGTGAAAAATATTTTTTAATATATAAATATGGGTATCATTTAAACGCTTTTGAAGAGATCTTTTAAGGAAATACATACATATTTCAAAACGCTTAACCCATTAAGAGCCGATGACATTTTTATGTAAAATTATATAAAGTACTTAATTTTTTTCTTCTATTTGTTGTTTGATTACCAAACTAGATTTATATTTGTGGTGAAGGGTATATAAGATTCGGCATAACCGAATAAAGCACTTTTACTTGTTATTATTATTATATTTCAAAAGCTGTGCGCACTGATTTCTATACCTATTTTGTTATTATATCTTATTCTGTTGTATATTAATCAAATGGAGCATTTCTAATGTAATCTCTTATTATATTTAACTCCGTGTCCAAAATATATATTTCGTTAAAGTTTGGCGTATGTCTTCTTTCAGAAAAGTGGTCTGCAAATGCTGTTCTTAGAGTACTTATATTGGGTTTTGTTTTTGTCAATAGTTGTCTGATAGTGCTTGTACTTTTAAATGCTATTTTATGTTTGTTTGGGTTTTGCAATACATCATGTTTTATGCATTCTAAGAACTCTTGTGCTTAACTTTTCTATTTGTTGTCTTAGTGTTAATTTTATTTGTTTGGCCCGCAGCATTACTATAAGTTTCCTTACTATATTGTCAGGCAAAGAATTCCTTTTCCAAATACATTTTACCTTTTTGATTTTCTTTTCATGGAGTCGGTTATCACCTGTAGCTAAAACTCGTCTTATGAAGTTGTTAGCATTTTAAGCGTGATGGTATTTGGTTGTCATGCGTAAGAATTCATAACACGTACAGATCTAGTAGATTGTTGGTAACAGTTAATATTAATTTCTTCTCTCTTTGTATTAATAATGGGTCAACTTCTCCTTGGCCTGCCTCTCCTCTTAAATTGAAAATTTAATCCTAGAATGAAAATGGTTAAGTTCGTTCAAAGTTTCGTCAGTTGCACTTTACCAGGTAGTCTACATATTGCGTAGGGAATCTAGAGGTATTTCCAATTTTTTCACCATTTTCTTTAGTAGCTCTTCCAATATGATTTCATCTATTATAGGTGATGCTGGGGATAAAGATAAATCAATATATCTAAATAAAATATAAGTCTTTACAAGTGTGTTGTGACTATTTAACTCACCATCGGTCAAACCGTATTCGAAAAACAAATACGTAGGCGCATATGCATATGCGGTATATTGATTTGATTCAATGTTAATATTCTTGTGTAGCGAAGCATGCCGGGATTCGCTTTTTGACTATAGATTTTGTCATTATAATTTTTATTATTTATTAAATTTTAGTACTTTTTAACTTATTAAATCAACGTCGCAGTCAAAATGTATGCTTGGCAAACACGACACTGCCAAATATCGTCATCAGATCTTGCACAATTGCTGATCCATATCTATGTTATTAAATAGTTAAAATAAGGTTAATTTTTTTATAATTGGCTTTCTCCATTGCAAGTGTACAATTTTCTTTGTCCACTTCAAAAATGACAATTTTCTTATTTCCTTATAGAACTTTCTTCCTAGTTTCGACTATGGTCAGTACAAAACGGTAGCACTTAATTAGCCTATATTTATTCAGATACGTCTTGCATGATTTTGGCCTAAAGACAATAGCTATTGGATATCACCTAGAATAATTAAAATATATTTATTTATAATACCTATGCCCAGGTGTCTTATCTATCGCCTTTCAGGAAATAATAAACGTTAAATTAGACTGTGTCGTTAGGTTTTCTTCTAAAATTTACTTGTAATTTTACTATTAACCGCGTGCATTCACATCGTTAACCATTTTTGAACAATTTTGATTGAGAGTAATAAACTATTTTTTTTAATTTTTTAAATCAAGAGAATAATTATGAAAGCCGATGTATGTTAGAGACGTTACAAAGAATACTGAAAATGTTGCACAGTGTTATAGAAATTTAGTGTATAAAAAATAGTAAATATTAGGATGTACATTGCGGTGTCCCAAAAAAATTCTTTGTCTGATTTTCATACGTGCTTAATCAAAACTTAAACGCTTATAGGGTAAAGTATTTCTGATTTTATTTAAGTATTTTCGGAGTAGGTTTAGAGGTCGCGCAAATGAAGTTTTCATAAAAAAACCGGAGTTTTCGTGCTTTATTCTAACTTTACTTATAACTTGGTTAATAACCGCGGGTTTCTTCACTCCTGAGGTAACAATTTTAAAGAAAAGTATCAAAGCTTTACTCCTGTGTAAAAACCTCTTAAGTTTTGGTGATGAGTTTGCTCATTTAGATACCCTAAATTACAGTTTTTCGTAATTTTTCTTTTTTAAATTTTGTAATAACGCTTTACAACTTTTTAAGTTGCGATGAAAACGATAGTGCAGTTTGAAAGACAAATTATTTGTAATTAATATGAATAGAACAATTTTTAAATTTGTTGTTACCGTTTTTATCGTTATACCCAGTATATGTTATTATAAGATGTTTTCCACTTCACTAATCATACCCAATCAACAAAAAAACTTTTGTTTTGCTCTGTGAAAAATCATTTATTGAGGTTCTTGCGATGTAGTTCTATACCTTGCAATATATTCTGGAAATCAGTTTCAGAAGTTGTGACATTAACATAAGTATTAGCTAAAGCCACACCTCGTTCTGCCAAATCATTTACCACATGTAAATGTTGAACTTTTTCTTTTCATCTTGAAATGACATGTTGGATTTCCAATTCTCTGGATCTATTTTTAAAAAATCCATTGAAATATTGCAAGCTTCAAAGAAAGTTAGACTCTTTATTTTTAAAGTTTTCTTCTGTTAAAGTTACAGTTGCTACTTGATAATCGCTGCATGGGGTATCTGCAATTTTTTCTGTCATTAGACGCAAAGTTTTGAAGTCGATACGTTCATCAAAAAACACTAAGGCAGCCAATTTCGGAGTTAAGTACCACTGATGACATAGAAAAGTTTTAATCGGGGCTTGCGCAATTCCTTTAATAGGCTCAGATCATTGAGAGGAGCGTATCGAGGGCACTCGGTGAGGTACCAATATTTTATATATATTGTTAAAATAAATGAACTAATTTCAACCAAAGCATCAATCTTTGATTTGTCTGTGTAAGATTGCAGCTGGTTTCGGAAAATACATATTTTCAAAGAATATATAATTTTCGTCATCCAGCGAGCCCGATTGATAGCTCCTGGAGCTTTTACTGTCGGGTAGGACATAGATTTACCACCCAAAAAGATTAGATCACATCGAGTAGTTCTTTCTCTTGGTTGCCAACTTAAAGCCTTTAATAAAATTGCTTAAATCTTCGGGTATTGGTTCCGGCATAATCTTTTCAAAAATTTTGTGATTTATAAGGTCGGAAAACTGGACTTGCTAATAGACATCCACCTCTGCTGGAGTGTGGCGAAAATTTATATTTGTGGTTATGTGGTCTGCTCCTCAATATTAAGCGCCTTGAAGGTTGATCAGCCACAAGCTTCAACATATGATGCCGGTATGCGAAAAATATGAGGTATTTTTTTAGTGTTTGACAAAGTAATGCACATGCACTGAATCGGCGTCCAGTATTGGAACTATTTGTATCTGCAGACATAAATTGGATATATTTAGTTAAATTCCAGGTTTTAAGCATTTTAGAAACTGAATTAGCTTTGTCTTCTCCCCTTTCCGATTGAAGTGGTATATCGCTCTCAACGCTGGAGTTATCTTTGTTTACCAGATATTCCCATTAATTGAAGGACTCTGTTTAATTCTCTAGATTTTCTGGAAGGTTGAATTATTTTCCGAACAAGCGCTTTATGTCGCGCAAGAAATTACTTCGGTTTTTCTTCTCGATTTCGTTTTTTCTAGACTTACTCTTATTTAAAACTATTCACTTCGAGCGTAATTTTACGATTTCATATAAAATGTTACGTACCTCTTGACTTGTTTCCTACATATTTTTAAAATTTGTTGTTTGCTATTGTTCTGGCACTCTTTGTGACAGTATATTTTTGGATTAGGTGTAATTTATAAAATCTTTGAAAAATTTGCATTTTTGTCGGCGGTTTCAAGGATCAAGGGCATCAATCATTTTTTCCACAAGCCAACAATTTCTTGTTTTCAAAAAATTCTTACCGGTACGTCGACGAAAACTTTTTTATATACAAAGAACTTTTCTTTTTTTATTGACAGTTAAAACCCCAATGTTATAATCTTGCCAGATCTATTGTTCAATCAATCCAGGACGATATTGAGAAAATGCAACTAAACGGCGGATTAAATTTAAATAAAATAATATTTTTTTATTCGCAGGAATCACCTGAAAGACCGCACTATAAAAATTTATGGAAATATACATTAATTATAACGAAAAAGGATCGCCAGTTTTAAGGTACAAACTATAAAAATAGTGTAACTCGGGAACTGCAGGATCAAATTCTATTTTTCTTTTTTTTTTAATTGCTTAACTTATCCGTCTTCAAAATTGGGTCACTAGCTTTTATACCTTCCATATAAATTTGAAAATTAATAAACCGTTTTTACAGAATTTGTTAAAAAATTACAATAATACTTACTTATATGTGGGACCGTAATGAACAAAAACATTGCCGAAGCTTAAAGTTTTTGCATATGGAAATAAAGTTTGGGAAATTTTCTTTAGAAATATTCGGTCAAAAAATTAAATCAACGTGGTTATTGACAAAGTAATGAGTCAAGTTTGAAAAATGTCGAAAACCCCAATTTTAAACAAAGACTTGATTTGCGCGACCTCTAAACCTCTTCCAAAAAATCTAAAAAAAATCAAAAATACTGGACTCTAGAAGCTTTCAAATTTTTCTTGGGACTCTGACAAAAAAATTTTGGGTCACCCTAATGTACATATCTTATTGTTTGTAAAATTTTTATCAAGATAATTTATGTGAATGTATTTGAATTATGTTTTTTGTGCATGTCTTTAGTTTTTTTGTTTTTTTTTTTAATTTTAATAATATTTTGAATGTTTTTTGAGTATTAAAAATTGTGTTTGAAAAAATTTAATATTATTATTTTTTCCTGTTTTCTAAAGATGCCAGCGATGTTGCGAAATATTGAAAAAAATAAAAAATATTCTTATTTTAAAAACTGACCTAGAGTTAAAAAAATAAGAAAAGGTAATTAAATATAAGGGTCAAATAAACACCAACATTTAATTATAAAGGAGCCAATTAAAACTAAGACCAATTTGACTTAAAAAACTAGCGGGTTAAATCTAGTAACAGGATTTGAATTGTTTCACTGGGAAATCGAAAGGAAATTGTAGAAGGCTATTAACTACCAACAATAACAAAATAATTGGTACTGTTGGAGATCATTAATGCTCTGAGAAAATATTATGGGGTATCTTATTCCTTTAAAATTAAAAGTAGATAGTATCAACCTGGTTACAGGGGTTCTGTTGTTCCAAAACTTGAGAATAATAAACCAAAACGGATGAATTAAAAATTCAAACGTTTTGTGAATTTTAAATTAGGTGCACGTAACGTACGTACCCAATACACACTGTTTCATAATTTATAATTAAACAATAATAAATTCTAAGGCGATTTGATTATCGTCGTAAAATTTAATTGTTTTCGAGTAAGGCTAAGGTGTGTCAATAATTCATTTATGTAGGTATCATTCACGAATATTAAGAACTTTATTAATTGTGATCGGATACATATAAATGCCAATTAATAAATGTTTACACTTTAGCAAACTGTTAATGACTTATTTACAAACAAACTTTAAGGTAAAAGCTGCACTAAACTAAACTTAAAACACGCTTAAGCAAACGAACTGAACACAAACATTTCACAAGTGAAATTAATAAGACTGAAAATCATCTAGATTGTTAAGTTTAAACAATAGTTGCTGAGGTTAAATAAAAGCTGCTTGGTAAAAACGTTTTTTGTTTGTTTTTGATTTTGTTTGTAATACAAGTATTAACCAGGGTTGTTAAACTCTTATTACTAAACAAAGTACGTTACTAAATTTATTTTTTTTTTTAATTTTGCGGTCAATAGCAGCTTTGGAATTAAGCTTGTAAGTTCTCACACGTTCCTAGTGGCCACTTTATTACTCCAAACTCTAGCCATGTTAATCACTCTTCGTAGTATTTTGACAAGCGTTTGGAGCAGGTTGTTAGACAACATAAATTAGTTTAAGCAGCATGGTGTGATTTGCTGAATTTAACAGTTAGACACAATATAAACCAGGAAAAACGACGATGAAATAAATAAATGAATTATTTTAAATCTTAGGATTTTCGGATTATTTCCAGGTTTTCACTGCACAATTTTTTCTCCTATTTTGTGTACTCACCAAAAAATTACACATTACGTTAAAAAGTACTTGCATTTAATTACTTACTTTTGTGATTGCAATATTTTGTTACTCGCTTACAAAACACTTAACATTAGTTCGCAAAAAAGGTAGTAGTAATTGAACTAGTTCTTTAAGTTGAAAGAGAGAATATGTACTTTAAAATACGTTGGAAAGTCCTTCCGCCAAAAATATTTAATTCCGCACCAGAGAACTGCACGAGTACACCGCATACTTACTCTATACTTTTCATACTCGAATATTTTAAACACCGCAATAAAAAGTTGCGGTGTTTATTTTACCCATTCCTGTAAAAACGAGTATCAAAAATATCGCAATCAGAGCTTTAAGTATTTTTTATACTCGTACGCGAGAATTTTTTAGTTCTCTTTATTTGTAAGCAACGTTGCCATATAGGTATGAAATATAACACATATTTAATGAATAAATTGCAATAAAAACCGCTTAAAGGCACAGCTTTTGTACACTATTTAAAGCAGGTATTCTTATTTTGTTGCTGTTTTTTATGAACAATTATTTTCAGTTTATGTTGTCATAAACGTGCTACTAACGGTATTTAGGAAAACAAAATGATAAAATGAATCCGTGAATAAAAGGAAAATTACTTAATAATTTTAGTTTTAACAAAACTGTATATACGCAGATGTAATATTGCATTGACTGAATAGACATAGACCTCATAAATAATAATAAATAAAATAAAATAAAGTTTTTAGTTTACATATTTTATCTTGTTAAATATAATTATTGCTTTTATACCTATTTATTAACTTTAAAAATCTATTTGGTTAACGAATAGAATTTTTAAATTTCTCTCCTGTGTGACTTAAAAAAAACCCTAACAAAAACGTAATATAATAAACAATGAACTATTCTTGAGTTATTAGTAAACTTTTGTTGTGTTTTTAATAAATGAAAATATGGCGAATTTTACGGGTTCTATTAAATTTATTTTCTGTTATATATTAATTAAACTTTCATAATTTCAAAGAAGTATGTATGTTAGCTAATTTAGACATTGGCGACTTTTGATATTGTGTTTGATTTAATAATTCTGATCTGATAACTCTGCTTTCCTCTCACTACACACGTTAAAATTTCTCTCTTGGTGTTTGTTGTAAGTATGAGTAAGAATAAAGTAAAGCCAGCACCGCAAACATTTTACTTGAGTATGGTAGACACTTATACCACCGAGTATACAGAGGCGACAAGAGAATATAGTCATCTCGTTTCTTCTATGCATTCTTTCTTGACATCCTATCGACTACTACAAAACAAAATTGAAGTCGATAGGATGTCAAGAAAGAGATGCATAGAAAAAAAGAGATGACTATATTCTAGTGTCGCCTCTGTATGCTTAGTGGAAATGCGGTGGCGATCACACCGCAACCGCATTTAAGATGAGTATACTTAGAGTATTAAAAACAGACACTCTTGCAGTTCTCTGTTCCGCACTCGATTACCTTTTTTTTAACAATTTTTGCTGGGCATTTTGAAAATAAATACTCGCTTTTAAAATTTGTCAGAGGGCATTTTTTAATAATCATAGTTTTTAATTAATTAATTAAATCAGACATTAATTTTTAATTTAACAAATTAAGATTTGATTAATTAATTAGGTATTAGTTAATAATTTTATTTCTTAAAATACTGTTATAAATAAAAATGTTGAGCAACAGAACATTTATTTAAAAGATATTAGACACAATGTTGCTGTAAAGACACCGTTTATAAATAAAAAAATATTTTTTATGAGTTCCGCCTTACAATCTCAAATAATTTTTAGCTACAATTTACAAAACCTATAAAATTTGTTTGAAACATAAAAATTTTTTGAATTAAGTGTTCGCTGCAAAAGTGTTGTGTCTTAAATACTTATGGCCAGTTTTTGACTTCAGATTTAAATACGCATGTAGTTAATTTGCATTTAAATTTAAGTAGTACTTAAATACAATTTCAGTTTTTCAGTCATGTGTGATCGTTCTCATTAAACTATGTTAAAAATATGGCAGCATTACGAAATATCAACATAAATCTCCATTGATTATGAAAAACAGCTGGTAACAAACACAATGAATTACAAATTTTGTGAAAAATATTTTAAATATATTTAAAAATGTGAGCGATACTCATGTATTCACCACCTAAACTTATTTTATTTATTAATTTAACTTTTTGATTAATAAATTCATTAAGAGATGTGTGCAAAACATAAAATATTGTTCTATCAATGGCAAAAATGTTTATTTTTGATTATTTTTGCGAAAGAACGATAAAAAGGCATAACCATATGGTAAAACTGTATTATTTAAATGGAACAAATGCGCAACATTGGTCATTTAAGTTTCATTTAAGTGTGCATTGAAAAACTGAATTTTGTACTTAAATGGAACTTAAATATAAATGACATTTAAATACGAAATCAAAACTGGCCCTTAAATTGTCTTAACCCTTTGCAGGCCATTAAGATATTTCTATCAGCAGAATTTTCACGTTTGAAGATAAAGCAGTGAAGGGAAATGATATTTTCATTTCGGTATCAAAAAATTTTTCTGAGAGTACTTTTTTTGCCTCAAGAGTAACAAATCGTTAATTTTTTTTTTTTAATTTTTATTAAACAGCAAAAAAATCTTAATGAAAAAGAAAAGTTAACAAAAACCATAAATCAATATATTAAAAGTTAATTTTGCCTATAAACAAAATAGTTTTTAAATTTACTTTGTACTTTTTAAGGTATATCACTTTAAAATAAAATAGCCCCTAGATAAATAGCACCAATAGAATGGATTTGGGCTTATTTCAAAAATAATTTTTTCTTACATTTTGAGACCATTTCCAAAAATAACTTCCTTCATCATAATTAAGTCAAAGTCATTGGGTATTGTCCTTCAAATAAGCCCAAATCTATACCAAATGAAAATATCATTTCCCATCACTGAAACTCAGTACCAAATTTTATTATTTTTTAATTATCTTTCACCCTAGTATTTGCTTTTATGACTGGAGTTACTTCACTAAACTAGATTTACATACATATCGCTATTCTCATGTAGAAAGGCCCTGACTCAAATTTTTATAAAATTCTGTTTTTTTCATGATTTCAATACATTTCACACAGATACCCCTCGTCACAAAATTTGAATGTAATATTATCAAAAATAATGGTTTTACAAGCATTTGTTTTTGAAATATTACATTGCGATAAATACAATTTCTATTATGTTTTTACTTCTCCTGTAAGATCACAATTATGTGAGTTAGGGACTTTTTACATGAGACCATTAAAATTCGTATTTTTTCTGTTTTTAAATAATTTTTATTATTTGCAGAGTACTTTTTGATTTTAAAATAAAAAAAAGTATATGTACTGGTCTTTCCATGTCTGGTCTACAAAAACAATCCCACAGCGCAGAATCTCTAAACAAACATCTCTCTCGCTCGTGAGGAGTGTGAGTTTTTTAGTCACAAAGTTTTTAAACAAAAACAAAATTTTCCGTTTAAAAAAATCTCCTTCAACGCGTGCTCTTTAATTTTATTTTATAAACTTTTTCTATTTGGTTTTTGTTAAAAGCCGGCCTGTGTTTTTGTTCCGTCACATTTCTAAACAGAGTGAAAAGTAATCGTGACCAGTTAGTTAAGGCTCACTCGCGTACGTACACAGTAAACTTTGTTTTAAGTACGTTTTTAGTTGTAAATACCAAACTCGCCGGAAACCATATAAGCAATTTATACCTATAAGATTAAAACAAACAAACAAGCAAAAAAAGTAAAAAAGAAATAAAAAAGTATTGTTTCAATACAAAAACAATACAATTTTTTTATTGTTTTTAATAACAATCTGATTGTAAGAGAACAGCTTAAATGTTTAAACAAATATATGCAAAAATAATATTCCTATAAAACTACACGCTATATAATGTTGACATTCATTCATTCAGTCATTACCCAGTGAATCAAACGTCGTGTTTAGAAACTATTCGATTTTATTTGAAAGTTAAATCCTGCAAGAACCTCAAGGATTTTTAAAATTTGTATAAACAATTTAAATGCGCATAAACAAAAAACGATATTTGTAAAAGAAATAATATCGTAGTATATTAAAAAAAAAATAATAATAAATTAAACATTTTTAATATAAACAAAAATTCGGAAAAGAAAACAATTTCTCGTGCATATTATTGTCAGATACTTTTTACAAGTGATGGACTATTTTACTCAAATTTATTACAAAAAACAGCCAAGACTAAATAAATAAGAGATAGAAAACAAGAAGAGCTAAAATAAGTAAACAAATTAAAAAGTAAACAAATTACACAAACCTATATAGTAAAAATACATTTGACAATTGTTTGTTTTTTTTTTATTTAATTCACCTTAAGAAACACACATTTTCTTGTCACTTTATTGTTTTATATAAAATTTTCTCATCCACTGAAAACTCTAAAACAAAATAAGTGGTTGAATAAATTTTTTAATAAAATTTGTATCGTCGTGAAAAAACAAAACACCCACATCATCATGGAACTTGATAAACTAACACAAATTGTCAAAAATAATCGTACATTTGCCGACAATGATGCGATTATGCTCGAGAAAAGATACACGGTAAGTAATGGACCTTGAACTAAAGTGTGTGATTTATTTTATTTCTGTGATTTCTAAAACTTTTAGTTTAATTTATATTTATTTAAGGTTTTATGATTTATTGAGAAAAGACGTCATTCAATCTATTCCGATTTAGAATTTCTAAAAACTATCCTTCTTATTTATAAAATAACTTTTTTAAGCGAATAATTTTTTCCTAACTCTTCCTTTATGACAATATTATAAAAAAAGCTAAGCCGTTACGGCTTAGACTTTTTATCCTACATTCATTATCAAAAATATAGTTTTGACTTTGAATTTAGTTGTCAATTCAATAATTATTTATTAATTTTGTGTTCAATTCATGTTTTTAGCGATTACTGAACATGTTCGACACATTTAAAAGTTTTTATTTTACATATGTGTTAGTAACTACACTTTAGTTTTGACCTACAAATATCAAAACTTTTTAAGAAGCAATCTTTTGAAATGTGTCAATCAATAAAACACAGATCATTGAGGAAAAAGCGCTAACTAAGATTGCCATGACCACTAAACATAAAAATAAACATAGACATAAAATATTAAAATCTAAGGAGTTTCGAAATTTTGTGCTTTCCAGGGTCTCAGTTCATGTTTTTTCTAATTTTCCTTATTGTTTTTATATATACAATATTTTATTAAATAAAATATTTATATCATATATTTAATAGGTATTTATAAAATAAAATGCTGTAAAATAGTTTCGAATTGTGCACAAGTCCAGGGTTAAACGTAAAAAAATAAAAATAGAGTAAATTTAGTTTAAGATAAATTTTGTGTTTCTGCACTTAACATTAAACAGTTATTTTTCCACCGCAAATGTGCCTTTCATGGGTCATTTTTAACTGACTAAAGCACGTGGCTATTAAGGAGCAATACAAATTATTTAAAATCTTTTTGAAGTTGTAATTGAAACAATTAAAATCTTTAAGGGCTTAAGCTAATGTATCAATTGGCGTAAAAATTATCTAAACCACAAAACTTTTTTGCTTGAATTTGTACAAAGCTTTTAATTGTCTAGATGTCATAAGAATAGAGTGTTCAAATTAGTATAAAACGGAACTACAAATTTCTAATTTTTTTTTTAAATTAACTGTTAGTTATATTAATCATTTTAATAATTTAAAATTATGTAGTTAATTTTAGTGTATAATAATGATATTTTGAACATTAAATTCTATGGCAGCTATCATGGTAAATCAATATTTTATATTAAAACATTAAATTGTTTAAAAGAATTTAAAAGCACAAAATAACAATTATTATACGAGTATAACTTAATTTTTTTAAGGATAATTATTAAAGAAACACTTTTCTCAAACGTCTTTTTCTCAATAGAAATTTTAGTAAAAAAAAATATTTCCTATGTGGTTTATAAAATTTTCTCTGTTTTTTCTAAAAGGCATTTATTTTTTGATACAATGTAATCTTATACAAAGTTTATTTAAAAATATTGCTTCTTATACATATAAATGATGTGATTAGCTTTATGTAAGTGACACTTATTCAAATTTTAATGAAAACAAATATTAAAACGCCTTGAATGCACTTGTTTAAAATAGAGAGAATTATTCAAATTTATAATACGGATAGAATTCCTAAGGAAACTCCAAATCAAAACTTTGGTTTTAAGAATTAATTTATCAATAATTTTTTTGTATACCAAAAATATTTAAAAAAAAATGGTTTTGTGTTTAATAGGTAAAACCACATCCATGGCTTTTTACAAATTTTGTGATAATTTAAAACAAAAAATATTTATTTTTATATAGACTATTATTATTTACAGCGGCAGAGAGGTCATTTTAATAAAACGTCGATTAATAAAAATAAAATTTCTCTTATGTTTTTAAAATTAAAAGACGCGTAAATTTGTCAGACTAATCCATAAAAACAAACACTTGTAAAGATATGGATTGCTTCTAGAACATCATACAATTTCCGGAAAATACGAATAAAAACACAAAGTTTTGAGATTTATACATAAACATTAGGGTGGTACTTTTTTAAATTTAATTTCAAACATAAATTCATTTTAGAAATATTTTACAAATGTTTTGCTAAACAATTACCGGAGCGTGCCGTTTTTTATAATTAACTCATATTAAAAACTAGCATTTCCCAAACACTGTTTTGCCAAAAAAAAAAAAAAAAAAAAGAAATAGCTATTTTTATTAGTTTCCGTTAACAATATGATTTATTTTCAAAAATCTCCTTTGGTTCCAGTTTGTAAAAATTTCCAAACTTTCAATGCTGGTCGGCTGACCGGGTATGAAATTAAGGAATAATTGAATTGTTGCGAATAAACCTGCTTTGCTTGCTTTAATGCAAGACTAGATGCTCTACCTTTGATATGCTTTAGCTTCCTTATCACCTTGTTTCAATTATTTCTAGATGATCATTAGTGCTAAAAATTTACATTAATCGAAAAAAAAACTTCCGTCTCTTTATGCAAATAAACGAGATTTGCTAATTGATTTAAAAAATTCCGATAAAAGTTTTCAGACTACTAGGCAAAACAGCTTGTTGACATTATTTATTTATATCTCTTAATTTATTTAGATTTAAAAAAGATAATTAAAACAGTGTCAGTGGTATGATCGGTTATTTGACCGCCATTGTTGACCCAAATATCTTTCATTTCTTAAAACAAAGTTTCTGTTATACTTTTAACGGCAAAATGAAAAACTTGTGGCATGTGAAGTCTAAAGAAAACAGTGTTTCCATATCTTTTTTTACAAATATCTTTGAACGCAAGCTAAAAACAAAACTCAGTCTACTAAAAAAACATTTATTTCAATTTTACGCTAAATCATATACAACGGCAACGCCATTCAATATAAAATTATTGCAAATGTTATAGTTCAAAATTAAAGATATATGTTGTATTAGTTTATTTCTTACTGGGATGACACAAGCAAAAGAGCCAAAATGTTGAGATTTCAATATGTTTCGTATACGAAAAAAAATCTATTCCTATGAAAAAAAAATATTTAATGGACTTTAAGCATTCTCACATCATCTCATCTGTACCCTCCGAGGCATTTCTCTTTTTAAGTGTGGGAAGAAATCGTCATTAAACTTTAAATAGGTTTCTTAAGGTTAAAATTTAAATTTCCTTTACTCTTAACTACCATTAAGGTGTTAAGCGAATCTAATGGCTGGTATGTGGTTTTTACCCAAATTCAAATGCTATTTTGACTTCTTTACAAATACGATTTTATAAAAATAACTGTGTTTTTTTTCATTTGCTTTTCAGCTTTCGGATTTATATCCAATTGCGAGACTTACTCAGAAAATGGACAGTGTCTTAAATGTTTCTTCATCTGCTACTACGAAACAAATAGAAAATTCCGACGATTTGCCCTACACAGTGGAATCAATAACATCTGAAGATTCTGATAAAGTTGTTGAAATGTTAAAGGAATTTTTTTTCAAGGTAAGATTTTAAACTATTTATTTAAATGTCCGAATTTATCAAAAACTTTAAAAGTAAACATAACAAGTTAGAGTGCTATACTCGGCTGTGCCGAATTTTACATACCCTTCACCATCTATGTAAGTCTAGTTCAGTAAAGTAACTTCAATCAAAAACCAGACAGAGAATAAGAAAAATAAGAAAAAATTAAGTAGCGTATTTTTTTACATAAAAATGTTATCGAATCTTAATGGGTTAAGAATTCTAAAAAATGTATTTCCGGAAAAATCTCTTTAGAAGCTTTTCAATGATATTCATATTGATATTTTAAGAAATACAGTGCACAAACGTACTTTTCTATGTAAAGTTCAGATGCAAATACCACCAATTTTTACTGCATCTTTTTTCTTAATTCTTAGTTCGCTTTTGATTTAAGAAAATTCATTTAACTAGATTTGGTCCAAATGTAATGGAAAAATTTGAGGCACGCGTGATGTTTTTCCGTTGCATCGAAGGACATGGTCCGATCTTGCTGTTTTTAAGTAGCAATCGATTAGCGATTTAAATTTTATCTAGCTCATCTGGTTATTGGCAAAGTTGAGATCAGCCCGAACACGGACGGATTTCGCTATGCAGAAGACTTTAGAATATATATGCTGTATGGGGCGTAAATTAAAATTGTAGAAATTACAAACGGAATGACAATCTTAGAATATACCCTTTTTCACCTGTAATGAAGGGTATAAAAATATTAGCAGCTAATTTCTTTTGGAATATACGCATGTAGTGTCAATAGATCCAAAATTCATTAGATTTTGTACGTTCAATAGTACTGGAATAAAACCATAGTTTTATTAATTCTATTAAAAAAAAACATGAATATTATTTTAATAGCGAACAAAAACGTCTTAAATTTTACGATTAAATAAGTAAACAAAAATAAAAATAAAATAAATATGTAATTAAAATAAACATAGCTGCCAAAGACTTAAAGGAATGTAAACTCTAAAGTGAATTTATGTGAAATTCAATTTTTAAAAATCAGAAGCAATCATAAATCCGGAAACATTAGCAAACAAAAAAATATTTTTATATTCATAACTGGCAAAAAATAAATACAAAGTTAAACAAAAGAATTGATTCCGAGGATTAATTGTGCACTATTCAATGGAAAATATGTTAAATAGAAATATTTAAATACTAAATACTTCGTTGTTCTTGTTTAACCCTTCATGTACTAAGGAAAGTAACTCGAAAATGAAATTAAACAAAATCAACAAATTAATACTTTTTGACATGTTATTAATACAAAAATTATTGAAATACCTAATTATGGACCGGTTTAAGTAGAAAACACATATATTTATTTTTATTTTTAATATCAATATTTATGATCAGCTTTGTATTAAAAACAAACAAAAGTTTTACTATTTCTACGATATTAAACTCTTACGTATTCTATTGGGAAGTAAATTTAACTGACGGATGTAATATTTAAGATTATGTTTACTCAGCAAAATTTAAATAAAATTAATTTACACAAATATTATTTTTCTACGCTGTAATCATATAAACTAATAAAGCAATAAATAAAAACAAAAATTTTCAAATATACCTTTTCAAGCACTCACTATATAAATGATGTGTGATACCCATCATATTTACAAAAAGAATACATTATTTAACAACTCTTTATTGTGAGTACGTCATAAGTCAGTTGCTTAATTCGAACTATGTTGCGTACTGTAGTACAATGTGCGCATCGGTTTAGTTAAGTTTTAAATAATTAATACTTTTTTAAATAATCAATAATAAATAGTTTTGATGTTTTGGATTTTTAAAAAAATATTAAAAAAAAAACATAAAACGTGTAAAAACATGTTTTTTGTTTATTGGCAACAATCAAGTTTTTAAACCACAAGAATTGGAAAAAGAGTGTATCCAAATTTGTCATTCCGTTTGTAATTTCTACAGTATCCATTGCCGACCCCATAAAGTATATATATTCTGAGTTCTTATGAATAAAGAAGTCGATTGAGGAATGTCCGTCCGTTTTCGGATTAAAATCAATATTGCCAAGGCCCTAAATGAGCTACAGAATATTCAAATTTAAATATGCCAATCGATCCGACATACTTTTGCAAATTTTGCTATTGAAAATCAGTAAGACCGATCCATGTCCTTCGAGGCAGCGGGCAAAACACCACGCGTACCTCTAACTTTTCCATATCATTTGGAGCAATAAAGTAACTTTAATCAAAGAAGCAAACATATAGTACAATAGAAAATTAAAAAATAATAAAAAAAAACATTATATGAAAAAATTGGCGCTCGCCCATATTTTCCGAGTTATGGGCCTCTGAACTTTTCATAGAAAATTATGATTAAGATATCCATATGGGTGTCACTTAAAAGCTTTTGAAGAGATCTTTCAGGAAATACTAAAGTTTTTAAAAAATACTTAACCGCCTAAGAGCCGATGACATTTTAGGTAAAATTATTTCTCCACCAGACTAGATTTACATATATGGGAAAGGGTGTATAAAATTTAGCATAGCCAGATAAAGCACTCTTGCTTGTTTATATTTAAATTAATTTGTATATTTAAACATAAAATTTTCCAGCAAAAGGCAGTAAGTTTGTAGTAAAAGAAAATTTTATTTCTTTTAAATTTATTACTATTTTTGATGTCTTTTTGAGTTATTGAACGAATTCTCTTATACTTAAAATTGTAAGAAGTGGGAAAAGTACCAATAAAAACAGATAAAAAACAAACCTATACTAATGCGGGGAATAATTCTCTACAATTGTTTTAATATATTTTTTATAATAATAATAATAATATTTTTAAGCGAAGGTAGTTGTACAATAAGTACATATAAAAGTAACTTTAAAATGAATTTTCCACACAAATTTGTACTAAAATTCATTTCAAATCTATTCTAATATTTTATGAATGCAGCAGTTGGAATTCCGTACACAAATATAAAAACATAACCCTATTGTTTTCGTTACAATATCTGTCCGTCTGTAATAGCCTTCTATTTGTCGAACCGTAATAGATAGAGAACAACTTACACTAAAAATGAAAGGATGTTTCGAAAGTGATGTGATATATTTATAAAACTATTGTTATTTTTTTAAATGTGATAGGCAGCCACGTAAAATTTGCACTGAAGACACTTTAAGTTTAGGTATTTTTAAGTCCTATATAACATAATTTTAACGCGTGTATATGGCTTTAGTTTTTCAACCGTAGTAGGCAGTTATTTAAAAGTTGTACAACACGGAACCCCTGGTTCACATATTTCTACTATAAAAATGTTAAAAGTTTCTGTTGTATGTATGCATAATTTTTTTTTTTTAATTTTGGCGATTGACCAGATAATGGGTACATTTATTTCTTGAATATATGTATATACTTTTCTTTATAGCAGCATCGAAGGTCAAAAGCGTATTAGAATTATACAAATTGTATTCTGTTGCAAAACGATGATAAGATAAAAAGTTTCTAAGTTGTAATGAATCAAATTTGAGTTTTTATGTTTCTAATTTACTCAATTTGGCTTCATAAATCTAAAGACAGTTTGCAAGGATAACGATAAAAAAAGCTCTATTAAAATCATACATATATCAAAAAACATGAATATACCAATTTATTAATATCCGAAATAAAAAAAATATTTTCTTTTCGTGTTCAGCAGCCGCTAATTAATTTAGAAAAATGCAATATAAACTTTACATATTTTCGCTGTAAAGCAGGGCTGCATATAAAAATTAATTAGTTATGTTAAAATGTTTGGAAACATATGTATATAAAAAATTGTTAATTTTAATTTTCCACTTCAGGGAATATTTCTTCTGTTTGTTTGAATTATTTTGGATATTGAAACGCATTCTTCGCTTCTGCATACAATATTCTGAAGGTATATATCATTTATTTTGCAATGGGTCCCACTGTACGTTCGTGCTGATTATACAAATAGCACACTTCTGAGGCAGTGGTTTTTTTAGTTTTATTGTTGGGCAAAATGTTTATATAAACAAAAGTGTATTCCATATAAGTAACAAAAGAAAAATAAAATTTTGAAAGCAAATAATTAACCTTTTTCTATAAATATATGTACAAAATTTATTGCGATCTTAACTTCTGTTATAAAAATATATTGTAGTTGGAAATATCTTGTTTGGAAGGAATATTTTTTTAGAGCAATAATTAGTTTTATGAGTTTCTAAAATTTAAGCGAAATTTCTGCAATAGCATGTTGGCAACTCTAAAAAATAGTATGACAGTATGGTTACTATTGGGCTGCACTCCAAGCACGAGTAAAACAATACTTTGTAACCGAAAGAGTCCTTTCGGAGATAACATATAAAAGGAAGAGGCGTAATTTAACAGGTTCAATCTTTCAAGTCTGTTATTGGATATATATAATAAATGCGAAATTTTACATTTTAGTTCGGTAATTAAGTCACTTTGAAGGCAAGGTCAAACATTTAGTAAAGTCTAGAATGACCATTGTGTTTTCGACCGTAAAGCTTTCGATTATAAAGGACAGAATTTGTTATTATGTTATAAAACATAAATGTGAATTTATTCGTTTTAGGGGCCTCACAGTTACTTTTCCTCTGAAAATATCGAAAGAGCAGATCTTTAGATAAAGTTTTAAAATAGCTCAAAGCTATATCGTGAATTAAAGGTACAAAAATAATCTGTTCATATATGTGTTGATATTTTATTAAATATTTAGCTCTTGGTTATATTTCAAACAACCTTTTTGATTCATCAAAAAATTATACTTAAATCAAAAAAAAGTTTTCTTTGAAATATTACGAGTATATATTACGAGTATATATTACTAGTATATATTACGTTTTTAATAAAAAATAATTTCACAGCAACCAGTCTATTGTGATTAGTTTTACGAGATATAGACAAATGCACTTACTTTCTTACATTATCCCCATATTGATATTTTAATTTACAATAAAAAAATATTAACAGGAAAATTTAAATCACATAAAGTTTAAAAATATATAAAAATATATAACTCGAGAGAATTTTAAAAACTACTATTTTGTTTTAAACTTATATTGGGCCATATTCAGAAATCACAACCAAAGTCGTAACTAACTAAACAGAAGCTAAAGATTAGTTAATAGATAGTTATAGTTCTTATTCACTTTACACAACAACTGCTTCAGCTGATAAAAGAAATGCAACTCTGCGTATTGGCAGAAATAATATTAAACGATATATACTGTAATTAATTAAAAAGCTTATTAAACTACTCAAAATTAAATTTGTTCTTAAAAAACCCATACAAATTTTGTATATAGTGTTTTCTCCTCTATGGTATAACCAACACCGGCGTCGCTGACCAAAGATTTTCTGCCAACCAGTTTATAAAAAACGTTGCAACTTTCTTAATAGAACACCATAAAATATATGTAAAATATCCATGAACGTTATGACTTTACGTTGATGGACATTATGTCCTTGGATGTTATGACATGCGACCTTATTTAATAAATTTTAATTTTTTTTTCTCAAACACATTTCTAGTTAATTTTCTTTTTGTGTAGATGTTTTTTTTTTTTTTTTGGCTGCGGTAAAAACAAATGAAGAAACAAAGATAATAAAATTAGTAAATATGTTGTTTAAAGATGTTTTTTAAAAATGTTTTGCTTTTCAATTAAATTATAAAATGAAATTAATCACCTGTTGTTTAAGTTTAAAAGTTAGTTGGCATGTGGTTACAGTTTTACCTATAATTAAGTGAAAAGTTTTTATGTTAAAAGTAACCAACTGTGAATAACTTAAATAGGTGCTTAAAAAAGTTAAAACTGCATATAATTTCTAAATATTCGATATCATTATTTAGCTAGCAAAGTAAATAGTTGTTGACAAATGTTAAAGATCATTCACACTAACTTATTCCAATTCACGCTTATCGTCTTTTGATATTTTAAATTATTTTTTAATTACAAAAAAACCCTACTTGGGAAATTTGCATATGAACCGCACTAACGGTTAACAAACAAATGAAATGACGCAAAGGTAATTATTTTAGGTATTCGTAATGCATTTTGTTTAAATCATCAGTTATACACCAATTAGTTTGGATTTATTTACCAACAATTTATAGTTTTGTGCTTGTAAATATTAAAGGTATAAATAACCAATAATCGATTGATATCAAAAGTAATTAAATTGCTGTAATAAATTATTCTCCAGTTCCTTAATAAGACAGCTTACAACACTACAGGCTAAAGAGTAAACAATCGTGCAAATTCTGATACAAACAATAAACGTTTTTACTTTTTTCATTTTTTATTATATAGATAATAAATAGTCAGAAGAAGGTGTCGAAAGGTGTGAGCAAATTTGTACGTTAAATGTATTTTTAATAGAAATAATATACATGCATAACTATAATAAATAAATAAATATTTTTTTATTATAAATAAGCTCTTTACACTCTAAATTATCTTTGAAACTTACTTTTTGTTTTTATTAAATTAAAATAAATAACATTAAGACAAATTATATTTTAAAAAGTACAAGTTCCGAAAGCTTTGTCAATTTATTGTGATTTTTCTTTGCTTGCTTTTTTAACCAATAACTTTAAAAAATTAAGAAAGATTTTTATTAATTGATAAAAAATAATTTTCTAACTAAAGTAAAACAAAATTAAATTTTTTATAACAGTTAGGAACATTATTTTTATGCATTGCGACAAGGTTAAATCAAATAATAGTTGCGTTGAAAAACTAGGGGCAAATTTTTGAAAATAGTCTTCAATATTTTGTAAAAAAAATGGATTACGTTTTTGACAATAACTTTACGGTTTAAAAGGATTAAACTCAAAACTTAAGTTAGAAACTCTTCCACTTGAAGGATTTGCTCTTAATAGCATTCGGATTGATTTTGATTGATAAAATATTTCGTTTCCTTACCACTTTGCATTTATGCTTCAAAGAAAAAACAAGTATCTAATAAATACATAGTAAATTAGAACAAACTTTATAAGATTTCTTTACGGTTTTTTTTAAAGTAGAGATTCTTATTATTTTTATAAGGAAACCCTTTTTAAAAAATCAAAAAGAAAACTTAGGATTTTTACTTTTTTCTTCTTGATTTTATTAGGCTTTCTTTTATATTCTTATTTTTTTTAAGTGTGTCTTCTTGATTTTATTAGGTATTCTTTTTTGTTATTTATTTTTAATTTTATTAGGCTCAGCAACATCCCATAGCAACCGGACTTTACCTATCGCACCAAGCGGAATGATCATGGTAAAAATTACAATCCAGATTTTAGTGTATTTATTATCCATAGACACATAGCGTATTGTCTGTTTTGAGCAAAAAAACCAAGTAAAAATAGTAGTAAAAGCAAAACAAAACATTATGGCCATAATTAAATAGTGAATATTTTTTTTTTTTTTAATTGTATACAATATTTCTTTGTTTTTCTAAATAATTCTTCTTGCTGTATCTCAACAATTGTTTTTATACTGATCTCATGGACTGCAATTGTGCTGCAGTCAGCACTTTTGCTCGAAATATTTATCTTTGAAAAAGAAAGATGTATAAAGACGTTTACATATCAATTTAAGAAATTATAAATATTCATACCGTTATGGAAATCTTTAAAAAATTCGTCTTCAGTGACAGGATAGACATCGAATATTTCTTGTTTAACATTATTAGTCAAACGAGAAAATAATTTTCCTGTTGGATTTTTTTTTAAGTCTTGTGATCCGTCATTATTCAATTATTTTTTTTATCAGTCTTTTTTGTTGAAATTACAATAATTAATTTTTTTTTTATTTCAGTTTACTTTGTTTTATTTTATTTCTCTCTTTAACAAGAAATATTTTTATTAGTTTTATTCCACATATTCGCTTTTTTACTTTCAACTAAAAGTTTGATTTTAATATGTGATTTTAATATGCAATGAATTGGAGGTATTCGCGGCAACATTTGTACAAACTTTCAGAAAAAAAAATATAACAGTACAAAAAAAAAACAGATCATAAATATCGTCTCTATGTTGGTTTATGTGCATCAAAGGGAAACCTAATGAAATTAATAATAAGTAGCCTAATGAAATCTTTAAGAAATACTTTTTTGAAAAAATTAATTAGGTAGCCTAATTTAATCAATCAGCAATCCCTTTTTTGAACAATTCAGAAGAAAACCTAATGGAATCAAGAAGTGTGAATTGTATGAATTGTCTTTTTTGTGTCAAAAATAACAAAAATTTTGTAGAAAAAAATTGTTAAATTGTTTCTTCTTAATAAAATTAAAAAGATTTTCCACGTAAAAATAATAAGGGAATCCCTACGAAAAAGTCTTATCTTGTTTCTGCTAGTATACCTCCATAGCCTAAAAACGTTTCATAGAGAAAATCTTCTTGAAAGTATTAGGCATTTTTTTCTCTGTGCTTATTTAAGAAACCTATGAATTAATTAATTAATTATTTATTTATGAATTTGTACTCATATATACCAAAATAAACTTTTTTATATTCTTTCTTCTTTCTAAGCTTTAATACATTTTAAAATTACTTGACGGATTTAAATTTTAAGTACGATTAAAATCACATCAGTCAATTAATTCTAAATCAATTTTTTTTTGTGTACTTTGAATATTGAATTCATAATTAAGACTTAGAAAGCAAATACATTCGCTCATTAGAGTATTTGAGCTTGTTTTACAAAATTATTAAATCTATTATAATCAAAATTATAATAATTTATTGCTAAGCTGCCACCAGCAACAACCGCCAAACGGCAACGCCATAATCACATTAAGCACCAACCGCAATCAGTCAGTCACAGCACGAGGGTGAAGTCAATTTTAAAGTTGTTATCTGTGATTTTTGCATTTTAAATTCAACACGTTGATGGCATAAATGATTAATTAAATTTAAACAAAAAAAGAAAAAAAAAATTAACAGCAATCTACTGTAGTTGTACTCTCACACTAAAGAAATAGTTGAAGGAGTGTTTATATTTAAAAACTAAATATAAATAAATAAATTTGTTTATACTTTAAGTGTTCTTGTTTATTTATCTAACTAATAATTAATAAAACATCCATGTACATGACTGATTTTTATTTTGTCGTGATTTTTCCTATTGCTAAACGGTTATTATGAAAAGAGGTGGGTGGTAGGTTGCTTAGCAGGTTGCTAATGTTCGTGTTGATAGGCTAAAAATTTAAACGTGATTTAAATATTTAAAATTGCACATGCTCTCTATCCGTTCGGATAAATAAACTTTTATTGATAAGTTTCTATCTAAATCCAAATAAAGTCAGTCAAGTCAATGTGAGGTTTTTTTTACTGTTTATTTTAGTGTTCATTATGGTTAAAAACATTGAGGTTTTCCTTTCATTTTATTTAAGCATGTATAAGTATTTTTATGGCTTCTAATATTCTTCAATCATCTCAATTTCTATTAATTAGTTCGCATATGTTTTTTTACCGTATGTGCTATGTAGTTAGAAACTTATTTGAGATGATGAAAAACAGTTAAACTCTTTTAAAATTCTACATAAATTAGCTAAAGTAGACAGACACTGCGGTTGACAATAATATTATCAAATTAGAGAAACAATTTTTTAAAATGATAAAAACATCAAACATTAAATGTCTGCTGAGTAGATGTACAAGAATTACGCATTGTCATTGTATTAGTGCCAATCTTAAATTTCTTATACATAACTTCAAAAATACTGAACCGTAAATAAAATAAGTTTGAAATGTGTTGTATGACAAAATTTCCATACATATTAAATCGATTTAAAATATAGAATGTTTTGTATTTTATTCTATGTTCTTACTTTATTAAACATGTTTTCTTAAAGCAAAGTTTTTTTTTTAATATGTAATCCTACAATTTCTCTCTAAAACAATTCTCATTTAGTTCAAACAATAATATAACTTGTATAAATGCATTTTGTAAAATCCCGACAAAATTAAATCCTGTTTATGTAAAGATGTTAACTCAACTAATCTGTCATAGGTGGAATCTGCTTTAATAGGATTATACTTACAATAGACTTTGATAAGTATAAGTAGCGAAAAAAAAGTTGCAATTACCGAGAGAAAGAATTAGCAGTTCAGACGTTTTTTAAGTTTTTGTAGATTTTAGCGGTTTTAATGATTGGTATTGGTTGTTTCGATAAAGCAGTTTTTAAAACAGTCATAAAAGATTGTAGAGTACTCGTATTGAGGAAAAGGGTTTTCTGTGTATAAGAGGTTTTTTGGTTGTTGTTTTGGCTAAAAGATAAATTGTGGACGCTTATTATGTGCGCTTCAGTAGTTCAATTATAGAAATATTTTCCATATTCCTATCCGCGTTGCTGTTGACCATTTTAGATATTTCATTTACGAAAAAAGAAACAAGTTGGAGGTACCCTTGTTCAGTTGTTGGCCGAATATTGAATTAAGAAGAGTGACAGCAAGAATTGGATATCATAAATCACTCGAATTATATGTCCAAATCATACCTCTCATTACTATTTATGCAGCCACGATAAAAATAGCTATATCATGTTTCAAGGCTCCACTATTATCCTCGAACATGACACCTGTGTTATAATTGCACCAACGAGCACGGAACTTGTAAAATATCGTCAAAATAAACAATTAGTTCCTTTTAAATGCCCTAGATCCAAAGTAATTCCCTCAGCCCATGTCATATTTGTTGTAGAACCGCTACAACCTAGTAAAATAAATGTGCCTTGATAAAGTTTTGTTTCTATTCACCCCTCTGTTTTTTCCCCCTATTTAACGGTATATTTTTAAATTTAACTACGAAAATATAGCAAATAATTATTTTATATTTAATATTTGTTAACAATATTTGAATTATTAATGTATTCCTAATAATATAAGAAATATTTAAAATATGTAAACAAATTCAAATATTTTTTGGTCGAATTTAATCAATGTGGATTAATGAATACAATACAACAATATTTTAAATTCAAATTATTAGCCAAATTAAAAAAAAATTATATACAAGTTTTTTTTATTTTTAACCTAAAATTGCAACAATACAACAAAAATTTATTCAACGAAAAAATAATTAATTTTTTTGTGCATTTTAAAATAAATAACAACCAAAGTTTGCTTGTATTTTAATTAAGAATTAATGACCTTCCTATTTTACACAAAAATATTTAAATATGACGAAAGCGCTTCGTTTATTTAATATTAACTGGCTGAAGACTTAATAAGTATTTTATTGTTTGTACTTTTTCAGGATGAGCCATTGAATACTTATCTTAATTTGGGAGAATGCAAAGAATTGGAAGAATACTCCGTTAAGTGTATAAAAGATGGCTGTTCATTCAAGGCGGTGACCAAAAGTGGTGAAATTATTGGTGTATTTTTAAATGCTCTCTTGCATCGTCCGGTAAGTTAAAAAAGATAATAGTAGAATTATTTTAGCTGTAAAATGATACTAAACAAATTTTTTAGTGTTATGTCTGATTTAATTATAGTTTTTAGTCACAAGAAGAAATTAGCACAGTATATATAATATATATAAAGCAAGTAACACACAACGCCACATATTTATTAATTGTAAATATTATGTTACATTTATTTATAACTGTAACACAAAGCCTTAAATATCAAATTACAAAACGCATTTTAATTTTTCATTAGTTCCCCAGCCGACAATTAAAAAGAAAAATAAATAGAACATATTGAAGAAAGAGCGAAATATTTTCCAATTAGTAGTTGATCAAACATACACTCAAACAAGAAATGTAAATATTCCCAAGCTAACAAAAGAAATCAGAAAATATTTACATCTCTATAACTAACTGCAAACTACGAAATAGTTTGAGACAAAAGTATCAAAGGGACATAGGGTTCGTGTAGGTTCTTAAAAGAAAATCAATACATATTCAGAACTCTATTAAGGCCAATTTACACTATTATACAAGTCTTAAGATTTGCAGTAGATTTTGTAAGAAAGAAATCTAATGAGAATTGTTGTGATTTATCAAAAAATTCAACGAAGCTTTATGCTCATAAAGAGTACAAAAAACAATCATTTGCCATTCGAAAACTTCAGAAATGAGGACTCTCTTATACTAAACTGGTTTAACTTAAAGAGCTCTTAATTTATTATGGCTTTTTTTGTCTCTAAATAAAAAAGAGTTCTTATATATATAGATCCGAAGATGTACATAATTGAGTGTCGTATAAGAGTCATGGCGTTAAGGCATGCTGAAAAAAGCTCCCTAGGTGGGTTCTTCGAAGGGTATTTTTTGGGGGTGTTATTGTGACTGTCAAAAAATCCAACGTAACATTATATTTTTCATGGCGAAATAATACTAGGTGATCGCGATGGCGAATTCATTAAAAAACAATTTATGGGGCGATAGAGATCTAAAAAATAAGAAAAAACTTTTAAAATTTTTTAAAATATCAATATGGATACCATTTTAAAGCTTTTGAAGAGATCTTTAAGGAAATCCTAACCCTTTTTTTAAATGCTTAAGCCATTTATGTAAAATTATGTATACTTCTAAATTTTTTTTCATTATTTTTTAATTCTCTGTCTTTTAGTTAATTGGAGTTATTTCTCTAAACTAGATTTACATATATGGTGAAGGGTATGTAAGATTCTGCATAGCCGAATATAGCATTCTTACTTGTTTTATATGAAGTTTGATGTTTTTTGCAATGGCAAAAAAATTTGAATTCGCCACTGCCACCAATTGGTACATGATTTCGCCATGCTTACACCATCAGAAAATAATTAAATTGACATGTGACAAAACCAATGAATTTACTTTACTATTCAATTTTTGATTTAAGCGTTTTTGTATTTTTTTAATCAACAAAATAAAAATGGTTTCAACTTATTAGATTTTACTTATTCCAATTTAATATTTTAACATTATTACAATATTTTTTTACAAGCTTTTTATTTTTATCTATAGACGTCCAATGCTGAACATGAAACATCTTCCGATTCCTGTGATCATCCAAAATTTAAAAAAGTTTTGCAGTTAATGGACTTTATCGAACATGATTTCAATGTGTTTGATTTATACCCCGGGACCAATATTATTTTGGATGGTAAAATTCTTTCCGTCAATTCAAATTATCGCGGCCTTGGTATTGCTGGTCGACTTACGGAATGCACTTTAGACTATATGCGAGAATATAACATTCCCGTTATGCACGTATTGTGCTCGAGCCATTATTCGGCTCGTGTTATGGAGAAATTGGGTTTCCATGAAGTGTACCGTCTTAATTATGCCGACTATAAGGTCGAGAATGAGGTAGTCTTTGCACCTGAAAAGCCCCATTTAACGGCCCGTATATTAGTAAAAGAAATTGCTGACATTTAAAAAATTCAACTGCAAATGTTAGTTGTTAAAGAAAAAAGTCACAAGGTACTTCGTAAACATAAAACAAAATCGAGTTGTAGCTACACATTTTTGTGTACTTGTTATATTTTGTTAAAAAAAAAAAAACAAACATTAAATATATGTATTTAAAAAATATAATATATCGAAAATAACCCACCCAATCATTTATTTTACAAATGTTGTAAGTGTTGTTAAACTTTAGTTTTTAGTGTTTTGTAAATGAAAAAAAAAAAAAACATTTTAAATAAAAATTATATACATAGAAATTTTTATTTATTTATTATGATGTGATGTTAGATTTAATAACGTTATTTTTATATTGGTGTTGGTTAATTATACTTTAATATTTATAGTATACTAGCTTGGATAATTATGAACATTTAAGACACATTAAGTTGTGTTTGACGATAGTAAATCATAACTAAATTAAATAGTATATAAATATTATCATTTAATTTTGCTTGTTACTTTAAAAGTTTTAAATGTAAGAGTATGTTTACTTTGAGCAATTTATTTTTTGTCAATTTATTTAGTATTGATTCTAATAAATAAAGAGATTATAATTATAATTTTTAACAATTTTAATGTGTTTTAAATAATAAAAATTATATAAGTTATTTTATCCATCATTATCGCATTTTTGTCAATCTTTAAAAACTATTTTTTTCTTTTAATCCTAAAAGTATACTACTAAAACTAAAGAACGGAAAATAAAAATTGTGAGAAGAGACAAATAAATGTCGACGATAGATATACACGTGCAACTGGGTCAGTTAGTCCTTCAATTGCATATATATTTATTATGCACAAAATTATGTTTAAATAATATTGTTTATGATATTATACTAAATTGTAACAGAATGTAATAAATATTTCGGCATTCTTAGAATCATTGTTATTAATAAAATTATTTTTTATGTTACTATTATTATTATATAATTATTTAAATTAATAAAATGCCAAAAACAACAGAAATTAATGAACTGTGTACAATTGCCTTTACTTGTAGAAGCCACAAAGTGCTCACAGAAATTAATTTTGCGTTTCTTGATAAAAATTATTTTGAGAATCAATTATTGAAAATGATACATTGATCGACAAATTTTCCATTCGAAAAAATTTTTTTTTATGGACCTTCAGTTCGAGTTTTTTCATACTTAATGTAATGAAAGTGCCAAGACTTACAGATTGTTAGGAAAAAAAAACATTTCCTGTTGTACAATTTTCAAACTAGTCCTTACGAATCTTTACAAGGAGCACGGAAATGTCGAACTAGTTAAAAATAAACATTGTAGATTACAAAATTTATAAATACTGATCTAAGCCCATAACTATTTTAAAAATCAATTAATCAAAAAGAAAAATCATCCATATTTAAATAATTTTATTATAATATGTTATTTAATATATTATGTATGGTTTGAATTTGTCAATTAGTATTTTCATTTAAGATATGCTATGCTATATCACCTTTTGTGATATAGTAACGGCAAGTATGAACTCTATTTTAACTTTATATATGTGACAGCAATAATGAAATATTGTAATAAAAATTATGAAAATCTATATAAACTAATTGAAATTGATTTAATTTATGAAAAGCTTTTTTAGAAACAAAAATTATTTTACGAATGCCCGCATGTTTTCCAAAGAAAACAAGAAAAGTTAGCAGAATGTAATGCTGCATTTTCTTAATCGCTGCATCCTTATACCTTAGGTTTTTATAAATTAAAACATGAATTTACGCCAAAATCAATTTCAAAACATTAATAATGTACACAGTTCAACTTTCCAGTTAGCATTTGGAAGATTGTTTTTACAAAATCACCAAAGTGAGTCTTTTAAGGCTATCCAAGATGACTTAAAACTGATTAATTAGTTGTGCGCTTAAAAAGGGACTCGAATATTATTCCGACAAATGCAAAGAAAACGACTTGTCTAAAAAACAAAAAGTACAGAAATCAAATGCTTGAAATTCGACTGTTTTTAGAATTTTTTAGAAACATATTTCGCGCAGCCTAACCATGAAAAAATGATTCAAATACATACAGTAGCTCCAAGCGAAACTCGTACACCTATGAAAACAAATTTCTTTATGTTATATGTCTAAAACTAAATAGGCTAATAAAATAAATTTAGTTAATTTTAGTACAAAACTATGTCCTTAATAAAATATCAGAAACTTAATTTTGATTATAACTTTATTTATTAAAATACAGATAAATATTTTAAAAAGTGGCAACTTTCGACGCCAAACTCGTACAGTCTTATTTAATTTGGCAACATTCTTTTAATTTGCATCTAACTTTGGGATATTTCGTAAAAATAATTAAAAAAAAAGAACCCATTTTTAAGTGCTCCGAAACTCATAGAAATTGTTGAAAAAGGTTTAGGAAAAAAATGTTGCCCACAGACCATAATAAACATATTAAAAAGGGCTAATTTCAATGGTAGAAGGACAAGAGTTAAACCTCTGATTAATAAGAAAAATTAAAAGATAAGGTTACGAATTGCCAAGGAACATAAAACAAAGGGTTTTTTTCATTTTGGAAGGAGGTATTATTCACAGATGAAAGTAAATTCAACTTGTTTGGTTCAGATGGAAGACCTTATGTATGAAGAAAATCCAATGAGGAGTTGCTTACCAAAAACATGAAACCAACAGTTAAGCACGGTGGTGGATCAGTAATGGTTTGGGGACCACTTTCTGCATCTGGGCCCGGTGTTTTACACTTTATCGATGGTACCATGGATCAGCATATGTATCTGAACATTTTAAAAGAAAGTTTGCCAGTTTTTAAGCAGAAACTTTGTCTTGGTTAAAACTTTTATTTTTACCAAGACAACGACCCTAAGCATAAGGCTTACAATATGCGATCATGGCTAATTTATAATTGTCCACATGTTATGGATACACCAGCAGAGTCCAGACATAAACCCAATCGAAAATTTGTGGAGCTATCTCGATCGTTAAATTCGTAGTCATACAATAAGTTCTAAGCATGACTTGAAAAGAGCTCTTCAGGACGAATGGGGCAAAATAGAACCAAGTGATAAATTGTGATAAAAAATAAAGGCATGCACACCAAATATTAATATTTAAAACGAACAAAGTTATATTTGATTAAAGTGTGGTGTACGAGTTTGGCTTTGTCACAGAAATTACTATTATTTTATGTTTTTTTTTAAAAAAAATTTTTTATTAAATAATAATTTGAAGTTTTTATGTTTTGTTAAATTTGTAATAAAATGAACTAATAAAATAAATACAGTTTTATTTGTTAAGAGCTTCTTATTTAATGTTATAAGACAGTTTAAAAATTAGTCTAAAGTGTACGAGTTTTGCTTGGAGCTACTGTACATACATACAAATTTTATTTTTTGTAAAAATATGTCTATTCCGAAAGAAAATAGAGACATATATTTGTTCAAATGATATTTTTTAAATTCAATTTTCTAAATTTGTATTTTAAGAAAATTAGAAATAACACGCTAACGAATGTAATAAAAAATAAGCAAAATGTTATTTGCCATGTTTGACCTTGCGAAAATGCAATTTGAAATGTCCGTAATATGACTCGAAGAAGACTCGCTTACGGTCAAAAAATGACTCGAAAAAGTGTCATATTTAATTATAAGTACGATTGTAAACAGCATTGAAAATGAGTAAAAAACGCGAGTCATAAGGGTTTCGTTCAGAAGAGTCGCACCTATGGTACCACTTTCTCCCGACAAAGCAATCATTTTCGACTCTAAAACGAGCGCATAAGCGATTATTTTAATCGTGTAGAAGAGTCAAACCAAGATTCGAATATGATCAATAATTCAAACTTAATAAAAATTGTATTTAAATGAATTAAAAATAACTTTTTCGGCTTTAATTCCTTTTCAATTTAATTTTCCAAAAAATTTTATTAGTCCCTGATTTCAACTCTAAAACGAGCGCATAAGCGATTATTTTAATCGTGTAGAAGAGTCAAACCAAGATTCGAATATGATCAATAATTCAAACTTAATAAAAATTGTATTTAAATGAATTAAAAATTACTTTTTCGGCTTTAATTCCTTTTCAATTTAATTTTTCGACTCTAAAACGAGCGCATAAGCGATTATTTTAATCGTGTAGAAGAGTCAAACCAAGATTCGAATATGATCAATAATTCAAACTTAATAAAAATTGTATTTAAATGAATTAAAAATTACTTTTTCGGCTTTAATTCCTTTTCAATTTAATTTTTCCAAAAAATTTTATTAGTCCCTGATTTCAATTATAATTACTTGTAATTAAGAATATCCAACTACACATTAGGTGTAATTTTAATTGTAATTAAAATACCCAGGTCCAACAACACATTACAGTTAATTTAACTGTAATTGAAACTCCCTAGATCTGATAATGCTCGACATGCCCGAATTTCTCTCAGTTAATTTGGAGACTCACAATTTTTTTCTATTACAACCTGCTTTTAGACTTTAAGTTATATTACCTTTAATTAAAAACACGGTTCAAGTTTATTTTGTTCAAAACCAACCAGTACGCGGACCAGCTTGTCATAGAATGTTTACCATTAATAAGTAGCGTTCTTTCTGTGACTTCAATATGATTACATTCATCACGCTCTGTCAGTGCAACCCATAAACCAAATGTAACGAGTAAACCTTTTCCAGCACTGTTGTTATATCTTTGACTGAAAACCGTCGAAAGCGAAGGCTTTCGATGTGAGTCCATCATTTTCAAGCCACGTTTTTATCAGTACTGATGAGATAGTGTTGTTGTTGTGTAAATAGATGAAGGAATCAAGCACAATTAAAGTAAATTAATATAAAAGATTCCAAATAATAAATTATCATAAATATAAAAATAAATAAATATATATAATGTAAAACAGTCTAATGCAAAACAAAATGATAACGAACACTATCTGCATTAAATAAATTCAAATTTAAATAAAATATTTGCAAATAAAATAACGATTTTTAATTATTAATATAATTTCATTTTGTATTAATTTCATATCATAAAAAATTAAAAAGTTGACTAAAATTTACCCAAGTTAAAAGAAGCAGATGGCTCTAAAAAATATAAAATATCCATAGTTATTGAAAGTTATCTAATTTTATATTACTTCTAGATCAAGTTTTGCTAAAATATGTACATTGTTGGACAAATATATATCAGGTCTATGCATATTACAATCCTTTTATTCCACTTCGGCACTCGTAGAGAGAAAAATATCTTCTATCTCTCAGCATTACTTGCTAAACGATCGATAACACGTCGAAGTTGTTCACCATGGCTGTGCTTTTCTGCTTCAGAACGAATTTTCTGATGATGTTCGTTCGCTCTACTTGATATTTCATCCAAATGCTTTTGCTTTAAAAACAATGACCGCCTGAAATGTCAGAAAAGTAAAAAATACATACAGAATGAAATTTTATTATAAAACAGTAATCTAGTGCACTTTAATGGTGCATGCTACGGGTCTGAGAATAATGTTAAAATTTTGAAGTACATTCACATTTATAATTTAGAGATCGATCAAAAAGCAATATATATTTTTTTGTAATAGATGACTTTGTAGGCAACCAACAAGAGTATCTTCCACCTTCTTCCTATCTCCGCAAAGCATCAATTGAGGTTCTCTGTCCTTCTCTAGAGGTTCTTAGTCGAATCCATAACCCAGCTCCTAGAGCCCATTGGACGACTCTTGAAGTTCTTTGAGAACCTTAATTGCATTTAATACATATCAAATCAACACCCTTATTGTGTTTGGCGTAGGCGTATTTCGACTACAACAATTTGCAATAGATTAATGATAATTGTTACGAGCTATCTTTAATCTATTACAAAAATTTAAAAAACGCCGAGTTTTTGCTACGAAAACGCCAAACACAATAAGGGTGCATAACTCGACATAAGGAGGCTTCGGGCCCATTGCTTCCCCAAGGTCTGCTGGCCCCCTGCAGACTAATAGTGTCCAGAGTCTGGGGACCACAATGCCACTAGTTTGCGTTTTTTCCCCATATTTTAGTCATATCATAGCTTGGAAACAAATACAACGATCATATGAGTTTATGGGCTTGAAAATCAATACAGTACAAATTACAAACGGAATGACAAATTTATGATCAATACCTATTTAAAAGGCAGTTAATTTTAACTACCTTTTTTATATACATATTATTGCTATAGTTTGCGTTGTAACTCTTCCTAATTTAAGCAAATTTTTTAATTTTGAACTTTAAGAACGTTAAGTTTAAAACAAAAAATCGAGCCATATACGCAATCGATTTAGTTTTTTGGTTGTTATGTAGGACTAACACTCAGGTAACATGCAATCTTAACTGTTTAAACGTAAGAGGCAAGGATATGAATCAAATAACTCTGAACATTTTTGGAGAAATATTAAATAAAGAACATAAGTATGTATGTTTGTTCTAAGTCAGTCAAAAAGCACTGTTGAACATTTCTACTTTTAATTTATTTTTCTTTAATATAGCACCATAAATGATGAAGATAAACATCACATGGCATATTTATTTTAGTAGGTAGTGTCGTCCGCCCAGCTGATTTCTCTTTTTATTATAAAAACATGGCTTTTTGCTGTTACTTTGAAGTTGGAAGTGTCAAAAGTCATTTTCGTATGACCCGCCATTTTCTTTTTATTTGTTTGTTTATAGGTCTGATCAGTAACTAAAAATTTTTGCTAATTATTACTAGAACGTGATCACGTACTCAAAAACTTTAAAGTAGAGAGTGAAAATAGAGCGTAAAAATGTAAGAAAAAAATTTGTTGTAAGTTTTGGCTGGTAAAATTTTTATTAGCAAGAAATAGTCAACCAGCTGTTTTTTTTTCTTTTGTTTACAAAATAATTCGGTTAAAACTATTCTGTTAAAAGAATTTTTTTAACATTGAAGAAAGTAGTTGCAAGTAGTTGGCAGTTAAAAGAATATTAAAATAATATTATTTTGTTATTTTAATTTAATTTAACTTGGGCACCATGCAGAAAAAAATCTTATAACAAGAGAAATTTGGTTTAGAATCTTCTAGCTTTGAAAGTGTTTTGTTTTAAGAATTAAAAGTAAACAAGCCAGTGATGAAAAAGTCAATGCAATGTACTTTTTTCCGGTACAATTTTAGTAATAATAGTAAAATTTGTATGTATAGTTAAAAATAAATTATACACATGTATGAAGCTTAGATTATTTTTAATATAAATATTTTTAAATCTATATCACAATAAGAATGTTTATTAGAGCTAACTACAAAAATGATTATATTTATAATGCGCTTAAACATCATAAACGCTTTTGAAAATTAATAATAATTAATTTTAGTATAATTTTAAATATTTCCTTGTGGTTGACATAACTTTGCAGCCTTATAGTGGTCTATTGCTTTATACATTTTTACTACTTTAAAAATGGCACTATTTAATGGTCATACCGTACAGTTTTTAAGTCTTACATATCATGCCTAAAGCCATAACTTTTGCTAGTGAAGCGTTCGTTTACTTTTTACATTTGAAAGAATAATTTTTTTAAATCCGTCGTTGCTAAGTTTTGCTAGCAAAGTTACTGAACAGACCTTTTGTTTAGTTTTTAAACAACAACAAAAAATGCCATAACCGTTATTTAAATGGACTTTAAATGTCATTTAAGTGTGCATTGAAAAACTGAATTTGGAACTTAAATATGTTTCTTTAATTTAGCACCATAAATGATGAATGTACTTTTAAATTTTTAGTTTCTTAAAAAAAAATTAAGGATTAGAACACAAAACATCACTGTTAACTATAATGTAAATGTTAAAACTTACTTAAGGGAAACAAAGCCGATTGTGCCACAAAATATTCCCATACCTATAAGAACTAAAGCCACTTTGAAATTCGTTGTCTTGTTTAAACCTTTTACGCCGTAGTAAGGCCCCGGGTTTGGATCATAGTTAGGTTTAACTTCCCATGGCCTATAAAAAATATCTGTGTGTTTTAAATTTAAGTTAAATTCACAAAGGTCATAATAGAACAATGTTTTACACTTTATACATGCATATCTTCAAATACGGAAAACGAGAGCAAGTCAATTGTTCTTAATGAACTCATCGCAAAATTAATTTTTTCGAGAGGATATTTTCATTGTGTATGTAATCTGCCTATACCTATTTAGATAGATCTCATCTTCCGATTTTGAGACTTTAATAACGTGAATATACAGGATTGTTGCTGAGCCGAGCTGTCAAATTGGAAAAGGAAGAGTACTTTTTGGCTAAAATATTTTAATTTTTCTTCTTATTTTCGCTAAGTAAGCACAACAATAATGAAATATTAATAATTTATTGTCTTTTCAAGTAATAAATGTAGGCAGGTCCATCCGCTTTTAAGTATCGGCGGGGAACTTTATCCGGCTATTGAAGTAGTGAAACTTTTACTACTGTATTTGTTGTAAAATATGACAAAATGCGACATTTTACCGTCAATAGGGTTTTTATATGCAAATTCAAATACTCATCTTCGAATGCCTTTGACCTCTTGCTTCCTAGTGCGTTTAACGACATTACGAAAACAATTCTTTTCATTGTTCAACATTTTAAAAACACATTGACTTGACTTCGTTATTCTTGTGCGCTAATTAA
Source organism: Gymnosoma rotundatum (assembly GCA_916610165.2). NCBI lineage: Eukaryota > Metazoa > Arthropoda > Insecta > Diptera > Tachinidae > Gymnosoma > Gymnosoma rotundatum. The sequence goes on from OU744336.1 coordinate 85,722,589, forward strand.
TATATCTATATATTCACATGGTGATACCTATAAACTTCATGAAATGATGAACTGGAAGTTTCATATGCTCTTATGGACTGAGCAGCTTTCAAATTTCTATCATACTCCAGACGTAGCTTTGGTTTGCTTAAAGTCTGATATGCTTCAGAGATTTTTTGAAACCGAGCTGTTTGTTGTTCACCTGTTTTCACTATGCTTACATCAGGATGAAACTAAATATAGAGAAATTTTTTCTAAACTGTTTGATTAAATAATTAAATTTTGATTACTTATTGTGTTACTTCCTAACCTTTTTGGAGAGTTGTACGTACGCGTCTTTTATGTCTTTATCGCTGCAATCACTACGCAAATTCAAGATATCGTAGTAATTTTGTAAAATTTTGTCCTTATCCATTTTTGTTTTCACAGGGAATTTGAAAAATATCTAAGGGATTAAAAAACTTCAACCTTTAACAGCTGTTAATACATGCACTAAGTAAAGAAAACAACGCAATTTTATCTGTAGAGTTGTATAAAAAGGGCGTTGTTGAAATTCAACACACTTTTTGCTTAATAACAAAATATGAAAATATTTTGCTTTAAATACGGATGAGATCTGGTATAAATCATTTGCTGAATCAATTGAATTCAAAAAGTTTGTTATATATTCAAACCAAACTAGAAACATAGCGATACACACCAATCAACAGCTGAAATACTTTAATTCAGAAGATATAACGTAAAAAACTTTAACAAATAAAAAAAAAGAAAATCGCAAAAATAAGGTAAAAAGTTTTTACGTATAACGTCTAAAGTAGTAAATATACAATTCAGAATTGGTATATGACATTTTATGAAATACTTGCGTTTAGATGGTATACAACAGCAAACTATTGCAAATTAAAAAACAAAACTTTTGCAAGTAAAAACAATGTCGGTATTAGTGTTATGTCATGCCAAAAATGTAAACAAACTTTTGAAAAAATATTGAATTTTTTAATCCGATCACACCAGAGAAGCAAGCCCATTGGCTCACAGCCGACGGCGTGCCACCGCCGTTACGATCAGATTGTTTCGGCTCAATTAGACATGGCAAAGCCGTTTTCAGGGCCATAACCGTAATCATAATTATTGCCAGTGGTGCCATAGCCATAAGCAACTCTTATTTGTTTTGCTTTTTGTTAAAAAAAACTAAAACTCCCATTGCAGTGCAGCGTGAAAAATAAGAACAAAACGAAAATATAAACAGTTAATACCTATATTTAACAGTCAACTGTTTATGGTTATGTTAAAAAAAATTAATTGATATCTATGGTTACAGTTATGGCTATAGCAATATGACATATCACCAATAATCAAATACAGTATTTCCCAAAAGGTTGTTTTGAACAGCTGTTTTATATGGTTATGGTTATGGCACGTCTAAATGAACCTTTTATTAAACCTTTATCAGTCTGCCTATAATGGTTCAAGAGTATGGCCACATACATAGATTACATTATATCTTCAAACTTTCGACTTGTTTATGTGTTCAATAGTTTGGCAATATACATCATATTACAGCGATTATTAGAGCACCCTTTAATTCCCAAATTCAAATTACATACTTGCTATTGTAGTAGATTTATCAATCAGACTTAAAGGATCTATATTCATCAATACCCACGCACGAAACTTTGTATGACAATCAATATACAATCAATATCAACACGATATTAAAACAAAACTAATTTATATTCAATAATAACTTCTATAAACTTCCTGATGGACTCCGTATGAAAAACCCAACATCTGCAATTTTCGCAGAGATTTTCATGCAACATTAGGTGTGTTCATTTACTAAAAATTTGTACAAATTTGTAACAATTGTTACTAGAAAGCGTTCATTAACCCAAAAAATTTGCAACGAGAGAGCGTCCAAAGAGCGTAAAAAATTGAGAGACAGACAAATTCTTGCAGGTTTTTACAAGTAAAATTTTTACTTGCAATAAATATTCAAACAGCTGTTTTGCGTTTGTGTTTACAAAAAATATTTCAAAAATAAGTTGAAAATAAAAATATTTTGGAAAATTTAAGAAATTATAAGTAAATGTAAACTTTTAAAACGATAAAAAGTATTAAAAAGATAAATTTATTTTTGTGTAACTTAGAAACAACAGAAGCAAAATAAGATGTCTAATGAAATTGAACTAAGCCACAGATAATAACACTAAGCAACACAGTATCTAGTACATTAGTGGCAAAGGATGTTCCGGCAAACAATCTTAGTGTTGTAAATATTATGAGTAGGTAGCTACTCGGTAATTTACACTAAGCAGGCAAATTATTCAATTAGTTCAAATATATGTATATTGGGAAAAAAATTTAAATTAACACATAATTTATTAAATTACGTTTCTACTGCTCTTGATATTTTATTTTGGATAAAACTTTTTATTACAATGAAAATGAAAATTGCTTAAATTTGTTTTCTTTAAAAAAATATATTTAACCGTTATTCGCAGGCTGTTTATTATTATTATAGTTTGGAAACGATTGCAAAGGCGGAGCATTAACGTTAGACAATAACGAACAAAAATTCTTAATAATAATATCTATTAACGCATGCTTATTCTACCACGCATTAAAAACACCATTTTATGAAAATCGCATTTAAAATAAATCACAAAGTTGGAAATAAAGATTTCTGCGACCTTATTCTGTCGTTATTTCCGATATTTGAAATAAAAATTCCATGTGTAGGCAGGCTGTTATAATGTACAAACTAATTAAAAATAGATATTTATTTATTAATTTTAGTTAAAAGTAGTTAATCACCTACATCACTACATCAGGTACTCGATTATATAAAATTGCAAAACTTTTCATTATTCTATTACAAGCCGTACTTGAAAAACGCCAGTTACGACAATGCTGAATATAAATGACCATAATCACATCATTTTTATAATAATATACATATATGTATAATTTTTCCAAAAAATTATAGGGGTAGTACTCATATGTACCTATACATTACAACACTATTTTAACTTGCAAATTTTAGCTAGTAAAGTGTTCATTTACGTTTTTACATTTTTGAGAGTAATTTTGGAAAATTTCTTGTTACTCTCTCGTTGCTAATTTTTACTAGTAAAGTAAATGAACACACCTATTTAGAACAACTATACGTCAAAAATCTGATGGAAAAACATAAAATAACCCATTTCTACAGATACGTAGACGACATAATATGCATCTTATAAAGAGACAACGACGAAAAAGTTCTTTAAGACTTAAGCACAATACATAACAAAATCACATACACAATGGAAATAGAGCAAGTGAGAACTTTTCTTTATTTTGACATATCAATTGATTCCTTAAAACTTTGACATTTATAGAAAACCAACCATGACAGACACAACTATCCACAGTTCCTCAAACCATCCTACTCAACATAAACTCGCAGCATTTAGACATATGATTTACAGACTTAAGATAGTCCCACTTGCTCCAGATGAATACAACAAAGAACTCGACACAATTTACACTCTAACTAAAAATAATGGCTACATCCACACAACCATCGACAAACTACTCTGACAATACAACACCAAAAACAAGAAGAAAGAACACAAGAAAACAATCGATACAACACGACGACATATCTTTACTTACACAGGACCAGAAATATATAGATTAACTAACCTTTTTCAGAAAGACAGTATTACACCTGAGTAGACTAGACATTCCTGAAAACATGGAAATCTACAAAACACGAACGACATTATTAACGAACAGGTAAACACAACCTCTGACACGATTTTTACACTATTAAAATACTCCTACAAACGAAAAACACCCACAGATGGTCACACTTACCTATCTAATAATAAAAAATGGAAATATTAAACAATAAACATGACAAATATCAAACAATCTACCTGTATAATACCATTTAAGCGGATAAAATTACCTAAATCCACCACCTTTTATTCTTAGCACTATCTCTTCAGTACTAACAAAAACGGGGCTTGAAAATGATGTTATCACATCGAAAGCGACGGTTTTCACCGAAAACTATAACAATAAAATAAATGAACTATCGGGGCACCCTTTAATTTATAGTTTTAAATATTATATAGCAATCGGCATTGTTTCCATTTTGCTAGCGTTTGTCTATAACTGTTCAAAAGATAGGCCCATGTAAGTAAATTAACATAAATTATGGTGGCCCCTTTAATTTTTAGATTTATCTTTGCATAACTTTTATTAGCAGCTATAGTAATATGCACTCATTTTAAATTTTACAGTTGATAATACACCTAAAAAAATAGGTATATTGTAAGGGGACACCCTATAATTTTTATGATTATGAACTGTTTTTGAAACGGGACAAATCTGTAAGCATAATCTAATAAATTACAAAAAATTTTCAAAATCGGTTTAGAACTGACTGAGTTTTTGAAGTCGGTTTACTTAATTGATGTTAATTTACTTATATGGGCCCATCTTTTGAACCGTTATAGACAAATGCTTGCAAATTGGACAATTATTAATATTACAAATTAAAGGGTGCGCCAATAGTTTATTAAATTTGATGTATATGGCCATACTTTTGAGTTGTAGACAGACGCTTGAAATTTACAATGAACCTGTAATGGTAAGTCCACTATAACAAAAGGTATAAAATATGGATTTGGAAGCTAAAGGGCGTTCCAATAGTTAATGTAATTTTGTGTATGTGACCAAACTTTTGAACCGTTATAGACAGAACGCTGAAACTTTAAAAGGACCTGTATTTCTAAGTCCGTAATATTAACGAGTTTATAATTTGAATTTAGAAATTAAAGGGTGTCCCATAATTACTGTAAATTTACTTATATAGGCCTATCTTTTAAACCGTTATAGACAAACGATTGCAAATTTGACGCAATGTTGATTGCTATGGCCGTTATAGTAACAGCTGATAATATTTAAAATTATAAACTAAAGGGTGCACCAATTGAATTTGGTATATGGCCATACTTTTAAACAGTTGTAGACAGACGATTGAAATTTACAAAGAAGCTGTATTACTAACTCCTCTATAACAACAAGTATATAATTTGGATTTATAAATAAACGGGTGTCCCAATAGTTGATATAGTATGGTGTATGTGGCCGGACTTTTAAACCGATATAGACAAACAACTGAAATTTACAAGGGATATGTCTTGCTAAGTCCACTGTAACAAAAAGCTTATAATTTGAATTTAGAAATTAAAGGGTGTTCCCAAAATTAATGTAATTTGTTCTATATGTCCGTATTTTTTGAACCGTTGTATACAAACACCTTAATTTTAGACAGAATGTGCACTATTTTATTTGGTACAATAAGAAGTATAAAAATGTTACATTATAAATTAAATAGTTGATATAATTTGATGTATATGGGCAAACTGTTGAACCGTTACCGACAGACGGTTGAAATTTATACAGAACCTGATTGCTATATACTACAACAGCAGTATATAATTTGAATTTGGAAATTAAAGAGTGACCCTATAGTTGCTGCAATTTGATGTATATTGCCAAGCTATTGAACAGTTGAAAAAGTATAAAGTTTGTAGACATATGTAAGTGTGTTCCCATAGTTAATGTAATCTAATTTGAAATGTGTTTTGAAGTCGGTTTTTTTCGCAAGAATTATTAAATATAAAAATGAATTTCAAAAAGTAGCATTCATTTACATACATATGTTGAGAGAAAGTTTTTGAAATACATATGCTTTCCCTACAAAATATTAATATGGCGCTAAGATGAAACTAATGGAAATAGTGTAAAACGCTGACGAGGCTTTAGTTGCAAATGTTAAAATTTTGCCAAAAATATTCTTATATAAACTTTCTTGGCTGGTGTTTTAAACACAAATCCTACTGCTTTAAAATTGGCAGCATACGACAACAAAATTTATTAACCTTAAGTAAAGTTGTTTTTCCAATGTCGTATTTGCGTCATAAAACTGCTTTGTTTAAATTAAATTATTTTAGAGATGGCGATTTAGCTTTAGCGACTTTAGAAGCAAGCCGAATCTAATATTTCGGCGGCAGTTGAAAGGGCGTTTTTAGCCGGCAGCGGCGGCTAAGCCGCTTGCGCCGAATATTTACCGGCTTATTTAACTTTGTACGGCAGAGCTGATAAAAATAGAAAAACTATCAGGGCCTACTACTTCGTCTGCGTGTCATTACTAATTTTATTAAAATTCAAATTTAACTATTTATTCGAGAGTTTTGTAGACAGCGTTAGAAATTCTCCATCTACTAAAATAATAAGTACTGACAACTGTTTTAGTACCATTATACCGGTAAAATTGGGTGCTTTCACGGTTTTGCTATTTTGTCTACGAAATGACCTATTACAAACCCCGTTGCAGTTTTATTCTATGTATAGATATGTATTTCCTTTATAATTTTGTCAGTTAAATTTTTTTATTTTAAAATAATCAAAACTGGAATAACAATTAATTATTTATTTATATGGATATTAAATATTTTAGAAATAATTATTAATGTTACAAAATTACATTGCACTTTCATGTACATTGTACTTAGTATAAAGCGCTAGGCTAGCGCCGCTAGATGCTCTAAATTTGTATAAATTACGAATACATATACATACATACAGAAATTATTAAACATCTTTTTATTATTTATTAAAAACAAATTAAATAGATGTTTTATATGCTCAATTATATAAAGTTGACAAAATTGGTTAAATAAATATAATTAAAAATTTTGCAATGGTAGATAATATAATTTAAATAATTTCATTTAATCACAATAGAAAAAAAATATGTGTTATAATATATGACTGAAATGTTTATGGTACTTACCTATTGGGAATTCAATATTGGATCTACCAAGTGATGATTGTCGTGAATAAACAGTTGTTTTTTAACTGTGATGGTGTTAAGACGAATACGTTTTGCGGTTATGCACGCACCGGCAACGGAAAACGCTTCTTCTGAAGAAGCAGAAGTGGCGGGAATTCCAAAACGAAATTCTGCAAGTTTTGCTACTCTAGGAAACATCTAGTAATGAGAATATTTATATCTATAAAATTAAGTTTTACATTCATTATATTAACCTCATATATCCTTTCCCACCATTCTAAGCACTCTGTTTCTTCATGTGGTGATTCAAAATGTAAATTACTTTTTTGTGAAAAAATTTAACGAATAACATATAATAATTCTTTACTTATTATTAATAATTCGAATTCCGCTTCATCTTCATTTTCTTTTAGATTATTCATTATATTTTCATAAAAACAAATTACACTACAAATTGTAGAATAATTTCTTCCTTGGAAGTAAATGGTTGCCTTTTCAAAAATTGTTAAAAACTCTTCCAATTTTTGTATAATGTGCTTTTCCATTTCTAAAAATAAATAAGATTCTTTCTGAGCCCTTATTAATGCAACATTTATTGCTTCAAAATTTTGTGAAAAGCTTTTGAAAATTGTTTTTTTCGTAAAGCTTCCGCAATTGTGGTATCTTCACACACAGTACTTCCATACTCTTCTTCTAATTGAAGGGATTTGTTAATTTCATTTGTTTACAAAATTAGTTGAAGAATTTCGTTCTGATGTGAAGCAGTTTGAATTCTTGTGAGCTCTTCTGTTGAATATTCCAACGTTATGTATATTGCTTTCAATTTTGCAATTATGTCTTTTATGGACTTGAACTGATTATCTTTTAAAATGTCGTGGATTAAAAACCGGTAGAGCGAGTGCGCCATACATTCGTGCCTTTCGATATTTGCTAATCGCAATACTGAAATTGTGTTGCACCCACCATCGCTTACGGCGTATATTGGTTTGTGTTCTAAATTAAACAATTTGGCGGTTGCAACTACGTTGTCAGCTATATTTTTTCAGTGTGAGGGTGCGAAAAATACTCAGTTTTCAGTGAATCTGATATTAATTTCAAATTTTGGAAAAAATTAACTTTGATGTTTACATGCGATAAAAGTTTATAGTTGTCCGTCCAAAGATCCAATACAAGAGCCATATTTTTTGGAGCAGTACTCATTTTTTCTCTAACAATTTGTGCATATAAAACATAACGTCATGCAATGCCGTAGTCTCAACTGTGCGTTTAGTGGGAAATTCAATATTTGGTTTTAGCAGCGAAAGATATTTTGGAAAACCTTTGCTCTCAACAATACCGAATGGCTGCAGATCTGTACAGCACATTTCTGCTATTCTCCTGGCATTTGCGCTTTGCTTGTTATGCTCATATTAGTTTTTGAATTTTTAGTTGATATATTCACATCGTGAACAGATCGCAAATGGGTAATATGGTTTGCAGTTGATGTTCCAATACTAAACCTATACATTTTTTTAAATACATATATATATATATATTTTGACTAAAGTTTTGTTTAGCGTATCTTGACCAATCAAAATAGAAATTATACAGGGTGATAGATAATTAAAAAATAATAAAAAAAATTTCAGAGATAATAATAATAATAGGTTCATTTTTTTAAATTTGAGCACAATGTATATCACATAATTCCAAAAAGCCCTATAATAATACCTGTATTGACCCAATTTCTTAAAAAAAAGTAGTTTTTTATTTTACATTTTGTTATTTTTTGAGTCTCTATCACCCTTTGATTGGTGAAGGAAGCTTCACTAAACTAGCCAATAAAAAATCCAAAGTGAGGTTTTAACTTTTCAAAAAAGTTGAAAACCATGCGGGTAGCAACAAAGCCAATTAAAAATTACTTAAAAGTTAAAGCCGAATACCGTTGTTTTACTAATAATCGAAGTTAAACAAAATTACTGCTTAATTAAATGAAATATTTTTAGTATAATTTTTATTTATTCATTTAAGTTTTACCAAATTACATACATACATAAATTAAATCTTGAATATAGCAAAATATAAAAAAATCAAAAGTATGTGCTTACCCTTTTAAAACATTGAGCTCGGCTTCAAAACACAATTTGCAAGAACGTTGCTGTAGAAGAGTAGCCTTTCCTCTAAGAGTAAGGGTGCCAAATAAAACTTAAGATTACGTGTTTTCTTCTTTACTTTAAGGTCGGGTAATGTATGTAGCTGCAAATGGCAGTAGCGGTGGAGGTAGTCGGGCTGCGGTGGCAACAGTCAACGTCAGCGTCGAGACTTAGGCAGAACAAATAGGCATGCTATGTAGAAGCCGGCGGCAAAATAGAAAGCGATGGCGCAAGTAGTAGGGCTGCGAAAGCTACACGAGGCACAGCGATTGCCGGGGCCACTTTACCTTGTTATTTACAATTCTACTCCAGCATTAGCAACAGGCTTGAGTCAACACTAATAAAAGTTTAACTTCTGAGATAGTATTTTTACCAAACAATTTCAGTCAAACTGTTGATGAGAAACAAATTGGAGAATTAACTGATCTCATATTCGCAGGGGGGCAAACGCAGATGTAATTAAATAATCTCTTTTAATACCCTTCACCAAAAAAGTGGAAAAAAGGTATATATAAATTTGTCATTCCGTGTGTAATTTCTACATTATCCATTTTCGACCCCATAAAGTATATGTCTATTTTTTGACTTCTTATGCACATTAAAAAAATAGATATGTCAATTGATGAGATATAGTGTCGAAAGAAGTGCTATTGGAAATCAACATGATCGGTCGATGTCCTTCGAGGCAGCAGGCGAAACACCACGCCTACATCTAATTTTTTCATGTCATTTGGAACAATAAAGTAACTCCAATCAAAAAAATAATTATGTGGGGCGACAGAGAATAAAAAGGTAAAAAAAACGTCAAGTGAATATTTTGGCGCTTGCCCATATTTTCAGAGTTACCGGGCTCTGAAATTTTAAAATTTTATAAAATATAATATGGGTATCATTTTAAAGCTTTTGGAGAGATCTCTAATGAAATGATAAAATTTACTTAATTTGTGTACTAATTAATTTTTTGTCTTATTTTTTAATTCTCCGTCACCGCAATATTTGCTATTTTGATTGGAGTTGCTTCCAAACTAGATTTACATAGATGATGAAGAGAATATAAGATTCGGCATAGCCGAATAAAGCACTCTTACTTGTTTAAGTTGTTTGAATGTATATTTTGCAGCCCACAAAAGGTCTTTTAATTTTGTTTGGTTGGCAGAAAATTTACAGTGTCAACCTAGAATTGTAGGTGCTAACTGAAAAGAGGAAGTAAAACAGTAATTTATTTATTACAAACACAAAGCTTTTTTACACTTACGTACCTAAAATAAAAGAGAATACTTTGTTTAATGTAAAATTTCCAGAATTGGACACGAATTTGTAAGTATTAGCTGAAATTAGAATGTGCATTACTTTCTTACTTACAGGAACTTTTTATATACATTTGTATATATAAAAGAAAATCCCTCTGAGGGCACCAAAATACTAAAAAGCCAAAATTAAACCTGTTAAAAGCCATTTTAAGGGTAACAAAATACTTAAAAAAATTTAAATACATAATATTAAAAAGTCTTTTTGAAGGCTATAAAATGAAGTTAAAAAATAAAACAACTTTAACATTTTGATTCACTAAGTAACCAGTTTTTTCGACCTTATCTGGTCTAGATCCATCATGTTTTGCTATTAACAGCATCTTTTGCTTCCTTCGAGCGACCTTGACATCTTCATTCGAAGTACATAGTGATGCACATCCGAAAGTAGTGTACGAGTATCCGATAATCGGATATGGCAACCCGAGTTAGTTGGTAGGAAAAATCCGTATTCATAACCGCCTTTACTTACATACAATTTGTTTGTTGTTGTTTTCATGTAAGTGCGAAGAATATATTAGGAAATATAAAATTTATGATAAACTAAAATGAAAATTATGAAATTAGTGATATTTTCATTTAGCAAATTAATTAGTAAATGCATTAGTTATATTAATACCTAATAAATAAATGAAAGTACTAAACTTAAATGCTTTGTGTTTACAGTTATATCCATATTTAAACTAAATTTTTGCCTAAATGTGGAGTGTTTTAGTTGTATGGTTTGATTTTAGAAAGCTCCTCGAAAATAATTTGAGCTATTCCATGCCGATGCCAAATACGGTTAAATAAGTATATTACTATTGTAATACAGTTAACGAACGGAGGATTAACTAAATGACATTTGTCGATTTATTTGTGATAAGTTAAAAAGTAATCTTTTGGAATCAGTTCCTTTTTAAAAATGTAGTAAAGAAGAACTAAATACATAAATGTGCTCGGTGAAGTTTATGATAAAAGTAACCACATATTTAAATAAAAGCGTTTCTTTCTAGAGCTAGTTTTTCCTTCTTATGAATGTTTTTATCTTGTACATCTGTCTCTTCAATTGAAGGGCAATGATTCGGTAAATATTAAAAGTTATCCTACTACGTATTATTTGAATTGAAGCTATAAGCGAGGTCTACAATAGAAAAGTCTAAAATCTTATTGTCTTGGGGAAATATCTTTACAATTTCCATTTAGCACTACGTTTACATCGTAGAGGCCCACACGATTTCGAAATGTGTTTTGGAAATTTCTAGGTGGCATGCACGTTGTATTACCAGATCCTTTTCTCATATATAAAAAAAAACCTAAAAGGTCCTGCGTAAGTCTACGTGTTTTAAGTTCCTCTAAGCCGTCTTCATAAAGATACGACCGAAATATTATTTATCCATCCTGAAATGAACTTTAAAGTTTTTGTTATGTTAGCTACCTCTTCATCTATTATTATTTTAAAAGGTCAAAGCTGCTTTGAATCCTTTCCAAGAAATTGCAATTGCTCTGCGGAGCAGAGAATTTAATTTTCCTGCGCATACCTGTGGCTACTGTTCGACTAAATACCTGAACTGCCAATCCTGCACCAATTTGCTGAAAATTTTGATAAGAATGTTTTGGAGAAAAAAAAACTTTATAGTCTAAGTTTAAAAGACAATGTCTTGCACTTTTTAATAAATGTGGGGAATCGTGTATAAAATATGGCCTTTCTTCTTTGACGTTTACAGTTTTCGAAAAATTTACGAAAATCCACCCTCATCGTAAGCGAAATAACAAGGTTTTAATCCTATATCTTTCAATTTAGAGATCGCCTCAAAAACAAATTATATCTAATTTACAGCTACCTTAAATAAAAAAAATAAGATACAGCTTGCAACCAACTATTGCCACATATCCCACTTGCCCTTGTAACTACAGTGCCAGTTGCTATATTTCTGTAACGGTTTTCATCCCCACAATCCTGTAGGACTCTTATTTTGTTTTGAAAGCTTTCGTACTCAAGAAAAATAACTTTTCATCACAAGACACACAAAAATATTTTTCTTTCTCCGTAAAATCACGCGCACGTACTTTAAGAGCTTCCAATGTGCTGTTCAATTTATCTAGACTTTTTGCCTAATCCTTTACCAAATGCTGTAAAGTTTTTACATCAGGCCAATCTTATAATACTCATAAGTAAGGCAATTAGTTTTAATCCAATACCATAGCGACGACGTGAGTGATTCGATAAACTATTTTAAAGACATATTGACGTTCAATTATGTAGATATTTTTGTGCTCATATCATTCTTTTTCTTCAATTCAATTACAATTTTTCGGCCTTATATTTCTTTAATTGCTTGGATAATCTTACGTTATCTGTTTACAAAAAAGCTCTTAAGGTTCACTCGAAATCATCCACAGCTTATAATGAGACACCACAACACATTTTGCCTTTTATACTTCTTTCCTTTATTGTTTAAATTCCTTCACAATCTGCAATAAAGCGTCCACAGCACATTTTGCCTTTCAAACTACTTTTCTTGTTCTTTAAATTCCACTTTCCGTTTTAAGTTCTTTACAATCTGTCCTTTTGTCATTTACACCACTTTTTATAACCTTCATCACAAAAAGTAGAAAAAGGGTGTATCTAAGTTCGTCATTCCATATTCATATTTATATTCTGACTTCTTATGCATAGCGAAGTCCGTCTGTAAATCGATCAGATATATTATCGAGGTGCTATTGGAAATCGGCACCATCGGTCGATGTCCTATGAGGCAGCAGGCAAAACACCACCAATATTTGCGCTCGCAAATATTTTCCGAGTTACGGAGCTGTAAAATTTAAAAATTTATTTAAATATCAATATGAATATCATTTTTAAGCTTTTGAAGAGATCTTTTAAGGAAATGCTAAATTTTTTAAAACTGCTTAACCAATTAAGAGCCGATAACATTTTTATGTAAAATTATATATTATATTATTTTTTTATTTTTGAACTCTCTGTCACCCCAATATTTGCTTTTTGATTGGAGTTACTTTACTAAACTAGATTTACATATATGGTGAAGAATATATGTATGTATTAGATTAACCACAGCCGAATATAGCACTCTTACTTGTTTATTTTTCATACTATTACAGATACATGTATCCATATGCCAATTTTATAAAAGCATAAATTCATAAGCGATTTCAATTCTTGAAATAACATTCTACATTTTGTAGAAAGTGTATTTCATCCAAAATATTAAATGTTCATAAATTTTTATTATATTAAAACATTATACCCCTTTCTAATAACATACACAACTCCAATTCAACACAATTTATTTACCAATTGGAACTCGAGACGGAAATAATTTTATTTGTCATAAAACGTTTTAATTTTAGGCAAAATTAAAAACTTACCTTGTCGGGAACGGGTAAATTCTCTCCAGGTCAGGACAACCTATAATCCACTTGCGACTTCTAAAAAATAAGATAAAAAAACTTTATAAAGCTGTTTACATTTCTTTAAAGAAGAAATAAATACTTACATTTTCTTAGCTTTCTACTATTCTCCTTTCTTTGATTCTTTGTTAGTGTTGCACACATACATACATATATGTATGTATATTATGTCTGTGGCATAAAAATTGGCGGAAAAATGGCAAATAGCACCAGGAAATGCCAATTTCTTGATTTTTGCGGCAATTTGTGGTTAACCGATAAAATGTCAATTAACTCCATAAAAGAAAGTAGACAGCGTGGATATTTCTTAAAGGTTTTACCTAAACCAAATGCTGTATTTGTTAAGCGATTTGGCCATAATATACATAAGTGACTTTTATTTTATGTATGTCTTTCATCTGATAACAAGGTACCTAGATATGGGCTCATTAAATGAAATAAAAGAAGAACTTTCTATTTGAATTTGAAAAGTTATTTGGTAATGCTGCACCGATTTCGTTATTTGTATTTTTTTTTTTAAGAATTCCTCCGTCAACTTGGCTTTCGTAAGCTCCAACGTCAACGGATCAAAATGCATAATTTTGATTGCGGCAATTATAACTAAAAAATAAAGGTCCACTTTTCTTTAGGCATTTTATGTTGACGTGCTTACCACCGATAGCACCGAAGCAAACTAAAAGACCAGTTGTTTGAGTAAAAGAACTTGAAATTTGTGTCAGCTTTACTTAAACTTGACATATAAAGCTGGTGCAACTCTTTCCATATAACTTTACTTGTTTGCGCAAATTTCATGACAAAACCTTTGCGCTCCACCTATCAGCAAGAAAACTATATTACAACAATCAAAAGTTAAAAAAAAATTTATACATATACTTTTGAGCAATGGTACTTACAGTAAAGTAAGTCTCAACCGACATTCAGGGCTTAAGGGCTTTCTTGCAGAATGCTTTTCTAGCTTTGGTCTGATTCGGGTTAACAACAACTTGTAATTTGAAACACTCGTACGTGTAGCGAAATAAAAATGTTCTTCATCTTTTTCTTCACATAATTACATAATTTTAAAGATCCTTGTTCCTCTCTCGTAACCACCATCTCCTTCTTGCATTAGCCTTCTCTATTTCCAAATCGTTATACATATTAAATGTGGAGTCAATCACGCTTAAGTATCTTTCAAAACTTCCAATTTATTGCTAATGTGGAGTTCGCACTTATGTATGTTTTTAAAAACAAGTTTCAAATGTTTAAGTGCCAAACAAGTTGTTTTCCCACACATTTGCTTGTTTTCCAAAACACTTGAAATTTACGTGTATTTTATTTAAACACGTCGCAAAACACTTCCAATTCAGTGTTCAGATATACTCGTAAAGTGTGTTCAGTTGCACTTTGGATTTCGGTATTTCACTGAACAGGGATTTTTATGGCGGCAAATCAAAAATTAGCGTCATGTCAAAAACATAAACAAAGCAAATACTAGAGATGAGCGTAAGCCACATAAAAAGTGTACAATATTGTCTTCTTTTTAAAAGCGAATATTGTCTGTAGCTCCAAGAAAAATTTAGTACATAGTAAACATAGAGGAAAAATAAGCACACACAAGTTTGTTGTGCAATAGTTGAAAAGACAATAGTCTTAAGCGGCTATTAGACGATCAAACTTCTGTCTGTGAGCACGGCCTGATGAGAAAGAATGTTTTGCTATTATGCTATAAACACAATCAAAGGCTACCGACCATCGACTACCGACTACAAAAGTAGCTGGCTACAAAAATAGCCAAGTTGCCAGCTACTTAATTCTTTTAACGACGATCGAACACTAACTACAAAAAATAAACATCTGTTTTGACATATGTATTTAAGTTAACCAAAACAAACTTGATTTTTTTAAGTGAATTTGTGTAAATAAAAAATTTTAAATGTCTCAAGAAAATTTAATTAACTTTATAAATACTATTGCTAAAATAGTGGAAACAAAGACTTCAGTGTATGAAGTGTCCACGTCCATATTTGCATGTAAATTGAACTAAACATTTACATTAAACAATATAATAAATGTATATAAACAGTAAAAATTACTATTATATACTTATCAATTTCAATAAAAAACCCAAAAAATAAATATAAATGAAACAAATTAGAAATTTATGAAAAAAGAACTAAATGGAAAATTTCACAAACAAAAATTAAATGAAAAATGTATTTTTTTTTTTTTTTGAAATCTTAATTTAATAATGGCAGGGGTATATAACTACAGCGCCAGGGTATCCCACAAGTATTTTGATATTACTAGTCTCTCCAGGAACTGCACATCAACTTATACCTTCGTATAGGAAGTGGAAAATCCTGTTGAATAAAAACTGTGCGCGTTGCGACTTCAATTATAACTTCACTTTTTTTAAAAAAATCTGCTCGCGCGCAGATGTTCCCCCTTCGAGATAAAGTAATAAACTGATGAAAAATGTAAACAAATTAACAGATGATTATTATTTTTCAATGGTGCCACTATAAAAGTTTTTCGCGTTTTTTGCGTTTTTAAAAACACCATTTCATGCATTTATTGTATTGGCACCACTAATCTGTTTTTTGTAGCCAAGAAAAATAGAAATTAGCCTAAGTTGGCTACGGGCTACAAAAGTAGCCGTGTAGTCGTGTAGCTGCTAAATATTTATTCTCATAAGCACGCATGTATTCTATTTTTGATATCTTGTAGTCGATGGTCGGTGGACATGATTATGTTTATAGCATTAAGCGGCTATTAGACGATTAAACTTCGCCTGTGAGCACGGCCTGATGAGAAAGAATGTTTTGCTATTACACGCTCAGGCCAAGTTTGTCAAGCATCAGTGTGCATGCAGATTAGGAATAGTAAGGTTCGTATTTCTGATAGCGCATGAATTAGTTGCAATATGTTTATTTTGTTTTACAACATTAATTGTTGCATTTGTTTCTACATTTGTTTTCTCTAAAACCTTTTTTTAAGACTTTTGCTTTAAATTTTTATTATTATAAACATCAGTTTTTATTTGTATAATTCCGGTAATCTTTTATATTAAAATTCGAATTAAATAATGTTTATTTTAGTTATTTCAAAAAAAAAAAATATATTATTTTATTCTTTATTTGTTTTATTTAAGATTTTATTACGATATTAACAGAACAAGATTAAACTTAAAGCTAAACTTACAAATTAAGTTATATTCAAACTTTCATTATCATGAAAAATTCACTAACTTATTGTATTGCATTATAAAAATATGAGTGCAATATCATTTATTTAAATTAAAGCAATTTTTAAATTGTTAATATTTTATTTTCAACCTAGCAATTAATAAGAATTTCAGTGTAATATAATTTACCTATTACTGCTAATAATTTGTCAATACATATTATCTTTATTTAAATCATGCGCTCTAGCCAAGCCATCTTTACTGTTCGCTGACAAAAACACAAATAAAATTTACACAGTGTTTGACAAACACGCTATTAAACGAGTATGATGGTCTGATGGCAAACACAAAATATCAAAAAAAATTTGATTTTCATCCAGCGCGGCTGTCAAACACGAAATTTACCCTATTACACAGGTTTGATGGCTTGTCATCAGGCTGTGCTCACAGGCGAAGTTTGATCGTCTAATAGCCGTTTTACCAGCACGACGAAAATGTTGTGCAATACTCGGTGTCACACTTGTCAGTTGCATTGGCATTTATTAAAAGAAACTTTGATTTTTTAAAACCCAATTTTGTTTTTATTTATTTTATTCATACACAGGGGTTCCAGAAAATCGGCACTTTATTATTTTAAAAAATCGAAAAAAATCGGCAAGTTTTTTGAATAGAATAAAACATATTTTTATTAACAAAAAGTATCAAATAATTTATGTTCAAAATCAAAGTGTTTTAATATTTGAACTATAGTTCTAAATAAAAGTTGATACAGTTATTTACCATTTTGTTTGTTTTGTTATGTTTTGATTCTTATATTAACGCCTTAACCAATGAGCCCAAATAATTCACATCCAATTTAAAAAAATGCTCTCTATTCATAAATTCCTTTAAATAAAGTTAATCGATATTTATAAAATTACTTAGTACAGTTCTTAGAAGCCTTTCCATATGGCTGTATAGGTTGTGTATTTCAGTTGACTTACCTTAAAATACTCTGTTTATACAATTAACAATTTCAAGTACATATATATTTAAAAAGGATAAAATTTTTTTATTATTGTTTTCGCTGTATCGATTTCATTAACATTAGCACCAAATTAAAAGTAAATTCTTAAGGCCTCATACAAATCTAGTATTCAAACAAATACTGCTTCAAGCGACAGCCATGTGGCTTGACTTGGGTACAGTACAGTAATTTATGTTTTTATTTCTCGTATTTTTTGAATGTTCTAAAATTGGTGAAGTCTTTCTGTAATTAAAGACAAGCATATAATGCAACTGAGGGCCAAACATATTTCATAATAAATCAATCTGAAATTTTCTTATTTTTGCAACTAAATTATTTCAGTCTGTCATATCGGCAGCACCGAATCCTATCAAACTGTACTTTTGGCATAGCATTATCTTCTTTTATCCATCGGAACAAATATTTATATATTTGTAACTTTCACATATAAGTACAACACATATAAGTACACAGTGACTTTTCTAATAGCTCACATACAGTTAAGAACTGTTTTTTGTCAATACAGCAAATAAGCCCAACTCTTTTTCTCCTTTCTAATGTTAGAAGTATTCTAGTGTTGCCCAAAATTAATAAATTATTTTAAAATAAACAAAGTTACCTTGTTAGAGTGTTTATCAAAAATCAAAATTTTTGGAGCCAAAATTGGCAAATCGGCATTTTAATAAATTTGAGGCGAAAAATCGGCAAAATGCCGATAAATCGGAAAATATGGCAGGCCTGATCATATATTTGAAAAGGAGAAAATGAGAGTAGTTTTAAACGTAAATTCCTATATATTCTGAAATGTTGTCATGCAAGGCACATTCATTTAAAGGGCGGTTTACATGGTCACAGAAGTCTTACGACATGTCAAATTTTTGTGCAGAATAGTACTAGTGGGATCGTCTAAACAAAATACGTAATGAATCTGCACAAATTGAGAGAAAATACGGATGAAAATTTGACAGTCGTATGGCTCTCTTTGTTTTTTGGAAATTTTCAAAAGACAAGTACGAATCATTAGATCAGGGATGTATTTTTCTGCAAACAGCTATTTTAGTTTTTTGTGTTTTACTCATACCAATTGTGTAAAAGCAAAAATTATCTGTCGTAAGATTTTTACTCTCAGTTTTAAAATACGGATGGAATTTTATATTATTTTCTCTTGGACTTTACGTACCTAAAAGTCGTACCGTCTAAACCCCCCTTAACTAGTAGTAGCGGCTCTACAACAAATACAACATTGACAACAACAACATGCCTTTTTATTGTTGTTTTGTGCGTTGGAAACGTCAAAAACACAAAGAGAAATAAATGATAATTGTTCTCAATACAAATGCTTGCTTTGTTTCGCAAACACTTGTTGTTAGTGTTTTTTGAAATTCGTAAACAAACAAAGGAAAATACAAACAACTTTTGACATTTCCAAATACAAACCAGCTGGGTGGACGACACTACCTAGTAAAATAAATCTGCCTTAGTTGTCATGCTATGACAATAGTGTACAACAGAATAAATTGTTTGAACTAGTGAAATTTGCATCGACTAACAATAAATAGTTCCTATGCTTGACAAATGAATAAATGGTGTCGAATGCTTTTGTTGAATGAGTAATAACAAGTACAATTCAATAGTAATGGGGGGCTTAGACGGCACGACTTTACGTGCCGTATTTTGAAACTGAGAATAAAAATCTTACGACATATTATTTTTGCGTTTACACAGTTGGTATGGGTAAAACACACCAAAACAATGATCCTTTTAAGAGTTTCCAAAAAATAAAGAGTGTCAAATTTTCATCCGTATTTGCTCTCAATTTGTGCAGATTCATTACGTATTTTGTTTAGATGTTGCACTAGTACTATTCTGCACAAAAATTTGACATGTCGTTAGACTTCTGTGACTATGTAAATCGCTTTTAAGGGGGTGTGAAGACGGTACGAGTTTACGTACGCAAAATCCAAGAGAAAATAATATAAAATTCCATCCCTATTTTAATACTGAGAATTAAAATCTTACGACATATTATTTTTGCGTTTACACAGTTGGTATGGGTAAAACACACCAAAAAAATGATTCTTTTAAGAGTTTCCAAAAATAAAGAGAGTCAAATTTTCATCCGTATTTGCTCTCAATTTGTGCAGATTTATTACGTATTTTGTTTAGATGTTGCACTAGTACTATTCTGTACAAAAATTTGACATGTCGTTAGACTTCTGTGACTTACTGAGAATAAAAATCTTACGACAGATTATTTTTGCGTTTACACAATTGGTATGGATAAAACACACCAAAACTAAAACAGCAAAGAGAGCCATACGACTGTCAAATTTTCATCCGTATTTGCTCTCAATTTGTGCAGATTTATTACTTATTTTGTTTAGACGATCCCACTGGTACAATTCTGCACAAAAATTTGACATGTCGTAAGACTTCTGTGACCACGTAAACCGCTCTTAAACACTACGAATAGAAGCAAACAAGACGTTTTGAGCTCATCTCTAGTAAATACATACAAACATATTTTAAAGAGATTCATTTGCAATTAGAAAAATTAACTTAATTATTATACTTTATTTTAATAAAGTTTTTATTTCACCTATTTACTTAATTATATTTTATTTTTAAGCAATAGGGCTTTTATTTTATTTATACTTATATATTTTAGATATTTCCCTACTCATCAGGAAAACAAATATTCATTAAAATAACATATGTTGTTATTATACTTTATTTTTGCTTAATTTCCAGCTGTTTTGCAAAATTCTAGCAAATGTTCAATAGAGCTGTGTCGTTCGCGGACGAACGAGTTAAATTGACCGAATCAATCAAGTGAACGGAATGATCCTTTCATTTAATCCAGGTCTTTTCGTTCAATAGTGTACGGGTTAAATTAAACGGATGACTTAATTGAACGAAATGAGCCAGATATTTAATCGGCTCCTTTCGTTCAATAGTATACGGCATATAATATGGTGTACGGATCACTTTCGTTCATTTGTTTCTTCCCTTTTTTGTGTCATGTTCTTTTATTTCAGTTGGTTTTTGTGTATTAAAAGGAGTTGCTGTATATGTATAAATATGTACGTATGCAAGTACATATTTCATTTTCGTTTGAAAAAATTTTTTTGATAGTATTTCTTTTTTAATGGAAAATTGGTAATAATTAAAATTAAAAGAAGTGTTTTTTAAGAAAACTAAAGAAAAAGCACAGAGAAAAAGAAACTAGAATTATCTCGTTAAGCTACAGCCTATCACATTTTTAAGCAATTCAATGATTAAATTCTTATTTTTTGCGGATAATAATAATTATTTTTTCCTTTTTTTTTGTGGAAAAGAAAATTTTTGTGCTTTCTTTTTTTCTTGTTAAATATCTAGTTGTTGTTTTGTTTTTTTTTCATCTTCATACAGAAACCTGATTATATAGTTTTCTATGTGCCAATGGTTTCACCTCTGTATCAAAACCAAAATTTGAATGCATTTAGACACGCAAATTTTACTTTGACAAAGTTTTGTTAATTTTCTTTTAAACTTTGTTTGGTGTTCAGACACAAAAAGTTTTCTTTCACAAATTTTATTTCCTTCTATTTGTCGCTTCTAATTTTTGGACGTTTTGTGTGTGGTGCTTATATCACAAAAATATGTGTATGTACATATATATGCAACGAAGGACAAACATGGAAACTTTGCGAGTACATTAAAGTTTGTACTGTCCATCATTCTTTCTTCCTCTCTGTCACATAAAATCAGAACCTTGCAAAGTAAAATTTGCGTGCATAAATTGGGTGTTTGATAAAAAGACTTTCTTGTCTTGTCACATGCAATAAAGAATTTTGTTCAAATTGACCGATTGAACGAACGAATCAGTCTTTGATAATTGACCGAAAAAGACCGGTCACCGAAACGAACGATCGGGCACATGTCTAATCTGCAATTTAAAATCCTCTGCGGAGGAGGATTTCAACTCTTTTTTCTAGTAATATTGTAGTCCGTAATTGCGTTTCGATTTACCCGAAAGCAGTTTTTAATTCTTTACTTAGCATTTGGCTATAGAATTCCCAAAATGAGTTTTTAAGATCCTTAGAATATTAAAATTGATTCTGATAATAGTAACTATCAAGGATATCACCAATTTCCACAATAAAATTCACTGTTGCTCCATTCTCAATTCCATTACATTTTTATTTAATTTATCCAATTATAGATCTTTTTTTTTTCTTACTTCAATAACTCTTTAATATTTATCATTGCATTATCTACATAGTCTATAATTGAAGGCTTTTGTTACTTTCCTGGAAATTAGATGCAACAGCAAACGTTTTTAAAATAAATGCTTTTCTGATTGCTTTTTGCAGAAAGAAACAAATAATCAGCTTAAGCATATGCGTTTCTTTCTTATTTTTTTTTTTGCATTTGTTTTTTTGCTCTTGCTTCGTTTATATTGAAATGGTTTGTAAATGTTGAGACATTTAGTTTTTTATTTGCTATTTTTAAGCAAGCAATTTAAATACTGAATAATTTCACATTTACACTATGCAATTTTTTGAGACATTTTTTCTGTTTAATTTTCTATTTAAGCTACAGCTTTATGCGTCATCCAGCAGTAAATATTAGCAACATTAACATCCCCTTAAAACTCAAACAATACCATATTACTCACTCCTTCTTCTTCAGAAACAAACAAAAATTTCATGCTAGTTTCATGAAAAATTGCATAGTGTAAATGCCGTATAAGCCTTAAAGGTTAAATTCAAATATTTTCTTAACATGAAAAAGTAGAGATGTAGAAGAAAACTGCAAAGAAGGTGTTTATTATTTTCACGTAATTAGTTGCAAACTATAAATAAATAATTGAAATATAAGTTTGACCCAGGTTTTTAAATAATTGTTTTTTTGCAAGTTTTATTACCAAACAATATTTGTCATCTTTTTATTATTTTTATACAAAATATTTCATCGTATAAATTTACTGCTTAAAAAGCGAATACAGAAAAATGTTTTTCGCTAAAAAAAAATTGAAAATAAATTAACTATATTATTCCTAACATTGCTTTTACAGACAACACTTGTATCTCAATGTATGTTTTTGTCCACAACAATGTTATATTCTTGAAAACGTAATGTAATATACTCTCTTAAGACCTGAGTAAAAAATAATTGTATTTTCTTTTTTTTATACCCCTCATCACAAAAAGTGGAAAAAAGGTGTAACTAAGTTTGTCATTCCGTTTGTAATTTCTATATTATCCATTCCCGACCCCATAAACTATATATATTCTGAGTTCTAATGCATAGCTAAGTCGATTGAGTGCTGTCCGTCCGTGTTAGTGTTAAAATACGCCAATCGATCAGACATAGTGTCGAAAGAGGTGCTATTGAAAATCAGCAAGATCGGTCTATGTCCTTAATTTTTCCATGCTATTTGGATTTATTTGGAACTATTTGGAACAATTTAAATAGATGGTGAAGGGAGTATAAGATTCGACATAGCCGAATATAGCATTCTTACTTACTATAATTTTTTATCTTCTAGGATAATAATAAACTTTCATAAATTATTTTATTTTATTGGAGTGATGCAACTGCGAGTATCTTCGAGTTTCTAATCAAATACCCTACACAAATTATTGCTATATTTTATGCATATTATATGACTGCGTGAAGAACGCGGACAGATATAGACAATTAGGTGTGAAATTTATTCTATAAATCGCGGCAGATGACCATATTGGTTGTGAATGAAACACTACTGAACGAGGTCTCTTAGTCACAGGTTTACTTTGAGCTCTTAAGAGCACAGATTGAACTGAACAGAGTTGCTTGAGTTGGAAGATATTTTAATGAACTCTTCCGCCATCATAATTCTTCATGTCTTTGGTTAAATTCGATCTGATCTATATTGACGTAAACCAAGTTTATCTTTACGTTGAATGTTTTCTTGGTCACAACAACAGATGTCAATTATCAAATAATTACAATTAGCTCTTTTCCTGTACGCATCGAAAACGACAATACACTACTAGCCTATAACATAAATTGACTCCACCAGTGCAAATGTTATTTATTTATTTCGTCCCAAGCTTTGGACGTATCCGCAGAAGCATTTTCCGAACAAATGGAAAATAATGTCACCGGGCAGCCAATACAAAGATTTTACAAAAAGTTCTTTTCGGCTTGGCTAGAAGGTGTTGGTGATAGTTACAGCGCACAGAGGAGTATTTGACCCAAAAAGCTGGCCAAAAAGGCAAAAATTAATTTGATGAAATCCTAAGAAAAAATTACGCAGATCGATAGAGAACAAAATTCTACATCATATCGTGCAATTTAAAGGGTGTAAGTTAAGATTTGTAGTTGTGGGACGCTGTTAAAGTCAGGAAAGTGAAGAAAATTGCTTGCGTTTTTATTGAATTTTTTCGATTTCAAGATATTTATATGATACTTTTTTATAGCTAAACGAATAGAGGTATTACATTGATTTTTTTTTTTTGCCTGAAAGATTTCATCAGCAGCTATTTTCAATATTTAAAAAGAAAAATTTATCTTAAATATTTATTTTTAAAATTTTAATTATAAAAAAAAACTATGTATTTAAATATATTAATTCTTACCAACAACAAAAAAGGAAAAGCTTTTTGAAAGTGAAGGTAGCTGTTGTACAAATAATGTTATATACCACAATAAATGAAATCTCTAATTTAAGAAAAAAGAAAAAAAGTTTGCGCAAGTTTGCGCCATTATTTTTGGTGATTTTTTTGAAAATTTTACCTTTTTTCTATTTTTGCTCATAAGGCACTTTTTCTTATACTTTATTGTCGTCATAAACTTTTGTGTTTTTCGAATTATTGATGTGAAATATTATTTAATCACTTTTAACAACTACCAACATGATGGATTACCTGCCTTTAAAGAGCAATTTCTTAGAATTTAGTTCTTACTTTATAAATTCAAATTTACTAACTGTAAGTCAACCCACGCATACACACCTATTAAACTGTTTTTGTTTACCAGCGGTCTATGTAATACTTCATCGTCTTCAGGACACTTTATTTCTTCTGAAAATATAGTTAGCTATAAACATACCTAATTTAAAAGGGTTACAAATCAAAATTACATTTAAAAACGGTGCAGGTATATAAAAAATGCACCCAAGTATCAGGTTATTAACTAATTAACGGAAAAATGCACTTTGAAAAATATACGTATATGGCTTATTGCCCAAAATTCTTATTATAAGAGTTTTGCAACTTTGAGAGATAACATGGAAAAAATTACACAAGATTTGAGTTATTCCAAATAGTACAGGAATTTAATGCTAGAATCATTGACGAGAAGTTGCAGTTTTTAGCTAGTAAATTGCGTGCGATTTCAGAATGCCAGGGAGATGGGGATATACAAGCAGTAATGCAGTGTGTTATAAATTTCAAAAATTGTTTCAAAAGATATTGGGGTTTAGCACAACGAAAAGAGGACCGATTTTTAAGCACGTATGCTAAATGGCTGGAAGGAACTGTGACAATACCAGTATTTGGCAGTTCATCTTCAGGGCGACCAAAAAAATTATTTAATGAAGCAAGTGAAAGAGAAGAAATTCGTCAGCAATTAACAATAGAGGAGATCACATTTACTGCATCAATGAGCCAGATGCGGCTAAATTAATAATGGATATAACACGATCTCCAAGAAAAGCAAAAATTTACAAGTGATCGTTAACAACTTCCGAAGTCAACACAGTCAATAAGTTTTCAACGGAGGGTGCTTTAGCATTGTTTATAAATGCTGAACTGACGAAAAACCAATATGAAATTTTATACAATGCCAACAAAATTGTATATCCATTGTATTTAATAATATAAAATAAATATTAGAAGTAAACATGTTTTTGCTTATTTGGTTGTTTATTCCTTATAGGAAGCCAAGCTACGAGACCAATTTTTATAAATATTTAATATTGGATATATTATAATTTTGAGAAAGGAGACATTGTAACATCCATAAAAAGCTTTGTTTTATTTCCCTGTATCTACATAACTACAATAGTTCGACTATCTAAATTTAATTTGACTTGCTCTTAGAATAAAGTACAGTTGCAAATCAAATTTTGGCGGAATGCGAGGGGGAGAACGGCATACGTAATAATAAATATTTTTTCTAAAAATACACAACAAATATATAAAAATAAATTCTCTTCAAAATGAAAAAAAAAACAAAGTTCTAAATAGTGGTTGGGTGGGTGGTTGGTGGGTGGGGGGTGTCAAAAATAACACTAACCCAATAATAATCTGCCACTACCTTTTTTTTATCAAACTAAAGCTAAAACTATCAAAAAAGTTAAACTTTTAAAACAAAAACCACGCTTAATAATTTTGGCCAGCTTTTTAGGTCAAATACTCCTCTGTGCAGCGCATCGAAAACAGCATCATTTGCTCAGAGTGAGGAAAACTCTGTTATTTTTTCAAAATTGCCTTATTTACCAAATCTTATCATTGACTCGCACTTTTGTACCACTACTTTTGTACCACCACTTATGTACTACTACCGGGTCAAGAAAAAAAAATACCCAAATAAAATTAGCCATTTCTTTGCCTACTTGCCCCACTTCTTCTTCTTGCTTGCATTCTTTAGGCGTGTGAAGGGCTCAATACCTTTGAAAGCAAGAAGTATTCATCATCTTCCAATGAATCGCTTTCTGATCTACAAAATTGTAGACAGACGGCTAAAATTTACAAAGAAACTGTATCGCTAAGTCCGCTATACAACAAGTATAAAACTGGATTTGAAAATTAGATGGTGCCACTACAGTTTATAAAATTTGATGTATGTGATCAGTTGTAGACACACGGTCAAATAAATAGTAACAAGTATAAAATTTGGAAATTTAAGGGTTTGCCAATAATTAATGTAATTTGATGCATGCTGCCAAACTTTTGAACCATTATAGAAAGATCGCTAAAATCTGTTTTGAAGTCGGTTTTTTGCAAGGTTTCTTTTTTTTTGTTTTTGCAATATTACTTTTTTTTAAATTTTAAAAAGGAAATTACCAACCTAATGGTTTTAACAAGGCACAAGACTTTTATAATCAATTACTGAGAACAGGTTACATTGATTATTGTAGAAAATAATCATGATAATGGCAAGTAATTTTTACAGTAATGCTTAATTTTTTGCTGGGTAAGTGTCGAATCTTTTACCCTTTACTATTTACATATACATAAAAATCGGCATAAGAAATTCTTTCCTACCATTTAGTTTTACAGTTCAAAAAAAAAGTAAAACATTTTAGGTTTTGCTTAGGGTTGTCGTATAATTGTGGTGAAGAGGTGAACAAGTAGTCAACACAACCACCTGCAGGAATACAAACAAAAGTTTATAATAAGATATGGAAAATAGAGACAGTTTAAGTGCTTGGCTGTATGCCCCGAAGAATATTAAATTTCGATAGCATTTCGAATAAATGTCTGATCGATTGACATATTTATTTTTTTCTAGCTCATCTAGAGCCTTGGCAAAGTTGATTTTAACACGAACACGGACGGGAAGACGGACGGAACTTAAACTAAATATACACTTTATGCGGTCGAAAATAGGTGTTATAATATTAGAAACGGAATAACAAATTTAGATACACCCTTCTTCACCTCTGATGAAGGGTATAAACTCAAAACAGATAGAGGTTTTTACAAACCAATATTTACTAATTTTCATAATTCTTGCAAGAAAATTTATGTGGCATCGAATAGAGAAAGTGAAACCTCCTTTTATTATATTAATAAAAAAAACTCAAAGCATTAAATAAATTACTACGAGTAATCAGTCATTTTGAGATACAGGTGCCGGCAGTTTTTCTATGATTTAAAAAATATATTTAAATTGATAAGAAAAAATTTAATTTTACGTGATTAATTGCAATATCATGTGACATTGCGAAACTCATAATTTGTTGTTTTATTTTAGAAAAGCAGTTTCACATGTTTCTTTTCTTCCTTCTCGCTTGAATAACAAAGAATGATTTTTTTTCAAATCAACTAAAAAATTTATAACATTTGATTCTTTGATCACATAAATAGTTGGCTATCGATAAAAAGAAAGACTAGAAGCTAGTTTCTTTCTGATTATTTTGGAGTCAATAAAAATACTAATGTTTGGTGTTGAAATATTACTGCTGGCCAGCGGTGTTGGATGTAACGATTTTACGTCATTTTTACGATTTTTCCATAAATATCAATTATTGACGTTACATGATCTTTTTTTAAACTTCTTATATCTTAACAATTATCTGGTATTACTCCTATTATTCGCTAATTATTATTGTACCCTTCACCACAAAAAGTGGAAAAACGGCATATAAAAGTTAGTCATTCCGTGTGTAATTTCTACAATATCCATCTCCAACCTCATAAAGTATATATATCTGACTTCTTATGCATAGCGAAGTTGATTCAGCGGTGTCCGTCTTTCCGCCCGTGATAGTGTTGAAATTTCACAAAAAAAAAATTTAATACGTCAAGAGAAGAAGAAGTGCTATTGGAAATCAGCATGATCTATGACCTTAGAGGCAGCAGGCAAAACACCATGCCTATCTCTAATTTGTTGATGTCATTTGGAACGATAAAGAAACTCCAATCAAAAAACTAACGATCGCCCCGATAGAGTATTAAATTATAAAAAAAACAAAGAAAATTGGCGCTCACCCATATTTCCGAGTTGAAGAGAACTTTAAGGAAATACTAAAATTTTTCAAAAATGCTTAACCCATTAAGAGCCGATGTAATTTTTATGTAAAATTATATATATGCAGTAACAAAATTTTTTTTTTTTTATTTTTTGATTCTCTGTCACCCCAATATGTGCTTTTTTGATTGGAGTTACTTTACTAAACTATATACATTGATGGTATAAAAGATTCAGCATAGCCGATACATCGATACGGCAAAAGAAACTTAGAAAATAATATAAATATAAAACTGATCAAGGTGATGACTTTTAAGTAATTATATAGAAAATAACCCACTATTTGAAATTATTAGTATTTGGAGATTATTACCGCTTATTGCATTTGTACATTTAATTTCAGTACCAACTATTTTACCGTAAAAAATGAAT
Source organism: Gymnosoma rotundatum (assembly GCA_916610165.2). NCBI lineage: Eukaryota > Metazoa > Arthropoda > Insecta > Diptera > Tachinidae > Gymnosoma > Gymnosoma rotundatum. Next base: position 85,751,546 of record OU744336.1, read on the forward strand.
AGAAATTTGACTTATTGCCCTTATTACCATCTTATAATTCCTATTCATATTTCTTAGTGGAAATGGAAACCAAAAAATTATGTCCACTTTTTTGTATGACGAGTACTTAGTACGTAAGGTACGCTTAGTACCTTAATTTTAAGTTTTTAACCTCTACTACATGCGACCTACGCCAAGTACCTGAATTGAACGTGCAGTTTTGACACGTGTTCTTGTAACAAACACAGCCTAAGTGCCTATATGCAATTTTATATTCTAGGAAATCTAATATACAGCAATTTTGATATAAATAATAATAAGGAATAATAAATTATTGCTAAAAACTTAATAGTTGACAACACTGCTTTAAGCATTTTAGTTTTCATTATATTTTAATTTATTTTTCAAGCACAAGGTCTTTTTATTTTAATTTTTTATTTTTTCAATATTTCGCTACTCCTTTGTGTAGCATCATCAGGAAAAACATATGACATATGACTTATACACGCCGTCTAAACACATCTTTAGATAATGTTGACAGTTGATGATAAATGTAGTGATCCAGAAAATGCTGCATTATATTCTGCTAGTGCCTTATTTTTTCCTGTTTTCTTTAGCAAAACAGCTGCAAATATTTGTAAGACTGGTATTTTTAAGTTCTGACGAATATGCTTTTTAACTTAAATCTATGTATGTATTCTGTTATTTTATAATTGACATACTTGTTTAACCAAATTCTTCATTTAAAGGTGAACAAATTTAGTGCAGTAGTTCTTTTTAATTTATTTTGTTTTAATTTAACATCAATACGAAGGAAATCTTCATGCCCAAATATATTAATTATTATAAGATAATTTAAATTAAAGGTTATTGTTAGTGGCATACAGAACAATTAACGTAAAAACAGTTTCATTCCTTGTTTAATTTTCAAAAAGTGTTTTTCAGTATGTTAGGGATGAATAGATGAATATAAGTTGATAGAATACGAATAAACGATAAAACACCGGCGAATTCCTAACAGACATACCTAAATCGTATAGCTTTTACCCTGAAATGTCATACCAAAAGTTTTTTGCACTATAAAACTGAATATAAATATTTTTTACATACCTAAGTATGGTAGCAAATGTAATGTAAATATCAAGGAATGAAACTTTAAATTTTTAGCGTTGGCTTTCTACTCATAAATGTCATTTTACTTGATAGTGATAGTGTTTAAACAAAATGCAATGTTACAAGTCTTAAGACTTGTATTACAGTTTGAAACGGGCTTAAACAAGAGCGTCAACTTTGTGTTCCGAACAATAATGTTAATTCATTTTGTTTTATAAAACCCACTGTGTAATAAATAAATCTGCCGGATTTAGCTGGAAATAACTAAACTGTCATTACTATTCAACAATGACAAATCAAAAAAAAAACAAACAAGTAGCAAGCTTAATTTCCTAAAGCACTGTTAAAATCGGATTTTCCAAATGCTCACGCCGCTGTACTTTGGTTGGCTTCATACGTTTTCTTTGTACATAAAAATTTTTGACAAATAGATTTCGCTTAGCTCGCTAATTTCAATTTGCCTGTTACACACAGGTATGTGTGTTGTCAATATGAACGTTAATTATTGAAATAATAACTGTAAGGTCATTAGCTAGAAATCGCAAATCCAAATAAGCAAGAATTAGTTCTGAAGCATTATCATATTCAGATATTCATATAATTTTCTCTTTTTTATCAGAATTATAAGACCACTTAGCGATAAAATTCCAAAGTCCGATAAACAAAAAGAAATAAAGAACTAGCTCACTTAAAGTGAACGATTCACCCCTAACAAAATCACATTTTCACACGTACACATATGTGCATAGTCTTCTCACTAGTGATTAGATTAATCAAGACCAATGACATATTTATTGTTGTTCACAACTACCAATTAAAGATGTCTATAAGGTCCTGCTATACTTCTAAAAATCTTTCAACAAAAGAGACTGGCCGGGATCGGAAATGAATATTTATGGATAACTTAGATATACCCTTTTCAACCTGCGGTGACGGGTAAATGTTAGAGTGATAAATACCAATAACAGGGTAGCCTTGAACAAAACTTGTGACTATTTAGGTTATAGAAGTATATAATATACTACGCCGAATTTGAACCATAAACGTGGTGTACTCGTATGTCCTTTGGCGACATGGTCGATCTCCATTGTCGCAATAAAATCTACTTTTATATTTTCACCAATATTTTTAATTTTATTTTAATTTTCCTATTAAATAATTTACAATCGTTTGTTACAATTCTGTTTAATTTAATAATAAAGACTAGCTTTTTTTCTTCTTCTGGTTATTTGTGTTGAAAAAACTAAAAGTTGTAGATAATGACAAATAACGAGTAATTTACTTAAACAAAATACATTTACAATTATAAAAACTAAAAATAAATGTAGTAAAATACGAGTAATAACAGATTACATATTTACAAATTATAAAAAGCAAAGACAGTTCACAAGTTAAAACAAGTTAAATAGTTTTGTTGTTGATCTGGTTTTGTTTTTATCTTCCTTGAAATTTTATTAAAATTTAATAATTAAAGGTGAAACTATTTTATTAAAAATACCAGGTTGATTTTAAAAAAATAAGAATTACGAAGGAATAAACTCATACTTTAAAATGAAAATATTATATAATGTGTGTATGTATAGATATAATATTTCTATTCTTTAATCATCAACTTCAGAATGCATGAGAGGAGAATTACTTCGAACATTTGCAACATTGCACATTGCAAACATTTCTAACATAATTCTTTTAAATAAGATTTCAATTATAGGTTTCTTTAATAGAGTTTGATTATACTTTTTATGTTAGAGATGTAATGTTGTTAAACAATTTTCTTTCAAACATTGATTTACTTAAAATTTTTTATTTATTCTTTTTCACAAAACTAATTTAGAGAGAATATTTAAGAGCAAAATAACCCCTTAACAAATTAAGAATCTAAATTGAAAATAAATGTTGATTTACAAACTCAATCAAAGTATTGGTCAGAGTTGGTTAACATCTTCTGAGGCCTAGATAATAAAGAAGTAACATTTCAAACATTTTTAATAAAAGCCTTTATTTACAAATTTTAAGAAAAACTAGTGTTTACCAACCTTCTGCTGTCTATTACCAAATGTAAAATATGACCTTTCTTTATTTGATATTTTAGTGTTTTTGTGATTCAATCAGAAATAAATTTACACAAATCAAATTAAATCAACTTTTAAATATGCAAATTTATTTAATTATTTTAATTAGTAAATTTAAATCATGTTTGTTTGTTTTACACTAATTTAAGTTCTATTTACTTTTATTTATTTCTGTCTTACTCGAAGTTTTTGTTTTGTTTTAACTTCTTTCATTTGTTTTTATACTTTAGAAAAACCCTGAGTATGTTTTGTTTCTTACACTTTAATTTCTATTGAAAAAAATATTCTTTAAACAATTTTGCTATTGTAATTATTTCTTTTTTTGTATAACTTTATTATGTACAAATTGATTGGGTAGTTTTGATATCAAGTTAAATTTTTGATTACTTAATGAACGATTATAGTTTATTATTTTTTATCACAGCCAAATGAGCAAAATATGTTTTTGTCTTTTCTTTAATTAAGTTAAAACTTAATTGTCATTTGGCAATAACGAACAAGAACAAGTTTTTTATTTTTTGTTAGCGTAATTATGTATGAAGTACTTTTTACATTGACTCTCGACTGTTATCACTGTTATGCTGCATTACCAACTGGCATTCTGTTAAGGTAGGGATGGCTGTTGTCTTTCCGCTGTTATGGGCATCACAGTTATTTTTGCTGTTGCTAGCATTTGTACATTTTGAGTTTGTTACAGTTTTTGTAGTATTTGATGTTGTTGGTGAAACTGTAGAATTAATAGCAGGGGGTGAGTTGGTAGTGGTTGTAACAGTGTGTTGAGTTAAAATATCGGGTGGTATAAGGCCCTCTTTAACACGTTTCTTTTGTTTCATGCGTCGATTTTGAAACCAAATTTTAACCTTGAATAAAAAACATTGATTCAACTTTTTTAGCCCTTGATAATTAAAATATATATATGTATATATGTATTTGTATACCTGTGTTTCATTTAATTGCAAAGTGTTGGCGATTTCTATACGCCTGGCTCGTGTCAAATAGCGATTAAAATGAAATTCCTTTTCTAGTTCAGTCAACTGTTTGTTAGTAAAATTAGTACGACCCGAGTTATTAGTGGCCGCCAATCCACAAGACATTTGTACCATACTACTAGGGCTATGACTGCCAGTAAGTAAAACTGTTGGGGTACCTTGTCCACCCATTTGATGGGTCGCCAATACGCCGCCAGCTGTTGAAGCGTTGCGACAGATAACATCTAATGTGGCTTGACCGTTCATATGATGAAAATCATGCAAAGTGGCAGGTAGTTTTGGTGCTGCAAAGACAAGACACGACAAGACAATACCATAATTAGACAAGTTTGTGGGTTTTTGTGTGCACACAAACATTCATGCACATTTTTAAAAGTTTTGTGTTCTTTCCTAAATATAAACATTTGTTGTGGTTTTACAGATTATGAGTGATTTTGTCAGTGACGATCGCTGTCAAAGTTAATCAGCGTGAGATTTTCTGAACAATGATACTATAAATAACAAGCACGAGAAGAACTAAACAAAAGTTAAAATTTTTATTTCTTACATTTCTTTTACCTTTTTCATTAACATGTTTCTTGCTTTTGCATGTATTATCCCCTCAAACACTACGGGATCCTTTTATTGAATGATTTGGTATTTTTGGCAAAATATCCCAAAAAATATTTGTAATACAGGTACTTTTATTTCTAATCTATGTAAGTTGTATTTTACTCTCTGATTTTTGGCATGAGTAGGCAATTTTCCATTTTTTTATTTCCTTTAGCATAATGTGACATGCGCCCCGTGGCTCATTCTAACAATTATACAAATCATATTTGATTTTATTGTTTTTTTTTTGTTTGATTTTTTGTGTGTGTTTACATTTGGCGTTTCGTTCGAAGTATTTTTTTAATAAGATTAACTAGAGTTTGTTTGAAAATATTGGAATTAACTCGTACAAATCCAAATAAATGCATATAAAAAGTATTATGAAGATTTTGTTTTTTTGTGGGTGTTGCTAAAGGAGATTTACATTAAACAATTTAAGGTTTCAAGAAAATAAAATACTAAAATAATTATTTTTACTTTCTGTAATTCGAAGAAAAGTATGCAATTGAAACCATGTGAAAATATCAAACGAAAAAAATTAAAGAAAAAACTTTTTTATTGTAGATACTATTGGACAAACTTTTAAAAATATAATGTATTAGAATTGGAACTTTTTCTAGATAGAGACTGTGAAAAAATTCTAATTCACGTTTAACACGAAAAGGTAAATGGATGATGAAGACTGGTTCAAAAATTAGTGCAATACGAAAAGCTAAAAATTTATGAAAGTTATAAAGCTTCGTATAAAACACAACCCACAAGAAATCCAATATGCATGTTTTGAAAAGAAACGTACATTTCAAAAGAAAGTTTCGTTTAGCAAATATATCGTTAGACCTGCGAGAGACTTTAAAGAATAGGAGATTTGTGTGATGTAAAAAGAAACGTTTAATTTTAAATATCTTAAAGTAACCTTAAAGCACGGAGTTGACTGTGCAATCGTTGTTTCACTTTTTTAACAGGATTGTTAAAAGTCATAGCATTGAAATTAGATATACGAATGATTTTCGGTTCGTTCAATATAGTACCCAAAGATTATGATAAAAATTTGCGTGTGACAACAGAAAAAAGCATTTACCTAAATTTTAGTAGCTCCAGAGAATTTTCGTAAAAATTTTTCTTTATTTTTTATATAATAATTTCTTTTATAGCTTTTAAAATATATTTAACTAATCATTGATGGATGAGATATTTTCCTCTAAATTCAAGGTGTATGGTCCAGACTAGTCTACACGTGAAAATCTTTATCAGGAGTTAATACAAAATCCAGTAAGAAACGAGGATATTGGGGAAATACATACCCAACTATCTTAACATATCAATCTGCTTTTAGTTGCCTATTTCCTATATTTTTTACAATTGAATTTTGGAGAGTACATAACTACTTCTGTGGTGAACATTTTATCCCTAGATCTCTTTTTCTTGTGAAAATCGGCAAGAAATGGTGCATATCACTAGAATCGAGCTGCCACATTTTACTATTGAAGTGATCTGCATAAAGCGTTTTTTACAACAGTTTGCGCATATCACAAGCGTCGCTAATGATGGGTTCCGTGCCTAAAAAAATGTTTTAAGCAAAAATTACTTTTAAATGAACCTAAATCTAAATGCTTTATTATGAAGAATTTTTTATACTCGTATACTATTTATCCTTTATTTTACAGTATTCAAATACAATCTTACTAATTGTAAGGACAATTATTTAAGTAAATATTCAACCAAAAATTCAATAATAAAACTGCATGTAATTTATATCGAACTATTACATAACATCTTAAGCAATCAGATGACGAAGTTAGTTAGCTTAGCTACCAGCAAGATAAAATATTATCTGTGATAATAGGAAAGAATTAGGCATTGGTAGTGTCTGTTAACACTTTCCTCTGAACCAGTTATTTTAATAAATATTGACTTTTGTAGAGAAATAGATGTTTCAAAAGGAAAAACTATGAAAAATTTTCTAACAAACTTTTTTTTTCTAAATTGTTGTTTGAATTTTAAAAATCTTAAACTTTTTATGGTCTGGTAGATAGGAACAAAGAATGCTGACGAAATTTGTAGCGATCTCTTTTCCGTAGAACTAACTGCACATAGTAACGAACTCCAGACTTGCCAAAAAATTATTTAAGATAAAAATGTTAATAATTAAAATTATTTAAAATGAGATTTTTCACCAAAATAAAGTACTCCTTTAATAAAGAAATTTAATATGTGATTGTACTAATTATAAAGCGAATTTCGCTACTAACTGACTTTAATAAAAAAAATTATTAGAAATACACTGCTAGCAACTGAAATTAGACTATAGTAAAGGTATTCATGTCACAAATTGCGAAAATGAGAAAGTGCTAAAAAGAAAAATTTTGCACTAGTTGACGTGAGCATCCATTTTGTTTGTTTATAACAATGCTTATTTTGCCATTTTTATTAGAATTAGATGACAACTCATTAAAATTTCACTTATAAATAAAAATCGCGGTCAAAAATTTTCATTTAATCTTTTTTATATTTTATTCTTTGCAGCACACATTTTTTCGAATCAAATTCCTTTGTAAAAAAAACGTTTTTGTTAACTATTACATAAAGAGTTGCTCATTTAATATCAAGTAAAATTAATTTTTTTTTTATTTTACGCACTTGGTTATACGCAGTGCGAAATGCAAAAGTTAGTGCAATTTTTTTGTGCGATTGCTGTTATGGTTAGAGTAAAATAGGTGACGTAAATAAACTTCGTTTTTTTACTTTTCTAAATGGTAAACATTTTCTTTTTATGTATTTTAAAGTAAAGTACATATTTTCTTTGAATGTAATAAAGTCTCAACATTGGATATTTAACTGACTAAAGATAAGTATTTAACAGTACAAAAAAGAGACAGTCTTGTCACTATCACTACAAATAGCAATAAACAATACTTGGATAAACTGCACTCACTGCTATAACGGTTGCATTTATTTTCAAGTACTGGCGCCTGCATAATGTTGGAAAGTAAGGAAAGAAATTTTACATTAATCGCTTACGAGCACAAACTTCTATTGAAAGAAGTATTTGAACTAGATATGATGGAATCCAACTATATATTTTTATTTGTTTACCCTTAATAAATAAAAATGTGTATGTGTTAATAAAATGTTTGTACTTATGCATTAATTTGATGTTGCTGCTACATGTATTATAAAATGTATTGTGTCTGTTTGATAAAATGAGTGTCAACAGGAATTGAACTTAATCAAGTTGTCAACATCTTTAATTACAAGAAATGATAAAAAAAGTTATTATTAATAATTTAAAACAAATAAACATTGCAGTCGTCATAATCGTTAAAGTTTCTTTCTTATTCAAAAAACAAGTAAGAGTACTATATTCGGCTATGCCGAATCTTATATACCCTTCATCATCTATGTAAATCTAGTTTAGTGAAGTAACTCCAAATAAAAAAGAAAATATTGGGGTGGCAGAGAATTAAAAAGTAAAAAAATTTTATGCATACACAAAATTTTACATACAAATGACACCGGCTCTAAATGAGTTAAGCATTTTTAAAAAATTTTAGTATTTCATCAAAAATCCCTTCAAAATCTTAAAGACGATACCCATATTTTAAATTTCAAAAATTTGAAAATTTTAGAGACCCGTAACTCGGGGTAGCGCCTATTTATACACTTGATATTTTTTCTTATTTTTTGATTGGAGTTACTTTATTGTTCAAAATGACATGAAAAAATTAGAGGTAGGCGTGGTGTTAAGCCTGCTGCCTCGAAGGACATGGACCGATCAAGCTGATTTCCGATAGCACCTCTTTCGACACTAAATCTGATCGATTGACATAATTATTTTTTTTTTGTGATTTCAACACTAACACGAACAGACAGACGGACATCACTCAATCGGCTTCGCTATGCATAAGAAGGAGAATATATATACTTTATGGGGTCGGAAATGGATATTGTAGAATGACAGACATATATATACCTTTCCATACATAAATATACCCAGCAAAAAATTTTTGAAAAGGTAATCGAGTGTGGAATTAAGCATTTTTGGCAGCAGTACTTCCCAAATTAATTGCCAACTTAATGATTTTTACAAGGCATGAGACTTTTATAATCAGTTCCTGAGAATCGATTACATTAATTATTGTAGGAAATAATGAGTACCATTAGTACGATAGTCTCTTTTAACATAAAGAACTGGTTCCATTACTACTTCTTTTTTTGGAAACTAATGTAATGTGTTTTGTAAGCGAGTAACAAAATATAGCAATCACAAAAGTAAGTCATTATATGGCAAGTACTTTTTAAGGTAATGTCTAATTTTTTGCTGGGTACATACAGGTAATCAAAATAATTTTGTTTTACATACTATTTTTTTAATAGAAAACGTTAGAAAGGGTTCACATATCGGGTTTGCCTTGATTTACACTTGACTTAAGGTACGGTCAGATTAACTAGATATTTGACTAAAAAGACGTAAGCATTAAATTATGGAAAAAGTTGTTGTCCTTCTCAAATACTTCCCAAATAATTCTTAAAGATCCTCAATATAATTTAAATAGTGATTACGCTTTTTTAGTCAAATATTTGACTAATCTGATAGCGCCATTGTACTTAAAATTATTTGGGATTTTATTGTACTGTTTTCCTAATTTTGTGACTTATTACTTTAACATCCATTCAGCAATCTTTAAAGCAGTTATTTTCTGTATAACCCTTTAGTTAATCTAATTAAAGAAGTTAATATTAATTATTAAGAAAGTATTGCAGTAGTATCTGTTTCACCCAGAATATGCGAACATCTATTATGAATATCAAGAGTTAATTATAATTTGTTGAGAATCGTTAAGAAATTTAAATTTGACATTTGTTCTGCAATGAAAGTTGAACTCGAAATTGTATCTGTCAATTGCTTTTATACCCCAGTGAGATTGTAAAAGGATACCAAAGAATAATACTTAACAAACTTAAAAAAAAACACAGCATTTTTTTTTTAATTATTTTCTTTTCGAAAAATATATAAAATAATCTTATAATATTGCAAAACATATTGACACAACTAATTAAATATTGACTTTATCCTATTATGTTAAGCAATTATATTGTTAAGCAAGTATATTCATAGCACAGATGGTCAACAATTCAATGGACATTCAGTATATTAAGACAAAAATTAAAACAATAGAATAAAGACATAATTTGATTAAAAAACAATAAAGAGTCCAAAACAAATTAAATCTGCCAAAAACTCCTCAAATGTTTGTAGTAGAGGAATGCATGTTTTCTATTTTTGAAGTTAAAACCTTTAAATGATGCTGTCAACGCCAAAATCGAACCCTTCCTCTTTAATCATTTTATATTAATTGTACAAGTAGAAATAAACTTGAATTTTACAAACGCAGCCAAGAAGGGGGTGAATGACTGACGATAAAGAGAATACACAGTTGTATACAAATAATACGAGTTTAGAAGGCAGATATTATAACTTTGATGCATATTAGCCTTATCTTAATTTATTAACAAAAGTCAACACATCTTTACACATTTGTGTGTGTATGTGTCCGCCAAAGTTTTAATTTAATTTATCAAACATGATAATTTTTTTTTATATTGTTTTCACTTTGATTTGTTGAAATTTTTTTTATATTGTTTTCTGATTTGTTCAGATTCCTGTTAATTTTTTTCAAAAAACAATTTCTATACAATGACTTGACGAAACATACACTAATCCATTTATACTGTCGTTGTTATTATTACTTTTGGAGTTTTGTTTGCTTCAAATTGAAACTTTTTACAATATTATGAGAATCTAAGATAATGTCATTGTATACACTGCGAGAAATATTAATATAAAAAAGAACCATTATACAAAAATATAACTTGGATTTACGCATAAAAGGACTGACTTTTTTCTTGTTTTGTTTGGTAAATTTTTTGATCGACAGTAAAAATTTGGGGTTAATAATATTTATATTATGGTCGTCTATTTTAACAATCACCATCAGTGCGGGCTTAATATTGCGGTACACATTCCACTGTCTGCTATGATATGATCTTGAGTTGTTATAGGATGCATATGCTTCAGACAGCAAAATGTTATTTTTATACACTAGCACTATTTAAGTAAGATCCTCTAATAAGCAATGTACGCTGAAGTTGCAATAATCAATATAAAAGTTATTTTAATTATAGGTATTAGGAATGGACTTATTCCACTTTCTTAATAAGTATATGTTCGGAATAATTGTACAGTTTTTGTTTATTTTATGTCAAGATATAACTCTATTCAAATTGTAATTGTAACTATAGAGAAAATGTATCCAAAGCTTAGTTTTTTTCAAAAAATCCAGCTCAATTGTTGTTGAGAATTCTGAAGCGTCTGAAGTAGGACGTGATATGAATATGCGTTTTTATAGATCGGATGCGTTATGTCTATACGTAAATATTACCTCTTTCTAGAAAGGCCATCTAATTTTTATTTGTTTAAGTGCTGCATAAAATGTGTAAATTTCAAGTGGTTTAAATATCGGGTCACATACATGTTTGGAAATAAAAACAACCCTAATTTACTTTCAATTGTTATAGCTACCATATTAATAAAACTTCTATAAAAATTTCAAGGGCATAGCTATTACCGTTCCAGAGGTGGACAGACATATAGCGGTCGCCCATATTTTATAGACTTTTATTTAAATTCTATATGTATATGTATTACTTAATTTTTTTCTTATTTTTTATTTCTCTGACACACCGATATGCGTTTTTGTTTTGATTGTAGTATTTCACTAAAGTAAATTTACATTTATGGTGAAGGGTATATAAGATTCGGAATAGCGGAACATAGCACTCTTACTTGTTTTACTTCAAAGTGATCCGTTCAATATCTAAAGCCAAAGCTATCTTACTGGAACTTGTGTCTGCTATCACATCTGTAAATTTTCTTATTTCAAAAAATTGTTTTAAGTTCTTAAGAATTAACACAAACCATATCGTTGTATACAGTAACGACAAATTTGGATTTTCATTAACAAAAACACTACGCTGGCGTTATTTAGTGAAGACGAGCACCTTCAAATTCATATAGTGCGTACTGAGCTTTTGGAACTGAATTAATTAATTAGTTTTCAAAAAAGTATGGTGCTATGCACAGAGAAAATAAATTCATTATAAGAACCGAATTTGTTGCCAATCGAATTTTGTCGGTTGTGATAATTATCTTGAATTCGGTTGTATTAACTGAATGAATATAGCACTCACAACCATTTAAAAAAATGATTCTTGGGTGACTATTACGAGGGCTGCTCTATATATTTCTGGCCTAATAGTGAAAATGCGAATATTTATAATCAAAAATGGTTTTATTGTTTTTCAAAGTATTCTCCAGGATGATTTTTACACTTTTGCATGCGCTCAAACCAGTTGTCGAAGCACTTTTTCCACTCCGATCCAGACACCTCTAAAACATGGTTTTTGAACACTTCAACAGCTTCTTCTGGCGACGAAATTTTTTTCTTAATGCGCGGAAACAAGAAGAAGTCATTAGGTGCCAAGTCAGGGCTGTACGGCGGATGACCCATTAATTCGACGTTTTGGCCGGTCAAAAACGATCTGGTTTGAGCCGATGTGTGAGAGATCGCATTGTCATGGTGAACACTGAATTGTCTTCTCTTGTTGGTTTTTCGAATTTCTCCGATGACTTCAGGCAAACAAATTGTAGTGTACCACTCAGAAGTGACCGTCCTACGTTGCTCAAGCGGAACAGTCGCCACATGACCAGTTTTGCCGAAGAAACAGGCGACCATTTGCTTCGAATTGCTTCTTCCACGAACAACTTTCGTTGGATTTTGCTCGTTTTTGAAGACCCACACGGTCGATTGTTGTTTCGTTTCGGGTTCATACGCATAGATCCATGATTCGTCACCTTTGCACCAATCGACACGAGCCTTTTTTGAGCGACTTTCAAATTGTGCGGGATCCAACGAGAACAAACCTTTTTTACGGCCAGGTGTTCATGCAGTATCGAATATATGCTGGTGGAAGAAATGTCCAAGGATGTCTCTATCTCTCGGTATGTTGCATGTCGATCTTGCATTATGAGTTCACGCACGGCATCAATGTTCTCTGGCACAACAGCCGTTTTTGGACGACCTTCACGGAATTCGTCTTTAAGCGAGCTTCGGCCACGATTTAATTCATTATACCAATTTTTCACAGTGCTATAGGATGGTGCTTCATCGTCATACAAAGATTTAAGTTCATCAATGCACTCTTGTCCTGATAATCCACGTCGAAAGTTGTGAAAAATGATGGCATGAAAATGGTCACGAGTTAATTCCATTTTTTTCTATATTAATTTGTTCAAGTCACTGTAAACAACACAAATAATGGTCGTACGTCAAAACGTTTTGAGTACGATTATGCTTAAAAATGACCAACTTTCCAATGGAAATGTCAGATTGCACTTGGCAGCACTCAGTGTTGCCAGGCCAGAAATATATATAGCAGCCCTCGTATTGTATTATTGTGAATTAAAAAACATTAATATATTTAAATATTTGTTTTTATTTTAAAAATAAATTATAGGAATGAGATTATAATCATAAGTTTCATGTTTCAATGCATCGAATTAAGCCTCTCCTTTCTGTACTTCATGTTTCTTCTTTTGAACATAGTTTCTCCAACTTTCCATCCCATAACTCACGTTTTGTTGCTGCAAAGTGTGTTAAACATTTTAGAATTTTTTTTTATTTACAAACGTTCTTCTGAGATTGATTTTGTACTTATCTTTGAACAATACTGGAGAACTTTTCACCTATATATACTTTTCAAAATATAGCTGTGTATTTTTAAACTCAAATATTAAAAATTTTTTTTAATATGTACAAATTTTTTTTTATTATGTCATACTTTTTTCGATTTTAGAAGACATAATCGATTTTTATGACTATTACTACCAAAATTTGGTTATCAGTAGAAATGTGCTGAATAAATTTAGTTGCATCATCCATTTAATAGAATAGATTTTAGTAAAGACACAAATCGGTCAGAATAACTGTTTTAAGAGGTGTTACAATCAACATTTGGACGCAAACATCATTTGTTAGCTTTTAAGATTAAAAATAAGTTAAAATTGTAATTTATATATATTAAAAATCAAATAATTATATTAGTAATTAAATTTTGAATATATCAATCGAATTTTTACCAATCCTTTTTCTGTGTGTGTTTATTCTGATTATATTTTTAAATTATCTTGCCTTCATTCTCAACAAAAAATATCGGTGATTTAATTATTTAATCGGGATAAAAATAATATGATATTTTTTTCAGAATTTTTTTTTCGTTCTTGTGAGTTCCTTGTTCCTTGCCAATTACAAATTGTTAAAATAAAATTCATGTTGATAAAATTTATAGCTGGTACTAAAAACTTTTATTGCTAAGACTATTTTAAAATTCTTAGCTTTCTTTTTCATAAATTTTTTTTTCTTAGAATTTTTAACTAAATTTCTTTTAAGTGTAGTGCAACAGTTGCAGTAATGAAACCGTTCAAAGTTTTAGAGGTAACTTCAAAATTGAGAATGACTGGTTTAATTTCAATTAAATACAAACAGAATTTATTTTATACAAAAGATCATTTGAAAATGCATTGATTTGATGGCTCCCTGCAGTCTTATTAGTCACGATTTGTTATAAAACTCATACAAGAATAAACTCATTCTCATTAAAGTAGTAACAAAACATTGAACCGGGCTTCTTTTCTTTTTTACATGTTTTTGAACATTAAAAATTAACTTTCTTGGTGAGGGAATGAGAAATATGTTTGTCATATGGGATTTAAGTCAGATTTTAAAGTTAATCTCATTACAACTATTTATCCAGAACAGAACAGCAATGATTTTGAAATAAAGGTAAAACGAAACGCTTAAAGAATAAATGCATTTTTGTATAAATTTAACTAATCCTTTCGCTGGGGTATTTAAGGTGGCGCCAATGGCTTATCAAATATTCTTGCATTTAAATAATTGTTAATATTGTGCCTGTTACTCGATATCAGTTTGTGTGTGAGTTTTGCTAATAATGTAATCCTCTGTTCAAACAGGAAGTTATTATTTGATGTTTTTTGTTTTTATTTTTGTTTACATATTTCAGAATAATTGTAACACGTTTCAATTTATTATTCTAAATTGCTGAAATAAATTATTTTTTCAAATTTCAAAGGTTTGTACAGTTTTTGTGTTTGACTTTGGAAACAATATTTTCTTACTTTTTTAATCTTCAAAAAAGGTTTTCAACCTTCTTAAAGCAAAAAGAAAGGAACTGACGCAATACATTATAATATCAATATTATTTGAGGAAACTAGTTAACAAGTGTTTATTTTAGGACAAGCACACTATTAAGAAAAATATGATTGCAAAATGTCAAGAAAACATAACAATTACAATCTTAGTTGGTTCTAAAATTATAACAATAAAATAATTTTGATGAAAAAAATTTTTATATTAATTTTAAAATATAATCAAGTTCTACTTTTGCAACTAACAGATGACACAATAAAAATGTTGGAACTGCAATTGGATCTATTAATCAAAATATTTTTACTATCCACAATTATGTCACTTGGAACGAGTTTTTAATAAATTCTTAGAAAGTATTTGCGGGGGAAACAATAAAGTAATAATTTAAGCAAAGAAAATTAGAAATATTGATAAATACAATTAATATAGAAATTGAGATTTTAGCAACTTCCGAATGAAAAAAATAACGCCTTATCCAAAAACGTGAAAACATTGATAGAAGGATTGCCTGAGCCCTATCAAAATGAAGTCCTAAAATTAATTTCGTAAAAGCACAATTGGGAAACTTTAATGAAATGTTTTAAACCTTTTAAGCAGCTGCAGAGGAAACGATGCCATGTTTACTCATTCCAATACTAAAAGCCCGAAAAAGAAATCGTTTATTACAAATTGGATTTACAGCATCAAAAAGATTAATTAAAGTTATAATATTACCCAAATTTTTGGAACTGTAGTTTAAATTTTTGCCATCAAATCCAAGAAAAAGTTAATCTGCATTGATTCTCTAAATTCACTCATGTTAAATAAAGAAGTTTTGTCTTAACCAACTGCTTATATTTGGGAAACCATAATTCATTGGTATATATAGGTATGCCCGATGTATGTTTAGTTGTCTGTAGAACTAATCACTACCCATCAGAATTTCTACCGCTTCTTTAGAGGAAAATTCTCTAGCTACGTCAATGCTTTTGATTTCCTTTTTACGTGTTTTGAAATGATTTGAAAAGAAGGAGGAATAAGAGGAAGTTTTTATCGATTATCTGGAAAAACATATTGCCTGACACAAGATCAATTTTCGGAGAGCAGGCTGTTAGTTTTTTTCATTTGTTAAGTTCGGAATTCTAGCATTTAATTGTAAAATTAATAAAAAATCGATGGCAAAGATGAAAGTTGCATTGTTTTTAACTCTTTAAAATAACATTTTAATGTCTATAGATTTAATCCCTAAACTCAAGGCTTATAATCCCTATAAATTTTATAAAGCAATCATCAACGACTAGACTTCAATTGCTGAAGCTCATAAATAAAAAAGAAAAGAATTTATAACACATTTTACAGAAACATAGTTAAATAAAAAAAGAATTTTAAAACAACAACAAAAACTATGTTAAGAAGGTAAAGATAATTGAATATCACCATTGTTTGTTTATATAGTATAATTATTCTATTTACATATATATATATATATATATTTACTCATATGTACTAGCGCATACATGCATTCATACATATGTTTACGAAATAAATAAAAAACTATTATCAGGAATCGAACAGAAATGAAAAAAAAAAACATTGCAACTGCAATATTTAAACAGTAGCAATAGAAAATAGACTTTTTATTTATTGTAAATACAAACAAACAAACAAACAGTGTGTTTAATGAAATACAACGAAATTGGATAAAAATAAATATTTTGGGTATTATTTACATAAGGTATATCACACATAAACATTCCATTTAAAATGAATTTGAATACACTTTCAAGTAAATGATTAAAAACTCTGGCTTGTTTATAAAAAAAAAAGGATAACACTTTCATGTTAAGTGCTCAATTAAACGAATTTTCTATTCACTTAATTTGGGTTTATTCAAATCGAGAAAGCACAAGTTGTCCGAAATTTTTTTATTTTACTCAGCACTATTTTTAAGATTTCATAAAATACTTAAATTTAATTGATATTATTATGCGAATTCTTGATTTAAAATTGATGGAAAATAAGTTTTTGCTAAATACACCAGTTGGATAAGACTTTTGCCGACGTTAGGCTAGTAACTCCGTTGTCATTTTTTAATTTGTTTCTATTGTTAAACTTTATTTTTTATATTAGACTTAAATTTTTTCATTTGTTAATTAAATTTAATTAATTTTTAAAAGACATCGACCTATTTTTTATTCTGATTAAATTATTAAATCACCGATATCGATTAGTGAGGGTGAAAGTACGTTTCGATATCTACTTCGCTACCGCTTACTTAACTCTTCTGGAAACTTCTAACAAACCTTTTAAATAAACTAAAGATTTTGTCCAAACAATCGAAACAATCGAAATATTAAAAAATAATTAAAAGAGTTTTTTTTTTCAAATTTTGAGGACGAAGCAGAATTACTGCTGCTCTATATATTTCTGGCCTAATAGTGAAAATGCGAATATTTATAATCAAAAATGGTTTATTTTTCAAAGTATTCTCCAGCATGATTTATACAATTATGCATGCGCTCAAACCAGTTGTCGAAGCACTTTTTCCACTCCGATTGAGACACCTCAAAACATGGTTTTTGAACACTTCAACAGTTTCTTCTGGCGACGAAAATCGTTGACCACGCATTTTTTCTTGATGTGCGGAAACAAGAAGAAGTCATTAGGTGCCAAGTCAGGGCTGTACGGCGGATGACCCATTAATTCGACGTTTTGGCCGGTCAAAAACGCTCTGGTTAGAGCAAATGTGTGAGAGCTCGCATTGTCATGGTGAACAATGATTCGTCTTCTCTTGTTGGTTTTTCGAATTTCTCCGATGACTTCAGGCAAACAAATTGTAGTGTACCACTCAGAAGTGACCGTCCTACGTTGCTCAAGCGGAACAGTCGCCACATGACCAGTTTTGCCGAAGAAACAGGCGACAATTTGCTTCGAACTGCTTCTTCCACGAACAACTTTCGTTGGATTTTGCTCGTCTTTGAAGACCCACACGGTCGATTGTTGTTACGTTTCGGGCTCATACGCATAGATCCATGATTCGTCACCTGTGACGATCTTATAAACGTCTTTTGAAGCACCGCAATCGTATTTTTGCAACATTTCTTTGCACCAATCGACACGAGCCTTTTTTTGAGCGACTTTCAAATTGTGCGGGATCCAACGAGAACAAACCTTTTTTACGGCCAGGTGCTCATGCAGTATCGAATGTATGCTGGTGGAAGAAATGTCCAAGGATGTCTCTATCTCTCGGTATGTCGCATGTCGATCTTGCATTATGAGTTCACGCACGGCATCAATGTTCTCTGGCACAGCCGCCGTTTTTGGACGACCTTCACGGAATTCGTCTTTGAGCAAGCTTCGGCCACGATTAAATTCATTATACCAATTTTTCACAGTGCTATAGGATGGTGCTTCATCGTCATACAAAGATTTAAGTTCATCAATGCACTCTTGTCCTGATAATCCACGTCGAAAGTTGTGAAAAATGATGGCACGAAAATGTTCACGAGTTAATTCCATTTTTTTCTATATTAATTTTTTCAAGCCACTGTTAACAACACAAATAATGGTCGTACGTCAAAACGTTTTGAGTACGATTATGCTTAAAAATGACAAACTTTCCAATGGAAATGTCAGATTGCATTTCGCAGCACTCAGTGTTGCCAGGCCAGAAATATATATAGCAGCCCTCGTAATAAACGAATAAAATTTTTATTTTATAATTATTTATTTTAATTATACTTAATGATGAAACATCTATTTCTGTTAAAAAAAATGTATAACATCCTAATGAGAAAAAGAAGGAATCGGTTACATACATTACTTGACATATAATACAACTATTCCCGGTGCGCTTCGCTATTCCAATGCGAATATTTACACTAATATACGAAATTTTAAGACCCTTCCCCTTACAGTTCTCTAGGTAAACGACAACAACTTTTCTCTTTGTATGGGAGGTATCATGCCCACTGTCCCAATCCGCCCAATATGTATATTAGTAAAGAAGTTTCTAGTACAAAAATTCAGAGCTCTACGTGTTATATTTCTCTAGATACACAATGACAATTTTTACTTTGATTGGGAGGTACCACGCCTAAGTTTCAATTTAGACAATTTGTGTTTTCCAGCTGTGCACATTAATAGTAGAGTTACTTGTGCTTAATATTTATACTTTACACATTGTAGTTCTTCTGGAACACGGTAATAATTATTTACTTTGTATTTAGAGTACCACACCCACTGTTCCAATTCAGGTTCAAAATTTCAAGAGTCTATCTATAATATTTCTCTGCCTACACGGTAATAGTTTTTTACTTTGTATTGAAGCTACCATGCGCATTATCCTAATCAAGCCGGTTTTTCGTTGTATTATGATTATGATTTAGGGAGTTGTAGAATTTCAAGGTGTTACCTATAACAGTTACCAAGTAACAAGATGATAAATATTTTCTTTGTATGGGAAGTGTCACAAACAGTGGAAACCTTACGACGGTCGGCTAACTGGAGTAGGCAGCTAGAGCTTTCCGGCAAACAAACAGTTCCTTCCTTTATAATCGGTAAAGTAAGTTATTTTACCTAAGAGAGTAGATAAATTTTACATATCTATTTTCACGTCTGTTCGCACATTTTCAGAAGAAAATTATTTCATCATCTTATAACTGTACAAAGAAGCCGAAAAAAAATCAACCGTGTACAGTGGAGAAAGAAAAATAGAATCATTGTTGGTTATTGTTGTTTTTGATTAAACTTTGATTTTTTCTTTACTTTATTGTTTCGACAAAAATCTTTAGTGTATTTAAAATGTTTGTGAGAATTTTACTGAAAAGCTAAGTAAGCGGTAGCGAAATGGCCATCGAGACGTGCTTCAATAATCAGTATCGGTGATTTAATTATTAAACCGGGATAATAAATTAAAAATAGCACGAAAAAGATTTTTTTTTGAAAATTAATTAAAAAGTTCCCGTTCTTTAATTTAATTTAAAAATTATTCATACGAGGGCTACTATATATATTTCTGGCCTGGTAACACTGAGTGCTGCCAAGTGCAATCTGACATTTCCATTGGAAAGTTTGTCATTTTTAAGCATAATCGTACTCAAAACGTTTTGACGTACGACCATTATTTGTGTTGTTTACAGTGACTTGAAAAAATTAATAAAGAAAAAAATGGAATTAACTCGTGAACATTTTCGTGCCATCATTTTTCACAACTTTCGACGTGGACTATCACGACATGAGTGCATTGATGAGCTTAAATTTTGGCGATGAAGCACCATCATATAGCACTGTGAAAAATTGGTATAATGAATTTAATCGTGGCCGAAGCTCGCTCAGAGACGAATTCCGTGAAGGTCGTCCAAAAACGGCTGTTATGCCAGAGAACATTGATGCCGTGCGTGAACTCATAATGCAAGATCGACATGCAACATACCGAGAGATAGAGACATCCTTGGACATTTCTTCCACCAGCATATATTC
Organism: Gymnosoma rotundatum; assembly: GCA_916610165.2. Lineage (NCBI taxonomy): Eukaryota > Metazoa > Arthropoda > Insecta > Diptera > Tachinidae > Gymnosoma > Gymnosoma rotundatum. The sequence goes on from OU744336.1 coordinate 85,772,037, forward strand.
GATACTGCATGAACACCTGGCCGTAAAAAAGGTTTGTTCTCGTTGGATTCAACAAAAATACGATTGCAGTGCTTCAAAAGACGTTTATAAGATCGTCACAGGTGACGATCTATGCGTATGAGCCCGAAACGAAACAACAATCGACCGTGTGGGTCTTCAAAGACGAGCAAAATCCAACGAAAGTCGTTCGTCGAAGAAGCACTTCGAAGCAAATGGTCGCCTGTTTCTTTGGCAAAACTAGTCATGTGGCGACTGTTCCGCTTGAGCAACGTAGGCCGGTCACTTCTGAGCGGTACACTACAATTTGTTTGCCTGAAGTCATCGGAGAAATTCGAAAAACCAACAAGAGAAGGCGAATCATTGTTCACCATGACAATGCCAGCTCTCACACATCGGCTCAAATCGGAGCGTTTTTGACCGGCAAAAACGTCGAATTAATGGGTCATCCGCCGTACAGCCCTGACTTGACACCTAATGACTTCTTCTTTTTTCCGCACATCAAGAAAAAAATGTGTGGTCAACGATTTTCGTCGCCAGAAGAAGCTGTTGAAGTGTTCAAAAACCATGTTTAAAGGTGTCTCAATCGCAGTAGAAAAAGTGCTTCGACAACTGGTTTGAGCGCATGCAAAAGTGTATAAATCATGCTGGAGAATACTTTGAAAAACAATAAAACCATTTTTGATTATAAATATTCGCATTTTCACTATTAGGCCAGAAATATATAGATCAGCCCTCGTATTTTCTATTATATGTTTTTGCTTAAGTCTGTTATTTTAGAGAATTGAACTGAAATTGTCAAAGTTAACTTGTCTATTTAAATGCAGTCTACAAACTAAGATTAAATTCTAAAATTTTAAACTTTTATTTATCTTTAAGTAGCCAATTATTGACTGATATATAAGTTATAAATACAGAAACGACACAAAATTTTAATTATCGTCGTAGTACATGTTCCGTGTTAAGAATTATGAAATCAACATATTATTAAAGGTATGTACGGGTATGTATTACCTTCTCGACTCCTACTGATTACATTTTTTTCGCTAGGATTTTATTAAAAGATGGTAACGTTTTGAAGAGAAAGATTATCTAAAAATGAGAACATTAGAATAATGATTTCACTTGACTATTTAAAAGCAATTTAAAATTTAAAATGACTGCGTATTACTATGGCTCCCAAAAACAAAAAAATATACAAAAATAAATGTAAAAATTAAAGGGTGCCCCCATAATTGATGTAAATTTACTTGTGTGAGCCTATCTTTTAAACTGTTATAGACAAACGCTTGCAAATTTTACAGAATGTCGATTGCTATGGCCATTATAGTAACAAGTATTAATATTACAAATTATAAATTAAAGGGTGCACCAATAGTTCATTAAATTTGATGTATTTGGCCACACTTTTGAACAATTGTAGACAGACGCTTGAAATTTACAACAAACCTGTATTGCTAAGTCCGCTATAACAACATGTATAAAATATGGATTAAGAAGTTAAAGGGTGTTCCAATAGTTAATGTAATTTCAAATGTGTGTCCGTACTTTTGAACTGTTATAGACAGAACGCTGAAACTTAAAAGGGACCTGTATTTCTAAGTCCGCAATATTAACGAGTTTATAATTTGAATTTAGAAATTAAAACGTGTCCCAAAATTACTGCAGATTAACTTATATAGGCCTATCTTTTGAACAGTTATAGACAAACGCTTGCAAATTGGACAGAATGTCGATTGCTATGGCCGTTATAGTAACAGCTGATAATATTTAAAATTATAAATTAAAGGGTGCACCAATAGTTCATTTAATTTGGTATATGGCCATACTTTTAAACAGTTGTAGACAGACGATTGAAATTTACAAAGAACTTGTATTACTAACTCCTTTATAACAACAAGTATAAAATTTGGACTTGGAAATAAACGGGTATGTGGCCAACCTTTTAAACCGTTATAGACAGACGGCTGAAATTTACATGGGATATGTTTTGCTATAACAAGAAGCTTATAATTTGAATTTTGAAATTAAAGGGTGTTCTCAAAATTAATGTAGTTTGTTCTATATGGCCGTATATTTTGAACGGTTAGATACAGTTGAATTTTAGAAAGAATGTCCACTATTTATTTGGTATAATAAGAAGTATAAAAATGTTATATTATAAATTAAATAGTTGATATAATCGGATGTATATGGGCAAACTGTTGAACCGTTACAGACAGATGGTTGAAATTTAGACAGAACCTGATTGCTAAATCTACTACAACAGCAAGTACACAATTTGAATTTAGAAATTAAAGGGTGACCCTATAGTTTCTGCCAAACTTTTGAACAGTTGAAAAAGTATAAAGTTTGTAGATATTAGTGTGTCCCAATAGTTAATGTAACCTAATTTATGTTTGAAGTCGGTTTTTTTCGCAAGAATTATTTATGTTACTTATGTTATTTTGCGGTCACTTATTTAAGCATATGTGCGTTACGTTAAAATTAAAGGGCTCGTATTTCTCTTAATATTTGGATTATCGATTTTATATTTTAAAGAGCAACATGCTGTTAATTAAAGATCAATTTTAAATCAAAAAAATCAGTTTTGCAAAATATGTTGGTTACGTTATTTTGGCGGTTAAGGCACGATATATAAGTATAATTATTCTAAAGAGAAATATTAATTATACATTTTTAATTAAAAAACTTGAATGATATGACATTGAATTTAGCAGACAATAAATGATTTAATGACTGACAATTAATTTTTTTTAAACAAATATATAACATTTTAATTTTACATTGTAGTTATTGTACAACTCCTCATAGCACTTTGCGGTATTTTTCTATTATTTAAATTGTTAAAGCAAATAATATTTTTTGACACAATACAGGTTCTTTGTAAATTTTAAACATCTATCAACAACTGTTCAAACGTGTGGCCGTATACATCGAATTAAAATAACTATTAGAGCAGCATTTAATTTTTAATTTTGAATATCCGATTCCATAATGTACAGGGTTTTTCAATAAGAGTGCTACAAAAGTTTTAAATAGGTTTTAAATAAAACAAAAACGGTTTTGAATAACAATGAAATTCTTTATTTCTGTGAAAGTACGTTCGACGCCCTTATGTATGGAACTCGATTTCTTTTGCATTCTCACCACGGGCACACTTGCAAAAGTCCAGACGCTGAACCCAATTTTCAAGCATAAACCGGCCGATACTGCTGCTATTTCACGTTCGATATTCGTACGAAGATTGTTGGATTGGCCTCAAACAACACGACCGATGCGGTCAATCGACTGAGGTAACACGTTCTCCAAACTTGGTTTCCAATAAATTGATTGTGACATTCGCTGTTTGGCTTGTGGTGCTGTCCCGTTGGAACCACATGTCCTCCAAGTCCATGTCATCTGATTGGCGCCAAAAATATTTGGTTATCATTGAACGGTAGCAAATTCCAATTTACAGTAACGTGCCGGTCTTGATCATCACGGAAGAAGCACGGCCGAATGACGCCGCCGGCCCATAAACCACACCAAACCGTATTTTTTTTTAAATGCAATGATGAATCATGAAGTACGTGTGGATTACTGCCTGACCAAGAACGCATATTTTGTTTATTGACGAAGCCATTCAGCCAGAAATGAGCCTCATCGCTGAAGATGATTTTTCGATGAAAATCAGTAAATTTCCGGTAGTAAATTTCGACTCGTTGTTGGATCGTTTATCTTTCCATCATCAAATGATAAATGAAAATTTAGATACGCCAATCGATCAGATATAGTGTCGAAACAGGTGCTATTGGAAATCAGCAAGATTTGTACATGCATTTCGAGGCAGTGGCAAAACATCGCGCCTACCTCTAATTAAATTAATGTTTGTAACATTTGGAACAATAAAGTTACTCTAATAAAAAAAAAAAAAAAAAAAAAAAAAAAAAAAAAACAAACAAAGGATAAAGAACTAAAAGATAAGAAAGAAGCATCAAGTGAAGAAATTGGCGCTCGCTCATATTTTCCGATTTATGGGCCTTTGAAATTTTTAAATTTTTTATAAAATATCAATATGGGTACCATTTACAAGCTTTTGAAGAGATCTGTAAGGAAATACAAAAATTTTTTAAAAATTCCCAACCGAGCCGATGGCTGTTTTATGTTAAATATTTATAATTTTTTCTTATTTTTTAAATTTTGTATGGGGACACCTTTTGATTTGAGATTATGAACTATTTTGAAATCCAGATTTCTCTGTTAGAATCACCTTTTAATTTAAAACCAAAAAACAATTTTAAAAATCAGTTCTTTAAGCTAAAAAAAAAAACGAAGGTCATTATCTATGCAACTATGTAACATTATTTTACAAGTAATGAGTCAGTAATACTGACATACTTTTTTTTAATGCTACTGCAGCTAGTCGTGTTGGTAACACTGACATAGACTTGTACTTGTGCTACACTTATAATTATTATTGAATAAGCGATTGAATATACGACTACATACATATGTATGTTGACTTTTATACAAGCAATCTCCCCATGTTACAATCGACGCGGCCGATTTGCGGCGCCGCTCTTAGCACAGGGCGCCAGCACTATCTGGACATGTTTAATATTTGTTTTAGCAGCTTATTATCAGTGATCGTACAACTGTTACAAGAATTTTAGTGTTTTTGTTAGCAAAGAAAACCAACAGACAACAATATGTACATAATTTTATTTCAAGTTTTCCGCGATATTCATTTCAACCTCAACGGTCTGACTAGTGCGGGTGGAAATGAATGGCTTTTAAACAAATTTAAGCGTCACTGGCACCAGAGTATTAATGGTAACGAAGTGTGACAGATTTGTAAACAAAAGAAAGACAAAGACAACAAATAATGTACGAAACACCCTTGTCAAACATCTTACGTATGCGCCAGTAGCTTATTATTTTAACTTAATATAAAGTAAAAAACATTTTTAAGTTTCTTTTTATAATCATAATAATGAAAAATCTTTTATTAATTTAATTCAACAAAATGACGGTTTTTTTATTTTTGATATTGACGTAATGCTAAACCGTCGTACTGTAACATTATTATTATTACGATGAAATACAATTTGTTCAATTGCAACTCAATACTCAAAGTTAATATTTTATAATTTAATTTCAAGTTGTGTATCAACGTTAACTTTACTCCACACATAATTTTTTAATTTGAGTCGTCTAATGTCAGGTTTCAACCATATAAAAAATTAAATAATTTAAATCTATAATCGAATTCTTACACCGAAATTTTTCTTGCGACTTTTATTTTAAAGCAAGAAAAAGTATTCAAAGTTACAGAGTTGTATCGATAAAATAGGTGCAAGAATAAACTTTTTTGAGCGTTATGAAAATAGTTAAAATTAAAATCCATCATTTCTCGTGACGCAGTTCTGTATATTATCGTCTGAACTTACAATGAAACATAAAAATAAATTTCTGTAAAAAGAAACTACATCAGTTTTAGAAGCAAATAATGCCAAAATTATTGAGTGTTAAAGGAGTATTTAATAAATTAAAACCGACTGTACATAATTTGAACCTTTTAAGGCCATGTCAGATAAAACTTTATCGCTTTGCGTGACGTTTAAAACTTTGAAAAAAAAAAGCGTATAACGCAAGAGGTATGTCACAATAAAAACTTTAACAGCGCCTAATTATTGTTTGTTTTTATAAGTTTTTCTTCCACAATTTTCTAAAAAAAATAATAAAGGAAGAATATATAATAAAAAATAATATTTTAAAATTCTTAACTCTTTTACGTTCGATTTTGCCAAAAATAATATACAAATGTATAGCAGCTAATTGTCAAAGCGCGCAAAAAGATGAGTGTTGCCCAACTTTGCGCTTTGCTTTGCGTTAAAAATGCACGATATAAGTTCGTGCATTTTATCTTGGATGTCAAAGCGAATTTGACACGCAACGCAAAGCAAAAGTTTTATCAAACACGGCCTTTAAGCCATTTGATAAAACACAGTTTCTAAGTAATTTGTTATAGATCTAGGCGTTAAAGAAGCGAAAGAAACTGTATATAAGCGAAAAACGATTCGATTTTATAAATACTCTCTTCGCTTTTATCTGTGTCTTCATTAACGTTTTTCTTCTATGGGAATCATCAATAATAAGGGGAAGAAACGCGATCCCGCGCCCGAAAATAAACTTTTGTGTGCCCTACCAATAATGATCAGAAATTTCTTTCATACTATGAGTTGCCTAAGCTTTTTATTTCCAAAGCTCTTGTATTTTTTAACTCTATCTAGTTATTTTCATTTTTCCAACAATGTGTAGATCACAATTAATTGTTTCCTTTGAACCTTTTTCGTCCCTGTAAACATCTCAAACAAATTATAATCCTTATAATTATTTTCTTCAAACTAGAGTTTATCTTGTAGTCAAAATTCGAACAAGTTTATTATTGAAGTCTTTTTTTTTCTTAATTTATTATTATTTTTTATGTAGACACTCCTGTTTTCAATATTTCAATATTTTTTTCATGTATAGTAGTAGCAATTTAGGAGGTCATTTATTTCTTCAATACTAAACCGATTAAAATGAGATAAAGACGGTGCACTAAAGCTCAACAATACGTGAAATAATAAGCAAAATCGGTTAACAAACAGAGAGGAAAAAAACACCGATGTTTTGTGTTTGCCTATTTATATATAGATTATATTTTTATTGCAATTTAATTATATAATATAAAGTAATTTAAATTCTATAGTGCAACGTGCATTTGCGATATGCTTACTGGGTAATTTATCTGTAAACCGAATGAAACTAACGTAAAAATAATTTAATTTCAAAAAGTCATAAACTTATCATAAGATATCTTCCTTTCGAGTCGGCGAGCAGAATTTTTCCTTTAGGTCATGCAAATACTCTCTATGAAGTTATTTAGGGCTACAACCTACTTCATTCAATACAATTTATAGATTGAATTAACCCAAATATGCAAGTGGCAAGTTAGTTATAATCAAAACTTTATATAACGAAACGGAAACGAAAAATAAATGCGACAAAATTAATAAGTTTTTAAGACCTTAAGCAATAGCTGAAATTTAATTTTCAATATAATATTACGTTTAATTTTACTTCTTAACATCCGTGCTTAAAATTCTTGTCTACAGTTAATAATTTGATATATTTAATTACATTTTAAATTGAAGTGACAATAAGACATCAAGAAAGTCTAAAGACATAATGATTTATTAGAAGATTATTATTATCTCGTGTAAACATTAAGTCAATTTTCACAAAATACAAGTTAATGCCACTCAATTTTAAATTTAATGAAACACACATACAAAAAACCAAAAATAAATGCAAGTAAGTCCCACAAAATTGTGGTCTCGTTAATTTGTCTAATGAAATTTAAAATTTTTTCGTCAAATTTAAAAAGAATTAAAAAGACTAAGGAAAAACAAATTGCCATCAATTGAATAAGAAAATCTGCCTAATAATAAATATCGTAACAGCAAAACTTGGCAACAGAAGCCGTTAAAAATAAAAGACTTTCGTGAGACACTTGTGTTAAGGATTGTGAGAATACCGAGTATAAAAACGTGTATACATATCTACATACATATACAAACACATTTCGATTCGGAAAAAAACGAGTCGCATAAGTTTAATATTAGAATTGTAAGCTTGTATGGTTTTTTTGGAAACGTACATATTTTGCACATTATTTTATTTTTTTGTTTAACAAAAGATTGATGATGACATTAGCATCATTGTCAAACAAATAAAAAAAAAATAAAAAAAGAATATTACAAAAACTAAGATACAAAAAATTTACAAAAACAAAATTAACAATAAAGTAGTAGAATGGTAGAACGGACTTTAAAAGAAAAATAATGTTATATCAGAGAGAAACACAAGTTATTTATTTGATAAGTCATTAAGTGGCTGCCTTTCTTATTCTTGCACTAAACGCTTTAAATTTGTAATATTGACATTTTAATTTTTTGTGATATAAAAGTCAGACTTTATGCAGGCACACACATATCCATACACATATTATAAGGGATTAAGAAGTATAAAAAACAGTAAAAACAAAACTCTTAAATGAAAAAACATCTTTTTAAAGTCTGCCATATTCTTAAATAATTATTATGAAAGAACAGTAGCCTGAATTGATGGGAGTATATTTATTACTATAATAAAATTTTAACCGTTACGAAATACTCGATTTTGAGAAACACCATTTTATTTGTTCTGATTTGTATACAACATGGTTCATTTATTCACACACACTCCTCATGTAAAAAGAGATGAGTGGATGGATGTTGGTTGTTGTTCTGGGAGATTTTTCATTTCAACACATTTATATCAAAGCATGCAGAGCATAAATGCACCCTTAAATATTTTTAAAATAATTCTTTATTGTTATATCCCAAATAGTGCTATATGAGTTATACATAAATAAGGAGATCCGTTATATGTTCAGTTTATATAAAAAATTTATTTTTGCTTTTATGAAGTCTTCTATTACTCTATTCCCTATCCGAATTTAATAATTTAGAAAATTAAAATTTTAACAAGAAAAATTATTATTTGGATTTATTTTATATTAATTTACTACTCGTATAAATGTGCTTGATTCCTTCAAACATAAATATTTCATGATGTTCTCATGAAATAATTATTATTTTAAACTAAAAAATGAAATATAACACTGCGGGGAAAGCATATCCATATGGCCATTTGGCTACTGCTCATATATAGCTCATCAGTGGATTCTATACCATGTTGCTTAGTTGTAAAATTTGTTTACAAAAAAATAAATAAATAAAATAAATTAATAAAAATAAAATAAAAAAATATTTTAACGCAAAATATTTATTTTTTTTTCCTAATCTCTATATCGTATTTCGGATTCTAGTTTTACAAATTCTTTAAGTTTGAAAAAAAAAACTTTCTTTCATCAAATCGTTTATTATGTTAAAATTTACCATCATACTAAAGTAGAATTTCGTTATATATTCGATACTTCAACAAGGCACCATTTTTACACTTTTAACACACACATATTCGACACTACCAGGATATTCAACTTTAATCCTTCTTAGAGACGCTTAATAGTTTCTCAATTATTGTATTTAGCTCAGAATTCGATATTATTTGCGACATTTTTTAACGTCATGAAGTACCGATGTAATAACTTTTTTAATAGAAAATTCTTGCAGGGCTTCTCTCTTAAAAACATAAAAGCCATACATGTGCATGCCCAGTTAACATTTTTTAAAATTATTGAACATATTTGAGTCTTTTTTGACTTTTCTATACGATTATTTTAATCGTTTAAGCTCTCGTTTTAGAGTCAAAAATTATTGTTTTGTCAGGATAAAATGGTACCCTAGCCGCGAATCTTCTAAACGAGTTCCTTATGACTCTCGTTTTTTATTGATTTTCGATACTGTTTATAATCATACTTATAATCAAATACTTTTTGAAACACTTTTTAGTCACATTACCAGCCCTATGCGAGTCTTCTTCGAATCATATAATACGCAAATATCTAAATAAATTTAGTAAACTTTTTATTTTAAACCAACGTGACATTTTTAACTTTTTTGAAATAAAATTTAGAAAAATGTTATTGTAAAATTCTAAAGTGTTAAAAATTATCCATCTGTAAAAATAAAACGTGTATCTCTATTATCTGTATAAAGTAAATTTCGCTATCTTTGCGTTTGTCGCAATTATATTCGATTCTCTTTTTAAATGCAGAACTGATTAATCAGTTTTAGGTCGTCTTAAAAGACTCACTTTGGTGATTTTTGTTTAAACAATCTTCCAAATGCTAACTGGGTGTATTTGTGTAGTATGTATAATACATGTACACATATGTACCTTTATATGTATATATATGTATATGCTATACTCTTCTGTATGTAGAAACGTAAATATACTTATAGGTACTATTATAAATTCCATTTATTTGGGCAGTTTTCTATGCTGCGTTCTTTTTTGCATTTTTATTTTTCTCTTGCATGTGTTTGGTTGGTGATCCGTCATGTTGTCAAAATGTATTACCCAAATTAAGATTTTCATTTTTTTTCTTCTTTTTTGACATTGAATTAACACGTATATATTTTCTTACACATCCACTACAAGAAAAAAAATTAGCAGAAAAGCAACAACAACAACAACAACAAATAAGACAAAATGCTAAAACGCAGATGTACATTAAAAGAACTATTGTTAGGAAAACAATGACCTGCCCCTCAAGTGTAGAAATTTGTTTTGAAGCTTATTTTCCGTTTTGTATAAGAAAAACTAAATATGTATGTACATATTCATTTACATTTGTATATAATTTTTTATTGGGGGATTTAAGTCAGTGAATGTACCAACAAAAACAAATTAAAATAACTTACATTTTTAGTTAAGCAGCCATAGAAAATATTATGCTAACGTGTTTGGCAAAGTTTGGTGCTAAAGTTAAGTAATAAACCTTCACTACAAGCATTTTCTATCGAAAAACTCGCTACATCGTTACTTTATGGAAGTAACGTACTAAATAGTATCGCCAGTAAGGAAGAAAGTACAGTGATACAACAATTGGGAAAATATTTAGCATCTCTAGGACGGATTATAATTGAGTATTCTGGTAGTGTCGAATATTTGTCTGTTAGAAGGGTAAAAATGTGTCTTTATAAAGAATGGAAGTAACGAAATTCTGTTTTATCAAAACGGTAAATTTTAACAGAAAGGTTTAAAAAAAGAAATACACAAATGTTTATTAAAAAGTTTTATTTTTAAAATATTTCTTGATGAAAATTATAAATTACTAATTTGCTAACATGAATCTCTTACAGCTTAAAATAACTTTTCATTTGATTTTTATCGATTTTTTAACATAACCGAACACTGCACAAGTCGAACTAAATGACATTAATTTTCAAAAAAACTGATGATTTAATTATATAAACGGGATAGTGAAAGTTTCCGTTGTTTAATTTAATTTAATAATTTGCAAAGTGATTGTGCATAGAAATAAATTATAGCAGTGTTTTTGATAGTTTATTTTTCATCATCTTTTAACTGTATAAAAGAGCCGAAAAAAGTCAGCCCTATACAGTGGAAAAAGAAAATAGCACGAAAAAAATATTTTTTGAAAATTAATTAACCCTAGAATGTCATACTTCGTCCAAACGACGGCGCATGTTTTTGTTTTTTGTTTTCTCTTCTGAAGGAGTGCTATGAAACTTTGTTTTTATGATTAAATTATATTTAAAAACAACATTTATTTGTTTTATTTCAATAAAATACATAAGAAACTATTGAAAAAACTAAGCATTGGAAATTTTCTATATACAGATCATCCTTTGCATCCTTTTGAATACAGCGTAGTCGATTCGACGAAGTATGATGCTTTCGACATAAAAATAAGTATGATATTCTAGGTTAATATAATTTAAATAAAAAAATTCCCGTTGTTTAATATAATCACCCTTATTCTGCGTTTCGATTCGGATCGAAAATTTCTCAGTTTGGCAACTTTGGTATTCTGCGTTCCGTTCCCCGTATTAATTCGATTTCTTTATTGAATGTATGTATTCTGCGTTACGATCGTAGCTACGTTTTTTCAAGTTGTTTACTTACTAGCGGAAAGTTTTTCGATTTTTGTTTTTGTAGTTAAAAAAGTGTAAAATTTAATAAAATGTGAGTTTGAAATGCTATAACTTTATTTTGTAATATTTTTTTTGTAATTTTAAAGCTTTATTTAATTTATTGCAGGTTAGTATAATGGCAACGAAGGCTGATATGTATTGCGTCTGGATATTATAAGCGTCCCAAGGAAGAAGTATAGGCATTCTGGAAAGAAGTTCCAAATGCACTTAACGCAATACGGCCACAAAAAAACTGGAAAGAAAGTATGACATTTTAATAATACTAATTCAAATAATGTGTAGAAAATAAAAATTTCGCTTCGGCGCTTCAGGATTCCTCACGCTGGAAAAGTTTGGCCACAAATACCGTTTGCTTTTAGTCTGTTGGCTATTTTCTTTTTTTTCCGCACTTAACTGATGAGTTTATTTAATTATAGCTTCTACAATATTTAGTTCTAATACATGTATTTATCACTGTTTATTGATAAAATTGTATTTATAGTTTAACAATTACAATGTTTACAAAATTTTTTTATTTTTTATGTTTTTATTTCATACGTTTCATAACAAAGGAGATGGTTTGAACATACTCTTCTCTTCTTCTTTTTCTTTCGATTAGGTTTTTTTGTAGAATACCTATTTTCGATTCGAGCGTAACTCAATGCGGGAACGTAATCGAAACGCAGAATAAGGGTGAACGAAAAATAGAATCATTGTTGGTTATTGTTGTTTTTGCTTAAACTTTGATTTTTGTATTTACTTTATTGTTTGAACAAAAACTTTAGTTTATTTTAAATATTTGTGAGATGTTTCCTGAAGAGCTAAGTGAGCGGTAGCGAAATGGCCATCGAGACGTGCTTTCACCTTCAATGATTAAATTGCTAAATAAGAATAATATAAAGAGAATAGTACGGGGACGGGATTTTTCTTTTTCCCGTGGTTTAATTTAAATGACATTAATGTTTTTGTATATCTGTAAAATTAATTACCTCACTCATAGTATAGTCGAAGTTGTGAGTTATAAGAGATCAATATTCGATATCTATGCAATTTGCTTTTGTTAGGCAATCAACTTATTGTCATCTGATAGTTGAAGAAAGGTTACTCTTAAAAAACAAATTTTAGAGGAAGTATTTGTGTATTGATATAACGAGTCCTTTTATCAAACTAACTTCTAGATAGAATTAGTGTGTGCTAGAAGATCTTAATTTGACGATAATGTATTTTGTTTTATAAAATTGAGGTTTTAATCGAAAGAAGTAACGAAGAAATTACTTCTATCGAAAAATACTCTGCAAAATGCTGGCAGTGATTGTTCGCATAAAATATAAGAAAATAACACTGTAGAAGTAGAAAATAAGTCGCCGTTTATACGTGGAAACATTTGGAAGGGAAACATTTAGTTTGGTAGCAAATTACGGGTGGGAAAGAGAGGATCGTTTTTGTGCTCGGTACTCGGCGATACGCTTTGTAGACATTTTCTTTGCATACATTTTAAAGCGAACAATAACAACACTAATGAAATGTTTCCGACAACATGTTCGCCTGTGTGAACGCGAATGAAAAAACAAAAGAGAATTCAAAATGTTTTTCTTCCAATTGTTCGTCCGTATAAACTCGGACTAAGCATACACAACTTAAAGCAAACCATCCCGTTCTATGATATAAATAAATAGGTATAAAAGTGTTGCCAAGAAAAAAAATTTACAACCAAATTTTCTTAAATGAAATGATGTTCATTAATAATACTATAACTTGAGATGGTCTGGACTGCTATGGGTAATATTTTGCTTCAATAATACCCTATCGGATCGGAGAATGGTTCTTATGGAAATAAATATTAAAAAAGGCGTGAAAGTGGTATCTCCTATACGAAACCATAAATTTAAAGCACTAAAACAACGAAATGTATAAATTTTTCGTTTTCTATTTATGCACTGTCTACAATTTTTTAGATGTAGTTGTTGTAAGTGCATTTATTAACAAATGTAAAAAAGCTAAGAATATTTGGCGCCATCTCTCGACAAAAGATCGCTCTCACTTATATGTTTAAAAAAATAATAGTATTTTTAAATGGTTTCAAATTTTAATATAAAACGTGAATTTCGCTAATGTTAGGCCTAACACGTTGTAAAGGCTTATTTATAAAAATTGGATACAAAAGTTACAGACTGGACTCTACAGTCACGGATGTTGATGTGACGATTTTAAGTAATTTTTACTATTTTTTGATAATTTTAAAATTTTGACTATTTTTATGTCACATCATTCATTTGTATTTCTTGTAGAATTATTACACTACATAAACAAGCTAGCTATTTCTCAAATTACTATAATATAGAATTATGTCTCAGCTACAGAAGATTTCACTTTAAAACTTAGTTATAAATACTTTATGTCTAAAACCGACTTCAAGGCCGATTTAAGCTGTCTGTCTATAACAGTTTAAGAGGTAGAGTAGTATTATAAAACCTTACTAACTCTAGCTCACCCTGTTCAAAACACTATGACCACAATATTTTTATGTGAAAAACTTTTCACTTTAGTAACAATAACGGGGTACAGATTATATACTTGTTGTTTTAGCAGGCTAAGCAAAAGTAGGGCCATATACATCAAACTAAGCGAACTATTGGGGCACCCTTTAGTTTTTAATTTTTAATATTAATACACGTTTTCGTAACGATGATAGTTATCGACATCCTGTACAATTTTCAAGTGTTTTTCTACAGCGGTTCAACCCGTAGGCACATATAGGTTATTTTATGTCACCCGTAGCGACACCCTTTAAATTTTAGATTTATTTTTGCACTACTTTGTGCTTTTGGAAGCTATAGTCATATGCAGTTTTTTTTTAATATAAAAAGACGCTCTTTGCGGCTCATAACACACATAAAAAACATGTATTTTATATGCGGACACCCTTTAATTTTGAAGATTATGACCTGCTTTTAAAAGCATAAACTTTCAAATAAAGAAACAATTTTTAAAATCGGTTCAGAAATAATTGAGTTCTGCAGGCACAAGCATTAAAAAAGCAACAATTTTTACTTGAAGTCGGTTAAAAAGTAATTTCTTACTGACATTGTAAAAAAAGGATTTTCGAATTCGTTAAAAAAAATGAATTACTTTACAGAAAATGAAATGAGAGATTTAATAGTTTGTTTTTAGAAAAAATATTTTTGATTTCCATATGTATGTAAATTAGTTAATTTATTAAAAACAAATCGTTTACTCCAAACGACACACTAAACGAATTCTTTTTGAATTAAAATAAGTCTAGAATTCAAAATTTTTTGGAGATTTTGGATTTCTATTTTAAAAGGATTATTAAAAACTAGTTCTTCAGAATGTTAAATTTTACGATTAATTTAAGTAAAAACCGCCAAACAAAACTGTATTTTATACTTAAAAGCTAAATATATGACTATATTTTTTCGATATCTTTATGTGATCACCCTGATTGTGGTTAAAGGCAACCAGTACTTAAATCATTTTAAGAAGAAATTCAGTTTTTAGTGTGCCATGGTTCACCATTAAAGTCTCAATGACGTGAAAAAAGCCCATAATAAAATGTTTAATACATGTTAATTAAAGAATATTTTGGAAAAATAGCATATAAAAGAAACGGGCATTAAATCTTAATTAACAAAGAAACCAAAACAAAATAAAAGTACAAATCTACATATCAGACAAACAATTATGATTACAGGTAACTAACACGACAACGCTGACATCAAATGTTTTTTATTAAAAAATATATTTTTGCTTCGCTCTTACAAATCAATAACAATATTATAAAATTATGTAGAAAACAATACGAAGAGTGCGTTAGATAAATATTTTTTTTAATTTAAGGAAATATTTTAAGCTAATATTGTTCAGGCGGCTTCTTAGTTAGTGATTGACCACTTTATTTCCAATTGGACATCATATATAACATCATCCATTTCTTAGTTTTGGTTCGAAAAATGTATTTTGTTTAGTTGTAATTGCACGTGCGCTTACATCGTTACAGCCTAGGAAAACAAGAAAAGAGAAGATATTGCTTATGGATATTTTATTGCAATTTATACATTTAAATTTATTTATTTCTAGTTTTCACTTTAGCGGTTTGATTTTAATAGATTATTAGTCCGGGAGCTATCCCGTTGACTGCAATGTGTTATCTCATATAATTGATGACTGTATTGATTACATGAGCATGTTATCCTCAATCTACAAAATCTTCCAGCTAATATCCTACATTTTATCTCTGATAAAAAGGGACAGAAGGATTCTGTGGCGTACTGCTCATCCCAGGAGATACTTAATTTAAAACACCGATATTATAAATTTGGACAGAATTATTTAAGTGGCCATTGGAAAATTTAAAGAACATAATAGGAACAATTTTCTGCAGAATATTCGCCTTAGTTGTTGCACATTCGAGAAAGTGAAAAGAGGTGCAGGTTTAAAAAACCGAATGCCTATTTATAGTTTGAGAGCTTCTGAAATTAAGAGGCAATAACTTACGATCGCCTTTTTAGAGCATAGTCCACCCCTCACTGTAGGACAGAAATTTATGGATGCTGACAACATTATTAATAGAGAATTTCAAACAAGGCATAACTTAGTCACATCTTACAATGTAGATTGTTCTCTTAAAATAAGACCGAATTAGAAATGAAATAAAATATTGGTGATGGAGTTCCTGATTTTATTCTCTATAAGACGGGTCTTACTAGATGATGTCGGTTGGCAATTATTTGAAATCATTGTCTCAATATTGAAAATGGAAGGAAGCAATACGAGTAACAGTAAAATTTTATTTAAAATGTAAAATTATGGTGAATTTTCGATTGGCATGTGGAACAGAGACCTGCAACTTGTATGATCGAGCCGTCTTGTTCACAGTAGTTAAATTTTAAGAACAACACGAAGAAGTATTACATCAATTTAATACTTGTTGCTTTTTATACACAAACACAAAATGCAACAATAAGTGTAAATCATTTTCAACATTAGACTCGAACAGATTTGTATTGAAACAAAAAAGTCTCGTTAACAAAAGTTATTTTTTTGCACAACGCCTTTATTGTATATGATCTGATTGCAGTTTTACCCAAAACAATCGAGCCACTTGTAAGTAAAAAAGCGATATGCAGAAAAATATAAAAACAATAAGAAAAACTTACAGATGTGCTTTTTCTATCATATTAGTATTTTTTTATTTCTAACTTTAAAGGTGAAAACAAAATTTTATACATATAAAATATTTTACAAGCAAGCAAAATTTTTGTTGAAATTATATTTACACATGTACTATGTACATAAATCTAAAAATATATATTTTGAAATTTTTTCTCCAAGTACCTATAAATAATAAAATCCAAAGTATATAATTTGATTTTTTTTCATTTCAGACTTTATTTTTAGAAAAAAATAACTAAACTAAAAAAAGTAACATTTTATAAAAAAATTACATTTTCATGAAAAAATTATTTATAAAACAATAAAAAGGACATAACAAAATCTTAATTAAAAAATATTTACAAAAATTAATATAAAAAAGGAAAAAGGAACAAAAAACGTTTGGATATTAAGCACAAAAATTTGTTAAAAAATAATTTAAAAATGTAAAAAAAACCGTAAAAACAACAAGAGAAGAAAACATCGCGTAGAAAATTAATTTACAATTAAATAAAACACTTGTTTCGCTAACAACAAGTTTGCTTTGATGCAAAAATAGATTCAAACCTTAAATGACACTGTCAGAACATTCATGTTCGCACAAAATGACGAGTACATAAAATGAATGTTTTAAACGAGCGGTTTTTTCAATAAGTGTTTTTTTTGCTTTTGAACAAAAACGATTCGAGTCATAAAAAACTAAGTGCTTGTTTAAGTAGACTCGAAAATTACGCAACCGAAACCGATATCTGATGTGGAATCCGATTTATCGAAAGTTTATGACAGTTGGATCGTTGCTGACAAACCTGTAACAATAGTGACACGAAATATACGTACGTGGCTTTGCTTTTGAACCGCCATAGGCAGACACTTTAAGTTTAAGTACTTTTAAGGTCCGCCAGAAGATAAGTGCCACAAATTTAAACTTAAATATAGACATAATATTCACGAACATTGGTCTAGTATTTCAATCGTAGTAGGCAAAATTTACACGGATCATTTACAATTATATCCGCTATAAGAATTGTTGAATTGTTTTTCAAGTTTACTTTGCAATACAATTACTTTGTATGAGAATTTACTTTTATGTAAAAATTAATATAATTTCTTGCTCGCTCAAAATTATTTGTTGAATTAAATACGTTTTGTTACGAAAATCTATATACAGTGGAGGCTCGAAAAAGTTAAGTCACAGAAAAGTTAAGTATATGGAAAAGTTAAGCAGCTTTTATTGACCACGCGTGGCTCTAAAAAGTTAAGTGATTCTTAACTTTTTTGAGACAATTGTTTTTAATATTGTTTTCTGTTTCCAAGATCATTTTAACTTCTCACATTTCAATCAACAATACGTACATATGTATGCATGCGTAGCAAAAAACTGCATATAGTTACCGTTATAATTTTTGAAAATACTATTTTGTTCTTTTGCTCTTATTAGTTAAAGAAAAATAGTCGTGGAATTAGCATTGTTTTGATCGCAAAAATGTTAACAGTAAAGAAACAAAAAAGGTTGTCAGTCGCCGAAAAATGCAAGATTTTAAAAAAATTAAATGAAGGTGTTCTGGCTAATCGATTGGCCAAGGATTTCCAGATTTCTGAAGCAGCAATTTCGAAATACGTATGAAGAAGTTAAATCAAAAACTCTACGTAAGGCAGAATACATCGATTTGGAGAAGCAACTATACAAATGGTTTTTAGATCAACGCGAAAGGAACTGTCCAATAAGTGGTCCCATTTTAAAAGCTAAGGCTAAAGAACTTTTTGAGCAAATTTATCCAGATAAAAATAGAGATGACTTTAGGGCAAGTCAAGGCTGGTTTACAAAATTCAAGCGTCGGTATGGAATACGTATTCTTAAGGTCTGTGGTGAAATTTTATCTAGCGACATGTCTGCAATCGGACCATTTGTTAATGCTTTGCGGGCAAAGATGCAAGAAATGGAGATCACAAATGAGCAACTGTACAACGCTGATGAGTCCGGCCTCTTTTTCCGATGCATTCCTGATAAAACCTATGTTTCTATTTGTGAAAAAACTGCACCAGGCCGAAAAATACGCAAAGATAGAATAACTTTTATGTTATGCGCTAATGCAGAAGGATCACACAAACTTAAACCGCTTGTAATAGGGAAGACGGCAAAGCCGAGATGCTTTTCGAACTTTAAAAATCCACTGGATTACGATCATTCAGCAAATGCCTGGATGACTTCTAAAATTTTTTACACGTGGTTTCATGAAAAGTTTGTAAAAGAAGTAAGAAATATTTTTTTTTGCCTTAACTTATTAAAAAATTAAATATTTTTCCATTTGTTTCAATAGGTACGTCGCTTTAGCTTTAAAAACAACTTGCCTTCAAAGGCCATTTTATTACTGGATAATTGTACAGCGCATTTGCCCATTGAAGAGCTTCGCTCTGATGACGGGAACATTATTTGCATGCTTTTTCCACCAAATGCCACAGCAGCAATTCAACCAATGGACCAAAATCCAATAAAAGTCACAAAGCTTTGCTATCGTAATCAGTTATTGGCATCTATTGTGGCACAAAAGAGTTTACCGATTAACGAATTATTGAAGAAACACGATCTTCGTAGTGCGATTTTGCTATTGAAAATAGCATGGGATGAGTGCTCTCAAAGCGTTTTACAAAAAGCATGGCATAAGTTACTGAATTGGGATACTTTTCAGTATGATAACGAGGACGATATACCTTTATCAGTGCTATTTCCTTCTAATCCTTTTTATAATCGTCAACTCGAAGAAAATCAACAGTTGTTGACGACACTTGCACCTGACTGTATTCTATCAAGAGAAGATATTAATGCGTGGAATGCCGATAATCTTGATGATAATGAATCGGACACAGGCACGGATCAAGAGGATGACAATGTGGCCGAAGCTTCAGAGTTCGTGCCATATCATGATGCAATATGCGCAGTTAATACCTTGATCAAATGGAATGAGTACAAAGCGAAATTCTCCGACAAACATATTTCACAGCTCTTCCAGCTACGATCCGATATCGTAAAATGGCATTCAGATAAAAAGCTCCATCAAAATAAAGTTACTGATTATTTGCCGCAACAAATACCAACTAATCGTAGTGTTAAAAAGTATGTACATAATATATAATAAGTAATAATAATATATATAAAACAGTATATACATATGTACATATATATACTTATGTATAATTCCAGTTTGAAACTAAATAAACAATGAAAAAATATATTTGTTTTACATATAACCATATGCAGTTTTCATACTACGGAAAAGTTAAGATTTTGGAAAAGTTAATCACCCCGAAAACAAACTACTTAACTTTTTCGATCCTCCACTGTACATATTGTATGAAAAAACAAGGAATTTCAGCAGGTTATGATTTTCGGATTTTAAATAGGGAAATTGGATTCAAATAATTATGAATCATGGTGTCTTCAAATGAAGAGTTTCTTGGTTCATGCGGAATTATGGAAGTTTGCAAGTGGCGAATGTTTATAACTGCAAGATGCCAATGAAGTGGGACAATGGTCTTCAAAAGACGAAAAAGCTTTAGCAACTATTATGCTGTGCGTCAAACCATTTCAATTAAATCACATCAAAAATTGCAACAAATCATTTCAAGCATGGTCAAGATTAAGTGAAATATTCCTTCCAAGTGGTCCAGCAATTAATGCAACTTCGAATGGAAGATGATGACACTGTTCCACCATTTTTGGATACGTTTTCTAGAATGGTTGAAGAACTAGCTAAAATAAATGTGACAATTGCTAAAGAACTACTTGTAATTATTTTATTGTCAAGTCTTGCTAAATCTTTTGAATCCTTTGCCGTAGCTATAAAAACTCGAGACCAAAGTTAAGAATGCTTAAAGTCAAGAAGAAAGTGAGCGTCATATAAAAGAAAGCAAACGTATAGATCAACAAAATGTTTGTGCATTAAGAAAGAAGCCAATTCAAGAATCAAAATTTAAGAAAAAGAGGTAAATGCTTTAAATGTGGTCGTCAGGGACATTTTGCTGCACAGTGTCGTGTTCAAAATAAAGATCAAGTCGGTAAGTCAGTGCATGAACCATTGGCAAGTTTTTTATTTAGGAGAAAATTCATTAAACAAGAATATGTGGTGTATCGACAGTGGCGCAACCTCACATATGTGTTGTAATCATAATTTGTTAACATCTTTTTAAGAATGCGATGAAGTCAAAAGATTAGTTGGTGACCATACCATAGAATGTAAAGGAAGAGGAAAGGAATCCTTTCGAAGCTTTTGATTTATCAATAAACATCAAAACTGTTTGTATGTTCCACATATGCCATGTAATTTCATATCTGTTACTCAAGCTGTAATTAATGAATTTAAGGTAGAACTTTATCCCAAAAAAATATCTTTTTTTGCAAAAAGACGGAACAGTTATTGTGAAAGGTATTAAAGAAAAAAATCTTTCTACTGTAAAAATTCAAGAAAATCAAGTTTTTATTCATATTAAAAAAATAAATCTTTAGCTCATTTAAATTTTCAAACTTTTAAAGATATTTTATTTCGAGAAACAACTCAGTTTACTGCTTTAATGTTCCAAACGTTCGATTTAGTTTGCAAAACATGTCTTAAGAGCAAAATTTTTTCTAACACATTTTCACATTCTGAAACCGTCTCAAGCAATTTATTGGATATTATACATAGTGATGTAGGTGGGCGAATGAATAAGAAATCGATTGAAGGTTCAAAATATTGTGTAACTTTCATTGAGAGAAAAGTGAAGTATTTAAAACATTGAAAAATTTGAAGGCCATGATAGAAAATGAGTTAAATAAAAAGATAAAAATTCTTCGCACCGATATTGGTGGAATATATATGTGTAAGCAATCAAGTCCATCATTTTTTTTTTTAAGAAAGTGGTAAAAAGCGACAGTTAACTGTACCTCACACACCTCATCAAAACGGTGTCACTGAGGGGGCTAAACGCATTTTAAAAGAAATGGCTAAGAGTATGAGAGAGAGTGAATGCGAAGTGCGAAGATTATTTTTGGGCTAAAGCAATATCGTCAGCAGCTTATATTCGAAAGAAATTTGGTCAGGAAAGAAACCAACTGCAGCGAACTTTAAGGTTTCTGATTCAACAACAATAATGCTAGAAACTGTTAAGAAAAGTTTGGTTGGATATTCCGGAGTCTAAAGCCTACAGATTATATGACTTTAAAACTAATAAAGTAGAAATAAAACGAAATTTCCTTTTTATTGAAACAGAATTTTTAAGAAAGAAAAACTATGATAAACTTGTGTTTATTGAAACATACCCTCTGTAGAAAATAAGAATGCAATTTTAAATAAAGACTCGTTTGCCTCAAAAGAAAACATTGCAAATAACGATAAAGATTGTGAAAATGAATCAGATCTTGTAAAAATAGATATACTAATAAGAAGAGATACGCCTGAAGGGCCGCGAAAAGAGTGCAGCCTTTCAAATAATATGCTGAATAAAGAAGAAATAATCATTCCCCAAATTGTGAAGGATGAACTATGCGGATAACATGCTGCTAAATGAATACAAGCTATTAGAAATTGAGAATGATCCATGGTCCGTAGTTCAATTACCTGAGAACCAAAAGGCTATTGGTTGCAAGTGGATTTTTTCCTTCAAAGAAAGATAAAAATAATATAATAAAGAAATTTGAAGCTATGTTAGTTGCCAAGAAATGTAGCCAAAAGTACGGCGTTAACTATAAAGAAACGTTTTCGCCGGTTATTCGATATGCAAATATTAGACTTCTTTTTGCAATAGCTGTCGAGCATGAACTTCATATACATTAAATAAATGTAACAACAGCGTTTCTTAATGGAGATCTTTAAGACGACGTATATATGAAAATGTCTGAATATTATGAAATTGAAAATGCTCCTAATGCAGTATTTAAACTTATATGGACTTAGGCAGTCTGGCCGTGAGTGGAACTTGAAGTTGGATAATGTTTTAAAATACATCGGATTTGTTGCCTGTACAAGTGAACCCTGTTTGCAAAGCTGAATTATATTGCAGTATACGTTGATGATATTATCGTAGCATGCTCAGATAAGCATTCTTCGATATTTACATAAAATTCAAGATTTTACGCTGCACTACCAAAAAAATTGTAAGCCGATCGAAGGATTCGTAGATGCAGTAGAAAGCAAGTCATACAGAGAGTAAGTATTCTTTTATGCTGAATGTGTTTTTTCATAGGAGTCAAAGAACAGGAAACCGTAGCTCTCAGCAGTACCGAAGAAGAGTAAATTGCTCTTTGTGCCGCCACTAAAGAACCCTTTTATTTGAAAAAATTATGTTTAGAACTTGGTTTAAATAATATGCAATTGTTATAAATGGTGACAATTTAAGGGCGCAGCAACTAATCAAGAACCCAGTGTATCATGCCCGCAAGGATATTGATATTAAATATCAATTAATTAATTAAATAATTTGCAAAGTGCCTGTGCATAGAAATAAATTATCGTAGTGTTTTTGATATTTTATTTTTCAACCTTTTTTCAACTGTATAAAAGAGTCGAAAAAAAATTCAGCCATATGCAGGGGAAAAAGATTATTGTTATTGTTGTTTTTGCTTAAGCTTTGATTTTTGTCTTTGCTTTATTGCTCGGACAAAAATCTTTAGTGTATTTAAAATGTTTCTCAGAAGTTTCCCTAAACGTTAAGCAAGCGGTAAAGAAATGGTCATCGAGACGTGCCTTAACCCTCAATAACCAATATCAGTAATTAATTTAATCGGGATAATTAAAAAAAAAATAAAAATAGCACGAAGTTTTTATGAAAGTTAAATATTTAAAAAATATTCCCGTGTTGAAATGGTTGCCGATCTTTTAACCAAAAATTGAGGGAAAATCAAACACCACAATTGTATTATTTAATGGAATTATACTAAATATTGTATATTTTATTTTAAGTATTTTGTATTGAGAAGGAGTGTTAAATTGTTTTGAAATCGTACTTTAAAATACAAATACTTTCTATAAGAATTTACCTTTTTTACAACATAGCCGTGCTTTTGTTGATATTTTAAATGTAAAAACTAATATATTTTCTAACTCGCTCAATACTATTTGTTGAATTAAATACGTTTTATTATAAAATCTAAAAACCTATTTGTTTTTAACTATGTACATACTCGTATTATATAGACAAAAAGAATTCCAACGAGAATAGATTAAAATAATAATTATAAAAATTAAATGGTGTTTCCAAAGAGGCCGTGATTTTCGACGGGTATAACTTTTTCTTTTAAACAGTTGTACGCAGAGGCTTGAAATTGTAAAAAGCAGAGTATTATTCTAATCAAAAGGTGTCCCAATAGTAACGTTATTCTTCAATTTTAATCAAAGTAGGTGTTACTTTGTCTATTGTAACAAAATTACAAAATAAAGTAAGAATTGAAGGGCGGCCCATACATAATACGATAAGCTTCATGTGAGTACAGCTCTCACTTGTCGGATTTTTTTATGTTTCAAGTTTTGTTTTATAAAAAAACAGTGGTTTTAATAAATATGGACCATTGAGTAATTTTTGTACCCACAACTTTTTGTGTTATAATTGTACAGGTGACGTATTTTTAGTTCAGGCCCGAGTTTGAACCCTACCTACATATACCATTTTGTAACGAAAAATCAAAGGCTCACTTAAAATCAACGATCGTAATTCTAATGCTTACTTTTATTTTTTAACAGAAAAAACCCCATAAAGCTTCTGTGAAAACGCCATAAGTATAGCTATTCGGACGGTGAATCATTGCGGCGATATAAACACTCTACTTTTTATGTCTTTCTGTACGAAATCATTTAAAATCATCAGGATGTTTATCATATTTCAGGCGTGTAACACTTTTGTCTCAAAAGTGCGGATGGCGTGTGCAATTGAGCCTAAATTAATAACGGCTGAAGTGACTTTTTAAACTAATTTTAGAATTTTTGTATATAAAACACAATTTCTGTGTACTTTTTTGTGCTTTTAACCTTTAATCTTTTTCATTTTATATTCGTTTTCATAAATTTTGGTTAAACTACTTTGTACATAAAACCTTTAAACTTTAAATAAAGTCTGCCATAACTTAAATAAAAACATTTTTTTCGTTTTGTTTGTATAAAAATATTTAACAAACTCATTAAAGGTGTTGATTTATGGCTATTTCGTTCTTTAGAGGAATTGATGTTCAATAATTGCTCCTATATAAATGTTGTACATAAGCTTTGCTTATAAACAATTATTATTTTATTTTACATTTTATATTTTGTTATTTTTATTACGATTAAAGACTTATACAAAAAACACGCAAGTTTTAACTCTTCAGTATAATGAATGTGATACAAAAGAAAAACGTCACTGCAAATACAAGACACAATGAAAGGAGTTCCTTTGTTGAAGCTTTTTAAAGTGTTAAGTGAAAATTAATAAAATAAAACCATGCACGACACAGGTCAAATTGACGGTTAAAACTATTTAATAACTTGAAATAGAAGACGCTGAAGAAAACAAAAAATATATTTACTAAAACACTTTTTTACCTGCTACAATGGATATTCCTTATTTTAAGCGAAAGGTCACCAACAACACTTGAAACCACACAAAAAGTTTAAACGGCCACTTGCTCAGTTCATATAAAATTTCTAAATTGAACTCCTTTACCTCAAACATATTTTTTTAAATATTAACAAAACAAGTTTTATTTCATTTAACATGAGTTAGTCTCTATGGGTAGACTCTCCCTCAAGAACTTTCTATTATACATAATTATTATTAATAATTTTGTATGTTTGAAACCATAATCTACACTCATACTTTAAAAGATATTCATTAATATTTTTGTTTTGATACTTTTACTATTTTTTAATCTTTTATGAATATTTCACTTTTTAGTAGTTTTTTTTTTTATTTATTTGATGTGATGTTGTGATATTTTTTGACACTTGCACGCAATGTCATTCTTGACACTTTGAACAGTAACAACACACGAAGTCTTTAGCATTTTTGGTGTTTTGTGTTTAAAAGATTGTGTCGGGCATGTTTAAAAGTACCAAAGACTGGAATAAAAAATTAAAATTAATTATTACATTTTGGTAAAAGTGGTTAAAAGAAAAAAAGAAAACAATATAAAATAACCCCCTCAACTTAATCACCAGAGTAACAGAACTTAAATTATTAAAGATAAATATCTCTGCCCGCAATATTCCTACACATCAAACATTTGACATCTTTTGGGAAAAGTTCATAAAAATTTGTTGTCGGATATTCAAGCAAGCTCCGAAGAAAAGACGCTAAAAGACTAATTAATATATTCAATTTAAGGAATGTGTGGGCTATAAACAAAAGCAAAAACTAGAAGTTGAATTAATAAAGTACATAAACAAATACGAATTTTTTAGCAGCCATAAGTTTATTTATTTCTTATTTTTTAAGAAAGAAAAATTATTCTCAAACGATGTATCAATTTCATAAAAGTCGGGAAGAGGCGATCCAAAAATAGCGTTACATTCAGATAGTGTCTATATTTTCTTGGTTTCTTATAAAAATTAAAAGACATCTATTGCAACTGTGTATGTGACGACGACAAGCTGAAATATAAAATAACCCTGCAGGAGGATAAGAGTTAATTGTCTTTAAACTACTGGTACCATTACTAGTACAGCAAGCACTAGTTCAAAAGGTGATAGATATACATATATAGAAAAATACTTGACTTGCAGAATTTTATATTAGTTTTTGATGATGTTTTAACGCGAAATGCTAATTCGCATTTCCATTTACTTTATTTTTAGTTGTTATAGTAGTTATAACAAATTTAAAACAATTATATAAGTAAAGCTCGATTTTCTTGTTTGTAAAAAGTGACATTAAAAAAAAAATAAATTAAATTAAAAAATAATTTTAAAATTTTTTGAACATGTTTTTTGTTTAAGATTGATGTTCGAATGTAAAACTGGCGATCTTTTTTTAAAATACTGAAGGAATTTTTCGACGTTGAGTGAAGTAACATAATCTTTAATACCTGCATGTAGTTGAAATTATGGAAATCAATAATATTGTGGAATTTTCTTCTTCAAATACAGAAAGTTAATTGTTTAGTTTATGGTGAAGTATCAAATAATACACATTTCTTAAATTAAAGGATTTTGGTATATGGTGGAGTAAGAAACGTAACTCAAGTTGCACAAAATTGCTAGTGGAATGTGTGTGCCCTGAACAACATTTAAAATCCCGAAAATTGCTTCAAGAGCCACAAATTAGTGAGCTTAAGACAAACAATAATGTGAAAATGTATAACACAAATAGATTTTTTTAAAACAAATTAAAAAAATAAATTTCTGTGTAAAAAAATAGAATGAAAATCCTCGAAAGAATTGAATTTGTGAAGAAATTGTAAATCGACTTGAACTATACTTTAAAGAAAAAATAAGTGATAAAATTAACCTACCAACAAAAGATTACGAATTGTCAAATCAGTCTTTGAAAAAAGTTAAAGAAATGGTTTATACAGAACAAACCCACAATAAGTTGTGCTAAATTTTTTTTTGTCAATTTCGTCTGAGGAAGGCTTGCTTGTTTTGCTATCTCTAAAAGGTCTGCCTGGAAAAACGAACAAAACTGAAATCCGAAGTGTTTCATCAGGCTGTTTTTACTATTTAGGAATAGAGAATCAGCGTAAAAGGTAAAAAAATGTTTTCGGAAAACCAAATTGCATAGAAAATTATTTGCTATAAACCAGTTCCTAATGCAGAACTAATTGTATCCGACTAGAAGAAATGGCACTGACATCCACCTTGAATCTATTATACTAGTTCTTATTTAAAACCAATAATACTACTTTTTCATGAAGAGCTAATTGTACTAGTATCTACCTAGAATCAATTATACTAACAATCGTCTAGTACTAATAGTACTAGTATCCGCCTAGTATCCATCTAGTACCAATGGTACTAGTAATTTTCCTAACACACTCAATGTTAATTTGAGCATTAAGATGGTATAGGAAAGTTTACAGTTGGGAACTAGACTAGTGATTTTTGTACTAGTACAATACTCGTTTGATACTAGTTTGATCTCCTGCAGGAAAAAATCTCTTCAAGTAAAAAATGTTTGTAGAAATTTACGAAATGGAAAAGAGAGCTGCTGGATAGATTTCGAACGAATTGCGTTCCTGAAAAAATTTGATAGGCAAGAAATAATACCAAAACGATTGTTTCTATTGAAACAGTTAAGCTTCCGTTTGAATTAATGCCTTAAGTACTTCCCCCTGTACGGAAGATATCTGTGAATCGAAAAGGAGATTTCTAAGATCTGCACAACCAATTAAATCAAAGGTGTACTCCCCAACATGGTATTTTGCAACACAGTTTATATTTTTGGTATGTATACTTTAGATATTCTAAATAGCAATTAAGTTAAAACATCGACATTTATTCAGGCCACAGATTTTCTAATCATTCGATTGCGTTCACGAAAGCTCCAAAGAAGCACTTCATTATTTAAATGAACTGTGATTGTTGTCGTAGGAAAAAAATGGAGGCAAATGAGATGACCACTTGTCTTAGTGTGGTATACGGTGTGTAATTTTGTTAATTTTGGTTTTGTTCTATTTTAAGTGTTCGGATTCGCGGCTGGTACGACGAGTTTAAAACATCTGAGGAAATAAAAATAGTGAGCTAGGCTCAGACGTCGCTAGACCAACCGGTCCGAAACAAAATGATACTTTAACTATTAGTTGTTCAATAACGTGGCCTAAGTTTTGACCAACACTTTACCTACAGAAGTCACATAGACGAATTGACTTGAATGAAGCGACCGAGTTAAAAACAATGGCTTTGAAACAGCTTGATGAATTTCCATCGATTTTAAAACAAAAAACCAAACCTAAATGAAAAGTAAATCTAAAGTAATTAACCAATATTTTGTAATATAATCGAGTTATGGGGCTGCAGACTTAGAAACAAATTTAAGGGCGTTAAAGAAAAGATGCATTCTTTGTCTTTTTCAAAGAACTGCCTATTATATAAAAAGCAAAAATATTCATAAAGCTTTTAGCAAACGTGCTACATCATACTTTAAAAAGCTGACGACTATGAGGGAGGGATACTGTTTTTCGAAGGCTAATACGGAATATGCAAATGTTAATTCGTCTTAATTTAAGACAATATATAATTTGAAAAAATTTTGTTTCTGCATTTTTTATCTTTAAATACTTTTAGTCGAGAAGTGCGAATTCCCTTTTCCTAACCTTGCTTTTTCCTACTCTTACAAAAGCAACACATTTATAATATAAAGAATAAGAGAACCTTAATTTAAATTGATGAATATTATACTTTCGAAGCTTATTAATAGCAGTAGACAGAATATAAATTGTTTGCGTGTAAAAACCATTAAAATGGAATATATTTGGATTTTTTATATTTTTAACCGAATTAATTGGAAGCATACTTTCGGCTGCGAGTTTTAAAATCAACACAACACAACTGACCTATTGAAATTTTCTAATCGTCATAAGATTTCGTGACAAATATTTTTTTTTTTGAAAAAGAACACACAAAAATAATTATCAATTTTTAACGATTAAAACCCGACATTTATTATGATGATAAGTGGTAAAAGTACACAAAAAAAAAAAACACAACACGATGAAACCTGGTGGTAAATGTATCTTTACATTTGTCAAAGGCTATTATTTATGTGGGCAAAGAGAATGAAAGTAGAAACACAAACATGTTTCAAATTAATTGCAACGATCAAACGATCTAATGTTTATAATTTTTCTTTTTTCCATAAGGTTTTCGTTGTAAATCATTTTCATTTTAAGTTGATTTGTAAAGGCAGATATGAGTAAAGTAATTTGGTAACATTAACAAGCACTTAAATATCAATGATTATTATGCTTTTTCTAATTCGAAATTGTTTGGGAATCGTACAGTATCAATATATTTTTTAAGCTTACAATTTATGCACTTATTTCATGACATTAACATTTTTAAGATAAATATCTACGTGCTGAAGGCCACCGGGATTTCTATTTCGATTTAAAATTTCTTTATTGTGTAGTTTTCAAGATAATAGCCTTCAAAATAAATCTTTGTTATTTTTTCACCTTATTCTAAACTTTTAATAGAAGAGTACAATTGTGCACCAAATGTAAATCTAGTTTACTGAAGTCACTCCAATCAAAAATGCAAATATTGGTGTGAGAGAGAATCTATAAATAAAAAAAATTTTGGTAATGCATATTGTTACAAACGTACGGATTTTGATTGCAAGTACCACTGTGGCTCATTGTAAATTCAGTATTCTTACTTTATGGCTTAATCTGGCTTGTACTTCTTGATCCTACCGGTCTTGTGAATCCCATGGTCTCGTAACTACTAAACATGCGTTATGATTACAAACGCAGCTTGTGGATATGTCTGTGGATGATTAAGGTTAATAACTTAATCACTGTTACACTTCCCTGTGCTAACTGTTGCCGTTCTTACTTTTAATTATAAAGGGCTTCTTGACAATTATCTGTTGCTCTTATATTAAATTTGACGTCTCCACTATATTATCTGCCATGGCTTCACACAAAATAATCGTCTTTTGTTTCTCGGGAGGTTTGTACTGCTGCTCCTTTATTTTTAATTGCATTACAACAATTATTATTTTCCGTTGTACGTATGTCCAAAGGCGGGATCGAACTCACGATCTTCTGTTTTACGGCACGCACCTCTACCAACGCAACCATCGAGGTTTCTCAGCTTTTGTTAGCTAATTGTGGTATTATTCTATACACACACCATTAGTTGAAGTAACTTTATTCACCACTCTCATACTGTTAACAACAACAATATATATATATATATATTTTTACATAAAAATGATATCGGCTCTCAATGGGTTAAGCATTTTTGAAAAATTTTTATGATTCCTTTAAGATCTCTTCAAAAGCTTTAAAATGGTACCCACACTCAAAGTATTATGTAGGTAAATTTAAATGAAAAAACACTTTTAACAACTACTTTTTCATTTAAAAAACGGTCCAGTTACATTTCATTTAAATTAAATGTAATTTTCAATTGTTATTGAATGTTGATTTTATAACTAACAAAATATGTAAAAACAACTAATTTTTCATTTATTCCAACGCACGAAAAAACAACCTACCAGAAAAGTAAAAAGTACTGTTTTTTCATTTATTTCAACTAACAAAATGTAACCTACCAAAACATTAAAAATAACTGTTTCTGTATTTATTTTAATTTATAAAATTTAACCTACTAAAACAGTAAAATTAACAGCTTTTTTCTCTTTTTCTAAAAAGAACCTACCAAAACAATAAAAACTACAGATTTTTTATTTATTTAAAACATTACAATGTCTTTATTTATTTATTAATTGCTTATTTTATTTAAATACACAAATGCTATTTTTCTTCTTCTTTTTGATTTGCTTAACATTATTGTTCTTACTTGAAAATTTACGGATTTCAGGATTATTCTATGGTAAAAAAAATAATTTACATTTAAAAATTGTTTATGTATGTGCAACCAATACTAAATATTGGTAAATATCGCTGATTTACTAACAGAACGCCATACCTCAAAAACAAATCATTTCGAGATAATCGCAGTTGAATTTTTGACTTGTTCTCACCATCTACAATTATTTAGACTAAGAAATAAAATCGATTGAAGAACCAAAACACCAAAATTTTAAATTTGGAGTTGTACGTTGTGTTAGTAAATAATTCAACAATTTAAATAACATACCGTAGTAAAATCTTTTATATGTTGAAGACCACAGAATTAATTTTCTTTATTCTGTATCTGTAAAAAGGGAACATTATTTTTTCAATACATCAAATTTAAAATTCTATGTAAAATACTTACCAACATATTTTTGATGTTATTCCTCTATAAATTATTTTGTTCCAATTTTTATTTTTAACTGACATATTTTCCAACAGTTAATATTTTTTTATATTATATTTTAAAGCTACTGTAAAATAGTGCTTTTCTACTGACGAACCTTTTTTTAATGAAGTATTTCATTTTTACTGAAACAAGGTAAAAATTAATTGATAATTTTGACTGCACCGAAAATCAGTATTTTTTTGTCGTTAGCTTTTCTAACAACAAACAAAAAAAGTTAAATAAATATTTTCTTTCTAAAACAACCACATTTTCATTTATTTTTAACTTTACTGAAAATTTCCTAAATAAACGGCAAACAGTTAATGTTAAAATTTTTTGAGTGCATATTAATATTTTTAAAAATATGAAAATTTCAGAGCCCCGTAACTCGGAAAACATCGGCGAACGCTAATTTTTTGACTTGCTGTTTTATTCTTCTTCCCCATATAATTATTATTTTTGATTAGAGTTACTTTATTGTTCCAAATGACATGAAAAAATTCGAGGTAAGCGTGGTGTTTTGCCTGTTGCTCCGAAGGACATGAAATAAATTTCATACACCAGAAGTTTTTAAAAGTTCTGTTGCCAAAACTACTTTTTTTAATTACAGCTATTTTTGATAGAATATTAACTTCAAGTTAATTTCATTCTAAATGAAAAACAGCAAGAATAGTACTGATAGCAAAAACAGATCACCCAGCAGTTTTCTTAATAGTATTGTTATGTCCTCTTTTACACACATCAAGTTTACTTGGTCAGTTTTTAATTAATTTTCTTTTGAACCTGCATTCGTATTCACACACGCCGTCAAGTTTTTTCATCAAGTTTCGTTTTCTTTGCTATCAACTTCTGCAACTTCTATTCTGTTGCCTATAAAATTTTCTTAAACTTGATGGTACGGTCAGGTTTGTACCTCTTTCTATTCTCTTCTCCTCTTTCTCCCAAAAACTCAAGACTTGACGAGTCAGACTTGATGTGTGTGAAAGGGGACTATGCTTACATCTCGACAGTCTGGATTTAGAAAGAAACAAAGTTGCATAACTGCATTATTTGATGTTGATGAGGAAAGTCGTAAGGAACTTGATTATAGAAAAATAAACTTTCTGGTATTTTAGTATCATTAGGATTCTAATGACCTCCTTGCTCAATGCATGCTTTCCTTGAATAAAAAGCTTCAACGTATACGTATTTGGGCATCAGCAATTGGTCTTGCAATCAACCCTAAAAAGTCAAAATGCATTATATATTTTAATATAATAACCCAATTATTTATTAATAGCCAGGAATTTGAAATAGTGAATATTGATAAGTATCTTGGAGTAGTTTTTAACAAAAGTCTTACTTGATCGGATCATATAAATTATGCCTGTGGTCGAACCTTCTCAATGTTACGAACCATTTGGCCAACTCAATGCTGCACTCCTATTAAAATATGAATCCTCCTAGCGAAAACATTTTTAGTTTTCGTTTTATTGCATGAATGTAAGCTATTTGCTAGGTGCAACTGTTCTAGCATGTGAAAATTAAATGCTGCTTTTAATAACATATGTATGGCCTTGGGCGATGCTCTAGGGTATCAATATTTTCGTCAAAGTTATTTGCGTTTACCCTTATAAACTTACTTAACCTAAGATTGGTTACAAAGCTTTGTTTGTTTGTTTCTTTAATTTTTATATGTTATGTTTTTCTTTGTAATTTAATTTAGTATTTTAATGTGTAAGTCATTTTCATAATTATTTTTTAAGTGGCAATTTAGTTTTAATTTATTACTCAGGTCCACTCTGTAATTTAGGAATTAGGTCTTGTGCGTGGAACTTCATAAGCTGACAATAAATAAAAATAATTAAATATTTAATCATTTTTACACGAATATTTTTTTCATTTTTCTGGGTCACTTAATATGATAGACCTAACTTATTTCAGACATTTAGGCATAAAGGATATTTACTTAGGACGAAAAAAGAAATACACAGTTAAAAAGTAAATAAAAATATCTAGTTTTCTTGTTTTTGAAGACTGGCATAAGGCCAACAAAAAATGAAAATATTTTCTAGGCGATTTTCTTGCCAAATATTGATAGTATAATATTATGTAATGTTTGATGTCTAAATTTCAGATTATTTGATATTTTTACTTTACAGAATTCTTATTTGAATTGTGTGCCACTGTTTGTGTGTGTTTGTTTGTTGCATAAAGTATGGTTAATTTGGCAATGATATCTTATCTTTTATTTACACATACAAAAATTCGTGTATAATTTCTTAATGGGATTTTTCTAAACAGTTTTCCTTTTTATTATAACGCGACACTTGAAGTTTAGAGGGTGAATATTTCTCAATAAACTTGTGCTTACTTAAGATCAGATTACAAATTTTTCCATCGAAAGTGAACTGCTGCAACTTTTCTTAAAGTATTTATATTTTTGCAAATTCATCCCTTTTATTTTTCTTTCAAAAAGGGGAAATTGAATGTATGTTTTTAATATTACTATTATTAAATTAAAATATTACAAATGTATTATTGGTATTTTTTTAAAATTAATCGAGTCTCGAACCATAGTTTATATTGTTTTTATTGAGATTGATTCCTTCAAATATAAACATTTCATGATATTCTCATGAAATATTTACTATTTAAAATTAAAATATGAAATGTGTGACTCTACCTAACATAATTTAGGTAAACAAATAAAATAAATAAAAAATTAAAGATTGTTACATTTCAAACTAAGTCAATTACTGCTACTATTTAACCTTTAAACATGCATCGTTCCAGAAAATACATTTAATTCTTGTGGTATTTAACTTTTATAAAATTTTTTATGGATTCATCTAAACGCAATTAAATACATTTAACAAACAATACTATATTTAATTTTTTTTAATTCTGTCATGAAGAATAATTTTAAACGTGAACCTACATTTTGAAATAAAGAAATTTGGCGAAAAACTTCAAGCAATAACTTATTTAGTCTTGCGATTTACAATTTTTAAACACTTTTGAAAGAAAGGGTTTTAAGAAAAAAAATGTATGATCATAGGCAATATCTTATTAATTTATTAATACAGAAACGATGCAATTTTTAATTGCTTACGGAGTTCCCCTGTTATGAACTTTAACTTTCCAATATTTTTAAGAATAAAGATTATTGTTGCTACGTATATTAAACCACTAAATTTCAAATAAAATTAAAAAGAAACAAGAAAAAGTGCTATACTTGGCCATGTCGAATCTTATATACCCTTCACCATCTGTGTAAATCTAGTTTGGTGAAGATACTTCAATCAAAAAAGCAAGTATTAAGGTGAAAGACAATTAAACCATAAAATAAAATTTATTACTGCATATATATAATTTTATAAAAAAATGACATCGGCTGTTAATGGGTTAAGCATTTTTTAAAAATATTAGTATTTCCAAAAAGACCATTTTAAAAGCGTTGAAATGATACCCATATTGATATTTTAAAAAATTTCAGAGACCCGTAACTCGGAAAATATGCGCGAGCACCAATTTTTTTACCTGATTTTT
The DNA here is from genome assembly GCA_916610165.2 of Gymnosoma rotundatum. NCBI lineage: Eukaryota > Metazoa > Arthropoda > Insecta > Diptera > Tachinidae > Gymnosoma > Gymnosoma rotundatum. Next base: position 85,807,279 of record OU744336.1, read on the forward strand.
TTTTCTTTTTTTTTAATTCTCTGTCGCCCCAAATATATACATATTTTTTTATTGCAGTTACTTTATTGTTCCAAACGACATAAAAAAAATTAGAGGTAGGCGTGATGTTTGCCTGCTGCCTTGAAGGAAATGGACTAATCATGCTGATTTCCAATAGCACCTCTTTCAATACTACATTTGATCGATTGACATATTTATTTTTTTTGTGTTTTTGTGAAAGTTTGCCTCGGCTAACACTAACACTAACACGGACAGACGGACATTGCTCAATCGACTTCGCTATGCATAAGAAGTCTCTCTATGGTGTTATAGAAAAAGAATTTTGTCTTTCTTAAATACTTATTAAGAAATATAAGTCCAACTCAATGTAAAAGGTTAGATAATAAATTTATTTTATTATAAATCGTCATTCATAATGGTTAATCGGACCGCACCTTTAGTCAATTAGTTTCTTTGATGGGGTGTAAAGAATGACAGAATTTGAAGCGATAATATCAAACTTTTAACTGTACGTTAACTACATTAAATATTTGACTAGTAATTCACACTCAAGTTTTCGCATAATCTCATACATAATAATTATTTTTTATTTGAAGCCAGAGGGATGCTATGAAACTATTCTGAAAAGTCTCATTGATAAACTAACTAAAAATGATTTTCCAAATTCACTTTAAAGTCATTGTTTGGATTAAAAATTACAGAAAAAGTTTATAATCTCGTTCACTGTTATATATATATATATATATATATCGGTACTGAAGTACCCTTCTCACACTTTCAAAGTTGTATTTGTTTTTTGTCACTTACTGAGTTGAAGGCTAATCAATAATGAAGTAATTGGCAGATAAGATTATTTAAGAGAAATTCGATAGGACTATTTTGTTAAATTTATAACATTATTAAAAATCAATTAATAAATTTTTAGTTTATGTTAAGTCTATAACTTACTAATTTTAATACTTCAATAGTTTTAAAGTATCGGGTGCTTTTCAAAATTTAAACAGCCATAAATAATTTTTTTATTTATTTTCTTTTATGCTTTATAATTAAAATAATTCTAGTAATAAATTTATAATTATTTTGCAAAAGTTATTAAAGATAAAAAAACACAAAAGAAAACCATTAGAAAAACAGTCCCCTTTGATTTGTCAGTGTAGCATTATTTTAACTCTTTATCACTAGTTACTGCTGGTCAAAATATGTAACACCTAATCCTCTTGTTACAAGATACATTTTTCACGAATTCACGTTTTTTCATCTTTCAAATAAAGTACGATGAAAACCATCACTACTGTGTACGTAAAATTTTATAACATTTAATTTAATTTGATATTTCTCAATTTGAGACTAACTCAATTTGAACCATGGAAAGATACACAATCGAGCAACGCGTTAAAGTTAGTAAGGCGAAAGTGTATTTTTCAAAAATGAGGCCGGTCAGGCAGTTACTGTAAATGTTGTTCGCTATCGTGAGATGACAACGAATTTTAATGGCACGAATTGAAAGATATGGATGTAGACGACATGTCGTTCCAACAAGACGGTGCCACTTGCCATACAGCTAACGAAACAATGGCTCTTTTGCGCCATACATAATTGAATGATACCAAAATTATTAAAATAAAAAGAAATGAAATGTTTCCTAAATAATTTATGTCTTATTCAAAATAAACATCGGCCTTCAAAATTTAACCACCCTTTAGTGTAACCTTTTTGATTAAAGTAGAATTTGTTTGCTAGCGTATTTAGCTGTTATCTGAAGCAAATTCATGCCCAACTTTGACCTACAATTTCAAAAAGCCAAGAATATTTAAATTAAAAATTTCCAAGGACAAGAAAAGGAACACAACACACAATTTTAACTCCTGCTCTTCATACATAGTGTTTAGTTCAAATATGTATTTAAAAATACAATGCAAATTTTACCATTTCGTCCAATTTTTTTATATACATTTTTTTATGAATACAGCAGTTTATCTTTGTCATCGTAAAATTTATAAGGTAAAGTTTATACAAATATGCTATCTATACTAAATGACTGACAACCTGTATTTTTAAATCTCGTTAAAAGATCGTTAAGTGTATGAGGTTGATTAATTTATTAATTAAAGAAACATGTTCGATTTGTTATACTATTTACGAAAAAATTAAAAACAAAATATATAAAAATCCAGACCCAGCCTATCTGAATACAACAAAAACGCTGCAATGACCATCCGTTACTTTTATAAACTTTTATTAATGATAACTTTAAAAAGTCTCTCAAGTAATTTGACCCCAACATATTTAAACAAAACCGAATTGTATACGGTTTTATCTGAACTTACAATTAACAAGAAAGGCATTTTAGACGTTTTATGATTTAAACAAATTCAACACAAAAACTTACACCAGTCAATTCAAATGACATTAATATTAGGTATGGTTATCTGTAATCCAAAACAAACTTTTTAACAATAACAAACAAAATTTCGAAATGAGAGAAAAGAATACCATTTAACATTTAACGAACAAAGTGTGTTCGTGTAAAAGTGTAAATTATATTCATTAATTTTCATGCAGCGTATCTGTTGGACCTAACGTTGTTTCTTTGTTCATTTGATAACAGAAGTTGAATAGAAAGAAATCTAAAATTCAAGTATAGGAGAAAAAAAATAAATGTCATGCCGGCGGCCAATCGAAAACTAACGCTAGTTCTTTCAATTCAAGCATAATGCTCATACACTAGCACCTTACTTATTTTTTTTAATTACCAATAACGAAATATTATCAATAGCATGTACTCTCAGCTTCTGGTGACACTTTTTCCTAATTATAAGCTCTTGGGCTCTGTTTTCCATTTAAAGCGGAAGCTTTGATGATCAGAGCGCAATTGATTTAAAATGTCAAACTTAAAATTCTTTATACGTTCTTTTTTAACTATAAACAAATATTTTTAACAAGAGGCAAATAAGCGAAGGATTAAAAACATTTAACAAAAAATGCAATAGTTCATTTTTTTTAATTCTTAAGGCAAAAGATAAAATATTAAGAAGAAAGTTTAATAGCAATTTACTTTTTTAATATTCTAGAGTACGAGGGCTGCTCCATATATTTCTGGCCTAATAGTGAAAATACGAATATTTATAATCAAAAATGGTTTTATTGTTTTTCAAAGTATTCTTCAGCAGGATTTATACACTTTTGCATGCGCTCAAACCAGTTGTCGAAGCACTTTTTCCACTCCGATTGAGAAACCTCTATAACATGGTTTTTGAACACTTCAAGAGCTTCTTCTGGCGACAAAAATCGTTGACCACGCATTTTTTCTTGATGTGCGGAAACAAAAAGAAGTCATTAGGTGCCAAGTCAGGGCTGTACGGCAGATGACCCATTAATTCGACGTTTTGGCCGGTCAAAAACGCTCTGGTTTGAGCCGATGTGTGAGAGCTCGCATTGTCATGGTGAACAATGATTCGTCTTCTCTTGTTGGTTTTTCGAATTTCTCCGATGACTTCAGGCAAACAAATTGTAGTGTACCACTCAGAAGTGACCGTCCTACGTTGCTCAAGCGGAACAGTCGCCAGATGATTAATTTTGCCGAAGAAGCAGGCGAACATTTGCTTCGAAGTGCTTCTTCCACGAACAACTTTCTTTGGATTTTGCTCGTCTTTGAAGACCCACACGGTCGATTGTTGTTTCGTTTCGGGCTCATACGCATAGATCCATGATTCGTCACCTGTGACGATCTAATAAACGTCTTTTGAAGCACCGCAATCGTATTTTTGCAACATTTCTTTGCACCAATCGACACGAGCCTTTTTTTGAGCGACTTTCAAATTGTGCGGGATCCAACGAGAACAAACCTATTTTACGGCCAGGTGTTCATGCAGTATCGAATGTAAGCTGGTGGAAGAAATGTACAAGGAGGTCTCTATCTCTCGGTATGTCGCATGTCGATCTTGCATTATGAGTTCACGCACGGCATCAATGTTCTCTGGCACAACAGCCGTTTTTGGACGATCTTCACGGAATTCGTCTTTGAGTGAGCTTCGGCCACGAGTAAATTCATTATATCAATTTTTCACAGTGCTATAGGATGGTGCTTCATCGCCATACAAAGACTTAAGTTCAGCACGAAAATGTTCACGAGTTAATTCCATTTTTTTCTATATTAATTTTTTCAAGTCAGTGTTAACAACACAAATAATGGTCTTACGTCAAAACGTTTTGAGTACGATTATGCTTAAAAATGACAAATTTTTCAATGGAAATGTCAGATTGCACTTGGCAGCACTCAGTGTTGCCAGGCCAGAAATATATATAGCAGCCCTCGTATAAATTATTAGGTTTTTTCTTTAAGACTAAAATTTGGGAAATCATGACCAAATGTACTTAAAACAAAGAAACTTCCAAGATTAAAAAAGAACGAAGCAAAATTAAAAACAAACAAAGCAAATGTAATCAAGCATGTCACAAATTCCGATCGGAATGGTTATAATTCCGTATTAACAATTCCGATAGATTTTGTTTTACCTTCTTCAGATTCAAATCGATTTTACTTGTTTCTAAAAAGTGCTTAATCTCCTCATTTTGAAAACTGCAAATAACAAAATTTTAAAGAAACTAAGCTTCACTTTGAAATTAAAAAGTGGTTTCATGAATCAATTTGCGAAATTGAAAGTACACTCGATTGGAATCGAGTTCTGTGACATGCCTGAATGTTTTATTTTAAAGTTAGTGTTACACACACTACACAGTAATTAAATGTTTATGTTATGTTATTCTCAGCTGTGCTGAACTTGTAGTCTGCGTTTGGGGGAGTACGCCACCGTTTACCAGCCAAAATTGCTTGGGTTGCTACATGCTGGAGTTCAAGTACATCGAACGAAGGTTCTCTTTGCACTTGACAACTAATCGGTTGTTAAACTCTTAATGTGTACTGTAATCTAGTGCTGGAATGTGGCTTAACACCTAACGGATGTAGCTCGATTAATGAGCTTACTTTGATTTGGGTTAAATGACACATAGGCTTGCATAAAGTAGCTGACCAACTGGCAAAAAGGGGATCTGCTATGAATTTCTGTGGCCCAGAACCAGAAGTAACACTGGAATTGGTCTATATTTAAGCAACGATCTTACAAAAATTGAACTCACTAAACCTAAAAAAGTAGAAGAAAGCTACTACATGTAGATGATCTCTAATAATGCTCAAAAGTTTAAAAAGCCCCTTAGCAGAAAGACCACTGAGGTGCTCGGATATAATAGAATTACTGAATAACTGTGTTATTGAGAGTTCATAGAAATTTCAAGTATTATCTGACAGTATAAAAGTCGGAGATAATACTTGCAGACTGTGTCTAGAAGAGGCTGAGATGGTAGCGCACATTTTGTGTGTATGTCCAGCATTCGCTAAACTTAGGATTGCGGGCAGAAATGCTAGCAATTAATAAAGACCCAGTGCACGCAAAGAAAAAACGTGGTTGTGATATGGTCACATTAAAAATAATTTGTTCTTTGTAACATTTTAAAGTTTCAGAGAACAGATTATAGTTGTTTTCAACAATACTTCAGTCACGATAAACACGTTTTTGTTGATATTTAACCATTATATGGTTACTGTTCACAAAAAATACAAAGTAACGTAAAAAGGTTTAAATCACAGCCAAAGTTTTAAAGCTTATTAAAAGTAATATAATATATTTAACAATGATATATTTTTATTAATCAGAATATGATTTAAAGCAAACAAAATAATATTTGCGCTTAAAAATATTTTGTTCTAGGTCTTGAAAGAAATTCTTTTCTATCAGTTTAGTAATTTTTTGTTAGCCAAAAGTTGAAATTGTTTTTATTGTTAGAGAAAATTAAAAAATAAAAATTTATAAATGAATAACTAAGTCTTTTATATAAGGAAATATTTGCACTTGCGAGACTGTATTATAAATTAATTATATATCATGACATTTTCATATTTAAACATAATTATTTTTACATTTTACCATTTTATTGTTATGCTTGACAACAATATGGTTGCAAGACAAGCTTCATTATTATTAAATTAACCAATACTATGATTTGTTAACAACCACAAAATAAACATAATAATTTGCTCTTAGATTATGGTTACCTCAACCAGAGAGAGAAAGAAGGTTCATATAATGCTGTATACCACTAGATAAGAAGGCCGCATGCTCGAAATCATATCCAAACCTTTATACCAGAAAAAAAGATGTAAATGAGAGATAGTAACCAACAAAATTTTTTTCCAAAATATTCCCAAGTTCCACTAAAAAAAAATATTAAAATCATTCGAGTAGATATTATTTTCAAATGCTATCACTCTCGCTTTTAAAAAGATGTTTACAAATTTCATACAAATAGTTTAAAAACTACACTTTAGCCAACAGTTCATTTGGAACTTGATTGATTGTTAGAAGTATGAACATCCGTTTAAAAATCTTTTTAAACAAATTTAATAACAGCGCTTCCGCATGTTGCACAGTAGTTGTAATATATGTCTTCCATTGAAAAACCACCAGTGTAGTTTTCGGAAAATAACGAAATATAGCAAAATTATATTGAAGAAAAGAATTGAGTGTAAAGGCAACGAAAGGTAATTTTTAAAACAAATATTTTTTTTCTTAAACTTAACTAAACAAATAGTTAAAAGTATTTCCGTACCTATATACATAAATAATTCAAGCTAGAATTTTTGTAAAAAGCAAATACATTCATAGGGTATTGTGCGCGTTTATTAAAATAATATGTAAATTCAAGGTTGCATTAAAAAAACATACATACATAATTTTAACTTTCGCTTTTTACTAAAAAAACACATCGTTTTTAATTTAAATACCTGCAAGAAAGTTTTACATCTTATCTGTTGCATTGGGATAATTTTTAATACGTTAATAAAAACTCTTACTAAACATTGTTTTTGTTTCTTCAATTGTTATTTTTTAACTCAAAAGTGTCATTACTACATTACCCATATCATAAGATGTCATCCTACTGATATATCAATATAATACACCAACAACACTACCATTTAACCAGCGAACCAAACAGACGCCATTCAAAAAAAAAAATAAACAAATAAATAAAAAGATTCAGTAGAGATACGAAACGTACACCTTATCCTCTTTGTACCACATCACTGCTAGCAAAGTAGGCAAAAAATCATGTAAAAACTAATTGAGTAAATGGCAAATAGTAGTTTAATATTTAAAAAAAATTTAGATTATATGTGATTTTCCTGTTACTATTCAAAGACTTAAATTTAAAAACTGATTTTTGCGTCCCGACCACGTTGAATTACTTTAAATTTAGTTTAGGAAACGGAACAGTTGGATGTCTATATACGAAGGAAGCATGGAGAACGAATAAATAAAGGTCTTCTTTGGTTTTCGGATTGAAATTTAATTATGTTTTTAATTGATTTAATAATTTATTTTATAAAAAATAAACAATTTTTAATTTAATAAATAATGAAATTAAATAGATACGAGTATTAACATAAAATATTACTAATTTAATTAATCATAAAAATTCGTTAAATTTCTATATGATATCAACTGCAACCATTAATAATAATTTCTGTGTATTATAGGCCTAATAAAAGAAGTAAATATAAAACGTACTTATGTCTGTTGATAATTAATAGTTATACCTAAATATTAGTCAATCTGTCTGTAAAGCTGAAGATGTTAAAAGAACTTAATATTAATGACTTGATTTTAAGGTTTCTGTAAAACGATATATTACGGTATCTTTGATTTTCGAAAGTGAATTTGAAAAATGAAAAATCATGATTTCATGACAACAGCTGGGCGATATCGTTTCATAATTCTATAAGTAATTTAAAGATTAAATTTCGAACTGAAACATGATGTAATAGATAAAAAGTTTAAACATAATGAAGCAAAATATTTATAACTCAGTAGAGTTTTGAAATTTGGTCATGTCCTGACATTGAAAATCAAAATTATCTCATAAGCTTCTAGTCATTAAAAATTCAATGGCGTAATTAAAGGACTTAATGCAAATAAACTTTATTTCTTGTACGTGTTTATTTTAAAATTGCATTAGTATTAATAAGTGTTTGTTTAAATCCATGTCATATGTATGTATGTACGTTATGTATAATCATGAGTCAAACAAAACAAATAAACAATTTAAAATTGTTACTGATCTGGAAGTCAAGTTACTTGTCATAAAAAATTATTATTGAAATGCCAGTACAAAAGAATGTTACAAGTTAAAAACTTTATTTTTTTTTTTTGTTTTGTCTCTTTGGTTGGGATCGTTAGTTGTTGGTTGGTTTATATGAAAATTGAATGGTTGGCGGGTTCGTTGTTGGTTGAATGGATGACTGGATGGATGGTTGAATGGTTGGTTGAACGCAAGCAGCAAGTACACTCATGTACAGATTACGCGTAAGATGCAATTTATGTATGTTTTTCATTTAGAGCTGCTCATGTTAGTACAAGTATGTAAAGGATCATGATATTGATGAAGTTAGTGTCTGGCTGTGAGCATGATTGTTTGCTTCATCTGTCATGTCATCCATTGGAAAGTTTAAAATGTTCGTATTTACTCGTTCAAATGAATGTACCCGTATTATTATTGTCTTCAAGAAAACGGAATTAACTAAAAAAAGTAGTGTTCTTTTTTTTAATAATCAGTAATCATGATCATAAATGGTAGTAGTAGCATTGAGTATTTTAGCTTTTTTCATTTTTATTGGCATGTACGATTCTAAACGTACTGCTGCGTATGGGTCGGTGTTGGTGAAACAAAAAAAAAAAAAAAAAAAATTCACTTGACTGATTTTTTAGTTACTTAATCATTACATGTCTATTTGACTTAGCCATCGAACGCTGACTGCGTGTAGATATCACAGCATCTACATGTGTGCATGTATAATAAGTATGTATGTATATACAATTTGTAACTCATAGTATGTGGTGGCTGTTGCTGCAGCAGTTAGTAAAGCGTATCTTGTAATTAATTAAACTTGTTGTTTGGTAGGAAGTCTTGCTAGCCAAACAACTGAAAAGAAGTCAATAATTTGTTGATATGGTAAATGGAATTTCGAAATGTTGCTCTAAAATTTTTTTCATTTGGGTGTGAAATTACTTATAGATATTTGTAGTGAATAACAAAACCGCAAGGCTGTTCGCATAACAAATGGAAAACATAAAAATTTGAGCCAGAAATTCAGTTAAATATTTTAATAAGTTTAAATACATGTCTTTCGCGAATGTCGCTAATACTGTATTTAATGCATAGACAGGCCAAAACATGTCAAATAAAATAATAATTTAAATGTCACATTGAATTGATTCTAAAATGTTCACATATATTATTTTGATTTTTGCTTTATTTAATACTAAAAATATTTCCTTTTAAGATATTTATCAAATTTGCAAAAAGTATGTATTTGTTTTTATTCCTGATTGTCTTTTATTTAGATTTCAGTTTTAGTTTATTTTTGGTGAGTCAAGCTAATTCATTGTATTTTACGCGAACACTTGACAAGTGACAACTTGACTGCACAAAATTGACAAAATTATCTGAAAATTTTTTTAAAAAGAAAAAAAAAAACTTATGCTCGCTCCCTATAATAAAAACAGCAACAACGAGTTCAAAATGCTTCTACGGGAAGAAGAAATTATTAAATGTCATAATCACACAGTCATGACTGCACACAAATACTCAAACTAATATTAAAGTATTTAGAATAAAATCTAGATCCAGCGTACTTAAGATGTTAATGTGAATTTTTTATTAGGGCAGCAGTGATTTTTGCAAACCTATTGTTGGTCCCAACAAATTCTTCAAGACAATTTTTTGATTTCTTAAATATTAAGGGAAGATAAAACCACAGTAAGAAGAAATGGGGTAGAAGAATTCGTTTTCTAATTACTTGTCATCACATTGAGTTTATTTGTATAAGAAATGTTAAGGTCTTTAATCTAAAAGTATTAAAATAATATAAAAAAACGTCAAAATAAAAGCTGACACTTACATAGGTGGCACGCAAAAAAAATTCAAAGCAAAAGAGTAAACCATAAGTTACATTTGTGTCCTACTTTGATAACTTTTCCTTTAAATTCATTATTAAACAAATTTCACATTGAAATTTAAAATTTAAAGACTCCAGTCGATTAATTTTTACTTATATAACAGACGTCTATAAAAAGAGGAAAATTATTTTGAGGAAGCTCCTCGGTTTTAAGTCGGGGCATAGGTGTAAAAACTTATCCACCGCGTAGACTTAAAGTTGAAGCAGATTAGGCAGAGTGGAAAGAGGAAGCGCCCTAGGGGCCAGAAAACTATGGAGGAGGCGTGCAACCTAAGCAATAAATTAACAAGCGATGGTACTAACTGCTTCGCAGTAATTGGTTGTGTGTAATTCCTTTTAATTAGGAAGGCAGGATCAATAGAGTGCCTGGGAGGGCATCGCCCATTGTCTTCAAAAATCAAACACCGGCTAGCATTGGGATTAGCATATTGGATGTGAATGTCACAAGCGTTCTCGGTCTAAAGGAAATGCTGACAATTGGCGAAAATTCAGAAACTGTTGAAACAATATTGTATTCAAACAATTGGAAAGTTAGTGAAATATATCAATGTGGAAGCTGAAAGCAAATTTTTTAGCATGTTCAACCATCCAAACTATATTTTTGAACATATCAGTGTTATGGGCTCCATTAAAATTGCATGAAAATGTATTTCTTTAGTAAGTGATCCATTTATGCATTTATATAGCGACTATTAGCAACGGTATATATTTATGTTATAAGTCTTACTTCTTTGTATTTGTTTATTTTGTCAAACTATTTAAAAAGCATGTTTCATTAGTTTCTTTTATGAACGTTACTTTTAGAGCAAAGTAAGTTTATTTCATGAAACTAATTTTCTGTACCGCTACCCATTTCTCAACATTCTCCGACCTTCAGCTATTAAAAAAAGTTGTGTAATGTTCGCTTTAAGACTGTGTTTCTGTTGTATAAGGATGATTTTTTTTTTATCTACCTCTTATTTAATTTCAGTTTGGCGAAAGTCCAGCTTTTAATTTTAATATGTTGACATAGTAACCATTTTAAATAAAATATCCCCTGAAGAAGCTTTGATTTTTACTTTCATTTGAAACTGACCATAACGGCCATATATATATATATATATATATATATATATATATATATATATATATATATATATATATATATATATATATTATATATTGTTAACTTAAAATAAATTTTAAGGCTTTATTAATATAAACAATATTTGTGTTCGATTATCTCCGTTTTAGTAAAAGACTACATGACCCGTGCGAATAATTCGCAGCGTTAGTTGTCATTTTTGTAAGATAAAATAAAAATAATCAATGGAAATTTTAGTAACTGCAATACATATTATTGAAACTATTAAAATATTAGAAATCATAATATATCATACATATTTACATGCATACATACATATGTTTAAATGCTTTTATAATACTTCTTTGAATATTTGCAACCGACAAAAGAAGTGCTTTAGAAATAATATTTATGATTTGTTAAAATAACACAAAAATTTGCAACCCAAAAATACTGCATTACATGCTAATAGTGTTTAAATTTGGCCGTTTTTAAGATCTAATATAAAATTTGTAAAAATAATTATTCTTTCTTAAAAAATTTGTAAATTAAAATAAATATACTTGCAATTAAGCAGCATTAATTATTATGATAGTATGATAATCGTAATAGTAATAAGAATAGTAATAGTAAAAGTAATAATAATAGTAAGAAAGACGACATTAACAAAGAATTGCTAAGAAGAATTAATAAAATATGAAAAAGCAAATTCAATGGTCGAAATCTTGTAAATGCATAAACGAGCCAAAATAATATGAATATAAAAAAACAACCCCTTACAAAGAATAAATACCACCATTCAGGAGCATCGCTCGAAAGAATAAACATATCCAGTTAATTAGAAAAAGAGGAATTCTCTATATAGAATTGCTGCATGATCTCAATTAGAAAAGCTTACTTACTTCACAACGAATGTAACAGTATCGCAGCTATGTAGAGAAGTAGTTAATGCTGATGATAATCTAACACTGCTAAATCTTAGAAATAGTAGCAACAGCCAAACAACCACAATAGAAAACCTAATAGCAAACTAGAAGTCGAATCAGTTACATGAAAATACCCCAATATACGAGGGCTGCTCTATATATTTCAGGCCTAATAGTGAAAATGCGAATATTTATAAAATTTGTTGTACTGTTTTTCAAAGTATTCTCCAGCATGATTTATACACTTTTGCATGCGCTCAAACCAGTTGTCGAAGGACTTTTTCCACTCCGATTAAGACACCTCTAAAACATGGTTTTTGAACACTTCAACAGCTTCTGGCGATGATAATCGTTGACCACGCATTTTTTTCTTGATGTGCGGAAACAAGAAGAAGTCATTAGGTGCCAAGTCAGGGCTGAACGGCGGATGACCCATTAATTCGACATTTTGGCCGGTCAAAAACGATCTGGTTTGAGCCGATGTGTGAGAGCTCGCATTGTCATGGTGAACAATGATTCGTCTTCTCTTGTTGGTTTTTCGAATTTCTCCGATGACTTCAGGCAAACAAATTGTAGTGTACCACTCAGAAGTGACCGTCCTACGTTGCTCAAGCGGAACAGTCGCCACATGACCAGTTTTGCCGAAGAAACAGGCGACCATTTACTTCGAAGTGCTTCTTCAACGAACAACTTTCGTTAGATTTTGCTCGTCTTTGTAGACCCACACGATCGATTGTTGTTTCGTTTTGGGCTCATACGCATAGATCCATGATTCGTCACCTGTGACGATCTTATAAACGTCTTTTGAAGCACCGCAATCGTATTTTTGCAACATTTCTTTGCACCAATCGACACGAGCCTTTTTTTGAGCGACTTTCAAATTGTGCGGGATCCAACGAGAACAAACCTTTTTTACGGCCAGGTTTTCATTCAGTATCGAATTTATGCTGGTGGAAGAAATGTCCAAGGATGTCTCTATCTCTCGGTATGTCGCATGTCGATCTTGCATTATAAGTTCACGCATGTCATCAATGTTCTCTGGCACAACAGCCGTTTTTGGACGACCTTCATGGAATTCGTCTTTGAGCGAGCCTCGGCCACGATGAAATTCATTATACCAATTTTTCACAGTGCTTTAAGTTCATCAATGCAAAGATTTAAGTTCATCAATGCACTCTTGTCGTGATAATCCACGTCGAAAGTTGTGAAAAATGATGGCACAAAAATGTTCACGAGTTAGTTCCATTTTTTTCTATATTAAATTTTTCAAGTCACTGTAAACAACACAAATAATGGTCGTACGTCAAAACGTTTTAAGTACGATTATGCTTAAAAATGACAAACTTTCCAATGGAAATGTCAGATTGCACTTGGCAGCACTCAGTGTTGCCAGGCCAGAAATATATATAGCAGCCCTCGTAATATCTCAATCCTAAATAGATATGGTAAGCACAAACAACTGGCTCATGTATAGTCATATCACCACAATACCACACAATAACAGTTAATAACTATCGTAGGTGTAATAACAACCCGGAGACTATCCCACACTTGCTTAACAGTTGTCCAACGATGCTCCAGTATCACTATAATTAAAAGCACGATAGCGTTAGGAAAATACTACACATACACGTATTGAAACGGTTACAGATCAATGAGCTGACAAAGTACCATTTCAAATACCAACCCAAGGCAATTATCGAAAATAACAGCTACATTATCTATTGGGAGATTCAATACTAGTCAATAACCCCGCCGATACTACTATCCTCCATAGACTAGATATGATAATAATTGATAAGGGGAACAGAATAGTCCAAATCAACGACTTTGCAGTGCCATACGACAACAGAAACAATACCCACAAAGAAAAGCAAATACATCCCACTAGCTCAATATATTAATAACACACAGAAATTAGTTCGCGTAGACATACTACCAATCGTAAGCTTTATAGGATCAATACCCAAAGAAACAGCCAGTGCAATAAAAATATTTAATCTAGGTCTAAAAATACAAAAATCAACAAGTGTAATGAGGGAAACACTAGAATAAGCATTATAAACCCTGGATTGTATCCCCACGGAACGTAAATTCCAGTATCAGCTAAAAATTTGTTTTCTGTATAAATAATTATAATAATAATAAAAACAATAACAGGTACTCTATCTTAAGTGGACTTGCAAAAATAAAGGTCGTTCCTGCCAACATAACTCACTTTACCTCACATCTCAAAACTTTAATTTTAATCATCGCAAAAAATTGTTCTCCCTAATTTTATACACTTAAACAAGACAGCCATTGAGGTTTAAAACTACAAGCATATATATTTTTAGGTGACATACCCTCTGTTGGACGTCTGATGGTTAGTTGAAATATCTTGGCTTGTCAATCAAATTTTTTACTTTACATTTTGAAGTCATCATCTTCGCCTCTTCTCTTCTACATATATTTCATTGTGTCATGGTTTTGATTAAAGGTAAAAAAAATAAATTTCTTTTAAATTAACTGGTTATTAAAAGTTAATGCGACGATTTCTTAAATTGATAGAAAACGTTAATTGGAATTAAAGAATTAATTAAAAGCCAAAATTATTTTTTTTTTCTCTTTTCAAAGATTAAAACTGAAATTAATTTGAACAATAAGTTTGAAAGCCCATCATTACAATTAATCTTCTACCATATTTTTTTTACATAAATTTATTCTTATAATTCATTCTATTATCTGATTCACTGTATTTCAACTTTTATCTGTTTTCATTTTTATTATTTATATTATTTTTTTTTTGTAATAAATTAAGCTGATTTAAGCTCTTGTTATCTAGATTATTAAGTTTATTATTTCTTTATTATGATAACGAGATTGTTGCCACATATATAAGAAGAGACACGAGTCAAGTATTTCAAAGAAGATTGTGTACGAAATAAGGTGAATTGCATGTTTTACAATGCAAATTTTAAAGAAATGCGTCATATTTTAGAAATACATACTTACATATATATTTCATACGCCAAAATTACGTTAAATTAAAACAAAGATCTAGACAGCCAAACATTGATTTACCGTACCCTAAATGTCCCTAAGCTTGCAACATTTGTGTGAAATTATTTTAATGCCAGTTTTTAGTTTAGAAGCAAACCAAATTGATTGTTAAAAAAGTTTCAAAAGCTTAAAAATTCAGGTACATATTTCGATGCCTAACACAGTTAAATGATTACAAAATTTATAAAAAACGAAAATAAAACTCATTGAAATCGTTGAAAAAATAAGGGTTTGCTTTCCCTTCAAAGAACCAAATCCAAACAAAAGAAAAGATATTTTGTTTACACATTTTCTTTTAATTGAAAATTTGTTTTTGAGATGAAACTTCTTTCTTTTAGGTAACTCTTGAATTTTTGGTAGTTCTTATACTCATACTGATAGTTTAGTAAAAATATCGTATTTTGGTAAAAGATATGTTTTTTTATTTAGTTTCCAAAAGAATATATAACATAAGAACATGGAAAAATGTAAGAATAGGTTAGGGCTCATCTGTTTTGGCAATATCCCGATAATTTATGAACCGATGACGAATTTCTATAACACCCATCTGAATATTATGTCTTACAGATGTACTTGAAATTTCGCCAGTTCACCGGGGGGTCGGAAAAAGGAATTGTAGAAATTACAAACGGTATATGTTGCAGACGTTATATTCGTACGTAATTAGTTTTGGTATTGTTAATTCTGTTAATGTTTTGAATGAGATATTAACAAAACTTTTTTGGAATTTAGGTATTTTGAAGTTGCATTAAATTATTTTTTAAACTATTTTTGAAATAGACAATATTTGATCCGAAAGTGAGTTGTGGATATTGCAAAAAATAGGAATCAACTTGAGTTTAGATCAGTTTTGGTTCTAGTGAGAGTTATAAGTTATTATTAACGCTCATTAAAAAATGTTAACTTCGTTTGTTGCGTAGGATAAACTATTTTCCTAATATTTATCAAAATAAAAAAACGCTATTTTTGTTATTTCATTTATAAGAACCTGCTGTATGAGTCATTTAACTAATAAGATAATTTCAAACAGTTGCTACAATGTGCAAGCATTGATATAATTCTTTAAGAAAGAAAATGTAATTAAACTTAATCCCAAATTAATTTAATTCATCTATTATATCATATCAGTTCAACTAGTAAAAAAACTAAAATAATTACATTTTTTCACATAGGTAAATATATTTATGGCTGCTGTAGTCATGGTGGTAAGCACGTTAACTACAGGTCTGTATGGCCAGGATTCAACCCCTGCGGTAATCACTATATAAAAAAGTTGTTTCTTTTTATTGATATACGTATATATTCAGAATAACCATTACATTCCTTCGTTTGTACCGGCGAAGTAAAATATGTAACTATTAAAATGGCTATATCTTTCTCCTTTCGCCATCTGTCTTATCTCTTATGTCTCATCTATTCCTTTCATAAAGAATGTAGGACGGTTACAAAAATAATCAAATAGGATGAATAGATAGAATAGATGCAATGTTGGGTGTCAAGCAACGAATTCAAAAAAATCTTATTTTCGGGGAAGAATCGTCAGTCTTATTTTGATAAAAAAATCTTTATAATTAAAATTCAAATCTTCATTTTGATTGACATCAGTTTGCTGGCTTAAAAAAAGCCACAACATATTTTTTGTTAATATTTGCGACTTTTTTACATTTGGGAGTAAAAGTCTAAAAATTTCTGTTTTACTCTCTCGTTGCTAGTTTTGCTAGTAAAGTAACTGAACAGGCCTATTAATTAAAAAATTACATTTTTCAAACAGAAGAAAGAAAACAATTCGCAATTTGAGCAATTCTTAAAGAACACAAAAAATCATATGACTAAAATTTGAAAGAATCCACAAAATATACCAATAAACAGAACAGGCATACGAAAGGATTGTTTGTTTATTCATTTCTTTAAGCGAGGTACGTTGGATGATATTGTCAAGATTTGAAATACTTTTTTATAAACTTATGCAGCCATACAAACATAGTCGCCATGTAGACTTTTCTGCCTTTCGCGACCTGTCACACTCACAAAATAATCGCGAAAATAAAATGAACAATTACCTCAATGCATTTTTTATATATTAAACAAATTTTATTACTATTATTACATAAATGTCCACTTGCGTCAAAAAAAAATAACTTTAAATAATTTGAATACGAATTTCCGCTGATTAAAATACGTGGCAGGTATTTGGTATTTTCTATTTACGATTTGATACCAATCAAAACAAACATTTCTAGTTAATCTCATATTTTTAGACACGTCATGATATGAAAAATAAAACTAACCTTGTGGTTTTGGTACATTTCTCTTTAACTGCATCCATTTGTAGGTGGGTAAATTATTCCCATGACTTGGTGATTTAGATTGTGATGAATTGTTGGTGCCACCAGAAGTATTGGAGCCTGATGTGCTGGTCACGGAAGATGTAGAAGGCGTAGAGGTAGTGGTGCCACCAGGTGACACGACATTCTGCGATCGTGAACTTAAATTAGCACAGGCCGTTGCGGGTGGTGAACGATGTTGAAGCAAACAATGCTGTTGGCTACTCAGCTGTGGGTTGGCATGATTGTGGGAAGATAAATGTTGTGGCATGCTATGAGGGTGTATATGAGCATTCATATTGTAGGAGTCCAAAGGTAAACCGTTCGAATCGAGCGTGGTGCCATAAGTCGAAGTAATATGATGTTGATGAGACCATAACTGCGGGGAGTGCTGTTGACTTTGTGCATTGCTTGTACTAGCAGTCATATGCATCAAAGTTTCGTCCATATTGTATTGAGAATGCAAAACTGAAGCGTATTTTTCTTCAGCAGCTAAGTAGGTGCTTGTGTTGGAATGTTGATGGGGGGAGTTTTGATTGTATAAACAATCCAGGTTGGTGTAGCTTAAACCATTTTCGGAACTAATTATTGGTGGATCTATTGAAACATTCTGAGCCGCATTAGTACCAGTAGCGGGGGAATTTGTAGAAGCTGGCGGAATAGTAGCAACTGCTGTAGTCGCGTAATAGGCATGAGTCGTTTCACTTTCATAGTAACCCGTTTCGCTTGGTGAGTGATTGGCATCGGAAGGATGTGAGGGTGTAGCTGCTGACAATGTGTTTGACGTTGTTATGCCATACTCAGCAGCGGTAGGACTAAAAAGATGCGAATGAGAATGAGAATATAAGGGTTGTCCCGGTACCGGTGGTTGACTAGGTGGTGGTGTCAATTGCTGTGAATGTTGTAGATGTTGTTGCTGTTGATAGTAGTTTGGCGATGATCCATCATAAGCCCCGTAACCACTATTTAGATGATGGTTTTGCTGATGATGGAAACCTCCATGTGTTATTGCCGATGAGTTAGGAAAATATGCATTAGGATATGCATTAGCGGCAGCTACTGTTGTCATATCTGGCACTCCAGCTGCACCACTGTGATAATTATTAGAATGATGAGGATGATGATTACCGTACATGCTGCTAACGTCCATCATTTTTTTTTCTGGGTATTATTTAATAACCAGTTTCAGGTTAAGAACTTTTTGATTTTTAACTAAATTATTGCTTATTTAATTACGTTCGAACAATACACTATAATTAAATTTTTTATTGCCCTTAAAAATATTTTAATAAAATAATTTGCTTTTGTTATTATATTACACCTGCAGGTAGGTAGGTATATAAAAAAAGAAGTGGGTTGTTTTAGTTTTGTAACCAAAATATCCACGGGTTTTCAGTTACAAAATATTTCTTTTTTGTTTTTTTTTTAATTACCGGCGGATGGAACTTTTTATTTTGGATCGTTTTTCTAACGTTTATTGTTTCGTTTTTGATCGAGTAAAATTTAAAGTTTAAATGAAAAATTCTAACGTGCGCGCACAGAAAGAAGTCATTCTCGCGTGAAACCTATTCACAACTGATTCACATGTACAACTACCCGCTTGCGGTACAACCAGAAGTCAATGTCTGACTGCCGCTTGTCAAAGTGTCAGTTCAAAACCACCCCAACAACAATAATTTCTTTCTGTTCAAAACAATTTTGAGTACATGTTTTGAGACTCCGCCTTCTGGTTCTATTTAACTGGTTGTCTCTCTTAGTTTATTGTATCGCGTGCAAATATTTTTAATAACGCTTTCTCTTTCTAGCTTATTTTTCCTTCATTTTATCTTGTTCAAATGGTGTGCCCAGGTATTAGTCACCAAAAGTGGTTTGTCCATGAGCGTGGCGTAAATCATCAAGAATTTGTTGAAGTAAAATAATAAGGGAAATTCTTTAAAATTTTAATTTCTAAACATTTTTAATTCGTTGGCTTTTCAATGGAATACAATCTAAACAAAGACTTAATAAAGATTTGAACTTGTTTTTAAATAATAAATTTTTTACATAAAAATGACACTAAATTTATAATTCTAGGATTGCTAGCTTTAATTTGCAAAAGAATTAGACAAATTAAAAAACTATAGGAAGTGCAGAGTTTTCTAAAGGTGTCAGGAAGAAATAAAACAAAATAATTTTACTTTAAATATTATTCAATATAAAAAGAATCAGTAAAAGAAATAAAAAGAAAGAAGGAAAGAAATAAATAAAGACACGTATATTTGTAACTTGACAGGAGAAGGTTAAAACATATAGAAACGGTATTTATCACAATGGAATAATAAAAATGCAAATTGCTATAAAATCGTTATTATTTACACCATTGCATTCAAATTTTTTAACCAGGTGTATTTGTGTGGAATGTATTGGAATCACCAAAAAATTCGATTTCGTAAGGAATCGGGCCCTATCCCGAACATATAAATATAAATTGTCTAAAAAATGCCTTTTAATATTTCGCTGCATCAAGTTTAAGATTAGAATAGGGAACCAGAAAGAGCACAACTACCATTAAGCAGTTTATTCAAAACAAAAAGTAAAAATCAGGATAAAATAAAACATTTAAATAATGAGTACAAATTTAGAATAATAACTCGAACTGTTGTCTTCCTAAGTGGCTTAATTATTAAATTGCTTTAACATATTCTTATTGAACAGAAAGTTAATGCTAAAAAATATTTAATATAATGTTTAGCAAATGGGGGCTTATCAGCATCCGTAATTCAATAATACAACAATCCCGCAGAAAAACAGTACAACTGGCAAACTTGACAATTGATTAAATTGATTTCTTGGCATGTTTCGGTCTTAACTTAGCACAAACTGACTTTGTGTGGTTTTAGGATTTTGAAACTACTTACTTTTTTTTTCCTTGCTTCCGAAATCTCTAAATACAAAGCAGAAGTTTTACATTATTTAAAGTTTTTAAATCATCATTGATATACATAGTTAATAATATAATATTTTTCAGCAATAATTTATCAAAAATATAATTTTATAAGATGCAAACCTTGTCAAAACCTTGAATAATTTCTAAAAAATAATACTGAATTATTCCTTATTTTTATATATTCTAAAATTACTTTAAATTGCCTTTTCGTTAAAATAATAGAATTTAGTTTCTCAGGTTAATTTTTTTAAAATTTAAATTTAAAATTAATTTAAATATACATATACATACATATACAAAAACAAAAAAAAATTAATAATAATAAATAAATTAATCATAAGTAGTTTTTAGGGTTGCCACATCAATAACCAATAATCAATAAGCCTTGGTTGTTGTAATAAAATTGTCTTCAGTATGTTTAATATAAAAAAGAATGTGGTATATAAACTAAAATAGAAAATGTGATTCGAATTCTCTACTTTATTTGATTGTTATTATATCCTTTACCACAAAGAGTGGAAAAGGGTGTATCTAAGTTTCCTACAATATTCATTTCCGCCCCCATTAAATTTTATACGTTCTGAGTTCTAATGCATAGCAAAGTCGATTGAACGATGACCGTCTGTCCGTCCGAGTAAGTATTGAAATTAAGTTTTCAAAGGCACTAGATCAGCTAGAGAAAATTTAAATACGATCAGACACAGTGTCGAAATAAGTGCTATTGGAAATCAGCGGGGGAGACACTAAGACTACCCCTAATTTTTCCATATTAATTGGAACAATTAACTCCAATCAAAGAAACAAATAAATGAGACGATAGAGAATTAAAAAAATAAGAAAAAACATCCAGTAAAAAAATCGCACTCGGCCATATTTTCCGAGCAACGGGTTTCTTATTAATGTAGTACCTGGTTTGTTTTCTTATTTTTTAATAATCTGTCACCTCAATATTTGCTTTTTTGATTGGAGTTACTTTGCTCAACTAGTTTTACATATATTGTGAACGGTATATAAGAATCGGCATAGCCGAATATAGCACTCTTGCTTGTTTTTGTTTAATTCTTTAAATTGGTTTAGAATTTTCAAAGGTGATTCGATGGTACAAGTTTGAAGTCTCTGCAGGAAAAAACTTATTATAAGGAGTCTTTTGACTTTTAAGTATATGCGCTGATGCACGTTTG
The DNA here is from genome assembly GCA_916610165.2 of Gymnosoma rotundatum. NCBI lineage: Eukaryota > Metazoa > Arthropoda > Insecta > Diptera > Tachinidae > Gymnosoma > Gymnosoma rotundatum. The sequence continues at coordinate 85,828,810 of OU744336.1, forward strand.
TAGAAAATTTTAATTTTTTTTTTATCATTTTAAAAAAGTAACGATAAAATTTATTAAGTTTTGTACCACATTAATTTTATTTGCATTTCCTTTTTATATCTCTTGCTTCGTACGCTCCTGCTTACAAGTCAAGCACCATAGATTTTGGTTCTGTAAACATAATAATTATAAATTCCTTTTTTTAATAAAAGAAAACACGCCCTCTTGGCTTACTTATTTGCTGCTGAGTGTTTGTATTTTTCCAAGATATGTTTGTAAAGCTAATACAACGTCAATAATAAAAACGACAATACCACATGCTCCCGCTAGTATTAGCTTGTTTAGCTGTTAGTAGTTTGTATTTAACTTTGAATCTATTTGCTTATGTATGGATATGAATGTTTTCTAGTCACAAAAATTGAAATTCTTTCGAAGTTTAATTCCCTATAGAGAGAGTTTATTTGTAACTAAACAAGCAAACATTTGAGAAGGAATTTAGATACACCTTTTTTCAACTGCTGTCTGTCCCAACGTCCGTGTATGTACCTGTGTGTGTGTGTAAATCTATACGTCTGTCTATTTTTTTAAATGGATTTGTTTGAATAGCACCATAAACTAGTAGTCTTGTAGTTTACGCTGTCATATGTAGTTTGCTCATGTGACAGCTTTACTTACAATTGGTAAATGTACTTATATTTAAAGAGTGCCAGTTAGAGAATGGGTGAATGCATTCGTCAGTCGGTTATATAAATAAATGGTACACAGTGGGTTGCATTGTTGGATACATTCATTATTTGTTCTGTATCAGACTGAATACATTGTGTGTCACTTCAATCGAATGAAGTGAAAAGGAATGTTGTACGTAGGAGCAGTCTAAGAGCATAAAGATGTCATAAAATTGACAGTTGGTTTAAAGCCACAACGAAGCTGCTATGCACGAAGGCAGCTTGAGAAATCCACTAAAAACATTTGACTTAAAATTAAACAGAATATCGTTTTTAAATATATATCTAGAGTATATAGTGTAAATAAACCGGTAGTAGGTAGTTTAATCTATTTTGTGTTTGAACTGGTGCCGTCATGAGTGTAAATAAATGTATCAGTGTATCAACTTTTTATTACTGTCAAAAGGAAATACTTGGGTTTTACACTCAATTAACTGTTTTTAAATTTATTTCTATTAAGTTTTAGTAATTTAGGTGCTTTCTTTTGCTAGCCCTGTTTCGGCGTTGTAATTTGTAAAAAAGATCAAATTTTATAAATAGTTTAAATTAAAAATACTTAAATTATAGATATAAAGATATAACATATAGGTATAAAATTTCTTTAAATAGGTTCCAATTTGATAATTAAGAATATTAACTACAAATGTGTCCGTATTTGCCACTATTTCATTGTACTTGGTCAACAAGGGTTGATTGGCTCACTATTATTAGTAAAATAGTATGAATTTTCAATTTTATTACAGTGTGGGTACATACCTATTAATCGTCAATACCTTTTGAATAGCTTGTCATAACGAAATTTGACTTTTCGCACAAAAATTAAATATACTGAACTTTATTTTCCTGAAATTAAGGAACATTAAGTCGTACTAATATTTCACAATAGCGTTGATTTTTATGTTTTGTAAATGTAAAATATTTGACATATATGAGGGTACCTTAACAGTTTTTTATTATTAAACACATGAAAATATGTTTAACATAGTAACATTCCTTAAGTCTGATAATAATATTCATTCAAAGATCAACAAAACAATTGTTCGTGAGATAAACCTAGGGGGTAACATTTTTCCATGCATTTTGACATACGAAAATCGTCGTAGAAAGTTGTGAGATCAGTGTTGCCAGTTTGTTCGAGCTTTCTCGTCAAATAGCTTCTCGATTATCGCCAAAATAAAAAATTGGTAATATTAATTATAAAAATTGTTTCATAAATACCAAGTGCACAATTAGGATCTCTAAATATGTAAAAAATCAATTACATTTGAAAAACAGTCTTGTTTAATTCAGTTTAAAATTTTGTGCAAAAATCAATGTTGTCCATATTCGAAAACGACTTATGTAAATATTTTTCATGTTTCACTTTTTTCTTAATTCATCGCTATTTTCTTTATTTTTAATTTTTTGTTGTCGGGCTCTTAAAGCTCTACCCAATTTTTAAGTTCAACATATTCCAGTTCACAAAACTCAGAAAATTTACCCAAATTCCACAAAATTTAGGAAAAATTTAAGTAATTTTTCAAGACAACCTCGTATAAACATGTGTATTCTCCCAGGTAGTCAAGTCTACATGTACCTTTACTTTCCTGTGGAGATATAAATTATGATTGACGCATTAACAATGGTTTCTATAACTGACCCATTCCTTATAATAACTGCCATCCTGCTTATTTCCTCCTTTATTATTTTTTCCTTGCATACATTTATAAGTACAGATGTAAGTGTGTTCATCCTTTTCATTCGTTGCACTCATATGATGTTCTATTTTTTCATGTTTCTATATCCTTCTTATCTATAGTTAGTTTTTTTGTTTTTAAAAACTATTTCGTTTCCATTCAAAACTATATATAATTTCAGCATGTTTTGTTTTCAATATCAATTTTTTTTTATTATTATTTTTCTTTGGTTGGTGATCTATTACTTATTTTGGACAGCACCAATTAATAGCAACATGATGTTGTTTGTTAAATCGTATCTGTGTTCGTATGTAAGTATGTTCTGCATTGGCTAATACTGTTTGTTGTTGGTATTTCGTTTTTATTTTATGTCTCAATTATTTGTCAAATGTAAGCGAATAAATGTTTTTATGGTTCTTACCCATTAATCGAAACAAAGCTGGATACTGGACTACATTCTTTACTTCCAATAAATTGCCACAAATATTTTAAAGTAAGATTTTACTATATAACATGAAGCAACTAATGTAAGGTGTTTTGAAAGAAACGAGAATTTTTGAATTCCAATTGGATGATACCTAAATTTACACAAGTGTTCAATGTTTACATATTTAATTTTTAAAGTAATACATTTTTAAAAATCGTCAGATGCATTTCTTTCACTTTTTTTAGTTTGTTTGTAAATAAAACACACATTTATGAATTTTCTTTCTTAGTAGTTTTATTTTGGGTGCAAGTCAGTTATTACATAAATAAAACAAGTAAGAGTGCTATATTCGGCAATGCCGAATCTTATATACCCTTCACCATCTGTGCAAATCTGGTTTAGTGAAGTAACTTCCAATCAAAAAAGCAAATTTGTAGTGGTAGAAAATTTAAAATTAAAAAAAAAAATTGGTACGGCATATATATAATTTTACATAAAAATGATATCGGGTCTTAAGGGGTTAAGCATTTTTATAAATTTTAGTATCTCCTTAAAGATCTCTTCAAAAGCTTAAAATGATATCCATATTGATATTTAAAAAAAATTTAAATTTCACAGCTCCGTAGCTCGGAAAATATGGGCGAGCGCCATTATTTTTTACCTAATGCTTTTTTCTTAATTTTTTTTTAATTGTCTATCGCCCCTATGTATTTATTATTTTTGGTTGAGTTACTTTATTGTTCCAAATGACATGAAAAAACAAGAGGCAAGCGTGGTGTTTAGCCGGCTGCCTCGAAGGACATGGACCGATCATGATGATTTCCAATAGCACTTCTTTCGACACTATATCTGATCAATTGACATATTTTTTTTTTTGTGAAAAAACTAGCACGGACGGACTTCGCTATGCATAAGAAGTCAGAATACATACACTCTATGGGGTTGGAAATGGATATTGTTATTTTCCATTTTTTGTGGTAAGGGTATTAAAAACTATTTCTGCATTATTATTTTATTTATTTCACCGATTTTTCGATCATAATCTTTAACCTAATCAAGGTAAGTAAAGGTTAATTTCAAACGTTTTAATTTTTGGTTAAATTTAACTTAAACCTTTTAGTTCGTTTGAAAGTTAAAGTGATAAAAAGGTCCGCTAAGGCTTGTCCTACTCAAAATCTTTAACAGTTTCCTTTAAAGCATTAATATAAAAGTTTAGTTTAACAAAAAGCATTAAAATGAATTTCTGTATATATTATATATTTTTACTTTTAAACTGAGGGAAAATTTCAAAATCTGTTTATTTAACAAATTTTTATGATGAATAATAAGTATTGATATTCTTTAATTACAAACAAAACCATTTGTAATATTTAACATTTAAGCTTTATAATTTTATCTTTGTTCTTGTTGAATAATTTAACGTATTATAACTTTTATAACCTAAATTTTATATTTTGAAAAACAGCCATTTCGGGCTTATATGTAGAAGCATAACTTAGCATTTCGGGTTTTCACATAACCTGTTATGTAGAAGCGAAATATAAATAGTGCAACGAGTAGACTTATACGAAATAATTTAATTCAGTGAGCGGTCATTTTTGTTTAGATATTCAAATTGAACTCATTGTGTCAATTCGTTCTTACGTTAATTGAATAATACTTCATTTGTTTATCGACTTCTTTGTTTTTTTTTACCGGTATTGAAGCTAAAATTAAAGGAGAGAAAAACAAATCGTCAACGGGTAAAAATAGTTCTATTAAGCAACTTTTTATTACGTTTCTTAAATATTATGTTATGTTACGTATTTCTTCAAGATTTAAAATGACATCTCTAATATGTATAAAGTCGATGCTACCGACTTTTCCAAGGCAAGAATAAGAATACAGACACTTCAATTAATTCATCGTTATATTTTTCATTTAAAAACTAACTAAATCAACCAACCTTTTCGTTTTGGTTTGTTAATTTACTCCGTAGTTATTTAATAGTCAGTTATTCTTCTCGATTTCGAATAGACAATTAGCGCACCTAAATCTTGAGATTTACAGAACAGGCAGAACAGAAAATGAGCAGAACAAGCCACTCCTCGTGAAATTGCTTTGCGAACTCCTGCTACATTGTCAATAACTATTGCACAAATTTTCAGCTGAAAATTGTTTACACGGAATCAAAAAGGACATCAGCTGCGTTTTTTCATCAATGCAGTGCGCTATTGTTTCTAGATAGCTAGCATTTTCCCTTGATGTTAAATATCTGTGGGGAGACACGCAGAAGTGCGAATGATTGCCTTGACACTTCCAAGTATTTGTATATGAACGCTTGGAAGAAGGTTTTTTTAAAACGGTTTTCTAGTTGGCAACTGAAATCCTAGGCATCAAGACACTCCGGTTCTTCCACAAAGCATAATGAATGATTACCTTATTAGTCAGTTATTCTTCTCGACTTCGAATAGACAATTAACGCACCTAAATCTTGAGATTTACAGAACAGGCAGAACAGAGAATGAGCAGAACAAGCCACTCCTCGTGAATTTGCTTTGCGAACTCCTGCTACATGGAATCAAGAAGGAGATTTGCGGATGAAAGGAGATATCGATACTGCTGAAGGTTGGTTTGCGAGCTGGTACTAAGTTGTAAGCTGGTGGAGGAATGTAGTCTGGTAAAAGGCTGCTCTACTGATATTTATTCCGAGCGCAAATTTATGGCGCTATAGTAAACGAGACGTAAAGAGCTGCTTGAATTTTTAATTGGCGACTCAAATTTCCTGTACATCAGCCTGCAACACGTAATGAAGATTTGCAGTTATATTTGCCGCGATCCGCATCATCATTAGAGAAATGTAGCCAAATTTCGCTTCTCTTTCTTAGTGGAATTCTTTTTTTAAATATAAAATCACGTTTTTGATTGAAAATTACTTTATAAATGAGCAAGAGCAACGAGGAAATATACAAATTTAATTTTCCTTTCCGACTTTCTTCTTCAGTTAAGCAGCAAATATTAAACAAACTTATATACACATAAGTAAATTAATACACGAGGGTTCTAGAACATATAATAAAGTCCCGGCTTTCTTACTTTGCACAACGATTTAGACAACGATAAAAAATATAAAAACGAACGAGGATTATTTGCAGTACACTTGAGACTTACTGATTTTTCTGTGTTTGCTTCAATACAAGCGAAAAATTTAATAATTGCATAACGATTAAAGATTATAAAAACGTGGATTGCATAGATATCTAGTAACTCATCTCTTTAAACGCAGAGAAAAAATATGGTTGTGATATGGCCCTAATAACCACGTTATGTTCTTTGTAATAATGTATAGTTACGAAGAACAAATTATACTTGTTTTTGAAAAAACTTCAGTCACGACAAACATCTTTTTTTTAACATTTAACCATTAAGGGCCAGTTTCACGGTGTCGCAATCGTTCGTTCGTTCGCATAATTACATTTAAAACAAAAACAATTTTTTAGAATTTGTTTTTGTTTTAAATGTATTTGTGCGAACGAACGAACGTTTGCGACATCGTGAAATTGGCCCTAAGTGGTAACTGGGCATAATACTGTAACATGGTTGGTTTTATCTTTTAAAAATTCGAATCACGACCGATTTTTTTTTACTTATTAAAAATAAGATATGTTTAATTATAATTGCCCTATTCACAAGCCCCCTAGTAAGTGCTAAGTGCTAACAAAATACAGCGGTGCTAGCTGTGTTGTTGGTAATTTTCATGCAAACATGCGATACAACACTTAGTACTTTTTTTCATATGTTTTTCAAACGTTGTATTTGTTTAAATGTTTTATGTTTAAATCAATTATTATTTTTGTGTTCATGTGTGAATTATATTAAATTAAATTGAATTAAAAGATAGTTTTATTAGTTTTATTTATTTAATTTATTGATTTGACTGATTTATTAGAAAGTGGAATAAGTCATTTCTGTTGTATATAGTAGGAGTGGGTATATTGGAAACATATCTTAAGGTTTGTTCTCTGCCACCTTGTTCTAAATTATATTTAATAATAATGTTATGAAGAATGCAGCAAGTCATTATCCAATCATTGCATCTTTTCTTATTTTGTGCTGATAGCATTCTAAACTTAAGTTCTTTTAAGCTTCCAAATTTTTCCTTCAGTAATATAATTTACTTGAGTCAACCATTAATATATCGAAACTATATTTTTCACACAAAAAATTTATTAATTTACTTTTTTCTGTTTTCTCCCCCATTTGGCTTATAAATAAAAAATGATAAATAGCACTTTTCTTCTTCTTATTCAGTTTTTGACGTATGATGTACAATGTACAATGGCACATTGATACAATGGTTGTTCACAAAGAAGTAAACAAAAGGTAGTATGCAATACTACCTACACCTTAGCAGAGCTTGTGAATACGGCAAATATATTATTAATACTCAAAATATGATTAAAGGCAAATAAAATAATGTTTGCGTTTAAAAATATTTTGTTTTAGGTTATGACAGAATGCTTTTCTAACAGTTTAGTAATTTTTTTGTTATCTTAAAGTTGAAAATGTTTCTTATTTTTAGAGGAAATAAAAAATTAAAAATTTATATACAAAATATTAAATATAAAATAATATACAAAATATGAAACAAATAAAACGTAAGCAAAACATTTCGAAATAGTTGCAATAAATATAATTCTTTATATTTGTGTTTTAGGCACAATTGTGAAATCATTTACATATTTTTTATTAATACTGTCATATTATTCATCAACTATAATTGGTATTATGTAGCAACATATATCACTGCAGATACCAGATTAATATGTTAGAAGTTTCGGATAAATTTGGAGTCAGTTCGATATCTTTAATGTGTGATTATATCGTTTACTCCATAAATGAATGTTCACATAGGAATGTATGAATATAAGATGCCATTATTTGGGCTTATAAACTATAATTTTAATTACTACTCACTAATACCAATCAAATAAATGATATTTTTGTGAATTTTTGTAAATGTTAATAAAACAATAAATAATAATAAGTTTATTATATCAGTATGTCTTATTATGATATTTTAATTTAACCATTTAGTTTCTATTGAACCATTAAATATTTTTATTTAAATATAATTATTATCAGCAATATTATTATTACGTGTAACAATACTATGTTTTGCTAACAGCTATATAATAAAACCATAGTATGTTGCTCTTAGATTATGGATACCTCAACCATGTTTTTTTTTATATAGGCTTCACTATATATGTAAATGCAGTTTAGTAAAGTAACTCCAATAAAAAAAAAATTAAAAAAAAAGATCTTGGGGTAAGAGAAAATTAAAAAAATAACATAAAAATGTTATCCGCTCTTAATCGGCTTTTAAATAATACCAATATTGATTCTTAAAAACTCAGAATATATATACTTAATGGGGTCGGAAATGGATATTGTAGAAATTATAAACGGACTGATATCCACTTTTTCCATTTTTTGCTGTGAAGAGTATAATGACTGCAAAACTCCGGCTTTTTTAAATTTTCAATTGATAACTCCGAAAAAAGTTTTTGCACCTAAAAATGGTTTTATCTGTTTTAATTGAAACAATTATTTGTTTATTTATTTGTTATTTGTTTTATTTTTTGAGTTATTTGTGTAATTGATTTAAATACTTATTCAATTAAAACATTAGTATTTATTTTTCACTTAAATATATAATTGAGAAAATTACAAATTCAATTAAACTTCAATCTGAAAAGAAACATAACTTTTGATTCGTCCAAAAACTTTTTGCTGGGAAATTCAAATCAGTAATTTTTATTTGTATTTTTTATTTATTAAAATAATATACATATGAATGTATGTATACAAAAAACCGCAAAAGTTTTACTTTTCTTATCTTTATTAAACAATTCTCAAGTACTTTAGATATTATCTACGGTTCTTGCATATAATTTTGCTACAACTATGTTTTTGTTGTCTCTAAAAAAGCGGCTAAGTTTTGATGATATAAAGGCATTTCATCAAAACTGATAACTTTAGTCATTAATTTACACTGCAAAGTACTTTACCAACACATAAGCTATTGCTGCCAAACAAAACCACCAACAGTAATCCACAGTAACAAAATTAAGTACAACACAAGTGTCTAAACTTACCATCGTCGCGTCTAATGGCGCAGCAAATGTTGGAAAAGATTATATTGATGTCGCCTAAATTCTGTTACCAATATTTCTTCACTATTGGTGTTCTAAATGTTTCAGAGGTAAAAAAGTTCTTGGTACAGTTTTTGTAAATGGAGTAAGAGTAATTAATTCATAAATAATGTTAAAAATAAGAAATTCTGAAAATCTAATTATTATTTCAGCTTAAAGTTCTGTTTTTTTAATTAAAAACAAATAAGAGTGCTGTATGAGGCTATGTCGAATCTTATATACTGTTCACCATATAAGTAAATCTAGAATAGTGTAATAACTTCAATCAAAAAAGCATTGGTGTGACAGAGAGTTAAAAAACAAAAAAGAAAAATTAAGCTCTGTATATAATTTAATATAAAAATGACACCGGCTCTTAATCGGCGGGCAAAACTCCACACCTAACTCTAATTTTTTCATATTTAGAAAAAATCTAGTTTATTGAAGCAACTCCAATCAAAAAAACAAGCATATGGGGCGATAGAGAATTAAAAAATAAGAAAAAACATTAAGTGAAAAAAATTGGTACTTGCCCATATTTTCCGCGTTACGGGCCACTGAACTTTTCATAGAAAGGTACGATTGGCCACAATATTTTTTAAGATGTCAATATGGGTATCATCTAAAAGCTTTTGAAGTGGTCTTGTAGAAAATACGATATTATTGAAAAATTATCATTTTTTAATTCTCGTCACCAAAATATTTGTTTTTTTTGATTAGAGTTATTTCACTAAACTAGATTTTCATACATGATGAACGATATACATACTCGTATACGATTCGGCATAGCCGAATATAGCGGTCTTACTTGTTCTGTCTAGATTTGATATTTGAATTGTATTGGAGTACAATAATACTAGCCTAACAAATATGTAATCGACTTGTAAACTGAAAAGTTTTACATTCTAAATTGAATTATTGATACTAGTTTTAGTTTATGTAAGTAAATAATTATAATAAATTTATATACAAGTGTTATATTTCAGACTTTTTCTCTCGAAAACTAATATTTTCGGAAATAATCCAAAACCTTATAATTCTTAAATGTAAATTTTGCTTTTAAAGAATAACAACGGAGATTTTTAGATGTAACAGTACTGAGTCTCGCACAAAACAGAAAATAATTTAGCACGAAAACAGAAAAAGCAACAAAACTGGAAAGAATGAGGAATTTTTAGGCGCGAATGTTCATCACCAAATATAAAACATAAAGTTGTGTATGAAAAAGCACTAATCATAAAGTCGGTGTAAATTCGCAATAAATTTATATTTCTTATGACGGCGAATGGCAAACAAATAAGTACAATGTGACCATGTTTTTAATTTCGAAGTGGTTTTAATTTCGAAGTATTTTAATAAATAAAGTTAATTTAGGTAAAATAATTTATTTATTTTAATTTTATAGGACTTAATATACATGAGCAAATGAGTAGTAAAATATGTACATATAAATATGATTTTTAGTTGTGCTTTTTTAATGTTTTATTTTTTATTCTTTATGGTCACCCTATCAGCTCACAAAAAGTAAACAACTTGACTGATTATAGCAGCTGTGTTTTTCACCGTTATTGAACGACGAATTTTCACAACGAATTATTGCCGACGCCGTCGTGTTTGCCAATATTTTTCGTTCAAGCTAGGTATGCTCCTACCATACAAATAATTGAGAGATTGACCCTATCATGAAAAATATGATTCTTGTATTCCTATTTTTAAAAATGCACAAGATTTGGCAATTAGTAATTTTAATCTAATGGTATATGCAACAAATTCGATTCTATAAAAATGGAATGAAAATAAATTGTGATCAATTTTGTTTTATCATCCTTTTTATATTTCGATCGATTTTGTCTAGTCCTTGAATATGCTGAATTTCCAGTTTTTAATTTCAATATAGCAATTTTGTTTAAACCCAAGTAATAAACAATACTAATCTATATAAGGATATAAAATAAAAGTAAATTTGAAAACCGCAAAAAAAACATAATTTGAAAGAAAATAAAATAAACTTCAAATTGAAATTACTTTTGATCGGAACTGAGTTCTGTGAAACGCCTCTATGTTTCTATTTCTTTTTTATATTTTATACATTCTTCTTGTTAGAACTAAATTCTGTGTATTTTTACTTCATTGCGGTTTTTTTAGATTGAAAATAGTGTAGCATTTTAACAATTTTTACTAATTTTTCAAAACTTTTCTAATTTGGTTCTGATTCCACTCCCCTTTAGAATCTGCCAACAAAATTCCACAATATCTGTCGAGCTGAGTGTCTTGTTTCTGTTCCTTGAGGTCAAAAGATTCCATGCATTTGAATATGTAATTTTGGCTAAAAACGTAACGCAACATGTGATTGTACTTTTCCTAGTTTAAACAATTTTTGGCTAGAAATAAATTTTATTTCAAATCTAAAATATTCCATTGAAGATAACAATTAAATAAATTAGTTTGAGAAATTTATCATAAATCCCTTATAAAAATAACATATAAAATGTCGTCATGTTTTTAAGTGCATATTTAGACTCGAATTTTTAAAAAAAATTGTTTCTATTACTTGGGGAGTCTCTTACATCCAATGTCATTTTAAAGCTTTAATAATGATTGACAGGTGCGTTAAATAGTCATTTGAAATGAGTCTGTAGTTGTGTCTAAACAAAAAAATGTAATAAACAAATTTACAACAAACCCGACCATCCATATCATGTTTTTATGTGCCCGTCTGTCTATCCGTAAGCTAGCCAATGTCAATATTACTCGTTCTACATAGTTATTTACGTTACGCTTTTAATGACTTACAATGTTTCTTTGCTTTCGAGTGAAGTAATAGGGTAATTGATGGATTTGAGTGTATGGCGCCCTGGCGTTATGTCAGTGGCTAACGATTGCCTTAAAACCTAATTTCTTTCAACTTGTCTTTAATACTTCAATTTATATATGTATGTGTGCTTTGGTACATACTTATGTTTGTTTTTAAACAAATTGTTCATTATTATTGAGTTTTGTTAATTCAGTTTTGACATTGTCTTACACTATATATTTTCCTTAACAATTATTTCTAAAAAAGTTGCATTAGTCGGGTCAGTTATTAGTTGTAGCCTTTAACTGTCATCAGTACAATTACCAAAAAATGTAGTTTAGAAAACAAGACATGATTTTAAAATGTATATGATCATCTAGAATTAGTTCAAACATATTATTATTAATGCAACATATGTATAAAGAATTGCTTTTAAAATAATAAAAAAATTTACATATTTATTATCTCCAAGGATTATAATACTTTAACAGAATTAATTACTATTTCTGTAAAAATTTTGCGTGCTTTTGATGAAGTTAAATTGTTAATAATGACGCCAAAGTCCATCATTTAAATTTTTTCCATACTTAAAAATAATAGATCACCTAGACGATATTTTCCTTTGTTGATTGTTATTGAGATAGTCAGGAAAATGTACTTAAAGTACCATTCTCAGGTTTGGAAAAATACATCTTCTTATACGAGATTATAAAAAAAAAAAATTATAAAACAAATTCTATTGCAGTTTCAGGTTAAATTTCTACTGCGAAGTAACATTTTGCAGCCACATATTTCGATAAATAGTTGTTCTGTTAAGTTGAAATCTGTGTTACAAAAGTCAACGAAGTTTTTATAATTTTTCCAAGGCCCTTATCGCTATTATTCTCAATAATTCTAAAACATTTCACAACGAATTGATCTTGCTTAGCTACAGTAATTCCTACTAAGTTAAAATTATGCTTAATGATTTTTTTTCCTTATATTAATTTTTAAAAATTCTTTTTTTCGTGATATTTTCCCGATTTATTATTTAAAACACCGATATTGATTATTGAGGGTCAAAGCACGTCTCGATGGCCATTTCGTTATCGCTTACTTAACTCTTCAGGAAACTTCTGACAAACATTTTAATAAACTAAAGATTTTTTTGCTGTGCAGCAATGTTACCGAATTTTTTATTTCTGGCCAAATTTAATTGTAGTTTCTTTGAATGTTGCATTATGGCTACTGTTTGCATAATAAATTATTTGAAGTATGTTCTACATACCTACTTCCTATAAAAATATGTATGCTTAAATAAAAATAGTTTTTGAAAAAAAAGCCTTTAAAATAGATTCTAGCCCTCTATTTAGCAGTTTGGCCATATACATAAAATTGCTCCAACTATTGTAACACCTTTAATTTATATTATTAGAAATTTATACTTCTTATTACACCAGATATAACGATTCAAAGGATAAAGCCATATAGGTCAAATTACATCAATTACTTGCTGTTATAGCGGACTTAGCTATACATGTTCCTTGTAAATTTCAGCTGTGGGTCTATAACGTTTTATTTATAATTATGAATATTTGCACTTGTTGTTATAAGGGTAATAGTATTCGACATTCTGACCAATTTCCAAGTGTTTGTCTGTAACGATTCAAAAGATAGGCCTATATAGGTCAATTTACGTCACCCCTTGATTTTAGATTTATTTTGTGTTACTTTGTGCTATTTGGAGCTATAGTGATATGCATTTTTGTTTAATTTTAAAGTGGCGCCCTGTGCGGTTCATAATACACGTAAAAACAAGTTTATTGTACGGCGACACCCTTTTATTTTTTAAATTGCGAACTTTTTTTAAAACGGGACCAATCCACAAGCATAACCTTTTAAATAAAGAAAAAGGTTTTAAAATCAATTTAGAATTGACTGAGTTAGTGTTGAAATCAAGTTTGCCGAGGCACTAGACCAGCTAGAGAAAAATTAAATACGCCAATTGATCAGACATAGTGTCGAAAGAGGTGCTATTGGAAAGCCCATTTCATTTCCACAAGTAAGAGTACTATATTCGGCTATACCGAATCTTATATACCCTTTACCATCTATGCAAATCTAGTTTTGTAAAGTAACTCCAATCAAAAAAGAAAATATTTGGGTGACAGAGAATCAACAAATAAAAACAAAAATTTTGTACTGCATATAGTTCATTTGAATGGGCTAAGCAGTTTTTAAAAAATTTTGGTATATACTTAAAGATATCTTCAAAAGCTTTTTTTTTTTTTATACAGTCATGTAAGTGTAGGTTTAAGCAATATTCCAATTAATTTTTAGGAAACATTTCCTAATGGATTAGATCCCAGAGCAATTTGAAAATAACAAACCATTTTAAACATCGAAATTGTGTTCTGACAAAGCAGAGTATGTAAATGATTTTCGCTGAACAAAAAGATCGCGACCACACAAATATGTATAGGTTGTTTTTGTCGGAAAATGTATGTTAATACATATATGTTAAATATACAACTTTTCCGCACATGAACTGCAAATATTTTTAGTGCGTTTTTTTATTTTTTTTTTTTATTTATTTATAGATAACATATATATGTATGTACATATGTACTCATATAATAAAATAACATACATATATATATTAAAAACTTTTTATACAATTAATATTAGTGATTCAATCGTTATCGGAATCAGTAACATCATCTGTATCGTTCAAAATTTAGAATAGAAATGTATAAAATGCGAAACTTTTACATTCTTTTCAACAGCACAGCTAAGATTAAATGGAAAAAGAAAAAACACCGTACCTATAAAGTTATGACCATAAAAGACAACAAACACTCACGTGGTTATAAAAACATAATTTTTAAATGTGTTCAGATAAAACAGCGTATCTGGCGCTATGTTTTTTATAAGAAAGAAATTTAAAAGAAAGCCAGTGTTTGTCAACATGCTACGTTATTGTTGAAATTAATTTGAAAAAAGGTAGAAGTTGTATTGTTATGTAAAGAAAATAGGGGGAATAGGTCCATATTTTTTTTTTTTTAATATTAAAAAATCATTTAAAATGTAACATTTTGGTGTCATTAATTTGAAATATGAAAATTTGAACATAGGCTGTTATTCATGAAAACCACAGATATAAGATTCGGCATAGCCGAATATAGAACTTTTACTTGTTTAAGTTGTTTTAAAACGGGACCAATCTAATCTGTAAGCATCATTTTTTAAACAAAGAAAAAAATGCAAAATCGGTTCAAAATGACTGAGTTTTGCGGGCACATACATAAAAAAGCAACATTCAGGCGAATTGATAACCTTCTTCTTGTTTTAAAGTGGGTTAAAAACCGAATGAACCAAGTAGTCCAGAATAGAACACTTAGAATCTTGTTGTGGCAGTAGCTTGTAAGCGGATGATATTTTGACACTCAGAATTAAATTTACTTCTTCTTCAGATCTTTAAAAAATACCAAATATCAGGTACCTAGGTAAGTAGGTATATCTACAGAAAAATTATGGATGCACTTATATTTAAAAGTCTTTTAAAAGTATTCAGCGTTCAAATGTACAAAATACGATTGCATTTCTACTCTATACCTATGGCGTTTTACAAATAAATACTTTTAAAGTTTGAAAATACCTATAAGTGGGTAGGTAAACATAGGTATATGTATATGCCTACCACTGCACTATAGATGCAAAAATATATGTCTTTCTTTTGATTTTTTAACAATCATTGGTAGATGACACTTAAATTATTTTGTAACTATTTATTTATATAATTTGTTGCAAATGCCGAAATTTCTAATACATATCTTTAAAATCAGTTTTGTTTTGGTTACCTTTTATCAGTAGCATACAACCAGCGTTGCCACACAAGAAATTGACTTCCTACCAATAATTTTCAAAAATCCTACCAAAATCGTTCACAGCCTACCAAATATTTAAAAATGTGTTTCTTGCACATAAACTCTGTTATACTCACTTGGTTTTTTTCCGTAATTGTTGAGATGGAAATTTATCTTTTGGTGATTTTTAAGATGGATGTTATGATTTAAAATAGTTTTAGAGCATACTATGCAGAATGAACACCCATCCCTTTCCTGGAGCCAATCAAAACCGCTCAACCATTCGGTTCTAAATTTTTTTTTCTGTTTCTTTACATGCAATATTAGTAAATATTTATGTAATTAATAGGTACATATATACAATTAAAAAAGTTTACTTACTTTTCCATTTTGTCTGTTAATTTTTTTAATACAAACACTTGTAAATGCGCCTTTACTCAAAAATATTGTTAACTTCAATTTCATAATATTGTTCGCGTTTCTTAAACCAGAGATGGCTACAGCTTTAATCATCTTTACGCAAAAAAGCAGAGATGTTTTTATTACACCTAAAACAGTTTTTGAAAACAGTGGTAAAACTATTCACAGTTATTGTTGATTTAATTCAAAGTTACAATTTTTTTATTTTATGTTCTGAATTTTTAAGGTAAAAAATTTACTATTGCTAAAAAATTGCTACAGGAGAAAAACCTACCAAAAATTAAAAAGAAAATGCAACAAACCAACCAAACTACCAAACTGTTTTTTAAAAACGAAAAACTACCAAGTTTGGTCCGATTGGACCAAAGCGGCAACGCTGCATACAACAGAAAACAGGTAAAATTCAGCTGGAAAAAGAAAACAACTACAATAAACAGAAAGAGTGAATAGAATATAGATTCACCAAATAAACTTATTTATTTCAGCCAATCGAAATTCAGTAAAGATAGCGTCACACAATTGGCTTTACAGCGTTCACTCTTTCTTTCCTTCTGTTGCCCCATCCATTGACAGCATTTAAAGTTTTTGGTGTTTGCTACAACAAATTCTTGGAAATTATTTATCTACCCTTCTTTTTGTACAAATTAAAAAGATTTATTTACGTTTACACAATTGCACATTTCAGTATTAGATTGTATTTATTTTATCTTGCAATTGCACACATGTACTTATCTGTAAGTATTTTGGTATTAAGATGTCTTTTTAAAATCAGATTGTTGCGTTTGATTGAGAAATAGTAGTAGTAAATTTAAGGCACATACGTAAATACATACATGTGTATTATATACATAATATTAAGAAAGAAATATTTTAATTCATAAAAATAATTATTTTTTTATTAAATTATTATTTGAACTGTGAATATTATAAATTAATAGAAATTATTTTGGCTTAAGTTCATTAATTTTTAATTTCTAAAAATCTTTTTTAGAAAGAAAATGTATTTTTACAAATGTATGCGGTCATTTTCCAAAGAAAACAAGAAAAATTACAGGCTAGCAGAATGAAATGCTGCACTTTCGGGACCGCTACGACCTTCATCAGCATTCTTGCATCTATCTACATTAGTTGTGTATTTTATAAACATCATCTATTTAACCAACTAACTTTGTAAATATGAATACGAGATATATTCATATCAACATTAATTTGGTTAGACGAAATTTACACACAAAGCAACGTATTTCTTTACTGTTCTCTTTGTATTTCGTCTTGTACATTTGCTTTTGCTTTTAATTCCATCATCGATTGAACTCGAATGCAAATTTTTGTTTTAAGTCATTCTTACTTGTAAACTTAAGCCAAAATAATTTCAATTCATTTAAAAATAAATATTTTTAGAAGATATTGGAACCTTTTTAAATATATTGGAAAGTCTGAGGGAGTCATTGCAATCCTTGTAAATGATCGCTGCAAGACCTGGAGAATATGCCACAAAAATTCTGTCACCTTTTAAATCTTTGAAATTATAAGTAAAGAAAACGTATAATAATTCCTCATTCCGAACCGCAATTTTTGTACTAAATTTCACAGTTATTGATTTGCGAATTAAAAAAAATAATAATAAAAAGAACCCTTTCCCAATTTTTACCAATTCTCTCAGGATTTTTTTTTTTTTTTGGTTATTTTGTAGGTACTTTTGTAGTTTCTTTACCTATGTTAGAAATTGTTAAAGTTAGAATTTTATGCGGCAATTAATTCGTTTTCGGTAAGACTTTAAACTAAAATTGAGTGATATTATAAGGAATTGATCAAACAATTTTTAAATATACATAAAAATGCCATCGGCTCTTAATGGGTTGAGTATTTTTAAAAATTTTAGTATTTCATTTTAGATCTCTTAAAAGGCTTTAAAATCATACCCTAATTGATATTTCAAAGAATTTGAATATTTCAGAGACCCGTAACTCGGAAAATATGGGCGAGGGCAAATTTTTTCACTTGATGTTTTTATCTTTTTTTCAATACGATTAAAATTTCTTTATTGTTCGGTCCATGTTCTTCGAGGTAGCAGGCAAAACACCACTTCTACCTCTACTTTTTTCATGTCATTTGGAACAATAAGGTAACTCTAATCAAAAAAATAAATATATAGGGCAATACAGAATTAAAAAATAAGAAAAAACATCTAGTGAAACAGTTGGCACTCACCCATATTTCCCGAGTTACAGGGCTCTGAAATTTTCAAATTCTTTGAAATATCAATATGGGTATGATTTTAAAGCTTTTGAAAAGATCTTTAAGGAAATACAAAAATTTTCTAATAATGCTTAACCCATTAAGAGCCGATGGCATTTTAATCTAAAATAATATATATGCAGTATTTTATATTTTTGATTGGTGTTACTTTATTAAACTAGATTTACATAGATGGTATTTAAGGGTATTTAAGATGCTAAACTGAAAAATCAAAGTTAAAGTTTTGAGACTTACGCAATTCTTGAAGTCGAACAACAATTATAAATTGGTAAATGTGTGTCTGAGGATGTTACCACATTTTTTATTTTTATTTTTTATAAATTATATTGTTTAAACTAACTCATTAAAAATAAATAACATTAACATTTATATAATTGTAATAGTGCATTTACATTATACAAAAATCTATTATTTAGATTTCAATCAAAATCTTTTTAATTTTATCTAGATTTACCAATTGTCAAAATTTACTGAAAATCTAAATCGGACATCAAGCAGCTATTAGATCGTTTTTTATGCTATTCCACGAGTATGATGTCATGTCTTCAAGCCGTTCTCATATGCCAAGTTTGACCGTCTAATAGTCCCTTAATAGTATGAAGTACTGCAACAATGTCTTTTTTTTTGATTCTTAAAAAAAATTTAAAAATAAGACAAATCTTCTCATACACTGAATAAATATGTTTATCATGAAAAAAGATTAACTTCAGTGTTGCACTATCCCAAGTTTTAAGATAACCTGCTTATGTCTTATACAGTCTAACTGATGACAGAAAAATGTCAAGGTGCTAAAAGAAAATCCACATTCGTCAATATTTAAATTTGTCGTGTTTTGATCCTATATAACGATGTGAAAAAAATGGAAGGAGTTATCTCAGAGGGTTGTAATTTGGTATACCACTACAAAATACCTTAATTAAGAAAAATTCAAACTAAATTTTAAATATTAATTACATAACAGCAAAAAATTGCAAAAATCCGTAGATGTTTTATAACCCATGCTACTACATATCTTGTATGGTAGTTATTGTGATTAAAGCCAGGATTCTAGGTCCTGCCATGTATCCATTTCAATATATGGAGTTAAAACTTGCTCAACAAATATCTACTTAACTGCTGTTTCATTAGTAAATTTTTCTGCAACTTTAGTTATTGCATTAGCCGACGTTGAGTAATAAATCCCCTGGCTTTATGTTACAAATGTATTTTTTTCTAACGGTACTTTACATCTGACCAATGTTCATCAGTGGTGTAATTATAAGCAGATACCAGGGTTACATTTTTATCAAAACGTTATCAAAAAATATAAAATTTTGCTACTATAATAACACGCAAAATAACATTAATTATGCATACAAATTTTAATTTTTAGTTGCAATAACTTCATAATTTCTAAATAATGTTCATTTATATATGCAAATAATCTAATCAGAGTGTTTTGTCTTAAAATGTCACCAAATAAGTGTTAAATTTTTACATAAATTTCGATCTTTTTTGGACAAACGCCTAACAGCGACATAATCACATTTATCAACTCTGCTCTTCAAAGCGTTTGGTCTTTTTCATTTAACAATATTTTATTTAACATACGACAACAAAAAACTTGTTTATGTTATCGATACACATTTTTGCTACACTTAAAGTGTAACATGTAAACAAGTTGAATAAAAACAATTAAGTTTATAGCATAGTTTTAGGCATAGTAAAACGTAAACAAAATGTGTACATGAAAACAAAACTTTATAAACTAGTATAAGAAAAAATTTGTAGTATTTAAGCATGTTTAGTTTGTTGAACCATCAATTCTAATTGCCAATGACTGAAGAACTTAAACTCATTGACAGTGAAAGGAACAGGTTCGTTCGCATATTTAAAAAGTTACTTTGTGCAGAAAAAATATTGTGCTTTAACAAAGAAACGGTTTTAAGGTCAAGTAAAGTGTAGTGGTTATTGTACTGTTCATGATGTGTTGCGAAGCAAATGCATTTTAAGGTGGAATGAATGAATGAATGGTGACCTTGCCCCAAAACTTAAGTACCTGTTCTTATTGGTACTGTAGTGTTTACGGCAGTTGGTCAATAATGAAACTCTCTTGAAAACACAGCAACAAAATGAGTATGAACAGCAAATTTATGAGAGCTTGTCTTTATACAAGTGCGTATGTAAAATTTGCAGTGTCATTTTATTGATATAAAAATGATGTGTTACAGGACATAAGATCACAGTTCACTTGCAAAGTTTATTCCTTGAACACACCTACGAAATAATAAGTTTCAAAATATTTTCAAACATGCAAATTGAAGTAAAAAATATAATAAACTAATACATAAATAATAAAATAAATTTATGAATTTTTTTTTCAAGGTTTTATTATGTCTTGCTTGTGTCGCTGCTGTTAGTGCCGAACTTTTATCTGAAGCTTCATCGGAGAACTACGATGCTCATCCTAGTTATAACTTTAAGTATAGTGTAGATGACTCCGTTACTGGAGATGTTAAAGCTCAAACTGAGACTCGAGATGGAGATAACGTACAAGGTCAATACAGCCTTAATGATGCTGATGGCTACAAACGTATTGTTGATTACACTTCAGATGCTCTAAATGGTTTAAGAGTTGTAGTGCGAAGGGAACGATTGCATAATGTAGCCGCCGAGGCAACGGCTCCCAAACAAATTGTTTCTAAACCTAAAATTGTTATTCCTGTAAAGTCTAAATTGATTGCCCCTAAATCTACCACCACAACTGTGGTACATCATCATCAACCAGCTTTGTTCCATCATGCTCCACAAACTGTACATTTCCTTCATACTTCACCTTCAGCTGCAGTTGTTAAGTCGGCTCCAGCTTTAATTGCCACCACTCATCATCATACACCAGCATTGGTACATCATAGTCCAACTGTACTTCATCACGCTCCTGCAGCTGTAGTCCACCACTCACCAGCTCTTGTCAAGACTTCGATTAGCACACCTCATCATGTTTCTTACGTTCATTATAATTAAATCAATTTTGTTTATTGTTTTGTGTTTTAAATTCTTTAAATAAAGAAATTTGCAAAAAGAATATTAACTGATTTTTTTTTATTACTCCGCTAAGGTAAAATATATGTTAAATAATTTTTCTCTTGCTACATCCTGTTCTGTTGATAGATCCTTATGTTAATTTTTTTTAATAAGTTTAACTTTTTGCAGCATGAAAATATTTGTAAAGATCATTTGCATTTAATTAGTATTTGGATTGTTGCATAAAAAACTCTTTTGTTTATGTTAAGAACTCCTGCATATGATAATATGGACGCCAGAGTTATTTCTTACCTACGAACAAGCAGTTATAGAAATTCGCACAGAGTGATTAAAAAACCAAACAAACCTGAAAACAAAATAACAAATTTTAAATCGATAAATTTTTAAGAGGTTGAAAAAATAAAAAATTTAAGTAATTGCGAAGAAATCTGTTTACATTACATTGGCATGGCGGTCTCGACCTTCCTATTAATAATATTCAAATACCCAGAGAAGATTCTCTTAAAAATCTTGTTTTGTACATATATCAAAAGCTTACTTGAAAACAACAAGAAGCTTCTTCTGGTAAACTGGACCGAGCTCAATAAAGTATTGAAAACAAATTAAAGCTTTATAAAGCTATTTTAAAAATAGTATGTTTCTATGGCAATCAACTGTGGGGAACTACAAGTCACTCTAATAATGACATCACTGCAGCAAGTTGAAGCTTATTTTTCAATTACATTGGTTTTTTTTTAACAAACCAATAGGTAGAGTGAAAAAATGGTAGCTTATACTATCAGTAGTATTAAGTACTAGCACTAGCTTAAGAAAAAAGATTGGTAAAAATCAATTGACATGTTTAAAATTTAATTAGTAATAAAGAATTTGATTATTATTAATAATAAATTAAATTTTTGATTTATGTTTTATATTAAAACCTAACAAATGATGTTTGCCTCTGAATGCTAGTTGTAACACATCTTAAAAAAGTTTACCTGACCGATTTGTATCTTTACTAATATCTATTTTTATAAATAGAAGGAGCAGCCAAACTTATTTAGCACATTACTACTGAAAAACAAATTTTGGAAGTTGAAATCATAAAAATCGATTGGGTCTTCTAAGATTGCAAAGTGATTGACATAATAAAAAGAAAACTTTTATACATTACACAAAAAATTAACAAGATTTCAGTTTAAAAATACAAAGACTTATTGAAAGTGATAAAAAGTTTTCCAATATTGTTGAATGGCAAGTTCAAAATTATCCTACAAAGACATTTGTAAAAAAAAATGTTTAATGCAATGTTTTAAAAATGTTTAATACACTTCGCAGCGGCAAAACGTACCGTACGTTGACAAAATAAAGAAACTATATGAAAAAAAGGAATTATGATGAAAAGAAAGGAGTATGCCGAATTCAATGATTCGAATCATAAAATTTTAAAAATTATATAATCTTATTCCTATAATTTATTTTTTAAATAAAACTAAATATAAACTTTTAAATTGTTGTATTTAATTCACAATATTAATTTAAAGTCACCCAAGAATCATTTTTTTTAATAGTTGTAAGTGCCATATGCATTTAGTATTACAACTGAACTCAAGATATTAAACACAGCCGACGAAATTCGATTGGCAATAAAATCAGTTCTAATATGCAATTTCTTTTCTCTGTGTACTAGCTAGGCAAAGTAAAAAGGTGCAAAAATCGTTGATATGCTCCAAAAGCATAATACGAGGGCTGCTATATATATTTCTGGCCTGGCAACATTGAGTGCTGCCAAGTGCAATCTGACATTTCCATTGGAAAGTTTGTCATTTTTAAGCATAATCGTACTCAAAACGTTGCGACGTACGACCATTATTTGTGTTGTTTACAGTGACTTGAAAAAATTAATATAGAAAAAAATGTAATTAACTCGTGAACATTTTCGTGCCATCATTTTTTACAACTTTCGACGTGGATTATCACGACAAGAGTGCATTGATGAACTTAAATCTTTGTATGGCGATGAATCACCATCCTATAGCACTGTGAGAAATTGGTATAATGAATTTAATCGTGGCCGAAGCTCGCTCAAAGACGAATTCCGTGAAGGTCGTCCAAAAACGGCTGTTGTGCCAGAGAACATTGATGCCGTGCGTGAACTCATAATGCAAGATCGACATGCGACATACCGAGAGATAGAGACATCCTTGGACATTTCTTCCACCAGCATACATTCGATACTGCATGAACACCTGGCCGTAAAAAAGGTTTGTTCCCGTTGGATCCCGCACAATTTGAAAGTCGCTCAAAAAAAGGCTCGTGTCGATTGTGGCAAAGAAATGTTGCAAAAATACGATTGCGGTGCTTCAAAAGACGTTTATAAGATCGTCACAGGTAACGAATCATGGATCTATGCGTATGAGCCCGAAACGAAACAACAATCGACCGTGTGGGTCTTCAAAGACGAGCAAAATCCAACGAAAGTTGTTCGTGGAAGAAGCACTTCGAAGCAAATGGTCCCCTGTTCCTTCGGCAAAACTGGTCATGTGGCGACTGTTCCGCTTGAGCAACGTAGGACGGTCACTTCTGCGTGGTACACTACAATTTGTTTGCCTGAAGTCATCGGAGAAATTCGAAAAACCAACAAGGGAAGACGAATCATTGTTCACCATGACAATGCGAGCTCTCACTCGTCGGCTCAAACCAGAGCGTTTTTGACCGGCCAAAACGTCGAATTAATGGGTCATCCGCCGTACAGCCCTGACTTGGCACCTCATGACTTCTTCTTGATTCCGCACACCAAGAAAACAATGCGTGGTCAACGACTTTCATCGCCAGAAGAAGGTGTTGAAGTGTTCAAAAACCATGTTTTAGAGGTGTCTCAATCGGAGTGGAAAAAGTGATTCGACAACTGGTTTGAGCGCATGCAAAAGTGTATAAATCATGCTGGAGAATACTTTGAAAAACAATAAAACCATTTTTGATTATAAATATTCGTACTTTCACTATTAGGCCAGAAATATATAGAGCAGCCCTCGTACTATATTAAAAAAGTCGCAAGTGCTGTCAATGAGATTGGCAAAAGATAATCCCTTATCTTCACTCCATGAAGAGTATTTGGAAAAGTTTGGCCAGAAAATTACAATTCGTCATATGAAAAGAAAAATTCAAAACATGGCGAATAATGTATAAAAGAAATCTGATTTACGTGCTGCAGGCAATAAACCAATACATTTGGTTGCTACAATTGATGGAGGAAAGATCGAATCCAGTCTTTAATAAAATTCCTCTTTGATTGTCCAAAGCAACGCTTTACTATAACATGTATTTTTTTTTGCATGAGTTTGCTTTTTTTTGCCGGACATTCATAAATGCAGCCATTATATTTAAATAAAAACAAGAAAGAGTGCTATATTCGCATATGCCGAATCTTGTATACCCTTCATCATCTATGTGAATCTAGTTTAGTATAGTAACTTCTATCAAAAAAGCAAATATTAGGATGGCATAACAATGACATCAGCCCTAAAAGGGGTAAGCATTTTTAAATAATTTTAGTATTTCCTCAAAGATCTCTTCAAAATCTTTAAAATGATACCCATATTGATATTTTAAAAAATGGGAAAATTTCAGAGCCCCGTGCCTCAAAAAATAATGGCGAGCGCCAATTTTTGCACTTGATGTTTTTTCTTATTTTTTAATTCTCTGTCGCCCCATATATTTATTTTTTGATTGGAGTTACTTTATTGTTCCAAATGACATGAAAACATTAGAGGTAGGAGTGGTGTTTTGCTTGTTTGATCAATTGACGTATTTTTTTTTTTTTAAATCAAGTACATAATATTTTTTATTCACGCATATTTTTACCAAACGCTGGAAAAACTAGCTTGTGCTAGCTTCAAAACTAGATTTCTAGTTTTAGCTAGAAATATATTTTTATTCACACTGTCCAATATATGATTCCCTGAAAATTCAAACTGTGAAAGAAATAATAAATTCATTTAGAAAAAAATATTAAATACTCGTATTTTTCCTTCTTATTTTTAGATTTTTATTGTTATTCTTTTGTTTAATTTAATGATGCCAAGGAAAAAATTTTTGAAAAGGTAAAATGCGGGTAATAAAAATGGCAATCACAAAAGTAAGTCATTATATGGCAAGTAATTTTAAAGGTAATGTCTAATTTTTTGCTGAGTAGTTCCTTAGAAATTTTGTTTTTGCGGTTTTCAAATTTATTTTTATTATGTTGTTTACTTTGGTGTGTGAAATATTGCTCACATTTAAATGAAAAGGTGAAGTTTCAAGAAATTTTAGGAATAAACAAAATTGATCGGATTTTTTAATGTTTAAAGACCCTCATACACTAAAAATTAGAATATTATTTAAATTTGCTAAGAAATATTATTTAAATTGGCTCTCAATCAAGGGGAAATAGTATAAAGAACAATATGTGCATAAATATAAAAAAGTTGTAGCAGTTTCGAAGTTGGAAAGACATTTTTCGATACAGTTTGATCCAAACTCCAATATACGTACAATACTTTCTTTATCTTATCCTGTATAGATTTATTAAATTTTAACTTTATTCTAAAAACTCCTATTAATAACAACATTATTTCAAATGTTGAATACTTTTAGTTTCTTATAAATTTTTTTGCAATGATATATATGTGATGCTCATCAGAAAATAGCTGGATTCCTAACAAACAAATTGCTAAACAATTTTTGTAGCTATAGAGGCTCCCTTTAATCTCTTTGTAAATTTCAAGCGTCTGTCTACAACTGTTCAAAAGTATTCTGTCCAATTTCAGCCGCTGGGAGCTACGGTGATAAACATCTTTATTTTATATAAAAGTGGTGCCCTTTACGGTACAGGAAACCTTTTAGTTTTTAAGATTAAGAACTGTTTTTGAAACGGGACCAATCTAAAAGAATCGTCTTTCAAATAAAAAAAATCAAAATCAATTCTGAAATGACTGAGTCATGGAGGCTCGAATGTAAAAATAGAAACATTAAGGCGAATTGATAACCTTCTTCTTTTTTTAACTCAGCTAAAAATAATGTCTATCGAAGTGTTCTAGAATATTTCCCAGCAAGAAATGATGAGCGAAACTTACATAAGTATACACAATTTCTACTGAAACATTTGTAATAATTTTATACTGAAACGGCATTGCCGTTAAAATGATTTTTTTTGTTAATTACATCTCAGTTTTAGCTTAACAAACTTCAAAACGCAGTTTAGAAAAACTTTTGAAATTAAATATTTTTCAAAGACCATAAAAATTTTCATTATATTCTTTGTAAAAAATGGCACAGGCAATGTTGTTTGCTACAGACATCACACGTATACAAATGTTTACATCACTATATTCATTTTCCTATTAAAAATGTGATAGAAACTTTGTTCTACCCAATGATGGATATTTTATTAATCAATGATTGTCATTTAATGGATTAAATGATGGTCACTGTTCTTATAGGGTTTGTTAGTGCGCAAGACTTTTTTTCAATGCCTTTGAATTAAAAGCTTTATAGAACAAAAGCAATGTCAACAGAAATGCCTTGCATTTATTGCAATTATTTAAATATGTATGTAAATTATTTCTAACATTCGTTGTAAACTTTGCTTAAAAAACACACTCATGCTGATTGAGCAGAAACAAAACAAAAGTAAATGAAAACTCACACAAGTTGACCGATTATTGCAATTAGCATACAACAAATTTAGTTCAATGCTTTTGGGTCTTGGCAAGGCATTCTAGTCGGTCACATTGGTATTCAGATGTTCAGCGAAAGCATTAAATACTCAGCCAAATATGAAATATGTACATATATTTGTGTATGTTTCATTAGTTCTGTTTCATATTAAAATAAAAACATGAAAACAATGACTTGCAAGATAACAAAGCCAAGAGAGGAAATATTTATAATTCAACCATAATTATGTCTAATTGTGAAAAGGGGAAATACTCTGACCACATACGTGGATCAAAATAAAACCAAACGACGAGTAAAAAAAATAATTATTTACAAGAATGTTTGAAAATTAAAACAAATGCTACAGACATTGCTTTGTTTTTAATACATACTTATATAAATTATTTGTTGATGTGAGTTATGTTTAAATTACACTTACAAAATTTAAATGTTATTAGCACCATTTTTCCAAAAAAACCTTATTCATCTTTGGGTACAAAAACAAAGCACGCATATTAAATCGGAAGTACTTCGTATATGAAGCTGTATGTCAGTTGGATATTCCTAAAGGCTGCTATTATGTTTGTCCAAACTCGCAGTATTACCTTTAAATATTATATCATATGAACACTGAATTTACGTAAATTAAATTTGTATTTTAGAGCGATAAATTCCTGCTTAAATAATAGATCGTTAGTGGTTCGAGCAGCAAGATTGTGGAATCAGATTGTGCCTTATGAGGAAGTAAGGTTTTCGAGATCGATATCAAGTTATTAACATTTGCTAATATCTTGATTATGAAGAAAACATTACAATGCTGCTGATTTGCAGCCACTTTTTACTTTTAAGGGTTGTTATACAATTTTCAGTAATTGTGCAGGGGGGTGGATACGATCATTTCACATAAGGTATAAGTCATACGAATTTAATTTTCATAGAATAAATAAAAGAATATTTAATAAGGGAATTTATACGCAATAATGATATTGGATGCCAAATGTATATTCTTGGTTAATCAGGCCCTAAGGCATTGTGATCTATTATAAATAAATAAATAAGATAGAAAATAAATTTACTAATAGTGGGCATGCACGCAGGGATGCCAACTTTTAGCAAGCTAAATGCGTCCACACAGCGATCAACAAGAGCTAAATTGCAAAAAAAAACTTTTTTTGGTATTTTTCTGTCCATATTATTATATATTTTACATTTACAAAAAAAGTTTTAAATTAATTTTTGTAAATATAATAAAAAAACATTTTCAAAGCATTTTCAAGAAGAGTCAAACTATTATTTTCTTCTTATGTCAATATTTGATCTTATATAATATTTCCACTTGATATATTTTTTATTCGTTCTTTTTTTTTGCAAAAACATTTGGCGATGAACCATTAATTGAACAGCAGGTATTGTCAACAAGATCTTAATATATAACAAATTGTTGCAAGTGTGTTGTGACTTTATAACACACGAAGGGTCAAACTGAATTCGATTACATTTTTAGGGTTTGTTTGAATGATCGTGTATATGGTTTATCTAAAGTTTGCATGAAACCGGAAATATAGATAAGTCCTTATCAATCTTAATAAAATCAGATTATAAAGATATTTGATATATAGATATATCCTAGTCTATAAGATCCTAAAAACTTCATCAATTTCTCACGTGTTCGGAGTGGGAGGAAAAGCTCAAAAATTAAACCCAGGAAGTGCTGGGTACACCTTGCACTTTAGCATTATAGTAAAAAATGATAATAAATTTTAAATTAAAAAAAAAAATCATTCAAAAAATTATTGGTTTTTTCAAAACTTTTCATCGGTATATACTAAGTGTCAAACAATACAGTAACCAAAAAAACACCTATTTTATGGCCTTTCACAACCGCTCTTCAAGTTACTCCAAAATTTTTATGCAAACTGTAAACTGTTGTCCAAAAAATTGACTAAACTAGAATAATACAATCAAAAAGTACAAATAAAAATCAAAGCTTAATCAAAACAGCAATAACCAACCATAATAATTAAAATAAAATCACGAAAATATTGAATTTACGGTAATTAAATTTAAATTCAAGCGTTGTTTTTGTTGGCCATTAAAAGCGAAAAAAATGTATATTCTAGTAAAAGTATAACGAATAGCATACATAGTTATAATATTGTAACTTCATTGTTTATCTCTTTTCGCAAACTCTAATACGATTGCTGGATTGATCCTTACTCCACATAAACGATATGCCGAGAAGTTTAGAATTTTTCTGCTGACAAGTAGTTTCTACTAACCGTCTATCTCATGCATTCTTAAGAGGGCAACTGAAAGCAGACATCGAAATTGGTGTTAACACAACGAGAAATGTGAGAAGTTACTGAAGAAAATACAAATGCATACATACAAATTAAGACTCCGATTTTAATATTTAAACTATTTTATTTAAATTTTATTTATTTACTTATAAAAACCTCTCAAAAGAATAAAATAATTGTATGATAGTAATACATACATTACACATATATATGTCGCTCATTTACTTCAATAACGTCATAACTCAACTTAAAATTTTTGAGTCAATTATACAGAATTGTTTAACATTTCATGCTTTATATTTGCCGTATTCACAAGCTCTGCTAAGGTGTAGGTAGTATTGCATACTACATTTTGTTTACTTCTTTGTGAACAACCATTGTATCAGTGTGCCATTGCACATTGTACTTCATACGTCAAAAAGTAAATAATAAGAAGAAAAGTGCTATTCATCATTTGTTATTTATAAGTCAAATGGGGGAGAAAACAGAAAAAAGTAAATTAATAAACTTTTTGTGTGAGGATGAAATTCAAGACATTTTTAGGATGAACCTAATGTACTTGCTCTCCAGTCGCAGAATTATACATTTAGGGCTACCAAAATCATCATTATGGGTTTTAAGATATTTTGATGAAAACAGATTTCTTCATATGATACGACTGCGGCCAGAGGAATTTGCCTATATATTCAACCTTATAAAAAATGACGATGTTTTTCACACAATTGGCGAAAGGCTCCAACTACGCATTGACTTCCAGCTTAAAATTGTACTTTACTGCTTGGGATCTTTAGGAAATGGTGCTTGTGTTCGTAAGGTAGCATCTCTTTTTGGTATAGGTGATGGCGGTACCATACAAAATATTAGAAATCGAGTCATTAAAGCAATATTAAATCTTAAAGAACAGTTTTATATTGGCAACTTTCAACTTCAACTTTCTAATAAATCAGTCAAATCAATAAATTAAATAAATAAAACTAATAAAAATATCTTTTAATTCAATTTAATTAAATATAATTCACACATGAACACAAAAATAATAATTTATTTAAACATAAAACATTTAAACAAATACAACGTTTGAAAAACATATGAAAAAAAGTACTAAGTGTTGTATCGCATGTTTGCATGAAAATTACCAACAACACAGTTAGCACCGTTGTATTTTGTTAGCACTTAGCACGTACTAGGGGGCTTGTGAATAGGGCAATTGTGTATTGTATTGTGT
The DNA here is from genome assembly GCA_916610165.2 of Gymnosoma rotundatum. NCBI lineage: Eukaryota > Metazoa > Arthropoda > Insecta > Diptera > Tachinidae > Gymnosoma > Gymnosoma rotundatum. The sequence continues at coordinate 85,859,336 of OU744336.1, forward strand.
ATAAGTTTCATCTTTATGTCTTTTGTACTTACCACGTTTTAAAAGAATAAGTCATTATTTCATTTCATGTTTGGAGTCTTTGTCAATAAGAACAACACATTTTGAGATGTGGAGTAAACTTCATAACGTAAAGATAATATCGCTTTCTAAAACATTGTCACATTTCGTTTTTTGACTGTATATATGAAAAAAGATATTTTTAAATGCATCCAATTTTCGCATATAATGTATTATTTTTAATTATGGCTGTGTTGATAAAAAATATTAAGTGAAACTCCGTTTTTCTTTTCACAAATAATGACATATTTTGGTTTACAACACAGTATCGGATATATTTTTACAGCAATAATGTCATAATTCAAACATCCCAAAAAGTTTGTGCAAGAGTTCCTCTTTAATATATAATTGATGAACGTTTTCTTAAATGGTTTTTTTTTAATTATGAATCATTTTACTAATCGTAGTGGGAACTTAAGCAGTCTGATATCATTATCGATGGTGAGAACAAGTCGAAAACTTAAACTGCGATTATCTCGAAATGAATTTTTTTTGAATTATGACGTTGTTGAAGTAAATGAGCGATATGTGTATGCATACATAATGTGTTTTTGCCTTCCAAAAAGTCCTACTGCGTTTTCAACAGTCACTTTTTCGCCAGAAGGGGTTTGGTTACTAGTGCAGTTTTCGTTTTTGAATGCAGACTTGGGTATGTTGTATTGAGCTCTTCACAGATGGATATGGTTTTTTGTACGGCGAAGTGGATTAAATTGAACGAAGCGGACAATAAAGTCTCTGAAGTAACTCGACCCCGCAATAGTAATTTAGATCAAAGTACAACTATAAAGAAAATAAATCCAGCTTGGACCTACAAGAATTGAAACGTTGTACACGAAACTTTGCAAAGAGTGATAATAAGTTTCGAATAATAAGTGAGTTGACTCCTTTCAAACGAAAGATTGTGGAAAGATAAATAGGAGACTTGGTCGAAGTCTTAAAGTTCTAAGCGATCACGAAAGCGATCCTAAGGAAGAACGTACTTTTAATCACCTCTTGGATCACAAACCCTTATTCCTTAGACATAGAAACATATAGAGGAATAATAAGATAGATGAGCTAGCAAAACTAGTTACTACCGTAGGGGTTCAGAACATCAGCATTAAAAATATAACGTTCCATATAAAAAGCCTTACTGCTCTCGAGTAAGTTGCTTGAACATAAAAGCACTTCATCCAATACCACCAAGAGCGATACTTTAAATGTTTGAAAGTGCAGGTTCATCTTTAATGTATTCTATATTATTATATCAACTATGAAAATTTAATAAACTAAAGAATTAAACATAAAAGTTACAAAAAATGACTTAAAAGTTGGTTTTAACCGCCAGTAACTTAGTAATTTTTTGCTTGAAGTGTAAGCCAATGAATTCCGTTTTTTTTCTATGTAGACAAATCAGTAACGTTTCATTCAAACAATAAAATTGTGTTGGCGTTGTTGGTATTGTGCCTAAAATTATTTAAACAAAACGTGAAATGTTTAAATTAACACTATTTGCGTGCTTTGACTTTGATAATTTAATTTGGCTGCTTTTCGTAGTCAATTTGACAACATTAGCAAGGCATTTTGTCACTTAGGTCAGCTATTCCGTTAAATAGTAAGCGTTAAGTAACAGACTAAAAACTATGTTGGATGAGTGTAAAAAAAATTTAAATTAATTCCACGGATAATTTTATTTGGGTTCGCATGAGTAAGAAAATAATTAATAAGTTTCTTTAGTTTGGTATTTAATACGGCTGCAGCTTTTCACAACTAATTTTGCGATGTAATATATTCATATGTATGTACGTATATTAGTGTTGAGTGCATGTATTAACATTTTTAAAACTGAATGAAAATAAAAATTTTAGTTAGTAATACAATCTAATTAATAATTCTTGCAAAAAAAACGAGTTCAAAACAGATTTCATCTGTATACCTATAACGGTTCAAGAGTATGGCCACATAAATTAGACTACATTAACTATTAGGATACCCTTATATATCTAAACTTTATACTTGTTTAACTGTTTAATAGTTTGGCAATATACATCAAATAACAGCAACTATAGGCTCACCCTTTATTTTCAAAACTTAAATTATATACTTGATTTTGTAGTAGATTTAGCAATCAGGTTCTGTGTAAATTTTAACCGTCGTTCTATAACGGTTTAAAGGTTTGGCTTTTATACTTCTTATTATATGAAACAAAGTTGTGGACATTTTGTTTAAAATTCAGGTGTTTGTATACAACGGGTAAAAAAATACGACCACATAGAACAAATTACATTAATTTTGAGAACACCGTTTAATTTCAAAATTCAAATTCTAAGCTTCTTGTTAGGCTTCTTGTAAAGTTCAGCTGTTTGTCTATAACCGTTCAAAGTTTCGGTCTCATACACCAAATTACATCAACTATTGGGACACCCGTTTATTTCCAAAACCAAATTTTATACTTGTTGTTAGTAATACAGGTTCTTTGTAAATTTCAATCGTTTATCATCAACTGTTTCAGATTATGGCCATATACATAATTAAATAAGCTATTGGGACACCCTTTAATTTTAATATTAATACTTGTTACTATAAGGACCATCAACATAATGGCGTTTGTCTATAACGGTTCAAAAGATAGGCCCATATAAGTAAATCTACATCAATTATGGGAGACACTTTAATTTCTAAATTCAAGTTATAATTTCGTTGATATAGCGGGCTTAAAAATACAGGTCCCTTTTAAGTTTCAATATTCTGTCTATAACAGATTAAAAGTTCGGCTACATACTTGAAGTTACATCACCTATTGGGACACCCTTTAACTTCCAAACCCAAATTTTATACTTGTTGTTATAGCAGATTCGTTCGTTCATTTCGTTGTAAATTTCAAGCGTCTGTCTACAACTGTTAAAAAGTATGGCCATATACATCAAATTAAATGAACTATAGGCGCACCCTTTAATTTATAATTTTTTGTATTAATACTTTTTACTATAACGGTCATAGCAATCGACATTCTGGCCAATTTTAAGGCGTTTGTCTATAACGGTTCAAAAGGTAGGCCCATATAAGTAAATTTACATCAATTATGGGGGCACCCTTTATTTTTTAAATTTTTTTTGTAAAACTTTTTGTTATTGGGAAACATAGTCATACGCAGTCATTTTAAATTTTACAGAATCGCCCTTTACAGGATATTATACACGTAAAAAACTATGTATGTGCTATGGGGACACCCTTTAATTTTTAAGATTATGAACTGTTTTTTAAAGGGGACCAATCTGCAAGCATAACCAGTTCAGAAATTACTGAGTTCTGTAGGCATAAACATAAAAAAGTAACATTCAGTCGAATTGTATAACCTCTTCTTTTTCTGAAGTCGGTTAAAAATAGGCACACATTTACTAAAACTTCTTGCATCTCTATTAAGAAACTGTAAGTTTTCTTATTGATTAAGTAAACAAACATTAAATAACAACGTAAAGGTTTGAATTTTTCACTTCGTACTAAACAGTATTTGTTGTTGGTATGAAATATATTGTAAATGTTTTTTACAACGATTCAAGAAACTGTTGAATGAGTTAAAATTCAAGAAACGTTTGAGTACGTTTGCATGTGTTTGTTTGACGTGTTTTTCGTTTATTCGCATGCTTTTGAGTAAATTTTTGGAAAGAAATATTTTTAATGTTTTGTCGTTTTTATATAAAAAGACACAGTACAAAATTAAGTGACACAGTTCAAATCCACTTTAGGTATTTAGATCATCTATATAAAATACCAATCAACTCAAACATGGCTTTTAAAGTAAGGAATATTTAAATGCTGTTAAACTATACCAATAACATTAACTCAATGGATTTTTAAAAAAATGTATGTGTTTTCTTTAGTTCATCACTCTTTTAGTTGCCTGCGTTGCTGTTGCCAGTGCCGGTGTTATTCCAGCAAGTGCTCCCTTAGCTGCCGTTGCTCGAGTTGAAGAATACGACCCTCATCCTCAATACTCTTATGGTTATGATGTTAAGGATGCCATATCTGGTGATTCCAAGACTGCTGTAGAAACCCGTGATGGTGGTTTTGTTCAAGGCCAATATTCTTTAAATGATGCTGATGGTTACAGACGCATTGTTGACTACACCTCCGACCCCATCAATGGCTTCAACGCTATTGTTCGCCGTGAACCATTGGTGGCTGCTATCGCCGCTCCAGTTATCAAAGCTGCTCCTGTTGTTGCCGCCCCCGCTTCTGTACCCTTTACGTATGGCGCTGCTCACTTTGCCAAGGCCGCAGCTCCATTGATTGCAAGCCCAGCCGTAGTTAAAACAACTTTTGCATCTCCTCTTATCTCTTATGCCTACTAGATGATTGCCAACGGACTGATAGCAAAAGTTAGGATAAGTGAATACGTGTAGTTATTGTTATATATTATTTAAAAATATTTTTTTAAATACTTTAAAATAAATAGAAAACAATTATATAAATTAAATACTTATGATATTTTATTAAATAAAAAACCAGTAAAAACATTAACAAAAACGTTACTTAATTAAAAAACACCCACAAATCTTCGTAAGCTGCCATTAAATTTTGTTTTTTTAATTTTTATATCAAAAATTAACTATAAATTAATTAAGATTAACTAGTTAAAATAAAATGTAAAAAAAACAATTTTTAATTATACTCATACATACTAAAATCAGAAATTAATGGTGTTTTTTTTTTTTAAAAATGTACACGCTTTCCAAATGTATAAATTTGACAATCTCAGCCTTCGCTGTCATAATGCTATATTTTACGATGACAATAGAACAAAACTTATAAATCGTGGGATATTAAGGCGAATGAATTACTAAATAATAAGCTATATAAAACAATATATAGGTTACCAGCTAAAATGAATGATTTCAACATCGTAACCGCCTGATAATTGATTCGCCTAATGTAATACACTGCACAGTGGGGGCAGAATCAAAATGTTTTGGAAATAACTCAGTAATTTTTTATCGTAGTAGAACAAAATTTAAAATATTTTGGAATATGTTGCTGATAGTATTTCGTGAGCCTTAGTCCAAATGTGGACTAGTAGTATCAAGAAAAGAAATACGAAATATATACTTTTTTTTTTAATAATAAGGCAAAAAATTACCCTTTTTTTATAGAAAAGAAAACACTAAAACATTTTTAAGAGAAAAAAGTTAAGAAGTACTTTTACTTTTTTAAACAAACAACAAAAAAAAAAAAAACACTCTAAAAGTACATTTTCTGTGTAATAAATAAAATTCGAAAATATTTCCTAAAAACTAAGGCGCATTAATTTATAGGTGGTGTCAATAGCCTAGCTGAATTTTGAAGTAATTAAAAAAAAAAAAATTTTCAATTAATTAAAAAAAAAAAAGAATTTTAAATTTTATAAAATTAAATTTTAAAACCAGAAAATGAAATATAAGGTATTGCTGCACGTGTAGGAGAAAGAAACCAACGGTTACAACTTTATTTAAAGCACCAATTGATGATTAAAGGATAAATTAAACTCGCCTTTCTCTTGTTTAGTGAGTTATTTTTGACAGCAATGTGGTGCAGGTTTCTGTTTTTGTAGCTGTGCGGCCACCTAGTATTTGATTCGCCTTGCTTGAAAACAAAAATCCATAAATAATTTTTATTTTTTATTTTAAAATTTGAAAAGTAGCCTTATTGATATTGAATGCTTATTTAATTAAAACATACAATATTCTTTATCTAGTAGGACAGATCTATTTAAAATTTTTGCACGCAGTTAAAACTTTACAATCATCGAAACGGACATTTTTAAGATTAAATAAAATAAAAAACATTAAATTTTAATGCAATATTATTTTAAAGGTCCTTTTCCATAAAAACACAAAATTAAAACTTATTATTAAAACCATTGCGTTTTTGTATTTTTTTGCAAGGCGTTTTTAATTTATGCAAAAGAGAAGAAAAATAATATATTGAGATCTGAGTAATTCTATATGAGAGCGCACTCTAATTCGTTTAATTAAGTTTTTAATTGATTCAATTATTGATAATTTCGAAATTGTTATTAACAAAACTTCTTATGTGAATGCCGTGTCTTTGGTTAGCTTTAATGATGATTTAGCTGATGTACACTTGCCTGCGCAAGAAAGAATTTAAGTTGCTTTGCATTAAGTTGATTTTTGTTAACAATAAATGTTCGTGTATATGTAGATTTTAAAGCTTTCAGAAGTTTAGGAATTTATCATTTATATTTTTTATCTATTCTCCGAACTTTTCCTGTGTCGTTTATGAACAAATGTACTCATTGAACAGTTCACACAACTGAACGAGCGCTTTCCACTCCATAATGCACCGTTTAATTTTATGAAAAATTTTGATTGCTCACACTCATTCGTTTTAGTTGTATTAAGGTAATTTGTTACTAGAGACTTGTTTTAAAACTTAAAAATCATTGATTTTTTCTTTTTCTTTCAGAATTTTTACAAAACTTTGCTAATTCTGCAATTGATAGGTGATTTGTTACCTTTTATTATCTGTCTCCTCATTTAATACTTTATTTTAATTATAAATAGGAACTAACTTATTTAAAATGTTTATAATAAAATCCCTTTATTTTACACTTCTAATGCAAAATTATGTCTTTTTTAATTAAATCTTAAGAAGTTGTATGTTTTCCATCCTTTTCCTCTTTATTTTGTGTGTTTCTTTTTGATCAGTTTTGCTTTCGATACTTGAACGAAAATGAGCGATCAATGAAATGAACGATTTGGCACAAGTCTACTTCAAATGCCAGGATTCACTATCACACACAATCGTATGATTTAAGCACACAAAAATCTGACAGAAGTCTGTTTCACTTTAAAAATCGTTTCGAAAAAGATGCAAAATTATATGGTCTTAATATTTTGTTGTTTTTTTCCTTAGCATCTTAAAAAAATCAACCCTGATCGCATAGAGAAAAATATTTTATGAATTTTTTCAAAAGATTATAAAATCGTAAAGATTTGTCAAAAAGTCTGTCACACACATACATACACTTTTAATCCACACTATCATACTTTTTGAGCTTACATGAAATTTCCCTGCAAACATTTTCAATCACCGAATCTTCGCCCGCGAATCGCCGGCAAGTTGTCTACAATCGCGGAGATTAATCGCGTGCGAGCCAAAAATTACCTTCAAGCGATTCGCCAAAAAGGCTCGTTATGTGCCTCTTGCGATTCGCGAATAGAGATCCGCTGGCGATTCACATTTAACGACTTGCAGGCAAATCACAAATAGAGATCCGCCGGCGATTCGCAATTTCGGAATTTAAATTTTTTGAAATATTAGCTTTTTCACTTATTTCTTCACAAGTATTTTCTACTGCATTAAAATTACGATTTCTCGCTATTAATTTAGCGGCTTCTCTCTTACTTTTCAACCGCGGTGCTTTGTTTGACAACATTTTTATCAATATGTTACTTTTACACACCACACCTTTCACTGATCACTACTTATTTATTTATTTCTTTTTGATATTTTATATTTCCGATGTATTCTTATTGTCTTTTCAACAGACCCTTCACAGATCACTTGTCCAACTGAAATGAAAATTTTGCTCATTGCTCTTGAAACCAAATATTTATTTTCCCGGTACCTTTAGAAAACAACAAAAAATAAAAAATTCCATCGAAAGTTATGAAAAAACATAGATGACTCAACTCAAATGGATAAAGAATGCAAATATACGTTATTAGAAATATTTCCTGTTACCAGTGACGCTCGCGTATTCTTCGCTGAGTTGTAAGGCATAGGCGATGGCACGCGATTTATATCGTAAACGTAATCAAAATTGTTTTCAGATTTAAAACCGTAAGTGATAGTAACTTAACTTTATACCTTATGTTTTTGTATATACAAAGTATACATTCCTTTTTTTATATATAAGTTTGAAAAATGTTTTATGAGATATTTTCCTTACAAATTTGTCCTAAAATACATTTTAAATCTATTTTAATATTTTATAAATACGGCAGTAAGTATTAACATAAGTTTTTTAATATTGTATATATGTCGGACTTGATCCACAAAAGGGTTCTAGCTCAACACCAGTATCTATCTACTGTAAAAATTTCAATGCGTTCCGATAACTCTTTTATTTCTAAAAAACATTTGAAACATTTTCGTGATTATGTAGTGACTACTTTCATATCAACAAAAAGAATAGAAAATAGAAATGCATTATGTAGTTTCATTTAAAATGTATTATTTTGAATTGAACTTTTTTTTTTGAGTTGCGGCTTTTTTGTTGATAAAATGTGTTTCATTTATGATTGACAAATTTCAGAAAAATGGTGTTTAAAAAAATTTGATTTTATTTTGAGTTGCGGCTTTTTTGTTGATAAAATGTGTTTCATTTATGATCGACAAATTTCAGAAAAATGGTGTTAACTCAACAAATAAAGTTAATGGAAAAAGCAATCTAAATATATTTTCTAATTTAATTTTTATTAAATTAGTATTTGAACTGTGAATATTTTAAATGAATTGAAATTATTTTGGCTTAAGTGCATTTATTTTCAATTTATAAGAATGACTTAAAACAAAAATTTGCATTCGTGTTCAATCGATGATTGGAACAAAAGCAAAAACAAATGTACAAGACGAAATACAGAGAGAACAGTGAAGAAATACGTTGGTTTGTGTGTAAATTTCGTCTACCCAAATTAATATTGATATGAATATATCTCGTATTCTTATTTACAAAGTTAGTGGGTTAAATAGATGATGTTTATAAATTACACAACTAATGTGGATAGATGCGAAGAATGCTGACGAAGGACGTAGCGGTCCAGAAAGTGCAGCATTTCATTCTGCTAGTGTCTAATTTTTCTTGTTTTCTTTGGAAAAGTACGTGCATGCATTTGCAAAATAAATATTCTTTCTAAAAAGATTTTTAGAATAATAATAATTTTTTAGTTAAGCATTTGAATTATTTCTGAAAGCAGAACAAAAGTGTTACAACAATTTGTATTATTTTTAAAATGTATTGTATTTTATTATGCATTTTATTTCTAATCTGGTTTTCATTGGGCTCATTGCTGAAAAAGGCGAATTCATTTTTCAAATTTACGGAGAGACTTAATAATTTTTAACAATGCTTTAAGCCTACATCCTAAGAGTAAGCATTAATTACATTTACTTACATATACAAATTTTGTATGTATGATTGATATGTTTATTTAAAAAACTATTCATGCATGCATGCAAATCTTACATTCTTGCAAAGCGAAAATGTCCCTGAAGTATTAAATTTTGTTTACTTTTAAATTTAAAATTCAATTTTTCTTGTTGTTGGTGCCTTGTTGTTGATTGTGCAGTTTAATATAATACATACAACTATTGGATGACTTAAAATTCGATCAACGTTTAGCTGTAATTTTGCAGCGTTGTTTGATTTGTGTTTTATAATATTTTTTTCAGTTATTTAAAATTTGTATTTATTTGGGTCATTTCGAAAGAAAAATATTTTTTGTTTTTTGAATTTTCTTATAAAAGACAATAGTGAGTTACTTTACTGTACAGTTCAGCTCTAGTTTTGGTTTTTTGAGCACTTAAAAATAACATCACAAAATGGCTTTCAAGGTAGGGATTATACCTGCTATTACAAATCAAACTCTTCCCAACTGGATAAGTAAAGTAAAATGTGCTCCTTTTGTATAATTTTAGTATATTGCATCTTTTGTTGCGTGTCTTGCTGTTGCTAGCGCCGCAATAATTCCAGCTGTAGCTCCTTTAGCCGGCGTTGCCCAAGTGGAAGAATACGATCCTCATCCTCAATACTCCTATGGTTATGATGTCAAGGATACTCTTTCAGGTGATTTCAAAAGTGCAGTAGAAACCCGTGATGGTGGTTTCGTTCAGGGCCAGTACTCCTTGAATGATGCTGACGGCTATAGACGCATTGTTGACTACACCTCTGACTCTATCAATGGATTTAACGCCGTTGTTCGTCGTGAACCTTTGATAGCTGCTGTTGCTGCTCCCGCTCCCTTGGTTGCTAGCCCAGCTGTAGCTAAGACTGCTTTCTCATCTCCTCTCATCGCTTATGGTTTTTAGATTCTGGTTATTGCGAATGTTATATGTTAAAGATAAAAAAGAAATAAAATGTTAATATTTAATTTTATGAAAGCGGCCAAATTCTTTATTAGAATTATCAAGGGGATTAATTGAGGCTATTAATTCATGTTCATCTATTGAGTAAATCAACCTTGGTTCTGGAACACACAGCAGAAAATTTTTTAAATTCTATAATTTTTAAAATGTAGTTAGATTGTTTGATAAAGAGCTTTTAGTGGTACGCATTCAATAGTTGTTGGGTTTTCAATATCTTGATAAAACTGTATTTTCCTTTTTTATATTTACAATATTTGATAGAATATCGGTTTTGTAAAATTTTGCTTTTAAAAGCTTTTAATGAAATATTGATTCTTTTATTGAAGTGATTTTTATTTATTGAAGTGATATTCAATATAAACACTTACTAATTACAAAATAATTTTTTGTCTGTTTTGGTGTTTTAAAGCAATATTATTATTTTTTTATGAAATTTTTTATGATATATATACACATAAATAGCACCAATCAATATGGCAGCCTTGTAATACTGATAATTATGTCTTTTATGCATTTATTTATTATTTATTCTTGTGTTCCGTACAGCATTAAAAAAATCTATTTGAATTGTATGTTAAAAGATAAATTAAATATCACCAATGCTTCTAGTTTTCTTACGAAACAAATACATAACAATTTGTTTAACTGTTTTCTAAAAAAGAAACAATTGTTTACAATTCTGAACGTGATTTATTTTAAGAAAACAGGAAAAAGTAGACACTAGCAGAATGTAATGCAGCATTTTCTTGACCGTAATCAGCATTCTTTGAATTTATCTACTTCAGGTTGCGTACATTGTAAACATCATCTATATATCCAACTAATTTTCGTAAATAAGAATACAGAAGTATGTTTCAACGCAGCCGTAACACGTAACCCAACGCATTTATTCAAATCAAAATTTAGGATAGGTAATTTTGTTTTTGATGACATCTGGTTTTTTGATAAATTTCAGAAAATAATCGTTTCACCACCACTCGTCCAATCCAGTTAGTTTTTTTATTTGATTATGCACGCTAATATGGAATTTATTTGTACAAAATTTTTAAACCTTTCTCCTTACAGTTCTATATGTAAACACAATATATATTTCCACTTTGTATGGGGGCACCACGCCCACTGTCCCCATTTATCCAGTATTTCACTAAATGTATTATAATTCTTCTGTTTAATACGTCGATCAGAGCCCGGAAAACACATTTGGTTTTGATGGAGAACATTAGCTTGTTCTCTCGTATTGCACTGAAAAAATTTGTATTTATTTGCTAACTGTTTGAATTTTGTATTTACAAAAGGAACTTAAATATATTAATAAGAAAATACTAAGTGATAAAAATGTAAAATTTCAAAATTTCATACCGTAAGTGACATAACACTCAACAATTTATTTGAGGGAATTCACTAAAAAGATTTTTTAACTAAGGAAGAAACAAAACAAAAAAAAAAAAAAAAATAAATAATAATTAATACTAAATTATGTCATAAATATATAAAAGGTATATGGACGACATTTTATACGCAGATGATTTTCGAGATGTTTTTTATTCAGGCTAATTATATTTTCACATTGATTTATTTCTAATAATGAAAATGCAGATTCTTAACTGTAAGCTTGGTAAAACTTTGAATACAGTTTAAAAATTTAATCTTTTGTTGGATAAATATCTTCGTTAATATTTGTCCAGAACTCGATTCCTTTTGCAAGTATTATAGTTAAATCGTTTCGCATTTGTATACGTTCTCTTTAATTTCAGTATCTTTCTTTTCCATTTGAGATGACAAGGAAAATTATTCATGTAGGTCAACTAAATTTTCTACTTAAAAAAAAAACTTGAAAACGACTGCTGTAGCTTTTTAATAAGTTTCCAAGCATTCATCATTATTATTTTTTATACCCTTTACCACAAAAAGTGGAAAAAGAGTATACGGCTATCTTAGTTTTTTATTCCTTTTGTTATTTGTATAATATCCAGTTCCGACCCCATAAAATTTATATATTCTGAGTTCTTATGCATAGCGAAGGCGACGTTCTTCTATTTGCCCGTGCTTGTGCTGAAATCAAGTTTGCCAAGGCACTAGATCCGCTAGAGAAAATTAAACTACGCCAATTAAACAGACATAGTGTTGAAAAAGGTGCTACTAAAAATCAGCAAGATCGGATCATGTTCTTTGAGGCAGCGGGCATAAAACCACGACTGCCTCTAATTTTTCTATATCATTTGGAACAATGAAGTAACTTCAATTAATAAAAGAAATATAAGCGGCGGGCAATAGAGAATTAAAAAATAAGAAAAAGGAATCAAAAGAAAAAATGGGCACTCGCGCATTTACGGAGAAAAGTAGGGTTGTGCACCGTATTTGTAAATATATCAATATGGGTATCATCTAAAAGCTTTTAAAGAGATCTTTAAGGAAATACTAATTTTTTTTAAATATGCTTCACCCATTAAGAGTCGATAAATGTTTTATGTAAAATTATATGTAGTACTTTATTTGATCTTCTTATTTTTTTATTCTATGACACCCCAATATTTGTTTTTTTAAAGGAGTTACTTCAGTAAAGTGGATTTATATATGTGATAAAGGGTATATAAGATTTGCTATAGCCGAATATAGCACTCTAAGTTGATTTTTAATTGAGTTATTAATACTTAGATGTATTTTTTAGGGCTAGACAATATTAAAAATTGATCATGACATAAGGGAAAAATCCTTTCTTAATAAAATTGTTGTATGCGACCTAGCAATCTTCGACATAATAAACATTCAGGTTTCCAAAAAAATTCTCTTAGTGTATAAGTAAGAAAAATACGAGTACATAACCTTGCAATTTGAAGGCTCACACAAGACTTAATAATTTTATTTGTTTCACTACTATATGTGATGGGACAGCGAGCCCATATGTACGCTAGTTTGCCGGGCACTGATGTGTGTAGATAGATTAAAATAGATTTGAACTGTATGGAAAATTTGTCTTAAAACAAATTTTCAATTTATTTTATTTTTTATAAGCATAATTTGTTATTATTGTATATTTTTTTGAAAGCAGTGACCAAAATGATAAAAGCTGTTACACCTCGATATTCCAATAACTAATGAGGTCCTGTTCTGTAGACCCATTCTGAACACTTTTTTTGATTTCAGGACAAATTCATTGTTTTAGGAATATGTAAATGGAAATCACGTCTTTTTACTCCTGCTCAAAAGTAAATTGAATACCATGTTTCCCCAATGACAATATGCAATATTCAAAATAGGATACACTCCTAACATAAAATTTTAATGAAATTGCTGACTACCACATATATTTCTATTTTTTGGCGAATGAAGAATAAATAGAACGGCATTCCTTCTTTTACTTGTACAAGAGCTTCAAAACAGTAGCAGCTCGATTCTTTTTACAATACTGTTTCCATTACTGTTTATTTATACACCCAGTATTTATGCATTCCTGTTCATAATTATCATTTGTAATATACATTTTAAAGGTTTTTTTTTTGCTTAAATTATAGTAAAAAATTATAAATTTTCTGGAACTATATATAACTTTTTTACTACTATATTTCTATATACATGATATTAAAACTTCTCTTTGTCCACTGTCCACGAATTAGCTGAGTGTGTTTGACGATAATTCATAGATTTCGAATGTGAATTTTATAACCGAGAACTTGATTGAAGTGAATTTTGTTAATTTTGTTCGTTAATATCACTTTTTAATTTTTTTTTGGAATATCAAAATGAAAAATTTATTATTCGGAATCTTATAAAATTTAATTAATTTACTTTATTCGTGCTTGATTCCTTCAAATATAAATATTTCATGATATTCTCATGAACTATTTATTATTTTAAACTAAACTAAAAAATGAAATGTATTACTGCGGGGAAAGCATATCCATATGGCCATTTCACTACTGCTCAAATAACTCATCAGTGGATTTTACCCAAATTTTGTATAGAAAAACAGAAAGTATTATATCAAAAGCCGAATTGATTAAATGAGAACTCCATTGAATCAATAAGACAGAAGACAATAACAACATTTTAATAATAGCATATTATATGTACAAAAAGGGTTTAAATGTTATTGACATTCTGCAAAAAAACAAAAAAAGCAATAAAATGAGAAATAAATAAAATATAATCCACAAAATAGAGTCGAATGAAGGTAAAATTCAGCATTCCTTTAATTCAACATACAGACACAAGCACTTTCAAAGTTGTACGTGCTGGTCAGCAGGTTGAATTAATGTTAATAATTTCTTCATTTAAGCAATTTTTGAAATAAACTACTAGACCTAGTTTTGGGTCAGAAAAGTATACAAAACGGAGAACTAGTTCTTCGGAGTTATGTAGTGTTAAGGGGTTTCTCAAGAGTTTTACGAAAGATTTCAAATAACTAAGAATAACAACAAGTAAGAGTACTATATTCAGCTGTGTCGAATTTTATATACTCTTCACCATATGTGTATATATAGTTTAGTAAAATAACTCCAATCAAAACAACAAATATTGAGGGAAGAACAATTAAAAAATATGGAAAAAAATCATGTACTATAAACATATATAATTTTACATAAAAATGTCATCGGTTTTTAATGGGTTAAGCATTTTCAAAAATTTTATTATTTCTTAAAGATCTCTTGAAAAGCTTTTAAATAATACCCATATTGATATCTTAAAATATATGGTGCACAATTTTACTTTTTTTACTATGAAAAGTTCAGAGGCGCATAATTTGGACAATATGGGCGAGCGGGAATTTTTTACTTGATATTTTATATATATATATATATGTTTTTTTAACTTGTTCCAAATGATATGGAGAAATTAGAGGCAGGCGTGGTGTTTTGCTCGCTGCCTCGAAGGACATGGACCGATCTTGCTGGTTTTTAATAGCAAAAGTTTCGAAACTATGTCTGACCGAATAATTGATACATTAGCTTTACTCACCTAGTGCCTTGGCAAAGTTAATTTTAACCCGAACACGAACGGATAGACGGACACCGCTCAGTCGACATCGCTATGCATATGAACTCAGAATATACATAATTTTTGTGGTGAAGGGTATAATAATAACAGTCGCTCTTAGAGTTTCATATAGAAAGTCAAACGGATGTAGTGGTCCTCTTAAAATTGACTAATTTCAACAGAACTCAACGAATATATTTAATAGTCGGACTTTTATAAAAGAGCCAACTTAATATCTTTAAAATTAATTTTTAAATTCAATCTTGCTATACCTTCCACCAAATATGGAAAGGAGTCATTCCGTTTGCAATTTTTGCAAAATTAAATTCCGTTCTTATAAAGTATAAAATTTCTTGATGTGTCGAAAAGTGCAGGAGATATGGTGAAAAAAGGCGAACGCCTCTAATTTTTTCACGTTTTTCAGATGTTGTTGTGTCTTTTTTGTAGGTTAGTTTTCTTTTTTCACAAAATATCACGAAAAAGAAGAACTATTCTAGTAAATTGTAAAAAATTGCATTTCAGTATAAATTGGTAGAACTCTTTGATATTAGGACAAATGAATTAACTGATTCGGTTTAATTTTTTATAATTTTTATATTTTTATTAACATAAAAGAATTACTTAAATTTTTTTGGGAAGGTTTTTAATCAGCATTTTTCGAATCTATTTTCTATAGGTTGTGTATATTGCAAACATTATTTATGTAAATTTAAAGTTTAAAATAGGAACCTTCTGAACTTGAATGAAAATCTTTGGTCGTTCGTTAGATTAAAAAATTATTGTATAAAAGAAAGGAAAATTTTGAATGAAGTTAAGTTTTAGTGTGATAACTCTGAAGAGTACAACATTAACATAAAACTCGCACATTTGTTTTTGCTTTGTGCCAAGCATCGAAAAACACGGATGCTTTTTTGTACCCTTCACCAGTGGTGGAAAAAGGTATATTTAAGTTTGTCATTCCTTGTGCAATTATTACAATATTCATTTCCGACAACATAAACTATATATATTTTGAGTTCTTATGCATATCGAAGTCGATTGAGCGATGTATGTCTGCCTGTCATTGTTAGTGTTGAAATCAAGGCACCAGTTAAGCTAGACAAAATTTTAATACGCAAATCTATCAGACATAGAGTCCAAGACGCTCCTATTGAAAATCAGCAAGATCAGTCCATATTCTTTGCTGCAGCGGGCAAAACACCACGAGTGCTTCTAAGTTTTCCATAACTCTTTTTCAACTTGCGCTTGTATTCTCGTTTAATTTCTACAATTTCCATTTGCGACCCCATAAAGTATATATATATGCGTTCCTAAGCATAGCGAAGTCGATTGAGCGATGCCGGTCTGTCCATCCGTTCGTCCGTATGGAAATCAAGTTTGCCAAAGCACTAGACCAGCTAGAGAAAAAAATTAAAAACAAAGGAAAAACGGCGCTTGCCCATATTTTTTGAACTTTTCATAGAAAAGTACGATTGTGACCCATATTTTTAAAAATATTCATGTAGGTGTATATAGGTATAATTTAAAAGCTTTTGAAGAGATCTTAAAAAATATACTAAAATTTTTTAAAAATGCTTAAGCCATTTTTATGTAAAATTATATATAGTATTTATTTTTTTACTTTTGGATTCTCTGTCACCCCAATAGAAAATACAGCCACCACCATTATACTAGCTGCCATAACAGCTGGCAACACCCTAAAGGCTAGGATTCACTATCATACTCAGTCGTACGATCTGTCAAAAATTTCATGTGTGCTCAAAAAGTATGATAGTGTGGACTAAAATTGTATGTGTGTGACAGAGTTTTTGACAGATCTGTACGATTTTATAATCTTTTGAAATAATTCATAAAATATTTTTCTCTATGCGATCAGGGTTGATTTTTTTAAGATGATGAGGAGAAAAAACAACAAAATATTAAAACCATATATTTTTGCATCTTTTTTGTATAATATTGTGGCACATACGAGCCATTTTGGAACGATTTTTAAAGTAGGACAGAATTCTGTCAGATTTTTGTGTGATTAAATCGTACGATTGTGTATGATAGTGAATCCTGGCCTTAAGCAAAACTTACAATTTTCAAAAACTGTGAAAAATTTAATAGTATGAAAGAATTTCTTATGCCGATTTACACGTACATGTGGTTATACATATATTGTAAAGGGTATATGTAAGATTCAGCATAGCCGAATATAGCACTCTTACTTGTTTTGTATACATATTTAGATTTATTTTATTACCTGTTTTTATTAAAAAAAACTTTATAAATAAATGTAAATAAAATTGATACACCTCTTATTTTTAAAAATTTAAAAAAAAACTTTATAAATAAATGTAAATAAAATTTATCCATCTCTTATTTTTAAGTAAAATAAGATTTCTTATATAATCCGGAAACTCCAGTAATACGGATTATCGAAATAGTACTGTATTGAAAAAATAATTTTAAGGAACAAGAATATAATAAATTACATTTGACGAACACCTCAACACTATATCCTTCTATTTTTTTCCAATTTCTGTCTTTATCAATGTTTCTTTTATTATCCGTTCCATCCGGAAATATTATACGTTTTATCAATGTGAACTAAATAAAATATTCAAAGTATTTAATTTTCATAAAAAACTTTGTGCTATTTTTTAAATTATTAAATTATTTTTATGAAAATTAAATAATTTCAAAAATATTCCCGTGTCTTTAAAACTATTTTTATTACCGAAATTTTAGTGTTTTTGAACGTACCTTTCACAAAATTGGGAAAACTTTTGCCACTAGAATATGGTTTTTTAATGGGTATCAATATTAATGTGCTGAAATAGTTTGATTGCTTTCGCCAATTAAATGACACAAATCAGTCAAGTTAACTCTCTGCAAGGTATCCTCAGGGATATTGTTTATCCCCAATTTTATATAATATATACATAGCGGATATACCTTCTATAAATGACTGTGTCATATCTATGTTTGCAGATGATACTGCAATCCAATGCTCAGGTATTTTATCTTCAGAAATATTAGCAAGCCACCAATAGGCCATGGAAATGCTAATTAAATATTTTACAAAATGGAAAATAGCATTGAATTATAATAAAACCCAAGCAATATATTTTACTAGAAAAAGCAAAGCATGCTTTATTCTTTAAAATAATATACGAGTAAATACCACCGAAATCAAATGCGATAAAAGCGTTAAGTATTTAGGTATAGTCCTAGATCCCAAATTAGCATTTAGGGATCACGGATCATACATCATTAATAAATGTAACATACTTATAAGAACACTTCATGCTTTAATAAACAAAAACTCAGCTATAATCGTTAGCAATAAAATGTTGATATTTAAATTAATATTTCAAGCAATCATATTTTATGCAGTTCCCGCTTGGGCAAAAAGTGCTAAATGCCACATAAGAAGGCTACTAATTCTCCAAAATAAACTTCTAAATTTAATTCATAATCCTTCCAGGCACTACACCACAGACAGACTTCCCCAAATCGCGAACGTGGTTGCTGTTAAAATATACAGATTGTATGAAAATTTCAACACCAAGTGTTTATATTCGGAATTTAATCATATAGCTGAGCTAGCCCCGCCTTAGATTAGTATTTTAAGTAGGTTGTAAGTTTTTATCATAACACAAAAAAAAAAACCAAAAGGTTTTTCAAAATTTTTTCCTTAACTTAAATACTACATAATGAATTAACACACTATGAAATAAAATTGTATAATTAAGTAGAAAAAGTAAAAATCCTTAAACTCTTTGTAAATATGTACAATATACTATTGTAAGTATACCTTGTAGATATCATCTAATGCAATAAATAAATAAATAAAGTCTCTGCAAGGTCGTTGCAATCGACTACTTATTATAAATATCATTGGTTTGTTCTTTATAGTGAAAATATGAAGAGATTAAATTTAATTAAAAAAATTAAATTGTGATATACGTAGTTAAATTTTAATAATTTCAACCAAATTTCTCCCCATTTTTTTATGACATGTCAGTTTACTTGTGATATAATTGTAGTTAGGTTGCTAGAATTTTTCTCTTAATGTCAAACTCCTTATAAAAAAGTTACAGCGATTATCTGATAATGTAAAACATTACAGAAACGCGGTACTGTTTATTAATTAAATTTGCATTGCAATCTAATTTATACTAGATTTCCAGAGCGGAGTAAATAAGAAATAAACTCTTAAGCACAGGTTTAATAAAATGTTCCAATTCTTAGATAAAAAATAAAAATATTCGATTGACAATTTTCTATTTTTTGTCCATAATAAATGTTGTACATAAGCTCACGAAAAGCTGTTTACTTTAGCAGACATAATGTTTTACATATATTAAAACGTTTTTATTACTGGGCTGATGAAAGTCTGAAAAGTTTTTTGTATAGAGGTAAACAGTCGAAGGAAGGACAAGGAGGACAACTAGAAATAAATATATTTAAGAGGTGTTTCTATTTAGGCCAGATCCAATAGTAATTGACAAGTTTTAACATTATAGAAACATTACGGAGAGTTGTATGTTTATGTTAATAAAGATATTGCTGTATGAATGTAAATTTACTTCAGTAAATAAAATTGTAAAGTGTTTTTCAAAAAAAATTTCTAAGAATAATAAAAAAAAAACAGTTCCAGTCAACATAAATTGACAACTTGATAAAAATATTTAGTTTCGTTTGCTTAAGATAGCATTGTATGCCAATAGTTTAAAGTGTAGCGTGTAAAAAATATGCGTAATTGTTAATTGAGAGTAAGGAATGTTGTTTTTGTGAAGGTTTCGTTGTTGTACGATTAACCATTCAGCGAATATTATCAGCAGCAAGAAAAACCCATCAGCAGCATTATTATAATTGTAATCGAAGGCAACATTAAAATGAAGGTTGACTTTGACCTTAACACTCAGTTGCCAAAACCAATGAACAAAACACATAAAAAACAGCAACAAAAACGAACGATTAAATGCTTTTTTGAATAAAACAGAGCCTTAAGTTTGTGAATTGTTTTACAATTGCCACTTTATTAGAAATAATTTTAGGTGACATTTGGCAGTAAAGCTCTGTTATGAATAATATATTTGACTATATCTTCTTTCATAATTTTCTAAATGCATTTTTCTTTTTAATTGCACATGGGCAATAATTTTTCTTACTTTTATGATAATTCTTATTTGAAGATTTATTTTTGTTTCCAGCGGGTTAACCTAATACGGGAGCAAAAAAGTTTCCCTTTTGTCTTCTATGCGATGTCATGCTGTAGACGCATTACTGTAAATTACTTCAAAGGCAAGAGCTGCCAATCTGAGTCCAGTGACGAACGTAAAATCCACTTACATCGGTAAATACTTGTATTTATTAAGATAATACTAAACAACATTAATCTTAGCCTATGCTAACAAGATTCTATTCAATACATTTTGTGGAAACGGGAAAAGTGTTGTGGTGCAGAACACAAGTAAATTTCCTACCTGGTTTTATATGACCCTCATACATTTGTGTACATGTGTGGATATCTTCACACATTTTGTTTTGAACTCGATAAGTGTCCGTTTAGCAAAAATGTCATTGAAAAGCACAACACTTTTGCAACAGATCTTACTTTTTCTAAAGAGAATTAAAACTCTCGCAGTCATATCTACTAATGTTAGCATCATTTTGGAAAGGCTTGGAATAATAATATCAACACTGGAGGCGAAGAGTAAGAAATGGAAAGCCAACTTTTTATAAATATTTCAACTGCAAGAAATGTTTATAACCAGAACAGTGTTACGGTATCTCCGGTATATAGTAGGCAATAGTTTAGTTTCGAAATTGGTAGAGCTATTTTATTTGTTTTTGTACTTTTCAGAAGGTTTAACGCTGAAGAGCAATACAGGCAAGGGATGACTCTATGACGTGTAGCTTATAATGACTTCTTAGTGGCCGGGTTGCGACACGGGCTACTAAACTTATCAGATCATGCTGAGTAGGCACTTATATAATTGTACATAAAAATGTCCTCGGCTCTTAATGGGTTAAGCATTTTTAAAAATTTTAGTATTTCCTTAAACATCTCTTCAAAAGCTTTTAAATGATACTTTTATAGATACCTTAAAAAATATGCTGCACAATTTTAATTTTATAAAAAATTCCAAAGTCTATAACTCGGAGAATATGGGCGCTCGCAAATTTTTAAATTTTTTTTATATTTTTTTATTTTCCATCGTCGAGATAAGAACTCAGAATATGGGGTCGAAAATGGATATTATAGAAATTAATTATACATTTAACTTAAACAAACGAAGAAAATTTTTAATTAAAGAAATAATTGAATCAATTAAAATTTCAATGAAATTTTATTTTGAATCCAAATAAAACGTTTAACAGGTACAACATTTTTTTTCAGTGTATAGCCCGATTTTAAATATTGCTTTTAAAATTGGGGGCATGTCATAACGTCCATAACATGTCATAATGTCCATAGGTGTATTTTATGGTCCTCTATATAAGCAACTTTTTTATAAACTGGCTTGCAGATAATCTTTGGTAAGGGAATCTGGTCGTGGTTATACTAAAGAGGAGAAAATCCAAGCGTTCGGCCGAAGCCAGCTATGCAGGAAATCTTTGGCGACCATGGACATTATGTGAAATATGGGTAGTTTTAAAAATAATTATGTAGTTTTGTTTGAATCTGAAAAATATGACTTCAATAGAAAAGTACTTAACGAAAAATAAAAAAACGTCGTCTGACACAGATTAATAAAAAATTTAAATCAATGTTCAGTGTTAAAACGAAAAAATTTATTATTTGTTTATTAATCTGTCTCCGTCTTTTAAGTCCGCAAATTCTTTATATTTGTAGCCCAATGCTACTTTAAGGCATTTTGCTTTGATTGAAAAAATAAGAAAAACAATTTTTAAATTATGGAAAAACACTGTTGTGTTAACTTTATTTTTAAAATAAATAAAGAGAAGGGAACAAAATAATTTCAGTTACATGAAGATTAGTACGACATTTTGTGTGAATGCTTGTACTAACACAACACAATCACAATCACCACCTGATTTCGATGAATTCATGTTAAACCCCTTTACTTCGGCTGAATTTCTCAAAGAAGCTAAATTTATTTTGTTGTCTTTTGTACAATCCTTCAGTTACACAACATTTTGATTTTATCAATATCATCATCGTAGTGGCAAGATCAATGTTTACGCCATGTGTGAGTGCAACCGTTAAAAATTCAAGCTGAAGTGACCTAAATGCTTTTGTTAACTTGTGGCGTTTGTGGTTTCTGCTGTTAAAGAAATTTTGTTCATAATTGAAATTTTCAAAATAAATCATCGCAGGCATTAATTTTAATATTTTACGTTTGGTATGTCAATCCGTATATTGTGTTCACTCTTATTTAATTCAATTTGCAAGAATTTAATTGAATTGTTTTCGCTTAAATGATTGCAGGTTAAAGAAATTGCTACTTCTCGTATGTTATTGCTTATTATTGTGTTATTTTCAGATATGTTATGACATTTAATTTAGTGTTAATGCAACTAAATATAAATGAATAAAAATGTAAAGATATATTTTTTGTGTAACTATTTTAAGTAAAAATTTCGTCCATATAAATATTTAACTTCTTGTTTAATTGTTTGTTAATTTTAAATTAATCTAATTGTTTTAAAATGATTTTGTTAGTTTTATTCTATTATTTGTTTACGGTGTACGCAACCCTCTTTAGATATCTCTTAAGGAACAAAGTCTATCGTAAAAAATGGACTTTTAATTATGGGCAATGGTTTTTAGAGAAAATAAAATATTGCTTTAATCGATCTTCAGCACCTTTTGTTCCATAATAATGTTTTACAATAATTATATTAACAAACCCTCCCCTTTAAGTCTCTTTGAATGTACCTAGTTAGTTATTCATGATATTTCTGATGTTTTCCCAAATTCCGGGACTTAGAAAAAATCTTGTTTTTTTCGGATACAATTCTCTTTAATTTTATGCATAAAGAAAAATAAATGTACCAATTACGAGTAATTTTTTTTTAATAATTTTTTATTTCACACTTAAAGTGGGACACAGAGAAAAAAATATGTTGGCATCTTTGTAACGCAAAATAAAGGCCTTAGTTAAATTTTGAGAACATACGTTTCACATAGGAACTAATACTCCTATACTTCTAATAACAAAATAAAAAAAAAAAAGTAATAAAATAAGAAAAAAAACAATTCGGTCAATTTTGTATTGCAACTCCTTATGCCTAGCCATTCGGCACTTCCCTAACGTTTTCTTATAAAATGTTCATAAAATACTTTAAGTTCATATATCCGTTTATAAAATGTATTTTCTAAACTTCAACCACTGATATAGAACCCCATATCAAAAGAGAGACACCAGCATACTTGACTGGTTTTTTTAATGTTCTCGTGTTGAAATTCAGTACCAGGTTTTCTAAAAGTGAATTTCTTTCCATCTGGTCCAAAGAGGTTTATGTTTGTTTTATCTATAAAATAACCTAAGAAGATAATATAAGCATCGAAAAATCGGAAAAAATTTACAACAATAGTATTTACCTTTAACCAGAAATGACACACTATTATTTGCATGCTCTTGAGCGACTGCGTATTTCAGATTTTGATTTTTCTCTGATATTAATGGCATTCGTCGGAAAGACCTTCCATGTAAATTACTTGTTCTAAAAATTCAGTGGACTGTTCCAGCACTCACACTAACATTTTTATTTATTACAATTTGTTTTTTATGTCAATTGCTGACAAAACTTTTTGATTAACTTCAAATAATACCGCTTATAACGGTCTGTTTGCACAATTTTTTTTTATTTTGGGCCCTGTTAATAGCTTTATATTGTGTTATAATATTTAACTCTGTACTTTTGTTTCTGTTTGCTATTGTAGCTTGATCCTTTTGTACCATTTTTAAGAAAAGAAATTTGTAGGCAGTAAGAAATACTATAAAACAGTGATTAAAGTCGAAAAAAGTGATTTCATGTTCCAATGTTAACGGTTAGTCTAAAAAAATTTAACTGTCCCACTTTGAATGTGAGCATTGTGTTGCAATATAAATTAACAAAAATGCAAATATTTGCATCAGTGTTCGAAAAAAAACTGTACACAAACCATAGCGTACGGCACTGATAAAATACTTTAAAATTCCATTTTAGTGTTTGTGAACTTGTATGTGTAACCATTACGTACACAACGTCTACAAAAAGAAGAACGAAAACTCTAACAAAACGTACTGAACAAAGTTCACAAACACTATTTTTTAGTGTTTGTGTACAAAGTACGCTAAAATGATCAGTACAAAACGAAAAAATTGGGTTTTAGTGAACTTTTTTGCGTACACTAACATTTTTTTAGTGTACGCGAGATTTTTAATTTGAGTTGTTTGTAATAATAGAAATATTTCGCCTATTATGAATAATAATAGTAAATGTCGTTTAGTGAAATGCAAATAAATGTTCTATATATTCTAAAAATTATTATTTTTCTATTTGTAGTATTTTTGAAAAATATTATCATACCTACTTAAAGTGTTCAAAATGACTCAGCTTGTTATTAAAAAAACTACCTGAGAATAAATGTAAAATTTCAACACTTGAAAGAAAATGTTGTGAATTTTTTTTTATTGTAAAAGGATAGTCAAAATTTCAACAGGTAAAAAAGAACATTATGGAAATTTTACACATTAAAAGGTATGCAAAAGGCCAAATATTTCTATTATTACAAACAACAATAAATAAAAAACCTGGCGTACACTAAAAAAATGTTAGTGTACGCAAAAAAGTTCACTAAAACGCAATTTTTTCGTTTTGTACTGATCATTTTAGGGTACTTTGTACACAAACACTAAGAAATAGTGTTTGTGAACTTTGTTCAGTACGTTTTGTTAGAGTTTGTGTACATGTTCGTAAACACTTAAAGAGAAACGAAGTGTTTTGTTCTTGTTGTAGTGAATGTGTTTGCGTTCTTTGTATATGACGATCAGTACAGTATATAAACGTTGCGTACTTTAGAGTTTTTTTTCGAACACTGATTTGCATATTCGCGCTATACAAAAAATTTTGCTTCCGATTTTGGAACCGCTTAGTTATACCTTATAAAATATAAGAAAATTATAAAAAAATTTGATGTATATATAAAGAATATTTAATGTAACTAAAAGATTTAAATTTGATTATTATTTATGTGTACCACTTTGACATTGAGTAGCTGTAGTAAAATAACACGACATTGTTTTTTTAAAGAAAGTAGATCCTTCTTAAAACGTTGCATTATTACATAAAAAATTACTTTTATGTTGGGGTTAACAACACTAAAATTTATAGTATATTATCCAGTTCAATTTCAGTAATTCTCTTGTTTAAAATTTAAGTTATTCTTCATTATTAAAAATATCCTACATTTTGAGACTCTTTGCCTCTTTTGCATAATTTAAAGTGACAAAAAAATATGAATATCTTTGAAAATTAACAAAAACAAAAAAAAAATCAATATGATTTGTTACCACATGATTGGAAAAAAATTTGTAAATGTGAGAATAAATACATAACTGTAAAATTTAAATTTTCCCAATTTCTTTTATATTAAATAAGTTTTTAATGCGTCGAGAAATCTGCATGGCACCAACAGTCAGTTTTTTATTAAAAAATAATTTTTCTAGGAGCAAATATTCTACACTAACAGAAGTCCTAAAAAGCTTTAGAATTTCAGTAGTTTGAGAATTTAAGTAATTTACTTAAAAATGTTATGGGATATTAGCATAATATAATAAATAATATTATAAAAATTCCCAAAATAATTTTTAAAATAAAATTTATATGCAATTGCTTGTGCAAACTGTTGGCATCACTGTTGTTTTTTTCTTTCTCTTGAGAAATAAAAAAATAACTGTGTTGTTTTTATTTTTAATACGCCTTACGTCTGCATTAAGTGTTGGCATATAACCAACCTAACGCAGAAGGGAATGTAAGCAAAAATAAAAACGTGGTTTGTTTGTTGGTAATTTTTGTTAAAGCCTTAACATTTCTGTATTGACTTCTTAAATAACTCTCATGTTGTTTTTGAAGTTTTTATACTTAAAGGAAATGTTTTTCTAAAAATGTGGATAAAGGTTTCCTGATGAGCTGGCTTAAGCAACCGGCGAAATACGTATAGATACCTGCTTTTCCAACCAACAAATAAATTGCATTTTTATTTAAAAATGTTATGGGATATTAGCATAATATAATAAATAATTAAGTAATTTACATTAGCAGCAGAGTGACTTGTGGAAATTTTTCAGATTTTCCACTTTATAGAAACATATGCAGGTACACGATAATAATTATCTACTTTGAATATACAGACTGATTGATAATGTGTTACAGGCGCAAAATGCAAGAGCCTGCCTATTATTGTTCCAGGAAGATGGATACATTGGAGTTGGCAGCTATAGCTTTCTGAAAAACAAACAAACACATTGTTTGTACTGTTCTGACTTTGAAATCATTTTAAAATAGAGGTTTTGATATAAAAGTTATAAAAGTAATATTTTATATAGTACATATATAACGGTACCGCCATCTAAGGTTTTTTTCTTCAACTAGTGCTTATTTCGCTGAACGAATATGGTTGTGTATACACTTGAACAACGCTGGGAAATATTGCGACATTAAGATGCCAATTTTGCTAAAAAAAATCATCTTTTCAGATTAAGCTCATTTTTAATTTGGCGGGTACGTAAACATGCAAAATTGTCGCATTTGGGGCACAGAAAACCCGCACGCATATATTGAAAAGCCGATGCACCCAAAACGAGTCACTGTTTGGTGCGGATTTTAGTCCAGGGATAATTGGGACATTTTTCTTTGAAAATGAAGAGTGGCCGTTATAGTCAATGGCGATCGTTATCGGGCTAGTTGAACGAATTTTTGTGCACTAAAATTGAAGAGGAAGATATTGGCAACATTTGGTTTAAACAGGACGGCGCTACGTGCCACACAGCCGAAGATACATTGTTTTTTTTTATAGTATTTAAAAAAAGTTATTTGGCGGAGTCTTTAGTAATATTTAATATATTATCATTGCAAAAAATTATAAGTAAATAACAAAAAAAAAAAAATAAAGAACAAATATTTTAATTAATTAACAAATGACACTTAAAAAAACTAAAAACACTTAATGATGCTGGCTATAAGCTGGTGGAACGGGATATTCCTTGGCTACTTTGTTAGCTGGATCGGAAGCAACATTATGAAAAGTTGCAGCAACTTGCTTAACAGCCTTGAAATGTTCGTTTAAAGGAATACGGTTGACTACAGCATTAAAACCACTATGAGAATCAACCGTGTATTGAACCATCCGTTTGAAACCATCAGCATCAACTAAGGAGTATTCGCCATGTACAACATCACCGTTACGTTCTTCTTGGTGACTGTGGTTATCACCAGTATGTTCGTCGTTTATTTCGTAAGCGAATTTGTATTGAATATGAGGATCGTAATGATCACCATTATGACGATCGGAAACTGATTGTGGGTGAGTATACGATACAGGAACAATTGATTTTATTACAGCTGAGGGTGCCGAAGCAGGATGATGAAGTTGATCGACTGATATAATGCCCGCACTGGCGATAGCAATAAAAGAAAGGACTGCCATAAACTGAAATTAGGCAAATAAATATAAATATTTAATAACAAAATTGTAATTATAGTATCATGGCACTTTAAAGTTTTCTGTGTTCCTACCTTGATTGCCATTTTTAATTTTGTGTATTAAAATGCGAATAATGATTTATTTAATGAATGGCTTGAGATTTCAAGTTTATATGCGAATTATTTGATTTATATTTGATATTTATAGCAATTAATTTATTTTTATCAATTGTACGTGTTTCTAATTATTTCTTTCTTATACAAAAGTCGCGCAAAAATCGAGTTTTTATTTTTTTTGCTTAACAAACAATTACGTGTGTTCGTATGTAAAATTTTACCTTTTTCTTTTGACTGTAAGCATGCCTTTCAAAAATATTTTTTTTGCTACTTTAATTTTTTTAGTAATTGTGTTTTTTCAGCCTTAAGTGCAAAAAGCAAGCAATATGAACACAAAAAAAAAATATAGTCCAACAATGTCCAACTTGTTTTCTGGTTACAGATTAATGCCATTTACCAGATGTAAATTTAAATGCAAATTAAGGTCTTTTTTCAATTTAGGTAAACTTTTCTAAATCAGCGTAAAGTCTTAACTACGCATGAATTTGTTTTTTTTTTTGCTGATGGAACATTATCGGTGCGGTTTAAATAACATGCGGTGTAGGTTTTAATATTATTTATTTTTACAATCACTTCCAATCAAGACATTAATCTGAAGTACGATTTTTGTTTCTTTTTTTTGGAATTGCAAAGGAATTTTTTTTATGAATTTAAAATTAAATGAAATAACAACTACATGGAGTCAAACCCAATAAAATTATTATTAAATAATAATTGAAAAAATAGACCTTATAACCAGTTTATTGTGCTAGCTTTTGCTTAATAAGACATTATTTTATATTGTTAAAAAATAGTTCTTGATCTCAAAATAATTTTTCTTGAGTCAAAACTAGCTGTTCAGAATTCCACTGTTGCAAGGCCTTAAAATTAAAAAAAAACAATAAGACTGCATATTACCAGCATTTTATACAAATATGTACATTCTAAATTTTTTGAAAATGTTATCCCCTGTTTAAGTGACAAAAATATAAATTTCGTAAATAAAAATAGAAATAAATAAATAAAAAATATATAAACCTATTTTAAATACTAAAAATAGGAAAACCACCTACATGAAATTTCCGTGAAATCTTGTTCTCTTTAATTCAACAGTTGTTCAAAATAAATTGTGCTAACAGTGCATACTGAACAAAAAAATAAAATAAGTAATTTTAACATATTCTTGCACTAACAGGTAATGACAACATAAAACAAGTAGTGTGAATTTTACAAGATTTTTTTAATTTTTTGTAATTATTTGGCAGCTTAAGTTCACCTAGATGTTGGTTTCTAGATTTATTGAGAAAAAACTATATTATAAACTAAAATCTCGAAATAATAAAAAATGCAAATTTATTGTTAATTTTGAAAATAGGAAAAATAAAGAAAACATAGCAATAAGGTCGGTAAAGGTAAGCTTTTCTCATGGATCCCCACTTTTTCTTTTAAAAGCAGATTCGTACTATGGTGGTGTCAATTGCTTTGAATTGCCTCAATACGTACAATTGTCTAGATCGATGTTTCATTTTCCTTCTCAACATTAACAAAAAATTCTTTGACAAACGAAAATTTTGAGAGCTGCCAAGTCTTCTGTCGACTCTTTCATTTCCACTAGTAAAAATCGATATAAAAATTGATATTATACATTGTTCCATTCATTGTCCTTCTCCACGTTTTATAAGATTATTTCAAGATTCTCCAACAGTTTCTTTAAAAACTTTTACTCATTCATAGTCAATGGAACGATTACTTTGCACACTCTTAGGTAGAAGATGGTGTTTTAGTTTGTTTACTGATATTGCCTTAAAAATTTTAATATTTTAATAAACAAAAAGAAAAAAAAAAAACAATACAAAGTTCATATATAATGCCCTTCTATATTTCAACAGTTCGTTAAGAAAGTAAGGTTAACAAGAGAGAAGTTAATGAAATTCGATGAGATGAATTCTTAATAATTATTTTATTGTTTACGTGAGTTATTCACGAATAATATTCATGATAGAAATGAACAGCATTTCCAAGATTATGGAGATGAAGAACGTATTTTGTGATTTATGCAGTAGATAAAAAATTATTGCTAAAAAATAAAACGTAAAGATATCTTTAAAAATTTACAACTTTTCGTAAACAATCAAATATTAGTCAAACAAATATTGGTTAAAGATTAAAGCAAAAGGCCTTCAAAAAGGAGCAAGATTTTCTGAACTGGATCCAACGAAAACCATCAGTTTTTGCAACAATATTTGTTAATAAATAATATAATTCTTCTGAAACCAGCATAAGTTATGACAAAAGAATTGTCTCTTCAGTTTGATTCCATCTTAAGTTATCTAAACCTATAATAAAACTGTGACGGGATCATTTCTGTACATGAAATATTTTTTGCAAAATTTGGTGTTCTTTTGGTGTAAATAGTAATCGATACAGAATACATATCACCTATTTTTGAAATTTTTGTCTGTCTGTCTGTATGTGTTCGCATCACGTAAAAACTGCTAGATGGATTTCAATAACATATTTCCGTGGTTCAAATATAAAATACTTCTTTTTACAAAAATAAGTCATTTCGTAGAGAAAATAGAGATAAAAATGTGTAAATGGAAAATTTTTAACTCTGTTTGAAAAGCTCTGCAATAAATATTTAGAAACACATTTTACGAAATTTGTTTTTCAAGAAAATTAAAAATTACACTCAGATGAAGTCGTAAGCGCAGCAGTAAAGAAATATGCAAGTTTCAAGTCCCAGGAATATAATAATATTGTCCAACGAATTCTAGGATCTAAGAATGCATTGAATTTTATAGCATGATATCAATTTATATTTAAACTGCATACTTCGAAATTTTTTGTATTCAGTTCCATCAAAGTCTAAAACTATATTAAACCAAAATAATAAAATTTTTTAAATTTATTTTTTACTTCTCCATTATATTATTACACTTAACATACACGTCTAAGTTTACGATTTTTAGCGGCAATGGTATGTAATGAGTTTGTAGAAAACCAAAATGAATATTTTGTCACCAATTGATTTTAGCTGCTGGAGCAGAAACCCTTCTCTTCCTTTACACTACCACGGATCTTTATCTTTTGTATAAAATGTTTGTCTCTGTTTATTGAAACTTCCAATCCCAATCAATAGACATGAATCTGATTGAAAGTTATTTAATAAAGCAGATCTTAAAAGTGTTTTACTAGTGTTTAATAGTTTGTGTGATATTTTAGAATATGTTTAGGTTGAATTTTGCTTGGCCTTTATTACTTTACTAACTTATTGCACCCGGTGTTGTTTAGATCTAATTTTACGGACCTTCTAGGCGCTGTGTAATATATTATAGCCCTGTTAGTTATGGGGATCTACTCCTAACCCGTGAGAATTTTATCAAATCAATTTCTTAAAGATCAAGAGATATCTATATTTCAAACATATTTAGAATCTAATTTAATTAAGATTGTTTAATATTCATAAAACTGCGCATATTTCCTCCTTTTCACTTCTCCCTTCTTTCTTTAAAATTAAAGGCCCAACTATAATGTGCATAAGCTAGCTTTAGCTTATGTCAAAAATTCAACGAAAAGCCTGTCAAATGCTTAGGTAACTTATCAAAGAAATTTATGTGGCTACAATGTACATATATAAATTTAGTAACTTATTTGCCACAGTTGCACATTTATGTTTAATTCCTTCTTTGCCAAAAATAATTTCTATACAAATCAACAAAATTTTAAAACGAGAAGGCTTTAAAGAAAATATTTTATATATTTAATAACGTTCACAAACACATTTACATATTTTGGTTTATGTTCTAGGAAATTGTAAAAAATAATATTACAAATTATTTTTTGTTTTGTGTTTATGGCCAACCGTACTAAAAAATGCAACGATGTTCATCGTTTATGTGGTATGCATATGTGTGTATAAATACAAATTTAATTTAAATATATTATAATTGTAAAAAATTGGCCATAAAGAAAAATGTTG
This sequence comes from Gymnosoma rotundatum, assembly GCA_916610165.2. NCBI lineage: Eukaryota > Metazoa > Arthropoda > Insecta > Diptera > Tachinidae > Gymnosoma > Gymnosoma rotundatum. Next base: position 85,891,218 of record OU744336.1, read on the forward strand.
TTTTTTCTACATTTTTTTATTGAATTAAAAACTAAAAAATTTAACAATTTAGGTCTTAATTAGAAAATTTCTTTATTAATGTATAAATCAAAGCACAATCAGCTGTTTCCGTACGGAAAGTGCGATCAGTTTCGTACCTTGCATAAAGAAATGAAATTTAACGAAACTTGACGAAAAGTTATCTTATTCCCATTATAGTTTACCACATATAATTTAATGTATTTGCACAGTTGTATAAGTTGGCATAAGCTAGTTTATGCACATTATAGTTGGGCCTTCACATTGAGCATTCTACTCTTACAGAAATATCTAAATACGTTTTAATTTTATTGTAATCGGTACAGACAAAAAATGTTTCTTTTCCCCTTTGTCTATCATCTAGGTCCTGAACCTATCTGCGTTGCTAAAGTTATTAAAATCGAGTAGTCAAGACTTTGTTAAAATTAATTAAAAAAATATTCGCTTCCCATTTTTGTGTTATCCTGGTTCGCTAAATATAAATACTCTATTTTACTATGAGGAAAAATATCTAACTGTTTATCTGTGATTGACTTACGCATAAACAAACATATAAACGAACTTAAAAAGAGATTTATAATATATATTGGATTAATATACTTTGAATTTAAAGTATTACAAAGAATATATTATAAACAACCGTGAAAATAACCATACCAGCACATTTTACTGTCTAAGGATAGTTTCGTGTCTGTCTAAGTCACTTAATAAAGTTATTTGCCTGCAACTTTTCCACATTAATCTGTCGGTCACATATACCCAAGTAAATAAAAATAATACGCAATTTGTTAATGGTTTCCGATGTGACTATCGCAGGTAGATATTTTTCTGAAGTTTTTGATGAAACAGGCGTTTTATTATCTACCAGCAGATCGATGTTTATATAAAGTAACATCACAATTTTAAAGCTAAAACGATAAAAATAAATATAAACTGTAGAGATCTCTGTATTATTCCTTAATAGCGTATAATACCTACGTTTGCGTTTGAATAATTCTATTTACGCTTATATTATTAATAATATTTGATTTTTCATATCTTATCTTTGTTCATAAGACTTGAAATTGTAAAAAGCAACGTGGTTATTTAATAATTCAAATATTATCACATTTATTAAGTGGGTTTAAAACAAAAACTAGTCAACAATGGTATGAACAAATTTAACGAAAGTCCAAGTTTAAAGGTGTCTAACGCTGAAGGTAGGAGCAGCTGCAATAAGGGGAGCAGCTCTAACAGCGGGGGCTGCAACAACTGGAGCAGCTCGTACTATTGGAGCAGCTCTTACAACTGGAGCAGGTGCAGGAACCACAGGGGCCGCTTTAACAATGGGGGCAGCAACTACAAAGGGTTCACGACGAACAACAGCGTTGAAACCATTAATCGGATCGGCAGTATAAGTAACGGTACGTTTAAGGCCATCAGCGTCGATTAAAGTGTATTCACCACGAACGACATCACCATTGCGTTCCTCAACATGACCTTTGGAGTCACCAGAGAGATTGTCTTCGACATTGTAACCGTATTGGTATTGGGGATTAGGATCGTATTCTTCAAGTTCGACAGTCTTGGCCAAAACGGGAGCGGCCGGTACTACAACAGCAGCATTGGCGACAGCAAATAAAGCAAGGGCAATCACAAACTGCGCAAAGAAACACACAAGTAAAAACAATATTTAAATTATTTTAATTTTACTAGAAAACTGCATATATTTAATTTTTTTCTTCACTTTTTCCTTTAGTTTTTTTAAATTAGTACTCGTAATATATTAAATAGTCCTTTTTCAGTCTATTTTATTTTTATAATTTTAGTTTTTTCGGTTGAATATTTTTTTTATTCTTTTTTCTTTGTTATATTTTATAAACCAATTTTATTTTTAATCCCACCTTGTAGACCATTGCTTTTTATTTAAGTTGATTTGTTTGTTTAAGTTTAAACACTTAATTGTTCTTTATACTAGGTGCTCAAAACACTGAATGTCTTTTCTTTGCTTATTGTCCACAATTTATAGTTGAAAATTTGTCATTGAGGCTTCTTCATTGAAATTCATTTTTGGTAATGTGTTGATATTTTCAAAAATATATAAAAATTAACATTCAGCTCATACACCTCCAACTACTAAATAAGTAGAAATTTTGATATTTTTTCACTCCACTCCAATTTACTTAATTTCGTCATACCTGTATTCTTTTGGACATTTAAATTTTTTACTTGAGTTTTTCTTCTATAAATATGTACAACAAATTGATGCTTTAATATCTAATAAATTTTATTGTAAAAACAATTAGGAAACATTTTTCGTTCACGGTAATAATGACATCCTAAATAAATATTTACCAATACTGAATCAGACAAAATAAATAATAATTCTTTTATATATTGATTGTTAATAATTTATTTAATTAAAAGTTGGTTTTAACTAATAAAATTTATTTAAAAACACATTACATTTTATAGGTAAATCTTTTTAGCTAAAATTAATGGATTTGTTTAATAAACAAAAAAATTCAATTCATATTTAATAGTTAAAAATAAGAAGTTATATATGAAAAACAATGCACATTATGGTCCTCCATAACTATATAGAAAAAATCAAAAGTTAAAAATATCTATCTCCTTTGTTCCACTGTGCAAACTGAAACGCCAGACCAAAATTTGAATCAATTGGATATTATTTAGGAGTACCTATGAATTGAAAGTTGCGACGTTTTATTTGCAAACCAGTTTATACTAGGCAGCATCACTACCAATTTCTTTGAAGGATGAATAGTTCTATGTTTATCCGTTAAGTAGCAGCAGTAATAGTAGTGACGGTAATCATATTTCCAATAAGAAACATGTGCTCATAGTTCTGTCTTACAATGAATGTTTTATAAGTGATGAATGAAACTCGTTTCATTTCAACCCGTTAAGTCTTGGTAAGTGTAATAACTAAATTATGAATATATCTAGGCAATGAGATTAACTTCTTAATTGTATTTAAAACCTAGCATAAAATCTTGTACTGTGAACTAAGATTATCAACAAACAATAACAACAAATCTTTTGGTTTCAGATTTTTTTTTTTGATAAATGTCTGCTACTAGAGCATCCTCTAAAGTGTGGCTTATTGGAAATCATACTGAACCACTTTTCAAAACAAGGTTGCCTAAAAAAAGAAGAGAAGCACAAAAAATGGTTTTAAATTGGTTTCAAAAAAGGAATAAGAGCCATTACTGAAGATATCCTGGAGATTTGAGACATGTATAAGATTCTAACTCAAAAAAAAAAAAAAAAGATGCGATTGCAAGAAAGCTTAGTAAATAGTACAACAATTATCTTAACCATAAAAGAAATAAAAGTACACCACTCGATAGCTGCCGCAAGAAAGAGGAGCTTTTTAAAGCGGAAATATCTGATAGACTTCATATTGCTAATAATGAATATTGCGAAACGAGTATAAAAACTTAAACAAGAGGTGAGAATAAAATACATAAGTTCTCTGAGTATGTCACTTCAATTAAAGTGAAAAGAACTGAAGAATGCTCCAGCGATAGTTCTCAAAAATCTTATTCTAATTATCAACCTTCTACGAGTATTATTCCTAAACCATTCGTAGAAGAAGAAAACGATTCTCACAATCAACGTAGCAGCATCACTTGACAGAGTAAATTTTTACGCTCGCAAAGCCATGTTGGTCGTCAGTGCAGTTTCTGAAGCCCGTAGGTAGTTGTCAGCATCTCGAAGCACCATCAGGCATAATCGCATGAAATCACGAGAAACGGTAGGAGAAAATTATAAGTCAACCTTTTATCTGAAGAGTCTTTACGTTTGCGCTGTGATGGCAAGTTACTTGTAGATATTGCCGATCGAATATCACAAGAACAGAACGCTGAAACTTAAAAGGGACCTGTATTTCTAACGAGTTTATAATTTGAATTTAGAAATTAAAGGGTGTCCCATAATTAATGTAGATTTACCTAAATATGCCTATCTTTTAAACCGTTATAGAAAAACGCTTGTAAATTTGACGCAATGTTGATTGCTAATAATTGCCAATAGTTCACTTAATTTGGTATATGGCCATACTTTTAAACAGTTGTAGACAGACGATTGAAATTTACAAAGAACTTGCGTTACTAACTCCTCTATAACAACAAGTATAATATTTGGATTTGGAAAAAAACGGTTGTCCCAATAGTTGATATAATATGGTGTATGTGGCCGCACTTTTCAACCGTTATAGACAGACAGCTGAAATTTACAAGGGACATGTTTTTCTAAGTCCGCTATAACAAGAAGCTTATAATTTAAATTTAGAAATTAAAGGGTGTGCCCAAAATTAAGGTAATTTGTTCTATATGGCAGTATTTTTTGAACCGTTGTATACAAAAATCTTAATTTTAGACAGAATGCCCACTACTTTATTTGGTAAAATAAGAAGTATAAAAATGTTATATTATAAATTAAATAGTTTCTATAATCTGATGACAGACGGTTGAAATTTACTCAGAACCTGATTGCTAAATCTACTACAACAGCAAGTATATAATTTGAATTTCGAAATTAAAGAGTGACCCTATAGTTGCTGCAAGTTGATGTATATTGCCAAACTATTGAAAAGTTAAAAAATTATAAAATTTGGAGGTATAATTGTGTCCCAATAGTTAATGGAACCTAAATTATGTGGCCATACACTTGAGCTGTTATAGGCAGACAGATGAAATCTGTTTTGAAGGCGGTTTTTTTTCGCAAGAGTTATTTTTAAATAATATACTTAACGATAACGATGTGCGTAATATCATTAAAAGAAACGTACGATATTCGACACGACAACGACAACCGTAATAAGGGTAAATACGAGCTGCACTTCTTTCTTGCCAAAAAGAACTCTGTTTAAACTGGCTAAAGTTGTTATCGATTTTAGTTATTCCGCTAGAAAAATTGGATAAATAGCTAGTAGTACCGTTCCACTACCTAGATTTAGAAGAAAGTTGTGTTTTTATTGCCTTAAAGAAGTTTATTGAAATAAAATTTTACTTTAACTTATTTTATTGAATGGCGTGTACAAGCACCTTCTATTCAGGGAATACTAATATTGAGTCCTGATTTAAATACCCAAGAGAGTCATTGGGCAGAAATTTATTATTTTTAAATTTGCGTTTTTTAGTTTTGTTTTTGTTCAGTAAATGAATTTTTTGCCTTGTAATTTTCGCTAAAATATGGAATAAACTTTTTACTGTATTGTTTATAAATTACATTTAATTACTTATATTTAAGGAAAATTCCAAAATTTAACTTTTTTGAAGGAAAAGCGTAACTTTTTTCTCTGGCACACTGGTGACGACACCAAATCGAGATGGTCAAAAACCTACACCGTCCACCAAAGAGCGCCCTAAGGCGAGTTTAAAGTAAACTATTTAATCACGAGCTTTTTGATATCCTTCTTAAAAACGTTGTAGCCTTCTGATCCCAATTTTATTGCTATCAGAGAGAAAATTTTAAAAATGAAAGTAGTTAATAATTGTGCTTAAAAGGGTATATTCATGTATCACCAAGAATGAAGAACAGTTTCAGGATCTTCTCCACTTCGTTCAGCTGTACAGACAAAAGTTTCTAACGTCTAAGAACGCGATGCTAATGGGCGATGGTGCAAGTAAGCTTTTGTAAATATTGATAGTCTTATATGTCCAATTATCATTCCAGAAACTTAAATTATGGCGGTTGTAAATGTAAAATAACATGCATTTTTTTACAAATTTATGCCCTTAATAAAGTTATTTTAACAAAATGTCGGAGATTTATTTATTAATTGTGGTTTCGAGCTAAAAAGTATAAAATCATAATAAATATTTACCAAATAACCTGAATTTTGTTCCTCAGTTGTAAAAATGCCACGTCGAATAAGGGCAGGCTTTTGAAGAATATGTTATAACCAAATAGTTATTCATAGAAATGTTCTATATTTTTATAAATATTATCTGTTTTGATGTGTAGTGTTACACAGACAAGATTTGATTCTGCGCATCACAGAGAAGCTGCTTTTATAACTTTCAGAACTGTTGGAAAGACTTATTGCAACTTATAGGAGCTTGAAATATTAAAGTACATGTCCTTCTTTCATTTTTTTTTCTTAAAGTATATTTTTAAAATGAATAATAAATTTATCTCCTCTATCTTAACTGACTTTAAAAATGGCATTTACAGTTTGAGGCAGTGAAATACTTTGAAATCAGATTTCTAAACTTTGAAACTTTTTGTCAACTACGCACAGTGGTTTGAAAACAATTTATTTTGGATATAATTCGATGTCTCATGAAACCCTGAATATATCTAAATAAAATTTCACGGAGACAAAGCAAATATGTTTCTAAGTGGAGCTGACAAACTGAAAAACACAAATGGTTAACAAAATGTGTTTACAGTCAGTTTTAATATTTACATATAAAATCAGAAAACAATGATGAGGAGGCGGCACATTTTGTGCCAAACTGAAAATCACAAATAGCAGGTTGCCTTTCAAATGGTTTAAAAAAATTTATTTATTTATAATAAATTTTATTTATTAATGTTTTAAAATAATATTAATATAATTAATTAATACACCGATCCACAAATACTAAGTTAAGGTCGGCAAGTTTATATTTGAGTTAAAAAAGTAAGAGTGCTATGCCGAATCTTATATACCCTTCACCGTCTATGTAAGTCTAGTTTAGTGAAGTAACTCCTATCAAAAAGCAAATATTGGTTTGACAGAGAATTAAAATGTAAAAAATTTGATGTTGAATATATGAAATTTTACATGGTTACACGGTTATGTTTTTTTATTTCTCTTGAGAAATTAAACAAATATAACTGTGTTGTTTTTATTTTTACACGCGCCTTACGTGTGCATTAAGAGTCAAATAAATTGCTTTTTTATTTGAAAATGTTACGAGATATTAGCATAATATAATAAATAAGAATTGTTTTTTATTATTTTGAGAATTTTGTTTATCTCCTTGGGCTGTTATGGTCAGTTGTTTGTTTCCAAATGTAAACCAAAACTTTTTATATATGTACATATATTTCCCAACGTTCGTTTGTTTTTCAAAATTCAATATTGTATTTTATAAAGGAGCAACAGAATATTTTATCTGACTTACGATTACTATTGATTTGTCATCATTCTAAAAAGAGTTTTATATTTAATTTACTTAACATTAAAAACTGGACTTTCACAACACAGAAATTAAATAATAAATAAATTAAATAATTCAAAATCTTTACTCAACACAAGCACAGAATTCTAAGTCTGTTCTAAAGCTAATATCACAGTTCAGCTAATTTTAATAATTAAATTAGGGCAGTGGAGTATTGAAGTTTTTAATTGCAGTTACTTCATTGTTCCAAATAAAATGAAACAATTAGAGACAGACATGGTGTTTTGCCCGCTGCGTCGAAGGACATTATTTGCTATTTTCAATAGCAAAATTTGCGAAAATATATCTGATCGATTGGCATATTTAAATTTTCTCTAGCTCATTTAGGGCTTTCGCATTGGTTCCAATCCGAGCACAGACGGTTAGACGGACATCGCTCAATCGACTTCGGTATGCATAAGAACTCAGAATTCATGTACTTTATAGGGTCGGAAATGGATATTGTAGAAATTACTATTGAATATGTGTATGTTTTCAATAATTAATAACTTTACAATATTATATTTGTTTCTGATCAAAATAGGTTTTGCTTTAATACTTAGTCATAGTTTTCATATTTTTTACTGAAGTTGTCATTTTTCAGTTCAATAAAGATATTTGAACACAATAGGTTATGAGCCCAGTTTTCACTACTGAAAATAAAATAAAAATTAATAAAAATTTGACAAACAAATTTTATTAAAAATGGAATTTTCAAAAACTCTCAAGCCCCTGAGTTGTGAGGCTGATTGGCCCATATGGAAAAGAAAGATAAGTGATCTGCTTGGCTACTACGATGGTGCAGTGGATGTGGTTGAGAATAGAATTACAAAGCCAGAACCATTAGGTGAGAATGCTACAGCAGAAGAGAATGCAGAATTTAAGAAAAAGGCTGATTTTTATCGCAAAGCTAATTGTTGTGCCAAGAGCTTAATTACCAGTACAATTACTGATGAAATTTATCAAAAAGTTATGGACAAGGATTCCGCATACGACACTTGGACAGCGCTTCATCAACTATTTGAAGCAACATCAAAAGATCAACTATATAAAATGTGCAAAGATCTTTTTTCTTTTCAATGGAACAAAAATTGCGATGTTTCAACTCAAATTTCCCAGTTGAAAACTATTTGGAATGAATTAAACATTGGATTAACCATGAGAGGTGAGAACGCGTTGCCAGAATTGTTACTTATATGCAAAATATTACACGTTTTGCCTAGTTCTTTCGAAGTATTTAGATCCAGTTGGATGATGCTAACGAGTGAAAATAATAAATCAATAGATGAACTAGTTATGCAATTATGTTTATTTGAAAGAAATTTCAAAAAGAACAGTCAGACTGAAGCAGACAATTTTAATCAAGAGGCATTGACACTTCAGCAGAAGCGTGGACATAAAGCTAAAGTAGCAAGTAAACAAAGTAAAACTGAAGAGTCTTGTCACTATTGCAAGAAAAAAGGACATTGGATCAAAGATTGTAGAAAATGGATATCTGATGGTAGCAGCAGATGCAGAGTTTCCAGAATCGCTTTGGGCTGAGTTTGTAAAGACTGCTATTTACGTTCTCAACCGCACTGGAAAGTCTTCAATATCCGATATTAGTCCTTATCAATTATGGTATGGTAAGAAACCAAGAATACGCCAATTACGCATTATTGGATCCACTTGTTTTGTTCATGTGCCTAGTCAGATTCGCCGGAAGATGGACAAAAAAAAGCTCAAAAAGGATTTCTTGTCGGCTATGATGGTGATGAGAGATATCGCATTTTTATTAAGGAAAGTAATAAAGTCCAACTGTCAAGAGATGTAAAATTTGTTGAAAGAAAATATTCAAAAACTGCAATAATTAATGAAGATGAAAAATATATACCAAGTAATAAAATACAATTTAGAATTCAAATGCAAGAAGAAGCAAATAAAAATAATGAAGAAATTTCTCAGAGGGTAGTTATTCAAGAAGATGAACATGAATTTTACGATAATAACGAAGAAATACAAAGTCCTGACAACTCAATAGTAATTGAAGAGCATCAGTCAATTCAAGAAGATGTAGAACAAAAAAATAAATCAAAAACGCAAGAACAAGAAGAAAGATTACAAGCTCGTAAAATAATGAAACGCAAATCTGAGGTTGATAATGGTCCCAATAGCAAATGCCTAAGAAATCGTACTATTCTAATTTCGAACTGTACCCATAGTGATATTGTGATGATGGCAAAAGATTTTGTTGATGCACACAAAATTCCCTATACTATCGATGAAGCAGTTAAGAGTGATCAGAACAAAGAGTGGATTAATGCAATGAAGGAAGAAATTGACTCACTTGTGAAAAATAAAACTTGGGTCTTAGAAAGTCTACCAAAAGGATGCAAAACATTACCATGCAAATGGGTTTTCAAAATAAAAACTAATGCTGATGGAAGTATAGATAAATATAAAGCGAGGCTTGTTATAAAAGATTTTAAGCAGAAGTATGGAGTGGACTATGATCAAACCTTTAGCCCAGTGGCAAAAATGTCAACAATTCGTTCACTTCTTAGCATTGCAGCTACGGAAAATTTGCATCTCAAGCAATTTGACGTGTCTACAGCTTTTTTATATGGTGAGTTAGAAGAAACCATTTATATGAATCAACCTGAAGGATTCAGTGACGGTACTAATAGAGTCTGTTGTCTAAAAAAGAGTTTATATGGTTTAAAACAAGCACCAAGATGCTGGAATACTCGCATCGTCAGATTTCTAGAAAATATTGGATTTAGAGCAAGCACAGCTGATACCTGCCTATATATAAGAGAAAATAATGGTAAAAAGGTAATTTTAGCCCTTTATGTTGATGATGGACTGGTTGCATCTTCTGACAAAACCGAATTGGAAACATTACTGAAGGAACTACAAACAGAGTTTAAAATAACTACTAAAGATGCGAAATATTTCCTTGGATTAGAAATTGAAGAAACAGATAAGTACATCAAAATTCATCAAAATGCATATGCAAGGAAAATATTAGAGAGGTTCAACTTTACTGAATGCCGTTCAATTTCAACACCAATAGAAAAGTTACCAAAGAATGATGTCAAATCAGGGAAAGTCAACAAAGAGTTTCCATATCGACAAGCTGTTGGAGCACTTATGTACCTTATGCTAGGAACTAGACCAGATTTATCATATACAGTTGGTTTTCTCTCAAGATTTTTGGAAAAACCTACAATTGAAGATATTCAAAGAGTTAAACGCGTGTTTCGATATATTTCCGGTACACTAAATGTTGGAATTATATACAACAGAAGAGGACCAAAAGTATTGGATTGTTTTTCTGACGCAGATTTCGGTGGATGTACTTCAACAGGCCGCTCTACCTCAGGAGTTGTTGTAACGTATGCAGGAGGACCAATTTCATGGTTAAGTCAAAGACAACCAATGGTCGCAACATCGACAACAGAAGCCAAAATTGTAGCAGCAAATGAAGGAGCAAAAGAAATTATTTGGCTTAAAAGACTTTTCAAAAATCTCATTAATTATTCAGAAATTCCTTTTATTAAAATTGACAATACAGCAGCAATTCGATTGGCGCAGAATCCAGAATTCCATAAAAGGACCAAACATATTTCACTTAAACACTTTTTCATTAGAGAAAAGGTATACGAAGGTATTTTAAAAGTATCGCAGGTGTCAACAGAACTGCAAGCTGCCGATATGATGACTAAACCACTGTGTAAAGCAAGACTTATATTTTTAAGAAATATTTTAAATATTAATTGATCTCAAACAAGGGAAAGTATTGAATATGTGTATGTTTTCAATAATTAATAACTTTACAATATTATATTTGTTTCTGATCAAAATAGGTTTTGCTTTAATACTTAGTCATAGTTTTCATATTTTTTACTGAAGTTGTCATTTTTCAGTTCAATAAAGATATTTGAACACAATAATTACAAGCGGAATGACAAGCTTAGATACACCCTTTTTTCACTTTTTGTGGTAAAGGGTATGCAAATAAGAACAGAAACCTTACCCTAATTTTATTTGCTGTATTTTTATCTTTACAAACCTGCTGCTTTACTTTATGGCTATCTATGTATATCTGTTCCATCTGATTGTAGGAGGGCTTCGTGCCTTTCAGCAGAGATTTGGTTGATGAAATCATGAGATAATAGTCGAGAAGAAAAGATAATAATAATAGAAGAGAAGTTAACAAAGGAGATAAAACATTAAAAAAAATTGCTCCGTTAAAGAAATACATCTAGAATTTCACAGGTGATTTGAATTAGTACCCTTTTGGAAGTAGAAATTGTTAGACTTATCTAAACATGTTGTAATCAAATACAAGTCCGCTAACTGGCAACTAGTCTTAATGGTTACATTTGACTTAAAAGGAGGCTATCGATTTCTTAGACGAACATTAAACGGATGAGTTCTATAAAAATTTACCATCCACTTTTAGGGATTGCGCTATGTGGTCCCAAAATTGGGTATCTCGCTCCTCAAAATTTTCCTAATGCATCACATTTCTTAAATTCTTGTCAGCTTTTTAAAAATTCTTCATTGTCTTGAAGGCCTAGTGAGTACCTACAAAATTGAGTTCTAATCTGCATGTTTATGTTTTAAAATGATCGAATTATAAGCATTTTAAAATTAATTTTTTTTGATTTTTCGATACTTTCTTTCAAAATGTTGGGTACAATGTTCAGCAAACTTTTTTGAATTTTCTATCTAGGAGCAAAATTTAAAATATTTTGGAAAAAATTTGAAGATTATTTATATTCTTTCTGTTTTAGAACTTATATTACGAAACTTTTAAAACATTGCAATGTTTTAGTTATTTGAATATAATCAAAAAAGAGTATCACGATTAATTGCTAACAGTTATTAGCTAGATGATGGATTAAGAACTCTAGAACGCAACATCGCTTTAGTTGATATAACTTTGAAGTTGTATTATTATGGTCACTACAAAAGCAAATAAAAAATTAAGTAAAAAATTAAATTGTGTTCCTATTAACACAATATTTTTAAGTAAATTGCGTAACTTTTTAGGCTTTTCAGGGCGCATACGCAAAAATTAATTTAACCAGTTTTTGTAGTGTTATATAAAAACAATTAAGGAATAAAATAAAACAAGTAAAGGGTCTTCATAGATGTATGTATGTATGTATGTATGTATGTATATATGTATGTATGTATGTATGTATGTATGTATGTATGTATGTATGTATGTATGTATGTATGTATTTTTGCATGTATGTATGTATGTATGTATGTATGTATGTATGTATGTATGTGTGTATGTATGTATGTATGTATGAATGTATGTAGGTATGTATGTATGTGTGATTTATAGCTTTTTGGCAAATGCTATAAAAGTTTTACTTTCAGAATCATGTCGTATTTTAAGAGACAGCAATATTATTATTGATTGATTGCAATAACTACATGGAACTTTTAACCATTACATATTTGGTATAGGTATACATGTTCTTCTCATCGAACACGTCAAGGTAGTACATTTTTTCACAAAAAATATTGCAATTTTTTTTTTTTTGGCACAAAAAATACTTCAATTTTTTCTTATATCTCCTAAAATATTACCATCAGGCTTAGCTCCATCTTAAAAGATGCCTCATGTGCTCCCCATGGTTTCTTTGGCTTTACCTTGTTTCATAACTCTTATGTTTTACAAGCCTTTCCTATCGTTCTTATAGACAAAATAACATAACCGACGTATATTTTGAGTATGATTTAAATTATTCTCCTTTAAACTAAAACTTCATAGAAAATTTGTCACAAAATCATAAATAATACTAAATGTGTAATTTTTGGACCATTATATATTTTGGGTCATAATGTACCGAAAATACTCTAATTAAATCACTTCCAGCAATCACGGCGCGTAGGCTAAGAGGACTTATTCAAACATTTTTCAAAGATAGTATACATAAATTTATACTCAATAATATCTAACTTACAAAGAGATCTCTGCTTTTTTTCATTTTTATTCTGATTTGCAGGGATGCCAACTTTTTAAATGCAAAACTCGTCGACTAAGCGATAAAAAGGAGCTAAAAGAGCTTATTTGCAAAGTGAAAAAGTTTTAAAATGATGTCCCTCAATCAGAAATTATCGGTTCTTTCTAAAATTTTCATCGATAACTACAATTACGTATGCCTACTTAGTGGAATGAAGTAGTTGCAAAAAAGTATGCTAATTAATAGAAATTAATGTGATACATAAAACATATGAATTAATAAGGAGCAAAACGGGAAAATTAATTTAAAGATACTAAAGTTCCAAAGCATTGTTTATAATAAAACGCGGTATGGCAGCTCGCAACAGCGGTTAAGATTGCGAGAAAAGAGATAAGTTGGCATTACTGTTGATTTGAGAAGATGTAAGATGTGTATCATCTGTAAAACTTTCTGAAAGAACTTTAAACGATCCGCAGAAATGAAAGGTTTTTCCAAAACTGTTGAGTGACATTTGATTGATGTATTTTGTGAAAAATAAAATAATTACTAATTCTTCTAAAAGCACATCTAACAGGTAACATGCAAAAAAGAAGAGCTGTTTGTAGCAAATAAAAGGTATTGGATATTTTGAGGATCATTAAATTATTTACAATATACATTCTAAGCTTACAAAAATGTTTACTACAAGCTATAAAATATCGCATAGAATTGATTGAGCAGTGCTTCTTTAAAGCATTAAAGCAGAGCTTTAACACAAGAGATTTCATATAAAAATAAGAATATATTTTATTGCATATTTTAAAGAAGTGCTAACTAGCTTACTACAAAAAAAAAAAAAAAAAAAAAAAATTTAAATAAAATAAAACAAAAGAAAAGAAAAAAAAGAAGTTTTTGTGTTGGAGATTTTTTGTACATGAGCAGATTAAACCTTTAAAAAAAAACTGATTCTATCCAAGTTGAAGTCCTTTCGAATTTTTTATACTCAACAAAAAATACTGCAAATCAAAACAGTGTTTACCATCATAAGAAATATTGTAAATTCAATCGAATGTAAATTTTATACCATTACGTAATTGAATCAAAGAAATCTTTAAAAAGTTTTATAACAACAAAAAATAGAAAATGCAAGATCATTCTATATTAGAAAAGTCTAGACGCTTTAATTGCTGCGAAAGAGCAGCATGGCAATAATCAACTAGTTTCAAGCGCATAATTGTAAAGTGTGCATTATTTAAGTGCTGTCAAGGAAATCTTATAGAGCTAAATATATAAAATGACATTAAAGAAAACAAAGAGCAAATAAAACGTAGTACTTTATTCATCCATTACACATTTGCCTCTGTGGCGGTTTTGTTACAATTGGCGTTGTACTATAATAAAATCAATTTGAATAAATGCAAAACTAATAAAGAAGCTTCTGGATGTGATTACTTGTCATAGAACAAGAATATCGGAAGAATTGTATGGTATTCCTCTTTCGACGCATTTCGTTGGTTAAAAAAGTGAAGATAAGGTGTTGATTAGAGCGAATTTAAAGAACATCGTAATAAATTTACTCGCCATTTTAAATGTGATAACCGCGCTTAGAGAAGGGAATTTTATATCATATAAAAGGAATAATAAACAGACAGTGGCTTACTTCGTATGCCTCTGATCTGCCTTAGAGATTGTTGTGAATTCGGCACTTTTGGCGATTAGTCAAGTCATTTTAAAGTCATTAGCACTTAAATATTCTACACTCAAAATGGGTACATTGTTGAAAGCTTAAAGGACTCTTATAGGTGACAATGAGTGTTGAAAAATAATCTATTGCTTCATAAAAAGCATTGTGCAAAAGTTCAAACTAAAGTTAAATTATGTAATAAATGCCGGAGAAGGCTTGTCAACGTAGCATGATAATATAAAAAGGAACATTATTATAAGCTTCTTTTGACAGTCATAATGTATATCATTGTTGTAAAGGGGGTTGTTTCTAGCAATCTTGTAAGTGTATTTTATTAGCTTTACACATAAAATATGTACATATTTATTATTAATTTAGATTTAAACATTTATTCTTGGAAATTAACTTTATCAAAAACAAAAAAAAAAAAAAAAAAATAAGAAATTATTTTATTGTATGTCTCAATGAATGGATTTTTTATTTTTTATTTTAAAACTATTATCTCTAAACTCAAATGGGATTTAATTAGATTTAAAAAAATGTATCAATGTCAAATACTCGTTCAAAAAGTAACAAACAAACGTAATAATAAAATGTATTAAATCAAATTGCCTGACAACGCACTTTTGGATCATAAAATGTTGAATGAATGTACTGAAAACAATACAAACGTTAAAAAAGTCAGTTTCTTTAATGACGAGAAATACTCAATTACTCTTTTCTTGGAGAGATTAACAAAAGTATTTTTTACTTGTTGATTATGACAAGCCTTTCTTGTGGTTCGAGAAACCATGATCAAATAAAAGCTACAGTTGTCTGCAGCAAATTTATCAAACTTTGCTTTCAAGTGCGACAAACTAGACATACTCTCAAGTATTTGATTAGCTTTGCAGTCAGACTCAGTATTCATTTGAATTTATTAAAATGGCATTCAAAGTAAGAAATATTTAACAAAATGTATTGTTGTACGTTAGTGAAATTGAAATTGATATTTGTTTTTGTTTTTTATAGTTTCTTGTTGCTTTGGCTTGTATCGCTGTTGCCAATGCTGGTCATGTTCCAGTTACCCAAATATACCATGCTGCTCCAGCTGCTCAAACTTATCATGCTGCTCCTGCTGCCCATGTTTATCATTCTGCTCCAGTTGCTCAAGTTTATCATGACGCTCCAGCTGCTGTTGTTAAGACTCATGTTTTGGCTAAAGCTGATGATGAATTCGATCCTCATCCCCAGTATAAATATGGCTACAATGTGCAAGATTCGGTGTCTGGTGACTCCAAGACTCAAGTTGAAGAACGTGATGGTGATGTAGTTCGTGGGGAATATTCTTTAATTGACGCTGATGGTTTTAAACGCACTGTTCAATATACTGCTGACGATCATAATGGCTTTAATGCTGTTGTCCATCGTGAACCTCTTGTCAAAACTGTTGCGCCTGTAGCTCATTATTCTGCTCCTGCTGCTGTTGTTAAGACTACCAGACCAATTTCTCATTATGCTGTTCCTGCTGTCGTTAATCATGTAGCTCCGGTTGCCCGCTATACTGAGGTTTCGCCAGTGGCCCATTATGCTGGTTCAACTATTGCTAAAAATGTAGCACCAGCTTACACCACCTATTCGGTTCCTGCCCATCATTAATTTAATGTCATTTTTGAGGAATATTTTGAGTCTGATAACGTTTGTAAATTATGTTTAATATTAAGTTAATATTGAAATAAAATTCAAAGATTTTTAAGAAAATAATTTTAATGTGAAATTAAATATTTTTCGTGAACAATAAAACATTGCTAGGCATTAGCATAGGCTAGACATTAGCAGACACCTTTGGTGATATTAAAAACGTAAGAGGTTGAAGCTGGAAAAGGACAAAGAGTCTTTTAACTTTGCAACATAAGATCAGTAAATAGACATGAAAAGGCAGCTATATTATGACAATGTTTTATTACAAAATTGTTACGCAGATGACTTCTTTTCTTAAAGGCACTTCTTTATCGTATCTTAACCTTGTGCAATTTCGTTAAAGCTTAAACAAAATTTAAGGTGAAGTGAGATGCTATTTTTTGGTTTTTAACAAATTTGTGTTTTAAAAATTAAATATTATTCTTATTTCAAGTATTTTTTTTAAATTCTTAATACAAAATTTTTTTAAATTTTTTGAGCACAATGTATTTGAAAATAGAAAAATTAATTTGGATATCAAAGTGCAATAAAGTTCCATGTCACCACGTAGTTTGACATGTAGAGAAAATTGTAAATAAATTCAGCTTATCAATGGATGGCTTCACTTCAAATGTCAATAGTAGAGGTTTTCTTGAGCTTGAATTTTAAATGGACAGTGCCACGAATCTTTAAAGTTAAACAATTCGGATGAAAAAAACAATAAACCGATTGCCAATTACTTACTTTCTGTTCTGGTTATATGGTGCTAAAGTCTAGTTAAAAAAATCTTTGCTTAACATAAAAGATTTATAGTAATAAGAAAGTGTTGCCAAAACTTTTATGTGTAGAATACGCGAAATCGAACAATATTTTGCGAAAAAATCTTCAAAATCCTCACCTTATTTTATAAATCTTCAAATGCATTTTTTCTTTATTTTAAAATTATTTAAAATTATATTTATACAATATATCTAAATATTTATGAAATAATTAAAAAAAAAAAAAAACAATACACAGGCATGTCACAGAACTCAAGTCCGATCGGAAATGGTTTTTGTTTCGCAAATTGGTTCTTTAGAAAACGAAAAACGAAAGATTTTTTCGGAATGAAACGACTTATATATTTCAAAGTGGAATTTAGTTTCTTTGAAATTCTTTTATTTGCGGTTTTCAAACTTACTTTTATTATGTATTCTTATTTAGATTAGCCTTGTTATTTACTCTGGTGTGTGCCATATTGCCACATTTAAAAAAATAGTTGGAGTTTGTGCATTTTTTAAAAATAATCAAAATCGATCGGAATCTAAAGAAGGTAAAACAAAATCGATCGGAATTGTAAGTATGGAATTAAAACCATTCCGATCGGCATTAGTGACATGCCATACAATTACATTTATTACTTAAAGGAATTGTATTTGCTTAGAGAATAAATAAATTATTTAAAAATTACATACTTACTATGTAAAAATTCTTTTAGATTTTATAAACTTTTTATAAAAACTAACAGTGCCCACGACTTCGTCTGTGTGTCATTTCTTATTTTCTTAAAATTGAAAATCTGGTTTTAGATATTTAATCCAGAGTTCTGTATACAGTGTTAAAAATTTTCCTTTTACAAAAATAAAATATGCAGACTGTTTTAGTACCATTATTCCGGTATAATTAGGTGGTTGCACACTTGTATCTCTATTTTCTCTACGAAACGACTTACTTGAAATAAAAAAAGTATTCTTATTGGAATCAAGGTACTAATGAACCTTCTCACCTTTTGTGTAAATCCATAAAGTAGTTTTAACGTAATGCGAACATAGACAGACGGACAGAAAGATACACAAAAATTCAAAAAATAGTTGTTTTGTATTCCATATCGATTACTAATCTACACCAGCATCAAAATTTTCAAAAAATATTTCATGTACAGAAATGACCCCGTTACAGTTTTATTATATGTGTAGATTAATTAATTTTTTTTAGTTTTGTGCGTAAATATCAGATAACATCGTTTTTAGCAAATCTATAGATATAAGTGTGTCGAAACATTGTAAGTTTTTAATAATCTTTTTTGAGCATTATCTAATACTAAAGATTCAATTTCTAAGCGATTGCGAAATTTTAATTTATTTAAATTTATCTAACTAAATATTCTCTCGACATTTGCCGATGAATGCGGTAAATTCGTTATATTTTGTACGAACGCTGAAAGAGTTGGAAAAGCAGAATCAGAACCTGTTCGTCTTATTTGGAATACATTTTTTCAGAAATGAACTAAACTCCGAGTCCAAGTCCTGTTTTTTATTTTCTTTAAAAAAAACTTTGAAAAATTTTCAGCTAAATTCCAAACTGATTTTGTGTTACCATTTATGATTAATTTTAGGCTAATGCGCGATTTCATAATATTATAAAAATAAATAATTCAATATGCAATAATTTAACATAAAATTAAATATAATCATTGAATATTTTGTATATATCGCACTGGTCAAGACTTGTGTGTATGTGCTGCATGAATACCTAGATATAAGCTTTCAAAAAATTTTAAGGGGCTTTGTAATGTATAGTTAAAATATCAATAGTTTCTATTCAAAGGAAAACATCTGTATACATTTGTTAAACAGTTTTTATTTTTAAAAAAAGGTTTTAAGAAATTAATAAAAAAAAATAAGCCAAAATTATGCTACTTTTAAAAAATCGGGCGAAAGATTGATTGAAGAACACATTTTATGTTTTTATGAACTATCACACATAATTCTTTTATCTGATTTTTTAAGTTTAGATATATCTAACTCGAACGATGGCAACAAACATTTTTACGAACGCAGAGGTCATTTCTTGTTTAAAATTGCGATAAAAGCTTATTATTTTATTTTTATAAATCCATTGGATTTTATCCCAATAATTATATATATTCTTTAGTTTAAAATAATTAAATTTTTAAAAATATAACTGCCGTATTCATAGAAAATAAAATAACTTTGAAATATGTTTTATGACAAATTTTTCATACAAATTTGTCCTAAAAAATATTTTAAATCTATTTTGATTTTCTATGAATACGGCAGTAAATATTTCATAATATTCTTATAACATACTTATTTATTATTTAAAACTACAAAATGAAATGTATTATTGATGTAAAAGCATATAAATAAGGCCATTTCGCTACTGCTCTTATATAGCTCATCAGTGAATTCTACCTTACAGTCTTATATCAAAAGTCAAATCGATGAAATGAGAACTCTATTGAATCAATAAAGCAAAAAGACAATAAAAACTCAAAAATGTTCTACCCAAAAACGCAGCATACATTCACTAACCATTTTTAATATTTTTATTTAAAAATACGTATAACATTTTTATATGCGTAAAACATTTATGCATAAAATGACCTGAAAATATACATTTTACCTTTTATTTAAAACATGAGGGTTCCAGTTAAATATATAAAAATAATCTCTGTATTTGGTTTAGGCGAGGACTTTTGTTTTGCTTTTTTCGGGCAACATAAATATATAACAATTTAAATGTGTTGAATTTGTCGAAAGTCGAAAATTTCTAAAATAAGCAGAATAAAACAAAAGCAAAGATGTTTAATTCAAATACAGTTTAACAGCTTTCAAATAATTTATTTTATAAATGATAGGAATACGAAGGATCATTTAAAGATAAGTGATATAGGTGGCGGGAGCGCCATAACAAATGTAGGCTAGTCTAACTGGCTTGACAAATGTTGGTGCGACATAACTACTGTAGGAAGGAGCAGCAGCAAAGTGAGAAACTGGAACAGTGGTTTTAATAACAGCAGGATCAACTACAATGGAGCTATTAAAGTTTCTAATACCTCAACTATCGTTTTGATAAAATTAATTTAGTGAACTTGTGACTAAATAAAACAAGTCGTTTCGCCAACAACAGTTTTATACAAATAAAAAACTGTCTGGCTTTGCTTTCATCCATACTTATTAATACCTTATGAATGTTGTGTGTCTCATACAGATAAATTATACGTCTGTAGTGACAATTGAATATCGGCACACAAACAATTCAGCCAAAAGTACCATTATGTCCAGTTTACTGTGGCTTATGTAAAGTGAGTTTGATTTCGTAAGCCAGCATTTTGGTTTTAATGCTTAAAAAACAAGTTGACATTGAAAGCATAGAGAAAAGAAATTATAATGTAATTGTAACACTTGCCAAATATTTTTATAGCTCTTGTGACCGTGTCGAATTGAATTATTTTTAATGTCACCAAATCGCCTTAAGGTATTTAAAACTATTTGTTATTTAATTAATTTTTAGGCAATTATATCACCGGATAATAATTGGCAATTGACGCTATAAGCTACTAACGATAAGATTCAGTTTAAATCTATGTATTAAAATTGTTATTAAATTTTAATATTTACATTTGCTTATGGCCAGTTTTTTACTTTATAATTAAATACGCATTTAGTTAATTTGCATTTAAATTTAAGTAGCATTAAACAGTTTCAGTTTTTCAGTCATTTATGATCGTTCTCATTTAACTATGATAAAAATATGGCAGCATTACGACATATTAACATAATTAACATTAACAGCTGCTAACAAACACAATGAATTGCAAATGTTGTGAGAAATATTTAAAATATATTAAAAAATGTCAGTGATACTCATGTATTCACCACCTAAACTTATTTTATTTATTAATTTAACTTTTTAAATAATATTTTCCTTAAGAAATGTGTGCAAAACATAAAATACTGTTCTATCAATGGCTAAAATGTTTTTTACTTTTGTTTAGTTTTGCGAAACAACAACAAAAAATGCCATAACCATATGGTAAAACTGTATTATTTAAATGGACTTTAAATGTGCAAGATTAATCATTTAAGATTCATTTAAGTGTGCATTGAAAAACTGAATTTTGTACTTAAATAGAACTTAAATATAAATGATATTTAAATACGAAGTCAAAAATTGGCCCTTAAACTCTAATTACATATTTAAAAAATTTAGCCACAAAAACAATTAATATACTAAATCAATTTTCGTTTTAAATAATCTATATATTCTCAAATTATTTATGTTGTGTAAACCACCTTGACATGAATATTTATATCTTAAAAAATATAAAATATCTTAAAACAAAACATGAATTAGGATTAAAACACATCAAATAAGGAAGAGAACATCGTTTTTATTAGTCTTCAGATTTGCAATGAATTTCGTAAGTGAGAAATCAAATGAGAAATGTCGTGATTGTTTAAAAATCTAACGTAATATTACATTTTGTTTCTACACTATTACAATTCAAGTATAATAAAAATAAAAATGATTAGAAAAAAAAAACCTTCATATAATTATTGCAAAAAAAAAAACTGAATTCAAACCATATTTCACCTGTCGGTCTATACATACACCAATTTACATTAACTATTGGGACACCCTTGTATTCCATCTCCAAACTTTAAAGTTGTTAAACTGTTCAACAGCAAATTTAGGGCCACCCTTTAATTTCCAAATTAAAATTATGTACTTGCTTTTGTAGTAAATTTCAACCGTCTATCCATAACGGTTCAACCGTTTGGCCATATACATAAGATTACATCAACCCTTTAGTTTATAATTTAAAATATTTAGACGAATTGATACTCGTAACCTCCTTCTTTTTAGGAATTCGGTTAAAGATAAAAAATATATCAATTTTCTCATGTTGAAACGCAGGTTTTTGGATAATACTTCGAATTAAGTCGCAAGTATGATTTTCCATTTCAGGGTCACATCTTTATTCACTTTTTTGCGAAAAACTTGGTTTACGCCAAATTGTGTTGGGAAAAGATCGGTAATGCTAGATTCAAACCTGTCATTTTAAAGGAGTTTTTTGAGGAACATTCGGCCCTATGCCCGTTGTCGTTGTAGTTTGAAAACGAAATAAAAACGGCAACGTGGAATTACTGTTGTCGTTATCGACATTAGTCATAAATATATCGGTATATCGGTATTTTTCCTTTTGAAGCGATGATAGTAACGACAACATTATTTCTCGGTCGCCATCATTGTTAGAAACGAAATTCAAACGACCACAATAAAATAAATTTAAAATGAAAATAAGCTTACCGAGGCAGTTCGAAGTTTCGCTCAGGGAATTAATATCATTACCAACGCTTAGTTATACGATCCTTGTGCAAAACATCGCAAAAAACTTGCTAGTTTTATTGTTAGTATTATTACAGACTTTCGGGTATTGCATTTCAGTTTAGGAGTAGTCTGTTGCAACACCTTTTGGAAGGCAGTGAATGCGTTTACAAATTTAAAAAATTTAAAATATTGATATGTACATTATTAGTTATATCGAAATATTTTATCTGACTTTTTCATACTCTCATACCACAAATTATGGAATAACTATCCTTAAACAAATTTTTAAGGAGAGGTATTCCACAGAGGCCAAACATAACTTTTGCTTTTTCACTTATCGACTTGCTGAAGTGATCTTACTACTACGCACAAAATCAGTAGCAAAATGTATAACATTCGATTTTGTTATTGTTTTCAATGCAAATTTACGCATGCAGGCAGAGAGTAGCTCAATAACGTTTTCCAGTTTCGTGCTCATTATTTTGTCCCATAGTTAAGTACGTTTAACTTAATGTGAATCAGAGGTGAATCAGAAGAAACATAGTTGGGCTGGTTTAATGTATGGCAGATACCATAAAAGTATGAAGGTGGAATTAAGAGCTGAACGAGGTCGTCAAAAAATATCTTATCAGAGAGAACGCAGCATCTGTGAAAAATCAGCAATAGGAATGGTACAACTTTAACAAATTTGACTTCTCTTATTTTATTTGATTTGCGGAAGAAACTTTGTCTGTCATCATCAGCATCAGATGTGGTATGTATTGCTATTCATTCAAATGTAGTTAAGCAGTTTTACTTATATTACTTATATTACTTTATTATTCCAAAAATTCATTATACATATGTTTCTTAAACTACATTTCTTATATAAATTTCTTAACGTATTACAACTTTTCTAAGACTAATTTGCACTTAATTAATTACATTACAGATATGCTGTATACAGTCATTTATTAATTATTACATTTGTTTACATTTCCAAAAAAAAGGATAAAAAGGAACACACTTGTTTGTTTTTAAAATTTTACTTAAAACTAATAACTTAAACTATCCTACAAACTAAATAACACTTAATATTTAAAACAAATAAAATAAGCGATATATAATATCTATCACAAAGTCCTTCTAAAAACTACTGTGCGGTGTTGTATACCAAGTCAGTTATGTCAAGGGTTTTCACCCTTCTGTGATAAAACAAGAGGCCTGCATCCCCAAAGAGAAGACCTCCAGTATTCAGACTGGAAAAGCGTAAGAAATAATAGGTCTTATAATCTGACGGTAAATAAGAAGCCTTACTTTGGTACTTAGACCACCCCTGCGGCGTAAAATCCTATGGTATAAGAAATAAACCTTTTTAGCACGTTCTATTATGAAATCTAGATGTCTATAGAATTCAAAGTTCTCATGGAATACTACCCCTAAATACTTCATCCTATCAGAGGTACTGATACGTTCGCCAGCAATACTTAGGCTTGGCACAAAACTTCTTGCATTTGGGTAGAGATTACCACGCCTACCCTTAATCATTACCCCATCGGTCTTTTGAATATTTAATTTCAGGCCCCATTTCATGAAGTATTCATGAAGAATGTTCAGGTAATTGTTGACCCTGTTATTCAAATTTTTCGCCCTAGGACCATTAGCAGCAATCAATATATCATCAGCATACATGAGCAAAAGATCCCCCGCAGGTGGCTGCGGGATATCAGAAACAAAAATATTGTACAAAATCGGCCCCAATAAGGAGCCTTGAGGAACACCTGCCACCACTGTCCTGATATCTGATAATTCAGTTCCTACCTTTACTTTAAAAGAACGATCCTTAAGAAAATCAGCTACCATCCTACATGTAGAGCGTTCAAAGCCTAAGCCCATCATTTTGAAAACAATCCCCTGTTGCCAAGCGGTGTCAAAAGCCTTTGAGAAATCAAGACTTACCGCAAGAGTTGGGTACCTTTTGTTCAAACCCCTGGTCACGAAGTCTGTGAAGACCATTAGGGCGTGTGATGTTGAATGGCCTCCCTTAAAGCCAAACTGACAGTCATTAAGTACACCACCATCTGTAATTTCATTTCGTATCCTAGATAACAAAAACCATTCCATCAGTTTCCCAAAAGAGGATAGTAGAGAGATAGGTCTATAACTGCTAGCTTCGCTAGGGTCCAAGCCGGACTTTGGAATGGGAACTACTACTGCCTCTTTCCATTTTCTAGGAAAATAACCAATGTTGAGGCAATGGTTGAAGATTATTGCCAAGTAACGCCATGTAGTAACATCCGTCTTTCTCAGGATAAAGTCAGGAACTCCATCACCACTGCTAGATTTCTTATTTGATCTTAATTTTAAAGCACATCCTACATCGTAAGATGTAATTAAATTAGGCCTTGTTTGAAAACCGCCATCCATTAACCTGCCATCAGCCATGATTTCCTGCCCGAAAGTCAGGGATGGCAAGTAATCTGTTAATGCGGATACTTCCTCTGAAACCATACTCTCAAAAGAAGGAGATCGTAAGTTATCGCCTCCTCTGTGAACTTCACAGAAGTGATTAGCCAAGATATTGGCTTTATCACAATCTTCTGTAATAAAAGAGTCCCCAGCAGCCCTCAAACTAGAAATAGGCATCCGTCTCTTAAGACCGGCACCACTTTTTACTTTCTGGAATGTCCTACTATTAAGGCGAATATTTTGCAGAAAATCGGTCCAATAAAGTTCCTCAAATTTTGCGATGGCCCCTTGAATAATTCTATCTAAGTTTCTAATATCGGCTTTTAAAATTGAGCACCTGCTAGGATCAACAGTACGCCACAGAATCCTTCTCAGTCTCTTTTTCTCAGAGATAAAATGTAGGATATTATCCGGAAGTCTTAGTAGTCCCCTATTACTCGCAGGGATTTTTGGTATCGCTCCATTCATAGCATTTGAAAATGCTATGCTCATAGATTCTATACAGTCATCTATTTCATGGGATGATACATTGCGGTCAACTGGAAGTTGACTATGCGAAAGGTCCCTGGCCAATAGTCTGTTAAAGCTATTAATATTCAAACGACTAAAGTCAAAAGATTCAGGCAGTATTGTTCTTCGCACGTTTCCTATCTCAACAACAATTTCTACTGCAAGATGATCAGACTGGAAATCCAGTGTTTTTAGTCCTGCAACAGTTAAGCAGTTTTCTAATTAATTTGTATATATACTATTTTCTAATAGCCTACAGAAGAAATACTACGACGCATACACCAGCTAAACGAAAAAAATGAGGGTTGATAAAAGTTGTTTTCGTAAAACTTGCAGCAATTTTATATGCTTGCATGATAGGCGACAGAAAAGCTATGCACATTCTTGATGGAAAAGTTGTTACGATCGTACTTTTTTTTGATACTATTTGATTTGAAAAAATACTGTGTTACTCCTCTGTAAAATTTTATACTCTCAGCGATACGTCTACAATTGAAAACCATTGATTTTCTTAAATTAATCTGTTTTAGCATTTCTTTTTCATCACTTATAGTTTATGAATATTGCAACCCTAGTTCTTATCGTGTTTTATTATTTGGTTTTACATATTCGTTTTGTTTTTTCACAATGTACAAAGGGTAGCTGCAAAAAAACAGCTGTTACGTTTTTTGTGTTTCTTTTGATAGAATTGTCAATATTAATACAAACGAGTAAGTGTGCTATATTCGGTTATGCCGAACCTTATATTTCCTTCACCATCTATGTTAATCTAGTTTATTGAAGTAACTCCAATCAAAAAAGCAAATATTAGGGTGACAAAGTATTAAAAAATAATAAAATTTGGTACTGAATTTCAGTGATGGGAAATGATATTTTCATTTGGTGTAGATTTGGGCTTATTTGACTTTAATGTGATGAAGGAAGTTTTTTTGGAAATGGTCTTAAAATGTAAGAGAAATTTGCTTTTGAAATAAGCCCAAATCCATTCCATTGGCGCTATTTATCTAGAGGCAATTTCAGTTTAAAGTGACATACCCTAAAAAGTACAAAATAAATTAAAAAAAATTTGTTGTTTATAGGTAAACAGAACTTTTTTTATATTGATTTATGGTTTTAGTTAACTTTTCTTTTTCATAAAGATTGTTTACTGTTTAATAAAAATTAAAAAAAAATTACTGATTTGTTACTCTTGAGGTGAAAAAAGTACTCTCAAAAAATTTTTTGGTACCGAAATGCAAATATCATTTCCCATCACTGGTGCACATTCTTATTGCGACAGTTGGAAGACTTAGAACAAGAAGACAAAAAAGGAAGTCCGAATGTTGCCATTTTCGGAAAATTGAATACTGAATGGCCAAAATTTAATTTACAAAACTTTTGTTTTTGGATTGACGACAAAACAGCATTCTGTCTTTTAAAAAAATCCAGCAGTCGTGTTGTAAGTTTTGTTTAGATAACGCCAAGCAGCCAATACCGTAACGTTTCGAGCACCGGGTGCAGTTCATCACGCTAGGCAGATGTCAAAAGCTATTTCTGGCCTAAAAATGTGTATGCTTCGCAAAGAGTTTTAATAATCGAAGCAAGAAGAAAGTAACTTGCGAAATATTTGCATGTAACTTACCAATTCACGCCCTATAATGAGTTTTTGTTTTTATAAAACGCATGCACACTATTTTAAAAGTATTGACAAAGACTTGTCGCGACTTGCCATTCAAAATATGCCGAGCCATTTGTGGTATTTGAATCCTGATAATTTGGTACTAGCATTTTTTGATTCAAGAGTACCGAACAGCATTAAAGCCAAATGTTTGAAGCTCTTAAGAATGTTGGTGACGTTGGTCAAAATATAAAGCGATGAAATGGAAGTGAACAATTTGTGTCCATGGAAACAAAAATTTTTTTGGAAGGTTCTTAACAGATCAAGAGTTGTTAAAATCAAATTCTGAAGATTGGGACAGAATTGCTTCTTTTGTTAAAGCCAAAGAAATTATTGGGTAATTAAGGGGAGTCAAGCTAATGGAAGAATATAATTCATTACTGACCAAAATGGAGAGCAAAAACAACATGTATTGCAAGTTGCCTAAGATTATTGACGCAAATATCCCGGATGTAATATGAAAACTCTTTCAAAAGTTAAACAAACTGTAATATTTAGTAAAATAAAAATAAATAATTAAAATTAAATTTAAATTTATGTAAAATCCGATAATAACGAGTTTTCTTTATGAATAAGTAAAAAAAAAATTTTGTTTTTTGTTTTTTACTAATAACTACCCATTTAGGATTTGAGTCTTGATAAAATCCAACTTTTAATTTTAAGAACCACCCTAATGTACGTACATTTACAAATGGTTTTATAAATAAAACATTTCTATCATAGAATCTGGAGTTGCAAAAATGTTCTATCGTAGCAATTAGTCAAGCATACGATTTAAGAAACGAAGCGATGATAAAAACGGCAACGACATAGAAACTACTATAAGAACTACAACGCCAACGGGAATATAATCGATTGATAGACTTTCCCATGACATTTTTTTTTATTCTATAAATAAAATTAAGAGGAAAGATGATATAAATTCTATAATTAAATTATACATTTTTTCACGTGTTTCAGTATTTATTACTAGATGTACACGATTATTATTTCTATTTAACCGAGGTAGTGTTTGTGGAGTAAAGCGTTCGAAAATGCACAGATATTGCACATTAATAATTAATTAATTAATCTCGAGCTAGAATAATTTTTATTTGGAACTTTCATTTGGATATTGTACATGTAAATATGTATGTGCTATAGTTATTATATTAGCAATAGTAAGTAAGAGTGCTTTATTCGGCTGAGCTGAATCTTATATAAACTGCACCATATACATATGTATAACAACTCGTACATATAAATCAGCATAAGAAATCCTTTTCTACCAGTACATTTTTCTGTTTAAAAAAAGCGTCGAAAACTTTAAGTTTTGCTTGGGGTTGCTTGCATTCGTGTTGGGTAACATACGTCAAATTACATTAAATATTGGAAAACCCTTTAATTTCCGAATCAAAATTCTATGCTTGTTGTTATAGCGGATATAGCACTACAGCTCCAATAAATTTCAACTCTCTGTCTTAAACTGTTGAAAATGTAAATGTAATGGAAATGTAAATCAAATTATATCAAACATAGCGGCACCCATTAATTTAGAAATTCAATTTTTATACTTGCTGTTGTTGCGGACTTATTCTTCAGATTCTTTGTAAATTTCAAGCGTCTGTATATAACGATTTAATTGTCTGTCTAGAACTTCTCAAAGAATGGCTATATACATCAATTTAAATGAACTAGTGGGTCACCCTTTAATACATAATTTTAAATATTTATATTTGTTTTATACCGTTAATAGTAATGCTGTTCAATTTTCAAGCGTTTTCTATAACGGTTCAAAAGGTTCATATAGGTCAATTTATGGCAGCTATTGGGACCCCCTTTAATTTTTAAACTTGTGGTATGGGCACAACCAAACGGAAACAATAGTTAAGCACAAGCTTTCAAACAAAGAAAAAATTTTCAATATCGGCATAGAAAAAATAAAAAAACCAAAATTCAGACGAATGAAAAATTAGAGTCTGACGTGGAGTTTTGGCCGCTGCCTCGAAGAGCAGAAGATTGTAGTACTGTAGAAGTTAAAACGGAATGACAAACTTAGGCATACTGTTTTCCACCTGTGGTGAAGAGTATAAAAAATTCAAATTGATTTTTAAAAGAATTAAAATAAGAAACTTTTCTTGATTTGAGTTGCTATTTAGTATTTGGCTTTAATGTTCCATATAAACATTTGCGAAATAATTATTTACTGCCAAAGTTTGGTTAAGGAGATATACCGGTGGTAAAACTAGTATAGTATAAATAGAAGAATAATAGTTATAGTTAAAACAAATTCTTTCATGCATTTTCAAAAATTGTTTTAAGTTCACTTCAGGTATAATTATTATTATTTGTCGTGTAGTTGTTATTATTTATTTTGATAACAGATATTGTTTGGTTATTTAAGCTTAATCTTAGATTATAAACTAAGAACTTCAAATAGAGCATCATTTGCTATATTTTACGTTAATTAGATATTTATTTGATTTGGAAGTTTTTTTTGTCATTTATATAAAAAGATATAAAATAAAAATCTGCTTAAGAAAACAACATTAGCGATTTTTAATTTTTGGTAAAACTAGTTTTTAATTTGTTCTTGCTTATTTTATATATTATAAATTTTACATTTTTAGTCGAAATTTCGATGTTTTGATAAAATTTGGATCTCTTACTAAATACGATATTTTCTGGTGAAGTTACCATATGTTATATCACCGACCAATTCCCTGGTCCTGTTGAAAAATCTATACTGCTACCCCTATTACAAACCGAATATTAGTAGATAAGGGATCTCTTAAAAGCTTTGTTTTATTGGTACAACTTGGGTCTGACCTAAGAAAACCTTGAGGAACTCTAGAGAAATTTAAAAGGCACTAAGGATCTTTAAAAATTTTATCCTATCTTCTATGAACTAAGTAAGGAACGGTAGCTGTATAGGAAACTTCAATAACAATAGACTTAAGCAATCACGTACAGAACGCGAAAGGCTCTCTAATGTATTGAAGCGTAATGTAGGGTTCTGTGAGTAGAAATGCTTCTGTCTGGGCTAAGGAAACACCATTAAAAATCCAGCTTTAGCAAGATGTTCTCCAAGAAATTCGGAACGTGTTCGTCCCTAGCTCAACCTTATGGAAACTTTACTGAAAATAGTATAGAAGCCATGAAACTGCTAATTATCACTTACTTCCCGGACTGTAAGGATGATAAGGAAGAATTTCTATATTTGAGAACGATTTCTTATTAACAATCCATAGAAATGATTCTGCGAATTCCACTATAGATGAAATTAAAGTAAATAGGGCCTGGAATCTGCGTATGTTGCCAATGTATATAGAGAATTGAGAAAGGTATTCATCCCTAAGGCGAAAAGCATTTCAAGTTCATTATCGCTTTAATTGAAGACACTAGGGAGAATATTTGCTGTATATGTCTTCAGATAACTTCTGCATTGCATTGGTGTACCTAAAGGGAAGGTCGGATCAAAAGGCACTGCATAAACATGATTGTTGCGATGGAAGACACAATGGGTGGGAGGAAATACTAGCAGGACGAATCCAATAGCGGTGCGGGTCAATTTATTAAGCTCAGATGCACATGGGATATTAAAGAATGCGGGCTTGAGAAAACAGCTTTCAGGTTGCCTGCCATAACCAAACATTTGTTGGTTATTCTATATATTTCTTGTTAACTAAAATTCATATTTCTTATGGTGAATTTTATGGCCTTTTATACTGTTTTTTTGTTGTGAATTTTCAGTTTTCAGCAAAGAAACAACAACTTTATCTCTGCTTCCCTTTAGATATAATCTGGAGTCGTTAATAAATATTGAATATACTACAAGTGGACTCGCAAGCTATCTTGTATATTTGTTGCAATAAGATAATGCGAGGTTAAAGAAAGAAATTAGATGACTTTTTTTCAATTTTTGTTTATTTGCGAATCTAAGGATTACAAACTAACTAATACTTAACAATATTTCTGCAGAAATAAAAGACATTAAAAAAATAGAAAATACTATGAAAAAAAAAATTAAATCAAATGAATTGATGCAAGTATCGATTGGCTGATAATTTTAGTGATGTTTTAATTTATACTATTGGTGATAATGAGATGTGTGTGCTTCCGGCTTAGATGCGTCATAGGAGATATAAGTTTGCGATGCTTGTTCAGGATGAGCGTTGTAATTGACGGTAGCCTTATAGGAGGGTGTGGCAAAGGCAACTAGAGCCTTGGAGGTTGGTTTATTATTGACGTATGCTATAGGAACATTTTGATAATATTTAGTTTTTAAAGGTGTAACATGTACTGGAGCTGCATGGTCACTAGTTACTACTTTATGGCCGGTAATGGGCTCGCGATGAACAACAGCATTAAAACCATTTATATCATCAGCGGTATATTTTACAGTACGGCGAAAACCATCAGCATCAGTTAACGAATATTCGCCCTGTACAACGTCACCATCTCTTGATTCAATTTGACTTTTGGAATCACCAGAAATGGCATCATCTACTTTATATTCAAAGTTATATACAGGATGAGGATCATCGGGATACTGTTCCTGGGCATTATGAGTTTTTTGTGAAATAACATTATGTTGTTGAGATCCTGCTTGTTGGTAAGGACTGGGTTGATATTTTAAAAGTTGTGGTACCTGAATAATGCCAGCATTGACAACTGCAGTGAAAGATAATATAGCGATGAACTGGAAATTTAAAAGAAGTAGCAAAATTTGGATTTAAAGACTTTGATTTAAATTTTTGTTTGAAAAAGTCTAATAATATACGTGATGAATACATATTGATTAAGCTTAGTTCAGAATATATTTGCAATTACGGACATGAAAAAATGACTCTTGATTTATTAAAAAAAACTAACGATTTCTTGTTTTTGTTTACATTAAAGTGTTGTTAATTATGCTAAGCTTGAAAACTAGGCCAAAAATCACTGTCATAAAAAAGTTTTATTGTTTTATATGCAACAATAAAAAAATATTTCAATTATTTTTGTATTCAAATAAAAATTCCATAATGGGTAGACAAACTAAAATGATAAAAAATCCAAACTTACCTTGAAGGTCATTTTTGCACAAAAATCGATTTATATTATCCAAAAGAAGAAGAAAAGTAAAAGAAAAACACCAGACTGTTGGTTCGACGCTTTAAAATACGTGAATTGAATAATAACCAAAACTGCAAATGCATATACTTTTATACTAAAAATTTTGTTTGGCACTGGCGTTTATCGTTTTTTAATTTTAATATGAAGATACTTTTGGATGTATGCTTGAATGAAATAGCTGGACAGATAAGTAATTACGTACAAGGGTGTATTTATTTTTTCTTATTTGTTAAATTAAAGTTTTGGCATTTCACTTTTATTTTATTTTTCCCTTTGAATATGTATATAAAAGAAATATATTAAATCACCACCGGTAAAGAAGTAAATAGTAGAAAAATAGAAACAATAACATGATACAAGCACACACCCACAGTCCATACACCGATGTCAATGTCTACTCTAGTCACCCAATTTTTTTTTTTCAAATATTCATAAGAGCGTAGGCATATACAAACTCACGTATTTAGATTTTATTGTTTAATTATAATCAAAACTTTAAGTAACGTTATTAAATTGATATTCTATAGGTGAGTACACTATAAGGAAACACGTTAGTGTGTAAGAAAAAAATGCAAAGAAAACAAAAGATTTAAGCGAGAAACTTGTTTTATTTTTATTTGTCCGTATGCGCTCATGTTGGCTTTATGATAGAGCAACCATATAAAACAGTGTTTTGTATATTTTTATAGCATTGTATTGAATAATAAAATTTTTTGCGCATCAATTAAATTGGAAGTAAACTATCCTTTACCACCTAGCATCTATTTTAAAGAACTTGCAAATAATATTGATTTTAAGCATTTAGAATTTTCTGTCCAATAAATATATGGGACAACATTTACTTAGAAATTGCAAGCTGAATTAGTAGAAAAGAATCCAACAGTAAGCTGTGAATTGGGCGAATATAATCAAATAAAAATAATAAAAAGAAAAAATTAAATATAAAAAACAAAATTTCATTGCTCATATCAAACATAAGTAATTGTTAAATATTAGTTAAAAAATTAGTCTTTTTTTTATTAAATATAAATTAATTAAGGAACAAATATATTGCTTAATTAACTGACTTGTTAATATATCTTGTGTATTTGTTGAATCATTGTTTTAAATTAATCTTTCAGGGCCATTATTTAATTGAATTAATGTACAAAAGCAAAATTAAAATGAATACAAAATCTAAATAGCTTTGTGCTGATCATCCCATCATATTATACGGTGCTTCCTACTACAAAATGTATCTGTTCAAGCAGAACTAAAGATTATGGTGGAAGATAATTAAGCAGCGCATAAAATGTTTTCCACAGAAAATATTTGTTTTTTAAATCGAATTAAACTTTATGTTTCCTTGAGCTCATCATTTCCCTTAAAGTGAAAATTGGTATTATGAATTTTAGGCGGAATTTTTTTCCAATAAAGTAAGTTGGCAAGGAATTTTGAATGTAAACGTGTTACTATCTCTACCTAATTATCAGAAGATCAAACCAGACAATATCGAATTTTTCGCCTTTTATCCCTTGGAATTATATGACACACTGTATGTCTAAAAAAAAAAAAAAAAAAAAAATAGAAAATATGTTTATGGCTATTAGATGAGTAAACATTCAAATATAAATTATAAACATATTCATTATAATTTTCGTGAAAATTATTCACAATTTAAACCTTAGAGAAAGCATTTCTAAAGAAAATATAAATTATTAAAATTTGACGGAAAATATTTTACGATACACGATATAGATTAATATATATTTCGATTAACTATTTTTAAAATTAAAAACAGGGTTTAATATTCAGCACCAACAAAATTTTTTTTGACTGGTGACTGAACTAAAGAGTATTCATTTTCAACTATTTGACTGCTTAAAATAGTTGAACTGAGCACACACAAAACTAAAAACCAACTGAATTCAGTCTACTATTTTCAGGAGCAAAACTAACACACAGCGACTGAGTTTTGAGTTTGTAAGTTAACAGTACGCAACTGAGAAGCCAGTTCGTGTGCGTTAAGCGGACGTAGAGTTGTTTTTCAGTAACGCAACACAACTGAAAATGTGTGTGGATAGTCTGACTGAATAGTTTTATTGTGTGTTTGTACAGAGTTTTTTAACAAATAGATATGTGTATTATCATTGTTGGTATAAATAGAAAATAATTTTATTTCATACTGTTTGTATGAAAGTTTAATTGCAAATGTCTTGTTACATGCACGTGTAAATAATTTTGAAGAAATAGATTTTCTGCTTATTTCTTTTTTAATAGTTTAAAATGGTTCTACACGATTAGAATAATTTTACTTAAAATTAATTTTTGGTTTACATGATTTTGTTTTCAACTTGGAACTTTATTAATAATTAATGTATTAATAAAACATAACTATTCATATTAAATCATCAATAATTAGATCGAGAAGTATAGAATTAAGTTAAGCCAATAAAATATTTTCAAGATTTTCTACGCCTAACCGTTTTTGCAGTCTGTCTAATAAAGTCGAAATTACCATAAATTGAAATTTAAAAGATTTGTGCTGTTACAAAGTAACCGCCGCAATTTTACTACCTAGCTTAACGGTGAAGCAAATAAATATTCTTTGCCGTTTTTTTCATAATTCATTTTTTAGTTTACTTACATACATACAGATAAAAGCAGAAAAGAATAACTACAATATTCATTAAAAATAAAATAACTTTGAAATGTTTTTTATGACAAATTTTCCATTAAAATTTGTTCTAAAATATATTTCAAATCTATTTTAATATTTCATGAATACGGCAGTTTGAATTTAAAATTACTTTATTACTAAAAAAACTTTTGTGCAGATTTAAAATGAATTAATTAAGATAATTATAAAGAAAAAATTTAATGTTTTCTAATAAATAAATGAGATTATTACCAACAGGCGTTTTCGAGGAAACTTACACGAAATGGATGTAGCAGTAAAATTAATAACATAGAATGTGAGCTCTTGGTCTCTTTAAGTAAATCAATTTTATGAAAGAAAAAGAAAGAACACTCCAAAAGAAGAGCAACGTACACTACCTAATGTATAAAAACCCATATGTAATAAATGTACAAAACACTAACGGGAACCTTTTAACTGTGGGATTTTGTTAACAACAGGTAGATTGATTTTGTATTGTTGTTGTTGTAATATTAATCATTTTTAAAACGC
Source organism: Gymnosoma rotundatum (assembly GCA_916610165.2). NCBI lineage: Eukaryota > Metazoa > Arthropoda > Insecta > Diptera > Tachinidae > Gymnosoma > Gymnosoma rotundatum. Next base: position 85,926,682 of record OU744336.1, read on the forward strand.
TGCAGTTTCTTTAAAAAGGCCACAGGACAATTTATACATACAACAGCAAGAATGGTTTTTTTCACATAGCAAAAGGCCTCTAAAAATAATGAAGCATTCACATTTTAATTCTGCTCATAATTTCTGCAAATTAATTAATAGTTAATTAAAACCCAAATGTCTAAAGCACTGCTCTACAGTACTATTCAAAAACTATTAATATTGTTAGTTAAAAAATTTATAATTTTCCTACAATTTTTTTTAATCAAAATAAATTTAAATTTTATAACTCAAATATTAAAAAAATATAAATTAAAGCATTTTCGAGTAACAGAACAAAGTAGTAATGCATGTATATATTTTTCTTTAATTTGTTGAACAAAAAAATGTATACGAACGCTCAGTTTTCTACTTTGTTTAATCACCCCATTCACATTATCCAGTCATATTTCTAGTTTTGTTACGATACTTAAAAACCATAACTACGTCTGCTAAACGCACACGAACTGGCTTCTCAGTTGCGTATTGTTAACTTACAAACTCAAAACTCAGTCGCTGTGTGTTCGTTTTGCTACTGAAAATAGTAGACTGAATTCAGTTGGTTTTTAGTTGTGTGTGTGCTCAGTTCAACTATTTTCAGTTGGCGTAAAATAGAAAACTGATTTCAGTTGTATATTTTCAGTATGTAACTGAAAAAAGATGAACTGGTTAGTAAAATGTGACTGTTAATAGTAGTTTTTCGAAACCCTGATTAAAAACTGTTTGAAAAACTAAAACTATTATAAGTAAATAAAATACTACGTCAAGTACAGCAACTGTGACCATTTTTTGTCCGTCAGTGTGTAGTGTAGAGTAGTGAGTGGAATCAGTTAAGTTGGTATCAGAGAACTGCAAGAGTGTCTGTTTTTAATACTCTAAGTATACTCATCTTAAATGCGGTTGCGGTGTGATCGCCACCGCATTTCTTAAGTGCGAGTATTTACTATACCCATTCCATTTGAGTATAAGTGTCTACCATACTCAAGTAAAAAGTTTGCGATGCTGGCTTTACTTTATTCGTACTCATACTCACAACAAACACCAAGAGGGAGATTTTAACGTGTGTAGTGAGAGTAAAACAGAGTTATCAGATCAGAATTATTAAATCAAACATAATATCAAAAGTCGCCAATGTCTTAATTAGCTAACATACATACTTCTTTGAAATTTTGAAAGTTTATTAAGTATATAACAGAAAATAAATTTAATAGAACCCGTAAAATGCGCCATATTTTCATTTATTAAAAACACAACAAAAGTTTACTAATAACTCAAGAATAGTTCATTGTTTATTATATTACGTTTTTGTTAGGGTTTTTTTTTAAAGTTACACAGGATAGAAATTTAAAAATTCTATTCGTTAAGCAAATAGATTTTTAAAATGAACAAATAGTTATAAAAGCAATAATTATATATAACAAAATAAAATATGTAAACTAAAAACTTTATTTTATTTATTATTATTTATGAGGTCTAATGACATTCAGTCAATGCAATATTACATCTGCGTATATACAGTTTTGTTAAAACTAAAAAAATTAAGAAATTTTCCTTTTATTCACGGATTTATTTTATCATTTTGTTTTCCTAAATACCGTTAGTAGCACGTTTATGACAACAAGGCGTATAAACTGAAAATATTTGTACATAAAAAGCAGCAACAAAATAAGTATACCTGCTTTAAATAGTGTACAAAAGCTGTGCCTTTCAGCGGTTTTTATTGCATTTTATTAATTTAATATGTGCTTAGAATGTTTAAGCAATAGATTTTATAAAACGGCAGTAAAAAACTTTAATAGGGTAAAAATGTGGCAACTTCTTATGCATAGCGAAGTCGATTGAGAGATGCCCGTCAGTGTTTGTGGCGGAATCATGCTTGCCTCGGAAAAAAAATAAGTCAATCGATCAGATATAGTGTCGAAAGAGCGGTTATAGGAAATCAGCATGAAAGGTCCATGTTCTTCGAGGCAGCAGGCAAAACACCACGCCTACCTCTAAAAAATAAAATATGGGGTGAAGGAGAAATAAAACATAAGAAAAAACCTCAAGTGAAAAAATTGGCGCTCGCCCATATTTTACGAGTTACGGTGCTCTGAAATTTAAATTTTTTTTTATAAATATCGATATGAGTGTCATTTTAAAGCTTTCAAAGAGATCTTTAAGCAAATACTAAAATTTTTTAAAAATGCTTAACCCATTAAGTACCATATTTTTTTTATTTGTAATTTCTCTGTCAGCTCAATATTTGCTTTATTGAGTGGAGTTACTTCTTTAGAATAGATTTGCATAGATGGTGAAGGGTATATAAAATTTGGCATAGCCGAATATAGCACTCTTGGTTGTTTTTACTCTTATTTGTCATGCATTCATAGAATACATGCCAAAGAAAAACTAACATTTGCGTATTTAATTCATTTTCTTACTAGTTTTTTGCTGAAAATGTTTGTAATTTTCTATGGTGAAATAAACTAATATTCAGTGGAAACTTTTAATTTAATTAACTTTTTATACTGTCTATACAAAATAATTATCTCATATAAACTATACATAATTCTTAGTTTAATGTAAATATGTTTTCAATGTTTGTAAGGCATGTCGGTTTCTTTATTGCATTTGCTATGCTTAAATGCTTTATTTTAAATTAATAAAAGCATTACTTAATATCACAATAATTTAATTAAAACAAAGATATAACTAATTTATTATAATCAAACAGCTAGCGGATCTAATTAAATAATGTAAGAGATAAACTTTTGAATTACAATATTGCCCTTAAATATAATTCAATAATGTAAAATATGCGTTAAATATTTTTACGTTAATCATGCTTGATTTTTTGGAAAAAGTTATATTTTCTAACATCAATTATTTTGTGATATTTTATTAAAATATACGTTAGCAAAAGCCGTCTATTGCATATAGACGTAGCTACGTAGCTACCATCGAAGTGCAGGATGCACACGATTATTAAACCTTTAAACTAATCGAAACACAAGAAATTTCTATTTCGAAGTGAAAAGTAGTTAGAGTTGATTATAATGATTATAATAATTTTAAACTATGCAAAAAATTAAATATTACAAACTTTTTGGATTTTCTTCATTGCTAATATCAGTGTTAAATTTTGTTGAGTCCCATTCTATAATATTGTAGAATTATAAAAATTAAGTTGGTGCACCTGTTTATAATGTAAGAATATAAATTATTTCACTTTCTACCCATCTCTAAGCATGGATCCGATCCTACGGATCCTGGGAGTTATACATCAATCTTCTCGTTATCCGCTTTCGGAAAGCTGATGGAAAATTTTATTTTATCCATGATGTGTCGTAGAACAGGTGATTCTGTAGTCAAAGTCTAAGGCATTCAATAGGCTTTAATGTTGAACCTCACCAATATATCTTAATTGTTCGATCAATTTGGAAACTGTCTTTATATTTTATATGGTTATAAATAAAATATAAATGGGTTTTCTTAGGACGTATTCTTTTATTTTACTCCGTATTAATTTTTGGTTAGTTTCAATATTAATTTTATAATGTTAAGAGCACGGGGACTCGTATATCACAACCTCAGAAGGCTTATCGCCAAATATATTGTCTTAATGATACGGTGTTTCTAGTTGGTGTTGTTTATTTACCAGATGATAATATTGAATCTTTTGAACTTCTTCATCATGATTTACTTTTGAGCTATTCTAACATCATTGTAGGAGACTTTAATTATAATTTATTCGATTTGTCCAAGTCTTATAATATGCGGTCTTTATGCACTAGGTGCAATTTGTCGATTATTCACAACTCTAAACCTACACACTTTGATATTGCCCATGACTCATCATCCTTAATTGATTTTTGGTTAGTAAGTAACCCAACTACTGTTTGCCTTTCTGATCAAGTTCATGTTTCGTCCATATCCCATCATGCTTTAATTTTTTCATCGTTTTTGATTCAAGTTAGTCGAGCTGTAGACTTTGTTGAATTTCATGATCTTAGATCTATTGATTGGGATAGCTTGCATTTATATTTGTCTGATTTTGATTTTTCCCACTTTTATGTTGGTGATGTTGATTACAAATGTAATACTATTAATACACTTTTTACTCAACTTTTTACATTTGTTCCAGTTGCTAAGAGGAAAGTTTTTTGTAATGACAATAGTTGGATGTGCTGCAATGAGATTATTTTTGCTAAATCACTTAGGGATCTTGCTTATTATGCATTTCTAAATAACCGTTCTGCTGAAAACTGGAAAATTTTTTGCAGACTTCGTAATAAAGCCAAAAATGTAATTCGTAAGATGAAAAGAAAACATTTTTCTAAAATACTTTGGGGATTAGATTCAGCAAGTCTTTGGAAAATACTTAAGGGTGCGGGTTGTGTGGATGCTGATTATATATCCTATTGTGGCAATATTGATGCTTTAAATGATTTTTTTGTCTCGGGGGGTAATGCTGTTCACAGTGGTGATTCAGATTTGGATATAGGGAGTTTTGAGGATTCTTTGAGTTAATTTTCTTTTCGTTGTGTCTCTGGTGTTGAAGTGGGTGATGCTTTGAATAAGGTGAAATCCAAGTCTGTAGGTATTGACAACATTTCAATTAGCTTTATTAAACTTGTTTATCCCTTTGTGTCAGGTTACAGTATTCATCTTATAAACTCTATATTGACTACATCTACATTTCCCTCATGCTGGAAGACTGCTAGAGTAGTATCCATTCCTAAGTCTAGGGTTATACATGGGCCGGAGGATCTTAGGCCTATTTCTATTCTTCCAGCTTTGTCCAAAGTTGTTGAGCATATTCTCAAGGAACAAATAATGGAATTTGCATCTGTAAGATTATATAGAGCACAATTTGCATTTAGAAAAGGCTATAATACCACTTCATTGCTCTTGAGTCTCACAGATACGATTCGTCAACATGCGAATAATAATCAATTTATTGTTCTTGTCTCCCTTGACCTATCTAAAGCATTTAATTCTATTAACCACAATCGGCTTATTCAATTACTTCGTGATGATTTTAATTTTTCTAAAACCGCGTGTAGTCTTATTCTTTCATACATAAGTGGTAGATTTCAATTTGTTCACTTTAATGGCTTATTATCTAGCGTTAAATCTCTATCATCGGGAGTTCCTCAGGGTTCCGTTCTTGGACCGCTATTGTTCAACTTATATATTAACAATCTTCCTGCTAATATTGATTCTACTTTATGTGAAACATTTTTATATGCTGACGATGTCTTTCTTTTATTTACTAGTCGCATGCACTGTGTTGATGATTTGGTAAGCAACATTAACTTTTGTCTTCAGCGTATTCTTGAGTGGACTTTGGATTATTCTCTTAGTATTAACCCTTCTGAAACCAAAGCTATAAGGTTTGGACCAACTAATCGCTTTTTTCCTAATCTTGATATTTATTTGGCGGGTGTTAGTATTGACTTCGTTGAAAGCATTAAATGCCTGGGGGTTATGCTTGATTCTAAGCTTTCTTTTGTATCTCATATTAATATTCTTAGCTCAAGAGTTTTTGGTATTCTGCGAAGGATATATACAAGCAATTTATACTTACCTTTGCATGTTAGGAAGGTGTTGGCTCATTCTTTATTAATATCTCAACTTTTATATGGACTTGAGGTATTTTCTGGTACTTGTTCTACAATTCTAAATAAGCTTAAACTTATTTTTAATACTGTGATACGTTTTGTTTACAATGTTCGGCGTCGTGAGCATATTTCTGCTCATTTTCGTCGTTTCCTTGGTTGCACATTCGATGAGTTTGTCATATGCCGTAATTTACTTCTTTTCTATAAGTTTATAAGAGCTGGTAGACCACTTCCTCTTTATGAATCGTTTTCATTTACGCACTCTACAAGGAACCCTCAAATTCTAATACCTCTTATCTCATGCTCCTTTTTTGAAAAATCTTTTTTAATTAGAGTAGCACGTTGGTGGAACCAACTACCTCATGATCTTCGCATTTTTTCTCAATCTAATAATGTTTTCAAATTAAAAATCATCCATTCGTGTTTCAATATTTTGTAACTCAGTTTATTTATAATTGCTTTTGTATTGCTACTGATTGGACTAATTTTGGGTTTTCATTTTAATTAATGTTTTACGGCTGGGGAGCCAATAATAATAACTAATATTAATTAATATAATTATATATTATTAAGTTCTTATTTTTATTTAAATGATCTCGGCCATTGTTTTTGCTATGTAATATCTTTATTTTGGCCACTGGAGGCTTTATATATTATATTTTTTGAATAAATAAAATAAAATAAATAAAAAAATAAAATAAATATATTGATAGGACCTTTTAAGCCCTTAATATGATAAAATACTTAAGTCGACGAGTCTTAGTTCATGGATCAGACCTTTTATATATCCAAATATCATTAGACCACTTATTTAATATACTTTTTAAGTCCGGTTTTGAATATTAACCTGTCGAGTGGAGGGGAATAAGATATGGGACACAAAAATTTTGTTTAGAATTATACTCTAGAATGTGTCACACATTTCAACCGAGGAAAACTTTTTTGCTTGTTTCCTTCTTACAAAATTGTCTTACAGTAGTATTTTGACAGAGAATATTCACCTGTGAATATTTTAAATACAAGAAATAAGGACCTTCACTATTGGAAGGTCTATTGTGTAATCATAAGGGAAATAGCATCCTAGCTATTCACAATTATTTATACAACACAAGCAATAGAAATTTATTCAGCAAGCAAGCCTTAATTATAATATAGGAAATGTTATTGTCGTAGAGAAGTACTCACTATGTTAAGAAAAGGTACAGTATGAAATGTACTTTCGAAAATGAATTTGCGGATAAATATATATATATGTATGTACGCAAACGGTATATCGGTGGTCTCATGTAGAAAGCCCCTAACTCGATTTTTTACGAAATTGAAATTTTTCGTGATTCCAATACATTTCACACAAATACATCTTGTCACAAAATTGGAATGCAATAGTATCAAAAATAACGGTTTACTAAGCATTTTCATTTTTAATATTACATTGTGATAAATACAGTTGCTATTATGTTTTTACCTTCTCCTGTAAAGTTACATATATACGAGTTAGGGCCTTTCTACATGAGACCAGCGATATATTCGATGCCGTTTTACTGTCTTTTAGCCACCTGAATAAATTTTTTTGTATTTTTTTAATTTATTTCGTTTATATTTTTTCGTTTTTTTTTTGCTCAAATTTTATTATTCCAGCCTAATTCATTTATTAAAATAAACAGTTATATAGATAAAAAAAACATACTCATGCACATATGTATATGCACGTAAAAATTATGTTTGTTTATAACGATACATGTTACTTACGAATAGTAGTTTTAATAGACTTGGAGCGAAAAGAAAAAACAACAAGGCAATATAAAAGTCAAGGTTGCCTAAAATTCCAATAAATTTTTTGTTTAAAACTATTGCTGACCAAATAAAAATATTAAATGTTAAACATTTAACTTACCACAATTAATTTAATTTACTTCAAAACAGCAAAAAAAAACCTCAAAAATATTCGTTAGATAGTTTGATAGCAATGTCACACACTTGCTATAAAAGTTTTAGCATTAATATTTCCCAAAATTAATAATAAAAAAAAATGTTTTATTTACAACTTGTCAGAGCTGTAATTTGTAAAAATTTACATAAAATTTTTTGCAAGTTGCAACTTTTACGACATTTTAATTTAATTTAAATAGTGTTGTACATCTTTTATGATAATGTAAAAAATCTCTAATACATGATACACAAAAAATTAAGAAAAAAGGGAAATGCTAAATTTATACCCTCACTCACATTAACTGCCTAGAGCAAAATTTCATGTTTCGAAATTTGTTAGGTCATCTAGATTTAAATTTAGTGCTTAATTCAGTGGCCTATTACATAAGATTAGAGATCCAAAAATGATAAAAGTTTTCTTTCGAAATGATTCGCTTTTTCCTTTTGAAGCAAATTTAAATACGCCAATTGATAAGACATAGTGTCGAAAGATTAGAAATCAGTAAGATCGGTCTATGTCCTTCGAGGCAGTGGGCAAAACACCACGCCTACCTCTAATTTTTCCATATTATTTGGATCAATGAGGCAACTCCAATCAAAAAACCAAATGTATAGAGATAGATGGAGAATTTAAAAATAAGAAAGAAACATCAATTCAAAAAATTGGCGCTCGCTTATATTTTTCGAGTTACGGGCCTCTGAATTCTCCAAATTTTGTAAAATAGTATGTGTATCACTTGAAAACTTTTGAACAAATCTTTAAGAAATTACTACAATAAAAAAAATGCCTAACCTATTAAGAGGCAATGCCAATTTTATGTAAAATTATATATATATGTCACTTCACTAAACTAGATTTACATATGTAGTGAAGGATATATAAGATTGGGCATATTCGAATATATCATTATTACTTGTTTTTAACTGTGAGTATTGAAAAAAACGATACTTTTTTCGATTTCGATAATACCTTGAGGTAAATATTCGAAAGACTGTTAATGTACATTTTGCATTAGGCTAATGTCTGATGGCTGTAATGTCATTTGATGTACGAATCTTATAACAGAAGATACTGGCGGTCAGTTCATTCTTACGAAAACTCTGTTTCACTACTTGATTGATAGTTGTTGGGGTGAAATGTCTGATTTTATCATACTTTTTTAGCTACAACGGTTTTGCTCCTCGCTTATCAGGTGCAAGGGGTTCAATTCTTACTTCTACGTTACGCAAGGAATTTAGATTAGAAAAAAGAGACCATTTACTGAATATTTATTCAAGAAACGAAAAAGGACAAAAGGTAATTCTTATCTATTAATTAAATCAATTAAATTAGAAATTTTGCTTCAAGTTCTTAAACGATTATTGCACCTTAACAACACATTGTATAATCTCTCATCATCTATAGAAATAGAAATCTTCTTATTTTATCACCTTAGATGTAATTATGTTAAAATGTTCGCTTAAATATTTATGTGGGTTTTTTAACATTATAAAATTTTAGGTTTCAAAGAAGTTATAAGAATCCTGTGGTTGAGTTAGCAACAATTAAAAAACTTTAACTTAAAAAGCCTTTATTTTCATTAATTATTGTCGTTTTATGCTTTAATAATCCTATTACTTATTAGATTTCAAATAAGGTTTTTAACGGAACCACACAATAACCATAAAATGTACATTATAACATGATATACATTATTTATGGTAAAGCTTAAGTCATATATTTCATATCAAACACTTGTGTGTTACACCCTCACAATACATGACATAACATATTAAAAAACAAATCATTTTTATTTATATAATAAAAGCCTCAATTAAATAACACTCTACACTCAATTAAATAACACTCTCAAATGTTTAGAAGATGAGTTCAACAAGACAATAAAAATGCATGTCAATCTCACTTACCAGCGAGTAAATTTCAAACTTGGGTTTAACTACGTTTTACGTTTTCGATTATATCCGTTTTCTATGTAGCTGATGATCATTGTAATATAAAAATAAAATTGTGACTGTTGAATATGTTTTTTGACAATTAAAAAATTAGGTTACTTCTAACATACGCTTAAAAAACTTTTATTTTACAGTGAGCTACAGCTGTTATAACCGTATGAAAACGCGCGCTCTTGAAATTGATGTGTCATATAATCGGTAATAATTTTATTTATTTATTTAGTTCAGTTTAACGCATGTAAAACGCAATGCTGTGTGCTTTGGCACAGGCGAAAATTATCGGTAAAATAGATATTAAGGAGTCAAAAGCTCTCGATGTGATGCCTTGCGTGAGTAGAGGTAATCCGCTGAGTACTGGTCCTGATAATAAAAAAGTGTTGAAAATGAGTACTTTTTAAGGTTTAGTGAAATATTAGTGATTTCATCTGTCAGTTTGATTTACTTGAACAACTAAAATTAGCTAAAAACCCAGTGGAAGTAAGGATTGGAAATTTATTTATACCGGAAAAAATATTGTATTTCAGCTGCAAAACTTTCCAAAAATCTAAAATGTTTAGGTAGCTTCAAAAAACCGCGTTAATAATCATTTTTAAGACACGTTGATCATTACGGAGAAATGGACAATAGTGGAATTTAAACTCGTATATTTTAATTTAAGTTTACAATCGGTAAACCAAATTTTATAATTGTATCCTGTTTAAAATAAGATTGTTTTCCTTGTGGTTAAAATTTTTGAAGGCTTTTAATGAGTTTAATATTCCCGCTTAGTAGAGTAGAGTTTAATATTTCCACTTATTAAAGTAGCTCACTGTAATCATTACAGTGTAAGGACTGAAATATTTTTTTGTGAGATTGCGTGATCTTTCGCGACCAAAAATTTTTTCGTGAGTGCACGTTGGCGTGCGTATCCAATGATTTTTATGATTAGTCTACGGTGTAATAATTTTTAAAGGCGGATAGTGCATTTTAGAACAAACGCTTTTATCTGAATTTGTTTTAAAGGGATTTACTAGCAACACTAATTGGTCAAATGTATAGAAAAGTATTAATCATTTTTTTTAATTTTGCCGTTAAGAAGTTGATATAAACTTTGTTCTAGGGAATGGCTGGTGTTTCGGTTAACAATGATGTTATATATTTGTCACACTAGCTATAGAAGACATTTCTACAAAACAACAAAAAAAAATCACCATATAAAACACCATATAAAAAAATTAAACATATTTTTTATGTTTGGAGTTTGACATTTAGCGTTTACGGCGAAAGTAATGAATTCGCCATCTTGACCACCTTCTATTATTTTGCAATGAATAAAGGTTTACTGATGAGTTGGCATAAGCAAATGCGAAATACATATATAAATGCAAATAAATTGCATTTTTGTTTAACAATTTTGTGTATATATATATATATATATATTAAATAAAAAACATCTCTGTTGTTCCACACATTTTTTTATATAGTAAGTAGCTTTATTTTATCTCAAATTCGGTTAAAGGTTTCATGAAAAGTTGTTTCATGATTTGAGTTGATTTGAGTAATGAAATGTTTATAGGATCTAGCTTTACCACCAATAATCAATTGTAGTGATTTTATATTAGGATTAATTTGGGCCATTAGCTTGCTGAAAAGTGAACTGAACTGAACAAGTTGTCGTTGCAAGAGCAGAGATAAATTTAACATGACTTGGTAATTTGGTAAATATCTTGATTTCTAAAATTTCATTAAGTCTAATGAAAATAACAAAATACCATAAAAGCATTTTTTGATTGACATTGTCATTCATATCTGTGGGTGTTGCGCAAAAAGTTTGTTTAAAAAAGTGACACATGTAAAAAAAGTTTATTCACAGCATGTCCGCTATAGATCTCATTAGGAAGAAATTCTTACAAAGAACAAGTAAATGTAGAAATCTTAAAATACTTGAATTATATATATTTGACAGCATTAGTAACATAACATTTTTATAGAAACAAACAACAACAACAAAAAAACTTAAGAGTATAATTTTTAAATAATTTGTTATTATATATTTAATAAAAATAAAAAATAATCAACTTCAACAAATTAAGGTGTATTAGAATGAATTTCAATTACTTGCTCTTTAAGTTTCGCTGTAGGCTAATTTGATTGGATTAGAGACATATAAGAATTATTAAGTAGTCGGCATTAATATGTTAGCATATCTTAGGCTCGAATTAACACATGTTTTTTTTTTGTTTGTTTTATAAATTTATTACAACCCTATAAATATTTACCAATTTGTTTTTGTTCACAACTAAAATTGTACTGCCATCGGGAAGGGAATTCTTTTGAGACTTAAAAAAGAATTGGCTTGAAATTAAAATTTTATGCAACATTATTTTAAACGTCCTTATCAAAAAATCCATAAATAAAATACTATTTTTTTCCGTCCACTTTAACATACAGTTGAAGCACATTTAGTTATAAGAAAATCGATCTTAAGAAAATGGTATTTTGAAAATGATATCGCATACTAAAGATTCATCTGTGTTACATAAAAAGATGGAAAGTTGTAGCCGTAATTACTTTTGTACAGATTTTCCTAAACATTTTTAATTTTCTAAAGCTGTTTAATATAACATCTGAGGTGAGTGTGGCAGTAACAGTGGGAACTTAAATATGTAAGTTGTCCGAATTTTATAAAAGTAACACTTTTTCTAATTTGCTTGGCAGCCATCCCTTTGGCTTCAAGCAGTGGGCGTTGAATCTCCCTTCGATTAGTTTGAATTTTTGGAACTTCTCATGGATACTTTTGTTGCTGAGGTGCCTAACCTAGAAATCGACAGGGTAAGATCGAAAATATTGCACTTTCCATTCAAAGTTAATTTTTACCTTAAATTTTGTTTTATTAAATTAGGAGTTGAACTATGGACATTAAATGAATTGAAATTGATATGAATACTCTACGCGTTCCTATTTACAAAGTTGGATGGTTAAATAGATGATATTTACAATGTAGACAACCTAAGGTAGATCACAAAAATGCAGCTGGTGTTTAACTTTTCTTGTTTTCTTTGGGCAACATCCGCATATATTTGTAAAATATGGCTTTAACAAATCAAAAAAATGACCTCAAGCCAAAATCAATTTGAATTCATCGTTCATTTTTAACATCTATCAGGTTACCGAAACGGCTAGCTGTTAAGACAGTCCAAGCCATTGCTTAGTCACGACATTGTTAACTACGTTGCTGCACTTTCTATGCGATACAGAAACGGCCTACCACTCGACCTGAAACTGTTAAATAATTTCTCGTAGGTGAATATTGCTAAAATTCGAGGAACTTGTTCTTTATATTTTTTAATATATTTTCAACTACGTTTTATGTTATTACCCAGCAAAAAATTAGACATTACCTTAAAAAGTACTTGCCATATAATGACTTTCTTTCATGTTTGAAATATTTTTTTACTCGCTTACAAAACACGTTACATTAGTTTCCAAAAAAGGAAGTAGTAATGGCAATAGTTCTTTATTTTAAAAGATACTGCCGTACTAATGGTACTTATTAATTCCTACAACAATTTATGTAATCGATTCTCAGTAATTGATTACAAAAGTCTCATGCCTTGTTAAAATCATTAAGTTGGCAATCTAGTTGGGAAGTACTTCTGACCAAAATGCGTAATTCCACATTCGATTACTTTTTCAAATATTTTTTGCTGGGTATTTATAGAGCGTAGGTAAAAAATATGTGAAGATGTAGAAAGTTGCACATGTTTTGCACTAAGAAAGCATTTCCATTGAGAAGAAATTGAAGTTATACATTTTTGTACACTTGTGTCACAAACTGAGCAGATGATGCGTATTTTAATAATTAAGTATTTTTTCTATGGGTTTTGAGTTTGATTTATTTTTCTCTTTGTTTTTTAGTAAGAGTATGGAAGCTAAGGCTTTTATTGTTGTACCTTTGTGAAAATTTCAAAAATGTTAGCCTAATTATTTTAAGTACTTTTCGAAATATAATAAAAAATATTTTTAATTACTTGCGTTACCGACAATTTTATAAAACAGGGAATGTTAGTTAATAGATAAAATGGCATTTAGGAAATGCTTGTCTTAAAATGTTTACTTTTAAGACAACATAAAATTGAGCTGAGCTCTTTTTAATCAGTTACTTACATTATGAACTTTACGTATTTTCAAATGAAGTTAGTCGAAACAAAAGCAACAAAAAATTTGATAAATTAGCAAACTGTAGAAAATCTACAACAAATTCATTAGCCAACAATTTTTTATCAAAATTGACGAAAATTTAAACAGAGATCATTAATTTCTTGTAACAATTTAAAAAGGAAAACGATCAACCAACCAACTAATTGTAACAACATTGCTTTCAAGGTTTTGATTAAGGCTTTTGAATCTCGTAGTTCTGTTGCATGCAAATATATCGTCAACATTGCAAACAAAATTCATTTAAAAATTAAAAATTCATAAAAAGTTAAAACATTGAAATTAATTGTTTTTACAGTTTCTTATAGCATTTGTTTTTTGGCTGCAGCCAGTGGTGGCTGTTTATCAACTGCTCAAATTTACCGTGCTACGCTAGTTGCTGTGCATGATGCGCAACTTGCTGTTACTTAAAAGCAGCATGATGGTGTTGTTGTACGCAATATTGTTTATTGATTGCTGCTGATAGTTACAAACGTACAGTAAAATACACTGCTGATGATCATCATAGTTTCAGTACTGTAGTTAGAGCTTAAAACTTTTGCCACTATGTGGCTCCTACTGTTGTTGGATAATTTGCTGCACCCACTGTAGTTAAAACCCATTATATCACTTCAAAATTGCTATCTATATGTCATTTCGCGTGTGAGTAAAAATCAGTGTTAAATATACGGTTTATACTTATCACGTTCACATTTGCATACGTTACGTACATATGATATAACCCCTGTTGTAGAGAAAAAAAATGTAAAACTTAAAACAGTGATGTCAACTACTCAATACTTCTTAGCAATAATTTTTTAAAAGGAACAACCTTACGATTTAGGTTTAAGAGAGACACACACGTGATATCTTAAAAATGTCATAGCACGCTGATAAAATATAAACAAACAAAAAAATCTTCTTTCTGCTATCTGCTATAAATATTTACATATATAATTTACATTGAAAATGACGCCATTAATACATTTTCTTTTACCTGTGTATATACATACAAACATTTATAAATACATGTACAAGTCCTTTGGAATGTCAGATTTTCCACATGAAAATCAATACACATAGTGTAAATCTCATGAAATATAACATACATATGTTATTTTCTGTATCTATTTCCATGTGTGATATGTTTTAACTTTCACTTTAATTCAAAATATTTTTACAATTAAATTTAGATTTATAAAAATGAAAAATAAATTTTTTGAACTTTTGCAGGTAATAACTATATACCAATGTATCCTAGGATTAAAAGTATAGTTTGCGCATTTCCATGAACAAATCAACAACGAGAAAAAAATAGAAACTATTTGAACATTTTTAGTAACACGATGAAAAAAGTGTACTAAAAAATTATCTTTACTTTTTTGGTGCAACGAGTATTTAAAAATTATTTTTAAGTATTTGTATGTATATACGTAAAAGAAAATATAATGATGGTGACATTTCCGGTGTAAACTTTAAACAGGTAGCAGAAAGAAGATTTTTTGGAAATAATTATTTTTATGTATTTTCAAAGTTGTTTTTTTAATAATTATCGCTAAAAAGTATTGAATAGTTGTTACGTACGAAACATATGCAAATGTGAAGACGTTAACTATAAACGATATATGTTAAACATGCAATCATTTCAGAAGTTGAATTTTTAATCTTCTGAGAAAAATTTAAACGCATTTCTGTACCAAACACAATCGATTGCTTTCATTTAGATAATTCTAAAACAATTTGGTCTTTGTGCAGTTTTACTAACCGACTCAGATTTAAGTGACCGTAACTTTTATGGCATGGGACTGCCTCAAAACTATTTGAATTTGCTGTTGAATATATCTTAATTTTTTTATAACAAGAAAATTTATTATTTAGAATCTGTTTTTATATTAATTTACTTTAATTCTGCTTCATTCCTTTAATTTTTATTTTTTTTGGGTAGAATCCACTGAAGATCTTTATATGAGCAGTTGCGAAATGACCATATTGATATGTTTTCCCCGCAGTAATACATTTAATTTTTTAGTTAAAAATAAAAAATATTTCATGAGAATATCATGAAATATTCAATATTAATATATTTTTATTATATTAAAATAATTAACAAAATAAAAATTAATAATCTTATAACCTTAGATTATAACATCTTACAAAGGAGATACCTTTGTTCCTTTCATAACAACTTTACAACCATATTATCAGTCAATTTGCTGGTTGACGTGGGACATTTTCTTTTTTTTTAATACTCAATTTGTTGTCGTCTGGAGATCTAACTTTTACTCTAAACTTTGTATTTATAATTGCAAATAAAGACTTTTAGGTGCACATATGAGATGAAGCACCACTTTCCATGCTTCATCGAAACTACTGCAATATGATGTTTCTCTTAAGGTTAATAATACTTTACTTGATATTCTAGGTCTTATTTTTTGTTATACGTATCGAACATTTTTAACAAATGCCCTACAATCTTTAGCTTTATTGCCTTTTCTGCCAGATCATAAACATTTGTTAATAAAATAATTTTTGGTCACACCTCTTAATTTTTATTTTGGTTCTGTTGTATAAATTTTAGCCTTAAATGCTGAGTTACTTGCACCAGAAATTGTTGATCTTGACTTTAAAATAGATTCTTTGCTGTGTTAATATTTTTATATTTAATCGCTTACGATAATTCCCTATTTTCCTTCTTATTGACTTATGATTAAATGTGTCTTGAAGGATACATCATAATTCTTGCCATTTTTACAATTTTGTCTCTATTACCCTTGCAACCATATTCTTATCTAAATATTGCTGCAGAGCTTTTGATGATTTCTCATATGCACAAGTTTGTATATCAGTCGGCGATTGTGGAAATTTTCTTTTCCTCGAACGAATCTTTTGCTTCACCTTTTGCAATCTTAAGCAATCTGTTTTTGTGTATTATTTAGATTAGATTAGACTTTTATTAGCACAATTGTCTTTGTTTAATAATCGAATGATTTTGTTTTTGGAATAAATTTTCTTATTAGATGTTCATATAGATAATTGTATGAAAGTATATTGTGAAAGTATTTGTGTCAGCAGAGAATAACGTAAACGCCGAAGGTGCTGTAGCTTAGATGGTAAGCATCTTGATTACTAAGCTGTTATTGATTTGATCGCCTGCGTTCGTAACCGAGCCATGGTTAATTTATGTTTTTTAAACACTAGAGGCGCTGCAGCAAAAATAAACATAACGTACGATTACAGTGTTTAAATGAATTATGCTTTCTATCTCTTCTTTACCATCTATATTCTCTATTTTATCCCTTTCAAAAGAAGGTAACACAATTAGTCAATTAGTCCTGTGTGTTACTATTGAAAAAAAAATTTTTTTGCAAATTTTAAATTTTTACTGTTTTGATGCCTTGGCTGACTGTGCCCATAGCCCAATAGTAGTTGTCAAATGATAAGATATCTTAAAGGGAAATGAGGGAGTTTATGCAAAATAAATATGAAAAATATAATTGAAACGTTTCTCTTGTAATAATATTAAATTCGTGTTCAATATTTATTAATTTATTCATATATAAAACTGTAACAGGGTTATTTCTGTACATGAATTATTTTTTTGAAAATTTTGCTGTTGGTGTAGACAGTAATCGATATAGAATACAAAACATCTATTTTTGAATTTATGTCTGTCTGTCTGTATATCCCTCTTTCTGTGTTCGGATCACGTTAAAATTGCTAGATAGATTTAATTAAGGTGTGAAGATCCCTTAGATCCTTGGTTCAAATATAGACAAAATTTTTTTTTGTTGTAAAAATATGTCATTTTGTGGAGAAAATAGAGATATAAATGTGAAAACATAGTGGTAATTTCTAACACTGATCAAAGAAAAAAGTTGTTAACACTGTTTTGAGAATTCTACAATAATTATTTAAAACATGTTTTCTAAATTTGAATTTTCACAATATTAGAAATAATGCGATGACGAAATCGTTTTTGTTTCCTTTTTTTAGGATGACTTTTATAAATAAGGAGCAGTATTGAAATGGCCATATGGCCATATGGATATGCTTTCTCCGCAATAATATATTTTAGTTTGTAGTTTAAAATAAAAAATATTTTATGAGAATATTATGAAATATTTATATTTGACGGAATCAACCAAGTTTAAAGTAAATTAATGTAATTTTTTTTAGGTACCAGACAGTAAGAATTAAGTAGGTATTTAATATTCAATTATTCAATTAAGTTTTATGGTTAGACTTGAGTATTTACTGAATACTATTAAGCTTATAGATAACTAGAATAAAGAAGTGTAAGTAAGTTTATATTATTTTGAAATTCTTGATAAAGCTTTGCTTCGGTTTGTGACGAAATCTGACTTGAACAAATATCTCTTTATTGGATGTTTTAAATTTAGTGCAACAAGGTGATTAAAGTTGATTTTAAAGCTTTAAAAAACAGTGTTACTATATGGCACTTAAATTTGTAGTCTGAAAATTAAATTTTGTGTCCAGATCTAGTTTGGACACATTATTTATATTTTTATGTATTAATAAAGTAATTACTTTTATCCGTGCTAGTGAAATAATATTGGGAATGTAATTTAGAAATTAAAAAGAATACAGACTAAAAATGAATGTGTTTATTGATGTGAATTAAATTAAGGACTAATTTTTTTATATAAAGATATAGTTAGCTTGAGTTTCAAAAAATAAAAATAAACGTAGAGTTAAAAAAAAATGTATAAAATACACAAAAAAACCTTAACATTTATTTCTTGTTACGCGATTACGCTTACATGATAACAAACCCAATTTTTCACGTTGATAATTGGAATGTTTAAATTAATTAATATGACCAATATATTTGTTTAGTCTTAATATCAGATAAAGAAACGTAATAATAATAAAACACACAAACATATGTGGTAAATACGAAGAATGCTGACGAAGGTTGTAGCAAACGAGAAAGTGCAATTCCTTCCGCTGGAATTTATTTTAAACTGCTCTATTTTACAATTAAAGGTATTAAATAATGAACTTGAGAGTAACCAAAAACAAGTTTCAATGAAATATAAAGAATTTGATAGAAACTGAAGGTCACGTTAAGTAAAAATTAAAAATATTTTTTTTAATTATAGTAAAAATGTGTGTAAGTATAACCAAATAAAATAATACTCGGCAAATAAAAAGTTTTTATAATTACGTTTGCAAAACAAAATAAAAAATATTGGTTGTGATAATATAGTAGTTGTCATTTATCAAACGAAAAAAATAAAATATTCAAAATTAAACTTATACTTTTTTTCTGCTCTCATTACAGCTAATCACTTAATTAACAACAAACTAGTTTCGAAAAGCAGTGGGA
Source organism: Gymnosoma rotundatum (assembly GCA_916610165.2). Taxonomy (NCBI): domain Eukaryota; kingdom Metazoa; phylum Arthropoda; class Insecta; order Diptera; family Tachinidae; genus Gymnosoma; species Gymnosoma rotundatum. The sequence continues at coordinate 85,945,714 of OU744336.1, forward strand.
ATAAAATACAACAGCAATAAAAAAATAGGCTGAATGATTTTCGTGATTCTATTCTCATTAGAACTCAAAAAATTCTTATTCTTCTTAAAAATTTCTTAAAATTCCTTACGAGAAATAATGTCAGAGCGTTTATGCTAAATGCTGGAGAACCGAATTTTCTACCTTGGCAATTTGGAACCAAAATTTTTTTTGTCAATTTAAATTAATTATTAAACATTTCAATAAATTAGTATTGTTATTTAATAATCCGTTATACATTTTGTATTGTTCTTAATAATTTATCTATAAAACGAACTGTTTAAACAAAAATTCATGTGGTTTAAATAATTATAATTTATTTAATTAAATATTTTGGCAGCAATAGTGAAAGTAGTTTATTATCTTATGGCAGTTAAATTTTTATAACTAACTTTAGTTGCATTGCTCCCATATTCCCTACTCTTTGTTTTAATTTAGAAGTCATGTATATAGCGGTTCAAGCGAGAATTTAAATTTGATGACCAATTAAAAAACATTTAATTGTTAGTAAAAAATATTAATTACTTAATTCGCTCTCATATAAAGTAGCAAAATATATGTATGTAAATTCATACATTCTTACATATGTGAATAGGAACATTGACAGCAAAAGCAAAGAAAACAAGTCTTTGTTTTAATAATGCGACACAAATCGATCACAATGATCTTTTAGATATTTGGAGCAAAAAAGGAGATTGTAAAATTAAAAAGAGCAAATCTACATCAGATACATAAATCAATAATTTTGTATAAAAGTAGGTCGAAAACTATAGCAGACATCATTCACTTCTTGTGCCTACTTCTTAAAAGAATCAATCAAGCTAGCAGCTAACTCTAAAAGACAATATGGCTTTCAAGGTATGTTGTCTAGGCTTTTTAGCTAAAAAAAAAACTGTTTAATAAAACAAAAAAAATTTACGAGCATTGAAATACTTAAACTTAAAATAAAATTTTGTACTTTTTATTTTACAGTTTCTATTCGCACTTGCTTTTGTTGTTGCTGCCAGTGCTGGTTATGTACCAGCTACTGATGTCTATCATGCATCTCCAGTCGCTGTTGCTCAAAAGGTTATTGTGAAACCGGAAGAATACGATCCTCATCCACAATACAAATATTCCTATGGCGTTGAAGACAAATTGACTGGTGATTCCAAGAGTCAAGTGGAAGAACGTGATGGTGATGTTGTGCGTGGTGAATATTCATTGATTGATGCTGACGGCTACAAGCGTACAGTAACGTATACTGCTGATGATCATAATGGTTTTAATGCTGTAGTAAAACGTGAACCTCTTGTCAAGACTGTTGCTCACTATGCTGCACCCACTGTTGTAAAGAGTGTTGCTCCAGTAGCACATTATACTGCTCCTGCTGTTATTAAGACGGTCGCTCCAATCGCCCACCAAACAGCAGCTGTTTCCCACTACACCGCTCCAACAATTCTGAAAACTGTTGCTCCAGTTGCTCATTTCGCTGCTCCTGTTTCTCATTATGCTGCTCCTATTTCTCATTATGCTGCTCCTGTTGCTCATTATGCTGCTCCTATTCAGTACTCTTCATATGAAGCGCCCTCATATCGTTACCAACACTAAATTCTTTCAAGTTGTTCTTATTTATTGTATTTAATTTGTTTAGTCACAGAGTTTTTTAACGAAAGCAATAAAATTTATTTCAACTGTAAAGTTTTGTATACAAGCTAATGTTAAATGCTTTTTCTTCATGGCGGCCTCTTTTTCTTTTCGGACAATGCCGTTTTTACTTTGTATTTTAGTCTTTCGAAGATATCATAAATTCACAGAAAAAAGTTTAGACTGTTTGCATGAGCAAACTGTTTGCACAAGCAAACTGTTTGCACAATAAAAAGAAAGGAATGTTAGCAACGACGGATAATTATTTTTTAAAAGTAAATTTATTGTTTGAAAAGAATAAATGAAAATAGTTACTCAATGGTTACTGTGTTTTTCTATTAAAATTGTTTGAGTTTGTTATGGCCTTTTTCCTTATTAATTCAATGGAGTTCTCATTTAATCAATTTGGCTTTTGGTATAAGACTCTGGTGGAATCGATCAATAGTCAATAACGGTCTAAGGCATTTGGTAAAAAAAAAATCATTCTCTATTGGTTAGCAAAGTACACAGCAAATTTAGGTATTTTTCAATGTCACTACTTTAAACATTGAGTGCGTCAGGTCATGGATACGACAGGGTTCCGTGATTGGTCTTATTTTGTTTACACTTTACCTTATTGATTTATTTTACTGGCTTAGCGTAGGCAGCTGTAAATCATTTGCATTCGCTGATGACATTCAGTTATTGCGGTCCTATGATACAATTACACCTGATCTATGTTCAGATAATATTACACATGATTTAACTAAATTGGATGATTTCTAACCACCTTCATGTTGATTCTAGTAAGACCTAGGCAATGAAATAGGCTTGATTAATCACAAATAAATTTCCGCTTGAGAATTTGTGATTTACAAGTTGAAATTGTAAGCCAAATGAACATCACTTGGCATAATAATTGATGAAAATTTGCTTTTTAACCACACATTGACATTTGCTCTAAAGATTGCACGACTCTGCAGGTAACGCCCTTCTGATGTCAAAGCTTAACTACTGTATTGAAGTATACTATGACTGTAATGTGCATAACAAAAGAAAAATTAAATACATTATTTGCTAAATTATTCGATTTGCATAAGGACTTAGGATAAGAGATCATGTTCGATGGCTACCTCAAGTTTTGTTTATTAATTTATCTTTATAGAATTATAAAATCTAAAAAGCCAGTAAAAGAAAAAGGATTTGTAAAAAATCGGTTAATATATTTTAAAGTTAGCTGCTAATATCATAATTTAATTTTTATTATCAATAAAATATAACCTTGAAAGACTTTTTATATTAAGAACTAACAAGAGGTATTGTATATCAAAAGTTGGTCGCAACAATTCTTTACAAAAATTACCTGACGGTTTTGTGTCTTTACTAAAATATATTCTGTTAATTGGTAGATGCAACTAAACTAGTTCAACACATTGCTACTAATCCCCGAATGTTGGTAGTTAGAATCATATAAATCGACCGCAAAATAGTTTTGACATACATATATAACAAAAATAAAATTTATACACTTAAAGTTAAAACATATTTAAGTTTTAAAAGAAAAAAATTTTTGGGAGCAAAATTCGCCAGTTTTGTTGAAGGGTAAGTTCACGATGAACTTAAAAGGACTTTTGTAAACGAAAATATTTTAAAAACGTTTCATTTATTTAAGGTTGGTGAAACATGTCGTATTTTCGATTGATATGGAAAGTAGATGGTTTTAAGTGAAAGTAAGAAATCCAAACGAAATGGGGAGGCGTAGTGGTGAGGCTGAAGTTTACGTTTTGTATTATGGAATTTATTGAACATAGTCATATTCTTCCAACTTAGTTTTTAAATAAATGTAAAAATGAAATAATTTTTGTTTAATTCACAATATTATTTTATATTGGTAATAGTCCCCTTTCTCGAATTTTTTTCTAAAACATGTTAACCGAATTCCAAATAATGATCATAACTGACAAAATTCGATTGGCAACAAATTCGGTTATCATAACGAATCTGTTTTCTCTGTGTATATAATATACATATGAATCAATTATTTAAGAACTACCCATATCCGTTTTCCAGCCTAATGGCAGTAAGTATTTTTCACTTTTTTTGTGTAATCTATGGGCTAACTGTTTCGCATATTTTTTTTTTGTACAATTTATAAGTCAGTTTCTAATATGTCTTGCCGAAATTAAAAATTGTACTAAACATGATATCAAATCTTTTTCTTCTAAAGTTAAATATCTTATTGAGTACATAAAACGTAAATTTATCTTGTAATTATTTTCAAATTAATAAATAAGGATGTATGAAGTGAATTGTGTACGATTTAACTAAAACTAATATGCCATCACGAAAATAGCCACATGAACACATACAAATCTTTAACTATTATTAGGCTAACAACAAATAATTAAAAATTTTAAAACATAAGATAAAGGATACTTTTTTATTTACAAATCTTTAAATTCAAAATGCCTTGAAGACATTTTGAAATTTATCTCTTTATTACACAACAACAAAAACAAAAGAAAATACAATTAAATAGTAAAATTCAATTTAACATAATTATTTTTATATTACTCGTATGTCGTTCGCTTTATGTACACATGTCTACATGTCTCTAAAAATAAAAACTAAAATATTAAAACATGAGTGGTTAATAACACGCGTCCGTGTTCGAAGTGGTAACATGTGTCTAAATGAAATACACTTTTAGAGCAAAAAATCTTTAATTGTTTAATCTTTTTTAAAGGTTATTGATTCTTATATACGTTGACATGTATTATATTCCTCATGTAGTTGACGATAGTAATAGATTTGTATTTTACGGTAAACGTTCTCTAATTGATGTTGGTGGAGATAAACATTTTGGTGAGTACATTTCTTACTTTTATTGTTGAATCTACTAGAATCGCTGATAATAAAACCAATGCTCTAGCAACTTTTACAGAAATACTCTGCATAGTACGGTGATCGGTTCTACCATTTTGCTGTACCCTTTGAAATTGGACTATTCGAGACACTCGGGCCCTATGTGCCTATTTACAGATTCTATGCCCCTGCAGGAGGTTAAAAGACATGATGATGATAATCGAGACAAAAAACAATAATTTGTAACATATAATATATAATTTTGTTACGCATAATACACTGGAAATAATTATTTTGAAAATATAATTTTATTATTAATTTTAGAAAAATTTTTCTAAGAACAATTTTTTTTTAATTTTAAAATCTTACTATAGAGTAAACGTACTGATAATAGCAGTTCTATGCTAAATAAATAAATAAATATTAATAAAATAGTATTTCTCTAAAATAGTATTCTCCTCATAAGAGAAAAAAAAAACACCATTAGTGTTAAAAATAACCATGTTCGGCGGTAAAAATTTCTGTCAATTCGACTACTAAATATTAACAATGATAGTGTGGCAACATACCGAATTACTGAAATCCCTAAAATAACAGCCAACACATTTTTTGTTTATAAAATTAGTTATGGAAGTATTTTCTTTTTATAAATTAAAAATTATTTTATTACCTCCTTTTGTCTATCCAACTTTGCTTGAGAATTAGATAAATAAAAAAAAAAACGTAAAAAAAAGCGTAAAAAAATCAAGTAGCTAAAGAATGTGTATATTAAAGAAGGGCTATAGAAAGGAAATGTTTAAGGTTTTAATAAGTAAACAAACTTAAAACATTTTGCCTTAACTTCAGATTTGTTTAAATTTCAACATCAATACACATGAAATATCAGTAGTCTTGGAAATGGATACACCTGCGAAATTTTTTTTAAACGTTTATCTCAAACAAGATTTAAAAATTTATTTCTTTAAAATTAATAAATTTCTTCTAAATTTTAAAGGAAACGAAGGACATCGAAGAACTTTTTGTGGTCTAAATCGTTAACTTTGACGCCAATGACTTCTCATAAATTGCTTGCTTAAATATTAATTTAATTAATTTAAAATTGTTATAGCACAAAAAAAAAAATAAAGATTTTTGTGGGTTGAGAATATAATTTAAAGTATTTCTACACCACATAAATATAATTTTGGCAACACCCCTGCAATTTTTGTGGATAATTCACTTAAAAGGAACTTAAGTCATTAGTTGTATTTGAAAAATTTTAAATTGAGGCAAAGGAAAAAATCACTCGAATTGTTTTTGTTGATTTGAATATTATTAACAGACGGCTCTTTTCTTACTGGAGTGACTTTAGACTTTTGTACGTTCTTATCGTTATATTTAGATCATTGTTGAAATTTCTCATCCTAACCCTTTTTCTTCTAAGGAAGACTGACCAACAATATTTCTACTTGTATTTATCTTATTTATGTATTTATTTTGCTAAATGCATCAATGTTGATCAACGGATTTTGATTGTGTTCTCGGCAAATGATAAAAACACACAGACACTTATTAAATGCAAAAATAATACTTTAAGATTCCTTTGTATTTAATTGAATTTTGCACTATGCAACAAGCCAACAAAAACAAAAATCTGAAACTCTGGCAGAAAACAATAGACGAAAAAAAAAGATCTTTTATTCAATTATTATAGTTCGTTCGTGTTGCACCCCAAGATACCAGTACCACAACTCATAATTCGTATGAGAACAACTACAACAAACAAACACATTTCCATGGGTGAATAAACTTGTTTTTATTTCAAATTAAAACACAAAAGTCCTTTCTGACAGTGAAGAAAGGAACTTAAATGAAATGGAAAAAAGCTCATAGATATTTCTGGATGCAATTTTTGGGTTGTCGGTAGTGATGCTTCTGCATTATTTATCTTTTTTGTTGTACTCACATATTTGTTTGAATCTTTATTAGATCGCATTATCCGTGTGATGTGTGTAATTTGTCCGAGAGATAAAAGGTAAAATACCGAAATGCTTACTGACTGACTGGTTGGCTGGCTGACAGTTTCATCCATTTAATTTATTTCATTAACAAAAGCCCTATAAATGTTTAACAAAAGTTTATTACAAAACGCAAATCAAGAAAGCTTTCATCAATGCAAAACACATACTAAGTTTATTACTAAACCATCGTCTTTAAGAACAGAAAATGTATAAATGAATAAAAACGTTTGAATACAGTGGTTTAAACTGAAAATAATACTCATGTCTTTTCTGTAAATTACTTTCTGTCAAACTGATTTTAAACTCCGCCAACTACATGACTGACTATTTGAACTCATTGCTTATTTTTTAAGAGTTTAATAAAAATGCTATTATATATTTGAAAAGATATATTTTCTTTAGATTTAACATAATAAAACCGAAATTTAGGAAAGCGGCAACTTCGCAATCTCATTATATAGGATGTCCGCCGGGAAGGAATTCAACTTTGTTTTGCCGCATTTTTTGTAAGCATTAGTCTTGAAAGTTCATCCCACGTGGTAAAATATTGAATAAAACAGCATGTTTTAATCGTTAAAACATTTTATGAAAATCAATCATCGATTACTGTGTGAGAGAAACAACGTGCCAACAAAACAAACTATTTATCATGTAGTGAATGATGACGAAAAAGAGGGTCTGAAGGTGATAGGCCCAAGCATGGACAACAACGTACTGTAAGATCGCTTGAACACATTTCTGCTGCTCAAGAAAGTGTTTAAAGCAATTTATCAACCACAATTTGATGCCATGCTCAACGGCTTGGTCATCAAAGAACAATTTTGGCCACAATTTTGCACAAGGATTTGCATTTGTTTCCATTAAAGATTCAGTTGACACAAGAGCTTCTTCCACAAGACCATTTACGTCGCCGTACATATGCGAATAGGATGTTACAGCTCGCCCATGACAACTCCGATTTTCATGAAAACCCTCATCAGTCACCTGATATTAGATATTATTAGAAAAACATTTCTTTTTACAATTTTTCCTGATTCTAATGATTCCAAAATTTTCACAATTTTCATAAACACAATTCACAATTTTTATAAACGTTAAAAGTTTTTATTTGACTCATTTAAATAATGTTCAAAACTTTTTAGTTTTATGCCTTTGGCACATATTGTTTGTTTTTGTTTTGTTGCGAACTTGCAACACAAAAACATTTCGTAAATATTCGAAATAACTGGATGTCCTAAACAAGGTTCATCATACATTTTAATTTGTTTACTCAGTTGAAGATAGTCCAATTATAACCTGGTGAAGACTTATTTCCTCTAACTTGTCTTTGATATCTCAAGCAGAAGTGGTTGTTGACAACAGGAATTTATTTTTTTCGCTGAAGAACACATTCAATAATAATTCTTGAAAAAAAACCAACAGATTTTATCTATCGGTCTATAACGGTTCAAGTTTGACAGTTTGGCAATACACATCAAATTAGAGCAACCCTTTAATTTTCAAACTAAAATTATATGCTTGCTTTTGTAGTATACTTGGCCATCAGGTTAATTGTAAATTTCAACTGTCTCTATATAACGGTTCAAAAGTTCGGCCACACACATCAAATTACATCAACATATTTTATTTCCAAATTTAAATTTTGCTCTTGTTCCCAGCAAAAAATTAGACAATACCTGAAAAAGTACTTGCCATATAATTACTTACTTTTGTGATTGCCATATTTTTTTACTCGCTTACAAAACACATTACATTAGTTTCCAAAAAAGGAAGTAGTAATGGAACTAGTTCTTTATGTTGAAAGAGACAACCGTACTAACGGTACACATTATTTCCTAAAATAATTAATGTAATCGATTCTCAGTAATTCATTACAAAAGTCTCATGCCTTGTGAAAATCATTAAGTTGGCAATCTAGTCGGGAAGCACTTCCGCCAAAAATGCTTAATTCCACACTCGATTACCTTTTCAAAAATTTTTTGCTGGGTTGTTATAGCGAAGTTAGCAATACAGGTTTATTGTAAATTTCAAGCGTCTGTCTACAACCGCTTAAAAGTATTCCATAAAATTTATTTAAACGAACTATTAGGGTACCCTTTAATTTACAACTTTGAATATTAATACTTGTTACTTGCCCACATAAGTCAATTTACATCAATTATGGGAACACACTGTAATTTTTAAAATCAAATTATAAACTTCTTGGTATAGCTGGCTTAGCAATACAGGTCTCTTTTAAGTTTTAGCCTTCCGTCTATAACGGTGTAAAATACACATACATCAAATTACAGCAACTATTGGAACATCCTTTAACTTATAATTTTAAATGTTTATACTTGTTATCATAACGTTCATAGTAATCTGCATTTTGAATGACCAATTTTAAAACGTTTGTCTATAACGGTTCAAAAGATTGGATTGGATATGGGGACACCCTTTAACTTTAAGATTTATTTTTGTGTTACTTTTTCTTAGTGGGAGCTACAGTAATACGCAGTCATTTTATATTTTAACTGAGTGTCTTTTACTGTTCATAATACACGTAAAAAATATGTATGTTGTATGGGGATACCCATAAATTTTTAAGATTAGGAACTGTTTTTAAAACGGGACAAATCTGTAAGCATAATCTATAAAATTACCAACAATTTTCAAAATCGGTTTAGAAATGACTGAGTTCTTCAGACACAAACATTAACAAAAATCAACATTTAGACGGATTTATAACCTCCTGCTTTTTTTTGAAGTCCGTTAAAAATATTGGGTTTGACTTCTAAAATAAAATATAATATTTCTTGCATTCAGTTATTTGTATTTGTTTTTTAATATTTGATATTAATGTCTATTAATATTTGAAAACTTTTCAATTTATTAAATTAAAACTGTTCAATACTTGCATTGTTATATACTGCTTTGAGCCGAATTTTTAGTTTCATTTACATCACGGTGCGATAAAGAATACATTATTCTAGTGTTTAAAAAAATATGAATAGTGCAATGACCAGAAAGTAATATTTCGCTTCCTTAATTGTTGTGGCTTTGTTGTTTCTGATTTTGTCTGGCCTGATTATATTTATTAAAAAAAACTTGAGTCCATTTTTTCATTATACTCGTATTTAAAATATCACTCTACAAACTAACAGAGATTCCTAAAAATTTCACAACATAATAAAAGTTTATTTGGAAATCAGATTAAAAATTTCAAAAACAAAAATTAAAAGTTTTAAATCAGCATTAAATTTGCCTTTATGAAACGCAATTAAACAACAATGTAAACAAAATACCAGCTGTTGTCTTTAAATTTACAAGATTTGTTTTCCATTTTAGGTGAAGAACGAAGAAAAGGATGGTGGCACCATAAACGTACAATCATCTTCACAATTGTAGTGTACATCTGATGGCAAATGTTACAAGTGTGTTCAAGGGCATTACAAGAAATCACAGCCAGTATCTTTGGCAGTTCATTACTCTTTCGTCTAGTTACCCTAAAAACAAGCAAATAGTCGAAATTGAAAGAAACGCTCGCAAATTGTCTGTCGACACACCTGGTGCTAGTATTTAAGTAGTTGAGAGATCTCAAGTAAAAAGAACTAAACGTATTGAAAATTTTTATTTTCGCTTTGTGCTTTCGATTCTTTCTATCTTTTATTTTAAATTTAAACAGAAGCAATTCCCTGCATACAGATCAGGAATCGATGGATAGATGTTTGGTTGGTTGGTTGGTTTTGTCTTATTGTTGTTGACCAAGTAGTGTAAATACAAGTTGCTGACCTTTTTGAGTGCATCATTCTAAATGATAGAAACAAGAACAACAATAGCTAAAGCAATGACAAACAAAAGTGTTCAACAGCCAACATTCAATGACACTCCCTTAAGCCTTCAGTACTTTAATGTTAAATTTTTTTAAAGGATCACAACAATGCAGAATCGCAGCGAGACAAACCCTTTTTTAGTATTCTTTTTGCTTCTTCTTCCGTATGTACATGTATGAGTCTTCTGTCTTTCCAGATTTTTATTCTTAAACATGTACTATCAATTATCAGCCAGCCATCACTTATATTCTTAAACTTTTTTCTTTCGAATTCTTACGATATCATTTGTTTTGCTCCCTTAACTTGTCCAGTTGAATGTATTAACGTAGTTAGCAAAATAAAAATCATATAAAAAACATAAATAGTGATTTAAATTTTTACTCAATTCTAGAGTAGTCTGTCTGTTGTTTTTACTTCTTCAGTTTTATGCTCCATTAAGTTTGTGTATAAATAGAAGTTGTCATCTCCTGATTCATCATTCAGTGTTTTGTGTTGAGACCGTACAGAGTTTTTCGTTTTGACTTTTATTATTTCTATTACCGGACATTTGTTCGCGTTACATTTTTCTGGTTTTACCAACGTCATCATTATTTAAATTTACTTTTAAAGGATCGGATCAATGCTTTGAAACGGAAAGGCTACAAAGAACAGATTATGGATTAAATACAAAAATACAAATTTTATAAGTTGCCTGCAGCAGTAAAAGGTATGATCTAAATTTGGGTTTATGGTTATAGTTATTGATCATTATGAAATAAAATAAATGTGTCTGGTATTCATGTTGCACATTGTAGATAATTCCTTGTGGGTGTTTTTTTTAACTAGTATAAAGTAAAGTAAAAACATGAACATTGTGCACCCTAAAAACAGAAACAGATTAATGAGCTTTTACTCAAAAAATTAAGTAATAAAAAAAAAAGATTTCGTTTTATATGTTGACAAAATTTATGTAATTTGGCTTCATCTGCAAATGTAAAATCGTAAAGAAGATAAAATTTTAAACAGTAATTAAAAACGGTATTAAAAAAACTCAGAAACTTCTTTGCTAGAACGTATGGAATGTCCAGTGTGTTAAAGAATAATTTTTATAGATTGTGACTTAGAAAAGTATAAAAAAAAATAATTTTTTACTTAAGCTGTCTCACACTAGGAAAAATTGACTCTTTAAGTTTTTTTTAATTAACCAAAAGATTCCATTTTTTAGAAGAAAACAATTTTCAGACCGAGAACATGTTTCTAATTTAAGGAAAATTTTATTGTAAATTCCTTCTAACAAAGTGTTCTTTAAGTGTAGTTTAAATTTTTAAATGCGAATTTTATGTGGCTCAAAGAATTACCTGTAAGATAATAGAATTATATAGTGTTTGATTTATTCATAAGAAAAAAATTCGATACTCACTACCTGCACTTAGATGATCTTTAAGATATATAATATATATACTGAGTGCTAAGAAAATATTTTTCAAGTATCAACTTTCTTTTTGCAAACCTCTAATAGGATGTGCTTGATTCCTTCAAATATAAATATTTCATGATATTCTCACGAAATATTTTCTATTTAAAACTATAAATTAAATGTATAATAATAATAATAAGTTTTCATACTGATATATTTGCATGTGCATATTGCTTCTTAATAAAAATTGTTTTCAATTTTTATTTTTCCATTGAGTCTTTCAAATACATATGAATGGTTCCCGATGAATGGTTCCCTTATGTAGAAAATAAAAATAAAAATAGTTACTGAATGTTTGTTGTGTTTTTGTATAAAACATTTTTAAGTTGTTATTGTCTTTTTTTTTTATTGATTCAATGGAGTTCTCATTTAACCAATTTGGCTTTTGATATAAGACTTTCTAGTTTTATATACAAAATTTGGTTAAAATCCACTGATGAGCTATTCGAGCAGTAGTGAAATGGATATGCTTTCCCCGCAGTAATACATTCAATTTGTAGTTTTAAATAAAAAATATTTCATGAGAATATTATGAAATATTTATATTTGAAGGAATCAAGCACGAATAAATTAAGTAATAAAAAATTTTTATTTACTTTACTTCTTTTATCACATAAACATAAAAATTGCATTGCTTGTAACAATCTAAAAAAAAGGTTTCATTTAAGAAAAGGAATTCATTTGGAAAAGGTACATGGGTTTTAATTTAAACATGTGCCCGGTCGTTCGTTTCAGAGACCGGTCTTTTTCGGTCATTTATCAAAAACTGATCCGTTCGTTCAATTCGTTGAAACGGTCAATTTGAACGATTAAACGACTTTGAACAACATTGCCTATTGTGTGTGCTTTTCTTGTCTTTTTATCAAATTGTGGTTTTGATACAGAGGTGAAACTCCTGGCACATAGTAAACAATATAATCAGGTTTTCTGTAGGTTCTGAAGAGATATATAGTGCTTTTTTATTATGAAGAAGGAAATAAAACAAAACAAAAACTATATATTTAACAAGAAAAAAATGCACAAAAAGTTTCTTTTCCAAAAAAAGAACAGAAAAAAATAATTATTATTCGAAAAAAATAAAGAATTTAATTATTAAAAATGTGATAGGGTGTGGCTTTACGAGATACTTCCAGCTTCTTTTTGTCTGTACTATTTCTTTAGTTTATTTAAAATTACTTTTTTTAAATATTACCAATTTTCCATTAAAAAAGAAACACTATATCAAAAAAAAAAAAAATTTTAAAAACTTAATTCAAACAAAAATATGCAGCATATACAGCAACTCCTTTTAATAAACAAAAAATCAACTGAATATTAAGAATATGACACAAAAAAAGGGGAAAAACAACTAAATGAAAGTGATCCGTACACCATATTATATGCCGTATACTATTGAACGAAAGGAGCCGATTAAATATCCGGCTCATTTCGTTCAATGAAGTTATCCGTTCAATTTACCCATACACTGTTGAACAAAAAGACCTCAGTTAAATGACGACACAGCTCTAGTTTTAAATAACATTTAAAAAACATAAAAATAAAAAAACACTCAATAAACATAAAAATAAATAACTTAGTTAAAAAAGTGAGGCCAATCAATGTACAGGATTTAGGTAATCTTTACAATTAAAGCTTTACAATTAAAACTTATCTTCCGTAGGAATGAGTTACAGCATATATTGTTTACATTCATGTATGATACTACTACCAGAAAAGAATTGAGAAGTTCATATTGCACTTTATTTCTCAATTTAGTTTTCATAGAATCCAGTATAGAAAACGTTCTTTCGATACAAGCATTGGTTGTGGGAACAATCAACATATTAAGAACGCCTATCGACAACTCCTGTACGTGGTAAGTACCAGCAACATCCTGGTAATCGTCAACTTTAGGCCAGAACTCATATCGGCTTTTTGGTACTTTATTATCGAAATCTTGAGTCTAATTTTGAAATTTAAAATTGACAATAAACTTCGTAAATAGAAGTATTTTCTGAAAGTCGATCAATCATTTCTATTAGCAATTTTTATATCAGGTACTTTAATAACAGCCTTGTCCAATTCAATTTAAAATTTTGTTCAAAAATCAATGCTGTTTATATTCAAAAACGAATTTTTGTAAATGTTTTTTTCTGTTTAATTTTTTTCTCAATGCATTGCTATTTTTTTATATTAATTTTTTTTATTGTCGCCAGGGTTTTTAATTTTTCTAAATGCAATGTTATCATAGAGAAATTGTAATAACTGACAACACGCATTAAACATATATTTGAAGTTCGTGTAGGTGTATCGAACACACGATTGGTGTACGATACACACGATTTATTGTGTACCTATTAAATTAAAACTTTTGGCGTTACAACATCAGTATTATTATACAGAATACACAAATAACACTGTAATTAATACATAATAAAAATTTAGGAGTATTTTATTAGATAATGTAGTTTTAACAACAAAATATTAAAAACTAGCTGTATCTTGGAAACCAATAATAAAAAAACCTCTTAATATTTTTAATATAATGCAGTATTTTTAAGGTCATAGTAAGAAATGCTAATATAAAAACAATAAAAAAATTAAAGGGTATTCTACCAGGATATGTATTTTTGAATTTTGTTATATTTTCTTAGCCACACATGTTTAGTTTTATTTTCTTAGAAGCACACATAATTGATATGTAGGAAAAATGTGTGTATGTTTCTTTGAGCTGTGTTTGGATACACCTACATATGTAAGAATTTTGCATAAATGTTGTCTATTTTTCTGATTTCTGGTATTTGTGTATATCTACCCACTGTAAGAATTCACAGTAGTTTTGCTCGCTCAAATTTTTAATTGACCATTTAAGATTTCCCATCCATATACCTTCAACGTAAAATCAAAAAGTTTTTCGCTTCTACTGATTAAATATATAATGTTTTTACAAATGCGCCATCGTAACCAATAAATTATTAAAATTAAAATTTTACTAATTAGTTTGTAGGAGTGCGTAGTATATTACGATTTATGCTTTTAAATATCAGTATTTTTTTTTATTTAGTTCAAGTTCTGTAATAAAACAAGCCTTTAATTAATTTTTTAAAAAAATTCTTTTTTGTGCTATTTTTAAAAAAATTAATTAATGTAATTATAAAAAAAATCCCGTTGTTTAAAATAATTTAATATTTGCAAAGTGCCCGTGCATAAAATAAATAATCGTAGTGTTTTCTGATATTTTATTTTTCATCCTCTTTCAACTGTGTAAAAGAGCCGAAAAAAATTCTGCCTTATACAGCAGAGAAAGAAAAATAGAATTTCTATTGGTTATTGTTGTTTTTGCTTAAACTTTGATTTTTGTCATTGCTTGATTGTTTGGAGAAAAATCTTTAGTTTATTTAAAATATTTGTCAGAAGTTTCCTGAAGAGTTAAGTAAGCGATAACGAAATGGCCATCGAGACGTGCTTTGACCCTCAATAATCAATATCGGTGATTTAAATCAAAAATCGGGAAAATGGCACTAAAAAAGAATTTTTTTAAAAAATTAATTAATGTAATTATAAAAAAAAACCCCGTTGTTTAAAATAAAACAAGCCTTTATTTGGACGAAATATTATATTAGAATTGATTTATTTTAGTATTTTTGTCTGAAATTAAAAGCTTTTGCGTTGATACTTTATAAATTAAGATTTTACAACTTATGAATAAAATAATGTTATTTATGAAATTGTTTCTCAATTACAGGTGCTTCTTGAATTCAACATTCTCCCATATCTACGTGTGATAAGCAAAGATGATACATTAAACTCTTAAGGGATGCTCAACTCTGAACACTGAATCGCCCATCGATGCTGGGATACTTCAAACGATGTTTCGATCATTAAACAAAATTATAATTGTTGTTGCTAGTTTAGGTTAAATGAATAAAAATTGCAATAGGCATAAAAAATGTTTGCTGGCCCAGCAGCAAAGTGTTGTGTGTTTTTTCTAAATGAATGAGGAGTATTTTCATTGTTTTTGGTTTTTATACAATGTCTGTCCGACTAACCGTCTCTCACAGCCTCTATATCTGAAGTATCACTATAGCTATTATAAAAAAGCACTGAAAAATAAAGGGGTTTCCGAAAATGACGTTAACAAATAACGTATTCATAAAAAATCGTTATTTTTATACCCTTCACCACAAAAAATGGAAAAAGGGTATACCTTAGTTTGTCATTCCGGTTGTAATTTCTACAATACCAATTTCCGACCCCATAAAATATATACGAGTATATTCTGAGTTCTTATGAATATCGAAGTCTATTGTGCTATGTTCGTCTGTCCGTCTGTGTTAGTATTGAAATCAAGTTTACCAAGGCACTAGATCAGATAGAGAAAATTTAAATACTCCAACCAATCAGACATAGTGTCAAAAAAGATGCTATTAAAAATCATCAAGATCGGTCCATGCCCTTCGAGGAAGCGGGCAAAACACCACACCTGCCTCTAATTTTTCCACATTAATTGGAACAATCAAAAACACAAATACATCGAGCGATAGAGAACTAAAAAATGTGAAAAAATCAAGTAAAAAAATTGGCGCTCGCAAATATTTTCTGAGTTATGGGCTTCTGAACTTTTGATAAGAAAGTATGATTGTACACCATATTTTTTAAGATATTAATAAAGGTATTATTAAAAGCTTTTGAAGAGATCTTTCAGGAAATATTAAAAATAAAAAAAATCCCCCAACAAGAAAATTTATAATTGGGAATCTTTGCTTTTTAACCGACTTCAAAAAAAAGGAGGAGGTTATAAGACTCGGCTGAATGTTGCTTTTTTTTATATTTGTGCCTCCAGAACTCAGTCATTTCTAACCCGATTTTGAAAATTTTTGGTAATATTATTGATTATGCTTACAGATTGGTCCCGTTTAAAAAACATTAAAAAACATTTTAAAAACCGTTTCATAATCTTAAAAATTAAAGGGTGTCCCCATACAACATACATATTTTTTACGTGTGTTATGAACTGTAAAGGGCGATTCTGTAAAATATAAAATAACTGCGTATTACTAAGGCTCCCAAAAACAAAAAATTATACAAAAATAAATCTAAAAATTAAAGGGTGCCCCCATAATTGATGTAAATTTACTTATATAGGCCTATCTTTTGAACCGTTATAGATAAACGCTTGCAAATTGGACAGAATGTCGATTGCTATGGCCGTTATAGTAACAAGTATTAATATTACAAATTTTAAATTAAAGGGTGCGCTAATAGTTCATTAAATTTGTTATAAATGGCCATACTTTTGAACAGTTGTAGACAGACGCTTGAAATTCATAACGATCCTGTATTGCTCAGTCCGCTATAAAAACAAATATAGAATTTGGATCTGGTAATCAAAGGGTGTTCCAATAGTTAATGTAATTTTGTTTATGCGACCAAACTTTTGAACCGTTATAGACAGAACGCTGAAACTTAAAAGGGACCTGTATTGCTAAATCCGCTATATCAACGAGTTTCTAATATGAATTTATAAATTAAAGGGTGTCCCATAATTGATGAAGATTTACTTATATGAGCCTATCTTTTGAACCGTTATAGACAAACGCTTGCAAATTTTAAAGAATGTCGATTGCTATGAGCTATTGCTAAGTCCGCTATAACAACAAGTATAAAATTTGGAGTTGGAAGTTAAGGGGTGTTCCAATAGTTGACGTAATTTCAAGTGTGTGGCCGTACTTTTGAACCGTTATAGACAAACGCTTGTAAATTTGACGCAATGTCGATTGCTGTGGTTGTTATAGTAACAGCTAATAATATTTAAAATTATAAATTAAAGGTTGCACCAATAGTTCATTTAGTTTGGTGTATGGCCATGCTTTTAAACAGTTGTAAACAGACGATTGAAATTTACAGAGAACATGTATCACTAACTCCTCAATAACAACAAGTGTAAAATTTGGATTTGGATATAAACGGTTGTCCCAATAGTTGATATTATATAGTCTCTGTGGCCGCACTTTTCAACCGTTATAGACAGACAGCTGAAATTTACAAGGAACATGTCTGCTATAATAAGAAGCTTATAATTTGAATTTAGAAATTAAAGGGTGTTCTCAAAATTATTGTAATTTGTTCTATATGGCCGTATTTTTTGAACCGTTGTATACAAAAACCTTAATTTTAGACAGAATGCCCACTACTTTATTTGGTAAAATAAGAAGTATAAAAATGTTATATTATAAATTAAATAGTCGATATAATCGTATGTATATGGGCAAACTCTTGAACCGTTACAGACAGATGGTTGAAATTTATACAGAACCTGATTGCTTAATCTACTACAATCGCAAGTATATAATTTAAATTTGGAAATTAAAGAGTGATCCTATAGTTGCTACAATTTGATGTATATTGCCAAACTATTGAACAGCTGAATAAGTATGAAGTTTGGAGATATAAGTGTGTCCCAATAACTAATGTAACCTAATTTATGTGGCCATACACCTGAGCTGTTATAGGCAGACAGATAAATTCTGTACCTCGTTTCTGTATTTCTCGCATCGTAAAAGTTGTCGTATGGAAAAAGTGAATTTTTAGAAAAACGATGTAAATTAAAACAAAAACTGGGTTTTCTCACATATGTGTTTCTGTATCTTTAAAATGCGAGAACTCACATAAGTGTCTCTGTATCTTTAAAATGCGAGAACTATATGTCATTTAAGGTTTTTTCTAACAGTTATTGGAACTATGCGAGAAAAAGTGTTTCTGTACCAATATGTGAAAAGTTTTACGCAAGAACTGTCAAACAACTCACATTTCAAAACAGCGCGAAAACAAGTTTGATTAAAAATATATTTTTAAATTTGTGTAAACATGGAGTCTAAATCAGGCGAAAAGGTAAAAAGCAATTTAACTTAATAATAAAAAAAGTATTATCAATAAGTATTCATGCTATTTATGTTTTAAATCTTTTATATAGAATATAGAAAATTTAATAATATTTCGCCGATCATTCTGTTCAGCTGTTATTAAGACCGCACTATACATTTTTTCGCTATATTATTTAAAACTTATTTTATTTATTAACTTTGATAATTTATTTCTTTATTTTGACGTTTTGTTTTTATTTGACACTAGTACTGGAATTATTCCAGTAAAAACAGAATCAGTGTTGTCTGTTTTCGCATTAAAAACCAGAAACACTTTTTACTTGCAAATCGAGAAACGATGAAATTTTTTGTTTCACACTTGATGAGCTTTTACGATGCGAGAAATACAGAAACGTGGTACTGTTTTGAAGTCGGTTTTTTTTTTCGCAAGAATTATTATTAATTTACTTTAATTGTGCTGGACTCCTTCAAATATAAATATTTGATTAAATATTTATTATTTTAAACTAAAAAATAATTTGGAAAGCATATTCATACGGCTATTTCGCTACTGCTTATATAGAGTTCATCAGTGGATTCTACCCAATTTTTGTAAAGATAACCTTAGGGTCGTATATAGAAGTCCTTATGTAGAAGAATGAAAGAAAAAACAAAAATAGTTAATCAATGGTCACTGTGTTTTTGCATTAAAATTTTTGGAGTTATTAATGGCCTTTTTACCTTATTGATTCAATGGAGTTCTCATTTAATTCATTTGGCTTTTGGTATAAGACACTGATAAGCTATATATGAGCCGTGGCGAAACGGCCAAATGGATAGAATTTTCCCGCAGTAATACATTTCGTTTTGTAGTTTAGTTTAAAATAAAAAATATTTTATGAGAATATCATGAAATATTTATATTTGAAGGAATCAAGCACAATTAAAGTAAATTAATTTAAAAAAATGCTTAACCCATTAAGAGCCAATGACATTTTTATATAAAATTGTATATAGTACTTAATTTTTTCCTTATTTTTAAAGTTTCTAGCACTCTTATATTTGATTTTTTTTTTGTATTGGAGTTGCTTCACTATACTACTTTTTCATATATGTTGAATGGTATACAAGATTCGGCATTGCCAAGTATAGTACTCTTACAGCCATACCTAAATAAAAGCGGAAAGCGGATCGTTGTCTTCCGCATAGCTTTAACGCTGAAATGCAATACCTAAACAAAAGCGGCAACGGACTGTCAAAATGATAAAAAACAGGGTTATTAAAAACATGAAGGCTTAATTCTAGTTAACGGACGCACCCTAAAAATGAAATAAATTTGTCTACGGGGTGTAAATGAAAATCATATTTGCATAGATTACCTTTCCTATTATTCCCATATTGTCCCATTCCGCCATTAAATACTCAATATGTGCCATATTATACATACAAATGTTGGAGGTCACTAACTTCGAAAATAAAGGTCAGCCCTAAAACTAACACTTAAAGTTTTCCAGCCCGAACACAATTTTTTTAATTTATTAACTATATTTTTCCAAAATATAGATAAGTAACTTCCCTAAAGATTTTAAAAAGAATAACAACTCTAGTGCTTGCGTTGTGGAAATTTAAAATTTTATAAAAAAAAAAACAAAATTTGTTTTGTTTTTGTTTATTTTTAATTATTTTTATTTAATTTTTATTATTAAACGCCTTGTCAAAATCAGATTTTCCAATTGCAAAGCATTGTCGCCGCGTTATTTCGGTATGCTTCATACAAAATGTACAGGCATGAGAACTTTTGACGGCAAAAAAACGCTTTCTGCCCTTGTTTAGGTATGGCTGTTACTTTGACGTGTTTAAACTGTGTTAAGCAGGCATTTTAGTATTTAGCATTTTTATGTCCCTTTTGAGAACAAAGACGGAAAATTAAAAATAAGCCTAAAATATAAAGGTTATGCCTGCACTGACGTGATTTTGACGATGAGTTTTTCGACCACAGCTACCAAACATTTAGAGTTTGCAAAGAGTATGTGCCAACATCCAAAAATAAGTGTGAACAAAAAATTTAAAAATTAAAGGTTGTTTCTTCAGAAGCTGTTATTTCGACGAATATGGCTTTATCATTTACACTTTTATAGGCATACACATTGTACGAAACCCTTCAAGTGCGAGTAAAAGTCGCATTTGGTGGATAAATTTTAAGTTGATTTTTATGCTTTCCTTGGAATGCAATTAAAACTTAAATCATAAGACATTTTTTAAACAATAGAATACATAGCTGTTATTTTCAACTCCTTAAATGCAGAAATAAGTCTTCCGCATTTTTTGTTATTAGATTCCGTTTTTTGCTCTGGACATTAATCTTTATGATGAGTTAACATATTATTTAAGTCAATAGTAAAAAAAATAAAAGTAATAATAACATCAACAAATTATTGAAACGGTGCTATTCCATTTAACGAGTTCATACAATAACGAGTTCATACAATAACGAATTCATACAATAACGAGTTCATACAATATACATACATACATACATACATACATAATGCATGTATAAGCTAAGACAGACAATTTTAAGTGAATTGCAAATTTAACAAAACAATATATTTTTTAATATCGGTAATTTATTTCTATTTCATTCATAGTGTCCGTTTTACTAGATTATTTATTGAGTGATAATGCCTGCATGCTTTAATTGACCTTCATCTAAAGTCATTTGCGTACAATCGTGAAACAATTTGTGGTTAATTAAATAATGAAACATACGGTTTAAAGAAAAAACAATTTCATTTCTAAAACATTAACGACCAAAAATATTTCAAAATACTTATTTTTTTTTTTTCAAAATTCAAGTATAAACATACATATATAGATACCAGCACATGTGAGTGTGAATGAAGAGCAAATCTCATATAATAGAAATGCTTTTAGACAGAGATTCCCAACAAAAGCAGTTGGCTCTTCTTAAATATTCGAATGTAAAGTTAGACAAAATAACATAAGTCTTTGTAAATATCTGAAAATATAATTACAACTCTGTTTTCTTCTCTAATGTTGATCTATGGATATATATTTTCATAAAATATTTTCGAAAAAATAATTAAAAAGATTTTTCAGAAAATTAAAAAAATATATATATTGTATCTGGTACACTTTTATAACCTTCTTAATTTGTACAAATGTACTTTGCTATGAATAGTAATAATCATACTTCAAATAAAAATGATCGGAGCAAAAGGATAGCAATCTCCCATACATATGAACAATTAATAGAGAACTTGTTTGCTTTGGTACTTAATTTTTCTTTGACTTGACAGGTTTTGTATTAATGAATTATCTTTATTAATGAGTTATTAAATCAGAACATCAATTTGTATACTGCATAATAACTGATTTGTAGACAAATATATTGAATACCGGTTTTACAAAAGTTTCCTAATTATGCTTAATATACCCAGAATACTAAAAAATTTCTGAATTTTAATTCTAAAATCATGATTTTAAAAAAAGGTAAAGAGACAAGAAAAATTTCACGCCAATATGCTTTGGCTAAAAAAGCCGTTTACCAATGCATAATATTTAGGGTTGTGAAAATTCTCTTTAAAATTTAATTATTATTTAAATGGTGAGTTAATATTTTTGGTTTGGAATCGCTTATGTGAATTTTATTTAACATAATTAGAGTACTTAAATAAAGTAATAAAATGCTTGGTGGGAATTAAATCTATGCACGCGCATTCTTCAAATTAATGGCTGTGACATGCAACTATAATTTTTAGTTAAAAATATGCGTTTGTTGCTTTTTTCTTTGGGTTTTATTACTTGTGTATTTTTTTTACCTGGGTATTTTTTTTTATAATTTAGTTTAAATGAAAGTCTATTTTTTCACAATAAAATTTAATGACATCATTTACAGCTTAATTCGTTACGATTTATTTAAAAAAAGGTATCTTGGCTACTGTGTGTTTTATGATTGACTGTCTGTTATTTAGCGTTGTAAACAATTATAAACCAAAATAAAATAATTCGTGTGAAGGGCTAAAGGCAGATATTTACCTTCATTTTAACTTTACAAGTGCGTACGTCAATCGCCTTACTTGTAATTTAATTTGTTACAATTATCTAAATTTCATAATATGAAAAGTAGATAACAAAAAAAAGAGCTTTTCGAACTTGATATCAAGGACCAACTTTAATTATGCAAAACGTCGTAAAATTTATTAAGAATAAAAATGAAAAAGTAATGTTTTAATTATTGGAGGGTATGTGGAATATCAAATTGATTTTAATTATCTTATTAATAAAATCTGGTTAAGCTATTACAAAACACATACAAAATGTTTAATATGTTACATTTAAAATTTTTAATTTTTATAATTAACTGCAAAAATATGTTATTGGCGCTATAGCCCTTAGATATTGTAGAAAAACATCTTTGTTTTATTACAGTAAATGGTTTCTGTTGTAACAACTATTGAACATAGTGGTTGTTAGACTTCTTAAAGAAATAAAAGTTGACGGTTGTTTCAAACAACATTTTTTTAATTGTGATTAAAGATGAAGATGATTCGCAACCTGCTGAAAAACAAAATATTTTTATACAACATACATTACATTGCAGTTATATACACCGTGTAACAAAAAAATAGAAAAAATAACTAGAAGTAGATAAATTCTCTAGTCCAAATTAAATTTTTAGATTTTGATAGGCCAAAACGGTGTAAATCGTGAAAAAATTGTCGCTCACAGATATTTTCCCAATTACGGAGCTCTGAAATTTTCAAATTTATTTAAATATCAATATGGGTGTCAATTTTAAGCTATTGCAGAGAGCTTTTTTTTCAAAAATTCTTAACCCATTAAGAGCCGATGATATTTTTATGCAAGATTATATATATATAGTACCATATTTTTTAACCGACTTCAAGAAAGAATGACGTTATCAATTAGACTGAATGTTGCTTTTTTTATGTTTGTGCCTGCAGAACTCAGTCATTTCTAAACCGATTTTGAAATTTTTTATAATATAATAGATTATATTCCCAACAACAAAAAGTTATGTAAAAATAAATCTAAAAATTGAAGGGTGCCCCATAATTGATGTTAATTTACTTTTGATGTTAATTATCTTTTGAACCGTTATAGACAAACGGTTGCAAATTAGACAGAATGCCGATCTCTATGACTGTTATAGTAACAAGTATTAAAATTATTCATTATTCATCATTATTATTATTATTCATTTAATTTGATGTATATGGCCATAGTTTTTATCAGTTGTAGACAGACGCTTGAAATTTATAACGAACCTGTATTTCTAAGCCCGCTATATCAAAGAGTTTATAATTTGAATCTAGAAATTAAGAGGTGTCCCATAATTGATGTATATTTACTAATATGGGCCTATGTTTTGAACCGATATAGACAAACGCTTGCAAATTGTGCAGAATACTTCTTAAAAGTTGTGGTCAGACGCTTTAAATTTTTATTATTTTTTAATAAACAATATTTTTATTTATAAACTGACCTAGTGCTTAAAAAATTAGAAAAGAAAATTAATTAAATAGATCAAAAACAATTATATACGAACCTGTATTGCTAAGTCCGCTATAACAACAACTATAAAATTTGGATTTGAAAGATAAAGGGTGTCCCCATACAACATACATGTTTTTGAATTGTACTAGCAACCGTAAAGGGCACCGCTCTAAAAATTAACAAAAAAAAAAAACTGAGTATAACTATAGCTCTCAATAGCAAAAGGTAATAGAAAAATAAATCTAAAAATTAAAAGGTATCCGTTGATATAATGTGATATATATGGCCAAACTGTAAAACCGTTATAGACAGGCAGAGAACCTGATTGCTTAATCTATTACAAGAGCAAGTATATAATTTGAATTTGAAAAATAGAGGGTGTCCCAATAGTTGCTGTAATTTGATGTATAAAGTTTAAGATATAAGAGTATCCCAATAGATAATGAAATCTGTTCGGATTTTTCGCAAGAATTATTTTATTTTTTAATTCTCTGTCTTTGTCTTTTTGATTGGAGTTACTTCACTAAACTAGATTTACATAGATGGTGAATAGCATATAAGATTCGGCATGGCCGTATATAGATTTTTACTTGTTTTTTAATTGGAATTATGTTATTGTTCCAAATGATATGGAAAAATTAGAGGCAGGCATGATGTCTGGCCCGTTACGTCCAAGTACATTGAATGATTTAGCTAACTTTTAACAGCATCTCTTTCGATCTAATGCCTCTAGCTGATTTAATGCCTCGGTAAACTTGATTTCAACACTAACACGGACGGGCAGACGGCCAGACAGACATCGTTCAATCGACTTCGCTATGCATAAGAAGTCAGAATATATGTACTTCAACGCGTCGGAAATGGATATTGTAGAAATTACAAATTACACAACAAACTTAGATTTACCCTTTATCCCTTTAACGTTATCGAGGCTTTTGGATTCACGACATTTGACAGTCAAACGATTTTAAGCCTAAGACATTTAGAAAAAACAACAAAAACAAAGAATTAGAAACAAGTTAGGTTTGCTTGGAATTGGATAGCAGTAAGAACTCAATAATAGGGTTAGTTAGAACGCAATTGGCAGTACGAACATGGGTCACTCATACTTTCGAATCAGAGCTAAGATCACCTCGATTTATTTGGCCGAGGTCAACTAAATATTCGTTTTTCAACGACAAACCAACAAGTGATGAAAACTTCTAACTTTCGATAATGATTAGCATAAGTCCAAGAATCGCTTGATAAGCCTGTTTCGAGTGGTGAAAGTATTGCAGTACTTGTCAGAAAATGACAGGTACTGAAAATAACCCGACCTGTGAATGGAAACAACTGTGAGAATTCATTATATTCTGGCCAGCATTGTCGAGAATTCTTTACTTGTAAAATATTGAGAGTAGGAAATCTTTTTTAAATGAGTTTTGAAGCTCTTTACACCAGCCTCTCAAGGACCACTACTCTACACTCTGTACAACTCTAGGGGTATAAAATACCAATCGATAACTGAATAGCATTCTTGGCTATGGATTGATCTTTAAGGTAAAAGAAAACTGCTATTTTCCTTTTCTAAAATATGAGATGCACTAACAAAAGCGGTTCCTTTTTCCGAATAAGTATGGGATGAACAACCTCTTCAGGAAAAAAAAAACATTAAATAAGGCTAAAAACCAGTGTACGCATTATTTGTAACGTCAAGATGAATGGCCATCGAAATAAGCTTATTCCTTTGTCACATGACAGCCAAGGCTGATATCTAATTCTATTTCGAAAGGACCTGCAAAATCAAGTCCTATATGGCGAGAAAGGTTTGTTTTTCCGGATGGTAAGTCAGCCATCATCTAGTGATCCAGGTTTCCTTTTATGTGTAAAGAAAATTTTACAGTTACAATTTTGATAGTCGACCATTAACTCTCATTAAACCATTTAACTCAATAAACGGGGCAACACAAGGGGTAAACTTATGAGAATGGTTTGGTCTTGTTTTTAAAACAGAGTATTCGGGAAAATAGATGTTTTGACTCAAAATAATTAAACGACTTTTTACAATATTTGTTTTATTCTGACTAACAAGCTCGGCTGAATGAAGTAAAAAAAGTGAAAAACATAAGACAATACTTTTACAGCTCGGAGCGATCTGAGTCATACGCTTCAGATATTCACAAAAAATATCATCAAAAGATATCTTTTTGATTTTAGGCACTTCTTCCACTTTCATGAGACGAACAATTTTTGTTTTTATTAAAATCCAAATGACTATAAAATGAAATAATAGAGTTCATAATCTGTGTGCGTGGGAGACTTTCACGGTAACTATCCAGCCAAAACTATATTTTTAAGTTCGCACCTGGATATTTCTGAACATAATTTAAGAATATATGCCTACAACGATAAGCAAGGCCATGTGAGAACATTTAAAATCTCTGGTGGTATTTTGGGTATATCAAAATCCAAACTTTGGATTTATTGAAGATCCAAGTGAAATCCAGCATATTTTTGTCGATTTTCCTACCATAGCACCATTAAGACTTACAATTGTGATGGCAGGACTAGAGAATCTGGCAAATGCTAACTTTCTCTGAAGCTGACGTAAAAAAACGTGTCTTGTGAAGTAGGGTCAAACAAATATCCCAAAGCTTTCCTTAAACTTTTTACTTTTCCGGTTATGTCAATTTAATTTAAGCGAGTTATGAGCACCAAATATATTTAAAACCGCTTTTAAGGTTCTACCGTTAGAAACTCATTCCTACTACTTCGGAAAATGGGACTATCGGGTAACCGAGTAGAACAAATAAATATAAAAATCATGTCCCAGTTTTCAGTTTTAATGCCTTATTAAGAAAAATTCATTATACAATATTTAATGGTAAGCATCGCAAAAATATGCGACAAACGCGACAACTCTTTTTGGTATGTATTCAACAAGTAAAAAATGTGTTGACTTTCCAGGATAAACTTGAAAAACAATTTCAGTGTTTTTATTTTTATTCAAAGAGTCTACGAAAAACATTTAAAGAACGCTTTAAAATTGCACTAAAATGTTCGAAAAAATAAAGAAGGTTCAATTAATGACCAAAAAGTAATCAGAAACTCAAAAATAAGGGTGAAATAGTGGTGGATTAATATAAATTGTAAAAATTTTAAAATTTTGTTCTATTTTTTTAACCCCCACTGGAACATAGGGCGCCAAGCGGTTCGTTAGCAAATTGGATTTCAGAAAGGTAGGTTGCTGGCCCTTCTTTTTAGATTGGTGACAGGACTGCTATCTGCGTGTCCAATCGCACAATGCAATCATGAATGTAACCATTCAGGCCATATGACTGGACGTATTCTCGGCATAGATAGCTTTCAGAGGTATCTGAAGAGCCATTGCCCGGGAAATACCTGCTTAAGGGCCGGAAGTAGTAAGCTGCTTGGACAGTCAGTAAACTTTCCGTACTACGTGCACCTCTGTTGAAAGTCCCAATTCTCAATATAAATAAAATATAGTAACAATTTATAAAATTTGTTTTTAAATTATTAGTTGAACTGTTTGATATTATAACAAATGAATGTTGTTTTCTGTTGTCCTGTTTTCTTTGGAAAACAACGCCATACAATCGTAAATAATTTTTTTCAAAGATTTTTAGAGATTAAAGCAAAAATGAACAAAATTAACTTAAATTAATTTGCTGAATTAATTAATAACTTTTATTTTATATAGGGCTTGAACATTGAAAGACGTCTTAAAATGGTAAAGAACATATTAATTTTATTCAGAGAAATCAAGAAATCAACTTAAATATACAACTGTGGTGACTGTTTAAACTGTTGAGTTTATACATATGCATTACATTGTTAAGTTTTTCTCTTTTTTTCACAAACGTACCGTTTGCTTTGATTGCAAATACCACTGTGGCTCATTATAAATTCTGTATTCTTACTTTATGGCTTTATCTGGCTATATTTCTTAATCCTATGGTCTCGTATTTACTAAACGTGCGTTATTACAACAAATGCAGCCATCCACATTACACTACTGTGTTACTCCGGCAAGTCATAAACTACCCGTCCTTACTCCTTTATTATAAAGGGCGTCTTGACATTAATTTGTTACTCTTTTGTTTTAAAGTTTGACGTCTCCACTAAATTATTTGCCATGGCTTCATACAATAATTTGCTTCCAGAGGGTTTCCAGATCTTATTTTCGTAACAATATGTAAAAGTTGAAGAGAAATGTGTATCTTATTATAATTCCTTTTTGTGTGGACACCGTTTAGTTGTAAATTTACTTATGTTCTTGGTATTTGTTGTGGAAGCGCCTATAAAGTCTGGTGCAATACGATAATTTCAAATGTCATTGTTAATAAGTAAAAATTTCTTGCATAGTACAACTATGAATTTGCTTCTGGTTGATATTATAGAGTTGTAAAAGTTTTAACTTTTTGTTTGTTTTAAATAAATGTTGTTGTGGCCAATCAACTAAATTTCATTAAGGACATGCCAAAACGAAGAATTGACATTAAAAAATATTATTTTACTTTCTAAAGGCCGCTTACACAATAATTTCAGTTTTTATTAAATCACAAACCAGAGCTGCTTTTTTAAAAAGCGCTAAAAAGATTAAAAGTGACATTACGGCAGGCTTGTAATGTTCCATCACTATGACATCACTTATGATTGTTTTCAGAGAGATGCGAAATTCCCAAAACTCTGTTAAGAACTATCGGAGATGTTACTTTTATAAAATATTGCCCCTAAATTAACTTTACTAATAGCTAATAATGCCATTCACAACAACACAATTACTTCAATACATTCCCAGGTGCTTTTGGGAATAACGCCTCGCAACCCACCCTACCAATGATCTTAGGGCGTTTAATAATTAACTAAGATCCCTAAATTTCACTACTCTAGACCAATTACATTATGTAAGAAAAACGTAGATCCTTAGAACCGCATAATTAAATCAATATTTATTTGACTTTAAAATTGATAACCCAATTAAATTTTATATAATTCATTTATTGGTTAATATAATCATATTTATCAAATTAATTTAAAGAAGAAATTTATAATGTAAACAACTTATAATTATGAAAATCTTAAACGATAAGAAAATAAATTTGTTTACGAACTGAATGTAGGGTGTAAAGAATTAGAGGTTTTTTATTTTTATCTCCTTTCAATTCTACTATGATACGATGATAAATACGTAGCAATTACGGTCTCAACAAAGCAAATGAAATCGGTAATTAAAGTTCTCTGTAAAAAAAGAGACTAGACCAAAAATCTTCTCTTAATTAATGTTAAAGATGATCAATGGAATGTAAAGTTAAATCAACTTACAACAATAGCTCTGAATAGCTGTTTTTTTTATGAATGAAGGTGTAAAACAAGTGACAAAATTTTATCAATGAAGAAAATTGATAATTATATTAGGTATAAAATAAAACAGAAACCGCAATTGAAAGAAAACAAATTGATTGCGATTGTTTTTGATACTATAGTTAACAATTTTGTTTGTTTTTGGAAATGATCGAAATTGAATTTTTTTAAATTATTAAATAGTACAAATTATCCGAATAAAAATATAGATTTTTTCATTAATTGGTGTTATAAGAATAGTAATAAACGTGATAATGCTACATTCTACTTATTTAATTGAAAAGCATTTTAACAAAAATAAAACTGTTTATGACTCACCCAAATCAAATTGTTCTGCAACTGCTTGTTGATGAGGCCTCGTCAAACTGCCAATGGTTGCGGAGTGTAGGGTAACAAATAATTCGTTTTTTTCTTTGCTATTTTGTTAATATGCTTACTTTAATTACCTAAATTTTAAAATAGGAATTGGAATATGATTTTATATATACTATTTTTTTCTTTTTTGTTTGAATTACACTATTAAATGAATTATTGATACTATACCTAATCTTGCACTAAGAAGAGTTACCAAAAATTAAAGCTTTCACATATTACCAAACCATAGGTGTTAAATATTTCTGAGAACTAATTCCAAAGTTATGACTTGTTTAAAGCTCTTGATGTTTTAACTCCAACCAGTTGTCCTACGGTGAGGAATTTCGCTGGCTTCCGATTCTTTAAAATTTTTGAATATTCACTTTATTCCGATTTAGATGTTCTCTGCTGAATTTATGTTTTTTCTGTTACACTCATTGGGTATTGTGCTTATGCTTTTGAAGTTTCTGGTCGACTAAAATGTGTAGATTTGCAATGGAATGCAAAACGACCAACAATTTCTTTATTGTTCTACTTTGCCTTTTTCTTTGCAGAATTTTTTTTGATATGCTACTAAAAGTAGTACACTGAATAGCAAAGTGACAAAATAAAATTTCACAGTGGTGGCCTACAAGTCCACCACGTGTTTAATCAGCAAATTGGGACGCACTTGGTAAATTTTTGTCATCTAAGGATGAAACAAAACTGAAACAATATCTTCACTTCAATAAAAATTAGGTGACCTTACCCAAAGTGTAAAATATAAATGTATTAATAAACAGTTCCTTCTTGAGGATAAAAGATTTTTAAGGTTATTAACCACGCGGGCAAATGTAAAATAATATGTTCCAAAATATTTTAACTGTTTGGTGACAAAAAGAATTTTATCAAAATAAGGACGATTAAAATTTTTACAAACGTTACCTTTAGAATTAGTTATAAAGGATTATTCCGTATGCGTTGGTTTTAAACTCAAATTTACAAGATTATTGCTTTTAATTTGAATTATTTCTTACCCATGAAGTCTTCACTTCTTTTCACGTTGACGATTCGATGTAAAAGAACTTTTCATGCCATTATAGAAGTGGAGGAAGTTAAAGTTTAACTTACACTTCGGCTTTGATAACGTATCGAAAAGTATGTTTTACTCAACGATTTTCTGGGTTTACACAACATCAGGTTCCGATGTGATAAAAATTAGCGACAAGTCATGTTATAGTAAACAATATTATTAAACACTTTATGTAAAGGTTTATTAACATACAGTTTATATTAAAACAAAAGAAATTATGAAGAAATTTTTATTACTAAGCAATGATGTGAAATAATGTGTTTGTATTATGTTGATATATTTTATAACATTTATCTCTACAATAGACAAATTAATGTTCTGGGTATATGACTTGATATAAAAACTACAATTTGCAGCCAATTTCGGATGTTTTAAAAGTTAATTAAAGAAAAAATAAAACTTTTGAATAATGGAAAGTTAGTTTAAACATTGTTTTGCACATCATAAAAAAAATCTGCTTTTAGAACTATTTTGAAATAAAAAAAGGTCTTACATTACAGGCTATAAGACGGTAAATGCAGGTAGAGGCATTTTTGTTATGCGTTCGGTTAGCCTGCTGGGGCATAGGTTTTTAACAGAGTTCAAAAAATGCTCACATCATACAAAGCATGTACTGTTCGAAAGCAAAATTTTTTAAAGCATTTTAAAGTAAACTAAAGGGTATTATGTCAGTTTATGTCCATGGGCATTATGTCAGTTTCTGGTACGGTATAAAGTTATGGACATTATGTCCTTAGACGTAAAAACATGCATTCATGCAAATTCTTGAATATTTCTAAAATCACAAAAATACAAAAGTGCCAAACGAAAAATCGCCAAAAATAGAAAAATTTTTTTTGAGTTTTTTTATTCGACCTGTTTGTTATAAAGTTTTAAATAAAAAGGAATTTTTCCAGCTCGAGGTCAGTTATTTAAATTTGCTTTTTATTTTGCCGATATTTCGCTACAATCTTTAAGTAGCATCATCAGGGCTTAATTTTCTAAAAATATTAAGTTTAAAAATAACAAACATTACTACAGTATAATTACAATAACAAAACAAAAAGTTTAAGAAATATAAGACCAACAATAAAAAAGTATAAGAACAGTCACAACTTTTAAGCTTACATTTGATTTTTACATAACACACACAGGTGGACAAACAATAAAGTTTCTCAATCAACGTCAATTACTGAACTGAGTAAGTTTAATATTGCACTGTTTTCATATACTAATTATTACGGATTGCCTCTATGTTTTTTATTTACTAAATGTCTATAGATTTGGGCACAATTCTTTGTATCAGCTTTGAAGTTTATTCTCTCCTTTGTTGGTATATTAATAATGTGTATCATCTCTAACATATAACGGCGTTTGTAATTATTCTCACTTTGCAAAATTCTTGTTTCATCAAAGTCTGGAGTATGACCTTCATGTGGGCCGCTAATGCGGTTTTTTGTACGTTATTATTATTGCTACGACTTCGCTGATCTAATTTGTGTTCAGCTATTCTTGTTTTTAATTTATTTTTAGTAGTACCAACGTATACCGTTTCACATTTTGTTACAACGTTAGATCTGTCAAATTTGTCAATTTTATCTTTGGTTTTACTATATAATTTTCCTATATTATTAAATGTTTTTTGAGTAATTTTATAATTGTCTTTGTCAAAGAGTTTAGAGTTTTTAAACCTTTCAGATGAAACTGGTATATATATATATATCATTGATTTAAAAACATCCGTTCTGTTGGAGTCTATTCTATTCTTACCACAAGTTGTTTCGTAGTTTGTAATCAAGTTTTTAGCACGGCAAGCGTTTTTAGCACGGCAAGCGCTTAAACTACAGGTTTTCAAACTTATTTTTTTATTAACGTTAGCTTCTCTTGCTAACTTAACTTAAAATCAACAACGCTTGGTGCGCAAGTTTTACCTTCCAGTTAGCATTTTTAGTCACTGAAGTCAGAAAGCCTTAGGAATTAAGACGAAAAGGAGAATATTTACTTAAATATATGCCTGTACCCCACAGCTTTTCATAAAATCCTTAGAATACAAATATTTGAAAAATAAGTGCATTATGAATTTCTAAACCATGTTTATCTATACAACGTGTAAACGTGCTAGCCGGAATTCCAAATAGCACCAACATGATTAAACGACGGGATTTATATATTAACGCTTTATCATTCATATCCATTACAATTGCAAGTCTCTTTCCTAGTTTGAAGAAATAGTTAGACACCTTTTTAGTATCTTGAAAAAAAATTTTTTTAGAAAGAAATTGCAAAATTTTTAAAGTATCAACCTTAAAAGCAACTACATACATTCAGAAAAACTTATCTAAGAATTACTTTGAGATAAGTATTTTACAAATAATAGAAAAATTCAAATATTAGTTAAAACAAGATATTTGTGTAATATGGTCTCCTAAAATTTAAAATAGGAAACAATTTTTTCTTAAACTTGTTTCTTAGATATTTTTGCTGTTAGTCCATGAATTATTTTTGCTGTGTTAACAAAACAAAATCTTTATTCTATCCTTCACAATTTGGTTTTAAGAATTTAATTTAATTAAATTATCTCCACAATACAGTAATTTTCATCACATTTATACTCCGGGGAATTCTTTTTGGATTTGTCTACAAAAAACAAAAAAAAAAGAATAGCAAAAACACCCATTTCTAAAATAAAATTTTCATAAAATATTTGTTCATTATTTAGGTTTTAACACGTTTACTTTGTCCAATTGTATATTTTTGTATTATTTTATGCTGTTTGGTGATCAATCTTAAATTTTCACCGCTTCTGTCAAAAATACTTTTTCCTGCAAATGAACGTGTATATAAACGATAGTTGATGAGTATGAGTGACATCATCCTCTTATATTCTCAGCTGGCCCTTGCTTGCCCGTATAATGTAAAGGGATTCATGTTGAGCGTTGCCATTTGTTGACACTTTACATTAGAAATTACAACGGCTTTTAGGGTTTCAAAAAAACACACAAAACTTAAACATCTATTCAATGAATTTTATACTCTTCCTTCCAAAAGTTTGACTACTTTAGATTTCAGGATAAAATAAAAACCATTTAATCCGTTGGGACATGTTTATAATATTTTAACAGCATAAATATAGTAAAACGGATAGTGATAGGAAAGTTTTGTGTATGATTTTAGGAAAAACAATCTTATTATCCTTTGCTTAAGGCTACAGTTAAATTTTCAAGTAATTGAGTTTCTTATTCAGTTAAGTATACTGGATCATGCATAAATTTTTAATAAGTTGTTGATATTAACAATATTGCTTTTAATTTAGTGTTATGTAAACGAAAAAGAGAACTTAACTAACAACTTAACTTTTTTTATTGCGTAATACTATGTATATTCTATAATTAGTTTTCGCACAAATACAAATGTGTTATAAATTTCATAACGTTAAAGAAGACTTTGTAAAGGGAAGCTAAACTGCAAACTTCTTCTCTATAATGTGATTCTTAAACATATATGATCGTTTGTATCAAACTTAGAAAAATTATATTCTACATATGTATGTTCGATGCTTTGTCAAAAATTCGAAACTTTCTTTAAAAAGACTTTCTTTAACGTGCAATTTGTTAAGCATGAATTATGCGAAATAGTCTATAATAGGTGTAGCAATGAATTTAAAGAAATTTGAATTCCAGCTCAAACCCTTAAAAGCAACATTTTAAGAGATCGTGGATACGTTTGACAAAGAGGGAGAAACATTGTGTTCTTGCTCAGGGACTACAAATAATTGGTAGATTTAAGATTTAAATTTTTATTATAATTTAAATATTTTAAAGATAAAGTATTGTTATTATGGGTATAAAGTCAGTGTGTTAAATGTTTTATAAGAGTCGGTGTAATAAAAATTGTTAATAAGCCCTTTATTATGTTTAAGTGTTCACAATGATGTTTTTTTTGCGCAAAGTTAAGTAAGCAATGGCTCGGCAAAAATAGTTTAAAATAACCTTACAGAACTACACTTGCGATTATTTGAATTTATCTTTATTCTATTGTATTTCGAATAATGTATTCAATTATCAATTAATGTATAAATTAAATTTTTTATGGTTAAACACCTTATTGAAAAAGAAGAAAGAAACTGGCTTCTCGGCAGGAATTCAACTCTTAGCTGTAACTGCAAGGTCCTGTTGTGTAATTCCAATTTTTAACCAACATGGTGCAGCACCGCTTTTATGGTGCCTTCCAAGGGGGTAATATACTGACCCACGCTACGAAACTGTTGTCAGTTGCATCAGAATGAACAATCTCTTTTAAAATGCTCAAATCTATATTCGGAGCTTTCATTGCTTTTTTTCGCACTAAACCAAGCTTTTGTATAAAGTGTAACGATGTATATACTGACATCGCGGATTCTGTAAAATTTATTTATGGTTAAACCAAAATAATCTCGGTATAAGAACATTTTAAGGCACTATATCCCTTTTGCCATCTATCGAGCACGACTGTTTGGTCGCGGTGCTAAAATTAGTAATACATTTTCAAGAAATTCATTGTAAGACAAAACCACTTAATCTCAATTTTGAGTTCTACGGGAATTTCGGCTGGTACCTAATCATCTATGCCATTGTTCCTTAAAACGTGCAAATAATGGCACTCCTACCCCAGACATTTTGCCAAATTTTTTTCAGACTCTTCTTTCAATAGAAGTTCGCAAATATAATGTCTTCATGGAAGATAGAGAACGTCTCTAACAATTGTGATAACATTGAAATGTTGAGAATGGAAAATTACTGTAGGTTAGTCTTGCAGTTAAAAATCTATTAATTTATCCGTAACTTTTATTTTAACTTATTTATACTTAAAACAAACAGACTGATATAAATTTTTTGCTTAACTGTTGTGTTACCGTGGACACGTAAATTCTTGTTATTATTATTTATACTATATGTATTTGGTTTATAATAAATTTATACTGATGACTATTAACAAGTATAAGAATGCCTTTATGATTTTAGATTAAGTGTATAACCGTTAAGAATTATTTTAAATTATTCACTTACTTTCTTTTCAAAAAATTGCTGGAAATATAGAAATTTTACATTAAAGTCTTTTACTAGTTTATACTCACACAGCGGCTTTTTTACACCTTAAAAACACTTTCTATACAACTTAACAAATATAATATAAAAAAGTCAGGGAAAAAACAGCAGGATGTCGAAGTGTTGACGTTAAAACGATCCATCTTCATGCTGTCAGTTCTCATTTAAAATAAGGGACATGTCTCAGTTAAGGGTTTCACTTATTTTTTACGTCTTCTGTTGAAAAAGAAAATGTAGACCAAAGATTTTTTTATTTACAATATTTTATTATTGCAATACATTTATTTAATTAAATCAATAATTATGGCTTAAATTAAAAAATATTTACTGTGTTTTTTAGATAGTTTTTACAGATTTAATTTATTTGTTATCATAATCACTTCTTATTATAATTATTCTCTGATTTGTTTATTTACTTACTTTTTCGCTTAGGATATTGGATTTAATTTTATTATTATTTTTATGGTTGAAAAGAGAAATTTGAAATGTTAAGAAGACAAAATAAGTATGTTTGTATTTTTAAGAAATGTTCAGTTATATTTACAAAACTTTAAAACTTTTAATTTACTTTATAAGCATTAACATATAAGTATATGTACAAACTATCATCGATATGAATCTGCAGAAATTTTATTCTTTATGCACACTACTTTTAGCTTTTAATACAGAGTTTGGAAAAATGTAAAAATTTTATAATGTTTTCACACCTTGAAATTAATATCTCGAATTTTTGTTCTTAATGTCAAATAATTAGCATCATAGCATATACGCCGGCAAAGTAAAATAACTAATAAAATGGCTATATTCATCTTTCTTTCACCACCTGTCTTATCTCTTATCTATTTCTTTCCCAAAGAATGTAGCAAGGTTAGGAAAATAACTAATAAAAAAAAGATGATTTATAAAGTAAAATTATAAAGTGTTGCAACACCCACTGTTTTATTTGCTTAATATAATACATACATAAAATTATGATATAAAAATTTTTATTATTAATTTACACACTTTTTGAAAATTCGACACGTTCTAGTGCGCAACTACTTGCGACTTACAAAATGGCTGAATTTATGTTTAATAAAATTTTTATAAGTACATACAATAAACTATCGATACTATTTATTCGATAGCTTCTACGGTTGCGTTATTAGCAAGTTTGCCTGTGGCGCTAACAAATATAGTCTTGACTTTTTTACAATTTGTTGTCCCAAATATGGCAATTTCTTTCAAACACCCATTAAGTTCTTACCTGCACTATTTGTCTTCAGCTCTGCATTTTGTGTTTAAACTTATTTGAAAAAAATGAAGGGATTTGTATGCAGAACCAGTACTCTTTTTTCTGGCATTACAGCCAATGATTCATGCCCTTTGATGTAAATTTTAAGGAAGCACTAGGTTTTATATTTATTTTTTTTTCTGAATTGAAAAATATTAGATTTCGTATGTGGTTTCTCGAAATACTAAAAGAACTGTTGAGAAGGTGTTACAGTTAAGTGGTTTTAAATAATTAAAAATTGTCCAAAATAACAACAATCCGGCACTGAGTTCTGTGTTATTTTAATTTTTTCTATAAAAAAGGTTATTATTTAAAAGCTTTTTGTTTACAAAAAAGAAAAAACCTGAAGTCACGCATGAATATATGTATGTATATTTCAAGAACTTTTTATAACTTACTTAATCAAGAGCCAGTGTATTACTTGTGGAAGGAATATTTGCTTTAAACTTAATTGTTTTCATTTAAAACTATAACATTGTTCCACAGAATTTGTTTTAGATACAATCCTACTGATTCCAAGGATTTTGTTTAAGAACATGAAAATTAAAAACAAACGTTAAACTTTGTAAGTATGTCATAAATAAATCAGATAATAAAGATAACTGGGCAAGCCCTACAAAACATTTTGATATCACTATCAAATTCGTTTACCAGTGGTATTCGTTCATATTACCCAGCTAACGAAGTAGTTCGGATATTTATTAATTCTCTTTCTTTGCTCCCGCCTCTCATAAAGAGGGTGTTTTACACACCAGGCCATTAATAAAATTTCTCCATCTGGAACATCTAGAAGCAACAGTCTGCAGAGACAAAAACTGGTATAGTTGTTGACGTCACGATGTTAGTTGAGTTTGTTCACCGTTGGCCGCCTCCAAGTGTTTCTAGCACTTTTTACTTCTACCTTGTGGGTTGTAAACAAGGGCTCTATCTGAAACGTCGGTAAGGTTTTGACGTATCGCGTGACCAATCAGCCGAATTATTTTTTACGAATCTCAGGGTTGATATCTAAGAAATCTGCTGTAGCTTATAACTCTTAAGATTGCAGCGGAGATAACGGTTGACGAACACTTGTAGGAGATTCTTAATGTCACCAGATACAAGCCAGGTCTCGGAGCTGTATAACAGTACTGCTAATACGAAGAATTAGGAGATGCGGATCTTTGTTTTCAAACTGTACTGGTTTGACCGGAAAACTTTGTTCAGTTGCATGAAAGTACCACAGGTCTTGTTTATTATTGGTTATGCATTTCTGCGGGCACTTCCATCGTCTGTAACCATACTCCCCAAATATGAAATTTCTTTCCTTCTTTCTTCTTTATCAGTTCAACTAATTTTTCAATGATCATTCGTTGGAAATCTAAATTATTTATTAATGTAAATATGGTACTATGTTTACGGATACTGCTTTTATAATTTCTGAAAAGATATTTTTGTTTTATTATCCTATCGAAAACTTATGATATTGTAATTAATTAACATCGCTTCAAACTACCTAAGTAATTTCTTTCTTAAAAATCTTAAAAAAAAAAATATCAGTTAAAAGCTTTAGTAATGTTTTTTTGATCGCATATGATGAGGATGTCAAGACAGTAATAAAATATAATTTTTATTTATTATTTAGTAACTAATTTTTATTTATTTAGTAAAAAATAATATTACAAAAAATTTTAACTTAAAACACGTTGTCCCAAGAGCAGCGAAATGTTTTGTGTTTGATTTTCTGTTTTTGAAAAGGTTTTTTTGTTGGTTATTTTCATAAAGTTATAGCACTGTTTAATACAATTGTTTTAAAGTATTTAAACAATTTAATTTTTATTAAATTAGAATTTGAACTGTGAATATTATATATGAATTGAAATTGATTTTGGCTTTAGTTCATTCTAAAAACTGCAACAGCATCTATAATGTTGTGAGTTTTTAATAAAAATTATTAAAAAATAATAAACAAATGTAAAAGACAAAATACAGAGAGAACAGTGCAGAAATACTTTGGCTTGTGTGTAAGCTTCGTCTAACCAAAATAATATTGATATGAATATTACTCGTATTCTTATTTACAATGTTAGTTGGTTAAATAGATTTTGTTTACAATTACACAACTAAGGTAAATAGATGCGAAGAATGCTGATGGACGCGTCTAATTTTTCTTGTTTTCTTTGAAAAACGTCCGCATACATTTGTAAAATAATCTTTCTTCTAAAAAGGTTTTTAGGAATTAAAATAAATTAACTGAAGCCAAAAGCAATTTCGATTCATATAAACAATAAATAAAATGACAGCATTAATTGCTCGTAATTTAAAAAAAAACATTGTAATAAAAAGTATATGTACCTGCAAACTTCAAGAGATTGTTTGACATATTAAAATTCCTCAAGAAACTAAAGGAATTAGTCCTAAAAAATTGTCTTTTTATAAATTAGCTAAAACTTTTATTGTCTTCCTGCATTGGCGTGAAAGATACGACATTATTTGTGTAGAATTATGTCTTTATCAAAGACGATTTAATTTTTTGTTTAATTTTTACTTAGTGCTTAAAGCGGATAATGTGTTGCATAGTCGGCGTAAAGTTGCAGATTCTGACGTTGACGGTTTAAAGTGAAAAGAAGACAACGTCTCTATTGGATCATCATAGAGACTATGAGCTATAGCAGTCACGTTTTACTAACCAGTTAAACTTTTTTCAGTTAAATGCTGAAAATAAACAACTGAACTCAGTTTTATATTTTACGCCAACTGGAAATAGTTGAACTGAGTACACACACAACTAAAAACCAACTGAATTCAGTCTAATATTTTCAGCAGCAAAACGAGCACACAGCGACTGAGCTTTGAGTTTGTAAGTTAACAGTACGCAACTGAGAAGCCAGTACGTGTGCGTTTAGCAGAAAAAACCTTCAGTATTTTTTTTGGAATATTTGCATATTCAATTAAACAATTGGTACGAAAATTATAAATTACCAAAATTAAATTTTAATAAAAATGTAAATAAAACAACTTTGAAATGTGTTTGATGACGAATTTTTCTTAGAAAGATTTACATTTGAGTGTTATTTAACTACCTATTAGTTATAAAATATAATTCATTAACTTGTAGAAATTATGAATGGAATTAAAATATGAATGCTTTCATAATTGTACAAAATATTTTACTGCATTCATTTCACCAAAAATTAATTCAAATCGAAATGCATGCTTATTGAATAAAAAATTGCTGAATGCGTTCAGTTCATAAGAGAAACTAAACGAGCTGCAACGTACAAAATTCCTGCATCATTCACGTCATATAAATGAGATAGAATACATTTACAATGAATGTACAAATTTATTTCTCCTAAAAATAAATTCAAATTTTCACAGTTTTGTTAGGAAAGTACCCATTGAGAGAGAAAGGAAACAACAACATGTAAACACGTACATACAATTCTAGGAATTTTTATAGGCCTTTTGGTATTTGAAAAAAAAGAAATCCTTTTTTGCTCTTGTGTGCATAAATTGTCCTATGTCCTTT
Source organism: Gymnosoma rotundatum (assembly GCA_916610165.2). Taxonomy (NCBI): domain Eukaryota; kingdom Metazoa; phylum Arthropoda; class Insecta; order Diptera; family Tachinidae; genus Gymnosoma; species Gymnosoma rotundatum. The sequence goes on from OU744336.1 coordinate 85,986,487, forward strand.
TTTAAGAAGCTCCAGCCTTTAAAAAATTAATATATAAACCTGTTGTTAACAAAATTTTAAAATGGAAAGGTTTCTGTCAAGTTGTTTGCACATTTATTACATATGGGTTTTTTAATAAATGACTAATAATTCTGGTGTAGGCATTAGGTACGTAAATATTTCTTTAATTGATATATCGTACTTAAAGGGACTAAGAGCTCACATATGAGTGTTATAAATTTTACTCGTCTAAGTTTTCTCGAAAACACCAAATTGAAATAATCTTCTTTACGAATTGATTACGAGGGCTGCTCTATATATTTCTGGCCTAATAGCGAACATGCGAATATTTATAATCAAAAATGCTTTTATTGTTTTTCAAAGTATTCTCCAGCATGATTTATACACTTTTGCATGCGCTCAAACAAGTTGTCGAAGCACTTTTTCCACTCCGATTGAGACACCTCTAAAACATGGTTTTTGAATACTTCAACAGTTTCTTCTGGCGACGAAAATCGTTGACCACGCATTTTTTTTTTTTTTTTGATGTGCGGAAACAAGAAGAAGTCATTAGGTGCCAAGTCAGGGCTGTACGGCGGATGACCCATTAATTCGACGTTTTGGCCGGTCAAAAACGCTCTGGTTTGAGCCGATGTTTGAGAGCTCGCATTGTCATGGTAAACAATGATTCGTCTTCTCTTGTTGGTTTTTCGAATTTCTCCGATGACTTCAGGCAAACAAATTGTAGTGTACCACTCAGAAGTGACCATCTTACGTTGCTCAAGTGGAACAGTCGCCACATGACCAGTTTTGCCGAAGAAACAGGCGACCATTTGCTTCGAAGTGCTTCTTCCACGAACAACTTTCGTTGGATTTTGCTCATCTTTGAAGTCCCACACGGCCGATTGTTGTTTCGTTTCGGGCTCATACGCATAGATCCATGATTCGTCACCCGTGACGATCTTATAAACGTCTTTTGAAGCACCGCAATCGTATTTTTGCAACATTTCTTTGCACCAATCGACACGAGACTTTTTTTGAGCGACTTTCAAATTGTGCGGGATCCAACGATCCAACGACAACAAACCTTTTTTACGGCCAGGTGTTCATGTAGTATCGAATGTATGCTGGTGGAAGAAATGTCCAAGGACGTCTCTATCTCTCGGTATGTCGCATGTCGATCTTGCATTATGAGTTCACGCACGGCATCAATGTTCTCTGGCACAACAGCCGTTTTTGGACGACCTTCACGGAATTCGTCTTTGAGCGTGCTTCGGCCATGATTAAATTTATTATACCAATTTCTCACAGTGCTATAGGATGGTGCTTCATCGCCATACAAAGATTTAAGTTCATCAATGCACTCTTGTCGTGATAATCCACGTCAAAAGTTGTGAAAAATGATGGCACGAAAATGTTTACGAGTTAATTCCATTTTTTTCTATATTAATTTTTTCAAGTCACTGTAAACAATACAAGTAATGGTCGTACGTCAAAACGTTTTGAGTACGATTATGCTTAAAAATTACAAACTTTCCAATGGAAATGTCAGATTGCACTTGGCAGCACTCAGTGTTGCCAGGCCAGAAATATATATATATAGCATCCCTCGTATAATTTTGTTTGATTATTTTGTAATTCCCTTAAATTCAAAGTATTTATTATAACTGCAAACAAAATTCGCGAAAGAGAAACATAGATATCTTTGAATTATATGGGTGTAAAAACCCCAAACAAATTCTATTTTATTAAAAGTGTAAAATTTAACTTGGATAATATTTTTTTGTTATCAAAAAAGAACTATCGTCTACTATTAATATTTTATTTTGTTTTGTGCATAAAAATAATTCGTTCTCATTCTGTAGAGAAGTAAATATTTCAAAACAACAATAGGAAAGAATTAAATTTCTATTTCTTTTAGATAATTTTATAAATAAAAAATTTACAGTTGATAACTATCTTGTAGATAGACATAAAGAATGCTGACGAACGTTGCAGCAAACCAGAAAACACAATCATTCTACTTGTATCAGTACTTTACTGTTCTCTTACAATTTATCACAACTATTACTAACTTAAGCCAAATTTGAAAATATAACAGCTGATTTATAAAAACATTAATAAATTTACAATTTTGAAAGAAAATTATTTAAAAACATATATAATTTTAAATTAAAATAACATCGGCTCTTAAGGGAATTATGATTTTAAAAAAAATTTACTTTTTCATCAAAGATCTATTCAAAAGCTTTAAAATAATACCCATATTGAAATTTTAAAAATTAACTCGGAAAATATCGGCGAGCGCCAATTTTTTCACTAGATGTTTCTTTCTTGTTTTTTAATTCTCTATCGCCCCATATATTTATTTTTTGATTGAAGTTCCAAATGACATGAAAAAATAAAAGGTAGGCGTTGTGTTTTGCTGCTGGCTCAAGGGACATGGACCGATCATGCTGATTTCCAATAGCACCTCTTTCGATATTATATCTGATCGATTGGCATATTTATTTTTTTAATTTCAATACTAACACGGACGGACAGACGGACATTGCTCAAGCGACTTCGCTATGCATAAGAAGTCAGAATATATATAGAATATATTATGGGGTCGGAAATTACACACGGAATCCCAAACTTAATTATACCCTTTTTTCACTTTTTGTGGTAAAGGGTATAATAATTACTTTTAGTAATAAACTTAATTTTTATAACATTAAATAATTACTGGCGGTTAAATCGTCGTTCGTTGTTAAAAAAGTTATTTGTTTCGAAATGAATAGATTGATTGATGATATGTTTTTAACCCCTTTCTCTGTTAACCTTAAAAATTACAAGAAAATAAATAAAAAATAAACATTTTTACACATTATTTTTTTATTTTTACTTTAATGCTAACTAAATTAATTTTTACACTTCTTTTTTTCCCGATATTGTTAGATTTTTTTCAAAAATTTTTGATTTCATTTAACATTAGTAGTTAAATTATTTACAGTTGAGATGCAAGAATAACTATAATTTATCAAAATACACCGATTTTATTATACTAAACATATTTACTTAAATTAATTATTTAGATTTTCGGAAATTTACATTAACTAACTTAATTGATAATATTCTGGTACAAAATCATTTGCTAAATTACTTAGAAAATTAAAATCAGATGAACTATTGGAATTGTCTACCAGACCATTAATATTATTACCTGGTCCAGCTTGTGGAAAATTTGCATTAGGGGCGGGCATGGTGGGCGGTTGGACATTGGCAGGATTTACAAAATTGTTATTGGGTCCAACACTTGGTATATGAACATGTGGTGGAGGATCAGTATCTAAAAGAACATCGCCGGCCATTGGAGGGACAACATGATTATCTGAAAATATTTGCTGGTAAAATTTTGTTTTGTCGTAGGTCATAAATTGCCACTGCCATTCTCAACCTAACTGATGATTGACTATTTCGTTGTGTTCACGAAAGCTCTGAAAATTATAACAAAAGCTCATTTTCATGTATGAACACACTATAAGAGACTTGTTAAGTTTATGAACAAGCTAGAAATTGGTCGTGGAAAATTAAAATGAACAATAACCATTGCCAAAATTTTTAGGAGGTATTTGGGATGGAATAACATAAGTATCAAATAAATCTAAGTATCAATAAATCTAAAATCCTACTCTAATTGTAAGTTACGCCTTGATAATTTTGACATTGCAGTTGGTAATTCAAGAGTGTTGGATTTATCGCGATATTATCTCCATATATTATCTAATGTATTAGCTTTGTTTACTCGTACATCTTCATAAAATAAAACTGCACATTTCCATTTGAAATTATTTGCTTACGAATAACACACTTAGCACTTTTATGTCGAATATATTTTCTGTCAAAAATGAATATTTGAAGTTGGTAATGCCAATACAATTTCAACTATAAACAGTTGTGATTCACAATACTGCAAAACACTTTTGGTGGTGTGAAACTAGAGTAGACCTTTAAAAACTAAACTGAGTTGAGTTGAGAACGACAAAAGCGGCATTTTGTTGTTATTAAAAATATACCTAGATTTATGAACTTACCACTCATTGGTTGTTGATGATGCTGATGGTGATGGTGAGCAAAATGGCCATGTTGATTATAATCCTGAGAATTATAATGTTGCTCTGCACTGTGGTTTTGTGCATGATGGTGGTGGTGATGATGATGATGGTTATTATAGAACGGTTGTTGAATTGGAGTATTATGTGCAGCTGGCAACGCTGGCGGTGGCGCGGGTTCCATGTGAATTCCTAATGCTGTAGCTGTGGCTGAATTGATATGCGGCATACTGTGCTGTTGGGGGTTATGAAACTCTACGGGTTGTTGTTGTTGGAAAGAAATTTCTTCAAAATAAGCCCCACTGTGTCCTTGAGCCTTAGAGTCAAAATAGTTTCCACTGGCATCAAATTCTCCACTTAGGTGTTGCTGCTGTTGTTGAGTTACAGGTGGTCCACCATAGCTGCCATCATGCTGAATATGGTGGTTGTTGTATGCGACGTATTGCAAAGCTTCACCAGTATGGTGATTATAGAACGGTTGTGGTACTTGCTGATTTGTTGCGGTAGTAGCTGGTTGAGTGTTGTGAAATACATTTGAATTTATCTGTTGTTTATTTCCCATTTCGTTCCCTGTTTTAAGGTGTGGTGAAGCTTGTGAGAGTGATAAAAAGTCTGGTTTAGGACTAAGATATTCACTATTCGTTACTGGCAGAGGTGAATTGAGCAATTGGTGCTGCTGATGTAGTCTATGTGTAATATGGTGTGGCGAATTAGTGGCGGCAAATTCAATATCATATTTGCCATAGTAGTCTTGTGAAGGTGTACGTAATGGCTGTTGTAGTTGTTGCTGTGGTGATTGCAACTGGTGCTGTTGTTTACTGTTGTTATAATAACTGCCATAAAATGAAGAATTACTACCATCGACCATATTTGTGGCATTAGCCACAGCACTTGAATTTTGATAACGACGTTTACTGCCGGCACCACTATTGCTGTTTACCGTCGCTTGACTGTGCTGGGAAGATGTGTCTGAATCACGTCTATAGGCTGAGCCAATGCCAACAGAAATAGATGCGTCATAACCACTGATCTGCGAGACCTTAGTAGAAGTTGATACAATTGACTCCTTTTTTATGTGATGGTCATCTTTTTTCTTAGCTTTATTTAAAGGACCTTCTTCAATGTCATCATCTAAACTGCCACTGGAAGCAACACTGGAGTCTGCACTTACCATATTAGAAGCAGTTACAGCATTGCTACCGCAAAGGTTGGAAGATATGCCCGATTCTAATGTAGAATTAGGTGTTACTACAAATTGAAACAAAAAAACAAACATTTATTTAATAAACTGTATCTTATTCATGTTAAGCAAACAAACAAAAAAATCTTACAACTTCCTGCACTGGCATTGTTATTCGTAGCACTTGGTGTGTTGTTGTTTTGACCTCTTGAATTTGATGTTGAATCTGGTATATCATCGGATGGCAGTTCACAGCCTTGACAGGATTTCTTTGAATTCGAATCTGTTAAAAAAATATAACAAAAGCAAATTAAAACATTGTCACACTTAACAATATACAAGACAAAGGTTGGCAAGGCTATTGGTCGACTTTCACATATCCGTAAAAAGTTAAGCATATTTGAGCAACACAATGAGGTAAATTAGTGATTCTATTGTAATTTTAATGTACAGACGTGCAACTAGTTGAGCCAAAAATAATAATATATCAAGTCTTACTCTTCTAAAAAAATAGATAATAGCGAAATTTTACTAATTTTGGTAAAGTGTTTAATAAATAAAAAGTTTTTGTTTTACTACTTGTTTTAATACTGCAGAATATACTGTAAATAAAAACAGATATAGTGAGAAAGAAAACAATATTTTATGAATCCCAGATATAAAAGCTACCAACAAAAACATCAAAGATACTCTTCTGTTTTGTACTGACATTGATTGATACGATTCGCTCTTTTTTATCTTCAAATAAATTTGTTAAATTCAAGGTGGTAACTTTAAGTTCTTTTTTATTCGAATCTTAAAAACATACAATAAAGTGAAATGTTGGAAACGAATAATAATTCATTTTATATGTATTAAATTTATGCCAATTAAAATTAGGGCTTGGGTGTATTGTAATTATCTGAGGCTAAATCTGAAATGATTAAAAAATTGTTTGGGTAGTAAAACTTTTAATAATTTTTAGTAATTCCAAACTGAAGAACAATAAAACTTACAAAATGAAGGGAAAATTTTGTAAAATTTTAATAATTTCCAAATATGCGGAAATTTCTATAGAATTCAGCAATAAAAATTATAAAATTTAAAAACCTGTGGCACTTTTAATTTTAAAATTTAAAATATTTTTACTTCGACCCTATGCTGCACGCTGTTTAGTAACAATGATCAGACATGTTGAAAAATCAAACGTGCATTCAAATATTTGATTTCATCGAATGCACATAGTTTAAAAATATTAAAAACTAATAGCAAGGTAAGAGATCCGAGAAAGCATTTATCATCCTCTTTCTAGCGTTAAAAAGTTTTTATTAGTCCTAATTTGATATAAAGTGAAGTTAGAATTATTTCTTTCTGGAACGTTTGTTCCACGTACAATTTTGCTCCTGCAGTTAAACTTGTCCTTCGTATCCACAATTTTACTTAGTACCGTTTATCTGTTGCGTGACTGACTTACTATTCTTCTTAACTTGAAGATAATTTTATCTTAGATGTTTGAATTATCCAAATTAAACAAATTGTCCTCTATATTTATCCAGTTCTTTTTAAAGGAGCATATTCCTGCAGAACTATTTACTATTTATTTCGTAAAACTGATCAAATTCTATTTTATAATTGTCTGAAATAATTTTTACTGGTCCAGTACAGGCAGCATTTGAATTTATAATCACTGCAATCACTCTTTCTAAATTTTAAGCATTTTAATCATTTCTTTTAGCAAACTTCGGTGTTCAAATTTAGTTCTTTATTTCTTGGACTGTTAAAAAAAAAACGATTTGACGTTATGAAATACTTCTTGCAATCGGATCCGAACAACGCCGTGTAGGCATCGTTATCGTTATTTCAATAGTATTTTTCACTGTTATATATATATGTTAAAATTTTAAATGTGTGTAAACACGTTTAACAAGCTATTTGTGTTTTTCGGTTTGGCACAAAATGTGTTTGTACACTTTAACATGAGGAAAAAATCATAAGGGGGGAGGTTTAGGAAGCTCCTCTAGCTTAAATATATGCTCGGTATACATGTAAGCGATATCAGAGGAAAGTCTATGACTTTCAGATTAATAATATTATAACGATTTGTTTTCGCGCTCTACTTTTTAAAAGACATTTTATTTTTTTGAGAAATAATATATAGAATTTAAATTGCCTCAAAATCAAAACGCGTCGATATATTCTTGCTAGATTTTAAAATTATATAGATGAAAAGGATTTTAATGAAGTGCTGCAATAAACTTTAATTTTTCTTTAACATATAAATTCACGGAACGGGTAAATGTTTCACAAAAAATTAGTTTTATTACAACAGAGGCTACCCTACCTTCATTTGCCTCTGCGAAATTTCTTTAAGACATCTTCAATGGTTTATAAGATGCCTAATTTTTTCCAAAATAAATCGTTTTCAAACCATTGCGCCCCCTTTACTTCTACGTAACCTTCCTAACACCTATCAAGACTTATGCCAATAAATGGGGTGTATTTTGTTATTAATTCAAACAGGAGAGCAAAAATTCTCTGTGAAAACTAAATTTTATTTGTTTTTGGATTTTTGCTCGCTTAATTTATTCTTCTCTTAACCACTTTTTTAATTGAAATTTTTTAATCTGAATATATGTGTGTCATCAGCAAAAGAAAACGTATACAAGTGACACAAATATAAAATAGGTCTAAAAGTACTTCCTTGGGAAATTTCCATATTTGAGTATAAAATAACAATCAGGTAAATATCGTTTAGCAGCATGTAGTTGTTCTCGGATAAGTTTTGATTGAATTTATAATTACATTGACGAAAAGGACAAAATAGCATTTTTCTTCACTCTAACCTGTGGGGTTGTTCGAAAGTGTCATGCTATATTCGAAATCTGAGTTGATGATTCAGAATACATCCTCTCTCGCCAAGAAAAGGGTTTAGTGAATTTTAAAATATTTGCTTAAATATTTTAAACATCTTTGATAAAGGGCTATCTTTATGTGAATTTTTCTGGTTTCCGTATCATAGTAGCTAATGAAATCCTTCATTTTGCAGGGAAAACGTAGGACGGCATTAAAATTAAAAGTTCCGTTTTTTAATTGCTATTCGATCGTAGAGTTTTCGTCATCAATTGACATTGTATCTCTAAGAATTAACTTCTGAAAGATTGATGCTTCAACCTTTTACAGGTGTTAACTCACTAGTCAGTGCATGTTTTCGTTTTTTTTTAGATGTTTAAGAAAGAAACTTTATTTATAGCATAATTTCTTTATCTCTCTATAGCAAAGATGTTTGTGAGAAATACCTACACAAGCATGCCTCATTAAGATTTCCGATTTTGACAATCGTTTTTAGCAAATATTTGAGTTGGAAAGACCCGTGTAATTGCTACTATCTTCTCTATTTTTCAATTAGGAGACGTTTGGCATCTGCAGAATAAATCTGTTTATACCTGATATATATCGACTATTGTTGATTTTCGATTTCTATCAAAAGCAACAAAAAAAAAAAAAAATCCATGTTTTTAAAGAATATATAAATTAGATATTTTTTGACAGCGATTTTCTTCTGTGGCAGGACATTGTTTTGTTTGTTAAATAAAAGAGGGATTAATCCTTTTAATTGGAGCGACAAAGATTAGTATTTTTAGTCCATCATAGCCTAGCCCTAAGTAACTAAAGTTATTAGACAAACGGTTTATCTACTTATTATAAGTTTAATTAGTCTAAAAATAAGATAAAAAATTTTAAACATTAAAAATAATTTATAAATACAACTTAAATATTTATAAAGTTGAAGATTTCATATGCCTTAAATAAGAAAAAGTCGACAAAAGGGTATTCATAAATGCTCAGTAGCCTATTTAACTTTTAAATTACCTATAATAAATATAAATTTTTATTAAAGCCTCTACCCCACTTTAAATAAATGTTTGCCCTGGCGAAATGACAAAATCGTCAAAACCCATTAATTTCAAAATCACGTATCGCTAAGTATTTATATTGTAATATCTCAAACACTTTGTTATAGAATGCGACAGTATGCGTATCATTGAAGATCTTATAAGAATTCCTATCTAGTGCCATACATATTGCAACCCATTACGAGCCAATAAGATACTCAAGCATTAAATATGAAAATCTATCCCTTAAGTCTAGTTGTATCCGAAACATACATATAAACAATTTTTTGTTGCAAAAAGGAGCAAATTTTGTTTAACAGGGTAAAAATATTCGCCAAAATAATAAAAAAAATATTTATTTATTTGATAAATAACTTAGAAATAATAAATTATTACAAGTTACTGAAGAACTACGAGCATTAGCTGCTAGGTCATCAGCTCAAAAAAAAAAACCAATTTACTGGTTTGAAATGGGCTTACACTTTTTCATCATATTTTTGTAAGTATCCTGATAGTTTATTTCAAAAGCTTTTTATAATACCCATATTGGCCCATTCCTCCGAAGAATATTTGTCATATTGCGAATTTTATGTAAAAATTTTACGAATCCGTAACTTTTAAAATAAAAGGTATCGCAGAATTTATCACATGTCATTTACTCTCCTTTATTTCATATGCAGCTACTGGGCTAAACTAGATTTGCATATAAAACGTAAATAGATTGTTAAAGAAATAGTTACTCGAATACTTTTCATTTTATCTGTGACCAAAATAATCAACAAATATTTATTTATAAATTTGTTTTTTATATTTCTTGTTTGTGTATTTTGCAGTAACTACAACATATATTTTTACTAAAAGGTTTCCTTTTTTGCTAAAAATAAATGTAAAGAGATAACTATACTTGGTTTTCGGGTTAACTGAAAATTGGATTTTAAAAGCACTAAGTATTTAACAATAATAGGATAGTATAAAAGATTAGCTATTGAACTGTTATTGTTTGTTTTGTAATAAAAATTTTAAAAATGGTTTATTAAATGAAAAGTGTTCAATACCTATCGTAAACTTTAAACTTAAAATAGAAATTATCTATGAATTAGACCGTTAGAATTTAATTCACAATGGAAGGATTAAATGACGAATATGGATATGTTTAGTCGCTGTTACCAAAGTCAAATTGATAATATATTATATCCAAATGATAGATCATTTAACCATTCAAATTTAATTGGAAATAAATTTGGCTGTGTGCACCTTTATCTTTAGATTAATAGATTTGTTTTTTCTTACTAAACCATGAGAAAATGGTGTCGTAGTCTTTATCGATGTTTTCTGCTTGAGGAAGTAAGCGTAGGGTCTTTTCTAGCTAATATTTTACAAAAACTTCTTTGTTTTGTTTTCTATAATAACCCTATGATGGCATATTGGCCTCACCTTATAGTGGATGTTTAAATAACTCGTTACTTTAACCGGTATACTGATATATATTAATGCTACCAAACTATATATATGATTTTTGGAAATAAAGTTCGAATCGAAAAGGTCTGTGCAAAATATTCATTTTCAGGAACTTTAAAAATCTTACTCTGCCGAGAGCTAACGCAACTTAAAGAAAAACTTCAATTGAGAATAAGTAAATAGCAAAAAACTAATTTCTGAATGTCTTGTAAGATCGTACAAACTTATTTTTTTAGCAAATAATTGTTTTGGGCGAGAATCAAGAAAGATAATTTTTACTCGTATATAAAATACCCTCATTCTAATGCATAATTAAATTAATTAAAATATATAAAATGGGTTTACACTTACTACTATCAGACTGATCATCATCACCTTTTAGACTATCCTTGTTGTCTTTGTCGTCTGTCTTTGAAAGAGTTTGACGTTTATGTTTCATACGGCGATTCTGAAACCAAACTTTTACCTGCAAGTTAAACACCAAGGAATTACAAAAAAAAAAAAACAATAATTAAATTATGCCTGGAAGGATGTCAATGAAACACATTAAAGAGAAAAAGAAAACTGAATGGCAATTAAAAAGTTGTTGCCATTTGTGCAAAATAAGTTTTCTTTTCCCGTTTGGTTTTCTTTCTCAAGTAAATGATAACCATTAATAAATAAAGACTTTACAAAGTAAAATGGAAAATAAATTAAAAAAATTTATTATATATGCAAACGGAAAAAATAATTTACCTGCCGTTCAGTTAAATCTAAACTGGCTGCAATTTCAATTCTTCTTGGCCGGCATAAATATTTATTGAAATGAAATTCCTTTTCCAGCTCCAACAGTTGAGTGTTTGTGTATGCAGTTCGCAAACGCCGTGGCAGGCCATTCTCTGGAACGAATTCAGCTGTAATTGAAAATTGCATTTTCTTGATACTTGAATAAATGAGATTTTGAAGCAAAACACACAAACACACACTTCAACACAAACGCGACGCACACAACACTTAGAAATTGCTGCTATACAGCTTTTTTAAAACTTGATTCGTTTGATATAAATTATATTTATGCTACAACATTTTATACAAGAAGTGAAAGAATTAATAAAACTTCTTTCTATTTAGTGAAAACGTTGCTCGCAGATCTGTTGTGGTCTGTTGCCACTTGAAGAATTGAAATGTGGTGTTTTAGTGTTGTGGCTGTAGTGGTGGTTGTGATGGTGGCGGTGTTGCTAAGAAATATTGCATTCATTTTGTTTTTTTTTTTTTCGTTATATATTTTTTTAAGGGCGAATAGGTACATATTAACATTTTGAATTAAAATTAAAAATAAAAAACAATAAACTTAATTCAAACGCAATACGCAGAACTTTACAAAAAGCTCTATAACGTATCATCTTTCTGAATATTTACTTGTATTTAAGTTTTGTTTTAAGCAATCCATCAGTTTGTCAGTGAGCATAACTAATTTGTTGTTGTACACAGGGGAAGTTATAAATAATCTCTAAACACTTATCCCTCGTTATTGAAAATACGAGCGATGCCCTGCGTGGAGGAGTTGCTGTTAGTTGGTATAAATGCTTTTGGTTTTTAAAGAATTTTTTTCTTTGTAATTTTTAAAATAGCCTGTTTAAAATAAGCTTTACCTTAGCCTTAATAAATTTGTGATTAACTGTATATACCGATCTTCTTATTCAATGGATCCTTTGATGTTCAGTTGTGTATCTTAACTGCTAATCTATACTTTTAGAGTCTGGTAACATTTAGATAAAAAAGCTCGATTAACGGCATCGCAAGTGTTGCAGTACCGCTTCCTGTAATATTAATTTTAAAATTTGCCATAGACGCAATTTTGCTTACAAGTACGATATTCTAATTCATATAAGATTGTTTACCAACAGACAAACATTGTTCTTTAAGGCCTTCAATCCTGCTGCTTAGACCTGCTGTTGATTTTCTAACCTAAGTTGAATAAGATCAGAGATTAAACTTAAGCACTTGATAATAAATGAATTTGTGATTAACCATTAGTGCTAGCATTTTAAATAAAAAAATATATATTTTTTTGATCCATAAAATTCTTTGAGTACGCCTTTCTTAACCAAAAAAGTTATTGGTGAATACGGCCGTAAAAATTGTAAAATTAAAACTTAAACAAATAATAATCAATCAAGTATTATTTGTTTTTGTTAAACAGCTTTGTGTACTTTTGGCGCTGTTGATTCTCTAATGGTTCTATGAAGATTTTATAGTAGAGTGTTACTATTTTTGCTCAAATTATGGAAACTTTTAATTAATTTTCCCTAAATTACGTAAAATCCAACATGAGCGTACTAATTGAATGAAAATAGCTGTTCTCTTATTGATTTTTTCAGTAAGCTTGAGGCAGATAGATTGATTTTGGCACTATTATATTTACCTACATGATTTTTAAAATTTTTGTTTATGAATATATAGCTGTATACACGCAAGCATAACTTGTACAAAAAATTTATGTAATTAAATTAAAGTTGGTTTTTATAAAGGGGGGTTTTTTATAGATGTATAGAAATTTAAGTTGGCAGCACTTTTTTATGGCGTCCATTTTGTAAGCTATCAAGTGATTTAATTTTGTTTTGAAAATCAGGGTTCTGTTCAAAATATGTATCTTCATTTTGTGGTCAACATTGTCATTCCTTAAAATGGTTAATTCGATTAACTATGAAAAGTTTTCGCACCATATTCACTCTAAAATTTAGTGTCTAAATGCTAATACGCATCCACAGAGACATCGTACACTTCAAATGTACAAGACGAGTTACAGAGAGAATGACAAAAAAATGCTTTAGGTTGTGCTTAAACTTCGTATAACCAAATTAATATAAAGATTAGTTGGTTAAATAAATTATATTTACAACTTACACAACCCAACGTATATAGATGCGAAGAATGCTGATGAAGGATGTAGTGATCCAGAAAATGCTGCATTTCGTTCTGCTAGCGTCAAATTTTTCTTGTTTTCTTTGAAAAACGTCGTCATACATTTAAAATTAATTTTTCTTTTTAAAAATTTTTAGAAACTAATTTAAAAAGCAAGCTAAGCCGAAAAACATAAATTTTAATTTATTTAATTCTATACGTCTATAAAAAACACTCTTTACAACACTAGTTATAGCCGGTGCGATTAGTTGCCCAACCGCATCAACTCATCCAATCCAACCATTTTTTAATTGATTATTCTTCATAATACGAATTTCAGCACTCTACCTGTTATAATCCTCTAGATACACGATAATAATAACTCGATTAGTATGGAGAGTACCACGCCCACTATCCAGCCTATACATTGATATTGGGGTTACTGGTGCAAAATTTCAGTAGTCAACCTATTTTAATGCTTTAGCTACATGATAATAATTTTTCACTTTGTAGGAGAGGTACCATTCCTATTAATCCAATTCAGATAGATTTTCGATACATTATGGATATTAATAAGTCAGCGTTCGAACAAAATATCCAGATGCTATCTGTTACAGTAACACGATGATACATATATTACTTTGCCCATCTGAAATACAAAAAATAAGTTCCATATTTTACCAACGGCATAACTGATAACAAACTGGAAAATTCCAGAAAGATCGGTCCTCTTGTTTTTAGGCAGCTATAGCTTTCCGAGAAAGAAACAAAAACATTCTGTGCCTTATGTATGAATATAAATAGATAGAGGATATAAATCACTTTAAAAAGTTAATGGCTGAATTATTATTTAAGCCTGGCATATATTATTGAGAAATACACATGCTTCCTTCTGAGTCTAAAATCACCTTTCAAGTTTTTCCTATGCAGTAATTGCTAATTAAAGTGTTCATTACTTACTTTTATGTTACAAAATATTGAACTGCAATAGGAATAATTAATCACACTGTTCTGCACGAAAATCCTCCTTTAAACCAAAACATACTTTCTTACTGTTTTCAAATGTCCTGAAGACGAATTTGAAGTCAGATTCTGTCTATCACGCACAGTTTCTTGATAAATTCCTGAGAAATTTTTTTTGCATCAAAACATAGTAAAAAATTCAAAAGTCCGATGGTTTTGAGCGTAATTAAGTATATATGAACAAAAAAAAAAATTCATGGGAATATTACAAGTGGTTGAAGAAATATGGCTAAAAGTTTTTGTTTTTTTGTATGGTGGTATCCTTTTTATTCAAATCCCTACCTGCCCCTCTTTCACCATCAATACCCCAACTTCCCCCCTCCCACTCAGCCGCTCTCTTGTCACTATTTTCTTCTAGGATTTGATCAGTACTCTCGAGGCTTTCGCTTCAAGTTTCTCCTCTTTTCTCTCAAAATCAGAGGGTTATAGAATTTTTCTGAGTTCAGATTCGGACACAGCACACCTGAAAACATGAGAAACAGGCAAAATTGTTCAAGGGAGGGGAGAAAAATTTTTTTTGCCGAACAGTGTTAATGGCTATTATTAAAACGTTAGATAGATAAATTTACGTCTAAATCGTGTCAAAGGCTACAACACACAAAAATGCTTTCTCAATTGTTACTGTGGTTTTGTATAGAAAGTTTACGTCTTCTTGCTTTGTTGGTTGAATATAGCCCCCATTTAATCAATGTAGCTTAAGATAAAAGACTCTTGAGTATTCTATACAAAATTTGGGTAGAGAAGTAGCGAAATGGCCATATGGAAATGTACACTGTCTTCTGTTTGCTTGTTTTTAGCTTAAATGCTTAAAAGTGACTTGTGCATTTAGATTTCATAGAGAAGCGTGTTTTGTGCGACTTTGGTTTATAATTAAAAAGATATGGTGATTTTTTTGTAATAATTTTTTTATTATCATTTAATTATTTGCATTATAACTATTAAAAATTTTTTTTTTTAAAGTGTTGAAGGGTGTTAGTGTCGGAATAGTATATTTTTTAAAAAATGCTTAACCCATTACGAGACGACGTCATTTTTATGTAAAACTATATATATATGCAGTATTTAAAAAAAAAATAAAACTTTTTGTAAATCTTCTGTTCTTAATAATTACTGCTTAGTGATCTTGAGTTTAAATTTTTCAAACGTTATAGAAACCAGATGACACAATCCACTTATCAAAGTAGCTTTCAAAAACGATAATTTATACTTAGTTTTGACAAAAACCATACAGCTTTTATATTCGTTGCAAAAATTCCAATTAAAAAAAATAATTTGAAAAACATTTTTTAAAATTTTATAGGCGTGGTTGAATAAAAACGATTTCCAAGGAGTACACGCTTACATTAAACGACTACAAGCTAGCCTTCCTCGCCTTTAATAGGAAATGAAGCTACGAATATGAATACGAAAAGATATATTCTGTTTTATTTTACAAACTGTGGACAATAAAAATTAAAAAATATATCATGACATCTTCTATCTACTTTTTAACAACAGAGAATATACTTTGGATTAATCCATTAAAATAATTTAGCATCAACTTGGGTACGATTTCTGGTTTCAACTAAGTTAAGGGCTGCTTATTATGCACATTTCATATGTAAAACATATGTGTTTCCCATATTATTAAATAGTTATATCGAAATTTAATGCATACGCAGAAGTAGCTAACAAATGTTTTTCGTAACATCCATGAATCTGAATACGAATTCAATATTTTATCCTCAAGCACTAAACAATCCTTTTTTAAAACTAGAATTTAATGTATCATTTTAACTTAATACAAATGTGAACTCTTGAATACAAAGGTAGAAAATATCGTTTCCTTTTGACTTAGCAAAAGAAAAAAAATGGAAAACTAGAACAGATAATCTGCATAATGCCTGGCCAAACAGTAAAATGTTGAGGAAAAATAGGAAACTTTTTTGTAGTACAAATCTATACAATTTTGCATATATACGTATACTTTCATTTATGTGTGTATTTATGCAGCTTTGTTATATATAAAAACTAAAATTCAATACAATTTTATTATGCATTTTCTCTACAAGAAGTAACTAAATGTGCATGGAAATGCATGAATTTGGTCACAAAAGATGTTCAGAAATATGTTTCTCTTTTGAATATGAAATCATAAGGAAATCATCAACACTAGTATTGATAATGTAAAATGCAATCAGAGGCAAGCAGCAGTATTCATGTGCCATGTATTCAAATGAAACATAAGACACGGATGTGATGCAAAAAACATTTGTATGGATGGAAATGACTGCTTCAGAAAATAGTTTAAAATATAAGCAGACTTGGAGTTGTTTAGTCAACATCATCAACCAAATAAGAAAATTTCATATAAATATCTTTGCAAATGCTTGGCTCAATGTAAATATAAATGTAATCAACATTATTGACACCATCATAGAAGAAACACCGGAATATCCGAAGTCGAACTTATCTGAACTTTAAAATTTTTCAAAAGAGTTTTGTTTGTTTTGTTTTTTTTTTTTTGCTTTTCCTTAATAACAATTTTCTACATAATAAGAGAAACATTTCTATGCGCCACTTTATTAAGAATGAAAATTGTTTTAAATGTTTCGTTTCATTTGAAAACTGCAAGTTAATTTTACAGAAACTTTTATTGTTTATAGCAATTTGTGTCAGTGTGTGAGAGTGTAACAAAAAACATTTTCCAAACGAATTGCAATCTAATGGTTTCATGTTTCCGTTAGCCTCAGGAAAATTGATTTAAACTTTTAAGGTTGACTTTATGATTATTTATGGGTTGGTTGTTTGTTGGCATGTTTTCGTTTTCCCAGAAAAGTGTCCTTTTTTGTGGTTAAGAGAATTCAGGCACACATTCATCTAAATACATATGTATATATAACATTATAATTTACTTGTTAACACTTAAAAACACTTGTGCCTTTGTGTTTTAACCGTGAAAATAAGTAAGAATAGTTTGCTTAACATTTTAACTACTTCTCTGGAATTTTGCAGAAAATATCCCTTAGAAAGCTTGTGGTTTCTATCAGCATCATGCATGTTCAGTTACACGTGTGTGCATAAAAATATGAATTATGATGTTCTTTTGTATAATTTTAACCTTTTTTTGTTACAACTGGTCAAAAGTACTTGATGTAAAGTGTGAAATTTAAATAAGTGTAAATTTTGCAACAAATGCAAAATATTTTTAAACTGTTTTGCTTTTTTTATGGTCCCCAGTTGTTGTGATGATTATTGCATACTTTTCAGGAAAAAAGTAAAAAATATGTTAAAAATTTTTTTTGGCCCAATTGAGTTAAGTTTGCTTTGTTAAACCAGTACAAATTAGTAATAGAAAA
The DNA here is from genome assembly GCA_916610165.2 of Gymnosoma rotundatum. NCBI lineage: Eukaryota > Metazoa > Arthropoda > Insecta > Diptera > Tachinidae > Gymnosoma > Gymnosoma rotundatum. The sequence goes on from OU744336.1 coordinate 86,004,314, forward strand.
GGGTTCTAGAATCTAGTGAATTATTTTGTCCTTTTAATATGGATTTGCATGATACATTATAAAACACTGCGCCTTAGAATTAAGTTCAATCCTGTGTATAATAGTAAGACTTTAAAAAGGGTCCGCCAAATAACAGTTTTTTGAAAATGCTATCAAAAAAAAAAAAAAAAAAAACAAAAAAAAAAACAGTGTAGCTTCGGCTGTGTGGCACGTAGCGCTGTTCCGTTGAATACAAATGTTGCTAATATCGCCCTCTTCAATTTTCGTGAACAAAAATTCGTTTGACATGGCCCGAAACGGTCGCCATTGACTGTAATGGCCCAATTATGCTTATGGACCAAAATCCCCACCAAACAGTAACTCGTTTTGGGTGCACCGGTTTTTCAATGTATGCGTGCGGGTTTTCTGTGCCTCAAATGCGACAATTTTGCTTGTTTGAATACCCGCCAAGATCAAAATGAGCTTCACCTGAAAATATAATTTGTTTTGGCAAAATCCTCATCATAATGTCGCAATATTTCCCAGCGATGTTCAAGCGTATACACAACCATATTCGTTCAACGGAAGAATTAAACTAAATTTCTGTAAAATCCGACATGAGCTAAATGTTAACATTCACAAAATAAGCACTTGTTGAAAAAAAAATTAGATGGCAGACCCTGTAGAAGTATTAAAAAATGTATACATACAATCGATTTACTACTACTTTAGTAAAGACATTATATTGATTATACAATGCTAAAATAACCTTAGTTTAATTCTCAAATTATAACAATACAAATCTTGGTAAAGTTTAAATTTCCTTGTAAAAGTGAAGCAAGTAAAATCTAAATTCTCATGTCTAGAAAAGTGTTGAAAATTCGCATACAGAGAAAAACATCAACCTCACTTCCGGACATAAGTGGATGATTAAATAGTTGAAGATGCAAAAAGGCTAAAGACACAAAACAAAAAATGGCACTTACATACAACAAGCAAAAAAGGAAACAGACAAGTGGTTTCCAAGTTATGTTGCAGGGTAACAAAACGACATGCTACTTTAAACACCTTGGGCGAAAACAACCATATCAAACTAGCAAATATTTTACATCCAAAATGACCCCAATTTATCTTGGGAACAAACATTTAAATTCGGTGGCAAATCCATACCAATACACTTAAAAATACACATAAAATGCAAGTTTTTCATTTTCAGAAAAATAAAAACTTTTTGTTTAAAACTTTAGATTTTTCTTGGAGATTTACCATACAAAAACATAAAGTGCTTGGAAATTTTTCAATTACATACCCCTACATTGATAATATTTTATTTTCAGATTTTAACAAAACTTTGTGTTGATTACATCATAAATTATTTATAAAATTATACTAAAGAAAATGTATTTACAAGGATTGAGTTTAACAATCGAATAAAATCAATTCAGAAAAATCATATTATTTTCAAGCAGCATCTGATGGAAAAGGCGTGAATATTTATTCATTGATACAACACACACAAGTCTCATATCGATTGCTTCAATAAATAAAAAACAAGAATGTGAAATAGCCAAAGAAAATGTTATTCTTCTTTTTTCAATAGATAGGAAGAAGACAAAACAAATAAAAATATAAAGAAATATTGTAAGCTTGAATTCCAATTTAATTGGCTGTATGAAGTTCTTATATTTGTTGCAACGAATGCTGCTGTTTATAGTTCAGCCTATATTATTATTATTGTTGGTAGCATTGTTATATCTTGCCGTCTTCTAATTGTTTTTGTTAACAATTTTTTTACATAAATTTAAAGCTACTGTGTATCAGAGTTGGAACTTTTTAATGGTTGATATATGAATCCGTAATTGTAACATGTTAACATAAAAATTAATATCAAGATTATTCGATGTTGAGTAAAAATAGGCATCTAAGGTTAGTCAGAGTGAAAACAGGTCAATGTGATATCAGTCAGTGTTTCATACCAGAGCACATTATTCAAAATACAAAAAAGCTTGTAACGAAAAATCAGACTTTTAGCAACACTCACTGTGTTCTTGGGAGAAAGCCAACTGCCACTTTTTTCCTTAAACCACTTGATTTAATCCCGTGTCACCTTTATCCACTCTTAGGGCATTTCTAAGTTCCTTCGAGGGAAAACCCTCAAAACAAGCAAAATGATTTTCCGGACCGCCGGTTGGGCAGTAATGCAGATAAATATATACGAACACAGGAACGCCACATAAATTAATCATTGCCGTTATTGTAGTAGGTTTGGCTATTTTGATTATTAAAACTGTTTTTTGATTTTTTTTGTAATATTTTTAAAGTTAAACCCGTCATTATAATAACTAGGTCCTTTTAATCAAATTTAATTTCATATATGGACAGAACATATGATTGAGAATTTGAAAAGAATGGCCTTTAAACTATCCCTTAACCTTTTGAGCTTAAATTATTAAGCGTCAGGAAAGTTACTTTTAGGAAAACCTTAATATTAAAATACCTAGAAACGTTATCAACTCCTCTGCAGAAATAAAAATATTTGCGAAGCCAAAAGTAAATTATTACAGGGCGCTCAGAACTATCCAGACATAAAAGTATAAAATGTTATAAAAAAACAAGCATGTGCTAATTAACTTTATAACGTTGCAAGGGGTATTAGACTTTTTTATAGAAAATTCGTCAGAAATTCAAAAATAAATCGTTATAAGAATTAGAAGTTATCGTCAAAAAATCGTCACAGCTAAAAATGTATAAATATATAATCGGCCTTTTGATTAGTTTCATTTTTTGAAATAACACACTGTTTTATTTAATTTAAAAATATGTGTGTATCGTTGGTCTCACGTATAAACTTTACAAGAGAAGGTAAAAACCTTTAGAAGCTTTATTTATTAGAATACTATATATAGTGCTTGAAAAAATTAGAACAGAAACTTAGAATGTTATATTTAATTAATTAATTATTTTTGATCCTAATGCGTTAAGGTTTGTGTCGAAGTGTATCTGTGTAAGATGTTTTGGAATCACGAAAAAAAATTAAAAATTCGACTCAGAGAATGCGACCAATAGTATAAAGAGTTTAAATTAAATGAGATATTCGTAGAATTTCAAAAATATATGTTTTCTCACTGAGTTTTCAACTAACTGTCTCAGTCAGTCAGTTCTTCTATTCAAAATAACAGATGAAATTATTAGACTTAAACTATTTATAAGTCACTTTCAAAATGTAGCCTTTTTTATTTGAAAGCATAATTCAGAGTTAGTTTTTCTTTGTCAAAAATTTATTCCGACATTAAAAATTTAGTTTTAATATTTAAAAATTATTAGTTTATTTGTTTTTTTATAGCCAGTAAATAAATTAGATTGACTTAAGTTCATGTTTCTATTTTAATATGAGAAATTGTTAAAAATTTAAACAAACAAATCAAGGTAATAAATTTAGTTGTTACTAAAAATTAATTTCATATATATATATACACTTACTTCAATAAAGTTTTTTATTTGACCTCTTAATAAATTATATTTTATTTAATTTTTAAGCAATAGGTCTTTTTTATTTTTTATATATATTTTCGATATTTCGCTAACCCATTGTGAAGCCTCATCAGGAAAACAAATATTTATTTTAATAACATAAAACAACAACAAGTACGGCATTTACACTATGCAATTTTCCATGAAACAATCATAAGCAATATGGGGCTGCTTGAGTTTTGAGGGGATGTTACTGTTGCTAATGTTTACTTTTAGATAACGCATAACGCTGTAACTTAAATAAAAATTGAGAAAAAATGCCAGATTAAATCACTATCCTAATTTTGAAAAAGTTGCAGTCATAAGCATAGAAAACACTTAGAAAAGACGTTATATTTTAGAGATGTTACAAATTATTAATACACCAACAGCACAGAGAATTAATTTTAAGGCAAACACAGATAATGTAGCTCAGATTTATAGGCAGTTAGTTAATAAGAAATAATTTTGTACTTTGTATTTGTTATAAAAAGTTTTTTATAGCTAAAGAATTTTTTGTTTTTTGAAATATGTTAGTTTGAAATAAACTTTATTACATTTTGTCCAGATTTACACCATGCAATTTTTGAGGCATTTTTTATTCTCAATTAAATCCTTACCTTGATAAATTTTACGTTTATACTTTTTAACCGAAAATAATGTCGATTGGTATCATTTATATTTTCTGCAGGATAAAAATATTACTTATCCTTTGTATTAATACTAATATGTATATAATAATACGAATACGAGAATATCTTCAAGATATAAGAGCTTTTTAGACAAAAATCGTCAAACGTCAATATGTAATATATATGGACAAAAATTGTCAAAATGACGTAAAATCGTCACATCTAACACCCCTGGTTGCAATATTAAACCTAAGGTTACACTTTAACAAACTAATTCTTCATATTGATTGTTTTCTTTCATTCTGAATAGGTATCATGGACTACTGTGGCAGATATAGAATAACAAAATACAAACACATTGACAAACTAAATTCAATGTATGAATTCACATCGGATCATACAAACGGGTATAAGACGAAATCAGTCTGCCTGTGACTCTCATGAATGCATATCAAAACAGTCATTAATCATTTTGGATTTTGAGCAACAGCAGCGGCAGCAACAACAACAATGAAGTCAATTTCTCATAGAAATGTGCACGTATTATGTAGATTTTCCGTTGTTTTTTTTTCAGTATGTGCAAAGTGTATTTGTATCTGTTCATCTTTACATGAATCTATCTATCTATCAGCAACAACAAATGCGAGTGATGCGCTTGCTACTGACAAAATTTATAAAAAAAAATATCGACAACAAAGTAACGCGTCATATTCGAATTGTTTGACGAAAAGAGTGGAGTATAAAAAGAAAAAAGATATTTTTTTTCTCGTATTTATACTTCAGAGTCTCAGAGCATTTATTTTGACAATAGAAATCTGGAATAATAGTATGATGCCAACATAATCATTATAAATTATTAAAAATAAAATTATACTGACTTTATAATGACGATCAAATTCAAGCAAATGTGCGTATAAAATCGAAATAGCAATAAAAATAATATTTCACAGACAAATACAATCTAAGCCTCAAAGTATTCGAATCTTTAGCCAGTTTTATGTGCAAAAACTCTTAATTTAAAGCCATAAAACGTATTTAAAAACGGTTTCTTAAATTACCCAAAAAAAAAATTGTCCAATATATGACTGTCTTAAAGATTTTCCAAATTGTTAAAGTATAATATTTAATTAATTGATATTTAGACTTGTTTTACCTATGTTTTCCTCTTTAGTTTTGACTCTTTCTATTCTGGTGTGTTTCCCTTTAATTGTTTTCAACATTTTGTTCTAAACTCTAATTAAAACTAATCTGTCTGACAAAATGTGTTTTTGTTGTTTGATGTGGTGCTAAATATAATAAAATACTTTTTCAAATAAATGTCACATAAAGTCATCATCCTTCCACTTATATGACTTACTTTTATTTTAACGACATTCGAAAAGGGACTTTTAAAAAATGATTGAAGACATTTCTTTTGGTGAACAATTTTTCATGTTTTCTATCAATCTAATTCTTTAATAACCAACAAAGAATCCAAAATAAAGCAAAGAAAATATTGTTTTGATACAATGTCTTTTGTTTTGGACAATGAATCGACAAATTCCATTATTAGAGACAATATAATTAAAAGATATCGTGATTAGGTGGGAGGTTTAATTTTAACCCTTTTTTTTCTAAAAAGAAGCATCTTTGAAACATCTAATGTAGCGGTTGGAAATAACTGTTCTCGACTTAATAAGAGTTGTGTTTTGACACTTTCTTTTGAAGCAGAATTTTGTTTCTTAAATTTTAACGAATTGTGAAACAGTGATGGGATTTGAGTTTATGGTGAAAATGTTCTACATGAATGTCATGAATGCTTCAAATCAACAGCTGTTAATAATGTACAATAAATAATACTTTTTTCCTACTTATTTTTATTATGGTAAAAGTATCTATTTTTACAGCATTCCATTTCACTAGCGCTAGGTGTTACTCTGAAAAATGTAGCCTGAAACACGTAGACGCTCATGCAAAATGTTTTAATTGACAAAAATTGTTTTGATGGTTTAAAGCTGGTTATATTATTGACTTTCTATGGAAATCCAAAATTGTCGAAAAAATAGTGTTGGGTGCATTACTCGTTAACGATCCGAGTGAAACACAACACTAATTAATTAGAGTGATACGTTAGTAATAAAATTGAGAAAAAAACAAGATACACTTGTGAGACGGATCAAAGTAGTGGAAAGACCCATCAAAGATACATTAGCCAAAGTAGAGATTTTTTTGCAATACATTACTTCGCGATGATATTAAAAGAATTCCCAAAGGTGCAAAAACAGCAAATATAGCTACTTGATTTTTTCATTTCTACTGGTTTAAAATAAATAAATTTTTTACAAAACAAAGTACAGAACTGTACCTTAGTACTCCCTAAAATATATACCTAAGCCACAAAATTTGAAACAGCCTTATGTGCTTTTTCTATACTGCTAAGGGAGCAATACTGAGTGGTTTTCAAGCCAACCTAATTGCTTGGAATATAAAAGCAGCACATTAATTATTATTTTATGTATTTAATTTACATAATGTACACACAGCATACAACTAGTGGGGCATTACTTTAAACTTTGCAAATTTTTAGTATAATAGCGAAGTATTTAATATTTTAGGCAGCAAGCGGTGTTTTCATTTATAGCGATTTCTCGCCAAGCGTGGCGATAAAAAATCCTTTTTGGCGGTAAAAATTTTAAAATGGCAAGAGGCGAAATTTTTTGCTATTTTTATGATTTTCTCTACGATAACATATATATATATATATATATATATATATATATATATATATATATATATATATATATATATAATAAAAAAGATAAAAAAACCTGGCAACTTTATTTTTTATATGTTTAAGGTTTATGTATTTTGGCGAATTATCTGAATTCGATTTCAAGCCTATATTGTAGCACCCTTTTTATCTGGCTTGTATACACAAATATGTTTTAATTTTTGAATTATATGTTAAATGGTAAATGAGTTTAAACAAAATGACAGTGAGATAAAAATTAAAAATTTTTAAAATTAAATGAGAAATGGCATCGATAGTAAAAAAAAGAAAAATAAAGATAATAGCCATGAATTAATAAAAAATTGAAAGAGGAAATACATTTACAAAATTAAATTTTGAATATGGACAGCATTAACTATTTTAAATGTAACTGATACTGATACGTTGATTTTGCAAGACAGCTGTTTTCTAAATTAAAAAAAAAAGATAGGGTTAAAAAACATGTATATTTTAGAAGTTAATTGTCAGTTTTTTAACTTAATTTTCTACAGTTCAAGAATTTTGTTAAAGACTTGGAGACTCTAATTACGCACCTGGTATTTATAAAACACAGTTTTATAACTAACATAAATTTTTTTTACAGTGGCGATATTCGGCGATAGTCGGTAGCCCATTTGGCGAGAAAGCTAGGAAAAGAACTGGCAACACTGCCGGCATGCCCTGGCGTAGCGAAATGTAAGAGTAAGATTGATATCTATTACAGCGTTTATTTGACAGTGGTGCCAATGTGCTTAGACAGCTTTAGACAGCAATTTAGATATATATATATATATATATATATATATATATATATATATATATATATATATATAAATATGTAAAGCCTTAACAAGGATTTAATTAAATTTATATTAGTCAAATAGTGGCTAATTAAGCCTTATAAAACGAAGCAAGCTGATACTTGCCCGAATGATGTTAATCAACATTGTGCTTTTACATCTTTCTTGATAACAGATAAAGAATTAGTAAAAAATCGAAGAAACGTTAAGTAATTGTTAACCAATTTTCAATATGTTCTTCTAGCGAGATTTTCGACGTGGTTTGGTATGTAACACATCAGGAAGCTTTTATTGCAACGATCTTTAGTAAAAGAACGCATAATTTTCAATACCTCGCGAGCTGTCACTTAGCGAATCTAAGTGTTTAATCTTAATATCAATTATCCACATTCAAATTAATATTTTATAAAACAAAAAAGCTGAGTTTTGTACATTTGTAGAGTTCATATTATTGCATGATATAACTTTCGCGCCGCTTAGTAAATTGCGATTAAGGATTTTGGAGCCGAGTGGATCATCTAAAAGGACAATAGAAAGATTTTCTATCAGTACATATTATACGATTTATTATTATAGGAACAGAACTGGAACGAATGACGAATTTCGTCCACCACGACTAATTCTTCATTAAAAATTCGTCGTGTAAATTCGTTGTGTGAAGCACAATAACGGTAAAAAACACAACTGTTACTTTTTGTGAGCTGATAGGGTGACCATATAAAGTAATAATACACAAAAAAAAACAGAAACGGAAACATTAACGAAAAATCAACTTAAACCTTTTTTTATATTTATCTGAGATTCTGACCACTTATTTTAAATGCTGAAAAATACATAAATTTCTTACGCAAAATAACTTTATTTATTTAAGTACTTCGAAGCTAAAACCAAACTTTGTTATATTGTACAAATCAGTTTTTGTTCGTCGGGCTAATAAGTACAAATAAATTTATTGCGAAGTTTGTCGCGTAAGACGCATTTCGTCCCACGTCATTGTTATGTGCATTTTTACATACACAAATGTGTTCTATTTTTGACTACAAATATTCGTCGTTCGTTGCAGTCATGATCCTAATATTAAAAAAAATATCTATGAAAATATATATTCAAAATTCTTCACATAACTCCATTATTTATGATATAAATTTGAATGGAACTTTAAGGATTTAACATTTCTTTTTGAAAGAAATAAAATTAATACTAAATAATCATTTTTCAGTTTATGCAGCTAAATTAAACTAAGAACTCAACAATAAAACAAGCAATGAATAAAAAAGTCTATTAAATTAAACTATTGCGTGTTTTAAACCGTCAAAACCGTAACGTGTAATTTTGTGTAATTTATTTGCAAATTTGAATTTCAAATTTAAATACACGTAAACCTCTCAAAGCTGTGCGGCATAAAATATTCATTATATATATTTAAACACTATTTTAATATTTTACTAAATAAAATTCAACATTAAACTAATTAAGCTTTGTGTTCAAAATATTTATAAAAAATAATTAGTTTAATATAGAAATTAAACAGTTTGCATAAAAATATTAAGCTTTCCTTACATCAGTGTTACGTTAATTCATTTAAAAAATAATATAAATTTTTAAATCAGTTTAAATTGAAAAACTTGCAAAATCCATATATTTTTCTTTTCCTCGATTACTTTGGCATATTTAAAATCCTTTTAAAAACTTATTAAATAACGCTGGGCTTTGTGAAACCGTTCTTCTATAAATTTACATTTTTGTATGCTGGCGAAATAACCTTATTTAACCACTTAAGCCTGATATACTTTAAACGGAAGCAAAAAAAAAACTTCATAATTTTGTTTTTGTTTTATCCAATCATTTTCTGTACTTTTTCAGCCACATTGAATGTTAATGCTGTCAGTTAAAAATAAATAAAAGAAAAATTTATAAAAATCCATCAGGGATGGATGGAAGCTGTCAATCAAAAACAAGGGAAACTTTTTCAGAATTCAAAAATTTACATTTTATAAAAACACACACACACACACACACACACAAACTGAATACATTTATGACGCGAAAATAATTTTTTGAAGAGTTTATAAGGACTCTATTTTTGCTACTGTTTTGTGAGGATAACAAGCTAAATTTTTATTTAGATTAAACAAAAAATGGCTGCATGGTACAGATATTGATTAATTTCATATTTTAAAACATTAAATATACTTCCTCCTTTAAATTAAAACAAAAAAAGTTTTAGAGCAGTCCAGATTTTATCGTAGATGTCCGATTTCCTTTCTTGAAAGTTTTATATACAACAAGACTTGACTTTTTAAAAAAGAAATTCGATAAACTGTAATTAAATATCTCATATTTTTCAGCTAATGCTGGAATTTAGGTTCCCGGTCTTAGACCAAACGATACGCTCTGTGGGGTATAATCCCAGTTTTATATCGCTAATTCTGGTGTTTCCCTCATTATAATTATTGCTTTTATAAGTATTGATTTTTGCATTTTTAAATCTAGATGTAATCTTTTTATTACACTGGTTGTTTCTTTGGGTGTTGATCCTTTATGGCTTATTACGGTTGGCAGTATGTCTACGCGAACTCATTTCTGTGTGTTCTTTATACATTGACTTGGTGGGATGTATTTGCTTTTCTTTGTGGCTATTATTATCCATTATTTGGGCTATTGTCCTTCCTTTATCAATTATTAACATATCTGGTCTATTGGGAATAGTAGTGTCGGCGGGATTAATGACTAGTATTGACCTATCCCAATAGATAATGCAGCTGTTATTTTTGATAATTGGCCTGTTTTGGTATTTTTAATAGTACGTCAGCATATTGATCTGTAATGGTTTCAATATTTTTTATGTGTACTATTTTCCCAATATCATTATTAATATTGGTATTTTTTTTACTTATTTATTTTTATTTTTATGATTATCTCTCATGTTTATTTTCAAATCGAAGACCTTTGCCTTAAAGTTAAATTTTTACAACGTGCATCAGATCTTCTCAGTATACACTTTCGGTTTGAAGGCGCAAGTTTTCCGGCGATTTATACTCCAATTTGAAGCGATATTCATTTGTCAGAACATGAAACCTTGTATCATTGTTGAGACTTTTATTTTAGAAATCATATGTTGCAGGTTGTTATGTCTTTGTAAGTGTTGTGGTTCTTTTGCTTGATTTCATCAACTTTTTTAGTGTCTCTGACTCGAAGGGAAAAAATTTTCGTTCGCATGTCTTTCACAAACCTCCATCACAACCGTTTAAACTAGATACTTGAAATTTTAACAGAGGTCTTAATACAAAAATTGCTTTAACTACAAAAATTAAAACGAGGTTGCAAATAAAGGATTTCGCCACAGAAACGGTTTTTCGTTTTCAAGCAGACATTTAAAACAGGGTGTGCTCCCACAAAAACAAATTTAATAACTTCAAGTTATATAAAAAGAAAGCAGAAGAAGACTAGCTAAAATTAAATATTTTTTTTTTACTTTTTTTTACTATTTAACTATTTTTTGAACTTTTTTACTATTTTTTGAACTATAACAGGCAGACCATGGTAAACAACAATAGTTTTACTTTTCGACTTCCTTGTCTTGCTATTTAAACGCCTTTTACCATTTGAAATGTTTTTCTTTAATCACCGTCACCTCAGCCTTCTCATCTGCCGCCTTGTCTCTCTAAGTTTCCCAAAATAGCACTAGTGCACAAATTTTGATTTTGAAAAAGTATTTTTAGGGTTAGTAGCTTTTTTAAATTTACACATTGGATGCAAAAATGAAAATTATATTTTTATATTAGTTACCATTTCTTTAAAAAAAATTTCGGAAAAAATAACAGAAATTACACCGTTCTTCTATTAGTTGGTATAATTGCGACGAGGTTTCTTCGCTTCCCTTTTGTAGACTACTTCTGAAGCATCTCGATAAATGATCCAGCAGTAACTTTGAAACGTTCCAATTGACCTTCAATCTTTTTTCCATTTTAGCGATGTGAGCTCCCCGTATTCATCGCTGAAGGCTCATAGTTATCCTGAAAGAAGTCCAAATGACAATGTAAAAGTGCATTTTCAGGGACATGTTACAACCTAGTTCTTGGTAAAATGATACTGAAAGATGTTATCACTTCACCACTTTCTTTGTTCCTTTGTTGAAATCTCGAACCCATTACAAGATCATTTAATTCAGCTTGCGTTATCCTTATGGGTGGGATGATGTACTAGGTACCTCGTATATCGAAATTGACAGTTACCCGCCCGTTATTATATCTTCGTCGGCACCGATGTAAGGATGTTTTCGGATTGGATAAAGATAGCTGTGCGGAAGAAGGCGAGTAGCCGATGTTATATTTGGATATGTTATGACATTTCTTTTTTTATGAACACAATCTTTTTGCACATATATAAGTTGTCGGATCTACTGAAAACCCACTAAAAGATAAACCGAATTGTTAATTTCCATAGATTTTTGACAATTTTTAAACAAAACGGCGTTGATGTATTAAAATAAAGCGCTATAGCATTACTTAACATGTAAAAAATTTGCATCTTTAACACATTTGATTTCAATATACACAATTAATTGAATGTAAATAAAACAAATATTTTACTTTCAAATTTTATATAACCAGTAATGATCGTTGTGTCTTAACAATTACTCAAGATTATTTAAAAAAATTTTATTTTTCTTTAAAATACAGAAGCTTTTAACATCACTTGGCAACAAATGAACAAACAGATGTATGTAATAATGTCCGTCTGAATAAATAACTTAATATATGACTATATGACTTTATGTTTGTATGTGTTAATGTATTCACAGTTAAGAGACGAAGAAAATATGCCATAACGCATTTCATTTTTTCAGAAACTACCTGTGGAAATATAAATCAAGAAATAAAAGATACAATAAGTTCAAACTAAAAAAGAAACCAAAATGCTTTAATTCATCTATAGAAAGTAAAAGAAACAAAATCATAAATAATGAAGTGAAATAAATGTGATCAGCAGTACAGAAAAATAAAAAAAATTTAAAAAGAAGAATCATTAATTATACTCAATATTTCACAATATTCAACATACGAGTATTAACAACATGCAAACGCATTGTTAGAATTATGAAAGACGTCAAACAAATTTCCGACCTGTCAACAAGACAAGATATTGAATCTCTGTCAAAGAAACTTATTTCCACAAAGGAAAATGGAACTGAATGGATTGGTTACTAAATTAGAGTAGTATGTTGGCTTCTTAGGAGTCTCCAGTTTACATTGTTTCAATCGTTGTTTTTTTTTTGTGTAAAAATAAAAAAAAAAGAAATAATAATAAAAGGAATAATTCGAATCAGTATGTCAGTGTCTTAACTTCGTTCGTTCCCGTATTTCGTTAATTTTTGCTGTATAAATAATTCCAGACAGCTGACATGGGACTACATTGACTGTAATTGACGTTAATTCTTCTGGAAAGACGTCAGGAACACGCGGCCATTGCTTTATCCTTCTGAAATATTTTTTTTTCAAAGTGTAGGTATTGATATTTTTAGTCAAGTAGTTTCCATTTTAATAATAGTAGTGACCTAGATTCTGTATACAGTTCTGCTTTCAAAAGCTTTTTTACCTTTATCTGAATATGGAAAACCCTTGAGGCATTTGAGTGCTTTAATGAAAAGCTATATTTTGAGACATCCTGTAAATAACTTTCTATTTTAAAAACTAGTTTCGCCTATGTGGAGTAGTTACTCGAACAACGTTTCTCATTAAACTCTTCTATTTGTAGGGAATTTGGTAAGAAGCATAAAAATATAGAGACAAAAAGTTTGCAGTATATTAAAATACTATTTTTTAATTAAATAAAAAACGAAATTTTTACACCCAAGCAAAAGAAAAGAGTTGGGACAAAACACAGCGGACTAGAAAAAAAAAACTTTAAAAAATCAAATTGATTTAAGTTGTAGTCCAATTTGAAAATTTTGAGTATATCGCTGCAATGGATAATCATAAAAGAAGTGTTAAGGAGAAAATGAAAACAGTTGAGAAAAAGCATAATTATGACTGAAAAATTTCTCTGTATCATGATATCACAAAACCATCAAAAGTTTTCGAGCTCGATACACTTTCGAATTAAAATTTTGAGAAAACGTTAAGAAATTTTAAAGATAGTTTTTTAAAAAAAATCGGTACTTGTCAGTTTATAGCCTCATTAAGCAAAAAGAAAAAATTTTTTTTATGTCTAAAAATTCCACATAGTTTTATATTTGGAAAAAACGTCAAAAGGTTTTATGAATTTCGAATTCACAAAGTAGCATGGGCTATTCCAGTTGACATTACAAAACAGAGAGAAGGACGATTTGTTTTATAAAAACCATACACAAATGACCACTACCTCTAACCAGGAACACTATAGCCTCTTTGTGGTCCAGTCTGACTTTAATTGGACCGGTAATTTTCTACAAGGATGTAGTGATAATTTCCTGTTTTGTAAGCAGTTATCAGTAAGAAGTTTGTAGGAATGCAATATAAAACCTCCTTGAAAGGCAATTCTATCAATTAATTGTTTCTAAACTTGACTGTGAGCAAACGTGGCACTTCACTTAAAATGTCTGTCACAACCGAGCTTTCTAAACACGGACTTACAGAGGTTTAAAACCTAATGGAGGTGCGACATGAGTAGTCCGTCGTTGATTTTTTAATTTTTGCAAGTAGATTTAGCTAAAGAAAGTACAAAAATATATTTTTTAATAGCAACTGTAGGCCAAATTTTTAACCACCTTAGTAACCTATTTTGATTAAAATTCATATCTTTCGTCATATGATTTATTATGACAAAATCAGTTCGAAACAAAACGCATTACAGTTCTCCGATAGCTTTTTTGGTGTGTAGGGCATCCAAAAAGATTAAGCAGCTTTTTTTTACACAATATTTATAACAATTGTACTCAAACTATCCATGACTTTTGATGTGAGATAATACATTGTGGAACATCTGACGAAGCAGCTAGACAAGCAACCAATTTAAGCATTCGCAACTTCACTCACTTGTTGTCACTTGTGTTTTTTAAATATCTTGCAAAATGCATGAATAAGTGAATGATTGATTGTTTTCAGCATGTTTTTGTTTTTATTTTTTAACTTTTCAGCAATTTCGTTTTGTTTCTAGCGTCTTTTGATTTGGGGAGACTTGCGTGTTTTTAAACGCAATTCTCAAAACTCTGAGCCAGGAAAAATAAGTCAGTTTGTCTACAGGGTGATAATTAATTATATAGAAATATTACATAAAGCGTATTTGTATTTTTAAGCTGTGTTATGTTAAGCTTCTTTTAGATTTCGTTGAACTTATTCTAAGTTTTAAGAAAAAGTTTTAAATGTGCAGTGTAGTTGCATATTCACCCTTATTCTCCGTTTCGATTCGGATCGAAAATTTCTCAGTTTGGCAACTTTGGTATTCTGCATTCCGTTCCCCGTATTAATGCGATTTGTTTTTGTTTGTTTGTATGTATTCTGCGTTACGATCGTAGCTACGTTTTTTCAAGTTGATTATTTACCAGCGGGAAGTTTTCCGATTTTTGTTTTTCTAGTTAAAAAATTGTATAACTAAATAAAATGTGTGTATAAAATGCTATAGATTTATTTTGTAATAAATTTTTTTTATAAGTTTAAAGCCGTATTTAATTTATTGCAGGTTAAAAAAGACAAGCAGACAAGCAGTATGAAAAGTTGGCGACTTTAATGGCAACGAAGGATTATATTGCGTCTGGATATCATAAGCGTCCCAAGAAAGAAGAACAGGCACTCTAGGAAGAAGTTCCAAATGCATTTATTGCAATAGTGCCTGCAATAAAAACTGACGCTGCATGAAGGAAAATATGGAATTTTAATAATAAAAGTAAATAAAAGAAAGTATGACAAATTAATAATAATAATTTTAACGATGTGTAGAAAATAAAAATTTTGCTCCGGCGCGTCGGATTTCCTCAGACTGGAATAGTTTGGCCACAAATGCCGTTTGCTTTTAATCTGTTGGCTATTTTATTTCTTTCCGCAATTAACTGATGAGTTTATTAAATTATAATTACAACAATAATAAGATCTAATATATATATATATATATATATATATATATATATATATATGTTTATTCATAAAATTTTACTTCTTATAGTTCAACAATTACAATGTTTACAAAATTTTTTATTTTTTATGTTTCTATTTCATACGTTTCATAAAAAAGCAGCTGGTTTAAACATACTCTTCTCTTCTTCTTTTTCTTTCGAATAGGTTTTTTAGCAGAATACCTATTTTCGATTCGACTGTAACTGAATGCGAGATCGTAATCGAAAGGCAGAATAAGGGTGATTCTAATCCGTCGGTATTTCTTGTTAGTTTGGCTGGTACGTTGTGGTTGTATTTGTTGCATTAAAAGTAAAAAAAATAAAATTGACGGACATTTGATAAATATTTTATCGTCTCGTTAAGTGTAATTTTGCTTTTACTCGGATCTCTTTATGTACCTTAAATTTAATTCCACTTCAAAAGTAAAGTTTTAACTATTAAAGAGATTTTTATTTAAATTTTTATAATATGAATTTGTCTTGTTTTTGTTTTTATTACCATTATTATTATTTTTTTAATATATTGTTATTTTTCTTTTAGTTTTTAAGTATCTTCAATTTTAAGTAGAATCTTAAGCGCCTCCTTTTTATCCCTTTTTTGGAATTCTTTTAATTGTTTATTAGTTTGAATGATGTACTAAAAAAATATGTACCATTAGTTTAAGATTTTGGAAGTTCTTGAATAATGTAAGAAATTATGTAAGAAATTTTGTTACATTGAAAGTATTATACTCTGTATTGATAATCATTCTAACACATCCGATTGCCATCAAAGGTAAAAATCGTTCATAACTTGCTTTCTTAAAGGCAACAATATTCACAATATTAGCTGCTTTTCCTGAATCTGTTGAGAAATGTGCAAAATATTTAGAACCTTGCTCAAATGCTATTATTCGGTTAATAATTATTTTCATTAGTAGTCATAATTTTAAACGTCATACAGTTTTATCTTTACGACCGTTAAAATAAATAGATGTCGTTTCTCTTCCGATTTATTTTAATTCGTTCTACTACCCTTGATGAGTTTTCGGTATATATGTATAATATTTAGATCAAGCATTACTGCGGTTTTTCTTCCTTGTGTGGTTTTCTTGTTTTTTTCTTCTTGGAAAAAGCGCTCTGATTCTGTTTACTCACTTGAAGAACAACTGTAAACTGACTTGCATGAAGAACCAGCTGCAGCTATGTTTTTTTTTCGCAAACACAACACTCTCGTTTTCTAACTACTTTGCGTCGAATAAGTTTTGTTGCCATACTATCCATATTTTTCTCTTATTTCGTTGGTGTTGTAAAAAGTTTTCCCCAGCAAAAAAAATATTTGCTCTTCCGTATATCATACTAAGGGCCAGTTTTTGACTTCGTATTTAAATGTCATTTATATTTAAGTTCTATTTAAGTACGAAATTCAGTTTTTCAATGCACACTTAAATGAAACTTAAATGACCAATCTTGCGCATTAAAAGTCCATTTAAATAATACACTTTTACCATATGGTATGGCATTTTTTGTTTTTGTTTCGCAAAACTAAACAAAAGTAAACAAACTTTTTAGCCATTGATAGAATAATATTTTATATTTTGCACACATTTCATAATGAAAATAGTAATCAAAAACTTAAATTAATAAATAAAATAAGTTTAGGTAGTGAATACATGAGTATCGCTGGCATTTTTTTTAATATATATCAAATATTATTAAAAAGATTTGCAATTCATTGTGTTTGTTAGCAGCTGTTTTTCATAAACAATGGAGATTTATTTTGATATTTCCTAATGCTGCCATATTTTTGTAATATTTAAATGAGAACTTAAATTAGGACTGAAAAAATAAAACTGCATTTAAATACAACTTAAGTATATTATACAAAAACTTACAAACATATATTCATTATTTTATTTAAATCTCTTATTTTGAAATAGTTATTAAGATTAAATTGACCTTTCGAGAAATGTTTAATTAAGTGAATGAAATAAGTTCTTTCTTTAAAATAATAATAATTTATTCAAAGATTTAAGAGTACATCTTTACATAAAATAAAACTATAACTGTACATGAAATATTTTTTGAAAATTTTTTTGTTGGTGTAGATAATAGATTTTTTGTCAGTCTGTCTGTCCGACTATCTGTGTTCGCATCACGTAAAAACTACTAGATGGATTTGAACAAAATTTTCTGAGGAGGTCCATTATAGCCTTGGTTCAAATATAAAATACTTTATTTTCGTAAAAATAACTCACTTCGTAGATAAAATAGAGACACAAGTGTGAAAGCACCCAATTTTACCCGTATAATAGCACTAAAACCGTTTTCAGCACATTTTATTTTTGTAGATGGAAAATTGTTTAAAGCAATCTACAATAAATATTTAAAACACATTTTGGCAAATTTAAATTTAAAGGAAATTTAAAATGCCATACTGACGAAGTCATGGGCAGTTTTTTATTTATTTTTTATTTTTTTATTCAATGTACATATTTTAAATATTTAACGTAAAATAAACTAACCTGTCATTGCGAAAATATACGAAGAATAATTGTAAAAATTTCAAAGGAATGTATTTAAGTATATGGAAAACTACAATTCCTTTTTGTATGGACAAAATTTACTACTTGCCGGTTAAAGTACTTGAACAGCTTGACCTCTATAATAATTTCAATTGTCGTTTATAATTAAAAGGATTCTTGCATGTGACATCTGTAAATTTTTAACTGGTTTGTTTTTGATAGATATCATAGAACTGTACAGCTTTTAAAATTTTTTTGGTATATATAACGGCTTTTACTAATATAACGGCTTTTACTAATGCACGCAAAGAAAAAACATGGTTGAGGTAACCATAATCTAAGAGCAACATATTATGGTTGCTAACAAAACATACTATTGTAACATTTGCAACCATATTGTTGTCTAGCAAAACAATAGAATTTAAAGTATAAACCTAATTAGGTTCAAATATTAACATTAAATGGTTAAATTCAAATACCATGATATGGCTGAAAATGTCATGTTATATAATTGAATTATAATGTAGTCTCGTGTTGCAAAAATTTCTTGATATAAAAGTCTTAATTATTATTGTTTTATTCATTAACGAATTGTCATAAAAATTATTTAATAGCATAAATTCATAAAAAATTCAATTATTTGCTTATAATAACGCTTAGATATAGGCTACAAGAGTCAGTTATATAAATTATAAGCTAAAATAAATGATTTCACAATTGTGCTTCAAACTCAAAATAAAGATTAATATGCTTTTTATTTGTTTTTATATTTTGCATATTATTTTAATTATTTGAAACAATAAAAAACAATTTTAAATTTTAGCTACCAGAAAAATTGCTGAGCTGTCAAGAAGTAAGACAAAATATTTTTTAGCGTAAACATTATTCTGTTGCTTTTAACCATACTTTGATTAAAATTAATATATTATGTCTAAGTATTTAATATTACTTTTAATAAGTTATAAAACTTTGGTTGTTTTTGAAATTTTTAAGTTAAAACTATCCATGCTGCATTTTTTGTGCTTGATTACTATATCGTGACTTAAGTTTTGGTGAAAACAATTATAATCGGTTCTCCCCAACTATACATTGTTATAAAGAACATAAAATGGTTATTGTGACTATATCATAACCATTTTTTTCTGCGTGTGGTAGTTGGAAAAATAGAATATTATTTTAGGTGAGATGCACCTACTATACTACTATTACACTTAAGAGTATTTATTTAGTTTACAACGATGTTGTTAATCGCAACGGTTATTATAAATAATGGCAGTGCTAAAAAATTAACACTAATTATTTTTCAATAGTAATAATTATTAAAGGTGAAAGCACGTCTCAATGGCAATTTAGCTACCGCTTACTTAGCCCTTCAGGAAACTTTTCACAAACATTTTAATGCTTTTATTTTTCTTTATCTTCTGTATACGCCTGAGTTTTTTTCGGCTCCTCTATACAGTTAAAAGATGATGGAAAATAAAATTAAGACAACAAATAAAATATCACAAAACACCAAGATAATTTATTTATGTTTTTTACACGGGCACTTGAAAATTAAAATGGCCATCGAGACGTTCTTTCACCTTCAATAATCAAAATCGGTGATTTTAATGATTTGTTCGGGAGAATTAGCACAATATTTTTAAAGATATTAGAATATTTTTTGTTTGAATTTATTCAAAAAGGTATTATTATCGCATATCTTATGGTTTAGAGATTATCGACTGAAATGTTTATCAGAAATGTAACTCAAAATAAGTATAAGAGAATGGGGGCTAAAATTTTCAACAACTTCATTTTGCTAAATTTGAGTTTAAAGTCCTAAATATGATTTCATTTTACAGATTTTCATTTTAGTGTGACTTTAAGAAGTCACCAGAAGGCCATCGAATATAAAAAATATATTTAAATTATTTTACTTTAAGATTTATCAATTGTTTTTTAAACGGAAATATAAAACATTTTAAACATATAACTTAATTTTTTGTATGGTGTTTTTTCGTTACAATTACAGTTATTTGTCATGATGAATTCTTAAAAAGGGAATGTTTATTTTTCTGCTCGATTACATTGCCATTAATAAGTTTTTATTTTCATACTTCATTATAACCTGCAAGTAATACGCATCCAAGGGGAGAAAATGAAAAAGAAACAAATAAAAATTGTTGGTAATTTACAAAAAATATTATCAGATTTTTATCTGGGATAAAAGAAAATGCAAAGTCACAAAACGTATTAAGCCCAAAATGCGATAGTATTTTTATTTAAATAAAATGTCATGTTTAAAGCTTCTGCAATTTGCTAAAAGAAGTGTAATAAAGAAACATAAAATAAAAATTGTGGATGATTTTAAGCGAACAATTTCTGGAAAAGAAGCAGGCGTTTTACAATAAACAAAACCACAATTAAAGCGACCTTTGTAATGCGATTTTTGAAACTGACTGGTGATTCCATGGAACATAATGACGATAATTACAGTATATAGTAGTCACTACTTGGAATATCTGGGTTTAACTAATTTAAACTGCTTTTAAAAAGCAATCTTGCAATTGTAAATATATTTTTATTGTAAATATAGTTTTACGTTATTAGAGAAGGGGTTCGTTTTGCATTGAAAGGAAGGGAGAAACTTTTGCATTAAAAACATCAATATTTCTTTTATTAATAAAAATATTACAATGTAAATATTAAAAGGTATTCCGTTTTTGTTTTTGTATAAAAGCTTCGATAATTGTGTTTAATCGCTAATCGCTTTTATAATAAGATGCATTAGAGTTATAAATACTTTGCTTTCAGTAATTTTATTTTGTCGCAAGCAGTAAATAAATTCTTTGTTTCCATTTGAGTCTCGTATTCAAAATTCTTTATGAAATGCTTTCGGACAAAATAGTCAAAACTTACAACTCCAGCTGAAAGCGCTTAATATCTAAAGCAAAATTTATATAACATAAACATTTAAAGGTTCATGCAATGTCATTCGGCTTTGGCCTTCATATCAATAAAATCCCGTGTTTATTGCTGTGTTGGTTACTCAAAACCTCAATAGAAAAAAATCAGCTAAAGACGATTAAGACTATGACGTTTTTTGGTTGCAATGCACACAAACAAAAAAAAAAAAAAAAGAAATCGCCACACCACCCAGTGTTAAACATGACATCATGATCCAAAAAGAAGGTTGTTTACTTGGTGTTTGCTTTTTCAGTTCTTCTGTATATGTATGCCTGAGCAATTGGTAAATAAGAAGAAATGCAGAAGAAGTCCAACAGCAATAAAATAAAGTACTAAATGAAAAGCGAATAATACACACAGATACATAGATAGATACATTAAATTATTCAAACAATTTTTTTCATGCCCCTTCATGAGTTCTTATCAAGTTTCTTCAGTTGCTTTTCCATGTGTTTAGTTTTTTTGTTTTGATGGTGTAATATGTAAAATTGTACTTTAAGTTGTAGTTGATTAGCTAGCGGTTGAAATAGTTGCTGTCTTCGAAAACAAAATTTATCATTGACAAAACTTGAAGTTACTTCCGGGAAATTTTTTCTAGTTTTTTCAATGGAAATTCGAAACGTGTTTACAAATGGCTATAGTTTTCATTTTCTTTTTAAAGCTTTTTTAATTAAAAAATATAATAATTCAAAAACAACTACAGCAAAAAGGGATTGAATTATTTGCCTTCCGAAAAATATGAAGATTATTATTACAGTTAAGAGATAATTTAATGTCAATTGCCTCACTAATTTAATAATTATTTATTAAAAGAACTATAGTAATACAATTTCATAAGTGTGTATATTCCAAAAATTAAAAATGATTATAATAAAAAATAATTTAACAATTTCGAAATTATATATTTCTTTTGATGCCATTCAACTATATAATCAATCAAGTTACATCAACTCATGCACACTGAAAGTAACAGAAAAAACCTCCGTAAGGTGTTTATTCCACATACGAACCGTTCGGCTAAAAAAATAATTTTTTCTTTAATACGTTGTGTGATTCACTGGCCAATCGACCACAAAGGAATGCGATTTGATGCAGAGCACTTTGCACGTACGAAATTACGGTTTTCGGGAACAAGTTCCCGGCTGTACTGCCGGTCACTAAATAAGCTGTTGAACTCCAGATATTTCACAAGATAAAAATTAAGCATACTTTTCATTACTTTGGAAAACGCAGAGAAAATTGCAATTGGGCGGTAATTTTCAGGGCTGTTAGCCTCGCCCTTTTTGGCAATTGGCGTTATATTAGCAACCTTCCAACATGATGGAAATTCACCAACATAGAAAACAATTGCTGAAACAGTTTTGCAAATGGACGTGCTAACATCGAAGAGCACTGCTTCAAGACCAGTGCTGGAATTCCATCCGGACCAGGGGACTTGTTTATCTAGAGATCTACTAAGTACTTTTTATCTGCACGAGCTCGAAAGAATATAGCTGGCATAGTTACTAATACCCTTTCCAGTGCGGGCAGTTTTTGAGAGTTACTTGCGAAAATTTCAGCCAAGAGGTTAGCTTTATCAACGGGGTCGTTAAAAATTTAATTATAACTTAAAAGGATTCGAATTAAGGAACTAGCATTATCCTTTACTCTTTTAACGCATGACAAAAGCTCTTGCTAACCCGAGGAGCACCCAGAACTTTAGCACGATGGCGCTAATCGTAAAAAGTTTTTTGCGTAGCGAATCAGTACTAAAGAGGTGCACAGATATATCTGTTTATATCAGTTTTTGAGTGTCTACTCTTATGAGTGCGTATAGATGAGTACTTTTGTGTTTCTGATATTAGTTGATATTGTTACTTTTTCTCATTAGATGGATGCGAATAAGTAAAGAGAGAATGAGAGTAACATATCTGTTCTCCTATGTTTCGCACAAATGGATATAAGCAGATATTGATGGTTGTACCGTAAGTACTTATTGTATGCTGCGAATCAATTTCCATTCATACGTACATATTTATTGGTTTATTAAAATTACAAAAATAAAATGATTATTTCTAATAATAATAAGATTTTTAATTGTTTGATTATGTTTTATTGAAGTTTAATATATAAAACTGAATTCTTTAACAAAAATTTATGAGTCTAATGCGTATAATTGTATTAAAAATACTATTATCAATAATTTCTACCAGCGATTACAACAGTTCTAAGGATACAATAACTAAATAAATATATGTATGCATGTTTCTGTATTTAAAAAGACGAAAAGCCTGATAATTTAAAATCAATTAAAATATATTTTTATGTTAAGTTTGTTTTAAAATACCTTTGAATCCAAATTATTTTTAATAAATACGGCCGAAAATAATAAAAATTCAATTTAAAAGTGAAGTTTGAATATTTAAATATTTTTAGCAAAAATAAAAATATTTTTTCATTACCATTAAAATTTCATTGGAATTAGTTGAAATAATGAAAAACCGATATCATGCTAATAATTTTATTTTAATTATAATTGTTTAATAATGGTAACTGAATGGAATTACAATTGGAAAAAATAATTGTTTTTATGAAAAATAAAAGTATAATAGCAAAACCTTAAAAAGAACTATGCATAAAAAATAAACCTTAACCCTTTCGTTAATCGATATACATTCGAAAATTTATTTATTTATTTTATAAATTTAAATGAGATACTAATAAAACTTGATGTCTGATATCTAAATTTAGCTCAAAACCCAGCCAGCTCGAAAACAGAAAAATATTCTTATAGTGCCTAATGTTAAAACGTACATATTTTAGCAGATTTTTGTGATAAAAATATTACTTTTCAATTTCGAATAAATTTTACTATCTGTTTATTTAAGCTGTATGACTTTTTTTAATGCAGAAAATAGGTTTCTTTAGTACATGTTAGAAATTTTAGAAATTTTGAATGTACAAATAACATAACGATAATATCCTTCTAAGTGCATAAAAAATAAAAATTGCGTTATATTATATGAACATACATATGTATATAAAAGGGACAATATTGTTACTGGATGTATTTCTAGAAGTGTAAATGTTTTCTCTAATTTTTTTTATTGAAAATTTTCAGAACTTCTATTTTTATGTACATACTCGTATGCATGTACAGATGTATGTAATAAACCTTTTTTAAATATTAATTTTAACTATTTACTAGTTTTTATCAAAAAGGAATTAATTTTTTTAAATAAATATATAATAAAATTCCTTAATTAAATTAATTCTATACTCATAACTCAACGCGCGATTAGACACCAATTTATTAATTTGTTTTATAAAATAAAATTATCATTAATATTAAAGCTACACAATAATAATACCTAATTCACACAGGCAAATTTTACTTTGCAAAGTTTTGATTTTATGTGAGAGAGAGAGAGAGACAAAGCATGATTAGCAGTACAGACTTTGATGTACTCGCAAAGTTGCTTTGGTTTTCTTTCGTTGCTTATACACAGTTGTATATATTTACATATACATATAAGCACCACATACAAAACGTCCAAAAATAAGGAACGATCAAAGAGAAGAAAACAAAAATTTGTAAAAGAAAACTTTCTGAGTCTGAACACCAAACAAAGTTTAAAAGAAAATTAACAAAACTTTGTCAAAGTAAAATTTGCTTGTATGAATTCAGTCTAACTACAATTCGGGTTATTACTACGAAGTTAAAATACTGCTTATTAGTTCTTGCCTCTATCATAAGCAGCCACAATTATCTAAAATATCTGTTTCATAAACAGATATATCCAAGTACTCATGGTACAACAGATATTTGAGAGTAAACAACTGATAATTTTCTCACTCTATGCAAAACCATAAACAACTGTATGTGTTTATATCCATAGTGTGAGTACGCACAAGCGAAAGCATACAATATCAACTACACTCATGCGTTCTTTTGTATCTGTTGTAACTGATATGTATATGATATATCTGTTTTTGCCATACTATTGGATATAGTAGTGCACGTCTTTAATCAGTACCTGCGTTTTTGTTACACCGTCAGGTACTTAATGCTTCATCTCTGGATCTGGCTGCATTTTCGTACGTCTGATTTAACCAAGAATATTTTTTTGGTTTTAATTTGCATAAATACTGCAGTCGAAATAGTTTAAAATTATATAAAATTAAAAAGCGTGGTGCGCTTTGATTTAAATCCAAAAATAGAAGATTTTGAGAAGTTATATTGTTTACATTCAAAAAGATTTAAAAATATTTTTAATGTACCAAGCACTTTTACTCTAGGAAAAATTTTAAATATGGGAGTTTGGATTGCGAATGGACTTCGTTTAATCGGCAACAACTGCATAGTTTTCTTTCATTAGTCTTACTTGTTTCGGCAGTTTTAACTGAACCCCTCTCAGCTGTTTTAAAATAAATACAAGGGCTATAGAGAAAATGTAAACAACGCACCAACACACTACAATTCATTTTTGCTAGTGTCTAATTTAACAAAAATCTGAATAATTTTAATAAATTTTTTCTTTTAATAATGTTTGATAGTAAAATTGTCTGAAGTCAAGCCGAATGGTTATAATGTGAGATTTTGTTTCATTTTATCTGGCTTTTTTTTATATTGAGGATTAAAAATGATTTAAGAAACAAGTGACAAAGTTTCTTAGACTAATTCTCCAAAAGACAATGCAAGACTTGTTATGTGTTTTGAAAACAAAATCATTTATATTAAAAATATTGACATCGCATAAACATATTTTCAGTTTAAAATTAAAAAATGTCCTCGCTGTGAAATACAAACGTGATGCTGCCTTAGCGACCAAATAAGTGTTAGCACATGTACAATAGTGCATGACTTTTAAAGTACATGTATGAATTTAAAATCTTCTAGTGACAGATTGTTTTTACCACCTGTCTGAAAGAACACAAATCATCTTAAATATGGTTGTTTTTAATACAGAAACATAAAGCTGTAATAGAAAAAAATCTGTAAAAACTTCAACACAATAAAGTCAAAATTTATCGTAGTTTTATGTTTTCAAATCTTTTAAAACACCCAGTGCATGTTTTATTTTTCAGTTTTTCTCCTTCAAAGTTTTGTGCACCCACAAGCAAAACCCCCAACCCATTTAGTTAAACTGGGTTACATTTAAATTCGATATGGTATGGTATGTAAAATGTGGCAAAAATTCACATGAGCATGTATTTTAACTGACAAATATACATACATACATACCAACACGCAAACATGATATGTTGTACAACCAGGGCATAGTTCGTCGTATTCAGTTGCAGTTGATGTAAGTTTGCTTGTAATACTTACACCAAACATATGTCAATGTGTTTGTATTTTTATTAACGCTGTTTGTAGTATTAAGATTTTTGCCAAGTAACATTGGCAACAACAAAGCGATTTATTTAATGTCTTAACGCGAGGCATATGCATGTTTAAGTGATTTAAATGATTTATGCGCAAATGAAAAAAATCTTCTGACTTTAGGGGTTTTAAATACTAGATAGATATTTAAAAGTTTCTATGTTTTCACAATATTACTATAAGTTGGCATAAATAGGAGAATGCTTGCTTTCATTTTGTATTTTTACGCTGACAACAACCTTGACGTCCAAAACATGGCTCTCAAGTAGTTAAAATTTTAGTTGTACTCATAACGTTTCAAGGTAAAGAATGACTTCTTGTATAAAAAAAAATATATTTTTATTTTTGTTTTTATTCATCAGTTTTCATTATATAATACGAGCGCTGCTCTATATATTTCTGGCCTAATAGTGAAAATGCGAATATTTATAATCAAAATTTGTTTTACTGTTTTTCAAAGTATTCTCCAGCATGATTTATACACTTTTGCATGCGCTCAAACCAGTTGTCGAAGCACTTTTTCCACTCCGATTGAGACATCTCTAAAACATGGTTTTTGAATACTTCAACAGCTTCTTCTGGCGATGAAAATCGTTGACCACGCATTTTTTTCTTGATATGCGGAAACAAGAAGAAGTCATTAGGTGCCAAGTCAGGGCTGTACGGCCGATGACCCATTAATTCGACGTTTTGGCCGGTCAAAAACGCTCTTGTGTGAGCCGATGTTTGAGAGCTCGCATTGTCATGGTGAACAATGATTCGTCTTTTCTTGTTGGTTTTAAGAATTTCTTCGATAACTTCAGGCAAACAAATTGTAGTGTACCACTCAGAAGTGACCGTCCTACGTTGCTCAAGCGGAACAGTCGCCACATGACCAATTTTGCCGAAGAAACAGGCGACCATTTGCTTCGAAGTGCTTCTTCCACGAACAACTTTCGTTGGATTTTGCTCGTCTTTGAAGACCCACACGGTCGATTGTTGTTTCGTTTCGGGCTCATACGCATAGATTCATGATTCGTCACCTGTGACGATCTTATAAACGTCTTTTGAAGCACCGCAATCGTATTTTTGCAACATTTCTTTGCACCAATCGACACGAGCCTTTGTTTGAGCGACTTTCAAATTGTGCGTGATCCAACGAGAACAAACCTTTTTTACGGCCAGCTGTTCATGCAGTATCGTATGTATGCTGGTGGAAGAAATGTCCAAGGATGTCTCTATCTCTGGGTATGTCGCATGTCGATTTTGCATTATGAGTTCACGCACGGCATCAATGTTCTCTGGCACAACAGCCGTTTTTGGACGACCTTCACGGAATTCGTCTTTGAGCGAGCTTCGGCCACGATTAAATTCATTATACCAATTTCTCACAGTGCTATAGGATGGTGCTTTATCGCCATACAAAGATTTAAGTTCATCAATGCACTCTTGTCGTGATAATCCATGTCGAAAGCTGTGAAAAATGATGGCACGAAAATGTTCACGAGCTAATTCCATTTTTTTCTATATTAATTTTTTCAATTCACTGTAAACAACACAAATAATGGTCGTACGTCAAAACGTTTTGAGTACGATTATGCTTAAAAATGACAAACTTTCCAATGGAAATGTCAGATTGCACTTGACAGCACTCAGTGTCGCCAGGCCAGAAATATATATAGCAGCCCTCGTATATGTAAATATTTTACAATTTTATAAGATTATATTTTTTTATTTTAACTTTATATCAAAACGGTTTCTGTTATCTGAAAAGAATTAGTAAAAGTGCAAAGTAAAATTAAATCAAAGAAATAGTCGTGTATAATTAACGAGAAATTTGGGATCATATGTATTAAGGCAACTTTTGTAACAGATTTTAAATTTCGCTGAGGCTTGATAACAACTCTCTTTTCTTTGAAATTCGATATCTGTCGCTTTGGTATAAATAGTGGTTCTTATGGAATCCAAAGTAACAAGGGAGTTGCTTCTTTTATCACAGCTGCGAAGAGCTTGTAAATAAGGTATATATACTGATTAGCATCGCTTCCAAGATGTTTCATTTGCTACTCCATAATATATACGGATTTCGTTTCGATTTCGTTCGCTTTAAATTTTAATTTTTATTGTAAGTTATGAAAAAAAAATACATAATCATTCGATAGGAACACGGCAACAATATTCGAAAACGCTAGTTTATTCTGAACATTTTTAAACAGAAGTTTTAAATGTTGTTAACATTATTAACAAAATCTACAAATCAAAAAATAAAAAAATATTACAAAATAAATATTGATTAATTACCTGTGTTTGAGTTTTAAAAAAAAAAGTTTACGCGTTTGGTATTTTGTTCCATTTTAAACATCTGTATAAAATTTAAAAACAAGTTTCATTATCTTCATTAAAGCAGAGAACATGTGCTTCCTGTACATAAAAATATATTAAAAAAAATTTCTTTTTATACAATTCGTTCGACAAAATAATTTATTTTCAAAAAAAAAAAAAAAGAAACAGTGTTCAAAATGTGTATTTGATGAGAAGATTTGCATAAACTCTGTTCAATGAAAAACGTGAAAAATATATAACAAATTATATGTTAAAAAATACATAAAATATTAATTTAAGCGGAAGTTAATTTTTAAACTACCTTAGATTATCATGATAGAACGTTCGTGAATTTTCGCTATAAACTTAAATTTGTGTGGCCAAAGACAAGAACAGAGTTTAATATAAATTTTCTACATTTCCTCTTGTTATCTTTTGAAATGAATTCAGTGTAAAACACATGTAAAATCTACGATTAAGGATTAATTTGTAGTTTTGCTTTGTCTATCTATTTGTCTTATGTTACACTAATGTTTAATGTCTATTCTTCTACTTTAACGTAAATGTGTTCATGTGTTTGTGTATTAATAGCACAAATAATTTTTCATACTGATGGACAACGTTTTTACTACTGGACTAAACACTAAACACATCATTACATCAAACAGACGACAGTGTGTTTGTACATATATTTATTCTTATCGATTGTGCCTACTTAAATCACCTTGATGAAAACAGCAAACGCTTCCTTTCCCATCGTGTTTTTCTTTTCTTTTGACAGTACGTATTGACGGTATTTGTTTGAGCTACGTCTTCTGTTTGTCTGTACAATTTTCCTCCTTTTATTTTTTAGATTTGTTTTGCTTAAAGAAATATACGAAAAAAAAAATACTACAGACCCTTAACTTTTAATAAACACTTTCGAAATCGTCTCTATGTCCGTCTACTTGTCTGTTTTTGTTCAGGCCCACATGTTTGCATCATTAATCATGATGTTTCAAAACTGACACATTTGGTCGATCTGCAGCACATCACTAAAACTTGTTACAACAAAAATTCAAAAACAAAAATACAAAATTGTTGTATTAAATGCTTTAAATGTTTTTTCATCATTTTGCTTATCAGTTATTTTGGAAAAATATACAAAATACGTCTACATTTTTGCGTATCTATTGTTAATATGATGGGTTTGTGAATAAATATACATATAAATGTACATAAAATAATAATTTCAATATTTCATTTAAAAAACGGTTCTCTTTCATTTTATTTAAATTTAAATTTTAAATTAACTTTAATTCTCAATGAATATGTAAAATAAGTCATAGTTTTTATTATAACCCACAAAAGACCAAATTGATTGGAATAGTGGGCGTGGTACCCTCCATACCAAGAAAAATATTTTACAATGTAACTACAGAACTACAATAGGTAGAATCTTGAAATTTTGAACATGTAAATTTGTTGTTATGTACGTAGCTTGAAAAAAAAATAAAAATGTAGCGTGGTACCTCCCATACAATATTAAAAACTATCATTATCATTTTGAAAATTATAATCCGTAGAGATCTAAATTTTTGTATCAGAAACTTCCAAATTAATATGCATAGTCTAGTGAAATACTGGATGAATTGCGGTAGTAGGCGTGGTACCTCCAATACAAAGTGAAATGTTGTTGACGTTTACCTAGAGAACTTTAAGCGCAGGGGTCTTAAAATTTCATATAAGCAATTTTCATATTAGTGGGCTTAATCAAATAAAACAGTGGCTAGAAAAGAAGAGTGATCATAGTACGATTTATCTCATTGGGGTAGCGAAACGCACATATATAAAGCACAAAATGTAGTTGTTTGATAACTTGTGTGAAAGCAATAGCTGCATAGCTAATTTGGAAATTTAAGTGAGCGAGGGCATTCTCTCAGAACTAAATATTTAACATCGTGTTAAGACGAGGATTCACTATCATACTCAGTCATACGATCTGTCAAAAAAGGCATGTGTGCTCAAAAAGTATGATAGTGTGGATTAAAAGTGTATGTGTGTGACAGACTTTTTGACAGTTCTCTACGATTTTTTAATTTTTTGAAATAATTCATTAAATAGTTTTCTCCATGCGATCAGGGTTGATTTTGTTACGATGTTGAGGAGAAAAACAACAAAATGTTAAAACCATTTACTTTTGCATCTTTTTTGTATAACAGTGTGGCACCTGCGACACCATTTTTAAGTTATTTTTAAAGTAGGACATAATTCTATCAGATTTTTGTTTGATTCGATCGTATGATCGTGTATGATATTGAATCTTGGCCTTTACTTAGAAACTTTATTAGTTATACGTTGAAATTCTCTAAAAGTAATATCCTTTTTAATATTCATGCATAGCCTAGCAAAAAATTATTGCTGTGTAATATAATACGTCTACGTAACCCTGTTATTATTTGAATAGTGAGCAACGAGTACCACACTTATCATTATGCATAGTCGAATAAAAAACCGGATTAATGGGAACACTGGTACTTTCTCCACAAAGTAAACAATAATCACCATCGGATCTATGAACTATAACAGATACGGCCTTAAAGTTATATGCCAAAAACCACTTTATTAAAAAACTGTTTGAATTGAAATAATGGAAGTGGTATCTCCTTAAAATAGTTCCATGAGGATATATATTTTTTTTATTTTTTAAGAAAAGTGGCACTTTAGGAATTAATATTTATTTAATTATTTGTTTTTGTAACCGTGCTTCATTTTTTCGGGAAGGGATAGAAGAGAGATAGACAGATTGTGAAAGGAGAAAGATATAGCCATTTTATTGGTTATTTTACTTCGCCGGCGAAGTGTAAATAATAAAAGACGGAAATATTAAACTGTGGGGGTAAACAGTGTAAACATGACAGATATCAAGCAATCTACCTGTATAATACAACTTAAATAGACATTATCCTAACGGACAAATTACTTAAACCCATCTAATTTTATGCAAAAATATCTAATACTATCGCTTCAGTATCAATAAAAACGTGGCTTGAAAATTATGTTCCCACATCGAAAGCGCTCGCCAAACGTACTAATAAACAGCCAGTTACGACGAAAGACACGACATCAAAATAATATTTACTGGCAGCACAAATCCAGTTAACTTAATACTAAAATTCTTATAATGCTGATTACACATTCAATTGGTTTTACATCTCTACCTAATAACTTAGACAAGGATATAAGTAAGTTTTAGACACATTCTCAATATAATGTATATATAGATATTTTCAAAATTGTATATTTATAGCAAATTCATAAATGCAAATAATTTACGTGAACTATTGTAAAATAATTTTATGATAACCAAATATTATAATAACACGAACAAGTGAATTAAATTATATTTTTAAATACAAATGTATTTTAAAGATAAAGTGTATTTTTCTCAGTTTTTTTTAATATATAAAATTTTTCTTTAAAAATCATAAGAAAAATTTGCATGTAAGACATTGTAGGCATCTTGATATCCGATTCAAATAAATTTCAATCTTAATTAATAAATTTAAACTTTAAATAAATAAAATAAATGATTGACTGCAAATTATTTTTAGTTTTTATAGAACATAAGCCAGGAATGTTACATGTGATATGAGTAAATCAAGGCCAATAAAGTAGCATTTTACTAAGATAAAATTTTTTCATTGTGTTCCTTAAATATATTTCTCAACAGAAAGAAGAGAAGTTAAAAATAGAACGGCGAAATCAAAAAAACTGTACGTGGGTTTTCAAAAAAGTGGCACAACGAACCTTGAATATCGTGCAAGTATTCTGTGGGTGGTGGCAAACGACCTGCAAAGTTGTGCTTGTGTGTAAACGAGTATTTTATCTTGTATCAAAAGACTAGCTCGCACACTAACAACACAACATGAAACGCCTTTTTCCTTTTCCTGTTTTAGACAAAACAGCAAAAAAAAAAAAATAAATAAATAAATAAAATTGTTGGGGTGAGTATGCAACATATTTTTATTGTATTTAACACACCGTTAAAAAGTTTTCAATTCTGTTAGATGTGTGTATGTGTGTTTTGACAATTCTAATTTGTGTGTTTAGAAGTGTGTGCGCCTATTTTCTTAACAAATAATTTAATAGCAGAGCAAGTTTGTATATTTTTCGACTTTAATCACCATGTCGAAAGTGATTAAACAATATGGTGTTCAGTAATTTATATCACATTACAGGATTAAAAATTTCGTCCTTAAAAACGAGGAAACCACTACCAAAACTTCTTTTCAATTGCTGGCATAAATGCACATGTGCACTTTTTTTAATATCATTTAAATTAGCTCACTTGGAATCTTCATTTGTTTGCAATTAAAAATATACAAATTTATGTAACTAAGGATACACCGGCTACAACAATCAAACCAAAAACCGTAGACAACTCACAAGCGATATTATTTGTTACTTTTGTCTACATAAGTATATGTATATAATTTTTTCTTTTTCTTTTAATTTTATTTTTACTTTTAACTTCAATGTTAAAGGGACGATAAATAGATAGGAAATGCAAAAAATTTAAAATCAGACCTAAGTTGTGTTTTTGCAATTTTTAGTTATTTCTTTTATAACTGACATTAGACATTTAGCTACAAAAACAGACACGACGATTTTTCAATGCTGAATTTATTAACAACAGACAAATAGCAAAAGTACAAAATATTCCATAAGTTAAATATTTTACGATTCTAAGTCAAGACTTTCCTAAGAAAAAGATTATTAGGCATGTCACCGAAATCAATTGAGGTAGAATTGAATTCAGCAAATTGGTACTTCAGAAAAATTTCTTCAGAATTAAACCACTTTTGAATTTCAAGGTGGAACTTTTTTTCTTTCCAATTTTAGTTTTTGGGTTTTTTTTTTAAATATATTTTTTTTTTCTTATTTAGATAGGTTTAAATGTTACTTTGGTGTGAACTATATATCCACATTTAAGCAATTTTATATGAATATACAAAAGTGATAGGAACCTTAAGAATGTAAAATTAATTCGTTAGGAATCGTTAGTACGGAATTAAAGCCATTTCGATCGGAATGTATGATAGTTTTTAAGCAATTGCTTAGTTTGAATTAACCTTCGTGCCACGTCATCTATAAATATGATTAAGGCCAAAGACCAAAGCATATAAAAGAAATCTAAAATCCTGCCTTTCACAGGAAAATCTTTTAAACTTGTATTCTTGTACTGTCTAAAATACTTGTGTGTTATTTAAAACAATAAAATTAAAGAAAATTACCAAGAAGTAAAACATAATATGATATGAAAAATTTCATGGTATTTAATTATTTAATCTGAATAGAATCAGTGTTGCACACAGATGAAAACAGTCCGATGAAAAATTAGTGCAAACAACGAAAGATACAAATTTCAGCGTCGATAAAACTGGTCTTTTTCAGGATAACTCATTGTACATATATATTTGACATTTCTTATAATAATAATAGCTCAGCGACATAATCACATTACTAGAACAAGTTCTCAGTCTTAAAAAACCTTTAACTATAACATACAAAAATGTTCAAAAAATGTTATATCAAAAAAGAGCTTCGAATGCAGTTGTACTTCTGTGATACAAACAAAAGTTAAAGATAGTATTTTTATATCGTTATTTATTTTTTATCAAATTTTATTAACATTCCAAGAAGAATGAAAAAGGGAATAATTTTATATTGACAACTTTAAAGATTAAAAAGGAAGTAGGAAGCGTTTGTCTATAACGATTAAAAATATAGGGTTATATACGTCAATTTAACTGACGTATGGGGATACCCAATCTGTAAGCATCAACGTTTAAATAAAAAAATGTCAAAATCGGCTCAAAAATGACTGAGTTGCGCAGAAAAAAAAACATAAAAAAGCACCATTCAGACGAATTGATAGCGTCCTTCTTTCTTTAAAAAAGTTAAAAATAAAAAAATCGTATATTGTTGTATCCTCTGAACGTGCTTTATAATTTCTGTTTTATTATTATTTCTCTCGCTTGCTATAACAATTTCTTCTAGATAAAAAGAGTTTATTTGAGGTCATGTCCTGAAAACTTGTACATTTATTTGTATCCTTCATTAACATAAAAGTAAAATCGGTTTAGAAAATTTCTAATTTTTAGTGGGTGTCAACTTAAGGTAGACGAAGAAATGAAATACTGATAAAATACACAAAAACCGTAGACATAAAGTAGAAGGACGTCATAAGCTTTATGATAAATAAATTTTATATAAGTGTGTGCTTATGTAGCTTAATGATTATCATATATGTAGGTATACAAATAAACGACTTCTTATAAAATATTAAGCGTTGTACGCCGAATTACTTTAAATTTAGCTTTAAATTTTTATGTATTTATGTAAGTGTGCGTGTAGTAAGAATATAGGCAGTATTTGCCAAAGGACGCTAATAATACATTTAATTACGGTTGTTTACAAATTAATTCTTTATAGCAGATTTATTTAATACATTTCAATAGCGGCCATTATAAAAAGACAACATTCTTTTCTTCTAAACAGTTTTTGTTTAGGATGAACATAAAGCTATTATAGCATGAAACCATCGTTTTTATAAGAAGTATTATTTAAAATTTACTTCAAAATTATTGTTTTAAGTTTGCATAACAAAACTGTTAATTGTTTTGTATAATATCTATACTAAATTACTTGCTTTGCAAGCAGATTTAAAAAGTTTTTGTCATATTTATTTTTACCTTATCGTTTTCATTGATTTCTTGAACACTCGTCGTAAAAAGGTTTTCGGAATCCTTTAAATAATCACATATTCATTTAATAGCATTAGTATTATACGAAATTTTGTTTGTTAAATGTTCCAACAAGTTGTTCTAAAGCAACAGAAAGTCTATACTTGTTATACAAAAGAACAAATTCTACAAAGAAACAATATCAATTTTATTCAGTAAACTTTTTCTAAATATAATGACGTTTCCACTGTTTCAAAAACACGATTCATTCACACATTCAAATTTTCTAAGATCAACCTGCGTGTTTGCTTTTATACCATTGTTCGTTGACAAAATTTTGTCTAGAATAATTAAACCTATTGATAAAGAACTATTTTAGGTACTATTTTGGCCCTGCCGTTGACCTGTTAGTTTTTGTTATTCCTTCA
This sequence comes from Gymnosoma rotundatum, assembly GCA_916610165.2. Lineage (NCBI taxonomy): Eukaryota > Metazoa > Arthropoda > Insecta > Diptera > Tachinidae > Gymnosoma > Gymnosoma rotundatum. Next base: position 86,040,348 of record OU744336.1, read on the forward strand.
AAAACTTGGCATTAGACTACAATTACTTGATTAAAAATTATCAACATAAACAAAGTTCACCAAAACATGTTTTATAAATCTTAAACTCGAAAATTTTCAAAAATAAACATACCCCAGAATAAAACTAAAAAAAAATATGTTCTGAGAAAAAAATAAAATTTCAAAAAAGAACTGAGTTTTTAACGTATGCAAATCAAAAGATAGCTAAAAATTTACTAAAAAGGAAATTTGCCAAAATATCTTCATTTTACAGGAAATTTTTTAAAAATCAATTAAAATGTTGAAAATTTAAGGACCAATATTATAATTTAATTTTTATTATTGATTATTCTACTGCATTTTTCTAGATTAATATATTTTTATTTCGACCATTGATTGGGACTAAGTCTTTCACCTTGCTTTAAAGAGCAGTTTGTATCAAAAACGACAAATGTACTATTATGGCAGAAAAAATAGATTTTCCTGGATCAACATCCGCTATTTAGTCTAGAGAAATAAAATACAAACTTTAAACATTATTAAAGTAAAAATCTGTAAACTACTGTTATTACGAAGACAATAGCGCATATTTAAAAATCGTAACCAAAGTCGTAACTTACTAAATAAAAACTAATTCACAATTCATAACTAGCACAACAACTGCTTCCAGCTGATAAAAGTCCAAACCAAAATTAGCGCGTAAGACGCAAAGCAATCTGATGCATTGCTTTTGCGCTGGAATTTTTTTCCGTAAATAAGAGCATCAACTTTGTATCTTTTACAGTAATGTTAACTCATTTTATTTTATCAAATTCCCTTTTTAAGAATAAAGAAGAGATAAAACCGCTAGATTGCCTTGAAAATAACCATAACAAAACAAAACAAACCAAACAAGCACCCAACTTCACTTCTTAACGCACTGTCAAAATTGGATTTTCCAACTGCTAAACGTTGACGCCGCGCTATTGTGGTTTGCTTCATTCATATTGTATGTACATGAGAATTTTTGACAAATCAATTGCGCGTTACGCGCTAGTTTAGGATTGGCTGAAAAGAAATACAACCATGAGTATTGGTACGTGGAAAAAAATAATATGTCGATTATATATTTACCGATATATATTGTAATTAATTAAAAAGCTATTAAACTACTAAAAAAGGAAAATATTTCTTTAAAAAATGTATACAAATTGTAAAAAATTTATAATTTATTTATAACAAGAAATTATTTGATATAATTTTGTGCTTAAATCTAGTTTATTAAAGTAACTCCAATGAAAAAAACAAATAAATATGGTGACAGAGAATAAAAAAATAAATAAAGTGAAAAATAGGTGAGTTATGGGCCTCTGAACTTTTCATAGAAAATTACGATTGTGCAATATGTATTTTAAAATATCAGGTCAATATGGGGATCATTTAGAAGCTTTTGAAAGCATTAGTAAGCGTAGCTGGTGTTTGTTTTAGTTGCTGCCATATTTTTAACTTTATTTATAAATTTAATATTTCTTATTCTATTTCTATTCCAATAAACGTATATACATAAACATTTTCAAACTATTTTACTTATGAAAAAACAAATAAAATAAAAAAATCTTTCGGGTGTTAATGAGTTAATCAGTTTAAAGCAATTTCAGTATTTTCTAGAAGATCTCTTCAAAAGCTCTTAAATAATGCCCATATTGACCTGTGTCTTCCAAAGTATAGTGCACTCTTCTATAAAAAGTTCAGAAGCCTATTACTAGGAAAATATATGCGAGCCCCATTTTTTCACTTATTTTTTTCTAATTTTTTAATTCTCTATCACCTCATATATTTGTTTTTTAGGTTGGAATTGGTTCACTAAACTATATTTATCCGAAATTTGTTTACCAAACACACATCTCTAGCTAATTTGTGTGGATAAGAAGAAAAAAATTGAGGTAAGTATATTGTTTAGGAAATAAAACTATTTATTGTTTTGTGAATTTACAAGAATGCAAATTGGTCACCAAATTACCACTGTTAATTATATGTATAACCAACTGTGAATAACTTAAATATGCGCCAATAATTTTACTGTCCTCGGTTATAATCTTTATTAATGTCTATCTCTGTATGTATATAAAGCACAAAATATGTTTGTTTGTCGGATGTTTTATGATGCCTAAACCATAGGACCGATCTTTCTGGTATTTTCACAGTTTGTTATCAGATGTGCAGTTGGCGTGGCCTTTTTTTACATAATAAAAAAATTGTACACATAATGAAAAAGAAAAAAACGAAATAGTTTTAATTAACCAAGAAATGGATAAATGGGCATAAAATTATCGAATACTGTAAAGAGGCAAGTTTTTTAAAAATCAACGTTTAGTATTTCTCGATGAAATGAAACGCGGAAGGTATCTAAAAAAGCAAAGGATTACTCGGAAAACAAAAGGTAGACGTTTTTGCAGACCTACAATATTACAATGAAAAAGAAAAAATCGACTGTCATAACAAATTTCTGTGTACATACATATCGTACCCATGAATTCAAAGTTTTACTAAAAAAAACTTTAGAAAAATAAAATAGCTCACCAACATATTGAGCGATTTTAATCTGATCTCAAACTCAAAAAAGTTGTCTTACCATAATATCAAAAGATCTAACAACCAACTACTGCTGTAGTCAAGGTGGTAAGCACGTTGACCACAAATCTGGCTGCCCTGGGTTCAACCCTTGCGGCAGTCAAAAAATAAAAATGTTTTTTCTGTTTAATGGTATAATACATAATCAGATCTAACATTAAAACATGCAGCATACTCGCCGGCGAAGTAAAATAATTAATAAAATGGCTATATCTATTTCCTTTCACCACCTGTCTTCTCTCTTATCTGTTCCTTTCCTAAAGAATGTAGCACGGGTACAAAACTATGTAGGTATTAATGCCTGAAGTGCTACTTCTCTTTACAAAACAAAAAATATTAATTTCTCCCTCTAAAGCTCTAAACACTTAGACGACAGCAGTCTTCACAACTTCACGGCTTCAAATCCTGCTAACTTCAAATGCTGCTCTGAAGTCAGCTTCATAATTATTTTGAAGACAGCAACAACAGCTGTGTACTTTAGCAATACAAAAAAATTAAAGTTATTGATAACAAATGTAATAATATCACGAAAAACTATAAAAACACATAAACTTATTTCCTTATTGTATTTTTGTAATGTTCTTTTGTGTAAAATATTAAAAAAAAGTTTTTGTTTTTATTTTTTGAATTTATATGTATAATGGCAACACTATATTTGTTTATTGCTGCACGTCAAAATAGAAAATAGCCTAAGTTGGAAGCAGCAGCAAATTCTGTCGTGTAGTCGTGCTGATGTGATGTCGTCAAAATAATCGTATTTTGTAATCGTATGTATTTTATTTTTGATAGTTTGCTGTCTGCCGCCTGCTGTCGTCTAACAGTCTTATTCACAAAAATTCCTTATTGTAAGCTTATTGTATACTTTAGTTATTAAATACTTTTTGTTTTATTAACCATTAATAAAAATTTTTATTCACAAACGTTTAATAACGCAAAATTAACTATTAAACGATTTTAATAGTATTATAGTTTTATGTTGGCAACATCATGTCATATTATATGTAAATTTACGTTTAGTGATGCATACAACAATGAACCAAATACCTGAATAATGTTTTTATAATTAAAAAAGAATAATTAAATCAGCAATAATATTATTTGTCATAACTTAAATTATTATTATTATTTTATTATTATTTATTGTTTTATATCAGAAAAAAGTAATAAAAAAATGGTGTTTAACCCTTTTTTATAAAATGATTCACTGAACGAGTACAAAAAATTATCCAAATACCGAGCTTGGCATTACTGTTTGTACATCACTATATTATTTTGTTTATTTATGATACAAATTTGTGAATTTTTTATTTTTATTTTCAAATCAATAAAATACAATGCTTTAATTATGAAAGAACAATTGATTAAATTATGATAATTTCTCTATTCTAAATACATTTTCCACAAATACTAATAGTTAATTTGGTATTAATTACCTGGAAACGTATCGTTTTCTTTAATTGGAGAACAGATAAAGTGATAGCTAAATTTTTTTGCATTTGAAAAACCAATTGTAAGTCCATCTAATAAACTACGAAAACGCTGCTTCAAAACCCCAAAATAATTTTTGCGTTATTGTGTTTGATTTCATTTGCATTTTGTGGTCTTAAATGGTGTAAATAAATACATATAGTTCTAATTAATATTTAAGTTTTATATATTTATATTTTTTTTTAAACACTTACCTATTGTAGAAATTAAATTTATTATATCCGTTATATTTTTTTATTAATAATTTTTTTTCATTTTTACAGTAAATAATTTTACGGGAAAAATGCTTTTCAAAACTTATTAAAGGTTTAAAGAAGGGTAACTGCTACATTAAATATTTGAAATTTATTAATGATTAATAACAGCGTAATAGTGCTATTAAGCATTTGTGAATACTACTTTAGCGATTTTTTCTTATTAACCTCTTATTAAGCAGTTTAAAATTTTTTTGAATAAGACTGTAAGTGTTTAGGGCTTAAAACTTAAATATTATTGTTAATGTGTCTTTTTTATATATTCTTATAAACGTTAAAAATTTGTAGAGAAACTTTTTATTATTTTTGCAGTGTCGAAGTCTAGCATATACGTATTTGGGTCGAGTTCCTTGGGGAGACAATACAGCGCCTTCAATTAGACATCAAATTTTTCTCTTCTGATACATGCAGTATTTTAATATGAGAATATACCTAATTGTGTGAGATATACATATCATAATCTATATATCCTTAGAAAACCGAAAGTACGGAATTACAAGTGCAATTATTATATAAACCAAAAGCACGCAACTACCATTTAGTTTCTTGGAAATAATCACTAACACATACTTATTTTTTATTAAATTTTAAGAATTCATAGTAAGTATTGAATTTTTCCATTATATATTTTATCATATCTTTATAAACAACATCAAAGCTCTATTTTTAATCGGGTGTTTTTATTTTATTTTTATTATTAATTTATTGTTTCTACTGAAAAATAATAAAAATGTTAGTTACGTGCTTTTACATTTGAGCTAACGATATATCGAATAAAGAGAAAAAGGAGAAGAAAAAACTTGACTTTGGAAATTTGATATTAAAAAAAACTTTCATCCTCAAGAAATTCAAAATAATGATGAATGGCTCTACGTATTTTATGGTGATTAACCACACAAAATAACACAAGTCCTTTAGATGAGTGCAATGCACACACGCAAAAAATCTATTGTACCTGAATTTTATAAAAAACCATGAGAATGATGACGACATTCGTTGGTTGTTATTTGTTGCTTATGAATTGTTCAGTATTAATAATTTTTTCCTTTTTCAAGTCATGGCACTTGCAATCATAAAATGACCATTTTTCTAGGAACACATGATTTAATTTTGTGTTGGCCAACCAACCACCAATAGGTAAGTTTTTTACAGGCACAAATGAATGTAGAATACGAAAACACAATAAAAAAATATTTAAAATAAAAACAGTTGCATGTTTGGACGTCTGTATCGATTTCTCTGACACACACAGAACCTTTGTATACTTGCTTCCTTTATTTTTATTATTTTGCTTCTTTTTTTGTTTTTTTTTTGTTTTGAAAAACGTCATTTTGTTTTTGTGATATAAAAAATACGACAAGATATTAAATCAACAACTACAAATATAAATAACAAAAATATATAAATAATGTATTCAGAAAAAGAAGCCACACAATAAAACATGGGAATCATTTCATTAAATATTTACAGCAACAATAAAAGCTAAAAATAAGAATATAACATGTTCCTACAATCAAAATAAAAGTTTCGTGTGTTTTGTTACTTAATTTAATTCAGGTAAAAATTAAGTTTTTTATCTTTATCACAAAAAAAAAAGAACTAAACTTAAGATGAATGTTTGATACCGCCATACATTTGGTCTGTTTCTGTCTTCTTTTATGTGGCTTCTGAAAATACCAAAAGCAATTGCAATCAAATTTAACCAAACATGGAAGCAGCATAGCCCATGTTTTGCCATAACTATATTGTAGCAGTGTGCGGTATCTTTTTAGTTTTTTAACAAAGTAAAAGAGAAAAACACAAAAAGGAAATGAATTTCAAGGTGGTTCTAATACGATAAAATTTTTGTTTATAAAAAGTGGTACTAAATTATAACCCATTATGAACTGCTTAAAACTAAGTTTTTCATGTTTTTTTTGGAACAATAAAGATAAAGATAAGATAAAGAAAAGAGAATCAACCTGTAAGCATTTATATTTGAACATTTCAAGTTTGAATATTAAATAAAACAAAATGCTTTAAAGCCATCACTCTCGTAGTGACTCTTATTTATTTTGGTGTTCTTCGTTGGCAAGTTTCAAGCTTCTGCCTTAAGGTCCTTTCTAAACTTTAAAATCGCCTGTTTAATGAGGATACCTTTAAATTTTATATTTATTTAATTAACACTTGCTCAACAAAATAGGAAATGCATCAATATGAACTTTTATTATTCGGGATCTTTACTATATTATTTTATTTTAATTTTGCTTGATTCCTTCAAAAAATATAAATATTTCATGATATTCTTATTTAAAACTACAAAACGAAATTTTTTGCTGCGGGGAAAGTATATTCATATAGCCATTCAGTAACTATTTCTTTTCGATTATATTAATTTTTCTTTGTACCAGTCAACAATAAAGGGACCCATGTGCGCTGGTAATATATACCATTGGATGTTCATAACGCCATCCAGTTGCTAAGGTTATCATGCACTGCTAATGTTTTTACTTATTAGCAAATAAAATTCAGAGCAAAATCGGTTTACTTTAAGAGAATGTTTTTGAAAATGGTGGCAACTTAAAATAGCTCTATTATGTAAAAAAATTTTTTAGCTTAAAATATACCTTAAGTAACCAAAAATTTATTATCTATTTTCTTTGGTCCTATCCGAAATTATTGGGAAGTTGTTAAAATGGTTCCAAATCTGTTATGACAAACATCATACCATCATAGTTTAACTTTAAAAATCTGTGTCTCTGTTTGCCTAAAATTTTTTTTTTTTTTTATATATGCCTTTTTGATACCAGTACTATTTCTTTATCAATTATGTGTTCTCGTATTGGTGTTACACTTTTTACCAGTAATATTCAAGTTTATAAAATCGTTTAATGGGTTAACTTACACAAAAATTCATTATAAGCGCATGGAAAATAACAGTAAACAGTAAAGAGAAGCAAATTTCAAACGAAACTTGTATAAAATATGGCACTGAAGTTTTTACAAAGTTCTCACACTTTGATTATTGTTTAATTTTTTTCAAGACATTGTTTTCTCATCTTATTGTTTTTATTTCATACATTTTTTAGACATTTTATTTAGTTTAAGACATCCCACAAAAAACTACGGGAGCTCACTGGACCATGACCAAAACTGAGACGAAAAAAACAAACTGCAATTTCCCACTCATGAAAAAAGTAAATAAATATGTTTGTAATTTTGACCATAAAAAATTAAAATTAAAAATGTATAAACCCCCAAAAATAAGGGTAAATATTAAAACAATTTCTACACTTTTTAATAAAATACTAAAATCTTAAAAAATTAAAATACAACACAGACATTTATATAAATCTTTAATATTGAATGCAATATTTCCTTTACAGTAAATTTCTTTTAAGCCAATTTTTTTATGTAAAATAATTATATTTTATAGATTAAAAAAAAATCTTACTTACTTATTGCATTGTCAGCTGCAAAGAAAAAAAAATAATAAATTTATTATATTTTAAATGTTCTTTAAGAGATTTAAATACTTATAAAAAATTTAAGAATTTATGTTAAACTTAATAAATCTTAAAGATTTTTATGTTAAAACTGTCAATAAAAAACCGTTAAATACACCAACGGTAATCAAATGCTCAGCCATCAGCCATCATCCATTAACAACTTATTTATTCACTGGTTTTACCATTTATCTGTATTTAAAGCCAAGTGGCTTTTGTTAAAAACAAAAAATAAAAATAAGTTGGTTAACATGAACTGTTGAAAATCTATAAATTTCTCCAGACTTTATTACAAACGACTGACTGCTTCTTGTAAAATCTATTTGTGTGTACGTGTGCAACGGTTTTGTAAGAGTATATCTTTACAAGCAACCCATAAAATTTCTTTTTTTTTAGAATTTAAATTTCAAAAAGGTGTGAATACCAGACATTAATGTGCGAAAATAACGTGAATTATTATTGATAAGGTGCTTACTTCCTTAAAGTTTATTTTAAAATTTTCGGATGCTTTAAAATGTTTTGGTTGGACTAATTGAATTTTTTCAACTTCCAACTAAAATTGCGACTGAATTTAAAACAACTGAGGCAGGTTAGTTACTCTGTTTAAAACCAACGAACGGGTGGTCCGATTTTTATCATTTTGCCAAATTTTATAAAGAGTTATCCATCTTAACCGGCTTACAAGATGGTGTCGAAATGTTTGGATCCACGATTTGGAAATTAACAGCAAAATAAATCGCTCGGAAGAGAAGAAGAATTTATTAAAAGGTAATTATTTTTTATTTAAAAAGGGAGAATTTGATTCGTCAACATAAGTAAGGTAAATAATTTTTTTCAATAAATTGATCAATTAATTTATTTATTTGATTTGTACATGCAAACATATGTAAACATTTTTAAAAGCGATTTTCTCGCCTTTATCTTGGAAACGGTACAATATGAGTTAATTTTTCTCAGTACTGTTTATAAAATGATATTGATCCACCACCACACATTGATTCACATTCATTGTTATATTTTGTAGACATAAGGCTTACAAAGAGCCAAATATATAATGTAAAGTAAAATCACATTTTTTGACAGAAATTGTTTTAAAAACTAAAAAATATTTAACCCAAAAAATATTTAACTTAAAAGAAATTGATTTTTATATAATCAATCAGCAGGATTTTATATTACTTCAGTTTTAAGCATGAATCACAGTGTGATTGGAGTTTTTATTTTTTTATAAAAAAAATTTATTATTTTATATTATTAAAGAATAATATTTTGAAGTTTAAACACCAAATGTCAATTCAATATGAAAATTTTTGTTAGACTTTAGAATATTAACAACGAAATTTCAAAGATGCATCATAAATTTGCATAGAATTTTTATAAATAAATTTCATTCTTTAATGCAATAATAAAAAAATTTGCTAGCTCACGATATCGAACCCACCTTCAAAGCATTTGATTACAAAGACAACATTTTTTCCACACCCTTAAAAAATAATACAAACTTAATAAAATGTATTGTTACTTCACTACCGACTGACTACTGCATGTTACTTGCTTACAGTCAAGAACCAACAAACAAACAAACTCTTACACACTGTTATATACAAAGTGAGCCGTTGTTCAAGTTTCCTGTCATTTTAAGCGAAGACATCTTTGGCGGATATAAGTAATGCCATCCATGCCATTGTGGTTAAAACAAAAAACAAAAAAAAAATGAAAAAACCATAAATTTTTTAAATTATGTTAGAGATATGAAAACTAAAGTAAATGCGTAAAAAGTAAAAAAAAAAATTATATTTAATATAAAAAATCTACGGTAAATTTAAAATATTTGTACGTCGGTTGCAAAACATAAATTTGAAAAAATTAAAATACTTTAACCTAAAACTCCATAACATTTGATAATATTGATAAGAAAAACAATTATTGACCCTTAAAGTTTTCGGCTGGGAAAAACAACTTTACAAAACTTTGAGTTGACTTAAGTCAAGTGCAGCATGTGTGCGAGTCTTGGTCAACTAAAGATTTCCGCCTTCTGCAAAAAGTCTATAAGAAATAAATAAAATTGTTTATAAAACTTTAGCTGATAAAAACTTTACGAAATATGAACCTTAACTTCAAGTTAATATACTTTGTTTAAGAGACAAGTTTACCATATACGAAGTATGTGCGTTTTGTTGACAATGTTTCTTCTACAGTTGCTGAATAAATTTAAGTAAATATTTTTAAGTCGTAGTTTGAAGGGAGTTATTTTCTTTTTTTACATACGAGGGCTGCTCTATATATTTCTGGCCTAATAGTGAAAATGCGAATATTTATAATCAAAAATGGTTTTATTGTTTTTCAGAGTATTCTCCAGCATGATTTATATACGTTTCCATGCGCTCAAACCAGTTGTCGAAGCACTTTTTCCACTCCGATTGTGACACCTCTAAAACATGGTTTTTGAACACTTCAACAGCTTCTTCTGGGGACGAAAATCGTTGACCACGCATTTTTTTCTTGATGTGCGGAAACAAGAAGAAGTCATTAGGTGCCAAGTCAGGGCTGTACGGCGGATGACCCATTACTTCGACGTTTTGTCCGGTCAAAAACGCTCTGGTTTGAGCCGATGTGTGAGAGCTCGCATTGTCATGGTGAACAATGATTCGTCTTCTCTTGTTGGTTTTTCGAATTTCTCCGATGACTTCAGGCAAACAAATTGTAGTGTACCACTAAGAAGTGACCATCCTACGTTGCTCAAGCGGAACAGTCGCCACATGACCAGTTTTGCCGAAGAAACAGGCGACCATTTGCTTCGAAGTGCTTCTTCCACGAACAACTTTCGCTGGATTTTGCTCGTCTTTGAAGATCCACACGGTCGATTGTTGTTTCGTTTCGGACTCATACGCTTAGATCCATGATTCGTCACCTGTGACGATCTTATAAACGTCTTTTGAAGCACCGCAATCGTATTTTTGCAACATTTCTTTGCACCAATCGACACGAGCCTTTTTTTGAGCGACTTTCAAATTGTGCGGGATCCAACGAGAACAAACCTTTTTTACGGCCAGGTGTTCATGCAGTATCGAATGTATGCTGGTGGAAGAAATCTCCAAGGATGTCTCTATCTCTCGGTATGTCGCATGTCGATGAGTTCACGTACGGCATCAATGTTCTCTGGCACAACAGCCGTTTTTGGACGACCTTCACGGAATTCGTCTTTGAGCGAGCTTCGGCCACGATTAAATTCATTATACCAATTTTTCACAGTGCTATAGGATGGTGCTTCACCGCCATACAAACATTTAAGTTCAACAATGCACTCTTGTCGTGATAATCCACGTCGAAAGTTGTGAAAAATGATGGCACGAAAATCTTAACGAGTTAGTTCCATTTTTTCTATATTAATTTTTTCAAGTCACTGTAAACAACACAAATAATGGTCGTACGTCAAAACGTTTTGAGTACGATTATGCTTAGAAATGACAAACTTTTCAATAGAAATGTCAGATTGCACTTGGCAGCACTCAGTGTTGCCAGGCCAGAAATATATATAGCAGCCCTCGTATAATTTTTCATGGCTTTTTTAACAAATTTTTTATATTTGTAGTTTTATAGCATTCCGCATGAAAAATTGAACAGAGTACCAGGCTTTAGTTAATGATTTGGCTGGTTGATGTTTATTCTTTAGTATTGGTTTTGTTATTGTTAAAAAATAATCAGTAAGTTATTTGTTGGCTAATCTATCGCTTTTATTTGCAACACTTGCTTGGAAATTTTTATAGCCGGGTGCTTAGTCTGCTTCGTTTTTAAGACCCGATTAAAATAATTTAAGTTCGTAAAAGCTACAATTTAATATTATTCTTTTACATTTGTTAAAAAATATTTGATTGTAGATTACAAAAAAAACAACAACAATTTTACTCTGCAATTAAATTTGCCCAATTTTACAAAATGAAACTGTAATCTGTAAAAATCATTTTTTTTAAATTTAATTATTACATATTTAATATAATTTTAGTTATAGCTTGTGGAAGAATCTTACATTTAACAGTTATACTTTTTAAGTCCAACAAATGATGATAGTGCAGTGCTTTAGTGTTTAAAAGATTTTTTTATAATTCATCTCTCCCAACGACTGTTAAGCAAAATTTCATAACCCTTTCACTATTTGTAAGCTAATTCTTCATATAACAAGCTGAAGCTAAGCGGGGAACACTGAACTGATTCAAAAATTTCAAATTGTTTTTATATACACTCTCTCCGGTATCAAATATCCCAGAAAAATCTATTTTGAAGAGCCAATGAATTGCATTAGTAATTTATTATCGTTGAATTATCTACCCCTTCATAAATTTGCTGCAAATTCAACACGAAGTATTACGATACGAAAGAAAAATGGTACGTAATCGAACAATTGCTTTCGTATTTTCCTCTTGCATCTAATTTTTTTCTTTTTCGCAAAATACTAAAGCTTTTGTCAAAATCATTTCCTATGCTCAAACATCTTGCGCTAACAAAATATCAAACGCAAAGATTACGAATCATGTAAGTAACCACAAATAAATTTTTATATATCTATATATCTTATATGTATTTCTTGTGGGAAAAAGCCAAAAAAGTTACAGACTCAGCAACGGCAGTTCAAAACTTGATTTTATGGCGCAACACAGCGGCTTGACCAAGGGATATTTGCAGTTCGGTAATGCCAAACAACGCGGTAAAACTTTAAGTCCAAGCCGGCAGACGACCCCAATTTCAATGGACTTCCTATTAGGGATGAAGCGGGTAGGAAAAATATAGTGTATTTTGATATTATGTATGTTTGGTAGTTGTGATTCACAATATTGCCCGCTTTCCACTATGAAGGAACAGATAAAAAACCTTTGCATATGGAATAAGCCACCAAAGGGATGCTAACATCAAAATGCATTGGCGCAAGTATTACACGATGTTGCAGCAAATAAAGAGAGTGCAGAAGAAGTTTTGTTTTTTTCGCAAAATGAAAATAACTTTTTAAATGTTATATTAATTTTCCGCCTCCATCGATAATGCCACTGAATCCATCACTATTTTATTAACCGACTTCAAAAAAAGAAGGAGGTTATACAATTCGGCTGAATGTTGCTGTTTTTATATTTGTGCCTCCAGAACTCAGTCATTTCTGATCTGATTTTGAAAATTTTTGGTAATATGATGGATTATGCTTACAGAATGGTCCGGTTTTAAAAACAGTTCATAATCTTAAAAATTTAATGGTTTACCTATTCAACATACATATATTTTATGTGTATTATGAATTGTAAAGCGCACTTCTGTAAAATTTAAAATGACTGCGTATTACTATAGCTCCCAAAACAAAAAATTATACAAAAATAAATCTAAAAATTAAAGGGTGCCCCCATAATTAATGAAAATTTACTTATATGGGCCTATCTTTTGAACCGTTATAGACAAACGCTTGCAAATTGGACAGAATGTCGGTTGCTATGGCCGTTATAGTAACAAGTATTAATATCACAAATTATAAATTAAAGGGTGCGCCAATAGTTCATTAAATTTGATGTATACGGCCATACTTTTTAACAGTTATATACAGACGATTGAAATTTACAACGTACCTGTATTTCTTAGTCCGCTATATCAACGAGTTTATAATTTGAAATTACAATGGTGGAATGGAATTAAATGGTGTCCCATAATTATTGTAGATTTACTTATATAGGCCTATCTTTTGAACCGTTATAGACAAACGCTTGTAAATTTGACGCAATGTCGATTGCTATGGCCGTTATAGTAACAGCTGATAATATTTAAAATTATAAATTAAAGGGGGCACCAATAGTTAATATAATTTAGTATAGGGCCATTCTTTTAAACAGTTGTAGTCAGACGATTGAAATTTACAAAGAACCTGTATTAATAACTCCTCTATAACAACAAGTATAAAATTTGGATTTGGAAATAAACGGGTGTCCCAATAGTTGATAAAATATGGTGTATGTGGCCGGACTTATAGACAGACAGTTTAAATTTACAAGGGACCTGTTTTGCTAAGTCCGCTATAACAAGAACCATATAATATGAATTTGGAAATTAAAGGGTGTTCCCAAAATTAATATAATTTTTTCTATATGGCCGTATTTTTGAACCGTTGTATTATTTATTATTTGGTATAATAAGAAGTATAAAAATGTCATATATAATTGTTTTTTGACCTTTTTAAATAATTTTTCTTTTCTAATTTTTAAATGCTATCTCAGTTTATAAATAAAATAATTTTAATTTATATTTCCAACATTTCACCACACCGTTGGATGTCATCATCAGGAAACAGACAACAAAAAATATTAAAAATTAGATTTTTTGAAAAACAAAATTAAAATCAAGTTTTTTTTTATTTATAAACTGACCTAGTGCTTAAAAAATTAGAAAAGAAAAATAAAAATGTTATATTATAAATTAGGTACTTGATATAATCTGATGTATATGGGCAAACTGTTGAACCGTTACAGACAGACGGTTGAAATTTACACAGAACCTGATTAGTAAATCTACTACAACAGCAAATATATAGTTTGAATTTGGAAATAAAAGGGTGACCCTATAGTTGCGGCAATTTGATGTATATTGCCAAATTATTGAACAGCTGAACAAGTAAAAAGTTTGGAGATATAAGGGTGTCCCAATAGTTAATGTAATCTAATTTATGTAGCCATATACTTGAACTGTTATAGGCACACACACACACACGCAGGCTATAAAATTTTTAAATTATAATATTTTGTTCATTAAATTTCTTTTTCTATAATCTGCATTAAATGTTTACAACTAATAATACTTTGTATTGGCCGCGAAGTTTTGTGTATTATTTAATAAAATAAATGTTTGTTTACTAATTTTGACATTTTATTTTGTCATTCTTCCCTGTTGTTTATTTTTTTAGGCCAGTGGTGCTTCATTTTAAAATATTTTGCGAAAGCGTTTGCGTAAACACAAATTATACTCTTATCTCATCTACCTATCGCATGGAATTAGCTTTTGCATCACAACAGAGAGTAACCCTCCAGAAATAAGTGGCTTTTATCATCTGATCAAAAGTTTATATGTTCCACGCTTCTGAAAATTTATTCATACGATGGAACTATTAATACATCCGAAAAGTTGACAACCTGGTTTACAACGAATATAACAAAAGATAGATAGGTCCGAAGAATACTGATGACGGATGTAGCGATCCAGAAAAATCTGCACACCATTTTGCTAGTATTTAATTTGTAAGGTTATTACTTCACCAATATTCTTATTGTCATTCCCTCTACCCAGTTTGCGTGCTATAGCTCACTGGAATTGAATTATATCGGTCAACAAACACTTCGCTTTGAAAAAAATTATCAAATAGAAATACTTAAAAGGGGTTAAAGAGCGGTTTTAGGTTTAAAGGCAGCTTTTTTTATTGTTATTGCCAAAGTATAGTATATACGTCAAATATGAAATCAAGGTTTATTTAATTTAATACCGGTTGATCCATGTAAAAATATCGTTTTATAATTAAAGGAGATGTGCATCGTTTCTTTATAATTCACACAGCATCAGCACTTAACAGAGCACCACAAGAAAAAGGCTCAATGTTTCAAAACGCTGTTTCGAAGCCGATTTAGTGAGTCAAAGATTGACTGCTTGATTTTCTTTGTAACTTAGTGCGCTATCCAAGATTTTATTTTTTATTTCAGGCCATAAAAAGGACATAGTCGTTATTGGATGACGTTCTCAGTTAACTGTAATACCGTTACCACCAGTATTTTTAGAAAAGTCGGTAATGATACCAATACTTTCAAATGTGCACCAAAATATCACACTCTGTTTTTCGTTTTTTTTTCTTTTTTTTAAATAGTCGTTGCGTTGAAAATACGCTTCTTTTAGAAAATGTGATTTATCGGCCATATTCGATGTCTGTAACTCTCAAATTAAGAAGCCTTAACGAAGTGGGAAGCGTATTTCTTCAGTGTCCGGTTCTTTTAAGCGAATAATCTAAGAAGTTTGCGCAAAATGCTGACTTGTTGAGGTAAATAATAATTCGACGTTCTTGTATTGCAATCTCCATCTTTGACCACACCACAGCAAAAACATTCATGCCAGCACCTAATGTACGGCAATAGGGAGCGTGAGTTTTGTGCACCAGAAAACCAGTCTCACGATATTTCTGCTTAAATTTGAATACCACACTCGGGGTGATTGCTTCATTTTGGCCAATGATTCTTTCTAATAAACGCACAGTTTGTCCAAAATACATTTTAAATAAATTTGCAACACGAAGGTATTTCTTCCTAATAGTCAATATCTCGTTCAGGAAAAATATATCTTATGATTTAAAAAATATGTGTATTTTTTACCATTTGCCATTGTTCTCTTATTTAAATTATTTTTTTGTTTTCAAGCCATAGTATTACAAACTGTATAAATACAAAACTATAAAAGTAATGTAAACATTACAGTCATCGTGATGCAAAAAATATTGTCTGGTCGGAAAATTATTACCAACTCATATTGGGAATATTCTTGAAAATATTTATCACAATCAGACGAGAAAATGAAAATGTAATTTTGCCAAGAAATAGAATAAAATGATGGGAGAGAAATGCAAAAGATAATTTTCAAAATGATAAGCAATAAATTGGTTATTTATCTACCCAAGAGTCTTTCTGTTTTATAAAATAAATTTTGCTATGATTTATACATTTAACTTTAGGCTGAATGAAAATCAATTGTTTATAACAATTCACTTTGTTACAATTTAAAAATATTATTTTGTTGTAAAAAACAACAGCTATAAGATAAAATTATTTTGAGATGTTTTACACATTCAGTTGACCCCTTGTATTTCTTCTTAATTCAATCATTTGATCAAACTAAATTAAATTCTACCAGTTGAAAAAGTAATCACTCTGCTTTCATGTGTTTAAATTGAAACCCGTGTTCAGCAGCTCCTTTGTAAATTTATTTAAGTAAAATTAAAAATTTTGTAGACATTCTTTTGACTGACAAGTAGGTGTGGACATTTCTATCATTCATTAGTAACGACAGAGTGTGCTTTACACCCACCACTCTGTTCCTTGACATTTTCCCATCTTTCTTTTAGTCTTTCCTTCCAACTTGTTTTGTTGTTTCCTTATTTTGGTTTGGCTCTGTTGCTGTTGTTTTTGTTTTGAGGGTTCAAATGCATACAATTTGTCGATTGTAGGTTGTGCCCCCTAAAGCATGAAAGGTAAAAGTTATATGTCCGTTTTGTTGTTATTGTTGTTGTCATTCTACACCAACAAAGAAATACAAAACTTAAATTCGTATAAGTTTCGTATGCGCAAGTTTGTGTAAAATGTCCACAACTCCAGCAATGAACCAACGAAGTAACCAGCCAACCCATTTGGTTATGCCAGTGAATGGTCGGTTGGCTTAACTTTAACTTTGCAATGAAATTGTTATAGTTCGTTTCATCTTTTTGTTTAGTTGGGCTCAGCAGAGACGAATTTATAAACATGTGGCGCCTTTGATTACCGAAGTTATACAATTTTCAATCAAGCCACTATTGTTTTTATTTCCCTGATGTTGTTTTTGTGCAATTCGTCAGTTGTCTTAAAAGTGTACAACCGTAGCAAACTGTCAATTTCACAGTTGTATATTTTACAAGTGGTGTGAATATAATTGCCCTATTCACAAGCCCCCTAGTAAATGCTAAGTGCTAACAAAATACAACGGTGCTAGCTGTGTTGGTAATTTTCATGCAAACATGCGATACAACACTTAGTACTTTTTTTCATATGTTTTTCAAACGTTGTATAGTGCCTTTTTTATGTGATTTTTGTTTTATATTTTTTTTATGTTTAAATGTTTTTTGTTTAAATGAATTATTATTTTTGTGTTCATGTGTGAATTATCTTAAATTAAATTGAATTAAAAGATATTTTTATTAGTTTTATTTATTTAATATATTGATTTGACTGATTTATTAGAAAGTGGAATAAGTCATTTCTGTTGTATATAGTAGGAGTGGGTATATTGGAAACATATCAATTCTCTGCCACCTTGTTCTAAATTATATTTAATAATAACGTTATGAAGAATGCAGCAAGCCATTATCCAATCATTGCATCTTTTCTTATTTTGTGCTGATAGCATTCTAAACTTAAAATCTCCTTCAGTAATATAACTTACTTGAGTCAACCATTAATATATCGAAACTATATTTTTCACACAAAAAATTTATTAATTTACTTTTTGCTGTTTTCTTCCCCATTTGGCTTATAAATAACAAATGATGGATAGCACTTTTCTTCTTCTTATTCAGTTTTTGACGTATGAAGTACAATGTACAATGGCACATTGATACAATGGTTGTTCACAAAGAAGTAAACAAAAGGTAGTATGCAATACTACCTACACCTTAGCAGAGCTTGTGAATACGGCAAATATTTCGTAGTATAAATTGTTTCCAATTTGTGTTTTCAAAAAAGTATTTTATTCCGCTATATGACAGAGAAAACATAGTGGTAAAAACAAAACCAATTATTTTTAACATACCAAAAGTTAAAATAAATAAAATATTTTTTATAGAATAAGATAATTAGGCATGTCACAAACCTAAATTCTGATTGAAAGTGGTTTCAATTAAGTTCTTCAGAAAAAAAACTTATAATTTCCTAAAAATTAAACTACTCCAGACAAAAATCACCAATTTTTTTTGGATCTACTACCTCGGTGATTGTTATAGCTTCGAGAATTATTGAAAACCTCTTGATTATGTTTTTATCTAGACCTGTGATTTGGGAAATCAAAGCAGGATTAGCAAAGAATCTTCTGTTACGGATTGTGCTCTCTTGCCGTAAATCATTGTAAAATATAATTTATGTTCTACTTAAAAGTTACGATTATTTACTGTTAATTCAAGTTCATAAGAGAATCATAAAAAAGTCGTCAATGTTTTTTCCAAAGAATTTTGTGCATAGCTCTAGCACATTTTTTTAATTCATACCTTTACTTAATTGTGAATATAGATAAAACTTGTTCATGGATTTTCATGACTTATGTCTCATTTTGTTCATAGGTTATGCGACTTTACGTGAAAGTAATAGGATTGACACTTTTTTTTACTGTTTTGGATTTATTATGAATTAAAAAAAATTTTTTTTAGGCAAAAAAATATTTTTTTCTTTATACATTTATTTACAACTACAAAACTGTTGCTTATGTAGCGAAACGTTACATAAACAGATGAAAGTAATTGTAATTCTTGATAAATTTTTCTAAGCAAAATCCGACCATTGGTTCGTGAGTTATGTTAAACAAAAGAGCCTTATCAAAATTGAGTCGATAATTAATTAGCTGAAAAATATTTTACTGTGTAATGAAACAAATTGAGAATTGGAACCTGGTGGAACTTGGAATTGATTAAAAATGTAAAAACAGATATGACATAACGTATCAGTAGTGATTTCCAACTGTGGGAAAGTATGGCTAAAATTGCAGGTCCAAATGTTTGGAGAAAAAAGGCATTTTTGTATATGTTCATAAAAATAAACAGGCAAAAAAAAAACTTAAGTCTCTGCAGAGTTTATTATTAAAATTTTAGTATACTGAAATATCCTACTTTAAATAAAAAAGAAAAACGTTAGTTCACATAATAAAATAATATTCGTTTTGAAATAATTAAATCTAAATTAAGTTGGTTCGGTAAAACATACAAGTACTGAGTTTGAGACGGCTATAAAAAAACTAGCAGTCAGATCGGAGTAATTCTTTTTGAACATTTTAAACAACGGGATTTTTTTAATAATATTAATTAATTTTCAAATTTCAAATAAATTCTTTTTTTCATGCTATTCTCCCGATTTATTATTTAAATCACCGATATTGATTATTGAAGGTCAAAGCACGTCTCGATGGCCATTTCGTTATCGCTTACTTAACTCGTCAGGAGACTTCTGACAAATATTTTAAATAAACTAAAGATTTTTGTCAAAACAATAAAGCAAAGACAAAAATCAAAGTTTAGTTTATTTAAAATATTTGTCAGAAGTCTCCTGACGAGTTAAGTAAGCGATAACGAAATGGCCATCGAGACGTGCTTTGAACTTCAATAATCAATATCGGTGATTTAAATAATAAATCGGGAGAATAGCATGAAAAAAAGAATTTTTTTGAAATTTGAAAATTAATTAATATTATTAAAAAAATCCCGTTGTTTAAAATGTTTAATATTTGCAAAGTGCCTGTGCATAAAATAAATTATCGTAGTGTTTTGTGATATTTTATTTTTCATCCTCTTTCAACTGTATAAAAGAGCAGAAAAAAACTCTGCCTTATACAGCAGAGAAAGAAAAATAGAATTACATTTGGTTATTGTTGTTTTTGCTTAAACTTTGATTTTTGTCTTTGCTTTATTGTTTTGACAAAAATCTTTAGTTTATTTAAAATATTTGTCATAAGTCTCCTGACGAGTTAAGTAAGCGATAACGAAATGGCCATCGAGACGTGCTTTGACCTTCAATAATCAATATCGGTGATTTAAATAATAAATCGGGAGAATAGCATGAAAAAAAGAATTTTTTTGAAATTTGAAAATTAATTAATATTATTAAAAAAATCCCGTTGTTTAAAATGTTTAATATTTGCAAAGTGCCTGTGCATAAAATAAATTATCGTAGTGTTTTGTGATATTTTATTTTTCATCCTCTTTCAACTGTATAAAAGAGCAGAAAAAAACTCTGCCTTATACAGCAGAGAAAGAAAAATAGAATTACATTTGGTTATTGTTGTTTTTGCTTAAACTTTGATTTTTGTCTTTGCTTTATTGTTTTGACAAAAATCTTTAGTTTATTTAAAATATTTGTCAGAAGTCTCCTGACGAGTTAAGTAAGCGATAACGAAATGGCCATCGAGACGTGCTTTGACCTTCAATAATCAATATCGGTGATTTAAATAATAAATCGGGAGAATAGCATGAAAAAAAGAATTTTTTTGAAATTTGAAAATTAATTAATATTATTAAAAAAATCCCGTTGTTTAAAATGTTTAATATTTGCAAAGTGCCTGTGCATAAAATAAATTATCGTAGTGTTTTGTGATATTTTATTTTTCATCCTCTTTCAACTGTATAAAAGAGCAGAAAAAAACTCTGCCTTATACAGCAGAGAAAGAAAAATAGAATTACATTTGGTTATTGTTGTTTTTGCTTAAACTTTGATTTTTGTCTTTGCTTTATTGTTTTGACAAAAATCTTTAGTTTATTTAAAATATTTGTCAGAAGTCTCCTGACGAGTTAAGTAAGCGATAACGAAATGGCCATCGAGACGTGCTTTGACCTTCAATAATCAATATCGGTGATTTAAATAATAAATCGGGAGAATAGCATGAAAAAAAGAATTTTTTTGAAATTTGAAAATTAATTAGTAATTCTTTTTGATTTCATTGTACCATTTAGTCTAAAATTTCAAAATATCACTGCATATTGCATGAAGAGTATGTGACAATTTTACTTTTTCCGCGAAATCCATAGTGTGTGCCGGGTTGTAAGATATTATATCATTTTTGTCTGTTAAAAGCGATTTTTAAGTCAAATCGACGTCCAAATATATGCACTAACTAAGAAAAATTAATTTTTTTTCTGCACTGGGTATTTTCTGCTCATAATTTTAAAAATCAAAATGTACATGAACTTAAACCGAATAAAAATTATACAACTAAAATTTTTCAATTGTAATATTTGTTGGCCACAGAAGGCTTTTTATTACAAAATTTTAAAAATAAAATAAAAAATAAAATAAAACATTTTATTTTAATTGATTTCTCATACGTTATTCAATATTAGACTAAAATAATTAGACGTTGAGGAAAGTACACATTATTGCATATAAAACATATCAAATAATGCAATAAATAGTTTAATAGCGTCATTTGCTACTTTGTATTTATTATCTAACAATATTTAATCAAACACATTTATTGAGCAGCCAGCACGTTTACATGGTGTTTACACGATTCGTTTCGCTGTGTGATTTTGTTGGTGGTCGATTGGAAAATACAAAATCAAATAACATTTATTACTCGTATTAATAGGAATGAATTGTGTTATGAAGAGTTTTGTACAGTTAAATTATACAAATTAAATTGAATATCACTATTCGGGCTATAATTTTTTTTGTCAAAATATTTTAAATTTAACTGAACGTAATGTTATTTTATTAGAAGATCATTATTTTATTTTGCATTTTATTGTATATAAAAGAATGTATTTACCCATGTAGTACTTTTTGTATGTGTGCATTTATTTTAATTGTCAGTGTATATGTATGAGAAACACGATTAAAATCAGTTGTTTAATAAAATGAAAATAAATTGTGCATTTATGAAAGAGGTAATGAAACGTATTGTTTTTGTAAAAAAAAAATAAATAATAATGGCATACTAAAACAATTCTTTATGCTGTCTGAATATGATTTTTAAATACAAACATATTTAAGGATTTATCATGCGTAATCAGTGCTTCAGTTTCCTCTGAACTATGACTTAAATATTCTCTGTTCCGGTTATTCTTAAAAAACAGACATTAAAATTATTTACCTGTAAGAGGATTTGGTCAAAATGCTGCTAATTCAAAACATTCCCAACGCCCTCTAGAGTATACGTCTGGGTAACAAAAGCAAAACATCACCCATCCGAAAATTTCCCAAGGAAACATTTTTAAAGGATCGATTTTATAACTAGTTATCTAAAACATCCTGTTCATAACGTTTAATATGGAATGGTTTTAATTTCGTATTAACCATTCTAATCGTTTCTGTTTAATCTTCTTCAGATTCTGATCAAATTTGTTTATTCCTAAAAAATTCAGAATCTCAACTTTTTAATTTAAACGTAAATGCGCAAGCCAAAAGGAACAACAAGGCTAATCTAAGCAACGACACATAAAAAAATTATATTTCAAGACCGTAAAAAAGTTCCAAAAAATTAAAATCCCCTTTCATATTTAAAAGTAATTTTATTTCGAAGAAAATTTTCGTTTCTCATTTTATGCGGAATTAATTTGCGGATCGAATTTGAGTTCTGTGATATGCCTGTATGTACGATATTCATTATAAGTATCACAATATAAATAAATAAAGCCTTTAATCCCAAATAGGAAATCAGAATTTTTAATTATTGCATATTCTCTAAAAAAGTCATTCAAGTATGTGATGTAAATCGACTTAAAAACGAAACGTTATTGTATTATCATGTCAATTCCAAATTCCATTTTGTTTAAAAAAAAACTAACATTTTACTATGTGATGATAACTGATAAAGTCAGTTTGAAATTGCTTTCAAAGCAACATGGTGTCATGTATTCTTTTCAGCTTAAAAATATCAAAATGAATAAATGTATAAAGTATAAAAGCTCATTGGTATATAGCCGAAGTGTTCAGAAGAGGTGCTACGACTGATGTTGAAATTCAATGAAAGAATTTAGTTACTAAACTAAATAGCTTGGGTCCCTCATACACAATATAGCTGGTTGCAAAACGGTGCAATTTAAGAAAATTATTCTATTTAAAACGTTTATTCCGTAGAAAGAAAAGAACTTTTTACCAGCAGGTTTTAAATGGAAATATGTGTGCCGTCTATGAGTTTTTCGAATAAAATTTCGAGATTGTCTCAGATCTTCTTGACTAGATTTTGTTTCTAATATTCTTCTTTTCAAAATAAGCAATAATCTTTTTATTGATTTTGAAATTGTGGTACGCAGAAAGTACCGAAATATTGAAATAAAATATTAATAAAAAAAAATATAAGGACCCAAAGCTTAATAAAATAGAAAATAATTTAATAAAAAAGGGTAAAATAATCATTATTAAACTAATTGTGGTACAATACATTTAAATATTTGCATCACTACCTAAAGCTCTTTGGAAGCTATCTTCTGCAAAAAATCTTAGTGCAGCTGCAGTATTAAAGCTAGTAGTAATATTGATGTATTATTTTAACGGCGTCTAAGTTTATTTAATACAATTATAAGGCCTTCTTTATTTAATCTTAAGCTTTGAATAAATTAATGAAAAAATAATTTACTAAAACATATATTTTAAAGAAAAATAGTTCCACATGTCGTATGGCAATTCCAACGGATTGCAGCTATCACGTAATTATTTTCTTCTTCTATAATGGTTAGTGATATGCTCCCCGACCAACGTTGCTGCCACTATAAACGTCTAATTGACAGTTTGTTTTCTTTTTTTAAATTTTCTTTTATTATTTATTTAAATTTTAATGAACAAATCATACCTTTTTAATGTAACTCTGAAAACATTAAAAAAGTATGATTTCGATTTAGGGAAAAAATGGAATATGAAATTGATTCGTCACACGTAAAACTTTTTAAAATTTTTTTTTTAATTTTTCAAAGCAATAAGTTTTCATCATATACCTGATTATTTAAGGGGTAGAGTGAATAAAAAGGCAGTTTATACTACATAGTACCTAGTACTAGCACTAGCTTAAACTTTTCAGTACTAGCAAGGCTAAAAAGTATAAACTACAAAATGTGTGAATAAATCTTTGCTACTACTAGGTAGTTAGTACTGAAAAGATATAGCTTGTACTGAAAAATAAAAACATTTGAGTGTTGCCTCTGAAAAATAACATTTTTTCTTATAAATTCTAAGCAAAACTTTTAGTAAAATATTTTGGTAACACTATAAGTTTGTTTTGATTATTTATTATCACGATAGGTGACAAAAATAGTGCAAATATTTTTGATATGCCCAAAAAGCATAAAATTACAATTTACTCGGAAAATATGGGCGAGCGCCAATTTCTTTACTTGATGTGTTTTTCTTATTTTTCAATTCTCTATCGCCCCATATATTTTTTGATTGGAATTACTTCATTTAACTAGAATTGTTCCATATGATATGGCAACAAAAGGCCTGGTAGCTTGCCCGCTGTCTCTAAAGACATGGATTATGATGATTTTCAATAAAAAAATTTTGGTAACTATGTCTGATCGATTGTCATTTAAAAATTTTCTTTAGCTCATCTAGTGCCTTGGCTAAGTTAATTTCAACACTAACACGGACGGACAGGCGGACAATGCTCAATAAAATTCGCTATGCATGTGTACACTTTATGGGGTCGAAAATGGATATTGTAGAAATTACAGACGGAATGAAAAACTTAGATCTACCCATTTTCCACCTGTGGTAAAGGGTATAACAAACGACTGCACTTTTTTACGAATAAATGTATTTCCAGCACCTCAATAACATGCTTACCAAAAAAACTAGTAATTTTGAGTACTTACTAGTTTTTATTCACACATATTTTCAGCAAACACTGGATAAACTAGCTTGAACTAGGCAACAAAAAGTACTAGCTTTATCTGAAAATTTTATTCACCTCAAAACTAGTTTAAACTTAAAAGTTGCTTGTTTTAGCTAGAACTATATTTTTTTCACATCGCCTATTGTAAGTGTTGGTTGACAACGAATTATTTACATACTCGTACGTACACTATGAAAAAAGTTGAGTGCTACTTTGTTGCAACGAACCAGAAAATTCATTTTACACTGCTGGGGGTCGATTCTGGTTCTGTGAAACTATGAAATGAAAAGTTTTTTCATATTTTCATAAATTTTCCGATTCTTGTTTAGTAAAAAAATGATAAATAAATTCAAATGTTTTCATATGAAAAGAACAAATGGAATGAAACTAATTGTTTTCACAATTTCACAGTAATATGATTCTTGTTCTATGTAACAGTGTAAATAAGTGTCAAAAATTTTTCATTTATAACGAGAGAGCCTTATAACGAGAAAGCCTTAAGAGGCAAGCGCGCAAGCGGGAACCAAAAAGAATTTTTGATTAATTACTTAGAAGATAATCTGGACATTGCCAACAACAAGTAATAATTTAAAAAAATAATAATAAAAAACTGCGGATGGTGCTAGGCATAGAGACGAAAAGTGGAAGAAACCAGCGGCGAGCCTTAACGCACTTGGTGGTACCCAAAAAGACGGTCAAAATGGAAGAAGTATTGGAGTGATGCGAAGTAAGAATATTTTTTGCACATTTGAATTTAAATTAATTAATTTTTAAATAAAATGCTAGGCTCAACACTCGTGCTAAATACTCCGAAATAAAAAAAATTACCAAAGAAGTGGAGTTAATGGTTAATGGCCTCTAGAAGAGCGCATTATAAAAATCACCACTGTGGAAGCGGTAGATCGAGATGGAACACCGGAAGTTGGTTTTGAAAAATATTTTTTGGGAAGCAATGATGAAAGAAGTTGTAAAGAACCTGCAATTATTTTCGCTGACGCAAATGTAGAAGAAGGCACTGCAACTACTTCTGCGCGTACAGCTACTGCTACTACCATTACCAGCACTTCAACTGATGCATACATATAACCTAAAATACCAAAAATACTAGTATGTATGTATGGTAGTTTAAATAATGAAGAATATAAATTTAGCGACGTCATAAAGTAAACTTAAAGCCTTGTAGGCGGCTTTATAATATAACAATATTTTAATAAATTATCCACTTATTCAAAACAGAGCTTGACCTAAAGAATACTGTGCGACGAATTTTTTAGCCATGACATAGAAAATAACAACTTGAAAATAAAATAAGTTTAAAAAATTTGTAAGTTAAATAGTTTTATTTGAAAACGGATCAATTTAGCGTAGTAATCAGACAAAAAAATCGTGAGGCGATCGTAACCTCAGTTGACTCTTGATACAAATTTCACTCTCCCCACAATTTTATTTTTTATCTGATCAATTTTCTAGATTCATGAAATATTTGTTGGAGTTTAGTACATTATGCTTTTTTCAAATAAAAATGTTTAACTTACAAATTTTTTATTTTTACTTTATTTTAAATTTTATTTGGTTGGGTGGTTTTTACATGGTTTTAACGAAAAGGGAAGAAATTCCGTATTGTGGACCATACTGTACCTAAGTATAGTATATGCATCCTCTTTGTTAGTAAGTCCCAATTTTCACGAAGCAATTCTTATTGATAAACGTATCACTTATTCTTCTTTTAACTTGCCTTGTCGTTTTCACAATTTTTAGCTATTAGCATATTGTTTTAGTGGTTCTTCTTCTTTTGTGCAATAAATTTCAATTTTTATAAAAAATTTAATGAACTAAAAGTTACGAATAAGAAAGGAAAACGAATTGAACGAGTACATCAGCTTGTGTACTCGTTTTTTTTTCTTCTTGTCGCCCTTATCACCAATCAAAAGGGATAAGCCGATAAGAATTGCATAGTAAAAATTGGGACTAAATGAAATGTTATGAATTTAACAATTTTTCAAAAATTGCTAAAAAATGGTTTAAAAAACTTTCAGCAACAATACGTGCGCTCAAGCAATTAAAAAACTTGTTTACGGCTTAGAGCCACTTCAAAACTGCAAAGCTTTTATAACTGCATTTGGATTTCAGATTTTATTTACATAATATATAAGTATAACGAAAGTTTCACGGCTACAATGGAATGAAACACTTTTTCATTAAAAGAACGAGAATTGCAATTTTTGTAATTGTGAAATGATAATATGAAAAGCTGTTATGAAAACGAAAATGAAAAGTTTTTTCATTTCACAGTTTCACAGAACCAGAATCGACCACCAGGGTATCTAAATTTCCCTTTACAATTTAGATTTATTAAATGTTTTGTACTTTTTCGTCTTTTTAAACTGACTTAAATTTATACTCTTTTTAAAATACGCGTAAAGTATAAATAACATTCAATTGATTGGTTATTAAAACACTTATGAATGAATATTACATCTATTATTAAATTAAGTCACGTAAAATGCAAATTAAAATTGAAAAATAATTTTACATTTTTATTTTAAATGTTTATAACAGTATATAAAGTATTGAAAATCATAGAAAAAAACAAAAAAAAAACGAAATTTGTTAAACATATTGGGCAGGCACGTTTTAATGACACTGATGTTAAAGCGCCAGTTGTTCGCCTGTGAAATGAAAAATTATTATTAAATATAAAAACAAAACCGTTTAAATCAATTTGAGTTTTATTAATTTTATTCAATTATTTTTTCATTTTCTATTACTCTTTCAGCATGAAAAGAAATAAAATTATCAGGGAAATGTTTGGTAAAAAGAAAAAAATTGCAAATTTGCATTGAAAAGTAATTTGTCAAAGGCATTAAAGACAAGGATGCCACATCAAAACACAACAACAATAACGTTATCAGCTACGACAACAACTGTTTACTGTTCAATTGTAAGTTTAATGAGTGTATATGTGTGTGTTAGTACTCAGCATATTTTGTAATGGTGTTTGTAGTGGTTAGTTGTAAGGGAGCAGGCGGGTAACGGATATGCCGCCATTGACATGCTCCTGTCTTTCTATTTTTTTTTCCATTTTTTTACTTTCTGTGCCATTTTAATTTAATTTTTACTCTTGTCATTGCAGTTTGTTCACTGTTGTTTCCAAGTCGTACATTTTTTGCACTCGTTCTCTATTTTTACAAGGTATTTTTGTCTTCTCTGAAAACAGAAATTTTTAGGCAAATTTAAGCAACTGCTGCGGCTAATGTCTTTTGAATGCAAATTCAATTTTATCGCACTTTTGTTTTTAATAAGATTTTTAAGTGAAATATATTGGTTGCTTTGGCACATATTCACACAAAAGGATGAATATTGCCGAATCATTTTGCTTCTTTAACTTTTTCTTTCCTGTTAGTTTTCTTTCTTTGCTTTTGTTAGAGACTTAAACTGAGATATCTTGACGTTAGCGAATGTAAGGAATTTGTGTACAAGTGAAGCGATAAAAACTTATTTAAAGAAACATTATTGAGGATTTAAGAAAGTTTTTTAAAACAATAACTTTTGTTAAGCTGATGAAATAAGATACAAATCAAGTACCTTTTTTTTGGTATAGTCGCAGTAAAGAAGTAAAAATGATGAGAGAAAAAATATTTTTATTTAATGAAACTAATCTTTTTTTATCAAGAACTTTGCATGTGATTCTGTGCTCGGCTGAACAGTTCCGTTAATTTAGGTTTAAGATAATCAGTATGGGAAAAAATGGTCACTGCTTTGCTATGGGTCATCTTTGCCGTAGATTTAAGGACAGAATTATCTGAAAAGAATATTTATCGGTCCAAAGATAAACTCTGAAACAACTTAATAAAAAAAATTTCGTTTGCCTGCGTATATTCTCAAGCATAAATCGCAGCGTTTGGGTGGCACTTGAGTCCTTAAATATGTGTATTCTTGAATCCCAGAGAGATTGTAACCTTCGATTTTAGCGTACTACTAATGGAAATATTTCAAAGAGTTCGATGTACAAGAAACTATTTTATTTTTCCCTACAGCGACTACAAGCTAATGAAATATATATAATTATCGATATAAAGCAATAAGTCAAATTTTCGTTGCTAAAACAAGTAAATATTTTCACAATACACTGCTATAAGATTTTTTACATGTTTTAATATCAGGTTAGAGATCAATGAAAATACTATTGTAATTACTTCTCATATGGCCATATAAGTGTTTAAAATTAATCAACTATTCACTGATATCACATTGACACCGGCCAACTTTAAATAAAATTGTAATCTATACTATCAATATTTTGCGTTTTCCTTAAACTATTAAATATATCTTACATGATTTATTGACTTGTGTGATTAAAAAACCACTTTAAATGCCGTGATATTTAATTTCCTGTTTAAAATTTAAACCTTAAAAAAACAACAATAGAATTACCACTCGTATCATTTTACAAAGTCAGGACACATAGACACACTCTTCCTCTCATTATTAAAGGTGTGAATTTACCACCACTTAAGTCCTCATTTATGGATTTCAGATACAATGACACAATAAAATTGTAAAAAACTATTTCAGCAGATTTTAAGCACGTACACGGGAATACTCTCGTAGAAATAAATAAATATTATTTTAAATTGTGATAAATGAATTGAAGATGAATATAGATGAGTAGAAAACATAAAAAAGGGATGATTGTATTTATGTAAATCATACAAAATACACACTCAACATTCAACACAATATTTAGAAGAGCATAAAAAGTCAAATGGAAATTAAACTTAAATAGAAATGGTAAAGATACAGCAAACAAATACCGTAAATGATTGTGAAAATGATCCTTGTATTGTTGCTCTTCACGGCAGTGCGGTTTTAAAATGATGATAGTATGTGTTTGTTTGTTTGTTTGTGCATTTTAGTTTGGAAATATAAACTCACGATTGCTTTAAAATCAAAGGTTGTCGGGTTTTTGTTTCTGTTTGTCATCGTTAAGCCCTGTGACACAAAAATAACAGAGCAGTAAAGATTTGTTGCATAAACTACTCACACACACTTGCATTAATAATATTTGCATACAAAGTAATGTAATGTATGATAAATATTTAAGTTTAACCCTTTAAGGGCGGCATGAAAATCGTTATTTGGAGTTGTGTTTTTCTTCTAAATCACCTGATGGCATTAAAATTTTTAACTTAGCAGATTTATAGTACAATACCGAATTTGTATTATCTGCAGCAGCAATATCTTCTAAAAGAAGTTAATATAAAAGCAAAGTCCTAAATCTTCTCCTATTGGATTATGATATTATTGTTCTATTACTATTGATTACATTAATGACAGTTCCAATGAAAGAGTTTTTATAGAACGTTCTCGTTCATTTAGAGGCCTGAATCTTTGAGAAGTAATTTAATAAAGCGAAAATTGATCTAAGTCCTAAGTATCCTAAGAAAAAATTTCGTACAGTGAACATCTTTAAAATGTTTTATATACGTAGTTACATACATTTATGTTTAAAGATGTTTTTTAAATGATAGATGTGAAGTCCGTTTATATGAAGTGTAAAAATTGTAGTTCCACGTTAATTTTACCAATTACTTTTGTTTTATGTAAATGTAAGAAAAGTTTGTAGAAAAGCATTTCATTTTTAATCCTTTTACAGATTTTAAATTTAATAAGCAAATTATTTAACAACGTTTTCTTTGGAATAATCTTCAAAACTCAACTAACCCTGAAAATATTATAATAAAGTAAGTAAGAGTTTTATTCTATTTTATTCTATTCTATTCTACTCCCACTATATGTATAACTTCGTGTACCATGCAGCAGATTTTCCATTGAATAGTTTAAATAAAAATAGGCATAACAAATTCTTTCCTATCATAAATTTTTTTTGTTCGAAAAAAGTTTTTTTTTCTAAAAATTTTAAGTTTTGCCTAGGGTTGTTGTCCCAGCATATTAAATGAAAAGTTTGCTGTATCAAGTTAAAGCTAAATATTATAAAACGCAACAACCTGCAGGAATACAAATTAAAGCTGAAAATACTATATGAAAAAAATTTGGGAGGCGTGATTTTTTGGCTTCTGCCGCAAAGGTTTTCGAAACTCTATATGTCTAATCGATATTTAAATTTTCTCTAGATTATACAGATATAGTGCCTTGGCAAAGTTGATTTCCACACGAACACTGACGGATTAAAGGACATCGCACAATCGACTTAACTACGCATAGGATCTCATAATATATATATACTTTATGGGATCGGAAATAGATATTGTAGAAATTACATATATAATAACCTACTCAGATATACTCTTTACCTACCTGTGGTGACGGGTATAAAAATATGTATTAAAAATATAATTTTCATAAACCACAACATTTACTTAAAAAAAGTTCAAATAATTTTAAGAAAATCGTGTATTTTTGAACATTTACTTGGTCATTCAAATCAGATCATCAGGAGCTAGATTGTTTATGGTTTAAAATTAAACAAGTGAGAGTTTGCAAGTTTTGTTGCTTAGACAAAGGTATGACGAAATAATGCATTTAAAATCTGTTACTTATCGTTTTCGTAAAAAATCGTTTAAACCTTGTTAAACATACCAAAATTTAAAATTACTTAATCTTGTCTGGATGAATCTTAAATGCAGAATGAATGTAAAATTTTAAATACATTAGAATGCACCATAGCGAGGGGACAGTTTGTTCTATAATGAATGACCACCCTGATAGCCAGACTTTAAGGTAGTCACATCGATCAAATGTCAAACATTTAAGATTTCATCGTGGAATTTCAGTAATGGACAAAGCATCTCTTGGAAATAAAAAAATCTCTAGAACCGCATGTACCACATATGTATCCAAATTGCCTTGTTTTTGTAGGTTTATGTAGAAGTAGAATGAAAAGAAAATAAAATCTAAGTATTACTTTGCTTTAAACTGTATTATTCAAATCATCCAAAGTACATTATAAATATATAAAACAAGCACTTTAACTTAAAGTGTCTAAGGCATAAAAAAGTTATTAAGAAGCTCTTGAAGAATCCTTAATTCATTCATTATAGACTATTTATAATTTAACACGAATCGTAGATATATTTTTACTTGTGGTTGGTGATAATTAAAGCGCATGAATTCTTAATCTGAATCTGAGATAATTTATTTTTCACTTTTTAAAAACTTCAGAAATCTAGGTGGGAACAGTTAATTTTTACCAGCATTATTTTCTTTTTTTTTTGTAAAAGTGTGTAGTAGAATCTGCACAATTTTGTATGGACTTATAGCCACAGTATTCTATCTATTTAAAAAAATATGTTAAGTTTGAATGCGAACCTATTTTTTCTTTTTTAAGAGAAGTAGCACTTCAGGCCTAACCTATTTAGTAATTTTTCGTAAACGTGCTATATTCTTTAATTTTACTTCGCCGCAAAATATGCTGATAGGATGAACACTGTCCAACCAGATTTGTTATCAACGTGCTTACTACCTTGACTACATTAGACTCAGGTCCTGACTCACATAACAATTTCTAGAGTTTGTAGATTTTATTAAAAAGCCTTTAATAGTTAAAGATTTAATGTATTCAAATTTTGGTATTGGCTGTGTTCTCTTAAAATCTCTTAAAATCTTAAGAAACATACCTTTGCAATACAATGACTTCTGTTTTACCACAAATTTATTCCGTTCCCATATCTTTACAAGTCATCGTACCCTTAAAAAGAGTAATATCTATTAATGTATGCATGTGTGTGTTCAGGATGAGCGCGGAAATAATAAACCGGCAAAAAAGTAACTCGTGGTAGACACGTGATTCAAAAGACTATAAATTTACCACAAATTTTATGTGTTAAAATATTTAACACTCATTTTAAAAGAAGATTTATATCCGTGAGAATGAGTTCCAGGATGCCACACACAAAAACTAACATTTGCTTGTAAGGTCTTCTAAAGATTTTTACGAGTAGGCCGTGATAAAGAAACATATTTTCAAGAAATAAAATTAAAAAAATCCTAAATTAAACCAACGTTTCCAATGATAAGAAGTGGCAGCGGAAAATAAATACGAAACTAATCAGAAAGTTTAAAGCTTCTGTTTTGCAGTTATTCGTATACATATCCATGTGTATAAAAATAAAATGATTTAATCCATATACAATGCAAAAGCAAAATAGAAAATGTCATGTATTCAACCAGTGAAGCAATTTTGATGTTTTTTTTTAACGCAAGCAAGATTCACCTTCACTCAATGTTTGGTTGTATTTTTAAATAAATGTATTTGTTATTTTAACTTTTGAAAATACAAGATGTCTTAACAATGTCTCGTCAAGCGTTGACATAAAAGATCATCCATCATTTTGGACTTGACCTTTTTATGTTTCTTTCTGCTTTTTTCAAAATCTAAAGCTTCATCATGCGTGTTTAGTTTTATCTTGTTTTCGTTTTGTATTTTTAGCTTTCAGAATGCGTGTATGTATGTAACATCTGCTGTAAAAGAATAATTTGAAATACTTAGATTTTAAAACGGAGCAGAGTACATCCACACATGTTACGAATAAAAATGATGTTTCATTAACAAAGGTGAACTGTTTGAAAACAGTAAACTCTCGATGGAAAACCCAAAGGTCGTTCTCAATAAGAGCAAGTACAAAGGGATTACAGTTTCTTAGTATCGACTACTCTTAAAGTTAATACTGGGCGGTTGCATTATTGTTGATTTATTAATTTAAATCAATTTTTAATTAAATAATTATTAATTTTCTTTAATTGCGCTTGATGCATGATATTCTCGTGAAATATTTGTTATTTAAAACTAAAAGATGAAATGTTTTATTGCGGGGAAAGCATATCCATATGACCATTTCGCTACTGCTCGTATAGCTCATTAGTGGATTCTACCCAATTTTGTAAAGAAACCCTCAGAGTCTTTTATCAAAAGCCAAATTGATTAAATGGGAACTTCATTGAATCAATAAATCAAAGAGACAATAAACTACTCAAAAATCTTCTATACAAAAACGCAGTAACCATTGAGTAACCAATTTTTTTATTTTTATTTCCCCGCAGTAATACATTTAATTTTTTAGTTTTAAATAACAAATAGGTATTTAATAAGAATATCATGAAATATTTACATTTGTAGGAATCGTGCTTGCAGTTAAAGTAAATTAACATTAAAAAGATGCCAAATAATCAATTTTCGTATTAAAAATTTATTTTTTATAACTTTCCTCTCAATCTATATATGTATAAAAAAATTGTGACCTTATAACTCACGATCGGTGAAATCAAATTTTATTAAACTTTTAAGGTTTGTTCGTATGGTCGTGTAGATGGCATATAAAAAAAAAAAACACAAAAACGTAGGCGCCTATGAGCGTATGCCGTATGTATATAATAGAGATGAGCACAAAACGTCTTGTTTGATTGTTTTCATACTGTTTACTATTGAAGTGTTCTCTTCGTTTATTGCTTTTGAAAAATGAGTACACTAATACTACTGTACTCATTCAACAAAAGCATTCGACACCATTTATTCATTTGTCAAGCAAAGAAACTGTTTATTGTTATGTCGATGCAAATTTCACTAGTGAAAACAATTTATTCTATTGTAACCAGTGCTGCCACAACCAAAAAATTTTTACAACCAAAATTTGCTTTAAAAGTTACCAAATGGAAAAAAAATAACCAAATTTCAATGTGTAGTATTTTTATTAAATAACATTTAAAATGGATACATATTTATAATGTAATGTAGTGTGATTTAAATTCAGTTAATAATAATAATAATAACAAAAATAAAATTCTTTTACCTACATTGTATGTATGTAATAAGTAACGATTGTACACGTATGTTTAAAAAAATAAAAGTTTCTTTAAAACAAAGTAAACAAAACTTGCAGTTCACAGTATAATAGTTTGAAACCATAGATTTACTTATTAAAAGTTCATTGCATTTTGAAGTGAAATTTCACATTTAGCAAAATTAAAAGCTGTTGTCAGTGTTGTAAAAGAAAAGTATTATATGCAAGTAAGTAGCAATAAAGGCGAATTCATAACACACGCACTAGCGATTTTAGTCACAGCTGTTTTATTTTCAGTTGTCTTGGTAGCAATTCGAAAAATTGAAGCTTAAAAAGTATAACATAAAAAATATTTACATGTGTATTATTATTTTGGAGAAAAAATAACCAAAACGAGAAAAATATTCACATCTCCACATTAAAGAAAAAAATAACCACTTTTGGTTAGAAATAACCAAAAACGGCAGCCCTGATTGTAACTATTGTCATAGCATGACAATATTGCAAAATATACAGGAATTTAACTTTGAGCTTTTCACACCAAAATGTGTAGACTTTTTTTTTAGTAAAGGAAAAATTGGTAGATTGTTCTAATATATAATAATAAAAAAGTATTTACATATGTATGTGCACATGTATTATATTAAAAAAAACAATAATAAATAAAAACCAAACAAATTTTTTGGACTTTTGGAAGAGGCTGGTGTATAAAAAAATATTTTGGGAAATCGGACAGAAAGAATTGTAATTGGAAACACATATACTGTTTTGATTGAAAACATGAACAATAATTTTTATATGTACATCTAAGCTTGTGAATCGACCCATTTTTTTATCGTTAAGATTACCCTCAGTTTCTAATTCTTAAATGTATGACTCATGTTTTTTTTTGGTTTGTTTACCTTTGTTGCTGAATAAAAAAAAAAGAAAATAAAATTGCGTTTTAAAAAATCAAAGTTTCTTCTGTTAATAAATACCAATGCAATTGACAAGTGTAACACCGAGTATTGTACAACATATTCGTTGTACTCGTAACACTATTGTCTTTTCAACTATTGCACAACAAACTTGTGTGTGCTTGTTTATTTTTCCTCTATATTTGCTATGCACTAAATTTCTCTTACAGCTACAGTCAATATTCGCTTTTGAAAAAGAGACAATATTGTACTCTTTTATAGGGCTTGCGCTCATCTCTAGTATATACACACGGTATTCAGTGTTAATATTAATGCGCAGCGAAGCACGCCGGGATCGCCTAGGATAATAAATGAAAAAATTCAAAGGAACATTTTTAAAGTTCAATTTTAACACATTAATATTTCACTGTAATTCAACATAATTATTCTCATGTATCTTAATATATCCACACACATATAATTTTCTATTGCATCGTTAAATTAAAGAGTCTTATGATAAATTGACATCTAAATCTCGTGTTCTAATTCTTGCACAAAACAAAAAAGATTAAATCGACTTAATGCGAACCCCTCTTAAAACATTTTAATTTAAAAAAATATAATTTGTCATTTTTATTTTGTAAGTATTGAACAGATACATATTTTGAAATCAAAACAATACATCAATTGTCTTTGTTTTTCCACTCAGTGTTACTGATTGATTTACCCTGAAAAAAAAACATATACCACTAAAAAATGATAACACAGAGACGCAGCCATTGCTTGGATGTGGTAAAATCGCCTGCTTATGTCACTAAATGAATTATTTGAAGCAATAATTATGTCAAATAGGATTTTATTGCTAGATGATCGATCATGATTCAATAAAAAAGGCCAAGCAAATTTTAGAAAATTGAAAAAAATCATACAAAAGTGCGGTCAAAAATCAAAAACTCATTTTAAGGCCATACATTTTTAGTCAACATTAAATAGGAGAAGGATTTAAAAATTCTTTTTGAAGTGTTGCTTAAAGGTTGATGCAATGTAAAATGTTTTGATAAAACACAAGATTAAAGAAAGTTCCTATTAAAGAATATTTATAAAAGGTTTATCGCTTAGGTTCCTTATAATATAATTACGTCAAAATAAAAAATTAGGGGATTGCCCAGAGGGCGTGATTTCGATACATAGTTTTTGTTATCTTCAGAACTTTAATAGAAAAAAAAATTAATGAGTGTCGCGCGTGATTTTGACGCATAGTAGTTTATTGTTTGAATCGCATTAGACAGACCTTTAATATTTACACAGATTGTGTCTTTATAGCGGCAAATTATATAATCATAATTTAAGAATTTAATTGCTGACCCGTACAAAACAAATTTCTGCTGTGATCTTGTCTTTTGGACGATTATATAGGAACAAGCGAGATGGCGTCTATGGTCATATCTTTTTAACCATTTGCAACATATGTTATTTAAGGAAAATCTATGCTTACGGATGGCCCATTTAAATTTAACAAAAACTAATTCCTCGTTCTTCTTAAAATGTTTTGCGTGCAGTTCATTTTTATAATTTTGGCACTTCAAACTTATATAAGTATTTGTGTCATATATATTGCTGTACAAAAAAGGTATCCCTGAACCGTTATATGTGGAAATAGTAAGGATAGATACACAGTCCGAAATAAAACTTACTTCTATTTAGAAATAAAGATATATACCGGTTGATATTAAATGTTTCTAAAGTAGTAAACAAATATTTTAAGCTAAAATACATAATTTTCCTGTTTAACTAGCCTTCGATTCTGCGAGCATCTCATTTAACGAACACATAAGTTTGCTCTATTATATATATATTACAATTTGAACCTATTTTTGATCAAAATTATTTGAGTCTTTATAATGTGTAATGAGTTAAACATTTTTAATTTTTTTTAAACTATATAGATCTCAAAACATATTTAAAAATAAACGGCAAATAATACAGTTCTAGTTATTATTTTATTTTAACCAACTTTTTAGTATAAAGAACAGGCCTGACAAAGTACAGGTTCGTAAAACCGGAAAACTACTGTACTTAAATTTTTTAGTTTGATTTAAGTTCGTTTTTGATTGTAGTTTATTGTAACAAAGCAATAATTTGGAAATGTGTGTATAATAGTTATAAGGAAAACAAATTTTTTAATTTATAAAATAAAAAATACTAATTATCGCATTCTAGTTTCCTCTGCAGCTTTTTACATAGAAAACAATATCTTGTGTAAAGCTAAAATAACTATTTCTCCTTACAGTAAATAACATATTTTTTATTATTACAATGATTTTCGCAATGGAGTTCATCATTTTATGTAATTATTAAATTTTACTACTTAAATATTTAAAAATCAAGTTTATTTAAGGAACACGTCAGTTTCTCTTTCGCTTGCTTTACACATGCAAGTACATTGCAAATTCGACAATCCGGACATACATAGTTTGTTGCCTGATTACGAGGTTTCCGGACTATAGTTGGTGAAAATATTGAAATAATACAAGTGAATTTAGTTTTATGTACATACATGCCTTGTACTATAATTTATTAAAAAACTAGAAATTATTATATTTATTTATTATATTAAATTTTTAAAAATGTGCTGACTAGTTGAATAAAGCAATAGAATATCCTGCATATCCATATTCTTCTTCTCAGCCATTTTTTTTTTTTTTGATCCATTGCTATAAAGTCGTGTTCCGCATGCTGCACTTACAATTCACTTGTTTAGTGTGTTGTACTATTTCTTCATCAAATGAACTGAACAGTAACTGAAGTAATTATAGTGCAAAATGTAAATCAAAGCGTGAATAACATAACATATAAGTAAAAAGGGAAACCGCCATTTCCATATTTATAGCATAAAAAAAATTTGTCCGGATTGAAAAGGTAAAATTTGTAAATTTTCCGAATTAATGAAGTTCCCTGACCGGCGCTTGTTCGAACTGCCGAAGTTGTTCTGTACTTACATACAAATCGCCTGTAGGTATTATCTACAAAAATGCAGGGAAATATGAAAAGGGTAATTTTATAAATGTCGTCAAAACGAAATGTTCCACAAATTCTTTACTTTTCAAATTAAAAAAGTAGTATTGGAAAATTAATCTGAATGAAACGTTTTGCTCGGCAAAAAGTATTTAAAAATCACTGACTTATAAAGTTTGTTGCAAGCTGAGCTGTAAGTCTGAAAAATGTCAGTGTGTAATTCAAAAAGTCAGTGTGTAATTCATAGTCAAATCTCACTTGCATGTGTAGACACAAGGTTAGTTTAACTGCAGCATTCTTATGATTGGCTAATACCTCTACGTATATAAAAGAAGTATTAAATGGACAGTAGAAGAATGCAGAGATTCTAATTCACTTTAAGGTATTGTCACAAAAATAATTTGGGGTATTACTACAGTAAAAATCATTGTCAAAATATGAACTTAGTAATTAATACATTACGACAAATATATTGGTAACATTTTATATGTAAGTTCGACATCTAGAGAACCTTTATTGGGAGCCTTTACTACTTCTGGAAATTTTGCTACTTAAAACATGTAAATGAGATCCAAATAAGATATAGTACTTTAGGTTAGGTTAGGTTGCACAGGCCATCGGCACAAAAGAAAGACCGACTCACTTGGATCCCAAAGGTCCCATTGTGTTGTCTGGAAACAGGATGTGTGGGGATAAGATTGAGGTCTCTACGCACTATCAAAGATCCACATCCAAACCACCCCGAGGACCGGATAAACAAGTTTATCCTAACAACATCGCAGACAGATAAGTCTGCAAGAGCATGCAGTCTCGGGCTGCCAAGAATAGCCACTCTATTCCCAGAAAGGGCCAGGCAGTGGCAGAGCAGATGCTCCACCGTTTCCTCCTCTTCCTCATCTTGACAACTCCTACAGTAGTCATGATGAGGAAGATTCAGTCTCCTAGCATGGGCACCAATGACGCAGTGCCATGTCAGCACAGCCACCAGTGTACCCAGTTGCCCCCGAGGAAACCTCAGCAGACTTACGGATCTCCCACTATCGTACTGAGGCCACAGTGTCCTTGAGACCCTGCAGGTAACCTCTTCAGACCACCTAGACTGTGCAGCCCTTAAGAGTTCCTGCCGAAATTAAGCTTTACAGCAGCTTAATGGGACTCCCACCAGTGGATCTATTTCTCGGTCTTCCAACCGGGATCCAAGTCTGGCAAGTTCGTCCGCGACCATGTTTCCGGATATGCTCGAGTGAGCTGGCACCAAAAACAGTTCCAGGTTGGAATGTCTCGTTATCTCGTTGAGAGATGTCCGGCATTCACGAACCAATCTGTATGTCGTATAGACACCTGATAAGGAATTAATCGCGGCCTTGCTGTCAGTACAAATCCGGATATCCTCTCCGTACATCCCGTGGTACCTCATCCAGCAAGCCGCCCTTCTAATGGCTGAGATCTGTACCACGCTGCATTGATCATTAAGCCTAAACTTCATCCTGATCCGAAATCTAGGAATGAAGACGCCCCCCCGACCCCCGTGTTCGACTTTGACCCGTCAGTATAGACATCAAGCACGTCTCCACGAGGCATACTCGACGTGCCTGACGTTGATACCACGAAATAAATGTTAGAAATGGGGGTGGGAGTGCAGTAATCGATGTTATTGGGAATAACCGAGGAATGGCCCAAGATGGCCGCATGTCCAAAGTCCCCCGACCTCCACGCCACTGCTGCATCCAGTCTGACCGCCGAGTTCATGGCCAATTGTTTGGCCATGAGATCGACCGGTAGCCAGTGTAGCATTGTAAAAAGGGCCCTCGATGGTGTGGTGCGTATTGCACCAGTGACCATCAAGGCCCAAGTGCGCAGTATCTTGTTCAATATACTGCAGTTCGCCAGTTTGCCCAGTGCAGGCCACCATACGAAGACCCCATACATTAGTATGGGGTTTATCACCGTGTCAAAGAGCCAGTACGACGTCCTGGGATTAATACCCCAGTGTTTGCCTATGGCCCTTCTACACACATACAAGGCCACTGAGGCACTATCCGCCCGAAAACGGACATTGGGGGTCCATGACAGTTTCGAGTCCAGGATGATACCTAGATACTTCGCTCTGTCAGACAACCCAGTACTTTAAAATAAAAGATTTTTTGTAAGCACCAATTGTATGACAGCGCCATCAAGCGTCAGTTCGAGGTAAAACTTAATATCGAATAACAACAAAAAATACCAAAACTTTTCAGGATAATAAAAATAAAAAAGCATTATTTTATCAAGTTTTCAATGATATTTCCTTGTTAGACAGCGTTCTAAAAACAACAACTTCAAATGTGCGTAAAAAAATCGCGAACTGAGCTAAAAGAAACCCTTAAACGTTTTGTTATGGATAACTTCACTTTTATTGGCAATTGTCGTGCTTTATTCTGCAATTATAAGAACCCAACGAGAAATGTTACATATCTAAATTAAAAAGAAAAACTACAAAATTTGTTGATTTCCGTTGACTAAAAAATTTGCTTTTAGTCATCAAACTTTAAGAATTAAAAACAAATTTTATATACACAACACGTAAATTCCTTTTATAATTTAAAAAACTCTTAAACATTTTTTTTTAATTCTACCTTAAATTCCTTAAATACAAAATAATAACTTTAATTTTGCAAAGCATATACTATTTGCCATAAAATGATGACTGTAATTAAAATCTTTGATTAAGCAAAAACAATAACAACAACAATAATATAAATGCGTTAGATCTTCATAAAATTAGATAATGGAATTTACGGATAACCACAACAACGAACAAGTGATTTTTTAATTAAAATTTCGCCTTGAACTCTGAATATACATTGCAGTTGCATAGTGGGATTTAAATATCTATAAAAGCAAATTTCAGTGTCGTTTAATTTTCACATTAAAATGCTTTAAAAGGACGCCATATTGCAAATATTTTTTCTATTTTATTTGTTAAGTGTTAAAACTATACTTAAATGCAAAGCTATACAACAAATTCGCCTCCTATGGTTGCAATTATGAATTCATCTGTGTAGTGTTTGACTAAAAAAGCAATATTTCCTCCACTTTGTTCTAAAGTAGCAAATTTTTTTGCATTTATTTATGATATACCTACATTTTCAATTTCTGTAATTACTTTTCAAGTGAAATAAATGTATATTTTGTATGTATAGGAGTTATATGTGAGGGCAAAAGGAATGCTTTTAAAAGCTGTGCCGGCAAGTGTCTAGTATCGGATACCAAACACGTTTTGCGATTTTTAATTTTGATAATTTGAGGATAAGTCAAAGATCTCTTCCCTTAAATATAAATACGAATATTTCAAGATTTTCTTGCGTTTGCGCTAGGTTTGCTTTAATATGTATTCTATATCCCCAATGGCTTTATCACACCAGAGCTATTTTAGAGTTTAAATAAACAACTGCAACTACGTCAATAAAATAATTTTTAAAAAAATACAAAAGAATTGCATCTACCAGTTATGCTGCTAACTCAACCTCTACACTGCTGCTTATACTGAAAGTTATGTTTCGTTACACCATATGAATGAATAATCTGATTGCATAGTGTATCTATGGGTTTAAATATCCATTTGGTGGTATAATTTCTTGGGTGTATCACATAAAACAATACTCAGTGTTTGATGTGAAAACGCTTCATAACCATAACCTTCGAAGGTTAGAAGTTGGTTGTCCATTTAATATTATAGCTAGCTGTTTAAACTCGAGATAAGCGATACTCAAGTGCTTGTGATTAAATCACTGCAATTAAAACATCACTAGTCACTACAGTGTCTGAGTTTATCAAGTAACAGTTCCGTGTAAGAACGTTCTTTTATATACATATGTACACCTTTCATTTTTCAAAAGTCATAGCTGCTTCATTGCTGTGCAGCATTTTCTTATTTCTATTTATTAAGAACAGCAATTCTTATCCAGACTTGTTTCCTTTTTTATTTAAATAAAGAATCAGTGTAACCGAATTTAATTACAGGTTCATTGTTTGTAGATATCAAAATGCCTGTTGCATTATGGTTACTGTTTGCATAAAATATTATTTGACATATGTACTTTATACAGGGTTCATATTTGGCAGTCGTGAAGTAGACACGTGGCAAATTTATTATGGAAAAATATTCGATAAACCATCGTATTTTAATCGTTAAAACATTTTATCAAAATTAATCATCGATTACAGTGACGATAAGAAATTTAAGTGAAATTTTTGGGAGAAACAACGTGTAGTGAATGATTTTGAAGAAAGAGGGTCTGTCGATGATAGGCCCAAGCATGAAAGACAACGTACTGCAAGATCGGCTAAAAACATTACGGCTGCTGAAGAAAGTGTTCAAAGGAATCCATCAACCTCAATTTTACACTGTGCTCAGCAGCTTTGTTTTCAAAGAAGAACATTGGCCACAATTTTTCAAAAAAATTTGAATTTGTTTTCTTTCAAGATTCAGTTGATACAAGAGCTTCTTCCACGAGACCATTTACGCCGCCGTAAATATGCCAATGAAATGTTAAAACTCGCATATGACAAGACACATTTTCATTTGGATGGCTATGTGAATAAACAGAAAAGTCAGTTCTGGGCAATATAAAACCCTCAAATTATTTTTACATCCATTAAAAGTTACAGTCTGGTGTGCAATTTGCTCAGGAAAAATCACTGGAACTTACTTCTTTGAAAACGTAACGGGAGCAGTGAATGCGGAGCGATATCATGATATGATTAAAAACTTATTAACACCACAACTGCATGCCTTGGGCTTTATTAACATCTGGTATCAACAAGACGGTGCTACATCGCATACAGCAAGGAATACAGTGGAATTGCTGCGAGTAGAAT
Source organism: Gymnosoma rotundatum (assembly GCA_916610165.2). NCBI lineage: Eukaryota > Metazoa > Arthropoda > Insecta > Diptera > Tachinidae > Gymnosoma > Gymnosoma rotundatum. The sequence goes on from OU744336.1 coordinate 86,084,063, forward strand.
ACCTTCCCGGCAAACATTTCCTATACAAACTTCCTATATAAACATGTATGCTTGAATAAAAAAGAAAAACTGCAAACGGTGATCACTGTAACTATTTAAAAGAACGGTGATTTGAAAATCACGAGCACAGCTAACGACGTTCCTTAAAACTAACGAGATCGCTATTTCCTAGTTTGAACAAATTGCATATTTTACTCTTTGATATTAAAAATGTGTTAGCTTATGTGGAATGTTTGGTCATCTTGCAAACTCCATGACATACAATACAATATTCATTCTGGACAGCGGGCTTATATTAACTATAAAGCTTTCAGACTGTCGTAAATTGCAAAATTTTTATTGCATCTATAGATCAGTTATTGCTTTTAAAATATACCGGAGTAACTAACCCCTTTATCAGCTTTTAAAATACACCGGAGGAACCTCTTTATTTTTCCGAATATATATATATATATACATATACATATATATATATATATATATATATATATATATATATATATACATATATATACATACACATATATATGTTAAATTATGTTAAACAACATGTTCGGGAAAATAAAAAAGGTTCCTCCGGTGTATTTCCAAAGGTATAACTATATATACCTCCGGTGCATTTCCAAAAAAAAAATTAAACAGAAATAAAAAATGCAACAAAAAATCCGTTGAAAAAGTAACTTTTACCAAAAGAAAATAAAACAAAATTTTTCCAATATCACAATTACATATATATTTTTTGGCACCAATAAGGTTCTGAAATGCATATAAACTAACTTTTAAAGGTTTACGCTGAAATGAGATATTTTTTTTATTATTTCGTTCTTCTATAGATGTACAATAAAAATAGTTATTAGTAAAGATACATAAAAAAGATAAAAAAAAAATATTATTTTTACTCAACCCCACTGTGCTTTGCACTGCAAGTAAGTTAAAGAATGCACTGAAGTCGTTATTTTAAATATGAATTTATAATAAAATAACAGCTGCTACGAAATGCTATGCAAATGCGCAATTTAATTACAATGAATGAAATAATGATTTAATGAGATGACATTATGGCGGCCAATTTAACATTTTTTTTAATAATTTATTTTTATTTCTTACGATTTGCAATTGTAGTTTTTCTCCTTTTTGTCTAGAAAAATGTGATGTCAATAATATTTAAAATAAAACAACTGTTGTTATTGTTGCTTTTATTTATTTTTAAATATTAACATTTTAATGCATTCAAATGTTTACAAATTATGCGTATTTATGGACTTAAATAAACTGTTTCGCACATTTCATTATTTTATTTCTCTTCGCTTATTTTTCGCTTTTTTATTATTCGTAATCAGAAACATAAAAAATAAATCTCGTACAAATTGAATATAATTTCAGTTTTGATTTTATTCTTTTTCGTATTTTATTTTACGATTATTATGTTTAACGTCTTATTTTGAACTTTGCACACTAACGCGCACGTACACCAACGCAACGTACTCTCATCTACAAGTCCAGCGACTTGCTATCTTATAATTTTAGCTGGGTGAATTTCAAAATTGTTGTCACCCTTAAATCGTTGCTTAATTTACTTTAAGTCCGTTTAGCGTTCAGTCGTCATAAAATGCTGGCCAGCAATCCATGCAAGAACAACAATGACAACCACCAGAATGGCAGTGAATGAAAGCCGACTCAAGGTGGAATGAGAAACTTTTTATTTTAATACAGGACTACTAGGTTTACTTTTCTTACAAAGTTACGAGGTTCTTTCCAGAAATTGTCAAACTAGCGGAAAGGTAGCAAAAATCGTGTTGCGTGAAGTCTGAACTGGTTTGTGTCAATGCTAAGGAATAAACACATTAAATGCTTCTCAAATGTGTCGACTCAACTCTTATAAAATCTAAGCTAGAATTGTTTTTAAGGAAGTCTGTCTAAAAGTAACGCCGGTATAAGCCTTCTCATACCAGTTTTTGGAATTTGGTTGTCTGGACCATCATACATTTTTCTCACATCTACTAAAGAACATATCATATAAATTGGAGGCATCCTGCTACAAGCAGTAAGCCGGTTTTTTATTGCAATGTTGTTTTAAAGTGTTACAGTAATAAAGAAGAATTTCGCAGCAAATCAAAATCTTGGCTGCAATATGGGTTTACCATTTAAAATATAAGCGGAAGCAGAAAAATGAACTACTACACTTATAAAAGTGGTCCCAAAGTCTGCATACATTTTTGCTTCATTTGGGGATATACTTACTCTAAATCAGACGTCGGCAATTAGAGAAAATGTGTTAAACGAGAACGTATTGCTGATTTTACACTCAACAAAATTTCCTCGTTACAATGTTTTGTTTGTCGACGTTTAATGCTGATACATGAAAAATTAATCATTTAAAACGAAATGAATAATTTCTCAAGCTGTGATTTTTTATTTTTAAAATAATTTTAAAATTGTCTACGCAAGATATTTTCTTGTTGTTTATTTTTCGTTTCCTTACCACTTCTATTTAAATAAACGACATTAAATGGCGTAACTGAAATATTAGTCTAAGAGGAAGCTGAAAGAAGTTATAACAACGACACAAAAAAAAAAGCAATATGTATGAAAGCGGTTTAAACGCTGTGTGATCCGTGGCTATTAAATGTTTTTTTGTGGTTTTCTTAAGCACACTCCTGTCGCCCACCACTTCTGTTATCCTGCTTTTCAATGATGAAGTACTTACAAGAGTAAATTTAAATACTCGTTTTTTATTTTTATTTTTAAAACTCTATTTTCGAAGGGTGGCCCTAACGGCGCAAAGTTATGTAATATTTTATTTTTTTGTTTTAAGGCGAGGCTATGTGTTTTTTGGTGTTTTATATTCTTTTAAAAATTAATCCTGGACAAATATTTTTTTATTAGAGTTTTTCTTTTATAAATTTTCATTGTCATTGCTTTTAGTTAAATGAGGGCCATTAAAATAAATCGATTATTTTCCTTTATTCTATTATTTATTTAAAAAAAACGCAATATACACCATTCTTGCTTAACACACACACAAACATACAATTGCCCTATTCACAAGCCCCCTAGTACGTGCTAAGTGCTAACAAAATACAACGGTGCTAGCTGTGTTGTTGGTAATTTTCATGCAAACATGCGATACAACACTTAGTACTTTTTTTCATATGTTTTTCAAACGTTGTATTTGTTTTATGTTTAAATGAATTATTATTTTTGTGTTCATGTGTGAATTATATTAAATTAAATTGAATTAAAAGATATTTTTATTAGTTTTATTTATTTAATTTATTGATTTGACTGATTTATTAGAAAGTTGAAGTTGAAAGTTGAAAGTTGCCAATATAAAAACTGTTCTTTAAGATTTAATATTGCTTTAATGACTCGATTTCTAATATTTTGTATGGTACCGCCATCACCTATACCAAAAAGAGATGCTACCTTACGAACACAAGCACCATTTCCTGAAGATCCAAAGCAGTAAAGTACAATTTTAAGCTGCAAGTCAATGCGTAGTTAGAGCCTTTCGCCAATTGTGTGAAAAACATCGTCATTTTTTATAAGGTTGAATATATAGGCAAATTCCTCTGGCCGTAGTCGTATCATATGAAGAAATCTGTTTTCATCAAAATATATTAAAACCCGATTATGCCATAATGATGATTTTGGTAGCCCTAAATGTATAATTCTGCGACTGGAGACCAAGTACATTAGGTTCATCCTAAAAATGTCTTCAATTTCATCCTCACACAAAAAATTTATTAATTAATGAAATTTTACTTCATTTTCGGCTTTTTGGTTCTTTTTAATTAATTTTCTAAACATTTTTAGAAAGAAAAATTATTTACAAATGGTCAGGGTGAAAATTAAAAATTTATTAATTTACTTTTTTCTGTTTTCTCCCCCATTTGGCTTATAAATAACAAGTGATGAATAGCACTTTTCTTCTTCTTATTTACTTTTTGACGTATGAAGTACAATGTACAAAGAAGTAAACAAAAGGTAGTATGCAATACTACCTACACCTTAGCAGAGCTTGTGAATACGGCAAATATCTTAATTATTGTTAAAATATAATTCAGTTCCTAAAAATTATTTAACATAATCATGATTTTGCTCGTAACAATTCACCCATAAAATCTTGTTGCTTAAATTTTCTTTAACATTATTCAAATAAGTTTTTTTTTATAGAGCAAACACGATTGAAATAGAAAAGGCAATGAGCGAAATAATGGGAATCAATAGTTTTTACAGTTAGTTGAAAAATAAAATTGTGTTTAAATTAGTCTTATAGAACGGTTTAGTAGTTAATAAATTTCAAAAGCTTTTAATTATTTTAATATTGTTTTAATAATGAGAAGTAATAATTTATCAGAAAAAGATAAGAGCACCCAACTAGCACTTCGAAATAGCTTCAAGATTCACCGTGTTACTATCACTGCCGTAAAATGGATTCTTAAGTGGTTAATTAGAAATATGAACTATTAGTCTCATTATGAAAGGAGAGCATACCATCAAGTATTTGCGCCAGACAAGTATAACAAAATCAAGAAAAATATGAATATTTTATTGCATATCTGCCTACGTACCGTACCATTAAAGTAGAGGTGGTCCTGTGCGCTCCTAATTTAAAAAAAAAATGATTCAAGCGAAAATTCGAAATATCAACTGACTGAAATGTATACTTTCAGATGTGTTTAATATATAGATCTTCGTCGGCTGACATTGGAAAGTAAAAAGTAATGCAAAACTAGTTTTTAGATTAAGAAATAGTCAAACTTAAGTGGATACATTAAAGTAATCATCGTAGTCTAACATTTTTCATTCCAACAACGATTTATTTAATTTTACTACCAAAAGTTTTGCTCTGTCGTAATTGTTTTTCAAACTCTTTAAATATTTTATTTAACCCTGCTGTAAGGCTTGGACCATTTTGGTCAATTTTTTTTTTTTTATTATAATTTTTAAACGGCTAAACATATCTCTCTGAAATTTCAGCTCAGGTGTTATTTTTCTTCTAAAATGCTTATATTAAAATTTCAAATTTTAAACAAAAAAGGGAACTGAAAAGACTAAAAAGTTATAAATCATAGGTTAAGGACCATTTTGGTCCATTGCTTTATTTTTGTATTTTTCTTTTTAAATTACGGCGATTTTCCATTTTTTCAAATATGCAAACACATCAGAGGCTAAACGCACACTAAACTTAAAGTGCTTGTTATTTTTATATGTCTATACATTTGAGAATTTAAGGGATTTACAAAAATCATTTTTGTAACAAATTTAACAGGCTTACACCAAAATATTTAAAACACTACTACTTTAGCGTACTATGTACTGAACGGTCGATACAAAGATTTTTAAAAAATGTATATTATAAACGTCAAATAAATAAAATTGTAATATTAACCAACCTTTTCTATTGATCATATAAAATAAATAGTAAAAAAACTGTATTTAATATAGTATTTCGTAAAAAAAAAAATTAACTGGACCAAAATGGTCCGCAACCTATGATTTGTAAGTTTTTTTTTTACCTTACAGCAGGGTTAAACTTATTTAAGTATTGCTTAATCAAAACTATATGCTTCGTTATGACAAGGAATACATAATATTCCTTAGGAATGAACCAACCATAACTGCTAAAAATCACACTTTCTCAAATACTTTTTTACTAAATTTGGGAGGAGATACTAAACCACCTCTAACTGCCGTAAACAAGAATTTTATACGATCGGTTCTTGTATAACTATGTACGTTGTGTATTGTAGAAGAATGCTGTTATCAAACTTTTAAGAGTTCTTGTTTTCATTTGCCTTTTAATGAAAATTAATATACAGAAAATTATAAAAATCCATTCATTTTCATAATTTAAAAAAATTAACAAAATTTGTTCTTAAAGTTAATAATGTTTTTAAATAATGACAAATTACTTTGCAGATAAGCCTTGAACTCTTAAAAAAGTAATAATTTTTAAGTAAAAAATAACAAACTGAAACGAATTAAAGTAAAAAAAAAGAACACAAAATACAGACCGTTTCAGTGCTTTCGTACATTTTCTTAACCAGAACTAATTGTAACAGATTCTTTCTTAGTTTTTTATCCTTTTTGGTTGTATTTTTTCTATTCCTCCACTGGCACTGACTGAGCTTAACTGCAATCATGACGCGAAAAAAATTGAAAAATTATGAAGAAAATAAGGTTTAAATAACCCTTAAACCTATAAAACCGTTGCTTTTTTCTACTTCCTTCTTGTAATTTTTCTTTTGCATTTATCAACTTACACACACACACACAAAACTTCTTCAGACTAATTGTTCGTGTGTATGTTTCTAAAGCGTATGCCAATTAAAACAAACATTTTCTTACTCAGTCTGCTACTTTAGTCTTTGCAGAGTTTAATCTAGCACGGAAATTGGAAAAATATTGTTAAAAATTGTTAGTCGTATATTTTCTTAAATGTTGTTATCGCCATAATAGAGCCATCATAACAATTAAGTTATTGTGGTTGAAAAAAAGCAAAACCAACAACAAACAGTCAACTAAATCACAAGTTAAATGACTGAATAAATAAGACCCAAACATATTTTTAATAATTTAAATTTTTGTAAACACTTTATTCTTTGTATTTTTTTATAACTTAAAAGTAAAATCACCAAGGATAATAAAAATGTATCATATTTTGTGGTTAAAATTAGGATTAAGCAGTTGACCAAAACTTTTGGTTTCATTATTCACTTTCATTTGTGCAAGTTTCAATAGGAATTAAATAATTGACTTGTAGTTTTTTAATGTAGTATTGAAAATTTGAATTAAATGTTCTGGACATTATCAAAATACAAAAAAGAAATACTTAAAGATTAAGTTTAAATAACACATTTTAATTAGCATTTCATTTTCCTTTGATTAATGCAAACTGCACTCGTCTTACTTTTTGATTGATATATTTTTATAGTGAAATTAATTTTGCCGAGGCCTGTGAAGTTAAGAGAGTATAAGTCTTGATTTAGCGTATAATCTTGAAAGCAATTTAAATACGAAACGTGTAGTGCAGTCGTATAACTGCCGTGAGGTATGGCAAATACCGGCCAATCAAGGGGCAACAGCTATGATTGTGCAACCTGGCAGGCACTCTCTAGTGGATATGACATAATAGTTGGCTTCCAAATCTAAAAAGTTGGCGAGAGAGACACTTACATTCGGGCAGACTAAGTTGTTGTTCTTATGCTATGTCTAGAAGAAACTGCCGCTGCATTACAGTTTTTAAATATCCGCCACTCGTTAACAGTAAAGTAAAGACCTCGGGCAGTAGCATTGCTGAAGTAAATACAACGTGCAACCCCACTCTAAGATAATATTTGGTTATTACATGAGACTTTGCGATGAATTATTATGATGACTAAAACCAGTGGAATAACGCGAATTTAGCGATGAGCCGGTAATAATACTTTGGAAGTAAGCCCAAGTTTTTGTGGTCAATAAAACTTTTTAATATATTTATATTTTTCCTTACAATTTGTAGCAAAATAAATAAACGGTTTGTTTTATTAATTGAGTGATTAGTATAATTTTTGTTAATAACTTTAATAACAAGAATTATATTTCTAATCGAATAAATAAACTTTTTCGTAATAACTAATAAGTACCTTCAATATAAAAACTATTTTTATTCGTAAAGTTGCTATTAAGTTATAAATGGCTTGTTAATAAAATTTTATACGAGAATCTTCTTAAGAAGTCTTTATGCGCCAAACCTTTTTTGTGAATTAGACAGTTACTGCGGTATTCATAGAATATGAAATTAGATTTGAAATGTATTTTAGGACAAATTTCTATGGAAAATTTGTCATAAAACACATTTCAAACTTATTTTATTTTCTATGAATACGGCTATTATACTTTAAATTCTTTTATTTCAGTTAAAAATAATTTCAGTATGCAACCCGAACTTAAAACAATGAAGAATTCAATTCCTCTTATAAAATTTGCCTGTAATGTATAGAATATCTTATTTTCACTTATTATATACTTATTTTCATTTTTATTTGTAAAAAAAAGGTGAATACTAAAACTATAACCCAAGCGTTCGATTGGCAACAATTTAACTTCTAAGTCTTCATTAAAATAACTTTACTATAAATTATAAACTTTTTTAGTTTATTGAATAGATTGTTTTGATAAACTTGTAGAACAAAGTAACTTGAATAGAATCATGCGAAAACAAAATATTTGCATTGAACAAAAGAAAAAAATAAACTTTTTGGAACTTTTTGTAATATTTTCAATCTTTTAATTATGTTGTTCTTTTATTTTTACAAACAAATAAAAGACCTTTGCTAAATGAATTCATGTGGAAAAGGTTAAAACTGTAAACGTGCAAATGACTCATCATAAATAAAAATTAATAAAAATGCAAAAAAGCAGCCAAAAGTAACAAAACCACCATGCCATACCACAACCCATCATTTCTCTTTTTTTATTCTAAGTATTACAGTCATTCATACTCGTCTTATTATAATTTTAGCTGTTGAAGAGAATAAATCGGGGAGAATTTGAAAAACAAACTCAATCTTTATTGAGAAAAAGTACAAAGCATCAACACTGCACATAAATACGAGAATTATGATAAATGATGTGTTTTATTCTTACTTTGTTGAACAACCAAATATCATCATAAACTGCAGGGGGTAAGTTTCCACTGATGTCTTGTGTGTTATAATTTTTGTTCATTCAAAAGGACTTTCTCCCTTTAACCGGCAGTATAAAAAGAGAGCTTTATTTTAATATTTCTTCACAGAAATGCATATAAGGAGCAACATATGGTAAGTGGGTGGATGATGCAGATGGTGCTTAGTTTCGGCTCTTTTTCACTAAATAAAATTTCAATAAAACTCGCGTCTTCGAACAATTATTTATTGTCATTTTTTTGGGCAGAACTTATTAAATATGAACTCCACTTATTAGTAGTCATTTATTATAATCATAATAAATTTTATTATTCTGAAAAATACTTATATAAATTTTTGTATCACACTTAATCAAAAGAGCATAACGTCAACACTTTGTACACAAGATATTTTATGGCGAGTTTAAAGGAGTTATTTTTATTTTAGCATTTTGAAACTATTACATATTATATTTTTGACTTTGTCGAGATGTTTAACCTTTAATATGGTGTGATACCAATACGAATTGGCTTGGAAGGGTTTGTGATAAATAAAAAGCATTTTACTTATAATCACACAACCTCGTAAATGCTTTTATGTCAGTTTAACAAATAAACAGAAAATTATTTGTCATAGTTAATAATTCTCTTGAAAAGAAGTTTGCTTGTTTAATTAAAACATATGCTGTCATAATTTTATATCATTTACTTTCCGCTAATTTTTTATATTCACATACCAATTTTAATTCAAAAATAGACTGAAAGAAAGCTTTTTAATAAATTGTTTGAAACAAGTTACTCATAAAAAGAAACATGCCATCATCTCTCATTATTTCTGATACTTTTACGTTGATTTTAAAAGCCGTCAAAATGGTTATCAATTGAGAGTTTTTTAATTGCCTTGTAAGTTTCAAGGCCACTAAATATCTTAAACTCTTAAAATACATCATTATTGCTCTAGCTTTAAAATTTTTAATTTATTTTTTTTTTTTTGCAAATTTGTTTCTTTTAATATTATGCCTTCAGAGGTCCTCTTATCTTTTTTAATAGTTTTAGTACATATATTTTTTTGTAATTTTATTACTACTATACCCCACGAAGCAGCTTTTATAAGTGAAGCTTTAAAATTGATCATAAGAAAACCCAAATAAGCAGTGCGATTTGACTTAAAATCTTGTATTTCTAATTTAATTAAAAAATATTTTTTTTAACTGGATTAATTTAATAAAAAAGAGGGAAGAGCACTAGCAGAATGTAAAGCAGCATTAGAAATTGAACCGTGTTTCCAAAAGGCTATGAATTTTACGAATATGACCTTATCTTTTAAACCGTTATAGGCAGACCCCTTGAAATTTGTAAGTTTATTCAAATTTTGCTGTAAAAAGTGAAGAAAATTTTCTTAAAAATTAAAGTGTAACACATACATGGCACGGAATCCTCTTTTAAAGATTCTTTGATTGACAAAAATGTTGCATTATGTATCCACGGAATCCTCTTTTAAAGATTCTTTGATTGACAAAAATGTTGCATTATGTATTAATTTAAAAAACAAAAAAAAAACAATTTTTAAATAAAAAAATAATGTAATCAGTTATATTTTTAATTTAATAAGCCAAAGATTCTAATATTTTCTAATTAAATAAATAGTTGAATTAATTAAAAACTTTATTATAAAACGAACACAAATAAAAGATTTTATTGATGGAAAAATTTTTCTGTGAGTAAGAAAAGTTTGGAATCTAATTAAGGAAAGAAAAGATTGAATTATTTAATTTTCTAATTAAATAAATAGTTGAATTAATTAAAAACTTTATTATAAAACGAACACAAATAAAAGAATTTTTGATGGAAAAATTTTTCTGTGAGTAAGAATAGTTTGGAATCTAATTAAGGAAAGAAAAGAAAAAGATTGAGAAAAGAATTAGGAAAAGATTGGTATCTAATTAAGGTTTTATTGTTTCTGTTAGTTATTTCATTAAAAATTATTTTGTTTAATAGAATAACATTTTTTCAGTGTAGCGTTTAAATTTGTAAATAGTTCAAATGACAGGACGAAAACCTCCGTGTTACTGATTTCATCAATACCAAAATGATGTAACATTTTTACGCATAGCAATAAAAGTTATTCGTTTTATTTAACATGATTTCATGATCCTTTTATATTTTTGTAAAGAGGAAAGGTTGACATCATGATGAAATGTATAGCAACATAAGAGACGTTTTCATTAATAGTCAAAAACGTCACCGCAAAAACTTAGAAAATGGTGGCGCCAATTACTTATAAAAAGGATTCAAATTTTGCAATGATCGAATCTGAATATATAAATATCTGAATATACAAAAAAATTTTTTTTCCTAGTCGCTAGAACAACAAAAATCATAATTATTTTCAATATAAGTTTAGCTGCTAAAACTGACCACCCTAATGCATATCCTTTACATAGACTAATAAAAAAGTTGTATTTAAGTGGGTTAACTACCTTTAATCCACAAATGTGTTTAAATATGTGTTTATCCATAACAAATTTATTTGTGAAGGGTCAATAAATTCTTGCTATTGTTTAATGCTTGAAGGCAAAAAAAAAAAACAAAGATGAGATTTATTTAGTGTGTGAATTCTCAATATGAAGAATTGTATTTTGTCGATTATACCCACTCAATGTAAACCCAGCCTTCCTGCTGTGACGACTGAAGCTGCCGACTAAACAAATGATTTGTATAGAATAAAAGTGTGTAAGAATGAATTAGTTTGGTAACTTGGAGGGCAGATAACAAATGATGTTGGTTGGATGAATGGATGAATGTTGTTGGGCTTGTAAAACATTATAAAGCTGTAACCATTTAACCATTAAAAAAAAACAAACCTGACACTACTCGTATTTAACATTTAACAGTTTAATTTGTTAATAGTGTCAAATGATATCTTGGTTTTCTAAAGATTTATTATTTAATATTTTTCCTTGCTACTGCGCTTCCAGATAAATAAACTTTAAATACTATTGATGTGGTAACAAGTAGCCAGAATATATATGTATAAACTAAGATATTATTATTCAATATAAAAAACCATCATTTATGCCGTTAAATAGAAAAATCCAAATTCTAACTTTTCCTTGATTCATATATTTATCACTTTTTTGTATGGTTTAAGTTAAATAATTTTATATTGACTACATTTATCTTTAGCTTGTTAAACAGTTTGTTAATTGGCCTCTTGTTCACATCCTGTATATTTATGCTGACAAAATCACTTGTAATATACTTAATTTTGAATAGCGGATGTTGTGCCATTTGCAAATATGGTCATATTAAGTGAATGAATATCCTGTTGCTTTTGTGCTAAATTGTTTGTACATTATATGATATTAGGGTCACTAAAAATGTGTTCTAAGAAGGCTAAAAAAATTATTTGAAAAAAAAAATATTTATTAAGGGGTTTTTTTCGAATGAATATTAAATTCTTATCTGCAGCACAACTAAGAAAAAATTGTTTTATTTCTTGTTAACTTAATTTTTCTTCTGAGCTCCTGAACAATAATATGAAATGTTTTATTCAGGTTTTAAAAAATCTCATTTAGTCCCCTGAAAGTCCCTTAACCCACCATCATCTATTGGTCTTTTGAATAGATTCCAATGTCATATACCTATTAAATGTAGCTTTGGCGGTACTTATTATTCTTTTTACTTTCTCAATTAATTTAGATATCATCAAATTTTTAAACAAAATTCTTTTGAGAAATAATATAGAAATGTAAACAAATATGTGTTAAAATTACCGTAGCACCGCCGTCGCTAATTTGTTCACTAATTTCCAATAACGATAAATTGTTCCATTAATATTGTTTATTGTGTACCAACACATATTCAAATACAAATTTAAAAAAAAATTATCAAACAAAACAAAAAAGAAATAAACAGTTTAAATTCTGAAAAAATGGTTTACAAATTTTATATTATTATTTATTTACCATGAATCAAGAAAACAAGATTGCGCATTGCACAGGTTTGTTGTATAGCGTTCTCTCTCTAATGTGTGACGTAGGCATAGAATATTTTTGAAAACAAACTTTATTTGTGTATGGAAAGTGCAACAGAATTAAACTAAAAACGATGAAAATTTATTAAAAATAAAAAATAAAAATAAAATAGAATTAACCGAATTAGAGTATGATGGTCTCGAAAAGCTCGCAGGCTATATATTCCACAAACTTAAAAATGATATCTCAGATATTGCAGTGTCACAAAACGAGGAAGGTCCAACGTATTCGTAGGTTGATCATGTATCTGATGGCGGACTAATAAAGCCGACACCTTAAACTATGAAATCCATTGAAGAACTGAACCAAATATTTCAAAAAATAATAAAGACGGTCTTCTCATTAAACAAGATTTTGTAAAAGATTTAACTAAACAGGCTCATCATATTAAATGTGATGAAAAACTAAAAAAAGCTATTTCTTAGATCAAAAATATATTTTAAAATACAAAAACTTAATGCGGAGCTTAAAGACTATAGCATGACCAAAAAAAGAAAATTAAATAAAATAAAAAATTAACTTATATTTTAAACATTTGGTTTTTAAATTTATTTTGAAAACCAATTTTTCTACTTTCAGTTATTTTAAGGTCATTAATAATTATTATATATGAGTAACCGTTATGAAAATATTAATTTAGAATAACTAATAAAATAACTTCTAAAATTGATAATTTTTTATAAGAATAAGCAAAAATTTAAAATTTCGGTAGCCCGAAATAGCTCTTCTTCTTCTCGGGCTTTAAGCCCAAACATAAAATTTTTGTTCGACTATATCTTTTTTCTTCCCCTTTCAAATTTTGTTCAAATCGATGCACCCGCTTAGAAGTAATGCAATTATTTCCAGTTTTGCGCCAAAAATCTCCTACACTTTTTACAACAAACACTCATTTTCATTCTATTGTGAAAGAAAATTTTTTTGAATGGCTAAATGCACAATCTTGTTTTCTTGATTCATGTTTATTTACTTAATAACAGAAATAATTAATTATTCATAAGTTCCAGAAGAAAGAATACTAGCCGCTAGGGCAATTATTAATAACTCACGAACGGCTGGACCGATTTAAGTAATATATTATATGTAAGATTTTTAATGGAATGTACCTTTCCACAATCAAGAGAAAATTTTAAAATTTTGGTTAGTTACATATTTTTTAAGTTTAGCTAAGGAAATCTTTTTTTTATTTTTTCTCGTTTTTTACAATTTTTTTAATTTTCTTTCTATTGCATTTTGAATTATTTGAAATTTCTCCGAATTATCTGAATTATTATAATTCGATTTGATTTTGATACAAACAGATCAATTTATTATAATTATTTTATTATTATTAATAAAATAATTTTTTTAGGGAAAAAATTCCGTCCCTGAGTTCTAGTCAGCTGCTTTTTGACACTACACCTATCCCTCGATTTACACGATACTTTTTTTACACGATTTCACTTTTACACGATTTTTTTGGATTTCGTACAAATCGAGGGATATAGAAATTACCTCAATTTACACGGTTTTTTCAAAATTTTATCAGAAATTAATTTTTTTTTTCAGAAAATATGTCACGTAAAATAAATAATAATTTTTAAATATTTCATCAAAAAATAACATACATTAAAGCTTTTTAATATTTTTCAAATTTAACGAATGTTACCAAACGTTTATTTTCATCTGGTAACACCGCCATTAGATATAAAAAGGGAATTCCCATGTATTGCATGCATACACAAAAGAAGCTCAAAAATGTATAGACAATCAATTCAGTTAGTGTTAAACAGACAGGCGTGTGTCGTGGTACATATTCAGAACAATTAAAATATTTGTGAAGTTAGTTATTCAAAATTGTGTGGCATAATTCTTAATTCATTTATAATTTTTTAACCATGCCGAAAAATATTTTTAAAGATCAAGCAAAAAGAAAAGTTATATCATTGGAAACTAAAATTCAGATTTTAGATAGACTGCGTAAAGGAGACAGAGTGACAACAGTTTCTAAAATTTTTTCCATTCATGAAGCAACAATTAGAAGTATAAAGAAAAAAGAAGACATAATCAGGAAAAGTGTTGCAGCTGGAACTAAAACAAGTTTGTGTACAACTTCATACGTACGGGATACTATAATTGAAAATACGGAAAAGGCACTCATGATCTGGATTGAAGATCAAACTCAAAAGAGAATTCCAATTGATACCAATGCCATTACTAATAAAGCTTTAAAAATTCATGAAAAACTTAATGATCAGCTACCATCTACATCATCAACTTCAAATAAGTCATCCTTTACTGCAAGTAAAGGATGGTTTGAAAAATTTAAGCAAAGAAATTCCTTACATAATCTAAAATTAAAAGGAGAACAAGCTTCCGCTGACACTAATGCAGCCAAAGAATATCCTGAAAAATTTGCTGAAATTATTGCTGCTAAATCATACGTTCCTGACCAAGTCTTTAATGCAGATGAGTCGGGCCTGTTTTGGAAAAAAATGCCTCAGCGGACTTTTCTTTCAAAGGCTAATAAATCTGCAAGTGGATACAAAGCTGCTAAAGATCGTATAACAATCCTTTTTTGTTCCAATGCTTCTGGCGATCATATTATGAAGCCTTTAGTCATAAACAAATCGCAAACACCACGTGCACTTAAAGTATTAAATAAAGATAACTTACCCGTTTATTGGATGGCCAATAAAAAGGCATGGGTTACGGCCGCTGTGTTCAATGATTGGTTTCATAATATATTTGTTCCAGATGCAAAACGGTATCTGAACAAAAAAGGATTGCCATTTAAAGTGCTTTTAGCTATTGACAACGCACCTGGACATCCAAAAGACTTGCAACACGAGAATGTGCAAGTTATATTTCTTCCAAAAAATACTACTTCTTTGTTGCAGCCCTTAGACCAGGGAATAATTTCAACTTTTAAAGCGTTATATATCAAGCAATCGTTCAAGTATATCTTAGATATAATAGAGAATGATGAATCTTTATCAGTAATCAATGCATGGAAAAAATATACTTTGTTAGACTGTGTCAAAAATGTCACATTGGCTTATAATGCAATTAAACAATCAACACTCAAAGGCTGTTGGAAAAATTTATGGCCAGATGTAGGAGAAAATAGTATGTCCTCTCAATCCTTGGATGATGAATATTCTGAGATAGTCGATATGGCACGTACGGTGGGAGGAGAAGGTTTTAATGACTTTAGTGCACTTGATATTGAAGAATTGATGACAAATAAAGAACTTGATGTTGAAGATTTAGTAGAAATGTTGATCGAAGAAAACGACAGTGATTGCGATGAAGGACTGGCTGAACCAATAGCACTAACAACCAAAAATATTAGTGAAGGGCTTAAGATAGGTCGAAAGTTGGGAAATCATTTTTTAAAAAATGATCCAAACATTGAAAGAGCCCTTGCTTTCCAGCGATATATAACACAGGGCTTAGCCCAATATCGGGAGGTTTACAAGGACTTAAACAATAAATCGACACAAGCATTAATAACAAATTACATTTCAAAATCTCCACGAACCGATATTATATCTAATATATTAACTACAGATCCAGAAACAAATATAACATTATCTAGTGATGAAAACGATATGTCACCCACTAAACAGATACGACTAGTAGTAGAAGAGAGTGATGAAGAACTGATTGAATCTGATAACTGATGTGTGTTTTATTATTAAAAATATATATTTACACATGAGTATTTCTTTTTATAGACTGTCAAATACTAGTTTGTTTATAAATAAGGTTTATTTTGCTTTACGAAAAATATATTTTTTTTTAATACATGTAACTTAATGAATTCAAAGATATGATTTTTTTTTAGTATATATTTTATTATATTATTATTTTATTTATAATTTATATGTTTTTCGTTATTTTTAACGTTTAAATAAATGAATTTGCTAAAAAAATATTTTAAATTATTTGTATTTGGCTCTTTTTTTCGATTTACACGATTTTTCATACAAAAATATTTTATTTCGATTTACACGATTTTTTCAGGAACGCATCTATCGTGTAAATCGAGGGATAGGTGTATTAATGATTTTACAAAAACAAAACGGCTGTTGTTGTGTTAATATTATAACTGCTGTAGAAAAGATTTTAAAATTAACAAGACCTCAAGCCCGATTGTGTTCTTTTTTCAAAATGGCCTAGAAGAATAGAGAATCATCGTACTCAATGATCGTACTGAACAGAAGTACAGTACTAACGTAGGTGCTATCACCTCTATTATGGAATAGAACTCTAAAACTGCTCTTCAAAAAGTCAAAGGATATAAACGGTTAAAACTATTGTCTCGTCTAACAACACTCCTGACGATTTAATAAGAGAACCTTGACAGCTACTTGTATTTCTCAAAAGTTAATTGACTAGACTATATGCCCTCGAGAGAAATATATTCCTTGAGGATGGAAGCTAAATAATAGATACTGCCGTTGGCGGTGGGATAAGCGTTTGTGAAATGAGTCTTAGTATTTATTCAGACTACCAAATGAGTGTTGCCTTCTCCAGACCGAACTATCGGCGACAACAAAGCTAGCATCCAAATTGTCAGTAGTTTCCTAGTAGATATTTAAACAACATCAAATCTAGTATAATTATGCAAAACATCCTTAAATCAGACGGCGTTGCAGGCTCGAGAGAATATGCTTGCTTCTGGAGTATTAAAATTTTAATAATTTAGTTGTATTTCACTTAGGCCTCGTGTTGAGGTTTTCACCTACGATCTGTCTCAGGCTTAATGGCCAAATGTATAAGCGTTAGGAATCACGAGATTGATGTGGCCCAGATAGGATCGCAGTCGAAGAGGGGCATCGTTCTAGATAGATTTTGGCCACAATTGCTGGCCAATGTATATTTGGAGATCAGGGCGAAATTGCTTTACCATCTTTATAAAGTAATGGGAAAAGTTGACATGTAATAATTTAAACAATTAAAGCTGATTCGACTAAAAAGGACAATTATTGATAAAAGCGTGTTGTTTTAAAAAGCCTATGTAAATAACATAAAGAAGTTTTGGCTTATGTTTATATAGCGAGCCTTTTTTCAAATTCTTACATTTTGTGGACAAATTTTTGAATAGAAGCGTTTTTTGTCATCAGCTTTTTTAAGGAAAATAACGATCATTCAATTTCAAATTGGCTCACATTGAAAAGAATTTGTATTCTAATTATCGCTCACTCTTAAACGAAAATACATTAGTAAAGTTATATACAAATGTTTCCATTTAACACATAGGCCTCGCGAGAAAAAGCAACACAGATGGATTGTATTTGGTAGAAAACCAAAAGAATTAGAGACGCAAAATTGATTTAGTTAGAAATAAAAAAATACGTATAAACAGTTTTAAATTTTCACATTTATATCAAATGCTTAGTTACTAAACTGGTTTACTTTTTCAGACAATTTTTTTTTATTTTGCGCAACAGCTGAAAATTCACAAGCTCCTCTGGGCAAAAACTCTTATTCACACCTCTATACACACTGTATATACATATGTGCATGAAAATTCATGTAGACCAAGAGTATTTGTAAGATATATTTGAAGCCATATACAAAAGCAAAAATACTAAGGGGGATGGGACCACAAATAGTGATTAATTGATTTCACCTTTAGTGATATACGAAAAAATACAAACAGATATAAAAGGTGTACAAAATGCATGTAGAAATAATAAAATGGACTGGCATAAAAATATTTGCAAGAGAGAACAAAAACAACAACAGGCAATACGTAAATTCCTGTTTAGAGCAACTAAAAAGGTGCATGTGTTACTAAAAAAGTTTTTTTTTTATTTTAACAAAACTGTTTTTACAATAAAGAAAACAAAACAGATATTTAAACCGTGGAATATGAAACGAAGAAATATATTATACAAACTACTGGCTGTCATTGTATACGTCGCTGTTTACTATACAAGGAAAATGAAGCTCTGTCTTCAAGCATTTTTCAACTTTAAAGCCATCTTATGATAAACAGTTTAAATTGCGTTACATACCAACTTGTATAAAATTTCTTTTCGATTTTATGTATAAATGTCAGTGCATAGTCCGTCTGCCTGTCAGTTCGTTCGTCGGTGGGACAGAAATAGAATTGAAATTAAAGAAATATTTTGACAAATGAACCCAAATAACAGGTTGCAATTTAACAAAACATTTGCTGTGTTATTCTTCTTTGCTTTGTTCCTTTTTTTCTCTGTTTTCCTGTCGGTTTCTTTGTGCACTCGCATGCCCATTTTGAGTTGATGGCTCAAAAGTCTTAATTTTTTAAACAACATTCATTCACGAACTAGTGTTGTATGAGCGGAGAAAAAAATATATAAAATTTAGGGTTTTCTGTAAAACAATACGGCTATAAAAATAAAACAAAAACTAGACTACCTTGATAACTAATTTATTATTAAAATTTTTTGTAGAATACACTCAACGCATATATTTGCCTTAAGGCCAAAAACTATTTTGTTTTTTTATATTTGGAGGGTTTTACCAACAAATTGACTTCGACATGCTTCCATCAAACTGATGATTTTCATTATAAATGATCATCTACATGTGAATATACTACAGACATGAATTTTCTTACCATTTTCTGTTTGTTTTCCGTTTCGAAGATACAATAAGAGCCTCCAATTATAAGTGTACAGTGGTACAAAAATGGAAAATTTTTAATAATCCTGAACAAATAAACAAATTTTAATTTTATCGGCTTTTTTCATTGTACGTTTTAGGATTGAACTATCAAATTTATTTCATCATTAAAATATTAAGCTCTTATTTCAACTTTCAAAAAATATAAAATTTCTATACAAACAAATTCTTCCCATTGTAAGGTGTACGCAAGTGTAACACCCTGTGAACAAGGTCCAATTCTGAAGGCTGTTAATGAGTTTGTCCTAAAGAAAATTATTACAGATGATCACAAGTAACTGGTATAAACTGATTCACACTCGCCGTCAAACTTACGTTAACCCACTCTATTAACCTTCTTTATATATCGTAGCTACATTTTGATGAATGTCTTTTACGGTTCATCAAAAGAAACCGAATGTTATGAGCACACCAGCACTAAATAGCAGCGATATTCCTGCTGTATCAAATATTCACACACACACACACACATTTTAACACCCATCCAATTTCAATCAAACTGAGTTAAGAAAAAATTACAGCAACAAAAATGTTACACAAAAAGATCGGGCGCCATCTGAGTATGTGTTTTTTAATAGTGGTATACTTAATTCTATCTTTTTTGTCTGACTGACTGTTTTTTTTTTGTAAATGGTAAATTGCACTGATTTCTTTGATTAATGACACTTTTGCATTCAGTTTTCAGTTTGATTTGACTTTTCCTTAACTCAATTTTTTGGTTTTATAAGAAATATATTTTAAAATTGAACACAAGGATACTTGCCTTGATTATTGTTATTATTGTTCTTCCGTGATGTTTTTTTTTCCTTCATCCATGGATATTCAGGAACCGAATCCATGCCATCTGGCGTTTGCGGTGGACCACCAACACCAATCGGATACCCGCCTACTGCTGGTGTAATCCCTCCCCCGGAGACACCACCAGCCGCCAAAGTACTGTTCATCATTTTCGGACTTTCTGGACTTAAGTGATTGAGAAATTCTGCCATTGTTGGTTGAGAGTTAATGAAACCCCCCTCGCTCGCTGTCATCCAGTAGGAAGCTTCGTTTGCATTAACGCGTTTATCACAGTTTGGTCCCATTTTGTTTATAAGCATTGCTGTGGCTGTGGCAGCCGTTACATTAGTTGTAGCGTGTTGTATCTGTTGTGGTGTGGCTGGCAAAACAGTTTGACCAGTTTGCACTTGTAGTGCATTTAATGGTGACTCTGATTTTATTTGTGTTCCCATTTGGGTTTCCAATGTTGTGCATACTTCTTGCATTTTGTAAATTGATTTAAAGTTTCTTTGAATTGCGATTTAATTGCTAGTATAATTCTCTCTAATAATTTTTACAAAACTTTAAGTAGGCACACACATCCATGTGGACTTGAGCAAACGAAAGAAATTTTATAATTTTCTTTTGTTCATAGAAACACCAAATTGTTATTTGAAAACTGTTAATTTGTTCATTTGTGACTAGGTCATCTTAGAGTGCATAAATCTGAAAAAATAGATATTAAAAAATTAAGGTGCATAGAATAAACATTTAAAAAATAAAAGTAATAATGATGGTTTTATTTACAAGATAAAATGCAGTGGCACAATATTTGTGACCTTAATACAATTGAAAGTAGCCAACAGTTACACGAATAAAAAAAGTCAAGCAAATTTAATTTATCTGCATTTGAAGGCATTGATTATATACATTATATTCTTTAACAAAGAAACGTATTTATATTTATGGGTTTAGCATTTCGATTGTGATTCTGAATTGTATTTATTAACCATCCCATTAGTTTTATTTTTTTTTTGATCTCTTGCAGTTCCACTAGTCGTTTCTGTCGATCACACCTCTTATAGAACTCAGTAATTTCTGGATCAATTCTAAACATTTTTTTATTTGAAATATTCAAAATTATAAATTAAGGGGTGCCCAAATATTTAATTTAATTTGATGTAGTATATGAGCACACTTTTAAACAATTGTAGACAGACAAAGAACCGATATTGCTTACTCCGCTATAACACCAAGTATAAAATATGGATTTTGAAATAAAAGGGGTGAATCAATAGTTGATGTTAAATGATATACGTGGCCAAATTTTAAACCATTATAGACAGACAGTGAAAACAAGGGACCTGTATTGCTAAGTCCTCTTTAACAACTAGTGCATGATTTGAATTCAGAAATTGGAAAATGTTCCCAAAATTAATCTAATTTGACCTACATGGCCGTATCTTTTAAACCGTTATATACAAACAATTCTATGATAAGAAGTATAAACATTTTAAATTATAAATGAAAGGGTGTTACAATAGTTGATTGTATATGGTGTATATGTCCAAACTGTGGAACTGATATATACAGACGGTTGAAATTTACAAATAACCTGATTGCTAAGTCTACTACAAAAGCAAGTATAAAATTTAAATTTGGAAATTAAAGGGTGACCCTCTAGTTGATGTTATTTTATGTCTGATGCTAAACTGTTAAACAGTTGTAGACCGATAGTTGAAATTAACAATGAGCTGTAGGCCAAGTCCGCTGTAACAAGTATAAAGTTTGGAGATGGAGTATAAGGGTGTTCCAATAGTTAATACAATTTGATGTATGTGGCCATACTGTTGAATCTTTATAGAGAGACAGAGCAATTCTGTTTTATAGTCAGTTTTTTCTTGCAAGAATTATAATATCTATTATCGTAATTACTTACAATTTTTTTTTTATACAGTATAATTGAAATGTTTAAGTCAATAGATGTGCGCCTGAAAGTTCTCGAATTTATGTTTGAAGAGACCAAAACCTTTTCGAAAGATTCGAAGAGAAAATTTTAATCAAAGACTACATGGTAAGTAAATTACTTTTATTTGCTGGTATAAAATCCGTTTGCAACTGCGCAGATCAAAAGATATGATCGGTAATTATTATTTCTGCAAGTTAAGTACTTTATTCGTACAACGGAACATAGTTTTAGAATTTCCAGAATAGTTA
This sequence comes from Gymnosoma rotundatum, assembly GCA_916610165.2. Lineage (NCBI taxonomy): Eukaryota > Metazoa > Arthropoda > Insecta > Diptera > Tachinidae > Gymnosoma > Gymnosoma rotundatum. Next base: position 86,106,377 of record OU744336.1, read on the forward strand.
ATAGAAAGAGCTTGAAGTTAGGGGAATTTCTAGAAAGGAAAAACATTCATTTTAACTACATGTCTCTTTTTACTACACACTTGTCCTCAAGTGATTGCGAAATGATTAATCATTACCCAGATATAATTTTGATACATCCATTATATTTTTACCAAAATAAGTATTACATTTTGAGGTATAATTATGCCGTGCAAGAAAACTAATACTACGAAAAGAAAAGTTAATCATATTATGATGGCCGCTGGACGTATAGAAAAATTTTCAATATTCATAACACCGGGAAGAAAATCGTCCAGTTCGTTTAAGCATACATAAATACAGATTAGATTTGGTACACATTGTGACATTAAAAAAAATTTTAATACAAACTGGTGCAGTTTCTTTAAAGAGTTTTCAGTTAAGTTAAAAAAAAAAATAAAAAAATGGATGTTTTAAGAAGAATCTTCTAGTTAACTCTCGTTCGGTAAAACTTAAATACTTAACTAAATTTAATCACTAAAAGGCGAAAATTTTTTTAGTAGTTTCCAAATATAAAATCATTAAACACAAATTGTCGAAAAATGTGTTAATTTATTTAAAAACAAATTGTGGTAGAAAACATCAAAAATATTATTTAATGTTCTCTATAGTTTCCTATAGTTGGGCTTTCGAGGTCAAATATTAATTGTTAAGTATTTTACATTGTATTTAAAATTTCCATAACATATATAGAATAAAACAAAAAAAAAATTGCTTGGTATTAAGCATGTTAAACTTCCTGACCAAGGTAGATTATTTAAGTTCTTAAATAGTAGACATATATTAAGTTTTCACTGCATAAATATAAACAACTTTTTAACAATACATTATTATTATTTTCAGCACAGGATAATCTAGAAAGCCGTTGGCTTTACAGCAAGAAAAAAAATTTTAAAAGAAGTAAAGGTGCTACATTCGGCTATGGCGAATCTTACATACCCTTCACCATCTATATAAACCTAGTTTAGTGAAGTAACTCCAATCAAAAAAGCAAATATAAGATTGACAGAGAATTAAAAAATGAAAAAATTGGTACGGCAAATATATAATTTTACATAAAAATGACATCGGATCTTCGGGTTAAGAATTTTTAAAAAATTTAAGTACTTCCTTAGAGATCGCTTCAAAATGATAACCATATTGATATGTTAAAAATTTTGAAAATTTCAGAGCCAATGAGCTTGGAAAATGTGAGCGAGTGACAATTTTTTCGCATGATGTTTTTTTTTTAATTTTTAATGCTCAATCGCCCCATTTATAAATTTTTTTGATTGGAGTTACTTTATTGTTCCAAATGACATGACGAAATTAAAGGTAGGCGTGGTGTTTTTCGTGCTGCTGGACCGATCACGCTGATTTTCAATAGCACCTCTTTCGACACTATAGCTGATCGATTGACATACGTATTATTACTTTTTTTTTTGTGAAATCAAGTTTGCAGGGGCAAACTAACACGGACATCGCAATCGACTGCGCTATGCATAAGAAGTCAGAATATATATACTTTATGGGAATGAAAAACTTATATACTCGTATACCCTTTTTCCACGTTTTGAAGTGATGGGTATAAAAAAACAAAAGTTTTTACTGTTCTGGTACGATATTTTTAAAAGGGTTCTAATAAAAGGCAAAAGCGGTAAATTTTATCGCTTTAGGAGCTTAAATTTTATTAATTAAAATAAATAAAAAAGAATTACTTTTTACTGTTTTGGTATGTTGTTTTTAGCGAATTATAAAAAAGAAAAAAAAGGTTCTGATAGTCCAATACGAAGGCGTTAACAAAAATTATAATGAGAAATGTTAAAAACGTTAAAAGTACTCAATGAAAGAGGTTAGCAAGAGTAGAGGTCGCCAAGTTCATCTCTTAAATGTACATTATTTAGCGTACTGTGTGGTGCCTAGAGTCGTTTTATTGAAAACTTAAGTTGTAATTCGATGATTACGACGATGAAAATAATTTTCGATTAAATAATTTTTTATTTATTTTTTTTTAATTAAAGACGCATATATATGGAGGAAATTTTTAAGAAAGAACATTGTACAATTATTTGTACAGACAAATCTAATGATGTGTGACTAACAAATGGCGTCTTACAGGAATGGACATTGCATAAACGGGAATATTAAGTTTAAAAACAAAAAAATGGTTATAAATCTCTAATTTCAAAATGACTAATGTTATAAATTAAAACTTTACATAGTAAAAATTATAGTAAAGTTGAGCTTAAAGCACGAATGGATGGAATTTTTTTCTTCTCGATAGTAGGAATAACCCGACTTTTTCCTGCTTGTATTGAATTTTCCTAGCGGTTGGCTTACAAAATATGAGCAATAATATGGCATCATATATGTGGTTTCAGAACACTTGTGGCTCTATTTGTAAATAAATTTGCTTTCTATATTAAGTATCATTTTGTTGTAAGAAGTTGAATTTTGTATGATAGACTGAAAAGATTTTTGTCCAATAATATAAATTTTATATAATTCGTGTAGAAAATTTGACCACAAATAACAATTAGAATAAAATTAAAAAAATACAAGAGAGAAAAAACTAAAATAAAAGATGAGAGATAAAGCTTGGGGCTAAATGTTTTGTACAGCACGTTCCCATAAAGCTTTCTTACGTCCTGTCTATCAACAATGAGTTCAATGATTGCTGGTAATGAGTTGCAATATGCTTGAGTTTGCATAGCTGCATGTCATTTCTCATGTAAGCTGCGGAATTCGAGATTACTCGTAATTTACGCATTCTCAAGAACTCACTATCTACTACAAAAATTATGTGATAATGACAAGAATTTTATGTAAAAATCTAGATATTAAACTTTTTCTTTATTAGCAAGGATAGTGGAGTTGTTCTTGCCGATGCAGTCAGATAAACAAGAGATAACTTAAAACAGTATTATTTTAATAATATAACATACATTACAAGTATGAGAAAACCCGCTACATTCTCACACATACTGGGCTAGTAAATGGTTTTAAATTAGAAGATAAACATAAAATTATATTGCTTAACCCATTGTGCGTGGTGTGCTTTAGATCATGCGCAAACTTAAAGAAAAGAATTTCTTTAAATTTAGTAAATATCATCAATAAGCCATGGCTATATATATATATATATATATATGCAATTGGATATCATAGGTACGCACATGAACGAGAACTGAACCGGTGGAAAGTAAATTATTTTTACCATTTCTCAATGGGTTGAAAAAATTTTTAATTTTGTTTTTTCGACTTAAACCCGTCATCTTTTTTCTTTTAGTTTAAAGGCATAAAATTCGATAGGCGGGAAAACGTCTTCCTCACTTAATTTGATCAATCGTTGTTTACCCTTTTTTCAATTAATTAATTTCGCCAAAGGACCTCTTCAGGATCTTCATTGAAAATCTAAAATATCAGCTTCTCATATTAGACTCCACATGCTCAGATATTTCCTAAATCACGCTTGCGATATTCTCCCTGTGATCAAACAAAGCTTTAATATTAAAACTGATTACGCAAATAATATTATTCTCATAAACTTTACTAGATAATCCTTAGCACCTGAACGTACAGAAGAAATAATTTATCAGAATGTAGAAATTGGAGGGTATTATCTTGTTCAGTGTGGTAAATAAAATAATTAAAATTTAAAATTATGTGTGTATGGCCATTTAGCCACATGCAGTCTTATGATTATTAAAGAAAGACAGGTAAGAGTCTATGTAAATCTAGTTTAGTAAAGTAACTCCAATCAAAAGAGCAAATATTGGGGTGACAGAGAATTAAAAAATAAGAAAAAAATTAAGTACTACATATAATTTTATATAAAAATGTCATCGGCTCTTAATGGGTTAGGCATCTAAAAAAAATTTGTATTTCCTAAAAAGATCTCTTCAAAAGCTTTTAAATGATATTGTAGAAATTACAAATGGAATGACAAACTTAGTTATACCCCTTTTATACTTTTTTGTGGTGAAGGGTATAAAAATAGTGGACAATTTTTCTCAAGATTCACACTTTTATGTGACTTTTATTCAAATGTTACACAATGACAAACTTTTTAATATTGTACACCATCATAATGGAGAAGGGTGCTGTTCATAACCTTTAAAATTTTTCTGCTATTAACACAGAAGTTTCTTTCTTAATATGTTTAGATCTCCAAATACACGTTAAATGAATTCATTTATATATAATACAAAAATTATGCAACATCGAAGACACTAACTACCCGCGGAGATAGAAGCACTACTAACTACACATAAGTAGACTTCTGCTCAACTTTGCTAAGAATTATAATATTAACTAATGTTGCCCAACCACATTTAACTTTTTAAAAACCAATTAAATCATGTCTTAGGTATGTTTATTAATAAAATAAACTTTATAACACTTAAAAAAATGTATGTGATAGAACAAGGGCTCCCAAACATATACAAATACAAATCAGCGAACAGATTTTATTTTTAAAATTATTATTTAGAATCCTATATATCACAAGCATCTGAAAATAATTAAATACCAGCATGTCTGTCTCCTCCATTGGTTGGGAAGTGCAGCCCTTCAAATGGAGATATAGTTTGCAATTTTGTTTTTAAAATCAAAAATTTTAATAATTTTTTAAATTTATTAACATCAAAATCGTATTGATCTCTTGGCTACTGCTCCATTTGTTCTGGCAATGAAGTTTTTGCTGTAAAATTATTTTTTTCAAATTGAAGAATGAGAACAACACCATTTTCAGAACCACAATAACTCAAATCTATTGTTGGTGGGTCCAAGGTGATATAAACTTTATCTTAAATATTACGTTTTATAAACTGAAAAGGCCTTATTAACTTAGATAATTATATTATATTTATTTTTAACTTTAAAGTGAAAATAAGTTTTTTGATTTAGGCTCCACCAAACAACTAATATGAAAACAAACTTCTATTCGTAAGTTTCTAACTTAAATCTTTTCTCCAAGCCGTTTTTCTGACTAAAAAAAAATTGATGACAGACTAGTTTGGATAAAACTAAATTGCATCGTAGTGCATCCGAACACAATCCTGATAAACGAAACGAATGTTTCCAAATAAGCGTGAAGTTATTTAAATTTTTCCCTTTTAATAGGCACGATAGTGACCACTATTATTCTTTTTTTATACTTTTTCTAGTTCTTCAAATACAAGGTTATTCCATGCAGATCACAATCAAACGTATTACTAATCCTTGTATTGGTATTTTTCTATATATCCTTCGTCATTACGCCTTTTGATTTCACCAAGAGTGAAAAAATGCATATTTAAATTTGTAATTTCTACGATTTCCAAACCTAAACCCATAAGGTTTATATATTCTGAGTTCTTATTCATAGCGATTAAGCGATGTCCGTCTGTCCATCCGTGTTCATGTTTAAATCAACTTTGCCAACGCACTCGATCAGACATAGTTCTTCAAGGGAGCAGGCGTGGTATTTGCCAATCAAAAAAATAAATATTGGGGTCACAAAGCATTAAAAAATAAGAAAAAAATAAAGTACTTAAAACATTTTAATTTTTACTTAAAAATCTCTTCACATATGGTGCACAATCGTACTTTTCTATTAAAAGTTCAGAGGCCGATAACACGAAAAATATGAGAGAGCGCCAATTTTTTCACGTAATGTTTTATTTTCTTAATTTTTATTTCTCATCCCTCCATAAATATTTGTTTTTTTTTTTTTTTTTGATTGAAGTTACTTAACTAAGCTAGATTTATTTCAATGATATGAAAAAATTGGAGGCAGGCAAACCCGCTACCTCTTAGGATGTGAACCGATCATACTGATTTTCAATAGCAAAATTTTCGAAACTATGTCTGATCGATGGGCGTATTTAAATTCCCGCTAGTTCATCTAGTGCCTTGGCAAAGTCGATTTCAACCAGAACATGAACGGACAGACGTATATTGCTCAATCGACATCGCTATACATATAAGAACTCAGTACACATATATACTTTATGGGGTCGGAAATGGATATTGTAGAAATTAAAAACGGTGAAGGGTATAATAATAATAATTAAATTTAGCTATGCAGAAAAACTATTTTAAATTGAGAAAAAAGCTAATAAAATACCTTAAAAGCTTTTGAAATTTATGTTTACCATCCGTAAAAATATCCCTTTCGTGAAACTGCTATACAAATCGGAAGAAGTTACATTATAGTAATGAATTGAAAAAAAGATTACCAGACTTTAAATGAGATACGCACTCAGCTTTGACGGTACACGACAAGCGAATTGGCTCAAACACAGCCCATTTCACCTTTAAAACTAAACAAATATCGTGATTTTTTGTGTTGTAAGCATTTACAACTAAGAAAACTAAAGACACAACCTCCACTAAATGCATCTCACCAGAAGGAACATCTTCAATTGACCAAGGATCATATGACGTGGTACGCTGATTAAAAATGTTTGGCGAAAAGTCTTTTTTCTGATGAAAAGAATTTTAACTTAGATCCAACTTTTATTTGCACGATATACGAAAAGAGGAACCACTGCTGAGCCGCCATCATAGCATATAGAGGGCGAATGATAACTCAATTGATAATGCACTAATACATCCTGCACATGTAATGAAATCGTGGATTGCTATACCAAATGTTCTTACCTTGCTTTGGCCACCCTATTCACAAACCTCGATATTATGGAGAATATATGAAGTTGGCTATTCCAGGGACAAATTTATTGAAGATATAAAAAATACTTGGGGCAAAACATCTCTTAATACGAGTCATAGGAAAACATAATTTATGAAGTATTTTAAATAACGGAAAATTTAATTATTATTAAATAAAAAGTTTTGCAAAATTCTTTCAGTAAATAAATTACTTTAATAATACAATATACGAGAAAATTGTATTGTTACAAGTCATAATTATTTATTATTAAATTAAAGGGTTCTATCCTGAGAATCATGAATTCATTATTTATTATTGAATTCATTTTTAAAATTGTAACGGTGTTTAAATTGAAGCAATAACAAGGCATGATAGTTTTATAATCAATTCCAGAGAATTGATTATATTGATTATTGCAGAAATTACAACGTTTTTTAAGTTATTCTCTTTTAACTTAAAGAACTATTTCATTTTCTACTTCCTTTTTTGCCAACTAATGAAATGTGTTTTGCAAGCGAGTAAAAAAAATTGGCAAACAAAAAAGTAAGTCATTACATGGCAGTATTGTCTAATTTTTTGCTAGGAGCTGATGATTTCAACAAATATTTGTATGAAAGTTTTTAAAAATTGACTAACAAAACATATTAATGTTTCTTATTCGTCGGAATAAATTCAAGCTTTACTTGAAGATAATCTTAATTGTTAATACAAATAAACAAAGGATTTTTACGACAATTTTAAAGAAAAAAAGAATACGAAGCTTTTTTAATTAGATTAAGCAAATTTCATTTAAGAATTCCGTTGTATTTCAAAAAATTATTCCTATAAGGTAAAGAAAATTTTTTATTTGTTTTTTGTTCTTTTCAACATAACAATTTATGCCTGCTGAGAGCCATCCGACTGAATATTATTTTCTTGATTCTTTAAAGATTAAAATTTATTTTAGACTATGCGTCGAAAAAAACGTTACAATTTTTTTCAATTATTTCAATATATTTTTGGCTTGTTAAGGGTTTCCATAGTGAATAAACAAATTACTTTGCCAATATGAAAATTTATTGTTCATTACTAGCTGGGCCCGGTCCGCGTTATTGGAGCCATCTGTCGGTCAATCCCCAATCCACACGGAAACACTCCTTACGAACAGCAGATACTTATAAATTTTAATCGAAATCGGTGATATGGGTCTTAAGTTATCGCACACAAACACCAAAACAGGAATTTTTGCGCCATCAGTTGGACGAACACTAAACTACATAGAAGCACTGCCGGCGATCCATGGATTATAAATATAAATTTTACTCAAAATCGGTGCAGTGTAAAAACGCAAAAAACGCTATTTGACAATTTTAAAAACAATTTTTCCAGTCTGAAAACATGTTTTTAAGCGTTTATTAAAAACTCAAGAATGCGTGTTTATGGCGAAACTTACAATACTTAGCTTTTATTATCAAACGATTCCTGCGGCTTTGCTGCGGTCCACAATTGCTAAATAATCACTTGTTTGTTTAATGTACACTTTTCTTTATGTGTATTAAAATGCAAGTCTTTATGAATACGCTGTACGTATTAAAATTATAAAATACATGTTTTATTTTTATTTTTAATAAACACTTTATGTATTTGTTTTTTTTATTGTAAGTTTTACTGCAAATTTTGGTAATAAAGAAATTAATTTTTTAAATAACTAACAATTATCTTATTAAATGAACATTTCTGGATTCTTATTGTTTTATTTTATTTTTAACTGCAAATGGAGATCAAACGGTGATAATACAACAAATACAACACAAGGCGATACATTAGAATGGCGTTTCTGTTGTTTACTCAAGCACGACAATTTGAAATGGTTGAACCCACATGGCACCCATGGCGACGACGACAAGTAAAGCGCCAAAACAATAAGACATGAAACCTTTAAAACAACAACAACAGTTGTTAAGTTTTATACACAACAATGCGTATGAAGGTTGCTTTGCTATATGTCAAGTTTTTTGTACGTGGTTGTGTATTGCGGTGTACAAAGTCTGGTGTAGAGTTTTGAAGCCAACTACAAAACCACAGAAAAAACATCTACCTAAACGAAACTATGTATTTTCTTTAACCAACAATCTTGATCACTTGTGTACATTTTTCTCCTTTTCACTCATACAATACCGTTAAACACTTGTTTTGTTCTTGTTTTTATTATTGTTTCTGTAATTTCTTATTTCACTTCTGTACTCTTTCTAGCGAATTGAAATTTCTGTAAATGTGAATTTGTTTACTCATGTCATTTCATGTTGTTGCGGGGGGAGTCGGCCGTGAAACCGGTTTTTGCAAACACAAAGAGTTATAGTCGTTAGGTTGTTGTTTTCTTGCATTGGTTTTTTTTTCAAGTTGCACTTTTTTGTGTAATGAAAATTATATGCAATTCTTAGAAATATTTTTTTCGTTTCTTTTATTCTTGTTTTACTAATTTGGTATAGTTTCTATTTAATGATTTTAAGATATTTTTTATAAAGTTAGCACATTTAATATTTTAAACATTAATACGTATTATTTTTTACTTTTATTAATTTTCTATATATATTTTCAAGCAATAATTTCGTCTAATTTTATTTCTTGTTTTTTATGTAGCAATTTTTTAAGAAACGAATCACTAGTTTCACTACCATTCTTACCAATTGTGCCGAATACACTGAATTGTTTAATCAACAAAAATTTTGCTGCAGTAGTAATCAACAGCCCTAAAAATAACTTGGTAACATACTAACAACAGCACATTACGAAACTAATGGGAGGTGTGGCTTTGTGACAGTGGCCATCCATCACAAATGCCAGAAATTATATTTGTGCGTGTGTAATATGATGGACATGCGCCTTGTCGGTCCTTAAAATTCTTGAAAGTGGTATAGGTGGAGTTTCCGTGTGTTATTTCTATTCAATTTTGGAGAGGCACACAAAAATAAACAAAACACAAATGTAGCACTTAAACACAAATGAAAATTTATTTCTCCACTTCTTTGATTGGCTAAGAACCGTAATGTTTTAAAATAATTGTGTGTAGTTTTGTAGCTCACAACTTAATTTGTATCTGTTTTTGTTTTTTTGCTTGAATGTTAAACAAACCAAACGAATATCAGTTATTTGTTGTGGCAGTGTTTGTATTTATTTCAGTTTGGTTTTCATCTGATGGCATTTTTGAAAATTTCAAATTTTTATTCAACATTTCTACGTATGCATGTATGTTTGTGGTTGTTTTTTTTTCAGCAATTTCTTTTATTTATACCTATTTATTCACAATTTTAGATAATTTGTTTTATTTTTCTTAAGTTCTTTCATTATTATTTATATGTTATACTCTTATTTGGTTTCATGCTCTTTTTAATATCTTTTTTTTACCAGCTTTTGTTATTCTTTGACATTTTACATTGTCTTACATTCTTTAAGTTCGTTATTGGAATAAGTACCCTACTGCTAACATTGTTGACAAATACATAGTTATGTAAATCATTTTAAACTGATGATAATAGTGCTTTAATTTTTTTGTATAATAAAGGTATATTTTATGGTATTCTAAAAGCTAGCTTGCTGACGAAGCCGGTGTTGTTCACACTATAGAGGAGAAAATCTTTGCGACCAGCCGATAGAGTGCTATGCAGAAATGGTAAGCGAAATCGTTGTTGTGTTATGTGCGAACATCATGACACTTTTATAAGTGACACTATGTCCATACTAAAACCACACAATGGACAATATGTTGCTTTAAAAAACATTATGACATTCCTCCGCAAAATTTCACAGTTAAATATATTATTTTTGGAAGTTTTTTTCATGAAAATTTTTAATTTGCCGGACATTATTATTAATTATTTTATTAACTATTTTCTTTTACATTCGTTTTCTTATTAATTAATATAAGTTTGCGTTGTATTAATGCAACCCAATAAAAAGTGATTAGGTGGTATTGGATTTTCTACTTTCAGCTTCAAGACTTCTCAAGACAAGTTAAAAGTTACCACCTTTGGGTTAGGTCGACGAAAAATTCAATATACTGTTTTACTACTTCTTGTATAATTTCTATATTAAGAAATCGTTCTTCCCTTTTCAAAGGTTTTTGCGTATTGTGCCAATGTTGATTTTCGAATTTTATATGATGCTTAAAAAGCAGCCCCTGTTATCTATAATCTGTTTTTATATACTTTGCGGTATAAGATAATGTGTCAATTTTTGGTAATAAGAATGAAAAATGAAGCAAATTTCAACACAGCGATTATTAAATAAGTGGGAAACAATTCCACCATCTTCCGAAAATAATCAATTGTTGCAGATTTTTCGAATTAGTTTGGAGAATTGGCTGTAGTGATCACTGTTATGATACTACACAAATACACTTTATTTTATTGTTAAAAGTTTATAGAAGCAACATTTGTTCGTCAAAATTTGTTGGAGAAAAGGTTAAAGAATTCGAGATATATTTTTGCTGTTTGAGAGAAGACGTGGTTCGTCGAAATACCACTTTAAGAGATCATGTAGGGTCAATAATTGTAAATGTCCTAACCATACAACGGACCACGAAGGTTCCCCAGAGGCACCAAGAGTCTGTACTGACCTAACCTTGGCACAGACGAGGGTTCTCGGGGGAAAAGGGGGAACCAGTCCCCCGGTATGCAGGCGCCAAATCTGGATATACAGTGGGGTACTGTCGAAGGATGCACCAGTGTCCTTAAATGATTATATTAAATAAATCAATAATAGTAAATAAATAAACTGGAACCATGGGAACCGGTAGCCCATACAGAGAGTCGGCCCCTCTGTAGCCGGTTATTGATGTGGTCTCTTCGGGGTACACGTGGTGGCTATGGTAAAAATAAGTCTGTATCTACAGGTCTAGTATGGAATAAATAAAAGTGTGCTGTTGCAATTTAAAAAGACAGAATTTGGCAAGACTCCGCCCCTATAGCAAGGATAAGTTTCATGGTTCTGCAAGCCATGGACTTAAAATTGCGACTTAGTAGTGGTAAGGCCACAGTCTGGTAATGGCCCCGCCCCAGGTAGAGACATTAATCTAATCACTTCTCTGTGCATGCAGGAAAAAAATTAGCTTCTTATTAGCTGTAGAACTTACAATATTGATGAAAGTAAACTGTTAAAAATAATTTTGGTAAAGACATTTATTCTTTTCGTTTTTTTGTTTTAAGGGTAATGCCAGATTTGACGAAGGTTCGTAATTTTTTAATGTATGAGAATATTTCGAAGCAGCTGGGTCTCAAAGGTCAACCAATACACTAACTCCTAAGTAGTGAAGTCTAAGGTCTTGTTGAGCCTAAGATTAGATTTAGTCTAAAACTCTTGTATAATCTTAATAAGCTTAAGTTACTAATGCAGATTTTTTAATAGAGGTTTGTATCTTATGTAAGTGAAATCCCGATCGAAAAATACGAAAACCAAATCTGAATTTGAATAACATTAATTTAGCTATTCCCTTTGGTATTAGAAGCTGTTGCCGTTCAAATTAATATAGGATATCTGGGGTATGAACCTACGTGAGCAACGTTCATCTGAAATTCTACAGTTTTACAACTTACATATGTAAACACAAGAGATGCAAGAAATCCAAAATATTGATAGAGATTTTCTTGCAACAGAGAATTTCGGTATAAATGGTAGTAGTTAATTTCATGTCCACTAAGTATCAAATCGGTCAAATAGTTATGAAAAAAAGTGTTGGTGAAAGTTTCGAAATTAGGCTACTCTGGAAGAACTAGCCACCTAAACTTCCACCATTTCGGTCAATGGCACTGAATGGGTAATTCACTATTAAAAAGAAAGTGCAAAATGACAAAATGTTTGCTAAAAAAGGTTTTGCAATATGACCTTTTCTACTCTTTGTTCACCTTGTTTAGCAGAGTTTGTAAAGAACCAAAAAGCTAGAGAATTTTTTAATATGTACCCTGACCATTACGTAGCTTTAAAAATTACGATGTCGAAATACGTACTTGTATGCAAAGAAGTTGTATTCAACTTTTTTTTGTGTCAACCGACAACTAATAAAATTTTGGCAATGTTTTGAACAAAGTGAAGATACCTTTGAATTTAAAAGAATTTAAAGTTTAGGTTGTGATATTTACAATGGTGTATATCTTTCATCTAAACGAGAAATGCTAAAGATTGCCATAAAAGTTTCGACCCCATTTGGCCCCTCGCCAAATTTTCACATAGCATTTTTACCTCTACAAATTTTAATTTTTCAGAAGTTGGTGTGTACCCACTACTCGCCAGATTACAGATTACTCTAGTATAGACATTTTGACTTTGAAAGCGTATTTTTTAGGGTATTTTAAAATTAGTTATTATTTCTTAAAATAATTTTCAAGCTTTTTGGGAAAAAACCATGGAATGGAAGAACGGTGTGTTCTTCCATTCGTTGGTAGAATTGCGACGTTGTTTCCTTGCTTTCTTTTTTATTCTGCTTCAGGAGCATCCCGATAAATAGTGAAGTAGAAATTATCACACTTTAAAATGCCCATTGCCCTAATATCGTTTTTCCATGTTAGCGATGTGCTGCTGGGAGCGCTCTCTATGTTCATCGCTGAAGGCCCCATATTTTTACGAAAAAAAGTCCAAATGAGAATGTTAAAACTTGCAATCTAGAATCTAAAAGTTCTGCCTTATTTGGAAGTTCTAGGTCCCTCAAAATATTAATAAATTCACCTTGCGTTATCCTGTATGGCTGTGATAATGTACATTGATGAATTTGTGAACCGTCCGAGATGTAGTCTTTGTCGTCACCGATGTTTTGAGATTAGATTAAGATTGTTGTGAGTGTTTTATGACACTCCCCTTTTTACTCCCAATTTCTTAAATTTGAAAGTGGTATAAGTCCATTTTTTCATATATTGAGATATTTAAGATATAAAAGATATTGGCCAACTTTAATGAATTCGAGTGATGTTTTCTACGCTATGCACCTTTAAAATTTTATTATGAAATAATAATTACTAAAGTGATTCGAAAAATAACCGATTTTATTAGCAAATAACCAAATTTAAGAGTTTTTTCAGTTAAGTTAAGAATATAGAAAATTTAATTATGATTAAATCATTATATTATGATTATTTATTTAAACCATTATAGAACTAAAACTAAACTTGTTTAACATGCAGAGTGATGTTGAGCCGTTTTGCTCCTCTACAACTTTTCTACCAATTTTCCTCAAGCGTTTGGTCTGTCAGCTTTTAACTTCTGCTTTTACACATTTCAATTTTTTCTTTGTTGCTTTTCCGGCCACTGTTGCTTTTACAGCTGATAGCATACATCGCTGCTGCGACAAGAGACTATGTTGGGACGTCTATCATTGTGTCAAACGTGGTGTATTATCGTTACTGTTTTTTACGTTCATCGCTCATTTTTTAGCCTCCTCCAGCAATGTGTCTTGGTGTATGAATTTACTTGTGTGTTTTTACGATTTTATGCATTATATTTTATAACTTCCGTTGTACTTTTTAAATCTTTGATTTTATGCGATTTTCTTCTAAGTGTGAGTATCTCACTTTTTTGCTGTTTAGTTGGTGCAAACATTTATTTATTTCTTATTTTGTTATAACTTGTATATATCTGCTTGAAAGATTAATTGGCACATTATCAACACATAATGACAAGGAAATACATATACATACATGTGTTCATTTTAAAATGCATTTTCTTTAAAAACCTTTGTTTTTTACAAACTAAATTTAAATTTCCTTTAAAGATGCTATTTGATCTATTTAATGAAAAATACTTTTTTATTACATATATAAATATAGAGTAATCGAACGAAAAATAAAAATTCTTGATATCCTATAAAAAGTACTTCGTTGTTAGAAGCCGCAGAAACCTAAAATTTGGCATAGTTAAAGAGTATTTCCTCCGTTGGTTCAGGATGGAGCCAGATTTTTTTTCGGTTTGTGGACGGTGGTAGTGGCTTTGGAATTTGGTTACAATCCTATAAATTTTCCCAATGATTTTTTTAAGAAACCTTCATATCATCCGGATAAAATGTGACTCATTTAAAGCACTCTGTGCGAAAAACACCATAATATTTTTAAACATATTTCAGCCTGGCAGGGAAAGGCTTTGTATTTAGTAAAAAAAATTCAATTTTCTTGTTTCTTCAAATTTCTTTTTTTTTCTAATTAAGTGATTTTCCTCCTCGCCAGAGTTCAAAATTTAAGCCTTTTAAGATTAGCATTTTTCTGGAACTCTCATTTTTATACACCTAATGTTTGGAAAATACTTTCCCTGGAATCTTAAATTGAATCATCTCTTAAAGAAAATATTTCCTACCGAGTTTAGTTCTAAAAGTGTAATCAGGAAACAAAAAATATTAAAAATTAGATTTTTTTGAAAAACAAAATTAAAATGAAGTTATTTTTTCAAACAAAAAAAAAAAAAATTTCCAGATTGCTAATGTGGATGGTACATGGTGCAGGAATAGCAAGAGTAAAGCTAACGCATTTTGCGAATATTTAAAAATAATATATAAGCCACTGCAAAGAACAAACACTTTACACGAAAATAATGTATTAAATTTCTTAGAGTCTCCATTCCAGTTGGATTTTCCCGTAAAATCGTTTTGTCCACGAGAAGTTAAAAATGTTATTTCAAAACTTAATAACAAAAAGTCTCCTGGTCATGACAAAGTAGACTCTATAGTCGCAAAACCACTTTCTAAGAAAGGTATTTTGTACTTAACGCTTATATATAATTCCATATTAAGAATTTCGTATTTTCCATCCATTTGAAAACGAGCAGAAATTGTAATGATTAATAAACCGAAAAAACCAGAAAACCAGATTTCATAATATAGGCCAATAAGTCTACTAACCACGTTTTCAAAAATATTCGAAAGATTATTTGCATTAAGATTATTGCCGATTTTGGAAAAACAATCCATTATACCCGATCACCAGTTTGGATTTCGTCAAAAACACGGAACCCCGGAACAGTGTCACAGAATTGTAAGCTTAATAGCGGACTCGCTAGAGAGAAAAATGTACTGTTCAGCAGCATTTCTTGACGTTAAACATGCGTTTGATAGAGTACGGCATTAAGGCCTGCTGTTCAAACTTAAAAAAATATTACCAGCTCCATTATTTTCGGTAATAAAAGCATACCTACACAATCGGACTTTTTATGTCAAAGTTGGTGACGAGGTATCAAGCATATGCCAGATATTTAGTGGTGTACCGCAGGGCAATGTTTTGGGTCCTGTACACAATGTACACTTCAGATATGCCAAGATCCGATAATATTTTAGTTGCGACTTATGCGGACGATACCGCCTTAATATCTTCTAATGAATGTCACATTGAAGCGTCATCTGCAATGCAAAGAGCACTTGCTACCGTAAAGCATTGGTTAGATAAATGGAAAATTATGATAAATGTTGAGAAATGTAGTCACATTACATTTACTTTAAGAAAGCAAGAGTGCCCTCCATTACATATTAATGGTTTAGAATTACCAAAATCAAACAAAATTAAATTGTACAAAGTAATTTTAAAACCAGTATGGTCGTATGGTATTGAGTTGTGGGGAACGACCAGTAATTCAAACATTGAGATACTGCAGCGGTATCAATCCAAAACATTAAGGAACATATGCAATGCACCCTGGTTTATAACCAATATTCAGATACATAGAGATCTGAAAGTTCCATTTATTCAAAATGAAATAAACAAGTTTAGCTCTAGGTACATAAATATGCTAAGCTCCCATCAAATACATTGGCAATTGCGTTACTAGATGAAAAAAATGAGATTAGAAGGTTAAATAGGTTTCATGTTCTAGATCTCCAATATAGAAAATAAAATATAAAAAAAGAACAATAAAAATATTAAGTACTGTATGTATGTACATATATTCATTCATATGTATTTTATATAGTTTGTTAAACTTAATGTAGTTTAATAACTCATGTGATATTTTTTTAAATTATTAAATATGCTTAATATTGTAAAATAGATTGTAAATAAAAGAAAACAAAAAAATTTTAATTTTGTTTTTCAAAAATTCTAATTTTTAATATTTTTTGTTTCCTGTTTCTTGATAATGCCACCCAACGGTGTGGCGAAATATTGAAAATATAAATAAAAATTACATTATTTATAAACTGACCTACTGCTTAAAAAATTAGAAAAGAAAAATTATTTTAAAAGGTCAAAAAAACAATTACATATAGTTTAGGCATATAAGTAACATAAATGTAACAAAACAAGTTCAGCTTCCAACACTTTTCCATATCAACTTTTTCTTTCTGTAATGTATGCCGTAATATTTAAAATCCCTTCATTTTATTCAAAACAGTGCACATTTTTGTCATTTAAAATATGCCATTATTTGGCATCAAACAATCATTCAAACGGACGGTGTTTACATGCTACAGATTTGTCTACGACAGGTGGACGGTATTTATTCGGTGCATGTGTCGCTGCGATATGTCTTCAATAAAAAAACTTACAGGACCTCAAGCATTTTCATTTTTTACTTCTATTCTTCAACTATTTCATTTAAAAAAGCGAAAAAGTAATTTCTTGGTTCGGTATTGAATTTTTGATGTCATATTGCCTGGTCGACTTCATAGCAATTTCTGAAATAAGTGCGAAAACCCATAGGGAAATTTTTTTTATTTTTGCTTTTTTGAGTAGGATGTTGTTGTTTTTTTATTTTAATTTTGTCTCAGGGATGAATTTTTAGATCTAATTCAAAAGCAGAAATTTTCTGAAGAGAGAAAAGCAATATTTCGAATAGGTCGCGTGATATAGACTTAAGAATCAGTGCATGTTCTTTGGCCCGGTTGAAAACTTCAAAAATAAAGTTAAAAAAATTTTAGTTAATAATTCAAAACCCAGGTAGGGGTTTCCTTCTACTATCAGCTTTGAGATTTCGCGAGATAAAATTGGTTCAAGGCGCTGAAGTTGATAAACGTTGTATTGTGAAAAAGTGTGAGTAAGGACATGAAAATATTTGGTCAGAATTCATTACATATTACTTACATTATTTTATTTAAAGTTATTCAATGTTAAAGTTTCTCTTTAGATATAAAATCAAATTTTTTACTAAGTGTTTGGACAAAATATGTACTTATTGAGAATGAAGGGTTATTCATGGTGTTAAAAAAAAATTGAAAGTAAAATATAATTTACTTTTCTTCAGTTATAGATCCGAAAATATTTAAAGAAAAGCATTTAGGCAATTAGTACCAGTAATTAAAAAGACTTTAAAAAACATAAAACGTATACACATTTTCAAATAGAAGTTTTTGACTTACAGTGACTCAAAAAACCGTCTCAATGTTATGCTAGTGTTAACATATATAAGTACAACAACAAAACTACAGTCTCAATCATTCTGACAGTTTCACCATTTGCTTATTGCTCTTTTGTTTATAATTACAATTCAATATATTTGTTGTAATATTTACCGTTATCTAAAAATAAGCAAAACAAGTTTAATAAGTCATTGGGATGGTTTTTTGAGTTTAATTACTTGAGGAAGCTACACGTGTTTTTTCGTTAAAAATAAGTGTAAAATTTTAGGAATTTATTTTTCTTGGCTGAATAGTATAATTAAATAAGTAAGGCAAACTTAAATTTATTGCATTATTCTTTTTTAACAAATTTTTAAGTTTAATATGGTTCGTCCATTGCTGTCCTCAAAAGTCAACGAAATTCACCATTTTTTACGTCAAGGTAAAAGTTGTAGTGAAATTTCGTTGCTTCTTAATATTTCCAAATCCAGCGTGGGTAGAGTACGGAAGTCGTTGCCAAATTTACCACTTCCATCAATACTTTGCGAGCAGCTGGCTTGAAAGGACGTGCCAAAGTGAAAAAGCCAATTCTCACAAAAAGGCATCAAAAAATCCGTTTGGATTTTGCAAAAAAATATGCTTCGTGGACAGCAGAGGACTGGGAAAATGTTATTTGGTCAGATGAGACCAAAATTAATCGTCTTGGGTCAGATGGTAAGGAATGGTGTTGGCGAAAGTCAGGACAAACTTTGCAAGCGAAAGATGTCAGACCGACCTTAAAGTTTGGCGGTGGATCCGTGATGGTATGGGGTTGCATGACAGCTAAGGGTGTTGGAACAGTCCACAGAATAGTTGGTACGATGACTGCTCAAACCTACGTAAATATTTTAAGCACTAACTTACCTACAGCTGCAGAAAAATTCGGATTACAGAAGGAGGATATCGTTTTCCAACAGGATAATGACCCGAAACATACCGCAAAACTTACAAAAAAATGGCTCAGTGACAACCGCTATAATGTTCTCGATTGGCCGCCCCAGTCACCCGATCTTAACCCCATCGAACATCTCTGGGGTGTTCTCAAAAGAGGTGTTGTCGGTACGCCTGGAAATCTGGAAGAATTGTGGGCACATGTGCGAGAAGCGTAGATTGGTATTGACGCAAACATTTGCAAAAATTTAGTCGACAGTATGCCTCGCCGAATTGATGCTGTTATTAAAGCCAAAGGGGGCTATACAAAATACTAAGCCTTTATAAATTCAAAAAATTAGTTAAATAAAGTAAACTCAAAAAACTATCCCAATGACTTATTAAACTTGTTTTGCTTATTTTTAGATAACAGTACATATTAAAACAAATATATTGAATTGTAATTATAAACAAAAGAGCAATAAGCAAATGGAGAAAATATCAAAAAGATTGAGACTGTAGTTTTGTTGTTGTACTTATATATGTTAACACTAGCATAACATTGAGACGGTTTTTTGAGTCACTGTAAGTGAGCAACGAGAAAGTAAAGTATAACTAAACATTTACAGTCTAATTTATAAATGTACTTTAAGAGTTTATAAGCCTTTAATAAGAAAAAGTCAACAAAAGAGTACTCATAAACGTTTAATAGCCTTCTAAACCCTTTATAAACCTTTATTATAGCCTTTAAACCAAAAATAAAATAAATTTTGTTAAGCTATTTTGTCTAAAACTGTGTCCTGTAGTAAAAAAGAAAGTGTAAAATGACAAAATCGTCGGTGACCTATTATTTTAGAGTTATGTATAGCTAAAATGTATATATATATATTTTGTGATATATCAAACACTTTTTTGCTGATTGGAACAATATGGATATCATTGAAGATCTTATGAAAACTTCTATCAGGCACCATAAACATCGGAAGCAAATTGTTAATACCCAATAAAACTTTCAAGCATTAAAAATGAAAAACTAGCTCTTAGATCTAGTTTTAGCAAGTATCGCAGAATATATATATATATATATATATATGTAGTTATGTACTATATATAGCAAAATGTTTTTGTTACAGGAAGCGCAAATTTAGTTTAACAAGGTGATAATATTCTTAAAATTGTTAATAAAAACTAGATAACATTTAACTGGTTTGTAACTACTAACAAATTTTTGTAAGAATGTTGATAGCTTATTTAAAAATTTTTCCGATTATACCCATATTGGCTCATTCATTCCTAAGAACATTTGAAATATGGCAAATTTTATATAAAAATTTAGGGGTCCGTAACTCTGAAAATACGAAATTTCGCGGGTTTAACCACATTACATTTTCTCCTCAAAACCTCTTTTTCTGAACTCCGGATAACTTTTTATTTTATTTGAAGCTACTTGGCTAAACTAAGTTTGTTGCATAAAATAAAAATAAATTAAAACAAATTTTTTTGAATAGTGAAGTATATAAAATATTAACAGTTCGTTATAAAACTCGTTTTTCGAATACTTTTCATTTTAACTGTGACCAAAATAAACAAAACTTATTTATTATTTATACATTTGTTTATTACGTTTCTTTTTCGTATTTTTTGCAGTCACCAGAACATGTATTTTGACTAAAAAGGTTCCTTTTTTGGTGTAAAATAAAGAGAAAACCATATTCGCTTTTCGGGTTAATTGAATATTGGTTTTTAAAAGCAGTAAGTATAAAATGATAATAGGAGTTGCCAGGTAAAAACTTTACATTGCATAAAGTCTATATTAGTTATTAAACTGTTATTGTGTGTTTTTAAATACAAATTTTTATAAATGGTTTATTGAACAAAAAGTGTTTAATAAAAATTGTAAACTTCAAACCTACAATAGGAACTTTTTATGAATAAGACCGTTATACTTTAGCACTGGATATTGGTTTAATTAAAAATCATTTTAACAAATAAAGCAATGTGTCAATGAACAAAATCTACAACTCTGTACTTGAGTCAGTTTAACAGTTCGGGTTAGTAAAACTACACATTTTTTTACTTTTTGTAATAAAAATTTTTAATTTTTTTTTTCAAGTTTAATTAAACTCTCTTAATTTTAATTAATTATGATTGGACTTAAGAAGAACATTTATTTATTTTCTAGTAATATTTCCTCATTCATAGCATAATAGTAAAAGCAAACAAAATTGTTTTGCATATTGCTTTCTGAAACTCATTTGATCTCAACATTTTTCTTTAAAACAAATGGTCAAAAACTAAAATTAAACATATCGCACACCTAGTTTAAAAGTGACTCAACTCAAAATTTTAACTTTTCAAAAATCGAAAAAAACTGTTTTTGACCTGAATAAAAATAGTTAAAAACAAAAACTTTGGACTATTTAGTTGAAATGGACCATTTCTTTTTATTTGTTTAATATTTATACTCTAGATAATGAAACATTTTTGTTAAATTTTCAGTTCAATCACTTTTGAACTATGTGTGCGATATTTTATCATGCCTCTAGATTTTATTATATTAATACCCGACTTAAACACTATATTTAAGTTTCCGCAGTTATTTCATTTAGTTAATCCTCACTAAATTATCTTTAACAAAAGAGCAATACTTTCATTTATATATAAATCGTTTGGTGGATGCTAATGATTGCAATGCAAAGTACGTATTCTGAGGATGGCAAATTACAACGCGTTTTTTTTGCATTATTTCTAAAGTTAGTTAAACGTGGGCAACTATCACCGGAATTAGAATAAGATCATTGCATTTATTTTTAATACTATTTTACAACATGAATACTTTACTTCGGTACTAAGGATGTCTTTATTTAGAAAAAATGTACTTGAGAGAAAAGAGAAGAAATGTATTCTGAAACACTTTGACAGACTCGTAGACTCGTAAATGTCTTAACTCTTTATTGACATTTCGCAAGTTCCCAATAAAGTGTGACATAACTACAAACTGTTCGGAAGCTATTTAATTTGTCAAAAATTTATGATCATAGACTCTAATTTCCTTAGCTGATCTCAAATAATGAAAGCTTGAGTACAAGGCAACGCTATGAGAAAAATCTTATAATTGAGTTATAATTAATTATATAATGACAATTTAAACAAATTTTGTTTTCTTTTTTCATACACTCAAATCAACAATTTTACTTTTTATTCCCCTTACCACAGGCGAAAAACGGTAAATCTAAGTTGTCATTCCGTTTGTATTTTCTACAATATTCATTTCCGATCCCATAAAGTATATCTATTCTAAATTCTTATGCACAGCGAAGACGATTGATCGATGTCGGTCTGTCCGTCCATGTACGTGATAAAATCAACTTTGTTAAGGCACTAGATGAGATGGAGCAAAATTATATACAACAATCAATCAGAAATAGTCTCGAAATTTTTATTTTTATAAAAATCAGCAACATTGGTCCATGTCCCTCGAGGTAGCGAGCAAAACACCATGTATGCCTCCAATATACCAAATCTTTTTTTCAGCTTTCGTTTGAATTCATGCTGGTGGTTGTGATTAAACTTATTCGCCTTTTAATACTTATTTACCATAATTATAGAATAACCCTTAACAAAGCTTACAATTTTCCACGCTTGTTTTAAAGAATTTCTTATGCCAATTTAAATACACATTTGGCATAGCCGAATTAGTATTGTTTTTTATTTATTTTCAAGAAAAAACATCAGCTGCTGATCGGAGATGAATAATCTACTTAATTGTATTTTTTTACACTTTGTGTACAAAAATGTTAAGGCATTACTTACCCTACAAGAACACTGATCATTATTTAATCTATCAAATGACAATCACTGATGTTGGAAATTTTCATCATTGCATTAAATAAAGTTTCTATCACATTATTAATAGGAAAATTACAAAAATGATGTTAGCATTTTTATCTGTCGAAATGACTTTAGAAATATCAACATATGTTTCTGCGCGTTGTGTTTTAGTGTGAAAACAATTCGTTGGAAATGAAATAAATGTGGACATATTTTTTTTTGCCTTAAATAACGTATTAATTCATGAAAACCACCGGTTTCAAATTAAACTATAAATATATACATTATTTTTTTTTTTATTAGTGACGGGATCGTAAAGAATTGCAAAAAAGTTTCAGCATTTTACATTCTAATTTAAATATTTTCTTTTCTCTCTTAAAATAAGAAATATATATTATACACTTGTATATACTGTATTTACAAAACTTTAATATGGTATGATTTAAGAATGTAGAAGAGATATAAAAACTGATAGCACATGGCAAAATAATTTTAATTGTACTTGGTGACCGAATTAAATAAGAAACACCTAAAAAATATATTAAAATTAAAGGATATTAAAAATAAAACAGAAGAAACAACATACAGATCTTCTGTAACTTATTTTAGAATAAAAACTGAAATTTCAAGCTAAAATAAACCTTCACTATCTTGGGTCAGAATAAAATCAAATAGTAAATGACTTGAAAATTAAATTTTTGGTATCCAACTTATTCATAAGAACATTTAGGCAACAGCAACACATACACTTTGTAATGGCATTTTACACGCATACAGCACGTTGTCTCAATATCTGGTAAAATGTATCTGTGATATTGTTTTACATTCTACAAAGTGTACAAAATAAAAGCGTGAAAAAAGCATTATTAAAGCGCATGAATGCCAATTGGCAAGAACTGAAATTTTAACCAAAAAAATACACGAACAATATATAAATATTTACAATTGTTCTTTTACCTTTGGATTTTCTAAAGCACAGTAGAACAAAAAATATATATTTAATCTATGCATGAATTTTCGAAAAACTGGTAAAATGAAAGCTTTGTTAGCTTTTTCAGCCGCAGCCCTAACATGCACTTTCAAAAAGTTGTTATATTATGGTTTTTTAATTATTTACGATCTATCAGTTGTATCCCAAATATATTGAAAAAAATCAATGATGAAAATTATTTTTTATTCTTTTTTAAACTTCATGTTGTTTAATTACAATTTTTAAGAAAATATCTCGTTTATTCCCTAAGAAAAAAAGCTTAAGTTCAAGGATAGAAGTATGTGTTCGAGTTTCCGCAACGTTTTAAAACACATGATTTCTAATATCTCATGAATCTAAAATTTGGTACTCGAAATATCACATTGTTTTTTAACATAATTCGGTGTTTTTTTTACAAAGCTTTGTATAAAAATTCAATGTTGTTTTAAAAACTTTTTTTATTATTAAATAAGAAAATAATTCTTCTAGAATAACTATTTTATAAGTCTGATTCCTTCTGTTTCACTTTAGTAAGAAAATGTTTTTCCTTCACATTTGTGATTGATTATTAATCAAATAAGCAGAGTACATATTAATAAAAATCTCGTATAGGGTTTTCTAAATTATTTATTAACTTGAGTGAATAGTAAACTTGATATCATTTCATTGAAAATTAAAGGATAAAATGTTTCCTTACTGAAAATATTAGAAATTTTGTGTCTTACATAATTATCTATTATACGAAAGTTGGATTACCCGAAGAATATTCAAGTTCAACTGTGCTATCAGCTCAACGAGAAAATTGTGAAAAGTCACTCGCGATGCCATTTTCACTTTATAAGGTTTTACTAGAAAACAAAAATCGTTGTTCTTAATAGAAAATAATCTACCGCAATATCAATTGTAAAATTGAATAATAATAATAATAATAAGCCAAATTTCACACTTAAAATAGATTCGATTCCCCACAAAAAATTAAAATATTGTTAGTTGTTAACAAACTTTTAAATTTATGCTTTGGAACTTTGTACTAAGATAATGTATAGCAGATCTGTATAAGGGAACTCCTTTATTTCCTTTACAAAACATTATAATATTTATATACAAATATATTTAAAATGGCCCACTGACATTTTTGTCACATACACATAAATAAAAAAATTTTTTGCACGGTTTTATAGCATAAAGAAAAGATTGAGCTGATTTTGTATTTTTTTCATATTTTTTTTTTTTTTTTTTTTTGTTTTGTTGAAAGTTTAAAATTGAACATATGAGGGTTGCTCGTGATGTTGTTTCATGCATCTGTTGCTGCAAGGATGTTTTTGCCCCAAGTTTTTGTATTGTATTTACCATATGAAACTAAAGGCTCAAAACATACGAATGTTCACAAAAAAATTCCATATTTAATATTAAGTCAACTGATGGGCTTAAAGGTTAAAACGATGTGTGACACAAATTGAATATTTGATTTTTATGAAACCTTTTACCATGTCGTGCCATACAAGCAGAAGAGTATGACGATGATATGGAATGTAGTTCTATTTTTGGTGGGGTTATGCAAATAAGTAGGATTATTTAGTTAAAATGGATTTTTATTCAAATACAAAAAAATACAAAACTGAGATTGATAGGATGATGGTTGTTTGGAAATTGTTGCGTTTATAAGGTTTCATTACAATAAAATTTCATTTCCTTAATGACAGACTTTCGTTGAGTCGGATTTTTAATGAACCCAGCCAGTTAATACAACCATGAAAATTACAACTTGCAAGTCTGTTTTCGGTTTCTTTAAATAAGTAACCAGCAATTAAATTACAACGGAGTATACATTTATAACAATTAGTCATTAAATAACTGAGAAGGATGCCGCCATACATTCACGTCATCTGGATGCAAACACACATACACACAAATTACACGTAAACATACGCTCTCTTATGCATATATGAATGAAATATAGAAGCACACACTTTGTATATAGACCCACAAAACCTTTCCACCTCCTTTGAATGACTGGTTACGAGTGATTTCATCACCAAACAAATATAACAATAACAATAAATAAAACTAAAGGTAGAAAAACTCCATTTACAAGACATAGAGGTGCATTTAGTAAAATCGTGTAACAACCGGTTC
The DNA here is from genome assembly GCA_916610165.2 of Gymnosoma rotundatum. Taxonomy (NCBI): domain Eukaryota; kingdom Metazoa; phylum Arthropoda; class Insecta; order Diptera; family Tachinidae; genus Gymnosoma; species Gymnosoma rotundatum. Next base: position 86,132,150 of record OU744336.1, read on the forward strand.
AAAACAATTATTATTTTTTTTATCTCATTGCTTCCTTCAATATATAACAGCCGACCGTCATGTACTTAAAATGTACATGTACTCACAAATTATGACTTTGTTTACGTGTGAATATGTGCTGTGTAGCATTTTAAATGTCCGGTACAATCGAAATAAAAAAATGTGTGTTTTACCGTCAAATGATATTTGAGTATGAGATGCCATTCAATTTTCTGTACACTTTATAAAATACAATAATATTTTGATTCTGTTTTACAGTTAGCTTTCTTAATACATCCTGCAAAGGATAAAGATATCTTAGCTTCTTTAAAGTCTTTTAGCCTCAAAACTACTGTCTGCAGTTTTAAGCAATCTTTCGTAGGCCTATCGACTCTACATTATTGACGAGCTTTTAAAGTTTGCATTTTGCGTTTCAGCGCGTTGAAAGCGTCTGTCGTTACAAGTCACACTAAAATGCGAAGAATTTTCAGACGTTTGAAGGGATCGCAAAAAGTAGTGAGCTGTTTTTGTAGCTCAAGATTACAAACTATATTCCATTTTAAATGTTATCGATAAATATATTTATATCGTATTTTCTATTATCTTTTTTTTAAAATGATTGTTTTGTCGCGAGAAAATGATACCCTAGCTGCAACTCTTCTAAAATCGCGTTGACTCGCATTTTTGGATCATTTTCCATACTGTTTTCAATCGTACTTAGGATCAAATACAAAAAATTTTCAAGCCATTTTTCGGTCATTAACTAGCTTTATGCGTCTTAGACGTCTTTAAATCATATGAAATATATATTTATAATTGTATTTTCTCAAAAACAAACATGGCAAATAATCTTTTGCTTATTTTTTATTACATTTAGTAAATTGTTTATTTTAAATTAACAGTGAACAAAACTTCGTTAGCGTGTCATGTCTAATTTTCTTAAAACTCAAATTGACACCACTGTAATTTTAAATTATTATTGTAAAAATAAAATAAAATAAATAATAAAATTTTTAATCTACAAAAATAAAATGTGTTCACAACTGTTTTAATACCAATATACCGGTAAAATTGGGTGCTTTCACATTTTTTCTATCCTCTCTACGAATTGACATATTTTTACGAAAAATAAAAAAATAAATACTTAAATCATTTTTTCATCGTTAGGCTGTGCTAAATATGACTCTAAAATAATTCTTAAAATAGTCACATTTCCAGCATTTGCTCTCTATAATTTTTGGTTTTTAAACATGTCGCTTTCTTTGCGTTTGTCGGAATTACATTCGATTCTCTCTTAAAACACTCACTTTGCTAAGTTTTTGTTAAAACCATCTTTTCAAATGCTATCTGGATGGTGTTATAAAAGTAAAATACATCTAAGCTATTTTTACCATAACTATTTTATTAACAAAATTTGCATTTTAGTTTTCAATTACTTTCACAAATGAGTCTCTCTGTTCTGTTCTGTTTTTATTATTTGATCAATTTTAAAACCCTGAAGGTTGAATACTCTCGTGTCAATAAAATCGTGAAATTTATGTGTCTTACGTAAACAATAGTGTTAGTCTTTTTTTAATTAAATATGTATTTAAATCGTAGCTATAAAATTGCGATTACGTCTAGTAACCAAATCGATTACTTTTCAAAAAGAAATGTAAGATTATTTCTGATTATTTTTGGATAATTTTTACACCAATTTATTATTATTTATTCTTTAAAATAAGAGTAATCTTATTAGTACTGATAGCTTAACAGTCTAAAATCTAAAAAAAGTGAAATAATTTTTAAAATTTTTATGATAATTTTTAGAAATAAAAGAACGTGAAAATACTGAAGTTTTAAATAAAGATTTAATAATAAATATATAAAAACGCAGACAAAATATGTTTCAATGCTTCCATATAATCTCACATGTTTTCAAAACGACCCATTTTACGACGGCCACCAACATATTAAATGTTAGCGAGAGGTTCTGTCTCCTAGTACCATGTGCTAAATAGGTAAATGGAAGAACAAATTGCTTCATTTAATATCGTACATACGCATATTATTAGTATAAGTATTGAAGCACGTTTTAGTTAATTTGCTCTGCTTTTGCATCTCTCTGTCTAATAAGACTGAAGCCATTAGGATGGCGATTTTGCATGGCGATTAACCACCATGCCACATTTTTCGAAAAACTTCAAGTCTAGAAAGCCAATTACATCTTGAATTTCGGTTGAAAACGAGATATTGATAAGAAATAAATCAATAAATACAGCAGCCTAACTGAATTGCATTATTGGCAGAGAAGTTCTCCTCAAAGGAATAGCTATCTGAGAGTCTGACTCGCTTTCAACAGCAAATAAATAATACCTTTCAGATGTTACCAAATATCGCTTAGTAAGATGAACATTTTAGGGCTTTGAATTGTCGCTTTACATCAAATTATACTTTTGAGCCGAAGCTAAAACATCTACTTTATTATGGTTGAGATTTAAGTTTTGACTTCGACACCTTCAGATCAAGTAATATCAATTTTTAATCGTGCAAAGAAAAGCAAAATTTCCTATTATAACTCCTAAAAAGTGCTCTGTCGGTGATATGGATATTTATCGAGTTATGCAACTATTTACTCAATGTGAAATTCAAAGAGTCTTGAAAATCAAACTCACTTTTCCTTAGAGTCAAAAGCAATCTCAGAAAATGGGGTCAAAGAGAACGTGCTTCCAAATAACTTACAAAAATATACGGAAGTAAAGAATATGTTTCAAACTTAGTCATTTTTTTTTTCTTTAACAAGAAACGCAGGGTGTAATAACGTGACTGTATGCCGCATATTAGCTGCTAGATTATTGTCATGCTCAGGATATATATCCGTTATAAAAAGCGAGCTTTAAAATCATTTATTTTACTCGTACATACTTGTGTTTTGTTTCCACTCTCGTGCAGTACCATGAATTATTTTATGCCATTCCCAGTATCACATTGCCATGTTTTATACAATTTCATTTTGTGTATATTTTCTTATTACTTAAACAGGTAGATATTGCATGTATCATATTGTGATATACAATTTTGTATACACATTGACGCTTGTATTGCAATATGCTGTATAAATGTACAATCTCTTGCATTGAGAGTGGTTTTTATTAGTTGTCCGTATGATGTTTGTTCTCTATTATTATGGATCATTATATTTTATAGACCATAATTGCTCGTTTTCTCATTTTGTTTGTATCCGCTTGTAAACATTTTCTGTTGAAGTGTGAATTCGTTGGGTTTGCTTTACAAACAAGTGTTCCGTTTGCTGTAATGCCAAGGAAAGTTTAATCGTAGAAAGTGTCCTAATACAACCATAAAGAAATTAAATGGTGTTTTTTATAACAATTTACTCTATAACTATAATTCGCTGGAATTATGTTTTAAAAATAAACCATTTCCAAGAACCGAAGTGTTTCATCAAGTTTGATTATTCCTTTAGAGAAGTAAGAGTATTCTTAAATTAAGCTTCTACTGTTTTGTATGATATGTAATACTAAACATCTCTTTTAATTTATATCATAATATTTATCAATTACTAATGCTTTTAACAAATAGCATGATGAAAATAAAATATGACTTTCTGTTCGGCTTGAATTTATAGTTCTTTACATCACAAAATCTACTTTTAAGTTTATAAAAATATGTTTGTTTTCACATTGTTCTTATTTTGAATATTAATAAATCATTATTTTGAATGTTAATAAATTAAAGAAAATACTGGCCAAATACAGACCGACATAGTGAAATTTTCGAAGCTTATTAAATATTCAAAATTGTTTGTAAATATTTTTAAGCTTAAAAGTGTCCAGTCAATATAAAAACCAACGATGCTCTATTCAGTGTAACGTTGAAATCAGAATTCTAACAGGTAAGAGTGCTATATCCAATTATGTCGGATTTTATATACCCTTCACCATATATGCAAATCTAGTTTAGTAAAGTAACTCCAATCAGAAAAACATATGTATATTGGGGTGGCAGACAATTAAAAAATAAAAATAAAAAATAAGTACTAAATATAATTTTACATAAAAATATCATTGGCTCATAATGTGTTAAGCATTTTTTAATTCTAATATTTCCTGAAAAATCTCTTCAAGAGCTTTTAAATAATACCCATATTGATATCTTAAAAATACAGTACCCAATCATACTTTTGTATGAAAATTTCGGAGGCTCATAACTCGCGTATGTATTTCTTTTTTTATTAGAGTTACTTCATTGTTCCAACTGATATAGAAAAATTAGAGGCAGGAGTGGTGTTTTGCCTGCTGCTTTTGAAGACCATGGGCCGATTTTGCTGATTTTCAATAGCAACTCCTTCGATATTATGTCTAATCGATTCGCTATATATAAAAACTCAGAAACTTAGACACTTTATGGGGTCAGAAATTGATTTTGTAAAAATTACAACCGGAATGTCAAACTTTTATGGTGAAAGGTATAAAAAGAGTGTTGTTTACTACAGGGTAAACAAAAGCACCAGTAGTGCAATTCACTACTCTTTTTTAACGATTTTCGGCTTGTTAAATTGACTTAACAACAAAATTGTCGATTTTGCTATTCAGTAACACTTTTAACAATTTTCTATATTGTTAAGAAAACAACCATAATTTTTGCGTTGTTAAATTTGTCTACAAAATAAACAACGTACAACTTGTGTTTATGAACATTCCTACATACATATAAGCCTATACACAGAACATATACATTTATTTGAACGAAAAATAAAAACACAGTTTGTTTTCAGTTTAAATAAATTAAACATTATTTTTTAAACTTAGCACATTTACGCATATGTAAAATTTATTTAAAAAATAAATTTCTTATTAAAAAATATTGCACATAAACATATGTTTCGACCGTATTTAAGAAGTGGTAACTGCAACTCTACAACCAAAACTATCATTATGCTTTTCCTATTGTCAAACTCCATACACACATATAATAAAATACGTATTTATGTGTATAAATTGACATCTAAGAAATAAACACATGCACGTGCCTCGCTTGAATTCACATGTTTTTATTATTCTCTTTTGTGTTTTTCGTTTAGCTGTTGACGGAGATGCCACTCAAATGCAACTTGTGTCTATTATAGTTTAGCTGAAGATAGTGAATCGCTTCATCGTTATTGCAAACAACAATAAATGTTGTCATAAATAACTATTGTCGTGTTGTTTAAAGTTAGTGAATTGCACTACAGGTCTAGAAAACTTATCTATAAAAATACATTGCGATATACCCTGAAATTAAATTAAGATATTTAACTGTTTAACTGTGATTTTGGACAGTCAAGTTCTATTTTTTAAAAGGCAATTAAAAACCTTCTTTATTTACAGAATTTCTGTCTTAAAGCAAATTATTAGTTCGGCAGTCTCCTCATTCTTAAGGATATGTCACTTCCTTATTTGTTCTCATAAAGCTCGAGCTAGGTTAATTGATTATAAGTATGTACAGGAGTCTAGTTAATAGAAAACATATAACAAAACTTATATATTGTATACGAAATTTCATTGAGAGTGCCAAATTTCTAGTAAAAATCAGCATTATTTTTGTCATTCATCACGAATTACTTTAGTTTTTTTTTTAAGTTTCAATACGTCCGAAGAACTAACGGCAATTTAAATAAAGGTCCTAAGAGCTATTAAAAATGCATTCTTTGATTCATTTGTTTTCAATATAACAATAACACCCTTTAATCTGAAATATTATTATAATTACAGCGCAGAAATTTGATCAGTCCAAAATCACCAAAAATTCACATTAAGCACTTTCTCTGTTTGACAACGTTGCTCATAAATGTTAGATGTGATTAAAGTCCGGTCTTAAGTGAGGTTGCGGTAACACGAAGTTTCAGTGATGGATTAAATGTTATTTATTGAGGCCTAACGCTAATGCTGTCGGCCTAACAATTTTTAATAAAATTAAAAAATATTGAATTTATACATCCTGCTTTCAGCTGAGATTTTATTTTCTTCCTAGAATACGCCATAGTTCCCAAACCGAACATGACGGCCACCATGGTCAGTAGTTTTCGTTAGAATTATCTTGAATATTACAATATTAAGTTTTATCCAAAGATATCTCCGACCGTCTGAACCAAATATATTGAACTTTCTCTTGTCCCTACCAATTACATTATGCCAAAACGACTATGGCATACTCTTATTACTTTAACGTTTTGTTGTATACAGTCTCTTTCGTGAAACGCAACCTGTGTAACCTTTAGATTTAAAGTAATTTCAAATTATTTTGGGGTTAAAAATGGAGTGCACCGTTTTTGCAATGTTTGGTTGCAGCAATTTTTTTTCTTAATTTTGGGATCAATTTCAACAATCCGCTTCATTCCGCCAAAAAAAATTTTCGACCTTTTTCTGAGCTTCAGTTTTATTGCAGTTGGCTGACGTACTATTCTTTTTGATATCTATTCAAAAGTTATCGCTCAGAATATTCTACCCTTTACATAAATATCTAACTAATTTTAAAATTGGGTGGTGTGAATAAAAACATAGTTCTAGCCAAAACTAGCAAGTCTTAAGTTTAAACGAGTTTTAAGGTGAAAAAAATTTTCAGATAAAGCTAGTGCTTTTTGTTGCCTAGTTCAAGCTAGTTTATATGTGTGAATGAAAACTAGTAAGTACCTAAAATTAATAGTTTTAACTTAAATTTTTTTAAGCATATTACTGAGGTTCTGGAAATACATTTATTCGTAAAAAGTGCATTGTCGTTTGTTATACCCTTTACCACAGGTGGAAAAAGGGTATATCTAAGTTTGTCATTCCGTTTGTAATTTCTACAATATCCATTTCCGAATGCACAAAGTTTATATATTCAGAGTTCTTATGCATAGCGAAGTCTATTGAGCAATGTCCGTTTGTGCGTCCGTGTTAGTGATTTCAATCAACTTTGCCAAGACACTAAATGAGCTAGAGACAATTTAAAACCCCAATCGATTAGACATTATTTTCGAAAATTTTGCTATCGAAAATCAGCAAGATCCATGTCCTTCGAGGCAGCGGGTAAAACACCAGGCCTTGTTTTCCATATCATTTAGAACAAATCTAGTTAAGTGAAGTAATTCTTATCAAAAATACAAATATCTGGGGCAATAGAGAATTAAAAATTAAAAAACAACATCAAGTGAAGAAATTGGCGCTCGACCATATTTTGTGTGTTAAATATAGTTTTATGCTTTTGGAGCATATAAATAAATATAAAAATAAAATTTGCACAATTTTTATCACCCATTGTGATATTAAATAATCAAAACAAACTTATAATGTTACCAAAATATTTTACTACAATTTTTGCTTAGAACTTATAAGCTATCACTTTTTAGTACTAGCTACTTAGTAGAAGCAAAGATTTATTCACACTTTTTGAAGTTTATACTTTTTAGCCTTGCTAGTACTGAAAAGTTTAAGCTAGTGCTAGTACTATGTAGTATAAACTGCCTTTGCATTCACTCTACCCATCGGTTCAGCGTAAATTCCTGTTTTCCTCTTTTTCTTTCATCTAGGTGCTAACTCTGAATACAGATATATTCTATGTTCCGAATTTTATTTAATCGATCAGCCGAAACGTTGTTAAAGTTGATTTTGTCATGATGACAAATAACTACCTGTGGATCAAATTTGTTAAAATCGGTTAAGTCACTTAGACGTGATTGCCAGACGAACAAACAAAGAAGTAACATAGAAACGTACAAGGAGATTTAAAATATATCTTAGATTACTTTAAAACATGAACTTTACATACTGACCTTTCAAACTAAAAATTAAGACTGAATAAATACAATAACAAAAAATAATATACATTCGACATTTTATCTCTTCTGAATGTTCTGATCATTACTTAAATCTTTCTGTGTGTTCAAAATATTCATCTTCAATCTATTGTTGTTATTTTATTTTGTTGCTGTTTAATGTTTGACTTTATACAAAATGTCGTGATAATTTTTTAAAGGTACAATAAAAAATATAAAACAATATTATTTTTATTAATCTTTTTGATTTTTTTTCTAAAGCTATTGCTCTACGTTTAGTTAGTTATTTTAATGTATGTTGCCAAATTTTTTACTAGTGATATATCACACATGTGACCCTGAATAAATATCATATATTTCTTCTGTTCCTTATAGAAAAATGTATTTAAATTTTGGTCACTTGTTAATGTACACTTGTGGTCGATGAGGTCAACTAGAGAAATTAAAAGCCACATTAAGTGAGTTGCTGCCGGGAATACTCTTAAGAATAATTTAATCCTTTTTAAATATATTCAAGAAAAACCAACAACTAAACTGTCAACCGCACTAAAAAGGGATACAAACAGTAGCAAATATGAAGATGAAAAAATAAAAGAAAGCAAAATTAACAACTTTAATGGTCAACCCAAAATTTCCCACTGCAGGACATCTTAGGTATTTCAACAATGTGTGAATGGAGAGAAAAAAATCCAAGAAACAAGAATTTGTTAACGAACGGAAAACACATGAAGAAGTTTTAAGTTTGATTTATGGATATTTAACCGCACATAACGATGACCAACCGACTTTTAAATGTAGTTGGCATTGTTGTTGATTGTTTAGTACATTTATTATTGCCATTCTTAAAATTCCAACTCACACAAATGTTGAATAAAAAGAAGAGTTTCTCTGAGCAATGAAGGAATGTGGCAAACCCCTAGTGGCAAATTGTTGTCCCCAGGGTAAAACTCACATATACAAGCTCATACACAATAACTAGATGATACACTGTATGTAAATTGTACTTTCTTGTATCTTTAAGCCAGAATTATAGTACAAAGTAAATTCATTTAAGTAGAGGAAGGAAACAGTAGTCAATTTACTAAAATAATGCTTAGAATCATTAAAAAATGAGGAAATTTAAAACAAAACATAAAGAAAGGGACTGCTTTAAAAGGGATTTGTGATGATGTGTCTATATTTAGTATGATGGGGTTTAGACTCTTAGGAATTCACTGACAGTTTAAAAAACATGTTTTATGTGTGCAAGTGAAAGTAAGTAACAAGTATTTTAGCCTCCATCCAAGCGCGTTTTATACGAGAAATTTTGTTGTATGCAAAGTGTTTTGAAATAAGAACATTTCAGTGTTTTTGTTCAGTTTTTTAATCATTCTTTTTATAATGATTTTAAAAGTACTTATAGGTTTCCTATAGTTTTATGTTAAACCTTAACTATGCAACATTTCAAATACCTTACCCAACGTCTATACCTGATATAAATTTGTCTTGATACGTAACTAAACTTCGGCAGAGCAGCTGCCAAGTTTTTTTTTCATATCAGTGTATAAGGGAGACGTATTTTATTTATTATCATGACAAATTATAATTTATTTTTCGTCGTAAGGTAGGTTATTGTACACTGCCGGACTTCTGCAAAAGATTTTCTCCTTTATAATATGTGGAACAAATCCTCATGTGTGTATGTATGTAAAGCTAACAACCGGAACAATAAAACGAATAATATTTTTTAAAAAGAAATGACAACTAATTGATTTTTATTATCAAGAAAAAGTTGTCTGAGGTGGATAAATGTCTTGACAATGATTTGAGTTTTATCAAGAAAAAAATATATCAGGTATAGACTCTAGATTAGCAAGCTATTTAAGGCTTCCGCAATAGTTAACGGACTTCAATGATATTCAACTTTGTAAAGTGGGATATTGAAATCATAAGGTTTCTCCCAAAATCCCGAAATTGCACTTCATTATGGTACAATAAGCTTCATTTTCGTTCCAAGATAAATCCAAATTTTAAATACTTAATAAATAATTAGTTTTACTATTGTTGAAGCTTTTCTTAACTGCTTCATCATTATTAATATCTTTACTTAATCAGAGTCACCAGCCGGCAGACAAAACAAGGACGTGTTCGCATGTCCAAGAAGCCACGTAAACATCTGGAATATGTAAGATACGAATATGTAGGATACAAACTTTCGATTCACTTTTTAAATATTGACGTACCTGTATAGGAGGACAATATGCAATAGTGATACGATACAGAGGCTAATAGCAACGGGTAGCTTTTGCTTCAGGTGAATTCAGATTATAATCACATCAAGTTTTACACCTATCCCACTTAAAAATTTAATTTTGCTAAAATGTTGAAATATAGATCCGTCTACAAGATGGTTAAAATTAATATATTTATTTAATTTTTAAGCAATAGGGCTTTTTTATTTTTATATATATTCTCGATATTTCGCTACTCCATTGTATCACAAATTTGTGTTTCTTAAAAACAATTATATTTTATCTATTTAAAATTAAGACATAAACGATTACATTATAATTTCACTACCATAAATAAAAGCAATTACAATTCGACAAAAATCAGTAGCATTGAATGATGGTTGTTTTTATACCCTTCAGCACAAAAAGTGAAAAAAGGTTACACCTAAGTTCGTCATTCTGTTTGTAACTGCAACAAGATCGATTCCGCCCAACGAAGGTTGTATATTCAAAGTTCAGAGTCCGTCCGTGTTAGTGTGGAAATCAAATTCTCCAAGGCATCATGCCTGTCTATAATTTTTCCATATCACTTGGAACAACGAAAAAACTCCAATAAAAAAAATATATAGTGGGCGATACAGATTTAGCAAATAAGAATAAATCACCAAAGAAAAAAATTGGTGCCCGCCCATATTTCCCGAGTTACGAACCTCTGAAATTTTCATAGAAAAGTACGATAGCTTAACATAATGGGCCGATGGTACTCAGGTTTTTTTTCTTATTTTTTAATACTCTGTCACCCTAATATCTGTTTTTTGTTTTTTGGACTTTTTTCACTAAACTAGACTTACGTATATGGTGAAGAGTAAATAAGATTCGGCATAGCCGAATATGGCACTCTTCCTTGTTTTGCATTAATGCCAATGAAATTTCAATGCTAAAGAAAAAAGTATAAAGTCTGTAGCTGGCGAGGAATATAAATGTCAATGATAATCAATCGTTTAGTTAATTATATTATATTAAAATATGATAACTTTTATTAAATTTATTTAATTTTTTGGTTATACACAACACATTTCTCTAACGATCTCCAAAATAATCAGCCAGCATCATTTTAATGCCATCAAATTAAATTATAAAGAAATTTTTCATAATTTTGGCAATTACAATAAAAATTCAAATGTGGTTGATTAAGATGTTTTTTGCCTGTACACAACCTTAACTACTGTGTACCATCATTTCATTAAGCAACCACAAATGTCGTCGCATCTCGACACATAAATAAAACGCTGATTTGTTTATGTTGGTTTTCTTAAAGCAATATAAATGGTTTTTTGTTAATTAAATTAAATATTCACGGTACATCTGTATCGAATAGATTCTTTAAACGCACACTCGCAACTACATTGCGCCAACATTGTCTTATGTCCCATCTTAAGAAATTTTGCTGTTAATTGTTTGTGTATTTTTAGTTGGAGTGTCATTTAAGCCACGAAATAATTTAACCGTGTAACAAAACCTCGTTTTAGACCACAAGCTATCAGAACTCGAATAGAATGAAATCACCAAAATAAAATGCTATTAAATAATGTAGTCAGAAGACTTCATTCATCAAAAATTAACTTTTTCCCTCTTAACCAGACTTAAAATAAGAAGAAATTTTATGTTCATCTGTAAGTATTTTTAGTGTAACAATATTGAATATTTGGGACACAATTTTTATGTCATAGGACAAAAATTACGTAATTTGGGTACAAACTTTTGTTAATATTTTTAGTTTATATCTTGATGTTTTTATACCTCATTTAAACAACCCTCTAGATTTTGATGTGAATCCAGTTAATAAACAGAGTTTGAACTAGTTTTGTCATACAAAAAGAAATCTAGTTTTTGAACTTACTTTTGCCAAAATCTACTACAAACTATTCCATGTTTTTAAAAATGTTGATGCAACTAGCCTTTTTGGAGTTTAAATCAGCAAATGCATATTCATTATATTGAATGTCAAATATTGGAATGTCTGCTAATCTAATATGGAAAGGTTGCAATTACAACATTCATATATTTTGAGTTATTGTTTTTTGTTCAGAACTCTTATTTTTTGAGTCAAGGTTCCTTTGGAATTTCGTCGAGTTAGAATCGCGTATTAGAAAACTAGTTTGAGATTTTTATCAAACTTGAATAAAAAAAAATAACCAAATCTTTTACGTTTTTTAATTATCTGCAGATGACTCTCATGAAACTTCTTTTTTTTATAATTTCGAGCCCTATTCAGAAGTTTCAGCAAAAGTTTTGTCGCTACCACTTGCGACCAAGTCATCACAATTTAGGAATTAAACTTTTTCTTTTTCTAGTAGACATAAAAATGTGTTATATATACTCAGAGAACGAAGCCGATCGGCTCATAGTAGACTAATAGCCGCCGCCGATATATACTTAAGTCAGTGAGCCACCGCCGGAATAGGCGGCTTACATCGCCTAAAAATGTTGGCTGTCTGCGTCGGCTTAGCCCCTCAGATAAAGATTTTTTCTTTTTGTACTTAAATTTTATTGACTAAAATAAGTGTTATTTTATTTATTTATTGTCTTTTTTTTCCAAAAATTATTGTAATTCTTATTCTTAAATTAATAAAATCAACGAGTAATTAGATTTATCAATACCTTTGTGTGAGAAAAGTTTGTAGTTTTGGAAATTTCGCAGAATATAAAAATCCAAAAATTACAATAAGTTCCGTTAAAAAATAAAAATTAAAAAATAACAGTAATTTTGGCCAAATACGAATTAGATAATAATAATTTTTGGTAAAAATCGGTTTAAAATCAAAAAATGAGAGTTATTTCTGACAAAAAAAAATTAAAAATTAATAAAATAAATAATAAGCATTACATAAGAATTTTTCCTACCAAAAATAAAAATCATGATCAAAAAATCATGAAATATCAAATAAATAATAATTTAAAGTAATTAAAAAAAATTGAAAAGCGTACGATCTTATGAAATTATAGTTGAATGCAATCAAAACGGTGTGCTTGACTCTCAGAAATTTTCTTGTGGTCACTTTTTTCCTTGTAAGAATCAACAAAAATATGTTTTATTTTAAGTCTCTGTTGATGATACTTATAAGGGCCACGATTCACTATCATGCTTAGTCGTAAGATCTGTCAAAAATTGCATGTGTGCTCAAAAAGTATGATAGTGGGGATTAAAAGTGTATGTGTGTGACAGACTTTTTGGCCGATCTATGATTTAATAATCTTTTGAAATAATTTATAAAATGTTTTTCTCTATGCGAACAGAGTGGATTTTTTAAGGACAGGAGAAAACAAAATACTAAAACCATAAGTTTTTGCATCTTTTTCTATAATAGTGTGGCATCTAGGACGCCATCTTGAAACGATTTTTAAAGTAGGACAGAATTCCGTCAGACTTCTGTGTGATGAAAGCGTACGATTATCCTTAAGTATACAATGGATAAAAAAAATTTATTCGAATATTATTATTAACAGTTGCCAGTTTAGTCGATTTTGAGCCGTCGCTGAACTTATTTTATCTTAGCCGCCGCCGAAAATTTATCGACTTTAGCCGACTTTTCGCCGCCGCCGTAAATTTTTTGCTTAGCCGCCGCCGGTGGCAATTTGATATTGGCTTCGTTCCCTGTATATACTATTTTATACTTTTTAGTAATATAAATATATAAATTTGTTGCATCCATTATTTTTTGGTTATATTAATTTGAATTAATTTATACTTAAGTAAATTTCTTCATTTAATGCTCTGAACGAAATGTACCACACAGAATCTAATTAGATTAAATCTATAATGTTTATGGCACTGACTTTTATCTGCGTTAGTATATTCCAACTAGAACATCGACAATGGGACTAATTCAAATGATACTTTGTATTTGTTGGTTTTCACCAAATTTTCATTATTATTTCTAACGGTTCGCTTGTTGTATTTTTATATAAAAAGAATAAAAAACTGGGAACGAAAATAGCGTTTGGTGTTTTACAGATTTATGCGGTTAATAAAAATATTTATACACTAAATATTTAATAGTGTTTCGTTTGTATGCTGAGGGAAAAGAATTATAAAGATTTAATGAAGTATTTTTTCAATAGCATACTGTAATAAATAGTATTTAATAATTCTTGATAAATAAAGTAAGATTTTTATTTTTTTAATTATTATTTTAGTTAAAAATGCTTAAAAAACTTTTAAAAGGAAAAATTAGTAGAAGCTAATGGTAAATAGTATGGATAAACAAATTTGTACAATAAAAAAAAAAATAAAAAAATGTTTTGTTCTCTATTAAAAACTTGATTGTTTTTGTTTGCCGTTTGGTTGCATTTTTTTTTTATTTTTTAACTTTTGAAGGCTCCACGTAACATGTATAATTTTGTTATATTAGGCCAAATTTTTTTATCTTTTGGTACAGATACGAAATAAAATAATATCACTAAAAGAGTACTTGTTTCAATATTTGAGATAAGAATTTCTTTTAAGATATCAACTTTTCTTAACAAATCAATTCGGTTCTAATAACAAGGGTTACCTGCAAATAAAGGGTGTTTTTTATAGACGTATAGAACTTTAAGTTGGCATCACTTTTTTAACTGGCGGCCATTTTGTCAGCTGTCAAGTGATTAATATTTAGTTTGGTTTGCCATTTCATCATGAATAGGTTGACAAAAGAACAACGCTTGCAAATCGTGCAAATTTATTTCGAAAATAATGGTTCAGTTCGCGAAGTTTACCGCAAGCTCCGTCCATTTTATGGTCGACATAATCGGCCATCAGAGCAATTAATTCGGTTAACCATGGATCGTTTTCGCACTACGTTTACTCTATGTGATAATACGCATCCGCAGAGACGTCGAACAGTGCGCACCGAAGAAACAATTGCCGCTGTAGAGCAAAGTGTTGAAGAGGACCCGAATGAATCGATTCGCCACCGTGCACAGCAATTACAGCTTTGTCCATCAACTTTATGGAAGATTTTGCGCAAAGATCTTGGCTTGCGACCTTACAAGATCCAGCTTGTGCAAGAATTAAAGCCGCGAGACCATGCAATGCGTCGTGATTTTGGTGTATGGGCCGAAAATGAGATTGATCTCGATGCTGATTTTCATAGCAAAATTTTGTTCAGTGATGAGGCTCATTTTTGGTTGAATGGCTACGTCAACAAGCAAAATTGCCGCATTTGGAGTGAAGGGAATCCACATGAGACCCTTGAAACGCCATTACATGCACAAAAACTGACTGTTTGGTGTGCTCTATGGGCTGGTGGAGTCCGAAATAATGCTGGAGAGTCAGTTACCGTTAATGGAGACCGGTATAGAGCCATGATAACCGACTATTTTGTTCCCCAATTGGATGGCATGAATGTGCATGAGTTGTGGTTCCAACAAGACGGCGCTACATGCCACACAGCGCACGTTACAATCGATTTATTGAAGGAAACATTCGATGAGCGCATAATTTCGCGGAATGGACCTGTCAATTGGCCACCAAGATCGTGCGATTTGACACCATTGGATTATTTTCTTTGGGGATATGTGAAGTCGCTCGTCTACGCCAACAAACCAGAAACGTTATGGGACTTGGAAGCCAACATTCGTGGCGTTATTGCGAACATACGGCCCCACATGCTCAAAAAAGTGGTTGAAAATTGGACCTGTAGAATTGACTTTATTCGAGCCAGCCGCGGCGGCCACATGCCCGAAATCATATTTAAACATTAATGGCATAAAATTATCCTTCCAATAAAGCCAAATTGATGGACATTAAAACGATTTTCTTGTGTTTTATTTCAATTCGAAGTTCTATACGTCTATAAAAAACACCCTGTACAATCAAAACCCCATATAAAAAATTTGTGTGAAATAAACAAAAAAAAATAATTTTGCTAAATTTTTACTCTGTTCAATTCATGAAAGGTCTCAAAATGTTTCTTGCTTCATGTTAAGAAACAGTAAAATATTTCTGGCAACAATTCTTTCCAACTGTGAAATAATATGAGCTACATTTCGTGCGGAAAACTAAGCATTCTTTTCAAACTTGCGACAATTTTTAGCAACTTCAGTTATTCTGCTTGAAAAATTTGATAACAGTACCAATACCTCGATTTCGAGGAAAGTTGTCTTTTAATTTCCTTCAGGAAGTGCCGAAAAATATTATAAAAAAATCAGTAATTTTATGTTGAGGTTTTAAGCAAATAAAGCTCAAATTTGTCTTTAAAAAAAGTATTTTTAAAATAATAAGTTTCTAACGAAGCTCAATGCTACTTTAACTAATTTTATTGAATGGCGAGAGTATGCACTTAGTTAATGAATTTGTTGACTTATTACTTTCCGTAAAATATGAAATAAAACTTTTAACTTTATCTTATATAAATTACATTAAATTACTATTTATTTAAGGAATATTACAAAATATAACTTTTAATAAAAAAATTTAACTTTTTTGAAGGAAAAGCGTATTGGAAGAGTTGAAAACCATTCCTGTCGCATTTTTTTCTTAATAAATCGAGTCATCCTTTACCGGTAATAAATAAACCTATAAATCTATAATCAAGATTTTGAGAAGACCAATTTTTATGTTTTGCTCTTTTCATATACGCGTGTCTAATTACCGATGAACATAATCTTGTTTTATATAATTTCTTTTATTAAGATTTTCTAATGCACTATTAAACTTGTCATTATTTAATATCAATGTTTTTATAAACAGCGCATTCTGAATACAATTGAAAATTAAATATTTTTGCCTCGTTTGGTCCAAATAAATTTTAATGTAAAGGGTCCAAAATTGTTTACAATCATTAAATGGATATGGTGGAAGATACGCAATACTGGTCTGAAGGTTTCATCTATTAAATCCTATCAGGCTAATAACACAAGATTTTCCAGTCAGAAAAAAATTATATTTATAACAATGCATATCCTTGGAAATTCGCGATTTTTTATACATTATATAAACGCATTTATAATCAATTTGACTACTCGAATCATTTCAGTTTCTCAAACATTCAAATTATCAAAAAAATCCCAGGCTAAAATTAATTCTTATTATTCTTATGCTTTCAAGTAATTTCAGCAAAGTTGATGACGGAAGACAAAAGTTTTAGAATTGAATTATACGTGAACTTATACCGATTTAAAACTATAACATGTTATATAACCTTAAAAAAATAGTAGAATATTAAAAATTTATTTGAAAAATTATCGCATTAGTTATTCTTAATTCTTCAATAATGTTTATTGCTTTCGGGTAATATATTTAAGTATATAATGAGTTTCAATTTTTCTTGATGAATTTCAATATATCACAGAAAAACCTGGGAATCACAAAATGCCTACAATTTTTTTATACAAAATATTGAATTATTTGTTTAAAAATATAGATGAATTGATAGTAAAATTGAAATCGTTCTTCTAAAAAAAAACAAATCGATTTGATAAAGAATTGGTCAGTTTAAAACTAATTTTGATTAAAAAAATAATTTATTGGATAAAAAACATGAATTCCTCCATTTGCTGTTGTTACTATGCTTAAGTACATACATATACATAAATGCGAATTGATAACTTATAAAATTATTCCCTACACTTGTTTTTTTTAAGGTACCTTAAGTGTACCTTTGCATAAAAAGTAAAATATAAAAGTAAAAAAAAAAAAAATAAATAAAAGTATTGTTCGTTTTTTTTGTGTTGAAAGAATATAAAGTTTTTTAAATTAAAAATATATAAAGTGAAGAAACATTTATTATAAATTTTTATTGTTCGGAAGGAAACCGCACTAAAATTGTAAATATAATTAAGTGTTTATTTTGTGATGAGGCATTTCATTCTGTTTTGTTTTGTGCACTTAAAAACCCATTGCACACCATTCTAGACCCATTTCGTGTGCAAATTTGGAGAATGTTGCTAAGATTTAAGCCTATTAAAAAGCTATCTGACTCCAAAATTTCATAACCTACTTCATTACCCAATAATAATACAAAAATCTGGGCCGTTACGAAATTTTTGGAATTTTAAGTACGAGGCTAAACATAAAGAATTTAAAATTTATTCTCATGTAATAACTTCCAGAAGAAATATAAAGAAACCGTTTTCTATAAAGCACCAAATAAAAAAAAATGATTAAGGACGCTGCCATCAAAAGCCATATATCAAGTATATTACAGAGTGATGACATAACAATATTTCCTGAGGCTATTATATGGGGCTACAAATATGACAATAAATATTTTGTTGGAATATTCAAAAATGATTTTGAAATTTTTAGTATAGCTTATGTAATAAAAACTAGAAACGAAGACACCGTTTTATGTTGCAAACAAATAAACAATCAGTATGACCACCATTTTGCGGCGTTCGAAGTATCGACTTTATTGCCTTCAACCAAATAGTTGGACCGCCTGTGGAAAAAATAACAACTCCTTCAGTAAGAGTATTTATTAAATTAAAGAAATTCTATCACAGTATTTAATAGAAAAAATAATTTTAGTAAATTTCGCAACCTGCCAAATCTACAGCTACATAGGATGATATTTACCTTCTCTTAAAGGAATGGAACCTCGACCTTCTGTACGAACATTTTGTAGGTAAGTATATGTCAGATATTAAAAATAAATTTATTATTTTTCCATCATTACAGAACATCGTATTACGATCAACGTTCTTAAGATCTTTAAATCAAAGCATAATGATATGCTGTTTTATGGCCTTCCAATAGGTGATACCAAGGCACATTAATTTACCAGGTAATAGCAGTTGTAAAACAACTACAACAATAAGTAAACCACATGTATTTTGTTTTTGTAAAATATATTTTCAGACATCAAATCAACTGACGCACAGTGATTTGAAAACCATTTTTTTTTACAAAATTCGGTATCTTATGAACCACTCAATATATCTCAAAGAAATTTTACACAGGACAGAGATGTTTCTCAGCGAATCTACGGACGGTCAGGCTCTTAGGTGAAGAAGGGTTTCTGGGTATGGCCCCAAATTTAGGTACCTCGGACATATAATTTTTTTAAAAAGGTCATAAAAAGTTTATTTTTAACTCAAATGTTAAGATTTTTAAATGTAATCAGATCTTGAAAATATCTATAAAAATATTGTTACGTTTATTTTAAATTATAAACGTTTTATTAATGAGTTCTTTATTTGCAAAATAATTAAACACACAACTTTTAGAGTTTTAGTTAAATTACACTTTATTTAATCAATTATTTAACGATTTAACTATTCGCGATTAATAATACACGCTGGCAACTTTAATTGTTGTACCACAAGATCTTAACTAGATGACGCTCACAATACGATTGAATCAGCACGTTTTGGCGTTGCTTTTATATACCCTATTTTTAGGCGTTCTTGAATGTTCGAGAATTTCTACCGCCATCTATTGCGTAGTTGAAAATGCTGCGTTGCCACTTTTATCTCAGACACATTAGTGAGCATTGTTATTTACTTCTAGAACCTTCAATCATTATTTAAAAATACATGTTGTGTATTTTTATTTAGTTGTTATACAATGAAGGTGTGTGTCTGTTTGTGTATTGTGTTTGTTTAGTCATCGCTTTGTGTTAGTTGTTTTTGTTTTGCAATAAAGATGTTTTATAGAAACTTCTAGCTTTGAAAACAAACACAATAGGCCATTTCGTTTTACTTTCTTGGCCTCAACTATTTTTAACATCTTTTTATGATTTAAATAAAGCATCTTTGTAACATTGCTGCCAACTTAAGCCTTTTCGTCCCGAATAGGGTCAACATTACCTCTGCCATATTTAGCCAACCGCTCCAGGTGAATCACCTTAATTTTGGACCTCGGATTATGATATCTCTGTATCCGGTAAACCACGTTATTCAATTTCTTTATCACCTTGTACGGTCCCTCCCAGTGGGTTTGCAGTTTAGAGGATAATCCTTTCTTGCGTTGCGGGTTAAATAGTAGAACCATTTGTCCTTCGGTAAATCCCTCCGTATTTGCTGCTCGATTATATCTGGCTTTCATCTTATGGCTGGTCATTTTAATGCGGTTACGTACAAACTCATGAAGCTCATGCAGTTCTTCTTGTGCCTGGAGAACGTTTTCATTGTCTTCGTGCAGTTGTCCAGGTTTAACGCCAAATTCTAAATCTGCTGGCAGTCCCAAAGAAGATTTTTGCTGGACTATATAGAAATTTGGGTATATGCTCATCCCAATGCTTTTGGTGTGAACTGACCACTTTTCTGAGATATTCTTCTAGGGTACGATTGAATCTTTCCACCATTTCATCAGACTGTGGATGCAGCGGTGTCGTTCTCGTCTTTTTGATACCATAAACGTCACACATCTCTTTAAATATAGCCGATTCAAAATTTCGTCCCTGGTCTGAATGCAGTTCTAGTGGAACACCGTATCGACACACCCAATTGTTCACAAGGGCGTCTACCACTGTTTTGGATTCCTGGTTTGGAATGGCATACACTTCAGGCCGTTTGCTAAAATAATCCATTACCACTAGTACATATCGGTTTCCAGCATCACTGACAGGGAATGAACCTGTTATATCAATAGCTATCCGCTCAAAGGGTGCACCTGCGTTGTACTGTTGAAGTTTGCCACGACTTTTTCTTACAGGACCCTTGGCCTTTATGCACTCTTCGCAATTAGCTATCCAATCGGCCACGTATTGTTGGCAGTTTACCCAGTAAAATCTCTGCTTTATCTTTTCCAGAGTTTTTGTTATACCCATATGGCTGCCGCTGGGACCATTATGGAGCTACTTTAGTATCTCATTTCTTTTTGAAGTTGGTACGACAATTAAGTCCGTTGTAGTTTTGCCATCTGTACTTTCCCAAGATCGATACAAGCAGCCGTCTCTACTTTCAGGCTATTCCACTGGGCCCAGTACGACTTGGCTAGTTGGCTCTCTGCCGATATTTCATTATGATTCGGTCTCCTGTTGTTTTGCTTAGCCAATATAATTTTTGCCAAAATTGGGTCGTCATTCTGGGCCTTCGACCAATCTTCGCTTGACCCAATTTGGGTAAGCCGCACATCAATGACGCACTCCTTTTTCTCTACTTTTGTGCAGTGCTTGCATTCTACATTGCATGGCCGTCTTCACAGGGCATCAGCATTATTGTGCTTTCCTCCTTTTCTATGCAAGTTATCATCCTGCTAACACATTGCACTAAATTCCCAGTTGGGGATTTGTAAGTATGAGTACATATTATTATTTTTATACTCTGGCAACGCCAATTAGAATAAGAACTAATGTAAAACAGAATGATCAATAAAAGAGCAGTCACATTTTGACAATAAAACACGTCGTTTCATTTTACAAGACCGGATTTTTGGTTAAAACCACGTGAAACGTTGTGTGATATTCCAAAAACCGTGTGCTCGGTTAAAAGTCACCAACGTATATTAATTGGCGCCCAACGTAATCGTCTAATATTATTCTTTAAAAACCGCATACCTATTTGCTTGGCTTAAAACAATTTTTCAAAAATTCGATTTACTTCTTATTAAAAGTGTCATTAAAGTAATTTAAAACTTTACTACGAATAATAGTAATTCTTAAGTGTACTAACACAGTTAAAACATTTCGTTTGTAAAAGATAAAATAAAAAAACATACAATTTAAAATATAAACAGAATAAAAATCAATTAAATTCTAAATACATGTCCAAAATTGCAGAAACAATAAGTACATTTCGATATGACAAAAATACCTAAAACTGCAAATAATTTTCGCCAATCGTTGAAATAAAAAAGAAAGAATTTAAATTGGAACAAGATCAATATTTTTTTCATTTTGAAGAAAATTATTTAACAAATTACAAAATCAATAAAAGAAATTGTTAAAAATAAATTGAAATTGCCGACAAGACGTAGAGGGGAGATAACTGAAGACATTTGCATCATGTTTTACAACGCAAGAGACTCATCAAAACGGGATAAGTTTTTTATTAATATTATTACTTAATGAAATTTATTTTTTACGCTATCATTCACATTTTTGTCATTGAGACAACTGAGAATATTTACATTACGTTTTCATTCATATTCTTATCATTGAGACAAATGAGAATATTTACATCACGTAAGAGAGCTTCCATTAACGGGATAACTTTTGTATTATTATTTCTTAATAAAAATTATTTCTTCACACTTTCATTCATATTC
Source organism: Gymnosoma rotundatum (assembly GCA_916610165.2). Taxonomy (NCBI): domain Eukaryota; kingdom Metazoa; phylum Arthropoda; class Insecta; order Diptera; family Tachinidae; genus Gymnosoma; species Gymnosoma rotundatum. The sequence goes on from OU744336.1 coordinate 86,154,324, forward strand.
TTGTCATTGATATAATAAAATTTACATCTCGTAAGAGAGCCTATCATAACGGGATAGTATTTTTATAATTTGTATTTCTTAATTAATATTATTTTTTACGATACCATTCATATTGTTATTTTCTGTTAAAATATTCTGGCATTCGATAATCTTTTATATCGATTTTTTCTACATATGTACATACGTATATTACTGATTTATATTTTCTAATTAGATTTTTAAATTATCGTTTTGTTTTCTAAATTTAAGAATTATTACCGAAAGTTCTTACATTCATAACTACTGATAAACTTGTATGTATGTAAGCCTACATTAATTAAAAAATAACTTTATATGTATTTAGAGTAAGTTATAAACCATAAGTTTTTATATTCTTTTTCATATATAAAAAAAGTCATAAAATGAATAGAAATGATGTATTAAGTCTTGTTGAAGCAGTAGTGGATGCATCTAAATCAGAAATTTTGGATCAGATTCGAAATTTAACCAACGCTATTCAACTTTTGCAACCAAATCGATTGGAGCCTTTAAAACCAATATCTATTCAGCCCGGTATTAGCTCTGGTAATACAAATTTAGACCTTGTTAAATCTCTCCCACAGTTTAGCGGAGACTCAAAGGAGTACCCAGCTTGGAGAGAGGCGGCAAAATTTGCTATGAATTATTATCTAAATGGTTCCGAAACATATTATGTGGCAATGGGAATTTTAAGAAATAAAATAACTGGCGAAGCAAACTCGACTTTAAGCGCGTTCAATACAATATTTAATTTCGATGCCATAATTACACGTTTAGATCAATCATATTCAGACAAAAGACCACTATATTTACTAGAAAGCGAGTTAAGTATTTTGAGGCAAGGCAAACTATCGATAACTGAATATTACGATAAAGTAAATAAACAGTTAACTCTCATTGTTAATAAGATTATAATGACTCACTCCGGCAAGGAAGAGGTAATCGGAGCCTTAAACGATCGTGCACGTTCAAACGCATTGCGCGTTTTTATATCCGGCCTTCGTAAACCTCTATGCGATATTTGCTTTTCCGCAAATCCGCCAGATTTGCCCACAGCTTTAGCAACTGCTCAAGAATTAGAACAAAACCACGAAAGATATAAATTTGCAAATGCATTTGCTTACTCCAAAGATTTTTTGCAATCAAACGCACATAGCTCAAGCAACATGTCAGGTCACGAAGTTGCTTACCAAAATTCTCAAAAATATAAAAAAATGACACAATATGATACCACCGTCCCAATGGAAATTGACAAAGGGACGTCTTATTTGCATAAACCAACAGCATTTCGAAATGGTGTAGGTGTCGAACATAAAAAATTGTATCCCAATTACAGTAAACAAAACGTCATTGTTCGCGAAATCCAACCCAAAAGATTGCATACCAGTAGCAATTCAGGCCAATCGCCTGTTCAAAAGCTGCAAAGAATTAACTACGTTGCAAATTCTCAGTCAAATGAGAGAATTCACGAAAGTGAACATTTTTCTAATAGTGATTCTGAGAATGATGTAACAGACGATTTGAATTTTTTAGTATAAAATCACTCTTGCCATATATTGTGAAAAAATCAATTAATGGTCAAGAGCTTAACATTTTGGTTGACACAGGCACGTCAAAAAATTACATTAGAAATTTCAGTTTTCTTAAAGGTGTGAAATTAGTTGAAACCCCCTTTTATATTAAATCTATAAATGGATCTACTCGCATTAACCAAAAATGCGAAATAAACTTACTTAATCACAGAACAAATTTTTTTATATTACCATCCCTTAATTCATTTGATGGAATAGTAGGGTACGATTTTTTGAAGGAAATTGAAGCTTTAATTGATACCAAAAATGGAATACTTTTTCACAAATTCGGAAAAGAAACACTTAACCATTTTTCGTGCAACCAAGTTAACGTAATAGAAATAGATAAAACTAACGTTCCATCGAATCTGCTAAATGAATTTGAGATCGTTATTCAGAATAACTTAAATGCATTTGCTAACCCAGACAGAGCATTGCCAGCCAACACGCAAGTCGAAGCCACAATAAATTTAACCAAACAAGAGCCAATATATTCTCGTAGCTACCCCTATCCCATTTCTGCATCAGAATTTATTAATAAAGAAATAGAAAGCCTTCTTAAGGATGGCATTATAAGGAAATCTTCCTCGCCATATAATTCGCCTATTCATGTGGTTAGCAAAAAAGGAGTTGATTGCGATGGCAGACAAAACATGCGAATGGTGATTGACTTCCGTAAAATAAATGATTTTACAGTCCCGGATAAATATCCAATGCCGGATATAACCGTTATTTTATCAAATTTAGGTAAATCGAAGTATTTTACAACGCTTGATCTAAAATCCGGATTTCACCAAATCACCTTGGCCGAAAAAGATAGGCATAAAACAGCGTTCAGCGTAAATAACGGCAAATATGAATTTTGTCGCCTACCCTTTGGGCTTAAAAATGCACCCAGTATTTTTCAGCGGGCAATTGACGACATTTTGCGCAATGAGATAGGAAAAACTTGTTTTGTTTACATGGACGATGTCATTATATTTTCACCGGATGCAAATACCCATATCCGCGATATTGATAGAATACTTAAGAAATTAGCAAACGCCGGAATGCGAATCACAACTAAGAAATCAAGATTTTTTAAACCCGAGGTTGAGTTTCTTGGATTTGTTATTTCAAGAAACGGAATCAAAACATGCGATGAGAAAGTAAACGACATTCTTAATTTTCAAATGCCAAAAACGCTAAGAGCATTGAGATCCTTTATTGGTCTAGCAGGATACTATCGCAGATTTGTTAAAAATTATGCTGACATCGTTAAACCACTTACTTTGTATCTTCGAGGCGACAATGGCAATGTTAGTTCGAAAACATCGAAACGTGTCAAAATTAATTTGTCTCAAGAGGCAATTGCTGCCTTTGAAAAAATAAAACGAATTTTAGCATCAGACGATGTTCTTCTTCAGCACCCAGATTTCGAAAAGCCTTTCGAGCTAACTACCGATGCTAGCTCTAATGCCATAGGTGCAGTGCTCTCACAAAGTGGTAAGCCAATCACAATGATTTCACGCACACTCTCATCTACGGAACAAAACTATGCTACAAACGAGCGCGAGCTGCTGTCCATTGTGTGGTCGTTGCAGAAGTTGCGAAATTATTTGTATGGTGTAAAAAATATCCATATATTTACTGACCATATGCCGCTTACTTTTGCTACTTCTGATAAAAATCCAAATCCGAAAATTAAAAGATGGCAAGCATTTATAGCCGACTTTGCCCCAGCTTTCTTTTATAAGCCTGGCAAAGAAAATGTAGTAGCTGACGCATTGTCTCGTCAGTATATGAACACTTTTACTCAGACAGACTCCGAAACAATACATAGCGAAATATCTTTTTCAAAAACAATAAAATCAATAAATTCTCCTGTTAACCAATTTTTAAATCAATTAATTATTTTTAAGGCTTCAAGCAACAGTAAAACTACAAAGTATTTATTTCAAAAATTTAAAAGACATACAATTCATTTTAGCGACATTCAAAATCTTTTGTTAACTCTGCAAATCTGTGTCAATCCGCAAGTTGTTAACGCAATACATTGCGATTTAAGCACTCTAGCAGAAATCCAAGATGATATAATTAATCACTTTCAACTGATAAGATTCATTCATGCACAGAAATTTGTGATAGACTTAACGAATAAAGATGATCAGTTAGAAACTGTTAACCTAGAACATAATCGCGCTCATAGATCTCTGCAAGAAAATTATAAACAAATAACATCAGAATATTTTTTCCCTAAAATAAAACAAATGCTTCAGCTGATTATCAAAAATTGCAAAATTTGCTTAGAAAATAAATACAACAGAAAACCTCAAAAACCTTTAATTGGTGCTTCGCCAATACCCGATTTTCCCGGCCAAATACTTCATATCGATATATTTTCAACAAGTAAATTGCATTTCCTCACATGCCTAGATAAATTCTCAAAGTTTGCAGTGGCCATACCCATAGCTTCTAGAGCATTAGTTGATGTCAGAACCGGACTCTTACAAATTTTAAATCATTTTAAAAACACGAAACTCCTAGTCTCTGATAATGAGAAATCCTTTCAGTCTAACACAATTAAAAATATGCTAAGAGATATCTTTCATATAGATCAATTTTTTGTACCTCCTCTTCATAGTGAAAGTAACGGCCAAGTTGAAAGGTTCCACTCGACTTTACTTGAAATCGCAAGATGTGTCAAGGCTCAATGCGATATGACCGATGTTTCTGATTTAATATTGCTCGCTATTTACAAGTACAATAAAACTATTCACTCTGTTATTCAAGCAAAACCAATAGATTTAATGCAACACTTTGATGCAGATATTTTAAAAATAACAAAGGAAAAAATTATAGCTGCCCAGTTAAAAATTGAAACAAAATTAGAAACCGCAAAACGATCATTCAACGAAGGCGACGTAGTATTTGTACGAAGGAACAAAAGATTAGGCAATAAGTTTGAGAAAGTTTATTTAGAGAAAATTGTCGAAAAAGATTTAGGAACAGAAGTTTTGATAGATGGTAAGAGAATTCATAAAAATAATATCAGGTAAAATAAGATAAATACAACTTTTATTGCCAATATTAATCTTGTAATTTCTAAATACATTCAAAGCTCAATTTGTAAAAATAGAAAGTATCAACGTAAATTTTATAAGCTCTTATAATAATTAATCTTATTAATAGTGTAAAAAACTTTTGTATCTTACTTTTGGGAAAAAGTTATTAAATAAATATTTACAGTAACGGGACGTTACGCTTTTAAGAAGGGGGGAAGTTATCATCCTGCTAACACATTGCACTAAATTCCCAGTTGGGGATTTGTAAGTATGAGTACATATTATTATTTTTATACTCTGGCAACGCCAATTAGAATAAGAACTAATGTAAAACAGAATGATCAATAAAAGAGCAGTCACATTTTGACAATAAAACACGTCGTTTCATTTTACAAGACCGGATTTTTGGTTAAAACCACGTGAAACGTTGTGTGATATTCCAAAAACCGTGTGCTCGGTTAAAAGTCACCAACGTATATTAATTTGCACAATACTAAAGTCATAGCTCTGCAGACGTTCAACCCAGCGTGCAAGGTGGCCCTCAGGATTCTTGAATTGCATCAACCGATGAAATGTTGACCATAAGATGAAATGTTGACCATATAAGTACTTGTGGTAATGTTTAACACACTCCAGCACTGCTAAAAGCTCCCTTCATGTAACGCAGTAATTTCTTTCGGGGTTAGAGAGCACCCTGCTGTAATAGCCAATGACCTTTTCTATTCCATTTATCTCCTGAGAAAGCATTCCACCTATTCCATAGCCGCTTGCGTCCGTGTCCAATATGAATTTCTGTCCAGCTATTGGAGAGGCAAGGACTGGTGCTGTACACAAAAGTTTCTTGAGCTCCTGGAACGCTTTTTCCGCTGCTTAACTCCAGTGGTATGGTTGAGACTTCCTGCTCAACTCGTGCAACCTAGCAGCCACTTGAGCAAAGTTTGGCACAAATTTCCTGTAGTATGTGCAAAGCCCCAGGAAACTACGCAGCTCATGAAGATTTTGTGGGCGAGGCCAGGTCTTAACTGGCAGTACTTTGTCTTCATCAGTTGACACGCCCTCTGCTGTTACACGATGCCCCAGGTATTTGACCTCCTTTTGAAACAAAGCACATTTCTTAACACTTAATTTTAATCCTGCAGCAGTTATACGCTTAAAAACTTCATCCAGGTTTTTGAGGTCTTCAGCAAAAATCGTCCCCATCACGATTATGTCATCCAGGTACACTAAGCACGTCTTCCAATTGAGACCCTTAAGCACACGTTCCATTAAACGATCAAACGTAGCTGGAGCGTTGCAGAGCCCGAATGGCATAACCTTGAACTGCCATAAACCACCACTTGCCCTAAAGGCAGTTTTCTCCTTGTCTTTACTAAAACTATTGGTGAACTCCATGGACTCGAGGATGGCTCAATGACTCCGTTCCGTTCCATTTCGCTGACAAGTTTTTTGACCTCGTTTCGCTTTGCTAGGGGAATACTTCTGGGTGCTTGTTTTATAGACCTCGCTTCGCCAATATTAATTTCATGTTTAGCAACTACCGTTCTACCTTGGCTTTTATTATTTAGGGCGAAGACGGAGGCATGTTTTCTCAGCAACTGCTTTGCTTTGTTTCTGTCAGGAGGTGTTAGTCCTGCCACCCATTTTTGCACCTGTTCTGCTAATAAATCTGTTTCTGTGGCTGTTATTTTAGGACATACTGTATTCGCCGCACAACTAATTATGGCTTCTGCTGACTCACATCGACCCATTTCAAAATTCCTGTTAATAGTTTTTTCGCTATTAGACAGATTAAGTACTCTCACTGGAACTTTGCCATTGTCGCAGATTTTCACGAGGGCTTTTGCTGTTATCATATCGTCTTTTAGTTCTTTTGGTTCCATCACCCACAACCGATTATCCTCACAATCTGTCTCCACACGTGCCCATACTATAGTTTCCGCCTGAGGTGGTAATTTCTGACGTTCAACGGCAAATAGCTTCCTTACTGTGGTCTTGCTGTTATATCCAACATCCAAGGGTATCTCTACATTGCGCCAGATCATTATTTGCTCGCCCATGTGCAGATTAATACCGTGGGCTATCATAAAGTCTGCACCAATTATAACTTCATCCACTATATCGGCAACAACAAATACATGGTCAGTACTGATGTTTGCGATAGTCAGTCTTACCCTGGCTCTTCCATAGACGGTGGCTAAGTCGCCAGTAGCAGTGCGCAGTCGTACATTATTTAACGGCCCCAACGCCCCTTTTACTAGATTGGGCCTTATAATGGACTGAGACGCTCCTGTGTCTATGGTGAGGACTTGCTTTCTTCCGTTAATAAGACCGCTAACAGTTAGGTTGCTATTTTTCTGTTGCACAATGGAAATGGAGATTGTGGGGCCATCGATTGTGAGAGCTGGCACTTGCCCCTTTGTCTCCGTGGTAACACGCATTAGTCTCAAGACATCGCACCTTGTACTCCTGTGGCTTCGAGATAACTTTTGCAGTCTCCTGGGCTATCGCATACCAGATGGTTTCTGCAAAAGATGATTTTTGCATAGCACAAACAGCATATTGGATCCCGTATGCCATTCACAAATGCTTCAATCTTAAACTGATCCAGAAACGGGTGATCTTCGCCTGGGTAAGTCAGCTGCATCAAACGTTCAATTGGCGAAGTCTTGCAGCATCTCATTTGCCTTCTGCACCCTGCCTCGTAACTCCATTCTGTAGAGTTCTCTTTTATGCTCTCCACCGTACTTACGTTGTAAGGCTACCATTATGTCCTCATAATTATTTCTGCAACCGGCTGGTAAGCTTCCGAGTATCTGTGCTGCTGCTCCCTTTAAAGCCAGAATTAGCTCAATAGCTTTTTCTTCATTTTCCCATCTATTTTTGCTGGCCACTGTTTCGAACTGGAACTTAAAAACTTTAAAAGGTGCGCTGCCGTCAAAGCTCGGGGTGTTAATCTTGCTGGCATGCTCAGAGCTAACTCTCACCGGTCCCTCTCGAATGTGAAGATCGCCCATTTGCACTTTTAATTCATGTAATTCTTCGCTTACTTTTTTCTCTAGGCCGCACAATTTTTTATCAAACTTGCTGACCCTTTTTTCTACGATGTTTACTCGTTTGTCGAAGACTTCTGATATTTCTTCAAATTTCTCATTTACCTACGCTAAAAGCCTTTCTCCGTTGACGCTAGAGGTCTCTTGCATTGCTTTAAAGCTGTCTTGAAATTTTTCTTGAAGTTTTAGGTTGTTTTCTTCTAACTTCTTCATCTGGTTATCTTGCTTGCGGCTGTTTTCTTCCATTTTCTTCATCATAGCGGCCAATATTGAATTCAAGTCCATTACGCTGTTTGTTGCTGGGGAACATACTTCAATGTCTTCTTTTTCCTCTTTTTCTCCATATTCGTATGTCCCAATATCGATACCACGCTGCTTAAATTCATCTATTAACCGCTTTTGCAATTCCGCTTTATTGCCTGCTGTCGGCAGATTTAACTTACTCAGCTCCATTTTTAGCTGCTCAACTTTTAGCTCGTCGAATTTCATTGTAATTATTTATTTATTATTTTGCAATCCCACTTCTGACACCAGTTGTTACGTTTATTTTAAATTATAAACGTTTTATTAATGAGTTCTTTATTTGCAAAATAATTAAACACACAACTTTTCGAGTTTTAGTTAAATTACACTTTTTTTAATCAATTATTTAACGATTTAACTATTCGCGATTAATAATACACGCTGGCACCTTTAATTGTTGTACTACAAGATCTTAACTAGATGACGCTCACAATAAGAGTGAATCAGCACGTTTTGGCGTTGCTTTTATATACTTTATTTTTAGGCGTTCTTGAATGTTCGAGATTTCTACCGCCATCTATTGCGTAGTTGAAAATGCTGCGTTGCCACTTTTATCTCAGACACATTAGTGAGCATTGTTATTTACTTCTAGAACCTTCAATCATTATTTAAAAATACATGTTGTGTATTTTTATTTAGTTGTTATACAATGAAGGTGTGTGTCTGTTTGTGTATTGTGTTTGTTTAGTCATCGCTTTGTGTTAGTTGTTTTTGTTTTGCAATAAAGATGTTTTATAGAAACTTCTAGCTTTGAAAACAAACACAATAGGCCATTTCGTTTTACTTTCTTGGCCTCAACTATTTTTAACATCTTTTTATGATTTAAATAAAGCATCTTTGTAACAATATGTTTAAATGTGCAGGAAGAAAATTGACTAACAATTTTTTTTGTTTTGTTAATTTTGGCCAATCTTAACTTGGTGTGTTAGTGTTTTTGGCGGAGTACGCTTATTAATTATCGGATTATTACTTTAAGACATTTGCTATATTCTTAATAAAATAAAAAATAAACAAGTTTAAAGTTTTGTTCTGATAGCTCTTTTCGTTAAAAAGTTACAAGTCTCTGAATTGAGAAAATGTGAAAAAATCGTTTTTTAAGGATTTTCCGCAAAATGGTGGTGTTCTTTTTTTGTTTTGTTTTTTTTTTTTTGTTTATGCAATTTACTATTTACTTCAGTACTAGCAAATTTGTTTAAACCATTTTAAAGAGAAACTATAGCAAATGCGAATAAAAGCAAAATTAGGCAATTTTGGAACAAAATTCTAAAATTATTGCAAAATTCCTGGGAGTGCAAAGCCCTGTTTAAAACAAGGTTAACGGCTACTTACTCAAAAACGATTTGACAGTACAGTGATTAACTAAGGCCTCTTTTGTAAACCAAAAACAATTATTTTATGTCATTTTCCCCTTTCTGGGAATTTATATGTTTAAACAAATGTATAAGACGAGTTACAAAGAGAACGACAAAGAAAAAAGCTTTAAGTTGTGTGTGAACTTCGTCTCACCAAATTAACATTAAGATTAGTTGGTTAAATAGATGATGTTTACGATGTACATAACATAAGGTAGATAGATGCAAAGAATGCTGATGAAGGATGTGGCGGTCCAGAAAATGCTGCATTTCATTCTGCTAGCGTCTAATTTTTCTTGTTTTCTTTGGAAAACGTCCGCATACATTTGTAAATAATTTTTCTTTCTAAAAATGTTTAGAAAATTAATTAAAAAGAACCAAAAGCCGAAAATAAAGTAAAAATTCATTAATTTTAAACAAAAAATTTAAATTTTATTTCACCATTTGATTAAAAAGTCTTTAAGCTATATTACTTTAAAATTTTGTAGTAATAGCCCGATGCGTTATGATATTTAATTTCTCAAAAAAACACCTTAAAAAAATTTTTTCAGTTTTTGCAAAAGTAGCGAAAAAATAATTACAATATTATTAATCTAGATGTCATACTCGTACGCTTTCCTTTGATGCTACTTACATGTATATATTTAAGCTAGAGGAGCTTCCTAAACCTCGCATCCTCAGGATTATTTTTATTTATTTTTTATATGTAAAAACCAAAATTGTATAAACACATTTTATTCCGAACTTCTTGGTTTTAACATATAAAATGAAAAAACAAAATCATGAGGCGAAGCCTACAATTTTTAAATAAAATCCAGTTCCAAAAAGTGTGTGAAACTTTTTTTTCACAGCACCACTGTTTGAAAAAAATTTTTGTATAAAAAAAATAAGTGTAAACAAAATTTGACATCTGAAAACATAAACAAGAAAGCCAACTGATCTACTGCCACTACTATTAATCTGCCTTGGTTGATACGTTACAAACTGAAACAACATCCAAGTAGAAAATTCCGCTTCTTGTACATACCATATATACTGTAATTAATGAAATTTTACACTTATAGAATATAAAAATATATTGTAATGGTACTTTGTTAGAATTAAAAAAATAAACAAAATAAAATAAATGATATTACAATAAATAAAATAAATGATATTAGAATAAATGTTTCTTATTTTTAGGTGGAAAGAAAAGTATAATATTGGTAAAACATTTTGTCCAATAAAAAAAAAGTTTTTGGTTTAATAAACTTTTTAATAAAAATTTTTTACTACTCAATTAATAACATAATCAAGTGAACAAATTTTTTTTTATCAAAAAGTCCCATTCATTTAATAAAACCATTTTTTGGTTTGATAAAATGTTTACTCAATATATTTTTATTGTTCAATAAACATCTTAATCAAATCAACAAATGACTTTATTAGGAAGTTCATATTATTCAACAAATTTATTGTAGAAATTAAGTTATATTTCAACAAACTTCTTCATTCAAATAATATTTCTATAGTTGAAAAACAAATTGACAAACAGCTTACAAATTTTTTTAGTTAGTATGACAAAATCGTTTACAGGCTGAAAATTGAAATTTTTTTGTTTGGATCTGCGTTTTTTGTTGTCAAATATGATTCTTATTTTTTTCTGTGATCTTGAAGAAAGTATAATTAATTCTTGTGGCGTGAAAGGACATTGCTGACTTCATCGAACATTGCCTAATTAAAGTGATGTACGAAATGCTTAAAAGCATTGTCACCTTTACTTTAGCAGGCAGGATATACAGAGAAACTGTTGTTGTTTATATTAGTTCACGATAAAGTTGAATTGATAATAAAGTTAGTTAAATTTTGATAAATTTGATAAAGGATTTAATTAGTTTAAATCTAATTTTGATGAAAAAACTAATTTACCGTATAAAGAACCTTAAGTTTGTATAGTTAATTTTTATGATTATTTTTTTTTTTTTTTTTTTTTTGGTGGCGATACTATACTTTAGTTCATGAAAGCCTGCAACGTAAACCTTTGTATACATGCAAATTAATAGCATATGAAACTATCCTTTACCTCTTTTTTTTCTAAGGTTAAATACCTTAATGATATTCATTACTTAAGACACCTTTGTATAAAGAGTTTTTGTTAAAACACAAAGTAAAACGCTTTATTTTCTTTTTTTTTTTTTATTAAAAGATACAAAATTTTTTATTTTAAAAGCGTATTAAATAAACACACATTTATAATAAATCTTTACTGTTAAGAAGGAAATCGCATTAGTATAGTAAATAAAATTAACATTTATTAAATAAAAGGAATCCTGTTAGGAAAAAAATAGTTTTAGGAAACTTCGCAGCCTGCCGAATTATCAGCTACCCAGGATGACATGTAGCTTCTGCTAAGGTAATGAAACCTTGGCCATCTGCATGAACATTTCATAGGTAAATATGTGTTTAATATTAAAAATAAATTAATAATTAATACTTCTAAATCATAACAAAACATCGCATTACGATCGACATTCATAAAATGCCCAAATCAAAACATATTGACATGCTCTTTAATGCTCTTCCCACAGGTAATAGAGCAACGATTAAATTTAAATTTGAATAATGGCAACAACATCCAATGGATAAAATAATCTCAATACTGAATTCAACAAATTAAAAAATCGCTTTTCCTCTACCTATATATAACTGTTTTTTAAAAATGCTAAACAAATTACCATGTTATAACGATGGCAAATAAATTTTACCTTCAAGCTTTAAGTTTTTAATTGAAATTTATTTCATTTCAGAATCCAAGAATTTTTCAATTTTAAAATTTGTTTTATGCATTTTTTGTTCCCTCCGCAGCCGAAAGTTTTAACAGACAATAATCTAAAAAAATTCTTTTGCTTTAGTTGCAGAAACAAAATAGTATTTGGGTAAGAAAGTCTCTTTTTTATACCTCAAAAAATTCACGATTCAATTATATTGGCGATATTTCACATATTAAAGAAATTTTTATTTAATGTAATGAAGAACAACATAAAACGTTGCAAAATATGGCTGTAGATATTCTTTTCTTTTAAAAATACATATATTTACACTGCAATTAATTAAATATTTAACTTATAGAATATAAAAATAGATAGTAATAGTACTTTATTAGATACAAAAAAAGATTAATTTTTTTTATAAAACAAATAATATTTCAATAAATGCTTCTTACGAGTATTTATATTAGTTTGAGTGGACAGAAATGTAAATATAATATTGATAAAGATTTTTTCCAATCATGGTAGATTTTAATTGAAATGACCATGATACCCAATAAAAAATTAGTTTGTTTGATAAACATTTTAATCAACATTTCTTTACTCAATAATATAGACAAGTGAACAAGTTATTTTATCAAAAAATGCCAATTCATCTAATAACGCCAATGTTTTGTTTTATATAATATATAACAATATTTTTTGATTATTTAATAAATATCCTAATTCAACCAACAAATGACTTTATTAAAGAAAATATTTTATTCAACAAATTTCTTTGTTCAATTTAAATATCTATGATTAAAAAACAAATTGATAATCAGCATAATAATTTTTAGTCAATATGACAAAAACCTATGTAGGCTGGAAAAACACGAAATTCACAGCTGATTGATAAATAGAAGAGTTATTTGCCACTAAATGGTCTAAATAAAACATATGTCTAAAAAAAAGCTTTAAAAACAGTTACTTAATTCTTTATTAGACCAAGCCACTTAGAATGAAGCAGTTTCAGTATATTCTCCTAAAGCCTTGAGACAATTTGATGTATCGGTAAAAGCGATAGATGTATTTTCTTAGATACGTGTATGTGCGTATGTTTTTAAAATTTTGAATAACAACATTATTGATGAACAAATAACACAACTGTTTTAACTCTTTTTTTTGACGTTCCTTTGTTTAAAACATAATGCAACTCAATTCAAAATCCACCCTTAAAAGAAGGCAAACAGAATAAAACTGACACCAACAAAATCAACACACTTAAATATACAAAAAAATAGTGACACACAAACCCATACTTATTTCACCATACGGTTGAAGTAGCAAGGACAATTCTATGGCGGTAATCAATCTTCTTCCATTCGTTAGAAAATGACAGCTCAGTGGTGTAGAGTCAAACTGCGAATTGTGTTCCCGTGGCATTTTCTGTTAGTATTGAAGCTGGTCGTGCTCACCCATCCAAATTCAAATAAGTACAAACATTTTATATTTTACTGTTGTTGCTTTTTCCCTTTGACATTTCAGTTTGTGTAATAGAATTTATATACATACATTTTTCTATTTGGGGCGAGTGTGATAAAGTTTATGTGCTGTGTGTGTGTGACAAGGATGTTGTGTATTGGTATGTATTCATGTGAGTTTTTATTTCCTGTTCTATTTATGCGGAAAATGAAACATGTGGTTAACATGACATACATACACACATTTGTTCGTCTAATGTATACAATAACCTCATTATCATCAGTAATATAAAATCATATTTTCTATGCATGATTTAAAGAATGACATCAACGTTATCAAATGCAGTTGCATTTCTCTTATATTTCTTGCTCGTTAAACTTGCAGTTAAAAACGTTTTCAATTTTAAATTTATATCTGGCACTTAAAAAAACTCCAAACTTGCATTCTATGAATATATTTATTAAATGCATTTAATACATTTGTATTCTTAACCAGTACTACCTAATGTATCAAAAAATCTTTTCTTATGTACAATTTATATGAGAATAAGAATATTAAACATCTTGAAGCTTATGAAGTTGAATAAAATATTGCCAACAAATGTTGCCAAATATTTTTTCAACATTATTGCGAACAAATTTAATATAAAGATGACTCTTATCACGTGGCATATAAAACAACAGAGTGAACGGAAAGAGCACAACAGTAAATATTTCTTACTATTCTTATGATGTAATTTTGTTTCAATATTTGAAATTACTCCTCTGCTCTTCATGAAGTATTTATTATTTAGTACTACAAAATCAAATGTATTACTACGGGGAAAGCATATTCATATGGCCATCTCGCTACTGCTTATACAGCTCATTAGTGGATTCTTCCCAACTTTTGTATATAAAAAACCTGTGTCTTATATCAGAAACCAAATTAATTAAATGAGTACTCTATTGAATCAAGAAAGCAAAAAGCAGTAATACATGTCATTTTGTTGTTTTAAATAAAAAATATTACATGAGAATGTTATGAAATATTTATATTTTTGAAGGAATCAAGCACAATTAAAGTAAATTAATAATAAACTTTCCCATTTTAAAGTTATAAAAATAATAGAAAATTCGATCTGAGCTCTCAATGTTCTCAATGAGAACGTATTAATTTTAACAATTAAGAGCCATGATCATCATGGAAAGGCAACAAATTGAAAAAGGTAAGTTTTAATTCTTCCAAAAGTAAAGTAAGAATTCTGTAAGAAGTCTGTATTTTTGAAGGCTCCCAGTCTCCACAGCATTTTTTTTTTTTATTATTTTTAATATGTACAATTTAATTTTTTTAAAGTTAATTATAAAAGATGAATGTATTTAATTATTAAATGTTTCCACTATTTTTTGTCTTCGCTAACTATTTCATCGTTTTAGTACCCCTACATATTTTTTTTAGAGGAGCATTATCAGGTAAGTAATTTTGCAGCTGCAGGAATGCGCATATCATAAAGGATGTATACATAAATTGCTCATAAACACAAGTGTTTTCATTATCTAACCCTGAAAATGACGTCTTGTTTTTTCTTTTAATCGGGGTAGGCATCAGATAACATTTACAAAATCTTGCAAGTCTTACGCTGCCTGCGGTACTTTTATATCCTATGCACCATGTCGTTTAGTCATTAGATTTGTTGGTAGGCTCTTTATCTATGTTTTGGCCCAGAAAAAGGGGACCGGTTATCCCTTATCAAGTCCCATAGAATTGGCTGCTCAGATGTATGTAGCTTTTGCTCGCATAATTCGAGAAGTTCCAATATGTTTTTGCTCCAGTGGCGAATTTGTGTTAGCTCTGATTAAAGTTTTTGCAGAACTTTGTAACGTAAAAAAAGAAGAAGAAAAAATTGAATAAATTTATGTACTTTTGCCGGTTTGTGCTTACTTCTTTTCTCAGATATTGGTAATGTCCTCGTTTTTTTATATGCACGTTTAATTCAAATTCGTAGAGTACCAGCTTTAAAAAACAAGGTAAACGAAATGACAATCAGGCCTTCTAGCATTGGTCGCTTAAGAAATATTGCGCTTTGAGCCATTGTAATCCGATGCATGTGATAGCCGGATAAACATTTAGTGTCATAAGCGTTCACGAGTTTATTTGGCTCTTGTCCATTAATTAATGACAAATATAAATTACAATAAGAAATTTGAGATAACGGTGATTTTGCATACCTTAAGTACTTAATACGGCCAGTTTTTCAGAATGCCACACATAAGACGCTTATTTAAAATTTAATTGAATAAAATGATTTTGGGTAGAGGTGAAAACCTCTACTGTCAAAGGACGGCAATGCTGTAAACTTTATTGTAGAAACCAGGTTTGCACTTACCTTAGAGGAAACGAGTAAAAAGATTTACTTTATTAATTGACATAAGTTTTGGAACAACGGTAGAGGAGATATTAGTTGCGCTCTGCTGGTGGCCCCCAAATCTTAAGAGTTGAGGGCCTTATTAAAGACGGAGTGTCTAATAATTTTTTCCATATTAAAATACATGTATTGTAAAAGGCTCCCAGTCTCCACAGTCGACGTGCATCGAATTCGCAATATATATGTAAATATATAAAAAATACTTTCTACTTTGATGTGTATATAAATAAATTTAAGTTTTAAATATATTTTTATTTAGATTTTAAGTGGATAAAACTTACATTGTTATCAAACATAATTAAATTTAGTTATTTTATAAATGAGAAATTGGCAGCAAAAAGTCACAAACCAAAAGCTTATATTTCAAATAGCATCTTAAAAGCCCAAAATTACAACACTGTTAAGTAGAACAAAACTATCATAACTTATTTAATGAAAAAATTTACAGAATTAAAAAAAAATAAAAATGCTGCTATATTTCCATCAGCTTCTGTACAACTTTCTAAAAAAAAGCATCACAAATATTCTCTTACAACCAAATTTTTTAAAGAATCATATATTTGAAGAAATGATTAATCATCGTCGTTATGTCATTTTTTCACTTCCTTAAGGATTTATTCAATATAAAAATATGATTAAATTGATTTTCATTAATGAACTTTATTATTATTGACAAATACTTTTTGATTATTGTGACCATATGTACATAATATGTATAAAACTTATAACTTGAGAGCCCGTTTATGTGACAGCGTACGTGGTATAAACAGACTATACATTAAAATTCATCCTATTTTTTATTTTTTATTTCCAAGTTCTAAATAAATAAACATTACAAAAAACTTTTTGGGAAAAATAAAACTCGCATTCGGAGGACATCCATGCGAATAACGTACACATGTGGAGATATTTCAGAAACCAGATGTTGCGTTTATAGTTTATTTCCGACTCCCGTTTAAATGATTCATTTTTTTGAAGCTTTGCGTTACTGCAGATGAAAACTTATGTTTCAAGTAGTGACCAAGATGTAACATTATCAACATAACAATTCGTTGCCAAGTTTTGCATAAGCAAAATAAATTTATATTTTGACTATTTGATTTTTTATCAATATAACATTCAGTATGCGGCACAAGATGATTGTGCATGGCATTCATGTTCGCATTTGAGTAGCTCTGGGTCGAAATCCATTAAACTACAAGTATACAAATTTCACTATTCGTATTATGAATTAAAAAGAGAACTGAGCTCAAACACACATTTACCTCTTCCCACTTTTGGAGTTATGTTATGAAACCCCACATACAGGTATATTCAGGATCACAAAATAATTTTTGATTGTTAGCACTAGTGTAGAGTTTTTTTTCCTTGACCCTAATAAATTCGTCAAATGCGAATAAGACTCACCCACAAGTGTATTGTATCACAGTGAAATAGGCATTGTAGTTCAAACTCTGTTTTAAACTTTAAATGTATATTTATTACGATTACAAGCCTATTCACATAAAAATGTCGTGTTGTTTGGCGACAATCATACGAATTCTTTGTGTTCGATAACGGACATCCGTCATTGCCAACCACAAAGTTTTGATAATTTTGATCGAGTCCTTCGTACAAAATTTCTGCAATAAGTACATTCTATACACATGAATCTTACTAAACTAGATTTACTTATAAGGTGAAGATTCGTCATAGCCAAATATAGCACTTAAATGTCTAAAAATAAAGAGAATTTATATTTATCTAAAATAAAAGTGAATTAGCCAACATATGAATAAAGTAAAAAAATAAAAATTAAAAAACGATGATAACACCAACTATGCAAATTATAGGATCTATTTCAACTTGCTTACTATTAAGTTTTTGTTAAAAGTAAGACTTTTTACAAAGGCTTTCACTTTCATAGTTGCTTTCACTTTAGCAAAATAAATCATAATTCCAAGGAAATAAAATTAATTTCATTTAAATGTATTTATATTATAAACAGTATTATATTTACCTATCGTATTAGTCTTAAGTTTCTATCAATTTGTTTTTGTGACGAGGAAAGAATGAATAGCAAATGCAGAGGATCAAAGTTTGTCATTCGGCTTGTAATTTTTATAATATCTATTTCCGACCCCATAAAGTATATATATTTTGACTTCTTATGCATATCGAAGTCGATTGAGCCATGTCCGTCCGTGTTAATATTTTCAAAAGAAACAAATATGTCAATCGAGGAGATATAGTGTCGAAAGAGGCTGCAGGCAAAAAACCACGCCTACGTCTAATTTTTTCATGTCATTTGAAACAATAAAATAATTCCAATCAAAATAAAAAATAAATATGTGGGGCGATAGAGAATCAAAAATAATAAAAAAAACATCAAGTGAAAAAATTGGCGCTCGCCCATATTTTTCGAGTAACAGGGCTCTGAAATTTTTTAAAATATCAATATGGGTATCATTTTAAAGCTTTTAAAAAAATTTTCGAGGAAATACTCAAATTTTCTAAAAATGTCTAACCCATTAAGAGCCGATGTCATTTTTATGCAGTACCAATTTTTTTTTTTTATTTTTTGATTCTCTGTCACCCCAATATTTGCTTTCTTGATTGGAGTTACTTCACTAAACTAGATTTACATAGATGGTGAAGGGTATATAGAATTCGGCTTAGCCGAATAAAGCACTCTTACTTGTTTACAACATTTAACAATAACAATAACAATAATAGACTTATTTAACGAATAATTGAACAAAAAGTAAGTAATTCTTCAAAACCAAAAGCGGACGAGCCAGATTCGTCATACATGGCAGTGGAGTAAGTTCCTTTATACTAAATATTTATAAAGCTTTTACGTAAATCTCTTTTTTAGTGGCGTCAAGTTTCATTTAATTTGCATGTCGAGAGGTTAATAAACTTGATAAAGGTCTTTGAATTTAAGAATTATATTGTAAGCCTATTTAAAGTAGTTTGAAAATTAAATACTTATAAGAAAAAAAATCATAATTTTAGATAGTTTAACAAGTATTTGTATTTAAGGTACACAGAGAAAAGAAATTCGTTATAAGAACCGAATTTGTTTCCAATCGAATTTCGTCGGTTGTGATTATTATCTTGAATTCGGTTCTAATAACTGAATGAATATAGCACCCACAACTATTTAAAAAAAATTATTCTTGGGTGACTATAAAATATTATTGTGAATTAAATAAAACATTATTTTATTTTAATATTTACTTTTATTTTAAAAATAATTTATAGAAATACGAATCTACATTATAAATTTCACATTTCGACCCATCGAATTTAGCCTACTCCTACTTTTCATCATGATTCGTCTTTTCCACATAGCTTCTTCAACTTTCCATCCCATAACTCACGTTTTGCTGCTGCAAAGTGTATTAAACATTTTATAATTTTTATATTTACAAAGGTTTTTCCGAGATTGATTTTGTACTTACCTTTCAACAATATTGGAGAACTTTTCACCACTAATAATATATTTTTGTATTTTAAATGTCAAATATTGAAAACAATTTTTTTTTGTAATGTGTACAAATTTATTTTTATTATGTCAAACATTTTTCGATTTTAGAAGACATAATCGATTTTTATGACTGTTACTACCAAAATTTGGTTTTTAGTAGTAATGTGCTGAATAAGTTTAGTTGCATCATCCATTTAATAGAATTGATTTTAGTAAAGACACAAATCGGTCAGGATAACTTTTTTAAGAGGTGTTACAACCAACATTTGGGCGCAAATATCATTTGTTAGCTTTTAATATTAAAAATAAGTTGAAATTATAATTTATTTATATTAAAAATCAAATAATTATATTAGTAATTAAATTATGAACATATCAATCGAATTTTTACCAATCTTTTTTCTGTGTGTACTCGTAAACGTGTCTCTAAAATTTAAATTATAAGATTTTTCGCGAATATTTCAAAGCTACAGTTATATTGGATATTAGTGCCTATTATTGGATAAGTATTAACTGAACTTAAATTTCTTCTCCAAAAATCATAAAACTTGGCGCAAGTCATCAGTGTTATGAAGTTGGAGTATGTAGAAAGTTTCATTGAAATCGCTCACAGTTCATACATCAAAAAATAATATTTGTATAAATTGTTGTTTCATCATTATATGAATATAATTTATATTTTATAAAACCGAAGAACAATTTTTTCTAACAAATTTAGTTCAGCTTGAAATCTATAAGTAAAAATATTTACAAAAAACAAACATGAACAAAATCATCTTTTACAATTTCTTTAGCACCCCACCTTAAGTTCCAAGAAATGTTTATAAAATTTACGTCTTATGCTAGCAATGTAAGAATCTAAAGATACAAAAAGCAATAAAAAAATCAGTATTTGTTGCAACTCTGTAGCACTCTTTGGAGAAAATTAGTCTACACCATTTATGAACCTTATTTAAAATTTCTTTAACTTCTTCGGAAAGCAGACCTATTGAACGCAAAGCATCAACAGTGTCTTTGCCATGAATAATTATTTTGTGAATGTAACCTGCATAACAGCTTTATTTTTCTACAAATACTTAGCTTCAACGTACCTAAACGTTATCATTTGTAGTATAATTCGAAATCGATCAACAAGTTCTTCGTTTACTCCAGTTATGTTAGCTTGAGGATTCGCTTGAAGATCCAGTTTCGTGTTGAATAGCATCTACTCAAATGCCCATTCCTTACTATTAATTGCTTTTTCCTTATGCACCTTTATCAAATAATCGTTGAAAAAACATTGCTATTACTATAGCATTACCGAAATAAGGTTTCGTGTTACTTTACGCGTCTAAATCAAGGAGACTCCAGAGTTCTTTAAACCTAACATATAATACAGTTTTTTTAAGTAGCGGGATCAAATTGACATATATTTAAAATTAAACTGAATACTTGTTTTTTTTATTATTATTTTTTTACATTGTGTACTTTATAATAAATAATAAATTTAACCTTAATTATTATTCAGCTGTCTTGTATTTAGATCACCATTATATTTGTATTTTCTTTTAACATCAGACATATGGACATTTTTTAAACTACATATTTTAAATTTTGGCTCTTCCTTATGTTTAACGGCTTTGTAAATTTTAATACACCCCACATCCGTTTGATCATAGTAAATTTCTCTATTCTATTTCTTTTTTCTATGTAGTGTTTTTTATTTGTGAAGAAACAAATAGTTGTGAATCTTAGTTTGGTCACAATTTCCATACTCAAAATTTATCAGTTTCTCTTTTCTTATAGAATGAATGCTGTTATGGTAAAATTCCACTGACTTACTTATTTTGTCCTTAATACTTAGACTTTTTTTTTGTTAATGTTCGAATCTTTTCACTTAATGTGTTATGGAGTCGCTCTATATCTCCATTTCTCGTATGGTTATTAGGTTTTACTAAGTGTAATTCGATATTTTCGTCTCTTAAATAGTCCTTAATATTTACGCTTTTGAATTCATTGTCTGTAATTAGTTTTTTGAAATTTTCTTTTTGAGAGTTAAATAGCCCGTTTTTTTCAATAATGGTCTGTTAGTGAACTAACAATCTTAAATTTGGAAAAAAAACTTTAATTTTTCAATCCTATGTAGTTTTCATTTATTCTAGCATGTCGTGTTTCAGTTTTCTGATAATGGTGAATTTTTTTAAAAGTTTCGTTTTCAGATGACATATCTAGTGCATGATAGGAACATCTTACGAATGTAACGGTATTATCCTATTCACATAGTTGAGTAAATATCCTTATTTTTCCCTTATGTATATTGCGCTTCAGTATATCTTCGAAATTATTTTCTAAATCTTTCATCTTGTCATCAGTTAGTATTATCTGAGTTTTAAATCTGTTAAATATGTTGTCCAAGATGTCTATATGATTATGAAGGTCTGCTTACTGAGAGTGAACAGTTGCTGAGTAATCATCATCGACTTTATTGTGGAATGAATCATTACACCTAAATTTATGTGACATGTATTGTTATTAAGTTATTGGGATTAAGTTCCTTACTCTGTGACCTTACAAAAACCATCTCAATGGTTGACGGTTTGAAAGAATTTCCAACTCAATTCCATACAAATATTGTCAAAAATAGTTAGCGGCCCAAACAATAGCTAAAAGCTCTTTTTCAGTTGTTGAATATTTCTTTTCATGATCATTTAAAGTTCTGCTAGCAAAACAAATCAGATGTCCATTTTGCTTTGAGACTTCAACAACGGAGTTAAGATTAGCATTTGTAATAAGTTGAAAAGGCTTCTTAAAATCAGGATAAGTACAGGAGATTCAGTTATAATTGTCTAGTTTTTCAAATGCATTTATAAAATTTGGGTCGCTTACGTTCAGTTTTACGTCTTTCTTTAGGTACCTTATCATGGGATAGGCTACTTTAGAGTATCCCTAGTAAATTTTCGGCAATACCCAGTCACGCATAAAAATGATTTATTTGCTTTAACCGTTTTTGGTAATGTAAGTTGTAAAATAGTCTCCACTTTGGCCGGGTTCGGCTTGACACTTTCAGGCGTCAGCATATGGCCTAGGTACAAAGTTTGCTTGAAAAAAATTTTTGGAAGATTTTGCTTATGCTTTGGATATGTTCCTGAAAGCTTGTGGAAAATATAAAAATATCATCCAAGTATTTGACGCAGATCTTATTAATAAGATCTCGAAGAACAGTACTTATATGCCTCTGAAATGTAGCAGGAGCATTTTTCAAACCAAAAGGCATCCGTACATATTCAAAATGGTTATAGGGGGTAGAGAATTCTGCTTTAAACCGATCTTCTTCTTTAACAAGAATTTAATAAAATCCTTTAGCTAAGTCAATCGTTTAAAAGTACTGAGCTCTTCCTAGTCTATCTAAAATGACTAGGAACTTATCATTTTTTGTTATTTCATTCAATTTCAATGTCTACCTTTCCTGATGTATGGAAAGTATCAAAAATAATACCTATTCCCAAAACTAATGGTGAATTCAGGCCTATTTCTATTCTACCTTACTTATCTAAAGTTATGGAAACCCTAATTGCAAAGCAAATGGAAACCTACTTAGAGAACAACAATCTTCTGTCTGAAATTCAATCTGGTTACATTAAATCTAGAAGTTGTACTACAGCTCTTGTGAATGTGGTTGAAGATCTTAGAGCAAGCTTAGATTTAAATATGGTATCTTTTTTAGTACTTCTAGACCACAGTAAGGCATTTGACACTGTAGATCATAAAACTTTAAAACTCAAGCTTCAAAAGATATTTCACTTTTCAAAATCTGCTTGTAATCTTATACATTCTTATCTGTTAAATAGATCTCAACGTGTCCATTTAAATAACAAGATTTCAGAGCCACTTAATGTTAATAGAGGGGTACCCCAAGGTTCAATACTTGGACCTCTGTTATGTTGTTTATACATTAATGATTTACCTGATTTTGTAAGTAACTGCAAAGTTCATATGTACGCTGATGACGTGCAACTTTACATGAGTACCAGTGTTCAAAATATCAGTTCAGCTTTAACAGAAATCAATAATGATTTGGACTGGATTGATTGTTGGGCTAATGCAAACGGGTTATGTATTAACCCTTTTAAGTCTAAATGCATTATACTTTAAAAATCTAAAAGAGAATTAAACGTGCCTGAACTTAATATTAAAGGAAACAGAATAGACTTTGTAAATTCAGCATTGAACGTTGGTGTTGTCTTTAATTCTAGTTTGTCTTGGTCTAATCACATTAATTATGTTGTTGGTAAAGTCTACAGTAGGCTTCGAAACTTGTGGGCTGTCATAGATTCAACACCTTTTGTCATACGTATGCTACTTGCAAAGACTTATTTGATTCCTATACTTTTATATGGGTGTGAAATTTTTGCCAACTGTGACAGCAGTGATCAACGAAAACTCAACGTCTCTTATAATAATATAGCCAGATATGTATTCTTAAAAAGCCGTCGCGACCGCATATCGTTATACTCCTACCAGATATTTCAACTTAATTTTGAAAATCTTTTAAAACTTAAGTGTCTTATGTTTTTGTATAAAATTATTACATCTAGGCAACCAGTATATTTGTTTAGTAGGATCCAATTTGCCAGATCAAATCGAGGAAAGAAAATTATCCAACTAAGATTTAAGAGCCTCTTGTCACAACGACAGTTTTTTATATACACCACAAGTCTCTGGAATTCCTTGCCAAACAATGTCCAAAATCTAGGCAATGCAAATGCGTTTAAAGAGGAGTTATATAAAATATTTTCATAGTGTTTTTATTGATAATTTTAATTTTAACTAACTTTTTCACAATTTTTTGTAGTTTTTTTGGTTTTTTATCTTCATGCTAGTTTTTTTATATACTTATTTTTTACAACTATTTTTTAAATACTTGTTTTTAAAATACTTGTTATTTATGTTTTATATTTATACTCTAACTGCTTCTTTGATCTTATCGCTAGTACTTTCATTTATAAGATATATGTCTTGTTGTGCTAGGTTACCACTATACAAATAAATAAATAAATAAATAAATAATCAATCACGATTCTCCGTTTCCTCTCACCGGAACTATCTAGTTTTTTGGGAACAATCCACAACGAGCTATTATATGGTGAATTGCTTTCTGTTATTATGCCCTAATTCAACATATCACTTATCTGATTACAAATTTCCTCCTCGTGAATATGTGGATATCGATATATTTTTGTATATATTGGTATTTTCGTAGTAGTCCGAATTTCATGTTAAATAATATCAGTATTATCTAAAACTTGTCCCTCCGTAAATATTAAATCTTGGTATTTTTCCAATATATTTTCCAAATATAACTTTTCACAGTATTAAGATCATTATATAAATAATCTAAGACTTTATGATTGATTTTTAAAGTTTCTAGCTGATGTATTTCATGTTCGTAATATGGACAGGTTATCACAAATTCAATGGCATTCAGTGGTCTCTTTTGTCATATCAACCACAGCTCACAATGGCAGCAAAATATTTTGCCCGAAAATTGCCATTAAAAACTGTTAGTTTCCACGACATTGTGGCATTTTCACTTAACTCTAGGTAATTCAGTTATAATTTTCCTATATGTAGTTTTTCTACTATTTAGAGGCGTAAACGATATTAGGTGTTTCAATGAAAGTCTTTTGTATTGTAGAAGGGCGTTCTGATTTAAAAGTGAAGTAGTAGAACCTGTATCAATCAATGTTCTAATTTTTTCATTTACGATTGTAAGCTTAACTACTCGAAGTGTTTTAAAAACGCTATTGTATGAAAAGTTATTTGTTCCTGTTCTTGATAGTTATCTTCAACTTCTTGTAAATGATCTATTTCCATTATTATTTCTAAAATTACTACTAAAATTTTTTGACTGAAAAGATCTACGATCATTCTGGGAGTTTGGAGGGTTCATGAAATTCTGATTTCTAGAACCAGGCACATTTAAAGCATTATTACTAAAATAAAAATTATTTCTGTTTTGAACTTAAAAACTGTTCTAAAACTACCTTTATTCTGCTTTTCGCTTTTTTTTTCTATTTTCTTATATGTTGAAATATCCTCACGAATTAATTTTTCATTTTCTAATAAAATAAAAGCGTCTCTTAATTTTGACAGATTTTTGTTTTTGCTAAATTTACGTCAATATTATTCAACAATGTTCTTAAAATAATTTTTTCAGCATATGCTGGACTAAATTCTACAGGTTTCTCAGCATCGTATCCAAATTTTTCATTAATTCTTCTAATGCATAAAAGTTTTGAATACTATTGTTTTTGTTTTAAATGCTTTCCGGTACAGTTGCAACTAGTTGGTGATACGTTTCTTTTACTCGAAAATTAGTAATCAAAGCTTCTTTCATTTCTTCTTAGGTTTGATTAGAGCCCAAAGTTCTAATAAAGTGAAGAGCTTCTCCTTGTATTTTATTAAGAATAGTCCGCTGTTTATTGTTTAATGTCAGGTTGAGAATCTACAAGAGTAAATAATGTCTCTACTTCTCTCAAAATAGATGTTAAAGCATATTCATCCTCGCCCCTAAACTCCTGTACTCTTTGAGCGTCTTTTAGGACGTCATTTATAAATAAAGAGCATTCAGCAACATAATGAATAATAATTATGTATTTGAAACTGCCCTTTTGCTTTAAACTCTTTATGTAATTTTCATTTTTTTTTTGTAGCTCCACTTAATTATGCATACCAATAATTTTTTTGTTGTAAACTTGCTTTTGAAACAAACAGTTATTTCTTACTTAATTTTATTATTTTAAATTTTACTTCTTTTTTTAAGCTTTGAAACAAAATATTTGAATTTTCCGATGTTAACATTATTTAATCTTTGTCTCTCATTCGTTACTAAGTTTTTTTGTGTTACAAAAGTAACACAAGTCTTGAAATGGCTTGAAAAATATAATATGAAATGCTTTTTCAGTCTAATTTCTTTGTAAATGTTTATGCAAGTTATAGGGCCAAGATTCTATTAATATTTAATTAAAATGTTCACTTATTTATTTTATTTTATTTCACTTGTTAAAAATATGTTACACTAAATATATATAAATAATATTTTAAAATTATTTATATTTTAAAGTTAACTCATAAAATCAAGTTTATACTAATAATCTCTTTTTTTATTTTTAACACATAATTATTATTTATTTAATTTGAACTTTATTCTTTAACGGATGAAATATTAATGAGGTTTTCATATTTAAAATTCTTAAGCTTATTTAACGTAAGAGTAATTTAAAAGAGAGAGTTATGTAAATATGTACAAAAATGAAAAGTATTAAAAGAAAGTAAAAGATAATAATAATTAATAAAACATGATTTATAAAAGAACAATGGGATCAATTTGATCTCGTAAATCGTGCGACATCGTAAGTGTAAAAGATATAAATTCAAAATAAATCTTTTTCTAAAATATCTTTTGTAAAAAAAAAAAAATAACTTCATGATACAGTTGACAACATTTGTAATGTTTCTTGCAGGTGGCAATATATAGATTAGCCAATGAGCATGGAGCTTCTAAGCAATAACTTAACGAGCTTTCGTTATTTTATCGTTCAGTTGTTATCAGCCAATAGGAATTAAGCTTTCATAATTACGATGGCATTACTTAAGTTCTTCCGTGTACAATAGATTCATTGTAAGCCAAACCGTGAAACACACAAGTAGTGTTTTTTATTGTTAAATAAAACTAAAGATTTTACACTTTATTTTTAAAAAATTTTTTTAATAATTGTCCGCCAAACCCGCTATTATAAATTGTTAAAAATTACCATCTAATTCTCAATCAGCGAGCCTAGAATATCGTGTGTAATATGTTTTAAGCAAATAAAATTTACCGCCATATTAGATCCGCCATATTAAATTTTGAAAAACTAACATCAGATTCATAATCAGAGACCATAAAAACCTTGTGGTACCAAGTTTTATTAAAAGTTATGAAATAATTTTGTATCACTACAGGTTAAAGGATGATGAAACAAAGTTACAAAACTATAAATTAAAAAACCCGGACACATATTGAACAGTCATCTTATGCATGTCTAATTAAATAAAACGTAAAAAGTAACAAGAAAAAGTTTGATGGAACATAATGTCAGATGCGACATGTAACGTGCGACAATAATTAAAATAAAATAAAAAATTAACTACTTAATATTTTTAAACCAAATAAAAACTATTATTCAGATTAAACAATGCATTACTTTTTAAAATAAGTCGCACCAAAGTATTCTATCAGGTTTTGCTGAATTCGATGTTTAAAGTGTTCGCCTTTAACACGTTGACTGCCACGCGTGTTTACAACAAAATCCCCGTCAGGCCACCCGTGCCACTGTAAGATGCGTGCTCTGCTACCGCATGTCTGTTTACATTTCTTTCGGTACTCTCACCCCGATATCTATTACGATCCTCATTTTTCACGTTATTACTCTGCACGAGCAGTTGTAATCTTTGCCGTGTACTGAGTAGTACAACTAATATCTCTGCCCAACTAATATCTCAACCGCAACTTTGCAGTGAATGCTTCAATATTTTGCACTGTAAATAATTTTGTTAATAAACGATTTTTAAAAAAATTCAACAGTATTATTATCTCCTGTCATATATTTATCTAAATATGTTCGGAAATCCTTTGGAAGGAGTCACCCGACGTGGCCTGATGAGAACTCTTGCTGTCACCCGAATACGGGTGACGTGGCCTGATGAGAACGGGTGACACGGCAGTTAACGTGTTAAAGCGACTTCTGTTCTGTTTTTGTCGCAAGCGCATGCCTTGGTTTCTTGTAATCACCTTGAAAAGGAACAGTTACCTAAAATTAACCTTACCACAAACAATAGTGGTGGTCAGTTTCGCCTTTTCTCAAAATAAAATTTTTATTTTGATATATTTTTTTATACCCTTTACCACAAAAAGTGGAAAAAGGGTATATCTAAGTTTGTCCGTGTGTAATTTCTACAATATCCATTTCCGACCCCAAAAAGTATATATGTTCTGAATTCTTATGCATAGCAAAGTCGATTGAGCTATGTCCGTCTGTCCGTCCGTGTTAGTGTGATTTCACAAAAAAATATATATCTCAGTCGATCAGATATAGTGCCGAAAGAGTTGCTATTTTAAAGAGCATGGTCGGCCCATGTCCTTCGACGCAACAGGCAAAACACCACGCCTAATTCTAATTTTTTCATGTCATTTGGAACAATAAAGTAACTCCATTAAAAAAATAAGTATATGTGGCGATAGAGAATAAAAAAAAAAGAAATGAACAGCAAGTGAAAAAATTGGGGCTCCCTCATATTTTCCGTGTTACGGGGCTCTGAAATTTTCAAATTTCTAAAATATCAATATGGGTATCATTTTAAAGCCTTTGAAAATGCTTAACCCATTTAGAGCCGGTGTCATTTTTATGCAGTACACTCAAAATATTATGTAGGTAAATTTAAATGAAAAAACACTTTAAACAACTACTTTTTCATTTAAAAAACGGTCCACTTACATTTCATTTAAATTAAATGTAATTTACAATTGTTTTTGAATGTTGATTTTATAACTAACAAAATATGTAAAAACAAGTAATTTTTCCTTTATTCCAACGCACGAAAAAACAACCTACCAGAAAAGTAAAAACTACTGTTTTTTTCATTTATTTCAACTATCAAAATGTATCCTACCAAAACATTAATAATAACTGTTTCTGTTTTTATTTTAATTTATAAAATTTAACCTACTAAAACAGTAAAATTAACTGCTTTTTTTCTTTTATTCCAACTCTCTAAAAGTAACCTACCAAAACAATAAAAACTACAGCTTTCTTATTTATTTTGAAAGTCAAAAGATTTAATTTATTTATTGATTATTTATACTATTTTGATACACAAATTCTTCTTGTTCTTATTTGCTTTAATTGTTGTTGTTCCTTGAAAGTCCAAGGATTTCAGGATAGTTCTATGCTAAAAAAATAATGTACTTTTACAAAATTGTTTATGTTTTTGCAACCAATAATTAAAGTAGATATCGCTCATTTAGAAATCGAACGCCTTAACTCAAAAAAAAAAAAACCATTTCAAGATAATCACAGTTAACGTTTTCATCTTGTAAAAGGTCGATACATTTTAAAAAGATCGTCTTTTCAAATGTATATACAGACACAAAACGAAATATGACGATGTTTTAAAAAGCGATATGATCTTCACGTTATAAAAAATTTTATTTTTTGGGTTATAACGTTGTATTACTAAATGAGCGATATATTTGTAATTCAAAAATCTAAATGACATATTTTTGTTTAAGACCAACCAATGGACCCAAGTGGGCTGTGACAACACGGCTGCCTGCCTAAAGACTACAGAATTTAGAAGAGAATACCTGCAAAAAGGGAACATTATTTTTTAAAACATAATGCAAATTTTAAATACTATGTAAGAAACTTACCAATATTTTTTTGATGTTTTCTTTCATTAATTATTTTGTTCTAAATATATTTTTTATAACTGACATATTTTCCAACAGTTTATGTTTTTTATTTTATATTTTAACGGTATTGTAAAATAGTACTTTTCTACTGACGAACTGTTTTTTTAATTAAGAATTTCATTTTTACTGAAACAAGGTAAAAATTAATTGATAATTTTGACTGCACCGAAAATCAGTATTTTTTGTCGTTTGTTTTTCTAACAACATACGAAAAAAGTTAAATTAAAATTTTCTTCCTAAAACAACCACATTTTCATTTATTTTTAACTTTACTGAAAACTTCCTAAATAAACGTCAAACAGTTAATTTTAAAATTTTTTTAGTGTAGCAATGTTTTTTTTATTTTTAATTCTCTGTCACCCCAATATTTGCTTTTTTGATTGGAGTTACTTCACTAAACTAGATTTACATAGATGGTGAAGGGTATATAAGATTCGGAATAGCCGAATATAGCACTCTTACTTGTTTTGACATTCAATGCGTCCGAATGTCGCATTCGACATTAAAAAAATACCCATATATATATAATTTTTCATAACACAGACGGACAGACGGACTGTCGCACATAGCTCAATTGACTTCGCTATGCATAAAAATTGTATATACACGTTATGGGGTCGGAAATGGATATTGTAGAAATTTCATACGGAATGACAAACTTAGTTATACGCTTTTCCACTTTTTGTTGTGAAAAGTATAAAAAGAGTTAAGGAAAATTTATAACAGAACTTTAAGTAGACAAAATGATCATTATAGACAAATTGCTAAACAGATTCCGCTGTTTAGTGAATTGATAATGGAGCAGTTAAGTAGGGAAAATGTACAATATTTTAGTGGAAAACTTGAAAATATTGGACCAGGCCCGTTTAAACACAAACAAATTTTTAATAATTTGGTGTATAGAGGTAGAACTAAAACTTAAGACATATATAGGTTAGCGAGTTTGAAAAAATCGTTTTTTGAAAAATTATAGTGGCAATATTTTAGAATGGGACACATCTCAAATAGATAGCTTTTCAAAATCTTTGGATCAGAATGTTTTACATAAATTTAGACTGCAGGAATCGATAAAACTACAAAATTTATAAATAAAAAGTTTTCTGGCAAGCTTTTGATTTTTAATAACTGCCTTTATAATGCTTGCTTTACAGATAGTTAGAAAATTTTAAAAATAGTTCCAGAATAAAAGAAAGTTAATTCTATTGACATTAACAATATGAGACCTATTTCTTTATTGTCAAATTTAGGGAAATTATTTCGGAAAATTGTTCGTGAGAAAATGAATTTGAATGCAAACTATATATCTGATGTAAAATTGGTTTTAAAAAGGGTCATTCTACTAGTGGACCTTTTATAAAATTTAAAAACGATGTTGTTTGCAATATAAGGAAACGACATTGTACAGTTAAAGTTTCTTTTGATGTAGAAAAAGCCTTTGATGAAGTTTTTAAAAATGGAATTATTTTTAAAATTAATAATTTAGGATTTAATATGTACATAGTCAAAAATGGCAAATAAACACATAAATACATTCAGTAATGTACATACATAACTCAGCATAAGTATCCTTATTCTATCTAAACTTATATTTACATTTATTTCCAAAAAATGTATTATCATAACATAAGTAGATTTTATTATAGAAAAGGAAGATCAAGAACATTATGTCTTTTTAATCTTCATATTTCCTCACTATTATCCAGTCCTGGTATCTTGTACTGTGTTCGCTAATTTCGATTT
Source organism: Gymnosoma rotundatum (assembly GCA_916610165.2). Lineage (NCBI taxonomy): Eukaryota > Metazoa > Arthropoda > Insecta > Diptera > Tachinidae > Gymnosoma > Gymnosoma rotundatum. The sequence continues at coordinate 86,185,981 of OU744336.1, forward strand.
TGACCTTTGGAATGCTCAAGTCTTGATGAATAATATCGTTTTTCATAAACCACAGAGCATCTACTAACTTTCTTCCAATTTTGGATTTATATATTTCAAAAATTTCTATATTCTTATTAGTGTCCATTCAACAAAGTTAAATTCCGTTTGTCCTTATTGGGTTTAAGGTAGTTTTGTATAGAAGGACTTTGTTTTTTTAACCGACTTCAAAAAAAGAAGGAGGTTATACAATTCGGCTGAATGTTGCTTTTTTATGTTTGTGCCTCCAGAACTCAGTCATTTCTGATTCGATTTTGAAAATTTTTGGTAATAAAATAGATTATGTTAATAGATTGGTCCCGTTTTAAAAACAGTTCATAATCTTAACATACAACATGCATATTTTTTACGTGTATTATGAATTGTAAAGGGCACTTCCGTAAAATTTAAAATTACTGCATATTACTATAGCTCCCAATAACAAAAAGCTGTACAAAAAAAAATCTAAAAATTAAAGGGTGCCCCCATAATTGATGTTAATTTACTTATATGAGCCTATCTCTTGAACCGTTATAGATAAACGCTTGTAAATTTGACGCAATGTCGATTGATATGGCTGTTATAGTGACAAGTATAATATTACAAATTATAAATTAAAGGGTGCGCCAGTAGTTCATTAAATTTGATATATATGTCCATACTTTTGAACAGTTGTAGACAGACGCTTGAAATATACAACGAACCTCTATTGCTGAGTTCGCTATAACAACAAGTATAAAATTTGGATTAGGAAGTTAAAGGGTGTTCCAATAGTTGATGTAATTTCAAGTGTGTTGCCGTACTTTTGAACCGTTATAGACAGAACGCTGAAACTTAAAAAGGACCTGTATTTCTAAGTCCGCTATATCAACGAGTTTTTAATTTGAATTTAGAAATTAAAGGGTGTCCCATTATTACTGTAAATTTACTTATATAGGCCTATCTCTTAAACCGTTATAGACAAACGCTTGTAAATTTGACGCAATGTCGATTGCTATGGTTGTTATAGTAACAGTTAATAATATTTAAAATTATAAATCAAAGGGTGCACCAATAGCTCATTTAATTTGGTATATGGCCATGCTTTTAAACAGTTGTAGACAGGCGATTGAAATTTACAAAGAACATGTATCACTAACTCCTCTATAACAACAAGTATAAAATTTGGATTTGGAAATAAACGGTTGTCCCAATAGTGGATATAATATGGTCTATGTGGCCGCACTTTTCAACCGTTATAGACATACAGCTGAAATTTACAAGGGACATGTCTGCTATAACAAGAATTTAGAAATTAAAGGGTGTTCACAAAATTAATGTTATTTGTTCTATATGGCAGTTTTTTTTTGAACCGTTGTATACAAAAACCTTAATTTTAGACAGAATGACCACTACATTATTTGGTAAAATAAGAAGTATAAAAATGTTATATTATAAATTAAATAGTTTCTATAATCTGATGTATATGGGCAAACTGTTGAACCGTTACAGACAGACGGTTGAAATTTACACAGAACCTAATTGCCAAATCTACTGCAACAGTAAATATATAGTTTGAATTTGGAAATTAAAGAGTCACCCTATAGTTGCTGCAATTTGATGTATATTTCCAAACTCTTGAACAGTTGAAAAAGTATAAAGTTTGGAAATATAAGTGTATCCCAATAGTTAATGTAACCTAATTTATGTGGCCATACACTTGCGCTGTTATAGGCAGACAGATAAAATCTGTTTTGAAGTCGGTTTTTTTTCGCAAGAATTATTGTAAACTAAGTTCAGCTTTTGGTTTTAACAGCCAGTGCATTCGCTTAGTTTTGATATTTAAGTGATCTTTCTTAGGTTTTATATTTTGTTTCCTTGTTAGTCATTTACCAATGTGCATAAAAAGATACTTAACACAATCAGACATTAAAACTTCCTAATTGTTAAAAAAAAAAATAGGTGAGCTTGCACCTCTTCTTAGTGTAAAGGTTATGTCTGTTGATTTTTCAGTATTTACAGCGATGTTCCATCTTTTAAGCCAAATGGTTATATTATTCAAAAGAGTTAATACCTGGTTCGAGGCTTCTACTTCAGTCGTATTACTTGCCATTATGGCTGTGTTATCAGCATGTGGAGCTGTAACAACATTTGTATTCGTTGGCCTAGAATGATCTCCTGAGGAATACCAGCTTTTATTTCATAAATATTAGAAATTTCTTAATTTTAAAAAGTTTAGAAAATATACAAAAAGGCTTATAGGTCTGCATGATTAAATGTCATTTTTTGGCTTAGAGGGTAAGGAAACATCACAATTTCTGCACATTCCCATTGTGTTGGAAAGTAATACAATCTTCAAATAGCGTTGTAAATAGTTGTTAAGAGCATAATAGCTTTTTTGTGTAATATTTTAGGTCATTAGCACAAATTTTGTCAAACCTGGAGATTTTCTATTATTTAATTTCGAAATTTCTAGTATAACTTCGTTTGGTGATATATGCTTAATCGGCAAATCCATTTGGCAAGGCCATAACTTGAGTCACATAAATTTTGTTTTCTAGAATTCAAAAATAACTTGCTTGTTTAATGAGTATTGAAAATTTATGTTTGATTTTTTTAATCTTTCTTTGCAAATTTTAACTATCTGTCTATAGCGGTTCAAAAGTAAAGCCTAATACATTAAATAACATTAACTGTTAGAACACATTTTAAAATCTAAATCTAAATTTTATTTTTGTTATGTGGGACTTAGGAATTCAGTTTCTTAGTAAACTTAAACCGTTTGTCTAAAACTATTCAGCGGCTTGGCCATATACTTTGAATTATGTCAACATTGGAAGCACCCTTTAACTTTTAAATCCAAACTTTATACTTACTGTTATAGCGGACTAAGCAATACAGGTTCTTTGTATATTTCAACCGTATAACAGCAACTATTCAAGAGTAGAGACATATACATTAAATTAAATGAATTATTGGGGCATCCTTTAATTTATAATTTGAAAATTTATACTTGTATTATAACGGTTATAGTAATCGACATTTCGTTTAATTTTCAAGCGCTTTTTTATAACGGTTCAAAAGACAGGCCCATATAGTTCAATTTGCGTCACCTATGGGTACAACGCGACCAATCTCTAAGCATAACCTTTCAAGTTTAGTCGAATTAAGAACCTCCTTCTTTTTTTAAGTCAGTTAATAAGATAATGTTTGCTATAAGTATTGAGTATACTCATACTTTTCCCACTGCAAATGAGAAGAAATACAAAGTACTTTCTGTCTTTTGGATGTATAAGTATACTAAAACCAAAAATGTAAGTAATTGCTAAAGTATATTAATTTTTAAGTACTTATTGTCAGTATATGGCCTGGATCTGGCTAGTGAACAAATTTCAATTAATTTGCTAATTATTTGCAGTTTTGTAAAGGTTTTCAAAGACATGACAGCTCACCTACAGGAAAGTGGAAAGCGGAAATTTTGTACTTTAAATATTGAATATACTTTAGAAAACTTTTATTTATTCTGGGTTGCCACAGGATATTTTTGAGAATAAAAACAGAAATGAACCAGTAACATTTCACGACTTAGGGAAATTTTGATCAAATCTATTGCCTTTCCTTAAAACTCTGAACAAGGGTAGTGGATTATTCAACAGAATCTAGAACAAAACAAGTAATGTAAAATTCAAATTATTTAATATATCGCATCAATTGTGAATAAACTGAAAATTTAAAATTTTTTTTGTGGAAGCAGAAAAAATTTTTCATTTTAATGATCACATTTTAAGGAGAATTGCGGTAAATTTTTGCAGTTAGATATGAGTAATAGATACAGCAGAATATCTACTAAAAATAATAAATTGAGTTAAAACATTATTGTTGTACAAGCGCTATAATGATGCTCAACCTCGTATCTTAAAAAAATACGATTTTAAATTTTTTATATCAAACGATTCCTATTTTTGTGTTCTATTACCGCAACAACTAATTATCGCAATACGTTGAGGAATTTTAGTTTTTATTTTAAAAAGAATGAAAAGAAAAAGCAAAACAAACTCTCTCAATGGATTCTGACCACTCTAGCTTTTCCTCAAAATCCGATTTTGCAAAAAGCTACGCACAAATGCTTCTTTGACGTAGTGCACAAGGTTAATATTATTACATACAGCCACAAGAAATATAAATGTGCTATCTGCTTTGCTTATAATAACAAAAATCTCTCAAACGATCAACTTCACATAACAAGTATAAAACGCTCTAGGAAAGAAAAAGCTGAAGACAAGGAACGTTGATTGTGAGTTGTTATTCAAATGTTAACGAAGGACTAGGAAGCAGTTCAAGTTCCTCTACATTCACAATTTATAGCGAATTTGACTAAAAAAAATTGTTGCTATGTATGGCATAAAGCTGACGCTATACTGACTTGGATGTTTTACCTCTTGCTTGCTGGACTATTTACAGAATTTAAAAGACAAATCGAAATCTATAATAATTTACATTGATGTATACTGCTCTTAAAATTGTAACTTGACACCTGCGAAAGTCTTGCAACATTATGGAAACAGCCACTAAGCAGGAATTACTATATATTTGTTCTTTTTTTAATATTCGTGAAAAATGAATACAAATTGGTTCGGTATATGTGTATTTCTATAAACATAATTACGTATTTAATTCTTCTTTTAAATAAATGTTTTTACATATTTTAAATATAATATTAAAATAATATTTTTCACATAAAATAGAATTATTTTTATTCATCAAATTAAGCAGTGGTAACAAAAGATTACTTTAATTAAAAATTCGAAATTAGCAACATTGAAATTATTTGATAAATATTTGTCATTTTTATTTATTAACGTAAATTTATTATTGCTTTTGTTTTTATAAGAAGAAATGGCAGTCAGCTATTACCTTAAATGTTTCTATTTACGTTAGATTCACGGGAATCAACTGTATATATGATGTTTTTTAAAGTTTGAAAATAAAAATTACATGTGTAATAAACCCATCAGTTTTAAATTGAAGAACCCATGTGTTAAAATTTTTACTTAATTTATTAATAGATTCTTTTAGCAAAAATACTCAAATTTAATAAGTTGAAAATATATATTTTTAAATCCTTTAAACTAAAAATTAGTTTACTACGTAAATCTAAATTAAATAATTAAGAATTAAATTCTATTATATTTACAAGTTTTCTAATATTTAAGTATCAATTTAGTAACATTTACATATTTAAAAGATTTTGAACAAGATCAAAATCCATATCAAATTGTGAAGAACATACACTTGAAGATGGTGATAAGGAAGAGGAGGAAGTGTAAAGAGATCTGCAATCTGTAGTCATTGATTTGTGTTCCTTTGGTCCAAGCTCTGACAAAAGAAAATCTAATATATCATTTTGGTCACTGAAACAAGGAGTTGGTTGGTTAAAGAAGGCCTCAGTATTGGCCAAGGATTCTGAAGATGACCAGAAATATTTCATATTTTCTTCTGATGTACTTAATGAAGTTTGATATTGATTTTCGGTATTGATATATGTCGATTCATTGATATTAGTGGAAGATGATGCAGGAGATGTTATGAATTGTTTATTAAAATTAAGAGGCGATAATGCCTCAAAGGATTCTTCTTTTATGTTAGAAATTGGGTATTGAGACAAATTTTCAGAAGTCTGAGAGCAATCCTGACTAGTAGGTGAACAAGTTCGCTCTATCTTACTATTTTTTTGTGATTTTTTTGACAAGTCTTTCTTGCTTTTCATGCGACGATTTTGAAACCAAATCTTTACCTGACGTTCGCATAAATCCAAGCGTTCTGCAATCCTAATACGGCGAGGACGGGTCAAATATTTGTTTATATGAAATTCACGTTCCAACTCAATCAATTGTTTGCTTGTAAATGCAGTACGTTTACGTTTAGGCTTGAAGGAACCTTTGGATTCGATGGATGATGACGGTGAAATAGGCGAAGTAATTTTGTCGTGGCTTTGACTAGATGAGAGTGACATTGATGCCGCAGGTGGGTAAAAAATATCGTCCATGAGCTGAAGTATAAAAACGTACTTAGATTTTTCTTAATTTATTGAAATAAAAATATTTAAACTTACATTAGCAACCTTTTGATATTGAAAAGTGTGCGATAAATATTCTACAATATTCATGTTTGAAAATTCCATTTTTTTAATTCTAATTGTTAAAAACGATGTTATTTGTTGAAGAATCTGTGGATGATTGTGCTCAACATTTACTTTACTTAAAGTATTTATACAAAACCCTAACCAACAAAATATTATTTAATACCTGCTTCTACTCAGGACAAATTGCCTGTTGGATTTATTGCCAAGGATTTCGTGTTTGCAAATCAGAATAAGTAGGGATCGCTTTACCTGCTGCTTGTTTTGGTGTATGTTTCGTTTAGAGCTCGCGACAATAAGCCTAAGCAGCCAGACTGGCGTTTCAAAATGCATAATAGAATTATGACTAGTCACTTTTTTTTCCTGCTTACTGACTGACAAAACAACTTAGTTTTGATATCTAGTTGGTTGGTTTGTTTTTATATTTTACGATAATTGGCTTGTCACAAAATGCAATTGATACAAAAATAATATGAAAATGTTAGGTTGAATTCAATTATGCAACGCACTCTTACGTCAGGCATATCAGTGCATGCGCCTTAATGCATTCCTATATGATGAGTCATTATAGAAACTAATTAAAACAAACAAGTACGATTAAAAACAGGAAGTGTTTTAGAGGAATTTCCTTAAAGGGACTTAATCAATTTAGGAAAAAGTTTTAACTTAAAATATACGAAAAAAAAAATTAATAACTAAATCCTTATTTACCAAGAAAAAAAAGTATTAACATACGACTTACATACTTTTGTTTTTTCTCGTACTCGTAATAATATTTCAAGTAGTAAATTCTTTTAATCAAATACAATCTGTAGCTGCTTTCTTTTAATGTAATTAAATCTTATTCGTTACACTTAAACATGCTGTACTTCCGTTTTAAAAATATTTTGCTATTTCGATAAAAAAAAGATCATATTTGTTATTTTAAAGATCCATTTTTTTCGTTGCTCATTAAGTCTTGTAAATAACAAAGTTTAAATGTGATAACTTTAAGAAAACTTCTTTTCTTAAAAGTTTTTGCAAATATTTTGTAATATCAACAGGTGATATTCATTTTTCAAAATTTTACTTTTTAACGTCACTTATATTCTTTGAAGCAACTCGTTAAATTTGTGTGCTTGACATGCATTTCTGGTGCATGTGGATCGACTACATCAAAATAAAAACAAATGTTTCTGATTTAAAAAGATTTTGTTTTTGCAATTTATTTATTGAATCTTCAAAATAATTGGACTAACAGCTAGTTTTCCAATCTAACAATGACAGCTGGTTATGGAGAAAGAAAATTATTTTTACAATTAAATGCTTTATTTTTAAAACGTGTTAAACAACACTGCCGAAGTTTGGAGTAAATCAAAGAAAACTTCCTAGCAACCTTGATATGAATTTTAAAAATCTAATAATTTTTTCTCGTGTATGTTAATAATATTTGTAATTTTTTGGTATACATAAAATATTATTCTTTCAAAAAATAAAAATTTTTCATTTGGTACGTTTTAAAACTAAACAACCATCAATATTGTAAATTTCATGTAAAATTTTATATTTTTATTAGGAACTTAGGAAAAGGAATATGAAAAATAAACTTATAAAGAGTAAGACATAATTGTCAAAGATATATCGGAACTTAAAATGCAAAAGGCCGTAACAAGTTTAAAAAAGCGACAAGCGGGTTTAGCTTATTCTAACTGCTTATTCTAATTGGTCTAAATTTTTTCTCTAAATGATGTATTTACCTTCATAAAGCATTAATCGTCAAAAAAAAAACGCTATTTTGTTTTGTTCGTTGACACGTTTTAAAACTAAACGGTTCAAATAGTAGTCCATTTCTCAGAACAATATTTTTGCTTTTTAGTTCAATGTAAGCACGATCGTTTGAAAGAATAGAAAATTTTAACAACTAAACACCAAATAAATTAAGCATCGTACATTACAAAGCTTCATTATAATTCGCAGCAAATATTGCAAGTTTCAAACTGAATATAATAAAAATTAAGAACGTGCTACTTTAAAACAGAAGTTATAAAACAAGGGACCGCTGTAAAATTCAAAATAATTGTTTACAACAAAAAAAAAAAATTAATTACTAAATCAGACAATGAATACAAATAATCTAAAATTAAATAGTCCTCTAAGAAATATCGAATTGCAAAAGACGACTATTAAAAGTTAAGAAGAAAAAAAAATTATGAAAAATAACATTTATTTTAAAAATTGTATAAAATTAATTTCGTGCTGTCATGTTTTGATCAGAGATCAGTTAAGAAGAGTTTATGATACCTCTCCATTAGCATCTAATTATATCTAGAGCTGGATAAATGAATATGAACGTCGACAACATCAAGACGACTGCTACATTATAAATATTTGATAAGATCCTTAATATAGTTTTCATGTGCGTGCGGTTTAAACCAAACGCTGTAAATGCACTATTTTATGCACTTTTTGCTGTCGAAATCACCAGTAAATTTTTAATATTGTTGTCACTAATTCTCTTGAATTGTTCCATTATTAAATAGATAACAACGCAAAAAGCAATTGAAGGGAAAAGCTGTCTTTTCAACAAAAGAGTAATTTGTGAGCTTTCGTAATCTTGCTATACTTTGAAGTATTTTTATTCTTTTTACTATCTATTTCTTTAACTATTAATTATCAAAGAGCCAAAAATAACACTGAACAATGTACTAATGATTCGTACACAACTCCTTACCAATCACATGATGAAATACGAAGCGTTTCCGGAAAATAAGAAACATTAAAATCAGACTTTTGTCGCATGCGCGACTAATTACGATTAGAATATGGATTCTTTTATTTATAATATAAGATGAGCTAAAAAACGGACAGCTTATTTAAAGTCAATATATCTTGGCTAGTCGTCTCGTGCGCAGACTTTTTATTTAGCGACCATGTCTATCTAAAATAAGTATTTTAAATGCATAAACTAAATTGAATGTAACTGCAAGGACATGTTTTTTAATTCAACAAAGACCGCAAGTTGAATTGAAAGGAAAATTGTTGCTTTAAACTACTGACGCATTGGCGTCATGACCTTATGTTGAACCTATTCTTTTCTTTTACTTTGTTTTTCAATTGGAAAAAAATAAATTGAGAAACACAGTGCTTAAGCTATATAAATTCAAATTCTGTTAAAATACAGACTAAACTCCTGACATCGATTCCTTTATATATCCAAGATATCTAAATACAACAGTTATATTGGCAAATCGTGCAAATTATATAATAAACTAAAGTATTTATCAACACTAAAAACATTTTTAAAGCATAATACAATAATGATTAATATAAAAATGTATGCTTAAAAACAAATTGCCACAGATGTAAAATTAAAAATATGTGTATTTCTGAAAAATATTTTTGTTACAGATTCTTTGCAATTTCTTTTTAAAATAAGATGAATTTCTTGGAAACCTCTTTACCTCTATTCGTAAACGTACCTGTCTTTTATTGGACCCTTAAAACAAAACTGCTCTTTCGCGGATTTATTTTATTTATGGGGTGACCATATAAATGGTTTTGCTTTAGTTTTAGATTGAAAGAGAAACGTTTGGTTTTTCCTAGGGTTTTCCAAAAGAATAATGAATAGTTGTAGTTAAAAGAATCTACCTGAAATTTGTACTTGTTGTTTTTGTTCTTTTGTCTACCACAAGTAGAAAGACCAGATAGCAAATGCATGCAATTTGCTTATACATTTGGATTGAATTAATCACACCCAATAAAATTAAATTCCTTTAAGAGATTTTTTATATTTTTAGGGATATTATACAGTTACGTACATGTAAAAATTACAACTAAATCTAGCAGCGTTTCAGTGGATTTTCCAGTTGTTCAACCGTTGATAACTTTATCTTTGTATATTTGCAAGAAATCTAAAGCTTAAGTTGATCTCAATTCATAAGGTTTGTGTTATTAAATCCTTAAATTATTAATGCCGCATGCTTCATGCTTAAGCTTCATATATGATCATGAGCAGTACAAGCTTAACAGAATTAAAAAAAAAAAGATTTAATTATTCTAAATTTTATTAATTTTCGAGAATTAAAGAAACGATATATTTAGTCTCTTAAAAAATCGACGGAAATTCAGAATATTTGAATATATTACGTAAATAGTGAAGATTAACAATTCCCATGTAAAGTAATTCCCTTAAGTGTTAAATTCTTTATATATTTCTTTTTCAAATGTTTAATAAAAACAAACATTCCAATCACCATGTTTAACTATGTACATGTGTATATATGTATGTATATGTTAAATTTAACAAAGGTTTAAATTTAAAATGGCAGTTTGAACGATACTACCGTGTCTTTAAAAAACACTGCATTATCTTATGCATTATTTAAGACTGGCAACTCTCTTCTTTTGAAAAACTTTGCTCATGTATATTTTAATATATCGTATTGCAGATTCCATAATGATAACTACCTTTATTTTTTATGCAAAATCAATTTCATTGAATAGAATAGATTCAAATGGGCTGAAAATGAACGCCAAGAAGCACTTTAAAAGTATGAGTTCACGCGCATACAAATATACAAGGGCATTGTTGACTTGGTTTGCCTTTTTTACTTAGTAACCAAACCGTCAAAATTGTTGAAATCTGTAACAAAAATGCTAAAAATAAAAAACGTTAAACAAACGGTTTCCCATATTTGATGCAAAATTGAATACGCAGAATATTAGGTCCAGTCAGTAACTTCACTAGCTAAAACTAGCAACGTAAGGTAAAACAGAAATTTACAAAATTATCCTCCCAAATGTGAAAAAGTAAATGAACGCTTTACTACCAAAAAAAACTGTGACTTTGGGAATGATATGTAAGACTTAAAAACTAAACGGCTAAGTAAAAAAATGTATAAAGCAGTAGACCACTAGCAAACTGATGTCAACCACAAGGAAAAATTGAAAATAATACTCAAGTAACCAAATAAAAAATATGTAAATAAAACGTGTAACATTTTTTCAATTGCTACGTGATTTTCAAACAGTTATGATATTTAAGGGTATTATAAATATATTTTTTTGCAGTTAAATCTAATAAATATTGTTATTTTTATTTAAGTGTAAAAATATGTACATTAAAAATAATTTGAACGTCTTACATAAAAATTGTACTATTCCTATTTAATTTGTACCGAAAAACAGTACATTGCAATGAATGTTTCATAACTGGCTTGTTTACTTTTCTTTCTTAACAAAAAAACCAAACCAATTGCTAAGCTAGAATATTTTATACCAAATTTCTCTAGTTTCAAGATTTTTTGCTGTATGCTAGCCACCCTAGCTCAATAAAAGAAAACCAAGAAAATAATCGGCCCTGTTCTGTAAAACGAATCCGAGAAAATTTCTTGTTTTAAAACGAATTCACATTTTCTTGACGTTCTCTAAGCCGAACTCGCAAAATTTTACTCGTTTTAAAATCGAGTAAACAAAGCTGGTCGAAAGTAAATCGAATGCAATTTTATTCTTAAAAATGACTGAAAACACAAGTAAAGAATCAATGGAACAAAAAAATTAAAGTCTTTATTATTAATCTTAGTTAAAGTAAATACATTTTAATACACTTTATATTATAAATAGTTAGTTTAAAGACACTCTCAAATTGCTTCATATTCTTGCCTCAAGCTTGATGAAAATTACAGTTAGGAGCAAAAATGTAACACGATAGCCGGCGTTCGGAAACAATGCTTAGTATTTCCTATGAGGAAGCAAATACCAAAAGTTTTTTTGATTATTATTATATATCGGTTTGTCCAAAAAAATTAATATTTACATGCAATATTCTAGTATGGCAAGGATGGACAGTAGGGGTACCACAACAAATATCAGAAAATGTTACACTTTTGCACCCTGTTAAATTTTAATGCATTTAATAATTCAAACAAATACAATATCTGAATCATTCTGTAATCTACCGTTATTTATCAATTTTTCAATTATCTCACACGTCTTTTTAAAATGGAGCCATATAAAATCAATGAAATTATTAATTTATTGCAAAAAAATGAATTGGTAAGACAAATTGCAAAAAAGTATAAAATAAGTCATATGACCGTGCAAAGAATTAAAAAAAAGTATGGAATAGGTGCTCAATCGCCGCTTATTGGACGGCCAAGAAAAATAGATGATCGCACTGGTCGACACCTCGCAAAATTGGTAACATACGAAAATCCTGTCACCCCAGCTGAAGCACTAAAAACTCTTCAAATTGATGCAAGTCGCTGGACAGCTCAACGGTGTTTAAAAAGATTGTGTCTTAAGGCCGCTGAAAAAATAAAAAAACATTTCTAACAAAAAAAAATGTTTCTTTGCCGGAAGGAATTTGTAAATTCGTATAAAAATTGGACATACGGCGACTGGAGTCAGGTACTGTAAATTACTTTTTAAATTTTTTTTTTTTAGGTGATTTGGTCTGATGAAACGAAAATTAACCGTTTTGAGTCAGATAGGCGCTCGTGGTACTGACTAAGGCCACCATAACCTCAAATCAGGTCAGACAAACAATGAAACACGGTGGTGGTTCAATAATGGTTTGGGGTTGTATCACGAAAAATGGAGTGGGTCCTCTTGTTAAAATTGATGGTATCATGAAAAAGGAACAATATCTTTCAATTTTGCAAAATAATTTACCAGCTGCTATTGAAAAAACGGGTCTTTCTCCTGAAAATGTTGTGTTTCAGCAAGATAACGACCCAAAACACACGGCTAAAATAGTAAAAACTTGGCTACAAAGTCAACCATTTTCTGTTTTAAAATGGCCCCCGCAGTCACCGGATATGAATCCGATTGAAAACTTTTGGAGTTACATCAAAAAAAGTTAGCCAAGTATCCGGAACCTTCAAATGCTGTTAACGAGTTATGGAGCCGTGTGAAAGACTGTTGGGAGTCTACTCCGAACGAGATGGTGGCTAATTTTTGCAATAGTATGCCCAACCGACTAAAAGAGCTTGAAAAAGCAAAAGGTTTGTGCACCAAATATTAAAAACTCAAACGTCGCGCTTTAATTACCATACAAATAAAACTGGGTGCAAAACTGTAACTTTTGACTAAATCTGGTTACATACGCATTTTGTTTTCAAATTTGTAATATAAAAAATTGTGTTTGTGTTATATTTTGCAGAAAGTTTAATAAATAAAATAAGTTAAGATAATTTAGTTGTGTGTCTTTTTATTTTGAAACTATCGAGCTTTATTTCAGAACATAATAACTCATGTTACATTTTTGCTCCTAACTGTAGGTTCATGAATAAAAACACTTTTTTTGGTAAAAGTTTTAAACGCACATATGAAGTATCCTTTGTAAACACATATTAACAATTAAAGTTCAATTTTAACAAATCTAATTTAAAAACAAATTTTTCACCAAATCATAAAATTTCTGGAAATTGCCTCCATTCTTGCCTTAAAATAATAAATTTGTTTACTTTTTCAAACAACAGCTGACTTTCGCATTTAAGTAAAAGTTCGAACTTTATTTCGAATAATGCCAAAACGAGTGATTTGCAGAACTTAAAATAGTAATTTCTTCGGTTTTAAAAATCGCTCGTTTTTTAAAACTATTCGGTTTACAGAACAGAGCCGAACAATTTTATATTCCTTAATTTGCAAAATACTTGCATTTCTTTAACGTTATAAAAAATTCTTTAATCAAACATTTTTTAAGCAAATTATTTTGTAACAAATTCCTGACTTTTTCTTGCTAGTAAATATTTTACTAGCCAAAACTTGCAACAATTTCTTTTCTCTCAAATAGCAATTAAAATAAATGAAAATTAAGTTACAACACAATTTAAGCCCTAAGAAATATTAATTTGTTTTCTAATTTTTTGTTACTACAAAAAACTTATCTTTAAAGTCGGTAAAATTATTTATTTTTATTTAATAATACCGTGGCTTACTTTTAATTATTAATTTGCAAGAACTCGTGCATAAAACAAAAAAAATATCGTAGTGTTTTGTGATATTTATACAACTGTATAAAAGAGCCGACAAAAATCAGCCGTATACAGTGGATAGTGTAAAATAAAATTATTGCTGTTTTTGCTTAAACTTTAAATTTTTATTTTAATGTTAGGACATGAAACTATAGTTTATTTTAAAATATTTATGGGAAGTTTCCTGAAGAGCTAAGTAAGTGGTAGCGAAATGGCCATCGAAATGTTTTATCCCCTTCAGCAATCAATAATGGTAGTTTTAACAACTTAGTCGGGATAGTAGCATGATATTTTAAAAATTTTAATTTATAAATTAATTTTAAAGTTTAATAAATGTTTTCTTTCTTTTTGTTTCGCTGTTTTACTTAAAAAATATAACTAAAATTCCTTTTAAATTTACGAATTTTTCTTTATTTATATTTTCAATACTTTAAGATCCTTTAATTTTTTTTTAAGAATGTGTTATTGAACATAAAATAGCTTATTGCTAGGTGAAATTAAGATTGTTTCAGAACAATTCAACGGGCAAATCGGACTAAATAGGAGAGAAAGGGAAGGTTAAATTGACGCAGCACATTTTCACAAAATGTTTGAGCTTTACCAAAATATAAGGATTTTTAAGATCAAAATTATAAATGATAAAAATTTATTGAAATTAAACTTTAAATTTATCGTGCTACTTTCCCGGTATTGATTATTGAAGGTGAAAGCACTTAGCTCGTCAGGAAACTTCTCACAAATATTTTGAATGACCTAAAGATTTTTGCCTGAACAATAAAGTAAAGATGAAAATTAAAGTTTAAGCAAAAACAACAATAATCAACTTTGATTTTTCTTTTCTTTATCACAGTATACGGCTGAATTTAAAGTTCTGTCTGAAAATTATTTTTGGCTTTCAAGCCAAATTTTTATTTTATTAATTTTTCTTTTATGTTAAAGTTGACTTAGTAGTTTCAATTTTTTTTTATAATTAAGTTTTATTAATATTTTTAACGATTATACTGAAAATTATTGATGATTACACAGGGCACAATGGTTTGAAAAGGATTTGTTTTGGACATAATTCGGTATCTCATGAACCACTGTAGATATCTTAATAAAAATTTAGAGAGCAAAGCAGAGGTGTCTCTCAGTAGAGATGTGTACGGTCGCCAGCCTATCGTTATGGGGCAGCTATTGGGTAGGCCAGGAAGTTTGGGTACCTCGGGCATATCATTTTTTGCAAATGCCCTAAAAAGTTAATTTTTTAACTTAAATAAGAAGATTTTTTTAATATAATTATACATTGTCTCCTTTAGTTTGGGAAAAAATTGATTTTCATTGTTTTTTAATTTTGGTCACCTAAACTGAGTAATTTTGGGATGGGGTTCTTATTGATGATCGGATTATTACTTTAAGAAAATTTGTTATATTCTTAATAAAATTTAGAATAAATAAGTTAAAGTTTTGTTCATTAAAAAGGTACAAGCATCTGAATTGGGAAAATGTTCAAAATACCGTATTTTTAGGGGTTTTCCCCAAAATGTGGTATTTTTGTTGACTTATGTTATTTAAACTTCTTTTTAGTAAATTTATTATTATTTTAAAGACACCCTATACTAAATGGGAATAAAAAAAACTAGGTCAAAAATTATAAAGGATCTGCCTCCAGCCCCATTTAAACATAGTTAATCTTAAGAGCCAATTTATAAATAATTCTTGAAAATCTCGAAGTGCAAAGCACCGATTAAAAAATTTAAATGAATTTTAAACACGTTATTTTTGGCTACATACTCCAAAAAACGATAATTTACTATGATTAATAAAGACAAGATGGCCAAAAAAAAAAAAACAATTTTTTTGGGATACTTTTTTTTCGCAGTTTGATTAAAAGCTTTTTTATTTGTATAATTTAGAAATATTGTAAGAATATGTCGATGCGTTTTAATTTTGTGGCAATTTAAATTCTAAATTTTATTTCTTAAAATGTAATTTTAAAATGGAGGCCGGAAAACAAACGTTAAAATCGTATTTATTTTGAAGTAATAAGCTTTCCTTTGATACCACCTATATGTATATAGATCATATATTTAAGCTAAAGGAGCTTCCTAAACCTCGCCTCTTCATGATTTTTTCTCATTTTATACAAAAAAGTTAAGAATGTGTAAAACACATTTTGAGAAAAAAAAGTAATTGTATATTCAAAATAAAGATTTCTTGTTTAGTGCAGGGATTAATATTACTGACAGATATTGTGCATGCTATTTTCAAAACTACGCTAAATTTCTTGTACAACTTTAGTTTTTCAAATACCGCGGTTTTTATTTATTTATTTTTTATTGCTCAAGCTTTCTTTTGCTTGATGGCTTAATTTAAAATTTAAGTTTAAAATTAAAACTTGTTTAAAGACTAACTGACATTGCCTGTACGTATGTACATTCTTCGATATTTTGTTGAATCCGCAAGGATGTTCAAGAATGTTGGAAATTAGCTTTATATTAAGTTTGATGTTTGGTAAAATATGATATTTGAAAGACTGCAATTCAGGGAAATTAATTTTTGCTGTATTGGTGCTCAAACTTTTAATGAGTGCTCAAAAATAATACTAATAATGTAATTAATTCAAAAAATCGTTTTCAGTACAAAATGGTTCGAAAGGAGTACTAAATTGTTAAATTGTACTATAAATTTCTGTTAATTGTTAAGTGTGAAAATTTAAATAATGATTTATTTTCTTATTCTTTTAAATATATTGATCAAGTAAAATGATAAATATAAATAGAAATCGAATACTTCCTTCAAGAATATCATTTAACGGCTTGAGGAGGTTTTTGGAGAGAAACATAAATATTATCATTTAGCAATAAAATTTTGAAAGAAATATACTAAAAAAAAGTATTTGTAATGTTAAAATATATTTCAAGAAAATTCATGCAATAGCATGTTTAAAAAGTCTCATTTACTTTTAAACTTAACACATGTATTAAATAAGCGAACCTAGTTTTCAATTCCTGGGTTAAAAAAAACTTTAGAAATATTATATCGAAAATCTTAAAATTCTATTCAAGTTAAAAAAAATCTTACAATATAATCATTAATATTAATTGAAATTGTCATTAATTTATAGATAAACTAGAAAATAAATATTTGTATAAACTTAAAGTTTAATAATAAAAACACCTTTAGAGGCTAATTCACATAATTATCGTCAATTAAAGTGACGTATTTTAGTTTAGCTTTAACTAATCTATTCTACACCGATTCAGTTGTTATAGTTGTAATAAATTCCTGTGGCATTCATATGTAAGTGATCCATTTTCATGGCCTTGGCAACTGGTTCACCCCAACTTAAATTCATTGATGGTGTTGTTCTAGCAACAGGAACATTTGATGTCCACTGTGTACTTTGCTGAGTTTGTTGAGTTGACAGGCCATTAATGACTGCAATTGCAGGGTTGACTGTATTTTTGCCATGATGTGCATTGTCGACTGCACTTCTTGACCACGCCTGTGCTGATAATTCCAAATCTTGCTTGATTGATTGTAAAACCATGTCTAAATTATTAGATAAACAATTTACTGTACTCAAAGAAGATGAAGAGGAGTTTTGACTGCTTGGAGGAGAATTTTCGGAAAGATGATCTAAAATTTCATTTAGATCAGGTGTCATTGATTGATTTTGGTTGCGAGTTATTTTAGAAGCCATATTTTCCTTGGAAACGGTCACTTCTATTTTGCGATTTTTAACACTATGTGTAGCATGTGCTGCAGGAAAAGCCGTACTGTAGGATCGTTTTTCAGCCGTTTGTAACGTTGGATCCTGTGAATAGGACATTAGACGCTGAACAATACCTTTATGAGCATTTTGTTCTTTTATAGGCTGCATGATTTTGGCAGTGGTTTTTGTTTCTTGCGGCCCTAGCATGTCTTTTTTATGTTTCATGCGTCGATTTTGAAACCAAATCTTGACTTGTCGCTCACAAAGTGATAGCCGTTGGGCAATTTCAATGCGTCGTGTACGATACAAGTACATATTCCTTTTAAATTCACTTTCTAGTTGCACAAGTTGGGAGCTAGTAAACGCTGTACGTGAACGTTTAAACTTTGTACGAACAGGTTCAGATTGTGGAATGCTTTCGTCAGACGAGATGCGTTGCATTTCAATATCGTTTTTTGTAGGTGCAGATGTAGGATGGCAGTATGACTGCTCAACAGGTGTGAGATAATTTTGTTGATTTGCCGGATAGATTCTCTATAAAACAAAAATTTCATAACAAATCTTATAATGTTAAACATTCAAAAACTTACACTGTTGTTGTAATTAGTCACTGGTGTTTGATAAACCGTCACTTTTGATGATTGAGTCATTGGATAGTAATGCATTACAGAAGACATTTTCGCAAATATTTTTTGGTATTTGGAAATGTTATTAGTTGCAAGTGTAAATAAATACTGATGTTCTTGCATCAAAATGTAGCGGTTTATATAGTAGATCTATTGCTTTACATGAGTACCTGGCATTCAATGCAAAATTTGCCTAAGTACTCGCGTTTAAGGCCATAAATCCTTTTGGTGACAAGCTTCTTTGGCACCAACAAGACGAGCCGTTAGCGTAACGTGAGCATTTTGTAGTATTTATCAGGTAGATAGACATTATACAAACAAAATATTATATTCAATAGATTTTAAAGATTGTGTGTCTTTTAAAGTGTGTCTTATGTGAGAGGTGTAACTAATATAATTGTAAAAACAAAAATACTAAATAAATAAGAATAAATTATTTTTAACCACTTTTGTTATAAATTTGTACTTATGTTTTTATGCCTTTTTATTTATACGGATTAAAAAAATTAAAAGAATCGCGTGTTATGAAGAGATTAAATTTGAGTGGTTGTTTATATGATAACAGTTCAAAGCCTAAATTTCAACACATTCAAAAGTTAATGCAATTTGTAATATAATGTATATTTATTAAATTATATTGATAATTGCGCATAAATAAATTATTATTTTTGTTTCGTTTTTGATTGTTATAAATTGTAAAGATATCAAACTCATCGGAAAATCTGTTACACGCATGCACTTTAAATCCACAATATCATACTTTTTCAACACACATGCAATGTACTCTTTGACAAATATAACAACGAAATCGGATATCAATTAAAAATATAAGGTCGTGGATTGTTTACAAAAATTTGTAACTAAATTTTCCAAAAATATCTTTGAAAAATTATTCCATTCATTATTTTGGATCATTAAACATTTTACAAAGTCAAAGTAGCCTTAATTAACCTTTGTAGAACTTTTAAAAGAAACCAAAAACTCCTAAAATTAAAGGTTCTTGATGATATCTCATGAAATAATTATTATAACTAAAAAATTAAATGTTTTGCATTATGACCTTGTTGCCTTATTGATTCAATGGAGTTTTCATTTAATCAATTTAGCTTTTGACTCTGAGGTTTTTTATACAAAATTTTGGTAGAATCCACTGATGAGGTATATATGAGCAGTAGAGAAATGGCCATATGGCCGCCGTGAAGAAATCAAGCACAATTAAAGGAAATCAATAACGCCAGTAAAAACAAATAAATATTTTAGTCACAGATAATTAAAAAATATGATTAAAAAATTATTGATTTATTATTGATTATTGTTATAGTAACAGCTGATAATATTTATAAATATAAATTAAAGGGTGCACCAATAGTTCATTTAATTTGGTATATGGCCATACTTTTAAACAGTTGTAGGCAGACGATTGAAATTTACAAACAACATGTATCACTAACTCTATGGTCTATGTGGCCGCACTTTTCAACCGTTATAGACAGACAGCTGAAATTTACAAGAGACATGTTTTTCTAAGTCCTCTATAACAAGAAGCTTATAATTTAAATTTAGAAATTAAAGGGTGTTCCCAAAATTAATGTAATTTGTTCTATATGGCACTATTTTTTGAACCGTTGTATACAAAAACCTTAATTTTAGACAGAATGCCCACTACTTTATTTGGTAAAATAAGAAGTATAAAAATGTTATATTATAAATTAAATAGTTCCTATAATCTTATGTATATGGGCAAACTGTTGAACCGTTACAGACCCTATAGTTGCTGCAATTTGATGTATATTGCCAAACTATTGAACAGTTGAAAAAGTATAAAGTTTGGAGATATAAGTGTGTCCCAATAGTTAATGTAACCAAATTTATGTGGCCATACACTTGGGCTGTTATAGGCAGACAGATGAAGTCGGTTTTTTTGCAAGAATTATTTAATTCTCTATCGCGCCATATATTTATTCTTTTTTGATTGGACTTACTTCACTAAACTAGATTTCTTAAAAATTGCTGATTTTCAATAGCAAAATTTTTAAAGCTATGTCTTATCTAGTTGATTTCAAGCGGAATACCGACAGACAGAAGGACATCGATCAATCGACTTCGCTATACATCAGAATATGTACACTTTATGTGGTCGACAATGGATATTATAGAAATTACAAACGAAATGACAAATTTAGTTATACCCTCAATAAACTCCATTTTATTTAGATTTTATGAACATGATGAACAATCTTATTTTTCTTTGTTTTTATTATAGGAGTTTATAGTTCTAGTATCTTGAAACTAAAAATAACTCACTTATTAAGTCGTTCCGTGACGTGATAATATTTAATTTCTAGACAAAGTATAAGAAAATAATTACAATTTGCAGGTGAAGCGTAGTTTCCATATTTCATTTGTCTGCTTGGAGAACGTTTC
This sequence comes from Gymnosoma rotundatum, assembly GCA_916610165.2. Taxonomy (NCBI): domain Eukaryota; kingdom Metazoa; phylum Arthropoda; class Insecta; order Diptera; family Tachinidae; genus Gymnosoma; species Gymnosoma rotundatum. The sequence goes on from OU744336.1 coordinate 86,206,819, forward strand.
CGGAGTCGCCACACTGAACAAATTCTATCGAATAACATTCACGACAAGAGTCACAGAAAAAGTAGCGAAAATAAAAGACAGAAATTTTAGAAAAATCTATCTGTGTCATATAGGTGTTGGTTACCTTTATCTCGTCATAATAAAGAAAATATCATTCTTTTTATTCAAGTCTAGTCTATCTTTGACTTTGTAAAGCACAAGGCAGGGCACATAAATTGCATTGTTTTGATATATAGACGTATCAAGGTCAGGGGGTATTGTGTTTAAGCCGACTGTTTAAAATTACACTAAAACATGATCATGGCTCTTGCAAATATTTGTTTACACCTGTTGCTCTCTTGCGACTGAGTGCAGACAGAATACGACACACATCACAAATCCAGCCAGTGAAATGGAGAAAAAGAATGGAAAATATGTGTACGGCTTTTACCGTATGTAAGCATTACACGTTATTTGTAGTATTAAATAAAAGTAAAACAACAAAAATTCTTAAATTTTGTTTTGTTTTATTGTCCGTTGGGCAGTTACTGTTACTGTTTTCATAGCATGCAAAAGCTGCGAAAAAGGATATTTACATTTGTACGCAAGTATTTGTATATTTAAGGACATTTTTAAGGTTTTATGGCCGATTTCACAGTTTATTACTTTACATAAATATTGTCTCTTTATTTCTTTTTGTTCTGTTTTATTTAAGTCCCTGAAAGGCGCCTCGTACTTTTTGTTTCTGTTTTAAAGAGCAGCATAATAAAAAGGCAATAGATTTCATGGAACCGTTAGATGTTTTATTTTTCAAAATACTTGACGAATTCATGCCAAGAACTTGCTATTTTTACGCATACGTGCAGATGTTTGTACGGACTACGACAAGTACAAGACCTTTTACTATTGTTTAATTCAAATAACAAAACTTTATGGCTGGCGCTAAACAGATTAAGTTATTTCTGTGAATTTTAAAGTATGCCTTTTGCTTTATAAAACAATAGAAAAGTTAAGTTGAAAGAACAAAAGAAATTGATCACATTTAGTACGGCAGATTTTAATTATCAAATATTTTTCTAAAAGTGACGTATTGAAAACTGCAAAATAAAGGTTTGAAAATATGAAGGTGTGTATAAAATTTTTACTTTGCACTATAAAGCAGCATCATATACAGAGTATATAATTAGATCACGAAAAAATTAATGCCAGCCAAATATAAAATCTATTATGATTTTTCATTAAGCACTTTAATTTATTTTTTAATTGTTGAAATCAAAATAAAATAATCGCTTCTAAAGGGTAACCCAAATAAAAATATAATTTAAAAACTAAAACAAAATTATTAGAATTATCAATTATTTATGGAAACCATTTCATTCATATATCTGATGCGGCTGTCTTCGCAGTAGCTTATCCTGGCAGAACAATTTTCCAACATGCTTGTATCTCGGAAATGACCCGGACTGTATCAGCCTTAAGGGTGACTATTCCCATAGTATATAAAGTTTTGAGGTATGTAGTTGTCATCGCTAAAATGGGTGAGAAAATTTTGCTCTTTTGATGAGCTATCTGACATTCTGAAACCACATTGTATCGATACAAATTTCGTAAACACAGCTCTGTATCATTTCCTGTAGCATGTTTGCTAAAAGCGGCCGATAGTGGAACTACTCCTTTTCGATAAAGACCTCTTGATATTGATATATGAGTTTTCCAATAACTAAATATTGAAATTTTTTTACTGAAACAACCGTTGACATCCGCCGCATTAGATGCATTTGCGGCTAGCTTTGACAACCGATTGGAGCTTATGCATTAGATTAGAGTGGACGACCTTCTGCTACTGAGTCAATCTTTCCGTTTAAAAGAATAAACCAAGACCTTGTGCAGTTGCACATTTTCGACCACAGCAACCATCGTACGACGATGGGGACCATGAGTATGGTCCACTAGCGAGCCAGCCTATTGAACTTTTTGCACAAAGTCTCTTACAGCCTCCGCTTTGGGTGCTTCATTTGCCCAAAACTTCTTTCTTACAACTGCAACTCAGCAGTCACTTTGGAAATAAGTTTGCAATATCTGCTGGTGTCGTGCAAGCGGTCCACCAAACAAATCTATGTGACCTAATAACGTACGATTAAAATAAATACTTGTATTTGGAACATCCATATTATAGAATTTAGTCAAATTTCTAAAGACTGCGATTAAAACAAAATTAGTGCTCGTAACAAATAGAAAACCTATGCTCCTCTGCCTACCCAACATTTATAAAAAAAAATTTTAATAAATAGAATGATTTTTGTATTTAACAAATTCCTAATTCCGTGGAAGTTAGTGTTTATTACATCAAAATGAAAGGCGTTTGCATATTTTCATTGTATTACTTCCGTATTTTAGTTTTTGTTTCTAAAACCGAAAGTTGTTTGGATTATTATTATAAACATTCCACATCATTACAATTCATATCAGTTTTGGAAATTCCCAATTTTATATAAAGAAGCAATAAAACACACATTAAATGGCATCAAACAACAAAAAAAAAAAAGGGAAACATACACATCACTCACTCACTACCTGACTGGAACCGTATTTAAATTCTGTAAAACATTTCAGCTTGTAGGATTCGTAGTAAATGCAGCAGATTAATAGGAATATTTTATGGTATTATAAAACGGTTTAAAATTTCAGTGAAATTTCGCGCTAAGCTCCGTAGTTTAAGCTGTAAAATTAAAAAAATTTAAATTCATAAATTTTTCGGAAAACCCGTATTTATGTGAAAGAATTTTATTAGCTTTGTTTTATGAGAAGTAGATTTTGGATGAAGCGCACGTATTCTTTTAAAAAAGAACTGCAAAAAGTTAACATTTTGAAAACAGGTATAAATAAAGAACTTTCTAGGTACAGTTTTTGTGTATTGAAATTTAACACTAAACTCACATGAGTTTAAGATAAGCATTTTAATCATACATATTAACCCCAGCTCTATAGCACACAATAACAAAAAGTTCTGCAAAAATAAATCTACAAATTAAAGGGTGTCCCCATAATTGATGCTAACTTACTTATATGGGCCTATCTTTTGAACCGTTATAGAAAAACGCTTGCAAATCGGACAGAATGTCGATTGCTATGGCTTTTATAGTAACAAGTATTAATATTACAAATTATATATTAAAGGGTGCGACAATAGTTCATTAAATTTGATGTATATGGCCATACTTTTGAACAGTTGTAGACAGACGCTTGAAATATACAACGAACCTGTATTGCTAAGTGCGCTATAACAACAAGTATAAAATTTGGATTTGGAAGTTAAAGGGTGTTCCAATAGTTGACGTAATTTCAAGTGTGTGGCCGTACTTTTGAACCGTTATAGACAAAACGCTGAAACTTAAAAGCGACCTGTATTTCTAAGTCCGCTATATCAACGAGTTTTTAATTTGAATTTAGAAATTAAAGGGTCTCCCATTATTACTGTAGATTTATTTATATAGGCCTATCTTTTGAACCGTTATATACAAACGCTTGTAAATTTGACGCAATGTCGATTGCTATGGTTGTTATAGTAACAGCTAATAAAATTTAAAATTATAAATTAAAGGGTGCACTTATAGTTCATTTAATTTGGTATATGGCCATACTTTTAAACAGTTGTAGACAGACGATTGAAATTTACAAAGAACATGTATCACTAACTCCTCTATAACAACAAGCATAAAATGTGGATAAACGGTTGTCCCAATAGTTAATATAATATGGTCTATGTGGCCGCACTTTTCAACCGTTATAGACAGACAGCTGAAATTTACAAGGGACATGTTTACTATAACAAGAAACTTATAATTTGAATTTAGAAAGTAAAGGGTGTTCCCAAAATTAATGTTATTTGTTCTATATGGCCGTATTTTTTGAACCGTTGTATACAAACACCTTAATTTTGGACAGAATGTCTACTACTTTATTTGGTATAATAAGAAGTATAAAAATGTTATATTATAAATTAAAAAGCTGATATAATCTGGTGTATATGGGCAAACTGTTGAACCGTTACAGACAGACGGTTGAAATTTATACAGAACCTAATTGCTAAATATACTACAACTGCAAGTATATAATTTGAAATTGGAAATTAAAGAGTAACCCTATAGTTGCTGCAATTTGATGTATATTGCCAAACTCAGTTGAACAGTTGAAAAAGTATAAAGATTGGATATATAAGTGTGTCCCAATAGTTATTATAACCTAATTTGTGTGGCCATACACTTGAGCTGTTATAGGCAGACAGATAAAATCTCGGTTTTTCGGTCGGTTTTTTTTCGCAAGAATTATTTATTTAATTATCATAATGCACGCGACGTCAAAGCAGTTCGGTCAATTATGCATCTGAGCTTAGCTTTAATTATTTCTGCATACAAAGCAATTCCCCGTCATTAGAGTAGCAAACTTTTTTTCAAAAGACGAACATCAAACAAGGAACAAAACGTTTTTATTTTTTTTTGTCATTTTTAAAAAAATCTTTTTTTCTATCATCCCGATTATTTATTTAAATCACTGATATTGATTATTGAAAGTGAAAGTACGTCTCGATGGCCGTTTTGCTAACGCTTACTTAGCTCTTCAGGAAGCTTCTCAAAAACATTTTAAATAAACTTAAGATTTTTGTCCAAACAACAAAGTAAAGACAACAATCAAAGTTTAAGCAAAAGCAATAACAATCAAATATGATTTTATTTTTCTTTTATCCACTATTTAGTTTAATAGTTGCAAAGAGCCCTCGCATATAAATAAACTATCGTAGTGTTTTGTGATATTTTGTTTTTCATCATCTTTTAACTGTAAAAACAGTCGACAAAAGACAGCGGTCTAAAGTGGATAAAAGAAAAATAAAACAACATAGTTGATATTAGGGTAATGGTAATAATATTTTTAACTTTAAATTTCAATAAAAGTTTAAAAAAATGTGAAATTTTGGTCACAAAATACTTTAATTTTTTTTAAGTAGATTTTTAACGTTTTTTTGTAAACGTATAAAATTTTTAACTTTTTCGTTAACATAAAGCCTTGGGTAATCCACATAATGTCTTTTTACGGAATTTTGCAAAGTACCTTACAGTCAGCATTATTCAAATATGGGCAATTTTTTCATAATAATTTTACAACAACTCTTTTTACAACATATGTTACAATTCCAATTGGATTTTGTGTCAGTTATTGCATTTGCAACTCTTTCGTCTACCATTTTTAAATTCGATTTAAAGTATACCCATATTATAAATTTCCCGTTTTATACTATCAACAAGATTTTTAGTTGTTTCTCTTTTTTCTTTGAAGTACTCGAAACGTATTGTACAACATAAAAATTTTGGACCTGGTGTAGTATTAATCCGCGTGTCCTTAACTGACTTTTTCATATATCAGTACATCAATAACAACTAGCAATAATAGCATACATCTAAATCTTCCTTGTTAAAATTTGCAATAATTCTTAATACTGTATTTTCAAAAAGGCCCCACAGAGCAATAATTGCACTTTTATTATCCACTTATACGGGAGATGAGTTGGCCGCGTTTAAAATAAAGGTAGTCATATTTTCATATTCTTTAAAAACAAATCACCTGCTAAAACAAAATGGATGAATTCAAAGAAGAAAGTAATCACCCCTATTCTGCGTTTCGATTAAGTTTCCTCATTCAGTTTCGTTGCGATCGAAAATTGGAATTCTGAAGAAAAACGAAATCGAAAGAAAAATACAACAATGTTAACAAAATTAATAGCATAAATGTGGAATGTGGAGTAGAATAGCAAAATAAGCAAGTTTGTTATAATTTTCATAAACAAATGTTAAATGTTTTATGTATACATAATCATAAATAAATAATTGATAAAGTTTAATAAAAAAAATTGTTAAATAATATATAAAAATAAAATAAAAATTTTTCCATGCACTGTTGGAGGAGCTAGTGCATTGAGGATTCCTGCAACTTCCTCCCAGAACGCTGCTACTTCTTCCTTTGGCCGCTGGTGGTATCTACATGCGATATCTGCCTTAGATTCCATTAAATTTGCCAGTTTTTCATATTGCTCTGGTGTTGTGGTTTTTAACCTGTAATACATAAAAAAGACATTCGGGTACAAAAATTAAAAATTTAAAACAAAAAAAAATAATTTAATTAAATTAATTAATTAAAAATAATTTAAATTTTTTTTTAAATCTCTTCTGAACATTATATCTCATTTTTACTCACATTTTTTAAAATTTTAGCTAAAAAAAAACACAAATAAAACAAGGGGTACGTTCGTAAATGCTGCAAATTTGTGCATCACTGCAGCAGTTATGCCAAGTTTTGTTGCTGATGCGCGAACAGCTGTTGCAGATGCTTTGCAAATGCATGATAACTGCAAAGAGTTTGCTTTTTTGAACGTTTTGCAAAAGAAACACAAAATGTTAACCAAATTACTAATAGCAAATATTATTGAAAATGTTGATTCTAAAAGCGATAACTTTCTTCTAAAATATAGCAAAAAACAATTAAATGCAAGATGAAACGACTTCTGATTATAAGAAATAAAGTCAGACTTAAAAGAAGGGTGATTCCTAAAATAAAAAATTACTTTGGTGTAATTAAACGGTATCCAGATGATGTTTTCTATACCCATTTTCGAATGTCTCGTTCTACTTTTGATTCCATAATACTTAAATAAAATTAATATTTTATCCATATTTTCTCAACAGAAATTACAAAACTCCTTAAAGCCTTTTTGGACAAGAACACTAGGTGGTCGGTTAGGAATTTCACTCTAAAAGTGTTTATATATTTCTCTTTGAAAGCTTATTTTTTGCTCCTTTCCAGACAAAGGTATGAATATTGCACAATATTGCGTTTAATCTTAACTTTTGCCGTGTTTTATGTGAAAAAATTATATTAAATTTCTTTTTGAAAAAAAATTTATAAAATTTACTTTTTGTGTAGCTTTAATCCAAACAAATTTGTATATTGCGCACTATTGCATTATAAACCAAACTGTTGCATTATTTGCAGAAATTTGCGGCAGTACTGCCAATTGTTTGCATAAATGAACTTTTGACGTTAAGCGGTGCTGCCAAGTGTTGCATTAATGAACGTTTTACTTTTACTATGCTGCAGTGATGCGCAACTGTTGCATTTACGAACGTACCCAAGATCTTCGTTAACAAAAAAACAACTGAGAAAAACGGAGCTCCGATCGTAATGCAGAATACATACAATCGAAAGAAACTGAGCGGAATCGAAGCGCAGAATACCAAAGTTGCTAGACGGAAATAATCACGACTCGAATCGAAACGCAGAATGGGGGTAAATAAAATGTGGAAGAAAGCAGAATACAATAAAACAAGAGTCTTTTTGCGTAAGGTACCATAATTGTGTGCATCATATACTCGTATAGCTGTTTTAATGAAACAGGTGTACAAATTGTATATCAGTGGATAGGTAATTACCTCTACTAATCAGCTGTGCTTAATTTTTTGCGTTTTTTTTTAGTTTTTCAAATAAAAAAGCCGAAAAAATACCGCTAAAAACCATCAAAGTAAAATTTTGCGAATGAAATTTACCGTAAATATCTCCGCACATATAGAAGCTAATAAAATAGGTTTCATCGCAATTTAGACGAATATGTACAATAAATTGAAATATTATTTTTTGTGTAGATCAAAAAAAATTCCTTCCCTAAACTTCTAATTTTTATTTCAATCGCCTCCCCAAATCCCATTTATGCGCAGGATATCTACAAAATTTGGCCAATTAATGAAGTCCGATCGCTCTAGAATATCTTGTTATAAAATGAAGTCAAAGAAAAAAATTCTTAACAAGTTATTTCTTGTAATATTGGCTTTCAAAATATGTTTTTAAATAGTTCTATCTTGTATTTAAAAAAACTACAGGTAAAAATTTTGTATTTTAAATTTAAAAGTCGAATTTCGCTAAAAGTATAAAAGATACAATGTACGTTTTTCCTTTAGCTGTCTATGTAGATTAGTAGAACAAATTTTTGAAATGGGCTCACTTTTGATAAAGTTATAAGCTCTTAAACATTTTTCAAATTTGATGTTGCCTACTTTGACGCCCTGTGGTACTACCCTGTACTGAAATAGAGTATATCCAAGTGCAGTAGGCGAAAAGCTTATATTCTCCTCTATAAATCTATGTTTACTTCATGAAAATCGGGTAGATAGTTTATAAGTTCCAGAATTTTATTCCATTTTTTCTATTTTACGTGGTTTGAAAACGATTTATTTTGAACATAATTCGGTATCTCGTGTATCAGTAAAATTATCTTAATAAAAATTTTCAGACGTAAAGAAGAGGTGTTTCCGTCTGGGATAAAGGGAGGCTTCTGGGTAGGCCACCAAATTCGAATACCTCAGGCATGTAATTTTTGGAAATGTCATCAAATTTTATTTGTAAGTGTCGACTATGATCTTTTCCACGACTGCTATAATTAAAATATTGTAAAGCAATTAACAAGATTTTTGGAAATGCAAACATGAAATATAAGTAAACTTTTAAGATAATTTTTTGTTTAGAAGCTGAAATGTATGTAAACTCGATAAAAAAAAAATAAATAAATTTCGTTCTCTACAAAATGAAATTGCTTCACTTTAAAATTAAAGAGTTGATCATAAAAAAAAACCGATATTTTAAGCAGATTCTGGAAATAGTAAGTTGAAAAAATAGACCTCTTTTAAACGGCAACATATTTATTAAGTAGATTTGCATCAAAATTTAATTTACACTAGATTTTAAGAGCGGCCTAAATAATAATTATTTTTTGTATGCTTAAGTTTAAAAAATAATTTTTTTTTGCAGTATCTTATTTGAATTTAGAATTTGAATCAAATATTTTTTCTTAAGTTCGGTATCGTATGAGCCAAAAGACGTAGTTACTGTAAACACCTTTTAAAGTAAATATGCGTGGGATTAATTATTTCTGCAGCTATCGGTGTCATTATGCACCAAAATACCACGTTAAAGGACCGCTTATAAATTGTATTATTTGTAGCAAATTTGTAAATACCCATTATCAAAAATTTAAATTGTATTTAATTTTTGTATCATGGGATAATAAAATTCGATATCGAGGAATCAAGTTTTTAGCTGTTTATTCTAAAATTTTGATACTAAACTTTTGATACCATTGCAATAAAATTTTTTGGAAAACTCTATTCTGTAAAAATTAAAGTTAGGGCCTTTCTACATGAGACCACCACATAACTGTTTATATCTTATATCCTAACTTTATGAAGAACGAGCCCAATCCAATGCATCACTTAATTAATACATTTATTAGTTTTTTTTGTTATACAGTGTTGTTATTTGATATTAATTAAATACCTCTTTTCAATACACTTAAAGCTAGTTTTGGTTGTTTAATACAATTATAGTTAAACAACTTCTATTCCTAGGAAACATAATGTTGCTAAGCCTTAATATAATTCTTTTATATTTATTTTATTATTATTATATATTTTTTTTTGTTTAAAATGGTTTTACAAACCATAAGCAACCAAACTCGTTTGTAAATATAGTTGAAATTTTCTATAATATGTAAGTACATACTTATGTGTATCGTATATCTTTAATATGTAAGTACATACTTATGTGTATCGTATATCTTTAATATGTAAGTACATACTTATGTATATCGTAATATAAATTATGACTATTTTTTGTATTGGAAATGTAAAACGTTATTAAGAATAATTTCACCAATGCATTGTGTTTAGAATTATAGAATATTGTCAACAATGATTGCAAAGTAATTAACACCATGCAAGATGACAAAGTTTGAATTCTTCTTAGATTCCCTCTTCGTGTTTATATAAGTTCGAAAAGAGAAGAAAGAATTCATTTTGCCTCTTTTTAGAAAATTTAATCAGATGTTTGAAGAAAGATCTTTTTTAAAAATATTCTCAACGAATATTTGTTGATGAAATGTTTACTCTGCTATTAAAACGCTGGATATAACGGTCTTAATAAGAGTAACATTTTTCATTTAGTTGGATATCAGTTTAAGGATTTTCTCAATTAATTTACAAATCATTGTATGACCACAAAAGTTTTCTTATAGAAATATTTAATTAACTTAATTCTAATAGCAAAAACAAAAAATTATAATAACTATTGTAATAGAAAAACTACAGTAAAATATATTCGAGTCCATATATTCATCATAAGTAATGTTGTAAATTCATGGACTCTGGAATTGACAACATTGCCACGTGAATAAAGAATAATATTTAGTGTAGTTTTTCTTATTGTGAAAATTATCTTATTAATCTATAATCTAAATACAATTAGTTATCCTATTAATAATAATCTTATTATCCTAAGTACAAAATCTTAAAACAATATACAATAAACCTAAAGCTTAAATTAAAAAATTATTTAAATTGTAAACAAAATGCAAAGGATAAAATTATTTTAATATGTTCTGCATCTTTCCAATTTTACAAGAAATGTCTTACACAAGAAACTTAAATTTTAATTAATAATAATTAAATTAAAAAATATACTTATTTTTGATATAATGAGTTGGAGTAAAATACTGATATATAACAATTTTTTATATTGACTTTATACAATCAGGGAACAACATTAGTATTGGGTTAGTTAGTAAAGTAAAAGGTATTATTTTCCATAACAACACATTTTATCAGTTGAAGCAATACGTGGCAAATTGTTGTGGGTTAGTAGAGTTATTACGATGATTGCTATACGCGTGCATTAGCGTATCCATCGTACACTGATAGTTGGTATCATGTGTATCCGATGTTATTTTTGGAAATTTCGCAAATGCTCCAGTACATTCGTCCATAATGTTGATAACTGATGTACCAGAACTGTCACTGCAAATTGACATTCCATTGTTACAAGTGTCAACATTACCATTAACATTGTTGGTAACAAGCACCTAAAAATGTCCAAAATATACTCTGATTATCAACTGTCATACCAAAAAAGAAGTTAGATTTAGGTTTATTTAAAAGATTTTAATATCTATATGCAATACATCGAGCGTTTGCCGCAGACATACATAACAAAATCCATTCGAGCTAAGAATTGCGTTTTAAGTTTTTAATTTGATTTCAAGTCTTTGGTGGATATTGAGACATTTCTATCAAAGAATTCACACGTTGGAAGATAAATTTATGGGTTTTTCACAGGGATTTATCACTATAGAACATTATAGTTTCGCTACTCAGATATTCGCCTCTTTTTATAAAGTACTATTAAAAGGTAAAATCCCGACTTCAAGAAAACGGCTTTAACCGACTTCAAAAAAAGAAGGAGGTTATAAATTTGTCTAAATGTTGCTTTTTTAGCTTTATTTTAATAATTATTATTTTTTTTTTTGCAAGAATTATTTATGATTTGATCTCAATTATTTTCTGTAACATATGTTTTGGTATTATATTATTTTTTTTTATGAAAATAAATATATTTTTTTAAATTAACTTTTGTTTTATCAGATGAAATTGCAATCTTAGTTTTTTGTCCATATTTATGAATTATGAATTTTTTTTATGTCCAATAGCGAAATATCAGAAATTATATCCGATCTGTTAAAAATAAATTAAACTGTCAGTATTCAGTGTTTAAATTTGTGGCTAAGACATTTAAGGCATATGTAAACAGTTAAAATAAATGCAACCATAAAAGCATATTATCCTCTCTAGGGTCTTTTTTTGTCTCTTTAATTAAGAAATTTTAAATCTTTACTTAAAAAATGTAAAAAGAAATCAAATAAAGAAATGAGAACTTCATTTAAACTTTCGCAGTTATATCTCAACTATTAAAATGATATTTGGTAAAAGAATTCAAGTTTTTTTTTTTTAACAGACGGCACAGAATTATAAATTTAACACTTGTGGCCATGTATGACCACATCATACAAAGACAATCGGAATTTCTTACCCGTAATTTTCTTTTAGTTTCATTTAAATCATCAACTGGATTAACGTGACCATTGCCAACGCCATTACATTGGGTTGAATTTTTATCATTCTTTGGTGTTGTAGGTTCATAGACCGCAGAGCTAGGAGACATAACTGGTGATGGATGCACTGCAGCTGTAGCTGCATTGCCGACCAACGATGTTGGCATTCGCATGTAGTACGGATTGTTGAAATTGTAATCGGGATCTTCTTTAATCGGTGCGGCTTGATTTTTATGCTGCATATGATACTGGTGGGGAAGTGGCGTATGATATTGTTGTTGATGCTGGTGATGCTGCAAGCTGCCAGATGGTGGAGGCGGATAATATTGGGAACTGGCGGCAACATACGTATGTGTCAATGAAGCATGACTGTGATGAGTTTGATGATGTGATGGATGGGAAGTATTATGATGGTTGTAATAGTAAGAATTGAAGGCAGGATCTCCATAATGTTCAATGAGATTTGTAGCAGGTGTCGTCGGAGTTGGAGAGGGTGTTAAGGCATTTGGTGTTGATGCATCACTACCATTCAAACTTAACGATTGCAAGCTCGGTGGCCCACCGGATGACGAAGATGAACCGCTACTGTTACTACCGCAACTGCTGGTACTCCCATTTGGTTCAGTTTTAACAGAATTTGATACAGTCGGCGATAGTGGCATTCCGTCACATGAAAATTCTTTTTGTTGATCTGATTGAATTTTATGACGACGTCTGCGATTTTTAAACCAAATTTTAACTTGGGCTGTACCAAGTGCGAGTTTAGCGGATAGCTCAGCAAGCCTAGACGATGTTAAATATCGGCCTTGTAAGAAATGTTGCTCTAATTCTGCAATTTGGGCACTTGTAAATGTTGTTCTGGTTCGTCGTGGACGACGCATTACCAGGGAATCGGAGAGGTCATCTGAAAAGTCCTTGTTAGTACTTATTGAAATAATTTATATTTTTTTCTCACCTGGTTTTGTTAGTTGATTTGGAATATAAGGACGTATATAATTATAGTTGATTGCACCAGTACGTTCGTCAAAAAGCTTTAACAAATGCAAAAAAAAAAATTCAATGTCATTAAACAGTGCCCAAAAAAAACATATGTATATATGGCTAAAGCTAAATTGTTAAAGTTAAGTTATAAGATTAAAAGTGGGTATATTCTCACTTATGGCTCGAAACTAATGTGATGTTTCTGCATTACATGCGATCAATTCGTCTGGAAAATTTCTATGGAATTAACTCAAAAAACTGAGTGCTTTTCAGACGAGTTGATCGCCTGTAATACTGAAAGAACACATAAAGAACAAATGTTTTTACGATTGAACGAAATTCGCGAATTTCAAATGGATATTATACCCTCCTTTTTATAAGCCAAACTTAAAGAAGCAATAAAAACCTTGGTTCATTAAAAATGAAGGGTCACATGTAAAGATTTAAAGAATTTATTATTAGAGCCGACATTGCCTTATTTTACTCAGCAGTCTTGGTCCAAATATTAATTTTCTTTAAATAATTAAAATTGATATCTTGTAAAGTTATTTTGCATTTCTGAAATGTAGTTCGTCGTCATTGAGACGGATTTAAGCCGATTTTTTTTTATTATTTGTTAAATAAATAAAAAAAAAATAAAATTGATATCCTTAGTTTTTATGTGTTCTTACTTCGAATACAGTTTATATTAAATTTCTGTTGAGTGTTTTGTTTTATTATTAGATATAAAAACAATAATCGTTTTTCTTCCTCACGATCCCATAAAATTATATCAATATTTTATCAGTATCAGTATTTAAGAGCAAATCGCCTAGCTTTTACGCTGAAATGTCATACCTTAATAAGAGCGTCAACTTTGTTTCCTGAACTCATTTTGTCTTTTAAACCAACTGTACAGAAATAAAAAAGGCCGCTAGATCGCTAAATTCATACATTTGTATGCTTATGGGTATTTTTGACATGTTCTAAGATAAATTTTTATAAAAAAATATTAGTTTCTTTTTAGTTTTTATAATTGTGGCCAACCATACTAAAAAATGCAACGGTATTCATCGCTTCAATCGTGTACATATGTATGTACAAATAAAAATTTAATTTTAATTTATTGTGCTTGTTAAAAAGTGGCCAGAAATAAAAATGTTCTTAATTTTTACATTTTCTATTAAATTAAAAACTAAAAATTTAACACTGTATGTTATAATTGCAATTTTTCTTTATAAATGTATTACACAAAGCACAATCAGCTGTTTCCGTACGGAAAGTGCGCTCAGCTTCGCACTTTGCTTAAAGAATGACATTTGACGAAAAGTGTTCTTAAGTACATTATAGCTTGCCACGTATAATTTGATGTATTTGCACAGTTTGCTTACGTTTGCTTTAGTTATCTTTTGTACATTATACTTGGGCCTTAAGTCATTTAAACCAAATACTATTGAACAAAAACACCTCAGCTAATTGACCGGATCATTCCGTTCACTTTATTGATTCAGTCAATTAACCCCTTGTTTACGAACGACACAGCTCTACTTATTAATATGCCTAAAAAGATTATACAATTTAATTTTAAATAAAGACATATTAAAAAAATATTCTTCTCACGTGCGTTATCTTCCGACGACTTTCTCACACAATAGTGATGAGCCTTTCTTTTATTGTTATTTTATTCGGTTGGCCAATTAATTTAAAAATACTCTCTTGGAAAACTTAAACCTAATTCTAAATTAATTTCTGTTTGTTAATTATTATCGAATGCATGCAAATCCATATGTATATTAGCAGTGCCCACGACTTCATTTGCCTGTCATTTCTAATTTTCATAAAATTCAAATTTAGAAAAATGTGTTTGTAAATATTTATTCCAAAGTTCTGTAGACAGTTTTAAACACGTTCCATCTTTGAAAATATAAAGTGCTGAGGACTGTTTTAGTATCATTATACCGGTAAAATTTTGGGTGCTTTCATATTTGTATCTCTGTTTTCTCTACGAAATGACCTATTTTTAGTAAAAAAAAATATTCTATATTGGAATCAGGATGATAAGCGACCTCCTCACAAAATATTGTTCAAATTCATCCAGTAGTTTTTACGTCATGCATACACATACACACAGACAGACAGACAGACATAAATTCCAAAAAAATAGATGTTTTGTATTCTACACCAACATCGAAATTTTCAAAAAATATTTCATGTACAAAAATAACCGTTTTATTATATGTATAGATTTAGGAAAGAAATTTAAGCTTATAAAAGTTTTAAAAAATATTTGAATTTTAAAAGTAATTCAAGTCCTTCTTGAATTGATGACTGGAAATTTCCTTAGGATTTATGTCCATGTGGTAGTTTATTATCAAATCTAGAAGAGGGGTTTTAGTTATCTGTTTTTCATGTATCTATAATTGTTCGGTTATTGTACAATATTTTATTTCAAACTCTAGGAAATTTTTGCGACACTATACCAGCAAGTTAATTCTAATTCAGTTTGTAAAAGCTAAAATGATAGAAATGACAATTTGAAAAACAAGTTTCTTGTATATTTCGCCGGGTTGTACAATATGTGATTCTAAAAGCACGATAAATATTTAGTACGAAATTAAACCCAAATATTTTTTTTTTTATTCCGAACTATTGAGAAACCGATTATAAAAATTGTGAAACAGAGTGTGTAAGAACACTCTGGATCAGATTTTCTGTAGGTGGTAAATTATGAGTTAAACTCAGTAAAAGTTATAAAATAGTAAATCTCTAGGAAGAAACAAATGAACAATACACAATTTTACTATATCACGTGGCTGCCGTGTTAGCGCTCTTTATACTAAATTGGAATTAAATTTGTTTAAAAACTACAAAATTAAAATTACACTAAACTACTTGCAATTGAGATTTTAAAAATATTACAAGTTATTGTAATTGAAAAATTCGAATTTCAATTAAATAAAATGTGCAATTTAAAACTTACTCTTTAACATAATAATGTTTAAAAATTCCAATTAGAATTACATCCAATGGAATAATTTATTACAAAAATTATAAGTTATATTTGAATGACAAAAACATCAAAAAATAATAGCATTGCGTTTTATACAATAAATTTAGATAAATTATTTAAAATTAAGAGCTCAGAGAATTAAGTAATATTATAAAGTTGAGGAGATTCTGAGTAACATTTGGATACAAACATAACTATATACGCTCAATTATATAAGATGTTCAATTAAAAATAAGAAGTAACAGTGACAAATTAAAATAAACCTAAGTTTGATTATAGCTGACATGCATATAATTTTATTGAGACCCGTTTTTGTTACTTACTAAAAACTGAAGGGTTTTGAAGTGCTAAGAATTCTGGGTTGGCTAGACTTTATAATATAATAGAGCGACATGTCAAGGTAGTATTCACTCGACATATAGCTTATCGGTATTTTTAGGCTGAAGCTGCTTACATAGTCTACAAAATTTTAACTTAAATCTTTATTTTGTCTTTATCTTACTTGTAACATTGGGCCAAAAACTTTCAATTAAAACCCTTTCTTTTTGATAGCAATCGTTTGAACATACTCATTTACTAATACAACGTAATAACTTAAAATTTTAAATTTTGGAGTTAATTATTTCAAGCTTTATATTGTCTATAAGCTTTTCTCAATGTCTTGTGTACTTTCCTCGTTTTAAGAGAAAAGTCGTTATTTCATTACATGTTTGGAAATTTTTGTTAATAAGAATGATGACATCGCTTTCTACATCAACATTGTCTGTTACATTTCGATAAAATAATTCATTTATTTTGAAACTAAATAAGTCGGATTGACGATACTGCATGTCACTAATTAACACAGAGCAGTAAAAATAGATCTTAGTATCAACAGTATTTTTTTTTTTTATTTAATAAAACATTGATTAAATAAAGGGGGCATTCGATCATAACTCGATTATTTTTGAAAATATATTTTTTATAAAAAAAAGAAAACATTTGCTAAAGAAATAATAAAATATGTTCATATCACAGGTTAGTACGTTACTCACTACCGATGCAATAATGGATGAAGTACTTTTCGACTTGGAATAAATTTCGAGTGATGTAGATATGTCTGTATGTACACGCATTTGTAAAAATATTTACATTTACAACTTATAGCCAAATAAACACAAAACAGGTTGTAACTGGCAAAAATAATACGGAAATATTAAAGTTTTAAATACTTTAGCTGTATCAGCAGATGACCAAAAAATAAGAATTGTGAAAGAATTAAAAATAAAACGAAATAAAGTCATTAAAGTGCTACGGCTTACTCAATGTTTATTTTAGCAGTAAAGCAAAAACAAAAATTTTACATGCAATAATTAATTAAAATTATAAAATTTTTCTGGATTATACATACCAAATCAAAGGGATTCCGAAACTGGGGTGGCAATTGCAACTGTGGATGCGCATGAGTATGAGGGTGTGGATGGTAAAAATTTTGATCTGGCGGCGGTTGCGCCATTTTTACATAAAACGTTGAAAAACTCTCTTTCTCTCTGCTTCGTAAATTCTCTGCTTCTAATTTCGTTTTGAAATAAATGCAATCGATCACATTTAACACTCG
The DNA here is from genome assembly GCA_916610165.2 of Gymnosoma rotundatum. NCBI lineage: Eukaryota > Metazoa > Arthropoda > Insecta > Diptera > Tachinidae > Gymnosoma > Gymnosoma rotundatum. The sequence goes on from OU744336.1 coordinate 86,224,342, forward strand.
ACGAAAAGAAATACACGAACAATAAATGTATAGTTTTTTATTTAGAATTAAAATACAAAATTAATTATCTAATTTGTTTTTGTTGTATTTACATTTTGTTTATAGTTTTCTCATTTCTACGAAACGAATACGTAGAAGAAATAAATTACGAAAGCTTAAAATTTTATTTCTGTACAGTAATATGATTTATTTGATTTATTATTTCTCTTTTATTTTCGTTTTATAATTTTTTCAAAAGTATATTTTAATGTTTATATGAACTAGGTTAGAGTGAAAAGCTGCCGTTACAAAAGAAAGAGAGTCACAGCGATGATAAAGCTTACTGTGAAAGATAAATGAATAAAATTTAACGAATGATATTTATATCAGAGATGAAAAAATCTGTACTATTTTAGTACTTTGGGTTAGAAGTAAATAATATAAAGAAAAGATGTAGTGAAAAGAACACTTTTTGTCTATAAATTTTTAGAAAAATTAATATTTCCGTATATTTTTAGCTTTATTAATACCTGCCAACTTTGGTGAAGAAGAATACAGATATAAATTCCATAATTTATCATCGGTTAATTAACAAGCAGAACAGAGTTAAGGTTCAATTACTCTTACGTAAGTGTTGCGAAAACGTAATTGTTGAGGACGGCTAAACGTTAGCTAATTGCTATTTATAAAAAACAAGATTTATTTTCACCCCAAAAAGTATAAAAGATGACTGACAAATATTTATTGTGTAACCGAATTTAAAGTAAATTGTTTTGATTTTTTAAGCTCGTTGATTCGTTTGGTTCCCTACAACATTCGTCAGCATATTTCATATCTCTCTACAAGATATTTATGCAGCTATTCAAAAGAAATATGTTTGTTATACGAAAATTTATTTTTTGATGGTCTGTAGAAAATGTATTATATTAGTTTATAAACATAAAATAATATTCATTTACTATTTATATCGATTTATCCATATTGTTTTGAAAGATTCGAAATGCCCTTTTCAATTCATATCCGCTCTCTTCTTTAAATTAATCCTTGATGATATACGACCCCTTGAAAAATAGCAAAAGGTTTTTAATAACAAAAAACCTTTCGTATATCATCTTTAAATTTTGTTCAGTGCACCTTTAAAAAATTCCCTCAAATTGAGCTCTTTTCGACTAAACAAAAAGCACAAGAATGTGTGTGAATTTAACTAGAACAATTATGTTGTCGAATCTACAATGTAGATCAGTGTTGCCGTTTGGTTATATTTTTACATTTATGTAACTTTTGAACGCTACACGTAACATGTATAATTTTGTTATATTTGGCCAAATTTTCGTAAGTTTTGGTACAGACACGGTATAAAGTAATATTACTGAAAAAGTACTTGTTTTACTATTTGAGGTTAGAACCTCTCTTAACATATCTACCTTTCTAAACATATCAATTTCATTTAAATAACAAAAGTTATTTGCAAATACTATAAAAATCCCGCACAAAAATTAGTTTGAAATAAAAAATAACGTTGCCAAATATTTCCGGCTTCATAAATAGAACTTGCAAAATGTTACTGTCAACAATTTTTCCCAACTGTGAAATAATATGTGGTACCTACCATACTTTCAATAGCCTTAAAGTGCCGAATTAAATTACAGAAAATTGTCAGTAATTTAATGTTAAAGTTTTAAGCCAACAAGACTCAAATTTGTTTTAAATAACGGTATTTTTAAAATATAAATTTTATCGAAGTTCAATCTTACAAAGAAAAAGTTCAAACGAGTTTATTAAAAAATATCCTACTTCAGCTTATTTTATTCAATCCCGGGATATTAGTATTCAGTCCTAATTTAAATACTCATAAGTAAAATAGGGTTCAATTTTTATTATTTATGTTTTTTATTTTTTTTTTCCTTTTTTTTTTCAGTAAATGAATTTGTTGCCTTTTATTTTTCCGAAATAAAAAATAAGAGTTTTTAATATATTTTATATAAATAACATTAAATTTGTTTCTTAACTTATTTAAGGAAAATTTAAATATGTAACTTTTAATGAAAAAATGTAACTTTTTTGAATAAAAAGCATAACTTTTTTTGTTTTTTCCTGGCAACATACATATTTGACATATTTAAATTTTTTGCTCGGCAAACACTAATAGACGGCCAAAAAATAAAATATATGACCATCGATCAGATATAGTGTCGAAAAGAGTGCTATTGGAAATCAGCATGATCGGTCCATATCCTTCGAGTCGGCAGGCAAACACCTCGCCTAACTCTAATTTTTTCGTGTCATTTGGAACATTTAAGTAACTCCAATCAAAAAAATATATATATGGGCAACAGAGAATTAAAAAATAAGAAAAAAACATCTAGTGAAAAATTGGTGCTTGCCCATATTTTCCGAGTTATGGGGCTCTGAAATATTCAAACTTCTTAAAATATTTTTAATTTTTTTCCCAATCAGAATTTGAACCATTGATCTTATAAATTAATGAGCAACAAATGTACAAGACGAGTTACAAAAAGAACGACAAAGAAATGCCTTAAGTTGTATGTGAACTTCGTCTCACAAAATTAACATTAAGATTAGTTGGTTAAATAGATGATGTTTACGACGTACATAACATAAGGTATATAGATGCGAAGAATGCTGATAAAGGATATTGCGATCCAGAAAATGCTGCATTTCATTCCGCGAGCATCTAAATTTTCTTGTTTTCTTTGGAAACAATAATTAATAAATTTATAGAAATAGAATTAAAAATGAACCAAAAAGCCGAAAATAAGTCAATTTTCATTTCTTAATACATCAATGTGGGTATAATTTTAAAGCTAAAGAGATCTTTAAGGAAATACTAACATTAAAAAATGCTTAGGCCATTAAAAGCCGATGTTATTTTTATATAAAATTATATATGACTTACAAAGATGGTAAAGTGTATATAAGATTCGGCATAGCCGAATATAGCACTCGTACTTGTTTAAATTGTTGATTAAATTATTGCGAGTGTGCAACTGGCGCTTACAATTTCTGTGTCCTCTTTGATGTCCATTGTTTTGTTATTAGCTTTCTATTGTGTATCTCTTTTTATCGTTATTTACTTTGTCCAGTATTTTTAAATTAGGTCCGTTTATTTACGTTTCCAGTAAAATCCAGTAACTGAGTAATTTTAAAAACTTATTCTCAAAACTTGCTCTCTCCCAAAAAGTATGCGAACCGAAAAATTTTAAAAACTTGTAAGATTATCTAACAGCTGATTGCAAATAATTTTAGTGCTGAACAATATTTATGGCTTCTCAACTCGTTTTTATCTTGCTAATCGGTACAATATGTTGAGTGAATGCTGTATTTTCTCTGTTTTTGTTGACATATGTCAAGCATTTTTATTATAAGTATGTAATTTTAATATATGTATGTAAATACTGGTGTATTGATAACATCAATACAGTATAAAACACATACATGAAGCAAAAGATGAACAACATTGGTTTTTTGAATTCCATACACTACCGCCGCTGTGCGTCGTATACTTTATAAGCTAGCAATCATCAAACGCAAAGTGTGACAAACATCATTAGAGTGCAGTGTTTGCAGCTGATATCAGCTTTGTGCTCATTTACTCTTGTGTCTAAACTTCTTGTACTTAAACAGTTGTCAGCACATTTTAGTTTTGTATATAGAAAAATTTTAACACTTTTTACATACTTTTCAATAATTGATTAAAAAATATTTTTGGAAATTTGAATTTAAAAAAAAAACTAGAAATGCCACACCGACGAATTAAAAATACTACAATTGTCATGGCGAAAGTGTACCAAGAATAATTGTAAAAATTTCTGAGGAATGTATTAAGATGTACATAAAACTAAAATTCCTTTTTTGTGTGGACAACATTTAGTTAAAAATTTACTTCTGTTCTTAGTATTTGCTGGTTGAATTTATTAATTTCAATTGTCGTATGGGATATCTGTAAATACAAAACACGATTGGTTTTAATAGATATCAAAAACTGTTGTTTTTAGTATTTTTTATTTTAGTGGACAAGAAACTACGTTACACACACTAGTGTACTTATTATTGCTTCTGAGAAATACTTCTATATATTTTCAATCTTAAAGACAATCAAAACGAATTATTCTACTCTTTAAATAGCCTCTTACAAAATAGTTAAAATATTTTTTTAATTATAAATCGGAGCTGCTTCTTTAAAAATCGCTTAAATAACATCACTGAAATACAGTTAATTCATATTTTTGTTATGTAGCTGCTGCCTTCAAAATAATTATGTAGCTGCGTACAAGGCGACAAATGTTGCTAGCGTCATTTGCTGTCGTGTGTTCGTGTATCTTGCTGTGGCGAATGTGTTCAGAGCATAACTCTATACTTTTCATACTCGAGTATTTTAAACACCGCAATAAAAAGTTGCGGTGTTTATTTTACCCATTCCTGTAAAAACGAGTATCAAAAATATGGCAATCAGAATTTTAAGTATTTTTTATACGCGAGAATTTTTTAATTCTCTTTATTTTTAAGCAACGTTGCCACATTTTTCCCCTTTTAAAGTTTTTTACTGCCGTTTTATGAAATACTGCATTGTATGCAGATTTATTTATAAACAATCGCCCTATTCACAAGCCCCCTAGTACGTGCTAAGTGCTAACAAAATACGACGGTGCTAGCTGTGTTGTTGGTAATTTTCATGCAAACATGCGATACAACACTTAGTACTTTTTTTCATATGTTTTTCAAACGTTGTATTTGTTTAAATGTTTTATGTTGAAATGAATTATTATTTTTGTGTTCATGTGTGAATTATATTATATTAAATTGAATTAAAAGATATTTTTATTAGTTTTATTTATTTAATTTATTGATTGGACTGATTTATTAGAAAGTGGAATAAGTCATTTCTGTTGTATATAGTAGGAGTGGGTATATTGGAAGCATATGTTAAGGTTTGTTCTCTGCCAATATAAAAACTGTTTTGTAAGATTTAATATTGCTTTAATGATTCGATTTCTAATATTTTGTATGGTACCGCCATCACCTATACCAAAAAGAGAAGCTACCTTACGAACACAAGCACCATTTCCTGAAGATCTCCAGCAGTAAAGTACAATTTTAAGCTGCAAGTCAATGCGTAGTTGGAGCCTTTCGCCAATTGTGTGAAAAACGTCGTCATTTTTTATAAGGTTGAATATATAGGCAAATTCGTCTGGCCGTAGTCGTATCATATGAAGAAATCTGTTTTCATCAAAATATCTTAAAACCCGATTATGCCATAATGATGATTTTGGTAGCCCTAAATGTATAATTCTGGGACTGGAGAGCAAGTACATTAGGTTCATCTTAAAAATGTCTTAAATTTCATCCTCACACAAACAATTTATTAATTTACTTTTTTCTCCCCCATTTGGGTTATAAATAACAAATGATAAATAGCACTTTTCTTCTTCTTATTTACTTTTTGACGTATGAAGTACAGTGTACAATGGCACACTGATACAATGGTTGTTCACAAAGAAGTAAACAAAAGGTAGTATGCAATACTACCTACACCTTAGCAGAGCTTGTGAATACGGCAAATAAAAAAAAAACAAAATTTGATCAAATCTATTGCTTAAACATTATAAGCAGAAAAACAGACAACAACTGATTTCATAGGTATGAAATACAACACATATTTAATGAATAAAATGCAATAAAAACCGCTTAAAGGCACAGCTTTTGTACACTATTTAAAGCAGGTATAAATATTTTGTTGCTGTTTTTTATGAACAATTATTTTCAGTTTATGCGCCTTGTTGTCATAAACGTGCTACTAACGGTATTTAGGAAAATAAAATGATAAAATGAATCCGTCAATAAAAGGAAAATTACTTAATTTTTTTAGTTTTAACAAAACTGTATATACGCAGATGTAATATTGCATTGACTGAATAGACATAATAATAAATAAAATAAAGTTTTTAGTTTACATATTTTATTTTGTTAAATATAATTATTGCTTTTATACATATTTATTAATTTTAAAAATCTATTTGCTTAACGAATAGAATTTTTAAATTTCTCTCCTGGTGGCTTAAAAAAAAACCCTAACAAAAACGTAATATAATAAACAATGAACTATTCTTGAGTTATTAGTAAACTTTTGTTGTATTTTTAATAAATGAAAATATGGCGAATTTTACGGGTTCTATTAAATTTATTTTCTGTTATATATTAAATTAACTTTCATAATTTCAAAGAAGTATGTATGTTAGCTAATTTAGACATTGGCGACTTTTGATATTGTGTTTGATTTAATAATTCTGATCTGATAACTCTGTTTTCCTCTCACAACACACGTTAAAATCTCTCTCTTGGTGTTTGTTGTGAGTATGAGTACGAATAAAGTAAAGCCAGCATCGCAAACATTTTACTTGAGTATGGTAGACACTTATACTCAAATGGAATGGGTAAAGTAAATACTCGCACTTAAGAAATGCGGTGGCTATCACACCGCAACCGCGTTTAACATGAGTATACTTAAGGCTGGTTCACCGGCAAAAATTTTGTTCCGAAACATTTTTTTTTTATATGTAGTTTGACATTTTATTTTTTGAGAGAGAAAGAAAAAGAGTAAACTTACTTCGGAACAATTTCAGCTTGAATTGGTTTAATTTTAATTTTTGTTCCGAAACAATGAAACTGTGCTGCCAACTATTTTATATTTTCAAAGAAAATTTAACTGAGCTGCCACTTCATTAATTAATGTGATAAAAATCTTTCAAGCAAAAAAATATTTTTTACATACTTTTTCGTTCTTTGTTTGCATTGATATTCAATAATTATTTTTAAAATTTGTTTTGTTCTTAAGATTACCTGCCTTAATTTGCCTGGTATATTTATAATAAAACACAAAAAAAGAAAATAAGTTTAAAAAATTGTGTCATGGATCTCAACGAATGAATCCCTTGCCTTGAAGCTTATTTCAGAAATGAAAAAGCCGGGTAGAGAATGCTTGTATGACTTTTTACCTTAATTTTTTTACCTAATTTTTTGATTTAATTATGAAAGTTTTTTTAATTTAGAATTTATTTATAACAAAACGGCATTCAGTGATTTTAATTTTCTGTCACAGTGCTGCCTGCTTGTAAAGTAACACATCTCGCTTACACATATGTTTCATATGGTAGCTTTGTTTTTCCAGAAAAATTGTTCGAAGTGGGTGAATCGTTTCAGAACAAACTCTCAAAAAACTAAAATTCTCTCACAACAAAAATTTTGTTCCGAAACAATGGGTGAACCAGCCTTTAGCCTTTTAAAAACAGGCACTCTTGCAGTTCTCTGGTGAAGACTAGATTCGCTTATCAAGTCGAATTAATTTTGCCAGGTGGCATCGCTGCGGCAGCTGTCTATTTTTTACTTAATTTTGTTATGTGTAAAGTAGTTAACAAATTTTAAGTCAATTTAACAATCAAAGCTTAAGCTTATGTTGGTCAATACAGCTTCGCTCTTCATTGACATTTTGACGCATTGGTTGCACCCGTAGAGTTCCATTCTGTGGTATATATCAGTCTATATATATTTAATGGTTCTTTTCTGTTATTTTTTGCATAAAAACAAGCTCATTTCAAAAAGGTTCGCAATAGCCAGTAAACCACACTATCGCATGTTCACTTTTGATTTTAAATCAAGTTCGGATTGGTTTTACAGATGAGCAATTCCGTGCTTTGTGGCATAACAACATGGGTTTAAGTGTGTTGCGTGATCGTATTGCAACCGCCACTTATACCTAAGCAAAAAAAAATGTATTCTGCTGTATAAACTTGTGCACTGTAGCCATAACTATATACATAGCATTTACTCTACTTCTTCACTAGCAATTGTTTTGTCATGATAGTAAAAAAACGCCAGCAGAGAAGATATCTTAGATTTGTCGATTTTTTCAGGTTTATTATAGAGCACTTTCTTCTTAAATAGTCACCAATTTTAACTGAGGTAAAGAGAGTGCACTAAAGCTCGACAATATCTTCAAATATGTGAAGGAACTAACGAAAAAAGGAGGAGTAAAAGGATACCGAAGTTTTGTCTTTGTCGTGTTCATATCTCATAAAGCAAATTTATGTTGCTAATCAAGACGTAGAGAAATGTTCGATGTCGGATGTCTCAAGACAAGATAGCACCATCGACGCTTCAGCGAGGAAATTTTATGCCTTAATAAGGTTTTGTTAGTTATCATATTCGTCTATACGTGGTGTTATCATTTATTTTTTTCACATCCTAGTTTCTTAAACACCGTACGAAAAATTATTCAGTACTGAAAAAAACTCTTCGTTTATTTGTAAAATGAGGTTATAACGAGATCCATTTTTTTTATTGCTAATATAAAAAAAACAAAGAGCACTTAGAATAGTGAGTAAAATTTTGAGTTCTTTCAATTTTTGTAATTGATATTCGAATTGCTAGTATTGGTGTGGCTAGGGTTTCAAAAATTGTAGTTCTAAAATCCGACATCAAAATTTGTGATAAATGTAAAATGTAGTGAAAATATACAGTTTTCAAAGTCATATTAGCATAATCACTCAAAAACGTTTATTTCCTATCTTGTTTGTGTATTTTCTCACTTACCAGCAATTCTTTAGCTTTTTCTACTGATTTATACTTCCTGAAATCTTAAATCTTTTAAGATACCTGTAACATACTGTAGAGTACCTTTATTTACTTTAAGGATCCTTTCATCTTTTATGTTAGAAATTACATTTTGCTCAAACAGCGTCTCAAATACGTTATGAAAAGTGCAGTGTAGCAAGAAATAAAATAAAACGCTTTTATGTACTTTACAGGAAGGTATTTAATAGCCCCAGCAGATAAACTTAAGTATCATATAAAAAGATCCGTCAAAGGAAAACTAAACTAAACTACTAAAACACCTTATAAAGTAAAGCAATGGAATGCGAATAAGTCGGCAACAGTCTTAAGAAGAATTAAAACTTCTATATTATTTCCGCAGCAATAAACTTTACCATATTACCACGTTGTATATGTACCGCTTATTACTGCGTTAACTTATAACTAAACTTTACATTGTGAATTATGAGTACGCTCGCCGGAACACATACGTATACTTCGGTATTTTATAAGCTAAAGCGCAGTTAAAATAAAATGCTTATTACACTAGCAGTGCCCACGGATTTGTCAGCGTGTCATATCTAATTTTCTTAAAATAATAATATAGAAAAATGTATTTTTATATATTTACTAGTTATACCCGGGGCGCTTCGCTACCCCCATGAGTATAATCGTACCATGATCACTCTTCAAAACAAGTTTTTTATTTGATTAATATGGAAGTTGTAACAGATTTCCTTCGGGCTATTTGACCTTATGAATCAAGACATTTTTATCTTTAAAATATTTTTAAAATTGTTTTTTTTATATAAAATCGATTCCGCGCATTTTCTTCTTCCCCACTTAGGCATCCTGCTCCTTTTTTTTAAAGCATATCCCCTATAAACCTATAAATAAATATCTATCTCTAAATGAATTTTTTTTAATCAATGCAGCCGTAAGCGACCATTTTAGTCTTAAATCACGTATGCGCTGACCAAATTCGTGCAACCTTACACAGAGAAAAGAAATTCGTTATAAGAACCGAATTTGTTGCCAATCGAATTTTGTCGGTTGTGTGTACTATCTTGAATTCGGTTGTAGTAACTGAATAAATATAGCACTCACAACTATTTAAAAAAATAATTCTTGGGTGACTATAAAGTATTATTGTGAATAAAAAAAAAACAGTAAAATATTTTAATATTTACTTTTATTTTAAAAATAATTTTAGAAATAAGTTTATACATCATAAATTTTATGTCTCAACCCATCGTATTCAGCCTACTCCTTTCTTCACATCGTAATTCTTCTTTTCCACATAGTTTCTTCAACTTTTCATCTTATACCGCAGGTTTTGATGCTGCAAAATTTAATAAACATATTAGAATTTTTTATTTACAAACGTCTTCTCAGATTGATTTTGAACTTACCTTTCAACAATATTGGAGAATTTTACACCACTAGCAATATATCTTTGTATTTTCTAACTCAAGTATTGCTGTTTTTTTTTTTTTTTGTAATGTGTACAAATTAATTTATATTATGTCAAAAAAATTTTGACTTAAGAAGACACAATCGATTTTATGATTCTTACTACCAAAATTTGGTTTTCAGTAGTAATGTGCTGAATAAACTTAGTTGCAACTTCCATTTAATAAAATATGTTTTAGTAAAGACACAAATCGGTCATGTTAACTTTTCTAAGAGGTGTTACAATTAACATTTAGAGGCAAATATCATTTGTTAGCTTTTAATATAAAAAATAAATCAAGACTATAAATTATTAATAATAAAAATCAAATTATTATATTAGTAATTGAATTTTTAACGTATCAAGCGAATTGTTACCAATCTTTTTTCTGTGTATACTTATATGAGAATTAACACTGGAATTAATGTCGACGCCGTTGACGGCGTTTCAACGCCGAAAAAGTTGAAACAGATTGAAATTTTACGGCGTTGCAACGAGTTGAGATTAACTGCTCTCATACAATTTCATACGATTCAACTTTTTTTTTGACATTTAACGCCGTCAACGACGTCGACATTAACTCCAGGGTAATGAAAACAGAAAAATTTAATAAGTCAAATGACGTGAGCAGGCCGAGCCTTATACCTACAAAATGTAATTCTCATAAGTATATAAAAACACACACTATCATAAAAGTGCGCGTATAACGCATACTCGTAGAAATTTTTCGGTGTGTTTTTTTTTTTTCTAAACTATCAAATGAAAATCGGCTGAGTGGTACTCAATTTAGAAAATCACGAACATTGTAGAGTTCTGTGGACAGTGTTAAAAATTACCCATCTAGAAAACTTAGTCCAGATTTATCGTGTGATTATTTCACGCCATTTTTTTAATTCTCTTTTAACTAGTTTGATGTGTTTTTCTTTCGTGTACAAATGCCGATGCCATTAAAAGAGAATTTGAAAAAAACAGCATGAAATATCACACGTATAAATTTGGACTAAATATCATTCTAACGGTCAAATTAGGTGCTTTCTTTCACATACATATGTATCTCGCTTTTCCCCACAAAATTACATATTTTTAGGAAAAAAATATTCTTATTTCAACCTTCACACAAAGTTTTATTAAAAGCAGTTTTAACGTGATGCGAACACAGAAAAACAGACAAAAATTACTGTTTTCTTTATTTTATAAGTTTAAACGAGAATATTGGGAGTCGTAAAATAGCCAATGTTAAACTTATCTGAGGTACTTCTATAAGTCACGGCTTAGAGTGGTTTTACATTAAGGGCATTGTAGCTGACTCTTTTATTGTTTTCTATTTTGGAGCATCTCCGTAAGTCATCAAGCGTTTACATTATGACTCTTTTGTAGCAAGTGAGAGAATTTTATGATGTTTTATCAATCAATTTTTCAAGTGTTGCCATAAAGTTAATGCATACATTTTTCAACAATATAGAAAAAAATTACCTTTGGTAACACCGCTCAAGCATAGAACTGCAAAAAACGAAAGAGAGAAACAGGAATGAGAGAAAAAACTGTAAAGTCATGAATATTCATTTCGTGTTACTTTTGCTACCCCGTAAGCTTCTCTATACCTCTTGCCGTCAAACTTCTGCATCATGACTTTTGTAGCTGATATAATTTCCTTAATGTAAACTCCCTCTTAGCACTTGGAATTCATTTTCTACAATAACACGAACCAACAAAATATTTACGCTTTCAGGATAGCGCCACCTTTATTTCAAAAAGGAATAATTGCCATGGTTTAAGAACAAACTAAATGGTTAGTTTTTATTGCTGAACGCAAGAGGTGATTTGATAAATGTACCCAACTAAAGGCGAATCAAATATTAGGTGGCCGCACGACTGCAAAAAAAAAATCTAATATAATTTTGTTGTTGGAGAGCACCACGTTGATGTCATATAGAGCTGACAAAACAAAAGGAAGCCGAATTCAATTTATCTTTTAGTATTTTAAATAAAGTTGTTCTAGTTAGTTTATTTCTTCTGCATATGCAGCAATACCTCGTATTTAATTTTTTGGTAAAGAAAATTAATTTTATAAAAAATTTTTTACTTTTGAAGTTATTTAAAAATTTTTAATTTTTAAATTTATTTTAAAGTTGTGACAACAACTTGAACACAAACAAAAATCAACTGTGCTATTAAGACCGCCTGAAAATTAATGCGCCTTGGAATATATGAATACAAAATCTAAGAACTTTATGATTGTGACAAATAAATATATTTCCTTAGTAGTGTAAATCAGTAGTGTTGCTGTTTGGTTACATTTTTTTGTAACTTTTGAAGGCCCCACGCAACATGTATAATTTTGTCATATAATGCCAAATTTTAGTAACTTTTGGTACAAACACGAGATCAAGTTATATCACTGAAAGAGTATTTGTTTCATTATTTGAGGTAAGAATCTCTCTTAACACATAAACCTTTCTTAATATATCAATTCGATTTTAATATCAAAGCTTACCTGCAAATGCAATCAAAATCTAATATAAAAATTAGTTTGAAATAAACAAAAAATAACATTGCTGAATTATTTGACGGATTATATTACAGAAAAATTGTCAGTAATTTTATGTTGAAGTTTTAAGCAAGTAAGGCTCAACTTGTCTTTAATAACGGTATTTTTAAAATAATTATTTTCCTTGAAATATGAAATAAAACTTTTTACTATTTATTTAAGGAAAATTTTAAAATTTAATTTTAATGAAAAAATTTAACTTTTTTGATGGAAAACCATCATTTTTTCCTGTCTTCCCCTGGCAACACTAGTATAAATAGTAGCTAAAAGTAAATGATTCAGGTACGTGATGGTAAATGAATGATTAAGAAACATTCCTTTTTTATATATAACTATATGTTTGTTGTATAAATGTTTGTAAAATTTGACGAAATTTATCACATCATTTAACAACGAACGTTTTTAACTCGAAATATTTCTAAAAAATGATTTGAATTATTAAAATGATAAATGCAAACTGCCGTTTTCACATAATATTAAACAGATTTAAGTGTATTTCAGGACTAATTTGTACAACACACCTTTCAATGTTCTTTTATTTTTTTTTATAAAAAACTGATATTATTGAAAAACAAGTAAGAGTTCTACATTCGGTGCCAAATCTCATATACCCTTCACTTTTAACAAAAGCTTCGAAAATGTAAGTTTTACTTAGGGTTGTTGTCCGATTAACTTTCGTTTGTATTCCTGTTTGGAAACATAAATGAAATCATATTAGCTATTGGGACATCCTTTCATTTCCAAATCAAAATTGTGTGCATGTCCTTATAGCGGACTAAGCACTACAGCTCTTTATACAGCGGTAATAGTAATCTACATTCTGCCCAATTTTCAAGCGTTTGTCTATAGTGGTTCAAAAGATAGACCAATAAAGGTCAATTTTTGTCACCGAAGGGACCCCCTTTAATTTTTAGACTTATTTTTTTTGTTGTTAATTTTTGCTATTTGGAGCTATAGTGACACGAACTTTTTTTTTTTTTAAATTTTAAAGGTGTGTTCTTTACGGTCTATAATACACGTAAAAACATTTTCTGTAATATTCATAAAAACTGAGTTTGAGATGTGTTTTATGACTACATTTCCATACAAATTTGTCCTAAAATACATTTCAAATCTATTTAATATTTTATGAATACGGCCGGTAGTTTGTAAAACACGCTTTAATTTTTAAAGTATGAACTGTTTTTAGAACGAGAAAAGTTTTGCAAATCGGTTTAGAAATAACTGGCCACTAAAAGCAACATGGGCTTCCGTGCCTCTTGTAATGATTATTTGTGCATGTAAGTGCGCCAACGACAAAACAAACTGAGGAAAACGCACTCAACATTTACCACCCAAAGGTCTTTATCTATCTATACTAATTTCAGGTTCCATTGACCCACACCCTTATACCCAGTGTCTCTTAACTAAAGTCTTCTAAATGGTCACCGGATTCATTACATTAATTATAATGTTTTTATTGAAATAAAAGTTGGTATAAGGAAGTAAATTTGGATGCCCTTTGCCACCACTTTATCAAAGACCCATATACTATTTTATGTATGTCAAAACCTCCTGCAATCAATTGCTGGCTTTTGCATATTAAAGCATAAGATATTTGGGTGACTTGAGTTGTTTATTTTTCACTTTGGAGTCTGCTCTACACTCCCCTTTATTAAAAAAAAACTAGTAATACATAAAAATTAAGAATCTATGTAAGCCGAGCTTTTGCGGAAGATAGTTTAATTTTGCTGAAAGTGACAATTTTTTTTTAATGAATTTTACCATTCATCGCAGGTAGAAAAAGGGTATAAGTAAGTTTGTCATTCCGTTTGTAATTTTTACAATATCCATTTCCGACCCCATAAAGTATATATATTGAGCGATGTTCGTCTGTCCGTCCGCAATTTGGTTAAGATATGAAAAAAATTATGATAAAGTTTAAATTTCTTTGTGAAATGTTGGTGAAAATATAATATTATGGTGAATTTTGGATTGTCAAGTGAAACACCTATTAAAAATAATAGCATAGGCCCTCACATTTTTTAGAGCATATCTCGACCGTTAATGGACCAACTTGTCTGATTTACAATAGCAAATCGCATACAAAAAAAAAAAAAACATTTGTAAAAGTTATATACATATTTATTACTCGCTATGACTTTGTGTCAAAATAGCTAATAAATTCGTCAACTATAAGCTATGTGTCTGATAATGAATTCTATATTAAAATTTTACATGAAACGAAAATATGATATAGAATTCGTTTTAAGTGCGGAATTTAAAAAAAAAAGAATTAGTTGAACTATTTCAGTGTTATAATCAAATAAATAATTTTAATCTGGTTTAAATTAACGTTTAGTTATTTTATTTTATACATTTATTTATTAAGAAATAAATATTTTTGTTGACGTAAAGGAAATCAGAAATAATTAAACACCGAAAAAAAAAGAAAAGCTGTAGTCAACGCCAACTTAATAATGATTGCTTTACAGTTATTTCTCTTACTCTAATTTCTTGTTGTTGTTTTTTTTTTTTCTTAATAAACTTAGAAATTATAATAAACGTGAGTTTTAAATTACTTAACTCTTGTTTTTTAATTATACTGTCTGAAACAAATTGTACTAAATATATTTTAAATATGTATTTTACATCGAGTATTAGGTGTCTCAGACTTACCATATTTCGAGCGCACTAAAAGAGTTTTACACCGAAAAAAGTAAATTTTGCTGATAAAAAATTTGTTGCGTTTTGTTCTTCCTACTTCTCAATTCATCTATATTTTACATACACATATATTTTGTTTAAACAAAGGACCATGCAACTAACAAGAAGGTCAAATTTGCTTTCTTTTTATTTTGGTAGTTACTGGGTTTTTCATTTAAGCTGATGATCTGTAAATTTAGTATTGTATAATGTTTTTTGTGTCTTAAAGTTGTTAATTTTGTTCAAATAAAAATATTATTTGCAGAGAAATATTAGGAACAAATTATAAAGAACGAACACGCTATAACGATACAAAAATACGGCTTTAGCATTATTTAAGGCTTTTTTGTCAGCCAAATTTTGTGTAGTTCTTACACTGATCATATCCCTAACAAATAGAATGGGACAGTTGTGCAAGAGATAAACACTTAAGAACAAAGTTCGAAATTCACTGTAGGGGCAAACAATTTTTATGAAGAGACTTTGGTTTTAGGAAAAAAAATCTTCTAACAACTCTCGATATAAAACTATGTATAATAAAAGACCTTGTGAGAACTGTGAACAAGCGTATAAAAGTAAATTCCCCAGCGTCAGCGTTGCTAAAAAAGTATATACAAAGTATCCAAGTCCACTAAGTGATAATTTAAATTAACATTGCGATACGAGCACTTTTTCGTTACTTGATTTTCGTCTTAACTTTACCAAAATAATGTGAATTATCAACTGAATTAATGAAACATTGGGGAAATAAGACAGCTGATGAACTACCGAGATTATTTTCATTTTTATTTCTATTAAAATATTTGTGATTAATATTTGGAAATGGCTCTGAATAAAACTGCTTCTCATTAAACTTTGCATAAAACTGGTTAGTAGTGCGTTAAAATGAGTGTTTTTTATTTTCTGATTCTCATGGAAATATTATAGAAAATGCTAACAGCGGAAGGATAGTTATTGGTAGTGTATTTCACTAATAGATGTAAGTTTTCAAGTATTAACTCCATTTCACATAAAGAAGTTATACGTGCGCCAAGATAGCGTCGAAGAAATAGCGTCGATTTTGGGAATTAAAAACCGGGGAAAAACCGGGAAGTAAAATTCCCCAGGATTGGATATTTTGAAGTAAAAAATAAAATTAGAATAAATTTTGGCATCTAGAAGAAGAAAAATTGATTTCAATTGTAAAAAAATAAACATGAAACTATAACACTCTCGCCCAAAATGGCCATACATTATTTAAATAGAGACATTAATGAACAAAAACGGCTCGGCGGAATTGTTGCACGGTTGTCAATTTTTGTTCATTAATATCTCTATTTTAATAATGTATGGCTATTTTGGGCGATCGTGTTATAGTTTCCATGGGAAACATTAGCAACGCTTTTTGTGCCCACTCAGGATGAAGCCACTTTTCTCGAAAACGGCTCGGCGGAATTCTTGCACGGTTGGCTAATTTTGTTCGTTAAGGTCTATATTTTAATAATCTATGGCCATTTGGGGCGAGACTATAATAGTTTCCAAGGGAAAAGTCAGCAACGGTTTTTTGTGATCATTAAAAACGAGTGTTTATAATTATTTTCTGAATACAGAAATGTGTTGTTTATTTTTTTACAATTTAAATCAATTTTTCTTCTTCTAGATGCCAAAATTTATTTTAATTTTATTTTTTGATTCAAAATATCCAATCCTGGGGAATTTTACTTCCCGGTTTTTTCCCGGTTTTTAATTCCCAAAATCGACGCTATTTCTTCGACGCTATCTTGGCGCACGTAGAAGTTATTGATATAGTCAAATAAAATAATTAAAATTAACCAAAAGATGAATCTTGCAATATTCGTTAGTATATTAAATTTGATTTTAATATTAACATATCTTAAAAAATTTAACATACATCAGCTGACTTTTTTGTTTTGCTAACAGAAATTAATATGAAATGTGAAGTGAATGTAAAATAATTTTAGTTGTTACAAACGTAGGGTACGCATGCTTCAATAAAATTGTTGGCAGCCTCAGTAGATTAAAGTGTCGAACAAAGCAAAGAGTACACAATTATAGCATCTGTCTTTCGTTGACTTTAGGACTTTGATTCAAACATTCGAATGATTGATTGTTTCCAAAGCCTGATTAATGAGTGAAAGAAATATTTTGTTCTGCAAAAAATTTTTGGTTTTAAAGTAAAAATTTTATTAAGAAATGTTTAAAATTGGTGCTGGTTAATGGGCTTGAAAAAAATGTGCAGAACATTTCCATATAAAGTTTTCTTAAAAATCAATAAAATATTTTTATCCTTTTTTAATCATTTTATAAGAAAAACATAAAATAAAACATCAACGGAGAATATTGTGAGTCAAAATCTGATCGCCATAAGATTCGCAGTTAAAGTATTTTGTAAAACAATAAATTAAAAGTCAAATGAGAAGAGCAGCATGAAACAAATGTGAATGTGTGAAGTTGGATGCGCGTTTAGGTACTCGATTTAAACTTGCTTATGTGTTTTCTGGCACAGTGATTTGCCCGTCAAAATACACCGTTTTAATAAATTAAATCTTAAAATTAAAAGAAGAAATTTTTTAATCAATTTACCTTATAATTTAACTTAATTCTAAGTAACTAAAATTTTTTTCTCCTCACTTTATTTTAATATATATTTACTATTTAAGTAACGAAGGAAATTAAGGCGCGAAGAATGCTGATGAGGAATGTAGCGGTCCAAAAATGCATTACATTCGGCTAGAGCCTAACTATTATTTTTTTGTTTTAAAATTAACACATAAATTGAAAACAACTTTTGTATCTTAAAAAATTAGCAGTTAAAATTCCACGATTTGAATCCTGACAAAAAATTATAATTTGACTATTACTTTGATGGCTCAAATGGTATTCTGACACCATTTGCAAATTAAGACAGATAAATAAATATTTTATTGCAAACTAAGAAACTTTTATTATTTACAAGCTTATTGCACCCGGCGTTGCCTAAGTCGAATCTCAGGATCTTTCTGATCACTGTGAAATATATTTTAGCTTTGTTTATTATATTTTTTGTATTCGAAACAGTAGTTTCGAAAATAACATATAAAAATCTGAGAAGAGGCCTCACCTGAATGTTTTATTATGTGAAACTATTATGTCAAGTTTTAATTTCCATCTAAGTTATATAACATGAATGTGACTTTTTCTTCTTCTAGAGGCATTACAGTTACTTCTCCTCTGAAAATATGGAAAAAGCAGAATGGAAAGATATGGAAAAGCAGAATTTTAAATAACTCCCAGAAATGTGTAATCAAGTTATAAAAATAATCTATTCGTAGATACATGTGCCGATATTTTATATAATAATAAGTTCTTGATCATTTTACTTTAATTGTTTGTATTATAGACTTTAATAATTTCATCCCAGCTCATAATTTTTAAGGCTAAATTATATTTTTAAAAGTTTTATAGACAAATTTTGGTGAAACCTGATATACAAGTGATTATTATTATTATGGACTATTAAAACGATTAAAGTCTACAGTGCGAACTTGGTGTTAGCATTTTTAATGTGTTTGCAAATAGAAGTGCCATTTGATTGTATATAGTTAAACAATTATCAATTACTTTATAGAAATTAAAATCAGCTTAAAGTTTGAATTCAATGGGAATAAAATAATTACTTTAAATCGTCCAGGTCCGCTATTGAAAATATAAATTTTTACCATGGAAAATTTAAAATTTACTTTATCAAAAGCATGTCTGTTAGAACTTTTTGCACTCTCCACCTAATCGACAAGACAAGCAATATATGGTTTATAAAGCATGAATATTTTTCTAAATACATTTTAAGTTTCAGTTAAATGCAATTAGAAACTTTAGAAGCTTCAGATTGTGTACTGTTTTTTACAGATGTGACCTTGCTATCTCAATGGTTAAAAACATTGTAGAGTAATGATTTCAGAGGGTGGTTTAGCCCTGAACTTATTTTATATAGAAAGCATTCTTAAATCAAGACAGAAGTATAAATATATAGTTATTTCTTAACTGAAGTTTAATTATATTTTGTAATGAATTCTTCGACTTCATTTGCTGCTATTAAGTCTCGTTTAAATCAGAGCAAATTTTTCTAGGATAAAGTAATGCGTCTAAATCTATTTCATCGAACTTTTTTGGTTTCAGCTACATGCCGCACTATTTTTTCTTTATTTGTGTATAAAGTTTGCTTGGTCGACCACTTCCAGGTTTGATTTTGTAATTTTGCCGTGTAGTCGAGTGATTCTGAAAATAAAATACCTTCACTTTTAATATTCAGTACTACTTCAGAGCATTCTCTATCTGTCACAAATTCTAATGCTAATTCAGATTGTAAAAAGTATTGCTTATATTAATGCTAAAACATTTAAAATATTGGCAAATTAACTAGAATTTGTGGTCAATTAATAAAATGATCAACATAATGGAATCTTTCTTGAATATTCCGTATCTTTAGGAAAATAAGAAAATCGTATAATTAAAATTAATTCACTGGAAAATCCAATTTAATTACCTAAATTCTCCGCTATTAATTACTTCAGGTGAAAGCACGTCTCATTGGTCATTTCATACCTCTCATTTAGCTGTTTAGGAAACTTCTTACAAATGTTTAGATAAATTGAAAATTGTTTTCTAAACAAATTAAGAAAAATACAATAATATAGTAAAAGAGTGAAGATCAAAAAGTTGAAACAAAACAATTATAACCGACGAATAATTTCATTTTTCTTTTTCTTCTTATTCCTTTAAAATAGAGATTAGATCGGCATTAATGGAATAACATTTAAATTGCACATAAATTTTCTATATAAACTAATACACTAAACCACTGTACATTAAATACTTCTGTTAAACTGTTAAAACTTAAACTGATTTTTACTTAGTTTTATAATGAAATCTAAAAAAAATGAGAAATAAAATAAAATAATGCCAAATATTCATGTATATTTATGAATGTAGTAAGAAAAAAAGGAAAAGCAGTCGCAAGTACAAAATCTGAAGGCAAATGCAGTCATGCAACCAATTTAAACAACAACCAACTATTCAGCCAAAAAAAAAAAAGAGCTAAAGATTTAACCAACTAAACAGATACTAGAGCCAACCGGTCATCCATCCGATTTTAACTATTCAGCCACCCAGTCAACCAGCATGCGTTCTTTTACATTCATGTCCTTTCATCGCACAACACATTTTTATATTGTCCTGTATTCTATGGTATAGCTTAACCTGAATACTAGTTCGTTGCATTACCAGCAACCTCTTCGTATCGTTTTCAATATTCAAGGGATAGAGTGTATGTGAATTTCTGCTGAATCCTTGACTGCTCTTTTCATGTGCTACTTGTTTGTGTTTTATTCAGTTGTATAAAATATAAATAGACAAAGGGCCCCTGACCATGGGCACGCAGCGGCTCGCAACCAAAAAGCGGATCTGAAACTGAAAATGTCAAAATTTGTAATTTATTACTTAAATCCTGCTTCTGTTAGTGACTTTAGTGTTATTGTCAATTTGTGTATGTGTTAGATTGTCTATGTATTTAAGGGTGAGTGAGAATGTGTACTTTATGTTTTACTGCCAAAACTCATGCAGACGCATACATATACACAAATATGTAAGAGAATATATCCAAGATAGGGTAGTTTAATGTTTCTATTTTATGTTTTCCTTCATCTGCTAGTAACATAATATACATAGAAACATACACTTTTTTGTATCTTTCTTAAATGGTTTCGCGTACATCTGCATTCCAATAGAATACGTAGCATATAAATACTAGTGCATGCCCAAAGCAACTCGAATAAATTCTACATTAAGTGCTTTTTGTTTTATGTTTTCAATGATGTTAACTTTAAGAAGAAAATCGCTAGTAAAAAATTTTAAAATATCACTATTAAACTTGTTTGGCCAAGCTTTAAAAGTTGTTCGAGTTTATAATTCTAGATAAAAATCTTTCAGGTATAGTAATTAGGCTTATTTCAAGGATTTCTTTTTCCTTTATGCAAAAATATATAAAATTCTGTAAACATGATAATAGATTGCGTTGATTTGGAAAGAAAAATCTTCTTATATTACCTTTTAATACGCTTAAATTTACGTAATTATCACTCAACTGAAAATAGTTTTGTCGTTAAAGGGTTAACATTCGAAGACGAAAAATTTACAAGTGCAAAAAATGGTGTAAACGCTGTCAAGACCACCGGTTAATAATGCGCGTCGAACGTATATTATATAAAAAGTCGTAAAATTTTTTGGTTTTTCTAATGTGTAGCTTATGGTTAGTAACCAATTGTCAGTTGCGTTGACAGTTGTTGAAAATATATTACGGTTGGCAACTAGCAATTAACAGCTTTCAATTTCAGTTACCAGACTGCAATCGAATTGGCAACCGTAAATTTTTAGTTGCTGTTTCTATTTTTAAATAAGCCGTTAATAGGCAAAAGTCGACAAAAGAGTATTTATAAACCTTTAATTAATATCAGTTTTTTTTTACCGTCTACCCCAATTTTAGGGAAAAATAGTCTGAATTTTTGTTTAAAAAAAAGTTTGTCCTGGGGTAGAAAAAGAAATTTTAGGAAGAAAATATAAAACGACAAAATCGACAGTATTTTTAAAGCTATGTAAAGCCAAATTGTTTATAAATATTTTGTGATATCTTAAGCACTTTGTTGCGGAATGGGACAATATGGATCTCATAGAAAATCTTATAAAAATTTCTATCAGGTGCGATACATATCGCAAACAAATTGTTAACCCAATAAGACTCGCAAGCAATAAAAATGAAAAAACTAGCCCCTGTTTTAGCAAGTATCCCAGAATACATAGTTATGTACATACCTCTAGCAAAATATTTTTGTAACAAAAAGCGCGAATTTAGTTTAAGAAAAAGGAATTTTTTGGGAATTAGACCGTAAGTATATTTTCATAATTTAAAATATTATTAGTTTTTTATTTTAAATTTCAAAAACATAAAAATCAAAATTATATAAATATTTAAGTTGTTGCATCAGACCTACTTGTTTAAGATATTGGATACACACATTCTAGGCCGTAGTTATATTTAGTTAATTAAGATGAATGCATCGAAATATATATTCATGTCATTTTCGTATCAAAATGCTGAAAATTAAGTAGGAATTAATTAAATAGAATTGAAAGACAATTCGAAACATTTAAGGAAGAAACATAATAATTTGAACAAAATACTTACTAGACGAAAAAACGGTTTGCGCATTAAAAAACGCCAAATTTACCATCCTGCAGTACGAATTGCTAGTAGCAAAGAATATTTTTTGGAAGTATTTATGTTTATGCGTATAAATGTTTCGTATTTTCAGAAGATTTCTATTAAAAGATTTCTTATTAATTATGGCAAGTTTATGTGATTTTATATACTGATATAGGGGTGAGTCTTCCTTTGCGTGGCTGTGTGAGAAGATGTATTACTTTAAAGATACAAGTACATGCCGTGACTTTGCTAGAAGTTAACATGTCAAACAATGTCCACACATAATCCAAATCTAAAAGCAAAAACAAAGTGATCATCATTAGTTCTTTAAAGTAAGCAAACATTAAAAATTAAAGAGAAAAGGACAAAATGGTACAAAAACAAATATAATCATTATGTAAATTGACTTTGTTCGCCGGCTTTTAAAACATTTGATTGCTTGTGTGTGTGTGTGTGTATTTAAGTACATTTGCATTTTTATTGGTTTATCAAATAAAAGAGTTTAAATGAAGGTACGAATGATTTCTACTTTTGAAAATGTATTTAAGAAGATTAAAAACTAAACAAATAGTTTAAAATTATAAATAGAAAAGTACAATTCGCAATATTTATATATTATAAGCTGTTAATCAGCCCTATTACGGTTGTAGTTGTTGTGTCGAAAATTGTAGTAGAAAAAGGGTACATAAAAGTTTGTCATTTCCAACCCCATAAAGTCCATATATTCTGACTTCTTATGCATAGGGAAGTCGATTCAGCGATGTCCATCTGTGCGTCTGTCCGCCCGTGTTAGTGTCTCAAAAAAATTATGAAAATCGATCAGATATAGTGTCGAAAGAGGTTCTTTTGGAAATCAGCATGATCGGTCCATGTCTTTTGAGGCAGCAGGCAAAACACCACGCCTACCTCTATTTTTTATGGCATTTGGAACAATAAAGTAACTTTAATAAAAAAAGAAATAAATAGATCGGGTGATAGAGAATTAAAAATTAAGAACATCCGATGAAAATATTGGCGATCACCTTTTCTCGAGTTACGGGACTCTGATTTGTTAAATTTTTTAAAAAAAGCAATAAAGTTATCATTTTAAAGTGGATAAAGAGATCTTTAAATAGTAAAATTTCCTAAAAATGCTTAACCCATTAAAAGCCGACGTCGATTTTATTTATTTTTATAGATATGCAGTACCACTTTTTTTTTGAATTGTCTGTCACCCCAATATTTGCTTCTTTCTGTTGTAGGAGCTTCACTTAACCAGATTTACATAGATAGTGAAGCGTATATTAGATTCGGCATAGCCAAATATAATACAATATTTTAAATTTTATTTTATTTTTTGTTGCAAAAGAACAGCAATTACAAAAGATGTACAAAATAGTATAAAATCTTGTGTTTCTTCTTTTATATTTACTGGATATAATGTTTTCAAATTATTCACAATATTTAAGTTAAGGATATATTGCATAATCCGAGCAAATCTATATTTTTTTAAGCTTATTATTCAGAATCTCTAATTTTCTAGAAGGGAATTTAATGTGTATAAAAGATATGTAGAAACAATAACAATATTGTATTTTTATATAAAAAAAATCGTAATAAAAAACATCCTCGCAGTTTAATTTATTTATCCAAATCTTTAAAATTCCGATTGTACCCGTTTGTATCCCTAAATGAACAAACAACTTTTCTAAAATTTTGTGATCAGTTTACTCCATACACTACTAAAAGAAATTTTGAAATCGGATGAGCAGTTGTAGGTATAGAAGTATGAATGTATGCACTAAACGTTAATAATACATTATTATTATATTAACTGATTTAGCCAAATAACAATTTTGGCACACGCACATTATGACGTCATAATATCCACATTGTGTCGTTTTTAGTATGAACACTTATAAAGGTGTCATATTATCAGCACTTAAAACAACAATGTCTTCACTTATCTGACATTAGAAGAATAGCCGGCCATCGCCCAGGTGCAAAAGTTTTCTACTCCAATGTATAACTAACACCGGCTTCGCTTACCAAAGATTTTCTGCAAGCCGTTATAAACTGGTTTTGCACCTTTCTTACATAGAAAACCATAAAATATACCTATAATATAAATGGACTTCTTGACTTTACGTTGATGGACATTATGTCGCATAGTAGTGTCACTTTCTTGTGTGACATGTTGTCCGTGGATATTATGTCCTTGTTATAATATGCTAACGTTTAAGATCAATAGGTAAGTGAAGATATCACATATTTTCAATGTGTTTCACTAGGGCAACTGGGGATCGAATCATGCATAAAGCTGATTCAAGGCTCTTTGGAAATCGGTCGAATTTTTGTAAGAAAAAAGAAGACTGAAATTTCGGTAAGTATTGAACAGGATAATAAAATTGATTCCCGAATCAAGTGGTTCATTGGACCGAGAAATAGTAAATTGAAAAACTTTGAATAATTACTCGAATAATCGGGGAAATACTATACTCTTTATATCGTATGTTGCATTAGTTATATGTATTCTTATAGCATGTTTACACGGCAATGTGAAGCACTTGCTTCGCTCTCTGAACCATGATTGCGAAGCATGGCGTTTCCACGACACATGCTACATGCTTCACATTGACTTCTGTTCTAAAATTTTGTTTTTCGTTTTAATTTTAGTGTTTGTAATTAATAAAATTTTAAATTATAATGTAATTATTTGTTTTTATATTAACACATATTCATACAGCACTTTTAATATTGGTTTACTTTTTTTGTTTACATTTATATACAGCTAGTTCAGATAAACTTGCGATAAAAATTAGGGAAGACATAAATTTTTCATGCTTCGCAAGTAGATTCAAGCTGAATCGTCTCAAAACAAAATGCTTCGCTCTCAAGATTTTATATGGCGAAGCACGTTGATTCGGCCGTGATTGGGCTGTGAATCATGAATGAGAGACGAAACAAGAATATTGGGCTCCGTGTGAACAAAGTATTATAACAAACAAAGATTTATAACATTACTTACAGAGTACAATTTAAAATTCTTTTCAATTTATTTGTTTTAATTGAAAATTCTGCAGTTGTAAATATTAGCGTAAGCAGTCATTCTAAGCTTCAATAACGATTCGTTTTAATACCAGAGTTGGGTCGTTGGTTGGTTCATTTTCATGGTTTTTAAATTTATTAACGTTTTTTTCGCTAGTAAGCCAACAAGTTATTTTAGCCCTTTAGTTTCGAACGCTTTTGATAATTTTACATAAAACTGATCCTGCTAGTAGAAATAGTCAAATTGTTAACCTACAATTTCTTTTTCGTAACTTGTTGTCTCCACAATGATCAACTGAAGTAGTTTCGAAACATATGGTACAAGTTTCCGCTTATTTGAGTAGTATGAGCTAAGTACTTCTAAAATTCCTTTCTTATTTTTCGTTGTTGTTTATCCTTACTTGACTGATGTGTTACATTAATCTGATGCATCCGTCAAATATATAAAAGGGGATACTTCATATTGTTTCTGGATGATTTACAAAAATATCAATTACGTTTGCAGATATATATATATATATATATATATATATATATATATATATATATATATATATATATATATATATATATATATATATATATCTACAAACGTATATATATAACCTATTTAGTAAATAATCGGTTTATGTCGCGATTAATCAAAAGAGAATTTTTTATATACTTGAGCCTTTAATTGGAAAAAAAGAATGAGTATCTTTTTCCAACAAATTTTTCACCTCTATATAGATACAGGGTCCTCTAACATTGTTTCATTATGTAATATTAATCACGCTAAAATTAGTAACAAAAACTATTTAATGTGTAACAATTCCAATTTGAGAAAATTGTATGTATTTGGTTTAAAATTTTTATTTATTTCAGTCTCTAACTGCCATATTCATAAAAAATGAAATAACGTTGAAAAGTGTTTTATGACAAATTTTCCATACAAAATACATTTCAAATCTATTTTAATATTTTGTGAATACTCGTACGGCAGTTAGAATAAAGACCAAGCTTAATTATCTTCCTCGAAAAAAGAACAGCCTTCAGGCATTTGTTAAACATCAAGAGAAAAGAAAGCTACAAATCCATAATGAAAATTGTTTATAATATGAATAAAACTCCACATGCGAAGATATAAAGAGATAAAAATATTGCGCATAATTTTCCAATAAAATAAATCTATTTTGAAACAAGTAAGAGTGGTATATTCGGCTATGCCAAATCATATATACTCTTCACCATTTAAAAAAAAAATATTTCCTTTAAGATCTCATCAAGAGCTTTTAAATGATACCCGTATTGACATTTTCATAAATTTGAAAATTTCAGAGCCCTGTAACTGGAAAAATATGGGCAAACACCAATTTTTTCACTGGATGTTTTTATCTTATTTTTTAATTCTCTATCGCGCCACATAAGTATATATTTATTTGTTTGATTGGAGTTACTTATTGTTCCAAATGATAGGAAAAAATTAGAGGTAAGCGTGGTGTCTTTCCCACTGCACCTCTTTCGATACTATGTTTGATCGATTGGCGTATTTAAACACTAATATCGCTTAATTGACTTCGCTATACATAAGAAATCAAAATATGTATTATTTTAAGGGTCGCAAATGGATATTATAAATTATAGAAATTACAAACGGAATGACACACTTCGTTATACCCTTTTCCCACTTTTTGCGGTGAAGGGTATAAAAATAAATGATGCCATATTCTTTCTTAATTTTTATTTATACATGAACTAATTTTTAAAATGTAGAATGTATTTTAGAAAACACCGAGACTTAGTACGTGCGGCTCGACAAATGTCAGCAAAGCCGTCACCGTCGATGACGAAAGTCACAGAACCGTAATAAGACATTGCGTGATTAACATTAAATATTGATATTTTTTTCTAAAATTTGAAGTTATGTAATTTCTACTTCAGAAACCTTTTTTTACACATCTCCTAATTTTGATGTTCACAAAATACCACAATCCCATCCTACACATATTATGTTCCATAAACAGCCTGCTGTGGTGCGGTCAGATTAGTCAAATATTTGATCAAACATTTAATCATTATTTTTACAAATGTTTATTTAAACTTTCCTGACACGTATAAATACCCATGACGATTTATAATATAAAAATTGTGACATTTTACCTTTTAGATTGAGTAGGATCTTATATTTCTTAATTAGAAGTATTTGAGAAGAATATATCTCCCCATAAATTAATGGCGCATCTTTTTGGACAAATATTTAACTAATTTGATAATACCTTTACTATCGAGAGCTTGAATAGAATTTGCACAAAGATTAACAATACACCAGTACACTCAAGATCTGTCTGATCATTTCGTTATAACCGTGTTGTATTGTATAATTTAAAATTTCCTTAAAACAAAACAGCCTGCATTCCATGTTGGTTTGTTGACCATGGATTTTCCATGTGAAAGTCCTTAACAGACAACAATGACATTCTACCTACCTACTTTTCTGAATTCTCTACACATACAATAACAACAAGTATTGAAAACGAGTCATAAATCAAAATGGCAAAAAAATATTCTAAAAGAAAATCATATTCAGAGTGTGAGAACTACTTTCTCTACGTGTTCCACGAATTTGTAAATGACTGTTATTTCACAGTTCTACCACCAGTTTTGTTATTGTTTGTTCCTACGCCGCTGCTGCTTAATTTAGACACACTTTGCAAATGGTTATATACTTGGTTGTTTTTTGTTGTTGTAGCACAAAGGTGACTAGAAATTTACAAATTTTCATATAAACAGCCGCAGAAGAAAGTTTATTTTCATTTCATTTTGGGGTCGAGTGATGAACGTGCAACATTTGCTGAAAAGCAAGAAAAAATTTTAAAATTTTATTTTAAGTAACTGATAAAGTTTAAATTTAGAAAGAAATAAATTATAGATAAGTGAGTGTGGGAGAAGCTAAAAGGAAGTCAACATTAAAAACAACAACTTAATTTAAATAACTTTGTGCCGATAGCAGCCTTGAATCTGTGATAAATATAAAATTCTTTAAAATACAACGGCTACACCATAGTATCTTGAGAGTTGAAATTGATTTGTGCATTGCAGAAGAATCGTCAATAAGTACCATACAAGAATGCTGAAATTAATGAACGATCTAAATAATCTTAAATGACTTGTAGTGAAAGTGAATCTGTTTGTTTTTTCTAAAATAACTGATAACAGGCAGACGTACACAAATTTTATTTTAAAGAGAAAAGGAGAGACTGTGAGAGCCACAGAGATTTGTGCAACAAAAGTCAAAATTTAAGAAATAAACGACAAAGCAAATCTGTTTTTGTTTTTTTTTTTTTTTTTTTTTTTTTTTTAAGAAAAGATAAACATAACAACTTCTTGGTATAAGTTCGATTGAGTCCAGTGATCAGTAGCAGTTTGTAAGCGTTGAAGAAAACTCCTAAACGGATAAATAAGTGTATTGTTATCAAATACTTAAAAGGAAGAAAGTGCTATGACTTTGTTTAAAATTTATATAACACTCTTTGCGGGCATAGCATTGATATGCTGTTTAAAAACAGAAGCAGTTGCTGCCCCTACAACACCGGCAATCAGTGATATAACAAAAGATGTAGTGGCCAGTGTGGGCGATGATGTAGAATTCAACTGCACTGTGGAAAACGTCGGTCGTATGTCCGTCAGCTGGGCGAAACGTGATAGTGAATCAGGTGCAGGTTCTGTAGTTCTTTCAATGCGTAGCATACTAAGTTTAAGTGATCCACGTTATACGGTTGTGGAAACCAAGGACGATAACAAAGATAGAGCCACTTATACATTCAAAATAAAAAAAATTGAGGCCGCCGATATGGGTTCTTACGAATGTCAAGTAATTCTTACAGCCACCGATAAAATAACTAAAAAATTAAATTTGTCTATTAAACATTCTGCAATTATATCGGAAGAATATACCCCCAAGTCAATGGTAGTGACGGAAGGACAAAATCTTGAAATTTCTTGTCATGCCGATGGTTTTCCGGCGCCAACATTCTCCTGGGAGCGTGAAGATAAAGCTATAATGCCTGCTGGAGGTCATAGTTTAACAGGTCCTACACTACGTATCAAAGCAGCTCATCGCTTAGATCGCGGAGGTTACTATTGCATTGCTAATAATGGGGTAGGCGAACCAGATCGTCGTCTCATACGTGTTGAAGTTGAATTCCGGCCACAAATTGCAATCCAAAGGCCTAAAATAGCTCAAACACTGGGTCATAGTGCAGAAATGGAATGCATTGTTCAGGCTTATCCTGCGCCATCATTATTTTGGTATCGCAATGGCTCAAAACTGCAATCGGATTCCCGTTATGAGATCTCTACTACAGCATCCTCACATGAGACAACTACTTCCGTATTGCGTATTGACAGTATTAATGAATTAGATTTCGGCGATTACTATTGTAATGCGACTAATAAATTAGGGCACGCTGATGCTAGACTTCATCTCTTCCAGCCCGTTATACCAGTACCATCAACATTTTAATTTAATTTCATTTTTCAATGTCTGACTGACTACAATAAGAACAAAATAACAAAATTATAACAGTAACAACAATAACATTAATGATAAAAAATTTTGTTTGTCAAGTCGCCGACTTAAATTTTCTTTGTG
This sequence comes from Gymnosoma rotundatum, assembly GCA_916610165.2. Lineage (NCBI taxonomy): Eukaryota > Metazoa > Arthropoda > Insecta > Diptera > Tachinidae > Gymnosoma > Gymnosoma rotundatum. The sequence continues at coordinate 86,254,505 of OU744336.1, forward strand.
TTTACTCATGCAAGCGCATACTCAGTCCATACATACAACAAAGAGCAACAGACTGTACACAAAGTAGTTTTAACGATTTAATAATGTCTTGTGGAAATACAATATATAAACCGAAGTGAGCAAAAAATGATTCTTGTTTAAAGTTTCCCATAAATTTCATACGATTTAGTTCAAGATATAATGTTTATTAAATAAAAAATCGATTTAATAAGAAACGTGTTAAAGTTAAAGAAATCTTAATCTTGAAAAGATAACCAAATACTAGTTTGACTTTTTTTTAAATAATGCCGTGATGCTTCTTCGTCAGTATGTAATTATGTTTACGTGTTCGACGTTTCTATGTACAGGCGAAAATGTGTTTATACATATGTATTTTTCATAAATCTCACAGTACGTCTGTAATATGATTTTATTTTTTTAGAAAAGTTTTTTTATTTGCCCTTCAGAAAAAAGACATGAGTATTTTTGACAAATTTAATTCGGCTGTTAATAAACTTTAATTCACTTAATATTTTATATATTCATGTTTATGTGTGTAATGATGTGTATTTATGTAGAATATTACAGTTTATTGTTTACTTTAAGATCTTTAAGAATTTTATTATTTTTATTATTTTTTGTATAAGAAAAGTATTTTTCTAAAAAAAACTTAAATAAAACTTTATCAACAATGTGAATAAAATACTCTTCTCTTTAGCCGGAAGTGGATTATTGTACATCCCCCCTTACTAAAAATCTTTACCGATATTGTTGTTTTTTTTTTTTTTTTGGTTGCCCATTTTTTCTTACAAAAATCTGTTAATTGATGTTTAATAATAAAACTGATGCAGGATAAGCTGCTTTCAAAATAAACGATAACTTAAACAAATTAATTAAAATTAATAGAAAACTTAAAATTAAAGAATGATTCAAGAACATAGTATTTGGAAATTGCGAGAACTAGGTTAAATAATTATTGAATAGCTTTAGGTTATTTAGGTGTGAGGGTATTAATTGATAAGGTGTATTTGCGTGATTCTTTAATATTTTTCGCAAAAACGAATTTTGGACATATATGTTTTAATTTGGTAACGCTTGATTTACTATTAATCCATTTATAAAAAAAATTAATAATATTGATTATAATTATTAGTTTTAAAGACAAGAATACATTAATGTTAAATTGGTTGGCGTAGGTTTCGTTTCAATTGTGAATATGTAATGAAAAACTAGCTTTTTCGGTACCATTGTTCCAAGTTTAAGAACTCGTTATTGTATCACTGATCTTCACACATGGTACATATATTCCATATTATTATTGCTTTAAAAACAGCTCAAAAAATTCAGTCACAATGTTTTGAAAAAAAGGTCAAGTTGAAGCGATCTAGTAAATGTTTAATATGGGAAAATATTTCATTTAGCTTTAACTTCCTATTAAAATAAAAACAATTTAGAAAAAAAAAATGAAGTAGTTCCAAAATCGAGGGTATTTTCATTGCTTTCTTGCACTTTTTTTCTATAATGCCTTTTTAATCTATGTAATTTATAATTTTTTAACTCATTAAAAGGTCATGAAAATTCTGTTATTAAAAAGTGGGTTTAAAACTAAATAATATAAAAAAAGGTGTATTAACTGACCCAATAAAAAGTTTAAAAATTTAGTTCCACTTTATTACAACAAATAAGTATCAATGAAAATTATTCAAGTTTATAATGATAACTAACGAGTTGCTTGCATTTATGTTAAGAAATTATAAAAAACATATCCTAATCATCGATTTTTTACTGGTTTCAAGCATTTAAGCCATTTTGTTGATGTGAACCAATGCTCACCAATGATCTCCTTTTGTAAAAATCATGCGTTTTTCCCCTAAATTTTGCATGGGAATGTTTTTATTACTTGTTAAAATTGAATTATTTAATTTAGAAATAAAAACATTGTTTTATTATTATGAGATCTTAAGGCTAAACAAAAAACATAAAGGTCGATTGTCCTTAAACGCCCTGCGTAAATGTGTTAGTTTTCTCGAGTTCTATTTCTGATGAGTGGTAAAGCTAAATAGGAGCAGTTAAAGTTTAAAGACCTTACCAGTCGCAATTTGAGAACTGTATTTATTATTAGCAAATATTTTTATTGGAAAATGATGCCGACAGACTCAGGTTTATCTGAAAGTATTAAAATTTAAGCTGGTAAATAACCCAAAATATTAGAAATCTCGGGGTTTAGATATTTTAGCAATTTTTAAATTTTAATCTATTCATTTCACTTTAATCCATTGGATTTGTTGAATATTTTTTTTTATTTGTTTTATTTATTTCAATATTCCACTTTCTTTACAACAAGACAAAAATCTAATAATTTTATTTTAGGAAAGTAGCATCATACAATTAAAAATATATTTATGTATTTATTTGTTGATTTAATGAAAGCAAATTCCATTCATAAATTAGCAAATGATGACGAGGAAATATAACATTTTCTTTCGCTGAGGCTGGAAAAATTGGAGCCTGTCAAAAAAATATCTAGAGGTTTGAGTTTTAACAATTTTATGTAAATATATGAAAAAAGTGAGTATTTTCAGCAAGTACTCCAAACAGTCGTCATAAATATTATCATAAAAAAAGAGGTATGGTAATACCTCTTTACTCCATACACTTATTATAAAATATTGTTGTGCAAAAAATTTAACTGCCTTTTGCTGACTGAGGCACAGTTTGCAAATAATTTAAACTCGTTACTGAGTTAATGTTAATATTCTCTGTCAGGTTATTATTGTAGTATAGTGCTGCAATCAACAATATGCCCGCTCTTTTTATGTATAAAAGTCCACTTAAATTTCAGCGTGTGTAGACAGAGTCCGTTAACAGTAGCCCTTTTATGAACTTTGCTCAAGTCATAAAGTCAATAATAACAATAAACAAGACTTCCCAAAAGAGTTGCATGTCCTCTGCATACATATAGACTTTGCAATTTTCGATCTGCTTCGGTAGATCATTGGTAAATAATTTAAGGAGAAGCGGTCCATGAACCATTGGGGCGATCCTTGAATAAGAGTAAGAACATTTACACAAACCGATTGTCGTTGGTTCGAAAGATAGGAAGTTTGAAGTCTGGCAGATGTTCCAGGAAAATTAAGGAAGTGTGGCAATTTTTAATAAACATACACCATATCGAAGGCTAAAGAGGGATAGAAATGTACTACAAATTTAATTTTGTTATTTTAAATTGTTTTTCTTGTACTTTTATTTCATGTCTGCTAGAGATAATCTTGGCTATGTTGTCAGTGATAATTCTTTTCTGCGCTCTAATTTAAGTAATTTTTCTACAAATCTTAATGTTCGTCATTTAAATTGCACTAGTTTGAATTTAAAGCCTAACTCTTCAAAATTGTTGGAGATCAAACATTTACTAAATGATGGTTTCCTAGATGTTTTTGGTTTAAGTGAAACATGGTTAAAGGAAACAATCTCCACGAATGCTATTGATATTTCTGGATATTTATGCCACAGAAGCGATAGACCTAGCGGTAGGGGAGGCGGTGTTGTACTTTATGTTTGAAGAAATATTCAGCATAAGGTGATTCATGTGGGCACGAATTATGGAGTCGTAGAATGTTTGTTTATTGAACTTGTTCTTGATGGTGTGAAAATTTTAGTTGGAATTGTATATCTTCCTCACGGTAATTTAGCTTCATTTGAAGATGAGATGTCCGATTTACTAGTTCACTATTCTAACATTGTTATTATGGGCGATTTCAATAATAATTTAGACGATAGAGACAAGTCCATTAGATTTCGTAACGTTTGTAGAGGATTGAATCTTTCACTGGTTCACAATTCAATACCTACTCATTTTGACGTTCGATTTAATTCTACCTCCTTACTTGATTGCTTCTTGGTCTCTTCTCCTGATTTAGTTGATATATCTAACCAATTTCAATGTCCAGGCATAAGTCGTCACTCCTTTATTTTTGTGTCACTCAAGATTTTACGGTCGGTTGTGCAAGAATATTATGAGTTTTATGATTATGATGCAGTTGATTTAAGGGCGGTGGAATCTAAATTTTTTAACTGTTGTTTTGATGAAATATATATCACTCATTGTGTTGATGAACAGTTAAGGATTTTATATAACAACCTGAACATTTTGCATTCAATTGTTCCTTTGAAACGACGTTTTTTAGAAATATAGGAGATGACTGGTTTAGTGCGCCTGAGATTACGTATCAACTGTCACTAAGAGATCTAGCATACAAAACATATTTGCGTGATAGAACTTGTGATAATTGGAGAGTTTTTTGTAGATGCAGAAACAAGGCTAAGTCTGTAATAAGGAAAATTAAGAAAAAAGCTCATGCTTCAATTTGTAATGAAAAGAGCAACAGGGAGATCTGGTCAGTATTAAATAAAAATGGATTGGTTGATGGTGCTAAAAATTTGGATAATGTTGACCCTGATGATTTGAATAATGATTTTTTCTCTAACCAATTCATTGATTGTAACGGGATGATTGAGTTTCCTAGTTTTCCATGTAGTGGTTTCACATTTCGTTCAGTGGATGTTTTTGAAATGTTTAATGCTTTTAATTTCATCAGGTCGAGTGCAGTTGGATATGATGGGTTTGCTCTTAAATTTATTAAGTTAGTTATGCCAATTATTGCTAATCATATATTACATTTAGTTAATTCAATATTAACTACATCTACTTTTCCACTGTTATGGAAGGTTGCGAAGATCATTCCCATAAGTAAGAGATGTGTTATTGCTGGTAGCAATGAATTTAGACCAATATCTATTTTATCGATCTTATCTAAGATGGTGGAACATATTTTAAAAACTCAAATCGTAAACTATATTGAAGAAAATGACTTGCTTCATGATTGTCAGTCTGGATTTAGATGTAACATTGCTCCTTGGTCTGACTGACAACATTAGAAATAATATTTCTAAAAAAGGAGTCTGTGTATTATTATCTTTGGACTTCTCTAAGGCGTTTGATAGAATTAAGCACTCCCTTCTGATTAAAAAACTGCATAGAAATTATGGTTTTTCATCAACTGCTTGTAAGTTGATATATTCCTATCTCTCCAATAGAATGCAATATGTTTTCTGCAATGGTCGTTCTTCGATGTTGCTACCTGTTTACAGTGGAGTTCCTCAGGGATCCGTACTTGGACCATTACTTTTTATCATGTTTATGAACGATCTTTTTGATGTAGTTTCGAGTAATATGTGTCTTCCATTTTCTTTTGCAGATGACGTGCAGCTCCTATTTCGAGGTACTACGGAATTTCCTGATGTTTTGCAAAACATGCTTGATTTCACTATGGGTTTACTTCTAACTTGGGTCTCTCAAAATTGTTTGTTGATCAATATTGAGAAGACTAAGGCTATGTTGTTTGGTAGATGTAAAAGTAACACATTTTCAGTTAAATTTAATAACAATTCTATTGAATTTGTTGATAAACTTAAATGTCTTGGTGTGATTCTTGACACAGCCTTAAGTTTTGAATGTCATATTAATTCTCTTATTTCTAGAGTTAATTTTACTTTACGTAGATTATATAGTTTGAATTTGCTATTGCCTTTTCATATTAAAAAAAGAGTTGTACATGGTCTAATTATGCCAATTTTCTTATATGCATTGGAGGTATATTCTGGTACTTTTGGATATATCATGAGAAAGGTTAGATTATCCTTTAATAGAGTTATGCGGTACCTTTACTCGCTTAGAATACGTCAGCGTGTTTCGCCCTACGTTTTGAAATTTTGTGGTTTTTCGTTAATGGAATTTGTTAAGTTTAGGATATTGTTGCACTTTTATAGATCATATAGGTTACAAACACCTAGGTATTTGGTTAATCTTTTCCAGTTTTGTAGATCGACTAGAAATAGACAATTGATAATTCCTACATTAACTCCCATATTGGAGCGTTCATTCAGCGTGAGAGTGGCACGAGCTTATAATGCTTTACCAATATTTGAGGATCTTTGATTGTTCTGCCAATGCTTATAAGATTAAACTATTTCATGAGCTTTCAAGGAATGAATAATTAATTGACTACTTGATACTTGCCGAAGCCGTAGCTGTTACTTTTATTATTTCTGTGGCCTATCTATCTGGTTTCCAATAGCGTAACAATTGTTTTCTAAATTTTTTGTGACAGACTTCTGATATATATATTAAATTAGTGCAAAATAAATTTATACATGTAATTTTTTATTTTTTTCTTCTGTTATTACTCTTAGTATTGTTATTAATTTAAATATTTTTCTTTTTTATTAATTTTACATAATAAAATAATTGTTATTTATTAATATTACTTAAGCAGAATATTGTAACCGATTATGGCCAAGAGGCTAGGTTATTAAAAAACAAATATATAAATAAAAATAAATAAAAAATAGTGAAATTTTACAAATCCTGCTATAAGTTTTCACTTACTTCGAAAGCCCGATAGCAGACCATACTTGTTAACATGTTTAATTATTTATTTATATAAAAGTTTTCTAAGACTTTTGATAGAGAACTCAATATTGTTATTGGTAAGTGTTCGCCATTTAATTTTGATTTTTTTTTTTTCATATTTCCAATGCAACGGATACGTACTAGACATATTTACTGTAACTGTAATAACTGATGGAACAGAGTTAATAACATTGCGGTAGATTTTATTAAAGAAAATGCCGAAAACACATTTTCCGTATTTAGAGAGTCTACAGAAAAATCGAAGAAATTAGGATTTACATCAATCTGGTAACTAATATAATATAATACAAGACTTCTTATATCACACTTATGTGCTTTAGTAGGATTTAGGTGTTTAAGTGCAAAATAGGTGGTTTTGGAGATGTTTTTCTATACATTTGCTTGTTTTGCAAAAACACTTCAAATCGACGATAAATTCAGGGCTCAGATATACTTGTGTTTCACTGCAAATGATTTTAAATGGCGTCGTGTCAAAAAGTGTAAACAAAGTAAATGCATACAAACATACACACATATTTTTGAAGAATTTAATTTGCAATTAGAGTAAAAATTTAATTATTATATTTTGTTTTTGCTTAATAGAAAATGATTTAAATATTGTATGCCTGATATATTTCAAGCTGTTTTGCAATATTGCTGCAAAATGTGTGTACTTTTTAGGATTGTGGAAGGGGATAGTAACTCTTTGTCATCTGAAATTGCGTTTGTTGTTTTTGCAAACATCTCAATTAGTTGCAAAGGACTTAAAATATTGTTCGGTTTATCTGAAAACTGTTTTTAAATCCTTCTTCAGTCAAAACTTGACAATCGAATTTCCACTCTTTTCTTAAGTCCATTATATTTTTGAGGCTTTTATCACTTTTCTAGAATTTTGAACACTTGAACTTGTAAAACCAAAACATTTGAAGTAATATATAATTTTTTCATATTAAATTTGTTTATTAAAATTTTATCTGGAAATAATATATATTAATTTTAACTCATGAGAGCTAAATCTCTTTTACCTATCCCTTTCCCTCTCACCTATACAAATGTGTAGGTAAATTTACCTTATATTGAGAAAAAATTCATTTAAAAATGAGTGGTTCTTACGCGCTCTCAATTTTGTTTGTTATTTCTATTGTACTCTGAAAAATGATTTTGTGGTTGTTTTTCAATATTTGTGTACATGAGCTCGAGCGAAGTGATCACATCTCGCAGTGAGGGAGGCAACAAATGTAAGTATCATTATTTTTGCTAAGTAAACGTGTATGCATGAAGATTTCATAACTTATTGGTAAAGAAGGCATCAAATATTTCAATTACATTAAAATATTTAAAAATTATACTACTTTTCCTTAGCAAAATATGTGCCTACGCATTTGTGTAGAATGGGTTTCTTCAGTTTATCGTTCTTACAGCAAAAAGTATAACTGGGTGAACGATTCTAGTGTAGAAGAAGCTCTTCAATTATTTTGCGATTTGTCAAATGTTGAAGAAGACAGTTCATCGGATGAGCTTGAGGATAAAAAACGTGTTCAGTTTCCACACTCTGATGATGATGACACTTCGGATACAGAATTAAACGAGACGAACAGTGCAGTTGAGCAAACAAGGCCATTATCATCAAACCTATAAATACTATACTACATGATATTTCCCTCTAGCCAACATACCATCTTCTGCCAATTAAATACTATGAACGGTATTTTACTGACGATCATTTCCAGTAAGCGGCACAGTACAAAAATATAAAATCACCTTAAAACATTTCGTACTGAAGCAAAGGCTGATGCATCCGAAATTAAACAGTTATTCATATGGTGCTCACTTATAATTTGGTTGTGTTAAACTTCTGCACTTACGAGTACAAATGTACTGGGAGCAGAAATTTGGCAAATATATTGTGTCTGAAAAGATATCAAGAAATCGATTTTATCTTTTGTGCAAATGTTAGCATTTTGTTGAAACTTTAGAAGGATCGCGATCAAATTATTTATGCTTAAAGTTGATGTTTTCAGAACTCGATGCCTTGCCATTCGCAGGAATTCCTGCACCTATTCCAATAAGTTTGTTATCACACTATTTACGTCTGCTTTACTTGTACCTTTTTTCAGAACAAAAAACTGGAGTTTTTTATGTAATTTAATTTCATCAAAAATCTACATATGTACATACATACATATAAATTCTTTTTTTTTAATCTAAATTTTATAATGGCAGAGTTCATAACCACAGCGCTTTGGTATCCCACAAGCTTTCAGATATAAACAGTCTCTCCAGGAACTGCACATCAACCTATACCTTTGCATAGGAAGTAATAAATCCTGAACAGGATATTGAAGTATTAATAATTACATTGATTTTTTTTAATATTTGTTAAAGCGATGGCATTTTTATAAAGTGCAGTTGAGAAAAAATGTGTGCTTTGCGTCCTTAAATATAACCTCACTTTTTTGAAAAAAGAAAATCTGCAAGCACACAAATGTTCCCCTTCGAGACAAAGTAACAAACTGTATAAATTCTTTTTGTTTTTTGTATTTTAAATGTCAATAATTTTGTCAAAAAATTTTTATTTTTTAACTAAGCATAATCCGAAGATACACATTTGTGGTGTCCTGTTAATAAGTATCATCGCTATTAAAAGAAACAGTTAATAAAATAAGTATGCTTGCTGTCTAGGTGTGATGTGTTGGAATTATTCTGTTGACCGATAAAAAACCAAGAGACAGCATGTCACATTATCTGAATTAAAATCACCAGAAATTATAATACCGTTATATTCTGTTGTTAGAATTTCAAGAGGTATTCTTTTGCTATCAGCATATTTTCCCCAAATTTCAACGAAATTAAGATCAAATTTTGTCATTACCTCCTACTAAACTAAATAAACATGTTATTTTTGAAATATCAAGCATTTTGTAATGCACAAACTTAATTTACAAATCTTTATATATATTTTAATCACCAGCCTTTGAACGTTTCTTTTTATTTTTCTCTTGCTAAAAAAGTGTATGAACTATAACTAATTTACATTTGCTGCAAATTATTTCTTCATTAAAATAATGTGCACACACATTTAATTTAATTAATATGAAACCCCTACACAAAATGTGACAAATAAGGGGTTACCAACCAGAAAGCTCATGACAAATTGACTTTGTTATAAAAAGGCACCTCAATTAAAGATAAATAAAAAATGTGTTTGCCACTTCAAGTAGAAGCAAAATTGTCGTACTCTACATTGGAATAAATCTATATATATATATATTAATTTGTACATAGTTCTTTCAGAAATGCCTGCAGATTTTTAAAGATTAAAAGTGATATTAAAACTGTATAAAAATAGCAAGTTCTTAAGAAGTGTTTATTTAATTTAAGCATTTCTAATTAAGAAATCAAAATTTAAAGTCATCGATTAAATTAAACAAATTCAGAATACTGCGTTTGCATTTTGTTTTATAAAAATCAAAATCAGCTCAAACCAAATATTCAAGAGAAAGTGGTCTGTATATGGTGTTTAACTAATCAAGATTATCTCCTGTTATGTTACATAAAGACAATGCATCTCTTGATAAAAAAAATAACATAATATAATCTAATACCTATTTTGTATCTACTTTAATTAAATATCTTGGGAATATTAAATTTATAAAATACTGTGAATCGTGGAATATGGAATTTTTCGCCTTTTGCCATAAATACAAAATAGCTTTGCAAATTAAGTTGTCACTTATTTCATTCAGTTAATTTGCTAAAGAAACTTTTCTCACATTGTGTCACGAGCTGAGATATCGAAGTTACTAGCACTCTAGGGAATGTTGCTGATACTTGAAATTTAGGTAATGAAAAGGGGATTGTGGGGGTAGTGCTTATGGACATTCCATCAAAAATTTGTAGCTCTATAATTGAGTGGAAGAACGTCTGAAGCAAGATTATACCAAGTAAAATCTTTTCGACTCAAAATTTATTTTGTCTGTTACGAGTATGTGCTGCGATTCATCGCAATCGGATGTGCTCTTAGCGAAGAACGGCTTACACATGAAAATTCAGTTAAACGCATTCAATGAAAATGCAGTGAAACGCATTCGATGTTCCAGTAAAACAATAGAATTTGATAATCACCTGTAGCCAATAGCCTCATTGTTCTCTCTACATACGATTGAGTAGCCTTAAATTTAGTGATATAAATATTAAAAAAATACGATGTAGTTCAGATTTTAAAATTTTAGGATCGCTCCAGATCTTAAAAAGCCTCCGGTTCCTTAGTAATTGCATAAATCACCCATAATTAGTAGCGAAGTAAGCTTCGTAAAAGCGAGATTGCTCGAGATCTCGATTTAAAGCATCAGTCAGATCTTGCATCATGAACTCATAACAGGATTGGAAGTTTGGCAAAGTAGATAAATCAGAAAAAAAATAAATCATACCGTATTTCTGAACTAACTCTAAACATGTTTGCTAATATTTCTTCTACAACAGCTCGAATACTGCTCAATCCATTAAAAATATTGCTGATTGTCTTTTTTCAATATTTTTTTTTTTGATAAATAAGGATAAAAACTTAGTATTTCAATCTTTGTCACACCATACAGTAGAGCAAATGGTTCCTTACCAAATAATAGTATTTTTATATTTTCACAGTTCGTCCTTATTTCCGAAACTTGAATCCATGAGCTGTTTAAAAACAAAACATGTGGGCAGCAAATTTAAAGAAATATGTATATTAATGAAAATTTAAGTAAAAGCTTACAAATGGCCTAAATGTAACAGCAGGGTAAATATTGATGTTCTAAATTATTTTCTCATCATTTTTTGTAGAACCTGCTTTATAAAATCATTCAAATATCATCTACAAACATAAAACTTTCCTACTGAAATCAATACTTTTAATATCTTTTAGATATAATAAAAAAACAACGGACCTTATCTACAACCCTGTGGCACTCCATAGTTTACGGAGCGGAAGGAACTACTACTTACGTTAATTTGAAGATATTTTTTTCTATTCGTTAAATAACTTTTGAATATCGTCAATTCCTTATCTTTGCTACCAATCAATGACAATTTCTCTATCAGTATATAATGATCTTCAAGATCAAATACTTTTGAAAAAATCCAAAAACATGCCTGCTACTCCGATAAAGTCTACACCTAAGCCATCACATAAGAAAAATGTTTGTCAGGATAGAGAGGTTTTTATCATCTTATCGAAAATCGCAGCAAAAATTTGGTCAAGTTCTTATGCACACCTATACGTATAACAAAACTGTCATTTCTGTACATGAAATATTTTTTAAAAATTTTGATGTTAGTTTAGATAGTATTCGATATGGAATACAAAACACCCATTTTTGGAATTTTTGTCTGTCTGCCCGTCTGACTTTCTTTGTTTGCATCACGTGAAAAATACTAGATGGATTTGAAAAAAATTTTGTAGGGAAAATAGGTCATTTCGTAGAGAAAATAGAGATACAAATGTGAAAGAACAAATTTTACCGGTATAACGGTAAATAAACAGTCCTTAGCAGAACTCTGGAATAAATACATATTAAAAAACAAATTTTTAAAAATATGAATTTTAATATTTTATTAGAAGTGACACGCAGACGAAGCCGTGGGCACTGTTATTTTCTTGATAAACTTATTTTTATTTATTTATAAAACAATTTTCAACCAGTTTAATAATTCTCTTAACTTTAATTAGCGGACAGGAATCTTAATCTTAATTAAGATTTTAAAAGCCAAAAGCATCGGCTTGGGCGTTTTACTTTCGCAAGTTTCTGTTATAGAATTCTTGAAAAGATATAGAAAATCGATCAGGTATTTTAATACATGAAAAAAATCGTGTATTATCTTAGACAACGATATTAAACTTAAAGCTTGTTGAATCGTTACATGTGTAAGTATTGTTATTTTTTAAGTTAATCGGGCAGTTAATCGAGTAAAATAAAATAGTTAACAGGTTATCGGTTAATCTATTGAACATCCTACAAAAAATTACTACACATTTTTTATTTATTCCTTTATAGGTTTAATTTTAAAAAGTTATTTATATAGTCGAGGGGGTATTGTTGACTTTTTCTGTGGCAAAAAGCATGCCACTCTTTTTGCTTTCGTTTCGAATAATTGAGAAAAATTGGTGTAATTAGTTAGGTACACAATGAAGACATTACAACTAAATGTAAAGACGTCTAAAAAAAAAAACATAAAATTATAGTCATACATTAGTTTCATAGTACATACAAAATAAATGCTATGCATACAAAAACAAAAAATATTTGATGACAGTTGTTGAAAGGAAATAGCAGCTAGATGTTTGATATGTTTCTTTTTTTATAGATAAACAAAGTTTTAAATCTATGAATTTAGGTTTTTTGTGTTTTTTTTTATTAATTTAAAATGAGTCAAAGCTATTGGTTCAAAGTACGAAGCTAACCTGTTTTTAATGTGAAAGAATTGTAAATATAAATGTTTTTTATATGAACAGCAATTAGATTTGTTTTCAGTTTTTCTTTCTCATTTTTACTTCCGATATTCAAGTTAGTTAGCATTATTAGTGTTATTAATATTTATTTCACTTCTTTTTAAGACGATTGGCACAACATAATAAAAACATATCTAACGAAGTATCATTTAATTATCATATTAATGCGATAAACTTTTTAACCAGTGATCTTTTTGTTTTTTGGGAAATACTTTGATGTATTCAGTGAACAAAAAAAAACTTCTGAAAAGCCCTAGAATAACCCAAAATACTCATCATGCAATTCAAATGAATCTTAAACGAAAATTCAAAAAAAGAGAAAAATACGTGTATAAGTATTTTACTTCGAAAATGAGGTTTAACAAGCCTGGATTAATCACTTACATCATAAAGAAAAAATTATGACAAGTAAAAAAATATGAGATATGATGGATCTGCTCAAATGGCAAGCATGCGTCCTATACAAGACTAAGACACAAGTGACATTAAGTTTGAAAAACTAAAAATGCTATTTTTTTTTCTTAACTTACATTCCGCTCAAGACGGTGGCATGTCATAACATTCATGTCACAACGTCGCACCAGAAACTGACATTATGTTACATAACTAGGCGGCATAATGTCTATCAACGTAGAGTCATAACGCTCATGGATACTTAAGGCATATTTAATGGTATTCTATGTAAGAAAGATGCAGTATTTTTATAAACTGGCTTGCAGAAGCGAAGTCCTTGTTTTGTTAAATACGGACATTACGACACTTTCATAAGTGTCACTATGTCAATAATAAAAATTGAGTGTGATATAAAGTCCATTGACATTAGGTCCTTGCACACTACGGCATACCACCGAACAATTTTTTAAATTGTGTATTCTTCAACGTGTATTTAGAAAAGAGATCGAAAAAGGTTTGGATTTATTCTACACATTATTTTTTTAACATTATTTTCCGTCGGCTTAACTTCTAATTTCTTGTTTAAAATTTCTTACATATATCAATCTATCATGAAAGTATGTATGAGTTACGTGTAAATTTCTTTTAAGACCATATACAAATTTTTCGTATCTACTTCTGCGAATAGTAGTATCAACGTTGATCTGTTTGTCAACAGTCTTTAGGTTGGGCTTTTTACAATTTCTCGTCTATACACAGTTATATATAAGTACTTTACACCCACCCAAAAAATGTTTTATAAAATGTTCGTCTTTACTGCAAATGTTTAAAAGCAAACATTTAAAAGAAGTAATTTTTTTCTTTCTAGGGTTATTGCTTCCCTTTCATTTAAATGTGCGGTTATGATAAAAAAATACGGTGTGTTTTTACCGATTTTCGCGTCTTTTTTTAAGAATGGAACAAAAGAAAAAAGTTTAATGTAGAAACTTATATTAACAATTTAAAACTACGGACAGATAGATAGACGAAGTAGATAAACAGGCTATTCTGTGTAACTTTTATGAAGCTATTTACATGTAAAGTATTTACGCGCTGATTCCTTGTACTCAGCACGAGACGAAATTATTCTCTGATTCTTGCTGCTTTTAGGTGTGTATGAATGTTTCGTGTTTGTGTGTGTTTGCGTTTGATGCAATTGTTAGAGACTACATTTATATCGATTTAACAAAAAAAATTGTACCCTTTTCTATTATTAAATGTTGTTTTTGTTTTGTAGAAATGAAAACTAACACAACAATTACAAATACAGGATTTACCCTGCTCACACACATACGTGTAAATATAGATGTATATGTTTCTTGTTACCGCTGAAAGGGAGGAATTTTTTTTTCGTAAGTCTCGCAATCTTCATCCAACGTTATTTGTTCTTAGAGAAAAATATTGAGAGAAAGTTTTATAAAAGAGAATTTTTATAAAGTGGTGTTGCGAAGTAAGGAGTAGACTTAGCTCACAATAAAAAGGTGCAGTCGTATATTATTGAGCCATGAGAGTATTTTCATCCCTTTGAAATATGATTATTATACTTTTGGCATAAAATGGCACTGCCATACTTATATTGTACTTTGTAATGCTCTCTTCGCACCCTATTCATGTATGCCAGCATTGTTAAGCAATTATTTTTTTTTTTTGCTTTAAAGGATGTTTAAAAATTTTTCTTAATTTTCTTTTATATATTTTTTGCAACTGCTCCTTTTATTGCTCCCGATCAATGGTTAACAATCCACGTGAGAGAAATTTCGTATGTTTTTATTTTTATAAGAAAATCAAAATTGTGTATTTATGAAAGGAGTGTTTTTAGTTTTACCGTTATAGCGAACACGTGCTTGTCAGTTAATGATAGAACTTTGACATTTAGTAATTTTTTTCTTTTCGTTCGTTTGTTTAATGCTCTTCAATTTTGGCTTCGATAATCCGTGTGGCCATCTTACATACAAACCATCACATCATCTTTGATACTAAAAGTAATAAATTATAGAGTTGAAACTTAATCTTTTCAACGTTAAACATATCAATGCCTCTAGTTTACTGGAATCTTAAATTGTGTGTTTTATGTAAAGACATCAAGAAAATTAAATTTGAAGTTAGAACTCTAATGAAGCTTTTAAACTTAATTAATAACTTAAAACTAAATAGTGGTCGCTGTGCTTTAAGATTGTTATTTTGATTAAAAAAATTTTTTTGTGATTATTTTATTCAATGTTTGATAAGAAAATTAGTTGCAAATATTTTGGTTAGTAACGTCCTAACGTTAGCCGAGAACGGTTTGACATATTTCAATTTATTTTAAAGGTAATACGAAAAGTTGGATCATTTTAATTGTTTTATGCTATACACTGATAAAACCTTGTGCCCAAAAAATAAAATAAGATTCAATTCAAAATTTTTAGAAAGCAACGACAGTAAAATCATCTGCTATTTATTATGGCAACAGTTTTTTGAGATATGATTAAAATTGTCTACACTAACAACTTAGAAAATATAAATTATTTAAAAGCTTTTATGCTTGCATTGCTTTGTTACGAATGAAAGTCCTGAGCCCTTGCGCGCACTCATACATGTTAAAGCAATGGCTAGTTGTAGGAATGCTATAAATAGTGGGAGCAAGAAACACCAAAGATTTAGTGGACCCTAAGGGGCCATTCTTGAGTCTTGTTCTTTAGGTTGGTATTATTTCTTTTGACTTCAATAGAATCAGAGGAGCTGCTAATGAAGTCTAGAGATGGAGTGCTGTCTTTGTGCTACGGAGAGGGTCTTACAGTGTTGGTCAATGGACCTAACGAGGTATCTAATGAAAATGCCAACAAATCCCACAATTGGCCCATTGAGTGGCCAAACTTGTCTTTATGACAAATAAACAACACGAATACACCAAATAAAATGTCATTATAAAAAAAATTATTTAACGAAAATATCTATATTTATGAATCCTTTCACCTTTCTGAAATAGTACTTATTTGTTAAGTACTTGGATGTTAAAAAATAATTATTTTATCTTAAAATTATTGTTTTTTAAAGTTTATTTTCACATTAATATTTTCAGTTTTCTTAAAGAGGTTTATTGTTATTCAGCTCCTGGCAACACTGTTGGTATCAGAAAACTATTTTGAATACGTAGTGTACCTTTCGCCGGTATTACTTTGCCTAGGGTCTGAGGAAATTAATAAATCTATGTTAAAAAAAATTGCCACCGTTTACCTTTGTATTAGGCAGTTTGTAAAGCGAATATGTCAAGCTTGTTAAGGCTGCTTTTCATTTCAATTTTAAGATTTACATCCCCTAAATATTATTGTAGAAAGTTTATTTTAAGTTTAAAAAAATAGTGTGTATAATTTTTTAAGCAAGCCAAGAATCACAAATTTAAAATTGTTTAGTGTGTAACCAATATAAAGAGAAAGTGCGATGCTCGTTTCTGTTATCTCGTTAAGAAATTTTCGAAGCAGTGAAGTATATAATACCAAGTAATAAAACAAATTATTATTTTTAATTTATTTTTGTGATCCTAAAATTTTTTTACACGTGCACCCATAATATTTTTTAAAACCTCAAATACTCGTATACTAGAAAAAAAAAAACAGAAAAAAAACAGCCAAAAGAAGTCGGCTATAACCGTCTTGTATATTTTTCAAAGTAAATAAATAAAAACATCGACTTTTATGTATTATTTTCCTTTAATACGTCTTTAAAATACATAGATATCTGTTTGATTTCATTATAATTTTCATATTTTACTTTTCAATTCAGCGTTTGCAAATAAATTTCCAAAACTAATGCAAAATTAAAAATTCTTTTTACAAAAAGTATTTAGTTCTCTCTAACAACTCAGTTCTCTTCAAAGACTCAGTTCTCTCTAACAACTCAAATTCATGAATTAAATGAATCGGATGCCAATTTAATTCAAACAGTTCGAAATTTCATTTCGTTTCTTAGTGCGGCATCATACAATATTTCCCTGTCTTTTTTATTACAATAAAATAATAAGAACAATTCATGTTTTTTCTTTTCAATAAAAGAACGCACATGCGCATAAATCATGGTTGTTAAACGCAACGTGTGCCTCCCACTAAACTCGACATCGGTAAAATAGCAGACAACATGTAAACTATTGCATTGAGATTTACGTGGATTGTGTACCTTAAAGCCCACATCCAATCAACATTCAACATTTATAAAGAACTAACTTCTACGCTAGTAGTATTCCAGTCCAGGGACGGAAAATTTAGTAATGTTTAGAAAAGGAAAAAACTAGGAAAATAATTACTTTGTTTAAAAAGAATTGTAAGTATTTATAAAGTAATAGAATATTAAAATAAGAAAATATTAAAAACTTGATTTTGAGTTTATTATCCTCTACATTCGATTTGAAATGTCTTTCCAGTTGAGTAGATAAAACTATCTAAATTCGACAGAAAAATTTATGTCTAACACATTTGGCCTATTCACAAGCCCCCTAGTACGTGCTAAGTGCTAACAAAATACAACGGTGCTAGCTGTGTTGTTGGTAATTTTCATGCAAACATGCGATACAACACTTAGTACTTTTTTTCATATGTTTTTCAAACGTTGTATTTGTTAAAATGTTTTATGTTTAAATGAATTATTATTTTTGTGTTCATGTGTGAATTATAGTAAATTAAATTGAATTAAAAGATATTTTTATTAGTTTTATTTATTTAATTTATTGATTTGACTGATTTATTAAAAAGTTGAAGTTGAAAGTTGCCAATATAAAAACTGTTTTTAAAGATTTAATATTGCTTTAATGACTCGATTTCTAATATTTTGTATGGAACCGCCATCACCTATACTAAAAAGAGATGCTACCTTACGAACACAAGCACCATTTCCTGAAGATCCCAAGCATTAAAGTACAATTTTAAGCTGCAAGTCAATGCGTAGTTGGAGCCTTTCGCCAATTGTGTGAAAAACATCGTCATTTTCACATTCCTCTGGCCGTAGTCGTATCATATGAAGAAATCTGTTTTCATCAAAATATCTTAAAACCCAATTATGCCATAATGATGATTTTTGGTAGCCCTAAATGTATAATTCTGCGACTGGAGAGCAGGTACATTAGGTTCATAATAAAAACGTCTTGAATTTCATCCTCACACAAAAAATTTATTGATATACTTTTTTCTGTTTTCTCCCCCATTTGGCTTATAAATAACAAATGATGAATAGCACTTTTCTTCTTCTTATTTACTTTTTGACGTATGAAGTACAATATACAATGGCAGACTGATACAATGGTTGTTCACAAAGAAGTAAACAAAAGGTAGTATGCAATACTACCTACACCTTAGCAGAGCTTGTGAATACGGCAATTGTGTTTTTTTTCACATTGATGGCATAGAAATCACATTTAGTACTTTTAGTCTAAAAAGGTACTTTTCTAGTTGGTAAAATTTTAAATTTACATGCCTGTTCCAGAATTTACTCAAATAGTTGTGTGTTTGTGCTTATGAATCTCAACACAGAAACTTTTAACACCTTCAAGCAGCATCAAGTGAGATTTTTATGTTTATTCAATGCTGACACGCAACAACGGTGGATAAGACGCGACACAACTTAGCACTTGCCGCCGCAAAGCTCAAAATCACAATTGTTCACAGCACTTAAAAAATACACGATTTTTTGTGGCGAAATGATAATGAGCTGAACGTCAGTCACTCAGTTTGTCGGTTATACACATACATAGACAGAAGGATAGAATTGTTATAATTTACATTAAAAAAAATCCGTCAATCTTTACTTTTGTTTTTCGATTCCGTTTCCTTTCATTGTTCTGTTTCTTTAAGTGCGACGTTAAAATATTTATGTGAATGTCCTTAAATTTACATAATCGATCTAAAAATGTGGCTAACCGTTGTATCTTTGTGAGTCTGTGGTTGTGCTTCTATATGTGTGTGCGTGTGTGTATGAAGTAGTGTATCTGTATGCAATGTGTCTGGTTCAGAAGTGTTGAGTGATTGAGTGCAGTTTTCGTTTGCCTATTGTAAAACAATTGAGATTAATATTAAAACATTTATTTAATACACAAAACTGCTGAAAAATTAAAAATAAAAAAAATGTAAAAGAATGCAACGTAAAAAGAAAGAAAACCGCAAATGAATGTTTTGTGAACAAAATACTAGTAAATTTTAAATCATATATTTATGATGTGATAAATGACCAGCGATTTATTAAAAGAAATAATGTTTTCGAAAATTATTTGAAGTATAATTCTAAAAAAAAATACAAGGTAAAGTACAAAAACAAAAAAAAAAAAAAAAACTATTGGGACTGTAAAATAATTTCGTCAAATGAAACTAAATATTTTAAAGATAAAAACATTCACGACATACGAAAATTAGTAAAAATTTTCAAACATATGCACATCCATTGGTTTCACGAGTAAATTGAAATTAATTATCTCTCTGCATGTTTAAAAAAATGTTTAATTTGTGGAAGACTATATATTAGTTAAGTGCAAGTTTCGAATTTGTAATACATAACCTTAAAAATATGTCATGTGCATTAGTAAACATGCTTCAGTTTTAAAAGAAAAGCAAAAACGATGTAAAATATTTGCTGTGCCTTTCGTATTTAGGATATTAAATATCACACTCCTTTTCGTGGGACACCGATAGCATGCCATGTGAACATAATAAGACGTAGTTATAATGACAGAGTGATGGCCTTCAGATGCTCCTAAATGAAACTACTAGCAAATCAAACCACCACACTATTATGCCAAATAAAAGAAATCAGCTGTGATAATTACCTTTATTTCTCTTTAGTGCATGTAGCTACAAAGTTTGTCCAGCTTTTGTTCTTTGAAAAAAATGATTAAAATTAGACTTTCTGGATCTATCTTTTGCATTATTTATTGCAAGATATTGTCAAGAATTTCTCAAATTATATACTATATTTATATTTCAAGTCTCTGCCTAAACGGTTTAAAAGTTGAGGCCGTCTCTAGAGGAAAATCCTTTAAATATTATATTTTAAGCTTGCTGATATGGTAGATTTGATGTAACATACACTCTGTGTGTATTGGAAGCCGTATACGCGAATATCATTTAGTGCCCTTATTAAAGTGGGGAAGAAAAAACTAATTTTGGGGAAAGTTGTTGCGGTGTTTGTGCTAAAAGAGAACTCATTGCTAAGTCAGATTTTGCCGGTGAACGTATTTCTTGAATATTAGTTGCATTTCTGATGTTTGTTGAGAAGCTGAAAATTTCGGAAAAAGTTTTAAGGTACATTTAGCCGACCGTAGAAATCGTAAATGTAAAGTAAATGTAGCTGTACAGTAAATGTAGTTCTGCTTATAGAATGTGTAAAAACGTGTCATGTGTTTTCGATATATTTCTGTTTATTAATAAATAACAACTCTAAACTCTTTAAACCAATGATGGCCACTTTACGATTTTTTGCAAAAAGTACTTGAATATTTCCATGGTAGTAAAAATGATTTTGTTTTGTAATAATGAAAAATATAAAATTTGCATAAGTTATACTTAACGTAACAATTTTACAAAACATTACGGTTATAAAATATTTAATTTAGAAAAGAAAACTTCATAATTTCTATAAAAAGGACAAATAAGTACTTAAAAAGGGGTTTGTACTTCACTTTAATTTTCTATAATATTTACCATAAGTGGCTACTTGTGCCACGTAACCTCATATTGAAATTCTATTTTCAGCAGGTTGAAACGTTACGGCTAAGTGACATTTCAGTCGGCTAAGCATTTGCATAGCTTTCCGTATAACAAAAATGATCAGCTGACACATCTACATTTACCTTTAGTTAAATTTTGAAATGCAGACTTCCTTTCTGTCATTCATTTAATTTGCTGCAAAGAATTTATCTGGAGGTTATAAAAACAATGCTACTTAATGCAGAATATTTAGATTGAGTCCCAATTTTCCAAGCTGACGTTAAAAACCCAGCTTCTTTATTATTTTGCACAGCATTAATCATTTTAATTTCATCAATAGAGTTAGTTCAAAGTCGTTCAAAATTACGACTAAATCCTGCAGGACGGATATATTGAAGTTAAGTATAATATTTCTATCAGCATTTCGGCTAGAATTTCGTTAATTTTTGTATTGTAGTATATATAAATGCACAATTTGAATTCCACCATGTCGGACAATGACTTTTCAAAATTGTGTCCAGCTTATGTTTCTTATTGGCCTTTTTGAAGAACTTACAATTTGTTTTTACAAGCGCACGTAATTCCTTTTAATTCAATTGGTGATTCATGTTAGACATTAGAAAACAGATTGATCCTGTAAAATCTTTAAGGCGCGATTAGTGACGAACACAGCGTTTGATGTAACGGATACGTTAAAATCTTCAAAGGGCTGCTTAGTTGACTGTGTTAAATAAAATGCGTTGATCTAATTTCTAGAGTTATGTCCACAAGCTTTAAACTAGCTTCAACATGTGGATGACGTACAAAAAATTTCTTTGAAATAATCGTCAGTCCGTACAATAATAGCAAACGCATCCTCACTATTAGTAACAGGATTCTGTATAGTTATTGAATGTTTCCTGTATTTTTGTATTAAACATTTTTGAGTTTTTATTGTTTTTTTACTTTATTAATTCAATGTAGTTCTCATTTATTCAATTTGGCTTTTGATATGAGACTCTTAGGTTTTCTATACAAAATTTGGGCAAAATCCACTAATGAGCTATATGAGCAGTAACGAAATGGCCATGTGGTTATGCTTTCCCCGCAGTATTACATTTTATTTTGTAGTTTTAAATAATAAATATTTTCTAAGAATATCCTGAAATAAATATGTCATGAGAATATCATGAAATATTTATATGTAAAGGAATCAAGCACTATTAAAGAAAAATTAACTTAATTTGTACGTATTAAAAAGAAGAAAAAATACATGTCATATTAGTTAATCTTTAGGTACAATGTGCGAGAAATTTTTATTATTTTATTGTTCCCTTACGTTTTAGATTTTATAAGAAGAGTATCAAAATATTTGTAAAAGATATACACTTAATAAATCAGGTTTTTTAAATTTCCAAACCAAAATTTTTACTGCTTATTTGAAATATCTTATATAAACCCCATAAAAAAAATAAAAAGTACCACAATTATTCCATACACCAATGATTTTTTAAGCATTTTTTAGTACTTATCACGTTTTAATGTACCCTTTTTAACGAGCATTAGGGTGAATAGATAAAGCAATATAAAGAAATTTACCCATTCTGTACCAAAATTCTGTTATAATCGAAATATTTTAAACCAGCATATACACTTCCTATAAGGATGATTCTGAGATTACTGAGATTAGATTGATTTCCCTGTGTATTTAAATAGGGGGAAATAAAATACATTCCACTTCATTTAATACATCACAATTAAGTTTCATAGGTCCTTTTGACTCACTAAAATCATTTTTCCTAAAATTATTTATTTTCTAAAAAAAATTGCCTACCAAAATTTTAAAATATCATTCTCCCGCCTGTCCCTACTTTCACTTAAATTTTGCTAAAATTTCTAATGAAAGTAGTATATAAATATTTGTTAAAATTAGTGCAAACCAAAATAAAATAAAATTTGATTAACTCTATTTTCTTGCAATCTGCATAACTTATTATTAATTAATATTTTTATAGATGATTATCATTTGTCCCTGAAAGTCAAACCGATTCCCTGTAAAATCGTGTATCAGTAAAAATTAAAATTTTCAAAGCATTGTTGATTTGCAATAATTCAAGTTTGAAAGAACATTATATATGTTGACAATTTTTTTCATAAAATCAAGTAAGTCAAGTTTTGCATTGCTGAATAAGCTTTTACATTTAACTTGTTCATTCCCCGGTGTTGTTTTTTTTAAGTTTAACATATTTCATAGCTTTGCGTGTAATGCTTTGATTTGATTTAAAATATCAATCTCCGATTTATGGCAATTTTTAAAGGTAAGTATTTAAATTGTAATTTAAGAGAGTTTTGTAGATTTGTTTCCCTGTGATCATTCATCTGCCCAAAATGCGCACAGGGGAATGATAATTTACGTAAGTTACTGAAGTATAATTTTTAATATATTCATGACGGCTAAAATAAAGGAACCAAGGAACAGGTATTGACACGGAAGTGAGAAATAGAAAAATTTCTATTGCTGAAATGGCAACGCGAAAAAACGTTTATACAAAAGGTTATCACCTTTTGTAATGCGAAAATCGGAAGTTTTTGTACCCTGTCCGAGTCAATTCTTCACAATATTATGGACTCACTTACAACTTATGTTACATCGCGTAGTTTCGACAACAAAAGCAACGAATATACATTTGATTTGATTTGATGGATTTCAATATTTTATTGTAAAAATTAAAAAAAAAATTGCCCGGGAATAAATTTGTTGTAATAAAAAATGAAGATATTAAATCAATGTCAAAGAAAACTGAAAGCCATTTCCTGGTACTTAAAAAGTTCATAATATTTGTGGTAATTATAAGTCTCGTTGCTTAACTCACTCAATTATAATTATTAATAATTTATTTAAGTATTTACATAGATTAACTTTTTTCTTTAATTTCATAATTTTTGCAAATATGTAAAGGGATTTCAAATAATTAATTTTAAACGAAGTAATTTGATTTAATTTGTCGTCGTCATTTCCCTGCCAAATAAATCGTTACCCTGGGAGAAGTGTTTTAAAAATGTTTCATAATTCTGTTAAATATTGAGACATTAGTGTGTGGCAATGAAAATTGAGTAGCTATTTTTGACGTATTAATTTTAATTTGAAGGACTAAAATATGCAAAAAACTGCAATGGTAAAAAGTAGATATTTCGAAATTAGCCCGTAATATCAGAATCAACCATAAGCATTTGCATGACAGGTACCCTACATATTATCCTCACACCACTAGTTGTAATCATACAAACTTGCACTTTGTATACATTATTAAATTCGATGTGTACACACAGAAAAAAGATTGGTAAAAATTCAGTTGATATGCTTAAAATTTAATTACTAATATAATTATTTGATTTTTAATATAAATATGTAAATTATAATTTTGACTTAATTTTAACACTAAAAGCTAACATGTGGTATTTGCGTCCAAATGTTGGTTGTAAAAGCTCTTAAAAAAGTTATAGTGACCGATTTGTGTATTTACTAAAATCTATTGTATTAAATGGAAGTTACAACTAAACTTATTCAGCACATTACTACTGCATACCAAATTTTGGTAGTTAGAATCATAAAAATCAATTGTGTCTTTTAAAATCGAAAAATGTTTGACATAAAAAATAATCAATATTTTAGTTTAAAAATACAAGGATACATAAACTGTTAGTGGTGAAAATATTGTAGAAAGGTAAGTCCAAAATCAAGCCTACAAAGACATTTGTAAATTAAATAAATTCTGCAATGTTAAATACACTTCGCAGCAGCAAAACTGGCGGTATGGGATGAAAATTTGAAGAAACTACATACATATATCGTAAAGAAGGATCATGATGTAAAGGAAGGTTTTCAACATGAAATTTATAAATTGTAATATTATTCCTGTAATTTATTTTTAAAATAAAAGTAAATATTAACATATTTTATTGTTTTATTTTATTCACAATAATACTTTATAGTCACCCAAGAATCATTTTTTTAAATAGTTGTGAGTGCCACATTCATTCAGTTATTACAACCGAATTCCAGATAATACACACAACCGACAAAATTCGATTGGCAACAAATTCGGTTCTCATAACGAATTTCTTTTCTCTGTGTAGAAATAATGTTTGCTATAAGTATTGAGTATACCCATACTTGTGTCACCGCAAATAAGTAAATGTATTTTCTGTGCTATATGTATGAGTATACTAAATATCCAAATATATATTTTTTTTTTGTCTTTTGTTCGAAAACACCGTGGTTCTGTTTCAGTAAATAAATGCAAAATTATTGTTTTGAATATGGCCATTTCCTCCAAATAGTCAACCAGGATGGAAAAATAAAATGTTGATAATCATCGTGATTTATTTTTTATAATTATAAAAAAATTCTATGTTTTTATAATAGAATGGTTTCATAGCATACCTCAGCTGTTTGACTTGAGAAAATTGGGCTGGAAACTGGAAAATTTTATATTTTCTTTTTAAGCTAATTCTAAAGACATTTTTATATTTAATTATTTTATATGCAAAAAAAATGTTATGTTTGCACTCTTTCTACAAAATCGTTCTATTACAATTAATTTAGAAGAAAAAAGTGTAAGGAGAACAAAAAAGTTCGAATAACGGTTAATTTTTACTTCGTTTCTTATCTATATTTTAATTGTACGTTCGCGACAGAAAACATCATTTTATTGTAATTGCCTTGCATTAAACGTCAACAGCTGCCAGACATAACACATTTTAATTAAGTTCGGTGTCACTTATTTGGAAATAAAAAAATTCTGAGTTACAGTTAAATAAAGTTTTTTTTATTTGCAAAATTTTGTACGTTCGCGACCGTAAGTAAATTTTTTTCATTTACGTATTTATTTTCTTAACACGAAAATATACTTTCATAGCTGGGTAAAACATGTAATAAATCGCAAAATGAAAAGCAAAAGCGATATATTAACAAAATTAAAAGCTATCCACAAAAAATTAAAATTTTACGTGAAAAAGCTGCTGCGAGGATGCGAAAACGACGCTTAGCATTAAAAAAAAAATAAAATGAATTTCGAAACAAAAGAACGCGCAATGTTTAAAAAATACCGACAAAAGAAGAAAAATGAAGCTCAACAAGAAGAAGAACACGAAGCGTATTCGTGTAAACAAACTCGGGGAAAAGCAATGAAAAAGACTGAAAGGGCATTACCAAGTGATTTAAAAAAAAATTAAGTTATTTAAGGACTATTTAAGAAGTATATCGAACCGAAAAATGACCAAAATACAAGATCTACACAAGTTGATTTGAAATGGGAGAGGAAGTTTAAAGTGGTGAGAGACATTCACTTACGTGAAGATGTTAGCGTTCAGTCGAAAGCCAAAAAGGACACCCTCGTTGTTGATGGACAAATTGTTGTTAAACCTTATATGCTGCTAACCGTATCAAAAGCTTACGAAGTTTATAAAAACGAATCAATTGAAGAATGCGTAAGCAAGACAAAATTTTTCCAATGACAACCCGAACATGTTCAACTCTCGACCAAAATGCCGCATAACATGTGTGTATGTATTCATCACGCGAATTTCAGCGAGCACTTTAGCTACAAACAAGTTTCGATTTTTACTTGCGTCGCATGAATGTTTGACAAAACTATGTCATTTGCCGTAATAAGCTATAGTTTAAGTCACAGCAAAATCGATGTGTACGTTTTTATAACGATGATTGTTAAAGAAATTAAAAACCAACATGGCAAATTTCAAAACATATTGATTTTCTCGGACGGAAGTAGCCGCCAATTCAAAAATAAATTTATTTTTTGGAGCCTACCCAACTTAATAGCTAAATTCGGTTGTAAAACACTTGAGTGGAATTTTTTTTGCAACATCACATGGGAAAGGTGCAGTCGTTGGTGTTGGAGCGATTGTAAAGAAAAAGGTTTTCTAAATAGCTAAAGCAAAAAATATTGTTTTAGGTGATGCATTGTCTTTTTACAACTGCGTCCATCACCACATCACTGGAATTAACATAATATACCTTGGAGCTGATAAAATTGATAAGATGTCCCCATCTTTATTTGAAAAATTGAAAGATATACGGAATACTCCAGGTATAAGAATGATGCATTCGATTTTCTGCGATGAGGACTTTAAATTAAGCACAGCTCTTACGGCCTATACAATAAAAACAAAAATATCATAAATATTGTTAATTGTTATTGTTTTTTGTTCAGGAAATTTGAACATATTTATTGGAAAATGCATGGTGATAATAATAAAAAAAAATATATGGAAAAATCGTACGTTCGCGGCCCGTACGTTCCCGACCGGTACTTAAGCCAATTAAACAAAAACTGTGTTTATGTCTGAACCCATGTAGTTTTCCATCCCTGGTTTAATTGTGGTGCCCGATTTACATTAAAGAGTGATTGACATCTCAGAGATATTTTATTGTGTAAATACTGGATAGAGACCTACATTAATTCACTTTTAAAATATATTAATCGCTTTTGCCTATTCCGTTCCATTTCGCAGATTTTTACATTTCACTACTGTCAGCCAAAGTTGACTTCTATTTTGCGTACATTCGTGATCACATACTTATAACTATCATTATGAAAACTTAAACTCGATTGAATCCATCTTTTGCACTGAACATAAAGTTACCAAAATGCTATCGAATCGCAAAAAAAAGTGATAGGAAAAGTTTTGATTTCTATATTCTTTGTACAACAAAAGCGTATGAACGAACGTTCGTGACCCCAGGAAATGCTCATGTACATATCACTTTCAAACAAAACATGTTTTCAATTAGTAAATTATTTGTTTGAATTATCTGCGTGATCAAAACTTGTAGAAGATCTGCTAGTTCTCTCATTTCTTATGAATTTTGAACCCATACTGCATCGTGAAATACAAAACAGAAGGAGGTTAGACTTAATTATGGTATTCCGCACATTTTCTTAACTTCCAACCTTATCCTACATTCTGATCATGAATCAAGAAAACAAGATTGGGCATTGCGCAGGTCCGATATTTTCTGGTATAGCGTTCTCTCTCTTATATGTGACGTAGGCATATAATATTCTTTGTAAAAAAAACTTCATTTCTGTTTGGAAAGTGCAACAAAATTAAAGTAAAAACGGTGAAAATTTATAAAAAATAAAAATAAAAAAGAGAACCGAATTAGAGTATGATGGTATCAAAAGCCTCGCAGCCATATTTGCCACAAACTTAAAAATTGTATTCCAGATATTGCAATGGCACAAAACGAGAAAGGTTCAACGTATTCGTGGGTTGATCATGTATATGAGGGCGGACTAATAAAGCTGACACCTGAAACTATGAAATCCATTGAAGAACTGAACCGAATATTTTGAAAACATAATAAAGACGGTCTTCTCATTAAACAAGATTTTGCAAAAGCTGTAACTAAACAGGCTCATCATATTAAATGTGATGAAAAACTAAAAAAAGCTATTTTTTAGATCAAAAATGTATTTTAAAATAAGAAAACTTAATGCGGAGCTTAAAGACTACAGCATGACCAAAAGATGAAAATTAAATAAAATAAAAAATTAACTTATTTTTAAGCATTTTGGTTTTAATTTTATTTTAAAAATTAGGTCATTGATAATTATTATATGTTTATTTCCTTTATAAAAAAGATCAATTTAGAATAAGTAATGAAATAACCTCTGAAAATTATAATTTTGTATAAGAATTTTCATATCAGCCAAAATTTAAAACTTTGGTAGCCCGAAATAGCTCTTCTTTTTCTCAGCCCAAACACAAAAATTTTACTCGACTATATGTTTTTTTTTCTGTTTAAACTTTTGTTCAAATCTATGCACCCGCTTAGAAATTATGTAATTATTTCCACTTTTGCGCCAAACATCACCTACACTTTTTACAACATACACTTATTTTCGTTCTATTGTGATGTAGATGCGCAGTAGAAAAATTATTTGAACCGCTGAAAGCGCAATCTTGTTTTCTTGATTGATGCATTCTTATATTTAAAATCTGTTTGATTCTAAAATATTACTGCTTTACCAATGTTTTATTAAAACAAACACATATAATAAAATTTTAAAACCGATATAAATTAGATAAAAATAAATATTATAAAATTCTTATAAAATGAAGAAAGTTATCAATGTGAAAATTTATTATTTGGAATATTTTTGACTTTAATTTAGTTTAAACATGCTTGATTCCTTCAAACATAAATATTTCATGATATTCTCATAAAATATTTTTTTATTTAAAACTACAAACTGAAATGTATTACTGCGGAGAAAGCATATCCATATGACCATTTCACTACTGCTCATATAGCTCATCAGTGGATTTTACCCAAATTTTGTATAGAAAATCTGAAAGTCTTCTATCAAAAGCCAAATTGATTAAATGAGAACTCCATTGAATCAGTAAGAGAAAAAGACAACAACAACTCATTTATATAATTTATCTTCATTCAATTATATTTTGTAAATAAATTTCAAGAATAAGTAGGAATATTACAAAAATTTTCAACTGCAGCTTAATGTTTTGTAAGTTCACTTAAGTACATTATAGCCAAATTATCAGTGAGTGAGTGAGTTTGCTATATTGAATAATTCATGCATGAATCCCGCAAAACAAGGTAAAATTTTAACATGGACAACTTCTTTCATATTTTATGCAAGTGTGTGCAACATATCTGCTCGTTCATATATACATGTATTCATAAATACATATGTATGTGCATACATATATTGTTTTTATCTACTCAAAGTTTTATAACTGAAATATGCGTGTGTATAAAATGATAGTTATTTATGAGCTTTTGTTTCCAGATGAATACATTTTTAACGACTGTAAAATACCATTTGTAAATCGGCTGTAACCACACAAAAACACAATAAAAATTCGTTTAAAATACATGTGATTGTGTAAATGAATTTGTATGACGTGTGTATAAATAACAAAGGATTAAAAATTATGGTAAATAAATAAACTAACAAATTATATCATAAAGTTAAAAAGTGGACTTTTTATACATGCAAATTTTTGCCGAAAGGATGCAAAAAATTGCTGATTTATATTCATTATTGTATTTTTTTCAAAATAATTCTCAAAATTTATTTATGACAACTCAATGTTGAGTAAGCAAATTGAAATGTTGAATTAAGCAGATGCGATATAATTTTTTTTTTCTATGAAGGTAATAGTGAAAATTATTGTATAAAATTCCACTTGACAGTTTTTTATATTTTTTGAAATAAACAATGTCTGTGTAAAATAACGTGAAGAACTCAAGCGAAAATTTCCCAACTGCAAATTTTTCGAACTGATTTCAATCAAAGAACTAAATTAAATAACTTCCGTATGTCCGATAGACAGTTGTGAAGGAGGAAGGCTAACGCTAATAGTTGGTCTCTGTTTCAAAAGACGTTTTGCATTCTAATAATTGAAATAATATTTTTGACTTAGGAAAGCTTAGAAATTTTTTAAATACTATTTCATTTACCTGAGAAAATCGTTGGCCAAAAGAGAAAAATTTTATTTTTTGCAAGCTAAATTTCTAAACTAGAACAAAAAGCAGAAACTTTTTAAACCTGGATCAGGATCTTAATATTTGCAAAACAAGTAAAAAAAATTGCAAGGGCTTTAGTTCTTTTTATATCCAAGCTGTGCTATTTTAAAGCATCATGATGCCGTCTCTTAAGGCACGTTAAGCTCGACTACACCTATTCCATAGCCGTGTGATAAAGTAAAGTTTCATTGTGGCTCTGGTTATTTGCATTTGAAAATTTAATACTATAAGTTCTACGAGACCATTGTACATTTATTTATCACTATTTTCAGAATTTTCTGTTTGTATTTTTATGTGTCATTAACTTTTGGTAAAAAGAGATCTACTGTTAAAATTACATAATCCGATTTTAGTTAAAATTTATGTCCAGAATTAATGAAATAATTTTAAATTTAATAACAAGCGATAGATAGATGTAACACTAAAATATAAAAAATTTGAAAGAGTTAAAATTATAAGTGCAGAATTCTGAGAGTGTGTCCATATTTTTTGATCCGTAAGAAATAAATGCGTGCGACAGGTTTTATGTAAAAATACTCTCCCACACATACAGAATATGACTGCAAGCTGCAGCATTTTACTATTTTTCATCCGCCTTAAACATAAATATCAAACGTAGAAAAAACTCGTGACTTTTTTTACTTTCATGGTAGGCAGCCAAAATTGCTTGGTATCTGGTTATACTGGCATTTCTCTGATCCTCCCTAAAGACCTGCAATACCGCACCATAAGTAAGACAGCTCCTCGGAGCTAGTAAGAATTAAAATAAATGAAGATCAACTTAAGATTAAAATTGTGTCGTAAATATAAAAATTTAATTTAATTTTTATTTGTATACGTCGATTTGTGTTTGTTTATATTTTTTAATTTGTGTTTTATTTGCATTTGCTTCACCAATATCGCAGTAATTTTATCACAAACTGAATCGATATGTTTTAATTGAAAAGTTTGCCATGACTTTTTTAAATATTCATACAATGCAATTCAAATAGCAAAGGATTATTTACAATATCAAAGTTTATACACTGAAAAAAATCAATGCGTAGGTAAATTCTTATGCAATAAAAATAGTGACTATTCTCCCATTTTGACATTTTAAAATTTGTTATTTAAATGCCCTTGAAGTTTAAGGAAAAATCTATGGAAGGACTTATGTGTATAATATTTTTGTAGTAAACATTTTTAATCCTAACAATATTTTGTCATAATTGATCCATTAGTGTCCAGAAAAGTTTCAATCTCTGGAATGATTTCTCCTAGCTTCGTATCGGTATTTGTAAAAGGGAAATTGTACGAACAAAACAGTTTTACTCTTAGTTCTCCAAGTTATTTATGATAATTAGAGAAGCCGGGCGATCAGCAGGCGATCTTAAAAGCAGACAATTGTCAACTATATGTCACCTTAAAAAAAACATTGTAGAAACTACCGACTTTTTTAAATAAGAAACATTTACAACTTGAATATTTGTCTGTATAAATTGATTAGTTTACTGTTTTGTTATTGAATTTTTATTCCTCAGATAGACGAGTAGATACAAAGAATGCTGACGAACTAGAAAGTGTTTTTCATCCTGCTGGTCATCTTTATAATTAATTATAATAGTGAACTAAAGTCTATTTCAAAAATCATAATTCATCCATTACTTAACACTTCTATTTTCGCAAGGAATGCCGATCGGTATTAGCACTGAATTCTTCCACAAGTACATGAAAATAGGAAGAATGCCTAATGTGCTCCGATATCTAAAGAATTAATTGAAGTCATCTTGTGTCTTTTGAATTAAAATTAATTTAATATTTCCGAGCTGCAGATATTTCAATAAGAGCGAGAAAAAGAGAATTTATGTTTCATTTACCTACATATAAAACTTCTTTAAACATATTTTTCTAAGTGTAAAAACAATTCTCTTATTTGTAAACATTTAAATTGCTAGAATGTCCATAGTACAACCAATATACAAATATATTTTTTCATTTTAAAAGCGGGTCCTTTTTGTTCATATTTTAAGCCATTTAGATAACCGCATTCATTTGCAATTAAAGAGAATGTACTATACAACTGTAACTATATTTATTCACCAACTATACGTTCACATTTACGTGTGCAATTTCAAATTCAAATGTGCAGATCAGTAGTTAAGAAAAAAAATTGAAAACTCATGCTCAAACATTCATATCGACATATAACCACAAGTGTATTTATAAAATAATAATTTTACCGAGTTTTTTGTGGTTTACAATTTGTTGTTATTGTAAGAATGTGTATTAAATTTAACCGCATGCTTTCATTTAGTTTTTGTTATGTATTGTCAGAGTAAGTAGCGCTGATTACTGTGCCCATTACCACCTACTTCGCACAACGATTGTCCCAGTGCTCAGCATTGTTTTTGTCTCTTATCTTAAAAGCAAACTTTTTAGCTTTTGCTAATTAAATATTTTAATGGCGTAAGTTTTTAAATACATTGTTGGCTTCACTTAAATCCAAATAATTACCAACTGTTTTTACTATACAAGTATGAAATTACTAAAAAGTCACTTAAATTAAAAATTAAATTACATTATTGGTATTTATATTTTAATAAAAATGACTAACTAGTATCTCATTAATATTAAGTCGATAATGTTGGAGCAAAAACAACATTAGTTTGGCATGGACGGTGGGGACTTTCACTAAATATATAAAACGTATCACGGTAGCTACTGAGAGCCAAAATTGCTACTTCGGGATCAGAAAAATGTGTGAGACTTGTATTTTTGGCTAATGTTAACCGATTTCAAAAATTTCATGTGCTTTGTTTTTACCTTTTAGCAAAATTAATGAAAGTATTTGTGACACAATCATCGGCAAATATTAGAATTGCTAACAACTTAAAATATTAAGAGAGGGTTCTACTGGCATATATTTAAAAACAAAAAGTGAAAGGTAAAACTGGATACTTGCTATCATGATTTTACCTTCCGGGTATCCTATTTCTGCGATTAAAGAGGGGCGCTTTGACAAACGTAAACAGTCTGAAAGCTCACCTGTCAGATATATTTGCATACATATTTTGAATAATTCCTTTTCGGTGGGTGCATAGTTAAAAGGCGTTATAATTCATTTCGTGACTTCTGTATTTGAGAATTGTAAATATATAAGTAATAAATTATTTAGAAGCAACTTGTGAATCAAGTTTTAGAATTGTTTAGTATAGGTATTTCTGGAACATATACATTATTAAGGCACATAGGATATACAATTATCATTTTTAGAAAATAACATTTCTAAGTTATAAATATATATTGAAAAAAGGAATATTAAATTAAAAACTATCCCGAAGTTTGCGCAAGATTTAAATCTAAAAAAGCTGTGAAATACAGTATATACGTAGCGAAATTAGGAACAGGCGATAATAGTTGTAAATACATTTAGTTCGCAGACGCTGCGGCTATTAAAAAAATCTTCGTCATAATATTACGTTAGTCACACTTTTATCACCTGGTACAATAATTCGCCATTAGTATAACCAAAAAAAAAAACATAAAGAAACACAAGAATACAATTCGGTAGTTGACAGTAATATTCAGGCATGCCACAGATTCTAATTGTATAACCTTCGGCAGATTTTGATCGATTTTTTTTATTTCTAACAAATATGGGCACACTAAAGTAAACAACAATGCTAATCTCAATCAGGAAACATAATAAAAGTAAGTTTAAAACACGCAAATAACAAAATTACAATGAAACTAAATTCCAATTTAAAATTTAAAAGTGTTTTGATTTTGTAGAAATTATTCGTTTTCTGAACAACCAATTTACAGAATTGAAACCACTTTCGATCGGAATTGAGTTCTGTGACATGCCTGATTATTACTATATTATTATTCGATATTTTTTAGAAGGTAGCTGATTTTTCAAGCTCAAATATTTCTTTCTTGATTAACCTCGACGAACAGAATCCATAAATTCATGAAAATTTTTGCGAGAAGTGTTAACAGTCTGTACTGAAATTGAGTGGTACCCAATTGTCGTTTGAAGGAGCACTTTTAGATTAAAAATTTTGAAACAGACTTATTTACGGTATTTCATATGCAATTTAAAATTGTCTTAAAGACACCTATAAGTTGATCAATATATCAGCGTAGAAAATACCTTTATGGAGCTATCAAAAATATAAATTGGAAAATACAAGTTGTAAACAATGTAAACAATTTTTATACATCGACGTGTAAAAGTTATAGGAAGCATAAGAATATTTTTTCAATAGTAGCTGCTATAGAAGACAAAAATTTTGTTTATCAGTTGTCTCGAAAAAAAAATGTGTATAGCCATGATTCTGCAACTCCAAACGGAGTATGAAACAATTGGTTAGTCACATCTTTAAACAACGAGAAGATGGAAAAAATATTCATCAGCAAAGTGTTTTAAAAACCAGTAGTATGGCTGATACTAATTAACCCTTTGCATTTCTCGGACTATGTCTTACAATATTTTTTAATTATTGACCATTATTTTATTTTAATTATTTCAGCGCCTCATAAAAATATTTATAAACTGTAAACTAGCAATTAACATACAACCTACTGTTAGGTTGCGAAGGAGAAGTAACATCATAGGATACGAAAGTCAAACTTAAAATCAACAAAAGTAGATGAACTCAACATTTTCATATACATACATATGAAGATCAATTTCTACTTTGACCTCTTTAATGAATAACCCAAGATATAGTTACAAAGTAAGTATAAGTATAACTAACTTCTTGATAATAAGAAAAAACTAAACAGACAATTATGTGGGTTCAATACTCGAAATATTTAACAGCAAAGTTTGAATGTTGCGTCTTTTATTTTAACCAGTTAATGTTCTTCGTTGTTCTTTTAAATAAAATTAGGCTTAAAGTTAGAAACTTTGAAGTCAACATTTTCCACCTGGCAATAGAAATTTTATTTTTATTTAAACAAGGAAAACATGTTAAATTACCCCAGATGTTAAGCATACACAAATGGTTGAAGCAAAAAAATTACTCGAAAATAAAAAACTAATTACAAACAAAGGCACTAGATGAGCTAATGGAAATTTAAATGTGCTAATTGATCGATAGTTTCGAAGAATTTTTTTTATTGAAAATCAGCAATTAAAGATCGGTCCAAGTCCTTTGTGGGAGTGGGCAAAATACCACACCTGTTTCTAAGTTTTCCTTATTTTTTCAGCTTTCGTTTGTATTCTAGCAGGTTGTAATGAGATAGCACTTGCTAAGCTGATTTCAACTTTCGTTATTACAAAATGAAAGCAAGCTTCGTAGCACTTAGTTTGCTTAGCTAGTTGAGACAACAACTCTAAGCCAAAGTTACAATTTTGGAAAAAATAAATAGCTTTAATTGAACAGAAAAACTTTTTTTTGTTTTCTAATTTTTTAAGCACTAGGTCAGTTTAGAAAACAAAAATTAACTAAAAAAGGTCAAAAAAACATTCATATATGAACAGAAAAACTTTATGGTAGAAAAGAATTTCTCATTCCGTATGTAATTTCTACAATATGCATTTCCGACACCATAAAGTGTAAATATTCTGACTTCTTATGCATAGCGAAGTCGATTGAGCGATGTTCGTCTGTCCATCTGTCCATCTGTGTCAATATGTCAATCGATCAGATATAGTTTCAAAAGAAGTGCTATTGGAAATCAGCGTGATCGGACCATGTCCTTCGAGGCAGCAGGCAAAACTCCATGCCTACCTCTAATTTTTTCATGTCATGTGAAACAATAAAGTAACTCTATTGAAAAAAAATAAATACATATATGGGGCGATAGAGAATTAAAAAATAAGAAAAAACATCACGTGTTAAAATTAAAGATCGCCCATATTTTCCGAGTTAGGATGCACAGGCTGTGCGTAATGAGACTGACTCACTTGGTTCCTAAAGGTCCCGTTGTGACACCTGGGATAGGATGTGCAAGGATCAGATTCAGGTCCTTACGGCACCATCAAAAGATACATATCCAAACCACCTCGAAGACCGGATAAACGTGTTTATCATAGCAACATTACAGACCGATAAGTCTGCAAGACCATGCAGTCTCGGAATGCCAAAATTGCCGCTCTTTTCCCAGAAAGAGCTGGACAATAGCAGAGCAGATGCTCCACCGTTTCCTCCTCATCCTGACAACTTCTACAGTAGTCCTGATGCGGAAGATTCAGTCACCTAACATGGGTACCAATGCTACAGTGCCCTGTCAGCACAGCCACCAGTGTACCCAGCTGCCCTCAAGGAAACCTAAGTAGATTTGCGGATCTCCTTCTATCATACTGAGGCCACAATGTTCTTGAGACCGTGCAGGTGACCTCTTAAGACCATCTACACCGCGCAGTCCTAAAGAGTTCCTGCTGAAATAAGGCCCAACAGCAGCTTAACGGGACTCCCACCAGTGGATCTATCTCCCGGTCTCTCATCCGAGCTTCAGATCTGGCAAGTTCGTCCGCGACTATGTTTTCGGGTATACCGAGTGAACCGGCACCGAATATAGTTCGGAATGTCTCGCCCTCTCGTATTTTCCGAGTTACGGGACTCTAAAATTTTAAAATTTTTAAAATATTAACATGGGTACCATTTTAAAATACTAAATACTAAAATTTTTGTAAAATGCTTAACCTATAAAAAGCCGATGTTATTTTTATGTAAAATTATATACATGCAGTACCAACCAGTTTTTTATTTTATAATTCTCTGTCTGCTTTTTTGATTAAAGTTACTTCACTAAACTAAATTTACATACATAAAAGATTCGGCATAGCCGGTTCTTACTTGTTATTTAAACTATTTAATGGGTTACACATATATCGTGAAGGGAATAAAAGATTCGGCATAACCAAATATAGTACTCTTACTTGTTTTTATTTGCAAATATTCTCCCTTTTGCAAGTTTTTGCTTACCTTTCACAGTATTTGGTTGTTTTTCACCAGTTTCTTTGTTTTTTAAAAGAAAATATTATTTCATTCTCATATCATGTGAAAAATTTTATTTTAATATGTCAAGAAGTTGTTCATTTTCCTACACAGAGAAAAGAAATTCGTTATAAGAACCGAATTTGTTGCCAATCGAATTATGTCGGCTGTGTGTATTATCTTGAATTCGGTTGTAGTAACTGAATAAATATAGCAGTCACAACTATTTTTAAAAAATGATTCTTGGGTGATTATAAAATATTATTGTGAACTAAACAAACCAAATTTTTTTTTAATATTTACTTGTATTTTAATAATAAATTATAGGAATATGATTATACATTATAAATTTCATGATTCGAACGATGCAGCTTTCTGCTTCCTTTACATCATGATTTCTTCTTTTCCACATACATAGTTTCGTCAACTTCTCATCCCATACCGCACGTTTTGCGCTGCGAAATAATTTAAATATTATAAATTTTTTATTTATATATAAATGTCTTTCTGAGATAATTTTGAACTTACCATTTACCAATATTGGAGAACTTTTCACCACTTTTAATAAATCTTTTTATTTTTGAACTAAAATATTTTTGATTTTTGTAATTTGTACAAATTTTATTTATATTGTGTCAAACATTTTTCGATTTCAGAGCATACAATCGAGTTTTATGATTCTTACTTCCAAAATTTGGTTTTCAGTAGTAATGTACTGAATAAGTTTAGTTGCATCTTCCATTTAAGAGAATAGATTTTAGTAAAGACACAAATCGGTCATGTTAATATTTCTAAGAGGTGTTTCAACTAACATTTAGGGGGAAATATCATTTGTTAGTTCCTAATATAAAAAATAAATCAAGATAATAAATTATCAATAATAAAAATCAAATTATTATAATAGTAATTGAATTTTTAACATATCAAGCGAATTTTTACCAATCTTTTTTCTGTGTGTAAGATTATTGATTTCGAACTAAAATGAAAAACTAACACCATCTTTTTTTATTTTCCTCGTTACTTTTACGTAACCAAAGTTAACAAAAAATATATATGCGATTCATGAAGGCAAAATGTTTTAGCGCTTTTACGTTTAACGTAAATTTTTTTAATAAATCTTTCAAATAGAAATGATTTACAATGGCAACCCTTATGTAGAAAAAAGAAAAAAAGACAAGCAGTTACACAATGGTTACTGTACTTTTGTATAAAAGGTATATTTAATTTGGCTATCACTTTTTACTTTTAAATAATTTTAAACGTTGTAATTATGTGTTTTTTATATCTGATGCTATAATGCTATTTTAAAAATGTGAATCTGATGCATAATATTTTATAATAAAAAATTAAATTTATTTGTTGATTAGACAAGGTGGTACTTTGCTGGGTGCACAAGCCAGCTTAACAAGAGTTATGTTCCGAGTTATGGGACTCTGAACGTTTAATAGAAAAGTATGAATGTGCACCATATTTCGTAAAATAATAATATGGGTATCACATAAAAGCTTTTGAGGAGGTCTGTAAGGAAATACTAAAATGCTTAACCCATTAAGAACCGATGACATTTTTATGTAAAATTATTTATGTATGGTACTTAATGTATTGTTCTTATTTTTAATTTACTGTCACACCAATATTTGTTTTTTTTTTATTAGAGTTACTTCACTGAACTAGATTTACATATATGGCGAGGGGTATATAAGATTCGGCATATGTAGCTAAATATAGCACTCTTAAAAGTTTTCTCTTAACTTTCTTTCTACATTAGATTAATTACATGCCGACTTTTAATGCAGTAATAAGCAGAGTTTTTTAAGTTCTTGTATTTATATGAACAGTTTGCCAATGATAGTATAAATGAACTTTTACCAAAAATTTGTAAAAACTTAAATCATACATAATTATTGTTATAATTTTTTTACTTTTCAGTTATTAGTACAAAATTATTAAGCATATCGCAACTAAAATTGTGCAAAATAGAGATTATTCTTCAACAAAATTTATGTTTTCAGCTTAGCACCTTTAGTACTGTTCTTTGTATCTTCTAGAATGTTCGATGCGAAATCTTTTCGATTTAGTGTTTTTTCCTCTTCAAATTTTATATAATTGAGCAGAAATACAAAATTTTACCGCTTTTTGCGAAAAAATACGCTAGATATTGGTGCTTTCAACATTAATAATTTTCATTTTTTGTTTTTAATAAAATGTCATAATATATGAAATAGATAAGAGTGTAAAGTGAAACAACTAGATTTTAGATATATGTATCTAAAAGCTTTAATTAGCCTTTTTAAAGCGACAGTACGTAGTTCTGGATCAATGTGAATAAGCTTATCTCAGCTTTTAATGTTACAACTATGAAGAGTGTAATGGGATTTTTGTATATATTTTTAAACTGTGGTGAAAATGAAACTGATTTCAGTCAAACATATATACTTACATAAATACATATACACATGCAAACATACCAAAATACAAACACTTCTATTTAAGGATATTATTTTCCGTTTGCTTGCATATTTCCATTTCCTAAAAGCTACACCCGCAGGGAATGAATAATCGTAAGCGGACGAAAGTAATAAAAGAAGCAGTATAACGACTTGAACGATATTCATAAAAATAATGGGTTTGGTTAACGCTGGACAATTTCTGTTACGACTTCTCTTCTTTATTTTGTGTGTATGTTGTTCTTATTGTTTTTTAATTCTGTTCTCAGTTTGTAGCTTTGGAACTGAATTTATAAATCTAGTAGAATTTACCATATTTTTTCTGTTGTATGGCATTTCTACATTCATTCAAACAACGGTGCATTTTGTTCCCTCGTTCGTTAGTTAATTCATTTTTCCAGATATAGTTGATGCTGATGAAACGCCTTCAAAAGCCATAACCCACAAATTTTTAAGATGATATTTGCATACAATTTATGTTCTTTTCTTCGTGTTTGTATTTAGTTCTACTATCTTTTACAATTTCTTTGTTGTTTCTTTAATATTAGATTCCATTATATGCATTTGGTTTACAAGTTTAATGATTACTTTTATTATTTCTTTCCTTGCTATTGGGCAGTTCTCCAAGTAGTAATAAAACAATATGAAACGTTTGAAATAAAATGCAAATGGTTCTAGTCAATACTTAAAACACATTCACAAAAAACATTGATAAAAACGCGACCGTAATGGCAAATGGCCTTTAAAAAGTAGTAGTAGTTTAATCTTATTTTGACTCACGTACGTCTGCAGCAATTTCGTGCTGATTTTTTCTAGTTTTGAGGTGTTATTTATTTTACATAGAAAAGCAGAACGGTAGTCGTTAGCAGTCAAACTTTTTTACTCTACACTCTCTTATCGTTTGAGAAGTGCTGTGATCGCGCCAAACGATATATGAAGTACGTGCTATGTTTCCCCAAGATTTTACTTTTACGACGATCATAATGACATATTTTAAGGTATTCTTTTTTAACTGAAAAAACTAGTTCAATAATTACTTCCTTCTTTGCGAACCATAAAATTGCTACATTAAAAACTTTGGGAATGTTTACAATGCTTGAACTTACAAAATACAAATACGAGTATCTAATGCAGTGGTACAATATGCCAACTACACTTCGCAAAATTCTGATTCATGGAAAAGATATATATACGAAAAGTGTATTTTTCCTGTAGGCTTACTGTTCGAAGAGGCTCAGGAAAGTCGTTATAAAGACTACAAAAAATATCGCCTTAGACACTCCAGAAAATGCAGTCGAATTACCACGAATGAAAATATTATGAACCGAATGATGGTAATATCAGATACTTTGATCTCACATTTGACTCCTTCATTTAGCCATAAAAAGCAATAATAACTTAAAAAGAGATTTAAATAAATAATAAATTAAAAATAAAAAAATCATTTATCATTTATATCATTTATATTTTTTCTTTATTTTAATTACTTTTGTGTATTACTGTATAAATAAAACTAATTTTATAATGAAATCACTACATTTTTTAACAAACATATTTTTTCTCACCTCCATATGAAAATCCCCAGTGTGCGCCGTTTGAACACACCCTTAATCAAAATATATGTATTTTCCAAGTTTAAATTAAAGCTTATTTTATCTGACAGCATTTATTTATATCAGATATAATTGCCCATTACAATAATAAACCTTGTGTAAATCGCCAGTTTTGACCTAAAGTAACAACAGCATCACAAAACTGCAAGTCATACTACAAATACATACCATTGCAAACCAGGTTTTATATCCACAAGCAGGTGTATATAAATGGTGTTCTTTTAAGCATGATAGAAATTATAAAAAATAACACTAAAAATTTAATTTTGATGAAAAATTTTTTCTTAATATTTTCAGTAAACTCTGGCAAATCATCATGAATAGACTCAAGCTTGAACAACGCTATAAATCATCCAAATTAACTTTGAAAATCACTCAGCAATTCTTGCAACTCGTACTTTTTATGGTACACACAGTCGTCCGTCTCAGAAAGCCACCTGTTGAACTGTGAATAGATTTCGTACAACATACTCTCTAGAGGACTCAATAACACTAACACGTCGACGGAATGTGCGTACTGAAGAGAATATCGCTGCTGTAAACGAAAGTGTTTAAGAAGATCCAAATTTATCGATTCGTCAGCGGTCGCAGGAATTTGGGGCTCTGCCCGCCCACTACGTGGATACAAGCGTATAAGATGCAGCTAGTGCAGGAATTAAAGCCACCAGACCATTATATGCGTCGTTCTTTCTCCGATTGGGCTCTAGAACAGTTAGTAATTGACCCGTTGTTTTATCGCCAAATTGTGTTTTACGATAGGCTCATTCTTGGCTTAACGTGTTTGTTAATAAGCCAAATTGCTGCATATGGAGTTAGACCAATCCACAAAATACCCTACAGGCTCCATTGCTTCCAAAGAAATGCACCGCTTTGTGTGGTTTACACGCTGGTGGCATCATCGAGCCTTATTTCTTGAAAATGAAGCCGGATCTCACGTTACGGTCAATGGAGATCGTTAACGCAACATGATAAATGATTTTTTGTTTGAAAATATGGACGACATTGATCCGGACGAAATGTGGTTTCAACAATATGGCGCTACGTGCCATACGGCGACCACAACCATCAAGTTATTGAAAGTAAAATATGGCGATAAGTTGATTTCGAGTAATGGACCTGTCAATTGTGAGAGTAAAATTTTAAATAAGAACTGGCTTATACCTTTTATATTCAATCACTTTTTACAACTTTTAGCAATGATTAAGCGTCTAAAATCATTGAGATAAAATTTATTTAGGTAAGTCAGCACCATTAGTATTTTAGGATGTCCAATTTTGGTTTCTTACGTTCCAGCAATTTTGAAAAATTTTGGCACATCTGAAGAGTAATTTTCATTTTACTCTCAAAAGCCCGGACTATTTTGTTATGCATCTGGAATAGACCTAACATCAAAACAAATCGTATGGCTCTTTTTTATAAAAAATTTGTAGTCACTTTTTGGTGGTATTATAAAACAAAAATAGCTTTTCAGAAATTATAAGAACAATATCATTAAACACGGAAATTAAGAGATATAATAAAGGTTAGCAATACAGTTGGTTTTGGTATATTTCTAGAATCTTTTAGGTAGAAATATTCTTAGTCTTTGGGTTATCCTGGTTGTAATATTCAAGAAGAGAAAAAGGAAATACCCGAACAACTTTGCTAGCTGGGTAATATGGATAAACACCACGGGTATATATAGACAAAAAAATTTGCTGTTACAGAATGTATTTTGTGTTGTTGCTATTTGGAGAGGATATTTAAAATATATTAACCCTTTTTACGATTCAATTTTATGGTTGTCAATATCTACAATATTGCTGGTAAAAGAATTACAGAGGTTTTCTTGGAAAGGTTTAAAGAATTGTTTTTTTTTAAACTTACCGCTTATTTCAGAAATTAACCAGGCTCACATATGTAAAAGATAGCTTACCTGCGATTTGGAATTAAATCCCTAACTGGCAAAAATGTAAAAAAATTATTTGGTTTTCTGACTAAAAATATATATTTTTTATATAAACATGGCTGGCAGCTGGTTAGTGAAGCCATTGTCATTTTAAATGCGGACATTATGACACTTTTATAAGTGGCTACACTATGTCATTTTTATGCAATTTTTTTTAATTTTCTTTATAAGTTGCAACGATATTCATTATTTCGTCGTAAACTTAGACCATGTTAAATTGCTTACCCCTCTTACAATACAATCAAACAACAATTTCATGCTAGTTTCATAAAAAATTGCATATTGTAAATACCGTATATGTCTAAGCGACACAAATGAAAACGAAAAAAAAAGTCCATAGACATTATTTCCGTATCCGCTATAACATGCCACAAAATCTGATTCGATTT
This sequence comes from Gymnosoma rotundatum, assembly GCA_916610165.2. Taxonomy (NCBI): domain Eukaryota; kingdom Metazoa; phylum Arthropoda; class Insecta; order Diptera; family Tachinidae; genus Gymnosoma; species Gymnosoma rotundatum. The sequence continues at coordinate 86,298,421 of OU744336.1, forward strand.
AAAACCTTCCTTGAAAAAAAAGAAAAAAACAACAAGAAATATGTTTATTAATAAAATATCAAAATATCTTTTTTTATTGTTGATTTTATTACAAAAATATTTCTATCAAATTTCAACTTGCGCTGAAAAGTTTGTTTGTGAATATTTTTTTTAGAAATATTGTGCTGTTAAAAAACAATTGTCTTTTAAGTTCCTTGAAGAAGTGCTGCATTATATTAAGGAAAAATTGTTAGTAACTTAATGTTGAAGTTTTAAGCATATAAGACTCATATTTGTCTTTAATAATGGCATTTTTGAAATAACAAAAGGAGTAACTTCTACCGAAGCTGACTCTGTCAAAGAAAAAGGTCAAACGGATATTAAAAAATCCTACTTTAACTAACTTTATTGAATGGCAAGAGCATGCACTATTTCATCCTGGAATATTAGTATCGAGTCCTGATTTAAAGACTCATGACTAGCAACGGGCTAAATTTTTTGTCATACGATTTTCTATTTTTATACCCTTCAACACAAAAAGTGGAAAAAGCGTATATCTAAGTTTGTCATTCCGTTTGTAATTTCTGCAATATCCATTTCCGACCCAATAAAGTATATATACTCTGACTTCTTATGCATTTGCGATGTCCTGGCCAAGGCAAACTTGATTTAACAAGAAAATAAAAAAAATATGTCAATCGATCAGATATAGTGTCGAAAGAGGTGCTTTTAGAAATCAGCATGATCGGTCCATGTCCTTCGAGGCACCAGGCAAAACAACACGCCTATCTCTAATTTGTCATGCAACTTGGAACAATAAAGTAACTCCAATCAAAAAAATGTATATAGATAGATAGAGAATAAAAAAAAAACATCGCGTGAAAAAATTGAACGCCAATTTTTCATATTTTCCGAGTAACGGGGCTCTGAAATTTACAAATTTTTAAAAATATCAGTATGGGTATCATTTTAAAGCTTTTGAACAGATCTTTACGGAAATACTAAAATTTCCATAAATGCTTAACCAATTAAGAGCCGATGTCATTTTTATGTAATTTTTTTGTTTATTTTTAATATTATTTGCCTTTTTGATTGGAGCTACTTCACTAAACCAGATTTACATAGATAGTGAAGGGTATATAAGTTCTCCATAGCCGAATATAGAACTCTTACTTGTTTTACTTTCGTTTTGTTTTTGTTCAGTAAATGAATCTGTTGTCTTGTTATTTTCCCTGAAATATGAAATAAAATTTTTACTATATTTTATATAAATTATATTAAATTACTATTTATTTATGGAAAATTTTAAATGTAACTTTTAATGAATAAATTTTATTTTTTTGAAAGAAAGGTGTAACTTTTTCCTGTCTTTCTCTGGCAAAACCGTACTAAGCATACAAAACATGATTTCCAGTTAGAAAACCTGAAAGGTTTCTTAGCTGAAACGAAACATCAGTTCAGTAGCAAAATGTATGTATTATGATGTTTTTTTTTTTAATTATTTACTACAAATTATCCTTAAAGTCGTAATCTATTAAAACGTTGAAAAAGAGTTTATAATAGAGGAATAGAAGTTTTTGCATTTTAACGTTCTTTTACGACATTCTCTAAAGGAACAAATATATTAATTATTGAGTTGAAGTAAAATTGCAAATTTTAACGTTTAAGAGCAACATTGTCCTTTTTAAATGAGAACCTTCATTTATGGGAATATAATTTTCATTTTAAGAAAATTAAATATTAAAACATTTATTTTATTGCAAATAATTTTTTTTTAAAGCAAAAATATAGGATATGGACTATATGTCAGTCAAAATTCACCCTAACACACGAAAATTTAATTCAATATGTACCAAAAGTAGCAGGCCAAGGGTGCCAAAAAAAAATAATATTAGTTATAAAACAAAAACTTGAAATCCGCCTTCGCAAAATCCAGTTACAAAAAAAGTCAAATTTAGACTCATTTATCTTTTTGCTAGATATACATTTTAACTAGTTTTAAATTAAAAGACATTGTAAAGAATCGAGAAGATAATTTAACCTGACAAAATAATTGCCAGTCGATTACCACGAATATTTTTTGTTGTTTTTATTCAAAAAAGGAGATGTTTATTAATTTAACTTAAATTTTTGTTGTCGCAAAAGTTAGTAATTTCTGAACCGAGTTCTGTTTTTTATCAAAAAATTTTAAAAAATCAAAGAGTGCTCTTCTAAGAGACACACATATTTTTTACAAGTCTATTGAACGCAAAGGATAAAAAAATTTCTACACAGTTGGTATCACTATAGATTCCAATATCGAAAGTAATAAAAAACAAGTAAGAGTGCTATATTCGGCTATACTGAATCTTATATACCCTTCACCATGCTAAGTAAATGAAAAGGTTACTGTATCGGATCCTAGTATAATTCAGTGGTAAATAAGTAGAAAGTGGTAAAACATTGATCAATTTTTCTCACCGGCTTAATCAATTTTTTATCATGAACACAACCACCTGCAGGAATGCAAACGAAATTTAAAAGAAGATATAAAAAAATTAGAGGCAGGCGTGGTGTTTTGCGCGCTGCCCCGTAGAATATGCTGATTTTCAGTTGTAAAAAACTATGTCTGATCGATTGGCGTATTTAAATTTTGTCCAGCTCATCTAGTGCCTTGCGAAGCTGATTTCAATACCAACACGGACAGACAAACGGATAAAAGTTAATCGACATCGCAATGCATAAGAACTCAGAAATCTGAGTTAGCATATTTTTACATTGTGTGGTAAAAAATGGATATTTTCAAAAGTACAAACGAAATGACAAACTTTAAAAGTAAAGGGTGTGCCCATATGTAACGTAATTAAATTATATGGCCCTATTTGTTGAATCCTTATAGTCAAACTCTTGCAAATTATATAGAATAGGTACCACAAGTATAAGTGGTAAAATTGATTTAAATGGCAGTATCTGGTAAAAACATGCGCAGAACACAAAACGTCTATTGTTATGTCGTATATAACAATAAGTATTAAAGCTTATATTGGTAACTAAAAGTTGTCTCCGTAGGTGATGCCATTTGATTTATAAAGAATTATCTTTTGGACCACTTAGATCGATACATAAAATTTAATTAAAAGATATATTACTATATTCACAACTACAAGTATAAAAAAATAAAGGGTGTCCTCATAGCTGACGTAATTTGATGTTTATGGTCATATTTTTTGAACCATTATAGACATTCACTTGTAAAATACGCAGAACATGGTATTACTATAACTTCTATAACAAAAAATACAAACATTATAGTTAGAAATTAAAGGGTGTCTGTATAGATGATGTAACTTGGTTAATATAGTAGTATCTCTTGAAATTTAAAACATTTTTATAGGACATTATTTGAAGTACATGGAATTGTTTTTGAACCACTATAGAAAAACACCTAAAATATACATAGAATGTGTATTTTCATGTCCGATATAACAGAAAGTATAAAACATAACAGTAAAAATGAAGTTAAATTTTATTAGAATTTTTGTGTTCGACCACTTAAAATTTGTTTTTTAATACTCATTTTAATTCTTAACGCATACCAGGTGAAAGAAGCTTTAAAAGGGATAAGTATATTTCTACAAATAAAGTTATGAGTAAGAGTTTGTTTCGTTTGTAAAATTTAATTTTAAATTTTATATAAATCCTATCTTTATAGTCGACTGAAAAGCAAGCTATAAAGAAGTTTTGCCTTATTTTCCCGTATGGAAATTTTTTGTCATTTACATACGTTAATATGGGTCGTCTACTTAAAAAAAAAATAACAATTTTATTGCACCATACAAGCAAATTTTAGACTATTTTTAAGTTAATTTTTATTAAAAAAGTTTCTCAGTAAAAAAAAAAAAAAAAATACATGACTATCTGTATATATTGCATACATATTTTCGGTTTTTATATCCTTCACCACAGGTAGAAAAAGGTATATTTATGTTTGTCATTCCGTTTGTAATTTCTGCAATATTCATTTCCGACTCCATAAATTATATATATTAGTTCTTATGTATAGCGAAGTCGATTGAGCGGTGCCCATCTATCCATCCGCTTTCGTTTGGAAATCAACTTTGCCAAGATACTAGATCGGATAAAGAAAATTTAAATACGCTAATCGAGCACTCGTAGCTTTAAAAATTTCGTTATTGAAACCTAGAAATTAAAGATCGGTACATGCCCATCAAGGGAGCGGGCATCACAACACGCCTGCCACTAATTTTTTATATATTTTCTTCAACTTTCGTATGCAAGTGGTTATCCTTACTATTTACATGTGGTTTTACATATCGCTTATTTACTAATAGAACGTAATAACTCAAAAAACTCGTTTTGAGATAATCGCAACTGAAGTTTTTTATCCGTTATTATCATCGAGAAAAATATCAGACTGCATAAGTTCCCACTTCAATTAGTAAAATTATTCAGAAATAAAAACTCTATTTAAGAAAACTTCCATCAATTATATACTAAAGGAAAGACCTTAGACAAACTTGGTGGGATGTGTGAATTATGACGTTATTGCTGTAAAAATATATCCACTATCACCTTTTTATATAAAACGAAATGTGCCGATATTTTAGAAAGCGAAATGATCTTTACGTTATGAAGTTTACTCCATAACTCAAATGTGTCGTTTTGATTGACAAACAAAGTTTCCAAACATGAAATGAGAAAATACTTATTCCGGTAAAGTGTGGAATATACAAAAGACATAAGGATGAAACCTATACACAATACAAAGCGTGAAATGGCGAAAAATTCTATATGATTTACTCCAAAATTTAACATTTTGAGTTATGACGTTGAATTAGTACAAACAAGATTCGGCATAGTCGAATATCGCACATCGTACATTTGTCATCCCTGAGTTTGCTTTTAATAACAGTTTTTTCATATATAATTAAAATGCTTGGTTTGTTTTAATGTTTTAGATTTTGCACGTACTTGATATATACACAAACATGCTTTACCTAAATCTACTCAAATTGTAATTATTTCTATAGAAAATTAAAATTAAGGAAAAAAAACTTGCTTATAAATGTTCATTAGTTTTTATAAAATTGCTTATATTATATTCATTTTATAATTGTTTACTAACTAATCATATGTGGTAAGAGATATAAATTGATACTAGAGTTAGTTTTGGTTTGCTAGACATTAAAAATTTTATATAAATATACTTTTTTACGAATATTTACATAAGTTAAAGAAATATATATATATATATTATTGTATATACATACACACACACACACACATATATATATATATATATATATATATATATATATATATATATATATATATATACTCGTATATATATACGAGTATAATTTTAGTTATCTTTAATTCTGTACACTAAACATCCATCCATCCGAAATTTATATGCAATTTACATTCATATAATAAATCAAAATACACAAACACATTGGTAAAACCATTAAAGAGAAAATAATAGATTCATAAATAAATATTTTTGCATTAATATTTCTTATTATTTATTTTATTTATTTTAGCATTGTTAATTGCAGTATATTAACACTTATCTACATGTATTGTCAAATGGCAGAAATGTAAATAATTCTCATCAATTAAATATTGTTTGCATTCTATAATTAAAATGTTAGAAGAAGGAGAGCAAAACAAAGTGAAATTTGCTAAAATGGTTAAAAGTTAAAAAAAAAGCGTTAGGAAATCGCACCACATTGGTATCTTGCATGGGCAAATAAAAATAATTTATTGTCATTCATAGTTGTATGTTCGTATGTGTCTGCTAACACTGCTGCTCATATAATGTCAGATGTTCAATTTATTTAGTTTTGTTTTCATGCAATTATGCAACTCAGATTGATATGCGGGAGTACACTGAGAATTAACGCTAACATTGATTATATAAAAAACTCAAATGTTGATCAAGTGAAAAATTTTTATATGGCTTCAATTTAATTTTTAAAAGTATTTTTTCAGTGATAATAAAATAATTCGAGAATTGAATATATATTTAAATAATTTGAATAATATTTGTTTAATTCAAAATCTCATTCTGCGGACTCAACACTACTTGAACAAATTTTGTAGGTAATTTCTATGTTTATATTTGCTACAACACTTACAGCAATTTTTAATATGAATTTTATTTTCTTTTGCAATTAAAATTTTACTGCCGTATTCATAGAAAATCTAAATAGATATCAAATATATTTTGGGACAAATTTGTATGAAAAATTTGTCATAAAACACATTTCAAAGTTATTTTATTTTCTATGAATACGGCAGTTAATGTTTTAATTTTTAAATTTTTAACGTTTTTAAAGTTTAATTGAAAACTCGTGTTTTAAATTATTTGGACAGTTTAAAAAACAAATTAGTAGATGCAACTCAAAGAAGTTTTCCGTGTAAAAATAAATAGGAAAGACGTGATTCTAAAATTAGTTAATGCAATTTAGTTTTACATAAAAAACTATAAATGTCTACACAAAAAACTAATCACAGTTTACAAAGACACTATAACCAAGTTCTTTCTTTGCCAAACAACGCGGATTAACCTGAACACACAGAGTTTTTACCTTTACGATTCGAACTACTCCGTGCTAAATTTGGGTGTTTAATCAATTGATTAAGGTTATGTGCTATGAACTGAATATCGTTTAATTTGTTTTAAATTTAAATTTTTTACACCAATTTTTTTACGCAAATATTCCACGGCGTCAATCATATTGAGCTTTAAACGCGAAAATAACGTATCTGACATATTTATAAAAATAAAATTTTTGATGTAAAATTGTTTTACGGCTTTCCACACGTTATCTGCTAAAATATTTAAATATATATAAAAATAGCTACAGAAATACAAACCTTTCAATTGTAACGCGAATGACATCCACCTATTTTCGTAACCGTAAGAGTAACACAAATGACATTTAGAAATGTTACATATGTAATATTTGCCTATCAGTTGTATGATCTAGAAATGGGCCCATGAATGAGTTTTCACTCACTATCATCCACACTCAATATAAAAATTGTACGAAAGCACGTCCTTGGCTCTTATTACATAATAGCTCACGTGAATATATTTTAAAATTAACCACGCTCACTAAATATCGCAATGGAAAAAAATAACTTTATCAAATTCATTCTATATTTTTTTACCAAAACTTTTCCACGTGCCAATTTCATTTGTATTTCCAAATCTTATCAAAGCCGTGTTATCATATTGCATATTAAATCAAGTTCGTGCACTTAATTTATTAAAATTAGCTATTACCTCAGAACACAATGATGCCATTACATAACCCACCATAACCCATTTTTCCAATGTGCTCAAAGTTTTTTTTATGAAAATTTAAACGTACCTTTCTAATGACTTTATGCAAGCTTTAGATAAGCTTAACGTTACTTCTTCGTATAGACATTTTAAAAGTTTTGGTCGTCTATATTTAAGTTCTATTTCTGTAATACAAGGGATTATCTTGTATAAAAAAAATGTATGAAAACACTCAACTTTTTTCAGTTATTTCTCTCAACTTTTTTTAGACCAGTTGATCGCTTATAATACCGAAACAGCACATAAGTATTTACATGATTCCACTCAAATTTCAAAATTATTTTCAATTAAAGTTTTTTCAACAAAGTTTTTTGCGTGTATCAAGTGTCTGCTTATAGTTTTACTTTTAACTATAAATATATTTGGTTTGGTCACATTTGCAAAATTGCATGTAAAACAGCAACAACAAACAACTTTTAGCCGAAAGTTTGCATAAATGCGGTTGCTGTTAGTTTGTAAAGTTTTTGATTAAACACACATAATTTTAAAAAGGATAATTAAATTTTCAAAATGAACATTTAGATTGTTGTACTTGTAACCTTCGTTTACTCGCACTAATATTTTCAGTCATGAATCAGATAAACTACTACTTAAACAAACGCAACATCCAAGCTACGAAATATCTAGAAATACTTGAATGAGAATGTTTGTTAATAATTTACATTTACATAAATGCAGTTGTTTGTTTATGTTTCCGTCGCTGAAAAACGAGATTTTTAAATTTATTCTAAAGTTCATAACTCATTGCTATGAGTATGACTAGATAAAAGTGCAGAAACAATATATTAAAGTTCATCCACTGCATAGACGAACGCATAAAATTTTAGAAAAGAAGTAATAATTCTTGCATTTAAAAAAATAAAAAAATGAGATATGTTATGATACCATCTGATAAATAAATGCATATATATTAAGGTGATAAAGTATATATTAAGGTGATATATTAAGGTGATAAAGTAGAGTAGAAAAGAAATGGGGAATTTTTTATATCTTTTAAAAGCATCCCATCAACAAAATAAAAATCTTACTTTATTCACATTCGTAAAGAATATGAATGATTTATGCAAAATGTAAAAAGCATTTGTCACAAGTTTATTCTATCTGTGCATAAACTCGTTACTGGTTACTGATAAAATAGCTAAAACTAATACTAGGGTATCAAGTTCTATTTCTTAATTAGTTTAGTTTTAATAAATAAATTTTGTTTTATATTCGAGCACTAGAATTAAGTAAATGTATTAGAATACTCGTATATAAACTTCAAATAAAAACTTCTACTGAAACTGAATTCTGCTTTGCATGCAGAAATACGGCAATTAAGCTGGCTTATCAAGTGATTAATTCCATTCTTCCAATTAAATGATGTTTTATTTCTTCAAACCTTTAAATGTCTGCCTAATAATAAAGTTTCTGACTTGAAACAACCAAAAATAACCGTAAATGGACTTTTATATAAAAATAAGCAAGAGATTGACATGGAGGAGAGGCGAATCTTAAATAAATTTTGCTTTCTGAGTTTGTGTGTGAACTAGACACTGGTAATTTTTAACAATAGTTTTAAAATACAAAAAAGTACAAGCACAAATAATTAATAAAAAAAAAATGTTGTGCTATCATCCCGATTTAAATTATAAATCGCCGATATTGGTTATTTAGGGTGAAAGCACGTCTTGATGTCCATCTGTTTAATTAATTTAATTTAATAATTGTTTCCCGTGTTTTTAATTTAATTTAATAAAAGTACAAAGGTTAATTCAAAATAATTTTTTTAGGAGATCTCGAGCAAACAATTTTTATAAAAAAGGAAATATTGAAATCTTCTTGCATGCTGTGCAAAAAATAGAAGTCTGCCTCGAGCAGCAACTATGGAAGAGTGCCAAATCTTTAATTTTTCCACATAATGTAGATATGAACAAATACTAAAATTAATTCTAATTCGGTTTGACCGTTCGTGATTTATAAAGTCACAACACACTTCCATAAATTTTTATATGTAAATATATTTGGTATTAAATTAATTGGGTTGATTCCGCCAGTATATAATGAACTGTTGTTATAATTTTCGGTAATAACCGTCGTCACTGGCTGTGTACTTTGGATGTTCGGCGAGCACTTTCGATGTGATAACATCATTTTCAAGCCGCGTTTTTATTAAAACTGAAGAGATAGTGTTAGAAATAAATAGTGTTAAGAATAAAAGGTGGTGGGTTTAGGTAATTTTTGTCCGTTTAAATAGTATTATGCAGGTAGATTCCCTGATATCTGTCTTGTTTATTAGGGTAAATAGTTAATATTTGGGTCTTTTATTATTGAATAGGTAAGTGTGACCGTCTGTGGGTGTTTTTCGTTTGTAAGAGTGTTTTAGTAATTTTAGTGGTGTAAAAATCGTGTCAGAGGTTGTGTTTACCTGTTCGTTAATAATGTCTCTGTTAAACGTTCGTGTTTTGTAAATTTCCATGTTTTCAAGAATGTCTAGTCTTCGTCCTTTTTTACTTGGGTGTAATACTGTCATACATTTATCTATTTCCTTTGGTGCGTGTCCATGTGTGTTGAGGTGTTTTGCGAAATTGGAGTCTTCCCTTTTCCTTTTGTATGATCGTATGTGTTCTGTAAACCTTGTTTTTAATGTTCGTCCAGTTTGTCCGATGTATGTATGGTTGCAAGTACAAGTAAGTCTGTATACTCCGCTGGTGCTAAATTTATCCGTTGTTTCTATTGATGTCTTGAGATTGTTACGTAGAGTGTTGCTCGTTTTTAATGTTGTGTGTAAACCTTCTTTTCGGAAAAGGTTGGTTAATCTATATATTTCTAGTCCTGTGTAAGTAAAGATGTGTCGTCGTGTTGTGTCGATTGTTTCCTTGCCTTCTTTCTTCTTGTTTTTGTTGTTGTATTGTCTGAATAGTTTGTCGATGGTTGTGTGGTTGTAACCGTTATTTTTAGCTATAGTGTAAATTGTATCGAGTTCTTTGTTGTATTTATCAGGAGCGAGTGGGACTATTTTAAGTCTGTGAATCATGTGTCTAAACGCTGCGAGTTTATGTTGAGTAGGATGGTTTGAGGAGCTGTGGATAATTGTGTCTGTCATGGTTGGTTTTCTATAAATGTCAAAGTCTAAGGTCTCAATTCCTCGTATTATTGATATGTCAAGATAATGTAAAGTTCTGTTTTCCTCTTTTTCCATTGTGTATGTGATTTTGTTGTGTATTATGTTTAAGTCTATAAGAATCGTTCGGCGTATCTGTAGTAATGGGTTATTTTATGTTTTTCCATCAGTTTTTTGATGTGTAGTTGTTCTAAGTGTTGCATGAAAATCTCTGTGAAGATTGCGGATGTTGGGTTTCCCATGCCGAGTCCATCAGGTAGTTTATAGAAGTTATTGTTGAATCTAAAGTAGTTTTGTTTTAATATCGTCTTTGCAATATCCATTATTTCGTTGATATATTGATTGTCGTATATGTTGGAAACTATGTTACGTAGGATAGTCAAAGTTTCGTGTGTGGGTATTGATGTATATAGATCCTTTATGTCGAAGGAAACGAGTCTCGTATTATCAGTGATTTTGATGTCCTTAATTTTGTTTATGAGGTCTTATGTATTTCGTAACATGTATGTGTTCTGCAAATTTATTTTCTCTTTTAAGAATGTGGCAAGGTGTTTGGCCAAGTTATATGCAGGCGCAGGTTTGTAATTTACTACAGGTCTGATTGGAATATTTTCTTTATGAATTTTGGGTTGTGCTCTGAGTGTAGGGGGTCCTGGGTTCATGTTCATGAATATGTATAACTTTCCGTCAGTGAACGTTTTGCAGCGTTTTAGTAGGCTTCGTATTTCCTTTTGGAATGAATCGGTTGGGTCATTCTTGAATTTTGTGCATTTTACTTGCTGAATGAATTGTTGTGTTTTCTCTATATAGTCTTTCTTGTGCATTATTACAGTTGTGTTCCCCTTGTCTGCTTTAGTAAGTAATAGATTATTATTCCGAAGTTTTGCTTTTATCTGTCTATTAGTTTTTTGTTCGTTAGGATTAGTTTTAGATGAAGTGTGTTCTCTTATTGTTTTTTCAAGTACATCGGCTATCTTGTGTCTCATGTGTTCTTGTCGGTCAGTTGGTAAGTGTGTAATAGTAGCTTCGGCGTCTACGATTTGGGTTTCAATTGTTTTTCTATTTTGTCAAAAGGTAGATTATGTTTTAGTCCCTTCTCTATTAGTTTTGTTTCATTGTCGCTGAATTCTATGTTTGTCAGGTTTTTCACTCGTGGGTAAAATTCTGAGTTTGTACGTTTTTCAGTCTGTTTTGTGAGTTTTGTAAATTTTCTTTCCATCCGCTTGTATTTGTCAGTCATCTGATTTTGTATCCTTTCATGTAAGTTGTGTAAAAATGTGGGAAATAAATGGTAAAGATTATGTTTTGTTAATAAGTCTGTTACATTTAAGTGAAGATCATAAGTTTCCTTATTGAGTTTGTCTTTTTTAATGTAAAGTGAGCGTATTTCAGTCTTTATCTATGTCAGTTGGGCTACACGCTTTGCGCGTTGGGAAGCGTACGTTTGGTTCGTAATGTTAATAGTTATGTATCGTGGAGTAATGTTGTTTTTAAGACATTGTTTGTTGAATCGTATGTTTGCTATTGTCTTGTGTAGTTGTAGTGTCTTGTTAGTGAGTCTAGTTAATAGTACCTTAGCTTTACTAGCTGTATCCGGTATTAAATTAATTGGGTTGATTCCGCCAGTATATAATGAACTGTTGTTATAATTTTCGGTAATAACCGTCGTCACTGGCTGTGTACTTTGGATGTTCGGCGAGCGCTTTCGATGTGATAGCATCATTTTCAAGCCGCGTTTTTATTAAAACTGAAGAGATAGTGTTAGAAATAGATAGTGTTAAGAATAAAAGGTGGTGGGTTTAGGTAATTTTTGTCCGTTTAAATAGTATTATGCAGGTAGATTCCCTGATATCTGTCTTGTTTATTAGGGTAAATAGTTAATATTTGGGTTTTTTATTATTGGATAGGTAAGTGTGACCGTCTGTGGGTGTTTTTCGTTTGTAAGAGTGTTTTAGTAATTTTAGTGGTGTAAAAATCGTGTCAGAGGTTGTGTTTACCTGTTCGTTAATAATGTCTCTGTTAAACGTTCGTGTTTTGTAAATTTCCATGTTTTCAAGAATGTCTAGTCTTCGTCCTTTTTTACTTGGGTGTAATACTGTCATACATTCATCTATTTCCTTTGGTGCGTGTCCATGTGTGTTGAGGTGTTTTGCGAAATTGGAGTCTTCCCTTTTCCTTTTGTATGATCGTATGTGTTCTGTAAACCTTGTTTTTAATGTTCGTCCAGTTTGTCCGATGTATGTATGGTTGCAAGTACAAGTAAGTCTGTATACTCCGCTGGTGCTAAATTTATCCGTTGTTTCTATTGATGTCTTGAGATTGTTACGTAGAGTGTTGCTCGTTTTAATGCAGAATATTCTATTTTTAAATACAAGAGTCATCTTACAAAGCGTTATTGTAGTAGTTTAGTTTTACTTTTATACACTTACAAATTAATTAAATATTGCAACAATGTGTAATGTGGTATTTCATACTTTTATTTTCATTTAAGGTCTACAAAAATAACTGCTAATCTTGCCAAGGTATGGAAACAAGTTCGTTCCCAATCTCGTCCTTTTAGGTATAAATCCATCTACATGTAAGTTTACAGAGTTATAATCACTGTGTGTAAACATGCAAATCCCTAAAACTCTTTTTTTATTGAATGAGTTGATGAGTTAGACAAAAATAACTACCTACCCTCCAGAAACCTGAAGCTAGTTGCATGTGCTGCTTCGTATGTTCTTCAACAACTATTTTTGGGTTAATTTTGACATATTAAAGTTAATTGTAGGAAGTATAATAACAAAAACAAGAAATGTTATTCTTATTTCTTTTTAGTTCATTCATATTATTAAGAAAAAATTTTAATGATCATCCAAGGTAATATCACGTCAACTCAACGCAGACACAACCCGAACATCTCAGATTTTTTTAAATTTGGTACATCCAACCCAGAAAAAGTATGAAAAAATAATAATTTTAAGATGTATATATCAATTGTGAAGAAAGTTACATGCCCATAAAGTTTAAAGTTTGCAGGTGTCTGTGTCAACATAAATGACTGTAACTCTGTTGCTATACAACAATATATTCCATGCATATCACTGGAAACCTAATGAGTATCATGATAAGTTTCAAATAATTTATTTAAGTTTTTAACTTTGACCTCTGACATTTAATGCCTCATAAGCAAAATAAAAATAACCAATACATGGACTTTGACATAGCGATTTGATGCATGAATAACGCCGTAAAGCCTTAGTTTTTAATAATTCTTTTACGCCGAGGCAAACTTGATTTAAAAAAAATACAACGCCTACCTCTAATTTGTTCATGTCATTTGGAAGAATAAAGTAAGTCCAAACATAAAAACAAGCACATGCGTCGATAGAAAATGCAAAAAATAAGAAAAAAACATCAAGTGAAAAAATCGGCATCCGCCCATTTTGCCGAGTTACGGGAATTTTTTTTAAATTTTTTTAATATCAATATGGGTATCACTTTCAAGCTTTTGAAGCGATCTTTAAGGAAATACTAAAAAATTCAAAAATGCATAAGCCATTAAGAGCCGATAGCATTTTTGTATAAAATTATATATATTCAGTACCAAATTTTGTTTATTTTTGAAATCTCTGTTTTTGATTGGATTTACTTGACTAAACTAAATTTAGTGAAGGGTATATAAGATTTGGCATAGCCAAATATAGCTCTCTTACTTGCGCTCGTCAATCTGTTCCGAAATTTCAACTTTAAAACTTTTTATGTCGCAATTCTTAAAATTTTATATCAAGTATCTGTCACTATAAAAGATAGATGCAATGACTCTTATTTCATTCCAGATGGAAAAACATACGGTTTATTTGTTGACTTCTTATCACGACAATTACTACTGATAAAGCACTTTACGACTAATTTCTATTTCATCAAATTATTCGGCGTTGAAAGAATCGAATTAAACGAGGTGGTCATATCTGCAAATGAAAAAAGTTATTGGGAGAGTTAAACGAAACTAGAATTCGCTGGATGAAGTCCTGCTAAAAGGGCAATTTTTCGACAAAAAAAGAAACAACTTAGAAGGAACGAAAGTTTCCGGAACAAACTTTTTGCATTCTCTCATGTCTTAGAAAATTTTAATTTCATAATCATTGTAAATGTTTTTAGATTAATCGTAGAAGCTTAAAGCAATGCCTTAAGCCCCTTTTATATTATTAAAAGCTTATTTATTTCTAGGAAAGAAGACACAGGCGAATTTTTCAACAAGGAGTACAAAAGTGTTAAACTCTTCAACAAAATAACTTATTAAGATCAAGAAACAGCAAATATTATGTTTTATATTGTAAAAAACGCTCCCGTGACCTACCCTGTAGTTCCGGGCTTTTGTTTTAATAGCATTTATGTAAATGCATTTTTACGCTTATCAGAAGCTCGTCTCTACAGGTATCTCACAGGGTAGAAGTAATCGACAGAATCGATATTTAATTCAGCTGTTCGTAAAGTGCGTGTACCAAATGAGTTTCAAAAGCCAAAAGAATAATACTTTTAACTCTTAAAAATTATTTCTCTTAGTGGTAGTAAAGCAACATAAGCGCGTTTAAGTCGTCATTAAAATCAAATATGAGAGAAATAATTTTAACTATTATCTGGAATGCCTTTTAATCGATTAGAGAAATTAGAATCTAAAATCTGGAAAAAGTTTTATAAATATAATTCTATCCTGTCTATATGTTTAACTTTGTGTTAATATTTTGTATGATTTGGTAATGATTAACAAACTAAAAATATATAATAAATTCCAAAAAAATATAAGTCTTTTATTTAATTAAAAATAAACTCATGCAACATGTAAGTATAAGAGTACTAAAATATATGATTTTTAGAAATCTTGTTGAAAAAAAGTTGCTATAAATTTATAACCAGATGAATAATTTTTAATCGGCCTTAAGTTCAAATACTTTTTTATTTATAAAAAATTATAAAAGAAAATTATTTACATTAATTTACTTTAATCGTGCTTAATTCCTTCAAATATAAATTTAAAACTACAAAATGAAATGTATTACTGCGTGGAAAGCATATCCGTAACCGTAAAACGTAGCCAGTTTTATTTACGACTTTTGCTCCCTTTTCCAAAAGTAATTGTGTTTCTCAATCAACATATCGAGATTTGCTAATAATTTTTCAAATTCAAGGTCCTTGAGTCTCATTAGAAACAGTATAAATTTTCGACTAACTACATTGAAAATGCACTTAAATTTACGTTTGATGTTGTAAATAAGTTTTTTTAATTTTAAAGAATGAATTTACCAAAAATATATAGAACACTCTTCAATTTTAGCATCCGGTTATGTAGATACTATTTTGAGAATCTTTATTTATTTATTTATTTATTTTTTTTATTTATTACAGTAACCAACTGAGCCCTTAGGGCTACATATAATAGGTGGATTACAAGTACCCAGCAAAAAATTAGACTTTACCTTAAAAAGTACTCGCTATATAATGACTAACTCTTGTGATTGTCATATTTTGTTACTCGCTTACAAAACACATTACATTAGTTTCCAAAAAATGAAGTAGTAATGGAACTAGTTCTTTATGTTAAAAGAGACTATCGTATTAATGGTACTCATTATTTCCTACAATAATTAATGTAATCGATTCTCAGTAATTGATTATAAAAGTCTCATGCCTTATTAAAATCATTAAGTTGGCAATCTAGTTGGGAAGTACTTCTGCCAAAAATGCTTAATTCCACGCTTCATTACCTTTTTAAAAACTTTTTTCTGGGTATTAACAGGTATACATAAGTAGGCAACAAACTTATAAATAAAAATAAGTAGGCAACAAATTTATAATAAAAACAAATTTTTAAATCAAAATAAAGCAATAAAAGAAATAATTATAGAAATTTATAATTATAATATAAAAGAAATGTATAATAATATTTAAAATATAAAAAAAGAGTAGATCAGCTCAACTGAATCCACAGAAATATTCGACAAGTTTAACTTTGAATGAATTACGTGTTAAGTGGAATTCTCTTAAGGAGCGTGGTAAAGAGTTCCAACACTTGGCAACCCGAACATGAAAGGACCTTTCATATATTAAACTATTTCTAACAGGAATTAGAAGCTAAGGGTTTCTGTCAGTCTGCAAAAAATTGTAATATTTACGAACATACTCCGGGCAGTCTGTTAGCATAACATTGTAGAAAAATACAAGATTTCGTTCACATATGAAGAAACATGATCATGAATTTTTAATTTATATACAAAACGTATGATGTATTAAGTAGTAAGACACACCTATTTAGGTCTTCGGCACTACAACCAGAATATACCTTGACACAATACAAGAGTTTCGACATTAATAAAGAATGAGCAACACTCTTTTTTATGTAAAGTGGAAAATATAAATTTAAAGCATATAACCTTCTTAAAGTGAAATTAACTTTTGAGATCAGACTTCTAATATGGTCAGCGAATCCAAGATTTATGTCTAGTGTAACACCAAGACATTTTATACGATCAACAAAATCAAAAACTTGACCATTAATTGTGATGGATAGGTAATCACAGTGGAAGTTGGCTTGAAAATCATCGCCTTGGTCTTTGAAGAATTAATAAGAAAATTAGAGTTTATCAACCAGCTTGACACATCGGATAATAGTGTGTTAATATCAAATTCGATAACATCAATGAGATAAAGATGACCCTTAAATAACAGTTGTATATCGTCTGCAAAAAAGAAGGACTCGTATTCAAAATCATTTAATAAATCAAAAAAGTCATTCATGCAAAGCATGAAGAGAAAATGTCCTAGAACGGAACCCTGTGGTACACTACTGGTTACTGAAGGACATTCCGAATTACGATTACCACTGTGAACATATTGAGTACGACTTGACAAATAAAAAAAAATTAATCTACAAGCAGATAGGGAAAAGTCAAAATAGGTGCAGAGTTTACTTATTAAAATAGCATGACCAACATTGTCAAACGCTTTGGACAGGTCTAAAGAAAGCAAGACAGCAAAATCGCATTTATCTACACTTCTTCTAATGGAATCAGAGAGACCAATTAGAAGATAAGTAGTGCTAAATCCCTCACGAAAACCAGACTGATAGGAATTAAATAAAAGGTTGTGATTGAGAAAATTCATCATTTGATCTTTTAAAACGTGCTCAAAGATTTTTGACAAAATAGGGATAAGTGATATTTCTCTAAAAGCAGTATCTGAGAGTTTTTTCCTACCATCTATAACTTTTGAGATCTTCCAATAATCGGGAAATAGCAAAGTTGATGTAATATTATTAAACAGAATAAGAAGTTGATGTTGTATAAGAGGAAAGAATAGCCTAACAAATTTTAGAGGAAGGTCATGGTGTCATGCGGCATTAGATTTAATTTTAGAGAAAGCATTCAATAAATCTTCAAGTAAAATACTCCGAAAGGAAAAGCCAATGCTTGTAATTAGAATTAAAAGGGTTGAAACTATCGGTTGTCCTGCAACTTGAAAACTCTGCATTAAGTGCGTAGGGTTTAAGTTCTCAGCAGGTATATTATCATATATGCCATTCCTTTGAAGCATTTTCCACATGCCTTTAGTAATAAAATTTTTGAAAATATTAATATGTGCTTTACGTTTTATACTCCTTATGATAGTTATGGGTTTATTACGAGCTCTACAGTAGCAGCTCCAATTTTCAGGTGTTAGGTATCTTAAGTATTCTCTAAAAGCTAAATCTTTTAGCGAGAGATGATATTTTATCAACGGAAGGTTGAACCACTTGTCACTAGACGAAGAAATCGTTATCCTTCTAGTGAAAACTAAAGAATGCAATGCATGTATACATGACATGAGAGTCGATAGCTAACGAGTATTTAATGTTATTATAATCTTTAAATTCAATGATCTCTGTTGTTGGCGGTGAATCGTTCTTAATGCTTATAAAGATAAATGAGTGATGAGAAAGAGCAAGACAAAGGATTTGACCTGAAAGATGAATTGAAAGTGACGGGCATCTAAAAAAATAATCCAACAGTAAGAATGAACCCGAAGTAACATAATGGTTGGTAAAATGTAAGAAAAGAGTTTGGAATACTAAAGAAATTTAAATTGAAATCTCTCATAATAACTATGTTCCTATATCTCACCAACAAATCACATAACCCATTTTCCATTACCTCAATATCACCACGGGGAAGGTAAACAACACTTAATATAAATTTCATATGAGCAATACTAACTTCGATTAATACAGATTCAAAGATACCAAAGTCTGATGACTTGTAAACTACCCTAGCTTTGTATTTATTAGAAACGTATATACCAACACCAAACCAAATACCAAACGTATATACCATACCATTTTGTAGGACCACTCTTGGACAGAAAATTTGAATGGATCTGTAAAGTACCTTGGAAGAATAGGTATTTATTGGGTTTATTTTGCCATTTTGATGAAACCCGGTCCCGAGTTAAAATGATATTAAATAAACGACCTTTAGCAGGACTCGTCAATTATTTATTTAATCGTTTTAAAAAAGTTTGCATTTTAAAATGAGCATAATTAAAGTTAATTAAAGTAAAAAATTTAATTACCTCGAAATTAAAAATTTTATATAAAGGAAGTTCGATCTTATCATCTAAAACCATAATGAAATAATGAACCCAACTATTCAATATCGGTTAAATAGTTCGATATTGATATTATTCAGTATTATTAAAAGTGATTTTTTACAAAAAAAAGAAAACGTTTTTTAACTAGATTTTTGTTCGGAGCATTAATATTTTTATTAAAATTCAACGCAGGGGAAAGCCTACAGTTGGTCACTAGAAAGAAGTGAAAGTGGAACTTCTTTGAACATTGTCAAATAGATATATAGTTAGAGCGAAAGGAATTGAGAGCAATATTGATTATATTAATTTGGAAGAAGCTCTCTATCAAGGTGATGATTCTGATCACCAATATTTAAGGAAGCAGTACATAATGAGTTACGACTTACAATAACAATACTTCTTCCCGTTACATGTGCCTACCGATATTCTGCAGAATGTGCAAGCAGTCTTTTAGAATGTGTAATAAAGTAAATATTTGGTTTCATGTAAATTAAAAAATATATACATATCTACATATGAAATATTTTGATATTGTTTGTATGTGCCTCTCAGGAACATTTTGGTCCTAACTTAATTATGGTTTAAAATCCCAATATTCATCAAGTAGTCGTTTAACGACAAAGTGTTGATAATTATTTTTGTTGCAGGATTGTTTAATTTCTGTAACATGCTGTGGTTACTTACAAACGTCGCATTGTGAATTTTATTTGTTTTATTAAGTGCAGACACCAACCAACAAAGTTTTAAAGCTGTTCGTTACTACCCTACACCAGATGGCACAGTAATCTTTATTTAATTACCAAATGAACCTTTCCAAGTTTTTGTATTGAATAATTTACATTATTATTGGTTATTTTAAGCCACGACTAACTATCTTACACACAATCGTGCGATTCAGGCCTAAGAAATTCGAAAGGAATTCTTTCCAAGAAAAAGCATATTTAAGTGCCACACTGTCAAACACAAGAAATTGAAAATGTAACTTTAACCGTAAGGAAACTATTTTTATGAACTTTTTTTTTAAAAAGATATACACACAGCCACACACACATATAATATTTAGTATCACAGGTACCTTTAAGGCATTTCTGACAGAACGGACTACTTAGTGTGATAGTGTATCATTGCCTTTAAAAATATTTAGGAATGTGATGGAAATCGATTGTTTTGAAAACGTTTACTAAAAAAAAATTAAAATAAGAAAACAAATTCTTGAAATCAAAGTAAAATACAAAAACAATTATTTTCAAAGCGGTTAAGAAAACTGATTAATATGATAAACGGATGAACTAATGCATGATAACATTTAAAAAGTAAAAAAAAACTATTTAAATGAATTCAGGATTTATTAAATTGATTTGCTTGATTTAAAACAAATTTTAAAAATAATAAATTATAATGGATTTATATATATTATTAGCTTTTTCATACAAAATTGTATGCAATTATATTGATTATTTAAATATATAGCTTTTAAAATAAATAAAAGTAGTCTTTTTCAAGTTAGAAAACTTGTTTTTTATAATTGAGTCGATTATTAATTTTAAGAAACTCAGAAAAACATGGTTGGCAATATAAAAGCAATATATTATGGTTGTGGTCAAATCGTATTAATAAACATAATAATATTGTTGTTATTAGCACCATAATGTTGTGTAACGCAGTAATACTTTTTGAAAACAAACATAGTTATTTTTAAAATATGAATTAATAATAACTAACGGTCTAATTCATAAAAAGTTCCTATTTTAGGTTTAAAGTTTACAATAGTTATTGAACACTTTTCGTTTAATAAATCATTTATAAAAATTTGTATTGAAAAACACACAATAACGGTTTAATAACTAATCTACAATTTAAGCAATCTAACATTTTTACCTGGCAACTCCTATTGGTATTTAATACTTAGTGCTTTTAAAATCCAATTCTCAATTAACCCGAAAACCGAATATGGTTTTCTCTTTATATTTTTTTACACCAAAAAGGAATCTTTTTAAGATAAATATATGTTCTGGTTACTGCAAAATATACGAACAAGGAACGTAATAATTAAATTTATAAAAAAATATGTTTATGTTTATTTTGGTCTCAGGTAAAATGATAAGTACTCGAATAAAGTGATCTATAACGAATTGTTTACATTTTATATACTTCACTATTCAAATAAATTTGTTTTAATTTATTTTTATTTTATGAAACAAATCTATAATAGCCCAGTAGCTGCAAATATGAAAAGTTGTCCGGGGATTAGAAAAAGTATTTCTCAGGAGAAAAAGTAATATGGAAACCTCAGACTTTCGGAGTTACGTTATATAAAATTTGCATATTTCAAATATTCTTAAGGAGAATGGGCCAATATATGTACATAGGTAACAGGATCCTTGCAAAAATATGTTAGCCTATTACAAACCAGTTAAATTTTGTTTAAGTTTTTATTATTAATTTTGCGAATATTTTCACCTTGTTTAGCTAAATTTGCTCTTTTTGTAACAAAAACATTTTGCTATATGTACATAACTATATATGTATATATATATTTATGTATGTCTTTTGGGCACTTGCTAAAACTGGGTATAAGGGCTAGTTTTTCATTTGAGAGTCTTATTGGGCTAAAAATTTGTTTGCGATATGTATGCCGCCTAAAAGGAATTTTGATAAGATCTTATATGATATCCATAGTGTCCCATTCCGCAACAAAGTGTTAAAGATACATAACTTTAAAATTATGGGTCACCGACTATTTTCTCATTTTACAATTTCTTCTTAAAATTACTTTTTCTACTCAAGAATAAAGTTTTAAACCACATAACTTAACAAAATTCATTTAATTTTTTGTTTAAAGTAGGGTAGAGGCTACAATAAAAAACTGATATTTATTAAAGGTTTATAAAGGGTTTTATAGGCTATTAAACGTTTACGAATACTCTTATGTCAACTTTTGCTTATTAAAGGCTTATAAACTCTTAATGTACATTTATGAATTTGACTGTAAATGTATAATAAACTAAATTAAAAGTATTTGCTTTCCTTTATTTACAATTTTTAATTATATAATTTTTATTCTTATTTATTTATATTCTTTATTAAAAGAAATTGCTTTATAATATTTTTGTACCTTTGTTTGTAATATCTACAATATCCATTACCGATCCCATAAATATATATATTCTGAGTTTTTATGCATAGAGAAATCGATTGAGATTGCTTGATTGCCAAATAATTCCGAGTAAGTAACGATGCACATTGCTCAATTCTTAATAACAAGTACCCTACAACAGCGATTGTGGATGTAGCAAAGTGTGTTATTTTCGCCTTTTAGCCATATAACGGAAAACCCCGATAAGACTTGATCGATTCGTAGTTTGTAGACGTGTTTTTTTTATAAAATAACATTTATAAAATTTGCCTTGCCATCACCGTCCGATTCGAAAATATAAAATTTACTTACGTTAGACTATATTACGCCGTCCTAATAGTCATCGTTGCCCTTTCTGAAGATAAAACGCTTGACTTGTTAACTTTATAGAATTAAAGATATTTGTCTTGAAACTTCAGAGCTGTAACCAGCATATTAGAGGGTAACACGTAAAGTTTTTGGAATATACTTACTCATCTTTCATTTCCTATGTATAAGTGTTAACCTAAACATTTTAAGGAAAACCGTAAATCAAAGTGTCCGTTCTTGGGGACAACTTTTACTTTTAACAAGAGAGTGGTCTGAAATACTTTGCAAGTGATGTTAGGATATGTCAACCCCAATTGCCTGACATGCAACACATTTAACGTCTTTGAGATAAAGTGGACTGATGGGAGAAAAACTGGTATTTTTTACGCATGGACCTACCATGGAAATTCTGATACAAGGCGGGCGTAATAGTGGAAGTGAAGTCGAAGAAAACTAGTGCGTTTATTACCAACAAGATTCAAAGAAGTAATAATAAAGAAAGGCTACGTTAAAAAGTAATTTTAAATATGAAATTAAATCCAAATATATTGTGGCGTGTGAATAATTTTGTCGACTTAAATTCACGCCCAGAACTTAATTTCGCTTTATAACTTCCCTGTACAGCATGACTATTACAAATTCTTTAATTTTTTAAGAAAAGACATATTAATAAATTATCTTGTTGGAAACATACAAGTCTGTGCCTTATTAATTTACAAATATGGGAGATTAAGTATTAAGTTGGTACCTGTGTGAAAAATGTTGTCCTCCTTTGTAAGTACATTGTTTTACCATTTTTTGTAGTTCAATAAACTTTTTATTTGGTTTATATGGGCAAATACGTTTTTAAAAATTATGCTTAAAATTTTTGCAGTGGCAAAATTGGACGGTTTTTTCATTATTACTACCTGGAAAATTAGCTCTCTTTACTTAAGGTTGTTGTTTGAGCCTCCAACTTATTGAAATAACTGAAATAAAATTTTATATATAAATATTATGCATAAGTACACATACTCACATTTGATTGAGTAGTTAGTGGTTTTTATTTCTGTTTAAATTATATTGTATTATAAAAATTTTCTAAAACTATGTCAGTATTATTTTTCTTTCTATGGCATTTCATATAGATAAAATAATTTTTTTTTTTGTAATTTCACTTCCTAATTATTTCGCACAATTTTAGTCGAAACCCATTATTAAAAAAAATGGCTCACTTTTTTCCAATAATAATTCGACACAATAAGAAAAAGAAAATTGTTTCCTTATTGCAATTAAAAAGGTCGAATAATATATAATATATAATTTAAATAATTTAATTAAATAATTTAAATAATCCATAACATTAAGAAATGCATTTTATTTGTTGGGAGGCAAACGACTATCATATTAGTTTGTATATAGAAGCTCAGGCTAGATCACTAGATAAAACTTTAAACGAATTTTTAGAGCTTAAGAGATAAAGAATAGTATTAAAAAAAGAAAGATTCAACCAAAAAGCGAATATTCAAAATAAGAAGGCATCTTAACTTTTTTACATTAAAGAACACAATATGTCAACATTAACAATTGTATCTTTTAACAACAACAACAATTGTTAGCCACAAAATTAAAATAAAACAAAAACATTTTCAGTTCCAAACAAAAAAGTTTTTGTCAATCGAAAAAAAATAATTTTAAATTTTTAGTACCATTTATCTCTTATTAAACGAACTTGTTCAATTAATATCCTATTGTAAATTGCATGTTGTATTAAACGTAACCAGAGTAGTTGAAATCACGCTGTTAAAGTTTCTATTTTAAAGCTTCTAAAAAAGTGAAAGTTTTAAAACTAAAAGAAATAAAATTTTAAATATATTGTGGAAATTTTTTTTTAACTAAATGACTTATTTTACTCCTACGACGTTTAGTAAAAAATGAAAAAAAATGGAAGTGTTCTAGCAAATATTTACAGAGAAACTAGTATACCTACTGCTTAATCCAACAACTTACACTTACAAAAAAAATTCACAGCCTACTCAATCAAAAAATTAAATAGGCAGGTGTATTAAAACACCGTCTCTTCCTGTTGATAAAAAAAAACGCCGGTTAAGCGTTTAACGAGAATCTGATTTTGTATTTTTTAAACTAATAATTTAAAATTTTTTAGATTAGACTAGAAGTCATATATTTTAAATTAAAAGTTTGTTCATTTTTTAATCATTTCGTAGTAAATAAAATAAATTATTTATGAATAAAACTCGAAAAATGTATTAAAGAATATTCGCATTAAAAAAAATGTTTTTTCACCATCTTTTGGAATTATTTTTTTTCCATTTCCAAACATCGGAAATTTCAGAATTTTTAAAGAAACATAAAAATTTTCTTGTAAATCTGCTGACATTTAAAAATTTAGTGTTAGCATGTCTAGTTTTGTTAAACGCTATGTTTTGTTGCTTGCTTCAGGACGAGTATAAGTGCAAGCAAAGATAAATATAAATAACGCAAGATGTTTCTTGCCCGAGAAAACATCTTTGAATACTGTCACGCAACTTGATGAAGGTAGACTTAAAAAAAAACCATGTTGTGAATGTAATTCCACTTTTTATGCATTAAGTTAAGATACTTTAGGTTTCCTTAAATTTAAAAATAAAACGTGTGAAGAGCCTTTAAAGATTTTATGGTTACTTCTCACACAATTTTTAAGGGAAACACCCTCAACTGCCAAAGGAATACGGAATATGGAGAATTTCAACATAAAAATGGTTGTTGTTTGTTTTTTTTCTTGTTCACATGTCTCATCTCATCTCACACCACACATACAAATACACACACTGGCAAATAATTTAAAAAAATTTCCCTTTGTGTGTGTGATTTCTTTGAAAATGACCATTTGTTGAGAATCACATGTCATTCACCACCTTAACACCAAAAACTATTGTTAAAAAGAAACTGTATTGAAGGGGGTGGACTCCCACACACAATTTTTCATAAGTACAAGGGTGGCCAGTGAATGATGGGGTTCAGCCAGAATATACCAAAGCAAACAAAACAAAAGTCCTTAATAAGCCTTAGACTACTTAAATGATCTAGATCAAATATTACCCCAAGGTAAATGAGAAAAGTATAAAATTGCTTGCTATTATTTTATTCCATTTCATTTAAGTTAATTTTATTTGTTTTCATCTGCTCATCATCAACTACTTAAATGCGTATAATGAATGGTTTAATGGTCAAACTTTTACATGGACACAAAATTAGTTAGAATCTTTTTAATTACAAAAAGCACTCAACACTTTGTCAAAGTGTCCTTTTAATTAAGGAGTGTAACTGTGTGTGCGTGTGCTTATGCGGGGTTTGTGTAAAATATAACTTTCTGAATATATTTTAGTATGTGTTTTGAGTACTAAAGGCTTTTCTAGAGGCACTTAGGCTTAGTATATAATGAAACATAAACAAAAACATATATATTCTGGAAAATGTTAAGATTAATTTGGTGTTATAAAATCATTCTTTCGAAGGAAAAATTATGTGCTTATGAACAAACTTTTTTACATTTTGTTACACTAGTATGAATTAAAAATTCTAAAACGAATGCATAAGCTAGGGAAACAGTTAATCTCAAAGATATTTGAATCTTATCAAAACACGAAATAAAATATATTTAAAGAAAAAAAATTGGCAATAGTAAAAAATAGGGTGCAATAATAATACAATTATCTAGCATATATTCCGTATTTCTGTAAAATAAAATATTAATTTCGATATCTGCCAAGAATGTGTACACTTATAAGGTATAGGAAAGACCATTATTAACAAAAGTTTAGAGGACCTTAAATACAAATTTTAGAATTAATATAGTTATTTTGATATCTCTTTCAAAAAATTTTTGCAAGGTTCGAAAACAAATTAAACAAGAGTGTTATATTCGGCTATGCCGAATATTATTACCCCATCTATGTAAATCTAGTTTAGTGAAGTAACTCCAACCAAAAAAGCTAAAATTGTGGTGAAAGAGTTAAAAAATAAGAAAAAAAAAGAAATTAAGTACTACATGTATGTATATAGTTTTACATAAAAAAGTCATGAGTTCTTAATGATATGGAAAAGTTAGAGGTAGGCGTGGACCGATCTTGCTGACTTACAATACTCACTATGTCTGATCGATTGGCGTATTTAAATTTTCTCAAGCTGATGTAGTGCCTTGAAAACTTGATTTCAATACTAACATGGACGGACATCGCTCAATCGATTTCGCAGAATATATGTACTTTATGGGGTCGGAAATGGATACTGTAGAAATTACAAACGGAATGACAACTTAGTTATACCCTTTATATAAAAAGGACTTTAATTATTACTGATTGTCAATATTTCTTGAATAAATAGAATCATTTGGATGCATACTTATTTGACGGTGAAGCAATCAAGGTACGCGGTAGTTCAGTTTATTAACAATCAGCATTTTTAGTTTCGGAGTGGATCAAACCGAAAAGTTCGTCACTAATAAACCACTCTCTTTTAAAAAAAAACATCATCAAAATATCTTTAAACGCAGATAGAAATGTCTTAGTGTCTTCTAAAGAGTTTGATTTTTTTTTTTTGCACTAAATGCTCGATATGTTCTTCCAGCTATCAATATAACTTAAAAATTTTTTTAATTATATAAGTAGATGACGTGAAGATTTTTAATACTATTAAATTCTCAATGGTCTAATTTCACTGCAGTCCGATTCAGGCAAATTATTGGAATATGTAAATAAATTGAAAATATGTTTTTATTAAAAATCTAAAATATGATGTGTTTGATGTGGGGTTATGTTGGGTCAAGGTTTAAGTATAGGGAGATACAAAGTCTCTGCTGCTCTCAAAGCTAACATTATTTTCGTGACATATTTTTAGATCGTATTACAGTTTACACTGAAGAATATAATTGAAGTAGTTAATTAAAAAAAATCAAGAGTCTTTCTTCTAAATACATAAAAGTTTTCTTCAAATTAGATACCGTTAAAATTTATTTATATTTTTTTAAATGCTTTTAAGATTCTCTTCGTTGCATTGCAGAACTTGTTGCTGTAACCGGAAACCTTAACCATTCGTTTAGATTGTATGTTTGAACTTAAAGTACATAAGTTAGTTGTTTATACAGTGTTTCGTTCAAATCTCAATTAATTTTTTAAGCCATTTAATACAATGTAACGTACGGTTTATTTGTGTGTACCGGTTACATCTTAATATAAAACCCTCACTTTATGTTAAAGCTTCTTGAGTCTTTGTATTCGTTGTTGTTGTACCAAATTCAAAATACGGTTTTTTGATAACATTATATATATTTATAGCCGTAATTATTTACACTTTGTTTCTCAACCTTATAAAAAACCCAATTTATTGCCATTCTTTTTACATACATGATTTATGTGGTTTTTGATTTTATTTAAATTTTTGTCAATAATTAAGCTGATACTTTATAAAATTTAATTTCATAATAACTTATATTAATATATATTAAATGTATATATTGATTTAAAGAATTTAATATTATGGTCCATGTTTATTTTCATTACTTTTGTTGTATTTTTACCAAGTTTCAGTTTATATGATAATACTCTAACTCATTTATATAAATAAGTAGCTATTCCGATTGCGCTTCGCAATTCGCAATTTATGCACGCTTATGTAAAAGTTCCTTGTACAAATTTTAAAACAACAAAACGCAAGCAACAAAAAGTTTTCACTTTATATAGGAAGGAAAACGCCCACTCCCCAAATCGATACAGTATTTCTCTAAACAATTCATATCAATAAGGGAGTTTCTAGTACAAGAATTTAGGGCTTTTTTTATGTGGATAAAATGTTGTCATGAAAAGTCATAACTCACGAAAGCGTCGACCGATTTCTTGCAAACATTAGATAAACCATCTACACGACAAAACAAACAAACGTTCTTGGAATTAAAAAGTCAAAACACACTTGCAACAATTTTATAAATATAAATATATATATATACATATATATATATATATATATATATATATATATATATATATATATATATATACATATATATATATATATATATATATATTATATATATATATATATATATATGTAGAACACCTAAAACGACTTCTTGAGGAACACCATAGTTATTATTAATTTTTTCGGATTTAACATTATTTTTAATTAGTCATTCCGTTTGTAATTTCCAGATTATCCATTTCCGACTCCCTTAAGTATTTATATTCTGATTTCTTATGCATAGCGAAGTCGACTGGGCGATGTCTGTCTTTCCGTCCGTATTCGTGTTGAAATCAACTTTGCGAAGGCACTAGATGATTAGAGAAAATCAGACATAGTTTTTAAAATTTTGATATTGTCCTTTAAGCCATATCCATATCTTTTTTCAACTTTCTTTTTCAGGTAGTTGCCTTTACTACCAATTCAACTCTTACTATTTATTTACCACAATTATGCTAGTTGGCAACATAACTCTAACTTGCTTTTTCTATTGTTTAAATATGATTAAACCTTAAAACATCTTGCTGTTTTTAAAAAAATTAGTAGCTGAAGATTTACTATAAAGCTTTATACCATCTACAATCAAGGGCATTACTATCGTGACACCAATTTTTTCTTATATTAATATACAGTTTGAGGCAATATTATATATCCTCCGTAATATTGGAAGAAACCTATGAATATTAATACGTTGACTAAAGATGTTTTTTTTTTATTTTTTACATAATTTAGAGCAGTTTCACACGTACATGATCTTCGAAAGCCAGATTGGTATTTGGACAACATTATATTTTTTTCCATTTTTTACTTTTTTTCTCAATTCTACACATCTATTTCTTTTATTTATTTTTTCTATTGTAGCTACCATAGTCTCTTTCCAGGAAAGATGCCTGTCTTAAAACACTTGTTAATTATAGATAATATTGTATTGGCAGTGAAGATAGGGAAACATGTCGGTGTCTATTATTATATATCCGTCCCAGAAATGAAACTTTTCATGAAAAACAAAAGCGAAATTTCAAACTTTTCAAATACTGGATACCTGGCATGAGCTACTATGCTAAAAAATTAAACACATTTTGTTTTTGGATAAACAATGTTTTTTTATATTTTCTTAGTAATTGTATAAAGATAAATATTCAACGGATTAACAACTCTGGCCATGTAAAAACAATGAATTTTTAAAGTTTACACTGGTAAAACTTAGCGACTGCGTTCATGCCGCAAGTGAAAAAAATATGTAAAAATTAAAATTTTCCAAGCTTGGGAAAATTTTTGTATGGAAAAAATATAAAATCAATTCAATAGAATATAACGAATGTGGCTAATGTAATATTTTGTTGGTTTTAAACCATCTCCGCATTGTTACCTTTCTAATAAAACTTATTTGTAGTACATTGTTTAGATAGCTTTAAAGTTTATGATGATTTACCTGGCACGAGTAGTCAATTTTTTTAACTAAAGCGCAAAAAAAAATCAGAAATATATACTTACTTTCATAATTTTTAAACAAACTTCATTTCAATCGACAGCTGATTTCGACATAAGAATATGAAACGAAAATATCAAGCATAACCAAAGTAAATAAACATTAAAATGATTCGAAATAATAAAATTCATTACACATGTATTTGCTTAAGATTGCTTATTTGAAAAATTGTTTCTTACTTTTTTTCTTATGAATCGTTTCCAATGGCAACACTTATGCTGAAAAATGAAAGAAAAAATAAAAATAGTTACTCAATGGCAAGTCAGATTTATTTTACTAGGTAATAGCGGCTCTACAACAAATACAACATTGACAAAAACAACATGTCTTTTTATTGTTGTTTTGTGCGTTGGAAACGTCAAAAACACAAAGAGAAATAAAAGATAATTGTTCGCAATACACATGCTTGCCTTGTCTCGCAAACGCTTGTTGTTAATGTTTTTTAAAATTCGTAAACAAAAAAGGTAAATACAAAAACTTTTGACATTTCCAATTACAAACCAGCTGGGCGGACGACACTACCTAGTAAAATAAATCTGCTTTGCTCAATGGTTTCTGTGTTTTGAATAAAAAAAAATTTAATTTTCATTGGTTTTTTGCTATGTTGATTCAATAAAGGTTTCATTTAATCACTTTGGCTTTTGATATAAGACTCTTGAGTTATTTATACGAAATTTGGGTAGAATCCATTGGTGATATACATATGTATATGAGCATTGGCGAAATGCTTTCCCCTAGTGTTACATTTCGTTATGTAGTTTTTTCATAAAAAATATTTTATAAGAATATCATTAGACATTTATATATAAAAAAGATTTCAAAAAATAATTTTCATAAAAAATATCATAAAAAAGTACCCTGTCTTTCAAGTTTTGTTAATTAAAAATGACAGTGACAGTATTGTCTTTTATGATGAGGAAGGTATATTTCTTAAAAATACAAAATTAACTTTAAATAATTGATTTAATAAAAAGAACATTTTATTGGTAATTAATTGTACAAAAATTTATTTGCCTCGATTCTTTGATGATGGCGAAACTTACAATATGTGTAACAAAAATATTTTCATCAATTAAAAACTATTCACAGGACCTTTTTGTATGGTTACAATCGACCAATTTTGTTTAAAATAATTATTAATTATAAAGTCTATCTTTTGTTTAAAATTTTGGCTCTAAAGAAAATTTTCCATTTCTAATCGAAGTTTTAAAACTTTTGCTTGAATCGAGAGCTACTAGCATCTCAAAATTTTACACATTTATATAAAAAAAATATATTGGTTAAGGACCAACGCTTGAAAATTTGTAGTTTTATGCAATTCGTTGTCTTTACTTTCTAATTGAAAGAGGTTCCTTAAGAAATTCTATTATGTTTTCTAATCTCTTCGTTAATTTCCATAGATATACACTTTGCCTCGTGGTTTCTGTAAATAATTGAAAATAAATTTTAGTCAGTAAAAAATAACTTGTTTGACATTTTTGTTCTGGCCACTGTTGTTGTATTAAAATGAGCTCAAAATCTATAACCACAAACTTATTCTTGCTGAAAAGAGGTACTTCAAAGTCGATATTCCTCATAGGAATGCGATATCTCTTGTAAGACATAGCATTTTGTTCTTTCCTTAATTTTAAATTGACCACTTCGTATTCGCCATTTTAATATAAAAAAATGTTAAACAAACTGGGAAATGTTAACACCGCTAGGAAGAATATTACATTTTTATTTAGATTATTTTACACTTTATAAGCTCTTATTTTAAACAAAATCAAACAGTTCACAGAAGAAACTGCGTTAGAGAAGTTAAATTAGAACAAGACTCATATGATAATACACTGTGTTTGTAAGTATAATGGAAGGAACTGTAGGCTGTGAAGTCCCGGTTTATTTATGTTTTATTTAAAAATACATCACAATAATATACATTCACACATATTTATCTGTATGTGTGGTATAGATACGTGAATTTATTTAAGTCTTGCAATTGTATCTTTTTTTCAATAATTGACGTTCGATCATTAATCAAAATGCATGCTGTTGCAGACATACCATTTTTTTTTTTTTTGTTGTTTTTATTTTTCTTACACATACACATTATTATGTGCTATATATGTCTTTTTTTGTATGTCCATATTTAGTTGTATTTGTATTTATATCTGTATATTTTATTTCTATTTTCTTTTTAACTTTTTTGTATTTATTTTAATTCAGATAAAGCGCCTGCTGTTTTGTAATGCATTCTACCATTTATTGTATTTTTTTCGATTGTAGAGTATTTGGGGCTTAATGAAGGTGCACAGCAGCCGAATTTTAAATGAAAAAAAAAAAATAATTCGATACTTTTATTCTTGTTTTTCCCATCTGCTAGAGATACTAGAAACAGAACACATACGCCGTATTTAAAATACATTAAGAAAATTAAATGAGGAACCGTATTTAACACCTTTCAACATGGAAAATGGACACAGATATGAGGCTTGATGAATGTGAATAGAGCCAAAATAAGAAAATTCACACGAATATCAACCATAGTAGTACAGGTCTTCTTACTGTATGATGTCAAGAAAAGAGAAAGCTCTTGTTTTAATAAGTTTTGTGCTGCAGCATTTAATATTTTATCTGGCAGTGATTTTTTATATTATATATCAGATTAAAAACTCCTAACAAAACGCATTTATATAAATAAAAATAAAATTAATATAATGAGAGCTTAGCTAAGCTAAGTTAGAGAATTCTTAGACTTCTGACTTCGGGTGTGTAATTGTAATCCTATCTATACTTAACTTCAAAACAATATATTTAATAAATAGATTTTTTTCAAACACAACAATTTATGCCAATACGGAAACTATTTGTACAGTTTTCTTAAATAAAATATGTATACAAAAATCGATTTATTCAAGAATTTTATATTTTTTACTTTTGTGAATTTTGCATATTAATTTTCCATAGGACATAGTATGAGATGAAGAAAGTACTGCACATTGAGCAAAATTTCTCATCTTTGCCAAAAACGTCTTGCAGTATTATATAAACATTTTCAAAATTTTATAGATCTATTTTAAGAAACCTTATTTAATATCTTGGCTTAGGTCACCAATCTCAACAATAACAGTGACGCAGTGACGATAGCACTATAATAAGTAGTTGCTAAAAATATTTTTTAGAATGTATAATTAAATTTGAATCCAAGACTATAAGGAAAACAATAAATGCTTAAGATTGTTTCACAAATGTTTTTAGTTTGAAAATTAATTAAAATAAAATTATGGTTATTAACTTTTTCAAATAACTGCTTAAAAATAATGAAAAGTTAAGTAAATTTTTAAAATAACTTGTAATTGTGCTAGGCTCATGATATTCTAATGAAAGATTGA
Organism: Gymnosoma rotundatum; assembly: GCA_916610165.2. NCBI lineage: Eukaryota > Metazoa > Arthropoda > Insecta > Diptera > Tachinidae > Gymnosoma > Gymnosoma rotundatum. Next base: position 86,331,763 of record OU744336.1, read on the forward strand.
TATTCTTAAAACTAGAAAATGAAATATTTATATTTGAAGGAATCAAGCACAATTAAAATTAAGTAACATAACAAAGATTCCAAATAATTCTCATATTTTTTATTTTTTTATTTAGATTTACTATCTTCACCTTCCTCAAGTAGTAAAGATTGATAAATCGTAAGGATTTTTATCCTTATGTTTTTCATATTTAGCTAACAGTGTACAGTGGACAGATTTTAATCTTTTAAACTGGACTGCCTGAAACCTTCTTAAAAACTTTTTTATTTAACTGGATGACACTCTTGGCAAACATTTTTATAATTCTTAATTTACCTCAAATATTACTAAAAATTCTTGCTTCCACAGGAACCGAGACGAATCAATTTACAGCTGGTCTTAATAGCAGAGCGTTGTTGCCAAAATATATAAATAATTTTAAAAATTCAAAATATTGAAACATTCATTTACTTTAATTTTGCTTGAGTCCTTCAAATATAAAAATTTTATGATATTCTCATAAAAATTTTATTACATAAAACTAAAAAATGAAACGTATTACTGCGGGGAAAGCATATACATATGGGCATTTCGCTACTGCTCACATTGCTCATCAGTGGATTCTACCAAACTTTTGTAGAGAAAACCTAAGTCTTATATCAAAAACCATATTGATTAAATGAGAACTTCATTGACTCAATAAATTGAAAAGACAATAAAAACTCATAAGTCGATTATTTATATTATTTTATTTTTTCTTATTTAATCAACTTGGCTTTTGTTTTTGCAGCCGTGCGGTCACCTAATATTTAATTCGCCTTGATAGGAACTACAAATATTTAACATATTTTGTTTGTTTGCCTCTATGTTTAATATTTTCATGCAACACTAAAAAGAGTAAAATGTATATTTGCAATCTATAGAAGCACGTGTAAATAGTTTTCAAAGTTTGCTTGTTATACAACCACTAACACATTTACTATGCCTTGTAGCTATAGCACCAATTTAAACCGTTATGTTTATGCAAATGGCAGCTGTTTGTTAATATATTTTAGTCATTGCTAATGTTTCCCAAAGCAAACCTGATTTTCCAATTTATGGGCCTCTGAACTTTTCATAGAAAAGTACAATTGTGTACCATATGTTTTAAGATATCAATATGGGTTTCATTTAAATGCTTTTGAAGATATCTTTTAGGATATACTAAAAATTTTTAAAAATGCTTAACGCATTAAGAACCGATGACATTTTATACAAAATTACATAAAGTTCTTATATTTTTTACATAAAATTCACTGACGGAGCTATATGAGCAGTAGCGAAATGGCCATATGGATATGCTTTACCCGTGATTATTATGAAATATTTATATTTTTGAAGGAATCAAGCACGATTATAGTACTTATATTTTTTTTAAATTCTTCGTCATCCCAATATATTTTTTTTATTGGAGTTATTTTACTAAATTAGATTTATATATAAGATGAAGGGTATATAAGATTCGGAACAGCCGACCTTAGTTGTTTGTTGTTACTTGTGTCGCATAACTGAATCCTATAGCGCCATATCGGTTTGAGAATCAAATCGTAGAGCCAAAGTTTACAATCTAAGCTTAAAGTTGAATTTATACAATAAACCAATTTATTTGCATTGCTTTTAACTTCAATTATGTCAGCTTCGTATTAATGTGTCTAGAGAGTTACTGTTTGTGCCGTACGAGAAATAAGAAAGGTTTTGTTTTAGCAAAATAAATTGCAGTAAATACCTGCTATTTGTCAGTAGGCCAATATGTTAGTTTCCCACCAGAAATCTCGTTTAAGTCCATTTTTGAGATTGAGTTGTAGTCGTCATTTGCTATAAACCAAGGTCCTACTAATTTGTAATTTGTAGAACTCTCGGTACTGACTCTCAAATATGAAAATAATTTTTTGGTTTTTGAAATACCTTAGATTGATAAAATTTTTATTTTTGTTGTTGTTTTATGTTATTTAAATAAATATTTGTTTTCCTGATGATGCTACACAATGAAGTAGCGAAATATCGATAATATGTATAAAAAATGAAAGACCTATTGCTTAAAAATTAAATAAAACACAAATTTTGTTTAACAAAATTGCCAGAGTTACCAAGAATTCGTGGTATGCTTTTTTAAATGAAAATTCGGCAAATATTATGAATCGATTTTGATGATTTTTTTATTTGTTAAATAAAAATCGACTTTAAAATTAGTTAATCAACTAAAATACATATATTAATAAAATCATTTGTTCTTGCATGGTATCTTCAATTGTCCGGTTATTAAAGGATTCGAAGTTAAAAGTAAGCGGTTAAGTAAACCAGTATTTATTGAAATGACTGTAGTATTTCGAGTGTGATGCAGTCTAAATTTCTTTATATCCTTGTTTCTGGACTCTGCAGCTTCTCCAATCAATAACAGTGCAGGTTCAATAACATGAATTAAAATTTTGTTGACCTTTAGATAGTGCAACGAGGCGTAATAATAACAGAGCGACGTGAACATTAACTACCAAAACGCCATACAACTTAAAGCTACGAAGCCGCTTTAGTCTATGGGAGATAACGCAAAGAAGAGCAAAATTGAGCAGCTGATTTTTTTTTAACTTTAGAAAATTGGAATACTATAATTAACCAAAAAAAAAAAAAAATCCAATTTGAGACATCAGGAGAGAACACAACTAAAACTTTACTTAAAATTTATTTATATTTCAAGATTCATTTCGATTTATTCCAAAAAACTATTATTTTCTATTTTAATTAATATAAGGTTGCACTTTATTTTTTACTTTTTCAAAGGGTACCTACTTACTGTTAGAATAAAACAAAAACAACTATAAATGTTAAAACCTTGGTTTGTGAAGAAATAGTGCAGCTACTGTGAGCGTCAAAATAAAGTGTACACAAACATTTTCTTTAAATTAGTTTATATTTCAGTCTTTAAAAATACTATTTCATTTAACATTTTATGTTTTTTTAATTGTTATTCAGTTCTCTACTTAATCTTAAAAAAGCAACAACAAAAATTTACAACAACAAAAGTTATAAAACAAAAACAAAATCTATTCCATTTTTTACGCGTCAAAATAAAGTGTTTACATATAATTCATTATAAAAATTAGTATTATTTAGTATTTGGTTGCTTTTTCTGTAGATTTAATAACGGAACTTAGTCTTCGAGGCATCTATTCAACTAGCTTTTTGGTTATGTCAGATGAAATTTTTGCCACTCCTCCATTATAAGGGATTTAAGCGTATCCTTGTTAGTAATTGTCCTCTTTTGTATTTGCAGGTCAAGATGCTCCCACAAGTGCTCAATCGGGTTAAGGTCCGGTGATTGGGGAGGATTATCTAATGTTTTAGGAGTATGATAAAGGAGCCATTCTTTTACTATATTCGCCGTATGTTCGGGATTATTGTCTTGTTGAAAGATCCAAGGTCCCTTTAAGCCCAATTTCTCCAAACTACATGGCAAATTGTTTTTCAAAATGTTTAAATAGCCCGTTTTATTCATGGTATCTTCAATAAAAGCCAAGCTTTTCACTTCACTTGGCGCAATGCATCCCCACTCCACCACCGAACTTCCCCCATGCTTAACCGTAGATATTAGATTTTGTTCAGCATACTGTGTATTTTTTGTACGCCCTACTTTTATAGGGGTTTTCTGGCCAAATCTCTCAAATTTACTCTCATCACTAAATAAAAAGTTATTCCAGAAAGAACCATCTTTAGTTTCGTACTTTTTTGCATACTCAACACGTTTTTTCTGATCTGCTAATGATATAAGTGGCATTTTTCGCGGCAACCGACCATGTAGACCATTTGCGTGTAGAGTTCTTCGTACTGTGTTGGCGCTTACGTTGGTATTTTTTGTTGCTGAAATTTCCTCCGATATTTTAACAGCACTTTTAAATGGATTCTTCTTCACATCACGCAAAATAGACCTTATTTCAGACTCACTTAAACCTCTTGGTCGGCCTGCACCTGGACGATTTTCTACTTTGCCGAATTTTTCGTGCTTATCAACTATTTACTTTGCTGTATTATGGCTTCTATTTATAATAGACCCGATTCCACGAAAAGTTTTACCGTCTTTTCGAAGTTTTATCACAAGTTTCCTGACATCTGTGGATGTTTGTCTACCCATTTTTAATAAAATAACAAATTTCTTTCTGCAAAGAAGTTATAGTCCGAAAATTGCGTCTGTCTACTATAAAACAGTAATAGTGATTTAAAAGAATGCAGGAAAGTAAATAAACAACAAAACATAACGGTATTTTATGCGGTTCTACTTCGCTAAAATGCTACAAAATAAGATGTACACTTTATTTTGACGCGTAAAATATGGAACACATTTTGTTTTTGTTTTATAACTTTTGTTGTTGTAAATTTTTGTTGTTGTTTTTTTAAGTTTAAGTAGAGAACTGAATAACAAATAAAAAAACAATAAATATTAAATAAAATAGTATTTTTAAAGACTAAAATAAAAACCAGTCTAAAGAAAATGTTTGTGTACACTTTATTTTGATGCTCACAGTACATTTGGTGGAAAACTGTTGTCTTTGATTTTTCTACTTTTGGCCAATGGGATCGACCAGTGTGCTGGGTTGGAATCGTTAAACCCGTGAAAGTACAACACGTATCGTAAAAATACGTTTTTTTTTTTGGATTATGACATACGTTAACTGATGATAATTCACAGTATTGGAGATTATAACATACAACTAAACAACGTTATTTACGAATTGTCATACGTTAACAAAACTCAGCTCGACGTGATAGAAAAGTACTAAAAGTCCGCTAAAAAAAATTAAAGTTTCGTGAAATCGATTTTATTAATTGAACTTTATGATACAATAAGTTAAATCTCAGGTTCAAAACACAAAACTTGGCAAAAAAAATATATTTATAATTTTGTGCTTAAGGCTGGCCAAAAATATAAAGTGAAGAATATATATAATAAATATTCGAAAAAGCACACTAAAGAAAGAAAAATTGCTGATGTCTAGTGAAGAACATTAATTGAAGATGCCGTCCTTAAATCAAGCGTTACAGGCCATAAATCGGTTGTCGACTCTTAAAAACAACAAAATTTGGAATGTTGCCCAGCTTGAAACTCTATTTCAATACCATTTTTTATTAAAAACTTATGTGAATCAAAAAAAATTAAGATCCACTTGCAATCGTATGTCATGATGCCATTTAGTTCATACGATTAACCTATCACGTATAATGATTTCACCGCTGATAAAAAAATAAGTCATTGAGTTTAGAAAAATTTCTAAAAATTAAGTTGTATTATGTGATCTCAAGTTCCTTTCCGTATTATTTAATATTAACATTACTATTGCTTTCACTCTGACACATTTTTTCATAACCTTTACGTATTTGATAAGTCCTAATTCTCAGTATTATAGTGCGAAACAGGCCTTATTACTATTTATTTAACAATTACAATCCTTTCACTAGATCAAATTTTATAAAAATATAGAATACAGCTACAAAATCCAAGTACTTTAGAATTTATTTACTCATATTTATTTAGCAGGTAGATCCGATAGTCATACATTTTTACGCGAGTAAAACGACTCTAAGAGTTCTTAAATTATAGTAAGGAAATGAGCCCTAGAAGCACAATACTATGCCCTCAATCATTCAATATCCTAATTTAAAAAATATAGGAAGGGACCCCCTAGATTTAAATAAGATTTTTTCTAATTCCTTGGTATTACTGCTATTGTAACTATATTTTACAAACATTTATATTATTTTGATTTCCATTTTTGTAACCATCATTAATTTATAATACACAAGCTTCATTATTAATTTGATTAAAATCGAATTTGATATGGATATACTTATGATCACTCTAAAATGTTAATAGGTGTTTATAACTAATAAATGAGTAAAAAATCGAACAGGGTGAATAACGCAAATGAATGCAAGCTGCCAATATAATAAATGGCCACCCATTAATTATAGGGTTTTGTTATTTTCGAATACGGGAATGTAATTCCATGATGCATAAACACTCCTTTTGGAATGAAACGGCTTACGACTAAAATTATGGTTGTTTGATGATGAGTTTGCCTAGAAAAAAAAACAATAAATATAAACACAAGGTATTGATGGCCATCAAGTCAACTCAGTTAAACACAAATTAAACCAAAAGCAAACCAATGTGTAATAAATTACAACACTTTATGATGTGAAGTGCAACAATTTGTTGATGAGCCTTGATTGATTTCTGTAAGGCCACACACTTGAGTTCTGTTCTCTTCTGTTTTTTATACAAAACTCTATTGTTAAGAAATCACACAGTGTAAGTATGTGCGCTTATATGAACAAATACTCAATATAAACTCGCCCCTTGTGAAATAAATATTTCAAGTTCACACAAATTCAAATGCTGGAACACCAATTCAATCAGTTTAGTTCGGTTTTTAAATTATTCTTTAACAATTTTCAAATACTTTTACAAACATTATGGTACTTGGAACATCCTTGAAAATTGATTTTAAATCGTTGCTAATGAAAATTAATTTCATCTAATTGTTTATTTTGACAGTATCGAGATACCGATGGAAGAGTGCTTATTGTTCTTTAATTGACAGGTATAATAAATATACGCCGCACAGTCTTACAGACAATACAAAACAAATCACTTCTCAGAAAAACGTATGATAAGCAGCTATTGGCGTAGTATGATTTTAAGACATTATTTTATTATTTTGGCGAAAACTTCTTAACAGGAATATTAAACTAAAATTTTTGCATATATTATATTTTCCTAACAGCTCACAGTAGTTGTAGGCACAACGAATACTTTTAGTTGCGGCATTTTTTAAAAGTAAGCGTATAATTAAAAAGAAATAAATAAAAGAAAGAGTTTATTGTGTTCTTCTTAGTACCTAACTGATCGGTAGAAAACTGCATGCATTTAAAAACAAAAGTCAGCGCAGTTAAACGCAATTTAGAAAACAATCAAAGCACCGCAATAGTTTGACTTCTAGTTTTGGCAGGAAACTTTAATCCTTTCCCTTGTATTTGCATGCTGAGTGTACAAATTTTTTTAGTGGGTGTAACACTTTATTTACTTGCAAGAAAAAGTCAAATTTTAATCCTTTTTGTGAATTTTTGTTATTTGCAATAAGTAAAGCTAGACAATTTTAATTGTTCTGCTCTCCACTCTGCATAAAATGGGAATTGTTTCCTTTCTTTAAAAAAAAAAATTCAAAGGGTTGTAAGTGACTTTTTTCTGGATAATCCCAGATAAGAGTCTATGAGACAGGATTACGCTGTTGTGTTTTCAATTCAGAGACATATAATAAATACTGTTAAACCTTAATGTCGGCAAATTTAGAAAGGGTTTAACTCAGACTTAATCCGCATATCCACCGTGCACTAAGGAAGCAGTTTAAAATCTTTTAAATAGTCATTTTGTTTAAAGTCAATCCTTAAATATCTATTTTACCTGACATTACGTTAAGGATTATTTAAGGGTTTTAAGTTGGAAAACATTGATACATAAAAAAACCTTTTAAAAAGTGATTCGGCAGGCACTTACTTTCGTAAAAAATATCGGTATTTATCTCGAGACAAATTTAATAGTGCCTACATATTGAAATTTTTTTCTTTTCGCGTATAAGAAAGCATTTGAACTTAACATAGACAAATAACGTAGTAAAGAGTATCCCCGTAAGACAGCAATAAGCAAGAAATAAAGAAACTTAACTTAAGTAACTTAACTTAATTGATAACACAGGCCAAAATTATTTCTTAAATTAGGAATTTACTGAAACGCTGCAATTCGGCATGTTGTTAGTTTGTATATTTTAATTTCGTTGTTCAGTAATTACAGCAAATATTGTGCCACATAAAACTCTACCCAACAGTTTCGGAATAATCACTTTATGCACAGTTATTCTATGATACCTTAACGTGAAGAACTCTAAATACGTGGCATATATATTAACTCAGATTTTGCGTATTAAATATATTTCAGAATTTTGAAGTTTTTTTTTTATTTAAATGCTTATATTGAAAATTATTTCTACTTAGTGTTATCGTAGACAACACCATTAAGTTGTCGCAGTTGTAAGTGTCGTTAGCTTAATTCTAAAATCTTAAAAAAAAATATTGACTAAAAAAATCAGTGTCATTATTGAATACAATATAATAGATTCAGCTTATTCAGAACAACGGGTTTAATGTGTGCTTAATTAAAAATTGTTTTAACTTATAAAATATAGTACCAAATCCCATTTTTTTTAAAATACGTAACAAAAAACTCACATTTGATTCAAAGCTTATACCAGAAGTATATCTTAATATAAATAAAGATTTCTAAGATAGTAGGCTTAAAAATTGTACAAATACGAATCATTAAATGTTCCTAAAAACTATTTGTAGCTTTGAAAATCAAAATCATTTATTTTTGCACTTTTTAATGTCAAGAATAATCTGCTGAAATTTTGGCAGATATTTGGAAAAAGAACTATACTAAAAAACCAAAAATTCTCAACATAAATTAAAGTTTTTAAAACATACAGCTCGCTTATTCCTGTCTCTCTTTCTATCTACAACACTATTAAAAAATATTCTTGGATAACTTCCCAATCACTCACAGTAATAATTTATGTTTCGTATTCCACAGTTTCCATTTTATACGCTGTTTTTTTTAAGAAGTTGAATATATATATCGATCAAAGTTACCGATTTTAAAAATCAGAAATCAGATACTACGAGGGCTGCTATATATATTTCTGGCCTGGCAACACTGAGTGCTGCCAAGTGTAATCTAACATTTCCATTGGAAAGTTTGTCATTTTTAAGCATAATCGTACTCAAAACGTTTTGACGTACGACCATTATTTGTGTTGTTAACAGTGACTTGAAAAAATTAATATAGAAAAAAAAATGGAATTAACTCGTGAACATAATCATGCCATCATTTTTCTCAACTTTCGACGTGGATTATCACGACAAGAGTGCATTGATGAACTTAAATCTTTGTATGGCGATGGAGCACCATCCTATAGCACTGTGAAAAATTGGTATAATGAATTTAATCGTGGCCGAAGCTCGCTCAAAGACGAATTCCGTGAAGGTCGTCCAAAAACGGCACAACAGAGAACATAGATGCCGTGCGTAAGCTCATAATGCAAGATCGACATGCGGCATACCGAGAGATAGAGACATCCTTGGATATTTCTTCCACCAGTTTTTAAAACATACAGCTCGCTTATTCCTGTCTCTCTTTCTATCTACAACACTATTAAAAAATATTCTTGGATAACTTCCCAATCACTCACAGTAATAATTTATGTTTCGTATTCCACAGTTTCCATTTTATACGCTGTTTTTTTTAAGAAGTTGAATATATATATCGATCAAAGTTACCGATTTTAAAAATCAGAAATCAGATACTACGAGGGCTGCTATATATATTTCTGGCCTGGCAACACTGAGTGCTGCCAAGTGCAATCTAACATTTCCATTGGAAAGTTTGTCATTTTTAAGCATAATCGTACTCAAAACGTTTTGACGTACGACCATTATTTGTGTTGTTAACAGTGACTTGAAAAAATTAATATAGAAAAAAAAATGGAATTAACTCGTGAACATTTTCATGCCATCATTTTTCTCAACTTTCGACGTGGATTATCACGACAAGAGTGCATTGATGAACTTAAATCTTTGTATGGCGATGGAGCACCATCCTATAGCACTGTGAAAAATTGGTATAATGAATTTAATCGTGGCCGAAGCTCGCTCAAAGACGAATTCCGTGAAGGTCGTCCAAAAACGGCACAACAGAGAACATAGATGCCGTGCGTAAGCTCATAATGCAAGATCGACATGCGGCATACCGAGAGATAGAGACATCCTTGGATATTTCTTCCACCAGCATACTTTCGATACTGCATGAACACCTGGCCGTAAAAAAGGTTTGTTCTCGTTGGATCCTGCACAATTTGAAAGTCGCTCAAAAAAAACTTGTGTCGATTGGTGCAAAGAAATGTTGCAAAAATACAATTGCGGTGCTTCAAAAGACGTTTATAAGATCGTCGCAGGTGACGAATCATGGATCTATGCGTATGAGCCCGAAACGAAACAACAATCGACCGTGTGGGTCTTCAAAGACGAGCAAAATCCAACGAAAGTTGTTCGTGGAAGAAGCACTTCGAAGCAAATGGTCGCCTGTTTCTTCATCAAAACTTGTCATGTGGCGTCTGTTCCGCTTGAGCAACGTAGGACGGTCACTTCTGAGTGGTACACTACAATTTGTTTTAGAGGTGTCTCAATCGGAGTGGAAAAAGTGCTTCGACAACTGGTTTGAGCGCATGCAAAAATGTATAAATCATGCTGAAGAATACTTTGAAAAACAATAAAACCATTTTTGATTATAAATATTCGCATTTTCACTATTAGGCCAGAAATATATAGAGCAGCCCTCGTAGCAAAACTTTACAAATTTTCATGATTGCTTACTCTTCACCGTTATTCACACTTACTTACAAGGTGCATAGTAATTGTGAACTTTTTTTGTGTATGCAAATATTTTGTGGAAATAGAATAGAAGAAATTATTTTTTTTACTAAATAATTATTTTTTAAACATTAAGGCCACATTTAGCATATATTTATTTTTTAGGCGAAAATCCACTTCTTTGAATAAAATAGATAAACAGCATTCACTCAAGCTTCCAAGATTTTATTGCGATAACACTGTTCTTTGCAAGCTTTTTTTTAATCGTTAAAAAGTATTGTTTAAGATAAATTATTTGATAACAGTGCTTTTCCCCTCATTTAACTAATCAAATTATTTAAATAACGGATTTAAGTAAATTTTTTTTGTTTTTTTAACTTTTCATTTAATAGAAACCTTTCTTAATTTTTAAATTTTCAATACACATACCAAGGCACATTAATTTCACAGGTAATAGCAGTTCTAAAACAACTACAACAATAAGTAAACAACATGTATTTTGTTTGTGTAAAATATATTTTCAGATGTCAAATTCAAATAACGCACAGTGGTTTGAAAAAGTTTTTTTTTTCTTTTTTTTTACAAAATTGGGTGTCTTATAAACCTCTTAATATATCTCAACGAAGTTCTACAGAGGCAGAGCAGAGCTGTTTCGCAGTAAATCAACGTACGGTCAGACCCCTAGGGTGAAGGATGGCTTCTGGGTAGGGCACCAAATTTGGGTACGTTGGACATTTTATTTTTAAAATGTCCAACGTACCCAAATGTGATAAGAATTTAATTTTTAACTCAAATGTTAAGATCTTTTAAATTTAATCAAACATTGAAAATGTCATAAAAATATGTTCAAATGCAGCTAAATGTAACTTAGTGTTTTTGGCGTAGTACGCTTATTAATTATCGGATTATTACTTTAAGACATTTGCTATATTATTAATAAAATTTAAAATAAACAATTTTAAAGTTTTGATTGAGAAAATGTAAAATATCCTTTTTTAAGGACTTTTCACAAAAAGGTGGTATTCTTTTGTTTTTTGCTTATGTAATTTAAATTTACTTCAGTAGTAGCAAATTTGTTTAAACAATTTTAAAGACAAACTATAGCAAATGCGAATAAAAGCAAAATTAGAACCTTTCAAACATTGCCAATTTTGGAACAAAATTTTAAAATTATTGTAACATTCCTCTCCAAATTTTGGCTACATACTCCAAAAAACATTTGACAGCCCCGTGATTATTTAAGGCCTCTTTATATGGTAAAACAAAAAAATTTTAATTTTATTTCACCATTTGATTAAAAACTCTTTTAGCTGTATTACTTAAACATTTTGTATGAATAGCCCGATGCGTTGTGATATTTAATTTCCAAAACCCATCTTAACATGATTTTTTCAGTTTTTGAAAATGTAGCACGAAAAAAATAATTAGAATATTATTAATCTAGACGTCATAAGCTTTCCTTTGGTGCTACTTACATGCATATATTTAAGGAGCTTCCTAAACCTCAGCTTATTTTTTATATGTAAAAACCAAAAACATATTAACATATAAAATGAGCAAACAAAATCATGAAGCGGCGAAGCCTACAATTGTAAATAAAATTCAGTTTCAAAAAGTGTGTGAAACAATTTTGTTTTATGAAAATTTTAAAAATATTTCCACAACACCACAGTAAGAAAAAAATCTTTGTAGGAAAAAAAATAATAAGTGTAAACAAAATATGACATCTGAAAACATAAACAAGAAAGTCAACTGATCTACTGCCACTACCTAGTATATTAATCTGCCTTGACACATACCTTACCTAATTTATTGTAGAAACTTTTAACCCTATAATAAAATTTACACAGACATATTTGTGCTTTAATTTGTTAATAATGAAATTATTGTTCGATTAAACTTTCAAACAATTTAAGCTGAATGTCACATACATATTTTTAACATGCTGACTTGTTAATTTCAAAGATTCAATGCGAAAACATTTAAGCAATCAAAAAACAATTTTAGCTGATTCATTAACATCGTTGATTGTCAACTAATTAGAACAAATTTTTGCTGTATTAGACACACAAAACGCATGCAGAGCTTAACTCCAACCTATTCCTGGAAATTTTATACTCTGTATTGTTGTACTGCTAAAATCAAAACAAGCACCAAGTTCACTTAAAATATTTAAGACTTTCGTTAAATAACATCACACAACTTTACACGCACAACACACATACTTTCAGTTTTTATAGGATTTGAGTGCGAGTACAAATAAACGCGCGAATTCTTATATGGAAAGCAATCGGCGTCCAAACCATTGTCACTAATCAATGTCAACTGGCGCGTCGATGTTAAGTAGAGATAATGATGATACTCTTAGTATTTTGTGGTGGGGCACACAGTTAATTTCGTTGTAGGTATAAAGGGACACTGGTAACAAGAGTTCTTAATTAAAAATCGATTCATTTGATGATTGATCGTAACTGGTTGGCACCTGTTGGCTTCTGGAAATGTGTTTAACACGAGCATAAAGAGGAACCATTAAATTGCAAACCCCTTTTAGATGTTGGCTTGTTTGTCATGTTAAACTCAATGCTTGAGTGAACTCGTAAAAAACCTTAACAGCCAATTTACTCTGCCATGTGGGTTTATTTCAAATATTATCTAAAAGAATTCATTCGTACCATAAGCATTTATTGTAAGCATTAATTTGTTCATCGAAGCAATATCAAAAGCTTATAGCTTGTTTCCACGACAATTTGAATCACCTGTTTCGCTTTCTCAAGCAAGTTTATGAATCATGCTGTTTACACGACTCATCTATCTGCTTCGATTTGACAGTTGTTATTAAAGAGAATCATTTTATTTTTAAACACGTGAAAAACAATTTCTTTTAAATGGACAAAAAAAGTAAGTTAAAATTAGTTAGCTTTTAGAAAAAATACATTTGTATGTAGATATTTATTTTCATTACTTCTAGCACCAAGAAAAAGTGCGAGCAAGTGGGACCAGGTAGGAGAACGGGCTCTATTAGAGATATGGGCAGAAAAGATGCCCCAGTTGCGTGGCTGCCGCAAAAACAGCCACATTCATATGGAAATGGCTGCGGAGTTAGCAATGCAGGGCTTTAAATATACGCCGGAAGAACTTAGGACGAAAATGCACAATATGACTTGCAGATACCGGTAAGTATATGTACATACATATGTATATATTTTTACAAACGTGTTGGCCGAGTTGCTACGCGCAGGTTACAATGCATACCAAGAATTCAATGTCGAATATTTGTCGGATTAGATTAGAAACATGCTTTGCATTGCATACTTGTTTTTTTATTTACGTTTCAATAAGTGAGTCGTATGTATGTACATAAACTTTTCATATTTACAGGAAAGAAAAACTGAAAATTGGTTCAACCGGTGGTTCTCCCTCAGAGTGGGACCTCTACAAGGATATGGAACATTTGTTGGCTCCATTTAAAAGCTATAATCCTGAAGGTTTAGTTTCCGACAGCATAAATGGTAAGCAAACATTTTGAAAATAATAATAAATAAATAACATTATTATTTATTTCTTTATTTATTCATTTATATTTAAGATATTTCATCAATTATTGGAGCAGAGCCATCACCGTGTTCATCAGAGCCGTCACCGTGTTCATCACCACCGCCTAAACTTTGTACGCCTGCAAATAAAAAGAAAAATAGTGTGGAAAAATTATTAAAAGGAATAGAAAAAAATATTAATAAAATGCAGGATGAAATAGCATCTACTTCGAAAAAAATGTTAGCAATTGAAGAGGAGAAGAAAGAAATTTTGAAAGCTTTTGCTGCCAATGAAGTTGAGTTTCAAAAGAACTTTATGAATTTTATACAAAAACAATAGTTTTTGATTATTTTAATTTGAATTTGATCTCCTTTTTTGATCTCCTTTTTTAGTTTTTTTACACATGAGTTTTTTTTGTTTGTTTCGTTATATAGTATATGAATGCACATATCGTTATGGATTGTTTTTGTTATGTAAATAGTATGTATGTATGTAGTAAATGTTATAAGTATGTAAGTATAAATATGTATGTATATTAATGAATATTAATGAATTTAAAATGAATTTAAAATAAATGAATTTAAAATAAAATAATACTTACACAAATATTCAGATATTGCACGTCTTATATTTTCTGGATTATTTCTATGGTCCGTTAACGTTGTTAAAAATTTTGGATAGAACCGGTTTACTTCCGCAGCTTCTAAAGCCTGCAACCAATTTTCATTTATTTTGTCATTGTTTTCATTTAGAAAATTGTGAAGGACACAGCATGACAAAATAATGGCGTTTGTATTTCTTATGGCATTGTCAATGCCTTTTCCAATACGCCTAAAACGTGCTTTTAAGTGTCCAAAAGCATTTTCAACCACTCGACGGGATTTGGACAGTGAAAAGTTGAAACACTTTTGTTGGTAGCTTTGTGACACTTCAAAAGGATATGGCTTCATAATTTTTTCGCTTAGTCGAAATGCTGAATCGCCGATTATATGAATTGGAACATCTACCCCTGAAATATTTTTTTTCAAATCCGTTAAAATATCGCACTGATCCAACTGTTGCTTTAGAGCGGACTCTTGGTATATTTGCGAATCATTGCAACGACCTGGGCTACCACAGCTTACATAAATAAAACGGCATCTAGAATGGAAAATATATATAAATTTACTAGAACATAAATTTCAATTTAATTACACCTATATACCTTGCATCGACCAATGCTAAAAGCACAATTGAATACCACCCTTTATAATTGTAATAGTCCGTAGCCTCCTCACGACCTGGATGAATCTCAATGTGGCAACCGTCTATAAATTAAAAACTTGCAAAACGTAAAAAACTTGATATTGATACAATTTACTTACCAAGAGCTCCCATACACTGTGGATATCCAAGAACTTCAAATTCTTGGACAAGATCTTGAAGTTTTTCTCGTTTTAAGGGAAAATTATTTATAAATAATGGAGATAGAATCCTCCACACTTCGACACAAAAGTTCAACAGAATTTTACACACTGTTGCCTTTCCAACCCCAAACAAATTACCAATTGTACGGTACTCCGCCGACGAGCCCAACGCATACAAGCTTATTGCAACCCTCTTTTCTAAAGGTATTGCTTCTCGCATGTTGGTGTCTTTTTTACGTAGATCAGTTAGAAACTAGCATAGCTTATAAAACGAGCTCCGACACATCCTAAAATTATTCTGGAAAAGGCTTTCATCAGCTATTTGGCAGTCTCTCTCCCAGAAAGTTTGACTTCGATCCTGAAATAAAAGTTTCATAAAAATTTCACAAGAACAATATAATAATTACATTACACATAAGTATACATTTTGAAACTTACTATTTTCCAAGCTAGTCTTTCCGATATTAGCGACAATTTAATAACATTAAGCAGTTGTAGCTGCTCTAAGAGCTGTGCATTCTTCTGTTTCAACTCCGTCATTACGTCGAAGCACATTTTGGAATCTTCCATAATTCTTATTTTGGAATATATCCTTCTTGACATAATAGCATTTTTTATAATTTTCTTTTTATCCATTGTTTTTTAGCTTTTAAATAAATTAACTTTTCACTTACTTTCAAATTTATTATTACGCACGACTAGGAAACACGCACAGAAAACAATTACATATATTTTTTTACTTTTAAATTTGTTTTGTTTACAAAACATTTAATTTTGACAACTAGTGCAGATAAACTTACGATAAAAATTAGAGAAGAGATGATTTTTTCTTGATTCGCAAGTATATTCAATATGAATCTACCAGCTTCGCTCTCAAAATTTTGTATGGCGAAGCAAGTTGATTCGCTCATGATTGGAGTGTGAAGCAAGAATAGAGAGCGAAGCAGGTGCCGTGGAAACAAGGCATTAGAAACAAAAGATATAAGTTCTCAATAACAGTTGTTATAACAATACTCATACTCAGAAAAACTACGAGGGCTGCTATATATATTTCTGACCTGGCAGCACTCAGTGCAATCTGACATTTCCCTTGGAAAGTTTGTCATTTTTAAGCATAATCGTACTCAAAACGTTTTGACGTACGACCATTATTTGTGTTGTTAACAGTGACTTGAAAAAATAAAATAGAAAAAAATGGAATTAACTCGTGAACATTTTCGCGCCATCATTTTTCAAAAATTTTGACGTGGATTATCACGACAAGAGTGCATTGATGAACTTAAATCTTTGTATGGCGATGAAGCACCATCCTATAGCACTGTGAAAAAATTGTATAATGAATTTAATCGTGGCCGAAGCTCGCTCAAGGAAGAATTTCGTGATGGTCGTCCAAAAACGGCTGTTGTGCCAGAGAACAATGATGCCGTGCGTGAACTCATAATGCAAGATCGACATGCGATATACCGAGAGATAGAGACATCCTTGGATATTTCTTCCACCAGCATACATTCGATACTGCATGAACACCTGGCCGTAAAAAAGGTTTGTTCTCGTTGGATCCCACACAATTTGAAAGTCGCTCAAAAAAAGGCTCGTGTCGATTGGTGCAAAGAAATGTTGCAAAAATACGATTGCGGTGCTTCAAAAGACGTTTATAAGAGCGTCACAGGTGACGAATCATGGATCTATGCGTATGAGCCCGAAACAACAATCGACCGTGTGGGTCTTCAAAGACGAGCAAAATCCAACGAAAGTTGTTCTTGGAAGAAGCACTTCGAAGCAAATGGTCGCCTGTTTCTTCGGCAAAACTAGTCATGTGGCGACTGTTCCGCTTCAGCAACGTAGGACGGTCACTTCTGAGTGGTACACTGCAATTAGTTGCCTGAAGTCATCGGAGAAATTCGAAAAACCAACAAGAGAAGGCGAATCATTGTTCACCATGACAATGCGAGCTGTCAAACATCGGCTCAAACCAAAGCGTTTTTGACCGGCCAAAACGTAGAATTAATGGGTCATCCGCCGTACAGCCCTGACTTGGCACATAATGACTTCTTCTTGTTTCTGCACATCAAGAAAAACATGCGTGGTCAACGATTTTCGGCGCCAGAAGAAGCTGTTGAAGTGTTCAAAAACCATGTTTTAGAGGTGTCTCAATCGGAGTGGAAAAAGTGCTTCGACAACTAGTTTGAGCGCATGCAAAAGTGTATAAATCATGCTGGAGAATACTTTGATAAACAATAAAACCATTTTTGCTTATAAATATTTGCATTTTCACTATTAGGCCAGAAATATATAGAGCAGCCCTCGTATTGTAGCTTTTGTTGCACGAATTTCTTATTAGAACTTTTTCGTAGACACAACACTTCTTCAACTAACTTTAAGAGTGCTAAGTGAAACAAAATTTTTACTTCTAAAATATTTTCTTTATCATTCCTCAATATTGAATACATTGGCAGTTCTGTTTTAAAACTAAGAATAAGTAGTCGATTACTCAATGAAATAATACGTCATCTAATGTTTTGAGTTGTTTAAATTTATATTAAAATATTTGAGAGTTCTTGAAGAAACGTTAAAGGGAAATATTTATAAAAATTCTGATATTCAGCTTTTAGTGGTTAAATTGATTTAAGAAGAATAATGATTTTTGTAAGTTATAAAGATTTTATACAAGTTGCCACAAAAGCTTAAGTTTAACTACTGTATTGAGTGAAGACGTTTTACTAGTCAACCAATCCCAAATGGAAGTGGACAAAGAGAAAACAAAATGAAAAAAGAACTGGTGACATTTCAAGCATGAAATCAACAACATTTTCAATTCATTTTTGGCACATGTAGAACCGATACTCCAACAATTTTTTTAGCTTCGCAAAAACGCACACATCAGTAGTATTTATGTATGTATATATGTATGTTCTCGTGTGCATAGTAAAACCAAAGAAGAATAATAATCAATCTACTTAGTTTTGACATTGGATTGTCTTACAAGAACACGAAAATACTCTTAGCGATTAATTTATCATCGCAAAAAGATCTTTTTATATGTTTACTTTTTGCTAATTGTGTGTGTATTTGAATGAAGTAAACTGCTGTATGAACATTGGAGGAATTACTGTGCACAATTCTTGTTTTATGAAAGATTATGTATACATTTTTGCCATTCCGTATTCACATTTCATTGTCCTCTTTTTATGATACGGGAGTTTATGTTTCTTGCAATATATCCGACATTAAATGGAACTTCATTTCACTTAGGCACACTGTTTGCAACACAGCAATACAACCTTTAATTTTACCCTTTAAAGTTAATTTAAGATGTTTGAATATTGCAAAAGTTTTTTTTTCTAACTAAAGATTATTATAGGATCATAGATAGAATTGCCTACCTGTTATTTATACCTGTTTATACAATTACATTAAAATTCTCTATCAGAGTCACGTTAATATTGCACTGATTTTAATAATTTCAACTCATTGATGGATTTAATTAGGACTCTAAACACCCTAGACACTAAGTCCATTAAATGAAAGTTATAAAAATAGGTCTAGTGGTTCTGCTTTAAATATTTAATTAAAAAAAATGAAAAAAAAATTTGGTAAAAGGAGAATGCAAAAAACTATATAGCCAAGCAGCAATTTCCTTCATTAATATTTTGGTTCTTTTTCTGTTACAAAACAAGGAATGATAATGGTAGGTTAGTTGGCAGGCAGCAATAGTTTTAAGCGCTTTTATGCATTTACACATATGTGTGCGTTTTATTTATTATTATAAAAAATTTAATTGTCATATTCAATATTTTCCTCATGTATTATCTGTTTTTACTTTTGGCATTAATCCGCTACTTAAGAATTCATAAACAAATAAACAAAAAAAAAACTGGCAAGACTACCAACGCACTAATTGAAGTGATAAAAGGATTAAGTTCTACTTACCAGACCTAATGAATGAACTGCATTATTATCAAGCCTTGGCTTAAATATACACTAAGTATAAGGTGTTAAATAACAATTTAAAGATTGGCAATCACATAAGGAAATTTGAAAATTTGATCAAGTCATAAAAGATCCCGCGAAAGACTAAAACTTGTTATTGCTTTTGTAATTAGTGCATGTGGTGCGAAAAAGCAGATTGTTTAATTTTACTTTATTCTGTAAAAAATGTATTGGATGAGACTATTGGCGTAGCAATTCCAGAGAGAGCAGAGAGGTGCAATGGCGCTTAGAACATTAATTTTGCTATTTACTTTTTTGTATCATTTTCTAATGCATAATTGATATATTTCAATCTTGGCGATTTTTAATATTTTATATTGTTAAACATTATTTTAAAGAATAACATTAAATCGTGAGACGAGTCTGTTTGTCTGTTTAAGCATCTATATAGGGACACCTAAAATTTTTAAAAGTATGAAGTAGTAAATATTTATTCCTTCGAAATATTTTTTCTTTCCCTGAATAAATTTTCAAACAAATAATAAAAATTTTACGTTAAAAATACTCTTTATTATGACTGTGCACATTTTCGGTCAAATGTTTTTCACTTTTCCCTTCGATTTATTCGTTTTAATTTTGCTGTGGAAATGAATAGTTCATGTAAATTAGTATCTACTTCAACTAAAACACTAAAATTATTAATTCATATTCTTAATTCAATATCAGATAGCAGCAAAATGTAATGCTGCATTTTCTGGATCGCTACATCCCTCATCAGCATTCTTAGCATCTATCTACCTTAGGTTGTATACGTTGTAAATATCATGTATTTAAACAAATAACATTGTAAATAAGATTACGAAGAGTATTCATGTCAATATCAATGTGGTTAGCCGAAGTCCACACAGAAAACAAAGTATTTATTTGCAGTTCTCTCTGCAACTCGTCTTGAACATTTGTTTTTGATTTGTACCAACCCACGGGTAACCTCATTGCTTTTAGTAAATATTTTTTTTAAGAAAATACAAGTTACTGCCATCCCTAAATTAGCGCGTAAAGCGCAAGATAACTGTCAAAATTTCTCATGTTCATACAAAATGTATGAAGCATCCCTAAATAGCACGGCGTCAACGCTTAGCAATTGGAAAATCCAATTTTGACAGTGCGTTAGGAAGTGAAGTTGGCTGCTCGTTGCTTTGTTTTGTTTTGTTATGACTGAAAAGTAGTGACAATTTAGTTATTTTTAAGGCAATCTAGCGGTTTTATCTCTGTTTTTATTTTTATACAGCGGGTTTTATAAAATAAAATTAGTTAACATTACTGTTAAAGACAAAAGTTGACGCTGTTATTTAGGGATGACATTCTAGCGCAAAAGCTATGAATTACATTGCTTTGCGTCTTACGCGCTAATTTAGGGATGTCAGTTAGATGTATTTGAGACACTTCGTGCTCATGCCTTAATTTATTATAAAAATTATATTCAATTTAAGTTTTTTTTTATTAAATAGTTTTTATCTTTGGGACTGGAAACAACAGTTATTATTGAAACTGATGCAATACTTTTGCAAAAAAAAATAAAATCTTAGGCTTCAAAAAACCTTGGTTGATATATTATATTGGGAAGATTTGTTCCAGCATTTTAGAACTTATCTTATACCTTTATAAATTGGGTACAACCACTAGTAAGTCCTCTACACATTGAGTTTTCACGAAAAAACGAAATAGGAAATGTGATTTGAACTTCAAATTTTGAAGATCATTTATCTGACCCTGTCTCTGTTTAATTGTTAGAATGATCTTAGCAGCGCTTAAAAACTTGAACACTTGCAAATATTATCTTGGCTTAAATAAGTTCGAGATGCTCGCGGGGAAAATGAAAAATAACTTTTTTCTTTAGCACTTATTGTAAAATTTAAGATATGAATACCTATTATTGTTAAATTCTATCAAAGAGTTAAGAAAAAAAGAAAAAACACAACCCACTTAGAATACCGAATAACAAAGCCTTAATATTGAATAAAATAAGCAAACAAGACCTTGAGAATATACTTAGCTAAGTTATCATGGATGTGTACGGAAAATTTCAATATTTAGAGACAAACATAGTTGTTATGAAAAGAAAAATATGTGTTGGTTGGTTTAATTTGTGTGTTTGCCATTTATGTACGAGAATTTTGTACAGTGAGTGTACTTTTCTGAACTCTGAAGAGGTGCTATTGGAAATCAGCATGATCGGTCCACGTCCTACGATACAGCAGGCAACACACCACGCCTACCTCTAATTTTTTCATCTCATTTGAAACAATACATCAAGTCCAATAAAAAAAATATATATATGGGGCAACAGAGAATTAAAAAATGAGATAAGAATACCAAGTGAAAAAATTGGCGGTCGCCCATATTTTTCGATATACAGGGCTTTGAAATTTAAACATTTTTTTTTTAATATCAATAATGGTACCATTATTAAGCTTTTGAAGAGATCTTTAAGGATATAATAAAATTAAAAAAAATGCTTAACCCATTAAGAGCCGATGTAATTTTTATGTAAAACTACATAAATGCAGTGAACCATTTTTTTTCAATTCAGTTACTTCACTAAAAGATTTACATATAAGATTTGGCATAGCCGCGTATAGCATTCTTACTTGTTATATTATAAGACCAATGTTAAGTGCGCTTGTCACCTCGATCATTGAGAAGACTGAACTGGTTGGCAATTAAAACTAAACAGACATATATTCTATTTCACATGACTTTTACATAAACACAAGAAATGTATTATACAAAAGCAACGCTTTAGGCATTGACTCTTGGCTAGTCACAAAATGTGTTGCTAGATTAGGATATCCCCTTAATCCCAAAAAAGAGATATTAATTTTTAAAATTAGTTTGGGGATTTAGGAGTATTTTGAAGATATATATTGCATTTGGGGATTTTTGCGATTTTTAAATATTTAAATACTTTTAAATAAATTTTACTTTTTTGGTACGTACAAGTTTCCTAGCGTGGTAACAAATAACTTTGTTAAAAATTATGACAGGTAAGTCTCTCCGTATATTGAGAAAATTTATTTGTCAATATAATGAGAGCAAAATTCCTCCATTTTTTTTTTATCAACAGAACAAATTTTCTAAAAAATTGTCTACATTGCGAAAGAGAGCTAGCGGACCGGAACTACTAATTAAATAATTATTATACGCTAATATTTTTCTGTCACTGTTAAAAAAAATACATGATAAAATGCAATTGTGTAGGTATTTTTTTAATAAAACTTTTATTTACATTTCATTTGGTATTTAGTATTGTCTAATTTTGTTTGTGTTTGTTTTTTAATATTATTTAACATAATTATGAAAATAATAATACGATTATACGACTTTTGTTATACATATTTTTTTATATGAAAAATTAACTATATTTTTTATATTGCAATCTTAATACTAAAATTTTAAAATTTCTATCAGCTAATGAAGTAGAATAGGAATTTCATTTCAAAGAATTGTTAATGATTTTCAACATTAAAAAATCTTAACTATTTCACTGTAATATTCCGAAACATTTAATTATGTTCAATAAAAAATCCAAACAGATATTAATTGCTTATATTCAATTATTAAATAATTTATTAAATTAATTAAAGTTTTTCTGTCGAAAATAATTTCCAACGAAGTGGAAAAGAAATACAAAAATATTAAGAAAGAAAAAATATATTTAGAGAAATTAAATATAAACTACAGAAAATATTACACAAATAATCACTTGGTTGTATAAAAGCATTTATGTATATTTTTTGTGATATCTTTTTGATAGATACAAAAATACGCTGGAGAAAAAAATATCTATATTGCCATTTGTTTTAATTATATTATGGACAAAAACTCGAGTTCAAGCATTAGCCTAAAGAAACTCTCCGTTGTTCTGGCGAGATCTGCTCTATTGCAAAATCTTTACCACTATCGTTTGTTACGCTACTTATGCAAAAAGGATCTTAAAATAAATTACACTCGGGCACACAATGACTACTGGCGAAATGGGTTAACGTTTTTTAAGTATAGAAGGCAAGAAAGGTGTAAACACAAGTAAAATAATACTTATATTTAAAATCCCTGCACCCACTTTGGTAGAACCATCCACCTGTCATGTTAATTGTTGCATTTGTTTAAAACTTATATTTTGTTCTTATACTTGGCTGAAGAAAGGCATATAGGGTATTACGGACGTTGGAGGGCTCCCTAAAATGTACTAGTTGTATCGAAACTAATGCCAATTAGCAAAGAATTATAGGACTGTTCAGTAACTAAAAATTGTTACTAATTTTTGCTAATTGTTTCTGGAACGTGTTCACGTACTCGATAATCTGCAAGGAGAGAGTATAAAAAGAGTTTAAAATATGAGGGAGAAAAAATTTGTTGCAAGCTTTAGCTGTAAAATTTTTACCAGCAATAATTAGTTAAGCAGCTGTATTTTACTTTTGTTTACAAAATTATTTGCTTAAAAAGTATTTGATATAACAAATGTTTGTAACATTGAAAAAATGCAAGTATTTAGCAATAGAAAACATATAATATTGTTTTGTTATTTTTGTTTAATTTAGTTTGGGGAGTAAACAGCAAAAGAGTTTAAAACAACACATATTTGGTATAGAATCTACTAGCAAAAACTACAAATGACTATTATTTAAATAATTGTCCTTGCTCCTAGCTCTGCAAGTGTTTTTGTTTGTGCAAGAGCTAAAAGTAAACAAGCCATTGATGAAATGTTAAAGGCAATGTACTTTTTTTCCATACAAATTTAATTATGTAAGTATAAAGTTTAGATTGTTTTTAATGTAAATATTTTCATATCTAAATTACAATAAGCATGTTTATTAGAAATAACTGCACAAAAATTTATATAAACGATTTTGAAAATTATATAGTAGTTAAAAAAAATATAAAACATTTTATGTACATCTTTTTGCTATTTGGTCACACTTTACATTTTTTAAAGCCTTCATTTACTTTCCCACATTTGGAGAATAATTTTGAAAATTACTGATTTATGCTCTCGTTGCTAGTTTTTTCTAAAATGGTTACTGAACAGACCTAATGTTGTTGACATGCAACGGTTGAGGTCGCAGGCGATAAAAACAATATTTTTGCATTTGCATCAATTTATACATAACGCTGCGCTTTTCTAATAGGTATGATTATACTTCGCAATTTAGAGCACGTCTAACCCATCGTGTTTTCTTTCTTCTGATTCACTCCTCTTCAGCATGCTGTGCCTTAAATTATGCATCTTCGAAAATATTTTCCATTTAAATTCGCAGTCAGGGGTTACAGTAAAAACGTTACCAAAAATTTAACAAATTTCAAAATAAATTTGCAATTTAATCAATAATTAATATTTGAACATAAAATAACCAAATTAACTTGCTGCAATATTGACAACTACTGTTATTTCTCCAGTAAATTTTTATGAGTTTTCAAAAGACTTGAAAATTTATGTTTGATTGTTATAAATTTAGAAGCCGTAGGTACGAGTAATTAAACAAAATTTATATTGCAACTCTACGAGTGTGAACACCAATTGAAAAAACAAATACATTTTTTTAAATTAATTAAAACGAAATCAATTAAAAATTCTAATTCTAAAGTGTTGTCAGATCATAATCTTGTTTTATGTGCTGTTGCAAGTTTGTCATTAGATCTTGAGTATGTTGCACATGCCCTTGTTGATGTTGCGAATGTAGATTTGTATGCATTGAATTTAAATTATTGTTACTGCTGTTATTGTTGCTGAGATGGATACTGTTATTGTTGCTATTACGGTTGCTATTTGGATTGCTTACACTTATGCTGTTGTTGCTGCTGTTGCCGCTGCTAGTATTTACATTTACATGAGAATTTTGTGCTGCGGTTGATTGAGATCCGTTATTGTACGTATTACAGGGCATTTGTGGTGGGTTCATTAAATTTGGAGCATCCCCAGCTGCTGGTATAAATTGGGTATTATTTAATGATGTGCTCACATCACCAATACTTTCCAAACTGTCTGAACGCAAACACTGTAAAGAAAAATAAGTAAAATGTTTAATTAATAAATTACCGTTTCTTATTTTATTTTACAATGACTTATTTGTAAATGAATTTAAAATGCCTTTTTATTATTTTGTATAAAGAAATTTAATTGAAAAAAATTAAAAAAGATGTTAAATTGTTATAAAATAAATATTATTAAATGAGTTTAATTCAGGTTAGGTTAAAAAAAGAAAAATAAACTTTACTTTCACTCACTGCAAATTTTGTCTGCCATCTGCATTGTTTTCAATTAACGTTCTATTTTTAGAAATTTTGGGTTTAAGATTTACTGAAACAATTCTTTATTTTAGGTTTTACTGAAATAATTCATTTTTGAAAGCCAAAAACATATACAAGTTTAAGGTCATATTATATATACATATATCTCAAATGATTGGAAATACTTACTCGTATGTTCATTTTTCTAATTGAAATATTATAAAAAAATATGTATTTAACTTGTTTCATGAACCTATTTATCAAATAATTTTGTCAACTCATGTAGTCAAAAACAACATTTTCTAAAAATTTTAACAAATTTTTGAGTAAATTGATAAAAATACCATCTATTTTATTCATTTTTAATAACAAAGGTTGTTAAACTTAAAATTTATACTCGACTATTGATGCAAATCTTAAGCTCTAAAATTGTGTAATTAAATTTTCGCAAAAAAATTTTAGAATTAGATAATATTTGTTCACTTTAACTTCACGTAACTTGTTTGGTATTAGTATTGTCAAACATTAAAAAAATTCCCATTTTTAAAATTATTTTGGGAATTTTAATAATATTATTTATTATATTATGTTAAGTCTCATAACATTTTTAAATAAAAATGCAATTTGTTTGGTTGGAAAAGCAGGTATCTAAACGTATTTCGCCGGTTGCTTAAAACAGCTCATCAGGAAACCTTTATCCAAATTTTTAGAAAAGCCAAAACATTTTCTTTAAATATAAAAACTTTAAGAACTACATGAGAATGTTAAGGCTGTAACAAAAATTACCAGCAAAGAAGCCACGTTTTTATTCTTTCTTTTCCTTCTGCGTTAAGTTAGTTATATCCCGACTCTTAATGCAGGCGTAAGGCGTAATAAAAATAAAAACAACAGATTTAGTTTTTAATTTCTCAAGAGAAAAAAAAAACAGCAGTGATGCCAACAGTTTGCACAGGCCATTGCATATTTCTTATTTTTAAAATTATTTTCGAAATTTTTATAACTTTTTAATTACAATTAAAATTACACGTAATTGGATATTCTCAATGACACATTATAAGAGAGTTTCATTCGCCGTTGCGATGTTATGCTTCTCAATTTTACAGCAGTAAATCATCGGTGTTACTCTTGTAGTTTTCAATTTCGTTTGTACAGTTACAATGGAAATTTTGAAATTGTTGTTCAAAGAACTAAAAATTAGTTAGACGAATAGATGGTCATGGATACACGGACTTCCCTGTGTGTAAGGATCCAGACAATATGTAATTTATGGGGTAGGTATTAAGTATAAAAAATGCGGGTATAAAAAGCTTAAGCGAGCAAATTAATTGAGAGTTTCTTTTAATCTGAGAGTTCTTAATACACTTAAATTTGTGTTAAATTTTATTTACGAAATAACAAAACTAAAAGTTAAACAGATTTTTATTGTCCAAAATATAAAAAAAAAAGTTTGTTAAGAAAATATAAGATAGTATTTAAAGTAAATAATTTCTCCTAAATTAGAATATACCCGTACAAATTTTTCAAATTTGAAACTATTGAAACCTTTAATACGTACCTCATTTATTACAGGCTGTTGTGTTTGTTGCTTTTGCTGCTGTTGTTGTTGCGCTTGTTTTTTAGCACTGACTCGTTTTGGTTTTTTGGCCACTGGTGTTATTGGATTTCCATTGGCGTCGGTCTTTTTACGTACATTCTTTGTATTTGGTAATTTATTATCTTTCTTCCATTTCATACGTCGATTTTGGAACCAAATTTTAATTTGTCTCTCTGACAGCACTAATGTGTGGGCAATTTCAATACGTCTTCTGCGGGTTAAATAACGATTATAATGGAATTCTTTTTCCAATTCAAGTATTTGATGACGTGTGTAGGCGGTTCGTTGTCTTTTAGGTTCCATGCCAGGCTGATATGAACCATTTGCTAAATATTGAAAGCAAAATAAGAAATTAAAAAATTATTAAAAAAACTAAATTCAACACAAATTTGTGCAAAATGAGGAAATGAGATGTAGAAAATATGTTATAAACACTAACTTGAAATGTAAAACACAATGGGCAACTTATGCGTAAGTTAAATTGAACAATTTTGAATAAAGTAGTAAAAGTAACACTTGAGAAAATTGTAGCAATAAAAAAAGCAATATTTGAAATCTTAATTTTTAACAACACAGTGGTCAAGATATTGATATATGTACGTAAGTTAGAAACTTCAAAGAAAATAAAGAAAGACCAAATAAACAGCCGTTTAACTAAAACTTTAATTAGGCAGAACTTTTTCTATACGTATTCGGCTCGTATAAAATTAAAAAACATTTAAATGTTATGAAGAAGATGGATTCTGTTTTTGCTTTTGATGTAGAGATCTCTTCATATTAGAGTAATGGAGCGGAGTTTTGCTCTTTTTAACCGACATAAAAGGAGATTATAAATTTGTCCGAATGTTGCTTTTTTATATTTGTGGCCGCAGAACTCAGTCATTTCTTAACCGAATTTGAAATTTTTTTTATTTGAAAGATTATGCTTAAAGATTGCTCTCGTTATAAAAACAGTTGATAACTTAAAAAATTAAAGAGTGTCCCCATACATCATTTATTATTATGTGAACAGTAAAGGACACCACTTTAAAATAACAAAACTGCATATTAAAAAATTAAAAACACGGGAATAATTAATAATATAATTTAACTTTAAATTTATCGTGCTATTTTCCCGGTATTGATTATTGAAGGTGAAAGCACGTCTCGATGGCTATTTCGCTATCGCTTACTTAGCTCGTCAGGAAACTTCTCACAAATATTTTAAATGAACTAAAGATTTTTGTCCAAACTATAAAGAAAGACAAAAATCAAAGTTCAAGCAAAAACAACAATAATCAACTTTGATTTTATTTTTCTTTATACACTGCATACGGCAGACTTTTTTTCTGCTCTTTTATACAGTTTAAAGATGTTGAAAAATAAAAACAACAAAACACTACGATAAATAGCACGATAAATTTAAAGTTAAAAAACTGCATATAATTTAATCCCAAAAAAACAAAAGGTTATAATCTTTAAATTAAAGAATGTTCCCATAATTTATGTAATTTTATCTATATGGCCGTATTTTTTAAACCGTTACAAACACTTGCAAATCCTGTATAAAAATGTATAAGGCCAATTTGCTATAGTTATAGACAAACGCTTAGACTTTAAAGAAATTTTGTTTTACTGTTAGAGCAATAAAAGAAACGTTTTAAGTTTATTTGTTTTGAAGTCGGGTTTTTTTTGCAAGAATTATTAATAATGCCGCATAAAACTTAAATTAACTAAAAATATGAGATAATGCAGTAAAAAAAAAGAAAATGTAAGTCACAATCCATCATTTGCCTTATAATAGCCAAAATCGATCGAAAATTTTACCTTAAGCAAATTCAACTTTGCAGTTATTTTAGTACATTATTGGCATTTGCTTTTTTATTAGAGGTACTGTATCGATAAATGAAGAGTTTTTTCGATTTTTCTTATTTCAATTCAACATTTAATTCAAATTTAACACTGAGCTTAAAATATGATTTAATGAACCATAATTTATATTGCCCAACATTTAATAAGCAAACATTTGAAAATACATTAATTAGTTTTTTCGCTTATATTTAATATTTTTAATTATTGAATTTCTTTACATTTAAGTTAAGGGCAAAAATTTTCTTGCAATTAATTTTAGTGTCAAAATGACTTAAACTCAGTATTGAAACAAAAAGCAATTGTTGGCCCACAGGATGTTTAACATTAATCCTTCAACATTTTTCAAAATAAAATCAAACAATATTTTTCATATTATTCACAGCAACACACAGCTGTGCGTTCGTTAATGTTGTAATCCAAGAAATGTTTAACTATAAGAATATTGAAACAAATAATTAAAGACAATAAGTATGAGGTTTTAAACTTCCTTTTAGCCTTGAAGGCCTGTTAAAAAAGTTTTGTTGACCAATATTTTTAGTGAAAATGTGAATGTATTTTCTTAATTATAAAAACAAAAGGGTAAATAAATTTGATGTCTTGCGCGGCCAGAGAATTGACTTAAGTTCAAATTTACAATTTGACGTTTAACGCGTCCGGATAATTAATCAACTTCAAAGATATGACGAAATTGTAAAGATAAAGTTATTGTATATATATGTATGTTGGCATGTTAAAAACTTCGTTTTTTGCGTCGTAGTCATTCATTTTAGAGCATTAAAACAACCCCTTCTCTTTAATTTCTAAGGTGTTGTTTGTGCGGCTGGAGTATTTCAGAAAATATTTTTTCTACTTTTTTATTCCCACACCTGCTACTTGATGTCCTAAAAAAATTTGAATTAAAATAGAAATATACTATTTATTGTTCGCTTATTTCTGCAATGTGAACTTTCTTTTGAATTAATCTTGAAAAAGTTTTGACAGATTAGATCAAAATAACACTCGCCTCATCCCCGCTTCTTTCTGCATGCATATTTCGTTCTTTCTGTTTGATTGTCAATAAAACACTGGCAAATGTTTTGTTGGAGGCTAGTTTGGGTTTCTCTTTGCAAAAACTTGAGACTATATTGAGTTTTCTTCATTTTTTATTACTGACAACTTTATCAGTTGTCATTGGGTTGATTAAGTTTGATTTGTTATAAGGGCAGCAATTTTTTGACGAAAAGTTTTAAAAGAAGCAAAATGATAAGTTTGATAAAATTCGCTAGAGGCTGATATGTATAACATTCAAAGGCAATAAATCTGAATCATAATATTATTTACTTTTTATTAAACACTTGACCTGTTTTCAAACTTGACAAAAATTAACATTTCACAGATATATTTTCTTTTTAAAGTTCATCAAAAAAAAAACCCTTTTGTTGGTAAAGGCAATCAATTCAGTACACGGACAATACGAAAAGTAGGTTTGCTTTTGAAATTGCACAAATGCTCAGGTGTTGAGTGTACTATCTAAATAATAACATAACTCTTTTCATATTTTTTTCCGCTTTCTAAATAATTAATTAAAATAACTTACTTATTAATCAATAATAATAACACATCGCAAACGCAAAGGAACAAAATCGATATTCGGCTGCAATATAAATTTATTTGCAAATGTTTTTTTGTTATTTCCTAATGATGCCATCTTAGCTCTTTTCGCGCTATTTTTAGCTCTTTTTGATTTTCCCTGACGCAACATTTCTTCTTTTATCTCCTTTAAAAAAAAAGAGCTTCCACAGTGTTTATAATTCTTATAAACACTTTGGCACTTTGTGTATCTCTAAATAAATTTTCCCGTCTTACACTTAAATAATTTTTTATGTATCACATTTAATTTCTATAAATTAGCCAACTTTTTTGCAACTACGTCCTAAGTTACTGTGTTTTTTGTCACTAAGTAGGCATATGAACGTAGTAGTGTGTTTCCGATGAAAAATTCAGAAAGAAGTGATAAATTTCGGATTAGAAGACTTTATTTCAAAACTTCTATTAATAAATTTTTTCTTATAAATTTGAATTTTTATAATTTTCTTACCCTTACGGTTATAGCCTTAAAGATGACCATTACCATAATCATATTTACTAACAGCGAACAGCGATGCTATGGCCATAAGCAACTCTTAATTGTGTCTCCGTTTGTTAAAAAGAGTGCAACAAAACTTGTAAATTAAAACTCACCAATAAAATGCAGTGACCGTTAAAATAAAAACAATATAAAAAGCAAAAAAAACAAATAGTAAATATCTAAATTCAATAGTCAACTGTATAAAGATATAGTAAAAAATCAAAATTTAATTAACAATTCACCGATGTTGATTACTGAGGGTGAAAGTACGTCTCGCTGGCCATTTCGCTACCCTTAACTTAGCTCTTGAGGAAACTTCTCTAAATTTCATTGATATCTATGATTACGGCTATGGCTATGGTATTATGACATATCACTAATAATCAATTACAGTGTTTCCCATAAGTTTTGTATTAGCAGCTGTTTTATATGATTATGATTATGGTACGTCTAATTAAACCTTTAAGTGTATTAAGTGCTACGAATTTTACCGAAAATAATACTATGAAATGATTGGACTTATTTCATATGAAATATTTCTCGCAATGCCTGCTATTCTATTATTGGTTCATCAGCACATGTTTTTATAAAAATTAATTCTAATAAAAATATATCAAGTCGAAATATTACATTACACAAACATCACAAAATCCGATCGGAATAGTTTTAATTCCATATTAACAATTGCAATCGATTTTGTTTTACCTTCTTCAGGTTTTGATCGATTTTGCTTATTTCTTAAAAAATGCTTAATCTATACCTTTTTATTTAAATGTGGCAATATGGGCACACTAAAGTAAACAACAAGGCTAATCTAAAAAGGAAACATAATAAAAGTAACTGCCAGTCCCACGATGTCTCAATCGTTCGTTCGTTCGCATAATTACATTTAAAACAAAAACAATTTTTTAGAATTTGTTTTTGTTTTGAATGTAATTGTGCGAACGAACGAACGCTTTCGATATCGTTATTCCAATACAATATGCATGTCCGACCCCATAATATATATATATTCTGGCTTCTTATGCATAGCGAAGTCGTTTGAGCGATGTCCGTCAGTGTTAGTGTTGAAATCAAGTTTGCCGAGGCTAACTTCATTAAAAAATAAAAATACGTCAATCGATCAGGTACAGTGTCGAAACAGGTACCAGGTCTGCAAGTTTAAAATGTCGTTTATTTCTTAAAATATATACACAGTAATTTAAAAAAAAGTATAATATATTTTATTCAAAGTACTGGCCCTCGCTTTGTACAAATTTTGTCCATCTCTCTGGCAATTTGTGGATACCATTCCAAAAGAATGCTTCATCTTTATTTGAAATCCATTCATCGAGCCATTTTCTTACATCCTCAGCCAATGAGTGTCCCATCGATGAGAAGAGGTGATACTTAGAAGGCGCCAGGTCAGGTGAATACGGCGGGTGGGGTAGGAGTTCCCAACCAAGCGAAGAAATCGTTTCCTTAGTCAATCTGGCTGAATGTGCAGGAGCGTTATCATGCTGAAGAATGACTTTGGCGTGCCTGTGAGCCCATTCTGGGCGTTTTTCGATCAATGCGTGACTCAAATTGATCATTTGTTGTCGGTAGCGGTCGGTATTGACTGTTTCGCCGGGTTTGAGAAGCTCGTAGTAGACTACTCCCTTCTGA
This sequence comes from Gymnosoma rotundatum, assembly GCA_916610165.2. Taxonomy (NCBI): domain Eukaryota; kingdom Metazoa; phylum Arthropoda; class Insecta; order Diptera; family Tachinidae; genus Gymnosoma; species Gymnosoma rotundatum. The sequence continues at coordinate 86,364,602 of OU744336.1, forward strand.
TCCCACCACACACACAGCATTGTCTTCTTCCCAAAACGATCCGGTCTTGCACTGGCGTTTTCCATGATTTTATTCGTTTGGGATTCTGAAAATAAATCCATTTTTCATCGCCAGTTACAACTCGATGCAAAAAACCCTTTCTTTCGTGGCGTAAAAGCAGCATTTCGCACACATGCCGCAAATGCTCTTTATTTGGCTTAAAATTAGACATTTTTAACACTAAAGAAAGGTATGATACGTCCACGTATACGACTTAAAAACAACTGACTTTTGTAAACAAATGACTAACAAACAAAATAGCGTTTAGAGATAAGCAAATCCTTCAATAGGCTAAGAGCGTATTCTATTGGAATTAAAACGACATTTTAAACTTGCAGACCTGGTACTATTGTAAATCAGCATGATCGGTCCATATCCTTTGAGGCAGCAGGCCTCCTCTACTTTTTTCATATAATTTGGAACAATAAGGTAACTCCAATAAAAAAAATGGATAAATTAAGCGATATAGAATTAAAAAATGAGAAAAAACATCTAGTGATATATATGCAGTACCAACATTTTTTTGTTATTTACTAAATTAGATTTACATAGATGAAGGGTATATAAGATTCGGCATAGCCGGGGCTTTTAAACGAAAAGCGCTAACAGAAAAAAAAATTAACTTGTTTATTCTAAATCTTATTAAGAATATATTAAATGTTTTCAACTAATAACCCGATATTTAATAAGCATACTATGCCAAAAATACTAATTTATGGTCGGCAGAAAGTAAAAAAAAATGTAAGCCTATTTTCTCCCAAAGTAAACGATATAACCTGCACATGTGAGAATATTTTTTATAAATATAGTCAAGGTTCATTTTATTCTTAATTTCTAAAAATCTTATTTAGAAAGAAAATTTATTTTACAAATGTATGCGGACGTTTTTCACAGTTCAAATAAAAATTTAATAGACAAAAATTAAATTATAAGCACTCACGGCACAGCGAGCATTCATGCTTACGTCATACAATCAAAATGAGACTGGAGCAGTGTTGCCAGAACTGTTATGCGTAAAATCTGCGAAATCCAAAAATATTTCCCAAAAAAATCTGCAAAATCTGCACATTTTTTTAAAAATCTTCAATAAATCTTCAAATGCATTTTTCCTTTATTAAATGGTCTCTCGATATTTGCCGATGAATGTGATAAAGTCATTTGCCCTATTCACAAGCCCCATAGTAAGTGCTAAGTGCTTACAAATTACAACGGTGCTAGCTGTGTTGTTGGTAATTTTCATGCAAACATGTGATACAACACTTAGTACTTTTTTTCATATGTTTTTCAAACGTTGTATAGTGCCTTATTTTTTAATGTGTTTTTTTATGTTTTATGTTTAAATAAATTATTATTTTTGTGTTCATGTGTGAATTATATTAAATTAAATTGAATTAAAAGATATTTTTATTAGTTTTATTTATTTAATTTATTGATTTGACTGATTTACTAGAAAGTGGAATAAGTCATTTCTGTTGTATATAGTAGGAGTGGGTATATTGGAAACATATCTTAAGGTTTGTTCTTTGCCACCTTGTTCTAAATTATATTTAATAATAATGTTATGCAGAATGCAGCAAGTCATTATCCAATCATTGCATCTTTTCTGATTTTGTGCTGATAGCATTCTAAACTTAAGTTTTTTAAGCTTCCAAATTTTTCCTTCAGTAATATAACTTACTTGAGTCAACCATTAATATATCAAAACTATATTTTTCACACAAAAAATTTATTAATTTACTTTTTTCTGTTTTCTCCCCCATTTGGCTTATAAATAACAAATGATGAATAGCACTTTTCTTCTTTTTATTCAGTTTTTGACGTATGAAGTACAATGTAGAATGGCACATTGATACAATGGTTGTTCACAAGGAAGTAAACAAAAGGTAGTATGCAATACTACCTACACCTTAGCAGAGCTTGTGAATACGGCAATTATATTTTGGACGAACGCTTAAAGAGTTGGAAAAGCAGAATCAGAACCAGTTTTTACGTTTTATTTGGAATACTTTTTCAAGAAATTAACTAAAGTATTTCTTTTTTATTTAGTTAATCTTTAAAATCTAATATTTTAGACTCTTTAAATTCGAAGTCTAAGTCCTGTTGCTATTTTCTTTAAAAAATCTTTGAATAATTTTAAGGCAGTATTTGGGCCAATATGCCTAGCGATTTCATTATATTATTAAAATCAATAATTTAATATCCAATAATTCACCATAAAATTTAACACAAACATCAAATATTTTGTTGTTGTCGCTTCGCTTTGGAACATTTTATTAAAATTATTAATAATACACAGAATGTACTTTAGAGAGATAAATATATTTTATTAGTATCCTTTAGGTTATTTAATATGAATTTTGCATTTTCGATTTGACTGATATTAAGAGCAAATGAAAAATGTATTTTAAACATTAATATAATTCTAATAAGCGACTTACAACCGACTCTACGGAAAGCAAACAGGGTTGGAATGGGCGTAAAATCTAATAATATATTTTATCAAATTAGCCACAGGTAAAAATTGGGCAACGGAATTTTTTGCGTGTCATGACGGCAACTTCATCTGCTGCAAATCCAACTTTGTGCCATTTATAGTCAATGTAAAAAAAAACTCAACTCCGAATTTTCATAAAAAATTAAATTAAGAAACGCAATGCACAGCGCTTAAATCGTAACAATCAATATGATACTAAAACAGAACCTATAATGTGTTTTTTTTCTTTGGAAAACGTCCGCATACATTAGTAAAATAATTTTCTTTCTAAAAAAAGGTTTTAGAAATTAAAAAAAAAATGATAAAAAAGCTTAAGTCAATTTCAATTTACTTATTATCTTATCTGACATAAAGTTGCTTTTTTTCTTTAAAAAATGGTTGATAATTTCCGTTTTACAGACATAGGTCAAGAATAGTATATAACGCAAAGTCAACTTATTAGAAGTTGCAACACAGATTATAGAAAATCTTCGATTTTAGGGCAAAAATCTTCAAATCTGGATTTTGGCAATTTAAGAGGCTTAAATATGCAAAATGCAAATAAATCTGCACTTCTGGCAACAGTATACTGGAGCAGCATCTATAATGTTGTGAGTAAACAAGTAAGAATGACTAAAAACAAAAATTTTGCATTCGTGATAAATCAATGATTGGAACAAAAGCAAAAACATATGTACAAGACGAAATACAGAGAGAATAGTGAAGAAATACGTTGGTTTGTGTGTAACTTTCGTCTAACCAAATTAATATTGATATGATAGTGGTCCAGAGAGTGCAGAATTTCATTCTGCTAGCGCCTAATTTTTCTTGTTTTCTTTGGAAAACGTCCGCATACATTTGTAAAATAAATTTTCTTACTAAAAAATATTTTTAGAAATTAAAAATGAAATAAACTAAAGCCAAAATAATTTCAATTCATTTGTAATATGCAAGTTCAAATAATAATTTAATAAAACAAATTAATTTTTTTTAAAATTATATGTCCGAGGTACCCAATTTTGGTGCCCTACCCAGAAGCCTCCTTTCACCCTAGAAGGCCGACCTTCCGCAGTTTCACTAGGAAACAGCTTTGCCTCTGTAAAATTTCTTCAGTGGTTCATGAGATACCCAATTTTGTCCAAAAAATCGTTTTCAAACCACTGTGAGAACCACTTGTAAAAACATCTTCATTAAATATATCATAGCTATTACGATAACACTTATTAGAATTATGTTATTCAAAAATCTCTCAGGACATTTTTCGATATAAAGTTTAATGTGTTTAGAGGCCATTATTACAACTTGCCGTTTGTTAAATGCATTAAATAATGTTATTACTAATAATAATGAGAAAATAATGGAAAATTTAATAATACAAAATTATTTATCGGGCAGACAAAATCCTACCTTTAACAAACGGCAAGTCGTAATAATGACCCTTAATAAAAGTCATTTTGTGCAAACTTTTCAGAGGTTGGCGATTTTTCAACAATTTAATCAGGCAATTTAGGAATATTTAACAAAACAAATAACAATAGCTTTATGAAAAAAAATCATACTGCACGTGGATGAATATAAGATATTACTTTTTCATGACATAGAGGTAATACGGAATAATATTTTTGCCTGGTCAACTCAGAAGTTTTATATTTTTAGATATGACTTTTTTGCAAAAAAGCCTCGATATGTGATAACATAACGAATTAAGTTGTTATAACGGATAACATAAACGGATTTCAGATGAATACAAATTTTTCAATTCAGAAGCTACCGATCAAAAACTGTATAAATTAAAATATGGAGTGCTAAAAATATGATAAGGAATATGTAAAATGCGAGCTCGAACATAAAATATTGTTACGTTTTTCCCCCTTTTTAACAAACGTACGGATTCCTTTGATTGCAAATACCATTGTGGCTCCTTATAAATTCTGTATTCTTACTTTGTGGCTTTATCTGACTATAATAATCTATCGTACGGTCTTTTGAATCCTATGGTCTCGTATTTACTATATATGTGTTATTATTACAAACGCAGCCATCCACGATACACTACTGTGTTACTTCGGCGAGACATGAACTACTTCGACGTCTTGTTTAGTAGCCTTAACCAAGACAACTCCACTACGCCTTTCATCTAAGCCAGGCATCCAATTTTGTTATGCTGTTACACTTTCCTGCGCTAACCTGGTATCGTTCTTACTTTTTTTTATTATAAAGGTAGTCTTGACAATTATCTTATTTCGTCTTTTCAGGTCTTATTTTCGTAACAATATTATATAAAACAGAAAAGATCATCATAAAACTAAAACTTGAATTTACTAATAGTAAAGCAAGTGACATATTTAAAAGTGAAATCATTGAAGCATGTATTTCTACAACAGAAAGCTTTTGCTGTCCTGGTCCTAACAGTTAAAGAGCTGACAGACGCGAAAGCATTTAACATCATTTTTAGTCGCAGTTGTCTGGTTATTTAAAGCATAAATTAGGTAATAAAAATTTAACTAATGTTCGTTCGTTTTAAAAAATAACTTAAGGAGCTTGTTTTTAACCTGGTATACTTTTTTATCCCCAAAAGGAAGAAACAAATAGATACTTTGAAAAACAAAAAAATTAAACGTTTCTTTAAATGCTTTTAAAAGTTGCTTAAGCTAAACTTGGGTTTTCTTCAATAGTAATGAAAATAGTATTGGGTGAGGCAAAACGCTATTATTTGAAACTATGTACATTGTTTAATATGGCGTAATGTCACAATCAGATGTGCAAACATATTTATGAGCGGACTGTTGGTCTGAGTAATATAGAATAAAACTTGATTATCCAAAATGCCTTTCGAAATTATCGCATGAAGCAGGAAAACGGAAAAAGATGAGAAAGATATCAGATATTGCACTTTTAACAATGGTTTAGTACTATGCTTCAATGCGTTTTAAACCACTGCTTGCGTTTTCTTACGTAATTGTTTGCATCCTTCAAACAACAACGAAGGTCAGGCAAGAAGAGAATTTATGATATAAAGTAGGTTTTATAATGCTGCCCACTTAACATCAGCATAAGACCCCACACAAGCTACATAAGTTTATCGATTTATCGCAGATAACTTAGTAAGTTGAACTAAGATTTAATACCATCATATTTATTGAAGTTCAAAAGCTTAAGAAGTAAAAATATTTAAATCAAATTCTCCACCACCAAGTTGTGGCAGCAGCAAAAGGAAAGTTTCTCTAAGCAGTCAGATATTTATTAGATTAATATGCCTGTTAAAGCAAGTATTACTTTACAGTTGTAAAATGGGCATAAAGTAGTGATACAATCTATTTACTAAGTTACTAATTTATAGTTCCAATTTAGAACGCTTAATTTTCCTTATTTTACCAACTTGATTTTATTATAATCACTCAAAAAACTTCAATTTAAATTTTTATTGCTATCACTAATAAAATATGTGATAGAGTGTATGCATTAAAAGTACAACGAGCAGAGTGATAAAAGAGACAAGGAGTAGAGTAGGCTAACTTGTAGCAGTATTAAGTTTTTTGGTTTTTTTAGTTTTTACAAAAATTATGCGTTCAATTAAAATTCGTTTTTTAAATACCGCCACCGCATGTTTCTGCTGTCGTCATACCAACAAATTTTAGACTCGCACATTGTGTTTCCATGATTTATTACTTAAATATGACTTGACAGTTTTTGCCATTCGCAGGCACATTTTTGTAAATTTACTTTCGACATTTCATTGAAATGTAAATGTTGTTTCATCGTATGCAGTCGGCGTTTGATTAACGTTGTAACGTGGTGGCAAACATGGCACGGGTACTGATTAACTTTGCACTGTAATGTCATTTCACAGAAATTATGTCAGTTGTTACGTTTTTACTTAGTTTTGCTAATATGTTATCCCAAATACGTTAAAGTTTTAAATTTGTTCGAATGTAAATAGAAGAAATGATCACAAAGCAAGAAATCTCAAACCTTTTTAAAAAAATATATGTATTTTCTTTTCTTGTTTTTTTTTTTTTTTGTCTTCGATATCTTTTTAATCCTTCATCAAACATGAAACATTTATTAACTGAGCAGGCAATCCGGACGAGAGGTAAAAGATCAATTCAATAACAAAAGGTTTTCAAAGCATACAAATACTTAAGACGGCTTAGCACGCAACTTCCGGGCTTTAAAATAGTTCAAATCATGATCAAATAATATCTGCATTATTTGATCTCTCCCTCTCTCTTCTGTGCAGTTGGTGTGTAAGTGTAAAATATAAATGAGAGATAGTTTACTCTCACACACCAATTATAGCTGGAATAAGTTCATTCGTACCGAGGGAAATAAATTTTTTGTTCTTTAATTGATTAATTATTTCTGCTAGTGATATTTGAATTTGTTCAAAACATATTAATAAGTTTTTAATAAACTTATTTAAACAAGTGAATTTATTTAATTTGTTTTTAATTTTTTGACCAAATTTAATAATTTATTACATAAACTCTGAAGATTCTCAATTTGTTACTGATTTATTTTAAGCTAACATTTTTTAATACAACAATTTATTATTTTAAGTCTTTTTTATGTTAATCTACTTTGATTTTGCTTAGTTGTCATTAGAATGCACTGATGAGCTTTATGAGCAGTAGCGAAATGGCTATATGGATATGATTTTCACGCAGTAATGCGTTTCATTTTTTAGGTTTTAATGATAAATATTTTTATAAGAATATCATGAAATATATATACATATACACAATATGTTTGAAGGACAATTAATAATTTATAAATTTATTTGTATCTATTTTTCACCGGTTTTTAAAAAAATATTGCATTTTATGAGATGAAATAGTCAGAAAATTAGAAAGAATTTCAGAAAGCTGCATTTGCCGCAGCCTGAAATTAAATTGAGTTGTGATTATTAACTGGTGCAAAAAATTCTTAATATTAAGTAATAAATGCCGGCCGTTGTTATTTATTTAAATTAAAAAGTATAAAAAAACTTCAAAACTGAACAATAAAAAAAAACAATTTTAAAAAATTTTCAAATGCCTGCTATTGATTGACAGTAAATATTTTAGACTTAAAAAAGGAAGAAGTACGACATTCGGATGCTTACGTATTCTGTTCGCTAATATTTTTGTTAAATGTCATTCGACCTAATGACCTTTTTTGCATAAAAATGTTTATTACTAATTGGTTCAAATTTTCCGCATGTAACTAAATAATGTTCGTTAGTTTATTCAATTTGTTTATCAGGTTTATCCACCATTTTCGAAAAAAACAAGATGTTTACAGATATTTTGAATTATTTCTACCTGTTCAGGAAAAATGTTTAAATTTTCACTGTCGCAAAATTGCAAATTTCCTAAGTATTTACTTCTGTCTGCTTTACAAAGTTAACAGGTAAATACACAATGTTATGAAAGCGAGTTTCTCTTAATCCCTTTAAGTTTTAATGCAGTCAATTATTATATATTTTGTGGATCTACAGAAATTAGTATTATTATAATAAATAAAACTAAGCTCTTCAAAAGCTTCTTAATTTACAATTATTTTAATTTAATACAAATTCTTTGTTACCATAAAACTATGTATTCAATTCCTAAATAAAATACATAACATTTTTTCGAGCGTAAATGTTTTCAAAGATATTCGTTTTTAATTTTGCACAAAAAAGTAAAAAATAGGCAACAGCCGACAACAGCGGGAGCAGCTTGTTAAATGACTTTGCATTTTACTTTCATTTTATTTTGTATTTTTCATTTTGCTATTTTTATAAAAATAAAAATGATCTCATTGTCATCACTATATTATTTGTGGAAAGATGGATAAAGTATCATCTTCCAGGAAGGGAGGAACAAAACTATGTTCCAAAAGGTTTTAGTTTTCTATTTTATATATAAACTGTAAGGAGATTTGTGATATAGATAATCGAAGCCCGTTTTCTTCCTATATTTAGACAATTTTGATTTTGACCTTCTCACAGATTTAAGTTTAGGAATACTTTAAAACAGTTAAGATTGCGCTACTCTTTATGAATGTTTTATAGCAGCAGCTAAATGAAGGTTTTTAAGGAAATAAGAGGGATTTATTATATAACATTTGCATTATTTTTTGCTTGTTTGTTTAATTTGGAAGACAGACGAAGCTGAAGCGCAAGGGCTGCTTGTATATAATTTTGGTAGCAATGATTCAATTGATTTACCATATCATGGTTTTGATGACAGAGCGCTGATCCATTTGCCGTGTGTTAAAATCAGGTATCTTAAAAAGATTATCCACAGATTGCCCTTTTAGATTTGAAATCAAAGATTCTTCACAGTTGTCTGAATTGTGTTGAACGGGAACAACATAATAGTCAAGATCTTTTTCAGAGCTTCGTAAAACTTCTAAAAAAAATTGTTTTTCAAAATTGTTTTTCAGCATTTAAATTGCTTCCCAGAATTTAACTCCGATGTCATGGCAAATGCGGTTAAAAGCAGTCTTTATTTAATAGTGAAAGCTTTTTTGGCATAAAGAAAATGTATTTTCAGTCGAAAGAGGTAAGAGAGCTTACCTCCTGGCTAAATTAATTGCGAATAATTCTTATCTGCCTATACTCGAAATATCATCAAAACATAATTTTGCTTGGCCAAATGGAAATCCAGCATTGGTCTTGAAGAAATGGGGGTGGCAAGCGACCATGACAATTTTACAGCAGTTTCTAATATTAGTAATTTTCTGAAGTCCTTACAAGAGACTTAATGAATTTGCTTATGGCCGGATTTACTTTAAGCAAGTTTTTCAAAATCAAAGTTTAAGCACTTGATATAATATATATATACGAGTATAAATATATATTCTATTTATATATATACTACAGCTGCTCTTAAAGTGGTGTTGTGACTGACATTTCGATGTGAAGTTCTATTTCAGCAAATCAATCTAGAAATCTACACTGAAATGGATAATTTGACCACAGAAGAATCTTCTGAAAAATTGCAATAATTTTGCGATAACCATTACGCGAAAATTATCGAATAAACGCATAAAAATTAGATGAGTAAAAAAACAAACAAAGGTAAAATGTCGTAAGTATTTTACAAAGTTTAATAACGTTTACGTCGATTTTAATGAAACAGTGATATGAAAAACCTTTAATTTGCCTATTTTATTTATATCATTTTCAGTTCTTCGGTAAAAAAATGTTTTTTGTGAGGATAAAAAAAAATATATAAAAAATAAGACTAACAAATAGTAAAACAAAAAATTCTATTTATCATTTAAAAGCAAAGCAATACCACTTTTTGTATGAAAATAAACAAAGTTTATTCTTGTTACCAATCTTATATTTGTTAACTTGAAAAACAACTATTCTTTCACATTTCAGTATAAGTTTTTAACATCGTGCTGTTTAACGCTAGCACCAACGCAAAGTAAATAATTTTTATAACAATAGACTTAAATTTACTTGTTGGAGGAGATGCAAAACAAAAATAAAATTAAATTTTTTATTCTAACAATAAAACATTTGATTAAATATCATTTTTTGTTCTTTTACTAAATGAATCTGCAATTAAATAAACAAATAAATAAACAGCAACTATAGTCTGAATAATAGAAATTTGAGACTCACGTTTGTGTATATGTACCTCACTAATATAAATACTACTCAGTGTTCTAGTTACAAAACAATAAAAAATGGCATACACTTAAAAAAGAACAACATTCAAATAATGACCTTGAATTTTGTTTGAATTCAAATGATAAACTTAAACTGAACAGCAACAATAACCAAGAAAAAAATCAAATACAAAAAGCAATGCCTATAAAAATATCAAGAAAAGAACAATGCCAATACAATCAGCAATAATTAAAATTATTTTCGGTATTCGATATTTGCTTGTATATGTACAGAGTAGAATGTAATTTTTAATTTTGGTTTTATTGTTTCTTTTTAATAAATCTCAAACGGTTTATTTTATTGCCAGTTATTACTTTTTTTTTTGGTTTCTTGTTGTATATTCTCTGTTGCAAGCGAAATAAAAAAATATTAAATAAGCTGGGTAATCAACTAAAAATAAAAGCAACCCATACAGAACAACGAAAAAGCATGTTGCCTCATAACATGTTGTATTTAGTAATAAATTTGGGTTTGACGGTATTTAAAAGCAAAAAACGAAATTTTTAAAATCAACCACAAACGTGTTAACGTACAAAAAAAAGAGCTTAAATAAGAAATGATGCTAATTTTATCCCCATTAAGGTTTATTGTATTTTAAGTCAAGTACGACTTTGACTGTTCAAGCCCAAATCCTTTTCCTTGGCTTAACAAGGAACCCAGTTCTTAACAATCCCAAGTGAACATTTTGTTTTTGTTGGAAGTAGAACGCTCAGCATTAATCAGCCAACTAATGAATTAATCAATTATGGCTGTACACTGTTGAAATTATATGTTTGTTTAAACGCCAACACACTTCTGCCTTCCATATGCGTAGATTTTTTGACAGATTTTTTTTTTTTTTTTTTTTTTTGTTAATTCTTTTGTAACTGCAGAGGCTTAAGAGTATTAAAACCTTATTTTTAGATATCGAACTCGGGTAGCCGAAGAAAATATTGAAAGATTATTTGATATTAAAAGATTATTTGATATTTAATTTTTACTTAAAAAAGAAAACAGTAGTCAAATTTTCTAAGATCAGATATTCTATTCTTTAAAAAAAAAAACTTTTTTTTCTAAGAAAGTTAATATTAACAAATTTTAGACTATATATTTTAAATATGAAAAAAGGAGAAATTATTTGCCTTGAATACTGCACCTCCTCCTATAATCTGGGCCATAAAAAGCACTTATAGGAGAAGATCCAGTCTTTCCCATTTAATAAATAATTTCTGAGTAAGTAAGACATAAAAGATAATCCAATAACATGGATAGATATTACAGGAAAACATGAAAAGTGTTGCTTATCTATTTATGTATTTGAGTCACATCTCACGCCGTCAAAATTTGGTTTTTCACCTATACTCACGTTTTTAGGAAACTAAAAGCTTACGAAATATTTCGGAAATAATAATTTAAAACCACCATTCTGTGCTTAGCGCAACTCTACAAATTTTAAAATCATAAAATTGTTTAAAATCAGAATTTGGATTTCAAGCAATTGAATAGCATATTATTTATTACGGTTAATTAAAAGAAGATAACCATTGGGGTCAGTCCAATGGTTTATTGCACTAACACTAGACCTACTGAGGACCAGCGGCTGTACACGTTGCATGACACAAACACTATTTTTGGAGAGACAAAGTTCGAAGTCCAGCAATAAGGACTGCGGTGCAGGTGTTGTTCACATACAGTGGAAAGTTAAAATAAGCCGAAGCAAAGAAAAATCTTATATTTATACATTTCTGTTAACAAATGGTATTTTCTTTAAAACAAATGATGAAAATACTGGTAGAAGAGCCTGCTCCCAAAGCGGATAACAGGTTATTGATATAACTATTTTTCGAGGACATACTACATGTAGATGGGTTATATAATATGCAAATATATTAAAGATTTAAATAAGCATCTTGTTACATAATTTATACTACGTAATAAGCAGAAAACCAACTCTTTTAATTTGCTTAGAACCACTGTCAGTGAAACTAAAATTACCTACTGAGAGAAACTATAATTTACCATTACTCGTATAGGTAGGAAGTTCTTCAATACTGAACTTAGGATGTCATAACTATATTGAAATCCTGTATTTAAAAGTTTTGCACAATAGTTTCTTAGAACTTGAACGAAAATAAATTGCTGTCAACAATTAATTTCACCAATTAATGTATTTATGTAATGTTCCACTTCAAAAATAAATAAAAATGTCACATCTAAAAGCGCATGAATGAATGGGAGAAATATTGTCAAAAGCAAGATAGTTTACTTTTTACCCTTTTAATTATTTCTTACAATCTCAAAAATAGTAATTCACACACTTATCTTAAGTTTGGGCTTACATTAAGCTTAATTTTACAGGGGTGGATCTACATACGGTCGCTCTTTATATCCTGTAAAAAGTATGAAAATCATCTGTAGCGTAGATTTAAATAGTTTAAAACCAAAGTGTTGATAATGGGTGGGTGTATATTGGCGGTTATAGTCTTAAATAAAAATGGGGATATTTAAATAATTTTTACATATTGAGAAGTGCAAACAAAAAGTTCTTTGGTTACCATCATTTTTAGTGCTACAACTTTTAAGTGCAAATTCTGTACTAGTTTCTGGGCTTTAATAATTTTGTTTTAGATATTTTTAATTGCCCTAAAGACTTTAAAATAAATATTTTGTTTTCGCTCACTATCAAAATATGTACCATTTAAGAACAATATTGGTATTAAAATTTTGTTTTATTTTAAAATATTTTACCCTTTAAAATCTAAAAAAGTTTTCAAAATAAAAGTTAGCAGTATCTGCATTTAATGAGCTGGACTACTTAACTAACGATTTCATTAGCATTGATTGATAAATAATGCTTATGATTTTTTGGCATTATTTTTTGATATTGATGGTAATGCTTTTTATTAAAAAGTTTTCATTGATAGTTAGTTAAAAAACAAAATCATTACCATTGACTAATGATTTAATGGTTTTAAATCATTATAATTAATAAATTTATTCCCTATCTTTGTACACTAAATACACATCTTAAAGTATAGTACAGCACTATATTAAAGTGGCATTTAGATCAGAAAAATTTTTCATATATGTACGTTTTAACTTTCTCAGGAAAAATATAACACAACGGGATCATATTTTGGCTGACATTTCATCTCAGATATAAGGTCTTGCACTTATTTAAAAAAAATAAATAAAACTTTTTAATATAGATCAGTGTTAAGATTTATTGATTATATACATAGTTTCTTTAAGTTTTTCCGATCAAAAATTAGTGTTTCATAAACACAATTATTTTTGGTTCAATTGTAATTAGTAATTTAACGATTTTATTAAAATTTCATTATCATTATTAAAAATAATTATAATTAAAACAAAGTAATTAGCATTAAATAGAAGTTAAATTTTTTCTTCATTGTCATTATTTCAAACAATGCCTATTAAATTACAATGGTAATGAAAAAATCCCAAGTATGCACTTAACAAGGTGACAAACTTATTTTGTAAATCTCAAACCCCTTTAATATTTATAAATATATTTTACTTAGTAATTTTCGTTTCAAGTTGAATTTTGAACTAATTAATGTAAAAACTTCTGTCTTTAAAATCTGTTAAATTAATAGTTATTATTCTTGTTAAAGCTAAAAAAATCTAGAAGTATACGTACATATATAGAATTCAGTCTTTGCAGTTATAAAATTATGGCATTTTTTTCTTTCGTTCGCTTAATACAAACCCTTATATTTTAAAACTTTAATATTTTTATTGCGTAGTATAAGTCTTATAAGTCTTAAGACATGGCTCGCTCATCTGTCATAAAATGCAAACTTCTTAATTTTCAACAAGTCATTGTCGACAGTTGTGTGTTGCGTATTTTTTCTTTTAAATGTTATAAACATTTTTAGTTGTATATGTTTCTTTGTTGTCTACAAACAACATGCACGTAGACAATGTATTAAATGTAAAGATACATACGAGGAGATTCACGTACCTCATACATGTGTACTTTTATATTAATTTAACACCCATACACGTTTAAGAAATAATCAATGCTTTTATTTTATTTTTTGCTGCATCAGTATGATGCTGTTGTTTATGGCTCATATTGTTGTTAAATATTGCTGCTGCTGCTGGCGGTGTTGTAAAGTTGTTTTTTTTTAACAATTGATGAAAATTACTGCAAGTCATTATATATTGAACGGAATTTTGTTTTTGTACTTGTGAGCCTTGTCTTTGATACTCTAAAACCCACTAGGGGGACATAACAATGAAATTGTAAGCTTTACAAGGCTGCAATAACAAGTTTAAATATTTTCAAATAAATGTATATTTTACAACAAATTAAAATTTTTAGCATATTTTTAGCCTTAAATTTCTAAAGTTTTAATAGTTATATTTTTTTATAGTTTTTGTATATTTTATAACAAATTCATCTCAAAATTGTACTACTAAGAGTATTTATTATCTTCATCACGCATGTGGCTGAAATCTATTGTATCAAAATGTTGCAACTTGACATAAATCTCATGTGATGCAATAAGACTCTTTGTGTTCATTTTTATATTTCATAAATTTTAAAAATTCACTTGATACGAAGTAAAGATGGCAAAGCAGTCACAAAATATCAGTGTTGTATATTTTTTAACTTATAAACTCTACCTTTCGAATGTTGTACTGTTTTTCTTGAAACGGTAGATAAAATGTTAGTTAAGTTAAGTAAATAAAATATAAATGTTATAATTTTTTTGAATTTACAATCTATAATTTGAAAACAGCAATGTTATTTCAATTATAGAAAAGTTGTACCAATATAAACATTTAAAAAAATATTAAAGCAGATACTAATAAAATTTAATATATACATACATATGTATATTGCACTTGGGGCGCAGTAGTTTTTTAGTAGAAGCAAAAAAGTGTTGATTTTTCATTTAAAGGTACACACATATGTGAAAGGAAAATTTCTTTAGTAATGGAACTTCATTAGTATCATCTATTAAGGTTATTGGGAATAAGTCATTGTAATTACCGGTAATTACTTAACTTTCCATCTGTCACCCCATGATTTTAGTTTTGCGTGTACCAACATCACCACGAACAAATATTTTAATAACAAATTTTTATTAGAATGTTATTTTCCTCCAGTGACATATTTGCTTGAAGATACCCCCCCCCCCCCCACATCTTCTTAAATTTACTTAAATTTTAAATAAAATAAATAATTAAAATTTTGAATTCAAATCTGTCATAACATTAGAAGAGACGAAAAGTTTTGTAAGATTAGCCATGCAAATCTCCGTCTGAATATGTATTGGTATGTGTCTTTGCTCCCTTATTAAGATCCTAATGTTCTTAATTTACATTTTGAATTAATTAATTTAAAAACTCATTAATTGACCAATTTTCCAGGTAATTGAAAAAAAACCAATTAAGTTGTCAATATAATATATTAATAAAAGTGACAATGGAATGGTAGGAGAAAATAATTATATACACAAAATCAAATGCATCATACATATCTCAAACAAAGTTGTACGAAGAGAGCCAAAACAAAACAGTTACATATCTTATCCCTGCAAACATTTTTAGAAGCGGTAGTCAAGTTTGGAATTAAGCATTTTTGGCGAAAGTACTTCCGAACTAGATTACCAACCCAATAATTTTCGCAAGGCACGAGACTTGTATAATCAAATGCTGATAATCGATTACATTGATTATTGCTGAAAATTATGACGATGATTTTAACATATTTTCAGGTATTCTCTTTTAACTTAAGTTTTAACTTCAATTACTACTTCCGTTTTTGCGAACTAATGAAATGTGTTTTGTAAGCGAGTAGCAAAATAGTAATTACAAAAGTAAGTCATGATATGGCAAGCACTTTTTAAGGTAATGTTTAATTTTTCGCTGGGATACCATAACACAAAAATGATATCGAAAATTTTATTGCACATGAAAAGCAAGAGCTGCCAGTTTGGTTTTAGATTTAGCTTTTCTAAAATCTTCTAAAAAATTTTCTACATATATTATTAATCCTCAAGATAAAAAACAGGTTTAAAAATATTATTGTGTATTTAAATACCTCGTAGTTCACGTGTATTTAACATGTAATTACGTATTGACTAAAACACTGCTTACGACCATTTATGTACATCATAGTTTAAATAAAAATAGTTAAAATATAATTATAGTAATCAAACATTTAAGAGTGAGTGATTACTGTGTGGTCATTTCGATTTTATTGTCATAATATACTAATAACGAAAACAACAACAACAATATAGATACTCAAGTTCAGTCAGTTTATGAAAAATATATATTTTTTACATTTATTAAGTGACGAATGCATTTGCATGAAAATCCATTTAAATATTGTAAATCATAGATACAACAGAAAGATACATATGTAGATAGATACACAATATTCTGGTCGTGTAAAAAGTCATTTAACTAACCAAAGTACATCGACACCCAGCACACAAAAAGACATACAAAAACGAAGTAAACTAAACCACTAAATTAACTTACTACTGCAGTGTACAAATATTTATTCTATTCATCGCATACAAGTTACTTCTCACTGCCAAGTTTCCTTTGTAGACGACAATCAAGAAGGCTCAACCAAAAAGCAAGTCAAACGAAATGAAATGAACTGAACTGAAGTAAAACAAACATTTGATTAATTGGTTTTAAATTACTCATTCCATGTTCAGTCGTTTTAATAATTTTTAGTTATTAATTTATTATTTTTAGTCACTTTTCAGTATTTTAACATAATGTTTTATTTTATTATAGATTTCTTTAACATTTTGATTGATTTGTAGTCGTGGAGCAAAACACGAACATTAATTTTTTTTATGGGAATATTTTGTTACAGTCCCAACTCAAGAGAGCTGACTGCAAGAAGTCTGTGAAAAAGTTTCAAATGTAAATTCTTTAAATCCCACTGGGTAAATTAAATGGTAATAATTTTTCAAAATTTCTTTTTACTATTAATTTCTAGGTGTCCAAAATTAAAGTTGTTTTTATGCTTGTAGTCATAAAAAAATAAATATCAACTTTTGTGAGTATTTTGTCTAAAAGTGTGCATCGTTTAAGAAACAACTGCCATGCTGTTTAATTTTTCTTTTTTCTTTTAATAAGCAGCAACGCACTACATGAACATTACAGCGTGCCACTATTAAACAATGATGTTAACATTGTTTTTGAATAAAACGATAACAAACTGGCTATAGGAACTAGCTCTACCAGCAGTAAAGTGGTTAGGTTTTCGATTTAAAAATATCTTTTAGGGTATTGGCGCGCTGAAAAGTGAACAAATATAATGCGGTAACTACTTAAAAACTCGCAGTGTACTGTCTGATTTCAAAAATTCTGTTGCTAGTATTTTAAATGTATCTCTTTTTGTAGGGGACAGATATAAGATAAGAATGAGGTGAGATGGAAGTTATTTTCCCGTCACTATCCACGTAATTATGATTATAATAATTTTGGATGGGTAAAATATCATTTTTGGATTTAAAGACTGTTAACGTACTCGCTTTAACAATAGTAAATTAAATTACCTTACGGCAAACAGATGCTTAAATGTCTCTTGAAAAAATTTTGTGTAGCAAAATAGTTGGAAAAAATACTGCTGATTGTTGGTGTTTTTTGTAAATTAAAAAATTTTTTTTACTTCGTAAACAAAACACTCGATCGCATTTTAAGCCTACTTTAAAGCTGCGTAAACGCTTCATATCGAACTGATTAAAGAATATGCAGAAATGCCACCGCACCAATAATCAAATTCAATGAATTTGGGGCAACAACATCCAACCACTTCCTCGAGGTGTCGCTGTTCGCATGATAATTGTTTTTTATATGCAACACTTGATTGCAAACCGACATTTGACAGTCAGTAAACTAAGCCTATTAAAGAATCAACTAATTGTTCTTTAAAGCTTTTCTTAGACATGTTTTTATTTAGAAAACTCAAAAATAATTATATTTCTGAATCAGCTGTGAATTTCGTGGTGTTTTGCAAGAACACTTGCAAACTAAACCATACAGGTAGTTCAGAATTGATAGGAGATTTCGCAATTGAGTAAATTTGCAATCCTATATGCACACGATTGTGAATTGGGCTATTATACTATAAACAGATGATGGTTGCAATGTACACAACCTAAGGTAGTTAGATGGAAAGAATGCTGGTGTTTGATTTATGTGATATAGATTAACGTCATCACATGGCCGTGAGGCCCTAACCTGACAGTGGTCTTACCACTGAGTGAAATACAAAGCGTCCTCCACTGGACGTAGCCAACAGAGTTGCAGTTCTAAGAATATGGCTTGCAGGACCATAAGCCACCGCTTGGTTGAAGATTGGAGACTATGCAATGCCGTCTGTTGAGAGTGCGACAGCACACTTCCATTTATTCCGCACCATCCCTGCAGACATAAACTGTTTAACCACAGCCATCACGTATACGCCGAAAGGACCTAACCAATAATCGACTACAGAGGCCAGATCTCTGTATGGTAGCGGTTCCCGTTGTGCCAGTATGACTAAGAATACTGGTACGTCCTTCGACAGTACCCAACTCTCTATCCAGATTTGGTGTCTGTACACCGGGAGACTATAGGGCGACCTATACCCTAGAGCACTTCGTCTGATCATAGCTTAGCTCAGCTAGACTCTTAGTAACCCCGGGTGGATGCTGGTGATGGAGGAAGCGATCCAAAAAAAGCTGCACAAATTTGTAAGTAATTTTTTTAAAGAAAGGGTTGGAGACTATCTAACCACGTCTGTTAAGTGTGCAACAGCACGCTTCCATCTATTCCGCATCATTCCTGCAGACATAGACTTTTTATTTAACTACAGCCACTACGTGTGACCCGAAAAGATCTCAACTAATTTTTGACACAATTTTAAGCTGATTAGAAACGAAAGTTTTACAATTTTTCTCTTTTTTTAATTAAGACCAGCCTTTAGGCGATGACCCCTACTTATACAACGCACTGTGCCAGAACTAGGGAATTAGGTTATGGGAAGGGGGATAGAGGAAGAAGTGCTTGTAAATATTTGATTTGAATCTTTGCACGCTAAAAGTAACCGGAGAGACCTCCGCAAGAAAACCCTCTCCAGTGTGAGCAGTGGTTGATTGGTGAGAGTTATTTGCAAAAACTTCAGCCAAGAGGTTAGCTTTATTAACCGGGTCGTTACCCAGAGGAGCACCAACAACTTTAGCAGAGAGGTTCTGCTCGTATATCGCGCCTAAGTACATTTACACATGAAGATCTCGCCTTTTCCGTAGCGAATCAGTACCTGCGTTTTTTTTGCACCGCCGTTTCTGGCGGTCAGATCCTTTTCTGGATCTGACGGCATTTATAGAAGAAATGGATTATAACAAAGAATACACATTCACAGCAAACATTCAGTAACTATTTTTATTATTTTTTTTCATTTTTCTACATTAGGAACCATTCATATGTATTTAAAAAATTCAATGAAAAAATAAAAATTGAAAACAATTTTTATTTATAAGCAATGTGCACATGCAAATATATCAATATGAAAATTTATAGTTTGGAATCTTTTAAAATTTAATATACTTTATTTGTGCTTAATTCCTTCAAATTAAAAGTGAAAGAAATAAGTAAAAATAGTTACTGAATGTTTGCTGTGTTTTTGTATAAAAAATTTTTGAGCTGTTATTGTCTTTTGTCTTGTTGATTCAATGGAGTTCTCAGTTACTCAATATGGCTTTTGATATAAGACTTTCTAGTTTTCTATATAAAATTTGGGTAAAATCCACTGATGTGCTATTTGAACAGTAGTAAAATGGCCATGTGGAATGAAATGGCATTATGGATATGTATATTTGAAGGAATTAAACACGAATAAAGTAAATTAAATTTTAAAAGATTCCGAATAATAAATATTCATATTAATTTCTGAAAATTGTACCCAATATTTAAACAAGTAAGTGTGCTATATTCGGCTATGCCGAATCTTATGTACCGTTCACAATCTATGTAAATCTAGTTAAGTGAAGAAACTCCAATCAATAAAGCAATTTGGGGTGACAGAGAATTAATAAATAAAAAAAAATTTATACTGATTATATATAATTTGACATAAAAATCATCGGCTCTTAATGAGTTAAGCATTTTTAAAAAATTTTAGTGTTTCAAGGCCTGTAACTCGGAAAATTATGGTAAGCGCCAATTTTCTTCTTGTGTTTTTTTTATTTTTTTATTCTCTATCGCCCCATACATTAATTTTTTTTATTGAGAGTTACTTAATTTTTCTTAACCTGAAGAAATAAGAGGTAGGCGTGGTGTTTTGCCTGCTGTTTCGAAAGACATGGACCGATCATGCTGATTTTTAATAGCACTTCTTTCGATACTATATCTGGTCCACGCTTAATCGACTTCGCTATGCATAAGGAGTCAGAATATGTACTTCACGGGGTCGGAAATGGATATTGTAGAAATTACACACGGAATGACTTTTTCACTTTTTGTAGTGAGGGGTATAAAAATGGTGTCTATTAATTAGAATAACAGACAAAGACAAAGTGAAAAAATTTCAATTACTTTAAAGTAGATTACTTTTATATAATACATATTATAAGAAACACTAGCAATCACTTATAATACCAAAAGTTTCCGATTCATAGGCTTTCCCTTGTAGCAAAGTTTTCTTTGTTTTGTGATAGAAAGTAAAAGGAAATTTTTGTTCTGAATTTGAATTACTCAAAAAACTAAATTGAATCTGGTAAATTAATTGATGATCGACTTATAATCTTAACGCTTTTTTCACGTTTAGTTCTTGAAAACAACAACAAATATAAAAAATAATAAGTTCTTCAGCATTTGCATTTGATACTATCGTACCTGAACATAATTGCCGAATTCACAAGCTCTGCTAAGGTGTAGGTAATATTGCATACTACCTTTTGTTTACTTCTTTGTGAACAACCATTGTATCAATGTGCCATTGTACATTGTACTTCATACGTCAAAAACTAAATAAGAAGAAGAAAAGTGATATTCATCATTTTTTATTTATATGTATATGTATGTATATGTATATGTTTACATATTTTAAATGAAAAAAATTAATACAGGTGACGAAGAAGATGAGGATGAAATTTAAGACATTTTTAGGATGAACCCAATGTACTTGCTCTCCAGTCGCGGAAGTATACATTTAGGGTTACCAAAATCATCATTATGGCATAATCGGGTTTTAAGATATTTTTATGAAAACAGATTTCTTCATATGATACGACTACGGCCAGAGGAATTCGCCTAAATATTCAACCTTATAAAAAATGACGATGTTTTTCACTTAAAATTGTACTTTATTGCTTGGGATCTTCAGGAAATGGTGCTTGTGTTCGTAAGGTAGCATCTCTTTTTGGTATAGATGATAGCGGTACCATACAAAATATTAGAAATCGAGTCATTAAAGCAATATTAAATCTTAAAGAACAGTTTTTATATTGGCCCAATGAAGAGAGCGAACTCAGCTTGTTTTAGCTTCAAGAAACGAGTTACCAGGGTGTATTGGTTACATTGATGGCTCCGAAATTAGACTTGCGGAAACACCTTACTATAATCATGAGTTATACTTTTCACGTAAACGCAAATATGCCCTTAAATACAAGCTGTGTGTGATCGCAATTTGAGTATAAAGCAGTTAACAGTTGATTACCCCGGGAGTGTATATGACGCAAAAATTTTTTTAAGATGTCCTCTTGCGAAACAACCCCATCGTTATATTTCTAGAGGCCAATGGATTGCGGGAGACAGTGCATACCCGTTGCGACTTTTTCTACTTACACCCTTTAGAAGAAATAACTCTGAACACCCCAGAGAAGAAATGGAAAAATTCAATAAAATGTTTTCCCAATATCGTGTAAGAATTGAAAATTGTTTTGGCTTACTGAAGGAAAAATTTGGATGCTTAAAAGAACTTAAGTTTAGAGTGCTATCAGAACAAAATCAGAAAAGATGCAATGATTGGATAATGACTTGCTGCATTCTTCATAACATTATTATTAAATATAATTTAGAACAATGTGGCAGAGAACAAACCTTAAGATATGTTTCCAATATACCCACTCCTACTATATACAACAGAAATGACTTATTCCACTTTCTAATAAATCAGTCAAATCAATAAATTAAATAAATAAAACTAATAAAAATATCTTTTAATTCAATTCAATTTAATATAATTCACACATGAACACAAAAATAATAATTCATTTAAACATAAAACATTTAAACATAAAAAAACATAATAATTAATTAATAGCACAGAAACAAATACAACGTTTGAAAAACATATGAAAAAAGTACTAAGTGTTGTATCGCATGTTTGCATGAAAATTACCAACAACACTGCTAGCACCGTTGTATTTTGTTAGCACTTAGCACGTACTAGAGGGCTTGTGAATAGGGCAAATGTTTTTCTAAAATGTTATGACTTTAAATATTTAAATAGAGGGCCATAACTTGTTATTCTCTGCAAACAGTAAACAAATAAAAGTTGTCAATGAATATTATGTTGCATTGCAAAGATGATAATGAGTGTTTAATTTTATTAAGCAAGGTATCCTCTCACTATTTTCGTTTCGTACACACCAAGAAAACCAGATACTTTATATTTCCACTTTATAACACACATTGATGAGCCGACCGTCGAGTGACGGATGAGCCATGTCATTTGATGTTAATGTTGTGACATTTATCATAGGCGCGCACAAAATACATTCTTGCAATACATTCATTCCCCACACTAAATGCCCTGCATAAACAAGCAGAAACACACTTATTCAGGCAGTTAGTCAGTCATAAAGTGAGTGTGAAGTCAACTGAGTACAAGAAACTTGATTTTCGGCCTCTAATATCTAAGATAAATTTTTAAATGAAGTTGATGGTAAGGATTTATTTTTCAGTGTTTATGATTAAATAATAACGCTTCTTTTTGTGATTCTCTACAAGTCGTTGCCTCACCTGCAAACAAAAACTCTTAATAATCTAATTTGTTTTTTGATTTTTGTTTCGTGCTCATATTGAATGTTGTTTGATGGCTGATATTTGTCACATCTTACAAGATACTGTTGGTATTTTTGTGATTTGCTCTCTATTATCTGCTGTGGCAAACATTTATAGCTACCAACAATTAATTTTTAAAGCAAAAAAGTGTTTAATTATCCCTAAGTACCTTTGGGAATTGTACATTTGAAAGTGCTGAAGAATGCCATAATAAGTCGATATTTTCAAGATTGCTTCGAATTGAGTGATGTTGAAGTAATTAAATTGTTGTCTAAAAACAAAAAATATTTATAGCATAATTTATTTTTGTTGATGTGTCATTAGCACATACTTAAGTGTAGTTTGTGAAAAGCGAATTTTAACACATGCTTCTATATTACTTCCCGTTCCTTCAATATTTAGTTTTATAATTTATTTTTTTGATTAATGAATTCTTTACAAACAAAAATAAAAATTTAAGATTTTTTTTCTATAAATTATTTTTGGCATTACTTTTCATCACAGAATATGTCTTTATAATGCATATGTGTGTTCACTTATAACAAAGTTAAAATTTAATATGACAGATCACTTACCAACGCCGGCTACATGTATTTTTTTCATCCACGGATATATGATTCTTTCGCCATCCGTTGTTTCAGTCATCAAATCATCATCGGTATCCGAATCCATTAGATCATCATCCATACCGTTTGATCCCAATTCATCTGGCGAACGGTCTAACATTAGACGATCTTCTTCCAACATATCATCCTAAAATTATTAAGCAATCAGGTTTACTTGACACAAATTTTTCTTAAAGTTTTTGTCAAAATTACATTTTCTGAGCATTCATCATCACATCTTAGCCTCATACCCAGTTCTTGTAGTTGCTGTCCTGCAGGTACGGCTTCTTCAATTCGTTTTTCTAATTTTAGGCCTTAAATTATCAAAAATATTATATTGGATTAAATGCTAATATAAAGCGTCAAAAAATAAATGGGAAAGAGGAATTTAAATATAGATATTGATTATGAGTTTCAGGAAATTTTGATGCGGTTATAACGAAATCGGAGATATGTATATATTTAACTAATTTATTTTTTGTTAAAAAAAATAATAATTGAATTGTTTAAGTCCAAGTAAGTTAGAGCTATTCCAATATAATTCAAAAATACATATTCACCATTATCAATTATACATTAAAATAATTAAATTGCTAAAGTAGAATTTTATTAGCATGGTCCCAAAAAAGCAACAGTAAGTTAACCTCAAAATATTATTGTCTTCATAAAATTATGGGGTCTTCCATTTAGGAAAATGCATTCCAGATACATATAGGAAAAAAATCGGCATATGAAATTCTGGCCTACAATAAAGTTTCTCTGTTAAAAAAAATGGTTTTTTGCTTAAGGTTGTTGTCTCAACTTAGTAAATAAAAAGGTTGCTGTATTAGTTTTCTTACCTTTTTCATTAAATTTTCACATAAACAACCACCTGCAAGAACACAAAAAAAAACTTGAAAAAAGGCTATGGAAAAACTAGAGGCAGGCGTGGTGTTTAACCCACTCCCTCGAAGGACATGGGACATGCTCATTTCTATTACCAAAATTTTCGAAAAAATGTCTGATCGGTTGACGTATTAAAATTTTCTATAGCTTATTTATTTCAATGTTGATTTTAACAGGTCGGACATCGCTCAATCGACTTCGCTATGCATAAGAACTCAGAGTATATATACTATGTGGGATCGGAAATGGATATTGTAGAAATTACAAACGGAATGACAAATTTAGATATTCCCTTTTTAACCTGTGGTGAAGAGTATAAAAAGAGCAACAAATAATAGTATGCGTACCTCTCGAATTGTTGTTTTTGCAGAGGATTTCAAAAGCGGAAAGTAGCTGGATGAAATTAAATAAAGAAATAAAGATAAACACAAAAAATTTTAAGTTCGACATTCATGCAAAACTACAAGTTGTAGTAAAGCATTAGAAAGCAATAACATTTCTGGATGTTGTCATATCCATTCTATTATTGAAGCAACATTTCAAAACAAACTTGTTAGTGACAACGTGAGAAAATTTCTGTTTATTGAAGTTGACTGAAGTATAAATACTTAAAAGCAGAGTTCAGAAAGTACACTCATCGAACACACAATGTTCTGTTCAAAACCAACCCGAACATATGTTTCTTTTCATAACAATTATGTGTGTTACTAAATTTTTAAATTTTCCGCACACAACCACGAAGGTGTTCTATTAAAATATTTTTTTGTGCACTCGAACGCGAATGCTTCACTAAAGCTATTGCTTGCGAACGCGTTCTCTACTTTTAGCACGCGTTCCGAAAACAAAATTCATTGAGAAAGTAAAATAACTTCGTGGTTGAAAAAAGAGCACAATGAAAAAGTAAAATAATTTCGTGGTTGAAAAAAGCGCACAATGAAGAAGTAAAATAATTTCGTGTTTGAAAAAAGAGCACAATGAAGAAGTAAAATAACTTCGTGGTTGAAAAAAGTGCACAATGAAAAAGTAAAATAGCTTCGTGTTTGAAAAAAGAGCACAATGAAGAAGTAAAATAACTTCGTGGTTGGAAAAAAGAAGCAAAAATATATGCGTGTACGGACGGCAAAATATAACATGTTAGGATAGACCAAATATAATAACATTTCTTATTGAAGGTTTTTTTTAGTTAAAATTTAAGTACACCGTTGCAGATTGTTTTTGAATATTGGTAAGTAGTAGAGTTCCTTGCAAATTCAATAAAATAATGTGCAATAAGTGCTGTTATATAAAGTAAGGATTATTGCAATTATACCTAAGGAAGGAATTTCTTATGTTTACTGATGATACCAGTAAAATAATTATTTTTATTTGAGTTTTGTGTTTTGTCATTTAAGTCCCTTGTAAATTCAAGCGAGAGTCGTTAATAAAAACATGCAATAATTAGTGATTTAAAAAGTAAGGATTAGGGTAATAATTTGCTTATCTTTAACATTATTGCAATTATACCTAAGGAAGGAATTTTTTATGTTTACTGTTACCATAAAATAATTACTTTCATTTGGGTTTTTTGATTGTCCAATTGTTTTTCTGCTTTAAATTTGCATGTGTTATTTGTTGTTGTGGTTTTTTAAAGCAGTAGATGTGCTTTGCTTATAATTTAGGTATGGGATGTTTAGTAGTGCATTTGTTATTGTTTTATTACTCTCTTCATTGATGCTTGCCTTATTTTTTGTTGTTTAATGGTAAATGCGTTTTGCTAATGTTTTAGGTATGGAATTTTACTTGTAAATTTGTTTTTGTTATCTTCATTACAGATTGTGTTGTTTTTGTTTTTTAACGGTAGATGTGCTTTGCTTATGTTTTAGGTAGGGGATGTTTAGTTGTGAATTTTTAACTATTTTATTACTATCTTCATTGTAGCCTGCATTATTTTTTTGTTGTTAAGCGTAAATGCGTTTTGCTTATGTTTTAGGTATGGGATGTTTAGTTGTGAGTTTTTTATTGTTTTATTACTTCTTAATTGATGGTAAAACACCAAATTATTGGTACTAAAAACAAGACTATGGAATTCGTGGTAAAAATGAAATTTTCTTGTTAACATTGCAAAAAATTTAGATCGTTTTAACCTTTTTCTCATAAATATGTATCTAAAATATATATAAATGTTTAATATACCAAAACAACAAATAATACATATAAGGATATAAATA
Source organism: Gymnosoma rotundatum (assembly GCA_916610165.2). Lineage (NCBI taxonomy): Eukaryota > Metazoa > Arthropoda > Insecta > Diptera > Tachinidae > Gymnosoma > Gymnosoma rotundatum. The sequence continues at coordinate 86,391,494 of OU744336.1, forward strand.
ATAAAGCAAATTTTCATTCATGTTCAGTGTGAAAATATTTATCCTGGCCTAAAGTGTTATTTTTTGTGACGTGTAAAAAGCAATGGCAAACAATAAACGCTTCTGCAGAGATCTTTAAGGAAATGCTTAACCTATTAAGACCCGAAGATATTTTTATGTAAAATCGTGGTAAAAATGAAATTTTCTTGTTAACATTGCGAATTGCATACTTATAATGACGTTTAAGATTTGCATTATTTTTTGCACTTAGTTCTTTTTTACAGGTTTCAACGTGACACGTAAATTTGTTTGTTTCTTCATTAAAAGTTGCGAATTTTTCAAAACAAAGCTTTTTTTCGTTTAGTGTTTGCCATTGCTTTTTACACGTCACAAAAAATAACACTTTAGGCCAGGATAAATATTTTCACACTGAACATGAATGAAAATTTGCTTTATTATTTATATCCTTATATGTATTATTTGTTGTTTTGGTATATTAAACATTTATATATATTTTAGATACATATTTATGAGAAAAAGGTTAAAACGATCTAAATTTTTTGCAATGTTAACAAGAAAATTTCATTTTTACCACGAATTCCATAGTCTTGTTTTTAGTACCAATAATTTGGTGTTTTACCATCAATTAAGAAGTAATAAAACAATAAAAAACTCACAACTAAACATCCCATACCTAAAACATAAGCAAAACGCATTTACGCTTAACAACAAAAAAATAATGCAGGCTACAATGAAGATAGTAATAAAATAGTTAAAAATTCACAACTAAACATCCCCTACCTAAAACATAAGCAAAGCACATCTACCGTTAAAAAACAAAAACAACACAATCTGTAATGAAGATAACAAAAACAAATTTACAAGTAAAATTCCATACCTAAAACATTAGCAAAACGCATTTACCATTAAACAACAAAAAATAAGGCAAGCATCAATGAAGAGAGTAATAAAACAATAACAAATGCACTACTAAACATCCCATACCTAAATTATAAGCAAAGCACATCTACTGCTTTAAAAAACCACAACAACAAATAACACATGCAAATTTAAAGCAGAAAAACAATTGGACAATCAAAAAACCCAAATGAAAGTAATTATTTTATGGTAACAGTAAACATAAAAAATTCCTTCCTTAGGTATAATTGCAATAATGTTAAAGATAAGCAAATTATTACCCTAATCCTTACTTTTTAAATCACTAATTATTGCATGTTTTTATTAACGACTCTCGCTTGAATTTACAAGGGACTTAAATGACAAAACACAAAACTCAAATAAAAATAATTATTTTACTGGTATCATCAGTAAACATAAGAAATTCCTTCCTTAGGTATAATTGCAATAATCCTTACTTTATATAACAGCACTTATTGCACATTATTTTATTGAATTTGCAAGGAACTCTACTACTTACCAATATTCAAAAACAATCTGCAACGGTGTACTTAAATTTTAACTAAAAAAACCTTCAATAAGAAATGTTATTATATTTGGTCTATCCTAACATGTTATATTTTGCCGTCCGTGCACGCATATATTTTTGCTTCTTTTTTCCAACCACGAAGTTATTTTACTTCTTCATTGTGCTCTTTTTTCAAACACGAAGCTATTTTACTTTTTCATTGTGCACTTTTTTCAACCACGAAGTTATTTTACTTCTTCATTGTGCTCTTTTTTCAAACACGAAATTATTTTACTTCTTCATTGTGCGCTTTTTTCAACCACGAAATTATTTTACTTTTTCATTGTGCTCTTTTTTCAACCACGAAGTTATTTTACTTTCTCAATGAATTTTGTTTTCGGAACGCGTGCTAAAAGTAGAGAACGCGTTCGCAAGCAATAGCTTTAGTGAAGCATTCGCGTTCGAGTGCACAAAAAAATATTTTAATAGAACACCTTCGTGGTTGTGTGCGGAAAATTTAAAAATTTAGTAACACACATAATTGTTATGAAAAGAAAAAAAATGTTCGGGTTGGTTTTAGTTGTTTGTTTTTAATTTTTGTTCGAGAATTTTGTACAGTGAGTGTACTTTTCTGAACTCTGCTTAAAAGCCTGTTAAAGGCCATTTTATAATGTAGAACGAATGCGTTCGATTTGTTGTTTATTTTTATATTTCTTTTACAACCAAAATGTATTTATTATGAAATACTCTATAGCATTTTGCAACACAAAACACAAAATTCTATTGCAATTTCATTTTATTTGTTATTCTAAAAACGCATTTAAAAACAATAAGCTTCTCTTAATTGTTGTATCTTTCGTTGGATTGGCACAAACCCACATAAAAACATGTATAAGAGTCAACTAAAAGCTGCGAAATGCTTTCATAATTTAATAGTCTAGACGTTTTAAGTCGCCTAAAGAGCGGTATGGCAGTATTAAACAAAATGTCGTATGCAAAATTTGTAGTACAATAAGCGCTGAATAAATAAAGTGACTCAGAAAAATAGTTCCCAACGTGTTTGATTTTGAGCCTTATGGGTAAAAAAATTCGTAATTATTCATATTTTATCCTGGTTCCGCTACGGTTTAAATGTAGATAGAAAAATAAAGACGTTATATACTTTGATAATTTCATTTTCAGTTCTAAATTAATAAGATTGAATCAACAAATCAGATGTAAATGAATACAAAAGCTAATTTAAGATTTCTTAGATTTGATGAAGAGTCTGAGCGGAGTATTTGAGTACAATTCGTTTAATAATATTTATTTAAAAATAAACCTGAAAAATAAAAATAAAAGCTAATAGCGTAGAAGGACACAAATTAAAAGAAACAAAAAACATTTAATCTGTGTTCCACCGCTGCTATTGCTGTGTCAATTCTCATGTCTTAAGTTTAACAGAAAAGTCATAAAAATTATAACTACCTATTTAATTCCATCCAGTGCAAACAAAGCCTTTACAATGTACAGTTATTGTTATCAAAGTGTCTCTGCCCAGCAAAAAATTGAATATTACCTTAAAAAGAACTTGCCATATAATGACTTACTTTTGTGATAATCATATTATCATTATTTTCTACAATAGTTAATGTAGTAAATTCTCAGTAATTGATTATAAAAGTCTCATGCTTTGTTGAAATCATTAGGTTGGTAATCTGGAGAGTAATTCCACTAACAATAACTAATTCCACACTCGATTGTATTTTCTTAAATTTTGCTGGGTGAGAATATTAAATGTAAACATTTTTGTTCATTTACTTTTATTTTCCATTTTTAAACCACAAATCTAACTGTGATGTATAGTTATCTAAAAACTGGGATGTACTCGTACCTTCTTGGGGCTTTCATGAATACTTAAAAACCAGCATCGGTTTTTTACATCATTTCGCTGGCATAAATCAAAAAATATTCAATTTACTAAAACAAACATCGCCACAACAACCGGAATCAATAACTCTTTTTTAGCTTTTTGGTTAATTCGCATTTTCCTTTAAGATTCAAGAAGCCTCTATTATATCACAAAATCCTTTTGCAACCTTGATATGTATTACTATCGCCACAAACAAAAACGTTTGAATTAGACGGTTTTATCTTTTATGGCAGAAATATCCGAAGATATTGAAAACGACGTGCTCATTTCTCAAGTTGGTAATTATTTCTCATATACCACCATTTAAATTTGAATCAAGTCTAAATGTTTGTTGGATAGAGCAAATATATAAAAATTTTGACAATCGCAAGAAGAAGCAAAGGCAAAAGAATTTATCTGCCGATGACTTTCAAATACCTTGTAAATGGACATTTTTATAAAAAATAAAATAATAATTTTAGCTTAAATAAAATAAATAATAAAGCTTATTATGTTTTCCAACATTTGTCTGTCACTTTTGGGAAAACTGAACACTTTTGTATCCAAAAACTTTCTGCACGAACATCGGGACACTAAAATTGAAGCCGAGATTATGGTACTTAAGAATGTCAGCTTAATTTTCACCAATTATTTTACATCCTAAATTAAGGTTAACACAAACGGATTTTTTTTCTTTCTTTACTGCAAATAACGGGACGTAAGTTCAGGGTATATATACTCCCACATACACTATGTTTTATCATCGACGGAGGCATTTGTTTCTGGGAATATATTGCTATTTGCACGTTGAATTAGAGATAACGTATCCTTTGCATATTCTTCGAAATGGCATTATGAGCAGGCAAAGGTGGTGGGTTTCGAAACTCAACAGCGTGACAATATAACATCGACTCTAAGTTCACCCTACATTTTAACACAAGTTAAAATTTAAATTTAATATGAAACTTAAAATAATAACTTTACCATCATCCAATTTAAATATTTATGATAGTTTAACTATTACTGAACATTTAAATTAGTACTGGATTCCTTAATAAATTCAGATTATTTATTTGATTTGTGTATTGTAAGCGGATAAGGAAACTTAATCTATCATAACACAAAATAAACAAAATGATCATAGAGCAAATGGGCCTACATCACGGCGCACTATGCGTACATCCATTTACCTATACAAAATTTCAGTCATAACAAAACAAAATCTGCCAGATAACGCAGAATGTAAACAATAGAGCATGGATGATGTTTTTTTTTATTGTTATTATAAGATTATAGTTTCTACTAATAGGCCAAGTATATAAACGTGGTTATAAAACAATTCAGCAAAAGAATGTCCTTCAAAGCGAGGAAGATCTTACCTAACTCTTGCAATCCTAGGGCAGTGTTCGTTGGTGGTTCTGTGGAGGAGCACTGCAGTGGCATATCCATCATTTGGGAGTGCGGTGAATGACCCTGAGAGTGCGTGCTACCTACGCTGCCATTTGTACCATAATACCCACCGTAGTATCCATTGGTGGGAATGAGATTACCACTGCCATTAGGAGAAGTTAAGCCTGGTGCATAGGTGTTTGTTGTGCTAAGTGAGGTTACCGACGGATCGTTGTGTATACCTGGACCCGTCGACAAATAATCCGGTGCATGATGTACAGCAGCATGATGGTTGTAGTAACTGAGATTCTGATGGTGGGCATGGTGATGATGATGGGTTGGTGTCGTTGAGGCATAATTGGTATAACTTGATGTTTGATGGTGACCCGACAGAGCACTATTTGTATGAGAATGTGAAAGATGGTGACCGGTAGCCGAATGATGATGTGCTGCCGCCGCCATATAATCACTGACCATGTCGACGGGATGAGTCGCGTGAGGATGTGAAGGCATTCCACTGACACCTCCACCACCGCCCGGTATCATATGTCCCGTTGAAGCGGTCATCGAATAGTGGCTGTTATATTGATGATAATCGTCAGCAACGGGCGGATATTTTGGATCTAAACCATTGTTCATGCCCATGGAATTTTGTACATGATGAGGAGCATGTGGATGATAACCCATTAGAAATGAGCTCATATTTTTAAGAAGGTTCTGGTGAGAATCTAATACTAGATGAATTTTACAATTTTGGCTATTTTGTTTTTATCACACCTTTTTTTCTTATAATTTTGTTGGAAAAACCTTTCAGTGTAAATATTTTTTATCCACTTTTTTCCCTAACCTTGAATTTTAAATACTTCTATATTTTTAATAATATTATTAAAATTTTGTATTTAAAAATGATTTTACACTTTTTATTAATTATACACTAGCACGGCGGGAGGTATTTTGTTGTTATTTTGGTATTTCTGTAAATATTTTTTTGTTAATCAAATTTTTTGTTTATCAAAATTTGTTTTCCTTTAATAATTTTCATTATCAATTATAAATTTTTATTATTAATCTTCTTTTATTTTTGCTTCATCACTTATTCTTAGTAAAAAAAAAATGAAATACGCGGATTTAGGGCGAAATTATTTATGTATATAATAAGTTTAGCCATAATGCGTTTAGGCTTACACTATTCATAATATTAGAGACACTGTAACTCACGCTATCGCTTACAAGTTAATAAAAAATAATCCGTCCGTACCGTTCGTAACGAGACGTTCTTTTGTTATGTACAAGCGCCAGTAAAACGTTTGCTAGCGAACCTGTTCGCCTCGTACGCATTCGCAAAGATACTAAGTTTAACTAACATCCGTTCGTCTGTCTGTTACTCGCTCATTCATTTGCTCGCTGAATGCTTATTCAAAGTACGACATACTGACACGGCACAAAGCACAATACAATGAAGCCAATTCATTGATTTGTTTCCAACACGTCTGTTTATTCTCTTCATAATAAAAAATATTTTCTTATTTTTTGTTTACTTCCAAACAAGATTTACGGGTTTTCAATAACAAACATTCAAAGAGAAGAAATTCATCCATTAGTTTGCCAGTACGTAGTTAGGTAGCCAAATATAATGTGCAGTGAGACTTGTGTCTCAGTTTTTAGTTAGACCAGCCCACACGCATAGTATCAGCCTGCTTACTTTGGCACAAGTGTGGATAAATGTATGGGTATGTTTGAGAAGCCATGGCTGTGTGTCGTCTTCTTGTCACTACCATTAATTCTTGATTGCATGTACCATGCAACGTAAGTAAAAAGTTGCCGCCATATTTGTCCCATTGTTTTCATATGATGGTTGTGCAGTCAGCAGAACGAGACAGATGCATAAAACAGAGAGAGAATATGCCTTAAACACACCCCAACTGCTTGTTAAAGTAATCTTATACAATATTACAGTGGTGTGCTGAAAATGAGTACAGTGAATCAAAAAAAGTTGTCACTTAATTTAAGGTAGAGCTGTAACTAAATGCAAACTAACTAATAAATTTAATAACAGCTGATTGATTTCATTTAACAATTTAATTGAAAAGCAAAATATTTGTAAAGTGGAAATCTGGTGACCAATTTGCATCTTTTTGAAATTCCTACATAAAACAATGAATGGTTTGGCTTCTGTAAATGTTATTTATTTTTTTTAATTTGTAAGACTTTAAATTTAATAATAAGGTTTATATCTCACGTTTTTAAGCATGAGTTCTTAAAAATATACCAATGACCGTATAAAAATAATCAGATAATAACTTGATTCATTCATCCTGTTAAAACTTTCAAACAAAGTAAAATTACTTTGCAGACGCATTCTGTGTACCATTTAAAAACTGTGAAGTATTTTTTTAATCATGAGACTCTGTACCCTATAAATAATTAAATTTATGACAGCTTACATAATAACTCTGCTATGGAATATTCTCAAACACAATAGCGCATATTCAGAAATCATAACCAAAGTCGTACCTTAGTAAAAAGAAACTAAGAAATAGTTAATAGATAGTTATAGCTCTTATCCACAATTCATAACTAGCACAACAACTGCTTCCAGCTAATAAAAGATATACACCCATGCGCATTGGTACGTAGTAAAAATAATATTTCGATAATATATTTATCAATATATAGTGTGGCTTATAACTAAATAATAAATTAATAATTTTTATAACTAAATAATAAATTAGGTTAAGCATTTAAAAAAACAGTTTTTCAAAAGCTCCTTTGGTGACAGGGAAAATAATGTGGAAAAATGGTGTTTGCCTATGTATGTATGCCGAGTGTTTAAAAGTACGATTGTGCACTATATTCTTTAAGAGCCGATGATATTTTTTGGTCTAATATTATATATCGTACATAGGAAAGCATTTGTAAGCGAAGCCGGTGTTTGTTTAAGTTTAATTTAATATTTTTTTTATTAAATTTTAATTCGAATATACTCATATATACATTCGAATATACTCATATATACATTTACAAGTTAATAATTTTTAAACAATTTTCTGAAATATCTCTTCAAAAGCTTTTACTCTGCGTAGGCAAGCAGAATGTGGATTCCAAATGTTCCAATTTAATATTATACAGAAACAGGGTTTGGACACCAGACAACTGGAGAAAAATACATAACAAATTTTGAAGAATTTACTGAACTGTAAACAAATTTTATACATCACGCATTTGCCAGTCTTATTCAATTGACGAGAAAGAAGAGTTAATACATAGTCACATATGTACTAAGAATAATCAATAAATTTAATTTTGTCATGATAAACACATGATAAATTTGTACATTAAAGTAGTTTCGGAAGCAAGAGACAGCAGGATCTTGTTAACAATTCTTCTATACGAGGAAATAGAAGCAGAAATTCTTTAATATAAGCTTAATTCTACTACATCATAAGGTCTGATTTAATACAATTTAATTTAAAACAAGGATGACTTAGTACTGAGTAGCATAGTCGTTAGGTTAAATATTGTAACTATTTTCTTATTCATAGAAAAAATTTACTTCTGATATTAATTTGGTATGCTCCGATATTCAATCCATTACAATAATATAATTAAAACTCAGATTTTTGGTCATTTTTGCCTTGGAACCACAATTAGAAAAAGTTGTTATTTAGACGGTAATATATTTTTCTTAATAATTTAGGTGTTGCTTACTACTTATAGAATAACTGAATTAAAACCATGACAGATTGAAATGGTATAGATATTATTTACTTTTACTTTTTGTTCACTGATACTTATGAATTCCACTCTTTTTCCACAACAGATTCGCATGAATTCTCTACTGCTAAACGTGTTTCATCTTTTAAATACCTTTTCATTATCGACATTCTTGTAGTAAAATAATATATACTTTATAAAATTACTTTGGGAATTTTTGTATTATTATTAATTATCTTAAGCTAATATCCCATAACAATTAAAAAACGCAAATTTTAGGAAAGTCAAAAATATCTTTTTCAAGTATAGAAACTACAAAATGCCTGTCCGGATGTATTTTGGCTGCATCTTAAGCTTTGAAGTTGGTTAGAATAGTTAAAATATTTAAAGAAATATCAATGTTAATAGTTCTGTAATATATTTATGGGAAAAAAGATATTAAAAATATCACCAGTTACATTGTCATCAATTTTTTCGTAACCAAATAAAATAGAAAGTGTTTTAAGAATTTATAATTTTATTTCTTAGAATAATCAAACCAAAACGAACTGTCGCCGTACCTTCTAAATTTCATTCTTGAACTTGACACTTATTAATTTAAATTTTTTACACTTGTTTTCATAGCGACTTTGCGATATATACCTTGCGTTAATTTTTAGTTTTAACCTATAACGGTTGAAAAAACTAAGGCTATATATGTATATGAAATTCTCGTTTCCATCGGTATACCCATCATTTATTAAAATTTTTTCATTATTTTATAGAAGACAGAGCAGAACACACTCTGTACACCCTCAAGCATCTACCTATATTAATTTAAAAGATAAGGCCATATTTGTAAAATTCAGGATCTTTTGAAAATACCCTTTAGCTTCTTAATTTTTAATTTACAATCAACTTTTAGAGCGGACATTTGTACATACTTTATATAAATTCTTAATGACGTCAATAAAGGCACACTTCTTGACTTGAAGTCTAATTTTACACTTATTGCTACAGCACAGACAATTTTATTGACACTGTGCAAGTTTGATGTGTCTACTTATTACAGTTCAAATAATAACATTTTTATGAACATCACGTCACTTTTGGAACACTCTTTAATTTTAAGTATATTTGTTATAGCGATTATAGTATTACGTCTTCTGGGAAAATTTCAAGAGTCAACCTGTTAAGGTTCCAAAGATAGAGAGCTGTGACAGACGGTCAAACAATGCGAGGGAAGCAATAGGAACGCTTTAACACATTGTCTAGGGAACCCTAAAAAATAGTATGAAAAGAGCCAAGATAAGTAAATCTTATATAACTTTTTAACTTTGTTGTTCATATCCAATTTTAGTTTCTGGTTTTTATTCTAGACTAAAATTAAGTTAAGAAGACTTTTAATAAATAGCGTTGACTGTGTCTGCTTCACATACAGCATCTTAAATTGTAATAGAATACGAAAGCACCTTTCTCTTTTCAATTATCACCCATGGCGCATGAACAATTTCAAACATCATCCCATTTGATATGACACCTCCTCTTTGAAATACCCAGACGAATATAAAACATACAAGTAGCACTAACATATCGATCCAAAAAAAAAACAAAGAAACATAAGCCCCAGTTTCTTTGCTTTTAAACTTTTTATATTTCATCACTACACTTTATTTATTTCTTCGCTTCATATGAAATAAATATAAACATTGTTAATTTTATTTCATTTATTTTTGAGGTGAAGAAAATTGATCATTTATGGATTTTACGAAGAATACATCTAGTACTCATTTCACGCGAGTTTTGCAATTTGCGCATAGCAAAAAGAGTTTATGGTAAAACTTTATTTCTATACAATAATTTTAGGTTTGGAGTTGAAAATTTGTCTACTAGGCATACGAGTACAAGCTTTTTAAAATAGAAACCAAGATCGGTAAACATTCATACACAGAGCCGAGAATTCAAATCAGTGTGTGCGGTAGAGCTCCTTAATAAATTCAGTTGACATAAGTATGTGCGAAATGTAAACTCATTGTCGAAAGAGTGTATGGTTTCACTATATTTATAGTGGTTCTGATTGATTCTGTTAAACAAATCGTATCAGGATAAAGTAAGGTGCTTTTCTATAGCTTATACAAAAGAAAAACGTTAGAAAAATAAATATGACTTTGATTTGAAAGAGGTTAATCGATCATGGTAAATAATTTACTGTGCAGATTAATCTAATCTACTTTGTTTCTGATTTATTAGGAAACAAGCAATAAAAAAATGAAAATTTATAAAAACTAAAAGTGGCAAAATATGATCTGTTATGTCATAATTCGTTAAGAGATATTTATATAAGCAAGTTAAATCTTTATTATTGCCTCGATTTTATTTTATTTATGATAAAAGTGTTATCCTTCAGGGAAAATATAATTAATACATTATTCGTAGCCCTACCCATAACCACATTTAATGTTGTCGAATATTAGCACCACAGAAATGAATATCTACTGCTTATATTTGTTTGTTAATTTAATAGTGCATTTACATAAGCAAATTTTTTACATTATATTTATAATTTGCACATCATTCATTTTTTACTTTTGTTTATATTTTCATTTTATTAACATTTTAAATAAATTTCCTTTTATTTTTTTAATAAAACTGTAATTTTTTCTTGTAAAGCATAGTATTTTTTGGAACAATTGAAAAAAAACGATAGTTGAATTGGTAAGCAGTACTAGGTTTCTAATAATTTTCGTCAAAATCTAGTGGCGAAGTAGATTTTGTTTTACATGGAAAATCTATTTAAAATCAAGTAAATTTTGATCGAAATCTCAATAGTAATCGATTTGGGTAAAATGTAAATGCACTATTAAAAGCATTAACGCTTCGGCAGTTGTATAATTTTTTTTTAATTAACAGCTTCTTTACTGCGAAAATTTAAGGACACAATTCATGCCAAAAAACGCATATCCAAACTACTGGCGACTTCCATCCAACCACTGTTTTTCTTTTCCCGATACTTAAAAACGTAAGAGCATGGACAGTCCTGCACAGATCAAGAACCTTGTTCGTTATACTTTAATTGTTTAGAAAAATATAAAGAAAGTAAATCAGTACAAAGTGAGAAAATATAAAGAAGTGCAAGGAAAACATATAATTAAACTTAAAAAAAGGATAATAAAAACTATTTATGTCAATTCGGAAGTGCATTTTTATTGTTGTGGTAGAAAATCAAAATTCAATTGATATCTACAGGTATGGTTATGGCTATGGCTATGGCATTATGGCATGTCACCAATAATTGAATACAATGTTTTGTATAAGGTTCATTAAACAGCTGCATTTTATGGTCATGGCATGTCTTACATAACCCTTAGAATATCACCTTTTGTAATTGTTGTATTAATTTTCGGAAACTCTAGTACCTATTTTCAAATAAAACTTATTTTTTAAGAAGTGCTATTAAGAAATAATAAATTATGATGATCTTTATGAATAGGACAGTGATGGTAAGACTATTTTCAGCAATACTATGGTTATATTAAATGTATTATCTTACAATACCGGCAACAACAATATAATTTATATTGTTGCTTTGTTATATTCAGCACTATCCATTTTATTCTTGGATATAAGAAAAATCCTCACTGTAGATTTGTATTCGCTATGAAAATTCAAGACAATCACCCTTATCGTGTTTAGCGTTTTCGTAACAAAAACTCGGGTTTTTTTTTAAGATTTGTAATAGATTAAAGATAGCTCGTAACAGTTATCATTAATCTATTACAAAATTGTCGTAGTCGAAATACGTCTATGCGAAATACGATAGGGGTTAATATCTATCACTTCATCAACTGTGTTTGTTTAAGGCATTTATTCAAATCTTAGTTTTAATTGAATTGAATTTGCTTGTTTAACTATTTATAAGCAAGAATGAATTTAGCGGGTTATCTTCTATTGTTAGGTTTTCAACGAGCAGCGAATTAAGTCCGCCTCTCTCAACCCTCGGAATTCAAATATGTACTCTATATCGGTATACGTCTTGATCAGCGCTTAAATTGACACAGGTGATTACCGAGTTTTACATTTGTTATGTTAAAGTCTATGCAAATTCAAATTTAAAAAAATACAAAGGCAAAAATTCAAATATGGCACTGGTTAAAGTTGAAATTGTTAGGACTCTAAAATATAGTTGTTATTGTCGGACATCAGGGAGATGAGCCTAAATAATTGCAGGAACTGTGAATTTATTTATTGTTATATATTTTCCTATCTCCGGCTGGGCTTTATTATTTGTAGTATTAGAGTAACAAGAGGTGGGTGCAGACGAAAAAGATTGTCCTGTATTAAATCTTGTATAAAAATAATAAAATTAAGGGTTGCCAATTTACTTGAATTTTGAAAAAAATTTGTATCCCGATTGGGTATTATTTAATATATTGCGTTATTAAATTTTGTTTTTTTGCTTTGGTGTAAACAATTTGTAAAATGAACTTCGCTTAATTAGGATCAGATGTGGATCATACCATTTAGAGTTTCTTAAATTATAAAATAAACATAAATGCTAAGCTTAAGCTGATAACTTAGCAGTTCCACGATCTACCAATTTCGGAGTGGAGATCTCCTTCACAAATAATGTCCACTTTCAAATTTGTTTTTTTTAAAGGTTTTGAAAGTAAATCATAGAATTAGAATAAAATTGTTGTTATATGAGCCTGTAATCTTTCTTTGCATTGTTAAGGTCTTTACCGTCACTTTTTTGTAATATATTGTAAACCATGCTAAAGATAGAAAATAGTCAGTCAACTGCACATTGAATATGAAGTATGAAAATTTGTATGTGTGTGATAATGACTTGCAACATTTAAAACATAATACGTTGAATAAAAATCAATATAAAGGTACAAATTCTACAAAGGACATAAATAAATTTTAAACCAGTAAACGGTTCTTCGTTCTACTCTTATTTAAATTACGGAAACACGGGTTTAAGGTTTTTCAATCTTTTAACAAGTTTATGCGTTTACGTTTAAATACTTTCAATCACACAATGCAGTTTTGAATAGTTCGCGATTGATGTTTTTATATGCCCATTTAGTAGATCAATAATTTTACATTGTAAACATGTTTTATTTAAGAAAATAGTTTTCTAATGAATTTCTAATTAAACAAATATGTACAACGATATGTTAATTAGGTACTCTATCCTTTATCTAATTTATCTGATCATGATTTAGGAAAAAGTGTGGTTATGTCGTTACACTTTAAATGGATAAAAGTTTTTGTACATTTTTGATGTGTCCTTTTTGCAAAATATTATAAAAATTTAGTTAGATAAACTTTTTTAAGCGCTGTTATGTTTTTAACTTGTTGAAATTACTGTTAAAGGAGCACTTAATAGATAATCGTCACTTCCGGCTTTCTTACACTTCAAGAGAAAGTAAATATAATCTAAGAGCAACCTATTCTTATTTCTATTATACCATTTTTTAAATTCTTTTCAAATATCACTGATCTAGAGCGAAAATGTTTAAAGTTTCTATTTAATTTTTCTAAATTAATTGGCGGCTGCTGATGACGAAAAAAATAATAAAAATTAATTATATTTCGGCAGTTGACCAAATGGTACATATAAGTTTTTTGATATATACTTCTCTATAAAGCATCATCAAAGGTCAGAGGTGCGTTCAATTATAATAACTTAAATTACGCATGGAATAATGGACAAGTTGTTTTGGTCAGTTTAACTTTTTATTTAAATGATAATTTTAAGGATTTTCACCGATTGTTGTCATTTCAGAAGCTATTTTTATAACAAACTAGCTATTCCGGGCGCTGCTGCAGTCTAGCCAGTTTTTTATTTGATTACGCACGCTAATATGAAAGTTACTTGTACGAAATTTTAAAGCCCTTTCCCTCACAGTTCCCTAAGTAACGACAAAACCTTTTCACTTTGTATGGGAGGTATAACGCCCCTATCCCCATCAATAGAGTATATCTCTAAACTGCCTTATTAATGGTAGTTTCTAGTAAAAAAATTCAAGGCTTAATATTTTTTTTTTTTACTAGGGACAAAATCATATGTTGTCATCGAATTTTATATTTATATAGTTATATAGATAATAACAAAATCGGTTTTCTTAATTACTGGACTTAAGACATTTAAAAACGATATCGCAAAAAAATAGCATTTAAATTTTTGTTTAATAAAACATAAATAAAATATACAAAATGAAAGACATTATTAAATACATTCAAATTGATATTTGCGCATCAGTATATATTTCTTGTTGGCTAAAAAAAAAACAGCAGATTGTGAATTACGCTAAACGAAATTAAATGATTATTTAAAGGATTCATAAAAAATTAAATATGACATTTTATAGGCTATTCTCGCTTTTTAAATATATGTATGTTTGCCCTTTGACAACAAAATAGAATTCGGATAAAAATATATACAAAATTGACTTATTAAAAAATGACAACGCGTTATAACTGGGATACGTAATTATTTAGGAGTTAAAATTATTAAACTCTCTCTCATTGAACTTTGTGGTACTTTGTTAACCCTGTTAATTTAATGAAATTGAAAGCAATCGAGGCAAAACACACGTAATATCATTTGGAGGAATGAAGTAACTTCAAACAAAAAATGCGGCGATAGAGAATTAAAAAAAAGGAATAAACATCAAGTGGAAAAATTGGCGTTCGGCCCGATTTTCCGAGGTACAGGCCTCTGAACTTTTAAAATTTTTTAAAATATCGATATTGGTATCATTAAAAGCTTTTTAGTTGATCTTCTCTGTCATCGGAGTATTTTCTTTTTATTGAGTTACTTCACTAAGATAGATTCACATAGATGGTGAAGGTATATAAGATTCGTCATAGCCGAATTGGCACTCTTACTTGTTTTAAATTAAGGATACGCAAAGTCGCGAAAAAAAGTAAATGTTTTTGACAATATACGGTATTTAGTTCCTTAATAGTTACAATTCAAGAACATTCTAAGAGAAACGCAGATTTTATTAATTAGTATTGTTATATTGATATAAATATTTTAGTTTTTACCACTCTAGTTGTCACCTAAAAATTTAGTTCGTTCGACTCTTTAAAAGAATAATATATTTCGCTTAATTGTTTCTAAGCCTTCCCATGATTATAAAGAAAATATGAACCATAAGGAGATTAATAAAATGACGAAAAAATTTAACAAATATTATGTAAAGCTTTTTTTTTACAGAAAGAAAAGGAATTCGTTATGTTAACCGAATTCGATTCTAATCGAATATTATGAGTTGCGTATATTATTAGAAATTCTTCTGTAATAAATGAATGATTATGGTATGCGCAATTAATAAAAAATATGATTCAAGAGTCACAATGAAAGATTATTTTCCATTGAATAAAAAACTTTAAATTTTATTTTTCATGTCTTTGTTTACATAAAACGAGAAAATTATTAATATGATTAAAAATATTTATGAGTAATAAAATATAATTTCACCAATTGAAAAATATACGAGTAATTTTTTTTATGATTCTATCTAATCTATGTGTATTCTATAGTAACGAATACCACGATTATAAGAGCCAAAACATTAAAGAGTAATATTCCAAATTCTAAATGCGCTAAATATCTTGGTATGTACCAATGCGAACGCGCTAAATTTATGGAATTCAACTTTTGGATACAGATAAAAATTTGAGTACAGAAACTCCACAAGGATATGATTATTAATTTAACACCGGTTCGTAAGAACTACACCATTTACACAGACAGCGCAAAAGTTAAGTCCTATATAAAGGAATACAATACAAGGTGCCTTAAAAGATCAAAAAGAGGGCAGAGCAGAGAGTGATGAAATTCCAGCACTTCTTATATATTGTTTATTTTCCGCTGGCTTATAAAAAGTCTTTGCTGTTCCAATATTAAACACAAAATTAGACTAAAAGCAAAGCGGTAGTTAAAAACTGATTTCTCTTTTATCTCCTTTAGGAAAATTGTTGGAATATTTTGTTCCCTTGCAAATAAATGATAAAATATCTGAGGGGATCATTCCAATTTGGACTTAGAGCTTGTCATTTCACTTCTCACGCTCCAATGGTATCTTCAGATTATGTGTTAATGGGTCTTACCAAGCGTTGCCCGACAATTACTGTTCGTAAGGGCATTTGACAATGCTTGGCAAGATGGCATTATCTTTATGATGATGCAAATAGTTCTTGACCAGAATGTTGGTGGAATTGTGGAAATTTTTTTTAACAATCAGACATTCAGCGTAAGAATTGGGGAAACTAGATCTTCTGATATAATTGTAATGGTAGACGCGCCCTAAGGATCACTACTAGGGCCAGTAGTGTATAATAAATTCACGTCTGATACACCTAAACCATCCAAGGGAGACGTTCTGCTTCTAAATGCAAATGACATCCTCGTGTCTTCTTAGGGACCACGGGCTAGATCCCAGTCGAATTTTTTGCTAGATGGTGGCTTCGACTAAATATAACTAAGACTGAAGCTGTTATTGTAAAAGGCAGGCCTAAATACTTTTATCACAATTGCAAAAAGTTTACACTAGTCATTAGGATTGTTAGTAAGGTGATAACTATCTCGGTTAAGATGGAATATTCGGAAGCAATAGAATTTTTGGGAATTTTTGGTCGCAATAGGATTGAAAAAGATATTGCGCTTCTTCTATATCAACTATGAATTTTCAGTTTAGTATAGAATTTATTCCGTCCAAATGGAAAGGCTAAGGATATAGAAGAGAAGAATACTGGTTTCATGATTTGGACTTAGACGTCGACTTAGTGCAGGAATATTCACTGGCATTTATGATGGCATCAGCCATTGCATTCGCCCAAAGAGCTCATTTTCTAGAGAACGGCCTAGTAGAATGCAATCGCAATTTGCTTTATACTTTCCAATATAAATGAAAGCATGCTTAATTTTTCTGGATTTCAACAGCTTACAAGTGACCGGCAGTATTGCTTCCGTAGGAGACGCTCTACACGTGACTAATTGGCCTTCCTTTCGAAAAAATGGTATCAATTCATTCACCACTTCGGCTATACAGTGTGGCATGGTGCACTCTTATTAAAACTTATTGCTTTTAGGTGTCGGTAAAAGCTTCTTTTGATTTATATGAACTTTCTCAGGGATCGAAATATATGTGATTTTATAATAAAGATCTTATCAAACGAGCTTATGATTAATTCAGGGGTTCTGCAAAGTTCCATGCTTTCTCATACCCTAATTCTTATTTTTCTTAAAAATTTTTTAAGTCAGAACTTCAACATGACATGACAAAAGTATATGCCATTCATATTTATTTCGCAATATTTCAAGCCTTACGGAAATCGAGGCTATGCGAAAGCTCATGGAAGATACCCTAAGTCGCGATCTTTTGGCAATTTCCGAATGGAGCATTGCGAACAGGATTCAGTTTAACGCTCGTGCTGTGTGCTTTCGCACAGGTGTATGGCTGAATATCCAACACATTTGTAATTGTGAGTGCTATAGATATTAATGAATCAGAAGCTCTCGACATTCTTGGCATGAAGATTCAATATGAGGTTGGATGGTGGAATAAGCATATTTTTCAGGTCGCAAACGAGGCCTTTAAGTTCCTTGATCTCTATCAAATTTCCTCGCTATCTATGTCACCCTTATTACACCAAAAATGAAATACAACTCCTATGTATGGGCCGGTGCTTCAAAAACTATTTTGGAGTTACTCGACCGCTTGCGGGAGAGACCATAGAAGCTCATCGGTGACAATAGGGTATACAGCTCACTGGAGCAACGACGCAATGTGGGGTGTGTTTCACTGTTTTATCCTTACTAAAGCGATAGGCCAGTGAATCGCCATAGGCATCACAGAGTAAAATCGTTTATTAGTCGAACAGTTCATTTGTGGAATAAACTCCCTGCAGAGGTCTTTGCTGTCAATTTTACTGTGCAAAGATTCAGGTCATATGTCCATAAGCGCTAATTCCTCTATTCCCTTTCCTTTAACCGAATTTCCTAGCGGTGATCTTCTGAGTGTTAATCTTAATAAAAAAAAAAGTTTAAAACACTGCTCAATATGCTCTTTTTCCACTTTTGTATATATTCATTTTATATTTTAAAGAATAAATGCATACTTTTTTCCATTTTCTTATTGTAAAATTTTTGTATGACAACCACTAAAAATACGTTATATTATCTAACTTTGTTTTGACTTAATTAAATGTAATGTTTTTACTTAAACAAAGATTTTTTTAACTCAACTTACAGTTTAATTACTGTTTTAACTGGGATTACAACTGTTGTTGTTTTTTTCAACAAAAAGTTATTTTAAATGATACATCCAGTAATTAAACACGATTTTTCTTATGTTCAAAAAGATATCGATTCATAAATGACCCGAAATTACTATTAAAATTTAAATTATATATTCATCCATATTTACACTTTACAAGGAAATTGAAGAAGTCGTAATTGAATGACTTTGCAATCAGTGTTTAAGCTTTTGTTTTGTTACTGCTACTACTTCGCATATTTTGCTAATATACTATTTAAACATTTTATAATTGCAAAATTATGCTAATTACTTTTTGAATCAGTTTAATTTAGCTGATGAGTTTTTTATTGGCACACATGGTTTGTCCGCTGTGTGAAATGTGTGAAACGTCACATTTAAATTATTTAATTCTTAAAAGAAATATAATCTTTTTACTGCACATATATGTATATTTACTATTAAGAGTAGAAGTATCGTAAGAAATTTTATTTTGAATTTTTTGAATTATTTAATAAATAATGTCATAGACCAAATGCATATAACTTGTATCTTTAATACCGGAGCCCATCTCATTGTTAACAACTCCACAAACAAAATAAGGACGAACAAATATTAACTACAAGAATAACATTGGTCAGTCAGTCAAATGATTGACATGACAGTTTATGTTACTTTTCGTAAAATGTGGCTAAAAGAATGTCGAAAACAAAAAATTCAAATGACAAGCAGCAAAATTCAGTAAAAAAAAAAAAAAAATAGAACATGTCTGCCTTATACATCGTATGGGGTGGCCTCAGTCCAAAAAGAAAAAAATGCTTGAAAAGAAATAAAAATATAATGTAAAAAACTTTAATACAAAATTCCAATAACAACTCTTGCAATCAGTTGCGACTGTCAAGCGGCAAAGGAAGTTCACTTGCTGCACAACTTTGATTAATGACTTACTTGCTTTGTGGCACATAATATTGCTGCTGCTGCCGCTTATATTGTTATTCTTTTATTATTGCTATTAAAATATGTTGTATTTTATTGTAATATTGTTTGTTGAATGAATCTTTGCTGTTTCAAGAAATCTTCTAAATCTGAAAATACTTCATTCGAACATAAATTCAAATTCACGACTAAAGGCGTTAAAGTTTTATAAGGTTTTTTGAAAGTTTATTTTTAGGTACTTTCCTGGATAAAATATCTTCCAAAAAAATTTGTACTTATTTCTCAAAGAAAAAATATTCGACTTTGTATTCTTCTAATTTGCCACTTGAATAAATGAAAAACAAAGAATAAAGTTTCAAGTTCTTGCGTACAATTTAAACATGGACAGATATCTACAGTGTTCTATTAAAAATGTATTTTCTTTCTAAAATTTTTATTTAATATTCTTATATAAAGAAAATACAATTATTTGATATAAACACTTTCGATCAGATTAAATAACGGTTCTATTCTTCATTGCCTGTTGAGCTAAATGACACAAAATAATACAAAGATAATCATTTTATTTATATTATGTTTTCTATTATTTGTTATATTAACATTTAAATTAATTTTTAACCGTTAAATAAATTCCTTTTTATTATATTAAAAATCACTCAAAGTATTATTGTGAGAAAAGTATATTTTTACTTGGAACAAACTTTATATTTTTATTTAAAACAATAAAAAATATGCGTATAAACAAGACTTCAGTTATTATTATTAAAAACAGAAGACTTGATGAAAGAAAATCTTTAGCACGCCATTTTCGCATCATTCACTTCAATTTTAAAGATGATGAGCTGTTTTGGATATAATTTCTATAAATTATGGGTCATTATTCAACACTGAAGACAGCTTTGAAATAATTTTTAAGAATTTTTGCAAAATGTTTTGCAAATTAAACATATTATTATTAAGCGTAATTGGAATTAAATTCTCATATTCATACTAATGGTCTGTTACATAAAAATAAAAATTAAAGTATCTCTGTTCATAATTTGGTAAATATTTATATGTATACAAACGATATTTTGTTTTGTTAAGTTTTCTTGTTGGTTTTTTTTTTTAAATTGACTTCTAACATCATCTATCATTTAGTTTTAAGTTTATGCATAATTACATGTTTATAATTAAAAAGAGTAAAATTATAAAATAAAAATTTTTAATGAATCGGCATTTAAGATAAAAGGAGATTTTTTCATAATGTTTAATTCAGTAGTGTCGAATTTGTTACACTCTACATAGAAAATAATTATTTTACTTTAAATAAATTTGCGTACGCAAAAATTAAAATAGGCACAGGGTGGAGAAACTTTCGTTGTAGAACAATCATTTCAAATATTTCAAAAATATACTAGTTACAGAAGTCACTAAATCATACGAGACTGCCGTAAGAAGAACTATTTAATCGCTAAAAATCGATAAAAAAAAAAAGAAAAAATTTGCTGAAACAATTAAGTACTTTTATAACGCACTTCCAGCGTTGCCGCTTTGGTCCAATCGGACCAAACTTGGTAGTTTTTCGTTTTTAAAAAACAGTTTGATAGTTTGGTTGGTGTGTTGCATTTTTTTAAGTTTTTGGTAGGTTTTCCTCCTTTAGCAATTTTTTAGCAATAGTAAATTTTTCACCCTAAAAATTCAGAATATAAAATAAATAAAAATGTAACTTTGAATTAAAAAAACAATAACTTCGAATAGTGTTACCAAGATTAGATTTTAATCAAAAACTCCAAAATTAAATGAAAATAATATAATTTCAGAAGACGACATTTTTAAATTATATAATACTATTAGTGAACATTGTAAAGAAACAGTCAAAAGAAAATTTAGAACCGAATGGTTGAGGGAAATTGATTAGCTCCGGGAAAGGGATGGGTGTTCATTCTGCATAGTATGCTCTATAACTATTTTAAATCATAACACCCATTTAAAATCACCAAAAGACAAACTTCCATCTCAACAATTACGGGAAAAAAACAAGTGAGTATAACAGGGTTTATGTGCAAGAAATGCATTTTTAAATTTTTGGTAGGCTGTGAACCATTTTGGTAGGATTTTTGAAAATTATTGGTAGGAAGTCAATTTCTTGTGTGGCAACGCTGCGCACTTCATATGAAAAATTCTTCTGGTCGCATTTCGCATTAATTTTTATTTCTTTTGCAAAAATCGTAGTGCTAGAATTGTTAGGCAAGAAAAAGAGGAGAGATTTTTAAGCACTTTTTAGTTGAAAATTGTTTAAGCTAATTATTGATGGGCTTTTGTTCAAAACTGTTACAGAAATGTGCAGAAAGAAAATAGATTAGTAAAAATCCGACTGATATGTCCTAATTTTAATTACTAACATAACAATTTGATTTTTATCATTAATAAATTACAATCTTGATTTTTTTCTATATTAAAATCTATTGCAGCACCTCTTAAAAAAGTTAACCTGGCCGAATATTTTCTTTACTAAACTCGAAAAAATTTTGACATAATAAAAATAATATTTGTATATATTAAACGAAAAATCAACAATATTTGATTTCTCAGATGAAAAGTGGTGAAAAGTTGTCCAATATTGTTAAACGCTAAGTTTAAAATTTTCATACAATGACATTTTTAAATATAAAAGAATAATTTTAAAGTGTTTAATACATTAACTTATTTATAAATTTAATACATTATTTATTGACTCGAATCAAGAAATTTATGATGGATAATCTTTGTCGTATTTTTAAAATAAAAGTAAAAATATTAATTCACAACAATATTTTATAGTCAAGCAAAAATCATTTTCAAAGTAGTTACGAGTGACATATTCATTCAGTTATTACAACCGAATTCAAAATAATATGCACAGCCGACAAAATTCGATTGGCAACAAAATCGGTTCTCATAACGGATTTCTTTCCTCTGTGTGTCTAGAGCGGCTTAGACGTGTAAAAGCTAATATTTAACTGTAGTTTAGAAAGAAAGAGTTATTTCGTTATCCCTATTTGGAATACCCAAAGAAGTTTACCTGCAATGTTGAAAGGAGTTATTATTCCGAAATGTCCAAGTTCTCACATCCACTTGGTAGGTACCAGATAAAAACCAGTCCATAACCAGCTTGACAGTAATCATAAGTTTTCTGCCTGTGGCACCCTAGAAATTTACATATAAAAAAGTATAATATGCAGATGTCAAACCCCACTTTACCGAGAAAAGAAGTCGAAGGAAAAAGAAATCAGAAAAGAAAGCATTAGGAATATCAAAGAAATGAACTATGGGCATTAACTAGATATATTAAACGTAGGGTTGTACTCCATACTCCTTTTTGCCAATACAATACCGATAGAAAATGTTAATTTAAATTAGCATCCCAAGAAATAATTTTTAAATTTAAAACAAAAAATCTGTAAGATAAATGTCACAGAAAAACGGACACAAAATCCTATTTTTAAGGAGTTGAATCAATTTAAAGCAAGTAATAATAATTTATACGCATAAAATTAATTTAGTTAACGCAAAATATACAAAATAAGAACTACTACGTTTTAGAAATTAATATTCCAAATCAATAACAATCAATACCGATAAATAATATGAATTATTAACTTTTATTTATAAAAAAAACTAACAATGTTTGTACGTTATTATTTAGTTTGCACGTTTTTATTTGTAAAGTATCGTCGTATAGTCAAAAAATATCGCTGATGCCGATATATCGGCAAGCAGAACGTATCTGCGATAAAAAATAGGTATATTATTGTTACTTCACGTTATATTAAAGATTCAATAATGAATTAATCAAGGAGAATCGTAGCATTGCAAGAGTTATGAGAAATAACTTGTATGCGATTACACTGCAGGGTATTCGAAATTTTGCTTTATTTACCCATAATACCGCTGACCTCTTGTATAGATAAAATATTGACAACACCAAAAATACAGAAACCTTACAATAGATTAAACGTTGATACAGTGTGCAATTAAAACTGTTTAACTTAAAAATGATAAAAGAGAAGAAAATTTTAATGTTCATTTATCATTCAATGCAAACTGAGAAATAAATACTCGCCCAACGAAAGCAACAAAATTTTATCTGTCAAATTATGTTAAATTTTAGCCTTAAGTGTTGTTTTGATAGAAAATGTTTAACATCATTTTCACTTTGACTCATTAATGTTTAAATTATGATTATTTAAAAAACGAATAAGCACGCCACTAATAAACGGCTATTGCTTAGAAAGACCAATTACGGAAAAAGGTCTTTGAATATAAAAAATATATAAATTGAAAAGAATTTTAAAAACACTTTGAGCTCTAATTTCCTTGAAGGCTTAAGTTATTAAGGGTTATAGTTTTTCTTTAAATGTGAGTGAACAGGTATTTCTTACCTTTAGCATTCATGGATCATTCAAGATGTAAATAAATGCAGTGTTACCAATTTAGCGATTTTCTTTTAATTACTTGGTGCGTTAAAAATGAAACTTTTAAAGTTAAATTATCTACCCCACTGATTCTAAAACTTAAGCTAGATTTACACGATTGAAGGTATTTTGAAGTCTTATCAAAATTTTGAAAATTTATTTTGATGACCTATTTACACTTATCAAAAATTTTATAAAAATATTCTTTCAATATTTTTCAAAATCTTTTGATACAAATTTGATCTAAATTTGTTGAAGCTAATTTACACTATTAATAAACTTTTTATATTATAAATATTGATTTTAAAAAAGCTGTTTTGCTTCTTTTGTGAAATAACTTATTATTATAAAAAAAAACAATTAATAAGTACGGACGACGACACAATCATCATAGCATCAACATTTTTAATATTGGAGGAAGAAGTAGCGGATAATAATGCAAAAAAGAAGAAAACCTATACAAAAATTTTGTGTGAATGTCACCAGACGACTTTGATTATTTGCTTAATCTCGTCACACCATTAATAGAAAAAGCGAATACTAATATGCTGAAATCTATATGCCCCGGAGAACGCCTGGCAATAACCTTGAGATTTCAGCGACTAAGGACAGTTACGCAAGTCTGATGTTCTTGTGTAAAAGATCAAGATCATCGATAAATCATTGCGCCTAAAGTCTGCTGATCGTACAGCGTTAAATTGTGCTTTACTGTCGGCTATGCAATGATTCGTTGCAGTAGCAATTTCTGACCAGCAATTCTTTCTTTCATTTCGGTTTCTGTACCCATCAATTCTAAAATCCAAAATCGGTTCGCGTTCATCTCTTGTCCACTTTTTCTTTGCTTACGATTTTTGCGCAAATTATTATTTAAAAATATTGATATATTATTCTACAAATATATAGTTATTAAAAATGTAACACTTACCAGCTCATATTAACAAGTTGTTAATAACAACAAACGTATATCTGTAAACAGCTTACGTATTGAATCAAAAGAATGAACATGCTGCCAAATTATTTATATTTGTCAATATTGCCAGAGGCGATTTTGATGCTTATTTACACGGTATCAATAAATTGTTCAAAAGTTTTGTTCAATAAATTTTGAAAAAAATTTTGCTGTTTACACGAGTTAAAAGAATTTTGAAAAGCAATTTTTAAGAAAATTTCAATCGTGTAAATCTAGCATTATACCTGTGAGGGAAAATTTATTATTTTTCTTAATTATTAAAATTATTTTATTGTATTTTTATTAATTTTTTTAAAAAGAAAAATTAGGCACTATTACACATGTGTGAGCATACACTAGATATCTATGTACGACCGATATTTCTCCACTTAATGTTAAAAATATTTAAACATTTAAAATATTTTGGGATTTAAAGCGATTCCAAATTTTCCAAATTTTCTCATTTGAGTTTTTAAGGAAGACCGAATGTTGTTGTAAATTAAAGCAATTCATTCGTTTGCCGCATTATACGCAGACAGAGCAAATGAAAAATCCACTTTTATTTAAATGCGTTCATAAGAAATATATTCTTTTTGATGGAGTTATATTTAAAATAATCCACGATAATTTCTCAATTTTCCTAAAGGATTCGACCCATTTGTTCAAGTAATTTACACAAGTTCTGCAAAAACCTTTTCCTTTGAGAATATTAACATCAAACATTTAGGACTCTACAAATAGAATTTTGCACATTTCGTGGTAAAGATACATTACCATAACGTTCTACTAATTTTATTTTAAATCCTTTAATTTTATTGCCGCCTCAGTCATTGAAATTTAAAGTTTTGGGCCATTTTAGGTAAATATTGTGGGAATAGTTGAAAAATTGAGCTAAAGTAAAAATTTATGAGAAAAGTCCATTGTGAAAAATGGATATGTGGCAAAAAAAGTGTACAAATGGTGTACGAAAATAATATTGGGTAGGAGGATAAAATAATGTATTGTACACTACAAAGTGTACGGTTGGTCATCGTAGTTGTAATACAAAACAGTTCGATTACTTCATCAAGTGCTCAGTTAAATTCCAATATACATATGTGTACAATAAATTTCTTTGTTAATTGCTTATGCGTTAATCACGGCTAACCAGTTTTACCAATTTTACTAAAAATAAAATATCTCGTTGCATAACCTCGGGCTCATAAGGGAGAAAAGGTCAGAAGATTGCTTAAAAGCGCTCTAAAAATAGACGAAGGCAATGCCCGGTAGTGTTAAGTTTTCTTTCAAACGAAGAAAATAATTTTAAATTTAATTCTATTCGCTCTTCTTTCACTATTTAAACTCATTTTATACTGTCACACCAATAATGCTATTTGTCAAGTTTTATTGTAAAAAACTACGAGCGGTATTGGTATTGGAAGAGAATATGAAGGAAAATCTGACGTTAATGGTTCGCTTAATTTTTTCAACCATTTTATGAAAAAACTTAGTGTCTTTAGATCAAAGAAAAGCGCCTAGGAAAGAAAGAAGCAAAAAAAAAAACAGTTGTTGGCTACAAATTTTAATAAAATATTTTAAAAGAAACGTTATATTGTCTACAGCAGTTTATGTTTTTACTATTCTAAGTGATCCTTCAGTGATATAGATTTCAAGTGACGAACTAAAAGAGCGAATTTCAAATTTTATTTGGGTTCGTAACTAAACTTGATGCTTTGAATAATGTCCAGCCCAACAAATTTTTTTCATGAAAAAATATGTTATTATGCGTTGAGTTTGCTAGTCTGTGCTTGTAACCCAGTCCCAAAAAATTAACCCTGAGAGTTTTTTTCTATTAAAAAATGATTTGATGGGAAATGTGGATTTTATGCGAAAATTATAAAAGATTCTGGGTTTTTGATTTCTTACTTGAGATTATCAGGATCCGCTTGGTTTAAATATGCAGTTTTTCACTTGTTTACTCCAATTGCTCAAAATATTAAATGCACAAAAGTCCATTATAAAATCTTCAATAATATTTGTAGTTCAACTGTCGAGAACATTTAAAAATTGATCATTTGCCCTCAAATTGCTTTTCTTTTTTGCAAAAATATGCATTTTATTTTGCCGTTGTGCTAATCTTTTATATATTGTAAAAACTAACACAATGTTTAAAAATAAATTTATTTCTTAATTAAATATTAAAACTTCACCGTCAAAGTGCGAATGGCATCAACAGTTCTTATACATTCTATTTTAAATTATTTCCTACTCTGCAACTATAATTCGCATCCTAGAACTTCATTTATTTAAATTTGTTAATCGTAACAATACAAGATTTTGAAACTACAGCGATTTTATGGTTTTCATTGTCAGGTCATAAGAGAATATAAAAAAAGATAAACATTGTCAACACTATTTTCATGATTGCGTGATTTGAATCATACTCGTATCTTAGGTGAGAAGATTTTAACATTTCCCGAGGCCAATCAAGAATATGATTTAAGTGAAGTGATATAATTTTTTTCCATTTATTATTTCAGAGATTTTTGTTAATGATAATTATTACAAATTAAGCAAATTGTAAAACTAAACTGTTCATTTGGACACTATAATTAAACTTAATCGATCATGATGGTTTCTATGTATTTCTTTTCTTAAATATGGATATAAACAGCGTTTAAATTAATTTTGTTACCTTTTGTTTGGAGATTGTTTTTAAGCTAAAACAATTCAAACTTGAAATCTGCCATATTTTATACAAAATGAATTGAAAGACATAACATGGTGTTTCTGGTAAGCAGCAGGCTTTTGCGCTGTTAAACTAAATGAATGCTACATATCATAAGAAATCTTGTTGTAAAATAAAATGCAATTTATTTGTATGGAGGTAAATATGCACCTACTCGTATGCATGAGTTCTGATAGGAAATAAATAAAAGTATTTTTTTGTTCCTTCATACATGGTTGTTGTAAGCCGCTTTTCCAATTTTCACCTTTTCTTTTAGTACAAGAACGAAAACATTTGTTAAAAAAAAACCAAAACTATGCTAGCGCTACAAATAGTAGTTGCTGTAATTTGATTTTTGTTAGACTTTTGTTTATTCGTTGTTTCAAGCGCACTAAATTCGAATTGAATTTTTTGGCAGTTTAAATCATTAATCATTATTTCAATCATGAAAAACATCCACATCCATCCACATTCACATATTGACTACATGAGTACTCCTTAAACATA
This sequence comes from Gymnosoma rotundatum, assembly GCA_916610165.2. Lineage (NCBI taxonomy): Eukaryota > Metazoa > Arthropoda > Insecta > Diptera > Tachinidae > Gymnosoma > Gymnosoma rotundatum. The sequence goes on from OU744336.1 coordinate 86,419,681, forward strand.
CAGACAACATCGGTCCACTACATAGATGAGGGTATTTTTTATTTGATTCCTCTACTCGAATTGAATGCCTTTGGATGCCAGTATAAATCGTTATAATGTATCTTATTGTTGAGGAGTACTAGGCTGTCTTATTTTCTCGAAATTAAAAAAGAAACTGTTTTTATGGAAACATATTTGTGTTTTTTTTTTTTTTTTTTTTTTTTTTTGTTAATTTGTGTCTTATTCCCAGCACAATCTTAGTGATGCGTTTAGTTAACTTTCCTGATTTTAAGATAAATAATCTCTTGGATATTTAAAAATTTAATTAACCAAAAATATTTTGATAAATACGACATGTAGAAAAATATTAATGAGAACAAAGCGGTATGTCAATGTTTTACAAGGAAATTACAACATGACTGCGTGTGGTATCGATTCCAAATTATGCGACTTGATAATCGATACACTGAAAAAAATTTTAAAATGTGCTTTTAATTTTAGATAATTTTAATCTTATGTGTGAAAGGTGTAACATCAGACGGTTTAGAATGGGTACTGCATTTTGCGAAAAAATTATATTTTATTATAATTTATAATTGCAAAGGGTATTTCTTAATGGTTTCAAATGGTAGCTGTCATTTTATTTCTCGATTACTAAATGCTTGTAACGATACATTTAAAGCTGAGTTTTACAATGTCATTAACATTGATCATGCGTGCGTTGTCGATATTCTGCGTACTAGCAGCTTCTTGATATGCAATTGCATTCTGGCCAAATGGTCGGTTAGCCAATTGAATTAAGGTAGCTTTTTTGGTTTCTTGTCTTAAGCTTTATGGTGTGGACCGTTGCCACAATTTAAAAAGTCAATCTGTGAGAGGACCTTAAATTTGCTACCTATCTAAAGTCTTAAAGTTTGGCCACGTGCATTAAATTACATTAACTATTAGGGCACCCTTTATGTTCCAAATCCAAATTTTATACATGGTGTTATAGCTGACTTAGCAACGTAGCTTCTTCTAAATTTAAAACATGTGCTTACAACTGTTCAATAGTTTCATCATATACATTAAATGACATAAACTATAAGGGCACCCTTTTATTTTCAACCCTAATTTTATACTTTTTGTTATAGCGAACATAGAAATACAGGTTATTTGTAAATTTCAACCGTCTGTGTACGACTGTTTAAAAGTATGGACATATACATTTAAATAAATAAACTGTTGGGTTTTAATTTATAGTTTTTAAAATTTATACTTCTTATTATAATGGTCATAGTAATCGCGTTTGTCTATAACGGTTCAAAAGTTAGGCCCATAAAAGTCAAGTTGTATCACCCATGGGGATACCCTTTTATTTCTAGATTTATTTTCTATTAATTTTTTCTATTTGGAGATGTAGTTACACTCAAGTTTTGTTAAAGTTTAGAGTCGTGTCAAAAGAATATTAAAAAACATGCATGTTTTATGGGGGCACTCTCTTTTTGGAGTCGGTTAAAAATATAAAAATGCAAATTATTTCGTATTTAAATAAGAAAAATGTATTTTATGCTTGGTTTTCTTAAACATCAGAATATTGAAGTATTTAGGCTGATAAACTTATCATATCGTTACATTTCTCTCTTGTTATAAAGTGGTAACATATTAATTTTGCTGAGGTTTTTTGTCTTCCCTTTAAATGGAGCATTTTCTTCAACACTAATTTAAAAAAAAAATGTTGTTCATATCATGTTATTCATTCATAAATTTAAAATTTCATTTTTAAATTTCTTTATTGAAATTGTTTTTGTAATTATGGAAAAAAGGAGAGTATCATAGTTCATTGAAATTACCGTTAACCTAATTTTTGAAGAAAGTAGACTCATACCACTTTCAAAAAAATCAGCTCATATATAAGAATAGCACACAGAAACGGGCACACTAAATTAACCATGACACAGTAATTATGCTAATAACCCTAAAAAAATAATCTTGGAAGTATTTGTTTATTGAGATATAAACGTCTATATGTAAAAATTGCAACGCCCATGCAAACACCAAAAAATAACTCAAAGTATTGAAATTTACGTAACTTTTTGCACATTTGACAAATATTTTATTAGCATTAGCATTTTTATTCCCTGAAAGCCACACAAAATGTAAAATTCTCAAAAATCATTAAATAATTTTTATCAGATTATTTTTCAAAGTGCATTATTAGCAATTATTTTTTATAAGATATAAACAAATGATTGTAATAATTTTTATACAAAAGAGCAAGGTTTTTCAATATACTTCGGAATATTTTGATATTTTTTTAGTATGTGATGTTTTTCTATTATTAATTATTTGGCCTCTTGCAGATTTTACATGTGAGATGCTACGAGTGCGGGCCATTTGATTTGTTGTCGGTATTTTATTTCTTCATCTCTGTTGTTTCATGTTATGAATGACATAAAATTTATTACAAATCTTGTTTCAGAGAAAGCAGCACACAACGGGTAACACATTTTGCTTAAACTATGAATACGACAAGCATGTCTATTATAAAAAGTTCTCTAGACGTAAAAGTATTTCTATTTAATATTAACTTTTATGTAGAAGATTTGTTCAAGTAATATTTTACATTGAGAAAAGAACCAGGTACGGTATCAATAAGTTTGATATTAGTTTCAAAATAACGGCTATGATTTTAAATTCAAAGAAAAAAGTGTAGAATTAAATAAATAAAAACAGCTAGTCTACTAACCGTACGAGGGCTGCTATACATATTTCTGGCCTGGCAACACTGAGTGCTGCCAAGTGCAATCTGACATTTCCATTGGAAAGTTTGTCATTTTTAAGCATAATCGTACTCAAAACGTTTTGACGTACGACCATTATTTGTGTTGTTTACAGTGACTTGAAAAAATTAATATAGAAAAAAATGGAATTAACTCGTGAACATTTTCGTGCCATCATTTTTCACAAATTTCGACGTGGATTATCACGACAAGAGTGCATTGATGAACTTAAATCTTTGTATGGCGATGAAGCACCATCCTATAGCACTGTGAAAAATTGGTATAATGAATTTAATCGTGGCCGAAGCTCGCTCAAAGACGAATTCCGTGAAGGTCGTCCAAAAACGGCTATTGTACCAGAGAACATTGATGCCGTGCGTGAACTCATAATGCAAGATCCGCATGCGACATACCGAGAGATAGAGACATCCTTGGACATTTCTTCCACCAGCATACTTTCGATACTGCATGAACACCTGGCCGTAAAAAAGGTTTGCTCTCGTTGGATCCCGCACAATTTGAAAGTCGCTCAAAAAAAGGGTCGTGTCGATTGGTGCAAAGAAATGTTGCAAAAATACGATTGCGGTGCTTCAAAAGACGTTTATAAAATCGTCACAGGTGACGAATCATGGATCTATGCGTATGAGCCCGAAACGAAACAACAATCGACCGTGTGGGGCTTCAAAGACGAGCAAAATCCAACGAAAGTTGTTCGTGGAAGAAGCACTTCGAAGCAAATGGTCGCCTGTTTCTTGGGCAAAACTGGTTATGTGGCGACTGTTACGCTTGAGCAACGTAGAACGGTCACTTCTGAGTGGTACACTACAATTTGTTTGCCTGAAATTATCGGGGAAATTCGAAAAACCAACAAGAGAAGACGAATCATTGTTCACCATGACAATGCGAGCTCTCACACATCGGCTCAAACTAGAGCGTTTTTGACCGGCCAAAACGTCGAATTAATGGGTCATCCGCCGTACAGCCCTGACCTGGCACCTAATGACTTCTTCTTGTTTCCGCACATCAAGAAAAAAATGCGTGGTCAACGATTTTCGTCGCCAAAAGAAGCTGTTGAAGTATTCAAAAACCATGTTTTAGAGGTGTCTCAATCGGAGTGGAAAAAGTGCTTCGACAACTGGTTTGAGCGCATGCAAAAGTGTATAAATCATGCTGGAGAATACTTTGAAAAACAAAAAAACCATTTTTGATTATAAATATTCGCATTTTTACTATTAGGCCAGAAATATATAGAGCAGCCCTCGTACAAGCTATTGTGAATTATCTTTCTTATTTTAAGGGCTCGCTCAACAAGGCTTTTCTTTTATGCATATTTCTGAGTAAAACAAAACGTTTTTCGTGTAAGTTTGTGTCCAGGGACAGAAGCCACAAAATTTATTTGTTTCAACATTTAAAATACATTAGCGTTGTATCAAGAAAAATGCGAGCTTTAGTAAAGTTTTATAGGCTAATAGAGTTTAGTCTTTTAAACTTCACTTTTATATGATGTGAGAACTGAATACTGTGCACATTGGTTTCAATATTTAATCGCCGCTTTCCAGAAAGTATGTTTAAATTAAAAGTATGGCTTAGCTTATACAAATTTACACAACAGAAGCTGAAGAAGGAGAAGGAGAAGCAAAATCTCTAAAAAATTGTTTAACTTTTGGATCTATTTTTAACTTCGTAATATTTTAGAGATGTAAGGCAGAAAGTAGATTGCACAACATCATATATATGAGTAGTAGCTGCAAAAAGGTCCTAAGAAACATTGTATAGTTTGAAGGCAATATCAAAGGAAGCTGTATTTAGAAATTTTAGTACAATTTTCTACTTTAAAACTGTATATCGTAAAGTGTTATTCATACTCCAATTGAAAAAATATTAATATATCCATCCAAATATTAATTGATCCATTATCAGAAAGTAGACAAAAAAAACATATAAATATATTAAAGTGAAAGGATCAATTACGATTAAAGTTAATAACAACTCTAAATACTCTAAACATACAATGTTCTAAAAAAAACCTAACAGAACTGAAGCCTTATTTTAACAGTTTAATTCAATCGAAAATTGAGTCATTAAATTTGAAACTTGACATATTAATTCATTGCAATATAATGTAGGTAGAACACAGCATAACCAACTAAAAAAAATGGACATTTCCATGTTATTATCAATTGTAGAGCAAATAATTGTAACAAAGATTTAAAACAGAAAAAAAAACTTTTAAAATCATTTAAAATTAATGGTGCAAGTAAATTGCACACTCACAACGAAATTGTTGCTAAAAAAAAAAGAAACATTGAGAAGCCAGCCGCACTGTTAATGTGACAAAATTAAGAATAAAAATCTTCTTTTTTTAATAATGATATCTATCCACACAAACTCAACACATGTCTGCAACAAAATTTAAAGTTGAAGAAAATATACCCAAAAAGATCAGATTTTTTCCACTACAAGAAAGAAGTAGAAAAAATTGAAAACAAAAAACAAATGATATGAAAATGCCAAAAATTTCGTTTTTATGTGTTGTATTGAAGATAATAAATGATGTTGAAATTCATACTAGTTCTTACATTTAGATGATAAGTATGTATGGATGTATGTACTTTTTACGTACTCGTATGCCAACAACAAACATCATTCGGACAGACATTGGCGTAGGTCTTTTGACATGTTCATGTTAGGAATTTCTTCTCCAGCTTTTGTTTTTCTCTTTTCTCTTTTGTTTTTTTTTTTTTTTTTTTTTTTTTTTTTTTTTTTTTCTTTTTTTGTTGTTGTTACTGACATTATATTGATGATGTTCTGAAGTTTTGGTCAACGTTGAATGAGTGAACACAAATGTAAAACTAAAAAAGTAAACCAATTTTTTATAACCAGTAAAAATATAACATCTGTGTTAAAACAAGGGCTTTAAGCTTCCTTTGTACATCCTCAACTCACGACTTTATCCCAATTATCTTCCGGTATTTATTACAAATATATTTTTCTGTTTTTAGTAATGAACGACGCCTCAAAATATTTCCACAAAATTAATCAGATTCTAAGGTATATCCAGTTTTGGAGTACTAAATTGTAAAAGTTTATTTAATTTGTAATTAAACGAAGACCCATATATATTGTTACGTTTTTCGCTTTTTAGTAGAAACGTACGGACTACTCAACTACGCCTTTTAACCTCTATCTAATAGCCACACAACGCACGTCTGACATATACTGTTGTTATTCTGTTACACTTCCATGAGGTAACCACTTCGGTTCTTACTTTTTATTATAGAGGACATCTTGGCAATTATCTGTTACTCTTATATTAAATTAGATGTCTTTACTAAATTATCCGCCACAGCTTAACACAATAATTGTATTTTGCTTCTCGGGAGCTTTGTACTGCTGCTTCTTTGCATTATAACAATTATCATTTTCCGTTGTCCGAAGGTGGGCTCGAACTCACGACCTTCTATTTTGTAGCAAGCATTTCTACCAACGCAGCCATTGAGGTTGCTCAGCTTTTGTTAGCTAATTGTGGTATTATTCTATACACACAACATTAGTTGAAGCAACTTTTTCATCACGCTCATATGAAAACAACAACAGGTGTTGCCAGATTTTATTTTCGTAACAATATATATCGTCAAGGTTCGATGCACAAACTTCCGTTAATATGGGCACTTAGAATAGGGTAATTAAATACGTAGGAGTTCACGTGCACCTGTTGAGGGCACACATAATGTACATAACCAATAATGGTATATGGTAAATTACTAAACAAGCATTAAGGCTTTTTATATTGATTTTTAACAATTTCACAATGTTTTAATTTATTCAAGGTTTAACTAATTAAAAGTTACAATTTTTAAATTTGTTTATTTATTTTATTTATACAATCTATGATCCCAAAAATAAGCTATTGAAAAAAGATTAGAGAAAGTAGTGTCTGTGGACCATCGATCGAAACTTTTCTACAGTGTTTCCTAAATTGTGCCTTTGCTATAGAGACTCTTAGATGATTTGCGTTGTTCTTATTTATACGCTATTAAAAAGCCCCAAAATAGTATTTGGCGTGCCGTTCTATACGTGAGAACTAAAGTCTATTTTCGGTCGGGTAATCGAGATATAAATTGTAGGAGGTTTCAGTGAAGGGAAGAATCTCTTATACCGAACTTGCTGTCGGATCACTGGAAGAAATACTATCCATATCTATACATTAATTGAGCCTCTCTCGTACTCTATCGTTAGCTATGAACATTATTTCATATTTTATGTAAACACATGTATAGATGTATACATGTTCTAATTTATTTCAAAAAATTGAAAATACATTTTTATTTTGGCTAGTTTTTGTCTGCTTTGAAAGTTTGGTTGTAAAAGTTTCTTGCTTGTGGCAACACTGCTAGTATTATTAAATAGTTTGTTTTACAAACAATGGACAGTAGGGAAAAATCAAAAGATTTTCGGAAATAACTCAGCCATTTGTAAAGGAGCAGGCCGGTGATCCATCTGAGCTTAAGCTAAAGCTGGGAACCATCCACTTTCCCCATATGGCGCTTTGTGGTCTCTAAGTTGTGCACCTCGCACCTGCACATTTTTCTAATACTTGGCATTCATTAAATTTGTGTCTGAATTTCAATACATGGTCTTAATAATGATCGAGTTATAAGCATTTTAAAATTAAATTTTTGACTTTTCGATACTCTGTTCCAGTTAATTTACATGCCTGTCCCGTGATATTGAAAGAATTCTTTCTTTCGAACAGTTACATTAACACAAAAGTCGCTGAGATTTAAGTCTGGAGATTGAGGTTGAACTAATAATAGTAATAATTATTATTTTTCTAGATATATTTGCTTAACGGGTTCCATAATAATGCTTAATATTCCAAGTTTCCACTGCAATCTTCTTGTTAAGGCATATAAGTGAATCTGATATAAAAAAATCATCTAAAAACAAGCTACGATATTAGCTATTACTACTATATTTCCTACACATATGTATTTTACCCATTTTAACATTCACTAAAATTTCACACCACGCCAAAATTTAAAAAAAAATATATTAAATAAAATTAAAATTACTTGTGGATACAAAATTGTAAATTGCCTTTAACGTTGAAAGATTTTTCCTTGAATTTCATTTACAACCCTTTTTTATTTAATTTTTAAAAAAGAGTTTAATAAAAAAAATGAAACTCATTTAATACACTTCTGCCCAGCAAAAAATTAGACATTACGTTAAAAAGTACTTGCCATATAATAACTTACTTTTGTGATTGCCATATTTTGTTACTCGCTTACAAAATACATTATATCAGTTTCCAAAAAAGGAAGTATTAATGGAACTAGGTCTTTATGTTAGTAGAGACTACCGCATTTATAGTACTCATTATTTAATACCATAATTAATGTAATCGATTCTCAGTAATTGATTATAAAAGTCTCATGCCTTATTAAAATCATTAAGTTGGCAATCTAGTTGGGAAGCACTTCTGCCAAAAATGCTTAATTCCACACTCGATTACTTTTTCAAAAACTTTTTGCTAGGTGTCGGTGTTCACGTGCTAGAACTCTGAAAAAAATATTTAAAAGGATATTTCCTTTCTCAGTTAAACTGTGCAGTTTTGGTAATTAAATTTTAAAAAATTTTTGTCAAAATTCGAACTCTGCAAGCAATTAAAATTAAATACGAACTTAAAAAAACTCAGCAGCGTTATTTCCTTTTTCCTTTTTGTCAATAATATGTTTATGACCACCTTAGTAGTGTAAACCGCAAAACAGGAAAAAAGTGCAATTAATTAGGAGTGTTTGTCATTCTTGACATATTGGCAATTACAGTAGTCGTTAGAAAACGCATCGCTCAAAGGGCTTATTTAGGTTATACATTTTGAATTGTATAATTCAAGAGTAAAATTAACAAAGAAATAATTCCGAAAAAAAGAGAAATAGTTTCAAAATTATTTAGAGAAGTAAGACATGGAAAACTGCGTATCTATTTAAAATTACATTAAAATAATTGAAGTTTTACATGTTTTTGCGTTTTTACTACAGTTCGCAAATAAAAAAATAAAGTTCTAAGCAGAGTGAAATTTAAGAGCTAAATGCAAGTTTTAAAAAACTTTGTGTTGAAATATTTAAACCGCACAGGAAACATTTAAATAAACACCATTCCTTTGTGTATTTTAAGCGTTAAACACATACGCGGAAGGAAAATAATAAAATGAGCAACGCACAAAGAATTATTTACACCTGCAGTTAATTATGCTTTTTGACAAAATATTGTACGCAGAGGAACAAAAGATACAACTAAGTAACAAATAATATCATTAAAAAACAAGTACCTCCAACAAAAATTAAGTATTTTAAAATATTTAAGTGTACTTCTAACTATATCGGTAAAATATATAATTAAACCCATATGATTCTTACTATTATATCCTTCACCACAAAAAGTCGAAAAAGTTATAAGTTTGTCATTCTGTATGGAATTTCTATAATATACATTTTCGAACCCATAAAGTATAAACATATATTCTAAGGTTTAAGCTTAGCGACATCGAATGAGCGATGTCCCTCTGTCCGTCCGTATTAGCGTTGAAACAAGTTTGCCGAGGCACCAGAGAAAGTTTAAATTCGCTAATCGATCATAGTGTCGAAAGAGGTGCTATTGGAAATCAGCAAGATCGGTACATGTCCTTAGACGCAGCGTGCAAAACACCACGCCTGCCTCTAATTTTTCATATCATTTGCAACAATAAGGTAACTCCAATCAAAAAACATATCGCTGGTCTCATGTAGAAAGGCCCTAACTCGAATTTTTACGAAATTGAATTTTTTTGTGATTCCAATACATTTCATACAGATACACCTTGTCACAAAATTTTAATGCAATAGTATAAAAAATAACGGTTTTCTAAGCATTTGCATTTTTAATATTACATTGTTATAAATAAAGTTTCCATTATGTTTTTACCTTCATAAATATATACGAGTTAGGGCCTTTCTACAAGAGACCAGCGATATTTATGGGGCGACAAAGAATTAAAAAATAAGAAAAAACATCAAGTGCAAAATTTGGCGCTCGCCCATATTTTCGGAGTTACGGGCCTCTGAAGTTTTCAAATTTTTTAAAATTAAAGAGATCTTTAACGAAATACTAAAATCTTTTTAAAATGCTTAACCCATTAAGATCCGATAGCATTTTATGTAAAATTATGTAGTATGTAGCACATAATTTTTTTTTTTCTTATTTTTCAGTTCTCTGTCCTCCCAATATTTGTTTTTTTTATTGGAGTTACATCACTAAACTAAATTTACATATATGGTAAAGGGTATGTAGGAATCTGCATAGCCGAATAATGCACTCTTTCTGTAAAAAAATTTTGGTCGTGACAACACTTCTAGTATTCTTAAATACAACTATTGTTGGGTATTTTGAAAATTAATTATAATATTCCTTTTTTCATATATATATTTTTTTTTTGTTGTCTTGTTTTAAGACGATCACCAATAAAGAACCAGGTTATTATATATAGCAAGCAAATGTAAAATCTTAATTAAAGTTTATATTTTGTAAAATTGTTAACTGAACAATTTATTTGATTATCTGTTTATAAACGATAAATTTACTTAATAACTGGCATCAGGATTTAAATAAAATGACAATTATATAAAAATGGAAGGTTAATATAATACAGAATATACAAAGCAATAAATTACTTAAAACGAAGTATTGGTATCTTTAATTGTTGTTCTCCCACAAAAGGTGTTGAATAACTAAAATCAATGACTACTGTTTAGACAAGTGATTGGGAAAGTGGTGATGATAAATTTTGAGGAAGTTTTTTTTATTATAGAAGAACATGAAGAATGTAACATCTCGTTATGTACCATCATGTTGTTATCATACCATCAGCCTGTCAAAAGATTCATTTACTCTGTTCATATATATACGCACATAATTCATCTCCAAATATAATATTAAATAAATAAGTATTTTCTTTAAGAACAATTCCTTTATGCTTGCTACTGTTTTTATGTAATTGTGAGTGTTAATGTGTGTGTGTTTAAATGTAACCAATTCTTGTTTGATGCTATCACTAGATTTATATTATTTCGATCCCTTGTCAGTCAACTTGACATTTTTTTAAGAATAGCAAAATCCTGGAGTACATAAAAAGCTCAAGACATTTATACAAAACCCATCCATGTGTCATCTAATCAACGCTCTTTCAGTATATCGCATTTGTTATTATTTTATTATTATAGTTGCAGGGGCTTAAAAGAATTGTGTGTTTTTTTTTTAAATTGTATTTTTAAAATGTTTTTATCAAACTAAAGTGAGAAAATAATGTTTCTCTTTACGTCTTAAGAACATTTCGACTAAATTCATTTGCAGTTTTATTTGTAAGTATTTAGATTTGAAAAACTTTTTTGCAAGTACTATAAGTGCTAAGAAAGTCTGAAACTTTACGTATAACATGCAACGGAACGATTCTTTTATTAGTCAGAAGAGAAAAAGCGCGTAAATCATGTAAATAAATGTAGAATACGGATTAAAACTAAAAGAAAGCTCATGTTTTGAAGACAAGCGGACAAATATGAAATTATGTTGTTAGGACCAGCACTCAGAGCTGACCACTACTTATACAACGCATTATGCCAGAACTAGGAAATTTGGTTATGGGAAGGAAATAAAGAAAGTAATGATTGTGGACATTTGATTTGAATCGTTGCACACTGAAAGTGAGAGAAGAGACTTCCACAGGCAGTTTATACTACATAGGAACTGTTCGGATAAAAAAAAAATTCTATATAATGCGAAGTGCAAGTCACTGGCCAATTGACAACAAAGGGATGTGCGCTTGATGCAGAGCGTGTTGCGCGTACGTAATTACGGTTCTCATTATCAAGTTCCTTGATTTCATAAGAGCACATTTCGTTGTAGTAACGATAAAACAGTGAAATACACCCCACACTGCGTCGATGCTCCAGTGAATCAAAAAGCTGGATACCCTACTGTACACGATGAGCTTCTTCGCTCTCTCCTGCACGCGGTAAAGTAACTCCAAAATAGTCTTTGAAGTATCGGCGCATACACACTTATTTTACTTATTAACAGAGATATTTACTCAAGTTAAAACTTCCTTGAATTTTAACATTGATAGTATAACTATAATAACAGAGCAGGACTAACAAACTATTTGTAGTGATCGTGCGCCTGTTCGAAATTTTAAATGATGTGTGTCTGAAATTTATTACACGTTGGTTAAAAGTTCCAAGCTTAATTCAATTTTAATTTATTATTATTGAGGTTTAGTTATAAACCTTTACAGTTAAATAAATAAAATATACTCTTTACAAGCACATACACAACACAAGGAAGGATCTGAATTGAACAAGTGTTGGGTTAAGCAAACATTTTACATAAATTACCTTCATATTCTCTTACATCATATCTCATGGTGCAGCAACAATATGTGCTTTGTACTGTTTCGATTCTTATTTTTATCTGTAATGCCTTGAAGAGCATTCTATCTAAAGTCAAAGCCTTATCTATCTGTTTGAAATATGAATTTGCTTTTTTATAAATGAAACAACTCCTTTAAAGGCTCAGTAAATATTGGTCTGCAATAAACAACTTTCCTTAAAAAGGCTGCTTATGCAAATGTATGAATGAATGTTGCATATATGTACGTATGTATAGGCAGTTAGTACGATTTTAAGGAATGAAGTAAATTCTCCGTTAAACAATGTCGCCATTTTTCTTTAATTTTTTGCTTTTTTCATCATCTTAAATACCACATTTTTTCATTGCAGTTGATCCCTGAGCCTTAGATGGTTGTTTTTGTAATTTGCTTTACTTCTGGATGGCTGACAGGCAGGGTGTATGACTGACAGGCACGGATGGTTTGTTTGTTTCGTTTATTCGTTTACCCTAGATTGTGTGCATTAAGACACAATTTTATTTTAACCATTTTCTTTTTTTAATATTCAGAAAATGTTAAGACTTTGAGATGAAAAAAAGTGTAAGTGTGATCCGTAAAATAAAAGTGTTTGTGTTAGTTTCTCGTGTTATTTTATAAATTTTTACACATTTCTGTTGTTGTACGTTGTGTGTCTGAATTTTTTTTATTTATTTTTTTTATTTCGTTTGTAACATAAAAGGACACGCACCGCGTCACATCATGAAAGGATTGATTAATGATTCGTTGATTTTTCGCCCTTATTCTCTTTAGTTACACTTACGTAGATACATAATCCTTGTCTTTATTTTTGTCATCTTATGCCAGACATTCATCGTTTTTATAAATTTTATTTTTCTATTGTAATTTTTTATTTTACTTAACATTGTTGTTTTAAGACTTTACGTTTTGCGCAAAATAAGTTCTCAAGAATATAATGAAAATTACATTGTTATTTATCTATTTTTTTGGCTTGAACTTTTTTAGGTTTTATTTAAAATTCATAAAATGATATCAAATATTACAATATCTATTAGGATTTAATTGTGAAAAATGCATAAAAACACAAGCTAATAAAGCAAAGTTAATATAATTTTAATGCAAGGTCTTTCCACAAAATCAAAAACATATATAAATAATATTTCTGCTTGGTTATAACTTTATATTCAAAATTGGACCACTGAGTGTGTAAGCGATTTTGAGTTTAAAAATATTTAAAGAAAATCCGTGGTCATAAAATAAGTGTAAAATGGTATGATTAAAATTTATCGTTGTACCTGCATTGTACAGGTCAACGTATCGATGGAATAGTTTTTGTAGACGGTAAACATGAAATGATTAAACTGAGACCATAAATTGTTTATATTATTTATTATAATACATACTCCGGATATTAGGTTATTAAGCCTTTTTATCAAGTACTCTCTTGAATGCGTAAGTATAAAAAATATTGCATTTTTGTTTCCTTTTTTAGATGTAGATATGTTTCGGTCAGTTAGTAAGAGCAGTTCTCTTAAAATGAAAAAAAAACAATAAAAAATCATGTAAATCTAAATAAAATTTCAAATAAAACATTTCCCAAAAAACTTTTTTAAACATATAAAATTGTGGTTCAGCTTCTGTATTGTAAGCGAGCTACTCCTCTAGAAAATATATGTAAGAATCACTCAAAACACTTAGCGCTTATTACATAAATTTTCCAGACGAGTCGCTCGTTTGTAATATAAAAACAACATATAAAATTTCTGCAGACGTTTTTTAAAAGATTTTAAAACAAAGCTAAAAAAAATTTTTAAATTTTTAATTTTAAATTGGTTATTTGTATCATTAATTCAATTTATTATTATTTCTTCACAGAAATCAATTGAACAGTGTAGTTTTTAAACGTGTTAAACAACAACAAAAAAATAACGAGTTTTTGATCGATTAATGCTTTATAAAAGTAAATGTGTATATTAGTTAGAGAAAAAAGTTAGACCCAACTTAGACACAATATATTTAACCAGAAAAACAATTTTGAATTTTTTGCTTGTTACTTCCTTTTACATTTTAAGTGACCATAAATGTATCTTTGACAATACTATCATACTCGTTATAAGTTCATTTTTCATATTAGTATTGGAGTTCTTAACAAATATTTAACATTTTACATGCAATTTACAATGGTGATGGTTGTTTAGTTTTAAATTAATGCAAAAGCAAAATTTGTATTATTTGGTTTAAAGTATGCTAAAAATTACAAATATTAATAACTTTCACTAGAAGAAATATTCGATTTTTGAAATTAATATCAAGGTTGCTAGGAAGTTTTCTTTGATTTACTCAAAACTACGGAAATGTTTTTTAACACGTTTTTAAAATTAAGCATTCAATTGTGTGAAGTGTTAGTTAGTTTCTGTAGTTATATTTTTCATCTAGCGTTGTAAAAATGTGTTACTTATTAACATTATTCTCATTTATAAGCTTCATATACAAAAGTCTCCATATACTCTGCCAAATGGCAATAAAGATATGCTTTCCCCGCAGTTATTGATTTTGGCGTATATATTTCTTTTTTTGTAATAAATGTGGATTATGTGCTATCAGATTATCTTTAAATATTTTCTAAAACATATATAAAATTTTTAAGGAATAAAGCAAGACATATTGAATAGATATATGCAACACGAATTTAATGTCTTCTGTTTTGACTGAGTGCGGCATCGAAGAAACAAAAAGCTAAAGCGTTATAAAACTTATAGAATAAATTTTAAATTAAACTGAATACAATTCTTTCATAAAAATTTTGACAAAATTTATGTAACATTTGAAATTTCCAAACCAAAGCAAATTAAAATGCTGGCCGATGGCGAAATAATACAGGTTAACGCACGGGCGAAAAAGCTCATCAGCTGTAAATAAATAAATTATATGTTAAATTTTTTTTCAAATTTCAAAATTTCAAATTTATTAAAATTTCTAGAGAAATCTACTACAATATGGAACCGTATTTACAGTTCCTGATGTGTGTAAATTAAATATGCGTAAAAAGATACTGGCATTATTGTTAGCACGCTGAAAGTGTCTTGCTTCTTTTCTTGTGGAACATTATGTACCTCTGCATGTATTGTTGGTGGCAGTGATGTGACAAAGTAAAGCTTTTTGTTGGAAGATGAATGTGTGATAGCTTCAAGGTCGCTTTTTCACACTAAACTGTTGAACGTAAAAAAAAACCTCGTTTAGAGAGTTTACAATTTCGCTATAATTAACAATTAGATCCAGAACATTGTTTTGGTACTGAGTTTCGGCATATTTTCTAATAGTTGTAGGAATAAAATTTAAGACTTTATATTCGTTACTTGAGAAACTGCCGGTGATAAACTTGTTGTGGTAAACGATAAAAGATGGAGATTTTTCTGTAAGTTTTCAAATGGTCAATGAACGAGAATGAAACGATGCATGTGATTTCGGCAAAACAGTGGTATAATATAATTTTGATCACACTTTGCCTGGATTTTTATATAACTTAAGTTTTTATAATTTTTTTTTATTCTAAAAATTGCAACAACTTTTGTTTATCAAATATATTTTTTTATTTTGTTTTTTAAACAATATTTTTTGACAACACACCTAGATTTTGTAGCAAAAAATTGCCTGTTGTTTTTTGTGTTGTTGTAGCCGTGCGGTCACCTGTAATAATTCGCCTTGTGCTGGCCTAATAGTTTCACCTGTTATGAATTAGTATTGCAATTAAGGCATAAATAACATAAAAAGAGGAAAATAAAAAAAGAACAATTAAAAAATATATAGTAATCCCCGATTAAAAATAATCCCCTTTTTTTTTTTTTGCTTATTTATGCTCTATTAATGTCCTTAAAATGACTAAAGTAAGAAAATTAAGACAAAAGCAAATTGTAGTTTATATATCTTGTTTAAATAAAAATAATACAAATTTGTATGCAGAAAATGGACTTCCTAAAACTAATATGGATTTCCTTATTACTGGGCATAATTTGCATAAAATATTGCTTTATTTATAATAACGAATTCTGCAGAAAGGTATAAAACAAATTCAACTAATTGTATATTAAAATGTGGAATACGAAAATAATATTTATTAAATAATAAATTTGTTGGTTTATGTTGGTTATGTTGCACTCTATTCTATAAATTTGAATTGTATTGCAAGGATACTAAAAATAGTTTAAACTTATTAAGGAAAGACCTGTCTCGTGATGTTGGGATATATTTTTTAAAGATCTGTTGGCCAATTATCAAAAGCAATAAAAGTCTATAAAATGTTATATTGATTCTATAACAACCAATAAAAAATGATGAAAATGGAAATGGATTAGATATACCACAAGGAAACATCCTAAAGAAATATGACGGCCAGCTTTGGACTGGAACTCCCAAGGCAAAAGAAAGAAAGTACCACCCAAAAATTTCTGGAACAGAAGCTTAGCGAAGAATGTAGAAAACACCGAAATGGTTTGAAATGAAGTAAAAGCGTTAGCAAATAAAATAATAATTATGCTATTTAAGGAGTTAAGCGGAAAATATACCTACACATATGTCAAAATCGAAGTTTGTTCATCATCAATTAACTCCAATGCGATAGCGAAACGATCACCTTCAAAAATCAATATCGGTGAAGTATGAATTATCAGTTCTATTTAAACTAATTCAAAAACAGTAAATATAATCAAGTCAACAATTGCGAAAGTGAAAAATGCGAAAAATGAAATTTTGCACTAATTGATATAAGTATCTATTTTAGCAACAATAACGCTTATAGCAATGCAAAATAGTATAAGCAAGTTTTTTATTAGAGTTAACACATCTAAATTTTACTTAAACCAAAAAACACTGTCAAAAACCTTTATTTATTTTAAAGGAAAGATTAGATGCATTATTATTTGGAATTGTAGAACAAATAAAAATTCCTGTTTAATTTTGGCTGCACTGAATGAATACCTTAAGCTATGTACAGACGGTTGTCAGATCTAACAATATTGTCAGAAAAATATTCATAAAATGTCTAACAATCGCGTGAACTTACAATTGTTGTCTGACAATATTGTCAGAAAAACCATTGTCAGAAAATTGTCAGACTTCTACCTGACAATAAATTGTTAGATATCTTACAATTGTGTGAACGCATTTATTTGCATTGTCAGAACATTGTCAGGCATTGTCAGTATAAAATAAATTGTAACATGTTGGAAATTTTAAACATCTGATAACGATATCATTGTCAGATAAAAGTTAATGAAAAAAAGTGAAAAATTCTTTAAAAACAAACTTAAAATAAAAATTTAAATTAAAATTAAAGCAGAAAAAAGAGAGTTAAAAAAATGGACAGCGACGGTACTTCACGGGATGATTTTAATGGTGGGAAAAAACTTGCCTTTTTCAAGCACTTTGAAAATGGCATATAGCTCTTCAGGAATAGTTCAAACTGGAATACGGAACAAGTATTGTAGTGACCGACATTTTTCATGAGCTATCTTTTGAACCGTCATAAACAAACGCTTGAAAATTGGACAGAATGTAGATAGCTATTACCTTTTTAATAACAAGTATAAATATTCAATATAGATCATTTTATTTTATGAACATATATGATGGTTGTAAAAAGACCTCTGATATTTACAAAGAATCTGTATAGCTAAGTCCTCCATAATCGCAAGAATAAAATTTGATAATTTGGTGTATGTGACCAAAACTTTGAACTGTTATAGATAGACAACTGAAATTTACAGGGAACTTATATTGATAAGTCCGCTAAAAGAGCAACTATCCAATTTGAATTTATAAATTAAAGCGTGTGCTCATACCTGATGTAATTTTACATGTATTAGTGGACAAAGTGTCCACTTATTTGTGTGGTATATTAAGAAATATAAATTTAAAACTAAAAATAAGAGGTGTCCCAATAGTTGATGTATGTGGCCAAACTTTTGAACCTCTGTCGACAAATAGCTAAAATCTGTATTGAAGTCGGTTTTTTTATATTCGCTAAAAACGTAAGATGTTAGAATCGTTCCAGTTTCTTCGTTTTGATTAATATCTATTTGTTTTGATAAAAACTTATAATATTAATTTGTAATTTACATTAAAATTAATTTAAAAAAATTTTCTATTGAATTTTTTAATTCTGACACTTGGCAATTCTTACTACCGTGTGAACTACCAATTTGTTGTCTGACAATGTTGTCAGAAAAATTTATTGTCAGATAATTTTCTTACAATGGAATTGTTAGTTTTCTTACAAATGCCTTGCAATCGTGTGAACTGACAATCTAAATTGTGTTTACAATTTTTATTTGCCTTGTCAGTACATTGTTAGGTCTGACAATATTGTAAGACCTTACAACCGTCTGTACATAGCTTTATTTTATTTATGTTACCATTTGCTTCCTTCAATATCTCATTAAAATTGAAAATAAATTTTATTGCTTGTGCCATCTGCTGTGCGGTAGTCTTACTAGATTTAGTTTAGCGGCATACGATATATTGTGAATGGTGCTTACCTTCGATAAATTTTTATTCACAGTATTCTGTAACAAAGTCATAATTATTATTCATATTTCAGTCTCGATAAAGAAAGCAAACCGGTTGACTCATGAATTATAATTTTTTGAGAAATACCGGGAAATAAAGATTTAATAAAACTAAAGTTGAAAGCCAAGTTTTTAAATGTATAAAAAAGTAATAGATGAAAATTATTAAAACAAAATTAACAACTTGCAATGCGAGATGAAACCGCATGTGTTCCGCATGTGTTTCGCAGTTTACAATCGCACGAAATTGGGCGACTTCAATTCGCAAGCAAATACTAAAGTGAAGTTATGATTTTTACTTAAAATAAACTTTAAAACAAGAGTAAAATTATACACAAATTGAAATTAATAAGTTCTCTTTTATTTTTATTTTTATTTTTATTTTTACACAATTAAAGTCGTAAATAATTGATTTAAAATATCTTCTTTGTTTTATCAATTGTTTGTTTTGATTGGTTTCTTGAGTACTGGCGATTTCAAAAAACAGCTGTTCTAATTGATGTTCGAAAATATATAATAAAATTAGTGCGGTTGAACGTATAGTGGGTAATCAAAAAAAAAATATTCGTTTATTTTAATTTTAAATTCTTCGTTTAATATTAAATGAGCGATTTAAGAGTTAAAGGACATAAATAGAATTATTTAAATTACATTTACGACAATATGAGTCCGAACGTGTATCTTATAATTAACAAAATAACAAAAAAAAAATAATTTTTAAGTAGTGGTTATCTTTTCCTTCAAAGATGCTACATGCAACATCACTAAGAGAAAATCTGTTAGTCGCCAGAATATTTTTTGTGTTATTTTTGAATTTAATAAATATCCACTGGATTGGAATATAGATTAGATTAAAGTTATGTCCAATCGTTCGCTTTTTAATTCTTTCTATTTTTTAATTGCATTTTTTTAAGAAATTAAACTAAGCAAAGAAGCTGCTGGCATTTTGTTTTAACTTCCTTTTGTTTTTTATGTTTTGCACCGAAAAATCATATGTTTTTGTTTTTTGAACATAAGTTCGAAATCGCAAGCAAAACACGTGAGCTTCAGAACATGTAAAACAGAAGTTGGCATTTTTAAAATCGCATGCGATTTCAAAATCATTCGAGTGTCAGAACATGCCTATTAATCACACATTTTTCTACTTTCGTAAAACAAAAATTTTTTAAACATTAAGTTTTTGTATACGCGCCAAATTCTGTAAGTCCGGGAGCATTTGAAAATTTTAAATGCGGTGAATACTATTCAAAGCATCTTAGATAATTATTTTTACACCGGATAGCTTTCAGCGATAAAAAAAAAATCTGTTACAACAGATAAGATGTGTAGACAACAAAGGACAGGATTGTAGAAAGCAACCAACGACAAACTTCTAATAGCATAATCTCATTAGATACGAAGTTATAGGTTTCCAACGCAACAGTGCATATTGAAAATATAAAAAATGATACTCGATATAAAATCTTTTATAATACAAACATTTTTATAAAAACAAATAATAGCACTGCACAACAACATTGCTTTAATGACGTCATGTTTATTAATTTGACGTCGTTGATTTTTAATATACCATCAGTATTTTTGTATAGCTCTTGAAATATAGCTTTCACAAAAAAATTGCTGTGTTAGTGTGTTAACTTGGTTGTTATTTAGAAAATATTAAGTTTTCTTAAAATAATTTGATATGACGTCATCAAGGACAGTTTCTGCCAACGATCGAAACGGTTTTTTATTCATTTGCGGAGAGTATATACATATCTAACATATACCGTTTGAATGTGACAGCGGTCGTAATTCAGGCTTACAAAAATTATTTTGGTCATACACTAGAAAAGAAAGATAAGCCTTGTATTCCGCAAAAGGTATGCAAAACGTGCGTTGAATTTCTAGGTTCGTAGACGAATAAGAAACGGAATATCTTTAGGTGCGAACCCGCTATGATGTTGACTGAACCCTTGAACCACCACGACGAGTTTGATGAACATAACTGGCATTAATCGAAAAAATCGAGCGAAATGGAAACATTTTCCTATACCGTCGGCACATAGACGTGTTTTTAGTCCTAAAATATCGCTTGAACCTCAGGTTAATGCTTTAGAAGAGGAGCCTATGTATTTGGAGGCGAAAACTTACAGTAGCCATAGCGATTTTATATATGACCTGAAAGCTCCTAAACTACTCAACTAAGATGATTTAAACGACTTTGCCAGAGATCTTTATTTATTACCGCACAAGAGAACAAAATCTCCTCAAATATTTCGCTAAAGAAAATGATTTCGTATTTTGTAAAGATGTACCTGGTTTAATGGCTTCATTCATTGCGTTTCTAGTAAACGGCGACTATTTATAGAGTCATAAAAACGTGGTCTAAAATGTGTTCTCTTATACAATGGAAATAAGTTTGGATCATTGCCTATTGCACATTCGACAAAAGTAGAGAGAGAGAAAAAAGAGAGAATATACAACTGTTGCTCTGGTTTTAGACAAAATTTAATATGTAGAACACAATCGGCTCTTATGTGTTGATTTAAAAATGGCCAACTTCTTATAGGCCAACAAGGTGGTTACACAAAATTTTCCTGTTTTCTTTGCTTGTGGGATCAGTGTTGTCAGATTAGGGGATTTATCACCAAATCGGTGATTTTATTTTTAAAATGGCGATGAAAACTTCAGTACGGGGATTAAGGAATTCTTCGAGGATATATTTTACATTTTGGGTATTTAGAGAGGTTTTTAGTTATATTATTGGTTATTGTTATATATTTGGTTATTACTAAATAAATTTTACTTTTTTTACTACGTATAAGTTTCCTATTCGTAAATTTCCTTCGTAAATTTAAAAAATTACTGCTTTTTTTTTAGCAATTAACTCATTGAAAATCAAATTAAAAAATAAAATGAAATATTCCAATCTATATTGAGAATTAATACACAAAAAATAATACAAACTATTATAACTTTATATATGGAGCGAAAAATTTAAAACCATATAAAGCCGTACTACTTGGGCTAGATAAGTTCGAACCAATTATAACAAAAAAGAAGCTAAATTTGATGAAACTGTCAATGTTAGATGTAAAGTTAGTAACAAGAGGTGGACCTTACAACGAGCAAGGTATATATATATATATATATATATATATATATATATATATATATATATAGTATATTTTAAAAGAAAATCAATTACTATCAAGGAGCTAAGGCAAAAATACTCTGTAATTGATTATATTAAAGTTAAATGGGATTTTATTTTTTTGCATTTTGTGGCTATCCAATGGCTAGCACAAAAAAAGCAACAACAAATGTACAAGACGATTTACAAAGAGAACGACACAAAAAAAAGCCTTAAGTTGTGTGTGAACTTCGTCTCACCAAATTAACATTAAGATTAGTTGGTTAAATAGATGATGTTTACGAGGTACGGTAAATAGATGCAAAGAATGCTGATGAAGGATCAAAATGCTGCATTTCATTCTGCTAGCGTCTAATTTTTCTTGTTTCTTTGGAAAACGTCCGAATACATTTGTAAATAATTTTTCTTTCTAAAAATGTTTAGAAATTAATTAAAAAGAACCAAAAAGCCGAAAATAAAGTCAAATTTCATTACATTGTTAAATGGGATTTCGAAAAAAATATATCTTTAAAATTACTCAGTGCCATAACTAAGAAATGCTGTAAAGACCTTCTGTGCGAACTGTAAAGGTCCTTGTCGCTGGATTGCCCAAATAGGGTCAAGTATCAGCAAATCAGCGATCTCTGCTTAAGCCCTTTACGTCTAGTCTACATCAAACAAACAACAATAACCGTTTTTATAATCACAACAATGCCAACTACAACGCTGAATTTCCAAACAGTCTAAATTAAAGTGCTGCTTATAATACCCGTGATTGAATATACAACGTGACGATAAAACCTTATTTTCTGTGGAAGAAATCAAAAATCTTACATTAGAACTGATTTCAAATTTAAAAAACTTTTAATCGAAAGCCGGCAATTTTGAAGTGATAACATCACTCGCTTGTAAATTTTTGTATGGGTAATTATCTATATATAATAAAGTGGAGGTATTCGAAACAAAAAAGACGAACTGTTAGTTTAGTTTTTTACAAGGTAGAAATATTCTTGTATGCTTCATAACAGAAAAATTGCTTAATAACACTATATCAATATAGATTTCATCTGTCTGTCAACAGCGGTTCGAAAGTATGGCCGCATACATTAGATTACATTAACTATTGGGACACCCTTATATCTCTAAACTTTATACTTGTTCAACTGTTCATATAATATATATCAAATTACAGAAACTATAGGGGCACCCTTTAATTTTCAAAATCAAATTATTTACTTGCTCCTGTAATAGATTGAGCAATCGGGTTCAACCGTCTGTCTATAACGGTTTTACAGTTAGGCTATATATATCAGATTATATCAACTATTGTAAAAACCTTTAATTTATAATTTAAAATATTTATACTTCTAATTAAACCAAACAAAGTAGTGGACATTTTGTCTAAAATTCAGGTTTTTGTATATAGCGGTTCAAAAAATACGGCCAAATTACATTATTTTTGGGAACACCCTTTAATTTCCTTATTCAAATTATAAGCTTCTTGATATATAGAAGTTAGTAATTTCAAACATCTGTCTACTCTCTAAATTATAATTTCTTTATAATCTTTAAATTATAATTTCGAATGTTTATACTGGTAATTAAAATGGTCATAATAATCCGCGTTTTGTCGAATATCCAAGTTTTTGTCTATAACAGTTTGAAAGGAAGGCCCATATAAGAAAATAGCACAATGAATTTAAAGTTTAATTTATATTATTTAACATTCCCGTGTTTTTAATCTTTAATTATTTACCTTTTGTTTCATATTAAGAAGTGCTTCAAATGCTTAACTCTAATAATATGTAATACGTCGATGAAATCGTGGGCACTGCTAGTAAATAACATATGTATGTATATAGCTTGTACAAATACAATATTATTTTAATCAAATTTAAAAATAAATGGCATTATTTGTAGTGGGGATTTTTGGGGATTGCTGAAATTGTTGTTTTTTTTTTGGAATTATAGGGATAAAATTTATCTGATACGACTCGAAAAGAATTCTGGCGACCCTTTGTGGGACAGTAGAGCTAAATCTCAACATTAGATTAAAAAAGATTGGCCTCCACGCAAAGCGCTAGTTACAGGATAACAGAAAGTTATAAACCCACCTTTAGTATTAAGGGATCGTATAATTTTGCCTCCGTTACATATGAAACTAGGACTCATAAAACAGTTTGTAAAAGCTCTTGAAAAAAAAATGGAAATTGCTCCTTTTCTTATTAAAGAAGTTTCCAAAAGACGAAAGCGGGAATTTTTGACGGGCCACAAATAAGATCATTAATAAAAGAATCATATTTTTCGGACACTGTGACAGAGATTGAGAAATCGGCATGGAATGAGTTCGTTTGGCTTGTTAGAAATTTTTTGGGAAATAAGAAAAGTTCAAAACTTCGAGCAACTGATGATTCACTTTCAAAGGCTTCCAAAGGATGTAACATGAGCATTATGTTACACTTTCTTCACAACCATCTAGACTATTTTCCCGAGAATCTTGGGGACCTAAATGAAGAACATGGCGGGCGATCCATCAGGATCTCCGTACCATGGAAGAACAATATCAAGGCTACTGGAAAGATCACATGCTAACTGACTTTTGTTTGAGTATTCAGAATAGCACTCTTCCTTCAGCTTTAGCAAGAAAATCATATAAAAGAAAGTATTTTTTCAGTATATGTAGGTATAAGATAAATTAGAATTATCTCTAAATTTATAGTTTTATTAAAAAAAAATCCGTGTCATATTTTTTTAACTACAGATGATGCAGAAATAAAATCATCATCGAAAATTTGACGAATAACATGTAATATAACCCAATCTGGGAAATGCTGTTGGGCAGTGTGTATTTTTTTAATTTAATTTTATTGGACTTTGCTCTTTAGTGCCTGGTCAAAGTTCCTTAAAAATTATTTACATTATTATTTGTTTTTGCAGTGGATTGACTACCCAAATACTCAACACGTTTACAGTTCTTAAATGTTAAAAGTACAAGAATATATGCATATATAGGAAAATTGAATTTCCTCTTTTTTATTTGTCATATATGTCACAAAGAGCAAACTAGATACATGTATACATACATAAAAGCTCACCCAATATTTCTTTTTTTACTTATCAAAAATCATATTATTTTTATTACTTATTATATAATGCTCATATACTATAACATTTGCAAATAAAAATGCAATTTTTTGTTGGTTGGAAATCATATATCTATACGTATTTCGCCGGTTGCTTAAGCCAAAAACATTTTTCTTTAAGTATAGAAATTTCAAAAAGAACATGAGAGGTAGGTAATTCACTGCATACATTTTAGTTGTTTACTATTGCTTGTTAAATCATATGGTTTTCTTTTTACTAGATTTAACTGAGTCGCGCTTAGAAAGCGTCAATTTTGGGAATTTAAAAATCCATAAGTATATATTTTTGGAGGAAGGTAAATTAAGAAAAACCATAACAAGCATTTACAAGGGTCACAAAAAAGTGTTGCTTGTTTTGATCATGAAAACTGTGATACTCACACCTAAAATAACTATACATTATTAAAATATAGACCAAAAAGAACAAAATGTGCCAACAAAAAACAGATTCTAATTACTTTTTTGTAATACTTGTTTTTTAAAGATTTGCAAAAAAAAATGTAACAATTGTTAGTATGTACTTGGCAAAGTAAATATTGGCGTTTTTAAAGTTTAATTTTATTTTTTAAAGAATAATGTGTGTACGATATTCATACATACATATTTGTTCTTCATTCCTCTAAAAACGTTTATGTTTTAAAAATTTTTGCACATTCATCGTACACAAATATATATAGTTATGTTTCAATTAACTTAAAGGGTGGTCATTTAAAATTAAATAAAATTAACTTCGCCTAATTTATCAAGCAGCAGCTGGCTTTGGAGCAGCTTATCCTGTCAGAAGGTTTTTGGTTGTATTGCACGAATGCCTTAAGGGTAGATCATTTAAAGATTTTAAATACTTAAAATTTTTACTCAAAGTTACCAATATTTTGAAGAGAGAAGAGTATTGTTTAAAGAAATTAAAATTTTTAATTTTCAGATGCAAATAACTCCTTACTTACAGTCAATAGCTTTATTGTTTTAAGGAATTTTAAACTGTAATTAAATTTAGAACTCTATTGAAAACCAAAGAAAAAGAGAGCCCCAAAAAATAATAATTCCGATGTGCTGCAAGTCGGGATCCTATTTCGATGTTCCTGCAATGTTGAAAAAGCTCAAACACGGGAAATTTCTATACAGTGCTTCAGCCGTTTAAAAACTAATGGCTTATTTTTCAAACATCTCATTATTGCACCATTTTGCATTGCTGCATTTTACAGTAATGTTTAAAAATGTAAAAACCATCTTTACAATGGTGTGGTTCCAATGTTATTGGTTATAGTGTTGTATATGAACACAATAGTTGCAAATGCATTACTATATGTTTTGTTGGTATAGAGTAAAAATATACTACAAAATTTTGCAAATGCCATGATGCAAGTCCATTTGCACAAGATTGTGAATTGGGCTAGTATGTTTTCCCAATTGGCACAGTTAATTTTTTTCTGCTGCAATACTTTAGCACAAAGAGAGAGAGAAGAGTGAGTCGTTTGAATTAATATCTAAATATTTTTATTAATAAAACCTCGAATTAAATTGTTTTAGTTTTTCGAATCAGAGGATTAACATACCAAAATAAATAAGTTAAACAATAATGGATAAGAGAAAAAGGAAACGTTCTTAGAAGAAAGTTGCTTTAAAAAGTAAAATAATCTCGGGCTTAAAAAGACCAGAGAAGAAAATGAAATTATTATAAAAAAAAAGTTGTAAAGTCACAGTTAATCGTAAAATGAGGTGTGATAAATTTTTAGTTGATATTAGTGTTTTTTTTATTGACAGTTTTGTTTCTGTTATGTATGATGTACGTCGAGTATTCACAAAACAACGTTTAGGTTCACATTTTTGTTTTACTCCGTAAATATTTGTGCTAAATCAATATTAAGTCTAGTTGCTTAATCTATTGATGAGATTAATTTTATTTCATTTCCCAAGTCTTGATAATTTTTCGGAAGAATCACCCATTATTATAAGAAAACCGACAAAGGGGATATACATACATACTTAACTTAGAAAGTTAATTTTTCATTGTGGGAACAACATATAATAAATGTACATAAATTGTAAAGAAATTAGTTTGAAAAACTTAAACGCCGGACATAGAATTTCCTTTGCATTTGTTTCTAACTTTGAAGCGTAACATTGCCACACAACTAGATTCCATGATACAATATTGCTTTTAGAATCGCGTAGAAAAAAGTAAAAGCATGCATACCTGTAGGGTGTCCGCCAATAACCCATTGTGCTTTTTTTTCTTAAGAGAAGAAGCACTTCAGGCAGTTATTTTTTGTAACCGTGCTACATTATTTAGGAATGGGATGGATAAGAGATAGACAGGTGGTGAAAGGATAAAGATAAAACCATTTTATTAGTTATTTTACTTCGCCATCGTATATGCTATGAAGAAGTATCGACGAAGGAGGGAGGCTGCATGTTGTAAATCTAATTCTGAATTTGTATTTATACCATTATTTTTTGATTGCCGAAGTGGTTGAAACTGGCCAACCAGTGATTTTGTTTAAAAATACCAATATAATTAAATTTAGGCTTCCTATGTTTGTGCTAGCATAATCTCTTACACCTTTGCATAAGCACGGTTTCTATTGTAAATTGAGGTGTTAACTCGGAAATAACTTCAAATTGCGACCGAAAAAAAATTAGTTTCATTTCTCCTCAGAGATGAAAATGCAGCACAAAAAAAGTGCTTGTCTTTTCTTTAGTCAGTATTCTGCAAAAGTTGTTCTTTTTATAAAATGGCATGCCTTGAAAATATGGATGCAGATAACTGATCAAAAACTAGTAGATACGATTTCTTCCTAATTTAACAAAGTTCAAGTAAGTTACTTATAGTGGACGTAAAACGAGTTGGGATTCTGTTATTGGGTAAGCTTAGGCAAATAGAGCTTGTTATTTAAATTTTCTAAGATGGGGCCCATATGATACTTCCATTAGGTCTATATTAAAGACGTACACAGATATATCTGTTTATATTAGTTTTTGTGCGTCTACTTTTATGAGTTCGTATAGATGAGTACTTTTGTGTTTCTGATATAAGTTGATATTGTTACTTTTTCTCTTTGGATGGATGCGAAAGAGTAAAGAGAGAATGAGAGTAACATATCTGTTCTCCTATGTTTCGCACAAACGGGTATAAACAGATATTGATGATTGTACCATAAGTACTTATTGTGTGCTGCGAATTAATATCCATTCAATTAAAAAATTAAATTGTTGTTTCTAAACATGATCAATATTCTTAATTGTTTTATTGTGTTTTATTGAAGTTGAATATACAAAACTGAATTCTTTAACAAAAATTTATGAATCTAATGCGTATAATTGTATTAAAATTACTATTATATTTTTTAACAACTTTTACCAACAATTAAAACAGTTCTTAGGATACAATAACTAAATAAATATATGTATGCATGTTTCTATATTTAGAGAGAAGAAAAGCCTGATAATTTAAAATCAATTAAAAAATATTTTTATGTTAAGTTTAAACCTTTTGAATCCATATTATTTTTAAAATTTTAAAATGAAGTATGAATATTTAAATATTTTTATCAAAAATAAAAATAAATTTTATTACCATTAAAATTGCATTGGCATTAGTTGAAATAATGAAATAGGAAAAAAATAACTACGATATCAATCTAATAATTTTATTTAAATTATAACTGTTTTATTAATGGTAATGAAATAGAATTACAACTCAAAAAAAAAATAATTGTTTTTATGAAAAATAAAGTTATAATAGCCAAAACCTTAAAAAGATCTATGCATAAAAAATAAACCTTTACCTTTTCGTTGATGGATATATATTGGAAAATTTTAATAATTTATTTAATTTAAACGCGATTGAAATAAAACTTGATGTCTGATATATAAATTTAACTCAAACCCCAGCTAGCAAATTAATCAAAATATATTCTTATAGTCCATAATGTTAAAACGTACATATTTCACCAGATTTTTGTGATAAAAATGTCATTGTTAAATATTATTTTAATATGTTTTATGGCGTTTACATAGTGTACAAAGAAAAGAAGCAACGTTAGATGATGCTATGTTTTAAAGCCATTTAACTAATTATAGATCAAACTTTTTTATAAAATTACCGCTAGTGAAATTGTGAAAATATTAACAACTTCATAAGCATTTATGATATACATCATAAGCAACTAACAGTAGCAACATGTAAAATATCATAATCTAAAGTCTTGAAAAAACACACTTCAACGCAGACAAATTTAAGATCATGCTTCTTTTATTGCTGACAGTGTAAAACAACTCTTTCGTTTCTTATTTTATTATACTGGGTATAGTAAAGGGCATTCCGTCTGGTTGCTTGTAAATTTCAGCTGTGTATCTATAACAGTTTAAAAGTTTAGCCACATACTTCAAACTACAGCAATTATTGGGAAACGTTTAATTTCCAAATCTAAATTTTATACTTCTTGTTATAGTGTACTCAGCAATTTATATTCATTGTAAATTTCCCCCGTCTGTCTACAACTGCTTAAAAGTGTGGCCATATACAACAAATTAAATCAATTATTGGGACACCCTTTAATTTATAATTTCGAATATTTATAATTGTTATTATAACTGTCCAATTTTCAAGCGTTTGTCTATAACGTTTCAAAAGATATGCCCATATCGATTAATTTACGTAACTTATGGGGACCCCCTTTAAATTTTATTTAGATTAATTTTGAATTGACTTTTTTTTTAGGAGCAGCTATATTCACATGTAAATGCATTTACAAATCTGTGTACAACAATTCGGATTTCGTTTTCAAAGTTTTTGCTTGGAAGCACCACATTAAAAATAAACACTTTTATTTAATATCATTTATTTTTATGATTTTTTACACAATTTTTTCCTTGCCATAAGATGCACTGAGCATCACAAATAATATTGTTTTACTCGCATCTCGGGTTCACATATAATTTTACTGGATACATATTATATATATATGTGTATATAAAATAATAAGAAATATTGAATAAAAGCATATTTATTGATATTTTTTAAAACACTTGAACAAAAAATGGGCGTATATATAACACATATTCAAAATAAAATATTTACTCTTATTCACTATCATTTAATTTTTTTAAATCAGTTTAAACACATCACTTTTTCTGTTGGACGCTGAACCACACAAACCTCTCTAGAACCGAATTTGTCAGACAAATATTAGAACAAATTCGGATCTACAGGGTGGATGTAGAACATACACAAGCTTTTTATATTTACGGAGCATAGATTGTGTGCCAAAATTAATTCCAAAGTACCCTGCAAAAGAAAAAAAAAAATCATTTGTTTTATTACTATCAATCAGAAACATATTTTTTTTTAGTTAAGAAATGTTACACATTATACTAAAATATCGATTAATTGGTTAAGTTGGCCACATGAAAAAGGATATACAAATTTCCTTAATAACATGTTCTTTCTAAAAAAACACAAACATTATATGCTGCAATTCTAGCCACAGCAGTTAACTAAAAAAGGCAGCTTGCATGTCCTTAGAAAATTTCTTTAAAGAATTTTTAATATCCCTTAACCGTATCCATTAGGCAACACTTTTTATAAAAAAAGTTCTTCTATTTTTCACCAATTACATTTTTATAAATTTTTAAAACTGCTCGTTAAAACGTGTTTATGGTTTTAATTTGTGTTATTTTGCAATTCAATTTTTCTTTTACAATATTTTTTTTTTAATTTAAAAAGAGGCAATTTAAAGTTGTTCTTAGTCTGACTAACATAATATGACTGCAATTCGTTAACTTTCCTTAAATGCCCAAGTTATATTGTTGATAATAATTTTATTTAAAAATTCACACACGCACGATATGACGCAACACAAAAGTGTAATTTCAACAGAAAATTTTGAAGCGATTTCTTTTTGTCATTTTTGTTAATGTGTTAATGTTTTTATTGGCTTAAAGATTTGATTAATAACATCGAAATGTCACAGTATTAAATAATAATTTTCCTCATGCACCCAACACGAGCGTATACAAAAATTGTACAGCAACAAGAAAAAGAAACGAAAGAAAATACCAGTTTGTTATTAAATGCAAACTGATAAGATTAGATTTCCCAACCCAAAACTTCTAATATAATTGTGATAACTTTTACTATCATTTCTATTGCATGTCTTTTTTTAACAAATTGTTTAACTATTTTGTAAGTTATCCAAATTGTTGCTGATCTAGCATTGGATTGATGTTTGATGTATTTTACTACAAAAGTTAATAATAATTTGGTAGCTAAGGTTTTTTGTAGAAGTGCTATAATTCAAAGCAAATATTGGTGTGACAGAGAATCAAAATATAAAAAATTTGGTATTGCATATATATAGTTTTACATAAAAATGACATCGGCTCTTAATGGATTAAGCATTTTTAAAAAATTTTAGTATTTCCTTAGAGATCTCTTCAAAAGCTTTAAAATGATACCCCTATTGATATTTTAAAATATTAGAAATTTTCAGAGCCCCGTATCTCCGCAAATTCTTTATCACCTTATATATTTATTTTTTTTGATTGAAGTTACTTTATTGCTCTAAATAACATGAAAAATTGAAGGTGGGCGTGGTGTTATGCCCGCTGTGTCTAAAGACATGGAGCGATCTTGCTGATTTCTAATCTTTTGACACTATGCCCGATCGATTGCCACATTAAATTTTTTTTAATTTCAACACTAACAGCATAAGAAGTCCGAATATATATACTTTATGAAGTCAGAAATGGATATTGTAGAAATTACAACTTTTTGTGGTGAAAGGTATAACAAAAATGAATTTATGCCATTTTCATTAATTGTTTTGTTATTATAACAAACAGTTCAACTATTAATTTCAAAAAATTAAAATTTTAATTATTTTAAATTTAAAAATATATTTTAAATAAATAAGACAAAATTTATTGCAAAATATTTGACCAAATAATGATTATATATTCTTTTCTAATTTTCTAAGCAACAATAAAAATATTGTTTATTATATATTATTTTTATTTTTTGAATATTTCGCCACTCCGTTGGGTGGGATCTTTAGAAAACAGGAAACAAAAATATCAAATTTTGATTGAAGAACTTTTTAAATAAAAATTAACAATACCTATCGATTTTGTTTTACCTTCTTCAGATTCCGGCCGATTTTGCTTGTTTCTAAAAAATGGTTAATCTTCTCCATTAAATTTAAATGTGGCAATATTGCCCGCGCCAAAGTAAATAACAAGGCTAATCTAAATAAGGATACATTATAAAAGTAAATTTGAAAACCGTAAATAACAATATTTCAAAAAAACTAAATTCCACATTGAAATTTAAAAGTGGTTTCATTTTGAAAAAAATTTTGTTTTTCGTTTTCTGAAGAACCAATTTGCCAAATCGAAATCACTTTCGATCGGACTGAAGTTCTATGACATGCGTTATAATGTTAAAAATTCATTACAATTTCAAGAAAGAATAAGGAACATGAATGTTCTGATTCTTTTGATCTATTATCATCATTATTTACAAGTATACCTGTTGTTTTGGCAGTAAATCTAATTGAAGAAAAATGGAACATAATACTAGGATATACTAATATGGATAAAAGGTTATTTTTACCGATTTTTAAATTTTGTATAGAAGATAACAGATACTTTCAATATAATGATAATATATATTTGCAACAAAAAAACTTCCAGCTTAACCAGTTGTGGCAGATATTGTTATGGAGAAGTTATTAGACACGTGCATTAAAGAACCTAATATTAAACCAAGAATAATGACTAAATATGTGAATGATTTGTTTTGTATTATTTCTGTATCTGAAATTTTAAAAATGTTGAAAACATTTAATAATTTTAATAGTTATTTAAAATTCACAATAAAAATAAAACATGATTTTAAATTACTCTATTTAGATACGTTAGTAATAAGGAAAGGGAATTAAGTAAGAATGGATTGGTATCAAAACTTAACAGCTTCCGGAAGAATTATTAATTACTATTCTAAGTATAACAAAAGAATAATTATTAATACGGGGAAAATTTGATAGAAAAAGTGCTTAAGTTAAGTGATAAGAAATTTCACAAAAGAAATAAAGATAAAGTTAAAAAGATATTAACTGATAATAATTTTCCAATGCAAGTAATAGCTGGACATAAGTCTGATCAAAGATACAGGGACGTTAATAATCCACAAAAAACTGCATTATCATCCCATTGTGCCAGATGTTATCATTGTCACAACTTTGAAGATACATCTGTTTTAAATATAGACAATAATTAAAATCGTCGGTATATAAAACAGTCATACCTAAATAAAAGCGGAAAGCGGAACACTTTCTTCCGCATAGCTTTTACGCTGAAATGCCATATCTAAACAAAAGCGGCAACGGTTTGTCAAAATGATAAAAAACAGGGTTATAAACAACATTAAGGCTTAAGTCTAGTTGACGGACGCACATCAAAAATGAATAAAGTTGAAAATCTAAGTAAAAAACTACCTTTCCTATGATTCCCACATTTTCTCATTCCGCCGTAAAATACTCGATATGTGCCATATAATACATAAAAACGTTGGAGGTCCGTAGCTCCGAAACTAAAGGTCAGCCCCAAAAATTTTCACACCCCAAACACAAGTTCTTTAATTTCTAAACTAGATTTTTTCCAAAAATATATAAAACTTGTCTAAATATTTCAAAAACAATAATAATGTTGTGTAAATTGAAAATTTTATAATAAAAACCAAAATTTGTGTTGTTTTTGTTTATTTTTAATTTTTTTTATTATTCAACGCCTTGTCAAAATCATATTTTCCAATTGCAAAGCGTTGCCGCCGCGTTATTTCGGTATGCTCCATACAAAATGTACAGGCATAAGAAATTTTGACAGCACAAAAACTCTTCCCGCCCTTGTTTAGGTATGGCTGTTAGAAATGTTACAAATAATAAGAATAAACTTTAGAGCTGACAATGTTGCGCAATGTTATAGATTTTTATTGCATAAAAATAGTTAACATTTGAAGGCATTTAATTCTTTGTAGCATTTCTATCGTGAAAATTATGTTAATGTAATTGTATTATGTGTACTTAAATTTTTTTAAATAACTTAAAAGTTTTCTGTTTTTTTTTAATTTATCAGAATGTGTATGTTTAAATGTTTTTTTATCCTTTGTTTTTTGAATTTCTTGCTATTGTTTGAAAAAATATTTTAAACTTAATTTTGTTTTTGAAAAACTATTTTTTGATATTTTTATTTTCTGTTTTCTAAAGATGCCACCCA
Source organism: Gymnosoma rotundatum (assembly GCA_916610165.2). Classification (NCBI taxonomy): domain Eukaryota; kingdom Metazoa; phylum Arthropoda; class Insecta; order Diptera; family Tachinidae; genus Gymnosoma; species Gymnosoma rotundatum. The sequence goes on from OU744336.1 coordinate 86,453,955, forward strand.
ACGGTGTGGCGAAGTATTGAAAAAATTAATAAAAAATAATAAATAATAAACAATATTTTTATTTATAAACTGACATAGTGCTTTAGAAAATTAGAAAAAAAAAATTAATTATAAAGGTCAAATAAACAATTATATATAATAATGACTATATTACAATTATTCTAATTTTATTTTATTTAAGCTTTTTACGTTGGCATAAAATAATGTATACATTTTTGTTGTGTTTGAAACTGAGTTACTTTTTTGGCATCTTTTTCTCAAGCTCATTTGAAGATTTAACTTTTTAAAATCCATAGTATTCTAAAAATGTTCGAATTTCCCACATTGTCATAAAACTTACATTACAAACAATTTTCTAATATAGCTGGTTTCGAGCCATTTTCCAAAAATATTTGGTATACTTTGCTTTAAAACTTTTTGAAAAAGATAGACAATTAAAAACAAGCTATTTTTTTTTAATAATAATAGCACATTTATTGCCTTTTTCACATTAAGATAATTAATAAGTGCTAGTTTATATTTTTAGTAGAGCCAACTACAACAGTACACGTGAACATTTTCTGGCTATAATGACACAAACTTGTGCTGCATCTCCGTCTGAACTGGAATGACTTTGCGTGATATTTAGCTTCGATTCTCACCTATGAAGGCAGCTTCAAATCATTACAAAAAAGGCTGACCAACTGACCCTTTACTACAACAATAATCACTCAACACACATATGCTTAAGATTAAAGTTTAATACTCTGTTCAGACATACGTTTTAATTTAGACAATTAAAATTTTATTATTGTTGTTAAGATTATACATAAATTAAAATTTTAATTGAGTAATTAATTTTGGTGTTCACACATATCCAATTTAATTTACTTAATTAAAATTTGATAGTAGAATATAGTTCTGTTCAATAACAAGAAGTTGTTACTAATTGTTATGGGAAAGTGTTTACTTCAGTACCTCAAAAAAAGCAGCGAAAGAGTAAAAAAGAGTGTAAGATGTAAATGTTAATAAATTTGTTACTACTTTTGTTACTGGCAAGAACAGAAAAGCTGATTCTAGTTCTTTTTTACAAAATAGGTTAATAAATATTAAATACTTTGAACTGAAAGTGTTTATTAGCTCTTTCCACGAAAATGTTGACATCACATCGTTGCTGGACTAAAATGGTGTGGCTTTTTTGCCATAATTTGTATGGCCATTTCAAAACCGAATATCTACAGCTGAAATGTTTTACAACCACACAGAACAAAATATACATAACATTAATAGTTTTCGGTTTTAAATACAAAATATTTTGGTTTGAAGCTAACGTTTGTATAATAGTTAGAAGAAAGCTGAGAAAACTATTTATAAGTAAACGCCAGGATAATAAAACAATAAACAAAAGAAATAGAATAAAATAAACTAAAAGTTTTACAAAGAACACGGAACAATTTTGGCAATTTTGCAAATTATTCGAAAAAAGGTGCTCACAATCGATGACACAACTCTTGCAAATGCTAACTGTTGCAATACAAAATGCTTTACGCATCGACACCCCTTTTTTCTGTTTTAGATAAATATTTATTTTTATGGTTGTTTGTTATAATGGTCAGTTCGGCCTTACTTTGCTATTTTTTTCCATACATGCATTTATTCCTTTTTTTTTTTTATTTGAAATAGTAATGTTGTAAATTTTTATTTTACTCTATCGTTACTAGTTTCTGCCGAAAATTTATTGAACAGACCGAATTTTTACATTAGAAATTTGTGTTTGTAAATTTAGAAGAATGAAGAGAAGTTTGGCTTAAAAAGAAAGTTTGCTTGTAATTAATTTGAAATATGACTGCTCGCTAGCTTTGAATCTGCATTAAATTTTCAAAAATTTTTCGTTTCATTAAATTTGAAAATATTTAATTTTTCATTTTTATGACATTTAGTTTTGTCATTGTATAAAATTTTCTCTCACTAAACACACTTCACAAGGGTTGTATGAGGAAACTTAATCAATTAATTTCTCAATTAAGTACTAATTGAAAAATTTTTTTAATTAGTTTTTTATAGGGTAAATTAAATTCAAATTCTGAACAGGCTATAACACACTGAATATATAAGAAATTCGCTAGTTTCGAATAACTATCTACACTACACCTGGCCATTTATTTATTTGTGGTTTCTTATCTTTTTTTCAAGATATCGTTTTTTATATTCATACAATAGCGTATAAACCGTAAATTTTTTGCAAGAAGTTGTTACTCATGTTAATTATTTTATTATGAAGATATATTTAATAAGGACGGGTAGATATTTTTATGACAGATACTTTGTTTAATCTTTATTTTTGAACGAGAACCCCGGTGATCAATCCGTGCTGCAAACAAAACGGTTGCATGAACATGTAGTTTCATCAGGTCGGTGCACAAAAGCTAATGTCATTACGAACGTTTTTAACATACACTAGTCCCTATTACAAAACTCTTTAAAGTTTTAAATAAACAATTTTATATATTATCTTTTTACTGATAACGCTAGCATTTTAAAAACATTATTCTTGATATCAATCCATTGACTAAATGCAGCAAAAACCCAAATAATTAACTGTGTTACTTAGTCAAATTTATACGTTTTATGACAACGATTCAATAGGGTCTTTAAGCGACGTGAAGGTAGTACGTACGAGAAATTAATTATTTGCAGAACTTAGCACAGCATATGAATAATGTACTGTTATGAGTCTTATTATTTTATTTAAATTTAAGTGTGTTCAATTTTGAAATTATTTTTATATTATATTACTATTTAAAAATTTTAATCCAATTTTCTTTTGGGAAAATAAAAATACCGTTATTTGCTTTCGAGGATTTAAATGTAAATATAAATTTTACGCCCACCGAAAAAACCGCCTTCAGATACCTTTTATTGTAGATTCATTTGCTGGTTATAGAGAAAGTCTCCTAAAAGCTTATAACCTGTTCAGATATGTTTTCTTAATTAAGTCAATTTATTTTTAATTGCGTAATTTAATTTGGTGTACACACATGCTCAGTTAGGGTTATTCAATTAGCATTTGACAGATAAAAAAACATTATTTTTATTATAATCACGAAATTTTTTTGTTCGTAAAGTTAAAAAGTCGATAACGTGGCTCTTTAAAAAAAAATTTGGTAGTTTACAATAGAAATATTAAACTACTGCAGTTAGTGGGATCAAGGTTTAAATGCAATCTGTTAAAAAACAAAAGAATTTTATAATTCTTAGAAATTCAAGGCAATAACAGCTACAGCTCCTTAAAATATTAAAACAGGACACAAAAAGGATATTGTGGATGCTGATAAGTAAAATGGCAATAATTTTGTATATGTACATATATTAAGGAAAGTTTTTATTTAACAGAATCGCCAATCTGTATTTTGGAAAGTCAGTTGCAAGTCACTTTCGTATGACCGCCAACCTCTTCCTCTACAAATTTTTCGTTATTAAAAGAAGACATTTGTTAGATTATAATAAAATAAAATATAATTTTAATTCATTGCCATTTCGTAATTATTTATATTTTTACATACGGCTTGTCAATTTCATGAATTTTTCTTCTCACTGCACACTTCCCAGTAGTTGAAAAGGGTTGCATTTCGTGTTTTATTCAATTAGTGATACAATTAAGTACTAATTGCTCAATTTAGTAATTGACTTCTTATATAGTAACTTGAGCTCAATTAAGGCCTTAATTGCATAAATTCCGTAATTGCACAATTAAAGCGTATGTCTGAACATGGTATTAGAAGCATAACCGGTAGTTAGTTTTGTCCAGTTATCTGAAAAGGCGAAGGAGTATAGTAATTAATAAAAACAAACAGCTAATCGTTAGCTGAAATGCAATAAGGCTTAAATAACAAAAAATTCAAAACTGAGTTTTTATTTATTATGAATGCCAATAAACTACATGTCTTGACAAAACTTAAAACAAAATATAATGAAAAGAGTTGCTTTCAAAATAGCTTGGAGAATTGCTTGGCTAACTTATCAAAAATAAATTTGCCGATATGTTTACGGTTTTCATTTTGTAAAGTTTTTTTCTTCACCTGTAAAATTATATTTTTAATAGTTACAACTTTTCGCATTTTAGCTTACGTAATACAAAAATTAATTGTTTATGGCATAATAATAATAATAATAATAATAATAATAATAATAATAATAATAATAATAATAATAATAATAATAATAATAAATAACAGATAATAATAATAATAATAATAATGTAATTGCGCAGCTAAAAATCCAAATCTTATTTTACAACATCAACTTTACGTTCAGTTGTGCTTTTACTTTGAAGGAACACATCTAATAATTTTTGTTAAAGCCTTAAAATTATTATATGGGCTTCAAAAATAACTCTAAAGGAAAAGTGTTTTTGCTTTTTTAAAAACTTGTACAAAGGTTTCCTGATGAGCTTTTTTAAGCAACCGGCGAACCCGGCTTTTCCACCAGCAAATAAATTGCATATTTATTTGGAAATGTTATTGATATAAGCATAATATAATAAATAATGGTAGATGATATTCTAGTTACAGTTGGTAGTTTATTAATTACTCCATAACCTTAATAACTCCTGTTACTGTCACATTACAAGAACAGCTGCATCGAAGGTCATTTTATTTCTGATGTATAATTGGCGTCTAATTAATCCTGGTGCTATTTTACAACGGAGCATCAAGGACGATTAACACTATTAATAATAATTTTAACTTCCACAAATAGCACTTCCTAGTACCTGTCTTCTTCCCTTTTATAAACTTAAAGATTACTAATATAATAAGACAATCGTAAAAAAAATATCAATTAACTTTTGTTCACAATTATTTAAGCCAAAATATCGCATCATATACAAGTTTATATACTCGTATAAGTATGATAATTTGTTATTCGGAATCTTTTTGATGTTTGTTTACTTTAATCGTGCTTGATGCCATTTCACTACTGTTCATATAGCTCATCAGTGGATTCTACCTAATTCTTTTAAAGAGAGTCTTATATAAGTTTTAATAAAAATTAATTTATTTACTGTAAAACAGCAATTTCTAGAGATGTTTGTGTTTAATATATTTAAACAATGCCATACTAAGTAAATATTGCAATGCGATGTGCAGCAAAATTTCAACAATTTTTAAATTACTTTTCAAAAAGTTGTAGCCCGAAGCACAAAAGTGGAAAAAAGCAAATAGGAACACAAGAAAGTCTTTAGTCCTTGCTCTCAATAACAATCATAGTGGCGACAATGCTAAATTTTTGTAGGTCAGGTCAACCCCTTTATTTTAAATATGTCTACCACAACGCTCAATAAAAAAGTCAACTAAAAGAGAGTATTCATAAAATAAAAACAAATTACTACTGATGTAAATTGAGCACCTGCGTATTATAACTTTTTACAACATTGTGTAAATGAAATATTCAACTAAAAAATAAATAACTGAGGTTTTCACTTAGTATACCTTCCCTCTAATGTGTTGTCGTATCAATTTCGTAAATAACTTTTAAGTTAAGGTAGCCATATTTATTTAATTTTAAATAACATATAAATAGATATCTTAAGCCAAGAACTCAGTTATAGAAGAAATAAATATTGAAAACGAATGCAATCGTTTCAATGGAATTATTTAAGTACAAGTGTTTCTTACATTAACATGATAATTATAATTTAGAAGCTCAAGTGGGTGGCGCCAAATTTAATCAGTGATCGATTTTTAAATCAATTGACATGTTGTTATTTTACACATTAGTTTAGACTAACTGAAATAATCAATATTGTTGGGAAAAATAAAAAAATGATTTGAGTTGAAGGACAATCACAGTTGATATCTGGTTATTAGATACACATATAAGCGCATTAAAGTATGTGTATTTGAATACGCATTTGGAAAAGTATGAGTCGTTTTAAGGCACTACAAAATTGGTCCTTGTGTCAGCTGCACTGGCTTTTTCTATTCAATTCACAGAACACATTGACAGTCACACACATACATAAATATATAATTCATTCGCGCGCCGTGAGGGGTCGAAAATTTCACAATAACAAACAATAAATAGCTGTACAACACAATAAAATCTGAAAATAAAATATCAAATGGAGCATTACTTTCACAAACATTATTTAGCAAATTTATTTTTTTTTTCAGCACTATATTTGGTTGTGCTTCTTATTTTATTGTTGCAGGCAATATAAATTTATGTGTCTTCTCACATAGACAGAACATTATTTTCATCGTCCATGAAGTGATACTTTAAGTAATGTACAAAATATATATTTATATATTTTTTATGTGAAATTTTTAATGCAGGTGACTAATTTATAACTTCTCGAAAAATAGATTTTTAATAATAAAAATGACTTAATCGTAATGGAATCTAATTGATCACGTTTCAATATAATACCTAAGAATTATAACCTAATATTTAGCTTTCATACTCAACAGTATTGTTGGGAATATCACCTAAGAGCTCCGAGTTTCAATATTACGCCATCTTAATCAGAACAAAATAACCTAAATGTTGCGTAAGCACCAGTAACACATACGGGTGCCCGCCGGGACATTAGCCTTGAGATATTTGGCAGTTGTAAAGTAGACTCGTGTCAAATTTATTATGACAATATATTTGGTAAACCAACGTGTTTTAATCGTTAAAACATTTTACAAACATAATGGTGCTTACTACCATGCTGTAGTCATGGTAGTACATTGACTACAAGTCTGCTTGCCCAGGGTTCAACCCCTGGGGTAATCAAAAAATATAATGATTATTTATCAATAACCTTTTCATCCATTAAAAGTGACAGTATGGTATGCAATTTGGTAAGGAGGAATCGTTGGACCTTACTTCTTTGAAAAAGAAAACGGCGTAGCGGAAACTGGAAATGGGGAGCGATATCGTAATATGATCGAAAACTTTTTAACGTCATGACTACATGCTTTGGGCTTGATGTGGTATCAGCATGTGGTATCAACAAGACGGTGCCACATCGCATACAGTCAATTGCGTTAGCGTCCCACCTCTGCATCTAAGAGTCTTGAAATTTATTTTTGATTTCAAACGTTTTATTGTTATTTGTTTATGTTTCTTATTTGTGTTTATTGTCTATTACGTAAAAAAGTTATATTTTCTCTGCTATATTTATGAAAATAATTTATCTGTGACAAAATTTGATTCAAAGTATATTTTAAATCAAAACTATACTGATGAACTCTTGCTACATTTTCAGTATTATCATCACGCTATTTTAATTGAAAGTGAAATTTCCTTTAGGTATCTAAATAAATATATACAAGACGCAATTTGTGATGAATATTCATAATCGCTTGTTCACAATCAATCTATTTCAATGCAACCCTGATAATTTTTTTCTTAAAAAAGAGTATAGAGATAATTCAGGCGAATAAACTTAATATTTATTAATATTATTATTATTCTAAATTATTGGCGTTTATTAGCTCCCTCACATCTTTTTTACTATGATGACCATGTTTTTAAACTCTTTACCAAAGGTAGAAAAGGGTATAACTAAGTTTGTCATTTCTTTTGTAATTTCTACAATATCGACATCCGATCCCATAAAGTATATATATTCTTTGTTCTTATGCTGTCCGCCCGTGTTCAAGTTGGAGAAAATTTAAATGCGCCAATCGATCACATAAAAAAAGTCAATAATAACTTTTTGATTAAGTTATAATAACAAATATTATTTTATTAATGATAAGTTGTTTTTTTATTATCAAAAATAAACAAAAATACTGACTCTTATCGCAAAATTTAAATGTGGGAATTTGAAATGTTTATTATTTAAAATAAAATATTTTTGACCTTTTGAATTATTTCAACTTTTAGATTTGTTTTCATGAGTTTTACCTGCTGTTATGTTGCTAATTCAGAGATTAAAATTTAATCACATCTACTTAACTTATTTTAGTAGGGGATTAAGTTTGTAATAGCTGAAGACCGGTAAATAAGTGAAGTATGTTTTAATCGTCAGTTAGTGAGTTTCCACTTTCTGTTTAATACTGTGTGACAAGTTAAGGTAAGCAACACACGCCCCTTCTTAAAGTTATTTCAAAAGTCAAGCAGATAAGTAATATTTGTTTCTAACTACTTACTACGTTAATTATTAGAAATAAGGCAGAAAAACAATGACATTAGGAGACTTTAAATGATTAATCCAGCTTTACCTAAATAAGCCAACTCAAACTCTCTCATAGTTAGTTTATCTTGGATATAAAAACAATCCATGAGATACATGTACATACATGTACACATATTTTACTGCTCTCTTACCTAAAATCAGAGTAGAACATTTGTTAGTTGAACAGATGAAGGGATGTGTATAAATGGATGAATGTTGATGTGTAAAACCCATTTTTTCCACAAGTTTATCGTTCTATCCCTTTTGCACTTCTGACATGGCTTCTAAATTTAAAATAAAACAATTTGAAATTTCTAATAATTTAATGGTGGTAGTAAAATCCAAATAGTGTGCAATTTTAGGTTTTTTTTTACTTACAGATGTTTAAATATTCAGACTCATTAGTTTAAACATTATTATAAATATAATGAAATACTTGAAAACTGCAACTGATTCGATGGATGATTTATTTGCCAGGCGGTGTTGGTTTCAACTTTTCTTTAAATGTTTTCTTTCAGACAACATTCCATTGTAGTGTAATTTATATCTGCAAATATTAAAAAACTAATTAAATGAGTAAATTTATAACTAAATTCATATCGAAAATAAAATATCTGTATCTTTAATTAATTCTGCGCACAATCTAAAATATACCCAACTCTCTTTTACTATATTAATATGCTTCTATTGGCAAACTATATTTTAAATAAAATCATCATAATTATTACAAAATAAACCTTTTCTGTTTGATCTTTAAATAAACAGTTGTTATTCAGTCTGTGGAGAAACAACCCAAATTTTTATAGGCATGTACCTGCTTCTTATTAGCAACAACGTATTGACGGCAATATTTTGTTGTTTTGCCAAAAAAGGGCTATGTTAATTTTATATTTATAATAAGAATCACAATAAAATATTTGGGCGATTTCAATACAAACAAACGGTATCGATAGATTCTACTTAACATCGTGCACGCAATATTAGCACACACTCACATTATCTTGATATATTGCCTTCAGAAAAGTTCAATAGCTTCAAAACTAAATTGTTAAGAGTCTCCTTTCCACTATTTCAATATTTGAAAATCTTTTGTTTAAGTTTGGAAAGAGAGTATGGTCAGTGGAAGGTAAATTCGTTCAAAAAGTTAGGTGGGATGGCGAGTTCAAACTTTTTTTTTTTTTTTTTGACTAAACAGGCTCTTAAGCAGTTGGTGTTCTTAACTAGAGCGTAATTTTAGGTTAGTGAACTGCTTTAGTTTAATTTTGTTATTAAAATGGTGATAACTTATAGTTCGCATTGAATTCTTCAGTGAATTTCGTTTTGACGACAAACCTATTTAATTCTAGAAAAACTTTAAGTCAAGGTGGTAAGTACGTTGACTACAAATCTGGCTGACCTGGGTTCAACCTTAGCGGCTGTCAAAAGATAAAAATGTTTTTTTTCTGTTTAATGGTATAAATACATAATCAGAATTAACATAAAAATATGCAGCCTCCTTCGTCGGTACTTCTTCATAGCATATTCGCCGGCGAAGTAAAAGAATTAATAAAATGGCTATATCTATCTCCTTTCACCACCTGTTTTCTCTCTCATTTATCGCTTTCTTAAAGAATGTAGCACTGTTAAAAAATAAGTAGGTATTAATGCCTGAAGTGCTACTTCTCTTTTGATTTATTTGAAACTTTTTCCTTTACACGAATCTTGTCGGCTTTCAATTTAACAATTGCGAAGACGACTGCAACCAGTTCCGTAATTATACTATGAATAGTATTAGTATGTACAATTATTTATTTTTTATAAATAATAATAATAATAAATAACAAATATTAAAACCAATACTTTAATAAGGTAGCGGCTAATAATTTAAATTACTTTAGTAACAGTGGTGACACAACTGACTTCAAATGTAAAAAACTACATAAATTTTTCGAAACTATACATAAAAAGAAAATTAATTTGAAAGCATGTTAATCGTTTCATAGCATTTTTTAAGCAAATTTTGCTTTACATCACATACATAGACAAAAGTGTTCACAAAAAAACAAAATTATTGAATAATAGCAGCATGTTGATTTTAGTTCATATTTCTAAAATATTTGCTTAAACTACTTATCATAAGAGAAAAAGTTGTAGACAAAAAACAAAATCTTGACAATGTTTTTTAAAACTGCGAAGCACTCTCTCGTCAACTCAATAATCTTCAAAAATCGTTAGGACACAAGGCTGTCTGGCACGTTTTTAAATAAAACTACACTCCTGCCTTACCACAGATTTGTAATCTCAGAAGTAAACTCACAACAGACATATAAAACTCTAGGTAAAAAAATCTATTGAAGGGACACAAAGTAATTTACGAGTCTATTCGTTCAAGAGAGATTTCAAAGAGATTTCACAACATTTGTTCATAAACCTCTGTAAGCTGGTAGAAAAATTTTTAAACTGATCGAAAGTTTGAATATAAATAAGAGTTCTGTTGAAGTTTACTTCAGCAAATTGGATCACTTTCCCAAGATAGTAATCTTGTTGCACTGACATGCCAAGCACCAGTCTTGTTTACACATCGACACTTGTTGGCGATACGGCTTTTTTTAAAAGTTTATGAGAGCCCCTAATTAGAAAGCAGTTGAGGTAATGGAGCATAACACAGATTGACGTTACGGGCAAAAACAAAATCTTCTTTTGAAAAAAAAACAAATTATTAAATGAATTAATTAAAATTCTTTATTATTTTATTTCTTAATTATTCACAAATTTTCGCGAACATTTTCCATAGAAAACAGGAAAAATTAGATTCCAGCAGAATGAAGCATTTTTTTTTTTTGAGGCATCAGCATTCTACGCATCTTGGGTTGATTGCATTGTAAACATCATCTATTAAACCAACTAATTTTGTTAATAGGACTACGAGAGACATTTATAATCTACTAGCTATTCCGTATGCACTACCCCAATCTATTCGCTACCCCAATCTATTCCGTATTTTTTTTGATTATGAACGCTTATATGCAAGTTATTTGCACGAAATTTAAAAACGGTAAACACTTTGTATGGAAGGTACCACGCCTACTCGCCCAATCGATACAGTTTTTCTTGAAACAATACTTATTAATGAGGAAGTTCCTGGTACAAAAATTTGGGGCATGTTGTTTTTCATAGAGACAAAATCACATGACAAGTCATAACACACGAACTCGTCGACCGATTTCATGCAAATCTTAAATAAACCATCTACACAATGATGCGAACAAACCCTAAAAATTTAATAAAAAATTAATAGACAACCGAAAATCTTTGATTTGTGTATGGGCGTCGTATAACCAAATTAATGTTGATACATATGTATACTTTGTATAATTAAAAAAACATGTTTTTATGCTTCAATCTTTTTCATTGTACATCAACTTAAAATAATTTTTCAGCCATTATAATAGCAAATAAAAAAATTTTTATATAATATTTCTAATATTTTGAAATAATTAATTACAGGTTTATTATATTCGGAATACCTTTTTTAACCATTATTACGACTTTCCGTTAGTTAAAGACAATATTTTGTCATTCGGATAAATAAGCTTGAAATAACGCAATAAACACCTCCGTTGTTTATATCAAATAATATCAAAGCATTTGCAATGCATTATTTGAATTAGTTTTTAGGAGCTCATAAGATATCATTTATGGTGTGATAAGATTATGCCTAACATTACACATTACAAATAGTAAAAGAGTTCAAAAATCAACTTTCTCTCAACATTCTTGATTAAAACAAAAGTGTAACTCCGAAGAATTACAGCCAATAGGAAATTAATTTCCTTTTATAAATGATTTCCCCAGCAACTGTAAAACTTGATTATTTACACTTCCAACCGGAAACGACCTTCAAGCGAAAACTTTTGCAGCATTTGAGACCACTGTAAAGAAATTATAAATAATTGTTCTTTATATGAACTCTTCGTCAGTGGTGTTAGTTGTTATTTCTTTAGATTGTTGTTGTTAATTCAAAATACGTTTAGTTTTTTTCCAAGGAATAAACGACTACAACAACTTTGCATTACGAAAAAAATACTGTCAAGGTTGCTTATTCATCTTGAAGTCTCAGTGGGTACGAAGAAGAGCAAAAAGTAGCAGAATCATACATTGTTGCAAACTGACGTGTATTAAAAAGTCATGTAGTTAGTGTTAGTGTGTCATTTGAACAATGAAAAGAAAACTAATAAAGTTGAAATCAATTTAAAATTCAAAGCAAAGGACTGACTGCCTGCCTGGCTATTGAATAAAGTTGTTTTTATGCATTCTTGTTGTTGTTCTATATTGTATTAGCGGTATTCATTTCGTTGGCTTCCGACTGTAAAAAGTTATATTTATGTTTTCCTTTTTCATGTTCATCCTGTTTTATCTGCATTTCCCTTTTGTGGTCTTGTTTGTTTTGAAGTAGAATTTATTTAAAAAAGACAATAAAAAACAGTTTGCGCGCCAACTGTTTGTTTTTGTTATACAAAAAAAAAATAGACGAACAAAAACTTCATCAGCGGCCAGTGACTTCGCCATTTCTATTATTCAAGTAAAATTAAAAGCATTTAAATTGCAGTAGGGCTAAAAAGTATTTGCACTGTTTTCATACTGCGTTTTCAGTTTAAGCTGCGCTGGCGTAAAATACTATTATATTGTTCATGCACAGTGGGCTAAAAACACTGCACAAATGTGTTTGCAATATTTTTGAGAATACAACACAAAATACATTTTTCCAGTGAAAACTGAAGTATTAAAAAAATTAAATTTTTTAAATTATCATTATCAGATAAAAAAGCTAAGTTTTTAAACATAATTACTAAAAAAAGCATTAACTGAAAATCAATACAAATACATTTTGTTAATCTTCAAAAAAACATTTTGTGCTATTTTTTTAAATTATTCCCATTAAATTATTTAACTATATTGATAATTGAGAGCCAAAGTACGTCTCGATGGCAATTTCGCTTCACCACAAAAGGGTATATCGAAGTTTGTCACTCCGTGTGTAATTTCTACAATATGCAATTCCAACCCCATAAAGTAAATTTATTCTGACTTCTTGTTCATAGCGAAGTCGATTGAGCGACGTCCGTCTGTCCGTCCGAGTAAGTGTTGCCGAGGCAAACTTGATTTTACAAAAAAAAAAAAAACAAATAAAAAAAATGTTAATCGATTAGATATAGTGTTGAAAACATGATCGGGCGATATCCTTCGAGGCAGCAGGCAAACCACCACGCCTACCTCTAATTTTTTCATGTCATTTGGAACCATAAAGCAACTCCAATCAAAAAAATTAATATTTGCAATACCAAAATTTGTTTCTTATTTTTTAATTCTCTATCACCCCAATATTTGCTTTTTTGATTGGAGTTTCTTCACCAAACTAGATTTACATACATGATAAAGAGTATATAAGATTGAATTTTATTTACAGTTCTCTATTCTACTCATTGTTTTTTAACCTTTGGATTTTTAAAATTTATTATTTTACTGCCATTCTTTTTTGGTGACAACACAAAGCAATCGAAAGATAATGAGTACAATAAGAAAAAGAATATGCAAACATCTTGGCGAGGTGATGAGAAATATGTGCAACTGGATAAAAGGTATTAGTATAAGCATTTCGTTATGAAGATGTAAATTTAAAATATTGTTTTGTATAAATGATGTTTGTACATAATTACTTCCTCGTAAATAGAAGGAGGATTCAAAAGTTAATAACATTCTACTAGCAAGTGGTTTTCACTGTTCTCATTACAATTGTTCGCATACAATAACAAACTTAAAGCATCACAACGAATCAGCAATAACTCTTACAGCTATATTTTATGCATATATTATCTTAGCTAATTCAAAATTAAAATATTTCCATTTTATTTTAATTTTTTTTTATAATTGTCCCACTGTGTTATTTAAACATATACTTAGTTATGTGTGATACGAATTTCCTCTTTTCTCTTTATGTTTATGGTGCAAAAAAATGTATTTTCTTGCCATTAGAATTGACGCAACTGAACTGAACGTATTTGCATGTTTCCGACAGTGTTACTTAGATGCTTTTAAGTTGTATTCCTGTGCCATTGTTTCTTAATATCTCCATATAAGTTAAACTTTTATACCGGAACCGCTGAACTCCTTCGCATCTTCAATTGGATCATGACACTGCGGGCAGTTTGATGAGAGGATGAAACCAAAGCGGTGCTTTTGGGGTCTCCTTCAACCCGCTCATTTCTTTATTTACTTGTCGCAAGCTTGGGCTACCCTGCTAATGAATCTATTTGCAGCATCTTCTCAAAACCTTTCCCATTTTCCTGGTATGTTCGACCGTGCACTTCTAACCGTGCATGTCAACGTTGGCTTTGTATTTAAAAAATGTATTAACGTTCGCTTACAAACATACATACACACACATACACACGAAAGCACTGGTAAAAATAAAAAGTGAATGCGATGACAATTTTTGATATGTCTAATGTAGAGGAAGATAACTGGGAATACACCATCTTAAACCATGGTTCCTAGTAAAAGAGAAGAAGCACGCTGCCTAATTTATTTGAGATTATACCAAGGGATAATATAAAGCAATCACAATTTTATACACCGAAACTTTAATCGTTGAAAGTACGAAGGATTTGGTAAGGCGATGTGTGTAGTAGGCAGCAAATGAACTACACATTCGAAGTAATGTAAATGCGGTCCATAAATAAAACATAAATTTACTTAAACCTACAAACTTTTTATTATTTCATTTTTAAATTTCAAACTATTTTCTTTCAGTGCAATTGTAAATAACTAAACTGTGTAAATTTTGCTATTTGCATAAATAACACATAAAAATTTCATTTCACTAACCATGTCAGGCCTAAGGGATACATTTTGCCAAATTAAATACACATATAATTTTTATGTAATAAGAATGTTGCTTTCCTAAATAGAAAATTGTCTACTTTATACAAAAAAGGAAATTAAAAAAACGAAAAATATGCTGCGAAAGGGGCCCTATTAACGTACTAGCAAAAAGTGCGTTAATAAGGGTTGTTTCAATGTAATGCTAGAAAGAAATATTTGCCATCATATAAAAGATTTCCTCACGAATAATGAAACTATGTATTTTTGTTCTTGTCAATTGCTCTTAAAGTACAATGTGAAGCTTTCACGGCTTTTTGATTAAAATACTATTTTCGGCAAGAAAAAACATTTTTGTCTTCTTCCTTTCTTTACCGAACGGTACATAAGTTTTTCTTATTTTGTATCTAGCTCTAAAAATGTTTGTTATGCCAAATTTAAACTTCTATAAATTAATATGGTGTTAACACTTATGTGTTTAAGCAAGTTTTAAGTGTTTGAGTGCAAAGCAAGTTGTTTTTGAGATGTTTCCCTATACATCTACTTGTCTTGCAACAGACTTGAAATTGACGAGGTTTTGGTTTAAACACGCAGCAAATCAGTTCAAATTCAGGTTCAGATATGCTCGTGAAGAGTGTTCAGTTGCTTTTGGATTTTGGTGTTTCACAGCATTTTTAATGGCGGCAAATCAAAAGTTAAACGCCGTGTCAATTAAAAAATTAATTTAATTATTATATTTTCTTTCTGTTTAATGGAAAAAATAATTTAATTATTGTGGGCCTAATAATTTCCAAGGTTTTTTGCAAAATCCTAGCAAACGTGCACAAACTGTGTATATTCCTTAGGACCTTCTGCGGAGAAGGATACCAACTTTTTTTCCAAAAACATTGTCGTCCGAAATTGCGTTTGTTACTTTTGCAAACATCTCAAATTGTTGTAAAGTTGCCAATTTACCTGAAAACAGTTTTTAATTCCTTCTTCACTTAGCATTTGGCAATCGAATTTCTAAAATCAATTTATGCGGTCCTAAGAATAATAAAATTAATTTTTCTGAAAATAGTTATTCTCATAGATATTGCCAATTTGCACAAGAAGAATGCTATCTCAACATTAATAAAATGCGCTGTTGCTCTATTTTCTAATCTATTACGTTTTTATTTAAGGCACAACGTCTCCAATTATATATCTTACTTTCTTACTTTAATAACTTTTTAACATTTATTACTGCATTATTTATATATATCTTAAATTTAAGGCTTTCATCACTTTTCTGTCTGGATATTAGATGCTTTAATTCAATATGTACCATCGGTTTAAACAGCTGACTAAATGCAAAACCAAAAAATTACAATTATAGTGTGAACGCTTGCGTTTAGTTTATTAAACATTATGATTTTAAATTACTTTTTAAAATAGGATTTTGACATAATTTGTAACCTTTGTTAGTAATGCCGAGTTGTTACGAAAAATGTAGCAAAAGTAACTAATCGGCAACACTGATTTAAAAGGTAAAATTTGAACATTTGTATGTTGCAATTTCTGAGTTCCAGCTCACTTTTGACATGCATTAATTTTAAAATTTCCGACAAGTTTTAGCATTTTCTTTGGTGTTATTTTTAATAATACTGTTATATTTTAACATATGTTTTATGTTTATAATGTTTATCATCAAATGTTGTAAAGTAACACGTTTCTCCGCTTTAAATATAAGACTACGTCTGATTGTGCAAAAAATATAATTAATTGAATAAATAAATACAGAGAGTGTTTATTTGTGGGTAAATTGCCAAAAAGAAATGAAATTCAACTATTATTATTATTTTTATTAAAATTACGAAAGAACTATTCAACTAATAAATATTATATTCAGTAACTCAATATTTGTTAAAATTAGCAGCGAGTTTTTTAAATATTAAATATTTCATTTTAAAGTCTT
Source organism: Gymnosoma rotundatum (assembly GCA_916610165.2). NCBI lineage: Eukaryota > Metazoa > Arthropoda > Insecta > Diptera > Tachinidae > Gymnosoma > Gymnosoma rotundatum. The sequence continues at coordinate 86,470,898 of OU744336.1, forward strand.
TTACAGTTTTTCTGTATTTAAGAAATTATCAAACATTTTTTGATAGCAAACAAACTTAAAACTCAGTCGTATTTAAACTCTTTTTGGTCAATGACATCTTAAAAATTTGTATATTTTTATCTTTTTTTGTTGTTATTGAATTATTTTATTCAGCATATCTTAGTTATTTATCTAAAATTTTAAGTTTGATCATGATAACTTTAATGGGTTAAAATGTGTGCCATTTGAATAATTAATTTTATGGCTAAGGCAAAACCTCTGAATAATATCAAATGCAACCCAGCAAATATTTATTGAAAAATATGCCTGAATCTTGTGGATTTTCAAAATAATTTAAATAATTTTAGTTTCTGAGTGTTGAAAACGCTATATTTTTCTAAATTTTAATTCTATTTGAACATTCTATATGTAAAGCTTATGTAAGTTAAAATAACTCAGATATATAAAGCTCAATGGTTAACTAAAGCTCTACTCTATAAAATAATTATAAAAATAAATTTTAATTAAATTAAAATTCAAACGAATAATTTTATTATAGTTTAAATTCATGTTCTGATTGATTTTTTTTATTTTTCATTAATTTAAGAGAGAAAACTTATTATATTATGTATTATTGAGGAAGTAAATGATTAATCAATGAGATCTCTCTTGTATTCTACTCTACCGGTGCCTAGCTTTTCATGTTTTCTATTAAAATAATTTGAAACTTATTTTTCTTTTCTAATAAATTTTCGATATTTAATAAATAAACGAACTTAAGCCGGATTCAAAATATTCATTTGCTTAAGTGTTTGAAGTTTTAAACTAAGGTAATTAACACACAGCTTTATCAACATAAAGTACGAGTTCTTATATCTGGAAAAATTAAAAAAAAATTTAGTTTATTTTTTTATATATCATGCTTTTAAGCTTTTATTCTAAAAAAAATTCTATGTGTGATTGTAGATAGTATTTAGTAGCAATAAATTGGGGAATTAAATTTTAATTTGGCTACGTTGTGATTGTTTTGGCGAGTTACAAAATATTTGGCGATTTTTACATGTCTTGATGAGCATTTTATTTTTTGGTATAAAAAATCGTATGTTAACAATATTTTACTATACTCATTTTTATGCCAGTGTTTTAATCTGGTAACTTTTTACTTTTACATTGTACTTGTTATTACGGCAAAGTAAATAACACCTAGTGATAATATTTTCTGTTCTTTCTAAAACTAACAAGAAAAAATGGCACTTTTGTATGGTAAAGTTTTAAAGTTTTACGTCGCAAATGTTTTTAAGTCTCAATTGATGTTATTTGGTTTTATGAAACCTAAAGTTCGTTCAATTTCTAGTACTTGTCATAATAATAATATATTAAAATGTATATAGAATATAGGTTAAAATTGTTAGGTTTCTCTCTAGAAAGTATGCAAGACTTAAGTAAGGCAGAGGTTTTAGTACTCTCTTTCGCTTTCATACCAGATCGGTACGTAGTATGAAAAACTAACGTAAAATTAAAAATTTAAATAAATCATTTTAATAGATCAAATACAGTAATAAGGACACTGTAGGTACATACAATTTTCGAAAACTTGCTCTGGCCGTACCTTGTATTCTGCTAATACCAACTAGTAATATTTGCATTGAAAAAGTATTTTCGATAGTGAATTCTGCTACGACTAGTCTGCGAAATAGAATGCAGCACGCAAAGAAAAAATATGGTTGAGGTAACCATAATCTAAGAGCAACATAATATGGTTGCATTATATGGTTGCTAACAAAACAAAGTATTGTTACATTTGCAACCATATTGTGGTCCAAAGTATAATCATAATTATGTTCAAATATAAACATTTTATGGTTAAATTAAAATATATTAATATGGCTGAAAATTCATGTTATATAATTGAATTATAATATAGTCTCGTAGGTGCAAAATTTTCTTGATATAAAAAACTGATTATTGTTTTATTTATTATCGATTTGTCATAAAAATTATTTAAGAACATAAATTCATAACAAATCAATTATTTGCTTAAAATAACAAATAAACGATTTCACAATTATGCTTCAAACACAAAAATAAAAATGTATATGCTTACAAATCATACATATTTACTTCAACTTTTTTTAAATGTTTTTTTAAATGTTCCCTTTTTATTTGTTTTCATATTTTGCATTTTATTTTTAAATATTTATTTTGTACACAAATTTTTATTTTTTTTTCAATTTCTTTAACAATAAAAAACAATTTCAAAGTTTAGCTACCAGAAAAATTACTAAACTGTCAAGTACTAGAACAAAATATTTTTAAGCGTAAACATTATTCTGTTGCTTTTAACCATACTTTGATTAATAATAATATATTATGGTTAAATATTTTATATTATTTTTAAAAACTTATAAAACTTTGGTTGTGGTTGAATTTTTTTTAAGTTAAAACCAACCATATTGCATTTTTTGTACACAGTAACCATATAATTGTTAAAAGTTAATAAAAAATGTTTATCGTGACCAAAGTTTTGGTGAAAACAACTATAATTGGTTCTCCGCAACTATACATTGTTACAAAGAACATAATATAGTTATTGTGACCATATAACAACCATGTTTTTTTTCTGCGTGAGTATGAACTTCTTAATACTTTATTGTGCTTTATAAATTCTATGAATGAAGATAGCACATGCTGCACTTCTTTATACCTTCTCAAGAAACTCATAACACAATCAATCCGAATACAATGTATTCCAAGGAAAAAGACTCTGACGTATGTCTTACAAATAAATTATACAGCATCTTGGAAATATCATAAAACTATAAAATTATTATTGCATATTATTCTATTAATCAGATCCCAATTAATGTTAGATTTTAATTGATTTAATAAACTATAACTAGTTTATAATACCACTTTGTACCTCTCATTGTTATTGTTGCTTTATTTTAAGGAAAACATGTACACATTTTGGCGATTTTCTTCTATGTTTAGCAAATTTTAGCCATTTTGATTTAACTGTATTTTTTTTTTACAAGTAATATTTTGATAAGAGTGCAGTATTCGGCTGTGGCAAATTTTATAAACCCTTCGCCATGAGTGTAAAAATGTGAATTAACTCCAATCAAAAAGACAAATATTCTGGTGATAGAAAATAAAAAAATTAAGTACTATATACAATTTTATATAAGAATATCATCCGCTCTTAATAAGTTAAGCATTTTTAAAAAAGTTTCTTATATCCTTAAAGATCTCTTCGAAAGCTTTAAAACGAAACCCATGTTGATATTTTAAAACATATGGTGCACAATCGTAATTTTCCTTTAAAATTTGAGAGGCTCATAACTTGAAAAATATGGGCGAACGCCGATTTGTCACTTGATATTTTTTTCTTATTTTTTGATTCTCTATCGCCCCATATAATTGCTTTTTATAGGAGTTACTTTACTAAACTAGATTTGTTTCAAATGTTATATGATTTGCTGATTTTCAATTGGAAAACTTGATTTTAACATTAACAGGGACAGTTAGAAGGACATCGCTCAACCGACTTTGATATGCATAAGTCTGTGGAATGTGTATACTGTATGGGATCGAGGAGTGATCATATTGATCCTAAATTAAAAATATTTTAATCATTTAAGATCTGGATTATATAAAGAAATTATACAGCAGTAGATTGAGGAAGTTTAATTGAAGTTATACCTATTCATCATAATACTAATAAATATAAGTAATAATACAATAGCAATGTTTTCTAAGTGTAGCTTTAACTGAATTTTTTCTATCTTCAGGCGAATATAGAGGTGAATTAAAAACATACACAAAAAAATTTAAGGCACCTGCTACGTCCTTCGCAAGTTACCCGTGAATAAAGTTTATTTGCGAAAAAGGAGATTTACCCTTGTCAAACGAATCTTCTATCAATTTTTTTGTCGGCTAAAACTCAAAATGTAAATTACTTTTATCAAGCTTCAGCTGTTATACTTTCTTTAACTTCAATGAGAAGAAAAAATAATTTTTTCCATCAATATTTTCACACACTGAAATATTTCTCTTCCCCAATAATTTCAATGTACCTTTAAATGTGTTTGAAATCAACAAAATATTTTCTTTGTAATCACAACAAACATTAAAATTTTCGTGGAAATTGTAAAAATACGTGGATTTCCAGAAGAGAAACTACCTGGAAAGCAAATTAGTTACAACATGTTTATATATTGAATTTAGACTAAATTCCGTGTTAAGTAACAAAATTTTTACCTAAAATTTAAATAGTTTTTAAAATCAAACCTTAAATAGGGGACTGACATAACCACAGTTGTTTTTCTTTTTATTGTGTTGTAGCAATAATAAAAAATAAGGGATTTTTTGGAAAAAAAATCCAAATTAATGTGTTATTTTATCATCACTATGAGCAGTATGAGTATTTTGTGTTAAAAAAGTGCAGTTGAAAAAATTTTAAATTACTGGTTTAATTTCTGAAATGGGTGCGGTTCGTGCTTTTTAACCGAATATTAAAAAAGTTAAAAATTGTAACAAATGCCTGGTATGGTTGAGTGTCCTACAGTTTATTTCTTGCTGCGTGCATTAGAGCTCACTTGAACCCTGCAAATAAAAACAATTTTTAAGCTGCCGAGAGTGTATGAGTAAAATAAATTTTTTGAAAAACCCATCTGTGATAAGAGAAAATAAGAAAACTAAAAACAAATGCAAAGTTGGATGCACCTACACACACACTTATACATAAAACCAACAATCTCAACAACAATCGCCATTATCGTATGGCATCTAGATTTTACCAGAGAGCGTGGTGATTGATTTTATTAAAGCAACTCCCAGCCTCGGGCAACCCTTTTAAACGTCAACACAAACAGCAATAACCTCACCAAAATGCTGGACAAAACTGAGAGTTAAACTTTTTTGTCGATTCGCAGACAACGCACATTTCATGATTTTTGTAAAAGAATGACCTTAACAAAAATAGCAACAACAACAATTGAATTAACTTTTTTTATTATTCAGCCAGCAACAAAGTTAGTAAAAAATTAACTGATACGCCATGTTGTAAACCAATATACGCACACATTCACTCTCAAAAACCAGATATACACATGTAGACATCTGAGCATTATGGTGCATCTGTACAAAATGCAGGGTTGCAAATTCATCTTTCATCAAAAGAGGGTTGTTCCTTTATTGAATGTTTTTTGTGTTCTTGTAGAGGATTTAATTAAATACCATATTTTATATGTTTGACTATGTGTCTATTTTGTGCTGACATATCTGCTTGAGTGTGTGTTTGCGATTTGCACATACATATGTAGTTTTTATTAATTTGACATGTTGTTAAAATTATTATTGAAACTATTTCAAAAACATGTAAGACCAGAAGGTGTCTGTGAATTTTTTATTTTACAATGAAATAACAAAAGAACGAAACCATGTTTGTGATTTAATCAGACATGTCTAACATTCCGATCGGAATGTTTTTAATTCCGTATTTATGATTCCGATCGATTTTGTTTGTTCCTAAAAAATTTTGAATTTCCACTCTTTAATTTTAATGTGGCAATATAGGGCACACAAAAGAAAACAACAATGCTAATTTAAGAAAGGACACATAATAAAAGTAAATTAAAAAACCGCAAATAAGAAAATTTCAAAGCAACTTAATTCCACTTTGAAAATAAAAAGTTGATTCATCTGAAGGAATTTTTCGTTTTTCGTTTTCTCAAGAACCAAATTTTGTCATTGAAACCACTTTCGATCAGAATTAGGTTACATGGCTGAATATTAAAAAAATTTAATTCGTATGTCTTTTACGGCATTTACACTGTGCAATATTTTATGAAACTAACATGAAATTTTTGTTTGTTGGTGAAGCAGGAGGAGTATTGCTTGACTTTTGAGAGTATATTACTGTTGATAATGTTTACTTTTAGATAACGATTACTGCTGTAACTTAAATTGAAAATTGAGAGAAAAAACTCCTTCTCCTCTTTGGAGGCAGCGGGCAAAACACCACGCCTACCTCCATATCATTTGGACCAAGGAAGTAACTTCAATAAAAAAATAAAAACAAATATATGGGGAGATAGAGAATTAAGAAAAATTGGATTCAAGGATATAATTTTGGGTGAGAATGAATTGTTGGAGAAGCATGAGTTATGAACCTAGCACTAAAAAAACAATTGGTGGAAAAGATTTTCTAAGGTAAATTGTTTCGATTGTCCACGGATTAATTAACATTGCTTGCAATAGCAAATATGAGTCACAATTTTTCAACCAAATAACAATTCGGATTTTGAATTCTTACTGTATTCGAAGTTTTTTGATTGGCTATATCAAAAATTAATTTTCAATTTCCCCTCGAATATTTTATCAGTAATATTGCGACATTCTAAAATTTCTTGAAATATAAATTTTTAGCTGACTAATAAATAAGTAGTTATTAGGAAAATAAATTAGAATCGTAGAAAGACCTGTCAGTATTTATGGTTCTTGCACTACCTTTTGAAGCATTTAATATTAACTTTTTGATTGTCAACTTATTTAGGATATAAGAAAACTTCAAGTCTTCTTTACTGAATAGAGAAAAGGCAAAATAATGTCTTATTTATATTCGTTCATATGTTCATATTATTATCAACATACCTGACTGCAAACTTTTGATCGAAAATTTAGAAGATTTAGATTTAAATTGAAAAAGATTTTTCTGCTATAAATAAAAGTTATAAATAACTGTTAATATTTAAAATATAATGTGATAATGGACTTTCGGTTTCTATTTAGTCCAATAACTTTTTCAGTACCTTCAACTCTCCAATTAACGAAGAAAATTACAATTAATTTCACTACGCAGAAAAGGAAAAGGTATTAGATACAAATTATTACAGCTCAAGGCTGAATCCTCTATTTATATGTATATGTATTAGTTCCATACCTAGGTTTAGTAAAATTTTGGAAATTATATATTAATATTCCCTTTTTTCGTTGAAATATTTTATATATTGCTGCTTTCAAAAAACGAGTACAGACGAAAACTAGACGAGACAGCTAATTCTCAGGGAATAGTTACATGTAAAAAACGGCAGTACTGTTACTCTAATGTAAATAAATTTAGAGATACCATTATAAAACTTAAGGAAAGGATAATTTTGATCATGCGCAAAAAAACTTAAATTAGACAAACAAACAATCGCCCACAGTTTTATCACAAATTTTACAAATATGCAATAACATTAATTTAAAATAAATATATAAATTTTTTTAATATTGCACAAAACGAGATTCAATTTTAATTATAAAAACTCACCTTCAGGCAATCTACCGATAAATACTGCTCCTTAAGAGATGTAATTTTTAGCACAATATTTTTCTAGATGTAGCACACATCCAATTTCTTTTTTAAATGTGTAAAAGATGTTTACATTTTTAAACACTGTTATATTTTTGTTTATTTTGTTGTTAAATTAATTATTATAAAACGCATCCAACTTGCCGCATTTTTTATTAATTTAATTCTTTTTAACGAAACAATACAAAATTTATTCTTTTTTTTTTGTTTTGCTTTTTTAGCGACGGTAAATAAATAAAAATAGCTGGCTGCTTGTTACCGCAATGAGTCAACTCCTACTTCAAAGTGGTGGTTTAAAATGAATTTTGCTAATACAATCGTAGTACGTGGCTGCTGCAGCATTAAGCTGTCTCTTTGTTCCTTTTCACCAAGACTCCATTTATTACTTGCTTGCTCAACGTCAAGTGCTGAACTAAATTATAGCAACATGACCAATGTGTGAAAAAACCTTAATGCTCAGCACTCATGCGACCTTTAGTTTTGGTACTGGCATACAAACAGCCAAGCAAATATATTACGTCAGGTAAGCGGAATGGTAACCCTCAATTAAATCAAACATATAGAATCACTCAGCCATTTAAAAGTAAAAAACTCACAATATTATAATTAATAGACCAACAAGGAACAGTTTCTTACGGCAATACTCTTGTAAAGAATATAAAAACAATAGCCGCTCTAAGCTGTTCTCTTTTATCATCTCTTTACAGACCAAATCAACTTATAGGCCTCTCTCAATCAAACAAACATATAGTTATAGTTTTTTTGTTTGCTTGTAGCGTTTGTTTCAAAAATATTTTTATAACATTTCAGGTTAAAGTAATTCTGTTTTAATAATAAAATATTAAAATATGCTTATTTAAAACACAAAATATTAAACATAAAAATTAAAATAAATGCATATGTTTCGACTTTGTTTCTTCGAAACAAATTATATAGGTATGTGATGAAAATAGATCGATTTAAAATAATCGTTTCTATATATGTATGCATGAAAGTTTTTTAATTTAAAAAAATTTTCTATAATACTTTTTCAAAAATGTTTTTTTTTTTTGCTTGTTTTTTATCGATTAATTTTTATCACACCCTTTAAAACGATCATTTTCAAATCTAGTGATTTCCATCACATGCCCAATAAAATTATATATTTTTAACATAATGGTTCTTAGGTTGCTTAATTCATTTAAAATAATAAATCGGTTATTTACAGTTAGACTAAACTATGAAAATGAACATCTTAAAAGTTGTCAATACTAAATTGAATTCGCACAACAAAAATACTAATGTAATTTTTTAACTATACCTTCAAGAAAACAATCTTGTATGAGTACTACACTTACCTTATTAAAATAGATATTAAAATGTGTAAAATTTCCTACTCGGTCCCGTTAAACCAGCAAATCATATTTGCCTTACCTACAGCCAAATCCATCCATCCATGTCAAACAATACACAATTTGTTAAGTGTAGAAAAATCGTGAGTTCATAAGGGAAATTTTATTAAGTATTCGAAAAAAAGGCAGCAGGGAATCCAAGTAAATATTCTTTTGATTTCCTTTTTAACAATTTCATTTTAACAGTAGCGCTTTAAATTGTTTCCCTCTGTTTCTAAAAAATGATATTGCAGCATTCGCTCATTGACTTTTTACGGAAATCTTGGTTGATGATAGAAATCTTCTCGTCTTGAGATTAACCGATTATAAAATAAGAGTTAACCTTGGCAAGTACTTAATTATTTTTGGGAAGCCAATGTATTAAAAAATGCAATCGTATACGCAAAACCTATATATACATATATAAAAACTCTTGCAAGTCTGTTGTGACGATCCACACTGGGTTCAAATACTCAGTTTTCGAGGATTAATTAAAAAATGAAATTTAAAGTATCGTCAAAACTGATTGCAGTTGTTTACAGCCTATAAAATTCTACATCACTAGCTGAAAAAATAAATTTACTTTGTTCAAAATCTTATTTTTTACAAAGTTATTAAAAAAAAGACCAATTTAGCTAATTCAGGTAGTTCGGCGAATATCATTGTAAAGTTTGTGTAACAATTTTTGTGTTTTGTTTTTGAAATTCATATTAGAAGTCCAAAACAAATTTTTATTTTATTTTATAGTTTAAGTGGTCATATAGTTATTATTCGTATACATTCGTGTGTAAATTTTTGGAAGAAGAAGTAGCAAATTCGAAATGAGCAACTTTCGTAATCGGTGATTAAGTTATGCAAGTGAAGCACAATTTATTTTTATCAATGAAAGATGGAAAGGATCTTACTGCTATAACTGGAACTACATCAACACAAAAGTGTTACTATGTACTTTGTAGCGCCACTAGCAAAAACTGCAATAATATAGATCCTACGATTAAAATGCCTGTGAAAATAGAATATTTAAGATTTGGCTAGATCAGATTCTTTGAATGGTTTTTGCATATTGCATATAAAAAAAATCGTTGCTGAAACAAAATTTTAAATTTAGAAGCAATATAGAGAGGCTATGGGTTTAATGTTGACAAGCCTAAGCCTGGGATCAGAAATACCAATGATGGGAATACTGCGACGTCCAGTCGCAGAAGTATACATTTAGGGCTACCAAAATCATCATTAGGGCATAATCGAGTTTTAAGATATTTTGATGAAAACAGATTTCTTCATATGATACGACTACGGCCAGAGAAATTCGCCTATATACTCAACCTTATAAAAAATGACGATGTTTTTCACACAATTGGCGAAAGGCTCCAACTACGCATTGACTTGCGGCTTAAAATTGTACTTTACTGCTTGAGATCTTCAGGAAATGGTGCTTGTGTTCGTAAGGTAGCATCTCTTTTTGGTATAGGTAATGGCGGTACCATACAAAATATTAGAAATCGAATCATTAAAGCAACATTAAATCTTAAAGAACAGTTTTTATATTGGCAGAGAACAAACCTTAACATATGTTTCCAATATACCCACTCCTACTATATACAACAGAAATGACTTATTCCACTTTCTAATAAATTAGTCATATCAATAAATTAAATAAATAAAACTAATAAAAATATCTTTTAATTCAATTTAATTTAATATAATTCACACAAGAACACAAAAATAATAATTCATTTAAACATAAAACATTTAAACAAATACAACGTTTGAAAAACATATGAAAAAAGTGCTAAGTGTTGTATCGCATGTTTGCATGAAAATTACCAACAACACAGCTAGCACCGTTGTATTTTGTTAGCACTTAGTACGTACTAGGGGGCTTGTGAATAGGGCAAATGAGTTTATCTTCAAATTTTAATAGCCGTATTCATAGAAATTAAAATAAGTTTGAAATGCGTTTTATGACAAATTTTCCATACAAATTTGTCCTAAAATATATTTCAAATCTATTTGAATATTCTATGAATACCGCAGTAAGGCTCTACATGCCTTAAAAAAGTGAAACAATATTTACAACTGTAAAATCATTTATCTTAGTTGGAGTTTTTTTTTAATATGATTGTATTTCTTGCAGCAAAGTTTTGACATGAAAAAATTAATAATTTCAGAATGCAGAATATAAAAAAACAACATAACGTAACCTACCTTCCACAAAAGATTAGGCCTGCATTAAGCTAACTTAAGGATGTTGTAGTATTTTAAGTAGCTATTACGGGCAAAACTGCTATTTTCTTGAAAATTGATTTCTACAACACTATTTAAGCAAATTTCTTTAAGGTGCATTACACAAAATTTATCATTATCATTAAAAATCTATTGTCATTTTTTAATGCCCTGTATATTGTAAAATATTAATGTTTAGAAAAGAATTTGTTTATAAGAGAATGCTTGTTTTAAGTAAAAAGCAACGAAGAAGTGAAAGCGAAAATGAGAATATCAAGCTTAATATTTAGGTATTCTTGAATAATTTAATTGTATTAGCTTAACATGAATCAAAAGCAATATTGCGCACTCAGGCGTACTACTGTGCATCTACGTCATCATAGAATTATTCTATTTATTTTATTTTATTTTATTTTATTTATTATAAAGTTTTTAAGCTCTTGGGGCCAATAAACTAAGCATACAATTTCAAAACTTATTGCTAATTATAATAAATTTATTTCATAAAATAATATGTATGTATAAAAGTGTAAAAAATATTCTGCAAAATTGCACAATATTGAGGGAAAATTTATGTTAGCAATAACAAACAACTAAATGATACTGAATTAAAATGAATGTTTGTTGTAAAAAGTGTAAAAGCTGGAAATAACCACATAACTTCTAAACGGGTGCATTGATTTGAAAAAATTCTAAATGGAAAGAAATGAGATGTAGTTGAGTAAAACTTATAAGTTTGGAATTAAAGCTATTAAAAGGAGAGCTATTTCGGGCTACCAAAGTTTTAAATGTTGGATTATGTAAAAATTCTTATAAAAAAATTATTTATTTCAGAAGATATTTCATTTGTTCTTGCAAATAATATTTCTGAAAGCAAAATAACTCTTTCCATGCAGCAAATTTGTTTTCCAAAATAAAGTTAGAACCAAAATGTATAAAATTGAACGTTATTATTAATTTTATTAATTTATTTATTAACTTAATAATGATAAATTATTACAAAGTTATTAGTCAGAGCACTAGATACCAAGGTCAGCACCATAATAAATTTTCTTTTTATGTATATGCTGTAGTTGTCTTTAAGCTCCGCACAAACCTTTCCAATTTATAAATACATTTTAACTCTTAAAATATAGTTTTGTTTTACTTTTTATTACACTAATTACACTTATTATGATGAGCCTACTTAATTAAATCTTTTAGAAAATTTAGTTTAATGAGCAACCCATCTTCAAAATGATAATTTTACATGCATTTGAATTTATTTCTTATCACATTTATATGCTGTACATTTCATTTTTAATAAAATTTTTAAGGTTTTTATTTTAATTTGTTGCACTTTCCATACGCAAATGTACTTTGTTTTCAAAAAATATTCTATGTCTACGTCACACACAAAGTCGTTATACAACAGACCTGTGCAATGCGCAATCTTGTTTGTTTTTGTTTCATGGGCAAAAGTTGTGTAATGCAGTTGTCGATACTAATTTTCCCAGTGCCAGTTTTAATACGCGCTCTCTTTCTCTCTTATTTAGTCACAAGCAGCGTTGCCACACAAGAAATTGACTTCCTACCAATAATTTTCAAAAATCCTACCAAAATCGTTCACAGCCTACCAAAAATTTAAAAATGCGTTTCTTGCACATAAACTCTGTTATACTCACTTGGTTTTTTTCCGTAACTCTTGAGGTGGAAATTTGTCTTTTGGTGATTTTTAAGATGGATGTTATGATTTAAAATAGTTTTAGAGCATACTATGCAGAATGAACACCCATCCCTTTCCTGGAGCCAATCAAATTCGCTCAACCATTCGGTTCTAAAATTTTTTTTTACTGTTTCTTTACATGCAATATTAGTAAATATTCATGTAATTAATAGGTACATATATACAATTAAAAAAGTTTACTTACTTTTCCATTTTGTCTGCTAATTTTTTTAATACAAACACTTGTAAATAAGCCTTCACTCAAAAATATTGTTAACTTCAATTTCATAATATTGTTCGCGTTTCTTAAACCAGAGATGGCTATAGCTTTAATCATCTTTATGCAAAAAAGCAGAGATGTTTTTATTACACCTAAAACAGTTTTTGAAAACAGTGGTAAAACTATTCACAGTTATTGTTTATTTAATTCAAAGTTACATTTTTTTATTTTATGTTCTGAATTTTTAAGGTAAAAAATTTACTGTTGCTACAGGAGGAAAACCTACCAAAAATTTAAAAAAATGCAACAAACCAACCAAACTACCAAACTGTTTTTTAAAAACGAAAAACTACCAAGTTTGGTCCGATTGGACCAAAGCGGCAACGCTGGTCACAAGTTTGTTTATTCAGCAGAGTGTTTTTACCGAATCTATGTTTAAAAGCATTGTTGCCATTTTAGTAAGTTATGTATTTAGAACTGGGCACTTTTTATAAAATAATTTAGCATTTTATTACGAACAAAACTCAAACGTCGTTCAAAGAAAATATGTGTTTTCTTTTAGCATAACAATTTTAATAGTGAATTCAATTTTAAATAGTGAAAAAACTGTTTTCCAATGCACATTAAGATAAGGTGTAGTATGTAGCTGCAATTGTCTTTTGAACGGTTTTTACATTAAAAGTTTTACACGCATGTGTTTGACGAATATAAAATTCATTTTGATGTTTTCCGAACGACTATTTTATGTAAACGGGCGACCTCACGCAGAAAAAAAACATGGTTGTTATATGGTCACAATAACCATATTATGTTCTTTGTAACAATGTATATTTGTGGAAAACCAATTATAGTTGTTTTCACCAAAACTTTAGTCACGATACACATATTTTGTTAATTTTTAACGATTATATATAACTTAAAAAAATTTCAACCACAACCAATTTTATAACTTATTAAATAATAATATTTAACCATAATATATTATTATTATTAATCAAAGTATGGTTAAAAGCAACAGAATAATGTTTACGCTTAACAATATTTTGTTTTAGTACTTGACAGTTTAGTAATTTTTCTGTTAGCTAAAATTTGAAATTGTTTTTTTTGATGAAGTATAATGTATGTATTGTAAGCATATAAATCTTTATTTTTGTGTTTGAAGCATAATTGTGAAATCGTTTATTTGTTATTTTAATCAAATAATGTATTTTTTATGAATTTATGGTTTTAAATAATTTTTATGACAAATCGTTAATAAAAAAAAAACAATAATCAGTTTTTTATATCAGGAAAAATTTGCACTTACGAGACTATATTATAATTCAATTATATAACATGACATATTCAGCCATATTTTTATATATTAATTTAATCATTTAATGTTTATATTTGAACATAATTTTGTTTATACTTTGGACAAAAATATGGTTGCAAATGTAACAATACTATGTTTTTTTAGCAACCATATAATGTAACCATACTATGTTGCTCTTAGATTATGGTTACCTCAACCATATTTTTCTTTGCGGGGTGATTGTAGCTGAAAATTTTAACTAAACACGTTTTACGCTGTGTCCGTATATCTTAGTAAAATTCATTATCGAAAAAACTTTTTCAACGCATGCATTATTAGTTTGAATTTCCAGCATACAAAGTACTGCCAGAGCATCCTTATAACTGTAAACCTTCAGCCAAAATTGATGTTAATTAGTGGGAATATCATCATTACAATAATCTTTCCATGTGATATTGAATTACAAATGCAAAAATTTTCGTAACTTTGAATACATTCATATTTTAAAAAAGCCTATTTATTACATTCTTTTAATCCATCCTTTAATATGAAAAACATTTTTATCGTGTAGTTTTAATGATTTCATCAACCATTTCAAGATTATTGAATTCAGCTTCAAATGTTGACTTATAGTCAATGGCATTTAGTGGAAGGAATGTGTTTTCATATCGTATCCTAAATACAAAAGGATTACAACTCAAAATTCTTAAATTTTCAGGAGATCCAAAAAACTGTTTATGTCAAAATGGTGTTAATAAGTAATGCAAAAAACATAACGGGGGTTTTCCAGTTAAAGAAGATAATGATGAGAATAAAGTTTTTTATGTAATTAGAGATGTGAAATGTGAATTCATTTATGAAAAAAGTCAATTTTGGAAAATTTTGAGTTGTAACCCTTTAGTATTTACGGTGCGATATCTATGGATATGGTTTTACTCTTTATAAATTGTTTACAATTGCTTACATCGTTCATTTTTTGCTGTAGAAATTAATAAAATAAATATACTTCAGCTTCACCCGATTTTTTTATCGACAATTGACAAGAAAAAATAAATACTAATCAACACACGTATGCCTTAAAATGTGTTTGAAAATCGCCACGTTTGGCAAGAAATCGAACTGATTTTTTAAGCTCATTTAAAAATGTTTGGTAGTTTTTAAAGGGAATAAAACTGAAACTAGTTTATGTTATATTGCTTAGTGTTAGAGTTACTCTTTCGTTTTCAAAAATTTCTCTTATCACTAAATTTGTATTCTCTCCCTCTCTGTGGACAACAAAAAATTAAGGACATGTTTCGTCAATAATTTCATTTAATGAATTCAGCGCATTAATTTAATGCCTTTGTATTTGATCCTTTAGCTAGTTTGGCTGTGCATGTGTGTGTGTGTGTGTGAGAGAGAGAGAGAGAGAGTGAAAACCGTGAGTTTAGTTGTGCAACGTTGAATTTTTTATTTGCTTATGCACTATTCGCTTTTTTTGTGTATTCAACTTTTTATTGTTTTATATTAAAATATTCAGTTTTTTGCTACTTTGAATTCAAGCATTTAAATTTCATTATCACATTTATTCACTTTTTTATGTATATACACCATGATGTTAATGAATCCTTTCCGTTTTTTGAGTCGTATGTATGTAAATATTTAAATTCATTCTTACATTCATTCGCTGTTGCTGCTGACATTGTTGTTCTTCTAGTTATTGTTAGTGTTTTTGCATATTGGAAAATCAAAGCACCGTAGTTTAAAGCCTTATTAATCGTCCCAGTTAAAAAAGTTGAAGTTTTTGAAAATTTTTCTTGCTATTTTTTGCTTTTATGTTTTTTTATAGAGAACGTAAAAAGAGAGAGCTTAAGAGATGCCTTAAGCAATACGTACAGGACAACGTAGTATCGACATCAAAATAGCAAAGTTTTTTATGTTGCAGCTTTGTTATTTGTGTTACCAAATAGTTAAAAGCGTTATTTGATGGTTTAATTATTAAGAACGCTTATTTAAATGTAAATGAAGATTTTAATACATGTTATAAATTAACCACATTTTAAAAAGTTAAAGGGGAGTTTCCGTTCATGTTGTTACAGGTCATCAATTTGGTCATTAACATCCTTTTGTCGAGATGGTATGAAATTAAATGTCCACACTGTTTATTATTATTAGTTTTTTTTAACAATTTGACTTAATTCTTTTATTTTTTCCTTTGTATATTTTAACTAAGATATTTCAAGATATTTTAACTTATTAAGTTTGATTTTAAGATGTGTGTTCTACAAGAAATATGTCTTTATTACATATGTTGTTATCTAAATCAAATTTCTGAGCCGAAGACAAAATATAAAATTTAAAGAAAATGCTAACAGTTCATAGAAATTAATATTTTATTTCTTGTTTTTTGCTTATGTTTTCAGTTATAAGTAAACATTCATACATCTATTTCAGGAGAGTACTTCTGGACTTGTTATATATTTTTTTTACCTTTTTTAAAACGCACAAAGTAATTTTAGAAATTAAAAAAGAGATTCATGCTAGATGAACTTTTTCAAGCCACATAGCGCATTAACCGATTTATGTAAATCCCACTACTCCCAAAAAGTTGAAAAATTTTCCTGCTTTTATCCTGTTCTTATTAGAAAATAAAATGTTTAAAAATTTTTGTAGAAGCCGAATTCGGTCATTATCTAGGATAAATAAAATTTGTATCTCTAATATAAAAAACTTTGAGATAAAAGACAAAGTTTAAAGAAAAAAGAAAGTACAAAAACCATGTACCAGGTGGTGGCAAAGGCGAATTCATTTATTTTAGCTGTCACTTTGGTCTTATAAAACTGTAAGTTTGGCATTGAAAGTTTTTTAAACTGAAAAGTATAAAATACAATAAAATTATACATTTATTTTCGAGTTTTGCTACATTATTTTACCAAAAAAAAAAATTTATTTGGTTGCCAAAGATTGCACTTGTTTAGAATATATCTATTATTTATATCGGGTGTTTTTTAAGCCCCATAGAGCTTTAAATTGTAAAAAATAACACAAAAAATTAATTGTTATGAAGAATTTTTTTAAACTTAAGATCAGATCATAGCATTAATATATAAAAATTATTTCGGGCATATGGCCACCGCGGCTGCTTATGACGAAGCGCATTCTGGACGTCCAATTTAAGTCACTTTTTTATGTACTGCAGGCTGAATGTCACAAATAAAACAAACAATGTTGTCCTCTAAAGCGTCAATTGTTACTGCTTTATCAGCATAAAAGAGTGATTCACGTGCCCCCACAGGAAATAATCGAGAGATGTCAAATCGCGCACGCAAAGAAAAAATATGGTTGTGGTAACCATAATCTAAGAGCATTATAACATGGTTGCTAACAAAACATAGTATTGTTACATTTGCAACCATATTGTTGTCCAAAGTATAAACATAATTATGTTCAAATATAAACATTAAATATTTAAATTAAAATATAATAATATGGCTGAAAATGTCATGTTATATAATTGAATTATAATATAGTGTCGCAATTGCAAAATTCTATTGATATAAAAAACTGGTTATTTTTTATTTATTAACAATTTGTCATAAAAATTATTTAAAAACACAAATTCATAAAAAAAAATCAAATATTTGCTTAAAATAACAAATAAATGATTTCACAATTATGCTTCAAACACAAAAATAAAGATTTATATGCTTACAAAACATACATATTTACTTCAACTTTTTTTTGGTTCCCTTCATATTTGTTTTTATATTTTGCACTTTATTTTTAATTATTTATTTTGTACATAATTTTTTTTTTTAATTTCTTTAACAATCCAAAACAATTTCAAATTTTAGCCACCAGAAAAATTACTAAACTGTCAAGTACTAGAAAAAAATATTTTTAAACTTAAACATTATTCTGTTGCTTTTAACCATACTTTGATTAATAATAATATATTATGGTTAAATATTTTATATTATTTTTAATAAGTTATAAAACTTTAGTTGTGGTTGAAATTTTTTTAAGTGAAAACCAAACATGTTGCATTTTTTGTGCACAGTAACCATATAATCGTTAAAAGTTAACAAAAAATGTTTGTCGTGACTAAAGTTTTAGTGAAAACAACTATAATTTGTTCTCCGCAACTATACGTTGTTACAAAGAACATGTTTTTTTCTGCGTGCGCGACATTGGAGGCCAATTGACTGGTCCATTTCTCTAAATCAACTTATCGCCAAATTTTGATTTCAATAACTCGGTGGTCGCGGTCGCCGTATGGCCATCTTGTTAAAACCACATTTCGTCCGAATCAATGTCATCCATATTTTCAAACAAAAAATCATTAATCATGGCGCGGTAACGATCTCCATTGACCGTAACGTGAGATCCGATCTCATTTTTGCAGAACTTAGATCCGATAATGCCACCAGCGAGTAAACCACACTAAACGATGCAATGAAGTCTGTAGGGTATACTTTGGATTGGTCTTACTTCATATGCTTCAATTTTTCTTATAAACAAACCTATTAAGAGAAAAATGGGCCTGGCTGCCGAACATAACTTGGAGATAAAACAACGGGTCAGTGACTAACGGCTCTAGAGCCCAATTGGCGAAAGAACGACGCATATAATGGTCTCGTGGCTTTAATACCTGCACTAGCTTGATCCTCTACGGGTGAAGGCCAAGATCTTTACGCAAAATTTTCCACGTAGTGTACGGACAGAGTCCCAATTCCTGCGACCGACGACGAATCGATAAATTTGGATCTTCTTCCACACTTTCGTTTACAGCAGCGATATTCTCTTAATTATGGACTTGTTGGTGTTATTGCATCCTCTATTACACATATACTGAAAATGTTATATCAAAACAATATCTAAGACTTACTCACTTATCCGACTAACTAAGGCCAGTAATAATTTGAATGTGTTACTGTATTTGTAATTTTGTGTTATTCTGTGGAAATATTCTATTCTACATATTGTATTTTGTGTGCCTGACGTAATTTTACTATGTAAATAAATATCTATGGTTTTAAGGGGTATGTAATCTATTTCATTTAATACTTGCATTTTTTTTTTTTTAAATAATATTTCATTTCACCGCCCACAAAAAGAGGTGGGGCAAAATGACAATTTAAAATCTCTTGAGTCCAACTTTAAACTTCTAAACATTTCTTGATATTACAAGTTGTAACTGCTAAACAAAATGCCTAAAAATTAAAAAAAACTTGTATTTTTTAGAGGTGGGATTAGTTTTTATAAGGGGAACCTTTGTCCGATTTTTCTTGTTTTCAAGCACTAACAGCCTATGACCATAGCAGATTTTTGTGTCAAATTTCATTAATCCAATACAAGCTAAAAAAAGTAAAATCCGGCTAGATTGGCAAAATATTCCTATGTGCGGCGCATCGGTTATGCTAATATTATTGTCAATTATGATTTTATTTATTTTTTTAAGGGTGGTTAGAATTAAGATAATTTTTTTTTTAATTTTATCCGTAGCGAAAAAAATTAAGAAAGTTTTTGCTTAGATAATTTTACTTTTACAAACAAACACATTTTTTTGCCAATTTCTTTTTATTATTTTAGCTGCAATTAGGCATAAAGCATAATTGCGTAAAATAAAAAGTTGGTAGCAAATATAAATAGATCTGCTAAAGTAATTATTTGATTTGCATGAAAAAAATTTAGGTTCATAAAATAGAACCTTATATTTTTGATTTTTACATTCTACCAATTCAAGGTAGAAGTTATCTCAAGAGTAGTCAATAAATTCTTATTCGTTAAATTTAATTATTATAAAAAATATAATAATGAATACTATATAATATAATAATTAATACTATTAATACTAATACTAATAATATGTGCTGCTACTGTTTTCTAAGCGATAAATACGTCTAGAAAAATGTATGGAAATATCTCAAGAACCCTAGAGTGCTTGTCATTCACATTTTCTAAAAGGATTGCTCGATTGGAATACAGGGAATGCAAATAAAAAATAACTGTTGAACATAAAAAAAATTCTTAAATTAAAAAACACAGGAAACATTTATTAAATAAATTAATTTTTAAAAAATTATTGCGTTAATTTCCAAATACTCCGTTTTATATTATAAATAACCGAGAGGCCCTTTAGCTTCAATAATCAATATCGGTGATTTATTATTCAAATCAGGATATTTAGAAATTAGCAAAATAATTTTTTAAAAATTGATAAAAAAAAATCATTTAAAAACTTTTGTTTGGTGGGCAATAGATGTTTACTGCAACATCTAATTTAACTTCCTTATACCACAACAGGGTATCCTTAATATAAAAATTGAAAACCCTTTGATAATATTAAGACTAAATTTTAATCAAAATTGTCAAAAGTTTCAAAAATGTCTGCGTGCAACTAAAGCAAGAGAGTGACAGGATTCTGTAAATAAAAACACAGAATATATGTGGCAACAAAATATACATTTCTTGCAACTGAATTATAACTGTTACGTCTCCTTGCTTTAATACTAATATTTTGTAATTTTTGATAAAAAATCTTTTAAAAATTTTTGCTTCTTGTAGCTTTAAGTGCATTTCTAATTTCACTGAATTTTTTGCAATTGTCCAGTAATTTGAGTTTTAGTATATGGCAAGCCTATATGGATACAATATCCCATAGCCATAGCCGGCGGTGCAGTGAAAACTATAGCTGATCAAGCAAATATGGTGCTTGGATTTTAAATTATAAGCTTTAGTACTTTTCGTACGCCGTCTTTTAAATATCGCGGTTTTCACTTTTCGGTTATTTAGCCATTTTTTGCTTGATAAACTATTTTGCCAACACTGGAGTAAGTGTTGAAAGAAATTAAAAAAATGCTTTTAAGATTCTAAGTCAACACAAAGTTATTATTTTTTTTTTACATTAACTTTGATGATGTGCGTTTCAAGATATTTTATTAAATGCGCAAGGATTTTGGAAATAAGGTATTTTCTGTTTTAATTTTATAAATTTGACGTTACCAACGATTAAGATTAACATTTTTTCACAATGTACAACGAAACCATTACAATAAAATTAGTTAAAAATAAATAATTTGATTAAAAAATAAATTGTCGTTTTACAATAGGTCTGTTTCTTTACTTTTTGGGTAAAGTTTGTGAAAATGAGCGCAAGCATTGTTTTCTCTCATAAAGAGACAAACCTATGTAAAAGTACGGGAACACAAAATCTAAATTTTAAGCACAAAATAAAAACTCAAAGTATTTTGATTGTTTTAATAAAAAAATTAATTTCAATAAATCAACAAACAGAAGTAATAATTTTTTTTGTATCTTGTTTGTATTTTAAGGCTGTTGCCCAAACTTGCACGAAACAGCCCAAACTTTTTCTTCGTGCAAGGAGAAGAAGAACTTTATTCTCTTAAAACCGCTCTCATTTACCCAATTTTGAAGTAAGAAAACCATTTTCGTGCAAATTTTGATCCCACGGGATCCCAAAGTAGAGTAAAGAAACAGACCTTATATGTTTTCTCATACTTAACGCCGTGTGATTACGAAGACGATGGGGAGTTACATACTCATATATCACCAAAATATTACATAGCTGCAGAAAAAGAAATTCGTTTTTACAAACAATATTTATCAATAAGACTGATACTAATATATTTTTCTTTTTTTAATTTTTAAGACACTCAGTTCTATTAATGTTAAAACCACAATGAAATTTCTGCAAGCGCAGATTAACTTCTTGCTGAAAAAACTCTTAAATTTAGAGTTGCCCCCAATAAATAGAACAAAACCACGAAAAATAACATACAATATTAATCCGTGATATTTTGGAAACATGAGCTGACTGGATAAGATAGGTTGAAAATAGTAATAAGGGCTCGGGCACCAACGAACACATTTGTTAAAAATTCATTTTTTGTGTATCGTCAAACCTTTGCACCGTCATATACAAAAACTTTAAATATGCAAGAACAAATAATCAAAATATAAAGTTTAAAATGAGACGGTGGCCCATATGTGATACGAAACCCTTCGTGTGGTATGCCAATTCGCTCTGCATCAAAATGTTGGCTGCGTAATTTGTGACAAGTTCAAGACATGCGTAAATGTTGTTTTTTGGTTTTTAATTTTTACATTTGTAGGCTTCAATGAAATTTAATGTGTAAAAACTAAATGAAAATGTCTTAGATTTTATATATATAATTCAGTGCTTTATAGATTTTTACCATTCGTTTATTATTTTTACTTTATTAATCCATAGCAGAGGTTGCATTTTCCATTAAGTATTGCAATAGAATTTTTCCAAAAACTGTCAGCTCATGGAACTGATCAAACATTGCCTCTGCTTGTGGCCCGCAATGGAATACCGACGGTCAATGGTATTTTAGGAGCCTTTTTGTGTTTCATTGTTATGATCGGACAGGATCCTTTTAAGGTACTACGATTTTTTCTCTGATTTACAACCAGGCGCAGTCACTTTGTCCTTTAATTGATTGCCAGTGGGTAGCTCTGCACCTATCGGCTATGCCAAACGTATTTTGATGATTAAAAATTATTTTGCAATAAATTTTAGCTGAAGTTCTTAAGGTCAAATATGCGAACATGTAGTTATATTGTGATAGTGCACTAATTCACAGAAAAATATTAAATGAAGAAAAGAGAAAGTGAAGATTTGACCTTGATTAAATTTTTTTAAATAATTTTTTAAAAAGGCCTTTCAAACAATTTTATATGTAGCTACAAAACACACACACACTTAAAACTACATCCAAGAGGCAAAATATTAATTATGAGTGAGAGACGCAAACACGGTTATGTTTTTAATGAATATAACAATTTTGCCTTAAACTACATACAGATATGTATTTTAAATCATTTACAGCTTTTTTTAAATTCAGGTAGATTATGAATTATATAAAAAGGAACAACAATTTTAAGGCATAAAAAAGATTGTTTTAGTTTGTCTCAGCTGATTTAAGGGATTGACTTTTACTTTTAACACACTGTTATTGCATGATAATATCACAGATACTAAAAAAATGCATTAGTATGGGTAAGTTAATTTACTAATAATTTCCAATTAAACTGTAAATGAAATCTTTACCTGCTTAAGATACATTTAGATTTTATTTATAGTTTGTTGCTTTAATTTATTTATTTATTTATTTATTTATTTATTTTTTTTTTTTGAAAATTCTGAGTTAAAACACTCATACAACATAGCGCAATGTAAGTGATAATGAAAAGGTTATTTAGTCCCTGTCCGTATTTTGGAGTCTATGTTGCTCAATTTTTAAATTTGTTAGCGAGAGAGGAAAGATAAAGATTTACTTTCAATTTTCTATTGTCTGGTCGTTCGCAGTTTTAAGTAAAAACCAAATTAGGGTTTATAAAAACCAACAGTTTAAATTTAAGAAAACTGAAGAAACAAAAATTGCTTATGTGGACAAAGTAAGTCTCCTTAGCAAATATGTATTAAATTAATTCCAGTCTAAATGTTATTCATACATACATAATCTTGAATTACTATTAATACTTTTTAATGTCATGTGTTTAAACAAGTTTTTTAACATATTTTAAAATCTTTGTTCAGAGTGGTACATTTAATGATAGAATTTTACAAAATTGTCATTAAATAATTCTTGCGAAAAAAACCGACTTCAAAACAGATTTCATATGTCTGCCTATAACAGCTAAAGTGTGTGGCCACATACGAGTAAATTAGATTACATTAACTATTGGGACACACCTATATCTCCAAACTTTATACTTTTTCAACTTTTCAATAGTTTGGCAATATACATCAAATTGCAGCAACTATAGGGTCACTCTTTATTTTACCAATTCAAATTATATACTTGCTGTTGCAGTAGATTTAGCAATCAGGTTCTGTGTAAATTTCAACCGTCTGTCTGTAACGGTTCAACAGTTTGCTCATATACATCCGATTATATCAACTATTTAATTTATAATATAACCTTTTTATACTTCTTATTATACCAAATAAAGTAATAGACATTCTGTCTAAAATTAAGGTGTTTGTATATAACGGTTCAAAAAATACGGCCATATAGAACAAATTGCATTAATTTTGGGAACACCCTTTGATTTCTAAATTCAAATTATAAGCTTCTTGTTATAGCAGATTTAGCAAAACATATCCCTTGTAAATTTTAGCTGTCTGTCTATAACGGTTCAAAAGTCCGGTCCCATACACCATATTATACCAACTATTGAAACACCCGTTTATTTTTAAATACAAATTTTATACTTGTTGTTATAGAGAAGTGTATTACTACAGGTTCTTTTTAAATTTCAATCGTTTGTCTACAACTGTTCAAAAGAATGGCCATATACATCAAATTTAATGAACTACTGGCGCACCCTTTAATTTATAATTTGTAATATTATCAGCTGTTACTTAAACGTCCATAGCAATCGACATTCTGTCCAATTTGCAAGCGTTTGTCTATAACGGTTTAAAAGATAGGCCCATATAAGTAAATTTACATCAATAATGGGAGCAGATTTATTTTTGTATAATTTTTTGTTTTTGGGAGCTAAAGTAAGACGCAGTCATTTTAAATTTTACAGAAGTGCCCTTTACATTTCATAATACACGTAAAAAATATGTATGTTGTATGGGGACACTCTTTAATTTTTAGGGTTTAATCTGTTTTTAAAACGGGACCAATCTGTAAGCATAATCTATTATATTATCAAAAATTTTCAAAATCGGATCAGAAATGACTGAGTTCTGAAGGCACAAATATAAAAAAAGCAACATTGAGCCGAATTGTATAACCTCCTTCTTTTTTGGATTGTATAACCTCCTTCTTTTTTGGAAATCGGTTAAAAAAGGCCGCGTTAACGCAATCAATTCTTCACGCGATTTGAAAATATGATTTTATTATTTGTTGGCAGACGGTATAGAGAAGCACAAGGGGTAAGAATAAGAACACGATTTGGGTCCTGTAGGATTTTTTTATTTCCTTTTGAACACAATTGTACTTTTTTCAATGTTTTTTTTTAATTTTTGTTTGAAATACCATATTTATTTAAATAATAAACAAAAGAGTTAACAACGGAAATAAAAATTACAAAAAAGCAAGTTGAAAAAAAATCGTAAAAATCATCGTGTAAGTAAACTTATAGTCAACGACTTAATATTTAATAAATAGTATTAATAAACCACGCTGCTTACATTGCAGTAAATATATTTGTTAATCTCTTTTTATACCCTTCACCACAAAAAGTGAAAAAGGGTATATATAAAAGTTTGTCATTCCGTGTGTAATTTCTACAATATACATTCCGATCCTACAAAGTATATATATTCTGATTTCTTATGCATAGCGAAGTCGATTAAGTGATGTCCGTCTGTCCGTCCGTGTTAGTGTTGACATCAAGTTTGCTGAGGCGAAGCCAATTCCTTTCGCATATATTTTAATATCATTCTTAAACCTCTGAATTTTCTACAAATGAAGCAAAGACAAAACATTTATAAAGAGTAAGGGACAATATATATTAAAATCAAAAATTTTATCCAAACAATTTATAATAATATAATTGAACATAGTTGTAACTATAGATATATAGACTGATTTTGAACCAAAAAGTAAGAAAATGACCTATTTTATAAAATCAATCAAAATTCTGTTAACAATAATGTGTAAAACATCCTCTAATTTGGCGTTAGATAATCTATTTCTATATATCTGTATTTATATTTAAGTTTATTTTTGAAAATATCAGTTTTAAATATTTATTAAAATCTATGTGGCAGAATTCCTTAAATTCCTTATCTAAATTTTGTGTCTACCTGTTTTCAATTAAATGTGGAAAAAGTTTTATTAGACCTGCTAGTGAAGAACTCAATATAAGAAAACTTTTTTAAGGTTGCGTCGTTCAAGTTAGATCGTTTTGTGATTTGTTTACAAAACTCAATGCAAAAAAAAAGGCAACACAGTTATGAGCGAATTCATTTAATTTAGAAGCATTAAAGTTTTTATCGGAAATTTTAGTTTTTACAAATATACCTAGGTAAACGTCATCATTTCTAATATATTTTTACGTTAGCGGCAGTAATAAAATTTTTCTTAGAGTGTTTATTAACAGATAAATTGTTTCAAATAGTTAATAAATTTTAACCAGATGTTGCAATATTATTTGTAAATCAAAAAATCTTAATTTTGGGAAAAAGATCTTAAAATCTTTTTTTATTTAAAAAATCTTTAAAATTAAGAATAAATCTTTATTCTGCATCGCTGGACAAGAGGGAAAATTTTCTGTAAGCGCAGCCAAAACTCTAGAGAGCACAATACTATATGTATTTGTAAACATGAACAGATTCATGCACACATGCGTATACAGAAATGTGTGTGGATATTCTTAAGATATGTTTTGTTGAAAGAAAGTCTTGAGAGCTAAAAGAAAGACACATCCCTGCAAGCATTTTCTACTTTACTTAATGGTGTTTAAATATGCCGCAAATAATATTCAGGGTTGCCAGATTTTTTTCGAGTCGCATTCCCAATTAGATAAACCTTTAGAAAAAACCAAATAGAATAATTTTAATTATAAGTACACTCTACGCATTGCTCAGTAATACATTTTTTATGATTGCCATTGCTATAGTGAATTTATGGATAGAAGGGCTTCTAGAATGTCCACCTTTGACGCGCACACATGAAAATACATTTTATAATGGATCCTGATTGAATCCGCTGTTTAAAATTTTAATTAAGCTAGGATTTTCCTGTAGCATTTCTTCAGCTTAGGATATTATCCTGGTGCAAAGAAATATTGAATTTGTTTCAGGTAAATAATCAGCTTCTGAAGTACTTCCCAAGTTTTTGTGAAGATCTAAGCCACGCTTCAGCGGGTTAGACTCGTTGAAATGTTTTCTATTTAAACAATCAAAATAGCATATTATTTTCACGTGCATTTTTTTTTCTTTATGGTATACAATAAATTTTAAAAATTTCATAATTAATGCTAATTGGTTGTACTGATTTTCTAGTTCAGTTTTTTCTATAATCGGGCTTAAAAATTTGTCAATTTCTTATATACACGCAGCTCATAGTACAAAACGATACAAGGCAACAAGGTAAGACAAACATCCATTAAAGTAAACTCAGCGCTACTCTGAGTATAAATACAAACAGTTGCTACCACTCGTACAATACTTTTATTTAACAAAATGTTTAAATATTTTACTTTTTATTGAATAACAATATTTTTTTATTTCTTTACTTTTAAACTGTGTCAAAATCCTACAGCGTGTCGGTATCCAAAAGATGAATTCTAATTTTTTGTGTTTTTTTTTTTTTTTGTTAGCTTGTTTCTAAAGAGAAATGCAAATACTTAAACAAACTTATATGAAAACGCTGTCATTACATGTATTTCTAATATGTATCTCTAGTTGTTAGTCTATAAAATGAATAAAAAACATGTCTTTTCTCACTTGCTCACCAGCCTCGAACTGCAGAGTTTGAGGTGCTAAATTCATGAGAGTTCAATTAGATTAATCAATATTTTATATTTTAATGTTTGCTTTTTTATCTCTAGAGCTTTTGTTTGTATATTTTATTTGTTTATTGATTGTTTTATATTTATTTCAGCTAATTTATGTTTAATTAAATAAATTTTAAATCTAAACTCTAAACAAAATTCCAATAAAAATGTATCAAGTTTTTAATAGTTTCTTCAAGATTTTCCTTTAGATAATCGCAAACTGTTTGCAATTAGTGGCATGGATAACTCTTGACGACCAACGCATTTTTTATGCATCATACATATACATATGCAATTACTATTTCTTCAAGTTTTTTATATAACCTTTAAGGTTTTATTAGTCCTAGTTTTGCCGAAAATATCAAAGAGTAAGCACTGCTGGAAAATAAACATTTTTGTTGGAGTAAAGTTATGGATACCGTTTATAATTAATTGAAGTAAAAAATATTGTGTAAGGCGTTAAAATAACTTTTAAGACGTTAAGTATTCACAAAAATGGGGCTTAGATTTGGGTCGTAAAATAAATTTTGTTTAGATTCAAGAATATTAAAAAAGTCACTTTTTCCAAAATTGTATTTTTTTTATTCATATTTAACAAAGTGCTAAGCGGGAAACAAGAGGTGGTAATCATCAGTCTCTAGTATATTCCAATTCGCATAAATTTTATATTTTAATGTCATCTTCTTAGCGAAAACTAATATAATACGATTCTGTAAGAAAATGAAACCATACAATGGTTCCTGATTATGAGAGATTATAAATTGCAACTAAAGATTTATGATTAGAGTATACAAAAATTACGTGTGGTCAAATAATTTGTTTAGTGCTATTCTTTTAAATTTAGTAGATCTTGTAAATAATTTTTATACCAAGAAATTAAACAACTGTTTCTTAAATTGGCAATGAAAAATCAAAAAATATCAAAACTTGAACAATTTTTACATACAAAACATAGAATATTTTTCAACAGATACAGTTATGTATGCTGTTCCACTAATAATGCAAAGTTATAAATAGCTAAAACTTTGTGTGTCATAATAGTTGTATTAATTTGTGTTCATACTGGCCCTGACTACAGTACCCCAATTCGGTGTCCACAGTCCACAATCCTATGAGATGAAGAAAGTAAAGTAATTAATAGACAGCTGTACGATTAAAAGTACACATACTTTTAATAACATATTCGCTATAAAATTGTTTCGAAATAAAATAATACTTGCAATTAAAAATTTGTTGAAAATTATACTTTTCCTGGGTTCTACGAGTACTTGAACACCTGAAGCAAACCAAATTATTGAAAAGTAATGACTAATTAGTTACTTTAGAGTTTTATTTATACATATTTTGTTATTTTTATACAATATATTTTATTAAAGCAAATAAGCTAACATGATTATTTAGATCACAGTTAAAAGAGTTAAAGCTAAGCGCTAGACAACGTGGAGTTTAGCATGTTGTTGCTTTTAAAAGATATTACATGTCTGATTGTTACTTCTCTAGATAAAAAATTAATAACCAGTAAGCAGCTATACTAAGAGTCATTTTCATAAATTACCAATCCCTAAGGACCGGATTTTATCGGCCAGATAGGCAGTTTTTTGATATTACAAGTACATGACAGGAATCTTGACTTTAGCTTAATTGTAAGATTAATACAAAATAAATAACAGTAATGGAAAACTGCCGAATACGAGTAAACATTTCAAGTGTCAAAAGCTGAATGCTACTTTTGCTTATTGTTTGAAGTTAAAAATTTGTTTTACAGAAAAGTCAAAACCATTTTATGCAGAAATTTAAAATTAATTTAAACTAAAGTAAACTGTCTAGGAAGGCCATGAAAACGGCTCTAAGTATATGTCAATAGATCTGCTGTTGATAGATCTGCTTGTGATACATGGGGAATAAATCTAGAGAAGCCTCAGGCCACGTGATGAACTCCTGAATTAGTGTATTTTTCTAATGGCAAACTCGGCCCTCTTTCTCAGATTAGCAACTTCCTCATTATATTTTATCTCCTAAGCACGTACTTTCATAATGCTGTGTCGCATTATTAATTAATGGTATTTCATTTTTGCGGAATAAGATAACTTGTTTAAGTTTTGCGTAATAGTGCTAAGCGTTTAAGGTTTTTCTTGAAAATGTAATAATATTATTTTATTTTTCTTTCTTGTCTAGAAATTTTTGTTTTGACGATGAATTTGTTGATTAAAGGCAATTACTTTCATACATTTATTATTGCTTTTTTTTTGTTGAATTATAAATAATACTCAAATAGAATAGCAAGAATTACATTTTTGTCATATATTTATTGGCAAAACATTAAAAACCTTTTAATTGTATTTATTATCTAGCAATATTAATTAACTTGAAATAGACAAAGAGAACAGTTCTCAGTTCAGTTTTAGTTTCACTATGTATGTTTTTTTTTCATTTATTATTGTGGTAATTCGCACATTTTCACATCTTTTTAACACATAAACATACATATATACGTAAGTTAATGCAAAGTATAGGTGAATCGACACCTTTTTTACAGTAATTAAAAAAGTAAATATATATTTCAATGAATAGTAAATATTTTTTAGCCTTAGCAACATGATATTTTATTTAAAAATTGCTGTTACTCGGGCAATTTATTAATTAATAGTAGATTTATAATAAAGTGATAGGTAGCCCATTATAAATATAAAAACAGAAATTAGATTTTTCATTTAAAAAATAAAGTATACCAAAATCTGCACACAAGTAAAAAATTAAAACATTGACAATTTTTTTGTGTAATTTTCATACATAAGTGAAAAGCTTACCCACGGCCCCAGAAATATGTTTTTATTGAAAACACTTTCGAAACACAATGTTTAAGCCATAGAAATTCGAATGATTTTCTTTTCGAATCGAAATACAGAGTAACCCCCCAGAACTTGTTTATCTTTAAAAAATTCTTAAAATTGCTTTTTGTTAAAATCGATTTCGCGTATTTACCCACCCCCACTTACCTCTCATGGTTTTAATTTTTTAAATAAGCATATCCTCTTTTAAATTATTAATATCTCTGTTTAAATTTTTTATTTTAAATCGGTGCACCCGTAAATGCCCCTTTTAGTCATAACTCAGGAGCCCGTTGATCAAATAGTGCAAGCTTTAGATAAACCATCTACACGACCTTACTAACAAACCCTAAAAATTAAATGGAATTTGGCTTGAACATTCGTGAGTTATAAAGTCACAACACAATTGCAAAAATTGTATATATGTATATTAGACCGTATCGCGAATAAAAAATTTTTCGTACCACCCTAATATGAAGTATTTTTGTTTGACAGTTTCAAAACAAAAAAATTTTTTAAGGCGAACGTAGGGGTCGCCTTTTTACATTTTTTGCTATATCTTTAGCAATTACAGGTGGATCTCAAAGTGTGATACAACAATTGTTTTGTTTCGAAAATAACAATATTTTGATGTAAGCGTATTCATATCTAGTATTTATTCACCAAAGATCTGTTCGTACCACCCTAATATACCGCCCTAATGACAAAAAACCAAAATTCCCAACAAATCATCAAACTTTTGCTAAGGAAGTAGCTCGATACTTTCAGAAGAAGAATTATGAAATTTAATTATACAATAAAAATACAAAAAAATTAAATGAAAATAAAAAAAAGTTTACGTGACGTGATTCAAGTTGGCTATTATTTTGGCGGCTGTGTAGCTTAGAAAAAACATGGCCAATGCGTTGGTCATCAGTGACCGCCTTGGAAGATTCATATACTTCATGAACAAAACTCTCTGTGTTTTGTGAAATGTATGGGTAAGCTATCAATTTAATTAAATTTAGCAAATACAAGTGCCAAATTATATTATTTTTCGAATCCTAACCTGGCAGTGCGATTATTTCGTTAGAATACTGAACTGCTTGTAGCTGGTCTTGTATGTAGAACTGTAAGCATGGCGGCACAGTCATTTTGAAGTTGGTCCAATTAATCATATCAACGTATGAGTCGCTCTCAAAGTTTATAAAATTATCAACTTGTCAACCGAACATTTGACGAATGCATCTTGTTGCTTCATTGCGGGTGTATAACATTTTTACATAGCCATCAGAACGTACTATAGGATGTTGGTCTGTTATCATTGATAACAAAACGTTTTCTGGGTGGAAAAAGTTCGCGTTGTTTTCAATGAACGGGTGGAGAGT
The DNA here is from genome assembly GCA_916610165.2 of Gymnosoma rotundatum. Taxonomy (NCBI): domain Eukaryota; kingdom Metazoa; phylum Arthropoda; class Insecta; order Diptera; family Tachinidae; genus Gymnosoma; species Gymnosoma rotundatum. Next base: position 86,502,732 of record OU744336.1, read on the forward strand.
GTGTTGAACATCTTTCGGCAACTGACGAATCCAAGATATGTATTTGAAAACGTTGCGTTTTCCGTGAATTACCGGCGGTTTGCTTTTTATAAGAAACCAAAATGGCACATAAACTTTCACAACAAACTGAACCAGTTTTCAATATCATCGAGAGCTATGTGCATGTTACATAATAGCGAAGTATTCGAGAGGTTGTTGTTAACCAGCGTGCTGTGCTAATAGCACCGGGCTTCTCGCTGACTAATCTCTCACTGCATCTTTCGATATGGACGGCTCGAACCATATGGTACAGATAAAGCTGGTCACCTCGAACATTCCAGCCTTCTATGTGCGGCGGCATTTCTCCCATTGGAATAGGTTCGAAATTTTTTTTACCTGGCCAATAAAGAACCGAAGTATTAATTAAGTAAATATTTACATTACGTATGCTTTGCGGAACAAAATCAAATCTATATATAAGGGATTTATTTGGAATCTGGCTCTTTTGCAATGGTAATATGTTCTTCGTTCACGACAACGTATCTCGTCACATTTGCCTCCGTTACTCTTTTCAAAGTTGCCTCTTTCTTGCCACCGAAAGAAATGCATGTGAGTAAGTCACTACATTTTCCAGTGAGCTTTGCTTCCTGACGAAACTTCTTACGTTATCTAAATATTGTTTTTGTCGAAGCTGTACACGGATAGCTCTTCCTTGGCTTTTGTGGCAATCGAAAATTTTAAATCTTTTATTAGCATGGTCGCAAGTAAGGTACCGTAGAGAACTGATGTATTGCTGCGATGCAAAGCTGAGCTACAATTGCGCAATGAAATGTCCTCCACTTTCAATAATCGTGGACCGCACTGATCGATTAAGAAGATTGGATTGGATTTTATCAGAGGCAATGCAGTATTTGTTATAATGCCACACTTACAACGGGAAATGAAAAACACTGTATTCCCTTCATTTACTTTGTATTTTAGTGGATATTAAATGAAACTAACAAAACACGATTAATAATTGCAAAAAAATTTGATGATATCGGTATCGATATTATTTCATAACAAATGTTTGGCTTGATTTTAAATGCCATTTCTGTTTATCTAGCAATGATCTCAATGGCCATATTTTTTCTAAGCTAGCCGCCAAAATTTTTTTGTTTTTAATTTTTTGTTTAATTTTTTTATTTTTTTTTGTATAATTAAATTTCATAATCTTTCTGCTAAAATTATCGAATTACTTCCTTAGCAAAAGTTTGATGATTTGTTGGGAGTTTTGATTATTTGTCATTAGGGTGGTACATTAGGGTGGTAATAACAGATCTTTGGGGAATAAATACTAAAAATAAATACTTGGCAACACTAACGCTTACATTAAAATATTGGTCTTTGCGAGACAAAAACATTGATATATCACACTTTTAGATCCGCCTGTAATTGCCAAAGATATAGGGAAAAATGTAAAAAGGCGACCACTACGTTCGGCATTAAAATTTTTCATTTACCTGTGTCACAAAAATATTTAATATTAGGAGGACAAACTTTTTTTGTTTGTACGGTGATACGACATAATGTATATGTATACAGATATTAAAGTAAAAACTTCATATAAAAAGTGGGCAATAAATGAACAAATATTATCCCATCTCATATTTAGTCTCAGAATATATTCCGCAAATTAATTAAACAAATAATAACAATAATAAATAAAAAAAAAAAACATAAAAATAAAAGATAAAACTGATATCTATATATTTTTATACAAGGTTGTGTAAAAACGATTTGTTTCTTAACGAAAAGTAAAGAAATTTTATTAAGTTTATCTTGCTTTTGATAAAATGGCCGGTTGATATCGGTATTATTGTTCATTTGTTTTCTCAACACTCTAAATACAAAATTATTTTTGTCAAGTTGATGTAAAAGCAAAACATAATTGATGTCCTAGGACCCATTAAATATGTTTATTTGCTGAACGTTTTTATAAATATGAAGATCTATAAATTTTAAAACTCTTACGAATCGTAAAAATAAAAATAAAAAAGAACATTCGTCGCCCGAGCAGGGACTTGAACCCTGGACCCTTGGATTAAAAGTCCAATGCTCTACCGACTGAGCTACCCGGGCATTTGTTCGGTGTAGGCAAATAGCGTATAAAAGCGAATATTGATTTTTTTTATTCTTTGTGCCATCTAACGGCCTGTAGTAGAAAAACTTTAGTAAACACGCCGTCGGTTATCTAGGATCACAACCCAGATAATATGCACAGTTGCATAAAATAGTATTGCACTTATTTTTTATATTTAGAAAACTACTAACTATAATAATTTTTATTTTACCAAAAATTTGTTTAAAATAAATTGCCTTTTAGAAAATTTATTATTCGGAATCTTTGTTAAATTACTTTAATCATGCTTGATTCCTTCCAAAATATATAAATATTTCATGCTATTCTCATTATTTAAAAACTATAAAATGAATTGTATTACTGCGGGGAAAGCATTTTCATATGGTCATTTCGCTACTGCTCATATAGCTCATCAGGGGATTCTACACAAATTTTGTATATCAGAAGCCAAATTGATAAAATGAGAACTCTATTGAATCAACAAAGCAAAAAACCAATTAAAACTAGAAAATGTTATATACAAACACACAGCAAGCATTCATTGACCATTTTTATTTTTTCTTCCATTTTTCGGCATTGTGCATCATAAAGTTCGCACCTATCGTTCTTTGCTATATTCTTTAAGCAAACTGGAATAGTTGTGGTCTGTTCCTTACCGAAAGTAAACGCTTATTTTTATTTAATGTTGATACTACTGGCAGACAGTAAGACTTTACGTACGTAAAATCTGACAGAAAATTAAATTAAAAACTATCCATAGGAAAAAATAGAGATTAAAAATCGTATGTTTTTCTTTCTTACGTTAACACCATCGGTGTTATATAAAATAAAGTAAAATTGAAACAGCTGTTGTTAAAACTATAATTGTTAACGAAAATATTTGTGATGCCAACTGAGTCTATTTTGGACTATATTTTTGTACTATATTCCCGAGTTTCGCCTTTGAAAAGCTAGCATGAATAAGAAAAACGCAACCCTGATCTAATGAAGAGCCGTACGACTGCAAATTTCCATCCATATTTTCTCTCAATTTCGGATAGTTTCATACATACGAGTACTATGTTGAGACGGTACTACTTGTACTCGTCTACACAAAAATTTGACAAGTCGTATTACTTGCAATATAATCTAAACCGCCCTTTCAAGATGTTAAAACTTTGCGAATAAAAAAAACCGTTAATATTGGTTGCTGTATGTTAGAAAATGCAACACGAATTACTTGATTTGTTTGATATTATGTTTTCATTTTACATTAAATCGATAGCGTTATTCTTTAAGGCTTGAGCAGTAGCTATAATTATGACCCTACGGTGATTGACATTATGTAATTTTTTAGTAAAATATAATGAACATGTTAGTCTACACGATGACATGAAACCCTTATTTTACATTCCTTTAAAAACTGACATTAAATTCGATAATGTTGATTTTTATCAAACTCGTGGAAATCCTTGCATCTTACTCATATCCTGGTTCCTAATGAATGCTTTAGATAAAATTCTGACTTCATTCCATAAAATTTATGTTTCTTTTACCACATAATCAAGAAGATAAAATATTTCTACCTCCTTGTATTTATTTTGATACACTTAATTTTATTTAAGCTTTTTTGTAGATACACACAAATAATATGAAACTACAAGAATATTTCTTAAGTATTTATTATTTAAAAAAAAAATTTAGAAATCTCGAGAAACAATAATTGTCTGTCCCACATTTAAAACAAAAAAATTGCTAATATATTTGACTATTGAAATTTAATAAAGAACCTACTAAAATTCTACTGCAACAATTTTTTTCTCGCCCACTTTGTTTTATTTTAGAGAAAATGACCAAAATCCTTTGCCAGATTTAAAAATTGGTGTTTTTAAAAAAGTCTATAATTTATTAAAAACTTAATGTTTATATACTTTATCATTGAGTTCAGCTAAGAAAATACTAGTAATCCCTACCGATAATGATTTTCCCTATCCACATAATTTAATTTAAATATCGCTCGGATATGCCTACAGCTTTGTTGTTGTAACAGAAGTAGAATTTATAGATTAAAAAAAGATTGTAAGAACGAAATTAAAATTATCAGGCCTGCGATTTTAAGTTTTTGGCGTGGTGTTAATTTTTCGATAAGACCACAAAACAGCTGATTTTTTAGAAGTTTGCTTTGTTTGTTTATTTTTTTAAAGGCGTTTTTAAAATATTAATAGAAATTAAAGAGATTAAAAATACCTAGACTTAATTAAATCACTAATTTTTTGTCTGGTATGTGTATATATGTACTCCTGTTATTAATTAAAGGGTGCCCAAATATTTTATTTAATTTGATGTTGAAATTTACAAAGAACCTGTATTGCTCAGTTTGCTACAACAGCAAGTATAAAATTTGAACTTTAAAATAAAGGCTAAACTGTTGACAAGTTGCAGAAAGACAATTGAAATTTATAAATAAACTGTATTGGTAAGTCCCCTTTAAGAACAATTGTTAAATTACGGTGTTTTTTGACGTATGTGGCCAAACTTTTGAACTGCTATAGACAGAAATCTGAAATTTACAAGCAACCTTTGTTCCTAAGCCTAACAAGTATACAACTTGAATTTAAAAATGAAAGGGTATTCCGATAAACTGTTGTATACAAACATTTGAAAATTATACAGAATGTCCATTACTTTCTTTGGCATAATAAGAAGTATAAATGCGTGAAATTATAAATTAAAGGGTATTGGAATTTTTCATGTAACTTAATGTAGATGGCCAAACTGTTGAACTGTCATAGACAGACGGTTAAAATTTACAAAGAACCTGTCCGCTACATAGCAGGTAAAAATGTGAATTGGAAATTAAAGAGTGTTGATATAATTTAATGTATATAGCCAATAAAGAACCTTTATTGCTTATTCCGTTACACATTGGTTTGTAAACGATTTATTTTGGACAAAATCGGTATCTCATAAACCACTTAGGATATCTTATTGAAATTTCAGAGAGGCAAAGCAGAAGTGTTTCTTAGTGAACTTGCGAACGGTAGGCCCACTAGGATAAAGGGGCGCTTCTGAGTAGGACACCAAAATTGGATAGCTCAGAGATATAATTTTTTTAAATTGACATAAAAAGCCTCTAAATTGGGAAAATCTGAAAACGCATCGAGTTCTTTCTACAAAATTTTAAAATTATGTAAATAAAAGAGTTTTTAATAAAATGGTGAAATAAAACTAATTTTATTTTTTTATTTTAACTTATAAATTCCTGGAACGGGTAAAAATTTCCCAAGTTTTGTTTTTCAAGAGGGGCTATACTGGCTTTATTTATCAGGGGGTGCCAATTTTTTTTTTTTTAATTCTGTAGCCAACAATTGGTACTTAAAAGCCCGTTTATGTTTGCTTTGCACTTCCAGGAATTTCACAATAATCATTAAATTTTGTTTCAAAATTAGCTATATTTGTACAGGGCCGAAGGGAGAATCTTTATATCCTTTACTTAAAAAAAATTTGCTAGTACCGAAGTAAATTTAAATTATATAAGCGAAAAATGAATACTACGTTTTGAGGAAAATCCTTAAAAAACGATCTTTTTTACATTTTCCAAATTCAGAGGCTGGTAACTTTCTAACGCAAAGCGCTATCAGAACAAAACTTTAAACTTGTTTATTCTAAATTTTATTAAGAATATAGAAAATACTTTAAAGTAATAACACGATCTATGAAAAGTGCACTATTCCAATGCGTCTTAAATTTAGAAAAAAAAAATTGTAAGCAAGTTTTCTATATAACAAAGGTTATACAAGTAAATATATTTTTGATAGATATTTTCAAGGTCTAATTAAATTTAAAAAATCTTAGCTTTTGAGTTTAAAACAGATAAGAATGCTATATTTGGCTACACCGAATTTTATATGCATTTTACCATATATGTATTACCACATACACTACACAGCAGATTTAACTTTGTGTAAAATAAAAATCGGCATAAGAAATTCTTTCCTACCGCGAAGTTTTTCTGTTCAAAAAAAAGTTTTTTCTCGAACATTCTAAGTTTTTTTAGGGTTTTTGTCCCAACTTAGTAAAGAATAAGGTTGCAGTATCAGGTGAAAGCTCTAAAAAAATTTAATATAAACAAAAGCTACCTGCAGGAATACAAACGGAAAATGAAAAAAAAAAATGGAAAATTAAAGGGAAGCATGATGTTTTGCCCCTACCTCAACGGGCATGGACCAATCTTGCTGATTTTCAATAGCAAAAATTTTGAAACTATGTTTGATCGATTAGCGTATTTAAATTTTCGCTAGATCATCTAATGCCTTGCAAAGTTGATTTCAACAAGAACACAGACGGACATCGCTCAAGAGACTTCAAACTTAGATACACCATTTTCCACCTGCAGTGAAGGGTATAATAAACTTGTTAAAATATTTATAAAAAAATTATATGTCCGAGGTACCCAAATTTGTTGGCTTAACCAGAAGCCCATATTTACCCTTAAGGGCCGGCTGTTTGCCGTTTCCCCGAGAAACACCTCTACTTTGTCTCTGTGAAATTTCCTTAAGGTATCTTAAGTGGTTCATGAGATACGAAATTTTTTCGTTTTCAAAGTAATTTGCGCTATACCAAGTAGCATTTTCTATCTTTGAAATCGTTATAGATTAACACTTGAAACTTACACAAAAAATCCATTACTATATTCAGTATAATAACTAGTGTAAATATTTTGAATTTTAAATTAAAGGGTGTCATAGTAGGTGCTGTAATTTGAGGTATATGGCCAATCGATTAAAAAGTTATAGACAAACTATTTTTAGTTTTTAATATTTGATGTATGCCTTATTATTTTGTCAACAATAACTACAATAAAAAAAATAAGGGGCGTTCCTATAGGTAATGTAGTTTAATGATTATGATCATATTTTTAAACCTTTAAAGACAAACAATGAAATTTTCACAGAATGTTTATTACTGCGTTCGCTATAACAGCAATTATAAACAAAAAAAAAAGCTTTGTCTATAGGTGAAGTAATGTGGTGTATATGACCTTACCTTGATGACTGTTTTAGACAGATAGTTGGTTGAACTGAAGTTCAATAGGTAGTCTCCTTCCAATACTAGGGCACAAAATAGTTAAAAAGGAAGACTGAACTTTTTGAAAAATGCTATCCTTAATTATCATTAACAAACATGATTTTAAGATTGTCTGTTTTGAAGTCGGTTTTTTTTGCAAGAAGTCGGTTTGTGTTTTGTCAAAAATGAGTAAAAACACGTATTTGATTTTTTTTTTCTTTTTAAAATAATCATTTTATTATAGGTTTTTTGTATCAACATTTTAATTTATTTATATTTAATTATTTTAATTATGATAAGTTTTTTGTTGTTCTAACATATTGCAAAACTTAAGTATATTCAATTTTTATTTTTCTTTTGTTTTTATTCACTATTAACTTAATTATTTTTAAAAGTTGTTTTTATCTTATTTATATTTACAAATGATGATAAATATGTGTTTTTTATTTTTACTTAAAATTGTTGTTATTATTTTATAGGTTTAATTAATTTAACATGGAATGCAGCTTAATTTTGCTATAAAAATTCTGCAATTTTTAATGACAATAAAGAATATTTATATCTTTTCGTGTTTAACAAGAAAACTTCAGATGGATGTCTTAAAAAGTAGAGATTAAGTTGGAAATGCCCATTTCTTATTATAATTTTATAAATTAAGTTAAATATTTCTTCAATAAAAATAATAAAAACAAAAAATTTGTGCTAAGATATTTACTAGTTTATATAAAATTAAATTGGAAAATATTTAGTTTTTAAAGATTTTAGGTTTTTTAGGAAAACAGCAATTTATTTTGATAAAAAAAAAACCAAAACTTAAGTAGTTTAACATGATGCACTAACCTTACATTATTATTATATTAATTAAATTTTTTTGTTTAATCAGTTTATTTTACTCTAATGATATTGATATCTGCTTATTTTTAATTACCTCAAAACGATTCTTCCCAGGAAAAACTGCACGAAATTCGAAACTAGTTTCAGAAAATGCACTTTGTTACATTATCAAATGTATCCTGAATCAATTGGTACATTAGTTCTGCTTAAACTGCACACTATGATTTAAATGAAATGATTTAAATTACAATACAAAAAGTTTAATAGAATGATTTTGAGGGGTGTTGGCTACGACATAAGTTCCAGCGATACTATAACATATCCGGAGAAATTTCTAAAATGTTTTGTCCTAAAACTAGTTTTTTCTTAAGTAATAATTAATAATTTTCCTGGGCATTTTCTTAAAATTATTTTTTAGTTTCTTAAATCATATCCAAATTTATTTCTTTCTATAATATATATAAATTAATTATAGTTTTTGATAATTAATTTTTGTATTTAAACAACAATAAACCTGATGTTTTTCTTATTCACTTAAAAAAATCTACTTAGAAACTATTTTTATTAAATATTCTATTTATAAATTATCAACATTTTTACATAGAATTATTGCAAATTAATTTAAAATTTTTAAAGAAAATTAAAGTTTAAACAAAACTTTTGTATCACTATCACAACTATTAAAAGAATTAAACGAAATTCCTAATTTTTATCGGCCCTGTGTACCCGAATTTGTTTTGTTGTTGTTTAATAATTAATTACTTTATTGTAATTTAAATTTGTAACTTTAAATTAAATTAGATGTTTAAAAACATAAAGCATTTGCAGGAAAAATATAATAACAAGAAGATGGATTTTTACAGTTAAATTATAAAAATAAACAAAATGATTTTTAGTTTTTATCGTACTTTTCATTAAAGCCCAATCTTTACAAACATAACTCAATAAGATTTTTTAATTAAATCAAAACTTTTATAAATTTATAATAACTAAAACAAAGAATAAAACAAAATTTATTATTTTAGTAAAAAGGGTTCCAAAAAATATTGTTGTTCTTAATTTTGAACAAAACTATTACTCAGTTTAAAAATACTTTAAATTTTTTAAATTGTGTGCAGGTCACTTAATCTTAATCTTTATGAGGAGAAAACAAATTGCCATTGAAAAAACCCTTAGATCGGTCAGGGAAAGAATTATTAAAAGTTAAATTTTGAAAAATTTCCTTAATTAAGTAGAAATTTAATTTATATAAAAGATAGTTATTAATTTTATTCCATATTTCAGAGAAAATAACAAGGCAATAGATTCATTTTCCGAGCAGAAGCAAAACCAATATAAAAAATGAAAAAGGTGGGAAAATGTAAATTTAAAAATAAATAATTGCAATCAGGACTCAATCCTAGTACTCCGTGGTAGAAAGCTGCATTCTCTCGCCATCAGAAAAAGTAGTTAATTTTGGAAATATTTTTAATAAATCGGAATAACCCTTTTCTTGGAAAGATATACTTCGATAAAATTTAATATTTGAATAATTTGAATAAAAAGGTACGTTATTAAAGACAAATTTGAGTCGTACTTGCTTAAAAACCTCAAATTAAAAATACAGATAACTTTTCCTTTTCACATCTTATCTGACACTTCTTTAAATTTAAAAATTGTAAAAATAGTAAAAATTATTGCATTCTTCAAGGCTATGCAAAGACACCTTTATTTGCATTTGCAAGCGTGTAGTCTTTGTGATTAAAACCGAATTGATATGTTAAAAAAAGGAAATTAAACTTTATTAGTATTATTACCTTAATTCGGGTCTGTACCGTAAGTTACTAAAATTTGTCCAAATATAACATAATTTTACATGTTACGCGGAGCCCTCAAAAAGTTAAAAAAAATGTAGAAAATGTAACCAAACGGCATCACTGCCTTAGGTACCAAAAAACATAACATTGAATTATTTACAAAAGAGAATCATACATATGATTTCTCTAAAGAATTTGACATATATAAATTTTTCATTAGCGATATCGCTAGATGCTGAGAACGATCATGTTCCTTTATTACTTTTACTGAATGAAAATGAAAAATAAAAAAGCAATACATAATTTGTTCATCTGATATTAAAAAAAATCATAGGTAATAAGTGTAATTTACTTTGCGTAAAATTACTGTGTGGTGGGACAGACGGTTTAAGAATTTGCGACCTCTAGCGGTACTTGGAGGTAAAAAAGAACTTGTAGAACTATTAAGCAAATACAACAACCATCACCAACTGTGGAGACCTTAGTTCTTAACGTAACACTTATGGTTTAGTAGAATATAAAAAGTATGTATATGTTTTTAAACTGGGAGAATCAAAAGAGAAATTCAAAGGAAAATTTTTTAATATTAACAGCCATATTCATAAAAAAATAAAATTAGTTGAAATATTTTTTATGACAAATTTTCCATACAAATTTGTCCTAAAATACATTTAAAATCAATTTTAATATTTTATGAATACGATGGTAAATATTTTGTGATGAAAAATTAATGAAGAACAAAGGAGCGTACACCGAACAAAGAAGAAATCACTAACAAATTGGACAGAAGTTTATAAACAAGGAAGTTATTTGTTAATAAGTGTTAATTAAAATTTATAAAAATAGTTTTGAAAATTCATTTTTAATTTTTTATGTTGTGTTTTAGTGTTTCAAGCGAACAGTTAAAAAAATTTGTGTGGGAAATACATACTTGATCTCTAGTGTTATTTCCATAAATATATTCGCCTGATATACAGAAATAGTGCATTAATTCTGATATGTTTGTATTTGAATTGATTAGAGAAAGTTTTGTTATTTTAAAGCTGAAGAAAGCTTTAAATCGATCATTAATTCTTGATTTTTGAGCCAAAGCATGGTGCGCATTAAAATGATAAGGCATTTATTGCTAAAAATTTTGACTAAGGTAAAATCGGTAAACAAATAAATCACTTCCTAAATAAAATAAATCTAAAGCTTGAAATAAGGACTTATTTTAATATTTTAAAAACGTACGAGAAGCAAGGATAGATTGAATATTTTTGATAACAGTTTAAGATTTGCAGGACTATTATTTATTTATGCGAAATTTTCTTAAGCAGAAGACCGGATAGATGAATAAAATTACAACATTTTATAAAAAATGTGGTAACGAATTCCTCGGTATACCTATTTACGTGGTAACTCGCGAAACAAAAAGTAAAAATTAAAGTAAATCATGCATTAACAAATTATATTTTTCTTTGTACTCTTGTATAAACACAATAAAAAGAAAGTAATCTTATAGTTTTGATGCGCACCTATTTTAATTTATAAAAATTAATTATTTGTATTTTCACATCATAATCATTTTATGTTGTTTCTTAAAATTCCTTTTTATAAAAATAAGACTTAAAATTATCTTATAAAATATTTATATTTCCTTAACATAACTTACAAAACTAAAGGCTCTTTTCGAATACTGCTTAGAGATTTAAATGATTTGGTTTATCATACTGGACGGCTTAAATATATTTGTTTTATTCATTCAAATTGCTTTGAAAAGAATTTATCAGTAAAACAACAATAATTTGAAAATTAGCTTCAAAGGATTTGAACAAAATTTCAAACCAGTATTATAAACCAAAAACAACGAACTTTTTCAGTGACAGTGTAAATGTAAAAAAGCAATAAAATTCATTTTTTTACACACTGCTGTGTTGTGGAATTTGTACAGTTAAAAGAAAAAAGTTCGTTGCTGTGTTTGTAGCTGAGCTCATATCAGTTGTATTCGGAACTTCTTTTTATTTTGATCACATCTTTGTTTTTTGAGTGTTTTTTGTTTTCTTCAATAAACAACAGCGGCTGATGTCATAGTTTTTCAATTTTGCTTTTATTTTTTCAGCAGCAGTATAAGTCGTTATCGTTACTGATCTCAGTATCATTTCGTGTATCGCAGGCAGTGTCATTTAAAAGTGAATTTGTATCAAACTCCTGCTTACAGAGCCGATTCTGAGGAGGTAGATGATGATGATGATGATTTGTTTGTAGATGATAATTTTCATCATCTTCTACGGCCAGATTATCGGATAATGATATTACTGATGCCGATGATGATGACATAAGTCTCTGTTGTGGTCCAATGATAACTTGAGATCAGAACTCTTGCGGATATTTAACACAATCGACATTTGACGTCGTCGATGACGCCACGGCTGCAGCAGAGGCGAATAGTGCATTTGTGCCACCAACAGCACTATTTCCACCTCCACCGCCACCTCCGCCTATAAGATCTTGGGAGTTTTGTGTTTGATACCCGCCGGTTACACTTGCTGCTGCCGCCGCCTGATATGGTTCCTGATACAACTGGTTGAGCCTCTAACCAGTACCCGAAAAGTGCCACGCGTCCTATGCGCTCAAGTGCGCAAACTGTGATGGATGAATATCGAATTGATGGTAGGGATGGCCGTAGGGACCCATGTGATAGGGTACAAGATTCATGGAGGCCATTTTGTGTTCCTTTTTCCACTTCATGCGTCTGTTTTGGAACCAAATTTTTATTTGGCGTTCAGTTAAGCAGAGGGCATGAGCAATTTCGATGCGTCTTCTCCGAGTCAGGTAACGATTAAAATGGAATTCTTTTTCGAGTTCCAATGTTTGATAGCGGGTGTATGAGGTCCGTTGTCGTTTAGTTTCACCATTGGCATTAACAGTACCTGAAGAATACAAGAAAAAATTTAGAAAAAATAAATTATGTTCAAAAAAAGTTACAATACTTTTTTATTTTTTTTTTTGTTTTTGTTTTGCTATTATAATTGTTATGGAATTTAAAAATTAAAACTCTACAAAAGAATGATTCTTTTTTATAAGTAAGTTTAGTAAATTTTAATCCTCAGGTTTTTAATTTTACCAGCTTTTATTTAAAAAGAAATATATTTTAATCAGCTTTTATTCACTCTTATACTTCAAATAACACCCTTAAATTATTTAAGTGTAGATCACATCAAGTCATTGAATGTTTGTGATAACTTAGTTGAAAACATTCGAAAAAAACATTCTCGAAACGATTGAGAAAATAATTATTAGTATATGAGATGGATATAGATTTTGAAAATAGCGGACATTAAAATAGCGGAAATAGTTGTATCAAATAAATTTTTAATACTCTGTCATTAATTTTATTGATACGTTTTATTTTATGGCCTGCATTTAGAGTTGTAATAACTTGAGCCAATGGACCAATTGTTGCCTTATAGTATGCCTTAATTGTGTGATTTTATAACAATAAGCACATGTGGTAATCGAGGCCGATATTGTGCTAGTTTTGCCTAATAAAGTGCAGGTCTGGTGCGGCAATCGTGTGACTGGCCAATAAGAATGTTGCAATAGAAATAATAAAAATACGGCAATATTTACTGTGTTATTGTGCGGCAATAGGCGCGGCAGTTTTTTATTTTATAAATATTACGGCATTTACACTATGCAATTTTTCATGAAACTAGTTTGAAATTTTTCAAATTGCTTGAGTTTTGGGGAGATGTTACTGTTGCTAATGTTTACTTTTAGATAACGCAGTACGCTGTAACTTAAATAGAAAATTAAAAAAAAATTCCTGAAAAAATTGTATAGTGTAAATCTGGACTAACTCATTTTTTACGTGCTCAATTTTTTTTTTTTTTTTTGTAAGTCCAAATTATTTTATTTCATATTATAATTATAATAAATTCCGTGACTACCGAATATGATGAAGTAAATCCTGAGGTTATAATCACAACATCTGCGTTAAAAAGAGAACGAAGCCCCGTGTTACTTCATCCTGGAAGTGGAAGAACACCCATTTATTTATTTTTGCATATTTTTCCGTCTTAAAGAACATTAAAGAACCAATTGTTTTTTGCCATTTTGCGGCAATAATGCGACTGAAGAAAATATCATTGAGAAAACTTTATTAATGTGCGACACATTAGATGATAACCCTAAAATCGATCTATGATTATCGCATAATTTAGAAATGATCATTTTAAATGATCGCTTTCCACCTCATACCTGATATTTGGTAGAAGTTTAATTTTTTTATTTTGAATTCAACAATTGATTTTTAAAATAATTAAAAATCTGGTTTTTATTTATTAGTAATCTAGTTTTTGACTGATTAAAACAGTAAAAAATAAATTAATAATAATAATAATAGATCTGAATCGTAAAAATCCAGAAAACAAGAATTTTATGAAAACACGATTTCTTGTTTTAGTCCAGTGGAAAACAAATCTCAAAAAATAATGAATTTCTATTTTGTTTCTGATCTCAATTATATGCAAAGAACATCTGAATTATTAAGACCGTAACGATTTTGTGACAAAACGATTACAAATTTAAGCTCACTTCAGTTGTCTTAGCATGCACTTGGCGCTTTTTGCAAATACTACTTTCTAAATCTAAGTTACAAATAAAACATCATCCAACCTGTCCATTAAAATAAGTATTGTTTTTTAAAAAAAAAATTACCTGACTGCTGGCTGACTGGCGAAATAACTGACTGAATCTTCTACAACAAAACACATTTGAAGAACCTTTAAAGCACACTTGAGTGATGGATGATGGTTGCCTGGGCTGAATTATATTATGTGGCCCAGTATGTACGTGGATATTGTTGCAATATAGTGCTCGCATTTGTTGTTGTATGTTGGATATAGTCTGGTTACTGTCTACTGTATTATGAAGTGGTCATTAGTTTTAGATTCTCCTCTTTTATGTCTCTACTTCGACATTTCTTTTGATACTCTTTGAATTTTTTTCTTTCTGCTTTCAAAGAGTTTTTGCTTCTTATTTAAGGATACATAAACAAACTAGTAATATTTGTATATATGTGTATTTGTATGCGTGTGTAAGTTTATAGTTGGGTTTATTTCAGTCAATAATTGTCGTACATATTCCGGCGCATGGTAAATTTAAAAAAGATATTTAAACTTTATGTAGCAAATTGGCGCGCTTTTTAGTTGAAAAAAATACATATACATAGATACATACAAATGATTCCGAACTAATTTGTGTGCGTGTTGGCTGTGTTGTTGATTTCACCAGTATGAGTGGTTTTTAGTTTTTATGCTTAACTACACTTTAATTAAATGAGAGATAATTAATTTTAAGTTTAATCGGAAATTCCATTTAAATAGATATTTTCCTTAGTGATTGATGTACTTTTGACATTTTTAGTTAAAAAACTGTTTCTGCGTTTTTAGTATAGAAAATTAAAAATAGCACACTTTTAAATTTGAACTCATTCGTTTAGTGAGTGCATGTTGAAAACCTGAGCACGTTCGTCAAATGAACGAATATAAAAAATTTAATTATGTTACATGAAAGGCTAAATTTTATAAACTGTACATACTTATACCCTCAAAAAATTATGGATCATTAAGGGAATGTTGAGATAACTGTTGTTGTAAAAACACTGCGAAATCAAAGCCTGGATGGAAGATTTGTAACTTTTTGGCAATTTTTTTTTCAGATTTTATGTAAAATTCAAGTATATTTAAAATATTTTTAAATATCTAAGATATTATAGGCAGAAAATAACTTTAAACTTTTCTAAAAAGAAGAAAACATAACTTTAGAAAAAATTGCCCCTCCTTAGTACTAGAAACAACAAACACCGGGCGTTACTAGGCGTAAACAAATTTCATTTCAAACAATAAAAAATAAATCTCTCAATTACGCTTATAATAAAAGCCATAACTACATTCTGTTCCAACAGCACCCACTTGAATACCAACTCAAAAAGTCGTATGTTTTGCGAGTTATGAAATAAACAAACCTTCAGTGATGCTCACTTTGGTAAAACCTAAACTATAGACAGACAGAAATAACATGTCAAACTGTAATTAAGTATTGTTATAATTTTCGGTAATAACCGTCGTCACTGGCTGTGTACTTTGGATGTTCGGCGAGCGCTTTCGATGTGATAACATCATTTTCAAGCCGCGTTTTTGTTAAAACTCTACATTCCTCAGAAAATTTGTCTAATACCAAAAAATAAGTACACTTAATACTTGATTAACGGTTAAACACATTCGCCGTTCTAGATAATGAAAATATGTATGCGGATTAGTTTATCGCTCTCTGTCGATCTAACCCTTTACAGACTGTATGCTTATGTCTTCTAGTTTCTCCTATTATGAAAGTACAGATCTCTATTTAAAAAATATTGGATGCACAATCTTCTGGAACAGCATTATTAAAATAAATAAAAAATAGTCCCGGTCCTAGATATATGTTTTAAGACATTTTAAAAGAATGGGTAATAAAGGGAAGTTAAAATTTTATTTTTTAAAGAACTTGAGCAATAACTGTAGTTTCTGAAATTGTACAAGTTTGTGTTAAAAAGACTTAACAGACTTTATTCTTACACACAAAATAGACAATTCGTTTTATCAGATATAAATTTAACTTCTAGCAAAACTTTTAATAAAATGCAGCTTTTAATTAAAAATATCTTAATTAAGTTCCAGCGAATTTCTAGTATAATTTAAAATGTTTAAACCTTAATCTTACATTTATTGCAATAACTATTTGCCGTTGTCAAAAGGCCGTAAAAGTTGGTTTTGATGTCAAACAAAAATTGAAGTTTTCCATTTTAAAAACACCACCTACAAAAAACTTAACTTTCTTTGATTTCTTTTTAAACTTCATTGTCTGTCATAATCTTGTATACCTACTCGTACAACTTATATTTATGTTTTGAACGAAAAAAAAATTTATAATAAACTGACTTAGGAAACACTATGTTAAGCTCGTTTTACTGCTACATAAAATGCAAAAGAAACTAATACTTGTATCGACATCAGGGATGGTAAAGTTGTAAAATTTTGCCAATTGAATAGCGTTACTAATGACTTAATTTGTTTCAAATAAAAATATTTTAATATTGTACAGTATCTTATATGCAAACAATTGTTATTCAGCGTTTTAGCTTTGAAAATTTATAATAGGAAATATGTCAGGGCAGGAAGGCCTTTAATATCTCTAATTCCCCATTTTTAATTAACCACTAGTACCTTTTCTGGCGAATAGTTCCATAAGGGAGGATTGGAAAATGTCATAAAAATACGACTTTAAATAAAACACATAACACTTAATATTTAGGATGGTTCTTAAAAGAATGTTCTTAACTTCGCGATTATGATCCATTGCAACAAATTTGGACAAAAATCCTATTTTTTTTATTAATTTTTAAGTTTCTATTTACCATTCCTGTACCACATAACTTGTGTTATTCTTAGTATTTTTTTAGCGCACAATTTACCGTTATATTTGTTTTTCAAATCAAAAATTAGTTTTAGAGGTTTAAATCTCATTAAGCCGTTTTACAAGACACAGCGCAGACACAAGAGTTTGCATGAAAGTGTGCTTCAGTTAATACAAGGGGCGTCCAAAATGCGTTGAGTATAATGAGGGGGCGTTAAGTAAGCAAAGTAGCGATATTTAAATATTATTTAAACATTAATAGAAAACTAAACTGAATAAAGGAAAAGGTATAACAAAGTCATAGTAGCAGATTCGTAATAACGAATTTTTGCAACGTCTTCATTCTTTGAACATGTGTTTTTATTTTTTAATTTGCTCGAGTCAAAAAATATACATTCAAGCGTTCTTAAATATTTTCTAATCAAATATGACAGTTGGTTGATTATTATAAAAAAGGGCCTTTCGCAGCTTGTTAAGTAGAAACGTTTTCTATTTAGTTTTGTAAGCCCTTGCTATTATTTTTTGTTTTTGTAATATACTTCTTCAATTTATTGTGGTTATTGGAAATTTTGACAAATGTTTATTTTTTGTCAGCCAAAATTTTGTTTGTTTTGTGTAAGTTTTGTTAAGGGGGGTGCTTGTTTTTTTCTAATTATAGGTCATGAGGTCAATATACATATTTGTATTTGTTTATTTAATAATTTAAATTCAATTTCCTGTTAGCATAAACAAGACTGTTAACCAAAAAGAATAACTATTATATGTGTGTTGAGAGCTTTTTATTTAAATATTTATATTGCAACCGAAGGACAAACGAAAATTTTTTTAGTATTGATATCTTCAGTTAAACTTGCGGTTTGGTTATCGCTATATATTATTATTTAAATTTACACCATTTAATACGATTTAAAATATTTCTTTATAATCTATCATCTATCTATCTATATTCCTATATCAGCGCGGTTGCAAATTTAGACAATTTTGATTACATATAAGAACTAGATTAATATTTTCGTCACATTGCTAAAAAAAAACGCCAAAAAATAAAAAATTATGAAATAGGCATATTTAGAATTATTAACTGTGCCAACAAAATAAAAAACTTAAGTATAGAATTGTTCTCGGTGTAAGTGAAGCACAAAAGCTTCATCCGCAAATTTTTTTTTTTAACGAGAAAAACTTTAACTTCGGTTAAATCAGCTTTTTTTTATTGTGGAATGTGTGGAATACGTCTCCATTTAAACACAATTTTACCTGAATAGTAAATAGTTTTTCTTTCTTAAAGTTTTAAGAAATTATATTAAATTAAACTTAAGTGGAAATCTAAAAGTATCTGGCCTACGCTTAAAAAAATACTTTAAGAAAGTACCTTTTTCCTCAAGTAAGCAGAAATCAATAAAAGAAGAATACATTTTTAGTATAATAGTTTCTAGCGGTTTTAACTAAGCGAGAATTACAGAGAGCGAGTTATGCATGGAAACTTTACTAGAAAATTTAAATTTTGCCCTTTACTAATGAGCTGTTTTTAACTTTTTTTTAATAAAAAGTACTTTTCAAATTATATATTGGAATGTTTTTTTTTTTTTTTTATTTATTACGAATTAATGACATGCACAGATATATCTGTTTATATCCATGAATCAAATAATATTATTTGATTCATGGTTTACATCAGTTTTTGTGTGTCTACTCTTATGAGTGCGTATAGATG
Organism: Gymnosoma rotundatum; assembly: GCA_916610165.2. Lineage (NCBI taxonomy): Eukaryota > Metazoa > Arthropoda > Insecta > Diptera > Tachinidae > Gymnosoma > Gymnosoma rotundatum. The sequence goes on from OU744336.1 coordinate 86,521,660, forward strand.
AGTACTTTTGTGTTTCTGATATAAGTTGATATTGTTACTTTTTCTCATTGGATGGATGCAAATGAGTAAGAAGAAAATAAGAGTAACATATCTGTTCTCCTATGTTTTACACAAACGGATCTAAACAGATATTGGTGGTTGTACCATAAGTACTCATTGTATGCTGCGAATCAATATTCATTCATACGTGCATATGCATCGATTTAATATAATTACAAAAATAAAATTATTAATAATAAAAATTCATTAAAATTTCATTGGCATTAGTTGGAAAATGAAAAAGCGATATCATGCTAATAATTTTATTTTAATTATAATTGTTTTAATAATGGTAATAGAATGGAATTACAACTCGAAAAAAAAATAATTGTTTTTATGAAAAATAAAATTATAATAGCAAAACCTTAAAAAGAACTATGCATAAAAAATAAACTTAACCCTTTCGTTGATCGATATACATTCGAAAATTTTAATAATTTATTAAATTTAAATGATATAGAAATAAAACTTGATGTCTGATATCTAAAATTAACTCAAACCCCAGCTACACGCAGAAAAAAACATGGTTGTGATATGGTCACAATAACCATATTATGTTCTTTGTAACAATGTATGGTTGCGGAGAACCAATTATAGTTGTTTTCAACAAAACTTTAGTCACGATAAACATTTTTTGTTAACTTTTAACGATTATATGGTTACTGTACACCAAAAATGCAACATGGTTGGTTTTATTTTAAAAAAATTCCAACCACAACCAAAGCTTTATAACTTATTAAAAATAATATAAAATATTTAACCACAATATATTATAATTAATCAAAGTATGGTTAAAAGCAACAGAATAATGCTTGCGCTAAAAATATTTTGTTCTAATACTTGACAGTTTAGTAATTTTTCTGGTATCTAAAATATGAAATTGTTTTTTATTGTTGAAGAAAGTGAAAAAAAATAATAAAAGTTCATATACAAAATAAATAATAAAAAAAAGGAACTACAATATTTAAAAAAAGTTGAAGTAAATATGCATCTATGTATGTATGTATGCTTACAGCATTTAATGTTTAAATTTGAACATAATTAATGAATTTAATTGAAATTAAAATTTATACTTTGAACAACAATATGGTTGCAAATGTAACAATACTATGTTTTATTAGCAACCATATAACGCAACCATAGTATGTTGCTCTTAGATTATGGTTACCTCAACCATATCTTTTTTTTGCGTGTAGCAAATTTTATTACTTACTCGAAAACAAAAATATATTCTTATAGTGCCTAATGTTAAGACGAACATATTTTACTACATTTTTGTGATAACAATGTCACTTTAAAATATTGCTTTATTATGCTTTATGGCGTTTACTTAGTGTACAAAGAAAAGGAGCAACGTTAGATGATGGTATGCTTTAAAGCGATTTAACTTATTATCAATAAAAAAATTTTATACAAAAACATTACTGCTTGTGAAAATAGTGATAATACTAACAAAATCATTAGCATTTATTACCATTCAATGCTAATGAAATTGTCAACGAGTTAGTCCATATAATTAATCGCTACCATTTAAAGTAAGAAACTTGCATTTTTTAGACATTTATCTTTCAATCAATTCATTATATATTCTAATAATTGGTTGACAACGAATTCTTTACGCACACTACTAAGAGATATACTATACTGCTATAATTTATGTTTTCCGTTGTTGAGTTGACTGTCCTTTGGTAAGCAATTACAGCGAGCCCGTCCATTTTATTCTTTTATTTTTTTCTATAAAACTTTTTAATAATTTTTCAATTTCGAATAAATTTTACTCTCTATTTATTTAAGCTGTAGGACTTTTTAATGCAGAAAGAGGTTTTTTTAGTAAATGTTAGAAATTTTAAAAATTTTGAATGCATCAATAATATAAATAATAAATTATAACGCGTCTACCGATAATATCCCTCTAAGTGAAAATGAAAATTGCGTTATGTATTATCTACATATAAAACAGGGACAATATTATTACTGGGTGTATTTCTAGAAGTGTAAATGTTTTCCCTAATTAATTTTTTTTTTGTTATTGAAATTTTTCGGAACTTTTATTTTTATGTACATATGCATGTACAGATGTATGTAATAAACTTTTTTACTTTGCGCGACTAGACAACAAATTATTATTTTTTCATTTGTCGTTATATAAAAAAATTATTATTAATACGAGTACTATAAACATTACTAAATCTGCCTCTAAAATCATATAAAATTCGGGTTATTACTACGAAGTAAAAATACTGCATACTAGTTCTCGCCTTTATCATAAGCAGCACACAAATATCTAAAATATCAGACAACAGATATTTGAGAGTAAAAAACTGATAATTTTCTCACTCTAAGCAAAACCATAAGCAACTGTATGTGTTTATATCCATAGTGTGATTACGCACAAGCAAAAGCATACAATATCAGCTACACTCATGCGTTCTTTTGTATCTGTTGTAACTGATATGTATATGAATATATGTTTTTGCCATACTGTTGGATATACTAGTGCACATCTTTATTACGAATCATACAATCTATCCAAAATATTGCTTACGTTACAAAACCAAACGTTACTTTTACACACGACAATTATCTTAACATTGCACAAATTTTAGAGAAATGCACTTTTAGTCAGTGAAAAGATCTAATTTGTGTTATAATTAAATAAATAATGAAATTTTAAGGCATGTATAACTTGAGTTAAGTAAGGAACTTTTTCTAAGCTCTTTGATCCTTTACAAGAAACTTCTCGTCCCATAATCTTAAATTTCCATACTTGGATTCGCAAGTGCAGATGACTAACCCTTCGAAATGCTAGAAAATTTCCAGAAAAGTTAAATATTAGTTTAACGACTAGAAAATTTAAGTTTAGAAAATCCTGTTTCTTTGGATATCAAAATATCAAAATGTTTAAACAATTTTTGCGTATAAGATATTAATGTTCAATGTTTATTTAAAAAGTTTTATCAATAATAAAAGTTCAATATAACTAATTTAAAAAGTAACGCGCTCCAAAATGTTTATAAGTGTTTTAATAAATTTAAATTTTATCCTCATGTAGGAAGAAATTCTAATTTAAGTTTAACTGTTCGCGAAAAAAATTAAGTACTCAAATATCAGTTAATATTAACTCAAACGTAGCGAGACAATTTAGATATTTAAATATCAGTAAAAGGTTTTTCCAGGAATAACCTCCAAAGTCCTGAACAAATTTAAGCAAAATATAGACTTTGAGCATCTTTAAAAAATGATTTTTGAATCAAAAATTAATCTGAGCGCATATTATAGAATAAAAATAGTCCTGCCAATTAATTACACAGGCCAACACTCAATTTGCTTCTTTGAACTTATCAACTAATTCTAGTTAATTTAGGTGCGCTGAAGTCAAATCTGTAATCAGTTTGTCTCTATCAGCCTTAGTTTTCATGATATAGCTATTTTTTAAATATTTAAAAAGTAAAACTTTTCCATAGGAATTAAAAAAAAACAGCACAGTTTTATTAAAATAAAAAAAATTTCTCACAAAGCATTAAAAACATAATATAAATATAATTCTAGTTACAGGATGTAAAGCTTCTTTTAAGAGACAATCTGCAATGAACAGCCGGATTAGAGTCTCTTTGCAAATTCCAACAGTAGTCTGCCATCATATGTGTATCTCAACTTCCCTGGTACCGATTCTCCATTATTTTGATATCTTGGTGAAACCTTTCTCCCTGTTCTTCGCTTAAATGACCCAAATTTTCGGGAAATCGGTCCAAGTGACTGTGCAAATAATGGATTTTAATACTCATGTTGCTGCCAAGGTCTCAGAACTTATCCAGCATATTCTTCACTAATTGAACATAATTTGGAGCTTTATTATTTCCCAAGAAATTTTTTATAACTTGCCCGAATGATGTCCATGCATTTCGTTCAGTTTCGATCAGTGACTTATCAAAATCGTTATCATTTATAAACTGCCTTATTTGGGGACCGTCAAAAACTCCTGCTATAATCTTATCTCTACTTAGTTTAGGCATTTTGCTGCAAATATATGCAAAACATTCCCCATCATGATTCAGAGCCTTAACAAACTGCTTCATGAGCCCTAATTTGATGTGCAACGGTGGTAGGACGATCTTTTCACGTGCAACTAAAGCTTCATTTAAAATATTTTTATCGCCACCAATCATTTTTTCTCTCGAAGGCCAAATCTTTTGAGGCCAATGTTTTTGCTTGGGTCTGCTATCCCAGAGACACAAAAAGCAAGGGTACTTAGTATAACCACACTGTTGTCCAAGAAGAAAATTTACCATTTTAAGATCAACACAAATGATCCATTGGTGGTCTTGGTATTTTATCTTTTTCATCACTAATGCAATGTTGTTATATTCTTCTTTCATTGTTGTGGAGTGTGCAATTGGAATTGATGCATACACATTGTCATTGTGCAATGAGACGCACTTCAAATTTCTCTTGGAACTGTCCACGAAGAGGCGCCAATTGCTAGGTAGATACTTGGATAGCCCCATTTCCTGCATAAGACCATTCACATTATTACAAAACACCAGATTGTCTTCCTTAGTAAAAAATTTTAAAAAATCTTTATCCCTAGTGCGATAATAAGTTATTTTTGTTCCACGTTCTAACAAATTCTTATCATTTAACCTAGAATCTAACAATTCAGACGCTTCTTTTGATCAGGCCAAATCTCGAATTAAGTTATTTAACTCGCATTGGTTAAAACGTTAAGGAATAGTTTCTGTGTCTTCGAAAACACTGTCGCAATCAGTTAGATCATTAGCGGTATTATTTTCAAACTCCGTATTCAGCTCTGAAGAATCATTCAGTTTTGGAATGGGAACATCTTCGGAATGGGGAATTGGACGGCGCGCTGACAGTAAATCGAGATACTGCCATTTATTTCGATTTTTCCTATTAATACCAGCAATACTCACTAAACAGAAGTAACAGTCGTCCAAATGATTTCTGGGCTCTCTCCAAACCATCAGCACACCAAACATAAGCCTATTTCGTTTTCCTTAAGTCCACTGTCGCAAATTTACACAGCAGGTATTACACGCAATGTGTGGAGCCCAGCTTTTATCTTGGTCATCAAGATCAACTCCAAAATAATCTAAATACGATGTTTTAACACATTCTGAAATAGGTCTTATGTTTTCTTTAAAGGTGTATTCTCCACAATTATAACAAAATGTGTCAGCTGAATTTTTACACCATCTTCTATTGGAAGTCATTTCTATTTAGATCAACACTTTTTTAATAAACTTTGCCAACTGCAATAAACCACTTCTTACAAGCAACTAACTTCCGATATGCAATTGGAGTGCAAAAAGAAAAAATAATGCTCTGTATAATATTGCACAAATAAAATTTCCGTTAATCAGCTAGCAATTACACATAAAATAATATTTTCGGAAAAAACGGAATGACAAACTGATATATACCCTCCTTACTTACAGTGAAAGGTTTAAAAAAAACTATATCATGAAAACTAGAGCTGATAGAGACGAACTGAGTACAGATTTGAATTTAGCGCACCCAAATTAACTAGAATCAGTTGATAAATTCAAAGAAGCAAATTTTTTTTTTTTAATTTTGTCGGGCTGTGTTATACAAGCATTTAAGTTGTAAGAGGACACATTGATGATAATATACATATATGAAATCAATCATCACACCCTTAATACTAATAGACAATATTTCAAATTATATAATTAAAAATTATATAATTAAATTTGTAAAATTATTTTCCTTGTGTATATTTTATTTTTATTTTTTTTAGTTGAATAGCAACTTTTTAAAATCTGCTTGTATCATTAGGCGTGTGTTATAAGCTAAATGCGATTGCCTGCAATTTAAAGACATAGTTGTAGCTTGTCTATCGGTCCATCTGTAAACATACTACATATACATATGTATATTGATGTATGTATTGGATGTTTTTGTCATATGCAAGTATCTTTTATTGTTAGTTGTCGTATTTATATTTAAATGTTTTTATAAAATTTCAGTTGTTTTATTTTTTTTTAATACAAGATATTGTATCACCTCGTTTGACAAATGACAAATACAACATATTGTGACAAGTTACTTGCAATTCTTTATTTATTTTTATACGCATTGATATTGTTGTTGTTGTTGCTGTGTATAATTTTTTTTATTTTTTTTTCGGTTTTTAAGTATGTTTAACAGCGTTTTTTTAATATTTGTTTTTTATAATGTTTTATTAATAAATTTTCATGTTAGTGTAAATTTGTCAAATGTTTAAATAAAAGTAATTTGTTACAACAAACTGCACGTTCGATAACTTGGCGATGAATCATTTTGAAAATAAATAATAATAAATATTGAAAACACAGCAAACGAGATTTGTATACATCATTGTCTTTATCATCATTATGCGTCAAAAATACTTACGATAAAAATCGTTTGTTTATTTTTGCATTTTTCGTAATAAAAAAATTTTACTTTATGCTCACACGCCCAAACTTGATTAATGTTAAAAATATTAAGAAATTAAAAATTAATATTGTATTAATTTTTTTTTTGTAATTCTCTGCACCAAAAAAATAGCTGAGAATACTTGACCTTAAGTTTATATAAAAAACTAAAAATTTATCCCTGACCTGTGGTACTTTATTTTGGTTTATTCTTTAAGTTCAGAAGTCTTACAAAAAATTATTCACATATTATGCAAGTTGGTTTCAAAGAAAATATTTTATTTAAAATACTTTGTTTTTTTCTTTTTGAATTTTCTTATGATTGTCTACAAGGTGTATGCTAATATTATGTCAATCACTGTGCTTCAACTATACATAATGTCACTATTGAGATCTGTCATGTCAAACTGCAGTCACCCTTTGCATATCAACAAAATACCAATGTAGTAAATATTTGCACTTTTGAAAATATGTATGTGTTTATATGTAAAATATGTACATATAAAAACGTTTAACATATTTAAAGTTTAATATTGAAAACTGTTGCTAGGATTTGGCATCAGAGGTAGTTTTTATTAACTAGTGTTGATATTGCAAATAGGAAGTAAATCACACAGGCTCAAATATCTTGTTTTGATTAACGTCTTAACTTAAGAATATTTAGCCAGGAATTTCGAATGAAATAAATATAAAATAAAACTAAATCTTGCTCTAAATTCTTAACTAACGTTCTTTCAAAAGTGTTAATGACTGCAATGTTTTTTATATTGAACATGTTTCATATTTTATTTTTTTGCAGTCGAAAATATAAAAGACTTCAATTTCCTAATCCAATAGAAATTGAGATGTAAAATATTATTATTGAACTAACCCGGTGTTATCCAGTTTAATTTTAAAGGCTTAAGGATATAATAACTTTTCGAGTTATTTCAAAACGATGAAAACTAGTTTCATTTTTAAATTTATTAGTTAAAACTTTATTAAGAAATTGAAAAAAAAAAAAAATAAATCTGTGAATCTGTGATTAATGCGTAAAACATTAATGGCAGCTAAAAAAATATTCTTTTAATATTCTTATTTTAAAACAAATGGAACTCAGGTGCCTGAGATAGCACACTTTCAATTTTATATACTTTCGCAAAAGAAATCTAAAGAAAAAATATTCCTTGCATTTCGTACCACAAGAAAAAAAAACAAAGAAATCTGTAACTTTCATTGCTCGAGTTTCAGATACTTTGATTTAAAACTCATGCATACTATTTGATGTTGTGTCACTTTATAAATTCTCAGATCTTTGAAGCACATTGATCATCATTCAATTGAAATGAGGTTGTGTAAGATGGGCTATAAAGTTGATCCTGAAACGCAAATATTAGTGGGCTTTACAACAAGAAAAAGTAAACGAAAATGAAATAAAAATCTAAAAAAAAATCTGAATAATATTTTGCATATGGTCCAGAGAACAAACAAACAAGCAGTCAACATCAAATAAACACAATTGAAACTGATATGTTAATCTGTTGTCAGTACTTTTTTGTGATCTTTTTTTCTCCATAAAATCTCTTTGAAAAGACAGATAATCACAACAATGTCAAGCAACATGATCAAAACAATGCTTTTTTTTACCAACTTTACATACAATTCATGCAACAATATTTTTTTTTTTATCTTTTTTAGATTTTATTAAAGGCACACACTTGAATTATTATAATAAAATAAACTCAGAATTCTTAAGGTCATTTATAAAAAAAAAAAAAAAATAAAGACAAAAAAATCCTAATGTTTATTTCAAACTGATCTCTTTATTATTAGAAATTATTTTAGATCTTTCAGAACTTGGGTTGTTGAATGTTGAATGTCTTAAATTGGCCATTGACACTGTCACATTGATGCCTAACATATGAAAGTGACTGAAATATTTGAATGATGGTTTGAGTCAGGTGGCGCATTATTTTCTGTTTTTTCTATTTGTGTCTTATTTTTTCACAAATATTTACGAAACTTTGACTGACAGTTTAAAAAACAAAAGAATTTACAGAAAAAAAATATTAACACGGCTGTTTGAATAATAAATTATTTTCACTTTTTGTAAAACTAGTCTAATTTAATTTTATTCGTTTTATGATAGTTTATCCCCCGTTAAAAGCAACATCATAATAATAGTGTTTAGGACTGCATCTTTGAATCCAAGGTCGGTTATTAAAGTTTGCATTTGTTTAAGTTTAAAACTTTTTTGTCTATAATGTTTTGTCAAGACGTAGTCTATTTCATATCTTCCTCTCCTTTAATATTTCTTTTATGTCAGTTTTGCTTCTTTTAGCGATTGTTATTGTTCTTGGTGTTTTCTTTTAATAGCCAAAAATGAAATATTAGTTTTTCAATAATATTTGATAACCTGACTGACACTTTTGTCTAATGCTTTTGTCGTGTTTTGTTTAAAAGATAATAAAATAAATGTTCGGAAAAAATTTGTGGCCAAACATTTGGGAAGAAAACAGAAATATACTCTTGTATTTTAAAATAACATTTGTGTAAAAGACACAATAATGGAAAAATGATTTAAGAAGTTACAATTTAAAATCTGCTATGGAATGGTACTTAAGTTTTTAGGAAATTTTCGTTTTAAGAAAACGCCCTAAGACATGATTATTCAAATAATAAAAACATATGTTTAATTGAAAAATATAGATTCGAGACAAAAATCTTTTTCTTTAGATTACATAATACAAGTAAAATTATCAAGACCATTTTGATGATAATTCAAATATTATAAGTAACAACTCTAAAGCAACATCGGTCGAGCCTGAGAACATGAAACCAGTAAAATGCCTCATGTTCGAAAAGGTGTTCCTAGCGATGCCTCCAACGCTGCGGCGTGGTATTTTGAAAGCTGAATACAAAAAAGAATGAAGACAGTCAGTATATGCTTATAAGATCAATTTGGAAAGCCATTCTAACTAGAACAGTAAAGGTAAAAGTAAATTAACCGAACCTGCTTGCAGTGCACTTAAAAATTGAGAAGAACAAAATCATATTCTCCCCTTTAAGTAATTTTGTAGCAATAAAATAACCAATAATAATCAATGAATTACAAGAAAAAGCACAAAAAAAAGATTTTTTAAGTTAATTAATTCAATAATTTGCAAAGTGCCGGTGCATAGAAATAAATTATCGTAGTATTTTTTATATTTTACTTTTCATCATCTTTTAACTGTATAAAAGAGCCGAAAAAAGTCAGCCGTGTACAGTGGAGCAAGAATAATTGAATCATTGCTGGTTATTGTTGTTTGTGCTTAAACTTTGACTTTTGTCTCTACTTTATTGTTTTGACATTGAAATTTTTTTAAATTTTTGGAATTTGAAATTTTAATTTATTTAAGATTTTTGTGAGAATTTCCTGAAGAGCTAAGTAAGCGATAGCGAAATGGCCATTGACCGTGCTTTCACTCTCAATAATCAATATCGGTGATTTAATTATTTAATCGAGATATATAAAAAATAGCATGAAAAAAAGCTTTTTTAAGTTAATTAATAAAATCAATTTAGTGGGCTGAAAGTCATAGTTTCTGAAGACTGAGATGGAAATACATATTGAGCAAAAATGGATGAACGAGACCAAAGACTCAAAAGTATTTAATTGTTGATACCAACATATTGCATAAAGTTGTTAATTTATACTTTTTAAATCAATTACCGTTTAATGTTGCAACTTGCAAACACCCTGCAACAAGAACTTCTATCATTTATTAATGGAACCAAACAAATCGAGTAAATTGGTGGGATCATAAATCACCGCACTTTGTTTTAATTATTTATTTTTTCAATTATTTTTTCCAGATTATATCCACGCGACAAATTGTCCATGTAAAACGTTTAACATTTAGACATTCTGTTTTCTTGAGGCTAAAGTGTTTATACGAGTGCTATGATCTTCCCATTGTTAAAGAGTAGTGATCATTAGATCTGTCAATATAACACCAACAGATCATTACTCATATTTTGTTATTGATTTTTTGTTGTTTTTGTTGTAGCTGCTGTCTTGTTTGTTTGCTTAAGTGTTTGTACCAGTTGCAGTCCCTGTGGTTTATTATCGATCCTGTTGCGTTAAATACGAGTCATTTCAATTTGTTGTGTAAACAAACATTTAGTTTATTTTAATTGTTTAAAAATATGTTTAACAGAAATTTTATTAACACCATCCGATGCAAAGTAAAAACAAAAATTTTACATTATTAAAGTCATTAATAAATCAACAACAACAAATTTATGCGCATGAGTTATATTAAAGGAAATAAATCTTGTTTCAAGCTGTGTCAGAGAGGGAGTATGAAAACTTTAAAATCGAGGGGCTGCTTGTCTTAGTTTTAGTATCCTTAAATTAAGTTCTGAATTCTTCGATAATTTACTAAGACTTTTAAAAGAAAAAGATGAATAAAAGCCGCTTCAGAAATGGACAAAGTGTCTTTATATGAGTTTAGGCGGAAACTCTGAACTTTGTGGTTTTTATTAAAGATCAACAAATTGTGGTTGAATTATTCATATTCCGTTGCAACTTTGTGGGTTAATTTTTTTCGGAAAAAGTATATTAATCTTGTAGATGTTTTCCCAGTCTTTGTTTGTTTGTTTTTGATTGTAAAAGAATTCTTTTGATGATAAATGATGCATAAGAAGTTGTGATGCGTTCATTCATGCTACAAACGCTACAGCTAAACAAGTGAATAATAACTTTCAAAGCGGACAAGCGTATGGTGTGTTTTTGAAGATGTTGTACTGATGTCACTGTATAGTGATTGTTGAATTGAAGTGGAATAATTATATTGCTGGCTGTTAGTGTGCCTTTAGTAAAAGATATGTCATTTGATAGGAAGATGAACATACAATGGTCAGCAAATATGTCACATACACTAAATGCAGTTTCTTAAGCGACTAATGATACGAAGAAGGAAGAAAACATTGACAATAAAACTATAAATTTAAAGAATATAAATAACCATTAGTCAAGAAGCATTTTAAGGTAGTAATGTCTTTTTTCATACAGTGTGATATTTTAAGGCTTACGGAAATCGAATCTATTAAACAGGTGGTTTCATATCTTTATGTATAGAAATATTCATTAAAATCTTTTCAACAGTTAAAGTAAATAAATAAACAATCGTTCGTAGCGATAATATCAAATAATTTTTTTTATTCGACATTTTTTACAGTCCTTCATTGCGAGTGTTATTTAACACTTGAACTGTCGTTTTTGGTAAAATCTCATTTATCACTTCTTCTATGTAAAGTAAGCTTTTCTGTTTGTTTGGATTTTGTAGCAAAAAGGCACGAGTCTTGAGTGAAAAAAAAATACTTCCGAAGGAGTGACAACTATTGAAAGACTTAGCAAAACCTACAACAACAACTTTTAATTTAGTTGTAGGTTTTCCTATTTTATGAAATTATCCATACATGTGCATGAAAAATCCTTAACCCATTAAAAGAGATGTGTTGAAAAAAAAGAAAGTTTTATAAATGAAGTCTTTATTTTCAAACATTTGAATTTTTAATCATAACTTTTATTTAACTTTGCTAATAAACATTTTTTGGATTGTCTAAAATTGTGAGTTAACTTTTCTTATGATCTGATGGTTTAACTTTCCTATTTAGATCTGTTTAAAACATACGCATTTCAATATTATAAACTGAAAACACAGCTTTTATAACTTTTCTGTTTTTAAGTGAACGGAAATATCTAGTAGTAGAGCTTTCTTTTTAATTATTAAAATGAATCTATTAATTTAGTTTATTTGCTAAATGGCCATTATTCTGAGGAAGATTACCCATGTCCTTTAATCAAATAATTATAAGCGGACACAACAAAAATAAAGTTGAAACTATAAAACTAGTATATTTATCGGACTAAAATACACAACACAAAATACATCGAAGTGATCTGTACTAACTAGTAAATGTCAATTGAATCATATCCAAAGTAAACAACGGTATCTTGTGCTGTATGAAAATGTGCTTTGTCGTTATGAATGATTTGTTGCGAAAGCTCAGCATCTCCTTGTGGCTATTCTGTAATTCAATAGATGTAAGCTGTAAAATTATTTTTAAAGAGTTGTCAGCATGAGATCAAATTAATAAAATTATGTTTTAAAAAGCTTTTCCACGTAAAGATATTTATGTTAATACTCGATATTTTTATTGCAAGTTAATCAATTTTGCAAATAAGATTATAAATACCAGGCATCGCAAATAACGATTAATTAAAAAATTTGAAACAAAAAAATCATAATGAAAAAAATGCTACACTATGAAGAATTATACCAACGTAATCTTTGTTACCCGGACTGCCTGCGTAAATTTTTGAGTTTAATTAAAACAATTAAATTTAAAAGTTATTTTCCAAGTTTTATTTTTTGATAAAATAATAACAGTTAGTATACAAGTTACTGTTCAAATTTTATTTTTAGCTTAAATAATTTCTACTCAAGTTACTGTAGAAAGAGCGTTTACCGACTGACTTCCGGTCAAAATTATCTCCTGTTAAAAATATTTTAATTAATTTCCAAGTAAAAAATAAAACTTGAGAATATCATAAAATATTTGTGTTTGAAAGAATCAAGCACAATGAAAGTAAAATAACATAAAAAAGATTCAAAATAATACATTTTCATATTGACTTTTTGCATTTGCACGTTGCTTATTTGAAAAATAACAAAAAATAAAAGTTTTTACAAAAAATGAAGGTTAAAAAATAATTTTTATTTTTTAAGCCAAAAATAAAACTTGAGAAATAAGAATTTTTTTTTTTTTTAACAGAAAATAAAGTTTATAAAATAATCATTAACAAGTACTTCTTAGAATTAAGCTGGTAACCAATTCGATTCCTGATAAAAAATTAAACTAATTGGAAAGCTTTTTGATTTAAGTGAGAAATATTTTTGAAAGGGAGTTGAAAATTGGATTAAAATTCTAACATTTTCTCTTTCTACTAGTTGATTGTCATTTTGTTAAAGTTTCAAACAAAAACAAATAAGTGAGAAGCTATTATTCATAAGATCTGTTTTCCAGTTATAATAGATAAATCGGTTAATATAAACGACGATTTAGAATTTTAACTGGCGATATACTGAAAAGTGTTCTTAAGTAGATATTTGAAAATTATAGGACTGTTGATAATACGTATATGACCCATTTCATTTCGGTCGAATTAAAAAATTAAAAATTAAAAATTTAGTGTATGATTTCTGGCACTATTTAAGAGAAACATTTAATATTGTTGCCAAAAGGAATATGTTCACAACAATTAGTTATAAAAACATTTTTAAATAACAACGCTTTAAAAGCCCTGCCATTGGAGAAACTTTAGCTTTAAACATGGTTAATAACCAAATAAAAAAATACACAAGTTTAAATAAACACCAATGAATCTCTTAAATCCACTTTTTAAATGAAACTATGCAAAATAAAACAATCGGTTAAAAAAGATATAGGACAACCTTTAATTTGTTGTTCCTGTTAAAAATTTTTTTTAACAATATTTCTTAAGGTTTTTTTGTCGCATCATCAGGATCTTAGAAAGAGATACAAGATTTCGTTTCTTAGTTCCACTTTTTCTCTTTTTTAATATTTTAAAGTTACTAGTTTGCTTTAACACTTCCTATAGTTTTTCTTTTATATATTTTTTTTATAACTTTAACCTGCCTAATATGGGTTAATGGTCTTGTATGTGCGTGTGTGAGTTTATTTTTAGGTTTTCCATAACTTTTCTTTTAAGCCTACGAATAAAAATTTGCATTGTTATTGGTTTTCTGTTATTGCAAACTCTGACAGAAAGTTTGTGATGAAAAATGGAAATTATGTCGAAATATATTTAAATTTTATTATTGTTTGTTGCTCCACAAAATTGATTATTTCGCTTTAAAGCATTTTTCAATTTATTATTTTAATGTTAAAGAAACAATTTCTTAATACTGTTGGTTGGTTGGCATGTCAACTTTACAGAAAAAAAATAGAAAAACGAATTGCTTTTGTTTCTATTAAACATTAAGTCAAAAACGTATTTCGCACTTTTGAAAGGCTTTTTATTTGTTTATGGGAGCTGTTGTTGTTTTGTTCTTTTACTTTGAAACTATTGAACAAGAGATGCAGCCAAGTGAAATGAATGACATCATGTATGTTTGGAATGTTAGACAAAAAATTAAGAAATGGTTGTTAAAAAAATATACGGGCAACAGCTGATGTTGTTTCTAACACATTTTTCAATTCTTTATTCGTGATTTTTACGAGTATTTACTAAAATATGCCAGTGAGACAGTGAGACGTTTTATTGAATAAATGTTTAAAAATTTTAATAAGTATTGAGATTTAACCTTTTTTAATTCTTAATCTAAAGGACTTTTAAACAACATTTTACATTACTTTCAAAAATTGCTTTTTTTTTAATATACTTCAACAATGTAATATAACTCAACGTTACAAATTAAAATTTTATTTGTCATAAAAACTTTAAAAAAATATGTAAAAGTTATAATAGACAAGGGTGAACGTCTAAAATTAAAATTAAAATATTGGTCGCAGAAAGTCAAAGAGTAATAGTCGAGTTTTGACAGAGATTAAATTATTTAAATTTAAAAATTAAGGAGTTTAAACAAGACAAATTTAGAGATTTTCTTGGAAATCTAAATTATAAATCTGAAAAAGTGGTAATGTAATCTTCAGTTCGAAGTTTAAGAATTTCTTATTGTTAAGTGTGTATTAAGCATTTAAATTTACTCAAGATTCTCTGCATGAAAAATTGATAATATTTATGAGATGCAGTATTTCCTAAATGGAGTCTACTCTGCTCAAAGGAATCCCAAATTTTTTTCTGTGTGCTTAAAGTGGAAAATGAATAAATAATATAAATAATGAATAAAAATAAATATTTAAACTTCAAATATAAATATTCTAAATTATTGCGTGGAAAGTACGTCCAGATGGTCACTTTGGTTGATCTTGTACAGCACATCCGTGAAATTTATGCCGCTGATCTCTACATCTCAATTTGCAAACACTATATCTAATAATGTATTTTGGAAGCCTACTCAAAATTCCAGGGGGCAAATTACGGCATTTCTGAACATGCGAGCTTTGCATTTTACTTCAGCAGAAGAGTCTAGTAGAAATACACTTAAGCGTAACTAATGGCTTTAAACAAAAAGTATTGTGTCACTGAGACTGATAGCAATGTCTCAGTCTTCTAACGCACCATTCATTTCTCTCATTTGTTCTAAGGTGTACTTAAGAAGATACATAAGTGGTACAAGAAAGTACTAATAAATTATTTATTTATCTAAAAAAATAAAGCTCGAAGCTGAATTATCTTTTGACTCGCTATTTCTACCATGTGTATCCCCCAGCTTTAATAATTGAAATAAAAAAAGCAGACTTTTGATCAATAAAAATATAAAAGATATGAATCGTTTTAAAATTGTTCAAAAAAGCTAAAAACTTAACAATAAATAAGAGTTTTTTATTACAAGCACTACAAAACTCTAATCTATTTAAAAATTTAACTTGGAACAAAATGCCTTTCAATTAAAGTTAAAATTATTAATTTTCTTTTATACTCACAATTCTACTTTTCTTTATTTTAATAACTTTAAACTTCTTTTTGCTGCAGCATCAAAATTGTACAAAATTGTTAAATCGAAAAAATTAAAATTAATGAGAAATCAATGAATGCAGTCAGTCATAGCAAAAGCCGTGCATTTTAAATTAAAAAAAAATTGTTTCCAATGATTAATGATATTTTGATAAAGACCACCGCAAAATTGACAATGAGTACAATTTTAGCAGTTTTAAGATTTTTTTCTCTTCTTGTGCAGTGGCACGTCCCATTAACTGTAAAAATTATTCAACATAAAATGCCTTTAATTGAAGATGAAAACAATTTAAAAAGTGTTGAAAAAACATGTTGCATTTTTTTTTAATCATATTAATAAATACGTTTGAAAAATACACCTTTATACTTTTTGAGAAACAACAACTAGTGTGTGTGTGTGTGTTTCTACTAAAGATACTGATGGGTTATTGAGGTTATTTTCTTTAATTCTGTTTTGTTTTAAACGAATTTATTATAAAAAGAAAAGGAATTAAAATCCTGTAAAAAATACGCAGCTACTTTTTCAAATTTGCACTTCATTTTATATGTGATTTTTATCAGAAATGCTCTTTAGAATCAAGTTATTCCAAAGGCGTCTTGCAGGTGTAGAAGTGATGTTGCGTTTTTCATTAATTGCATTAAACACTAGAAATATTTTGTAAGTTACTTTCGCTCTCTGAATTTTAACGATTGATTTAGGAAATTAAGCTAAAGTTATTTGTGACTTTTTTTGGTTGTCGGGAGGCAGGTCAATAACAAGCTACGGTGTGGATATTGCTCACAATAAATGTTTGGTAAAAGAGTAAAAAATATATCAGAACAAAATATTGTTTAATACAACAAAACAAAAACAACAAAATATTGTTTAAGTGAGCTACCGGTACCGATAGTACCAGGCAAGACTACAAAATTCTTTATCGCTAAGCTTTAGGCTCCAGCAAGCCAACACAAATATGGCTCCGTTTCGTCTAAGAGGGATATTAACAAGGTTGCGTGAAGGGCCCGGTTGGCACACAGAAGGTTTGGTATTATTATATTAATATTATTTTGCGATCGTGAGTACAAGTCTAGGCGGAGTGACCAGTCATTGCTAGAAACAACTTATAGGTTTTATTGTTTAATTCATATGTATTTTTATGTAAATAAGAGTTGCGTTTCATTGAAAACCCAGCACTTGAAGAACATTTTACAATATTCATAAGAATTGATTAACAGGAAATCTTGTTGCAATTCCATTTAAAACAGGATCAAGTGTACACACGTTAACGTAAATTCTTCAAGCTCCCTAACCAGAAGCCCCCTAATTAACTAAGGTGGTCATTTAAGAGAAAAAAAAAGAAAACAAAAAACAAAAATATATAAATAAATAAAAATACGGAGAAAACGAATATAAACCCAAAAGGCTGTTGTAGAGGATCTGGTAACAGCAACATACAAGGTCTACTTCTGGACAAGTTTAAAGCACAAGACAACAACATGTAAAAAGTCCACACTAAAAGTATACGAAGCTTAACATTTTGAGGCGCGCATAAATAAATTAAATTTAAGTATTTTATACCTTTTATTTCTTTCGTTTTAAAATAAGAGGTTGTTAAATTCAAAACACCAAAAAAAAACAATTTAAAAATATAAAAAAGTATTATGAATTCTTTACGTACTTTGAAATTAAAACATTTCAGGTGGTTGAGAAACATGAAAAGAAAAGAATTGTTTTTTTTTTGCATAAATTATTAAGTTTTTGTGTTATTTAAAAAATGCAATTTTTTTTGTATAAATGAAGGAAATAATTTATAGATATAAATAACAATTATCATTTTTATAAGCAAGTTAAAGTACTTATTTAACCAAGTTAACAAGTTATTTACCAAAATAAATTATAATTAAAATAAACACCTAATTTGCAAACATCATATTATTACGCTTAATAATTAATAAACAAATAAATACTTATAAAGTAAAAAAACGATTCGCAAAGGCTAATTAAGTTCGGTTCGCATTTTTAATAAATTTATCGTCGTATGATATAACGTGACTTCTTACGTGACATACTCATTATGTTATAATTTTTTTATATTTAAGCGCTAGATTTACAAATTTTGTGTGTTTATTTATTTTAACGAATTATTCAATATTTTAGATATTTTCAAATATAAGCTGGCTGTTTGCGCTATCTGCATACCGCTCTGACAACTTTCCTTATAATTTCTTCTAATTAGATTTCAACCAAGAAAAGAACTCGAATAAGCGGACAGCACAACATATCTATAATTTTAAAATTGTTCGCACACAATTTAATAAAATATCTACTTAAATGATAGACCTTTTCTTTGCTGCATATTGAACTTCCTTATATTTGTTGAAATCAAGTTTAGGACCTGTTTCCTGTTAAAGAGCTTTTATTTTGAAATTATGATGACAAATAGAATAGGAACAAATGAAGGCCAATATTTATTTTTTATTTACTTATTTGAATTAAAAAGTATGGATATATAGACCAACAAAGAAAGTTTTAATAAATTTATTTACAATTATAATTTAATAATATATAATATTACGTTCTACAACTTTAACATTTACGGAATAGTCTATAAGATTAAATAGTTCATTAAACTGTTTGCATATTCTTCTAAACGGATCAGCATCATCAGCATTTGTATAGAAAACTTAAAGATGCAACGGTGTTCAGTAGCGGGTAAACAAATTTATATTGCTAAGAAGAAATTCTGATACGACACCTAAACGCCATAAGCATTGTTCTTTGACTTTTTAAAGTCTTGTTGTAAAAGACAGAAGATTACAACCGTTGTCGTATATTGAAAATCGCAAACAGACCAAAGAAAATTGTTTTTGGACTGATTCTATACGGTCATATTCATTCTCCAAAATAGGTGGTTCAAGAAAAAAATGCCGTGAGAAATGCATACGCATACACTTCGTAAATTTTAAGTCCATTAAGTTAATTTCACACCAAACATAAAACCTGTTTAAATCCTGTTGCAATAAGAATCCATCTGCCGAATATTTTTTACTTAAAAAATCTTCACATCATCTGCTTATATTAAAGCATTAAAAACTTTATTATACACGGCAAATCATTTATGAAAATGGGAAATAATATCGGTGCAATGTGGCTTCCTTGAGGGACTGCACAGTTTACAACGATTTTTTTAGAGAATGTATTATAAAATCAACTCTGCGTTCTGCTCAGAATAATAAGAATTAATCCAGCTGAAGTTGAGATCTTAAAAAGAAGATTGTGGTTAACTTTTTCTAAAGCCTGTATAAGTACTATCTGTTGATTGACAGAGTTGTTTTTGAGTGTTGAGCAACTTAAATCCATGCTGAAAGGGCGATAGCACTGGCTGCATTCTATAGCTAAGAAAGTCGAATAAACAGTTTTCAATAAACTTTGGTATTGCAATTAACTATGCCTCTATAATTCATGACGTTTGCCTTGTTTCCTGATTTAAATAATGGAATTATGTAAGAGCATTTCCAAAAAAGATATTTTATCGGGACATTGAGCATGATTAATAACGGTGTGGATAGGGCATAGGGACAATTGGTCAGGACGCAATCTGAATGCCATCACGCCCGCTATATACAGATGGCCTTATGGTTTTGACGCAATCAACAATCTGTGAAGTGAAAACATTATCCTAAACCAAACGGGTATTCGCACATTGGGTCAAATTGTGCATCAGAATACGTCGTCGGAAAAAATCAGCATACATATTAGCTATAACCAATAGATTTCCTTTTAGAAATAACGAATTTGTAAAATGATTTTGGATCTCGTTTAAGTTTCAGTTTTATGGCACCAGTCAATTTACGAAAAACAATTTTTGAAACATTCATTAAAATAACTTGTCGTAGCATTGCAAAATCTTCTAACAATTTTAAATCGAGCCATTTATCAGTTTTAATTGGAGCGTAAAAAATAAATCACGTAGGAACTTTCAAGAAACTGCTGGGAAATAAAAATCACTGAAAAAATCTGAATCATTAAGTTGAACTTTAAAAAAATGGATTTAATAGCATCTGATCAGATTTTGATGGAATATACGAGCAATTTATCAGTACTAGCGAGTTATTCAATTTTATTTGGCCACCAAGAAATTCTATATCAGAATTAGATTCTGCTGCTGTTTTTTTTCTGATAAAAATATTTCACTGTCACCACCAATAGTTTTTGTTTCTCTATCACAGGCTGCTGTAATCAAAGTGGTAAGCACGTTGACTACAAATCTGGTTGCCCTGGGTTCAACCCTTGCGGCAGTCAAAAAATAAAAAATGTTTTTTTCTGTTTAATGGTATATATAGATATTCAGATTAACATTAAAACATGCAGCCTCCTTCGTCGGTACTTCTTCTTCATACCATATTCGCAGACGAAGAAAAATAATTAATAAAATGGCTATATCTATCTCCTTTCACCAACTGTGTCTATCTCTTATATATCCCTTTCCTAAATAATGCAGTACGGTTACTTGTAACTAAATAGGTTATGCCTGAAGTGCTACTTCTCTTTAAAAAAAAGTATTAAAATCATTGCAAAGAATTTTAGCATCCGAAGTGTTCTGATTTAACCATGTTTATTTTAGTTAGTACGATTATATGATGATTTATATTAAAGTTCAAGTCCAATATAAAAGTAAAAAAACTTTCTTCTATGTTTTAAATGGCATTTCACTGTTTAATCGACCTTTTCAAGATTCTCAGCATGTTTCTAGAATGTCAAAATTTCTTTAAAGGAAGTCACATGTTACTCAAGTATTAACTATTTGAATAATCTCTTAAAAACTCGCTGAAGTTTCATTTTTCCTAATTTTGAAAGCATGCCTCACCATGTCTTAGAAACTATCTTTTAGGAATGTCCTTTAATTTAAAAAATAAACCTGCAATTTTTCGACATAATTTTGTTTTATTAAATGCCTTGAAGAACTGAGCTGCTTGTGTTGCTTGCATTATGTGGATTTTTATACTCATCACAAAGAAATCATTAAAAATTAAAAGCTCATTAATTACACAGATAATTCATTTATTATATTTTCAACAAACACAAATTCTCATTATTTCAACCAAAAACACAGAATGATAACAAAAGCAACAACAATTGAGACTTCTGTTGTATATCCGTATTTCGAACTTGTTTTCATTGCTTTTCGTTGTATTTTGTTAATGTCGTGTGAACTAAAGGAAGCTGTTGTTATTTTTATTGTTCAACAAAATAATTTGTAAATTTGTTATTACTGCTGCTATGTTGAGGATTTTGGAAAACCCAAAAAATTAAATTGATTTTTTGAATAAACGAGTAAAGAGGGTGGATTTTAAAATACAAAGTTATGTTTTTGATGGTAATCATGTTGGCATTTTAATAAGTTGGCAAAGAAATGTCAAAAGGTATTAATACAAAAATAGAGTTTATTTAAGGGTTGCTTTTAAGTTTACCGAGGGGTGGTAACGCTGCTAAAACTCCCACAAGGACCATTAAAAATTTTGTTTAACAGGTTGTTGAAATTCTAGAGATTATAAGTTTTTGTTAACAATAAAAAGTGTTAATTGGCTGACTTTTGCGAAAGAGTGAAAAAAATCAAGGTTATGTAAAGTCTATCTGCCGTATTCACAAATTATTAAAATTGGTTTTAAATTTATTTTAGGAAAACTTGTCATAAAACTCATTTCATTGTTATTTTATTTTTAAGGAATATGCCTCTCAAATTATAATAATTTGTTTTTTATTTTTTTTGTAATAATGTTATGCAAATTTTTTAACTACTGTTTTTTTTTTTTATTTACTTAATATAAATTTTATTTTAAAGTTGCCATGACTCCACATAAAGATTATCTTGGCTGCCTACAACGAAAACTTTAAGTGGTTCATTAAACTTTTTTCCGGTTGTTTTTTATTTTATTTCATTTTATTTGCTTGTTCATAGTAGTTGTATATGGTGCAACTCAAAATCTAACTGAGAAAAGGAAAGAAGAAAAAAGACAACCAAGAAATCATAACTTAAGATGGTAGTTATATTCACATAAAAATGATGATGATGACGATGATGTTTTGATTGCCTGTTAAAGATAAATTAGTTTAACACAAACCGAAATAAATACAAACTTTTAAATATGTATTTCATTAAACTAACAGTCAGACGCAGTTAGTTAGTCAACATCGAGATACAGACAAACAATCACAGTGAATAATAAAAGTACAAAAAGAAACCTCTTAAAACATTCAATATGGCGGCCAACATGTCAAAAATTAGGCGAGAGAACCAGCAATAATAAAAAATAAAAGATCTTTTAAAGAATATTATTGACTTTTAAGCTTTAAGAAACCAGTTTAAAAATAACTTGATTTTTTCAAAAACAATTTTTTTTCCAGTTAATAAAAAAATCTTCCTTCAGCAACAGAAAAAACAAGATGAAATAAAGTAAATGAAGAATTTTTTGTTTAATTTTTGTTACTTGTTTATTTTGGGATCTCTACTCATTCAATAGTCCACAAAGCAGCCCCCAGAATCATTTATATTTAAACAATAGAGTGAAAACTACTAGCACTGCAGCATAATTTAAATATGTTTAAATTTTATTTAAATGATCAAAGAAACTGCTATTAATTTAAAGCTTTAGGTTAACCAACTCCGACACAACCTTACTTAGCTAAGAAAGTTATACCATGAAATTCTGCTTAAACAAGTTTTTGATGCCTAGTGTTTATAATTGTGAAAGTTAGCAGATTTTATACTATTGATTTTTCAGCCTGTGGCAAAAACTTTATATTAATTGTCATTTTTACAAGTAAGGAAAAAATTACTTTGTGGGTTCTGTTTTGTCAATCAAAAGTAAAAGAATAAAAACATTTTTGGAAATCCAGAGTATAGTTGATTTTCTGTAATCCACTTAGATTTTTTTTAATCGTTTACATTATTAAGCGAGGCTAATAATTCAAATTGGTTATCAATAAGTACTGATTCCACAGTTCATAGTTTCATCATTTTAATTTGATGAAAAAATTAACAAGTGCTAACACACTTTGTTTGTGGTAATCAAATAATGAAATTTAAATTTATATTTTAGTACAAAATGTCGCTGATATTATTTTGCCCGTAAATGTATTGATGCATGTGTAAATTTGTTGTTGTCATATGAGATGATTTTACACAAAAGTTTAAAAACACAAAAGGATCTTAATACCAGAAAGACCAACCGCGCTTGCGCCCGCCTTTTTAATGAAGCGCAAAGTGAAACGAAATAATTATTTCAGAATTTCAAAAATGAAAACAGAAACGTTTTAAAGAGCGTGAATCCCATACACAGTTAATAAAACGTATTTTCATTTAAAATGAAATTAAGTTTTTGGAGAATGAATATATTGAGAAAACTTCCGATACCGTATAAGAAATTGTGGGGCAATCAAAAATAATTAGGTGTGTTCGCATTCTAGAATAAGTATTAATTTGCTGTTTCTGTATTGCTTCTAGGAGAGGTACTCCGATTTTTTCTATGGAATCAGCACGTAAATAAAAAACATCAATTTAAAATATCAATGAAGGAGCCTTAAATGTCAACTATGTAAACAAGTACACGTCTATTTTCCTATTAAGAACTAAAATTCGGCTCGTATAAAATTATAGATTTAAAACTTGTTATGAAATAAACACACAGAAACTTAATTAATTAAACTTGTGAAAAAAAGTATATGGGTAATAGTGAAAATATTAGCTAAAAACTCATAATTAAAGTCTTACGGTTTCTGTAATGGATATAAATATTTTTATTTATTTATTAATTTTTTCCCAATCAGGATATGTATACATTTGTAAAATAATTTTTTCTAAAAATGTTAAGATATTAAATTAAAAATGAATCAAAAAGCCGCCAATGAGTTAATTTTCATTTATTTTTATTTAAGAAAAAAGAGTCTTGCAATTTTCTTAAAATTCTACATTTTCAGAGATGAGTAATAGTCAGTAATGATCACGCTCAGTGTTGTCAGATATGACGATTTCTCGCCAAATGTAGCGAGAAAAATTTTCAAACGGCGAGAGGCGAGATCCTTGGCGGTATTTAAAATACTTGTCAAAATGTTTGGATATTCTTATAATTTTCTCTACGATAACATCGCATTTAAAAATAAAAAACCTGGCAGCTATACGAGTATTTTATATATTTTTTGGTTGACTAAAAATGATGTATTTCGGCGAATTAACTAAATTTGTTTCGAGTCCTTTATTTAAATGTACCTTTTTATCTGCTTTGTATATACAAATGGAAAAGGCGCTTAAAGAAAAAGGCAGTAAAACAAGAAATCAAAATTGTTAAAATTAAATGAGATATGACAACGAAAATAAAAAAGTTATAATAAAGAAAGAAGCGATAAATGAATAAAAAATTGAAAGAGGAAAAACATTAAAAAAATTCGTTTTTGATTTTTGAAAAAAAAATTTTAACTAAATTTGAAAGATTGAAAAACCTGATTTGAAAACCTGATTACGCACTTGCCACGTATAAAACATAGTATGGAAAACTTCCTTTCATAAATTAGACTCAATATTTCGATTATAAAATACCAAAAAGCTTATAAAAGCTTAAGCCTGGCTGCTGCTGGTACTTAACCCTTCAAGGAGTTTTTGATGACCGTTCTTAATATGTTGATTGTTCCCACAAGTAATGCTTTTGTCAAAAGAACTTTTTCTGTAATGAATTCTATGAAAACTAAATTGAGAAATAAAATGCAATATTTACTTCTCAACTCTCCACTGGTAGTAATAACACACATGATTGTTAATAACATATGTTGTAACACATTCATTTCTATGAAAGATATGTTAAATAGATTTGTGTCAAAATGAAATGTACCGTTGTAAGGATACAAAATACAATAATAATAATTGAGAAAATGAGTATGAAAGTTTCAACTTAATCATTGATATGTGTTATTAAGTAATTTTTTATTTTTAACATTTATTAAAATATTTAAACATACAACTATGATCTCGAGATTTAAGTTTTAATTATAAAGATTACCATAGTCCTATACATTAATTGACCTCACTTTTTATACCGTTACCACAAAAAGTGGAAAAGGGCATAAGTAAGTTTGTCATTCCGTTTTTAATTTTTATATATCCATTTCCGAAGTCAAATGAGCGTCAGTGGCAACACTGCTTACGCCCTATATTACTATACCGTTGTTTTACATTTCTCTAAAACAATGACAATAAGTATTCGATTTTAAACTGTTATTTTGGCTTCAAATATTTGGCAAATGAAAATCCCTCTCGTTTGACTTATAAATATATATATGAAATTTAATAACCTGGCAAAAGGGTCGAAGATAATTATTGATATTTAGATATCCCTTTCCTTTGGCCTCTTGTTAACAGAAAACCGCATGAAACGTTTTAGGCCTCTGACCCCTTCAGAATATTGAATAAATATTTAGTAAGCACTTTGAGCAGGCGATATCGCGCCCTCTTAATGGATTTAAAAAACATGTCGTGTGGTTACATAATAATAATATTAATCTACACTGATAGAAAAAATCATCGTTGGTTTGATGACGCTATAACATCAAAATTTAAACATCAATGTTATGAAAAATGTCATCAATAAGGTATAAAATGGCATCAATGCAATGACAGACATCATCATAGAATTTTGTCATATTTTAGATGTCATCTAAGTTATGACTACATTGTCATCAACTTGATGCAATATTTAGTATACGATTATTTCGTAAAATATATATTAAACAAAAAAGTAAATAGAGTTTTTATAATTCCAGTTAGCATTTTAATTGCAACTTGATAATTTTTTTTCATAATGTTTATTTTTAAAAGCGTTTTTATGAATTTGAAAAATAAAATCACATTGATGTAAGTTCATCATCATTATTATGACCAAACAAATATATAACGCCAACGTAAAAAGTAATGAGAGGAAAGTGCTAGCTAAACACAGAGAATTTTCTCATATTCATAGGGAGTGATGTTAATATGTCATCAGATTGATGAACTTTTAGCATCATATTGTTGACACAAGATATGACAAAATAAGCAAATAATGACATGGTTGACATCACAACAATGACAAGTGTCACGGGGTCAAAAACGAAGACATTTGTCATTGAATTGATGTTAAATTACTTTAGCGTTGTGATGATTTTTCTATCAGTGTATAGTTATAGTGAGACTTAAAATAATTTATAATTTTTTTTAATAAATAAAAATATTTGACTTAATTTGAGGGTTTTTAAATTTAAAGGAATGCCTAGAAGCAGAAGGTGCAAAATTGAAAATTGATTAGAAATTCTTAGCTTATTTTACGTTGCTTACAACCTGTTTTAACATATTTTTGCTCCACTGTTAGCTAAGTTTATTTTTGTTATTCTTTTATAATTCTATATTATTTATTTACCAGCATCTTACGCCGGCGGGAGTGTGCAAACAAATTGCAATTGTTGCTTGTCATTGTACCAGACCTCTAAAGTAATTTGCCGTACGTGTGTGGAGTACAATAGTTTTTTTTCTTATTTACTTTTTTCGTTTAACATTCGTTTGTTGATATTTTTCTTAAGGTTCGTACGAGTATGTCAGTTGAACAAAGAAGAAGAAAATGGCATTGGCCGTTTTTTAAATTTTTTTTTTTTTTTTGGAAGGTGTCTTTTAAGTTTCGTTTATATTGTGTAGTTAAGGTAAATGTGGTTTTAGAATAATCTAAGATTTAATTTAAGAGCTCTAAAAGCTTAAAAATTCTTCAATAAAATAATCTGACAAAATGGGAACAAAAAACATGTTTATTGGGTGCACGCTGAGGTACACAACAAACAGTATGGCCAATCTAATCAGCGAACTCTGGCCAATAGACCACAAATAAATTTAAGGAATGGACGGTATTTAAAAAATGCAAAGAAAACGATGGTCGGTGTTTCAATGACAGAAGGGTACTAAGCCTTATAGGCGACACCGATTTACCTAGAGCTAAAAGAAAATTGTAGTAAACTAATGCTTGCACGTACGATGTAAGTCGAATGGTAATCTACTCTTAAGGAAACTTGAAGCTAGAATTGAATTTTATTAAGTCTTATACATTGAAAGGAAGAACTGAGGGAAGTCGATCAAAAACATTTGTGGAGTTTTTATTTCATTGAGTGACTTAAATTATACATATAAAATGATAAAAATCAGAGAAATTCTTCAACGAAAAGAAACGAAACGAAGACAGTTTCGGTTTTTAAACAAATATTTCATCGGTTCCGTATAGATGTTAAAATACGCAAACTGAAACTTTTGTATTCGCGGTAGATGAGTTGACGAAGGCGCCTGTTTAGTAGAAAAACAGATGAGGTGGTTGTGGCGCCTTAATAATAAAACTAGAAAATGATCGCATAAAATATTAACATAAAAAATATTCCCAATTTGATCTTACCATTAGTAGAAAATATTATCTTTTGCTATAACTCTAAGAACTGATTTACTTTTATGTAAATAACTAAAAAGAAAACTCTTTGCAATTACTGAATTTAGCGATCACTTTAAATACCGGTCCACACACTAACATGAGAAAATAAAACTTTTTAATTTGTCTACAACAGAAGTTCATCAAGCACCATGAGATCTTTCAAAATATTACATATAGTTATTAAAAGACTTTTCTAGCTTTACTGTGTCAAGGGCAATCAGAGAAATCAATTTGAATTTTTTTTTTTCGATTTTTTCAAATAAATTTCAACAACCTGCTGAAATAATTACAAAAATTGTTTACTTTAGTACGTCATTTCTTATACTTTATCTACAAGTATACTCGCAAGATATTGAATACAATTTAAGTATTTTTAACTCAAAGTGTTGATTGTTGACCAAAGTTTAATAGTGGCAGCCAAAATTATAAATAATAATAAAAATAGATAAGAAATAAACAAAAAGATACATATTTATGAAAGAAAAAAATCAAAAGTTTTTAACATCACTCAATAATTACAAAGATCTGCTTTACACACAATATCTTAAGCCAAGAAAGAAAAAATAAATTTCTAAAAGTTTAGAGGAATGTTGCAATTTTAATAATAATAATAAAAAAACAATAACAAACAAAGGCGCCACTTTCTGACTGATGATGAACAATCGCTGATTGAGATACTAAATGCAACGGCATAAAGAAAGCATCTCACAGCAGCAAGTACCAAAGATCAGATAAAATTAATGTGCTTGCATACAATAAATATACTTGCACTGGCACTAAATAAAATATACTTAAAGACCTGCTTGTTTACTTTAATATATATTTTTTAAGATTTCTTTCTTAATTAAAAAATAAACCCAAGATTTATCTCGTAATCGGTCAATTTGATAAGATCCAGTAAATGGAAAATTAAACTTTTTAAAAAACCGCTACAACATGTTGTGCGTAAACTTAATTTGAATTATGAGTCGGGCTTAAGAAAAATATTTACATACATAAATATTCGTATTTATTAATATTCATAATTTTGTTTAAATAATTTTATTTATGCGCATGTACAAGTACAAGGAGTGAAAGATGATGTAGGACGAAATTAAAAATATTTTATAGCCGTAAATTTCGTGAAGTGTATATATTTTTTAATATATGAAAGAATATAACCTTGTCCATTTTTAGCGGTTTTGCTAATTTGGATGTAAATAAGTTTACCATCAAATAATAATAAATGTAATAATAGTTTCTTTAATAAAAAAGTCCTCAAACGACATGTAAATATGAACGTATATATTTTCTTTAAGTTTCAAATACGAGGGCTGCTATATATATATTTCTGGCCTGGCAACACTGAGTGCTGCCAAGTGCAATCTGACATTTCCATTGGAAAGTTTGTCATTTTTAAGCATAATCGTACTCAAAACGTTTTGACGCACGACCATTATTTGTGTTGTTAACAGTGACTTGAAAAAATTAATATAGAAAAAAATGGAATTAACTCGTGAACATTTTCGTGCCATCATTTTTCACAACTTTCGACGTGGATTATCATGACAAGAGTGCATTGATGAACTTAAGTCGTCCAAAAACGGCTGTTGTGCCAGAGAACATTAATGCCGTGCGTGAACTCATAATGCAAGATCGACATGCGACATACCGAGAGATAGAGACATCCTTGGACATTTCTTCCACCAGCATACATTCGATACTGCATGAACACCTGGCCGTAGAAAAGGTTTGTTCTCGTTGGATCCCGCACAATTTGAAAGTCGCTCAAAAAAAGGCTCGTGTCGATTGGTGCAAAGATATGTTGCATAACTACGATTGCGGTGTTTCAAAACACGTTTATAAGATCGTCACAAGTGACGAATCATGGATCTTTGCGTATGAGCCCGAAACGAAACAACAATCGACCGTGTGGGTCTTCTAAGACGAGCAAAATCCAACGAAAGTTGTTCGTGGAAGAAGCACTTCGAAGCAAATGGTCGCCTGTTTCTTCGGCAAAAATTGTCATGTGGCGACTGTTCCGCTTGAGCAACGTAGGACGGTCACTTCTGAGTGGTACACTACAATTTGTTTACCTGAAGTCATCGGAAAAATTCGAAAAACCAACAAGAGAAGACGAATCATTGTTCACCATGACAATGCGAGCTTTCACACATCGGCTCAAACCAGAGCGTTTTTGACCGGCCAAAACGTCGAATTAATGGGTCATCCGCCGTACAGCCCTGACTTGGCACTTAATGACTTCTTCTTGATTCCGCACATCAAGAAAAAAATGCGTGGTCAACGATTTTCGTCGCCAGAAGAAGCTGTTGAAGTGTTCAAAAACCATGTTATAGAGGTGTCTCAATCGGAGTGGAAAAAGTGCTTTGACAACTGGTTTGAGCGCATGCAAAAGTGTATAAATCATGCTGGAGAATACTTTGAAAAAGAATAAAACCATTTTTGATTATAAATATTCGCATTTTCACTATTAGGCCAGAAATATATAGAGCAGCCCTCGTACTTTTAAAAAGTTACTGTTTATATGTTTGAATTTTTGTGTATGAAAAATTACTGTTTGCACTATGGATCTTTCATAATGTTTCATAGGAAAAATTATTAGCATTGATTTTAAATGAAATGCTAGCCTACACAGCATATATTTTAGAGAACAATTACAGTGCACTCGGAAAAACGTCAACAATAGCTAACGTCAACATCCCAAAACATCAACCGTTAATTTTTTACTCTAAAACGTTAAGCAAACCACAAAGCTCTAAAACGTCAAATTTAAATAAAAGAAAATTTTGAATTTAACAACAGTCAGAATATACAGTTTTGATCACATGCACATCTATTTTGATGAAATTAATTCAGAAATTTGGGTATTCCCCTTATAAGAATGTAGAATAGAAAATAAGTTGCATCTCTGTGTTATCTTTTTTATGTTCAGTGAAGCTGTCTTAATATTTAACCGGGCTTTGGATTGGGCTCAATGCGAGAATGTTAGCAAAATGACCTAAATGTATTAAGACGTTTACGAGAGAAAGCACTGCTCCAGTAAAGGAAAGGAAAAAATATTCGCCTTAATTTTGCTTGTAAGTTTTAAATAACAAAGAAGCCAAAAGGGATCACTTTTAAATCATATTTATGTAGGTCATTTACTAGCACTCAATAGTAAAAAATATCAGCAGAAATGTGTTTTCAAACGAAATTTTTTTGGTGTCATTTCATATTGGCAGAACCCTAATTAATTATAAATAAAAAAAATTGAAGTTTGTAATCGCGCTAATAGTGGCTTGTAATGAGATCTTTCTTATATTCTTACACTGAAATTTATTGGTTAAATAGACGATGTTTGCAGCGTACACCATATGAATTAAATAGAAGAAAGCGAGACGCACATACATACATATGTATGTAGAAAATTGTTAGTTATATTTCAACGACTAGACTGATTTCACAGTAAAATTATTTTTGTGTATCACGAATAAAAGCTATTATACTAAATAACAGATAAGTAATTGCTTAAGAAGAAATAAAAATATGATATCAGATTTGATAAAGTATTTTCATTTCTAACACTTCCCCTCAAATCTGAATTAATATTAAAAAGGTTTTAATGTGCAAATTAAATATGTTTTAATCCTAGAGATTCAATGCACTTGTTGTGTTTTGGAGTCACCAAGCCCTTATTTAGAACATTGGCTGGCATATAGTTTGTTCTCAAGTATTTTACTTCGATTTCTCCATTTTCAATGCAGTTACGTATGAAATGGTGACGGATATCAACATGCTTCGTTCTGTTGTGCAATATCGGATTGTCGATGCGAATTGGGTTGTTGGTTTCGATTATTTCATTTGCAAATCGTTGGAGATAAATAGCTTCTTTTACTGAATCGGAAAGCACCATGTATTCAGTTTCAGTACTAAAGACAGCTAAAGTTTTTTGCTTTCTGGACTGCCAGCTAAACGCACCACTTGCGAGTGTAAAAAGACATCCGGTATATCATCTACGTTTGAGCCACAGTCTGCATCAGCATATCCTTCTAGTGGTTTGTTTTTAGCTGAGTACAAAATCTAGTAATTTGGGTATGCTTCAAGTAACGAAGTACTCTTTTGCTATCCAGTGTCCTTTTCTATAATTCGCGTTAAATTGGCTTAAAATGCTTAAAGCATGTGCTATATCAGGTCTGGTGGAAACGACAAGATACATAACAGACCCAATCAAATTCTAGTGGATACTTTTCCGCTTGATTTCTTTCATTTTCATCTTTGGGACCTATTTCTTTACAAAGTTTTTCACTTACGTTGATTGGTGTTTTCACAGGTTTGCATTCTTCCATTCCAAATCTTTGTAATAGTTGCTGAATATGATTTGATTGCGGCATGGAAATTGTTGTTGGTTTTAAATGTTAATTTAACTCAATTCCCAAACAAAATTTAATTGGTCCTAAGTCTTTCATGTCGAACAATTTTGCCATTTTTTTTTTTTAATATTTCTCATCATATTTTGGTTATTTGATGCTACAACTTGATCATCTAAGTAAATTGTAATTAGTGCAATATCGGGGCCATTTTTGTGTATGTATACACATGGATCACATTGTGACGCAACTATATTCATTTTCTTAAGTTTTTTGTTTAGTTTTTCGTACCATAAGCTTTCAGATTGCTTCAGGCCGTAAATTTCCTTCTTCAAAAGACATACTTTGTTTTTAAATATTAAAGCTTCCTCTAGAAAGACTTAGTAAGACTTAGTGCTGGTCGTTAAGCATTTCCATATAGATTTCTATTTTTATATGCTCCCACAAAATCAAGATGGTGAACTTCTAATCCTACCTAAGCGGCGATTGCTATCAGAAAACATATGGAACTCTTTCTAGCTATTGGAGCAAAGGTTTCATTGTACTCGATACACGGATGTTGAGTGAATCCCTTTGCGACAAGTCTAGCTTTTCTGCAATAAATTGAACCTCTTGATTCTGCCTATTGTGTTGGAGATTTCGTTTAAATTTTGGTTAAAATGCAATTCTATACCACTTAAGGTGAATTCATCGTATTGGTTCCTTTTTGAGGATGGCATAAATATAACGTCACGGCTACGACGTATTTTTCTGGCTTTATTGTCATATAATCTGTAGGCTTTGTACGTCTCGGAGTATCCTATAAAAAAACATTTTATCGACTTGGGTTCGAATTTTCCCTTACCTGGTGTTTTATCCAGCATGTATGCTGTAGAACCGAACTTCTGAAAGTGACTGACGCTCAGAGTTTTACTGTCCAAATTTTAAAGAGAATTTCACCGCTTAAGCTTTGAGATGGGCAACGATCTCTTATATAGTTTGCCGTAAAAACTGCTTCAGGAGGTAATCCGGACTGGATCAGCATACACCTTGCCATGTCCAATAAAGTTCTACTTTTCCTTTCTGAAACACCGTTTTGTTGTGGTCTATATTCGTGTCGTACTCCGTGGTTTTTCAATAAATCCTTCATACGGTTATTGACATATTCAGTGTCATTTGCAGTACATAGGCACTTTATTTGCATCCCAGTCTTTCTTTCAAACATATTTTTGTATTCTGTGAATTTCTCAATAACTTCGTTTTTCTGTTTCATAAAATATATTTCACACCATCGACTTTTGTCGTCTATAAATGTGACGAAATATATGTTATCACTCGCATTGGCCCACAAATGTCGCTATGAACCAAAGCTAATTTTTCTTCACTTCTTCTAGTAGATGGCTGAAATGATGTTTTGGATTGCTTCTCCTGAATACAAATTTCACAAGTTGAGAAATTTGTGTTGTCTGTTGTCCTCATGTCGATGACCTTTTCCTTTCACAACATTTCTTTTAAATCTTTTTTTTTGAGGTGACAAAATACCTCATGCCAATCTTGAAAAAAAATTCTTTTACTTATTTATATCAAAAATGCTAATACATCTTTTCTAGATTTTGTAAGTTATTTTTAAAATAGTTTTCAAATAACATGTTGAACTACTTCTTAGGTTTACGTTTTTCCTTGCATGACTACAAGAATTTTGAAAAAAACTAAAGTTTAGATCTTTCATAGCAAAGCCAAATGAACAAAAGTTCAACATGAAGTTGGCTCAAATTCATTTGTTTTAATTTCTAAAATACTTTTTTTCTAAAGAAAAATTATTTTACAAGTGCGGAGGCTTTCCAAAGAAAACAAGAAAAATTAAACGCCAGCAGAATGTAATGCTGCATTTTCTCGATCGCTACATCCTTCATGAGCATTCTTCGCATTTATCTAGTTTAGGTTGTGTACATTGTAAATATTATCTGTTTAAACAACTAACTTTGAAAATAAGAATACGAGTAGAATTCTTATCAATATTAATTTGGTTATACAAAGTTTACACACAACCAAAGTACTTCTTTACTGTTCTCTCTTGATTTCATCTTGTACATTTGTTTTCCTTCTAGCCATTGATATTTAAGAAATCAAAAGTCAAAGCTCTTTGGTGCTAAACTTTTTTGAAAGGCAAAAATCCGAAATAAATAAAAACGTTCCCTATTAAATCTATAAACGTATTAGAGGACGAATTTTAGGATTTGTTTTGTATTACAATTTTATTTTAGAGTTCTTCTATAAGAACTATTGGAGGAAGTCGCGGATTAAAATAAGGCCTTTGTGACAGTATGTTCAAAGGTTTAGGACTATAATACAATTTTAATGGTAGTCATAACAAACAGCTTGTCTTAAACTACCAAAATTTCGTATTATTTCGTGTGCATTACAAAAAGTACCAATTTATTTTAAAAATAATTTAACTCTGTAACGTGCTAATCAAAAAAATGCAAATTTTTAATACGAAAGCACGTTTTCTAAACAATTTTTTCTTATTTTGTTCTTAATGGAACAATTTTAATTTAATTGTTAGATAGAACGTATGATATAACCTTAAAAAATCGTTTAAGTCTAATTTAAGAGATGCTCTAAAGTTAGCAAAGAATATATATTCTAAAAACTACATATAATATAACGCAATTTAATACTTTAAAAATAAATTCTCATCACAGAAACTTCTTAGCATTTAAAAACCGATTTAAAAGTAGTACAATTTTGTTAAAAACGAACAAAATGCCTTCAATGACAGGCCAATGTAAAATTCAGAGGTTTTTCACCCGAATTTGCACCACTTGTTAGTATAGATGTGGTGTTTTAATCACATCTTTTTCCTCACTTTTTTTACTGGGTCGTTTACATAATATAAATTTTTATCACGCTTTGCTACAAATAACTTTTCGTTGTTTTTAGGATTTCGAACTGTAGCTTCATGTTCCTTAAAAGTTACTTTCAAACCATTCTGAGTGATTTTAGAGACAGATAAAAAATTTTTTCTTAGAACTGGCACGAACAGAATTTCATTTAAATTTATTTTACAATTGGAACTTTCTAACTTCACGTTGCCCAAACCCCGAGTTTCGGTTGTTTTGTTATTTGCCAATGCTAATGTTTTGGTATTTGTGCTAAAACTTTCACTGAACTTACTTTCGTCATAGCACATATGCGAATAAGCGCCGGAATCTAAACACCACTTACATTGTTAAGTACCG
This sequence comes from Gymnosoma rotundatum, assembly GCA_916610165.2. Taxonomy (NCBI): domain Eukaryota; kingdom Metazoa; phylum Arthropoda; class Insecta; order Diptera; family Tachinidae; genus Gymnosoma; species Gymnosoma rotundatum. The sequence goes on from OU744336.1 coordinate 86,556,800, forward strand.
CGCTTATGTTACAAGAAACTTCGTTTGTGTAGCTTGGTTTCTTCTTCACAAAGTTTTTAGATTTACAATCTCGTGCTTGTGACCAATTTTCCCACATGTGTGACAGGTGTATTTAAACTTACTTTTCTCACTGTTGTATTTTTTATTGTCGTTGTATCTTGTAGAAGTTTTCTTGTTGTGGGAATACATTGCACCCTCGATGCTATCGTTACTATTACGTTTGTGTGCCTCAAATTTCCAAGAAGTCTTACTTTTAAGTTGTTGGCAATTTTTCCTGTGATTCGATTGCAATTCGGAAAGTCTCGTATTCGTTTGGAATGCTGTAAAACAAAAATATTGTTAATAGTTCATCTATTATTAGCAACTGCATTTCTTTAAACTATTGCGAAAAATCTGTGCACATGATCCCTTATATAATCGCCGCTTTCATCTTAGTTAATATAAGCGACTTTAACAACATTGCCTGACGAGCAGGGCGACGTATTTGATAAATGGAATGTAGCTTCTCCCAGACCTCTTTTGATGTTGCACAATTTTTTATTCCTTGCAGTTCAGATGGACTAATTGATAATATTAAGTCCGACTTGGCTTTTTCATCGTTTTCCTGCCATAAAAGAGCTTCTGCCGCATCTTCTGACGTATTTTCATGATTCATTCTTTACCAAAAGCGCTTGTACTTGAATTTTTAAAGTATCAAAATTTTTCTAATTTTAAGGTTCGATTTTAGCCGCCGCATAGCTCATCTTCTGTTTTCTTCTACATTGAGTATTCGATTTATTTAAATAAAAAAGTCTGCTTTGCTTTTGAAATATTTCGTTTTAATTTATTTAATTTTCTGTTGGTTTTTTTTTTTTGACAGTTAAAAATTCGGCGCAGTGGAAGCGTTCTGGGCCCATAACCTGTTAGTTATATTTCAACGACTAGTCTGATTTCACAGTAAAAGTATTTTTGTATATCAAGAATAAAAACTATTATAGTAAATGACAGATAAGTAATTGCTATAGAAGAAATATATGATATCAGATTTGATAGAGTATTTTCATTTTCAACAAAACTGAATTACCCCAGTTAGCATTTGGAAGATTGTTTTTACAAAAATCACCAAAGTGAGTCATTTAAGACTACCCAAGATGACTTAAAACTGATTAATCTGTTGTGCGTTTTAAAAGAGACTCGAATATCATTCCGACAAACGCAAAGAAAGCGACTTGTTTAAAAACAAAAAGTACAAAAAGCAAATGCTTGAAGTTCGACTGTTTTTAGAATTTTTTAGAGACATATAAAACGCAGTCTAACGATGAAAAAATTATTCAAATACATTTTTTATTTTTATGTCACTTCGTAAAGAAATTAGAGACACAAATGTAAAATAAATTTTTTTAAAATTAATTTATTTGAATAAGAAAATTACGAATAACATGCAACCGAATGTAACACTACGTCTTGACGAGCAATTGCTTGGTTCGCACATGAACAAAACGTCAGCAGAATAGGTTTCAAACATTTGTTCATGTTTGTCTGCGTGGAGGAAACTTGGCGATGTTAATGCTTCGATTTCTCGTTGTTTGAAAACGACATGACATCGACAACGATGGTCTACACAAGCCATTTTAATGTGCGCACATGAAATTGTTCAATGTTTGAACAAATCAATGGTTCGTCAAGACAGCGTGTAATAAACAATAAGCAAAACTGAGTTTGCAATGTTTAATTTTGGGAAAATATAATAAGAAATATTCGTATAATATGTTTCGAAGAAGACTCGCATACGGCTAGTAATATGATCGAAAATTGACTCGAAAAAGTATCGTATTTGATTATAAGTACGATTGAAAACAGTATCGAAAATGAGTCGAAAACGCGAGTCATAAGGGACTCGTTCAGAAGAGTCGCGGCTAGGGTACCATTTTCTACCGACAAAGCATTCATTTTCGACTCTAAAACGAGCGCATAAACGATTATTTTAATCGTGTCGAGGAGTCAAAAAAGACTCGAATATGATCAATAATTCAAAAAAATGCTAACTGGGACATTATGGTAGTGCTACTGTTTTTTAATATCGTGAAAATGATATTTTATGTAAAAATTTTAGCTTTACCTTGACTAAAAATTTTTCATTTCATAAAATGATTTTAAAAAATATAAATAAATTATAAATAAATTAAAAATCAAAATATAAATAAAATATAAACATAAAATATAAATAAACAACTAAGGCCTTACTTAATATTAAATGGTGCATCAAAAACTGCTTGTCTGAGTCTTATATTATTTAAATGAAAGAAGTCGAATTTGAATATTGTTTTAAAGATTAAAAAGTTATCAAAAACTACACAATGAATACTGACTATTATTAATTTAACTATTAAAACTTAGAGACCCATAGTGCTAAAAAAAAGAAGGAATAAATACTATTAAGCTTCAAAATGAAGAGAATACCAATACATACAGGATTCGGTGAAACCATTAAAAATTGTTCACTATTCAAGGCAATTGTAAATAATTAATTTCGACTTTGTATAAAAAAATACAAGAAAAACTTCAGACACGTTCAAGTTGTAATTTGCACATGGACACACACTCTCACATAGATTTTTTCTTTTTTCATATTCGTTGGACATGTGATACAAGTTACATTTGTTAGATTAAAAACCTTAAACAATTTCTCTAAAGAAGAATAAGTAAATCATATTACACAGACACACACATACATCAAAATGCATTAGTTCATCTTCTACCTTCAAGCTAATTTAATTTAAATATCTCGCAATAGGAAGCAGTTCAAAGATACACTCACGTACAAAAGTGTATATGCAACTTGTTTGTTAGCAAGTTTGTATCTAAATAGAAAAGAATGATTGGTTTTGTAACCATTTGAATTAATAATTCGTTTGCATATTAAATTAGATAAAATATTTTATAGTTTCCACTCGGACATTTATATCCATAAATTCTCAGGAGAATATTTGTGTAAAAGTTAAGATGTGGTTGCGTATTAACGAGTGTGTTCAGCATAAAAAGTTGTTATTTTTTATTAAGTGCTAAGCACTTTGAAATTTACACCTTTAACGTGTTTGAGTTGTACTCGTACGTGCAATTATAGACATTCGTTTTGGATAACTGCTAGAGAGTAAAAGCAAAATTAATTCGGCTTAATGCAATTTTTTAATAATTTATATAGCTTTTCTGTGAGTCGAATTAGAAAAAAGGCAGTAACATTAGAGTGTTAACAATGTTTAATAGAAAAAGAATTCAAAATAGTTCCAATGTTAATTTATTTTATGAAAAATAAGCCTCTTAAATTACAAAAATTGAAATGCATAGAATAAAATTAGGGATTAAAAAATATAGAAAGATTATTTTTATTGGAATAGGATTTAGCGAAAAATTAATTATTTATTAAACTCCTTACACCCTCCCCATAAAGGATGAGGATTGCCATAATTCTTTTTAAAAAATAAACTGATAGCTTTTTATTTGTTTGGAATATATTTTTCAGGGTTTCTGCCGGGAAGGTATACATACTACTTTGTTTGTATCCATTTTTATTCCGGCTGTATGCGATTTGGCACCGTCTTGTTGATACCACATGTTAATCAAGCTCAAAGTATACAGTTGTACCGTTAAAAACTTTCCAATAATATCACAATATCGCTCCCTATTCACAGTTATATTTACGCCGATTTCATTTTTAAAGAAGTAAGGTCCAATGGTGCCTGCTGACGAAATTGCACACCAGACTATCAGTTTAAATGGATGCAAGGATGACTAATAAATAATGTGAGGATTTTTATTGCCCATTCCATTTCTGTTTATTCACATATCTATCCAAATAAAAATGCTACGGGCAAGCTATAACATTCTATTGATATATTTACGGCGACTTATATGGTCTTGTGGAAGAAGCTCTTGTGTCAACTGAATCTTAAATGGAAACAAATGCAAATCCTTTTGTAAAATTGTGGGCACAGTTATTCTTTAAGGAGCAAGCTTCTGAGCACGGCGTCGAATTGAGGTTGATGGATCCTTTTGAACACTTTCATGAGCAGCAGTAATGTTATCAGACGATATTGCAGTACCTTGTGGCCCATGCTTGAGCCTATCATCTACGGTTCTTTCTTTTAAATCAATATATAGTGCGTTTTGTTGGCACGTTGTTTCTCTCAACTCTTCACGTAACTCTTATCGTCACAGTAATCGACGATTGATTTTGATAAAATGTTTAACGATTAAAAAACAGTGGTTTATCCAATAATTTTCCAGAATCAATTGGTACTTATTTTATCATATTTCACGTGGCACTTCGCATAGAGTCCATTCAGTAACTCTCTTTCATAATACAGTGAAAAACAAAGTGAAAAATTATTACCGTGGGCAGAGTATTGAAATTCTTAATATAGTGAATTAGAAGAGTGAATGTAGTACGATTATTCCTATTGCAGGCTTTTTTATAATTCGACGAATTAATTAAAGTTACAATCTAAACATGCAGGTACTACAAATAATTAATTCGGTTTAATTGGAAACATGGTACAGAAACATAAATTGTTAAGTACAATCGATAAAAGTTTTTCGAAGAAGATAAATCAAAATGGAGTACGCATTTAGCAAGGATGAAGCTAATACCATTATTTTAAGCTAAAATTAGATTTCGAAATAATATTGCTGGAGTATTAAAATGGCATTTCTTTGTTTCGTTTAACATTATAGTTTCAAAATTTACCAAAGAGTATACAAAACTTATATATTTTCAAAATTATTAATATATATTCCAGTATACCAGAATACCACTACAGTAGCCTTTAGTTTATCATTTTTACTTATCTTATGTTTTTGGATTTTTTGTAACATAAAAACTTTAAAGCTTTAATAAAAATAATATTAGATACTATTTAACAACAATAAAAATATATTGTTGAAAAATTATTAACAACAATAGCAAACTAAACCAATATTGAATGTCGTTTTTCAGTTGACTTTTATAAATTTACATCAGAATAAACTCAGTTTTTGTTTAAAATAAATAAATCCTCGAATGAAGCAGAGGAGGTGTAGTTATAAACCTTAATTTTAAATGTTAATTTTTGTGTTTTAGAAAAAAGTCAATTTGTGAATAGTCAAATACTAACAATACCCGAAACGAAAAAAGCAAAAACAGCCAACTCAACCTACTACCTTTACGTCAAATTGTGATGTTGATTAATGTGCAATTCCCAATTTTTAGTACAAAAACAAAAAACCAAGACCGCAACTAAACAAATATGTATAAGCAAGACACACACTAACACATACATAGTTGCCAGATTTAAAACTTAAGCATCTTTTATTGGACAATATTTATATTTAAACAATGCGACGATCCAAAAGTGGGACTTCTTATGTATGAAGATAACTAAAAGAGACATAATTTTTATTTGTTTCCGATACTGGATTCTCGAAGATAGTTTATTTTAATTTACTTATTTTATATTACCTAGTCTAACCGTAACTTACTTTCTTTTTGCAGAATATCGTTTACCATACAACCTATGCACCGAAATGTCAGATCTTACTCAATAGAATGTTTAGAATGCTCAGATTAATTCAGACATTAGATTAATTAAAACACCATTAGATTAATTAAGACAACCCGAATGTTTAACGAGTTTGTATTAAAAAAATGTATATGGAGAATGTCATTTATGTTGCAGTTGAAAGAACTTTTCATTATCGTATTTCAATAACAAACATAACTATTATATATAATCAAACAAATATTTTTAATCACAGTGCTTAGAGCACTTTATATTTATGAGTTTTTCTGAATATTGACGATATTTACATCGTAAAGAATTCGAAGAACAAATATAATTAGAATATACTTAAAATTAAGGATTTTTATTTTTAAATTTTCAGTCTTGAAAATTTTAGGTTGATCAAATAATTAAAAATATGCTGGCTTGAAACAAAGTAGAATAAAATAGATTCTTAACATTCGTTAAATAATCTGTTACTGATGGAGGAAAGATGATCATGACTTTTCTATTAATTGCTTTTACAGAAAATATATAAATATTTGTTGAATAAAAGGAAACAAGATAGTTTTGAGATAAAATTTACTGTTGTGACTTTGCTTTGGTATTATATCGCCATCTGGCAACTTTTTCACACACAAAAGGAAATCCCAACTAACATAAAATCTTAAGACGTCTTAATTATGGTGGTTGTTTTATTTGACTTTATATAAGAGTTCAAAATTTGTTCTGATTTTTATCAAAATACAATTTTTATTTATTAAACACCATGCAAAAATATGTGAAATTCGTTAAATAATGTCATAAAATCCTAGTTTAAAATTTTAAGATTTAAAATCTTAGGTAAATTATGCCTGCCATAACATTAATATTTATCATTTAAAGTTTAGTTTTATTATTTAATGTTCCCGTGTTTTTAATCTTTTATTAATATTTATCATTTGTTTGAAATCTTAATTTAAAAATAATGTCACATTTGAACTGATTTATTTCATATAATTTTAACTTCGAGATCTATTGTTTGCTGGGATAGTTTTGCTAACACATTTACATTTTAATAATAATAATTAAATTTTGTGGGTGTTTAAAATTGAAAAAATATGCAAAGCCTTAAAGAAATACATGAAATAATTAGTATATTTACAAAATATACTCAGCTTGTATATTAAATCCAAAATATTCAAATATAACAACGGCCAAATAGTGATTTTAGCATTAATATGCCATTTCGCAATAGAACTAAAAAAATTCTATTTTAAACTTAAAAACCATTATGCTTTTCAGCCATAAAAATTAACAAGTACATGCAAGTTAAATAAACAATTTGAAAAATAATGATTTGTTGATTTATTTAAATAAACTAGAACACCTAAAGGTTAATAAAAGTAGCAATAATAACATCAATAATAAAAACAATATTCAACAACAAATTTTATTGCGGTCATACATCATCAGCTTAATTTTTCAATTAAGTTGTGTTAACAATTGTTAAATGAAATATTAATGTATCAGATAAGAAGTCTATAAAATTAATAAATAGTTTTATATTTTTAATGTTTATTATGGATAAAAATGTGAGAAAAACTCTTAAAAGTTTTTTCTCACATTTTGTAGCGCTTCAAGCAACAATGCCTATTTAATTTTTTTTAACAGCGCTACATTCGTTAAGAATAGTGCTGGTGAAAGTAGGGAGATAGAGAGAGAAAAGCTTCATTTCTTGTTTAACACTGCCAACGCCGTTAATGCAATGGACAGTGGTGAGACGCCCGCCAAATGTTGTTACTTAAAAGTTTATTTTTTTGAAGCAAATAGCCATTTTATTACTTATTTTACTTTGCTGACGAATTTGCTATGTAGAAATTAGGGATGAGCGATCCCGGGATTTTTGAGTAACGTCGTTACCAGTGAAGGTGATTTTAAAGTCACCGTTCTTTTAAATAGTTACTGCTAATATAGGACGTATATAGTATATAGTATATATATATATATATATATATATATATATATAATAAAAATAAACAAGCGCTATATTCGGCTATGCTGAACTTTATATACCCTTTACCAATAATGTAAATCTAGTTTAGGGAAATAACCAATCAAAACAAGTAATAGTACTATATTCGACTACTCCGAATCTTTTTAACTCCGATAAAAAAAAAAACAAATATTAGGATGACAACTAAAAATAAAAAAATAAAAAATTAGAATTTTAGAAGATCTCTTAAAAGCTTTAATATTATATTGATTGTAAAAAATATGGTGCACAACCATACTTTTCTATGAAAAGTTCAGAGGTCTATAACTCGCAAAATATGGGCGAAAGCCAATTTTTGCACTTAACGTTTTTTTTCTTCTTTTTTAATTTTCTATCTACCCACATATTTTTTGATTGGAGTTACTTCTTTTTTCCAAATGATATGAAAAAATTAGAGGTGTTTTACATTCTGCTCAAAGGGCAAGAACCGGTCTTTCTGATTTTCAATAGAAAAATTTTCGAAACTATGTCTGATCTATTCGCGTATTTAAATTTTCTTTAGCTCATAAAGTGCCTTGGCAAATTTTATTTAACCTCGAACACGAACGGACAAGCGGACATCCCTTAGTCGACATCGCTATGCAGAAGAACACAGAATATATGTATGTACTTTATGGTGTCGGAAATAGTTATTGTAGAAATTACACAGGAAATGACAAATTTATGGCGTTTTCTTTTCTGAAAATGAATGTTACCCAAAAAAAAAAAAAAAATAAAATAAAAATTTTTTTTGCATGTTGCCTAAACCCCGTAAAATTGCTACACATTTTACAGACACAATAGAAAAAAAAAACTAATTGAATTTTTATAACTACCTATACATGTCAGTAATGTTTAATTAGCGTTTCCAACATAAAAAAGTATAGCATTGGGTTTAGCAACAAAAGCAAACATCACTTATCAAAAGTTAAAATTACAAAAACCAAGTGTAGCATACTTTCCCTTACATAAAATTGAGGGTAAAATATGTAACATGTCTTACACTTTTTCGTGCAACATAGTTTCAAAAGAAAATACTTTTATTTTTTTTATATTTATTAATTTTCAAAAAATCTTTTTTTCGTGCATTTTTCCCGATTAATTATTTAATTCACCGATATTGATTAATCGGGAAAATAGCACGAAAAAAAGATTTTTTGAAAATTAATTAATAAAAAAAAAAATTCCCTTTGTTTAATATAATGTAATATTTGCAAAGTGCCCGTGCATATAAATAAATTATCTTAGTGTTTTGTGATATTTTATTTTTCATCCTCTTTCAACTGTATAAAAGAGCCGAAAAAAATTCAGCCGTATACAGCGGAGAAAGCAAAATAGAATTACTGTTGGTTATTGTTGTTTTTGCTTAAACTTTGATTTTTGTCTTTGCTTTATTGTTTGGACAAAAACCTTTAGTTTATTTAAAAGTTTGTCAGAAGTTTCTGCAGAGTTAAGTAAGCGATAACGAAATGACCATCGAGACGTGCTTTGACCCTGAATAATCAATATCGGTGATTTAAATAACTAATCGGGAAAATAGCACGAAAAAAAGATTTTTTAAAAATTAATTAATATAAAAAAAATCCCATTGTTTAATATAATGAAAATACTTTTAATTTAGTTATACCCTTTTTCCACTTTTTGTGGTGAAGAATCAATAATTTAAAAACGGAACTGTTCTTATATTAAACTGTTCCTTGAAAAAGTCAGTCGCTGTATTGATCATTGATTTAATCACAGGTACTGAAATATCACTCATCTCTAGTAGAAATGCTAACGAATGCCTCATTCGTAACCCGTAATGTTAATTTCTGAATATTGTATAGAAAAAATCATTGATTTTTTTGGCGGCCACAGGGGTTGAACCCAGGCTAAACTGTTTTGTGGTAAGCGTGCTTACTACCTTGACTACGGCAGGCAGTAGTTTAAAAAGATTTGAATGATTATCGAGTCCCTAGAAGCCTAATTTTTCAGTTGTTGTATCTTGTAAATTCGTTCAAAAAGAAAAAAATTATACATAAGTATAATTTAATTTTACATAATTTAATAATTTATTTTGACTATAGAGGATTCCATCAGAACAATTTTAGGATATGCTTGTTATGGAGTTTGAAATTTTATGCCTTTCAAAGTTGTTTATTAAGGAATACTTATATGGCTTAAATTACTTTAAATCTCTAAACTTTTGCATAAATAATATAATTTTGCATGTGTATTAATCACAGTTTTTGTTAACTATGAATAAAAAAAACAAATACGCCGATAAATCCTAGAACGGTTTGTTTTTCAATGTTACGCCTTATTGACAGCTGAAAGCTTTAAGGAAAATTCTACTTTTACTGTCTCTCTAGGTACTCTAGGAAGTTTTTGATGGTTTTTCTAGGCACTGGCGAAATGGATAAACCTTAATAATATTTGCCCACTCTGTTGCTTTTCTCCAAACATAACAGCAACCATTTTTGAAATCGAAAGAATAATTTCAGAGATAAAGGACTTAAACACAGAATAGCATGTTCGAAAACAGTAACACGCATTTTTTGCACATAAATTTCTTGCTTTGCATCTTTTCTCCGCTACAGGTTTAAGTTTCAAAATTATACATATTACGGTACACCGCATAGATAGGGATCTGCCGTGGTACAATAACTTATCTTGTGAATACAGTTCGACTGATTATTTTTATATACATATCAACAATTATTACATGTCAAAAGCAGCCCCTGCAAATTTCATTACAATCAATTGAGCGTTACCAACATCGCGTTTTCCATTTATCACCGCTCTGAATTAGTGTTTTAAAAACAGACAGCCTATCGCGCCCTGTAAGTAAGAATTTATCTGTGTTTCGAATTTCATTCAAACCTGTTTATACTTGTAAAATACCCTATATTACTCTCTGCTTATTTTATTAGAACCATTACACATGTAATTGTTGCATAACAGAAACAGTAACAAAATAACAAAGAGGTTTATTTTCCCAGGAATTTAGTGCAACTAAATTTATCTAAGAAGCTCCCTTTGGTTTAATTTTATAAAAATATCCAAATTGACGTAAACTATAAAGTTCATAGCTTTCTGTAGCGCAATTCACTAACTTTAAACAACACGACAATAGTTATTTATGACAACATTTATTGTTGTTTGCAATAACGATGAAGCGATTCACTATCTTCAGCTAAACTATAATAGACACAAGTTGCATTTGAGTGGCATCTCCGTCAACAACTAAACGAAAAACACAAAAGAGAATAATAAAAACATGTGAATTCAAGCGAGGCACATGCATGCGTTTATTTCTTAGATATCAAATTATACACATGAAGACGAATTTTCCTATATGCATGTATGGAGTTTGACAATAGGAAAAACATAATAATAGTTTTGGTTGTAGGGTTGCGATTACCACTTCTTAAATACAGTCGAAACATATGTTTATGTGCAATCTTTTTTAATAAGAATTTTATTTTTTAAATAAATTTTAAATATGCGTAAATGTGCTAAGTTTAAAAAAATGTTTAATTTACTTAAACTGAAAACAAACTGTTATATGCCATGCCATGTTTAGTGCTTTAAAAAAAATTTCAAATAAGCCAAAAACCGAATATGGTTTCTATTTTTATTTATTTAATGCAAAAAAATAGGAAAGAAAGATTCTTAGTTAATACAAAATACACGAACAAGAAATATAACAAAGAAAAATTATAAATAAATATGTTTTTGGTTTATTTTGGTCATAGATAAGATAAAAAGTATTCGAATAACGAGTTCTATGACAAGCTGTTTACGTTTTATAAACATCACTATTCAAACAAATTGGTTTTAATTTATCTTTATTTAATTGAATATATGTATTTAGCTTGGCCCAGTATCTCCAAATGAAAAAAAGTTGTCCGAGGTTCAGAATAAGTAATTTTACTGAGAAAATGTTATGTTGTAAATCCTGCAAAAACTTATATTTTCAGAGTAACGAGACTCTAAAATTTGATACTTTTAATGGAATAGACTAATATGGGTATCATAGGAAAGCTTATAAAATAAATTATTAGGGTCTTTACGAAAATATTTGTGAAAAAAATGTTAGCCCATTAGAAACTGATTAAATATTGTTGAAGTTTTATTATGAATTTTGCGAATAATTTCACATTGTTAAACCGAATTTGCAACTTTTTGTATTAAAAATATGTTTGTATATGGGTATGGACGTATATATGTATGTATTCCGGTGTACTTGCTAAAACTAGACTTGAGGGCTGTTTTTCGTTTTTAAAGCTTGAGAATCTTATTGGTTCATAATCAGTTAAAAATTTGTTTGCGATATGTATGGCGCTTGAAAGGAATTTTGACAAGATCTTCTACGATATCTATATTGTCCCATTCCGCAACAAATTGTTGGCGATATCACAAAAAATTTATAAACACTTTAACGATACGTAAATATGGATAACCGACGATTTTGTCAATTTACATTTTCTATTTAAAATTACTGATTTTGTTTAAAATGGCATAAATGTGGCATTAAATGGCTTTTGCTTGAAAGTATACGTTATTATGCAGTAAAAATATGTACAAAGTAGCTACAATAAATAATAGAAATTGTTTAAGATACATTGCACAATAACTATTCAGGGAAAAATTGTTATTGTTTTCAACAAGAAAGGTTGTGCTTAATATTTAAAATAAATAAAAAAATAAAATATTTCAAATATTTCAAATAATGAATATATTAAAATATTAAGAAAAAAATATCTTACCTTTTTCATATTGTGGAAAAATTTAAATGAGCCTGCAGTTCAGCCATAGCGGTTCTGTGCCTTTAAAATTGCCTCCAGACAAAAGTCTGGATTTTTCGGATTTCTCTGATGCTATTGTAGATGTTAAGTCTCTGGGGCTATTGCCAAATAACAATTTAACAATGAGCCAATGTGATCCAAAAACTAATACTTAAATCAATTTTACGCTCTTTGTCTTCAATGGATTTGATGGATGATTCTGTACGAAATGTGCTTGAAGAATTTATAAAAGTCAAGGGAAAGAAAAGAAAACGGAGCGAGCCTATAAACTTAAATAGTTCTGATTGTGAAACACAGTTAATAAATAATAACAACCGTTTCAAGATTTTGGGTGAAATTGAATTGCAGTCCAATATTCATGCTAAAGATCGAAAAGAAAATGCAAAAAAGCCGCAAACTGTAAGTTATTGTCCTCCAATTATTATTAAACATTTGAATGTGAAAATGCTGGTAGATCAACTCAAATCAAAAAATGTGAATTTCAAAATTAAAAATATTTCGAGAAATAAGTGTAAATTGTATTTGCGTGATGTGGGTGCTCATCAAGAAATGATGGCTTTGCTTGAAAAGAAAGAAATTGATTTTTATACATTTACTCCAAAGGCATTGAAGAAAGTTAGGATTGTATTGCGTGGTCTTTATTACAAGACGGATATTGATGACATCAAAAAGGAATTGGATTTTATTTTACCTGATGCAATAGAAAAAATTTCAAAATTTGAAACTAAATTTTCAAAACAAAATGGAATTGATACGGGTTTATTTTTAATTACACTGCTTCCCGGCAAAAGTGCAACTGATTTTACACATCTAAGGTATTTACTACATCAGTCTGTTTCTTGGAAAGCTCCTAAGGCAAACTTTAAAGAGGTCCAATGTTGGCGCTGCCAACAATGGGGTCATTTTTCAAGCAATTGTAATAGACCTCGAGGCTGTGTTAAGTGTTCTGAAAAAAACATGGTCCAGGGGAGTGTAAATTAGTGGTTGATAAAAATTCTAAGCCGTTTTGCATTAATTGTAAAAGTTTGGGTCACCCAGCGAGTTGGCGCTTTTTAACTACTGTGAACGAAAAATTAATTTGTCAGTTTCAAACAAAAAAAAAGAAATTTATTAGCCACACAAAATGTTAAGATTAGTATCGAATATAATTTTATTGTTAATAATAAAACGTTCGCCAGTTGTTTTAGTGAATCCCCAAAAATTATGAAGGCTAAAAAACCGCCACTAATTGAAGAATTTTTGAACATTGCTAGAGAATTGTGTAAAGAGGAAACGTTGTCATTGGAAGATAAAATGAAAAACTTTATGAAAAATTATAAAAACTCTGCTAAAGCACAGGCAAAAATTGATTGCTTAAATCTTCTTAAAGAAATTGAATCGATTTCTGGTAAATAGAACAATGGATATTCTTACTTTTAACGTTACTTCTCTTGTTAGTTCTAGCAGGAAAATTGAATTAGTCAATACATTGAAATGTAATAACACTGATGTTGCTTTTATACAAGAAACGCATCTAAGTTTAAGTCATAAAATTGTTCTTGAAAATTATTCGTTTTTAATTGATGAAAGCTCTGTTGGAGTACCTATTGCTTTAAAGGAAAAATATTCCTATAACCGTGTTTTTATTGATTCCATCTCTTTTCCAAATTTGTTTGTTGAAGTATTTTTGCTTATGAATGGATTACCATTGTATGTATGAATGTTCATAAAGACAAGTTGTGCGTTATTTATTTTGTAGACAGATTTAACAACTCAAAAATTATGGTCGCTTTCTCAACAATATAGAAAATTGTTAAAAGTGTTACTGAATAGCAAAATCGACATTTTGTTGTTAAGTTAATTGAACAAGACGATAATCGTTAATAAAGAGTAGTGAATTGCACTAACTGGTGTGTATTCCTTAGTTAATTTGCTTTGTCGTTCGAAAGTTCTAAATAAGTAAAAAATTGTCGGTCCTATTTTTTAAATATTTCAACTTTGTATTAAAAATTTCATCCGACTGCTGAAAGCACATTAACTTTATACATATTTCGTATGGCATTCAAACATCATTTGAACTTATTTATTATGTCAAAAAATATTTTTTTTAGTAAAGAAACATCATTTTGAAATTACAATATGCGGTGCAAAGATATTTATTTGCATTATTTGCCCCAACTCAACTTTAACTAATAGTTTCTATAGACCATGCGTTCTAAATAATACGAAAAATTATGAATTTATTTTCATAAAGTTCTTTACTGTAAAATGACAAACATTAAATTTATGTCAAACGAATCTTTAATTAGAAAAATAAACTTTTTTTTCATTTGTTAAGTTTTTTTTAAATTTATTGAAAATTGATTAAATAACACTTTTCGCCCCAACACTCTTATGATTCATTATGAAGAGACGTCAAGTATATTCCGTGCACTTTGCTAAATTATTGACCCTTGACTTTGAATTTATTAGAAATGCTTGATCGGTTGCTTGCTTAGTAGTTGCGAATTGTTAAAAAAGCATGATGGTTTTTTGTCTACATGCTTCTAGCTCGAAGGAGAAAAATTGCAGCGCTTAATTTAAACAGCCACTGCTGGTTTTTTCTTTTCACATTTTTACTAGAAAAAGTTCTATCAGCACTTGAAGGTTTTTTATTTCTTGTAAGGCAACTTAAAACTTCACAGTGTTGCACAAAATTTTATTTTATTTTTTCGAGTGCCCACAAAAACAAATTACTATCGTACAAGTGTAAAACAACCAAATGTTGTTGCGACCATAATTTATTTCGAGTATTGGAAAAAGAAACAACAACATATTAACTGAAACGTAATCATAATCGTTATGATTAAATGTTAGCTGTATGCGAAATCGTGTACCAAGTTAATGAAAATGTAATTGAGTAACGAATGCTCACAGTACCTTGTTCAGACAGTTTTGAGGGAAATGTAATAAACCACAGCTCACAGTTTACGTACGAAATGAAATGAGAAGCAATGGAATGGAGTAAAATACTTGAATGGCTACAAAAAAATGCAGTTAGACAGTTCTTTTGTACAAACTTAACTCAACAAAAACAAAAAGGAGGAAAGTAAAAATGGGAGTTAAAAAAATCAGTTAAAAAAAACAACTTGTACTTGTCGTTTGTCTTTGACCACAAAAACAGCAGACCATAAAGGTGCTGCTGCAATGGGTTTAACTGCCGTTTTTATTATTATTTCGGGTTATTATTATAACTTAAATAAAATCGAAAAGAAATGAAAAAATAAAATTATTTAGCTTGCAGGATCAAATCAAGCCCGGCGTATAAAAAAAATCTACTTAAAACTTGTTTTAAAGTCATGTTTAGTATTTTCCGTAGCGTATTTTTTTCTGATAATGAACAAAATAAATCCAAAAGTTTAAGTATTTGGCTGTCGATAATTTTTACAATTTTAATAATTAATTAATAATTTTTTCGCTTGCAGACGTACGTGTACCATTTAAAACTCAATTGCCTAACTGGTTGATGACCAGATGGTTTCAGTGTTTATATAAAGTGAAAGTTTTTTGCGATTCCACTAAGCATTGCCTATTAGGGCAATTTACTATTTTCCTGAAACTAATATATTACGAACAACAGCGAAGAGTTCCTCGTTGGAAGCAACTGCTTACTTTAGTGGCTGAACTAATGGAAGAAAAAATACTTTTCGGATAAAAAACAATTTGTAAAAAAACTCATCTGGAAAGAATGAGCTTTTAGAAAACATCGGATAGTTTCCCGCGTTTTTAATTTAATATGTATTGTATGATTTAAAATGTATTTTTTTCTTAACCAAGCGTAAATAATAGGAACACTCCCATATCTTATACCTATAGCAGCTTTTACGCTGTACAATATTGTGGATAATCTGCAATTAATATTATATACCCAGCATGAAATGAGTGAGTGAAACTTATACATTCACAATTTTCCACTAACACATTTGCAATAATTTTACACCGAAGGGCATTACCGTTGTACCGCTTTTTTTTATTAAATCTAATGTGGCGTTAACACTTATGCGTTTAAGCGAGTTTTAAATATTTAATGCTAGAGTTAATGTCGACGGCGTGAAATGTCAAAAAAAAGTTGAATCGTATGAAATTGTATGAGAGCAGTTAATCTCAACGCCGTAAGAAATTTGACGCCGAAAAAGTTCAATCTGTTACAAATTTTTCGGCATCGTTGCGGTGTTGCCCAGACAAAAATATATGATGAAACGTCAAAACAGATAAAGCAAAAAAATATAATTTTCTGCTGGTTGCAGTTTTTTAAAACTTTTTTCGAGCTTCTAGGCTAATTGTGTAGCAATTTTTAGTTTTCTGTAGCCGCAATTTCAGAAAAAATATTGAAGATAGGTGAATTTAAAAATCTTCTTCATTTTGTTTTATTGCTAAAAAAAACCAGCTTAATATAATCCAAATATATGGCGGTCTTTCTCAATGTTTTTCTAGCAAGTAGTTTTTGTTAATTTCAAGATTGCTATGTCATCCATCCTCACAGTTTTTTAATTAAACTGTTAAAAGAATATTTCACTTTTACTTGATTTATTACGAATATTTCACTACATAACTTTTCCTAATGAACAGCTGTATATTCTATGCAGTAGTACACAGCTGTGTTAACGTCGTCGACGGCGTTTACATTAACAGCAAAATTAAATTTTACGCCAAACATCACAACTATGTGTTCAGTTGTTTTTTGGATTTTAGTATTTCACTGAACAGGATTTTTAATGGCGGTAATTCAAAATTAAACGTCTTGTCAAAAAACGTAAACAAAGTTAACACATACAATTATTTTTAAAGATTTTAATTTGCATTTAGAAAATTTATTATATGTATTTTAATGGAAAATGATTTAAGTATTCTCGTTATTTTTGCAAACATCTCAATTTTTGAACTGTTGAAATGTTTGTCAATTTACCCGAAAACAGTGTTTTTAATCCCTTCTTCACTTAGCATTTGGCAATCAAATTCCGAAAATAAGTTTATGCGGTCCTAAGAATAATAAAATTAATGTTTCTGAGAATAGTACAGTACAGTACAGTACAGTATATAGATACTATCAATATTTACAAAAAGAATGCTCTGCCAATATCAATAAAATCAATAAAAATTCCCGGTTGCTTCAATTTCAACAACATTACATTTTTATTTAAGACACGACGTATCCAATTATAGATCTTTTTTTCTTGCTTAGATAACTCTTCAATATTTATTACTGCATTATTTACATAATCTCCTATTTAAGGCATTTATAACTTTTTTTAGATTAGATTTAATATGGGCCATCTGTTTCAAGAGCTGACCAAATGCCACACTAAAATACTACTAAAATACAATAATTACAGTGTGAATTGTGTTTAGTTTGTTACACATTTCGCTTAAACCAGTTATAAACACATAAGTGTGAACAGCATATAAGCCTTAGCTTATGTTTATATGATTAGCAAAGTTCCAAATGCGGATTATATTATAATTTTTTTAACGAAATCTGTTACAAAAATTAGGCTAAATTTACATAATATATTTTGTAAAAAAAGGCACTGGCAGCGCTGTTTGCTATAGACATCATACGTATACAAATGTTTACATACATTTTTTTCATTTTCCCATTAATAATGTGATAGAAATTTTGTTCTGCGCAATGATGGATATCATTGTCATTTGATCGATCAAATGATGGTCACTGTTCTTGTAGGGTATGTTTTGGACCACACTATTAAATAAGTTTCTTATTTAATAATCTTCGATGAAATATGAAACAACTTTCGTTACAAAATAAAATAATTTAAAATCAATATGAAAGTTTATTATTTGGAATATTTTTGATTTTAATTCAAATATAAATATTTTATGATATTCCCATGAAATATTTTTTATTAAAAACTACAAACTGAAACGTATTACTGCGGGTAAAGCATATCCATATGGCCATTTCACAACTGCTCATATAGCTTATCAGTGGATTTTACCCAAATTTTGTATAGAATATCTGAAAGTCTTATATCAAAAGCCAAATTGATTAAATGAGAACTCCATTGAATCAATAAGACAAAAAGACAATAACAACTCCAAAATATTTTATACAAAAACACAGCAAACATTCAGTAACTATTTTTATTTTATCTTTCATTTTTCTACATAATGGATCCCGTTGGAACCATTCATATGTATTTGAAAGATTCAGTGAAAAAATAAAAATAAAAATTAAAAATAATTTTTATTAATAAGCAATGTGCACATGCAAATATATCAATATGAAAATTTATCTTTTTGATTTTAATGTACTTTAAATGTGCTTGATTCAATGGAGTTCTCATTTAATCAATTTGGCTTTTAATATAAGACTTTCAGATTTTCTATACAAAATTTGAGCAAAATCTACAATCAAAAGAAAAAAATTTGAGTTATGGACTTACTAACACTTTGTTGGCTCATGATTATGACTCAATGCCTTAGAAAATATTTCTATGAAAACATTATTTAATTCGCATTAGACGCCGAAGATTCTTAAATCCATTTTACGCTTTAATATATTAGTAAATTTTAACATTACTGCGGCTAAAAGAACTTACATTCAAATTACACTTTAGTTACATGATATATTTACTAATGGTCCCAATAATTATTTTTTTAAGTCTGATACCTTGCCATAGGACTATGCTTTTTATCAAAAATAGGCCTGTAAATCACCTACAAAAATTTCTTAAAAGACGGCCATATGATTACGAGTACATATTAATCCACCACACTGACACTGGTGACTATACATTATGTACGCAGCAAAAATTTTTGCAGCGTGAAGCTTATTATTATAAAAAGGTAAGTTTGTCATTCCTTTTGTAATTTTGACAATATCTATTTCAGACCTCATAAAGAATAAACATATATTCTATTCCGTCTGTCCTTACATTTTAGAGATGAAGTCAAGTTTGCCAAGGCTCTACATGAGCTAGAGAAAATTTAAACACACCAATCGATCAGACATAGTTTAGAAATTGTTGCTATCGGAAATCAGCAAGAGTGGTCCACGTCCTTCAAGGCAAAATACACGCTTGTTTCTAATTTTTCCATATCATTTAGAACAATGAAATATCCCCAACCCATATGTAGGGGCGATAGAGAATTATAAAATAAGAAAATTGCGCTCACCTATATTTTCCGAGTTATGGGTTTCTGAATTTTTCATAGAAAAGTACAATTGTGCACCATATTTATTAAAATATCAATATGGGTATCATTTAAAAGCTTTTGAAGAGATCTTTAAGAAAATACTATTTTTTTAATTACTAATCCTATTCTTTTTAATTCCTAAATTATAAATAGTACTTACTTTTTTTTTTCTTCTTATTTTTTAGTTCTCTGTCACCCCATTATTTGCTTTTTTGACTGAAGTTACTTCACTAAACTAGATTTACATATATGGTGAAGGGTATATAAGATTCGGCATAGCCGAATATAGCACTCTTTCTTGTTTATTCTAATATTAAACTGATTTAAATTATTATTATATTGTAAGAATAGTTTGTATTTAGTTTGTAATTAAATATATAATTGAGTTAATAAAAACATTAATTTAAATTCAAACTTGTTTTTGGTGCTGAAGTGTATCTTTTTTTGCATTTCCAATTTTTTTTTCTTTATTGTATTAAAATACAAAAAAAAAATATTAGTATGACAATTCAAAAGTTTACAAATATCCCAACTCCAACGAACAAAATTCAAAGCTTCAACAAAAAATCCAAACATAACTGAGGGCTGACTATTCCCAAAAACTACGTAAAAGATTATCAAAATATATAAATTCAGTTACAATAAAATGCTGTTTGTACCGTTTTGTGGTTTTCACTCTCTTTCCTTTATTAGAACTACTTTAAAACTAACTTTTAAAAAGAATTTTGACAATTTACTAACGTTATTTCCTTTTACAATGTAAAAGTTGATTTTAGCTTCCTTTATATTCTTATTTTTCGTGATCTATGACTCTGGCTAGATTTGTCTTAGAGCAACTTTTTCAAGCGTGCCTAGCCATATTCAAAATCACCAATCAGTCGCTTTTAATTAACTCATCTACACACACTACGGTTCTTTCCTTATTTTTGTTAACAGCACCATGACCATCTTATCTGCTGCTTAATATAGAGGCGCCTCGAATAATCTGCCACGGCTAAACAAAAATTAATTCCCAGTTTCTCTTATCGAGCCTCTGCAAAGTTTGTACTGCTGGTTTTCTTTAAGGAACTCATGCAGTAACAATCATTATTTTTTTATGTGAACCAATAAAAGTAGCGCAGCTTAACAACGTGTGTTAGCGTCATTTCCCTTTTATTCTCTTTACGCCCATTACACTTTTCTATTTTTGTTAGTTCTATGTTTATTCTTAGACAAGACAAAATCAAACATTTATAATAGACATGATTATCGTTACGTAAAAAGTGAGAACAGCAAATAGCCAGTGATAACTTATTATATCCAGATTTCTCCCCGAGTCCCTCGTACGTTCAAAAAGTATTCTACATTCTGAGAACATCGGTCAGTGAACATTCAGTTAACAAGCTATGTAAGACCTAAAGATCAGGAAGATTTTTGTTGTGTCGTTTTCTCACTAAATAAATTTGACTTGTTGATTTAATTCAACTTATTAACCATTTATTTCTAACAAAGTGATAGCTTAAATATGTTTCATTTACAAGATGTACAATAAATGCTTTTGAATTGCTTTAAGAACTAATTACTTTTTTAATTAATATCCACTCAAGAAAACTTTAAGCTTCAATAATATAAAAAATCTATTTAAAATAAGACACAATTTTGTATTTTAGCAAAAGGCAAAAAATAAATTACACATGCAATTGTTTGAAACGAGATATCTATAAGCTTAATTTCATTCAAAATTTCTTGTATACCATTTTAATTAAGTAGTTATTTTATTTATTTTTTAAATAATTTTTATACTAAAACTAATATTAGATTGACACATTTCCTTTCATTTTCAAGCGTATTTTTCATTTATAGTTTTCAACTTATATTTTTTATTGCAACTATTTAGCTGATTGTAATTGGTTTCTTTGCTTTTTCTCCTAGACGCAATTGCCAGTAAATAACTCTTTAGGTAGTAAACTTTCAAGCAAGCGTGTGGCTTAACAGTCCAATCTAAGACAATATACCAGTAGCAATGTATGTCAGTGACATACCTAAACAAAATCCTCAACGTTGTGTCTTGAGAAGTTATGTTAACTTATCTTGTTTAATAAAATATATAAACAAGAACAAAAATACAGTTATCAATACTTTTCAACAATTCCAAATTAATCTAAAAAACAAGTTTAAAACAATAAAAAAACAAACATCTAGTGAAAAAATTTTCATAGAAAATTACGATTGTGCACTATATTTCTTAAGATATCAATAAGGATATCATTTAAAAGCTTTTGAAGAGATCTTTAAGGAAATTCTTAACTTTTGTTAAATGCTTATCCCATTAAGAGCCGATAATATTTTTATGTATAATTATATATAGTACTTAATTTTTACATTTGTTATTCCTCTGTCACCCCAATATTTGTTTTTTGATTGGAGTTATTTCACTAAACTAGATTTGTTTCAAATATGGAAAAATTAGAGGCAGGCCTGGTGATTATCCCGCTGCCCCGAAGGACATAAACTTACTGATTTTTAATAGCAAAATTTTTGAAGCTATGTCTGATCGATTGCCGTATTTTTATTTTCTCTAGTTCATCTAGTGCCTTGATAAGTTTATTTAAACCCGAACACGGATGTACAGACGCACATCGGCTTCGCCATGCATAAGAACTCAGAATAAAAACATATACTTTATGGGGCATTATTATTATTATGGGGTATTTACATATACCCTTTTTCCGTCTGTGGTGAAGGGTATAAAACAAAATAACAAGCAGCCAACTTCACTACCTAACATACCATCAAAATCGGTCTTTCCCATAACAAAGCGTTGTCGTCGCACTATTTAGGTTTACATTATACTTTTTGTACGAGCATTAGAATTTATGACAAGTATACGACGCTTTACGTTTGGCTGTAAATTACGTGATGCCTTAACATACAATTTCCATAATTTAAAAAATTAGTTATTATCCATTTTTAACCGACTTCAAAAAAGAAGGAGGTTATACAATTCGGCTGAATTTTGCTTTTTTTATATTTGTGCCTGCAGAACTCAGTCATTTTTGAACCGATTTTAAAAATTGTTGGTAATATGATAGACTATGCTTACAGATTGGTCCCGTTTAAAAAAAAGTTCATATTCTTAAAAATTAAAGGGTGTCCCCATACAACATACATATTTTTTACGTGTATTATGAACTGTATAGGGCGATTCTGTAAAATTTAAAATGAATGCGTATTACTATAGCTCTCAACAACAAAATTTTATATAAAAATAAATCTAAAAATTAAAGGGTGCCCCCATAATTTATATAGATTTACTTATATGGCCCTATCTTTTGAACCGTTATAGACAAACGCTTGCAAATTGGACAGAATGTAGATTGCTATGGACGTTATAGTATCAAGTATTAATATTAAAAATTATGTTTTAAAGGTTGCGCCAATAGTTCATATAATTTGATGTATATGGCCATACTTTTGAATAGTTGTAGACAGACGCTTGAAATTTACAACAAACCTGCATTGCTAAGCCCGCTATAACAACAAGTACAAAATTTGGATTTGGAGTTAAAGGGTGTCCCAATAGTTGATGTAAATTTAAGTATGTGACCAAGCTTTTGAACCGTTGTAGGCAGAATGTTGAAACTAAATGGGACGCTAGCAAATTTGACATAAAGTCGATTAATATGGTCATTATAGTAACAAGTATTAATATTTGAAATTATAAATTAAAGGGTGCCCCATTTAATTCTGTATATGGCCATAATTTTAAACTGTTGTAGACAGAAGATTGAAATTTACGAAACCTGTATTACTAACTCTGCCGCAACAACAAGTATAAAATTTGGTTTTGTAATGTGGTGTATGTGGCCGAACTTTTTAACAGTTACAGACATACAGCTGAATTTTACAAGGATCCTGTTTTGCTAAGTACGCTATAACAAGAAGCTTAGAATTTAGAAATTGAAGGATGTTCCAAAAATTAATGTAATTTGTTCTATAGGGTCATATTTTTTGACCCGTTATATACAAACACCTAAATTTTAGACAGAATGTCCACTACTTTGTGTCGTATAAGAAGAAGTGTAAAAATTTTAAATTGTAAATTAAAGGGTTCATAATAGTTGATATAATCCCTTGTTTATGACCAAACCGTTAAAGACAGAACCTGATTGCTAAATCTACTACAACAGCAAGTATATAATTTGAATTTTGAAAATAAAGGGTGACCCTATAGGTGCTGTAATTTGATGTATATTGCCAAACTATTGAACAGTTGAATAAGTATAAAGCTTGGAGATATAAGGGTGTCCCAATAGTTAATGTAATCTAATTTATGTGGCCATAATCTTGAACCGTTATAGGCAGATAGATGAAATGTGTTTTGGAGGCGGTTTTTTTTTTGCAAGAATTATTAAAAGTTGTAAAGATAAATACGTCTTATAAAATACGTTTCACATTCTTCTTACAGTGCTGCTAAAAACAGTTGTGAGCGAGGCTTAGTACTGTTACCTGGCCTCTACTCAGTAGTGTATCCCAACTCTAGAACCTTTAGATAGTTTTTAACTTCGCTATTTTGCCAGTTGTAATAGCTCTGTCATCAACTTTCCTATTTTTTATATTATTTTTCCCTAAAAGCGAAATTTTGATGAATTCATATCTCTGATACCGGGCTGAATCCAAACATAGATTATACACTGTTGGAATTTGCTAGCCCTAGACTACTTCTCCTTTGCCGGTGACCTGATTCATGTCCTCCCTTAATAACCACAATTTTTACTAGAGCCGACAATGTTTTTGCTTTAATAGTAATGTGGTTAAAATTTTTCTAAGACTGATGTATTTATCATCATACCCTTTCCCATAACTCGAGAACGGTTTATCCAATTCGGAAAAGATCGTTTCGAGTCCTGTTTTCTTATACTTAAGAATTTTTATTTTTAAGTATGTGTCTTCGTCATTGCACGTCATTTCGAAGTTCAAAATATATATGTTATACAGTCACAGAACCACTGTAATAGCGATTTTTCGAGATAAAAGCCTGGCTTCAGAATTTAATCTCTCTGTAATATGATTTGGAAATAGTTTGTAACATACGTATAACGATAACATATAAAAATTGAGAAAGTTCTATAATATAAGTCGTTTTTTCATTCTATCTAATGTATGTGTGATATTCTGAATTTTAATATTGATAGACATTTTGCAATATTTTCATGCATTAAAAATTCTTGTGTAAAATGAAAACATTAAAATCATGTTTTTGCTATATTTGTTGTGTTATTGCAATATGTCGTCGAGTACTTAAAAAAACAAAACAAATTCAACAAACGACAGCCCATATAAATGTCTCAAACATTTACAAATAATTTGTTTCTCTTAATTTTTCATTAAATGCTGTTGATTGTCTTTCAGTCATTTTTCTGTTGCCACTGCCACATTTAAATGAAAGAAGTGGCACTCTGGTGCTTGTGCTGTCTCATGTCTGTGTCGTTATTTTCAAAGTTCTATCAACAGCTGCTAAAAAATTGTGTGTTGTTCATTTTAACTCTGAGCATTTTGAAATCAAAACACAAAAACAATAAAAGAAAATTAAAAATAAAATATTTTATGCACAAATATCATCGACTTGCTTCAGAAAGTATGACTATTGAAATATGTTTAGAATGAAATTTTCAATTTCAATTTTTTTGTTATAATTAAAATGCATAGTTTTATTTTATATTTTATTATGTCTTAATAATTTACATACTCAATCCATGATTCTATGGCTGGTATAACACTAATGTTTTTATAATTATGGGGGTTGACTTCAGGTTTGTGCTGCTGCTAATATTGTTGGATGGCGTGATTGTTTTTTTTTTGTTCTTATTTTTATAAGGTGCAGCAATTAAAAATGTCTATAACTTACGTACTTGCTTTGACTATTTACTTTCTTTGCTGTGATTTTTTTTCATACTCTTTTCTTCTAAACGCTTATGTTTATAATAAACTTTTTATTATTCCAATATGATTGCAGCCTAAGTTTTATTATAACGTTTTGAAAAGATGGTTTTAAATTTTGTTTAAGCATTTTTTAATTACTTAATTTTCTTACTCCTTGCAAGACTTTGTTGATAATGTTAGAAATTCATGTTAATTCTTATGTTCGCTACAAGTTTATAAAAATATGTAAAACTGTAGTAAACTACTAATCAGGCAATAACAAAACAAAACATCGTTGTAAACTAACACTGTAAAAAAGTTTGCTTCCATAAAAAACAGAATATTGCTTATTATTTACAAACGGATTAGTATTTATTTATCATCAAAACTGACCCCAAATTTAAAACAGAAAAATACGTTTCTTAATAATCTTGTGCTGCTTCATATTTGCTATATATTACAACGTCTGCGGTATTTTAGGGCAAAGTAAAAAAAAAATTGAAAATTTGCAGCTTAAGCAAAACCATATTTTTAATAATTTAAATCTATTAGAACTAATAGTTTTTGATGCAACATTTCTGTTCTTAAGGAAATTTTAACACTAATAGAGGTGGAAGAATGTGCAGATAATTATCAATTCACAATATATTATAAATGGTATATTGCGTAAACGGGTTACGTTGACATAAAACAAAAACATTTAAATAAGAATTACCAAAATACACATGTATATGTGTATTTCCCTGATCCAAAATTTCGAGTTTGGGTATAAAACATTTTACAAATTTAAACCACTCGTTGTCAAAAATTCAGAACTATTCTATATGTACGAGTACATTGAGTCAACTTCTATTCAGTATTATATATTAATTTTAGCCTTTGGAAATAAAACTGATGTTTCTGTATTTTAACGTTTTTAGCATTTTTGTCGCTGGCAAATATTAGTGAAGAGTGTAAACGGTAAAATAAATAATTTTTAATTAACTTCAATAAAAGAAGAAAATTATCAACTCTAAAGTCTAAATGTTGATTTTTTTTATTCTGCACTTTAAACCCGGACATTTCTGAATTATTTTTAAAAATCTCTGAGTTAACCTTTGAGATTAAGCTTCTCTTCGTTTTAAAGCTTGACTCTTAATATTAAAAGGAAAAAAACGTGATTGCACAAAAAGTACAAAATATTGCTTTTCTCATTTTTTCTCGATATTTTAAGCTTCTAAATAAATTTATTTTTAAGTTTTAGTAATCCAGAGAACTTTTCAAACAATAAAGTCTTATTTTCCTTGCATAACGAACTGTCACCTGTAAAAGTACTTTTTTGTTCTAAATACAAGAATTAAATTTGTGGTAAAGATAAAAGATAAATGTTATTAAAAACTATGTTGACTTAACAAACACAAAAAGACTTGGGGTCTTAATAGTATTGACCGTAGAAAATATATTATTGTGTCTCTGCATAATATGTAGACTTCTTATTTATATTATTTACATTTCAATTCTAAAAATTCAATGTAATCCTTATAAATTATTAAGGTTACATAAATTAAAGAGATAGTTCAATATTTTTATTGGGTCCATCCATAATTACGTTTAGGAATTCACTAATTTATTATGTTAATGTTTAAGTTTTAAAGCATGCTGTGGCTACCATCGATGTATCTTTGGAATACAATATTTTCTCTAATTACCAAAAAGTGACAAGTTTTACGTTTTCATATGTGAAATTGATTGTATGAACAAAAATTTCGAGTTGATATTGGAATAGGGATGCATTTTAGGAATATTAAATTAAATTTTATAAAAATCAACAAATTTTGTTTTAATCAGATATTTAAAAATCAATTAAACCTTAAAGATTGAAGTTTGCTAGCAATGTTCTTTATCAGTTAAGCAAATATGTGGCCGGCTCTTCTTGCACTCTGTACTCTTTCAACAATTTAATTGGTGTCTGTGCCTGAAAAGAATAACTACTACTTATTTTTTAATAAATATTTAAATTCAAAAAAAAAAAACAAATTCTGCTGGTTTTTAATAAAAATAATTTTCAACACTATCAACATGAAGATCTAATGTATTCTTTTTAACTATACTTTGCAGCTCGAATAATGACAATATAAAACTAAATTAATAAATTATGTATATAAAAAATAAACTTGTTGATTCAGTAATTATCATCATCATAAAGGTGGTACTCTTAATGGTTAAAAAGATACGACATACAAAAATGCAAAACCTGGTTTTCACACGAATTTTTTTTCATTAGTGCCACTTGTCTTTCAAGAGGCGTAAAAAAATAATTATAAATAAAATTCACTGAATGGTTAAATTTTTATTCTTATATAAACATGTTCATGTACATAATTATGTATGTCTAACAAGCAGTTTTGTGTTCGAACTATACATACATACGAGGGCTGCTATATATATTTCTGGCCTGGCAACACTGAGTGCTGCCAAGTGCAATCTGACATTTCCATTGGAAAGTTTGTCATTTTTAAGCATAATCGTACTCAAAACGTTTTAACGTACGACCATTATTTGTGTTGTTAACAGTGACTTGAAAAAATTAATATAGAAAAAAATGGAATTAACTCGTGAACATTTTCGTGCCATCATTTTTCACAACTTTCGACGTGGATTATCACGACAAGAGTGCATTGATGAACTTAAATCTTTGTATGGCGATGAAGCACCATCATATAGCACTGCGAAAAATTGGTATAATGAATTTAATCGTGGCCGAAGCTCGCTCAAAGACGAATTCCGTGAAGGTCGTCCAAAAACGGCTGTTGTGTCAAAGAACATTGATGCCGTGCGTGAACTCATAATGCAAGATCGACATGCGACATACCGAGAGATAGAGACATCCTTGGACATTTCTTCCACCAGCATACATTCGATACTGCATGAACACCTGGCCGTAAAAAATGTTTGTTCTCGTTGGTTCCCGCACAATTTGAAAGTCGCTCAAAAAAAGGCTCGTGTCGATTGGTGCAAAGAAATGTTGCAAAAATACGATTGCGGTGCTTCAAAAGACGTTTATAAGATCGTCACAGGTGGCGAATCATGGATCTATGCGTATGAACCCGAAACGAAACAACAATCGACCGTGTGGGTCTTCAAAGACGAGCAAAATCCAACGAAAGTTGTTCGTGGAAGAAGCACTTCGAAGCAAATGGTCGCCTGTTTCTTCGGCAAAACTGGTCATGTGGCGACTGTTCCGCTTGAGCAACGTAGGACGGTCACTTCTGAGTGGTACACTACAATTTAATTGCCTGAAGTCATCGGAGAAATTCGAAAAACCAACAAGGGAAGACGAATCATTGTTCACCATGACAATGCGAGCTCTCACACATCGGCTCAAACCATAGCGTTTTTGACCGGCCAAAACGTCGAATTAATGGGTCATCCGCCGTACAGCTCTGACTTGGCACCTAATGACTTCTTGTTGTTTCCGCACATCAAGAAAAAAATGCGTGGTCAACGATTTTCGTCGCCAGAAGAAGCTGTTGAAGTGTTCAAAAACCATGTTTTAGAGGTGTCTCAATCGGAGTGGAAAAAGTGCTTCGACAACTGGTTTGAGCGCATGCAAAAGTGTATAAATCATGCTGGAGAATACTTTGAAAAACAATAAAACCATTTTTGATTATAAATATTCGCACTTTCACTATTAGGCCAGAAATATATAGAGCAGCCCTTGTACAACAATGGTTGACTTCTTAGTGTAATGTTCAACGGAAAATTGTTATATTTTATTTTATCTGCTGTTTATTATTATTAGAAATTAAGTTTATTGAATTCGTTAAAAGAATAATTTTTGAAAATAATATATATAAATGCTTTAATTAATTAAACTAAAGAAGAGACTCCATTTGTATGAGAAATATGAACCTTAATTTGTTTTTATAAGCAGACCAATGCAGGATTTTTTCTTCAGTGTTTTAGTAGATTCCTTTAATACGAAAAGCTAATTAACGAACACACAGAGAAAAAACATGTTTATTTTATGGCTACAAGAACCATATTATCTTCTTTGTAACAACGTATAGTTACGGAGACCCAATTATAGTTGTTTTGAGCAAAACTTTAGTCACGATAAACATATTTTTATTAACTTTTAACCATTATATGGTTACTGTGAACAGAAAATGCAACATGGTTGGTTTAAATTTGAAAAATTCGAACCATAGGCAAAGTTTTATAATTTATTAAAAATTATATGATATATTTAACCATAATATATTATTATTAATCAGAGTATGAAAGTAAAAGTAATGAAATTTTTTGTTCGCCTAAAGTTAAAATTGTTTTTTTACAGAAAATAAAAAAATAAAAATGTTATAATTAAAGACAAGTAAGAGTGCTATTATCGTCAATGTCCAATCTTATATACCATTCACCATCTATGTTATTCTAGTTTAGTGAAGTAACTCCAATCAAAAAATCAATATTTGGTTGGCAGAGAATTAAAAAATAACCAATATCCTGGTACCGCATATACAGTGACTCAAAAAACCGTCTCAATGTTATGCTAGTGTTAACATATATAAGTACAACAACAAAACTACAGTCTCAATCTTTTTGATATTTTCTCCATTTGCTTATTGCTCTTTTGTTTATAATTACAATTCAATATATTTGTTGTAATATTTACCGTTATCTAAAAATAAGCAAAACAAGTTTAATAAGTCATTGGGATGGTTTTTTGAGTTTAATTACTTGAGGAAGCTACACGTGTTTTTTCGTAAAAAAATTTTTTTAAATTTTAGGAATTTATTTTTCTTGGCTGAATAGTATAATTAAATAAGTAAGACAAACTTAAATTTATTGCTTTATTCTTTTTTAACAAATTTTTAAGTTTAATATGGTTCGTCCATTGCTGTCCTCAAAAGTCAACGAAATTCACCATTTTTTACGTCAAGGTAAAAGTTGTAGTGAAATTTCGTTGCTTCTTAATGTCTCCAAATCCAGCGTGGGTAGAGTACGGAAGTCGTTGCCAAATTTACCACTTCCATCACGAGGAGGCAGAAAAAATATTTTATCCGAGACTACAGAACGGCGCATTTTAAGAGATCTTCGGCAGCAAAAAGTTGAAAATGCAGTTCAAATCCAAAAGCAACTAGCAGAAAATGAAAATATTCATGTATCGGTTGAAACAGTTAGAAATACTTTGCGAGCAGCTGGCTTGAAAGGACGTGCCAAAGTGAAAAAGCCAATGCTCACAAAAAGGCATCAAAAAATCCGTTTGGATTTTGCAAAAAAATATGCTTCGTGGACAGCAGAGGACTGGGAAAATGTTATTTGGTCAGATGAGACCAAAATTAATCGTCTTGGGTCAGATGGTAAGGAATGGTGTTGGCGAAAGTCAGGACAAACTTTGCAAGCGAAAGATGTCAGACCGACCTTAAAGTTTGGCGGTGGATCCGTGATGGTATGGGGTTGCATGACAGCTAAGGGTGTTGGAACAGTCCACAGAATAGTTGGTACGATGACTGCTCAAACCTACGTAAATATTTTAAGCACTAACTTACCTACAGTTGCAGAAAAATTTGGATTACAGAAAGAGGATATCGTTTTCCAACAGGATAATGACCCGAAACATACCGCAAAACTTACAAAAAATGGCTCAGTGACAACCGCTATAATGTTCTCGATTGGCCGCCACCCCATCGAACACCTCTGGGGTGTTCTCAAAAGAGGTGTTGTCGGTACGCCTGGAAATCTGGAAGAATTGTGGGCACATGTGCGAGAAGCGTGGATTGGTATTGACGCAAACATTTGCAAAAATTTAGTCGACAGTATGCCTCGCCGAATTGATGCTGTTATTAAAGCCAAAGGGGGCTATACAAAATACTAAGCCTTTATAAATTCAAAAAATTAGTTAAATAAAGTAAACTCAAAAAACTATCCCAATGACTTCTAAATTTGTTTTGCTTATTTTTAGATAACGGTACATATTACAACAAATATATTGAATTGTAATTATAAACAAAAGAGCAATAAGCAAATGGAGAAAATATCAAAAAGATTGAGACTGTAGTTTTGTTGTTGTACTTATATATGTTAACACTAGCATAACACTGAGACGGTTTTTTGAGTCACTGTATATAATATAACATAAAAATGACATCGGCTCTTAATGAGTTAGGAATTTTTAAAAATTTTTTTATTTATTTTTTGATTGGAGTTACTTTATTTTTCCTAATGACATAAAAAAATTAGAGGTAGTCGTGGTGTTTTTGCTGCCTCGAAGGACATGGACCGATTATGCTGATTTCCAATAGAACCTCTTTCGACACTAAATATGATCGATTGACACATTCATTTTTTTTTTTTGTGAAATCAAAAAACAATATATAAAAGGAAATTTTCAGCTATACTATGATATTTAAATTTAACCATTTGATGTTTATATTTAAACATAATTATGTTTATACTTGCTTGACAACATATTTTTGCAGGACCAGCTGTATTATGTTTTTTTTACTACTATATTATGCAGCCATAATATGTTGTTCTAAGATTATGGTTACCTAAGCCATGTTTTTTTTCGTGAAACCAGAAAATGTAATACAATTACTAGAATCACTCATACATTTTTAACAGCAAGAAATAGGAAAAAAATTACCTTTAAAAAAAATTGAATGAGCATGGATGGAAAGTGAAATTTTTCACTACCTTAGAAAAGAGAATTGTAGCAAAATTATTTATCACTTAGTAAACTCCATATAAAAATATTTCTCAGCCATTAGTTATATGAAAAAAAAGGTCGATTTTTTGGGGGAAAAAACACCTTCTTTCCTTAAATGTTATTGCCAAAAATGTAAAATGTTTATGTGTCTCTAATTTAAATGACTTCAGTAACGCATCCATGAAGTTTTGATGCTTTTCTGCTTGACGTTCAAGAGCATAGATTTAGATCCATTTTTTCCTTTTCATTCTACTCATTGTTATTGTGTATAAACAGGTTAATTTCCACCAAAGTTCAGAAATTCTTTGTTAAGGTTGTAAAATAATTTAACGCTCAGGTATTTAAATTATTGCACTTCTTAAAACAATACGTGTTTAAGGCGCAGGTTCGACAAATGGTCTTAGTAAAAGTTTAGCAACAGCAAAATGATGTTAAACAATTATGCTAATTGCAATTGGTAGCATTTTTAAAAGTTGAAGTTTATGTTTAACTCATGTTCTGAACTTGTGACAGACAAAAGGCAAGCAGCAAAGTTAAGACATTGTTAAAGCCATTGTACGTCTGGCCTTAAAAACAACACAAAAACACGCTTTTAAAATCATGCATGAAATGCTCTATTTATTGTACATAATCACGTCAAGTTTACAAAACCATTTTCATCTCATAATCATAATTTACAAAAGACGAAGAAGAGTAAAGTGATCTGCAGGTATTTCATGAAACGTTTAAGTGTCTTCCTTTACTTTTTTTCATCACAAAAACGCCATCCTTTTTTTTAATAAAAAAAATACCAAAATTTTGTTGCTGCTAGTGGTTGCTTTAAAAAATGTTTTTAATGTTTCAGCGTGATCGTCATGATCACCTTAAATAATTATGGCTTCATTTTTATTTTAGTTACCTAAGTTGTTTAAGCCATTTGTCTTTAATATTAAAACTTGTTCAACCAGTGTTTCTGCGACAAAAAAAGAACTACAACTTTACATTTTCTTTTTTTTAATTCTTAGTAAAGAATTTGCATTTCATTTGATGCTTGAGGAAAAACTTAAGGTATAAATTTTTTTCTTTTTCGTTAATATTTAATGAATATTTAATTGAAATTAATCTTAATTTATTGAATTTTTTGTTATGATTTGAAAAACATACATTTGTATTTGGCTTTAATCCAATTTTTTAGAAATGTTCACTTTTTCGTGACATGCTTTGGCTGTATTTGTAACAAGCAGATTTGTTAAATGTTTCCTAATATCTAAAAAAAAACAATTATTATAATTGCATACTGGCCATGAATATAATTCCTTAAAATAATTGTCAGACAATTTGAATACATGAAGTAATATGTTTTACACTTCTTAAATGAAGAACGTTGAGGAAAGAATATCTATTTAACTGGGGAAACTATTTAAAACTTAATGTTAACAATCGGCTATTAATATAGTTATAGCAAAGATACCTTTGAAGAGATTACAACAGCATATTCAGTCAAAATACTCGTGACATTCCTTATTATAAACTTCTGTTATTCAAAAATGTTTAACAACATTGCTGAAATCCAAATAATATAAAATGCCATCCAGTAGACCTAAGAGAAAGTCCCTGTCCAATGATTTAGATTTTTCCAACTTTGTTCGTTATGAATTAAAAACTCAGTTCCTTAAATAAAATATATCCGCAAAACAGCAAAACATTGAGGAACTAATTCCAAAAATCTCACATAAACTTAACACCGAAAGTACATTAGGAAATAATTGCACACATTTTTTAGTGTAATATGCCACTTAAAAACCGAATACAAATCAAAACAAAAGCAGCAGTTAAACGAACAAAGTGTAAAGTGCAAAACTGCCAAAGTTTTTATGATATCTAAAATATTTTTGGAAAATCTGGCAATGTGGTATCAAAGGAGAGCTTGTCAGGCATCACACACATTAAAAATAACTTTCAACTCAGTTTCTTAAATTCTTAAATTTATTGTTTCAATATGAAAAACAGACTAAAGCTCTAATTTTTAATATTTGATTGTATCCAAACCGTTAAATGCTTCAGTTAATTCAATTTATTATTAGTTTCATTTTTACAAATTTAAAGACGTTTCCTCACAGAAATTAAAAATTTATAACTTTCTGACATTGGAGATATCAATACATAAAAACTTTTAAATTATTTATTATATGTACATATTAAAAAAATACTGAAATAGAAACAACAAACAATATTTAATATTGAATTTTGAACAATAAAAAAAGGTTTTCGTTTACGTAAAATAACAATGACATAAGACCATCATTTTTGTTAATTTAAGCATTCCTTGAAATTTTGTAGATTGCACACAGGTCTCATACTGAATGCAATAAATTGTTCAAACCGTTTATTCATTTGCACTTTAAAAACTTTTTTCTTTTATTAAAAACGAGTTCTTTCTTTCATGATTATAAATAATGTCAGCCGGAAATATACAAATTAGTCCAGCCTTAAGGCATTGCAATTAACTAAAGTTTGATAACTTTGGCATAAAGTTGAAATTAAAATTTGTACATCTAGATGATCTGCAATAATTTATACAGACTAAGAAAAAGAATTAGAGGGGTCTTAAGGCCAAAATTGTTTTCCATTGATTGTGGTTTTCATGCTTAAACAACAGAAAATAAACTAACGATTACTCGTTATCGATTACTTGTCACATAGTGCAAACACTAAAACTAGTTTTATTTGATCATTTTATTGCAAAATAATGACTATAATTAAAATCATATTAATGTCAATTTGTTTATTAGAATTAATTAGATTTTAACGATTTCTATTCGCAGTCATTGCGATGATTAAATCTCCGTTTTGTCAGGAAAATGCTTAGGACACACAAAATTAAGTTAATGCATCAACAATATTTAATTACATTCTAACATAACTCGATGAGCACAATAACACAAGTTTATTTTTTATTTTATTTCACAGATCATTCTAGTCTACTCCAGCTAAACAGATTAAAGTAAAATCCAACAATGAAATTTAACATAACAATGACTAAAAACCATTTAGTTTTGAACACAACAACTGCATAGATCTAGCCAAAATCTTCAGAGTATTTGAACGTATTGCATGAAGAGATTTTATTTTCTTTTATGACTACTGCAGGCCTGCCACAAGTTGGTAATAAAATATATTTCTTTTACGATTGTTTAAGTATTTTTCTTTCGTAACGTTTTGCACGAAAATTTGCAGTTTATTTGGTTGCGGCGACTGTCAAATAAAACAACAAAAATTATTATTTTAATTGTGATTGTTGTTTAAATAATTATTTTCCCATTAGTGCAACCGCAGTCAGAGAAAAAATAAAATAAATAATAAAAGCAGCAGCAATGCAGTTTTTATTGTTATTGTAGTTGTGATTAAAATATTTTATATCTAATTTAAAAAATCTCGTAAATCACATTTTTTTTCATTTGTAAAAGTACAAAATTGTTTACATGCTTTTTGAAAAAACAAATGATTATTTTTCAGGTTAATTTTAGTTTAATTTACTGAAACTGTTAGGGAATTCATAAGAAAGGCGAAAAAAAATATATCATAAACTGTGAGTCTGTCAATAGGTCATAACTTCTCACTTTAATCAGTATCCCGTTTTTGGGTTTTAATTTAAAAGCCCAAAAGTCAGAACAATTTTATTTTGCTGCCTTTTAAATTTTCTTTAATTTCGAAACTTCGACACACAAGAAAAACTGTTAATCATTATTTATATTTTAAAATTCTTGCTGGTTCGTTTTTTTCACAATTTTAAAGAATTCTACGCACACACTGCACAGCGAAATTTTTTGACAACTTAGAAAATATTCTTAATTTCGAGTTTTTTTCGTTCGTTTGTATGTTTATGTGGGTGAAAGTGTATGTTCGTCGTTGGCAGACTAGCTGGTGCACCTCTCATTTTTACGCAGCATGAACTCTTTAAAAAAATCTAGTCTTGGATATGTTTATTTGTTTTGACAAGTTGCTGTGTTGAAATAAGTACTCATCTGATTCGAACCACACATACTGTAACACTTTCCCTCACTCCAATTAAATTCAAATTATTTGTTAAGCAATAAAAAATGCAAAAAATTGTGGAATCATTTATATAATTCAAAGGCAGATTAAAACTCATATGAAAATATCAAGTTTATATTACAAAATTTATTGATCTTAAATTTAAAAAAAGACGTGGTGCATGAAATAAAAAAAAATTATTAAGATAGAAATAATTACGATTTTTAAGATGAAGACACAATATTTTTTTCTCACTTGAATCCTTCGATAGCTGAGGTTTCTTTCTTTTTTTTTTTAATTAGGATAATTTTAAAACAAATGAGATTGCTATATTCGTATTTACCATTCACCATTTATGTATAACTAAGGAAAAGAAATTATTTTTTACCATTAAGTTTTTCTTTTATGAAATAACTAGAGGCAGGCCTGTGTTCTTGCTGATTTTCAATAGTAAAATTTTCGAGCTTATCTAGTGCCTCGGCAAAGTTGATTTCGCTATGCATAAGAACTCAGAATAATATACTTTATGAGGTCGGAAATGGGTATTGTAGAAAATACAAAAGGAATGAATGTAAGTTTGTCATGCGCTTTCCCACCTGTGGTGAAGGGTTTAAAAAGTAGTTCCCTCAACAAACACTTCTACTTAAAAGGAAAATAGATGTGAGTGTATTGAAATTCATGCCTCCTAATAATCGGCGCTTAAAATAATCTATTATCCAACAAGGATGAAATTTATCTGATGATAAAATTCACTTTAGGGATAGAAAAGTTAATGCTCTGATTCACGGACATTGAGACAGTAGCCTGTGACACTTTTAAGTCGTTTCAATTTTGAATGAAACATTTATTATAAAAAGACTGGGACTAGCTCGCTTCTTGTTTTGTGGAATGTTTGAACTAGAAGTATAAAAGTGAAAATTAAAGCCATTTCTTAACGAATTCAAGATGGAATTGAACGACTTATAAAGTGAGACATCTCAATAAAAGTGAGACATCTTAATATTCACCCAAAGAACGTGTAGCGTTCGGATAAGCTTTGAACTTCATTTCACAAACCCTTTTATTTTTTTCTCTAGAACAGCATTGAGTCTTTCAATACTGCACTAATGCAAACAAGTCAAGTGCTTCTTGTTGCTTAAAATTATATTTTCATGTTAATGAAATATGAATATATTTTATTGTACTCACTTTGACCAAGATGTACTCTCTTCATCCAGGGATATATTTGTGGTGGATTCTTTTTGCCACCACTATTTTGACTACTTCCCGCCTCATTTCCACTATCACTCTCTGAATCAGAATCTCCCTCCCCGGGACTGTGCATCGGGACATTAACACTGTTCGCATGGTTATTATTAAGACTCACACCCAAGACCCCCTTATTCAATGATCGTGCCACACTCTCAACTACCGAAGAAGGCGATAGTTTGGGGGAAATATCACGTGTCGACAGATCTTGGGGACTGGCCAGCGACTGATTATTGGCATTGTTGCTGCCGTTGTTATTGCCGGTGGGTGTTGAAGGATCATTGGCGTATTTACAACTAATATTTGATTGTTGCTGTTGCGGGTGCTGTTGTCCTAACTGTTGTTGTTGCTGTTGGCTTACCGCATGCTGAGCTGCCGCTGTCGCATGAGCATTGTGTTGCTGTTGCTGTTGTTGTTGCATAAGGAGACGTTGTGGTTGCAGTTGTGTATAATCCACCATTTCGGGTGGATTTGTTTGGCCACTGGCGCCTCCGCTTCCTGCACTTAAACTATAAGCCGCTTGATTAGCGTAGTGGGCCTGAGGTGTGTTTGGATACAAGTTTGGTGCATAAGCAGCGGCAGCAGGAAAATAGTCGTTGCCAGGAGTTGCAGTACCTGAATTTGCACTACTCGTACTACCCGCACCTGGTCCACCATTACTATTGGGTGTATTACCTGCTCCACTAGGATTGCCTGGATGATTCTGTTGTGAATTCATTTGTTGCGGATAGCATGATGCCAGCGAATTGACGAACTGATATGAGGACATGGCGAAACAATCTGGATCCATAATGGCCTGTATTTTGACGTTCTTAATTTGTGCTATACAGCAGCCTTAAGGTCTCTACCACAATATAGATACACTGTACGCCAGTAATTATAAGAACTAAAAACAGAAAAAAGAAAGCTTGATATATTATCAAAAAATTAAAAAAGCTAAAACTATCTTCAGGTTATAAATAACTAAAAAATCTGTTAAAACTTAAAAAAACAACTTTCCACACAAAATGTGTAATTTCGATATTTATTTTTAAACAATAATTTTTTAGCCGAATTACTTTGTTCTCTCTTTTGGGTTTTCATCCATAAAAAACGAAATTTTTTAAATGAGAAAACAATGGCCAGATTGATGAATCTTTAAAAAAATCACCCTGGAGTGTTTTAAACTGAACTGATAATATGGTCGACAAAACGGAATATAAGACAAGCATAAATTTTATGTTGTGTAAGCAGGATCAATTTCGAACTTCCATTTTGCATTTTTTTTATATGTCTGTTCAAACAGCAGATACTCAAAGGAATGTTTTTTATAAGACAACTTTCGAAAAAAACAAAATTTTAATAAAACCTGTTAAATACCAGTAGAGTTTTTCCTTAGATTTTTTCTTTCTATTTTTGGAGATAAGCTTCGGACGATTTCTAAGTTATTATTATTAAACATTTCGTTCTTTTCAGCTTCTGCTTCTTATCTGAGTAGCAATAAGTAGTTCAGAATATAATGAAAGCAAACCGGTAAAGGACATAATTATATTTGCTTTTCAAAAAAGTGGGTTGTACTCGCGCTGGAATTATAAAAATTACTAAACGGTGATGGTTGAGCATGTTAATGTTTAAAATTACCCATTCAGTAAACACTAATTTTTATATACAAGACATGTACAGACATGATTGCAAATATTTCTTTTACATATGTACGTGTATGCATCAAGATAATTATAAATGCGAATATATATTGAGGAACATCAAAGAACATGAACAAGATATTTTTAAATATGTAAATATTTATAAAAATGAGTAAAAAGTTCTTACAAGAAAATAAATGAAATCAACTATAACGCATAATATTATAATATAACCATGTTGCACTAATTCAAATGTTAGGCGCTCGTTACAATGGATTTGTATTTTTGTACATGAAAAAATTCTTTTTCATCAAGTGTGATAAGCTGTTAAGAGAATTATTTTGAAACTTGTAATTAAAAATTTTATTTTTTAAGCAAAAGGTTCATTATGTAAAAAATTATTATTTTTTATCTTAAACATTTTGCCACCCCAATAAGTCACATCTTCTTGATAACATCAAAAAAATACAATCCTTGCAAAAAAAAAACCGACTTTAAAACAGATTTTATCTGTCTTTCCATAACGGTTTAAGAGTGTGGTCACATACACTAGATAACATTAACTATTGAGGCACCCTTATATGGCCGTATACATCAGATTATTTAAAATTTTTATACTTCTTATTATACCGAATAAAGTAGTGGACATTCTGTCTAATTTTCATGTATTGTTTATAACAGTTCTAAAAATACGGCCATATAGGTTAAAGTACATTAGTTTTAAGAACAGCCTTTAAGTTTTAAATTAAAATTATAAGCTTCTTGTTATAGCGGAATTAGCAATACAGGTCCCTTGTAAGTTTCAGCTGTCTATCGATAACGGTTCAGCAATTCGGCCAAATACACCAAATGATATCAACTATTGGGACACCCGTTTATTTCCAAATACAAATTTTTTACTTGTTGTTATAGCAGAGTTAGTAATACAAGTTCTTTGTATATTTCAATCGGCTGTCTACAACTGTTCAAAAGTATGGCCATATACATCAAATTAAATGAACTATTGGGGCACCCTTTGATTTGTAATTTTTAATGTTAATACTTGTGACTAAAACGGCCATAGCAGTCGACATTCTGTCCAATTTGCAAGCTTTTGTCTATAGCGGTTCAAAATACAGGCCCATATAAGTAAACATACATCAATTATGGAACACCCTTTAATTTTTAAATTTATTTTTGTATTACTTCTTGCTATTGGGAGCTATAGTAATACGCAGTGATTTTAAATTTTGAAGAAGTGCCTTTTAAAAAACATGTATATTGTATGGGGACACAATTTAAATTTTAAGATTATGAACTGAAAGGGGACCAATCTGTAAGCATAATCTATCAAATTAAAAAAAAATTCAAAATCAGTTCAGAAATGCAAGTTCAAACATAAAAAAGCAGCATTCAGTCAATTTGGTAACGTCCTTCTTTTTTTGAAGTCGATTAAAAAATTAATTATTTTTTATTCAAAACATCTTTTCTTTACCTCTACTGTGAATAATTCTCATCAAGTCAAAATACGAGCTAGTTGATTTTAATTGAACATTTTTTCCGAGAAAAACAACTATTTTATAAAATTTTACATTTATAAAAAACACAAAATATTACTTGTTTTGTAATATATCAATATGAAATATTAACACTAACCGATTAATCGAATGTGATGTTCAATAGCCAGGCAAGCGCATGTGTGTACTTTCAGATCCAAAAACGGAAAATTTCATACAAATGTAAAAAAGCTTATCTGCCGAACTGCACTCTCCTGATAAATTATTGGTAACAAAAAAAAAATCATTTAATAAATTCATAAGCATATTTTCATCCGTATATAGAAATTGTTCGTTTTACAGGGGTCGCTTGTGATTGTAGGTTACGATTTAAGTTAACTGCTCTTGTAAGGTATCTCACTTTAATAACAAGCTTTATTTCATACTAAAAACAAAACTGTTTATTCAATAACTAATGATTCTTGCTTTTTTACGTTGTAGACTCTAAAAGTAAAGTGCATTATTTTACTGCAACCCAGTAAGAAATGTAATTAAATTGTATACAAAATGCAGCAGTAAAACACACAATAAATGATAAGTGTTGTTGATTTCTAAACTGTTCTAATAAATTGTTTTAACTCAGTTATTTCTCGTAAAGACCGAATATTTAAAGTGATAAAACTTGACTTCAAATTTTATGTTTAAGAAAAATAACAAAAAACCAAAAATCTAAAAGCTTTGAGAATTATACATTTGTTCAAAGAGTCAGAAGCATAGATATAAGGCTTGTTTCAGAAACATTAGCTGGATCTACGGCTTATCGATTGAAATATGTTCTTGTGAATCACCTCTGTTTTATACATTAATTCATAATTTTTAAGTTTAACTGCGTAGTAATTATAAGAAAAATTAATTTTCGACTTACGATTAAATATTGACCATAACCTTATATAAATAAATTCATATAATGTTAAACACTATATGTTCCTTATTCTGAACGGTCGCATATTATATTTTGCACGTAGTGTCATTTATTAAAGTGTCATAATATCCGTACTAAAATCAACATTAGTTTTACTTACCAAAGATTATCTGCATAGCCGTCCTTCGGCTATGGTCTATGGTTTAGCCAACAACGGCTTCGGTTGCCAAAGAATTTTCAAGAATTGTCTTCTTTATAGTAAAACCAACACCGGCTTCACTCACCAAAAATTTTCTGCAAGCCAGTTTATAAATACCTTACATAGAATATCATACAATATAGCTATAATGTCCGTTGTCATTATTCCATGCCACCCTTCTGAACAACACATTAATCTTTCTGCTTTTTTTTGCTTCTAAATGCGGTGAAAGTTCTCGTATTTGCAGATTTTTCATCGGAAAAAATATAAAATACATTTTCAAATATCAAATACATATTTCAAAGAAAAATATAGCACGTTATATATATTGCCTTGGGGTGAATTTTGTAACCTGGGGTGGAATCGTTACATCCGTGAACGTACAACACGTATCGTAAAAATACGTTTTCCGGATTATGACATACGTTAACGGATGGTAATTAACAATAACGCAGATTATAACATACGTTATCGTATACATGAACGTACATTTTTTACGAACTGTCATACGTTAACAAAACTTAGTTCGAATAAGATGAAAAATGCAACAAATTCGCTAAATAAAAGTGCGAATTAAACAAATTTAATTTTAGTTTATGATGAAGTTATTATTACAATAAGTTAAATCTAAGATTCATGAATGAACACAAAAATTTGGCAATAAACATGCTTCCTAATTGGGCATATTAGAATCTACTGCTAACAGACTATGGGATGAGCTTTCCAAGTGTATGAAAGCACTAGTACCACCAGTTAATGATGTTAAAATTCTAAAATAGGAAATTTGCAATTTATATTTTTGCAAGAAAAAATTTTATTTAAAATTTTGTGCTTAAGGCTGATCAAAAATAGGTATCAAGCAAAGAAAAAAGTTTTTTTTTTATTGAAAAACCAGGATCAAGGACGCCTTTATGAAGAAAAGCTGCTGGTGCTAAATGAAGAAGTGTTAATTGAAGCAGCAGTCCTTGAATCGAGCGCTTTAGTCAAAAAATCGGTTTTGACCTTTGGAAACAACAAAATTTGAAAAACTGACCAGGCTGAATACTCTTTCTTTAGCTTTAAAACTATTGTGAATCATTCAAAAAATTACGATCCGTTTGCAATCGTATGTCATAATGCCATTTAGTTCATACGATTAACGTATCACGTAATTTTTTTTCGTACGATTGTCGATACGAACACGGATGTAACGATTCCACCCCTGACTATAAGGCTCAATTTAATGTGGAATTTAAATAAAGTGAACAATAATGAGCATTTTTCTATTTTTGGCCTTTACAACCTTCCTGCATATTCAGTTTCATAACTTGGCATTATGGCAAGCCAACAGCAAACCGATAACTATTTCCAATAATTAGATCTAAAAAGTTAAGGGCAAAATTATCTTTAGGAGAACTAGTAGGCACTTTTAGCATATCATTTATTTGTAATAACGTCTACCTCTTCAATAAAATTCTGCCTTTAAGGGTTTGATCGTAAGGATTTGGCAAATTTCTCCGATGCAAATGGAGATACAGAAAAGTCAACATGAA
Organism: Gymnosoma rotundatum; assembly: GCA_916610165.2. Lineage (NCBI taxonomy): Eukaryota > Metazoa > Arthropoda > Insecta > Diptera > Tachinidae > Gymnosoma > Gymnosoma rotundatum. The sequence goes on from OU744336.1 coordinate 86,599,897, forward strand.
ATGTATTATATGGAATCACTTTAAAGATAACCTATGTTATTTAAACTTGATTTCTTCATATATAAACAGATTAAAAGTATTCTTCAGGCGTACAATTATCGATTTTGACAACACTGTTTTGTTTGACAAACGATTTGATAGTCGTCAGTTGCTTTGTGGTTTGATTGGTTTGTCATTCTCTGACGAAGAGAATCTGATTAAATCTTTTTAAGGTTGGTTGTAAATTTTCAATATAAAATTTTACTCAGTGATGAAGCTTATTGATACATTTGAAATAAAGATTTTCAATTTATTAGTGGAACACCATTACATTTAGAGATAGTCACTTTTTAAGAGTAGGCGTATATCTTCAAAAGCGATTCCGGACAGAATAATGCTAACTTTTGTAGCCCAATTAAGTGGCATTAATCATGCTAGCAAGGAAAAATTTGAGGAATGATTAATTTTATGCAATGACCTTGTCAACTTACTTAGAGGAATTGAAATTACGAATATGTTTATTATTTTATTTTAGTTTAAAGTTGGGACCCTGTAAAAAAACATATTTTATTTACAGCAAACAAATTTAGCCAACTCTTTATGTGCGGTAATAAAGTAGTATATGGTTCAAATAAATTCGAAAAAGTAAAGTGCAGGAGAAAAAAATGAAATACTGCAGTATGCCTGTAAATATTGAAAAAAATATAATGGCAACTTCGATATAAGCGTAAATACTATTAAATACTTTTATTTATAATGTGTTGTTATTTTACTCGTGCTACAAACGACAGGCAACCAACTTTTGTGGTTAAAATCATCTAAAAAACGTCGTCATATTGTGTGTTAAAGTTTCAAACAACAAGTAAAAAACAGACAACGTAAGTGCAACAAAAAAAACATATTAACTTAGGAAAAAAATCATAATTTGGTTCAACATTGCAAAGACTTAACAACATGAAGAAAAACAACAACAAAAAACACAAGTAAATAATAAAACCAAGAGTAACTGCAAAAAACATAAGTACTAATGCTTCTTATTATCTAAAGTAAAATGCCTTCAAGTTAATTTATACCACTTTAGGTTTGAAAGAGCTTTTCTTTTGGTCACTATATTTACAGTTTGGAACGGTCAAGTTCTGCACGTGAAGCCCATAATTTTTAACCAATGATCAATTTAACCCTTAAGCATTATTAATTTTCTTCATAATTTTATATACAAAATGCAGTAGAAAGAAATTAAAATTAAACCAATAACTTCAAAAAGTACAAATTTTTCCTTTGTCTTTTATCGTAGTTGATATTTTATTTAATATTAAGCTTAAATATTTAAAAGTTCTTAATATTACTTGTAATAGCATGTTTAATCTTCTCAAAAACAATAATCCAGCAAAAATCTTAAAAACTTTCTTTTGATTCTTCGCTGTTTTGGCTTGTTCGAACGTTTATTCGCGTAAACATCATTATCCTCAAAGCATTTAAAAGAGAACCAACATTTTTTGTTGCTAAGAAAATTGGCTTATAAAAAATCAATAATATACACACTACCAAGATATGCCAAAGGAAAGACCACAACAGCTTTTTTTCAAAACAACAGACTGAGTATAAAATACCTAAAAGAAGAACACATTATTTCGTTGTACTCGCATCATGGAAAGGGGTTTTTGACCCGGCAATATTTACACCATAATCTATAATTACGTAAGTGATGTACAGCGTCTCACAAAAGTGTTTGATTTTACCAAATTAACAGAGTTAAAAACTGTATCCAAAGTGTGCCACATAAATAAGTGTAATAAGTTTTAAAGTGTCTTACAAAATTCGGATTTTAAAAAATGTAAGGCGAATACCTTCTCATGGGAAACAATCATATGCATAACAATCGGTATGCTTACGTTATAATAAAGCAAGACTACTTAAAATGATATAAAATTGCGGGCTGTTATTGTTAAGTTATCTCAAATTAACCCTCTAGTACCCAAATTTTTCGTCCGCATTTCACCACTTTCTAAATTTAAACGATAAGTTAAAAATATGAGTTCAAAATATATAATAATATATTAAAAGCAATTTTTGGACTTCTCCGAATTAGACAAAATGCAAAAAAAAAAATAACGGTATTTGGAAAGCGAATAAGTGAGTAACGAATTTAGCCCGTCTACAGGCGGTCTTGGGTACTAGAGGGTTAAAATTTGTTGTTATTGTAAAATGGCGCTTTAAAAATATGTAAAAAGAAAAAGCGGCATGTTTTGCATTGATTGCTGGATCGCCTACTAGAAAGTTTTTGATGAAATATTGATTCGTACCGTCTTACACACATCACCCCGGGGTCACCAATTACTTAGAAAAGAATTCTATTGTAACATAATTTTAGATTTTTCGTCATATTTAACATATCTGTAGTACATATAAATCGGTATAAGAAATTCTTTCCTACGATTGAGTTTTTGTCAAAACAAGTGGCGAAAATTCTAAGTTTTGCTTAGGGTTGTTGTTTCAAATAATTATGGCGAATAAATAGTAAGAGGTGTATAAGTAGAAAAAAACCATAGCATAACTGTGGTGAATAAGTAGTATTTAAAGAGTGTCAAAAAATAATAATGTAAAGATTATTATTGACATATATTGAGTTTAAACCTAAAATAAAGAAGTAAGAGTGCCATATTCGGCTATGCGGAATCCTGTATCCTCACGATACATGTTAATCTAGTTTATATATTGGGTTTGACAGGGAATTAAAAAATAAGAAAACAAATTAAGTATTATATACAATTTTGCATAAAATGTCATCAGCTCTTAATGGGTTAAGCATTTAAAAAAAATTAATAATTCCTGAAAGATTTCTTAAAAAGCTTTAAAATGATACCTATGTTGATATCTTACAAAATATGGTGCACAATCGTACTTTTCAATGAAAGTTCAGTGGCCCATAACTCGGAGAATATGAGCAAGCGCCAATTTTTTCACTTCATGTTTTTTTTTTAATTCTCTATCTCCCTTATATTTTTTATATATTGAAGTTACTTCATTAAGTAGGCAGGCGCTGCCGTAAACTTAGATACAGCCTTTTTCCACGTTTTGTGGTGAAAGTTATAAAAATAGTTAAGTAAAATTGACTTAAATAAAAAGAGCAATAAAACAATAAACGAAGTACATTTATTTAAATATATTTTGTTCTTTTATTTATAAAATAATGCATAGGCTTCAATTATATTTATGTTAACATAATTCATGTAAGTTAAACAATAAATTAAAATAACCTTACAATAACAACAAATTTTAACTTTGGATAACTTAACACTAATTTCAAATAAGAAGAAACCTGAGCTAAGGAACCAAAACAGTTATGAATGGCTTGCATTGCAATATAAAAGACTCATATACATATAATAGTGGCCGTTAATTGTGGTAAACGAATTATAATACTGGTTTGTATCTTAATGTCGGCAAAACAGAATAAATGTATCACACCATCATTAAATAATAAAGCAAAACACAATTCCCGATCCACATGTCATTTGAAAGCAACTTGCAGTTCTTTATAAGGGTCAAGCCTGTCGTCTCTAATGACATTTACAATATTCAAGAAAGAATTTTCTTGACAAACAATTGTTGCCATTCATTCGGTTTTACATGTTTACAAAAATTTTGGACGTTTATTTTTTATTTTTTTATTACAATTTTAAATTAAAATAAGTAAGAGTGCTATATTCGGCTATGCCGAATCTTATATACCTTTTGTAAATCAAAAAAGCAAAAAGCTTAAAAATGATACCCATATTGATATTTAAAAAAAATTAAATTTTTAGAACCCCGTAACTAGGAAAATATAGGCGAGCGTCAATTTTTTCACTTCAAGTTTTTTTCTTATCCTTTAATTCTCTATCGCCACATATATATATATATTTTTTTTTTGATTAGAGTAACTTTATTGTTCCCAATGACATGAAAAAATTAGAGATAGGCGGGGTGTTTTGCCTGTTGCCTCAAAGGACATGGATCGATTATGCCGCTTTCCAACATCACCTCTTTCGATACTATATCTCATTGATTGACGTAAATATTTTTTTTTTTTTTTCATAAATCAAGTTTGCCTCGGCAAACACTAACACGGACAAGCAGACGGATATCGCTTAATCGACTTCACTATGCATAAGAAGTCAGAATATTTACACTTTATGGGGTCGGAAATGGATATTGTAGAAATTACACACGGAATGACAAACTTAGATACACCCTTTTTTCACTTTTTGTGATGAAGGGTATAAAAAAAATTCAAATCTTATGTCAGACACTGTAATTGTGTATATGGGTTTAAAAGTAAAACCTTTATTCTTTTAATTTTATATGATACTTGCGAGTATTTTTTGTAGTGTTCACTTATTAAAAGCATGTTTTAAAGTTCAGTTTCTTCAGTTTTTTTAATTAAACAAAAAAAGGAACGTTAAGTAAAAGTGTATTAATTTTAAAGGAATTCTGTTGTTTTCCTTAGTATTTTTCGCAGTCACGTGCAAGTGGTTTTATGTTGAAGGCAAATTTTATACAAAATTCTTTAAATTTAATTAATTTAAAAACTATTGTTTGGTATTGAAAAAATCTTTTTTTTAAAGGAATAATTTATGTACTTAATAAGTTTAAAGTGTACAAATTCGAGATCACTAAGAATGGAAAAAAATATCTTTCAGAAAATGTTTTAAGGGAGGTTTTGTGTATATTTTGAAAAAGCCGTCAACAATTTTCTCCTTGTTACTTTGCCGATTTCAAAATTATTATGAATCATATATTTATACATATAATAAAACTGTAAAGATGGGGTCATTTTCGTACATGGAATGTTTTTTTTTTTTGAAAATTTGCATGTTTGTGAAAGTAATCGATATTGAATACAAAACACCTATGTTTAGAATTTTTCTCTGTCTGTCTGTGTTCGCATCACGTAAAAACTACTGAATGGATTTGAACAAAATTTTTTAAGGAGGTCCCTTTGAATCCTGGTTCCAATATAGAATACTTTTTTTTCGTAATAATAACTCATTTCGTAGAGATAATAGAGATAAAAATGGGAATGCACCCAATTTTGCCGGTATAATGATATTAAATCAGTTGTCAACACATTTCATTATATAAATAGAAAAATTTTTCCATGGGATAAAAACAATGTTTTTTTGTGCCCAAAAAGGATAAGGCCACTTATCTTGGAAACGCCTCCGCAGATAATTTGCACGGTGGGCAAATTTTGTTTGTCTCGGTCAATACTTTTATAATGTAAAGAAACTATGGGCGACAGTATGATATTTCTATTAAAAGAATAAGCAATATTTCTTTTTGATTCTTATAAACGCCCTTTTAAAAACTTTGTTGCATATTTATATTTTGAAATATACAATTGTTTTATTTATTTGTAAATTACTATAAGTAAGTTTTTCTTCTTCTAGATATCAAAACCAAATAGAAAATTCGGTGTAAGTGAGAAATTTTAATTTTAACAGGTTCATCCATAACACATCGTCACGTTTACTAAAGAGTACCTACTTAAAAACAAGATAATTAAGAACGAAACAGCTGATCTGCGACGTGTATGTTTACATAAGAGTAATAACTCTTTTGGATTATTTGCATATAATTTTGAGAAAGAAAATTTAAACTATTTTTTAGTCCTCATTTTGTCGTTAACTATCATTTGAGTTTCATGAACCCATTTCAAATGTCGATTTTATTTAATTTATATCTTTAAGATGACACATAACTCAATTGAATAGAATATTTGTTTTGAAACAATTAAATTCCCATAAACTCTAACACACAAAAGGAATGATCAAATATACCTGACCTTACTTTATTTTCGATTAAATAATAGATGTCATAGATACTTTTTACAAACAATTGTAAAGGGGAAAGATATAAGAATTCATTCTGTGGTTTAATTATCAACGGATAGAAAAATAAAGTCAAAGTCAAAATAAAAATAAAAAACAGAATAAATATAATTGAAATTATAACAAATAAACCCTCTACTCACCGAATTGCCCATGATAAGAGTGAAAACAACACAGCATTCATTACTTATGGAAGGAACATTTTTCAAATATTTGTTGTTATTGTTGTTGGCAATTTTTTTCAAAACTAAAAGAAGCGACAAAAAATATATGTATAAAAAAAACAAATAAGCGAACTCTCACTTTCACAAATACACACTTGGCGCGTTAGTTGTTCCTAAATGTCACATTGTCGTGAACAGAAAAACGTCTATAATTTATGGCCTTTCTCTAGAAGACACTACATTTTAGCATTTAGCATCATCATCGTTATCTCTTAGAGCTGAAGATTTAAACGCCAGACACTGAAATTTTTCTAACGCACGATCACTACGACTGTCAAAGAATTCATATTTGAACAAAACCAAGCAATCGAGCATAGAATTTCTTCTAGTTACAATTGCTGCCACTACTGATGCTTTTTTAAATAATGAAATGCTTCAATGATTTTATATATGCTGCTTGGTATCTGCTACTTTTTATTTACTTTATTTAAATTTTTCTTTTCGTTGTACATATTTAAAATTTTATGGATTTAATTAACACCAATTGAACTGCATGTCATTTTGATATTTTTTGTTTTTGAAGAAACCAAAAAAATAAATAAATTTAAAACAATTGAGTAGCTTCATTTTATTTTGTGTTGTTGTTGTATTTTTTATAATTTATGACAATTTTTAGAATCTTTAAATGTTTAAAAACTAATAAGTTTGCGAATTTGTGCATTTGTAATTATTTTTTTGGTTTGGGATAAACCATTTTAAATCTTTAAATCATTATTATGGCTCATCGCTTAACTTTAATTTACGAGACATCATTTTCAATATATTAAAATTTTACCAATGGAAATTATGCCAATAGAAAAATTAGAACAAAAACATAGGAAGTCTACAGTTTTTAGCTTTGGCATGTGAATTGCTTTTAAATCCATAATATTACAGAAATTGTGGAGCAAGACTGGTTTTAAAATATTTTGTTTGCGGTTGGTTGTTAATATTTGCCGTATTCACAAGCTCTGCTAAGGTGTAGGTAGTATTGCATACTACCTTTTGTTTACTTCTTTGTGAACAACCATTGTATCAATGTGCCATTGTACATTGTACTTCATACGTCAAAAACTGAATAAAAAGAAGAAAAGTGCTATTCATCATTTGTTATTTATAAGCCAAATGAGGGAGAAAACAGAAAAGAGTAAATTAATAAATTTTTTGTGTGAAAAATATAGTTTCGATATATTAATGGTTGACTCAAGTAAGTTATATTACTGAAGGAAAAATTTGGAAGCTTAAAAGATCTTAAGTTTAGAATGCTATCAGCACAAAATAAGAAAAGATGCAATGAATGGATAATGGCTTGCTGCATTCTTCATAACATTTTTATTAAATATAATTTAGAATAAGGTGGCAGAGAACAAACCTTATGATATGTTTCCAATATATCCACTCCTACTATATACAACAGAAATGATTTATTCCACTTTCTAATAAATCAGTCAAATCAATAAATTAAATAAATAAAACTATCTTTTAATTCAATTTAATTTAATATAATTCACACATGAACACAAAAATAATAATTTATTTAAACATAAAACAAAAATCACATTAAAAAATAAGGCACTATACAACGTTTGAAAAACATTTGAAAAAAGTACTAAGTGTTGTATCGCATGTTTGCATGAAAATTACCAACAACACAGCTAGCACCGTTGTATTTTGTTAGCACTTAGCACTTACTAGGGGGCTTGTGAATAGGGCAATTATATTTTTAACACTAATTGACGTTTACGACTTTTATCAAAATTTAATAAATAAATAAGCTGATTTAAATAGTGTAAATTAATTTAAATATAGGGAAGTGGCAAACTGATTTTATATTCAACAGTTTTTATGTTGATCGAAATTGCTTATATAATAAATAATTTAATATATTTTTTATATTGAAATTTCATATACAGTGAACTTGCAAAAAGGTGCACTAACTTTAAACTCTAGTTATATAATAATATTTTTTTTTAATTTCCATGGGTGGTACCACGCCCACTACTCCAAACTAAGCTGTGTTTCTCTTAACTATGTGTACTTATATGGAGGTTAATGATGCAAACTTTCAAGACTATACCCATTGTACTTCTCAAGGTATACGGCAATAATTTTTCACATTATATGGGGTGTACCATGCCTATTATTCCAATCCAGATAATTCTTCACTATACCATGCATACTTCTAAAAATGGTATTTGAACACACTAAAGTTACCAAGCAACACGATGATAAAAATTTACTTTGTATGGGAAGTGCCACGCTCAAGCTAATTATCAAAATAAATGTATCTTATTTTACCAAGCGATACCTTTTTAAAAATGCGAAAATTTCAGGGATATCGGTACACTCGTGTAGGCAGATATAGCTCTCCAGCAAACAAACAAGCATATTTTGTGCTTTAAATATATAGATAGATAGCTTTAACTTATTATATTAGCAAATAAAATGATTAAAAGGACATTTGGTATACAAAATAAGAAAAACATACCATAATTAAATAAAAACATATTTTTGGTAATAACTTAATTTTAACTTCGTTAGTATTAAGAGATTATTGGCTTACTGTCTTCAAGGTAATTATGCACTGAATATATACTTATAATATCTTTAAAACTTTAAATTAAACTTTTTGAAAAATTAAAGCAATATTGCATCTTGTACAATATAATAATATTTGACAAAAAAAAACTACTACACAGGCTTTACGGCATATTGGATTGGCCGTAGGGTGTGCAAAATATTTTTCACGATTCTAAGTTCATAGCTTCAACTGATCACGTACTCACGAGTTCTCCGTGTTTTATGTCAAAAAATGTAGCCTTTAGGCTTTTAATTTATTCACCCCCATTATTATTATTGCTTATTAGTTCTTTGCCGAACGTACAGAACATTTACAAGAACTTTGGTCTTCTTCGTTACTTTTCTATTTTATTATACAAGTTTAGAGAGGCTCTCCTCGACTTGGTCTCTCCTTTAGAAATTTGGTCGTTGGAGCGTCTTCGTGTGGTATGTTCTTGCTAACACAGTGTTTAAACTTTGATGCAGTTACCATCTTTATGTGCCGTAGACAGCTGATGGTTTAAAAAGTCTAATTTAAATCTAATGATATAAATGTTGCTTTTAAATTGCGTACTCTCCCAAAAGTAGCATCAGTTGACAGAATCGAATTTTTTTTCACCGAACTACTTTTGAAATTTTTTTTTTATCTAACACATCTATTTACACACATATGAAAGTAATTTAAAAAAAACACATTTTTGTAATTATGTTTACGTAGATAGCGTTGCATTTTTGACAGAGTTGTATTTTAGCTGTACAATTTTCCATACAATAAATTTCAGGAATCTTTTAGTTTACGTATTTAAATTTCTTCTAGCTCATCTGCTTTGACAAAGTTGACTTTAACACGAACACGGATGGACAGACAGGAATCATTATGCAAAAGAGCCAAGTATGTATCTATTTTTTGAGGAAGGAAATGGATATCGTGAATTTCAAGCGGAATGATAAGCTTTTGCACCTGTGTGGTGGTATGAAAATGACTCAATACTGCAAACGTGTTTTTTTTGCTGCGAAAGTGGGGTTTTTTAGAAAACTTTAAAAATTATTGATAGTTTTTTAGTTATTTTTTTTGCATTATATACTTAAAATAAAATATCACTTTTTTAAGTTTAAAGTATTTTTTTTTTTGAAAAATTAAAACTTTTAGTGAATTTTTCGTAAAAAAATATTTTTTCTATTCATTGGGTTATTACTGAATATTTGGTTTTATTGAAATTTACCATTTTTTTTAGCATGCTACATAATCTTTCCCAAAAAATTGATTCCAAACCGATTACGGACAGACGCACGAACATTTTATTTGTTTTCCACCTGCGGGGAAGGGTATAAAAACAAAACATTCCAAACAGGGGACTTGAATCCATTGTTTTATTGTGTACAAAAATTATGGGTTTTATACATTTCTTGCGATTCAAAGACATAAATTCGACTTTATTGATATTGTTATTGCATTTTAAAAAAACAGAAAAGAAATAACTATTTTGTTTTTTAACTTAAATAAATTCCTTTTTGTCAAACTTAGCTGTATTTTGTGAATATTTAAGAGATTATATAAGAGACAATTCTTCCGATAAGTCTTTTAAAGTAGCCATCTATAAGTTTTGCAAAAATAATTTTTATAGTTCATTTTTCTTTCAAATTTTTAACAAAAGAAAATCATTCTAAAAACTAAAGATTTTCTTTTTGAACTAGTCCTTTTGTAAGTAGAAATATTTGTCTAAGAGCTTTTTTTTTAAGAAAATTGAATTAAAATTTACCTTGACTTCATTTTGTTTTCACTTTTGGGCTGTAGCCATTATTATTTCCCATATTTTAGTGACTGTCATAATCTCTGCAGCAACCCTTAAAAATATTTAAACCTAAATCTATAAATCAAAATTTTAAATAATTATTGTCAACATGGCCGTTGCAATTTAACAAAAACAAGTAAGAGTGCTGCTATATTCGGCTTTGCAGAATCTGATATACCCTTCACCATCTATGTAAATCTAGTTTAGTGAAGTAACTCTAACTAAAAAAGCAAATATTGGGCTGACAGGGAGTTAAAACATAAAAAAAATTTTGTACTGCATATGTATTATTTTACATAAAAATAACATCGCCTCTTAATGGGTTAAGCATTCTAAAAAAATTTTAGTATTTCCTTAAAGATCTCTACAAAAGCTTTAAAATGATATCAATATTTATATTTTAAAAAATTTAAAAATATCAGAGCCTCTCATAACTCGTAAAATATGTGCGAACGCCATTTTTTTTTTTTTTACTTAATTTTTTGTTCCTATTTCTTAATTCTCATCTCCCCATATATTTATTTTTGTAATTAGAGTTACTTTATTTTTCCAAATGTGTTTCGCTTGCTGCCTCGAAGGACATAGACCGATCATGCTGATTTCCAATAGCACCTCTTCGACACTATATCTGATCGATAAACTTGATTTAAACACTAACACGGACGGACATCGTTCAATCGACTTCGCTGAGCATAAGAAGTCAGAATATATGTATATCCTTTATGGGTCGGAAATGTATATTGTAGAAATTACACACGGTATGGCAAACTTAGTTGTACCCTTTTTGCACTTTTTGTGGTGAAGGGTATAAAAAGGCAAAGGTATAAAAATATATAGAAATACCAGGAAATTGTACATTTTTCAAGGCATATTCTCTTAAAGTTATTTGCGCACGCGTAACTGCAAACAACTAAAATTGTAGAAGTCATCTCTCATTTTCTTTTGCAACAGAATGCATTTCATAGTTAAGTGTGCACGTGTGCGAGAATGTGTGTAAAATCCCCATTAAGAAGCCATAAAAATTTCTTCATAAAAAAGGTCATTAAAAAAAAATAATTTAGTTGTTGTTGTTTTTATGATTGCTGAGTTTGCCATCATAATTTTCGTGTTTTGGAAACGGTTCTCATAATTTAATATCTTCTCTCATTTATTGTTGTTTTTTGCCTTCCATTGCTTTTGGCCCATTCCTCGTAAATAAGTAGTGGTTTTGTTGTTTCTTTGTTTTTTTTTTTTTTGTTTTGTATGACATTTATGACTTTTGTTGTGCGTTGTCCTTTTTCACATATTTATTTGTATGTTTTTCTCTTTTTTATTATCTTCTATTTTAAAGTGGGCTCGTTATGTAATAATTAGTTATGAAAATGTTAATTACTATTGGCTGATTTATAGCTTTAGAGTTTTGTGTGTTTTGTTTGTTGGTGTAGTTTTGCGGTCGGTTATACTTCACTCCTGTGTTTTTTTTTTCAAAGGCGAGGTCAATTCAAGCTGTTTCAGAACATTCATATTGATTATTTGTCATTTACCGATAATAAAAACAGTAAATATGAAAACAAATGAATGTTGGGTAAATGGGTATTATTATGTGATGATGTTTGTGGAGCTACTGTTTTTTTTTCAGAGTTTATAAAAGAGTATAGTGATTTAAACAGGTGGCGAAAAATTCTACATAATTTGAATTTATATATTTGTTAAAAAAAAGTTACACAAAATAAAATATTTAAGAAAATGTAATTTTTTATTCTGAAAGCTACTTGTTTAACAAACATGGAATGTCTGCAATAAAAAGACGTTTTCATACCATATCCGAATATGACAGAGGTCAACCATTGCTATATATTTTAAAATAAAGTATAAAATATTAAAAAGATTATAAAATAACAAAAACTGTATTTTTTGCACAACGTTAGCACCAACCAATATAGTGAATTTTATACGTTTCAATAAAAAATTTAATTAACTGCAATAACAAAACAGTTAAAGAACACAAATTTATAAAAAAGAAACCACCCCACAATTTGATAAAACAATCGAAATAAAATTAAAATAAATACAATAAACACAAGAAAATAAAAATTGCGTGTCTCTTATCAAAAATAAAAAATTTTCACTTCATTAAAATGAATGAATCCATGTTTTTTTCCTTTTATTTGGTTAAACCCTCTTTCATTTGTTGGCATTAATTATTAAAGTTGTTGTTTAATTCAAATTTTATACTCTTTAGAACTAAAGATTCATAGAAATATTCAAAAATGAAATTAATTTTGAGAAACGAATCGAAAGAATACAAAATAATATTTTAAAGTGAGATAAAACATAAAATCAAGAATAACTTGATTTTAATTAAAGGAAATGCCAAGTCCATTGGTAAACGATACAAAAAAGGCGAAGTTAAGAACAAAGAACTTAACGAAACAAAAGCGTGATTTGCATTTGTATGCCAGACTGAAAGTAGTAGGTCGGACTACAATTTATTTGCTTAATAATTAGAGTGATACCAGTAATTATTGGAAGAGCACTTAATTAGCACTTAAATATTTAATAAAACCTTGTACTCGTGACGAAATGAAACCTCAATATTAACTATTGGGTATTACGCACACCTAAATCCTTAAATTCTTTTCTTAAGAGTAAACAGTGAATTTAAATTGTTTCTAACAAAAAGTTTATTAAACAAATTGATTTATTTACTTAAAAAAATGCAATAAAAAATGTGTCTTCAAATAGTTATTTATTGACTTTTATTACTTCCTGAAGTTAATAAGATAAAAAAAGAAAATAAATACATAAATGTAATCAGACTACATGTGAAAAAATAAAATCTCTTAAAAAAGAACTGTTTTTATATTTTAACTTTTTGCTGTTGTTAGCCGTGATATTCAATTTGCTTCACGTAATTTAGTTAAGTCTTACCACTCAAATCAAATTTTGTAAAATTTCTGTTTTCGATATAAGAGCAATACTGCACAGACAATACAATAAGTTTTTATTAAATAATTGAAATAAATTAAAATCAATAATTAAATTTAATAAATGTATTTAATTGCATTACAGTGCAAAACGTCTAGCGCATAAACGCTCAATAATTTACTTTAAAAACTAGTTATACCTAAAAATTAATAAGGCTTTGCGTTGTATAGATTTAGTGGAGTGCAAAGCACTTTACATCACTGGAGTTTTACGTATGAATTTATAAGCTTTTCCTTAATCCAAAGGAACTCATGCTGTTTTTAGCCTCCAGTACGATATTAAAACTAAAATCCAATTTTTTTTTTTTGATGTATTATAGTCGTAACTTAATTTTGAATGAAAAAAATAACAATAAAATGATGGTTTTCTTTTAATATGTAAATTTCAAAAATACCAAAATAAAAATTACGCAAACACACGCATGAACAACACTTACCTAAAAACATAAGCCGAATTTTAAGGTACTGAGGCAGACTTAGGGCTGCGCTGCGCTGCAAGAGCTCATCAAATGTTTAGGTAGCCAACAAGAAAATACGCAGCCAGTTAGAAACTTTTAAGGGGAATACATACAGAAAATTTGCATGAATTAAAAACGAACAACAAAAATAAACTCTTTCAAACAGTAAATAAAACACATGTGTGCGTAACTAACTGAAAAACTAGCTGACTAACTAAGTCCCTAGTAAATTAACTAAATGTGGTTAGTATGTGCGGGTGTGTTTGTTTTTAGTTTATACATATTACGTCAGACCTTTTAGAGATTTAAAATAGATTTTAAGTTGTTTTTCTTTTACTTTTTGTTGAGAAAAGGAATCAAAGAAACACTTGATAAAGGTCGGGTTTGTAGATTAAGGCCTGCCAATTATAAGTGGATTGTTCGTTTTCACTTTCTTTATAAAATTTAAAACATGAAACTAAAACCGTTTAAAAAGAAAAAAACAACTAAATGTCTGCGTATGTGTGTGTGTGTATCTGTCAAAACTATTGCATAATGTAGGTACAACAAATGTATTCGCAGCGTTATGCTTTTACCAGAAACTCAATATGGTCGGTTATTTATTGTTCTTTTTTTATTCAACTCCTGGGGTGATAATTGTCCTACAATAGGTAGGATGCAATAAATATGTAAAATTGTAGTCGTAATGACAATAAGGGAAGAATAATAAAATAAATACCCTTTAATTGTTCAGTTAGTTCTGAAATAGTTAAATAATTTGCGTTACGATTATAAGACACTTAAAAACTGTAGGCAATTATGTGAATAAAATTTGTACTTTGTACTTTGATCTGGATGGGCTATCTTTTAAAGTCTCAATGAGACTTGCCAAAAATACACAGCATCTTAGAATATATACCCTTAGTATAGCAGTAAAACAACATTTTTGCCAGTTCTTTCCTTCTTCAAAGTGAGTTTGTAGAAAATTGTGTACCTTTTTTATTTAAAGCAAGACGTACGATAGTAAAACGTCTCACCATCACAAATGCTTTGATTATAGCGGCTTAGTTACCAGAGCAGATTTAGATTCCCTGAAGTACTTCCACAGTTGGCCGCTGTTTCATGGCCGTAATTTCAGCCTAATAGGCTAAGAATAAATTTACCAGCTTAAGTTTAATACTGCCCAAATTTAGTCTTTAAAATCGCTGGCCTCGTATATTTTCAACTTTACAGGAGAAGGTAAAAACATAATAGAAACTGTATTTATTGCAATATAATATTAAAAATACAAAAGTTTATAAAATCATTATTTTTGATACTATTGTATTAATTTTTTTGTTTTTACGATAAAACACAATTTCCTTAAAATTCGAGTTAGGGCCTTTCTACGTGACACCAGAGATATAAATTTATGAGAGGAATATTTTTAAGCAAATGACAACTTTTAACGATAGTTCTTTATAAGAGACGCTCCTTAAAATCGTCTATTAATATTTATATTGCGACATAACCTTACTTTTTTTTAATTATACCGTTGTAAATAATAATATTTGCATTGCTGGATATTAAGTTAATTAAATTAAACCGAAGCGTTGTCGCTTATTCAGTGCGAATGGATCTTCTTAAATACAAAACAGAACTCTTAAAGCTTTAGTTAATCCTGGTTACTGCATTTAGATGTTCAACTGTACTTTTACTAAATTATTAGATTGATTTTTTCAAAACAATCCTATTTTTGATTGCCTTAACAAAATTCGTGTATGAATCTCACCTAATTAGAGCTCAACAAAAACTTATATTTAAAATGAAAACATTCTTTCCGTGTTCTCATAGAGAGGAAATGCATAAATGGTCTTATGCTCTTAGCTCGATAAATGAGACCTTAAACAGCCAATAAAAGAACGCGAAAAAAGTAATTTGACAATAGAATAATCAACGCTCCCTTCACATCCTGTTATAGTAATATTCCAAAAAGATATTTAAAAATTGTAATATATTGGTAAAGTGATATTTTTAAATCGTGTTTGATTGTTCACAACAGATTTTTGTGTAATAGCTAAATTCAATTTATATTCTCCTGTTTTAAGAAATCGCTTTTATTGTTGTTTTAACTAAAGTGACGAATAAGTCATGCAAAACCTTTAAACTTAGTTGTTAAATGAGTAATAACGAAAAGTATCTGAGAGCTTTCATGATTCGAAATTTGAACTTTATAAATAATATCAAACAACATGCGAAAAGACCTCATATTCTTTGTAATTTTTTAAGTAGAACAACAAAAATCAAAAGACATTTAAGTATGCAGAAGAAAGGAAAAAATGACACGCAAATATTTCATTTAACTTTTTTAACCATTATTTATTCGTAGTTTTTATGCTTCCAAGATGGCGTTTTAATACATTCACTTCATTTATTCATTCATATTTCATTTTTGTATATTGGTAAATGTTCACTTGTACGTATCTAGAAAGTCAATTTTCCTAACAACAGAAAAATTTGGAGCATTAAAAAAATCATTCATTCATGTTGTACAATAAGTGCCGGCCTACATTTATTAAAACTGTCAAAATAACATATTTTGTCTTTTCCTAAATTAAAACAAGAAAAAAAATTACAAAAGTGAAAAAGCCCTTAAAACGGAAAAAAGATGCACAACTTTTGTTGTTGCAGACATGTCTTCATCATTCTAATTCTATTTTGTTTTCGAATTGTTAAATTATTTTTAAAAGTTAATTCATTTCATAAGCTTCATTTTTAAAAGGAAGTAAAGTAATAACTCTCTTGTTTTACTTGTTAAAAATTTTTATTTTTAAATTTAAAATATACAGGAAAAATTTTCCACAATTACTTTAATACTAAACTTAAACAAAAACAGCCAAAACTTTATTTTCGGCTGATTTAAAGGCCAACTAAAACATGATTTATCCTTAAGGATGAAATGCATTTTATGCTATACTTATTTAACCATAAGCCGGAAAGTTAACTAAAGGCATGTTATAAAAAAGAGAATTTTTCCAAATAACATATAAAAAAGGTATCCCATTTAAATATTCCAGTTTAAGCCTGTCTTACAAAATCACAAAAAGGAATAATTGGGCAAATTTTTTTAAAAATTAATAATTGATTTGATTAAATGTAAAAGTTGTCAGTTTAACGTAAATAATTTTTTTTAATAACTTTAATCAAAACATGGCAAAACTCAAAAGTTTTTGAAGCGCTCAAAACAGAAGTCAAATGGAATTTGATCACTTTTTTTTCTGTCAAGTAGCATTTGTTTAATAAAACAGTTTGCGTTCAACCATGATGGGACGAACATTTAATTTAGAATAGGTGTTAAGGTGAAAGGAAATCCGCTTGTTTTATTAAACTTAGGAATTTTTAAATAACATTATTAATAGTCTTACTATTGCTGATTTCTCGAAATTTTGGTCCGTCAAATTTGAGAAATTTAAAAAAAGAAAAAAAAAAATATTTTTAAAATATAATTAAAAAATGAAAATTCCATTGAATTTTCGCGCAATTAATTTTAGTATGAAGAAAATTAAAATTTATAATTTAAAATCAAATTGGAAGAAAATTAAAAATTATTGCGAATACCATAATTTTACTTGAGGATTTAAAACTGAAATGTGTGTGTTAGAAAATATAATTTTCATCTCAAATCCTCAATAAATATATTGTTCTAAATGTAAAATAAATTTCAGCTTTTGCAAATATGTATTGTAATGCAACATTCATAGTATTCGTAAGATAATTTTGTTTAATGTTTATAATCCGTATTATTTGATAAAAATGATAAAAATAATTTTTAATAGCAGTTGTAGTCCTAGAAAAATAAAATCTAGTATTCCAATATACAGAATGAATCTACCGATGTTTCAAAAATTGGTGGCTGAGACTGGAGTTTAAAAATCTCAAAGAAAAAATATATACTTCATTTTTTGCATTATGAGCCACTTACAACGAATTAAAAACGAAAAAGTGAATATAAAACGAAAATAGTATGGAACAAACGCTTTCAGAGGTAAGATTAGTTTTAACAAGGTCAGCAGCACACTTCTCGAGTTCCAATTCCTCTTAACGAATGAAATGCAGGAATAATCCAGTAAAAAATTAGACATTACCTTAAAAAGTACTTGCCATATAATGACTTACTTTTGTGATTGCCATATTTTGTTACTCGCTTTCAAAATACATTACATCAGTTTCCAAAAAAGGAAGTATTAATGGAACTAGTTCTTTATGTTAAAAGAGACTACCGTACTAATGGTACTCATTATTTCCTACAATAATTAATGTAATCGATTCTCAGGAATTGATTATAAAAGTCTCATGCCTTGTTAAAATCATTGAATTGGCAATCTAGTTAGGAAGTACTTCTGCCAAAAAAAACTTAATTCCACACTCCATTACCTTGTTAAAAATTTTTTGCTGGGAAATGGAATGAAGAAAAGGTTAGATTATTGATTGTATTAAATTAAGAAACCGCAATCAAAAAATTTTTTTTTAATTAACAATTCGATTGGATTATTAAAGTCTATTGATCGACTTATTCTTCACTACAAAATTCAAAAACTTTGGAAGGCATTACATTATTGACATTATTAGAAACCGTAACACTAGTTTTTTAATAAACAATTTTTTATTAATTTCGTAGGCTTCGTCAAAGTTAAGTCGCTTTAGTGTAGTTAAATGAAATCGGAAATCTATACATATAATAAAATTATAGCGGGGTCATTTCTGTAATCGATATGGAATACAAAACACCTATTTTTGGAATTTTTGTCTGTCAGTTCGTATGTCTGTCGGTCAGTCTGTTTGTGTTCACATCACGTAAAAACTACTGGATGAATTAAAACAAAATTTTGTGAAGATCTCCCTTATAAGCTTGATTCAAATAAGGAATACTTTTCCTTCGTAAAATTAAGTCATACAAGCACCCAATTTTACCGGTATAATGGTACTAGAACAGTTGCGTGCACAGTTTATTTTTATAAATGTAAAATTGTTAACACTGTCTACGAACTCTGGAATAAATATTTAAAAATACATTTTTCTAAATTAAAATTTTAAGAAAATTATAAATGAAACGCAGACGAAGTCATGTGCACTGCTAGTATAAAAGAGCACTTACATGTCAATATTTTCAGATCAGTTTCAGTCGATTTGTCAAACAATAAATGAATTGATAAATTTATTGACTTATTTTATAGAATAAATTAAAAAAAAATATATATATATATATACTTACCAAAAGTTTTAAATATAATCCCAAGAAAACTTATTTAATTCATTTAATTCAAATTTTTCGATGGAGAACAATTTTCATTTAATTTAATCGTTTTCTGTAGTTGCTAATTTTACTTGTAACACTGTTTTTATTATTTATAATTTTATAACTAATCTTAGATTTTTTTAAATGAATCTTTTGTTTTGTTAGTCCATTTAATATAGCGTTTAGGAGCTATAAATCAAATAATGAAAATAATGATTTTTAAACAGCGCACATCAACGTTTTAACGACGGCTGCAGGTTGTTATTTTTTCGATTAACATTTTGATATCAAATACTGTTTTCGGGTTTTTCATCCTTTTTCTGTATGTGCTTGCTGCCGGTGTTCTAGAGGGAAAATGAATTAAAGAACTTTGGTAGGAAAACCCGGTGATTAATTTCAATAGATAAAAATTGCCGTCGTTATGTGAGTAAAAATGAAACTGATGCAGACACAAACAAGAGCAGATGATGTTTGTTGCAACTGAATGTTTTTCAATCGTGCAGAATGTTTTCTTTTTCTGCCAGATCTTGTTCTCTACACTAACACACATTCACCTAGATTTACAACATGTATTTTAGCTAGAGTTTGTTGTTGCGTTACTGAAATAGACAGTATCGTAGAGTTAAAACGATTTTCTAAGTTGAGGTTTGCTTTAATATTCTTCTGCATGTTCATATGGATTTGTTGCTGTTAAATACCTATTGTTGTTGTGGTAGTTGTAGGGAAAAAGTCAAAAAGGCCATAAATTTTGTTAATAATAATAATGTTGACAAGTTTTACACTTTTTGTTACAATTATTAATGTTAATGTTTTTGCTGGTTTTTGTAAATATATTTGTTTCACTACCGCTTATCTACTAACATGTTGCATTGTTACACTGTTTTTAGTTACAATTTAAAATGATAATGATAATTTGTCAGTATGATTTCCGTTTTGAAATATTTTCACTTGATTCGTTGCGAGTATCCTTGAACTTTAAGAGTGTTTATTGTTCTTCCGGTTCATAAAATTTTGCAATTTTAATCCGTTTGTATGTTTTTTTTTTTTTTTTAAGTAATTGAGAAAATATTACACTTTTATAAATACTAGAATTTTCTTTTTCTTTAATATTTTTTTGTAATAAACCGTCGACATAAATCTCATGCTAAATTTGAGGTCGTTGAAAAGCGAGAAAATTTATTTCATTTGCCATCAGTAAACCGCTAAAACATTTTTTTAAACATACGTCGGATTGATTATAATTTTTTTCTGATGGGCAGCGACTTTGGTTTATTAAAAAAAAAATTAAATAACACATTAATCCATTCTCTCACAAATATTGCACTGTTTCTGTAATAGTGTTTTGAACGGTTTGTCGACACTTTATTTCATAAGTATTCGTTTTGTAGTTAATAAAACCAAATTTCCGTAGCAAGTAGGTATTACTTTATTTTTTATATAGGTACACCTAGATATACCTATTATTAATTATTGTTTTGTTCAATTAATTTGTTTATTTTTTGGTTTTTGCCCGCGTTATACGTGCTCAAAGCGCCAATGTTTTACTTTGACTACTTGGTTATAATTCAAATCTAAAATATCAGAGCATGAATAATAAAAAATAAAACCAACAACAATAGCAATGTTCTACCCAACAAAGAAAAGAGCTCCCTATTAAAAAAAAGTTATTTTTTTTTAATTTCTTGTTTCTGCACAGGCCTTTCCTTGCGTAAGAGAGAAACAACAATAGACATTTTTTCATATAAGGCAGTAAAAAACATTTGAAAAACAACAAAGATAGACAGATAGCAAATTATTAGATGAAACTACATATTTTTATTTCACTTACTCCTCCGTTAGTCAAGGGGGTGGCCATTGGTTATCTTAACTTAGTTTTTTCTTTTGCTTCTTTATTTTCTTGAATTTCGAATATGGGACCTGAATCCCCCCATTAAAAGCAAAAGAGTATGTTAGCGCTTTGTGTTTTTACAGAGTGAGGAAAACACGTTTATTATATTCGAATTTTGTTCCATAAAAGAGAGTAAATTTCGTATCGTCACACACACTCCATCTGTGTGTATTTTTTTGATCTTAAGTAGTGGTGTTGTTTTCGAAGAATAATTTGAGCTCTTTATAGGTGGCATTCAATTTAAAAAGGATCTTTTTGTTACTTATAAAAAATTTGAAAAAATATGTAAAGTAAAGATACCTACTATGTATCTCGAAATAGATCCTTAATTGGACGACAATTCAATTAAATATTGAATTTAGGGTTCAATATAAATAAAGAAGTTCATGGAAAGTTTAATATCTCAATTTGCACTAGGGGCAGTGTTTAAGTGTGTGCATCATTAGCGTTTTTAAGCGCCTTTTTCGTATTAATTTTTACGATAATGGAAGGCAACAAAAAGCTTGTTTATTGGCAAACGTCACACGAGCACGATCATAAGAGATCATGATAAAACTAAAAAAGTCAAAAGTTTTAATACCTATGAGTATTTAATGATGTTTAATATTTAAAAACGTTGTGTTTCTTGTTTTATTAAATTTACGGAAAGTTCCAAAGGGACAAGCAAGTATTTAATATTAGATAAAAACAGTATGAATGTGATACTTAGCACATGTGAGAAAGAACTTAGTTGCAATAAAATCGTTTATTAAAATTATTATGTAATAATTTGAACCATTCAACTGAATCGTCCTTAATTTAAAATCCAAAGTAATTAAAAACTAAAAAAAACATGAAGCACAACGGAAATAACTATTTTGATTCCAGTACAGCTTTTGTTTAAGTTAAGGCAACTTTGCTCCGGTAAACTAGATTTTTAGTTCAAAAGCAACCGAACAAGAAAATTAATTACCATTTACGAAATAAATACTGGTACTTGCCGGGTTCTACCATGTTTTATCATTAAAATTATAAACACTTTTATTATATTATATGCACTAAGCACTAAAGCTACAAGAACTAAGCACTATGATACAAATTGAAACGATATTGCTAGGCTTAATTTTATATTTATGGAATTAAAATGCAAATTTTTTTTGTCGAGTAACGGAAAATGATTGCGTAAAAAATCACTTCTTTAAATTTATCTTTTTTATTTTTTCTTTTTGTTTTCTTTAAACACTAACGCAAAATTAAGTTATTAATTTTTTAATAAGGTTTTGAATCATGTCATAGTCTTAAATTGTTTCACATACAAATTTACAAATAAAAACTTTGAAAACAAAATATGTGAATTAAAGCTGGATTCATCATTTAGCGGTTGAAACTATTTTACGACGATATTTTATAACAAATCAAAGAATAAGCCACAACAATAATTTTCACAATATTGAAGAAAAGCTTTTATTTCTTAAAAGAAATAAATTTGATAATTTTGATAGTTACACATTATAAGAAATCCTGAATATTCAACCAACAATTTTTAATTCACATATTATAACTATGAAGGCATTAAAATTATCTTCATCTGCACCAAAAGCCTTCATATTCTAACTTAAATATAATATAATACTATAATAATATACCTAACTTTAAAAACACTTAAAAATTTGTTACACTAAATTTTAAATTTGTGTATTATTCATAACTATTTGAGTATTTTGCATTGTTGAAATCAATATACTTTTAGTAAATTTTCAATAAGTTATCTTTGCTATCACTCATTTTATTCTACTTTTTACCTATTTTAAATTATTTATTGATTAGAATATGTTTTTGGCTGTCATTTATCATGATAAAAGTGGCGCATAATTGCAAAATTATATACCGCAGATAAAAAATCGCTAGGCTTAACACGACTATCTTTGCCGTCGATAAAGTATTAACACCCGTTTTGACAGAGCTTAACTTTCAAAAAATATCCAACTTGTATTTTTACTTAAAGCATAAAAGCTGGTTTAACTGAAAACCAGGAAAAAATATAAAAAATAACCTAATGGCACTTGTTTCACTCCACAAAATTGAATTTGAAGAGAGTAACTAAGTTGTGATTTTAAATTTAAGGCAAAATTACTCGAATTCGAAAATTGTAAATCACTTTGCCGGTTGATAATAATTAATGCGAGTAAATGAGATAAAACCTTAAGTTGGTACTGCTAGTTCTATTTCACTCTAGCTCTAAGGCATACCCTATAGCTCCGCCCTTAGTTGAAGTTAAAAAAAAAGATTTATGTATTGGGGTGTTAAATTTAAGCCATTCTGTTCATATTTTCAAGTAAAACGAACAAAGAATTCCCACAATAGGTATTCCCTTTTATATTTCTTGGAGTAGTGACAAATCATTTATATTTCTTGAAATCTTTCCTGATGAAAAAAAAAGGATTTTACGTAAACAGGTAGTTGTTTCTTTAATCGGTATGAGTATCATTGGAAGTGTGCTTTACTGTCTGTTTGTGATACGTTATTCCGTTAAGTTTTTTAAAGCTGCTAATGTCGGGCTCGTTAAGTAGAAAACCCAATTTTACAATTTTCCTCTTCTTTACTCTGCATACCTGTTTTTATACGAAATGCTATTTCAGTTGCCTCCTTATTTTGTTGGAAGCATCCTTAAGTTTTCCTCTTATTAAGCAGAGGTTTTTTGCATTTTTTCCATAAAGGAGATTAGTGGCCTGACATTGTAACAGTTTTTGATTGTGATTTGTATTCAATAGCGAGGTTGTTGTGTTAAATTATCATTCCCATCCTTCCATCTTACATTTGCATCATTTTCATTATTTTGCATTTCATCAACGTATTTGTCTTACTCTTTTTTTTGTGAATTGTTATACATTTTATAGGTACCTACTTGCTTAATTTTTGTATTTGCTTCAATTTACTTTTTTTTATAAAGAAATTGGAATTTTAAAAAAGATGAATGAAAATATAAGACGTGTTTTAATTTTAATGGTGACTTTGTTCATGTTTGGAAAACAAATTTTACATAAACTGAATAAAACTGTTGAGATTTTAGATTTGGAGTGGTTATTACCTGAGTTTCAAGTCAACTTCAAAATTTGTTTCACAGCAATGAAACCAAAAATTAAGGTCCTGTTAAATTAGCTTAATTGTAGGTATAGTTCCATGTTTTGAAAAAGATTAATTAAAAATAAAAAGTAGATTTCGTTTAAGTCTAACTTCTATATTGCTAGTTCATCGCTCTGACCATATGAAAGTGTTATAAACTTTAACGCGCTAAAATATATGGAAATATCACCTAGTTTTCCTTAACTGAGCTAAAGTACTTTAATGGATTCCGGTACCTAAATTTCAAAATCTTTTTTCTTTTAATGCAGTTAACCTTTTCCTTGATACTATCCTTCCGTATCATAATACCGGATACGTTAATTATGAATCGGCCAGAATGTTGCCCTTAATTTCTTGATAGCTTTCTTCTATATCATAACATGTCTCATGCCACGGCACTTTTTTCTTTCGATCGTCAAAAATAGCACAAATGTAGAACGAGCATGATGCCAGAATTACCTACTTATTAAACAGTTTTAAATACAATATGGAAACATAACAGAAGTATTCTCTTGGGCACAAGAATAATTAACTTTCTTAACTTCAACTGAAGTCTTTTTAACTCATTTGTAAATTTATTAAATGAAATGTAAATGAAGAAGGGTGCACAGGGATCCTCTGTGGTAGGGCAAAATTTTGGAGGAGCGCCAAATTAATAACAATAATAACAATCAAAACATTAAAAATATGTGTGATAATAATTAATATTATACAACAACAAAAATACAATATATTAAATATTTATTTCCCACATATTACATACATATATGTATTTTAATATAATAAGATTGATTTAAATTGTATAACACTCTTGTATTATTTTAAAGATTCTTAATTTAAGTTGTAATTTCCCTTTTGAACCCATTTCTACAAATCTGTTTATAACATCCCCCGCATCAAGTTATAAAAGTTGGGATACGTGATTTTTCTGTCTACAGTATTCAACCATAGGTATTAGGCATTGTTGAATATTATTTGGTGGATAGTATTTTTCGATACGGTACTGAAAAAGAAAAGTCGACCCTGAATAGCTTTGAAACAATTCTATAATCATAAATTACGTCGGTCGAATGATTTTTTTTTTGTCTTTTGAGGGAGCTTGTGGGTGCCGATGATTTGTTTCGTATGGCAGCTGCCATATCTGCAACAGCCGTGGTCACGCCAGTGTTCCTATATTATTCCTTTTCCAATATTATTCCTTTGTGTTTTTGTTCATATTTTCGATAAAGTTCTTAAAAAGTTCCATATTTCGTTATGATTACGGATTCGAAAGCAAATATTTCTCGATCTCGATAATAGTAATAACATCTACAGAATCTACAGTTTCTTAAACCCATCCCCATACATACGTATATATAAAAAATACACTAATATTTTGTTGAGCACATGTGTTAGTAATTAAAGAAAATAATTTGTATTTGTATAATTTGTATGTATCATGCAGCAGTAAGATGTGCATTAGGGGCTTTTCCTACAACGAATATAAAGAATATGCTTATCGAATCGGGCTTTCCATCCATAATGGAGCGAAGATACTCCAGTGATCTTAATCTTATTCCAAAACTTTTTATATCCAATAATAATAACCTCTTTAAACAAATGAAAAATACCATCAAGCAGAAAAGAACTTGTAAAAAACAATCTTCTTTACACAGGAGTGCGCAATATGTTAGCAGACTTGTACCAAACCTTCGTCCATTATTACTTAAAACAAAGTCAGAACCCTGGTGGGTATTAAAACAAATATAATTTATCCTTGACCTCCTCAACTTTCCAAAAAAATCTTCTTCACCCGAAATATACCAACAACTATTCCAGTCTATAAAACACTCTTCCTCTTACAAAGATTGGAGGTTTACTTTTACAGACGGCTCAAAAACTGACTTGTTTACCTCATTCGGAATTGTTGACCAAAACCTATCAGTTTTATATCACGGTTTTTTGGAACCTCACTGCAGCGTATTTACGGCCGAAGCGCTATCAATTAAGCTTGCAGCTGAACATTGCTCCAAGCAGAGAGGGCGTTTCATAATATGTACCGATAGCAAGTCAACTATATCTGCAGTACTTAACGTCAAAAATTCAGGACGTTTAGTCTCTGAAATACGTAATCTTTTAATTAAAAACCCAAACAAAATACGAATAATGTGGGCTCCAGGCCATACAAACATATCAGGAAACTGCTGGTAATGCAAAAAAATACCCTCTTCTGACATTTCATACACAGGAAAATATTGACCTCAAATATGTAATCAAGAACCACCTTAAGGATAATAAAGACAATGACTGGGCAGTTTATAACCATCATTACAAAATATTCAACCCACTTGGTACAAAATCCACATTCCCGTCAACTGCTTCTAGAAGACAAATGATAATATTCACCAGACTCAGACTTGGTCATACTCTCATCACTCACCAATACCTATTATCCAAAGACAATAAGCCAATATGTAACAGCTGTAATTTACCACAGTCTGTGGAGCATATCCTAGACATATGTCCTAAATTTTATCCCCAGAGATTATCAACGTTCGGAACATCTACACCTAGCTCCTTACTCTATGACCCATCTCATCAGAATATAACAACAATTTACAATTTTATTAATAAATGTAAATTATTAAATATGGTTTAATCTAATCCATAACTTTTAAACAACGAAATTTATATTATATTTGAGTCGAAGGCCTTAGTTGCTCGTACTCTTCATTTCATTTGTTATATAATATCATTTATTGTTTTATATAAGTCTAATAAAATAAAAAAAAAAAAATAAATTTGTATTTTTTTGGGTGACAATTTAATTAAAACGCCACTTTAATGATAAGAAAGCTGTGGAAATTCTTCTTAAACTAATGCAAATTAATTTAAAATTTGTAGAAAAATTAAATAAATTTATAAAAATATAAATGTTATTTTTTCCTTAGGTCTCTGTATCAATTGTTTTCCTTAGACATCATATTTAGTTACCTTTTAACCCGACCTAAGATGCAATCGCCAATATAAAAAGTTTTAACAATTAAATATTGATTTCAAGCATGATGATCATGTAGCGCCTGCGCAACATGAAATACATAAATACAGTGCAGTTAAGAAAAAAGTTTTAAAACTACGAGTTTGCATTTGTGTGTACATAAGATGTATTAAAAAAAAAGCAAAGTAAGAAGCAATAAGATAAAAACGAAGATGTTGAGGGAAAAATAAAATTTTTCAATTAAACAAATAAATTAAGAACATGCGGCAACAAAAAAGGAATGCCGGCTAATGCTTGCAAGAAAAAACATGCAATTCTAACATCATCCATCCAATTTTCACTGTTTCTTCTTTTGTATAATTCTTGCTTTTCCCGGTGCTCTTCGCTACCTCAGTAGGAATAATCGTACCGCGATCATTCTTTAAATCCAGCTAGTTTTTTATTTGATTACTTATACCAATATGGAAATTATAATTTCTCTCATAATTTCCTAAGTAAACTACAATTTTCTCTTTGTATGGAAGGTACTACGTCCACTCTCCTAATCCTTCTAGTACTTTGCTAGACTATTGTATATAAGGAAGATTTTAGTGCAAAAATTCAGGGCCTTACGTTTTGTATTTCATTTTGAGTGGTACCTGTACTTGTTAAAATCCAGTTAATTTTTTTTCTAGCTTCAATTCAATTTCAAATCTTTACCTATTGCGGTTCTTTAGGCACACGATAATAATTACTCATTTTGTATGGAGGGTACCGCGCCCACTTTTGCAATCCACTCTGGCTTTCGCTGAACTATATCTATTGACATGGTGGTTTCAGGTGCAAAATTTCAACAGTTCTGTCATAATAGCAATAATTTTTCACTTTGTATGGGAGGTGCCACACCCATGATCTAGCCAGTTTTTTGTTACATTATGTATTTTAATAACAGAGTTATTAAAACAAAAATTTGAAACATGATAATACATATTTTCATTCTATGGGAAGTGCCACGCCCACGTAAAATGTCAATAGAATGTGAACCCTTTTTTACCAAACGCATATCAGATAACAAACTTTAAAAATTCCTAGAAGATTGGTCCACTGGTGCAAGCAGCTAAAGCTCTTCGACAAACAAACAAACATATTTCGTGACTTATATATTTATATATATATATATATATATATAGATGTGTGTTTTGTTGTTTTTGTGATTGTTTGCCTTCTATACAAGTGAGCAGATATTGGCCCGACATTCATATTTGCCAGCATCATCAACATTACAGCATCAGCTTTTAAAAATATAAAATAAAACTGAACTGCTAAACAACACACAAACCAACTAAGCAGCTACTCGTAGTACCTTGAAGCAGAGGACAGTTGTCTTATTTTCATTTGGTAATCCCGATTTGTACTTTTTTGCTTCTTCATGTTGTTTTGTTTCGTGTTGGTATAATGATGATTCTGTAACGATCAACCAACAGGCTTAGTTATGCCGCCTTACGTATGGAGTTGTATCCATGTAAGGCTCAGCGGTAGTTCAACTTTAAAACTTATAAAAACATCATTGGGATTACTACAACACAACTAAAATGACTAAAATGCTGTAGATTTAAATCAGAGTTGTTTTCTTTTTTCAAAATTCAGATAAACACTCGTCTGTAAGTAACAGAATTTTTCGAGCACACACATATAGACATTGAGAAATGCTATTGATATATTTTGTTTAAGAAATACACAACAAAATGTACACAGCAAATATACAAATATAATATTTATTTACTTAAAGATGCATATGATGTACAAACATGTTCATCTGGTAATTTCTTTACAATTTGTCTGCTGTTGAGGAGAAAAACAATCTAAATTTCTTTGCTGGGATACTAATATCACATGTTGCATGTAGCATGAAAAGTCTTTCCTGTTTCTATTCGAATTAATTACTTGAATTAGAAAAACATTCCATCGTTACTAGAGTGTCAGTATAAAAGCCCAACTATAATGTGCATAACACAACTTATGCAAGCTTTTACAACTGTGCAAATACATTAAATCATATGTGGTAAACTATAATGTACATAAGATAACTTTTCGAAACTGATCGCACTTTCCGTACGGAAACAGCTGATTGCGCTTTGTGTTATACATTGATAAGGAAAAACTTTAACTAAGACTTAAATTGTTAAATTTTTAATTCAATAGAAAATGTAGAAAAAATAACATTTTTCTTTATGGCTAATTTTTTACAAATATAATATATTTAAATTAAATTTGTAATTATACACACATATGTATACAATATAAGCGATGAACATCGTTGCATTTTTTAGTACGGTTGGCCACAAACACAAAACAGAAAATAACTTGTAATAATTTTTTTTAACTTTTTCTTAGAACATGAACAAAAATATGTAAATGTGTTTGTGAATGTTATTAAATATATAAAATATTTTCTTTAAAGCCTTTTAGTTTTAAAATTTTGTTGATTTATATAGAAATTATTTTTGGCAAAAGTACGAAATAAACATAAATGTGCAACTCTGGCAAATAAGTTACTAAATTTATATATGTACATTGTAGCCACATAAAGTTCTTTGATAAGTTACCTAAGCATTTGACAGGCTTTTCGTTTAATTTTTGACATAAGCTAAAGCTAGCTTATGCACATTATAGTTGGGCCTTAATTCTTTTAATTCGGAGAATTTTAAAAACATTGATTTTCGGTTCACTGCTACTGTAGTACCCTGAAGAAATAAATATGTAATTTAACAAAGATTTATGCAAAATTTGAGAAAATAATAAATTATTATTGCCTTGAATTATTTCCTTTATTACTTTAAGTATACTTTATTTTATAAGCTCAGATTAAGTTTTTCTCCAGTTTTATAATTTGACTTTATTACCAATGATATTCAATTGGGCTTAGGTCCAGCGATTTATCTTTCCATTAAAGAATTTGAATTTTATAGGCTTCTGAGAAGTTTATACAGGTTTATATATTACCGACAAGGATATTCGCGTCCTTCTATTCTGTAATTTAAAAATGCAACAGAACTTAACAACAAACTTTTTGTATTTATTGAGTTCTGTTTTCGTATAATTTTGTAAAAAAAATTTGTGTTTATCTGCTGATTGATTTTTTGCAATTAAGGATTTACCGTCATCCAAAAATAAAATAAAAGTCTGACAGGTCTAAATAACTAAAAAATGTAATGTGCAACAATAACAACAATTATTGGTCATAAAATAGAATTCCATGCTTTATCTCAAGGATGAGCAACACGCGGCCCACGGGCCACTTGCGGCACGTTTAACATGTCATTGCGGCTCGCCAAGCACTTTTAAAATTTGGTTTATTTTATTTACTTTCTCCAATCAATATTTCCCAGCTTAGACGGTAAAAGATTTTTTGCAAGAATTTTTATTATTCTTGTTTAAATTTGCATTTCCGTTTAAAAAATTTTTGGAAATTTTATTTATTTGTCTCTTTTTAGCTTTTAATATAAATAAATATTCATTATAAAAAAATAAAATTAAAAAAAATTACGGACAAGAAATTAAAACAAATATCAAGTACGATTACGTGAACATGTTTACTCTTTTAGATTGTCTACATATGTACATAAAGTTAAATTTTGTGCAAGAAAACTCATATCGTCTAAATTGCGACTATATTATTATAAAATTAATTACGGGAAACCCCGCATAACGCGGTATTTCTACAACACGATTTAAATAGACTTCCGTTATAGTTCATCGTGAAACTGTGACTTGTATAACGCGAAATTGAAAAGAAGTGTTGGCGACACTAATTTGTGCATACATATTTCCTTTTAATATAAAACGGGGGATATCCCTTTTGTTCAAACATCAAATACGAACGTACCGCCTCTGTGGTTATTTGTGTTCGCTTCTGTCACATAACACTGTCCAACAGCATTTTTGGAACAGAATAGCGTCCCTATAATTCTGAAAGGGTTTGTTGAGTAGATCATTTTTGTGTCTTTGGTGACCCCCATTGAAATTTTCCGGTAAACATTTTCGTACAATATTATAATCCTTAAATGTCTTTTTTCAAAGGATATTTTTTGCTTTTCTCGAAAAAAGGGTCAAATTGACCCATAAAGGGACCAGTTAGAGGGTTAAGATCTTCCACAAAAATAATCCTCATACAATTCCACAATATCACTCAGACCATAAGAATTCTCTCAGACATTAACTTACAGCATTTTTTTCATACAGTATAATGCTCCCTTCGACCAAAAAATTAAAACTGACCCACTGTAAAAAAACTCAGACGTGCTGGACCATAAGTTTGTTCTACAAAATTGATCTCTCAACATACTCTTTCAGAATTATGGGGTTGCTTTTCTGTTCCATTCAAAAAGTCTTAATTTGTTGAACAGTGTAATTAGTCAGACTGGTAAACTGTAAACTAACAATTTTTGTATTTCTTGAAAAAGTTAGTGAAATTTTATTGCCGAAAAGGTAAAATTAGAGTTTTCTTTACTCAAAATTAAGTTTTTCCACAAACTTTGTTAACTTTATTTTTTTTTCCATAATAAAATGCCTGTAAAGAAACAAAAAAAAAACGGACGATTGCGGATGAGCACAGAAATTCAAAGAAAAGTGGAAATTTGTATGCTTAATATGCTCAGAAACTGTGTCGACTTTAAAAGAATATAACATAAAAAGGCATTACGATACATAACATGAACAACAATACAATAAAATGGAGAAAAACTTCGGAAAACAACAGGATTTTTTTAAAAATCAAACTGTTTTATCAAATATCGCAGTAAAGGCTAGTTATGTTGTCAATCGGTTACTGGCAAAAAAATGAAACCCTTCGTGGATGGAGAGATGATAAAGGAATGTCTGACTGTTGTCGAAGAAAAAGCATTTCCTGAAAAAATGAAAATTATTTAAAAAATTAGTTTATCAAGATTCTCCATAGCAAGGAGAATTGAAGACTTGTCTGAGAACATAGCAACAATGCTTTGTGAACGCATTGCAAAATTCGAATACTGTTCTTTGGCACTTGATGAGAGTTGCGATATTAGCGAAACAGCACAGCTGGCTATATTTATACGTGGTGTTGACTCCAATTTTAATATTACCGAAGAATTGTGTTCAACGATTTCTATGCAAGGAAGTACAACCGGCAAGGAATTGTACTATGAACTAAAGTCTGTGTAGGAAAATTTTTCAATTTTATTAGAAAAGATTATGGGTGTATCGACAGATGGAGCACTAGCAATGTCAAGTATGGAGGTTTTAGTATCAGGAAGACTGTTTCAAGACATTAAGAAGGCCAGAGGAAGGGAAATATTCATTAACCACTGCGTAGTTCACCAGGAAAATTTGCGCGCGAAAAGATTGAGTATGCCAAATGTCACATTACCAATAATTAAATTAATTAATTTTATTAAGTCACGAGCGTTAAATCACCGCCAGTTTAAAGAATTCCTAAAGGATTTAGAAACTGAATATGGCGATGTGGTTTTTAATACCGTTGGCTTAGTAGAGGTGCAATGCTTAAAAGAGAATATAACTTAAAAAGCGAAATACAATTGTTCTTGGATATAAAGGTATATTGCTTCTCTCATTTTGGTAAAAAAGGGTTTCTTATCGACATGACCCAGCACCTCAATGATCTTAATATTGAACTTCAAGGCAAAGGACTGTTTATTCATAACTTGTATGATAAAATTCAGGGATTTGAGTGCAAATTAAAATTTTGGAAACAGCATCTCACTTTCTACATTTAGAAAAAGAAAACGTTACCACTTCTAAAAAATACGCACCATATATAAACATTTTAATCAATTACGATTCCAAATGTTCAAAACTGAGAAGACAGCGATTCCACTAAAAACGTTTTCCTCACCATTTAATATCGTTGTGGATACAGTTCGCAAAGAGTTTCAAATGAAAGTGATTGACATGCAGAATAATACCGATTTAAATGTTCTTCTTTCAGTAATAATCGAAAACTTTTGAAAAATGATGTCTCTGTTTGGAAGCACGTATGTTTGCGAACAAATATTTTCAACCATGCAATTCATCAAAAAAAAATTATTAAAAAGTGTTACTTTATGCAAGGCCCTCCAAAAAATTTAAAAATTTTAATTAGCCCGTTGATTAAAAAGGTTGCTCACCCCTGCTTTAGTAAAATTTTAGTAAACTTTTCTAATGCACTACTCATACAAATGAAAGAAATACTTCGTTTATTAAGACCTTTTGAAGCAATAACTACTTAAATCACATCAAGTTATTTGTTCATTTAATGAAATGAAAAGTAAAGTTTACTAAGTAAACATTTTGACCCGGCTTATGAATTTAATATTTTTTGTCTTTTTATGAAATTATGAAATTGAAATTGATCAATAGCTTAACGCAAGTCTATGGCCCACAAGCGAAAAAGAGGAGACAATGACCATATCTACAAATCTGAGGATAAACTAAGCTTTTCTTGTAAATAAAATGACACGTGTTTGACATTTACCCGATTGTACTAACAAGTTTAAAATAATTTTTAATTCCGTTCCGTAAACATTTATAATAAATTATGTTTTCTGCAATACTGGATACACAAATTTCTGCCTATTATATTAAAAAATACATTATTTGCAATTAACAATCTCTCGGTTCAATTATGTCTCATTAATCGATTATTTTTTTTTTTTTGTGCTTTTTACAATAGTTATCACTGAATGATGCTCAAAGGTGCATTAGCTGATTCCTCGGTGACAATCGGTGATTGCCTTGTTACGTAGAACTTGTGCTGCGAACTCAAAGACATTATTGGTGTTAGTAGTGCTTGATTCCTTCGAAATGTCTCTTTTCTAACCACAAACAATTTCATGTGCAGCAGTTTTTTTTATGAGAGTTATGAAAAAAATTTGAAGAAGTAGTACTTTGTTTTTACTGTGGAAAAGCATATGAAATGTATCTAACAACATTTTATCAAGGCAGTAAAATAAAGCATGTAGGCATTATTTCATGCCGAATTTTTCAAACAACAGCTGATCATATGTCTTTTGCTTACATTTTAAAAACAACGTAGTACACGTAAAAAGAATAAAACGTTAAATTATTCTAAATCGCGAGATAGACACCATATTTTAATTGTGAAATTTTCCACATGAAATAATCAATGTTGCACAACAATTTTCACAAATTCAAAGAAAGTACCAGGCTTAAGAAATCACTAAATGTTTTTGTTTCCAGTTTATAAACAGCAAAATGCTGCTGTCAACTATATTTCCCAACAGTGTAATATTATGAGCTGCAATTATTTCGTGCGGAAAACTGAGTACTCTGTTCAAACTTGCGAATTAATGTTAGCAACTTTAGTTATTCCGCTTAAGAATTTTGAAATTTATAAGAAAATTTTCATTTAATTGCCTCAAAGAAGTACCGAATTATATTACGGAAAAATTGTCAGCAATTTTATGTGAAGTCTTTAGCAAATAAAACTCCAATTTGTCTCTTATGACGCTTGAACGGATTTATCAAAAAAAAAAAAATCCTGCTTTAATTAATTTTCTAGCTTTCATCAATACTGATTTAAATAGTCACGAGAATCATTGTTCAGCAACTTTTTTTTGCCTTATTTCCCCTGAAATATGGAATAAAGCTCTTTTTATTTTATATAAATTACACTAATTTCAACATGTAACTTTTAATGAAAAAATGTTACTTTTTTGTAAGATAAGTATAACTTTTTCCTGTCTTTCTCTGGCAACACTGTTACTTACATAGTTCATAGGGAGTTCTGGCGAAAGAACAAAACTGATTAAATGAGAATTCTATTCAACTTACAGAGTAAGAAGATTACAAGACCAAAAAATCTTCTAATACAAAAAACTTAGTAATCTGTGACACAAGACAATTTTATAAATAATCTGTTGGAAATTTTCAGTTTTCAAAAATGTGATAGGTATTCCTTTAATAAGTTTCTAAAGAAATGTCTCCTTAAATTAATTACAGTTTTAACAAAGCTTTTTCTATTAAAAGCTTCATCCCAAAACCCCTAAAAGCTTTAAAAAAGATTTGAAAGATAAAACGGCGTTAAGAAAATATGTGTATTTCTTTATATATTCCTAAATGTACACAGCATATAAGTAAACGTTTGCCATAAATTAAAAAGATAATTAAACATTGTTTAATACGAAAATAATGATCTAAGTTCATATTCTATTGCGTGGTAACTTTTAAAATTTGTTTGTTAAATAAAACGTACAAATACTTCATACCAGTGTAATCAATTCAACTTTAGTGTTTAAAAAAAATTAAATACATATTTTTACATCAAGATTTTTGCTCATTTTATTGCACAAGTGAACACTATTTAAGATTAATTTTTATGAAATTAAAATAATGTGAAGGGAATCAGGAAGCATTTAAAAAATAACAACTCCACCCGTGTTAACTAAAAAAGCCAACTGACGACTCCTGATTCATTGATGGATGGAAGCAAAAGAATACGAGTTAAATGCAGGATGGACCATAAGCAATAAATAAATAAGATTGGATGTTGCTTGCTTTGCTGATGTGTGTCTGTACTTATTTAACGATACGTATCTTTTTCTTAAGCTCGTGTGTGTACCTTAAATGTGATACTTTAGTACAAAGTTTTCTTTTTAAACCTCAGACGCCGTGGCAATTTTGTTAATATTTTTCAATTTAAGCTGTTCACGCAGTCATTTTGAATAAAGAGTTAAGTTTAAATACAGGAAAATCGTAAATACATTTTAAAGAGCGAAAATGAGAAGAAACAAAAAAAAAAAGAATCAAATCAGCGAAATTGAAAAATTTCTTTTAATTTAGCATGAAACCATAAAAGGAGTTGTTCAACGTCTTGCAATCGTTTAGATCTCTAATGTTTTTTTCTTTTTAATGGAGAACAAAGCAGCTTTTTGGAGGCTGCTGATTGGAAAATTAAGAGCCATCAGTATATAGACTTGTGTGTGACAGTGTTATGATAACAGGCTTTACATACCAGAGGCCCTTTATTAGGCTAGTCTTGTATTGTAAAAAAATTTAAAAATTATATTAAATATTACTTTGCATATAGAAAGGCACCATTAGCATAATAAAATATAAAACTGATTGCAGGAGAGGACCATGCGATAAATTTCTAAAAATCATAAAGACCAAAAGTTTGGTTAAGCCAACGAGTATTAGATCAAACCATTAAAATTAAAACACTTTTTAATACTTCGCCATTTTACCAAATCAGTCAATAGATTTTATTAAACGAATTTTATGTGTTTCAGCACTGTAGTAGTACAAAGCAGCGTAGAGTTTAAAAAATTTAAAACGCACAATATATTGAATTGTACATATAATCCCCAGATTGACCAGAAAATAATTCAGCAGTCATTACTTTTTACTACGCATTGTAAATATTGCATTCCCCATTCGGTTAGCCGCATTCATTTTGTATGAGAATGAGAATTTTTGAGAGATACACGATGCTTTATGTGCTTATTTTGGTTTTTCTGTTTAAGAGCTATAGTCCCTTCATAAGAATTCTTTAGTTATTCTACTCATAAAAAATAATAATATAACTTCAAATAACATAAATCCTAACAAAAAATATATGAAATAAAAAGTTCAAAAATTTACAGAATTTGATTCGCCTCCTAAACTGTTTAATTTGACCCCAGACAACAAAATTCTGCAACACAGAAATATCAAAGGCTATTATAAAAAAAGTTAAAGTGAAAAGAAATAATACTAAAAGAAAGAAATAATTTCAATTATCTTTTTTATTTTCACGAATCAATATTCAATTTTTAATACATAATATATTAATGAGTGTCTATAATATATAAAAACTTAAAACGAATAACATTTTTAATTTAAAAATTATTAAAAAAGTTCACCAGTAGTATAACTCAAATGTTGTCTAGATGGTGTAGATACTTTAGTCTGAAACAAAATTGATTAAATGAGAACTATATTCGAGCAATTAACTGTAAGATCTGAAATTTTTAATAAAACACAGTCATTAAAAAAAATTTTATTATTATTAATTTTTGAATTTTGAATAGCTGTTTTAATTTATTTATTAATCAACTTTGCTATGGACTTACGAATCTACAGTTTCATTAGAGAATCAGAGCTAAGATAACTGACGTTCTGCTTTCGGTACAGTTTGAATGCTGGCTGTTTTGTGAGAAAACATTGTTTGGGCTTAGAAAACAGCTTTTATTAAGGAATTAAGCACGATTAATGTAGATTAAAAAAATTTTCAAAACACTTTTGAAAGGCCCTTTAAAGTAACCTGAAGTGAAAACTGTAACAACATTAGTGGAACTTTTAAAGACAAGCGTCGTATGCAGACATTAAAAATACTTTCAAAGAAATAAACATGCAGTGGCGGTTGTATTAAAACAAACATCAACATCAATGGCATCAACAACAGCAGCAACATCAACAAAGGCAACAATAACAACTGACACTACATATCGGCAGCATAAAAATAAATCTACAGCAACATAACAACAAAATCTCAAGTCATGAAAAATTAATTTACATTAAAAGACAATTTAAAATAATTTACTGAAATCGAGTTGTTAGCTACTAGTATTTCTTTAAATACTTGACTTGTATTCGTTTTTATATTTTTAATTTGCATTTTTAAATCTTTGTAAATTTATTGTTTTATTTTTTTTTTTATTTTGGCGAGAGTGTGTTAAGTAATTTTTCTTAACTTTAAGTTTGGTTATTTTTTTTTAATTTGAAAACATGTAACAAAAATGCAGTTTTTAATAATTTATTTTTTGTTTGCAGAAATAAGTAAAAAATGAAATTAAAACAATGTTGTTAAAAATCTTATCGAATCAATTTTTATTTATTTCGTTGAAGATATTTATTTGCGAGTGCATTGGTATTGGTTTAAAATGTTTTATATAATGAAGGTACGATTAACTGTAACATATACAGATAAATACAACAAATATATGTATGTGTGTACAATAAAACATATTTACATTAAATTTGTACAGTAAATTCTACTACCATTTTTCTTTTGACGTTGATGTGGTTGTTTGTATTTATTTCGTAATCTTCATCTCGATTTGATGATGATAAACGCTTGTCAGCTGTCATGCAGAAAAAAAATACATTCACATCCGTATATAAAAGAACACACGCACATGTGTATAGTTATGTATTACGTTGTGTACTCATATATAGTGTTACATACAAAAATATATTTACAACTCGTCATTAGAAATGGGACATAAAATTGAGTTTAAACGTCTAATTTTTATCTTTCGAGCCATACAAGACGGGAAAGATATGTTATCAAAAAAAAAAATTGAACCTAAGTCTGCCTGTAGCTGGATGTATCGACAAAAATACTCAACTTGTCATCCACATGATTGTCAATTAAAATTAAAACTACTAAAAACATTATTTTTTGTTATAATTCTAAAATAACAATATATATTAAAAGTGAAATCAATGTTCCTATTCTAATGGCGAATACACTATAGATAAAACAGTGCAACATATTCTTGTATCAAATAATGTTTGAAGTGTTTACCACAGTTGTTCACATTATATAAAAACTTGTATTATACAAAATAAATAACAATCCGATTCAGTCAAACGTCTTAAAGCGCACTTAGACATACAATTCTGTTTTTTCAATATTTTATTTACTAAAATGCAGAATTATGTTCCATTCTTCAAAATAAGTACTAATCGTTTTGACATATGTACATACATTCATAAATCTTTTTTAAAATAATATTTTCAGGAAATATTTATTGTTAAAAACTAAAAATGAAATGTTTTACAGCGGGGAGAGCATATCGATTTAATTATTTTGCTATTGCTCATATAGATCATCATTAGTTTCTACCAAAATTTTGTGTAGAAAATTCAAGAGTTCACAAGTTGGATCAGTTTTCTTAGCCTGCAATACTTACATGTAAGCCAGTAATGTATATATGTGGAAACCAACAACTCCTGATTAAAAATAAGATGTTTCCTGAAAGTATCCATATTGTAAGGTAGAAGTTAGACTGATTGTTATAGTCTAATACATAAATATACTTTAAGAGTTTAAAAGCCTTTAATAGGAAAGGAAATGTTTAATAGTCTATTAAACTTTTTAAACCTTTACACTTATCAGTTTTTTATTGTAGCCTCTACTCCAGTTTAAACCAAAAGTAAATTGAATTTTGTTTTGAAAGAAAAGTTTGTCCTGGGGTAGAATAATTAATTTTAAGAAGAAAATTTAAAACGACAATATCGTCGGCATCCAATATTTTCAAAACTAACAATCCATAAAGTGTGTAAATATTTTGTGTTATCTCAAACACTTTGTTGCGGAATGGGAAAATATGAGTATAAAAAAAATATATGTATATATAAAAATTCCTACCAAGTACCATACATACTGCAAACATATTGTTAACCTATTATGAACCAATAAGCATTAAAAATGAAAAACTAGTCTTTAAATCTAGTCTTAGCAAGTACTCCGGAAACATATTTTACTTAACAAAATGAAAATATTCGCAAAATTAATAATAAAAGGTAAAATAACATTTTTTCAAAATATATTTGTAAGGATCTTGATAGTTTATTTAAAAAGGTTTCCTATGGTACTCATATTGGCCCACTCCCCCTAAGAATACTTAAAATATTGCCATTTTTATATAAAAATTTAGGGGTCCATAACTCTGAAAATATGAGAGTTTTCAGGTTTTATCACATATTTTCTCCTTAAAAATACTTTTTCATTTGCAGCTACTGGGCTAAACTAGATTTGTTCCATTAAATAGAAATAAAATAAATTTATTTGAATAGTGAAGTATTTAATACGTAAACGCTCGTTGAAGAACTCGTTATTCGAATACTTTTCATTTTATACGAGTATGTGACCAAAATAAACAAAACAATTTTTTTTTTAAATTTGTTTATTTGATTTCTTGTTCGTGTATTTTGCAGTAACCAAGATTCTTGTTTTACAAAAAAGTTTCTTTTTTTGTGTAAAATAAATATGAAGAGAACACAACATTCAAAATTCAATTCAATTCAATTGAAAATGGGTTTTTGATACCACTGAGTGTTAAATGATTATAGCAGTTGCCAGTTAAAAAAGTGAAATTGCTTAAAGTGTAGATTGGCTATTAACCTGTTATTGTGAGTTTTTTATACAAATTTTTAAAAATGGTTTGTTAAACGAAAAGTGTTGAATAACTGTTGTAAACTTTAAACCTAAAATAGGAAACTTTTATGAATTATACTGTTAGCATATACAACAGACATCTTAATTTAAAATGATTAAGCTCAGTGTGCTCCAGTACTTTAAAATGGGCATTAAAATATAAATTTGTAAAAATTTTGTTAAGTGTAAAATTGTAAAAATTACAGTAAAAGCTTTTATATGCAAAAAGCTATCAAAAATGTACATGTACACACAGATATGCTTTGAGTATATTTGAGTATATTTATTTATTTAATATATGTATATATTTAAAGCTACAGAATTTTTTTATATAGTGCTCTCATTTTAACTAGTGGACTATCGGCAACATAAAATCCTTTTTGAAGGAGACGGTGCGCATGTCCACGTGTTGGGTATTTTATATAATGATTGATGTACTTAAGGGTGGGTGGCAATATCATGTAGATAGACTTACTTATGGGCGAATTAAACATCCCCCCCAAAATTTTTGGGATATAAATAGTATTTTGTATATGATAAACAGCGGCAATAACAACAACTAACAACAATAATAATAATTCTCATTGCATTTGTTGTATTTTTTGTAACGTATGGATGTACAGAATATGTTTCCGAGTATGTGCTTATGTATCCGTCATGTTGCGCTTTCAAATGGATGAGTTTTATACTGTAACGGAGGTACTACTCGTACTCCACCCTGTGGGGATTTCTCCGCTGTTTTTTTTTTGTATTTTGTGGAAAACATTTCACACAAATAACATTGAAAAATGTAAAATCTTGTTTAAAAATCTTGAAGTAATCTTTTTTGAATTAGAAAGAGAGGTTTCTTTCAATTATGTTTAAAAAATATAGATTTAAACAAATTGTTGCTTTTTATTCGTGTATGTGATTGTGCTTTGTGTTTTTATATGCATGTGTTTGTTAGAAATTTTAAATTTTCTATTTTAAAGGTTTTTTCCTTGATTTTTTAAGACTAAATAAAAAGAAAGAGAAAGAGTGCTACAGCTTTGACTTACATTTGGTATTTTTTGTAAAAGGTGTTGTTGTTGTTTTCCTTTTTTAACAGTTTTTGATAAGTTTTCACCTTGACATTTGTTGACTTGACTGACAGATCTGTCTACGAATATGTTGAACGTGTTAAAGAAAGTCAGTCTTTAAGAATAATTGTATTCATGTGGTATGTTTAAATGAATGTTTAGTTTTGCAGTCTTGTGTTTGGTTTTCGGCTTTATTTTTTTTTGTGTTGGTTTTTAAATAATTTGAAGCATTTGTGAACTCGGTTTCTTGATATAATTCTTGATAATTTTCTACAACAAAATCTGGCAGCTGCTTAAATGTCGCATTCAAAAAATCGTTATTTCGTGTAAGGTTCTTCTGTTATATTGTTCTAGTCTAAATTTAAGTTTTTGCTAACATAATTGTAAAGGTAAATAGCTCTTTTTGTTTGATTTTATTTTCAAGGTTAATTTATAGTTTAAGTTTAAATTTTTGCACAATTTTCTCATTCCCTCTAGCAGTGAATAATCAAATATTCTTTACCTGTTGCTGTAAATTTTATTGCCAATGTGTACTTGTTTACTGATCTACTTGCCTTT
Organism: Gymnosoma rotundatum; assembly: GCA_916610165.2. NCBI lineage: Eukaryota > Metazoa > Arthropoda > Insecta > Diptera > Tachinidae > Gymnosoma > Gymnosoma rotundatum. Next base: position 86,641,742 of record OU744336.1, read on the forward strand.
TGTTTTAAGACTGCAAATTTCTATGCAAATCTAAAAAAACAATAATAAGAAATAATAGAGCCAATTTCAATTTAAAGCCATTATTGATCCTGCTGTGTGTCCATGGCGAATCCTTTCCCAACATTATGCGTGTAAACAATGTGGAAATCACTTGTACGCCTTTTATTTGGTCACATTGAATACTAATGACTTTAACTCGTCTCTTTACCTTTAACTCACAATAACTGGGATGTTAATCGGGTTTATTTTCCTTCTTGGTATTATTTCTTGTTTATCGATATGCACACTAATCTTTTAATTTGTTGCAGATAATTACTTTTTTGACTTTAATTTGGTGTCTTGTCTTTTAGATTTTTAATTGTCACAGCAAGCGAACGTGTTCGTTTTAGTTAGTTTGCATTTAATCAAGGTCACACCTTCTCGTGTTGCAGTAAAATTGAAGTTGATAAAGGCAGTTGTTTCTTGTGCTATTTTAATTGAACAATTTACAAACAAAATTGCAAAATTTTTGATTACGAGTAATTACTTTGAACATCTCTACTGAAAAGAATGTAAAAACAGCAAAAAATTAAGCAATTTGTTAATAATAAAAAAGATTATTTTGAAAATTTTTATTAGTAAAGGAGAAATGAAAGTGCTTATTTTCTACTTTTATATAATAATAGAAATAACAATAATATTGTAACTATTATATGTAGTATATAATAATAATTGAGTAAATATATGTATGACAATCGTTTTATTTGTCACCGATAGTAGCGCTACAAGGATGTATATTGGATGCAAAATGAGGCCTTTAGGAGCTCATGTAATTGCATCCAAAAGTTTTTTTTGAGGACGAATAAATTATATAAAATTAATTTTTCATATATTCTATTATAATTATAAAAAATTTTTTAAGTGAAAATAGTTTTGTAGACTGTATTGCAAAAACATTACTAAATCCCACTAATTGTATTTGATTTATACAAAATGTGATCCAGTGTACAAATACTGTAATATTAATATGAGATGTGTCTTGATTACTAGAATTTAAATAATTTTTCAGAATTATGAATTTTAATAACAATAAAAAATAAGGCTATGCCCAATCTTATAAAGTGAAGTAACTCCAATCAAAAAAGCAAATATTAGTTTGACAGAAGTTTAAAATATAAAAAAAATAAAAATTTTGATTCTGCATATATAAAAATTTACATAAAAATGACATCGCCTCTGATTTACAATAGCACCTCTTTCGACACTATATATGATCGATTGACACATTTATTTATTTGTGAAAACAACACACTAACACAGACGGACAAACGGACATCGCTCAATCGTCTTGGCTCTGCATAAAAATTCAGAATATGGGGTCAGTTTATGGGATAGGAAATGGATATTGTAGAAATTACACACGGAATGACAAACTTAGTTTTCCATTTTTTGTGGCCAAGGGTATAATAATGATTAAAATCTGTTCAATTGCTTAAAAAAGTATTCCGGTATAGCGAACGATAAAATGTTAGGCCAAAAATTTGTTATATCGCTGACTATTTTCTTTAATTAAAGGATGGCAATCCATTTAGTTCATAGATTCTATTACAGTACTTTTGATTTGATTAACAACTAAAAATAAAAAAGTTACGTAAATAAATTTTACATTAAATGAAACAGTAAATAAAAAGATTTAAAATATTTAATGCGATATTGAAAGCTGTAGTTGATTAATTAACCGAAAACTTTAATAATTAAAGTTATCAAAATTAGAAATAAAGGAATATTAATATTTCAAAATATATAAATTATCGATTACAGCATATCCTTAGAATCAAATTAATCAATGTTGTGCTTTTATTGTAATAAAAAATATAAATTACTAAGAAAAGTAGAAAACGTTGCATATGATAAACAAAGCAACAATACGACTAATTAACATTAAAGCAGTTACAAAGGGTGTTGTTCAGAATTATAAGCAATAAGTAAAAAAGTATAACAATAAAAATACTAGTTACTAATAATTAATAAATGCGATCAAAAAATAATAGAAAATTAAATTTCTTATTAGTGAATTTACGCAACTTTAAAAATTCCCAAAAAGTTTTTTTAATAATTATTTTTTTTAGCCCCTTAAAGGTATTTTTAAATCAATTGAGTTTCAAAAAAATATTATAAATAAAAACAAAAATAAATACTCGTACATGTACTTATATTTAAAAAATCTTTTTCAAAATAGAGCAATTAATGTTTTTATTTTCAGTTTTCAGTATGAATAAGAAACAAAACTAAAAAGAAATTTTTTAACTCATAGTTAATGATTTATTTGATTTTGGAATATGTGTACATATTACACACTTTGAATTTTATGAATTTTTTCAATATGCAACTTTTATAAATTAGAATAAAACTTAACATGTGGAATGAAACATCTTCTCAACATTTATAGATTATAAACATTTTACTAAAATATTGTGTCTCTACAATTGTAATAAAACGAAACTAAACGAAGTACGGTATTATCGACCCACCCTTGCTAAATTAGATGAGATTAATGAGGGAAAGCAGAAATCGCCACTTTTGCACAATATTTTGCACACACGTATTCTTATAAGATTTTTTCTAATCGGGACTGTATCTAGACATATAGATGGCGCAGTAGATGCTGTTATTATTTTGTCTTTTTACTAATACCTTAGTTACCATTAAATTACAGTTAAGTTAAATTTTGTTTAAATTTAAAGTAAACAAATATATATTAAAAACACCAAAATTTTTAAGTGTCAATTTTAACAGTAGCCTTGTTGATTACTTAAACATAACCACAGATAACACAAAGTACCGTGAAATGTTAAGATCTTGAGGATCTTTCAAAATCTTCATGTAGGCTTAACAAGAAGGTGGAATGTGATGGTGTCCAAGCACATAATGTCCAAGCAAATAATGCCCACGGATTTAATGTTGCACTTAAAACTGCCATAATATCCATGGATATTATGTTGCTTAGAAAAACGTCACAATGTCCATGAACGTTGTGTCGTTTTTAGTATGGATAAAGTGTAACTCATGAAAGTGAACTAAGAGCCATGTCCGCACTTAGAGAAACAACTGCTCCGATTACCAAATATTTCCTGCAAGCCAGTTTATAAAACCGTTGCATCTTTCTTATATAGAATACCATAAAATATACCTATAATATCCATGGACATTATGACTCTATGATGATGACATGCCACCAACAAGAATTGTTAGATAAGTCTATTTCGCTAAGACAAAACTTATTGTAGAAAATTCTTCAAAAAAAAAAAAACAATACCGACTTCAAAACAGACTTCATCTGTCTCCCTATAACGGTTAAAAAGTATGATAAATTAGATTACATTAACTATACTTGTCCAATAGTTCCATAGTTTGGCAATATACATCAAATTACAGCAACTAAAGTGTCACCCTTTGATTTCAAAAAATATACTTGTTGTTGTAGTAGATTTAGCAATCAGGTTCTGTGTAAATTTCAACCGTCTGTCTATAACGGTTTAACAGTTTGCCTATATACATCAGATTATATAAACTATTGTTAAACCCTTTAATTAATAATTTATACTTGTTAATATAGTGGAGTTAGTAATACAGGTTCCTTGAAAATTTCAATCATCTGTCTACAACTGTTTAAAAGTATGTCCATATACATTAAACTAAATGAACTTGCAAGCGTTTGTCTATTACGGTTCAAAAGATACTCCCATATAAGTAAATCTACATCAATTATGGGACACCCTTATATTTTTAAATTTAAATTATAAACTCGTTGCTGTAGCCGGCTTCGAAATACAGGTCTCTTTTACGTTTCAGCGTTCTGTCTATATTGGTTCTGCCATATACTTGAAATTACAAACAACTATTGGGGCACCCTTTAACTTCCAAATCCAAATTTTATACTTGTTGTTATAGTGGACTTGGCAATGCGGATTCGTTGTAACTATCAAGCGTCTGTCTACAACTGTTAAAAAGAATGGCCATATAAATCAAATTAAGTGAACTATTGGCACACCCTTTAATTCATAACTGCAATTACTAATACTTGTTACTACAACGGCCATAGCAGTCGACATTCTGCCCAAGCTTTTGTCTATAACGGTTCAAGAGATAGGGCCATATAAGTAAATTTACATCAATTATGGGGACACCCTTTAGTTTTTAGATATAACAGTTCAAAAGATAGGCCCATATAAGTAAATCTACATCAATTATGGGATACCCTTTAACTTCCAAAACCAAATTTTATACTTGTTGTTATAGCGGACTTAGCAATACAGGTTCGTTGAAATTTCAAGCGTCATAAACAAAATTTAAATTGACTATTGGTGCACCCTTTAATTTATAATTTTTAATATTAATACTTGTTACTATAATGGCCATAGCAATCGACATTCTGTCCAATTTTCAAGCGTTTGTCTATAACGGTTCAAGAGATAGGCCCATATTAGTAAATTTACATAAAAAGCAACATTCAGCCGAATTGTATAACCTCCTTCTTTTTTTGAAGTCGGTTAATAAGGCTTGTTCTCTGAATTTGCATTGTTGTTTTTCATTGTTAAAAGAAAATGATAATTTGATATGATTGTATTACGTGAAGATGTTAATTGTTACTAAAACTATAAAAACTTGTAATTAATTATATTTGGAGTTTTTTTTAGTTCTTAGTAAAACAATAAAATAAAATTTTACATCTTTTTATTATTAATATTAATTATTAAATACTTTTTATTTCAGTGTTTATTTCAATATTTTTAAACAAGTACTATGTGTTCAATTTTAATTCTATACAAAAATAAACAAAAAAAAAAACAAAAAAGAAAAATCATTATTCTATCGTTTATCAAATTTGGTGGGGAGAAGTGGCGAACATGCTAGGCATAAATAATTTCAATATTCTGGAAAAAAATAGGCCACAATTTCTTCCAAGAAAATAAAAACATTCACACTATATAATTATAACAACAATGGAGTTCAATATATTCATCTGTGTGTCTAACTTTTAACTTTGACACATATATTCAGAATCATTTAAAATTAATGACTCCAAACACATAAACTCATTTATGCTTCCTATTATAAGTGCGTTCGTTAAAAATTGACAAAATTGATATTATAGAATAGTTTAAGAATTAGGTGAAATCTTCGTATTTTAACATATATTTTAATACGGGAATTGTTCATAAAAGTAGTAGTACAATAATATTGTTCATGGAAAACAAATGTTTTAATTTGTGTGTGTATATGCGATTTAGAGGGCATGCAATATTTATTTTAAAGCCATCTAAAGATAAATAATTAAGGATGAGTTACAAAATGATTTTATCGTTTGCAGATAACATTTAAAACACTTTAAAGAGTATTTAAATTAGTCAAACTTTTTAGTCTCACATTTAAAATATTTCTTCTATTGAGTAAAAGAAACACATGGCTACTCTTTACTCGATATTGTCTTATGCAAATTATAGAAAATTACGCTTTAAAATTTATGCTACATATTTTACGAAGTTTAAATATTTTTTATACCCTTCACCACAAAAAGTGGAAAAAAGGGTATATATAAGTTTATCATTCCCTGTGTAATTTCTAGAATATCAATTTCCTACCTCATAAACTGATCCGATATTCTGTCTTCTTAGGCATAGCCAAGTCAATTGAGCGATATCCGTTTGTCCGTCTGTCCGTTTGTGTTAGTGTTGAAAAAAAAAAGATAAATGTGGCAATTGATTAAATGTAGTGTCGAAAAAGGTGCTATCGGAAATCAGCATGATCGGACCATGTCCTTCGAGGCAGCAAGCAAAACTCCACGTCTACCTCTAATTTTTCCATGTCATTTCGATCAATAAAGTAACTCCAATCAAAAAAATAAATATGGGGCGATAGAGAATTAAGAAGTAAGAAAAATACATTAAGTGAAAAAATTGGCGCTTGCCCATATTTTCCGAGTTACCGGGCCCTGAAGTTTTTAAATTTCTTAAAATATTAATATGGGTATCATTTTAAAGCTTTTGAGGAGATCTTTAAAAATCTTTTTAAAAATGCATTACCCATTAAAAGCCGATGTAATTTTTAAGTAAAATTATATATATGCAGTACCAAAATTTTTTTATTTTTTAATTCTCTGGTGCCCCAATATTTGCTTTTTTAATTTTAGTTACTTCACTAAACTATTTTCACATAGATGGTGAAGGGTATATAAGATTCGGCATAGCCGAATATAGCACTCTTACTTGTTAATGCTAAGAAGGACAATTTGTTCTTTTTCACTAACGGTGTTTTTATGTTAAATTGATGGCAAAGTTACTCATTTTATATTAAAATTACATTTTATATTATTTAGTTACATTTACATATTTTTTCTTTTAGACTGGATAGTTAGCACTTTCTACACTTAAGGAAAGTTTGAGTCCTCTGCATTTAAATTAATACTGCGCGGTGCCAACAGTACGGTAAGTGGGGATCTTACTAAATCAAGTACAGAAGAACTAATCTAGACAGCTTTGAATTAGTATCTTTACTTCTAATTTAGTCTGGTTACTAAGCTCAAAAGGTTTATTCAACTAAAAAGAATTTCTTGGATAAATTTATAAAAATAATTTTGTTTTTGCTTGCTTAAAAAGCTCTTAAGTGTGAATTGTATTCACATTTTTATTAACGATCAAAAGGTCGTCAAAAGATAAGACGAATTGATTTAAATTTATAATAACGTTTTTCTTTCTGAACTAAGGAACAAAGCGGGTATCTGCATTGTTGGGACGCATAAAGCCTGAAGAATACTTTTTGCATACTGAAATAAAGTAACAGAATTTTAAGGGTTTCTTATCCAAAGTGTGAAAATTGTATTGTTTCCTCTAGTGTGGAAATGATCGCTATGAGAACAAATTCTGAAAGCTAAAGGCTGTTCCCAAGGTGACGTGATATTTATAATTTTTTTTTAATTTTATAAATGCGTCAGTAAAACTATGTGCACCAAAGTAACAAGTGCCAAATTTAAATTTAAAATTAAAGGGTGTCCCAATAGTTACGTGACTTTTACTAATTTGGCTATGCTTTTGAATAACAACAGGCAGACACAATAAGATTAAGTATCTTATATGTCCGACATAAGAACAAGTATAAGCAAATATGCCGAATCTTACATACCTTCACCATATATGTAAATCCAGTCAAGTGAAGTAACTCTATTAAAAAAACAACAAACATTGGGGTAACATTCATGCGAAGTGGTTACCTAAAATTTGTTTGGAAGTAGAGATTATTGATCGAGAAGCAATGGAAATTGTCAATCTCGTGATGTTTTAGATTATTTCAAGGAGAATAAATAAAAAACTGGAATAAAATGTTGCAGCTAATGTATATCTTATGTTTATCGATAAACACAAAAATAAAAAATTAAACTACTATTCCCAAAATCGGTTTTATATTGAATTGTTATAATTAAAACAATATTAAATTATAATAAAATTAAGGATAAGTAGGGCATCATTTATATATAAAGAAACCGACAGGATGAGGTACGTGCGCGCACAAGGGTTTGTCACGTCTAAAAGTACAGGTAGTAAAATTTGCATATTCTTTAAAAACATATTTAATTGCTGCATTAGAAAAAAAACCAAAAGTGCTGAGTTTAAAGAAAAAGGGAATAAAAAGTATAAGCGCTTATTACTAGAACACAATAAAACAAGAGATTTTTTGCGCGAGGTACCATAGTTGTCATAATAATTTAATTTAAAATAAAGAATATAACATACGAGTAAATAATTGATTAGCTTTTTATGTACTTCAAAAGCATACGAGCGATAAATTGCGGAAAAATAACTCAATTAATATTTTATCTTAAAAGAAAATTTATTTAAACAAAACCATTTTTTAGCTAAGAATTGGAAATTAACTTTTTAAATATAGTTATGTAGTATGTGTAGTATATAAGGGGCAACTTCCATTCTCTGTATTCCGTCAGAGAATATGTAAGTACTTGTACTTTGTGGAGCACAAATTTAAATTTAATGTTGCTTTCAATCTTCTTTGAATCGATTTTAAGCTCCATGATATTTCTCGAGGAAATACATTTTTAAAATAACACATTCTTCTATTAAAAATTCATAAATTTAAATTATAAAGAATTGAATTTTTTCTCTCTTTTTTAAGAACGAAAATGGTCAAAACAAGTATCGGTGAAATACATAAATCTAATTCTGTAGTTACAAATTTAGATACCCAACATCAGCAGTAATATTTTATACAAAATAAGAGTGGATTCCCATATAGACTTATTTTTATTATAGTTAAACACTAAAGCATAGAAACATTTAAAATTACACATAAATTAGTCAAAGGGACACATCATAAAGCATTTTGTGATATCATAAATCTTCAAGACCTGGCGGTTAGCAGCCGCATTACCATATTAATGTGACTCGTTAATGATTACCAACATCGCCGCCAAACAGTGCGATAGCATATTTTGGTGATAGTGTGTGTGCTGTTCACGTATGATCATTTGGTCTAGAAATGGGTAACGACGTCGTGGTTTTAGCTTCTTCAATTGTTTATTAATATGAACAAATGCATAGATGGCACCGTAATGCTTTTCGTCAGCAGGGATGGGAAGTTTTGTTTGCTTGTATTAGTTTCCCAACACGTTTGACAAATGTTTCATTTTTTCTAATAAATAAATATTTTGTAGAGTACATATTAGTTAAGTAATTTACTTTTGATATAATATAAATTTTGTAAAAAAGATATTTTAAAAAATATGTATCCCAGAACAAATAATTTTTACGAAAAAAGATAAGTTTTAAAAATAAAGTTTTAAATTTATGTACTTCTCATAAAATTGTCCTTTGGATAAGAATTGGGAAAATTAAAAAATGTACACTGAGGAGAATAATTTCCTAAGGTACTTTTGTTAAATGAATTTTTTAAGTTTGTTTAAAGAAGGTTTTAAGAAGTAAAGAACTTTTTTCACAAATTGCGGCGAGACGTTAGATAATACGTTAACGTATATAAAAAAATTATTTATATAAAAAGAAATTTTTATGAATGCTTATTTAAACAGGTTGTTCAGCTTCATGTTCGAAGGTTCGGTTTTACATCCCTGCTATCAGCTTATTGGTACTGATGTGTATCATCATATTCGAAGAAATTCCATCGAAATAGTAAGCTAAGTAACCAACTTGTAAGTTAAAAAATTTGTGCGTAGAAGTAACATTTGTAGCAGTATTTAAGTTTAGCGTTCTCATAATTGATTCACTCATTTGCTTTATTCAAGTGGTTTGGTGAAGTTTGAAATAATTATAATTTACAGTATTTAAGTCCTAGAGTCAAAAAGATAAACTTGTGAGCAGTTAGATGGTTGGCTAATGTGTTTGTTGTTGGCTTTAGTATATTATATGGCCCATTACACCGGCTACACTTACAATGAACTCGCTAAGCAACCGACAAACCAAAAAATAATTTGTTGTAGTTTTTAGTTAAAATAAATAAAAATTAATTGCTTTTTCCAAATTTAATAAACAATTACAGTAAAACTTATAATCTAAATGCGAAAACCAAATTAAAAATAATAACAGCAGCAGCAAACGCCGACGTAAGAAGGGAACATTATATATTTATTTTGTTAAAATTTTCTTTTCAAAGGGGGCTAAACAATCGATTACTATCACCTTTGTAGAGGTGTTGTTGAATAGATTCAAATCACAATGAATGTTCAGAAAATGTTTGAAAAAGAGAAATTTGTTTAAAAGTTTTATTTTAATGTACGAGTATAAATCAAAAAAACATACATATGTATAAAGAAATATTAAATGTGCACTCAATCCGACTTTAACTTTTTGTACATTTAGTACTGTAGAATATCTTTTCTATAAGCGTACGTAGGTGTCCTGATAAGCCTACATCAAACTGTAAAAAAATACTTGCTAGGTTTTCGCCAATAATTGTATTCCTTTCATTCACTTTTTTGATATGTTTAATCGATTTTCAAAGGTATTTATTTTATAGGTTAGGGAATATGGCGTTATTATACTCTAAATATTAAGTGTCCGGAGTTACGTAAATAGGCAGTTCCTTTGTATGTTGATTGAAGTGAGAAAAGGGTCCTAAAGAAAGACTTACACGAAGTTTTTGCCAGGGACTGCCGTAAGTAAGATGACCGAGAAAATATTCCTGTTTTCACAGATTTTTCAGCAATAACATTTCCATAAATTTTCTATAATTGGCCACTTATATTTCCTCTTGGTAATATCTCAGTATTTTTCGGTAGTGGTTCTTCCTTCACCTTTAATGTAGTACCTGAAGGCTTGGGGTTAAATAAGGTCCTTTTATATCATAATTAATTTTGAACCAAATCTTCTTCAGAAATTAGGTCTTTACCCATCGCGTTAAGTCAGAATTTCATAGTACTAGTTTTATTTCCGACTATTTTTTTAAATTACCTGCTAATTAGAATTCTATTTGTTCAGATTTGTCACTCCTGCATTTTAGTCGAACTTGTTTTTCAGTTCTTCGTGAAATTTTATTGGAAAGCCTTTTAGTTTGTGTTTCGAAAAACTCATTTCTTTTTATGTTCTACAAAAGTTTAGGCGCTAGGACAGAAATCTGCTTTCTAAGCCTGACATGGCTGAATAATGTGGAAAAAAAAGCTTTGTAAAAAAATTGTATTTAAGTTAAATTAAATTCTATTTTAATTTTATTTAAGTTTTCGCTGCTAAATTATTTTGTATTAACAGCAGAAGAAAAACTGACAATAAAGGACCATGGACGATGTAGTGTCCTTGCACGTGAAAAAGTCAACTCGTTAGGGCTGTATCATAAAAAGAGTATTAAGCATTAGGAGCGATTACTTCTTCTTTGGTAGGTCATTCGCAACACAGTTGCCGAGGGTAGTCTCATAACTCTTCCCATTATGAGGGTGACTCCTTTAAGGAATATGCTTACGGCTTTGCTATCAGTATAAAAACAGATATTCCTGTTAGAAATCCTACGAAAAATTAACCAGTTTGAACGCAGATATTTCTGCCTGTAAGATACAATGGTCATTTGCGTGTGGAAAAAAGTGCCCTCGTTAGCGTTGACTTAATGGGTACCGTCATTAAAAACGCCAAATCCTAGATATTCGCCAAAGTGCTTTCCACCAGAAAAGAACTCAAAGGAATAACTTTGACTCTTTCGGTTAATTCCCCAAGTCTCGCTAATGGCCTGTCTGCATATTGAATTTTTAGGCAGTTTACTATCTCAGATAATGCCCAAATACTTCACACTGTTAGTAAGTAAAAAATACACCTTTTAATCTAGGCAATCGAAAGGAAGAGAGATTTTTCCTAGAGAAAATCTCGGATACACAGTCAATCTGCTTTGCTCCCCCATAGGCACATCGCCTTGAGTTATCATACCAACATGTATTTTAGCCGATTCCACTGCCACATCATCTTCTTAGGCGACAGTTTTAAAGCGCGTAGAGTAGAGACTAGTTCCATATGCAGCTTTTTAATTGCTACATTCCATGGCGGCCCAGACAAAATTCAGCCTCTCCCCCCGGGGATGCTAAGAGTCTGGCTGATCTAACGTGGGCTAAGACGACGTCCTTCCGGGACATAAAGGGAACCAGTCTCCTGGCGTGGAGGCACCAACTCTAGATAGGCATGTTAATACTTGTCAACGGACTAACCAATGTCCTTAGTTAGACTGGAGTACTGGAACCGGTTGCCCATACAGTGGGCCGACATCTCTGCAGCAGGGTATTAGTAAGGTCTCTACGGGGTACACGTGCACGTACGTGGTGGCTGTTTGTTAAGGTCGATGCCTGCAAGGAAGCTGTTGTGCCGACCATAAAGTACTGTTGCACTTTTAACAGACAGGGTTGGATAGTCTTCAATCACTGATCGTCCTGACAGCCGTCTTCTTATGTTCGCAACTTCGTTAGCTATGCCAGTGAAGGGGGTTAGTCGACGCATTGTATTTTACTTAGTGATAAGGCCACCGTCAGGTTAGGGCCCACCTGGTCAGTTACTGGCGTTAATCTGTATCACGTATGTTGCGTACCTCTGGTCACCAATTTGGTGACCATCGACTTGACAGAAATATACATTTTTTTCTTATATCCCAGTAAGCATGTTACGAACCTACTCTGTGAAGGATAAAAGTCATAAAGTTACCAGACGTAATTTACTGTTATGTTCCAGAACAACCTATCTGTATTTATGCCTACAGAAACCAATACACGGTTCATACGAATGGGATTGCACTACAATCCTCCAGTGATCCCTTTGCACTGGTTGTTTAGGTGCTGTCCGATTTCCGAATGTACCTCTAATCTAACTCTTCTTTACAAGTATCTTATGCAGACTTTGCCTCAGAAAAGCCTTCTACACTACTGAAAAAAACTTTTCAAGATTTTCGTTTTGCTTTTCCGACCTGGTTTTTTATTTATTCGAAAAAGTGTTATAGTGTTTCCTGCCCTCTTTACTTTATTGAACAGCTTACGGCAAGACCAACAAGATATGGCTCTTTCTGCGGACGACCATGGTGGTCTACATTTTGTGCGCTGTACTGATGACCTGCATACAATAAGTTCCAGCATACAATAAGTTGTAGCTTTTTGCATTTAAAGTTATTTTTTCGCCATTGCTTATACACGATTCTTGGACATTTCTTCCAGAAAAATTTTTCGAATCACTAACTCGGTCCCGATCATAAATTTGAAAAAGTGGTATTGACTTAGGCCCATTATTACAATTTGCCGTTAGTTACTCATAAAGTCAAGCTGTTAATAGTTATCATTGGTTGGTCAATCTTAAGGTATGATTAACTAAAGCAGTCGAAGTTTAGTGATCTGTGGCTTAATTCTTGCAATTGGGACTAAAGCAAAACTGTGCATTAAATATTCAAACTAACTCTGTGGTTAACTGCTACAAAAGCACACTTGATGGTGACAAATTTCATCAAACATTTATATTTGGCAAGTTTCTTATTATTCCGTAATAGCTTAATGCTGAATGAGACAGGGGAGTTGATGGGGACATAAAAACAGGTTGTTACAAAGAGGATAAAAAAAAATATGCATTGTTTTCTGAAATTCTTGCCAACCAATTTAAGTTAATTACAGTTCCAACACTAAAACATACAATTTTTACAAAGTAAAAAAATCTGCAGTGTAAGTTTAATTTTTTTCCTAATTTATGAATTTTTCAATCTATTCTGCCGTGATATTTGGTGTTGGTGGTTTTGTTTCATTTTTTTAACCAGATAATTTTTAATTGAAATTCGTGTTGTGTGTTTGAAACATGCAAACCTTTCTTCGTCACTGGCAATGACGACAAGTAAAAGAATTCTTTTAAAGTTTGAAAAAAGTAATTAAAACTGAAATAATGAATTCATTAATTTGTTTTTCGAAGTTGTGTACAATATTTCTCTTTCAGTTGTCTATTTTTCTGCCCGTCTCTCTTATTCGTTTGTTGGAAATATGTTACTGATGGTGTTATTTTAGTTTTTTTTTTAATTTCCAAAATTGGCGGTTAAATGTGCAATTTTATTAATAAAATAAACCAAATATATTACTTTTTCTTTTGAATTCTTCATTCGTACAGAAGAGATGTAACTGTTTGATAAGTGTTTAAAAAGTAAAATTTTAATTATGACAACATTTGTTCGCAATCAAGATATTAAATAACCAACCATTTAAATTTAATGAACTTTCTTACTTCTTTACTTTTGTTTGTTTGCAGATTTTCCTTGGCGTTTTCTTTACTAAAACTTTTAGCTGCGTTCATTCAGTGTGAGTATAAATATATTAATGAAAAAGTACAAAATTTTATATTAAATTTTGAAAACCTTTGTTTCCATTTTTACAGTTTTAAACAGTTTAAGACATTACTTACTTGTTCTCTTATAAATAAAATAAAAATAGAAGTTTAGACTAGATTTACATAGATGGTGAAGGGTACATAAGGTTCGGCATAGCCGAAGGTAGCACTCTTACTTGTGTTTTCTTCTATTCAAGCCTGCTAATATTTCAAAAATTGGAGCAGATTTATTTTAGTTTTTCCTTTACTTCAAAAAATTATTAGCCGAACTATTTAAGCTTTCGCTGGAAATTTGTAGTTTCTTCATTAATATTTTAACTGCTGTGTTTATTTTCAAAGAAAAAGGCAAAAGTTAGGCACAACCATAATTTTTTCAACTTTCTGGAACGCTACCTCTCTTAGCACAAAAAATATATATTTTTTCGTTATTAACAAATTATGAAATCAAATAATATTTGCAAAAAAAAACCGACTTCAAAGCAGATTTTAGCTGTCTATCAAAAACGTTTTAAAAGTTTGTCAACATGCATCAAATTACATTAACTATTAGGATGCCCTTTCATTTCTTAATCCAAAATTTATACTTCTTTTTATTGCGGACCTAGCAATACAGCTTCTTATTAATTTAAACCGTCTGTTTCAACAGTTTGGTCAAATACATCAAATTACAAAAACTATAGTGCACCCTTTAATTCCCAAATCCAAATTCTGTACTTGTTGTTAAAGCTGACAGTTTCCTTGTAAATTTTAAACGTCTGTCTACAATTGTTTAACAATTTGACTGACCATACACATTAAATTACATGAACTAATAAGACATCCTTTAATTTATAATTTTCAATGTATATACTTCTAATTATACCAGACGAAGTAGAGGACATTTTTTCTTATTTTCAAGCAATTGTATATAACGGTTCAGAAAATAAGCCCATATAGCTCAAATTACATAATTTATGGGAATACTCTTTAATTTCTAAATTGAAATTGTATACATATTGTAGCGGACATAGGAACAGAAGTTCTTATAAATTTTAGACGTCTGTCACAGCTTTTCAAAAGTATGACCACATATATTAAATTAAGTGATCTATTGGGGCACCCTTTGATTTATAATATTGAAAATTTATACTTGCTATTAAACCGATCATAGTATTCGGCGTTTTGTCCAATTTTCCATCGCTTGCCTTTAACTATTCAAGAAATGAGCCCAAATAGCTCAATTTGTTCTACCTATTGGGACACCCTTTAATTTTTAGATACAGTTTTCTATATCTTTTTGCTATTGGGAACTATAATGATATTTAGTTTTTTTTTTAAATTTAGTGTTGTGCCCTTTACTGTACACTTAAAAAACATGTATGTATGTTTTACGGGGACACTCTTTAATATTTAAAATTATGCACTGATTTTAAGGGCTTTTAAATAAAGAAAACATTTTCGAAATCGGTTCAGAAATGATTATTACGCAGGCACAAACATAAAAAATACAACATTCAGTCGACTTGATAACTTCCTTCTTTTTTAAGTCGGTTAAAAAAAACGAATTTGAACTCGGGAGTACAGTTTTGCATTTATTTTATCAAAACAATTTTGAAGTCTTTCAGCAGCTTTTTAATACCTTCAGCTTTAAAGAAAATGATTTGATTTAATCGAGGAACTCAACTCTGCAATAATATCCTTTTCTGAGAACCTCCTAAAGAGCTTAAATATTTGAAATAAAGATAAATAGAAATTAAATAAAATTAGTTTACTTTTAACTATACTATATACTATTCTCTTTTCCTTGGAACTCTGTTATTCTCTAACCGATATTGAAAGCTTTCTTATTAACTTATAAATTTAAGTTTGTCGTAGTTGTTTTATCTGTAGTGGGCAATCACATACTTCTACCTACACATATCCGCCTAAATATCTTAATTTAACCACGAATCGTAAATTCTTCGTATCAACAAATTAGGATTAATTTTCGATTTAATTTCAATAGCATTTAGTCAAATACTTCCACTGTGTTTTCAAGTTAGTTAACTTTAACAATCTTTACCATTTGTTTACACTAATTTATGCGACTTAGAAACACCTTAATTTTAAATATCATGCCAATATACCCGAAATTATACTTTTTTTAACCGTTCATTTCGAAATTCGCCTGAAAATTAAGCTGGGTTGTTTACGCTTAATATACGGCTTACTTTAAATAATCCTTTCCAGCTAAAAGGATTAAATGGAATCACCGGAAAATATAGGCCTACGAATATTTTGTAAACAAATTTCGATAAAACTAATTCAGTTGTCCTTTCGTTTGCATGTTTTCATGAATTATTTAAGAAATGCTTTTAACGTGGGCGTTTAGTTTAAATAAACACTGCTCAGATCATAAGTGCAAATCCTAGCTCAAAGGATATTTGTTTTGTTTTTGCATGCATGTGTGTATATTTAGGATGGTAAACTGTTTTCAGAAAAATATTTGGAAATGCAAAACAAGGAGGTGTTTAATTGTTATGACTTTGTTACTCCTAAGTGCATTCAATGCCAGACAGTGGTAGTTCATCCTGGCGAAAACCTTATGTCAGGTAATTCAAACAGATCTTTGTTTCTCTCGCATGCCTTCTTAGTCAGTTGCCCTTTACTCTTTGCTAGTGTTTTCAAGACAAAACGAAGGAGTTGCAATTTTTAAACAATTGTTTTGACAAAGGCGTGTTTAATTTTGGGTACTTAAAAGGATTACGGTAAAGGATTGACTTTTTGTCCTTGACGTTGTCAATAATTTCTTAAATCTACATGAAAGTAGTATTTGCAACGTTGTTGTATTATGCGTGTTTGTTGCTATCTTGGTTCTACCTATGACATGTAACTGTATACGTGTCCACGAGTGCAAATTGCTGTTGTTTTGTTTAGTTTGCTTTTCGGCGAAGTAAGTAACAATACGGATGTCATAAACAAGGTCTTCAGTACATAAATGAGTTCGCGAAATACGTTGAAACTCAACCCTTGGATGTTTTCTCGATAAAGGGATAAACGGTTTAAGCAAAGATTTTCGACAATAAAGAGTTTGAAACGCAACTGATGATCTTTTAACAAGAATTGATTGCAAAAGAGTTACATGAATATTTTTTTTTAGGCAGACATAATATGTTTCGTAGTATTTGCCATTATAACCTAACGCAACTCTTTCGTCATTTGCACGTTAATGTTGCTTTCAAAGCATTCTTAGGATTATGACTTTGGCGGGGTTATTCAAAATAAAATTTAATATTTTTGCAAAAGTCGTTTATTTACCTTGAAGGGTTAGTTAGTGTTAATTTCTTTTTTAATCTCCCATTTTAGGAAAAATACACTTTTTTGGTGTGTGTTAAGAAAGATTATTTTTTATGATTCTAAGAAAGAAAATGAATAAATAAGTCATATTTGGACTTTTTTATTCATGATAAATTTATGAGCGTATTATAAATATGCTATTAAGGCTTTGTTGCTCAAATTTAAGAAAAAAATATAATATAACAAATTTTCAAATAAGCGATTTTCCAAATAAATCTAAAAAGAAAAAAAATCTGGGAAGTATTTAAAAAAATATAAAAATGTGTCATAAATAAATAATAAATAATAAATAAATAATAAATAAATAATAAGTAAAAAATATAAGAATGTGTCATAAATAATAAAGTTATGGTATTTTGAAAAGAAATAATATTTTAGGTTGGAGTTTTTCACATTTACATATTTTTCAATCTAGGGATCGCAAATAACAATTTTTTTTTAACAAATGTGAACCAAAAAAGTCTTAACGAAAGAGAGATGCTACAATCTGAAGAATTATTTCAACTGACTACCTTTGCCTTCGTTAATTTTAAATTATTTGAGTTTTATTAAAAAAAATTAAATTTAAAAGCTATTTTCTAAGTTTAATTTTTTGCTTAAATCTTCAGTTATTCTTTTTTTCAATTAAAAAGATACAGTTGTCTTTCCAGTTGTATTTTTTGCTTGAAGAATTGCAAGTCAAGATACTGTAGAAAGAGCGGAAAACGGCGCTAAGACTAATATTGACTGTTTTACGGTCAAAATTTTCTTTAGACTCCGTAAACAAACTTTTATTTATTAAATTAAATAACATTAAATTAAACTAAATAAGATTTATTAACTAAAAATAGCAATTATTTTCCGACCAGACAAATAAAAATGTAAAATGTAAAACGTAATTTGTTGAACAAACGTTATAAAATTTTTAAATTTTACTTTACATTTTTCAGTTTTCTTTAAGTCCAAAATACTCGTTTATTCATTATAGATAGATTTTCTTTTTTTATTCTTGCGAAGTTTTTTTTTTACGAAGTTTATTGAAGTTATCTTCTTTGTAAATATGGAGTAAGTTACTTAATAACTCTTGTGACTTTTTCAAACAAAAATCTTTCGTATCTGAGGGTCTGACGTCTAAATTTTTGTTTTTTTTACTAAGCAACTATACCAATTGGGTACACAAACAGAGAAATATTATAGGAAAAGCAATTTTTTGATTAATTTTTGTAATAATTAACAACATAAACTTCTTATAAATTGAATTTATTTAATTTAATTTTAAATTGATATTTCTATCATTTACGATAAATGTTTTTACCAACCGATACAAAAAAATAAAAATATAATTTTTTTTTTCAAATAATTCAAAATTTATTTAATTTGTCAAAAATGTAACAGAATAAACTAATAGGAAAAAAAAAATAATAAAATAGTCCCAAAATATATATTGATATATTGTATTTTATAAGTCAATAAGTAGGTTTGTACTTGTTTGTCACTTAAATGGTAAACCAATGTAAGTGTCTCTCTCTCTTTGGTAAACTAATTCGTTAATACATTTATGTCAGTCTAACGATATTATTTCGATTTGAATGATATTTGCAGAAATAAAGCATAGCCCAATTAAGTATTGCAACATATATTGACAGCATTGCAAACATACATATATTTGGTCCTTTACATTCATCAATGCAATAACTTAAAAAAACAGACAAACAGACAAGACAAATTGATTATCTTATATTCGAGAAAGATTGCGGAAGGATTTTTTAATTGTCGTAGAACAAAATATGAATGCTAATTTCAAAAACAATTATTTTCAATTCAACAATTCGAAGCAAATATCAAAAACTAATAAAGTATAAAGTCATTATCTATAAGGGTTCAAAAGATAAAATTATATTAACTATGGGGAGACTTTTTGAATTTTTACACTAATTATTGCTGACACAGTAAAACAAAATTTGTTCATATTCTAAGCGTTTGTCTATAACTGTTCAAAAGATTGTCCATATATATAAAGTTATATTAACTATTGTAACACCCTTTAAATTATAATTTTAAATATTTATATAGGTTAAATTACATCAATTATTAAAACACTCTTTAATAGCTAAATTCAAAATGTATACATATTGTTACACCGAACTTAGCAATACACTTTTTTTTTAATTTTCAATCGTATATCTACAACTATTCAAAAGTATGGCAATTTAAATAAACTATTAGAGCACCCTTTCACTTATAATTTTGACTATTTATTCTTGTTATTACAACGGTAATAGTTATCGACATTTTGTCCAACTTTCAAGTGTTTGTCTTACCCAGCACAAAAGATTACCCATATACGTCAATTTTTATCACCTTGGGGACACCCTTAAATTCTTAAATTTATTTTTGTATTACTTTTTGCTATTGGGAGCTATACTGGTACTCAATTTCTTAAATTTTAATAAACGTAAAAAATGGATGTTTATGGGGACACCCATTCATTTTTAAACTTTTTAACTGTTTTTAAAACGGAACCAATCTGTAAGCATAACCTTTCAAAATCGGGTTAAAAATGCGTTAGTTCATAACATAGAAAAGTAACATTCAGGTGAATTGATAATTCCTTCTCTTTTTTAAACTCGGTTAAAAACAACAGCAACTGATAATAGACAGAAAACATACAGAACAAAAAACTCACTTTCTACTGTAGTTCGGCTGTCATCGTAAATAGATATTATTGTACTATTATATTATATTATAATTAAGAAAGTAAAAATTTCGTAAAATTTGCTGATTCCGAACCTTGAAATAATTTCCATTTTCAGTTGTTTAAAATCAAAAATGTTTTTAAATAGTTCAAAATCATGCTTGGTATTTTTTCAATACCATGAAAATAATGAAAATAAAAAAATGAACTACCATTAAAAGCTAATGATTTTATTATAATTGTAATTGTTTTTACTAATAGTAATAAAATCATTTAATTAATAATTACAATTAAATCAAAAATAATTGTTTTTATGAAACACATATTTTTAATCACAGAAACTTAAAAAACTATGCATAAAACGAATAAAGCTGAACACTCTTGTCGATAGGTCTATATTTAGAAATTTTAATAATTTATCATTATTAAGTGAGATATGTGTAAACGTTGATGTGTGATATCTAAAGTCACCTAACACCCAGCTTGTAGATATTATTACTTATACGAAAACAAAAATCTAGTGCCTCATTTTTCCTGAAGAAGTTAAAACCTATATATTTTTATGATCAAAATGGCATTTTAAAATAATGCTCTACTATACTTTAAGATGTGTATTTAGTGTACAAAGCCAAAGAATACATTCGCTTATGATAATGATTTTAAACCATTTAATCATTAGTCAATGGTAATGATTTTGTTTTTTTTATCTAATTATCAATTAAAAATTTTCATTAAAAACATTACCATTAGTAAAAATAATGATAATGCCAATCTTTAAAAAAACGGCATTTGCTGCGAATGCCACTTTTAAATTCTTCTAGTACGTCGTATATTTGCGGAGGGTGCTGGTAAATAAATCGGCGAAGAGAATGAGATATTTGAAACAATTACAAAATCCACGGCCTCATATACATGGTCAGGATGTTGTTTAGTTCCCAGTAAGCGGAATTTGGACACCTGTCAACCTTCACTTTATTTTTGGATTAACCTGTGAAGTTTGGGCTCTGTATCCTTTTTTCGGATATAAAAATACCATTGAAGTGACAGACAAGGTTGAAGGGAATAGAAAGTCACCCACTTAATGTTTCAAAAATATATTAAACAAAAAAGTATTGTATCGGACAAAAATCGTTAGTTTATTTAAAATGTTTGTGAAAAGTTTCCTGAAGAGCGAAATGGCCATCGAGACGTGCTTTAACCTTCAATAATAAGTTTGATCGAGATAATTTTAAACAATAGCACAAAGTTTTTATGAAAATTAAATAACTTATTAAAGGATTCCTGTGATTTGAATTTAATTTAATAATTTGCAAAGTGCCCGATCATAGCGTGATACTAACTTAAATATTGAATCTTAAAGCGTTATCGTCTGTAAAAGCTTTCAACAGCATTTTTAGATAAGATATTTTCTAACAAGTTGTTATCAAAAAGTAGAGAATTCAATTTAGTTTCTTTTTCGATGACCGTAAACAACAGCTTATATCTGTCATAATGGCTTCGTGGCTATTGCATAGTGTCCTAATAAAAGGATCTCCCCCTACATGAAAAAAGGGATAACCATAAATGTCAAACTATTGAATGAAAAATGACCAATCAATGAATGAATACAGATGTTGGTGTAACCAGCAGATTAAGAACCTTTAATGCGACAATTTTTCCCTAAAATTGTGAGTTTGCATGTGCAAAATTCAAGGAAAAATACGAAAAATAATTAAGGGAGGATTTACAAACTACTGCAGCTGTTTGCATTCGATTTGATAAATTCTTAATTTGGACTTGAAATAAAAACACAAACTAAAATTTAGTTTTTCTCATAAATTATATAAATTTATTATATTAACATAAATTAAAGATTATTAACTAACTAATAATTTAATAATTTGCTTAAGAAATAATTAAATACAAATTAAAAAAAGAACGAATAGATACAATGGAAATTAAATTATGTTTGATTGTATGCTCAAAATCAAAAGAAGGCAGAAGAAAACTTTGAAAATCAGTTAGAGGGGTGAAGTTTTTAGTGTTTATTATACGTAGTGATTACTACCCCAGGTCCTGCCATGGGTAAACTAATTTTTAGTTCTTGTATTTTTTTTTTTTAATTTTTTTTCTACTTCCCGTTAACAATGCTGCTTTTCAAACACATAAATTATTAGTTTTGGCAATATGCACAGCGAGTGTTTGGTCGACTAAATAGATTTTGCTTTTAGTCTCTTTTATTGTTTTTGATTGCATTGCCGTTTGTATGAATTCAGACTGCCAGCGTTGTTTTTAACGTTCTCTAACTCGCTTGTTAGCTTGTGTGTAAATATTGCACTTTTGCGCCTGCGCTCATTATTTTTGCTCTGCAAGTGACATTTTGTGAGTGTGCATTTCAGTTGGGACAAGACAAAACCGAAGACATCATAGGGAGTGACATGTGTTTGTGTGTATATCCCTCGAACTAGCGTTTGCCATGGAGAATTAAATATTTAAACCATACGAAAGTTGTGTCGTCTTCGTTGACCATTTGCTTTAAACACCTTCAAATGGTTGAAACCTTACAACTTTCGTGGTCTAGGCCAACTGATACATTGGGTTGGATCCTGCTGGCATAGTCATTTGTTGTTGGTAATTTGTCTGAGTAAAATGAGCAGCAGCAGTGCTATAGTGCTGAGAGTCGTGTAGGTAGGGATGAGCTTGTTGATTAATATGGGCATGTTGAGATGTGGTTTCGTATTGCTGGCCAGCAAAGTGTTCGGGAGAGTGATGATGATTGCGGTGATATGCCGAAGGAAAGGAAGGTTGTGTTGCTGTGGCCAAATAAGCGGGATATGAAGAGTTACTGCTAGACCCAACATGTGGTATTGGAGTCTTTGTTGCTTCTAAGGGCATCACTGGATAAACTAATCCTTGTTGATGAAATTCAGGAACTCCATCTAAAGTACGATCTTTTTTGGATTTCATACGACGATTTTGAAACCAGATCTTAATTTGGCGCTCAGTCAAAGCTAAAGCATTGGCAATATCAATGCGACGACGTCTAGTAATGTAGCGATTGAAATGGAATTCTTTCTCCAATTCCAAGGTTTGATAACGTGTGTAAGTTTGGCGAGTACGTTTTGAATCTTTGCAGTCTAAAAAAGCAAAACAGAAATACAAATTTAATATTCAATTGTTCTTGGAAGTTGTAAATTTTATAAACAACAAATATTAGTTTCTTTTGCACAAAAATCGTAAGCTATAAATGCACAGGTAGCTTAGGTATGTAATGCAAAAGAAAAACTCAAAAACATAAATTCAAGGGAAAATATGAATTTTTGAATTAATGCCTACCTGATACAGGGCTGTCTTCACAATTCGACCAATTGTAGTCATTGCCTGTCAAAATTTGATGATTGATTTCATGTTGTTGTACTGCAGCTTGATTGACATGAGTGATGTGTTTATCGTTTGGCGACAAGGGTGGTGTGCTGATGCCTTCTACAAAAGACGTAGGAGTGGCTGGTTCAGAGGTGGTAACAGATGTGCCATTTTTGGAAATTTGTGAATGGCTGGAAACTTTAAGAGATTGCGGTGAGTATACATCCAAATAATCGACATCGCTGCGATTAGGTGATAAGATGTTTTCCTGGGTGGCTGGTGTATTGGCTGTGATAAAGTCTTGCTCAAAGCAGGGAGGTGTAGGAAGCGAAGTTTGCTCTATTTTACTTTTAGTTTTGTTGCTGCTGTTAACTTTTTCAAAGGTTGTGTAGTAATAATCGGGAGAGTATTTTAGTTTTTTGATAGGATTGGTGAGTAAGGCGCGTAATTTACTAGGTGCTTCTTCGCCAGGCTTGGTTACAATTTCTTTTTCTAATTCGCTGGCTTTACGTTTATTAGATGGCTTGGGAGCTTCTGGTATTGTCGCTAGAGTGCGGACAGATTCTTGTTCACTGTTGCTGCTGCAATTATAATAATTATTGCAAATCTGAGAGCAGCTATTTTCCAAAGTACCGGTATTATATTGATACATATAGTTGGGATTGTAGGTACCTGGATTCCAAGTACCGTTGCACTGTTGTTGATGATAATATGAGGCAGCATTATCATAGTACGTTGAAGTGTTGCTGTAGTTGTACATATTTTGTGTACTGTTGCTTGAAAAGTCGGCATAAAAATTTGTAGCTGCCATGTCAACGAAAAACTAAAATTTTGTGTGCGCGCTCTGAAAGCAAATAAATATTTTTTTAAACTAATCTATACGAGATGTTATCACGACGAAGATTTGACAGCGAATGTTCTGCTGCTAACTTTTCAGCGGCTTAATATAGCAAAAATTGTTTAGTACTATTTTCCACAAGAACCTTGTGGCACACGACCTTTTAACGTTGAATTGTTTTTGCCACTGCCTTTTCGCTGTTTTGCTCGTCATTGCACATAAATATCCTTTGCATGACACTTTTACACATGCTGCGACAGTTAAACAGAGATTTCTTTACTGTCAACATTTCTACCCCTTGTGCGTTTTTCACTTAAGAGAGTATTTTAAAGAAATTTATAAGGGAGAGTTTGCAATGTAGGTCAGGAAAAACAATATAGGGGTAAAAGTTTTATCCGGTAACTTTAATTTACATTCTCTTTTGAATATTATCCATTTTAGATACGATCGTTTTGTTGAGATAGCCCATTGTGATTACCTGCTGTGCTCTTTATTATCAATATATATTTTCCGTAAGCAAAGCATTATCATCGCTAAATATTCAACGTTAAACTCGAGGTTATCCGCACTCACATTTCTATGCATTTCCCCTGCATGCCAAGGTTACGACATCGTCATTTAAGAGAGTGCACGGAGAGTTACATTTTTAAACTTCCCATCGTCTATAACTAAGATGCTTTATGTACGTAAGAAGGAGGTGGCATTGAAAAAGAATTTGTTTTGAGGTGTCTTGCCTTCAAGCATACGTTTTACCTAATTGCAATAATCATAAATTCATAAAAATTACAGAATAGAAGCTACAATATTATGAAAACAATAGCCGAGAAGAACATTGTTTCGTTAGGCAAAAAAGTGTAAATGCCTTATTTTTTGTTGTCCTTATTAATATGCAATGTTTTTATCTGTCTTTGAAACAGGGACATTCCTCTAAGTACATAGCTGCCTTACAAATATCATTTCGATTCCGGAAATTCGCAAGTAGCTAAAGAAAAGGCAAGAACAACAAATGTAACAGAAAACAATTATTTAAACTCGTTGTTCGTCATAAATCGCGCAATACTTACTTGCGTACTCCTTTTGTTAATCAAACAAAAGCCATGCGCGTTTATTTCGAGTTATTTAAATAAATCAATAAACAGTAAGTTAGATATACGTAAACTAAAGACTTAGCGATATTTGGACTAAACAAGGATTGCAATAACATCCACACCTTATGTTAAGTGTAAAAATTTGGTGTCACAAAAGACATTTGAAAGGAAGCTTAAAATAATTAAATAGCAAACAGTAGCTAAAATTTTATTTTATCAGGAATGATGATCATTAATTAAAGGATATTTTAACTTAAGGATGTTCAGCACTTTTATGTTTGCTTAAGAAACATGACTTGATTTAGGCGAGTTAAGCTTCTTACGCACACATGTTTTATTTTCTTTTCATTACATTCGACTATATGTTTCATTGACTTGTTTTGTGAGTTCGCATTACAGTTTGTCGATAATTGATTAATTAAGTGACATTTATAATCCTGGCAAGTCAATTGCTTTAAATTGATTAGTTTTTGTTTCAAGTTTTTCATACTGATACAGATACCAAAATATATTTGTTGTTTATTTTACTTTTTTTCAGTTTCAGGTTGAATTAAACCAAATGTCAGTTTTTTTCTTTCATTAAGGCCAGGACAATACCACCAAATCGCCACCACCCACCCTTAACCACTCGTACGTATGGATATTGAAACATATTTTAAGGGCTTTTTTCTATCTCTTACGGTTTGAAAATGGCATGTGTGCATTGTGTTTTATATGCGTATACGAGTATATTTTACTTTTATTTGTTGTTTTTGTATAAATTCACATGCGAGTGGTTGCATTTGCACAAAATCCAAAATAGTTCTAAAAAAAATGAAACTGTTGCAAAATTTATGACTTTTTTCTTTTTGGGTTGACATTTTTACACTGATTTCTTTAATTTATGTTCTTAAAATATAAATTCTAGTGTTTGTTGCTCTATTTTCTATTTTATTTGAGGGGGGAAATATTTAAACAATTGGTAGGCTGTGATGTGTTCTCTGGTTATGGATGTTATTATTTGATTAAGAAGTTTCACAAACTATATTTTGCAATTAAATTTTTGAATTTACTCAACAAATTATTAGTAACAAAT
The DNA here is from genome assembly GCA_916610165.2 of Gymnosoma rotundatum. Lineage (NCBI taxonomy): Eukaryota > Metazoa > Arthropoda > Insecta > Diptera > Tachinidae > Gymnosoma > Gymnosoma rotundatum. The sequence goes on from OU744336.1 coordinate 86,667,891, forward strand.
AGTTATTTATCAAGAAAATGTACACTCCGTATTAAAAGAAATTTAATTGAAATATCGAAGGTTGTAAGATGTTGCTACCGTGACTGCGCAAGAAGAAAAATGTGTTAATAAAATAAAAAAAATATATCTTGGTTACAAAACAAGAAGTTGTTAATTATTGTTAAGTATTCATTGGATCTTTGGTATATAATTAAGTGTTCATATTTTAAATCTAACAGTAACACTCAAGCCAAAATCCACCCACTACTCTAAATATTTTCTTATCATTGATGCTGATATCATTTAGTATTCATCTCAATTTTAGTCGACCAAGAATTAAAATGTGAATGTTTAGGACCTTGCGGGCTAGCGAAACTTTTCACTTATCTGCAGGCTGTAGTGTTCATTCGTAAAATTTTATTTTGGACCCTTAAATTTTATTTCAATCTGAAACAGATGAATGCACCATAACTGAATTCCCTATCTTTTAGAATTGTATTACAAAGAAAAACTTTAAGATCTAACTTACCGGTATCTCAATTCATCTCTGTTAAATTTGTTTCCTTATGGCTTTTCCAATTTAAGCGGCTATTAAACGGCATACCGAGGTATTTTACTTGAACTATCCGATTGGTCAGAAGTAAATGCAATACATATAAGATTTTTATTAATGCAACAAATTTTAAAAGCTTTTAGGTATTCTTTGCTTTAATTAAAACTTTAAGCCTTTAGATTTCACCATTTTAAATGTTTAAGAAAAGTCGGTGAAGAACCCAGAGCAATATTCTTTTCTTCATTTATTTTAAGACTAATAATTTACATTGATTAAATAACCATTTCTACTTTTTTCTACACTATTTACTGAATCGTGTGATAAAGAGATTCCTATTTTACGTAACACAAGGCAATGTTGGCCACAGTTCTTCAAAACTGTTTAAAAATGAAAAAAGCTGTAGGTAATTGGTTTTTAGATTCGGTTACACAACTGCAAGAAAAGCCAAGTGTGTAACACAATGGGCGTTGTGAATAAAAGTAAAGTTCTAGCTAAAACTAGCAATTCTAAAGTTTAAAGTAGTTTTGAGATGAATAAAATTTTTAGATGAAGCTAGTGATTTTTGTTGTCTAGTTAAAGATAGTTTTTCAAGGTTTGTTGTAAAGTTTTATTTGAATGGTCATTTTAGGCCAGTAAAAGAATCTTTTTACTTTTTCCATAGTTTTTGCCGTACCACCATGCACAGACGTATTAGATGTATGAGCTTTTTCTATAATCGTTTGAGTTAAATTTGGTGATATCCATAGCTTCTCAATGACATGCTTTAAATAATTTATTCTTGGGTTATTCGCCAAAAACTGCATTGTTGTTTGTTTTTCTTTAAATATGATGGCTGAATTTAAAAATGTTCGCAAAAAAAAACAATTCCATAACTCACATCCAGAAGAAATCATAGTTTTCATAATAAAATTTTTCCTTACAACGTAAATTTATCTTGAATTTTATTAAAGACTGCATTCGATTCTTTCTCCATCAATTGTAGCAAGCCTCTTTCCAGTCTTTTATTTTTTTTTCGAATGACCAATTATATTTTCCTGGCCAAATTTTCTCAAATACTCTTCATGGAGTGGTGACAAGGCATCATCTCTTGCCACTCTCACTGACGGCACTTGCGACTTTTTAAATCAATTTTTTATGCCTTTGGAGCATATAGACAAATTTTGCACTATTTTTGTCACTCAAAAATAATCAAGATAATAAATATTCAAAACAAACTCCGTTACGAAATGTTTTACTAAAAGTTTTGCTTAGCATTTGTAAGAAAAATATCCAAACAACATACAAATTGTTTCTATTAGCTGATTTTACAGCCGCATATATTTTTAAATTTAACAGTACAAGCTTTAACTTTTCCGTACTAGCTACCTAGTAGTAGCGCAGATTTATTCACACTTTTTTAGTTTATACGTTTCAGCCTAGCTAGTACTGAAAAGTTTAAGCTAGTGCTAGTAGTTAGTAAAAACTACTTACCGAATAACTTAGTAACATTATTTGAAGTTGATGAAATAATTTAATTAAAAATTCAAAGATTAGATTTACCGAAAAATTTGAAAACTGGTGATTGAAGACATTGGACGAAGTGCTGTATGGTTCAGTCAGATTGCAAGAAACTTGGTTCGTTTTCCACTAATTTTTTGATGATCTTTGTTAAACTGCGAATTTTGCAGGGCGATTCCCTGGGAGATTGTTTTATGAAGCAGAATATTACAAAAAATGAGGTAACACTTTATTATTAAAAAATTTCTTTCTTTCGTTACTCAATATGACGTCATTTCAACGTGCTCATCAATAAAATCAAACGCAGTGGGATGTGATAATTTACACCCTAAATTTATAAAACTACTATTACCCCTTATTTTGCCGTATGTTACTCATTTGTTTAATACCATCATAATGTCAAGTGTGTTCCCGTTAAACTGGAAACATGCTAAAATTGTACCACTACCTAAGTCGAATGGGGAGTATAGACCTATAGCCATCTTGTGTTTTCTATCAAAAGTTTTCGAAAAACTCCTTTATAAACAAATGATTGCGTATATCACTTCTTACAATTTGCTTTCTAGTATGCAATCTGGTTTTCGTCAAAATCATAGCTGCGTTACGGCTCTTGTGGAAGTTAGTGAGAATATACGGCAAGGCTTAGAAAATGGTGACATTAATTTTTTAGTGCTTTTAGATCACTCCAAGGCTTTCGATACGGTAGACCATAATATACTGGTTGGAAAACTGAAACATTTTTTTAGATTCACGAATACATCAAATAGACTTATATCATCGTATCTTTTAAACAGAACACTATCAGTATTTTTTAACGATGCATGGTCCGATAGAATAACCGTTAGTAGGGGAGTGCCACAAGGTTCTATTTTAGGTCCTCTTTTATTTTCATTGTATGCAAATGATTTGCCAAAATAACTTACCAAATGTAAAATTCATTTATACGCAGATGACGTGCAACTTATATTAAGTAGCCCAGTTCAGAATATTGCTTCAGGCATCTCAGATCTGAATAATGACTTAAACAGAATCTACACTTGGGCTAGTGCAAACGGTCTTTGTTTGAATCCGAGGAAATCTAAATGTCTAGTTATATGTAAAAAACGCATAAATCCGAACATTTCTGGAGATATTGTTTTAAATGGAGAAAAAATTGAAATTGTTAAAACAGCAAAAAATCTTGGTATTACATTCAATAGCAATTTGACTTGGAATGATCATATAAACTCACTGGTGGGTCAAAATTATGTAAAACTAAGAGCTGTCTGGCACACACAATATTTCACTCCTTTTAGAATAAGGGCATTAATTGCTAAAACATACCTGATTCCCTCTCTTCTTTATGGGTGCGAGCTATTTGGAAATTGTGACGCAGTTAGTAAGCGAAAACTAAATATATTGTTTAATAACATCATAAGATATGTGTATGGTTTGAGGAGATTTGTTCATGACTCCTCTGTTTCTAATACTCTGTACGGAGTCTCATTTGATTATCTATTAAAAATTCGCACTCTTACTTTTTTGCATAAAATAATATATAGTCAAACACCCAGGTATATATTTGAACAAATACGTTTTTCTCGATCAAGTCGAAACCGAAATATAATAATACCTCGGCATCGATGCCTAATGTCTGAATGGCAGTTCTATGTGCATGCCGCACGTCTTTGGAACAATCTTCCACCAATTCAACAAGTAAATAGCAATGCTAATAGTTTCAAAAAATTTTTATTTAATTTTTATAAATAATCTGAACAAAAATAATATTTTCATGCTGTTTTATTTTTTGTTTTTATTTTTGATAATATTGTATACTTACATATGTATTAAGTTTATGACGTTAATTCAAATATTGTTACGTAATGCGTTCCTGTACTATAAATATAAGACCTGGTCTTGTTGTGCAGGAAATATAATTAATTGAATAAATAAATAAATAAAGAGTGTGTAACACACATTAAAAATTCATTCATATTAATTATCTAATACGTCAAGATCATGCCAAAATATTGTCAATTTTGTTCTTTGTCAGATATAATGTTTTATGAAACGATCAGATTTCCCATATTTCTTTTGATTCGTATCCCTAATTTGATAAATTCTATACCCACAGTTCCCCAAAAAAACAATTCAACTATCCTCAAATATCAGCACTACAAGTAATACTATTTATTTTTAAATTAATTTTAAGTACTAATATACGTTTAATACTATTGCATTTGTACAAGCTACATATATATACTAGCAGGGCCCACGACAGCCAGCATGTCATTCCTAATTTTCTTAAAATTCAAATATAGAAAAATATGTTTTTAATTATTAATTGTAGAGTTCTGTAAAGAATTTTAGAAATTTGCTATCCACAAAAATGTAATGTGGTCTATTTTCTCAATGAAATGACATATTTTTACGAAAAAAGTATTCTATATTTGAACTAATATTCAAAGGTACCTCCTCACAAATTACCCCAATCCATCCAGCACTTTTTACGTGACGCGAACACAGGCCGACAGACTGACTATATTATAAAAATAGGTGTTTTGTATTTCATATCGATTACTATCTACATGAACAACAACATTTTCAAAAAATATTTCATGTACAGAAATAATCCTGTTACAGTTTTACTATATGTTTATATATATATATAAGTTAAGTTGATTAACAAAATCGAAAAGTTCGTTGTGTTGTTTGGTTTTCATTGATTTCATTGCTAAAAAAGCGAAGTCAGCTTTTAAATTTATAGAATGACTTTCCAGTTATAATTTTTATAATGTGATTTTTACCATACTAGAAAATGTGTACATAGCCAAAAAGTTACAATAACCATAAACATAATTTTAAAAACCCCGAAAAAAATCTCTAAAATCCCAAAACGCAGAATATATCCCCAAAGAATTCCTGAATCCAAAACTGAAATTTACATTCCCATTTTAAGAATAAAATCCACGATTTGGGAATAAATCCCCGATTTGGAGATAAATCCCCTAATCTGACAACACTGGAGCCGATATGTCAAAACCGACTGCATTAAATCTTTGAAGCAGTGTGGGGTATACTTCTCTGCTTCATTTCTACTTAAAGGGAATATATTCTATGCAATTAAAGAACTTGTTATCGATTACTACAATTTACGATCCTTTGCACTGTTTTAACATCCGTTCGTAGAGTGAGCAGTAAATTGTGCAACGAATTTTAGGCAGATGATATAAAAAGGAATAATTCAAATATTCAAGATTTTTGTAAAACTTGTCAAGCAACAGCTTTTTAAGCTCTAATAAATTTATTACGTATTGGCCTTTAAGTGATAATATATTTTATTATTTCTTAATTAAGTGATTATGATTCAATCATAATTTAATTGAACAAAACGCACGGAGCACAAAAAACGATTAACACTTTTTGGTTGTTGGAAAATATAAACGTACATTCGTGCTGCTATTCGCAGTCGTAGTTTTTTTTCAAATTTATCTTTGCTTCCGGCATAGAAAAATAATTAAGTTGTTATACCCACATTCGAACATGCGCCTTCCATGTACTGTTATCATTGTCGTACCATTATTTTTCCTTAAAGCCACCACTATAGTTGTATGAAAATGCTGCAGCATAAATGGAAAATGTGCAACGTTTTTGTGTTTTTGTTGCGGCATTAATAAATTACCTTGACACTTACAACAACGGCTGCTTCGTTGGTACATCCCATTCTAACATTTGGCTGTCGATTTTTACATTGAGTCTCTTTTTTGATTTCTATTACTTTTTTTGTATTAAGTGATCGTTTATCTTTTGCCATGGGATTATTATTAACTAAGAGGGAATTGTTCATTTTCTGTTTTTACTGGACACGGATTTTTAAGTTGCACACACATTTTAATGACACGTGTCACAAAAATAGGCAAACGTGTTAATACCTCTGCAAACAGTTATTTGTATTGCAATTTTTGAGTTACAATTTTAGCAAGACCAAGTCTGAAAAAAATATAAAAATCTTATGTCTTAATTTACAGTTGTACGTTTAGCATGCACGTTTATATTTTTCTTTAACTTAAATATTAAAATATGCTTCCAAAAATATCTATCGACGTTTGTATATTTTTATACCCTTTACCACAAAAAGTAGGAAAGGGTATAACCAAGTTTGTCATTCCGTTTGTGATTTGTACAATATCCATTTCCGACTGCATAAAGTATATATATTCTGAGTTCTTGTGCACATCAAAGTCGATTAAGCGATATCTGTCTGTCCATATGTACGTCAGTGTTAGTGTTGAAATCAAGTTTAAATACGCAAATCGATCAGACATTGTGTCGAAAGGGGTGCTATTGGAAATCAGAGAGATCGGTCCATGTCCTTATTTGGAACAATGAAGCAACTCCAATTGGAAAAAACTAATGTGTGGGCCGATAGAGAATAAAAAAAAAGTAAGAAAAGAACATCAAGCGAAAAAATTGGCACTCTCCAATTTGGGTATCATTTAAAAGCTTCTGAAAAGATCTTTAATTAAATGCTAATAATTTTTAAAAATGCTTAAGCCATTAAGAGCCGATAACATTTTTATATAAAATTATGTGTATGTAGTACTTAATTTTTTTCTTATTTTTTAATTCTCTGTCATCCCAATATTTGCTGTTTTGATTACAGTTACTTAACCATACTAGTTTTACGTAGATGGTGAAGGGTACATAAGATTCGCCATAACAAAAAAAAAAAAAAAAAAACATTTAGGTGATAATCTCGTAAAATAAAATTTTGTTGACGCTAATTAAAGAAAAATATATTCTTATGAAAACTAATATTTCCAAACAAAAGGCAAATGATATTTCGACTTTTTCAAGCTATGAAATAAGATTAAGCACAAAAGAAAGCGAGCACTGATAGAACTCCCAGAAAGTCTGCTTAGTAAAATAATATACTGACTATATATTTACTTGCTTCCACTACTTCCATAACAAACAGGTCTTAAATATATTTTCATATTAAGTTTTCAATAAATATTATTTTGTTTAGAAAGTACACAAACTCTATTTATATTTTCAAAACATAAATAATTAATGCACAATCAATTGAACGCACGCTGCGCACTCAAAATAAGCAACATTAATTTATCTTGTGAAAAATTGGTTAGTTGTAGTTATAAATTACGTAGCATGAAAAAAATTTCTGATAAGCAGCGGTCGAATAAATAATACGTTAAATGTATGAGGTATAAGTCGATATAACCCTTTTTTTATTCAAATTCAAAAACTCAATGTAAATGTATAAAGCAATTATTTCCTAAATGCATAATTATCCATTTTTTTTTAGTAATATTGCTTATTTTTAAAAACTGTTAAACGAACAAGTATTTTATATGTTCTTATGTTTAGTGTAATTTTACCAAAATTTTGTTACACACTTTCATAAGCCGGCTTTATAACCTGCTTTTGTTATTAACCTGCTTAATAAATGTTTTCTAAGCAGTTAGTTCTTGTGCATGCTGTACCAAAGATTTACGTATTTTCTTCAAACGCAGTCGCTGTCTTCCTTCTGCTCTTTGCCGTAGGTTATACCTAATGCATTTCTGGCTGTAATGTTAGATTTCACTTAACTTTCATGCTCAGGTCGAACATCTTACAGAGTGATCTGTTCTTAAGCAAACATTGTTCTTTTGTGTTATTGTCGATTCAAAGTAAACAAATTAAAAAATCTCTCGACGTTACAACTGCCGAGCAAAACTATATCGCAATGCTTTCACCACAATTCTTCTGCAGCATTTATCAGCGTACGCTAGAAGGACTTTATCCGTGTGCCTTCTTTATAACTTTTGCGTTTCCCAAAATTTTTTCCATCAGAATGTTAAACAATTTGCGCGATAGGATGTCATCCGGTCTAAAGTTTCTTGTAATAGTAAATGATTTGAAAAGGTAATTTTGAACACCATTACATACAATTGAAAGCGTGTTGCTGTTTTTAGCTCAATGAGAAAAAGGACCATTATTACGCCAGAACTACGAAATTAGGTTATGAGATGGAGAATAAAGCAAGTAGTGCTTGTGGACAATTGATTTGAATTTTTGCACACTGTAAGTTACAATAACGACTTCCGCAGGTAATTTTTTCCACATGCGGTTTGCGAATTTTCTTTGCAATATGTAGTCCATTCACTGGACAATCGAAGAGATGCGCTGCTGATGAGAAAACGTGCTGCCCATGCGAAATTACGGTTTTCTAGAACAAATTCCTTGATTTCATTAGAGCACATTCCATTGTAGTAAATATAAAACAGAAAAAATCCCACATTTCGTCGATGCTTCAGAGAGTCAGTAGTGCTAGATACACTAATAGCACTAATGAGCTCTCCTTGAAGTACCGACCCCTACATGAGAGTATTGTTCCATTTTCAGTCTGATAAAGGTGACATAGATAGCGAGGAGATCAGATGTAGTGAAGCTTTTCTTCCACCGTTTTAGAATATATTAGCACTTGCATGCTTCTTTTGCGACATGAGAAATATGCTTGTTTTACCAAACATCGGTTTCTGCTTTCTTAAAGTATACATATATCACACATAATTACAGATGAATTGAATTTCCATGTTGCTCCACTCTTTCACTTTGACGTCTTCGTGATAGATGTTTTTCCTTTCATCTCAATCGCTGATATTGCTCAAACACAGCTCGTATAACTTAACTTTGGATGAATGGTAGCCATCGAACATATCCTGGATTTCACTATGTTTCTTTCTGCGGTGAAATTTTTCAGTCCCATCCATTATCAGGAGTGTTGTTATGCAAAATGACCTTTCAAGCTGTTGCCGAAAACAAATTTGGCATTGAAACTCCCAAGAACTATTTTCTTATCATAGTCACATTAGCCTTCGTATGTTTGTTCTAGTTGCTCATAAAACATATCTTAAGGTCCCTTGTCCTTGTTAGTTAACATAGAAAATCTTAGCCTTGCTGCAAGTTTTGGGCAAGAGTTCGACTACTGGGGTGAACCGGCGTCTGGATTTCTATTTGGTAGTTTACAAGAAATACACATCAAAATTTACGCTCATAACAAGTGTAATACATGTCCCAAGTGTTTAATAATCTTACATGGTGTTCTTTCTATCATATTACCTGATTGGCGGCGATATTCACCCCTATCGTGAACAAAATGTGAAATTTTTGTTCCCATGAAATTTTTATTTCCCATGAAGGGAAAATTTCTATCGTGAATTTCATGGGAACATTTGTTCCCGCTATCAATTCGTACTGGATACAAATTGGAAAGAAGAAAATATAAATTGGGAAAAACATATTCCAATTTTTTTAAATTTATAAAAAATTTAGATATGTTAATGATTGGTGCTATTGTGTTGTTGCAAGGAAAGGAGATACTACAACAGAGAACAATTTTATTTCAAGAACATGACGTGCAAGACGCTTAAAAGCCCTTGAAGTTACCCTAGACGCAAAAGGACCAATCAATGGACCCAAGTGGCCTGTGGCAACACGGCTTCCTGATAAAAACTGGCATAATGTATGCAGTTCCCTAGCAAAATAAAAGTGAACAAATCTATGGGAAAAGTGAAAAAATTTCGAGGGAAAATTATTTACGATAAAGGGAATTTTTGTTTACGTGAAAAATTGTTCACATGAATTATTCACGATTGCAATTTAGGGAAAAGGGAAAAAATTTCGAGTGAAAATATATTCATGATAGGGGTGATTATCTTTTTATTTATGAAAGACATCCTTCAGGTGGATAAGGGCACCTAGATTAAGGTGGTTTCTTATATTCCAAGTATAAAACCGAAGATCATGGTTCCTAAACATTTGCGGACAGCGCCGTAAAGTCTAGAAGTGGTATCTAAATATCTAGTTTTTGTTTTGTTTATTTTCCCTTCTTCATACTCTCTCTCAAGAGAGAGAAGTTACAGAAAACCAGATCACATATTGAACGAATTGAACGAACGGATCTGTCTTTGATAAATGAACGCAAGAGATCGGTCACTGAAATAATCGAACGGACACATTTCTGTTATAAAGAGGTCATTCTCGTCGGAAATTGCGGAAATGATTTGTTTAAATGATTCGACATTGCAAAGTATTATTTATGGACTTAGGCACGAAAACATAGTAGTCGAATCAAAATTTAAAATTTTCGGCTCTGATGGTCAAATATACGTATGGAGTAAACAAAATGCAGAGCTACAAAATAAAAACTTAAAGCCTACAATAAAACATGGTGGAGGAAGTGTCATGGTGTGGGCCTGCATGTCTTCAGGTTGGGTTGAAAACTTACAGTTTATTGAAATTGCAGAAGATAAGAATCTATATCTCAACATCCCAAAAGCGAACCTACTGAAAAACGTAAAAAAACTGGGTATTAAAGACGAGTTTCGCTCTTATCAACAACTCGAAATACAAATCAGGTATTGTCCAGACTTGGCTCATTTGGAACTGTCGTCACTTGATGCAACCGCCGGCGCAATCGCCTGATCCAAAAGTCATTAAAAATTTATGAGCAATATTAGATCAAAACGTTCTCCAACATCAGATCTTTAACCGGCAGAACTTAATAACAGCACTTAAGTATAACAGCACGAAAATAACTTCCAAAACTACAAGAAAATTAGTGCGTTCTATGCGAAGTGCACTAAAAGATGTGATTAACCCAAAAAGAACGCCATAACAAATTTTAACACTAAAATAAGGACAAAACAAATGGTTAAATTTAAGTTTTTAGTTACTAGTTGAAATAAGCTGTGACTACAGAATACATACGTTTTCTTATTTTTAGTTTTTTTAAGTTTATAAATATGTTAGAATTAAATTATTTTTTTTGTTTTGTTTTGAAAATAAGAAAGTGTTTTATTAAATCCTATTTGAATTTTCTAATATTTTGCTAAATTCAAAAGTCAAATCAACTTTTTCTTTTTTAAAAAGGGTGGTTAAAATAAGCTGTGAGCCACTGTGTGTGGATAGGAATGTATGATTCTTTGCGCAACTTGTGCTTATTAGCCTTTATTTTCCCTTTTTCAACTGTTTTCCCGTAGTCCTGCAAGTATATGGATGCTGCATTGGTTCTTCCTTTTGTCTTGTTAGCAAAAGCGGATGTTGGACTGCAAGAGGTTAGAAAGTCTGCGATAAGTTACTTTGTAACAGTCTATACAAATTGTTGGCTAATTCGGCCATACCTTAATCAATGCTTTTCAAAAATAAAAATGATAGCGGAACTTACTTTTTGTAGCAAACTGGCTATGTTTTTAGTTTCATTCCAATGAATTAACTTTTGCAAATATATATACTTATATGTCTTTTACTTTTTTATTTAGTTTGTTAATTATTTTTTTAATAAAAATGTTATTTGTCAAATAATAAACTATATATAGCTTGTCTTTTCAACTCATATTTTTTTCTGAACCAAGTTCTTGTTCTTCATCAAATTGTTCGGAGGATTAATCATATCGATATTCTTCAATTATGTCCGGTATAGTTCCTCTTAAATCTAAAAGAATATTGTGCAAAATACTGCAGACAACGCCCCATTGACAACAAAATTCATGGCTTTGGAACGAATTAATCCTCATTTTTAAACACTTCAAACTGTTAAACCTTTCTTTAAGCACCCCAAAACAATGTTCTATTCTTACCCTATAACTACTATGCATATAATTGTTAATTGTTGATGCATAATGGTTTAGAATTAACTTACCTTCAGGCTCTTCCATCTCCATTAATTCAATTTCGTCAACAGCATTTTTAACCAAAAATTTCATGATTTCGTTTTTTTCTGTTTCCTTAGGCATTGCATATAAGTTATTTTTAAGAAAAGCTTTTACGATTTATAAATCTAACTTTTCAATAATTTAAAAATGTTTTGTAAAATCAGCTGTTACAATAAATTTGCTATACGTTTAAAAACAGACACTCGCGCTTCGTAGCAAAAAATCATTGCATATTTGCTAGACTTGCAGTTATGCCGCGAAGAGCGAGTTCCGCTGATATAAATAAAATAACAAGAACAGCAGTAATAAGGTAGTCGATTGCTTATCCGAAAGTATTTCATTTGTATTATATCTTAAAAAAACAAAATGAGAAATTTTCCTTGTGATTTGCTAAAACCAAGTGTTGAAATATTATTTAATTAATAACATTATTGAGTATTTTAGTTCGTAGATTTTCATGCTATTATTACTAATTACGTCCGCGTTAAATACTGAGGGAAAATACTCAATCATTTCTAAGAATTAAAATTAATGTGTGTCAAAAATTCTGCGGAACTAAAATTTTATCTTATATATTTATTCAAATAAGGTTTAACCAACAGATACATAAGGTTTCCATCCGAATATGGTGCATGCTAATATTAGAATAATAAAACAAATTTTGTAGTGTACTACGCCAAAGCAAAATAAATTATAACAAAATTAAAAAAACATTTGTTTATCCAAAAACTAAACAAAAATCAAACGTTGCTTCTAGACAAAAGGTCTTATGTACGCGGATTAGCGTATAGGAATGATTAATGTATAAAAAAAGAACAGTCTAAAGACACAGCGTGATGAAGCGAGAATAAGTTTTCTTAAATCGATATCAATCTGAATTTGTCAATCAACTGTTAGGAATCAAACTAAATTTAACAGTAAAGAAAACCACAACCAATTAACATGAAACCAAAAATAAAGATATAAAGATCGTGCTACAGAGTAAGAAGCACTAAGTAAACAATCGACTTAATATCAAAAATTAAAATTAACTTTGTAATAGTTTTCCTTATCCATTAGTTACTGTTTGTAGCTTTTGGCAATTTAAATATTACCTCCGTTTAAGTTATTGAGTGTAAAAGAAGAGATCGTAGAGAGGTACTTATTGCTAAAATGTACACTTCTTGATAAAGAAAATTTCGCAGCCAAGAGTAAAACACAAATAAATACACAAAATAATTTCATTAACATTTTGAAACTGAAACCATTGAATATAAAATTAGCTTGAGCAAAATAAAGTTGACAGAATTTTTTAAAGTTGGCATGATTGCTAAATAAAAACACTATTGTTACGGCTGCAACAGTTGTCCGAGTAAGAAGATTTGCGTTAAAACATCTATGTTATTTTTTGACTTGCAAATAAATACAAAGTCGTTTATACACTATAATCTTCTATTTTAACGCCATTTGTTAATTTTTAATTTGTTAGTTTTAGTTTTCCTTCTTTAAAATATTATGGATCCTGGCCTACGTTTAATCGTTCTGTTCTACTCAATCTGTCTGATGTAGAAGTTTAAGGCTAGTTATGGGACTACTAAATTTGGATGTCTAAATTAAAGCCGATTAGATTCAAATTTGAGGTAGAATAATTCTAAAAATAAAAAATTTAAATTTCAACTGTTTCTTGTAAAGGGCTAGGCCTTGACATGAGCATAGATAGGAGCTTAGGTTTTGAAGGTTCCAGAGGTGGCGCTATGTGCTATAAAAGTTGTGTACCTCGCATCTGCATATTTGCATTCCTTTAATTTTCGACTGAACTTTTTAAATGTATTAATAAGACCTTGAAGACCAAAAGAAATCAAAAATTTACGAATTATCATGAGTTAGAAAATTTTAAGGTGCGAGGTACCCAACTTTAAGACTACATAGCGCCACCCCTGGGAAGTGGATGGTACCCAGCTTCAAAACTTAAGCTCAGGTACTTCTTTACTATGCTCTACAATATTTTGATTCTGCCTCGTTGTGCACTGACATATTTAAATCGTTTTGAATGTTCGTGCTTCTGATATACCAGGGGACATAATTCGTTAAATTATGTTTTAGCGCTTTGATTTTGGTACGAACGCATTGTTGCATTGAATTCCATATTAGTAATTAGGTTTTAGGATCATTTTAAAAGTAGAAAGCTTGTAATCTTATCTAAGCGTTGAGTTTCTGGCAATCGGTCAGTTTTCTTTGTGTTAAATTTGCTTCTATTAGGCTTTTACGCCCTTACCAATATGTATGTATGTATAGCGAAGTATTTAATTGACCTGAATTTAGGAGTGGCATTTCATAGTCTCCACTGATATAATGTCTTTGGTCTTTATATGGGAGACAAAACTGAATAGCTGTTTTCACTTTGCTTTTTCTAGAAAAGTGTTAATTTATTCAAATAATTAAAAGTGCTTGTATCAAAATAATCAGTATGGCTGATTTAAAATTTGAGTCGGGATAAAAAATAGCAAGATATTTAACAAAAAAATTATTTTATTTTATTAAATTAAATATTCCCGTGGTGTATTTTATTTTAATTTATTTCGTTTAATCCAACGCAAGACATGCATATTTCTTGACACTTAATACTTCCTACTGCAAAAAACATTTTAAGTATTTTTCTCTTTCAGATTTAAAAGTTAAACTTATTAAAAACTGTTGTAAAATTTTAATTAAAAAACGTATAATGAAGAAGAATAACTCCTAAATAATTTATTTGCTAATTTTTTAACTATCAAAAATAAAATAAACATTTCGGCAACTCTTATGACATTTAACTTAGAATAGGTAAGTGTCAAAAGCTGCAAGGAAATATGATATATTAGGGCCTAGAGATTGTCAGCTCTTGTCCAGGAATACACTTATTACTTATTCGCCTTGTTGTCGTCTGTTCGAAACACCTTACGGTTATTCCATCTAGAAAACAACGACAAGAGTAAAAACTCCTTCCTGTATCAGTTTTATAACAAGTGGATTTAAGCTCTTAGTTTTGTATAAATATATCGAAAGATGTATTTGTAAAATTTTGAATTTTAAGCTGAAAAAGCAAAGATGACTGTAAAGTGTTGACTTCCTACTTTTTAATTAGTTTGCAATAAATTTTTGCAGTTATTGTAAACAAGAAATGAATTCTTTTGTAACATTATTAGGATATTTTCTTCAACTGACATAAATGCCTTTAACCTTTAACTACTGAGGTGTGGTAAATTTTTCCCTCATTACCCATTGTTTTTAACTTTGAGATAAGTGACTATGAAATAAAGTTCTTGTTTTGTTATTTCCAAAGTTTAATTTTTTTGATTTTATGATTTTATTTAATTAATTATTTATTTATTTATTTTATTTATTTATTTATTTATTTTCGTTAGTCTAGCACAACAAGATTAAGAATCTTATAAATTATAGTGCTAGTGAGATATACCAAAAATTATCATATAGTTGACATTAATAGCTTATTAATAATTAGTAACATACACTTAATACATAGTTTTCACCAAAAAAACACAATAATAAAGAAAATATAGTTACATATTTAAAAATTAAAAAAAATAAAAAAGGAAAAATATTTGAAAATGAGAAAATTTAAGAATTGAAATATTAATTAATTAAAGTATCTATTTAAAAAATTAAAATATATTTAATACATCATTAGAAAACAAAAATTAAACAGTGTAAAAATTTAACAAAAATACTTTTTTAACTCAGATTTAAACTTATTTGCGTTGTTGATTGATTGAATGTGGTTTGGGAGAAGGTTCCAAAGACTAATAGTGTTTATAAAAAACTGGCGTTGAGATAATAGGCATTTATATTTTTGTTGTATAAGTCTTTTTCCTCTATTCGATCTCGCAAATTTTAAACGTTTGAAGAGAGACGATGGCTCAGTTGTAGTTATTACCCTTTGTAAAAACAATAAGGTTTTATATTTGAGGTAATTTTCAAAAGTCATTTGGTTAATTTGGTATGAATAATTCGATATCGAGTCGTAACGGCGTTTATTATATACATATCTGGCGATATTGTTGTAGGCAATTTTCAGCTTTTTAAAGTCTGAACTATCGCATTTTGAAAAAATTTCACTTCCATACATTAGTGTAGGAATTAAATAAGTCTTTGCTAGCAGAAGTCTAACTTTGAAAGGTGTCGAGTACTTCACTGTCCAAAGATTGCGAAGCATGCTGTACACTCGTCCAACTACAAAATTTATGTGATTAGACCATGAGAGTTTATTGTTGAAAATAACTCCCAAATTTTTGGAAGAGGTTACCTGTTCAATGGTATCATCATTTATTTCAAGTTTTATGGCATCAGTGCAAGAAGCTTTACTTTTCGAAAGAAGTATGTATTTCGATTTTGCGGGGTTAATACATAAACCGTTACAAGTAGCCCACTTATTAACATTAGCTAGGTCATCATTTATATTTTTTATAGAAGAGCGGATATTATCTATAGGAGTGCAGCAGTAAATTTGGACATCATCTGCATACATGTGTACATTACAATGACTAATTATATCTGGTAGATCGTTTATATATAGACAAAAAAGTAAAGGCCCAAGTATGGAACCTTGAGGGACACCTCTGCTGACTTTAAGTTCTTTAGAGCATTTGCCATTTAAATGAACAAGTTGAAATCTATCAGACAGATACGAAGCCAAAAGCTTACATGCTGATTGTGAAAAATGAAATAGTTTCTCAAGTTTAGCCAAAAGTATTGAGTGATCGACAGTATCAAAAGCCTTACTATGATCAAGAAGTATTAGGAAGGATACCATATTTTCATCAAGCTTAGCTCTTATATCTTCAATAACGTTTAACAGTGCTGTGATACAGCTTCTGCCTTTAACAAACCCAGATTGGACATTAGATAGAAGACTGTGAGTTTGAAGATGTTCGCTAATTTGATTACTCATACGCTTTTCTGTAACTTTAGACAAAAACGGCAGGATGGCTATTGGACGGTAATCATTATTCGATTTAGGAATAGGGACTACTTTTGAGACTTTCCAGTCTAGAGGAAAAACAGATTTGGTAAAAATTGTGTTGATAATATGCGTGATGTATGGCAAAAGTTTGGGAACTATGGCTTTTAGCAAAATAGGGTTTATCTCGTCAGTGCCAACAGCATTTGACGCAATTGCTTTAAGACTACCTAAAACCTCATATTGGTGCACACAACGAAAACTGAAAGGGATTTTAATTGGAGCATAACATAGATCATTATAAATATTTTATTTTGGTTGTGGAACGTTAATGTTAACAAATTTTTCATTAAGTTTATCTATGTTTATATCAGCATCACAAGATGTGTTGGCTTTATATCCAATACCTATTTTACGTATTTCCTTCCATTTGGATTTGCTATCAATGGCTTCATTGAATTTTTTATTATAGAATAAAGTTTTCGCTTTGAGTATGTTCTTAGCAACTTCTTTTCGCGCTGATTGAAATATAAGGTAAAGCTCTGTAGTTTTATATTTCTTCCATCTTCTATAAGCTGAATTTCGTTTCCTAATCAAGGCTTTGATATATGCGTTAAACCAGGGATGTTGATGAGCTTTAATTTTTTTTGTTCTCTGAGGGACACATGTATTGAAAATCCTATTGACATGCATTTGTAAAAAGCGTATTTGGTCATTTACATCATTTAGTGAATAAATTAATTCCCAGTTCGTAGAGTCAAGATTTTGATTTAAAAGTAAAATATCGATATTATTGAAATCTCGAAAAGTATAAGACGCCTCACCGTTATTTACAGGAGTATCATAGATCACAAATAGCACATCATGATTAGAAAAAACAGGAGCCGCAATTTGATCATATAAAAGAATTTTAGTTTTTTGATTAACGAAAACCAGATCAATAAGGCTATTAGAGGAATGGTGATAGTGAGTAGGAGTCTGTGTATTTACTGGAACTAGATTCAGAGCGAGCATAAGCTCACGCAATGTATTGTTTGCAAGTAGGTTATTATTGAAATCACCAAGTATTAAAATGTCATTATATTGGAGAGAAACATCTTCCAAAACTTGAAATAGTGTTTCAAAGGGTACATCTCTATTGGGTCTGTACACACAGCCAACTAGAATTTTATTCCCTTCTTTGGGAGATAACTCTAAAAACAGGTATTCAATGTGACTACTGGCTATGGATTTTAATTTTACTTTGCATTTAATTCCATTTCTGACATAAATTGCAACCCCACCCCCTTTGGCTTTAGTTTCAATTCCGTTAATAATAACTTTTCTATCTGACCGAAAAAGGTTAAAACCACGCATTTGATAAATAGAATCATCAACGTCTAATGGAAACCAGGTTTCAGAGATACATATTATATCGACACCAGCCGATTCAAAAAGGTATTTAAACTCGTCAATCTTACTGTTTAGACTCTGAGCGTTTAAGTGCACTATATTAAGACCTGATTTCTGATTCGAGAGAATCCTAAGCATGCTATAAACACTATCTTTGGAACCATAGTTATTTGTTAAAGTCAAAAGTTATCACATAAACAACGCAAAAAGTTAAATATTTTAAGATAAATTTAAATAAGGTTATAGATGTAACAGAAAAATTGGTGTAAAATAAGTTTGTAAAATAGGATAAATAGTATTTTAAAAATATTCGATTAAAATGATAAAAATTAGAGTTAAAATAATTAAATAATATTGGCATTAGAAGTTTCATGTGAATCATTATTAGGAAAGGGTTGCAGATCCTGCTCACTAGGAAAAAGTTGAAGCAGACTCTCAATTTCATCAATATAAATTGGTTTGCCATGATTTTCTTTTTTAATATAAACTAAACCTCGCATTGTGAATGCACTGCTAATAATCCTCTTCTTTTTTAGGCGAATTGCAGACCGAAGGATATTGAAATTCGATTGAGTTAAATTTTCATTAATATAAAATTTACTGTCCGAATTGAAGCCGATATCTCTCAAAGTGAAGTGAAACCCTATGTTAATCTTCCTATAATCAGCTAATGATTTGAGGAAGAAGTTCTTATCAAACGAAGACCACAATTTTACAATTATAACTGCTTCTTTCGAGTTATTTTTATGTTTATTGTTATGATTTTGAAGTCTAAAAATAGATTGAATCGCCGGAACAGATGTATCGATAGTATTGCAGATATTGCAGAAAATTTTCATCAAGTTTTCATTTTCTAGATATGGGATTTCGTTTAATCGTAATTCGCAAGAGACAGCTTGGTTTTCTTGTTGTTTTAACAAAAAAAAAAAAAAAAAAAAAAAAAAAAAAAAAAAAAATTATTCTTTTGAAAAGGGTTCGATACGTGCAAGACAACATCTCAAAATTTTCAACAGTTTATTTTCCATGTCAGAAATTTTCCCTAGCCTTATAGACAGCCAACTAGACATCTATTAATGGACCACCTCCATTGCAATCTGAACTGTTGAAAATTAAGTTAATTATACAAAATACAGACGTTGAATACAAAACAATATTAGATGGCCTTCACAGTCATTATTCAATGATTAAGTTAGTTATTAAATTACAAAATATTCTGTCAAGGTCTTTCTTTCCCCTCTTTGAGAAAAATAGCAACCATCCTGTTCTTGGTCTATGACCTTGTACAAGTGCTTCTTTTCCTTCTACTTTAAATTTATGTGCATTTTTTTATTAACAACAAAATTTTCCGCCTGATGTTATTGTTTGCAAATATTTTCATTGTTATTTGAAGTAAATTTTGTTACTCGTCTGCATGCTGTTCAATGTTGTCATCCGTTGACACTTTGAAGCTACTTTTTATTGGTTCTACTACAAACGTTCTTTTCTTCAATGTCAATAGATGTTAGACATTGAAATTGTCAGATGCATGTACGTGCGATTTTATCATCGTAAGAAGGCAGTTCTCTTTGATCATGTTTGTCACACTTATTTTTATTGTTTTGAGCAAATTATCTTTTATTTAGGTTTCATTATGACCTCGTAAAAATGAAGGTTATTCAATTGATTTTATTATATAATAAAGAGGTTAATAAATGTAAATCACAGGAATATCGTTAACACTGAATCCGTTTTATTTTGCTTTCAAAGTGAGTTAAGATCTTAAAAACTTCTGCATTTTGGGTGGTTTTTTATCGTTACATGTGATTGTTACTAAAATCCCTTTTTAGAGTCTTGGAATCTCTCACATATATATATATATATATACATATATATATATATATATATAAGATGATTTGTTGTTTTTCCATTTACGCTCACATTATACAATCGATTTCGATGGAAAATATCTCATTGTGCAGAAACACAGAATGCAAATCGATTCAATACTTTGAAGTTAAACGGTTTAAAGTTGACGCTAATACACTAATATATTGGTTAGATGGCACAATGGATGTACCCAGCAAACATACGCAATACATCTATGTACCTACCCAGAAAATATTTGAATTAAGTTGTGTTTATCATTCTAAAAAATTATGTTTCTTTTGTTTGATAATTTTTGCGCTTAAAGTTTGGTCACAACAGTCGACTATAGGTGCAAAACCTATTAAATATTTTATTTAATATCAAATTTAAACAAATTTTTAATTATGTCAATTGTATGTTAAATTAACACAACATTTTTTAATTAAATATATAATTGCATAATTAATTTAATTTGAATCTGAAATCAATTAACCGTTAATATTTGCCAAAACAATTTTCTTTGTAGTAAATATTTAACTTAGCACAATAGTTGTACCTATATAAACATACGGACTGTTTATCATATTAGTTGCGAATAAAGCTTACAAATAAAACAAAACTAATTAAATGAGTATTATAATCAATGGAATAACAGTCTTTTTACTCTTGCTCAAATATTTCATCAATTTGCCAAGATGTAACATATTCCCAGTGACATTAAAATCTTCATGCAATGATAAGTTAGAGCTGTGGTTTTTAATGAATAATAATGCTGTGATCTCAAATATAATTGCCGTATTCACAAGCTCTGCTAAGGTGTAGGTAGTATTGCATACTACCTTTTGTTTACTTCTTTGTGAACAACCATTGTATCAATGTGCCATTGTACATTGTACTTCATACGTCAAAAACTGAATAAAAAGAAGAAAAGTGCTATTCATCATTTGTTATTTATAAGCCAAATGGAGGAGAAAACAGAAAAAAGTAAATTAATAAATTTTTGTGTGAAAAATATAGTTTCGATATATTAATGGTTGTTTCAAGTAAGTTATATTACTGAAGGAAAAATTTGGAAGCTTAAAAGAACTTAAGTTTAGAATGCTATCAGCACAAAATAAGAAAAGATGCAATGATTGGATAATGGCTTGCTGCATTCTTCATAACATTAATATTAAATATAATTTAGAACAAGGTGGCAGAGAACAAACCTTAAGATATGTTTCCAATATACCCACTCCTACTATATACAACAGAAATGACTTATTCCACTTTCTAATAAATCAGTCAAATCAATAAATTAAATAAATAAAACTAATAAAAATATCTTTTAATTCAATTTAATTTAATTGCCGTATTCACAAGCTCTGCTAAGGTGTAGGTAGTATTGCATACTACCTTTTGTTTACTTCTTTGTGAACAACCATTGTATCAGTGTGCCATTGTACATTGTACTTCATACGTCAAAAAGTAAATAAGAAGAAGAAAAGTGCTATTCATCATTTGTTATTTATAAGCCAAATGTGTGAGAAAACAGAAAAAAGTAAATTAATAAATTTTTTGTGTGAGGATGAAATTCAAGACATTTTTAGGATGAACCTAATGTTCTTGCTCTCCAGTCGCAGAATTATACATTTAGGGCTACCAAAATCATCATTATGGCATAATCGGGTTTTAAGATATTTTGATGAAAACAGATTTCTTCATATGATACGACTACGGCCAGAGGAATTTGCCTATATATTCAACCTTATAAAAATGACGATGTTTTTCACACAATTGGCGAAAGGCTCCAACTATGCATTGACTTGCAGCTTAAAATTGTACTTTACTGCTTGGGATCTTCAGGAAATGGTGCTTGTGTTCGTAAGGTAGCATCTCTTTTTGGTGTAGGTGATGGCGTACTATACAAAATATTAGAAATCGAGTCACTAAAGCAATATTAAATCTTAAAGAACAGTTTTTATATTGGCAACTTTCAACTTTCTAATAAATCAGTCAAATCAATAAATAAAACTAATAAAAATATCTTTTAATTCAATTTAATTTAATATAGTTCACACATGAATACAAAAATAATTCATTTAAACATAAAACATTTAAACAAATACAACGTTTGAAAAACATGTGAAAAAAAGTACTAAGTGTTGTATCGCATGTTTGCATGAAAAATTACCAACAACACAGCTAGCACCGTTGTATTTTGTTAGCACTTACTAGGGGGCTTGTGAATAGGGCAAATATATATTTTAGTAACCAAGCGTTAGTAATAAAACTTGTTTATTTTTTGTTTAAATATATACAAATGAATTGAAAAACTTTCAATGTGTATTTATTAAAAAGGCAAATAATAATGAATTTAAAATTAAAATGGTCTTTCAGGAAGATATTTTGCAATTACTCTTCTAATATTTTTCGCTGGTGCTGAGAAATCCGCGGATGTGTTACATTTATCTGGTAGTAGACGGCATTGAGTATAGTCAATTTTCTCACTTTTATGTAAGGAGCTATTGTGGCAGTTTAAAAAGTTATGTAGAATACAACAATTCATGATAATTCTGCTGATGAATTGAGGGTGCTTATTTAAGACCTCCCATATACGATGAACCTGGCCTTTAAGTGACCGAACGCGTAAAGATTATAAAGTTATGTATACTAATATTTAATTCAATTTATATAAATTATAAAAATATTTTATCGAGGCGAGGATTCGCAATAAATATCATATTAATTTTTTTACCTCCAGCATAACTCCACCTAATTCTTCATAATGCATTAATAATTTCTCTTCGTCTTCAGTGTCAATAAATACAAACTATTGTAGACTTTTCTAGCTTTATTTTATTAAATTGATTAATTTTCCATATACGCGTAATAAACAATAATAGTTTATTATTATTGTAGTTATTTTTAGTTATTGATAAATCTTATTTAGATCTATTATGAATATCTTTTTTCTAGATGTTTTTCTTGTGCACAAGCTTGCAATCGTAAACAGTTCAGGTGAACAATGTAACACCTTCCAAAGACATGGTTGAAGAATTCCGCAATTCTCTTACCAAAGAGGTAATAAAAACCGGCCTTGCATTGTAGACAACACTTTATAGAAAAATTTTTAATGTAAGTTTTATGTGCTAGGTGTAGATAGTTCAAAGTTAAATGAATTGTACCGGCTGAATGAAAGGGTCAGTAGGAGGTTTGGATAACGCTCAAGTTTTTGATTATGTTGAAAAGGTAGTGTGTCCTTAATATAATTTTTAATGATGATTTTTTTGATTGGAGTTACTTCATTGTTCCAAATGATATGGAAAAATTAGAGGCAGGCGTGGTGCTTTGCCCGCTGCCTCAAAGGACATGGTCCGATCTTGCTGATTTTCAATAGCAAATCTTTCGAAACTATATCTGATCGATTGGCATATTTAAACTTTCTTATTCTGATTTAGTGCCTTGGGAAACTTGATTTTAACACTACCGGGACGGACAGACGGTCATCGCTCAAAGAGGAATTTTGCCAATCTAGCCGGACATTAATTTTGAGAAATGTAAAAATTTAAGTACGCAGGTGGATAGATAACAAAATTCTGCATGTATAGTGAATTTTCAAGTCTTTTGCTTGAGATTTGTCATTTTGGAACACTGTTAAATTCAGAAAAGTAAAATAAATTACATACGTATTTTATTGACTTTAACCGATTTTGAAAGGTTTGCAATATATTTTTTTTTGCGCCTAAACGAATAAAGAATTTTTAGTAATTTTTTTTCTGTGAAATATTATAGTAGCAACTACTTATATTAATGTTAAGAAATTTTTTTTAAGGATTTTTATTATTAATTTTTTTGTCAAAAAAAAGTGATCCCAAAAATGTTATATATCACCATAAAATATACGATCTCTACTTTTATACTGTGGAAAAAACGTTGCCCGTTTTTACCCCAATTTTTTCGATTTTTTTAAAATTTCACGTTCTTCTGTTTTTATTGTCTTTATACGAGTTAAGAGTTAGCACTATATTTTTTGTAGCTAAACGAATGAAGATTTTGTATAGGTTTTTTCCCTGTGAAAGGCTACAGCTACTTAATTAAATTTTTAGAAAAAATTTGTTTTCAGTTTTATGATAAAAATTTTCCTTCCACGTTAAACAAGGCGTATTTTTTTAATTTTTTGTAAAAAAAAAGTGAATTGGTTTTTGAGAGTGAACTTCATCAAGGTCGTAAGAAATTTAAATATCACTATAAAATTTACGATCTCTACTTTTATACTGTAGAAGTAAACGTTGCGAGTTTTTGTGTCTAACCCACTATTTATATTATGAATATTATATTATGAATAAATTAATTATTTTCAGATAAATAAAATACTATAGAGTATCAAATTACAAAAATATCATTTTAATATTATTTTTGGAAGGCAGGGATTGGCAAGGAATTAGAAAGATTAATAAGAAATATTTTTAGGAAATTGGCAAAAAAAAATTAAAAAGAATTTTTTTTTCACAAGGACGTTTTTGGGGCTGGAAATGGAGGGATAACTCCCCCTGCCCATATAAATTGATTTCTATGGTTTTGAAGCGTGTTTTTATTTCAAATTATATTTTATTTTACCGCCCACAAAAAGTGGCGGGGCAAAAATGCCATTGTAGAACCTCTTGAGTCCAACTTTAAGTTTTTAAACATTCCTTGACATTAAAAGTTGTAATTGCTAAACAAAATGACTTGAAAATTTCAAAAAACTTTTCAGAGGTAGGATTAGTTCTTCTGAGGGGAACTGTTTTCTCCTTGGTCCGCTTTTTATTATTTTTGAGCTTTAGAATGCTATGACCATAACAAATTTTTTTGCCAAGGTTTATTAAGCTAGGTGCACTCACAAATTTTTTAAAGCCAATATAAACTAACAAATAAGTAAAGTCCGGCTAGATTGGTAATTTGCCCCACTGTGGCTCGTTCAATCGACTTCGCTATGTATAGAAAATCGGAATATATTTACTGTATGGGGTAGAAAAAGAATACTGTAGAAATTACAAATAGAATGACTAACTTTTTCCACTTTTTGTGGCTATATTCGGCCATGCCGTCTACGTAAATATAGTTTAGTAAAGTAACTCCAATCAAAAACGCAAATATTTGGGTGACAGAGATTTAGAAAATAAAAAAAAATTGTACTGCATATATATTACTTCACATAAAAATGCCATCGGCTCTTAATGGGTTAAGCATTCTTAAAAAGTTTTAGTATTTCCTTAAAGATATTTAAAAAATGTTAAAAATTTCAAAGCCACGTAACTCGGAAAATATAGGTGACCGCCAATTTTTCTCTCAATGTTTTTTTCATATTTTTTAGTTCTCTATCGCCCCATATATTTATTTTTTTGATTGGAGGTAGTTTATTCTTCCAAATGACATGAAAAAATAGAGGTAGGCGTGGTGTTTTGCCTGCTACCTCGAAGGATATGGACCGATCATGTTTGGACACTACTGACATATTTTCGCCTCATCAAACTTGATTTCAACACTAACATAGACGGACAGACAGTTACTTAAATTGAGCTATATGGGCCCTTCTTTTGAAATAAAGGATATTCCAATAGTTTATTTAATTTTTTGTAAATGCGATGCTTTTGGACAGTTAAAGTCATACGCTAGAAATTTACAAGGAACTTATATTGCTAACTCCGCTTTAACAAGTTTAAAATTTGGGTTTCGATATTAAAAGGTGTCCCAATAGCTGATGTAATTTGATGTATGTGGTCAAACTTTTGAAGCGTTATAGATAGACACCTGTGTTATTTACTAAAACAAGAAGTTTATTATTTGAATTTAGAAATATAAGCGTGTTCCCAAAATTAATGAAATTTAATCTAAATGGTCGTATCTTTTGTACCGTTATTATCTTCATTTTACATCAAACAGGGATTGAGTAAAAATAAAACATAACTACAATTCAGTGGAAAGAAATAAATACTGTGCAGCTTTTACTGATTTTTGTATGAAGTGAAAAATAAGTTTTTTGATTAAAATCTTTTAATTTTATTGCTAACTAGAAAAATTTCAGAGCTTGCTCTCTGATGCGGCATTGCTAAATGGATAAGGCATTATTAAATGTTCGAATAGTCTAGATGCCGAATCTTCAATTAAAAATGAGGAAATATTTCGTCCATTTATTTGCCTTTAATAAAATTAAAGTATACAAATGTAAATTTAGTTTGCAAATGCAGCTTAAAATTACATAATTTCATGTCAGCCTCTACAAGCTATTATTGACAATTCTATTTCGACATTGTGTGAAGTTAGTTGATTGAATAACATTTTAATGTTCGAATTGTAAACAAAAAAAATAAAATCGCATAATCGCTCTTTTTATTGTGTATTGCTCTTATTATTGGAAATATGTTTTTCTCTATTTCATAGCACTACCATCAGTTTTCATATTAAATTTGCTCAATATAGAGAATCTGTTACTAATAAACTAACCGATATTGGAAGGTATAATTGAATGGATTGATTTATTTACAGTACCATTAATTTTTTTTTCAGATTCTGTTAGAATCATATGAAGATTATTATTTCCCAGCACTGAAACATTGGGCAGTGTGAATAAAAATATAGTTCTAGCTAAAACTAGCAAATCTTAACGTTCGCTGAAAAAACGTGTAAATAAAAACTAGTAAGTACTTAAAATTACTAGTTTTAACTAGTTTTTGTAAGCATGTCAAAATTTTTTTGGTTTATTCGTCAAAAAGTGAATTGAATATACGAGTATGGGGCGATAGAGAAGTGAAAAATAGGAAAAAAAAAACATCAAGTAAAGAAATTGGCGCTCGCCCATATTTTCAGAATTAAATACAATTTTATGCTTTTGGAACATATCAAAAAAATTCGCACTATTTTTGTCACGCATGGTGATAAGATATAATCAAAATAAACTTGTAGTGTTACCAAAATATTTTACTACAAGTTTTATTTAGAATTTATAAGAAAAAATGTTTTTTTTTTAATAGAGGCAACTTGCAAATGTTGTAATATTTCAGTTCAAGCTATCACTTTTCAGTACTAGCTACCTAGTAGTAGCAAAGATTTATTCACACTTTTTGTAGTTCATACTTTTAAGCCTTACCAGTACTGAAAAATTTAAGCTAGTGCTAGTAATAGTACTAGGTACTATGTAGAGTATAAATTGCCTTTTTATATACTCTACCCATTATTTTGATATGATAAATTCTACTTTCTTCAAATGGTGCTGAGTCAACATTCGGATAGTTCAATACGTTTCGCTACTATACTGCAGGCTTTTTTAAATGGTCCAAATTGTTGGACGGTAAGTCCACTGTTTAATTTAAAATTTGTAAAAGGGAAAAAGGGCTCTTTTATATCAAAAGTACTTCCTGATTTTTTCTACCAACACTTAGCATGAAATTGGTCGTTATG
This sequence comes from Gymnosoma rotundatum, assembly GCA_916610165.2. Taxonomy (NCBI): domain Eukaryota; kingdom Metazoa; phylum Arthropoda; class Insecta; order Diptera; family Tachinidae; genus Gymnosoma; species Gymnosoma rotundatum. The sequence goes on from OU744336.1 coordinate 86,695,207, forward strand.
AGTCTGAACGACGTGATAAGTCTTAATTAAGCCAGGATTATACTTCTGCGTTTATAACGGTTCCTTCTGTATTACTTTTATCAACTAAATAAAAATTACAAACTTAGACACAAATGATTCTATAAGTAGTGAGAAGTAATTAAAGAATAAAAATGGAACTCTTTCCTTTGAGCCTCTCAACAAACCAAGAGTTTTGAAGTGACACAAAAATTAAAAGTGAATAGATATATTTTAATATAGATGTTTTTAGCCGATTGCGGGAAATCTCTTACCGTAGGATCGGCTTTCCAAAATTGTTAATTTTAGTTGTTATTTTCAAAAAAAAATTTTTGAACAATATGAATTGAGTTTTTTTGTTTATACACGTTTAAACAAAAAAAAAACTATAATCAACAGAATTTCTGATTTTATATTATTCCATTTCTGTATTATTTTACTTTTTTTTATAAATTAAACGTGTGAGTTCGTGGAGATAAACAGTTGTGAATGAAATTGCTAGAAAATAAAATGCAGCATTTAGGTCTTTTATAATAATTTAATGTGTTTGGTGGTGGAAAATTACAATAGACCAATACGAATTTTGATTAATTATTTATTAAGATTGTTTGATTGCAATCTCTTCCAACAATAAAAAAATGCAAATACACGTCCGAATAACAAATAGTGCTCGGCCTTTATGCATCCTCCTTTTTTAAGATTGCAAGGAAGTTTTGGGAGTTTTTATATTTTACTTATATCGAGGTTAAAAGAGATGCCCCGGACTGTGCAGATGTGTGTATTAGTATTTACGTGCACATGTGAATTATCTGCTTTACCAGGCAAACAAAGTCGAAGACGAATACGCGACCGTCATTTAATTTATGTTTTGAATTAAAAACTTAACTATTTCTTTGAATAAATTTTAAAGCGCGTTGTTGGCGCTCTTAAAAGAAAAAGCACATTATTAATAAGTCCTTTAATAGAAATACAATTTATTTTCAAACGCACAAACCTTTTATGACATCAATGCTGTAAATATTAAATAGTCCTTTTATATTGTGTAACTTTTTCCTACAATATATTCTTATTATTATACTCTTCACCACAAAAAGTAGAAATGAAAAAATTGGCTGACATAAATCGGAATATCAATTTTAAACTGGATAGGAATGAATAACCCTAATATGTTCAATAGGATTTAAATTGGAGGCCGTCTGAAGCTACAATCGAGCATATAAAAACCAATGGATCAATATTTTCGCTATTGTTGTCTTGATGAAATTAACAAGTCGATAATGTATTAAGTTTATCCACTTTTAGCTTGAAAATTATTTTTAAAATGTTCATATATCTCTATTTATCCATTGTGGATTTGATAAATAATATCTGACCTTGACCACTAGTCGCCATATATATAGCGTACTAAAAAGTATCCAATTTATTTTGTTGCTTTGGTGCAGTTCCCGACCTACGCTACATAATTTGACGTTCGAAGGCAGCTTTGATGTTATTAAAGTAAATATTGTGCAATAATAAAAATTATTTCTATTGTTAAATGCAATAAAAATACACTGGGAGAAAAGTTGAGTAATTTAAAAGAGGTACTAGTATTATTATTATAAAAATTATATATTTTACAAAAGCATGTATTTTACAAAATGAATGGAAATATTAAAAGCAAAACTAAATTTTAAAATTCTTTGTAAAGAGTTAAAAGGAAAATAATGCAATCAATCAAAAACTAAAAATATAAAGTTAAAAAATCTGCAGAACCTTAATTTCGACCCATATTACTGAAATCTATCCTGGTACTTAATTATAAAATTTTTAGTCTATGATGACTTAAATTAAAATAATAATAATTAAACTTATTAGCCATGAGAGCTCCATCTTTCGTTTTTTTTCTTTTGTAACCTTCGGTTAGCGTTTTCCACTTCAAACGACAATCGAAGAGCTAAGTAGGCGGTGACGAAATGGCCATCGAGACGTGCTTTCACCCTCAATAATGAAATCGGTTGTTTTAATAATTTGTTATTAGCACAATATTTTTAAAGATAAATAAATGGCAATTCTTATGGTATCTATGAGTGCCTTTTCATTAAATTTATTCATAATGCTGCGGAAAGGCCGTTCTCATAATTTAACAATATCTTAAGACAAGATTTTATCAGACACGGTATAGTAAATATAAAATTACACGATAAGCTAAAAGTGTCCAATCATGTCATTAATTTTTGACGTAGGATGTATTTATTTGGGTTGCTATATTTTCCCTCATATACGGAGCAGCAATGTGTTTTTTATATTCACAGCCTTTATAATAAAGTGGACTGCTTTCTGTCACGAGGAAGCTGCTTGATCTTTTACTTGTTTAAAATTCAATTTTAAATGGCCAAAAGAAGTCAGCTTTTGCTGTAGTAAATAATTTAAATAAGTAAATTTTAAAAGCAGGTTATGAAAGCGAAAGTATAAATTTATTAAAATTAGAGATATTGAGTATTATCAAAAGTGTTTTAATCGTGATCAGTACACCTTCAATAAGTATAAGTATATTAACTTAAGATAGCACATCTTTGTGTCTGGGTATGTAATATAAAGTGCGTTTTTTCTTACGTTATGACGTTACGCTTTTTATGGAAAGAAACATGAATTTGTACATTATTTTTCTTAAAAAATAAGTATACTTTTTCTTGTTATACGAAATCCTAATGCTTTTTCAGAGCTTCTTTATCAGGACAAGGAAAATACTAAAAAAAAAAAAAAAAAGAAAAATATTAACTAGAAAATTAGTATTTCGACCTTCACTTAGTGTATTCTTTGTTAGCAAAGCGAATAATCTCTACTACTAATATTTACAATTTTCATTGACAATGAAGTTAACAACAGGATGCCATCATCACTTCAAATTCACATTTAATTTAATCCTGTCTAATAGTTTGCTGTCGTACGCCCAAGTAACGAAGTCGTACGCGATAAGTTCTACGAATCTTTAATTCTTTATTTTAAATACAGGGACAAATTAAGAGAAAGAGGAGAAATGTTTTGAAAACATTGTACGATTTGTTCTTTTCTGATTTGCCTCCTGTAGTCAGTTTTATATTTTTATGACATGGCAATAATTTTCGACGTAGTATTTCTTAATATTGTCTTCATCTATGCATTTAAAATCTCAGTTAAATGAAAAACAAAAATCAAAAAATTAGTAGATCTATGACACGGTTCATTCAGAATTCAACTTAAAACGCGAATCGCGTTAAACCTTGAAAACTTTACGACAATGTGCACACGCGACTTTCAATATTTGCTACTCTCTCTTTCTCTCTCTTAATTTTTTTTCTAATTCTCTTAAAAAAATTTTATCTCACTTTTGGAAACACGAGAGAATCCCTTTATTAAATATTTAGAGAAAACGCTTTGTTTTTTCTGAAAACTTAGAAAAATTACAAACTACCTTGAAATTCTTAGAGAAGACCTTTTCAACTGCATATTTTTCCTACGTTTACTACGCAAAGAGTCATTAAACCAATAAACTAATAAAACACGTAAAATACGTCCCATTTTGTCGTTATGGACATTGTTACTTTTGTATTTTTTGTGACAAGGTCATTTGTACTACAAAAATGTGTTTAATATCTTTATTACCTTTTCGCTATTTCCAGTAATTTTTAATGCCTTTTCTATCTCTTTCTTGCTTTGTGCTTTATGACTAATTACCAAAAAATTGTTGTTATTGTAAAATAATAATTTTTATACACGGCAGTATTTCCTCTAATTTTTTAGGTTCATAAAACATTCGACCCAATTTTTTAAGTTTTCTAGAGGATGTTTTCATTGTTTTTAACAGCGCGACAGAATTTCACGTTTTAGTTATTTGGACTTTCGAGGAATCGTAAAAATGTAAATAGATATAACAATGTCTTTGAACTATATTTTTTACGATCATTTCTATAATGGTATTCTTGAGAAACCCAGTTTTTTGACACACATAGTTTAAACATCAGCGACGAGGACAAACCAAAAAAAACAAATTTTCTATTGTCTTAAAGCGAAATTATATTTGTAGGTTGAAAAAAAAGATGAAAATTATGGAAAAATATGAAAATTCTACGTAAAATTAAATTAGAACAATGACATCATAAAAATAGGAAGTCTTTTGGCCGATACAGTTTTTTTTAAATGAGAACACTTTTTTTTGGAAATTAAACATTTATACAGGACAGCTATTTTACGATGTTTTTGTTTTATTTAAGACAAATTTTTTACGCGTAAAACGTAGAAAAAAAATTTATAATAAACAATGACTCAGAGAAAAAATTTGACAACTAGCTCTCAATCTTTAAATTTAAAAATATAATTTTTTTATTATTATTAAAATACACTTTCACAATCTTTAAGATTTTCGGAAATTTCAATAGTTAAAAAAGCCTTCCTCATCGTTAAAAATCAGCACAGCCTTTTGGAAACTGTCAAATTAAAAACAAAAAATATGTAACTAAATTCTTTCATCATTAGTGAGCTCATTATGCTCAAATCAAAACAACAACAATGCAATAAAAATATTTATAATTTATCACCTTTATTTGATTATTTATTTTTAAAATCCGCTTTGCAAACACTAGTGAATCTAATTTGTAGGCGATTTCCTACCACATGCTCTGCATTTGCCATTTTTTTCACAAATCATTCAGTAACTAGGGTGTCAGACGATCAAGTTTTCATTCAATTTTTAAAATTTCTCTCATATTTTTACCAATACACTCTCACTTTAAAAACTTGCTGAGAATTTGCTTTCAAATTTTCGTTCAATTGAGTCTTTCAAATTTCATTCAAGAGAACAGCTGATTGAAGTTTTTTCCTACAAATAATTTTTTTTTGGTTTCTTTATGACATCTTGCTTAAAAACTTGCTTTGAAATTGCGTGCAGCCTACGTCACAGCTTTCAATTTTTGTGAATTTTGACAAGCAGTATATGTAAATTTCTTGAAAGAGAATTGAACAAAAACTTGGCCGTGTGACTGCACTGTAAAGGTTTGTAAGTAAGTTTGAAAGCCCACTGAAAAAACTTATCATTTTACTTAATTCCGTTATAATTATAGTAAATCCTTGTGGACCTCACTAAAAATATGCTAAAAAAGGGTAAAAGTAGACAGAAATTATTGAAAAAGTACTGAAAGATAAAATGAAAAGAAATAATCAAAAAAAGGAATTCGTCTGAAGGTTGATTTTTATGTTTGTGCCTAATCACTTTTCTTTATTTTAATGCTTCAGATTTGTCCCGTTATAAAAACAGCTTATAATATTAAAAACTAAAGGGTGTTCCCATACACATACATGCTTTTTACGTTTATTTATTAAAAATTTAAAAAACATAAGTGTCACTATGGCCTCCAATAGCAAAAAGTAATACAAAAATAAATCTAAAAATTAAAGGTTATCCCTATAGGCGACGTAAATTGACCTAAATGGTCCTATCTTTTGAAAGTTATAGATAAACGCTTGAAAAATGGAGAGAATATCGATTACTATAACTGTTACAATAATAAATATAAATATTCAAAACTATTATTTAAAGGGTGTTACAATAATTGATGTAATTTGATTTATGTGACCAAACTTTTGAACCGTTATAGCCAGATAGCTTATATTTACAAGGAGTCTGTATTAATAAGTCGGCTATAAGAACAAGTACACAATTTGTATACATTTGAACCTTTACATATAAACACTTGAAAAGTAGACAAAACGACACCATTTTGTCTAGTGTAATAAGAAGTATAAATAATTAATATATAAATTAAAGAGTGTCCCAATTGTTTATGTAAAAAGAGGTATGCAGACAAGCCTATGAGCCGATATAGACAGACAGCTAAAGTCTGTTATCATGTGTCGTATTTAAAAGTTATAAGTTTAATTTTATTTTTTAATATGAAAAGTTAATGAAACATCACTGGTGTAATTAAAAAAACCTGGTCGTCCTGGGCTTTTTGTTCATCATTTCTATTATTGTTTTCGTTAATATCATATTCGATTGATCTAATGACTTTTAAAAAAGGTCCAAGATATTTATGCTTCCAGCAACACCTCCACAGCAAAACATAATGCTATGTACTGCATACAAACTGGTTTTAAGTGCATTCAGCTTCTGGCTCATTATTTCGAATTTCAAGTTACTTTTTTACTTAATGAAAGTTAATTTAACACTGTTTCGAAGTTATAAATAAAAATATAAATAAAAAAAAAAAAATTTTAAAATATATATACTTATGTGCCCCAAATTAGAAAAGTGGTCCAAATCATATATTATTTGTTTCGAGCTAATTGATCTTCTGCGTTTTAATAAATTAAACATATTTCAAAATTAAATTAAACCAAGGGAATATTTAATTTGATTAAATTAATTATTTTTTTATATATCGTGCTATTTTTTATCTCGAGTAAATTTCTAAATCACTGATATTGATTATTGGGGGTCGATAGCTCGGGATAAAAAATAGCACAATATTAAAAAAAAAATATTATTAATTTAGTTAAATATTCCCGAGGTTTACTTTAATACTTTGCATAGGTTCTTAAAATTGATACATTTTGGTCTTCTTCTTTCGGGCGAAAGATCTACAATGTGGAATTAAGATTCAACAAAGCAGTTTTATAGAATACCTTATAATCATCATTTTTCAGAAGTCTAATTCGTTGGATTTGGAACCAGAGAGAGAGAGAGTTTTGCCGGCGTTATTTCTTACTCTTCTTATTATCGAGTCTTCTAAGGGTTTCCTTGAAATAAGATTCTGCCGCGAAATCCGTTGTTCGAAAAACGTATTTCCTACTATTGATTTAACAGTACTGAAAGTATTTAATTAATTCATAATATTGCTCAGGTTTATATAAAAATTACTTCTTTTTATACCCTTTCCCACAAAAAGTGGAAAAAGCGTATATACAAATTTGTCATTCCGTGTTTAATTTCTAAAATATTCATTTCCTACTCCATAAAGTATATACATATATTCTGACTTCTTACGCATAGCGTAGTCGATTCCCTTTTAAGTTCATGTGCCCTCACATAAGAATATATTTGCGCTTTTATTCGTTTAGAAAGAAACGACAGCTCTTTCAAATAGTAAATTACCAAAAAGGGTAAGACAATTTTATTTAATTCCGCTCCCGCATGTTTTTGAGTGATATAGTGGTAGAATACATAAATTATGGGCCCATTTGAGTGAACTGAAAGTACAGGTGTCAAAAGAACCGTCAACTGTATGTGCTGTATGCCGACATGAATGTAGTTAAGAGCATAAATATATATCAAATGCCAGCATTGGATGACAGATACGATGAAAGCGCAGATAAAGAAAGAGCAAACCCTAAATAAAAGAAGATGTGAAAATCCGTGGTATTACAAACTGGAGACAACACAAACAAGGCTGAATAAAGGCAGGTCAAGACGGACTGCAGGTTGTTCAGTCGTTTAGGTAGATAAGTATTTCTCGAGATTATTACTTCGCAAGAACTATACTGCATCAATGCACAATCAAAATTAAATTGAAAGGATTAAATATAATGAACAAAACATAAAGGGATTATTTTATTTATTCACAAACACACGTATTACCATCTCTGTCATTACTGTCATCGACAAGTTTGAAATATGGTATGAAAAAACTGATAAACTCATTTTTTACGTAAAGTGCATTGCACTTAGATGATGCGTCAATAAAAATGCGTCGGAACCCCTGCCTACCTCTATTGGAAGACAAGAACACATATTATCCAGTAAAAGTGCCCGTATTTTACGTGATGTGCAGCTACAAACTTAATTTCAACACTTCTTACTGAATCATAATTTTAGAGAAGACTTTTTTTACCTTAAACTATGTGCTTTAGTCGAGTTGGATGTCTGCTTAACTTCTGGTAGCTATTATTATTGTTACTACAGGATTTACAGCAGGAAGACTTAACGCCCGTCTTTTGTATCAAGGATTTACATCTATCTTTGCCTTTGTGAATGTGTCGACCATTGCTTCCTTCTGCTAGTTATTGGTTGGTCTGATGTGAACTGTTTTGTACCCAAAAACCACGTGATAATCTTTGGTTTTTAATTTGGAGGTTAAACCATCCAATGCTCGACCAAAAGTAAACCAGAAATATCTTTACTTGTGAAGTATACTCGTTCGACGTCGCTTTCTATAGTGGGTCACTCCATGGTTATCAAGTGAAGACATTAATTTACGGCGGCGAACCTTATCCTTGGTAATTAAAAATAAGTCTACCTAATACCTGCAAATTGTGGCCCATCCTTACCTCCACGCTCTTATCCACAAGATCGTAAATTTAAAAACCTATTCTGACTTCCCGATTAGCGTATTTTCTTGTGTTACCTTACAAAGCTCTCGTGCTTTCGATTAGAGTACCGCCTGTTGCTAATACGGCGGCTATCATTTTCGAAGCATTAGAGCGCAGACCCGTTAAATCGTTGATTTTTTGTAACGTTACGTACCTACATATAAATTCGGCGTGACCATAACGCAGTAACCAGTAACGCATCCTTCTTAAGCGTAGGGATTGTTGTTGCATAAGATGTAGGTCAGAATATGTTCATTTCTATTAGACATTTTTACAATATGTTAATTTTGATAAATGTTAAAAAACATTCTGCCGTAACACTATACCAACTTTCTTACAATAATTCTTGCGAAACAAACGAGTTCAAAACAGAACACCCTTTAATTTCTAAATTTAAATTATAAACTAGTTGTTTTAGCGGACTTAGTAGTATAGTTCCCTTTTTAAGATTATGAACTGTGTTTAAAACGGGACCAATCTGTAAGCAGATTTCAAAATCGATCCAGAAATGACTGAGTTATGGAGGCACAAATATAAAAAAGCAACATTCATTCGAATTGATAACCTCCTTTTTTTAAAATTGGGTGAAAAGCAATTGGTACTGCTTAAAATATTTAGACATTAATATTTTGTACGATCATATTTTGGTTTCCATTAAAGTTGAATTTAAAATTCAAGAGACCAAAAATAAATTCTTCTAGTAATTTTAAACATGAGAAATATTATAGTGATTAAGCCTGTATTAATTTTTTTATTAAAAATGTAAAAAACATTAAAACGAAAAAATCTTTCATAAAACGACTTAATGCCCAAATATTATATATTTTTTTTTTTCTAAAATCTAGAGCCATAAGCAAAAAATATATTTCCCTAATTGATTTCTCGTTGTTGAAAGCGATTAGTTTGCAACTCAAGGTCAGAGATCGCGTGTAAGATTTATGTTTGCATAAAAATTGTACGTGCGTATTTGTGTCCGTTTATTAAGAAAAGAAAGCCATAAAGCCTTTGTAATATATGTAAGTGTTAAAAGTTTACTTTAAAATCTCAAGCAGATTAAAACGATGTTGTGCTCTACTTTCTTTTGTCTAAAATCCCTCTTTTCCTTCTTCTATTTGTACCTTGCGCATCAATGTCAACGTACCGTTAATTGAGTGGGCAAGCCAATGTATTGCATTATGTTACACAATATTTCACAACGCATTGATGCAATATTTTTGCATAAATCCGGTGGATTAGTTGACTTATTGTTGTATATTCACTAACAAAACAACCATAAACAGTTAACAAAACTAAATTGCTCTAATTTAAATATAATTCATTTTTCATTGTATTCAACTCTGCAGACACGTTCTTGAAAAAATGATCTAATTTCAATACGCCATCTATTGTTCTTATCGATTCCGCTGTTGGTTTTGAGTGTTTATAATAAGGAAGTTCTAAGAAATTATAAATTATATTTCCTTAATATTTTCCAAATTTTGTTGTATTTTCTTTTACATAAAATGTGATGTAAACTTACATAAAAGAGATCACGCAAATACAAATTGATTGAAGAACGCAACAGAATTTTATGTTATAAAAGGTTATTTTTAATTTTAAGAATTTTAAATAAGGTTTTCCAAAGCCTGGATTAAAAGAAAACACTAACACCTAAACAAATTTGTTCTTTTCTTTTCTTCATTGGGTATTTTAGTTCTAACAAATTCTATCTTATTTAATATTGACATAAAAGTTGCAAAACGCTCTCAAATTTTTGTATTTATTTATTTCGGATAAATAATACGAATGCTTGATTTTTTTTAAATCTGCTTGTTGGAGCAATTGGAATACCAACGAAGGTGCCTTTTGGTTTTCCACAAAAATAACAGTTTTATAAGAGTGCTATATTCAGCTTTGCCGAACCTTATATACCCTTCACCATATATGTAAATCTAGTTTAGCGAAATAAATAAAAAAAAAAAAAATTCAATACTCCATATATATAACTTTACATAAAAATGTTCTCGGCTCTTAACGAGTTAAACATTTTTAATGACCCGTAACTCGGAAAATATGGGCTACCGCCATTATTTTCACTTGATGTTTTTCTTTTTTTTTAATTCTCTATAGCCCCATGTTTTTGTTTTATTTTATTTATTTTTTTTTTTTTTTTGATTGGAGTTATTCGTACTTATTATATACTTATTATGAAGTACTGTTCAATAGCAAACAAGACGTACTAAATTTAGGCGTGGAATTTATAAAAAGTTTTTACTTTTTGCGGATATTTAATTATTTTAATTTTTTTTTTTTTTTTGTTTACTGCAGCCTGCTCTTAAATAGAATACAAAAACATGCTGTTACATTATCCTCTACAAAAATTTTTTAGGAGGATATTAAAGCCAATCAGTTTAATTTTGGATCCTTTTTCGTTTCATAATTGCTGGCTTGTTGCAAAATGAAAACATCATGTTATCGATCTGAGTCACTCTTTTTTGAAAGCGTTTGTGCCCTATCGGCAATGTCAAAGTGCCTTTTTCCTTTCCTGCCTAAGGTTTTCTTATTAAATTCGAACTAAAAGCTGTTTCTGAGATTCATGAGCAGCTTGGATTCTGGCTGGCTCATTTTTTAATTTCATCTTCCTTCCCTCGACTTCAATTCAAGCAGTAAATCAGAGGCTTTTGCATACATTACTAAGTAAAAACATTTTATCATCCGGAGTATTTTCTGGCTATAAAAAATCTTTTCTACATGCTCTGACAACTTCAAGGGTACATTGTTTAATCACAATAAATATTTTCCAATGTTTCACATTATTTATAAATTAGAGAATTTTCTTCATTTCAAAAGAAACACATATTCAACCTTCACTTCTTCGGTCTTCGGTAGAAGTAAAAAGTGTCAAGCGGTGCAGATAACTTGCGAACATTTGGAATATAATGAAGTAATTTTTGAAAAACTGTGGGAGTTCTAGAAATGATTACTTTAATTTCTGTCCACAGGAAAGATGCGCGTGTACACAAGAATATTTAGTCTCAATTTGTAAGCGAACTTGGTTTTTGGTTCCTTTTTCTTAATATTTACAAATGTGAACATAATTTGCAAGATAGGAAAAATTTAAGAAAAATAATTATTCTATTTGTTTTTAAAACAAACGTTTAAAAGGTGGGACATTTTTATTTATTTATTTATTTATTTATTTAATAAAATAAATTTTCAATTCACTAGCCCTTGTTACTATGTTATAAGATTTATAGTAAACTTATTTTACAAAACTTTTGTTTGTTGTTGGTATTGGCATTGAAAAATTGGTTATAAATAATAAATTTCAGGCCATAATACCTATTTAGTTATTTTTGTAATCGTGACAGATTGTGGAAGGATATAACCATTTTATTAGTAATTTTACTTAACCGGCGAATATGATATGAAGAAGTACCGACGAAGGATGCTGCATGTTGTAATGTTAATCTTTAATATGTATTTATACACCGTTAAACAGAAAAAAAATTTTATTTTGACTGCAGCAGCGGTTTAACCCTGGCCAATCAGATTTGTAGTTAATGTGCTTACTACTATGGCTACTGCATCCTGAGCAGCCTTTGGGACTTAATCATTTATTTGGATACCTTGAAAACTTAACATGTAAGATTTACTCACCAGCATTCGAATTTAACTTTATTTGAAATTATCAATAATATTCTTGCTGGTATTCTACGAACTAGCTTAAAGGAAAACTTTGTTGTTTGAAAAATATTTTTACAATTATGTCAGTTAAAAAAAAAACTGTTTTGCCGAAGAACTTGAAGCTTTCTACCTCGATTTATAATAATAGTTTTTTAACTTGAATAATCGAATTTTAATTTATTTATAGATACTTAGAGTCGAACGTAAAGAATTATTTGTTTCTAAAGAAATTTTTCATAATAAATATGGAAATAGATTTCTTTTAGTCTCTGAACTAAAATAAATCTATTTCCTGTGTCTGCAAGAGATGTTCTAATTTAAATTTGTGTTGAAAGATCTAATTTGCGTTCCTAGAAACAAATCTGCAACTGGTTATTATTTTGCAAGTATAATTTGCAGAAGCATGTTTGTTTATTTAAGCATCTCAAATATTTGTAAGCGGTACCTGAGCAGTCTATTTCAAGACGTTAGCATATGAATGTTTTTGTAAGTTAAAACATTAGATAAATATTTTTTCATTGTTTTTATATACGTTACTATACGGTTTAATATTTAATAAAAATAATGGGTTGCGTACTTGTAGTAGAGCCAGCATAGAGCGTGCGAAGTTGGAAAGCTTTGTACTGTTAATATTAGAGTTTTTTTTTTTTACTATTTTCGCTTTTTTTTACATATTGGAAGACTTTACAGCTTCTATATTACGCAGTTTGATTTTCTTCTCAGTTGTCGCATTTTAAATATTTTTTTTTCAAGGAAGCACAATCCTAAGTTTGATGTGTATCATTGCAAACAACAATAAGTTTTATAAAAATCGACTTGTTGACTATTAGTGCACTGGAGAGGACCATTACGTTAGTGGCTCTTCTGCAGTTATTCATCTGTTTAGGAGCTAGTGAAGCTTATAATTAGGGTGAAAAGAATTTTTTGATTCATTGATTGGGAAACTATTTTTAATTTACTTTATTCGTGCTTGATTCCTTCAAATATAAATATTTCATGATATTCTCATGAAATATTTATTATTTTAAACTAAACTAAAAACTAAAATGTATTACTGCGGGGAAAGCATATCCATATGGCCATTTCACTACTGCTCAAATAGCTCATCAGTGGATTTTACCCAAATTTTATACAGAAAACTAGAAAGTCTTATATCAAAAGCCAAATTGATTAAATGAGAACTCCATTGAATCAATAAGACAAAAGACAATAACAACTCAAAAAATGTTTTATACAAAAAACACAGCAAACATTCAGTAACTATTTTTATTTTTTCTTTCATTTTTCTACATAAGGGATCCCATTTAGAACCATTCATATGTATTTGAAAGATTCAATGAAAAAATAAAAGTTGAAAAACAATTTTTATTAATAAGTAATGTGCACATGCAAATAATTCAATATTAAAATTAATTATTCGGAATCTTTTCATATTTAATTTACTTTATTCGTGCTTGTTTTTCAACTTTTATTTTTTCATTGAATCTTTTAAATACATATGAATGGTTTCCAATGGCAACCCTTATGTAGAAAAATGAAAGAAAAAATAAAAATATTTACGCAATGGTTACTGTGTTTTTGTATTAAAATTTTTTGAGTTTTTTATGGCTTTTTGCCTAATTGATTCAATGGAGTTCTCATTTAATCAATTTGGCTTTAAGTATAAGACTCTGAGGTTTTGCTTACAAAATTTGGGTAGAATCCACTGATGAACTATATATGAGCAGTAGTGAAATGGCCAGATGGATATGCTTTCCCCGCAGTAATACATTTCAGTTTTTAGTTTAGTTAATAAGTACGAGAATATCATGAAATATTTATATTTGAAGGAACCAAGCACGAATAAAGTAAATTAAATTTGAAAAGATTCCGAATAATTAATTTTAATATTGAAACTATTTTTATTTAGTGAGTGTTTAGTGAGTGTCATATATTATGCCCTTACTTTTAAAAGGGTGCACAATTTTTTTAAATATTGATGATGATGATGATCAGTGGAAAATCAAAATTGCTTATAACAATATATATATTAAGTATGGTTATTTCCCTAGTGCTTTATTTATAAGATGAATTTCATGTTATGCGAGGTTACTTTACTGCAAATAAGTGAAAAGTAAGAGTGCTATATTCTGCGCGCTGCCTCGAAGGACATAGACCGATCTTGCTGGTTGTTAATAGCATCTGTTTTAACACAATTTCTAATTGATTGGCACATTTAAATTTATTCTATCTGATCTAGTGCCTTGACAAATTTGATTTCAACATTAACGCGGACGGACAGACGACCATCGCTCAATCGAATTCGCTATGCATAAGAACTCAGAATATACCTTTATTCCACTTTTTGTGGTGATACATCAATCGGGCTTGTGAAATTTTCAAATTTTTTAAAATATCAATATGGGTATTATTTTAAAGCTTTAAAAGAGATGTTTAAGGAAATACTAAAATTTTTAAAAAATGCTTAACCCATTAAGAGCCGAAGTAATTTTTATGTAAATTTGTATATATGCAGTATAAAATTTATTTTTTATTTTTTAATTCCCTGTCACCCAAATATTTACTTTCTTGATTGCACTTACTTCACTAAACTAGATTTACATAGATTGTGAAGGATAGATAAGATTCGTCTTAGCCGAATGTAGCACTCTTACTTGTTCAATATTAAGACACTTTTAAAAAATAATACAAATTTTGAAATTAAAACGTTTTAAAACTAAACAGCCATCACCATTGTACATTTGATGTAAAATGTTACATTTTTATTTGGAACTTCAAAAGTAATATGAAAAATGTTCTTATAAAGAGAATGACGTTCTGAACTACGCAATATTTCACTCCATTATGGATAAGAATTTTGCTGCCCAAAGCATAGTTGATTTACACTTTAATGTATTGATGTAAATTATTTGTTAGCTGTGACGTCGTTAGTAAAAAAAAAAAATTGAATGTTCTTTAATATAATATTATAAGATCTGTCTATAATTTGCGTAGAAATGACCACGTTTAATCTGTTTCAAGTACCATTTACGGGGTTAGCTTTAAAAGTCGTATAAAGATCCGTTCTCTGGGTTTTTACATAAAATAATATATACACAAACTTCCAAGTATTTGTTTAAAAAAAATACGTTTTTCCCAAAGGAATAGAAACTGTAACATTATAATACCTCCACGTCAATATCTAGTGTCTAAGTGGCAATTTTATTTTCATGCTGGTCGCATTTGAAATAGTCTTCCACCATATCAACTTAATAGCAACGCTACTAGCTTCAATTAATGTTTTATTACTTTTTAACCGTTTTAAAAACCCGTTTACAACATACATATTTTTTACGGGTATTATGAATTTTAAAGGGCACTTCTGTAAAATTTAAAATGACTGCGTATTCTTATAGCTCCCAAAAACAAAAAATTATACAAAAATAAATCTATAAATTAAAGGGTGCCCCCGTAATTGATGTAAATTTACTAATATGGGCCTATCTTTTGAACCGTTATAGACAAACGCTTACAAATTGGACAGAATGCGATTGCTATGGCCGTTATAGTAACAATTATTAATATTACAAGTTATAAATTAAAGGGTGCGACAATAGTTCATTAAATTTGATGTATATGGCCATACTTTTGAGCAGTTGTAGACAGAGGATTGAAATTTAACACGAATCTGTATTGCTAAGCTCGCTATAACAACAAGTATAAAATTTGGATTTGGAAGTTAAAGGGTGTTCCAATAGTTAATGTAATTTTGTGTATGTGACCAAACTTATGAACCGTTATAGACAGAACACTGAAACTTGAAAGGGACCTGTATTGCTAAATCCGCTATATCAACTTGTTTATAATTTGAATTTAGAAATTAAAGGGTGTCCCATAATTGATGAAGATTTACTTATATGGGCCTATCTTTTGAACCTTTATAGACAAACGCTTGCAAATTGGACAGAATGTCGATTGCTATGGCCGTTATAGTAACAAGTATTAAAATTAAAATTAAAGGGTGCCCCAATAGTTGATTTAATTTGATGTATATTGCCATACTTTTTAATAGTTAATAGAGAGACGCTTGGAATTTACAATGAACCTATACAACAAGTATTAAATATGGATTTGTAAGTAAAAGGGTGTTCCAATATTTGATGTAATTTCAAGTGTGTGGCCGTACTTTTGAACCGTTATAGACAGAACGCTGAAACATAAAAAGGACATGTATTTCTAAGTCCGCTATATCAACGACTTTATAACCGTTATTATTAAACGCTTGTAAATTTTACGCAATGTCGATTGCTACAGCCGTTATAGTAACAGCTGATATTATTTGAAATTATAAATTAAAGGGTGCACCAATAGTTCATTTAATTTGGTATATGACCATACTTTTAAACAGTTGTAGATAGACGATTGAAATTTACAAAGAACCTGTATTACTTAACCACTATAACAAATAAACGGGAGTCTCAAAATTTATATAATATGGTGTATGTCGCCGGACTTTTGAACCGTTATATACAGACAGCTGAAATTTACAAGAGACATGTTTTGCTTAGTCCGCTCTAACAAGAAGCTTATAATTTTAATTTAGAAATTAAAGGGTGTTTCCAAAATTAATGTAATTTGTTCTATGTGGCCGTATTTTTTGAACCGTTGTATACAAACACCTTAATTTTAGACAAATTGTCCACTGCTTTATTTGGTATAATAAGAAGTATAAAAATGTTATATTATAAATTAAAGAGTTGATATTATCTGATGTATATGGGCAAACTGTTAAACCGTTACAAACAGACGGTTGAAATTTACACAGAACTTGATTGCTAAATCTGCTACAATAGCAAGTATATAATTTGACTTTTGGTAATTAAACAGTGAATCTATAGCTGCTGCAATTTGATGTATGTTTCCAAACTATTGAACAGTTGAACAAGTATAAAGTTTGGAGATATAAGTGTGTCACAATAGTTAATGTAACCTAATTTATGTGGCCATACACTTGAGCTGTTATAGGCAAATAGATGAATTCTGTTTTGAAGTCGGTTTTTTCGCAGGAATTATTTACATCATTTTATTTTATTTACTTATTTATTTAACTTTATTACAAAATATTTTAATTTACGTATAATTTTGCTTCGAATTTATTTAAATTTTTCAAAAAAAAAATGTTATTTCGAGTGTAACACAAATCGCTTCTCTACTTTAAAAATAAGATTTTATTTTGTTGTAGAGGAAATGAACAAATACATAAACAAGTCTACGTACATACGTACATATTAAGGAGTTTTCTTTTATTTTCAGCTAAATATTTTATTTCATAATTATAATTTTTAAGGCAAATATTAATTGATTGATTTAAATCGTAGTTATTAATACTATTTAATTAAAAAAAAAAAACAGTAGCTTATGTTTACGAATCTCAGCATAAAATTATATATTTAAAGACAATCGCATTTTTTGATATATATATAAATATATATATATATATATATATATATATTAGTCAATAATTTCGAAAACTTATAATTTTGTTTAGTTTTGTTTATGTTATGTTTCAGACAAAAAAAGTAGTTGGCAAATGTGATAATGAAGTCTCCAAGCATGGGCCTAATTGACATATGTGTAAAGTAAATATCGTAAGGAAAGAGCAGCACAAATTTTAAACTGATTAATATATAAAATTTTTATAGTATATTAACACACATATCCATACAATCTACATTGTTAATCATACAAAATTATTGTTGCTTATGGTCCATTAATATCACTGTTAATTTCATTTTAACTAACAGAAAATCTTTGTTTTTTTTTATAGAATAAGTAAAACGCATTCCGGTTTATTTTTTTTTTTTTTTTTTTTATTTATGAAATAAAAGAATTTATCAAGAAAAGTCAAATTAGTTTTATATCTGGTGACTTTCAAGGACCGTTAAAAATTAATGGGCCACAAAAGATTATTTTAATTTGCAAGACGCAACGACATGTAAACTACAAACACAAAGCAGACAAAGCGTAAGAAACGGCAAATAATATCAAAACAAGTCAATATACGCAAAATAAAACGAACGACAAGCAACAAAGGCAACAACAACGACTTAGGAAATGCTAGTCATATTAATAAAGGGTAAAAATCAAAGAAGCCGTGCAGAATCAACATGTGTCTTTTTAAATATAAAAATCTGAAAGCTTTATATATATATTTTTTGCCGTTTATAGCACAAAAAATTAAATTCAAATTAACAAGCAGTCCATGCAAACGCATAAATAGTACCATCTATTTGTGAATATTATGTCCAGGAAAAGTATTACTTAGCTCGTGAAAGGATCAATTTCCAATTGGAATTTAAACAACGTAAACTAATTAGAAAAAATCTTATTTTGCATTTTCTTTTTGCGCAAATTCCATTTGTTTGTTGCTAAAGTTTTTAGCTTTTAACGACAATGATTTGCAATATAGTTTGGACACAAACCACGGTTTCGTTCACTTATAGATAATGCAGTGCGTTTTAATATATTGATTGTATAATATCCTTCAAATTTACCGTTGTTGTGTACAAAAAAACTTTAGTGATGTTGCTAAACAAAGTGTATAATCACATTATGTTAAAGGTTTTAAGTTTTTGTTTGTAGTTATACTTTTTACAATAAAAATTAGAGAATAATAATAATAAAAATATAATTGTATATATGTACATATGTATATCGTACTTCCCCATGAAAAAGCCACATAAGATAATTAAAAACATATCCAATTTCGAAAGAGAAATATGTGAAAAAACATGGTGGACTTTTTGTTGCTGTCGTTATGCGCACACATGCATTTGTATGTTTTATTATTTGGATGCCTATTAAAGTTTAATTGTGTATGTACATTTACCTTTGTTCAATTATACGCACGCAATACGTCAATCAAAATGAACGAATACGAAATAATTTTCTTTTACTGTTTCTTCTGTCATTAAAAATTATAAAAAAGCAACAACTAAAAAGTAAAAATTAAGCAGTCATTGTTTCATAAAAATGTGTTGTATGTGAAATAAGGTGTAGGCAGATACATGTACAAATGTACATACACACACACATATATATATATATATCATAACCTTGTTTTTTGGTAGTTTAAACTAAAATTTCGTTAAACTTCTAACGGTCGTTAATGTTCCAAATAATCATTATAATTCCGTTATTGGGTTATTTTATACTTTACTTGTCTATTGTCTTAATACTGTAATGATTACAATAACGAAGTGATCTGATAGTAGTCATTAAGCATAACATTATACAGTCGCCCATAGTTGTAAAAACCTACAAATATTTTATTAAATGTTAGTGTGTCTTATTTATAAAATGTAAATTACATATTTATTTAGTAGCAATATTTATTTAAAAAAAATATATGCTCTATTTAAGAATTTTTTTGGGAAAGTAGTCAACTGTTGTTATGGCATATGACTGATTTGAAAATATGAATCAATTTTAAAATAATATTGTTAAAATTTTTTAATTACAACTAAGAGTTGTAAAAGTTAATTAAATACTGAATTCATTTTTTATATATTTTGTACTCATCAGTTTATATTTATAATCTATTGTTGGATTCAATTAAATATTTATTACAGTAACTAATTACTTTAATTGGCAAAAAAAAAAACGATTGTAAAAGCACGGCTTTCAAAAGTTTCTTAAATTAAGCTTTTAAATTAGATTCACATTATAATCACAAAATCTTAAAATTTGTTTAATCTTATTTTATTTTAATCTTGAGTTTAAATTCGGAATTACGCTTAATTAAAGAAATATTTCTTTTAAATTACTTGACTAACATTTTTCTTATCTCTCGGATGCTTTTGAAATTAGTTCCAATTCTGTTTTTGTAGTGCATGTTCTATGAGTTCCACCTCCAATTAGATCTTGCTGTAAGTTGAGAAGATATAACAGAATTGATAGCAAATTACATAAATCCGAGAGCATACTCATGCATACAGAATAATCCGACATCTGCGTATAAAGATTAAAAAATGTATTTAGTTTCTGTATGTAACAAAAAAGCGAACGGTTTCTATTTCTATCAATTTCACAATTGAATATTTTTGGAAAACAAAATTTTGTGTGATGAATATTTCTGAAGCTTTAAAAATGAAAACGAAATTTAAAAATACATAGAAAAATTCACGCAGAGAAAACTAAATAAATAAGTAAAATTTTGCAGTACACTCATTGCATTTTACGGCAATAAGTTATTAAAAAAAATGATTAAAATATTAATTAAAATAATAACTGGCCCCGTTAACAAATCTAAAAACTACTCTCAAGCTCCTTATATTGAAAATAATTGTGTTGTGATGAAGAATGAGTTTTCAAACAAATTCAGCATTTAAAAATTTGCTTTCTAGATTAAATTTTTCCTATTAAAAATTTTAACACTATTTAGTAAATGTTTTGCTAAAATAATCATATTAATCGGATACCTTTACCTTTGTTAGATACTGATAAATGAGAGAACTCCAAATTTTAAATGTAAATATTTCTTAAAGATAAGTTTTCGGTGATATTTTTCGCTAAAATGTCGTTATCAATTACATTTTTTAATATGTAAAATGATTTATCAGGTAATTGTAGTGGCAAATTAATTCATTTTCGCTGTCGCTCGATATTTCAAAATTTTAATTTCTTATTTATAAAGTTTGACATGAAAATCTATGAATTCGCCGCCGCTATTACCTGGTATATGATTTCGCCATGTACAAAACTACAAATAATGATAAATACATATATAAATTAATATATTTAGATAATATTAACAATTATAACGGCTTGTTCGGAAATTCATCACTGCGCTGCATCTGATGCGCATGTGTAATTAGTTTGCGATACCGATGCAAAACTGATGACGCTGATACTGACTTGATGCGCAGATAAAAAAAAATTATCAAATTTACAACTTCAAACGCTTAAAAATTAAAAATGGATAAATAAATAATATTTTGTTTGTTATTGTTTCCATTAGAGGGAGACCTTAACTTTTTTATAACAGCGCCTGAGAGCACCGACTTCTTCCTTTGTTCTGATGTAAATTCCTCTCCTATTTCCAATCGAACTCTTATTAAACGTTTCGAAAATTTTACGTCTAATTCAATTCTAGAAATGAATAAACAAACGTATTTTAACAAAAGAAAATCAATAATATAATTCGCATCAGCCATTTTTGTGATGCATCAGGTTCAGCGCAGTGATGCATTTCCGGATAAGCCCAACCTGATTCGAAGTTAAAGTTTGACCAAGTCTTAACTTTGAGAGTAAATTTGATCAATGGCAAGGGCTATTAAAAGACATAGTATTATCTTTACTTTAGGGTTAATTTCTTTATAAAGATGATCATAAGTAAAGTAAAATTCAAAGTTACAATATTCGCGATTTTATATCTTTATTATTTTATGTGTGAAAAATAGAAATGAAACTTGTGGAGTATAATCTGCAACTCTGCCAAAAAGGCGAATAATTTTTCTTTTGATAATTAGATATTTTCCAATTTTTAAAGCTGTTAAATAGAAAGACGCAAATGTGATTTTGTAACGTAATTGTTTTTCTATTTTAAAAACATACGAATAAAGAAAGGAAAATGTCTTAACAACTAATAAATTATAAAAAATTAAAAAAAATACGAAAAATAAAATTAGTTTCTTAATTTTTTTGAATGATGGGAAAGTTTTCCTGATACTTGTTGAAGTTGATTTTTCAAAAACAAAATTCAGTTTGATTAAAAATTATAAATTGGCAAACAATTTTATATCATTTATATTAGAAGTCATCATCATAACATTATATGGCAGCCGAAAGCAATTATGTAGTTTTCAACAGTCTAATATAATAGACCCTAATGACAAATCATAATTTTTTTAAATGTCTGGTTTTCCGTATTTTAGCCAGTATTTAATAAGAATTTTGTGTTTGTTTGAATGTGAATGTGTAGCGCATGTTAAAAACATTCAATGATATTTTAATTAAGTTATTATTAATTATTGTGTCGTTTAAATTTTTAACTTTCATTTCTTTTCTGTATCTTAAAGTTAAACAGCTCAATTTATTTTCACAGGTTACAACTCATTCCCACATTCAGCTACACCAACAAATGGACGAACACACCTACACACATGTAGGTTTCAATCTCAGAGTGTGTATGGATACTTGCCTTGAAACAGATAAAAATAAAACAATAACAACAAACCACACAATCAGCCATTTAAATAACTAAACCAGCCAGTTAAAAAAAAACGTCATAATGTTAGCCACATTGTATTTCTATGAGTGTGTGCGGATGCTGTTACTTATTGGATGTTTAAAGACTTCAAATGACATTTAAATTAAATGTCTTTCGTATTATTCAGGCAGCCCGATACAATCATACTTTTCGGCTGGGATTTTATCGATAAAGATCTTCAAAAATTACAAAAGGCAAGAGAAGAGAAACAGAAACAGCGAAGGATCTTGTAGTATGTTTTTAAACAAACCTTTTAAGTTTACGAATATGCGTTGAAAAGTTGTTCCTCAGTTATTTAAGGTTTATTTTGTTTAGTTTTATTTTTATGTATATTTTTGTTAGTTGTGGCCTGTTTCTTAATTTCTGTAGCATTAAATAAATGAGCTTCATTAAAAGGCGACAACTTAAAGTTCTGGTGAAAATTGTTTGCAGTCACTTTTTTAAATTGAAAATATTTTGTATCCGTATAAATAAAACTTACATGATAAAACGATTAATTGCAGGTATTTATCATTTAATTACTTTAAATCGTATTTTGCCGTTCTCATCATCATTATTGTTGTTGTTCCCTTTGTTATTATTGTAGGTGCTGGTATAATTTCAGTTGCTTTGTATGTTAAGCAAAAAAAAAAAAGAGACAAAATCATCTTTCTGACTATCACGGTCACTCTGAATAGGTGCTTTTGAGGGAGAGTATAGTTTTACAATTTAAAATTTATAAAGTTGTCACACGCCCTTTCTCCATCAAGTCATGACCTGATCGCATTTTAAAAGTGCATTATTCACAACGTTTATTAAGTGGCTGCTGTGAGCCAGATAAATTCTTGTGTTTTCTTCAGCTTGACTTTTTGATTTTGGATTTGTGTGTTCTCGTTTTTGTTTAACCAAAAATTAAGCCTTTTTGACTAGATATTTTTTTAAAAGCAAATCAGTTTTCTGCAGAACAACGATTAATAAAAAATATGAGGGAATGTGTCCTATAACATCTAACGCCGTAACTGCTCGAAATTATCGAAGAACCTTGGTTTTGGCGTTACAATGAAAAAGTTCATTAGCAAATAACGGACAAGTGTATTTTGTATTCTTGCTTTTAAAATTAGTTTAATGACAGTCAGAA
This sequence comes from Gymnosoma rotundatum, assembly GCA_916610165.2. Taxonomy (NCBI): domain Eukaryota; kingdom Metazoa; phylum Arthropoda; class Insecta; order Diptera; family Tachinidae; genus Gymnosoma; species Gymnosoma rotundatum. The sequence continues at coordinate 86,718,558 of OU744336.1, forward strand.
TAAATCAATATATTTTAAGTCTAAGCTTACGTAGAAACACAAGTTTACAATTTTTCTTAACGAGTCAGAGCTGGGTCTGCTACCAATTGTTGGCTTGTTTATACCGCTTAAGAATTTTAAAATTGATGTAAATTGCAAGTAGATAGCACAGTTGCAATAGCAACTCAAAGTGTAATAAATGGGTAAGTTCAAAAGTAACCGCCCTTTATGCCCAACTTTAAAAGTATCAATTCTGCAAACTTGTAATTATTTATAATAAGTATTTTTTTAAATGAGGATCTCAATAGACCCAACTTTTTCACATACATTTAAAGTGCTTTAACCTATAATACAGTGGCAAAACTATTAAGATTAATCATCATTTTGCAACTAGTTTAACTCGTTAAAGCATTATTGCTGTCGAACATTGAAAACACATTCTGTGTATACGTTTTTACTGTTACAAATTTTACATATATTTATTTATTTGGTATATTATAATGATCTTAAAACAAAATTTCTGAAAGTCTTAACGCCAACTTTGCGACAAGATTATTATTTGAAACTAAAAGAGGATTAACTCTTTTCTTTCCTTTTTTCTTTTTTTTTTACTTTTTTTGTTACTAATAAGGTACTAGTTTTGTACACTTTGTGGAAGATCCAACTTTAAGAGAACGTTTAACTACACTTTTCAAAAGCCGTGAACAAATTTAGTGTAGATAATAAAATAATTACACTTTTATTTTTACTGGCGGGAAGGGCCTAAAGCTATATAATGTGCTGAATCCAAAATTTGGAGCCACATATTTTAATGTGTTTTGCTCGATTTACAATCTTTATGCCAAAAATTGCCTGCTGCGAATGTTCTCAAACTGGATTTATTTGTTCTTTGTGGGCCAATCACAGTAACTCTAAAAATATAAGTTTGCCTGCAATAAAGAATATGCTTTGTGTTACTTTTCAAATTAAAATTTTTTAATAAATAAATGTAGCATGTTTGTAGCAAAACTCTTCACTTCTGCCAACACAAATATATATTTTTTATAAATATGATAAAAATAATGTATTTGAAATAATGTTAGCCACTTTTTAACTCGTTATGAATGTGGCCAAACAGATTATTTGTTCGCTTTATTTTACTCAGTTGCTCTGTTGTTGTATCAAGTTATCTTTTGTTTATTGTCTTCGGCTTTTGCTTTTTCTGTTTTGCTAAACTAAGTTGGCGCATACATTTAATGGCGTTTTAATAGTTTGATTAATGCTTTTACACACCTTCTCCATACCTCTCTTCTTATTTAGTTATTATTAATGTGTAAAATTTTTATTAATTTTAAATTTTTCCCCTCTGATGTACAAAATACAATATGAGTTAAATAAAAACAACCTAATCATTGAATATTTATAAGGCTTAAATGATTTCGTGGTTTTAATTACAATATCAAATTTACAATTTTCAATTTACCACGAGAGTAATTGTATTACATTTGGTAATAAATTATTGCAGTATGTGTTGAATATAATTTAATTTTCAATTTCTAAAACAATTGTTCCAAAAAAAATTAGAAATAAATAATAATAATAATAATGTTATTACAAGCTTAAGTTTAAAGAGTGCTTATACTTAATAAGGTTTAAGATATAATTCGCAAGACATTTAAAAAAGTTAAAAAAGTATGAAAGGATTTGAATTTGCATTTAAAAATCGTCAAGCTTGTGTATTCATAATATTTTATGTATTAAATTGATCTTAACTTAATTTTTAGCATGAAAATTTCCAGTTACGTGAACTGTTTTTTTTAACAGCTACTGCTACACGATATCAGAAAACATAAAAATTGTGCCCAAAAAAATCTCTTAGGACTTATGATATTTAAAGTTGCCACCTTTTATCGCTCTTCTTAATGACAGCATTCTAGGATGTCTATAATTTGCTGCTTGCTGCCAGTTAAACAGCTTTAGTAACATTCCACCATTACCTATTATCACCACCTAGGACAGTCAATTGGAACGTTCGTAGTCCGCTTCTTGCTCATCAGATGCTAGTTGGAGTAAGAACTTAAAAACAGACATCTGTACACAGATAAGTAGATATGTTGATTTGCCTAACATTTACAAGGGAAAACGTTTAAAACAGTTTTTAATTCTTAATTTTTCCGAATTTTTTTAATTGCTTTAAGAGATATTTTCCAATTTCAGCCCTTTTGCGTTTACCGTTTATTTTTATTAAGCTTTTCATACTTTGTAACAACTTTCCGATACTGTCAACATCTTTTGTTGTTCATGAGCGAATTTTTGATGAATCTTTTTTCTCGAAAATAAATGGATAAAAGAAGATAAAACATAGTTCTGTGCTTAAAAGTCAAGTGAAATACATATTTATATACCAACAATTCACAAACAAAAATTGCATTTTTATTAAAATTTTGCCAATAAATTTGATCATATTAAATCCGTGGTAACATATCTATTCAAAACGGGAAAGACAACAATACACACTTTTTTCGCGCTAAGTCCACGCACACCTGTGAATTTTTTTAAATGTCTTATTTTGGCAGATGTTTTATATTTTTAAAGAAACATATTTCAATAGACAGACAATGTTTTCTTGGGAAGACGTTTTTATTCTATTAGGATAATGTTTCGTTTAACCCAAATTTAAATCAGGGTTGTAATAATACTTTTTTAATTAAAACAAAAAAAAAAACTCAGTACAAGAACACTGCAAGCAAAAACAACATTTTTATTCTCTTACTGTCTGTATTGAAAAGAAAAATTACTATTTTACTGATGGCTGACGGAATGCTGCCTGCAGGATGTCAAGCTTAGGGTAGGAGTATCCTTTTCTTGTTATTTTTTTCTCTCAATACAAATACGGTTGTTGTTGCCGTTGTCGTTATTTCTATTATGTTTCTTTCATTTCATGCTCTTGTATGGGTGCAAATGACTAATGGCGATGAATTCGTCAATGTCAAAATCAGACTGTTACAAAACAGTTTGTTGTATATGTTGAATTTACAAAAATACATACACTGTTATGCACATGAATTAATATATTTTTAGAATGTTTTTGGTTATTTTTAAAGTTGTAGCTGTTGCGTCGTAACATGATGATGATACGATATTACGCGAACGCTATTATGAAGACACTCTAAATGTGAATTTTGTTTCCACAGTTCCTCACATAAGTATCCCAATTAAAGATGGCTATGTGTATATCAATTGCACTCTAACATTGTTATGGAAACTATAGGATTTTTTCTTTTCTGTACAAACCTTATTACATGACAAAAGCAACAAACAGTAATAGAAAAGGTGTCGGTATTTTGTGTTTGATTTAAATAATTTCGAGCTCAATCTATGGGGTTTTGATTTTCTCAAACTTATTGTGACATCTTTCCCAGTTTGAAAGTAATATCCCAGTTTGAAAGTAAAGCGTGCCTCAAATGAAGCTTATATCGCTTTTAAATTTAGTTTATTGAAGGCATTGTTGTTGCACGTTTTTTTTAATGTAATGGGTGTTTTTCCGTGTCGTGGATTTCATATCGAAAATAATAAATTAAATAATAAATGCTCATGGGGTTTTATTAAGATCAGTGATAGCACAGATACATTAAGTGCATCCAATGGATACTTTTTCTGGATTTAACGTTGTTTTTAAAATTACTTGTTTAATCATCAAACAAAAAACTGTCTATTTAATTTCTAAAAAGGATTTTCCATTAAAAAAAGCCTTCGCGAAGATCTTAAAACTTCCAAATTATAAACTTATTTATTTTTCAAGATATCCCAGATCTATAGTGTTTTAAAAACCTGAATAACTGTATTAACATCAATAACTAATACTTATACGTACAGGTGAATCATTGATGAAAAAATTAATTCAAAATACATTATTATTCTTTGAAAATTTATAGTCAGTAACTTTTCGGCGTTTAACTAAAAATTCAATCATAAAATTTTTAACAAAATCCTTTAAGATAGTGTATTAATTTGTATTATATTATCACATATATATATATATATATGTATATATATATATATATATATATATATATATATATATATATATATATATATATATATATATATATATATATATATATTATGATTCTTTCCTTGCCAGAAAAATATTGATTAAAATTCATTCATTAAAAAAAAAAAAATCCATCAAGCTTTATAACGCACCTCTTATTTTTGTGCCATGGAAATTTTTTAAACCACACTTTCTTTATTTGGTTTGAAACAGCTTTGATTGTAGGTAGACAAAACTTTTGACTTATACATAAAAGGAAATAAAGGATTTTAAAATAAGTTAAAAATAATGTATATTAGGATGGTTCTATTATATTTTATAGCTCAGTAATCCAAGTTTTTTTAAGCAGAAATATGAAAAACAGATATAATTTTACTACAATCTGTTTAAATTGAATGCAAAACTTATGTCATAAATTAATTGAAGTTTGGTCCTTAGACGTGTTTTAAAGGACCTTCAACATAAAAAACACAACATTTCAATCCACAAAATACTGAAATATTTAAGAATTCTACTAGAATTTTTATCCGCTGCCCTGAGCCTCGTCAGTAATCGTCCCAATCAATACTTGGTATTCGATAGATAACAGATGGAAGTCTGTCATTTGCGATCAAAGCACTGCAGATAATTTGGTCAACTGAGATTATACTTGCTGTGATAAATCGTTTTTATTTGCGAGAGAGCTAGGGCTCCACAAAAAGTGCAGTCGGTTACATTGTGGTAACAAATGTCGCTAATGTAAATATTTGGGACATTTTGATCGGTGATACGTAGCCAATCTGTTATCACTATAACCCTCCTCAATGAACACCTCAGAATACTTAAACAATTCGCAAACCTGTGTTCAAGAACTCTTTTACTGGTCGGATTGACATAGATACAAATTAGGTGTCCATGGTTGCAAACAGAACATAATATCTCTAGTAACTACATATTGTTCAAGTTCGTTATTTCTCTACAAGAAAAAAGTCGGTAACTTAAATAGTCCCGTCTCATGGCTATGTTTTGGCACTTTAGCACTAAGCGATCCTGTCGTCATTCTAGCAGCTATTTCTATTTACTCCGCCCCTTTCGCAACAGAATTACTTACCACACCACAAATAAAAAAATTTTTTTTTAAACAACATACAAATTTCATTATTTTATCAATTTTTCTAACTGACGAAAAAAATATTTTCAACTTAAATTTAAATTAAGCTCCTCAATTAATAGATATGAGATTTACTTACTTTTATTTTTACACATTTTATATTCGTTGTGTTAGTTTTATGTAGGAAATAAATTCATTTGATTTTGGAAAACAATCTATATTTTTAGTGCAAAACCACGAATCAACATATTTTTCATATGACAAATGATCTTATTTGGATCAATGTAACGCAAAGACAATATTTTATAAGTCAAAGTCCTCGCCTTTGTTCATTACACGTTTATCACTTTGCGGTTTGAGAAATTAACTTTTTTATGACTTTGTGAAAACTTTCTGAGTGCCTCGTTCTCCAATTTGTAAATACTAAAGAAATCTCAAGTTCCTTTCAAATTTTTTTTCAAAAGGTCCTTAATGATTTTCAAATTTATTAAGAAGACAAAGTGCTAAGAAATTCTTCTAAAATACTTTTTTCATTACTAACTTGGACATTATGTTCACAGAAAAAAATTACGTTGTTATTATTTTTATAAAAAAGAATTAGTGAAACTCTTGTTTAACTTTTTTTATAAAACCAGGAAACAAACGATAGATGTTAATTAATTAAATGAGAAATATTGAAATTAACCACCAATTTCACGTTATTATTGTCTTTACTTCTAATACCGTTATTATACCTCTTGTCGATGGGCGATTTAATTTGTTTGTACTTAATGTGAAAGTAGTTTGACTACTTTTTTTGATAATTACTTGCACTTTTGTGGTGTATTAGTTTACCACTAGAGCAATGACGCTTTGAAACAATTTAGAAACAGTGTTTATTCTATTTCGCCTAAACATAGTTCTGCTGCTGAAGTCTTAATAATTGTTTGATGTAATTATTTATGTTTTCTTTTCATTTCAATTTGCTATTAGAAATTTTTGATTAATTCTATTCACTCTGCAATTGCCACTTAATTCCAGTGGAAGAAAATGAGAAGTAAAGTTAAACATTGAACATTAGTTGCATAATTAGTTTAATAAAGCTAATTTTTGAACTTATTGTATGTATTTTCAGTGTTTTTGAAAAACTACTGCGTCGAGCATACACACAATTTGAAAATAAAAACATTCATAATAAAAAATAAAGTATACTTTAAGGGAACTAAAGTCGGTTTTAAAGTCTACTATACCTCATTCCTAGACAATTTAAAATATACTTTTGGCGTTAAAGTCAACTTTAAAGTCAAAACTAGCTAAAGCTGGGGTGGAATCGTTACATCCGTGAACGTACAACACGTACCGTAAAAATACGTTTTTCGGATTATGACATACGTTAACGGATAATAATTCACAATAACGCAGATTATAACATACGTTATCGTATACATGAACGTACATTTTTTACGAACTGTCATACGTTAACAAAACTTAGTTCAAATAAGATGAAAAATGCAACAAATTCGCTAAAAAAAAGTGCGAATTAAACAAATTAAATTTTAGTTTATGATAAAGTTATTATTACAATAAGTTAAATCTAAGTTTCATGAAAGAACACAAGAATTTGGCAAAAAAAAAAAAAAACATGCTCCTAATTGGGCATATTAAAATCTACTGCTAACAGACTATGGAATGAGCTTTCCAAGTGTATGAACGCACTAGTACCACCAGTTAATAATGTAAAGATTTTAAAATAGGTAATTCGCAATTTATATTTTTGCAAGAAAATATTTATATTTATAATTTTGTGCTTCAGGCTGATCAAAAATATGTATCAAGTAAAGAAAAAAGTTTTTTTTTTAATTGAAAAACCAGAATGAAAGAGGCCTTTATGAAGAAAAGCTGCTGGTGCCAAGTGAAGAAGTGTTAATTGAAGCAGCAGCCCTTGAATCAAGCCCTATAGGAAAAAAAACGGTTTTGTCCTTTGGAAACAACAAAATTTGAAAAACTGACCAGCCTGAATACTCTTTGTTTAGCTCTAGAATTTTTTAATTTCAAAACTATTGTGAATCATTCAAAAGATTACGATCCGTTTACAATCGTATGTCATAATGCCATTTACTTCATACGATTAACGTACGATTGTCGATACGAACACGGATGTAACGATTCCACCCCTGTTTTTATTATTTAATAACACCTTCTGTTTTTGTCAAATTAAAGTATATACATTTATTTTTGGCATCTTAAACTGCACATTTCAAAGGACTCTTTAAAATTTGACCAAAATTTTTAGCAATTTCATCGCTTAAATATTTATTACAGAATGTTTTAGTTAATTTAATTCAGCTCATTACTATTGGAACCCAAATATTGATAGTAAGAATCACAAATATCGATTGCATAACTTCTTCTAACAATTAAAACATAATAAAACAAAGGCACATAAAAAAGAAAGTAAAAACAGAAAGTGGCATAAAATTAGCAGATATTTAAAAAAATTGTAAATAAATGTTAAAAATAAAAATGTCATTTTGTTGTGATTAATTCAAAATACATAAAATTGTATTGAATGTCGTCTTTCTCGAATAATTTTTAATACATTAACGTCATTTCAATCGAATTTTTATTAACATGCACAACCGACAATATTCGCAAAAAATTTAAGTTGTCTAATGAATTATTTTTCTCTGTGTATTTTAAGAGTTCATAGATAATAGGAAAAGGAATATCAGTTAAAGACATATTAATACCGAGTCTGTACATTATACTTCTTTTTTTTTTAATTTGGTTGTATCGTAGTCATTGAGGAGTTACCTTGGTATCGAAATTACCATGTGGCATACTCTTTACCCGAAAAAAAAAACAAATTTTAAGAAAAATTTGAAATTAAATGAAAGTTACTTGTCTTAGTGATACTGGCAGATTTCAACAGCTCTTTAAATTTTAAACAAATGTAAGGAGCTTTAAGATATTATTGTATATTATTGCGCTGTGATAACACAACAATAAAAATATATGCAGAAATTAAGTAAAGAAATGAATTTTTGAAAGCTTTAAACAATTTGGACTTGGAAAATCACCTTCACAGTTCAAAAAAGAAAAATTCTCGCTTTACTCTTCTCTCCGCTCTCCATCTTATTTCAATTTGTAAATTAAACATTTTTCCGTTTTTGTTTTACAAAAACTATATAAGATTTTGTTTTTGTTTATAACATTAAGTTTGTTTCGGTTTTATGTACAAATATTCCTGTTATAAATAACCATTGAGGATTCGATAATACATCATTTGGTTGGTGTATTTGATTTCTTTTTTTTAGTGCTTTTCATGAAAATGGATTAACGTTTTGTAAGGTCTACTGCCAATCAGCCTAAAGCATTTTTTTTCGGCCAACAAACTCTGTTCAAAATGACCTCCCCACTCTCATACTTTACCTTCTTTACCAACTTCGTACCATCTATTACTAAAAAGAAGAATAACAGCAGCAGAAGTGATAATAAAACAAAAGGGCTGTTTGTGAGTGTCCATATAAATGACCAAAATATCACATCGAAATCCCAATGGTAACGCATTGCCAGATAAAATGTTTCAATGTCCAATCAGGTAATTTGTCAAAATGTTTCACAGAGAAAATTCTATGCAATATTCAAAAATTTTTTCTGTATATTTTTATGTTTGTTACTTTTCTGGGCTTGAAAGCCCAGCAAAACAAATATATTTGTTCATTCATCCCTTCTGATTCAAATAAATATAAATAAATCTACCATTTTTTCATACCTATTTTTTTATGTACATATTTTTTTGTGTTTTAATAGTAAAAACAAATATAGAATGGGAAACAAATATTTATGGCGTTTAATCACATTTTACTATTTAATTTAAAATTCTTTGTATTTTATTTGAGCAAAAATCCCACTTAATGTTTAAAGAAATATGAAATTATAACTTTTTGTACCTCAGTTTTAAGATGAATAACAGTTTTAAAAAATTACATTCAAAGTAATTATGTATTTATTTATGATTTTTTGCAAGACATTAAAAAATTATGTTATCTCCAAAAAAGAAGGCAAAAAAATTAAATTGTTGTTGTATCAAAGTTTTCAATATTATCTATTCTCTAAAATCGATATAATAACTGTCCGTGTAAATATCTGTCACAGCAAATATGGCAAGGATTTTTAAATTGGTATTCTTGGGGATGTTAAAGTTTATTTGCTGCTGCCCAAGCGGTATACCGTTAGTTCAAAGTGGTAGAATTTTATTTTACTAACTGCCGCCGCACTGTAGTCAATATTTTGAGATAGCGGCCAAAACTCCTTTTTGTTTTTGTTCTCCGATTTTAAAGTTATTAGACTCATATGAAAGTAGACAGTAGAAAACCTCAGGAGCCAAAAAACTAGAACTCTATTTCAACTATTTCACTGAGAACAGGGTGGTCCAAAATGGGCTTTTTCAGAATTTAGTAAATTTGTGATATTTTTAGTTAATTTTTCAAGTTTAAATGATCATAACTTATTTGTTTTTCAAGGTTTTTGGACGAAATAAATTTTGTGTTGTAACCTATTTTATTTTCTATTACTGGTAAAAAAAATTGAAGCTATAATGTTTTCAGAACAATTTAAATATTTTTTTTAAAAAGGTCAAATTTCTCGGAAATTTCCTACTTCATAGAGCACAACTCCTGTGAGTCAAGCTGAGTCGAAACACAAATTTACTATTTTGTAGTCCTAACTCTCCCCTACATTCCTATATATACATGTCCATGCATCGGGACCACTTTTTGAGCTACAGCAATTTTTCTGACCAAAGGTAAGATATTCGGTACAAATGAACGTCATATTTTTTGAGAAGTTATTTGTATGTGAAAGTGGCTATTATGCACATATTTTAATGAAATTTTGTACAAGAGTTCTTATTGACCCAAAAAATAATTTTGTTGAAATTAGGAGAAGTTGGCCCATATTTGGACCTAGTCCACATAGAAGGGTGTATCAAAATTTTGACAAAAATGACAATAGAACTCTAAAATTATGTGGTATCTGGCAATTCATTTGGAAAAGGTAAAAAATGATTTTATTGCCATCTAATATTACATAACTTAAATACCTGAAAATTGCAAATAAATATAAAACCAATGGAAATAACTCGTAAAACCAAGTACCTTTTATATTATGTTTCAAAGAGGAAAAAAAGATCATGTTGAAACTTCGAGCAATAGTATATTAATCCATGCATTCATTTTTTTTTCTTCATTATTGTTTAAACGATGGCTAAATTTAGTTATAGTGTTCTATCTGATATATATTTTGAACGGTAAGATAAAAACGACATTATTTTACATATAATGAATAATCCATTCTTCAAAATATTCGACAAACAAGAAATTAAAATTCATAACTTAAAAATAAAAAACTTTTTAAATACTTTAAGAAAACTGTACAATCAATGTTCCAGAAACAAGAAATTGTTTTACTCACGCAACCAAGAATGGCTAAGAAATAAACTTATTTTTAAAAAGTAAAAACCGGAAAAGGTGGTCGACCAGCAAAGCCAATTGATAATTGTAGTGAAAGATCACGAAGACGCCAGCTTAAACATTTCAATAAAGAAGTTTCTTGTAGCATCATAAAGGATTCATTTCTGCATCAAATTCAACCATCGAAAACTAAAAAGAGTAAAATTGCTATCATTAACAAAATAGTGGAAGCAAGCCCCAGACTGGATTTGAAAATGACTAAAAACCAATATATAGAATTGCGGAAGAGAACCAATGAAAAAAATTGTGGTATTTTTCTATCATATCGAGATATAGTTTCTGCCAAAAAAGATTGCTTACCTTCACCAACTGCTATTAGTGTAATTTCAAGTTCAGCAGAAATAAAATTGCAGGATCTTCTTCAACACACTGCAGAACGATTACTAAAGACATTTGATGCTGACTATTTAAAGAAGTTTAAAAATTGCAGCATGACTTTTATTTCTAAATGGGGATGTGATGAGTCCTCTGGCCAGAAACAAAACAAACAATGTAATGGTTTAGAGCCGTCAACTAGTAGAACTGCAGAGATAGATGTATGGAAGAATGAAATTCCCTCGTCAACAAAATTTTGTAGACCAATAAAATTTGCTTACAAAAAAGAAGAAGTTGGAAAAATAACAGATGAAATTAAAGAACTTCAACCAGTGATATTTGAATTTAATGACCAATGCATCGAAGTTAACTTTAAAATGTCACTTACAATGATCGATGGAAAAGTTGCACAAGCTTTAACCGAAACAAAGTCTTTGTCAAGCTGCACCATATGCCAAAAAAACATCAAGTCAATTGAGCCAACCACCAACACAAGACGATTTGGAATGTCACCTCTTCATGCTAGAACTCGTTTTATGGAGCATATTCTTAAATTGGGATACGATTTGGAATTTGGCCCGTTAGGCGAAACAGTGAGAAACAACAAAGAAAATTTGGAAAAAATAAAGCAAAAAAAAAAAAAAAAAGATATTCAAGAAAAATACCGTGAGATAGGCCTTATAATTGACCAGCCAAAGCAAGAAGAAGGAAATTCTATTGATGGAAACACAGCAAGGAGATTTTTTTCCGATCCAGAAACTGCAGCTTCTATAACTGGAGTAGATTATGATTTAATGCGACGATTCCAAATCATATTAGAAGTTATAGCATGTAGCAAAAAGATAGATGCAAAAAAATTTGGCCAGTATGCTAATGAGACAGCAACCTTTTATAACCAAAAATATTCTTGGAGACGTATGCCAACCACAGTTCACAAAATTTTGTTCCATGGGGAACAAATAATTCAGCACATAATGCTTCCAATTGGAGATCTCTCAGAAGAAGCGCAAGAAAAAAGGAACACACAATACAAGAAAAATTTCCAGATATTGTACTAATGAAGATCTTATTAATATTTTGTTGTGCACATCAGACCCATATATGTCCAGTATTCGACAAAAATGGAAATCAACCTCATTAGAGTTAGACGAAAAAGCTTAACAACTACTGCAAAATGAAAATCAAAGCTATTTGGAAGAAATTTTTACTAATATTGTTTAATTAATACTAGTTTAAAGATTATAATTTGTTTCTAATTTTAGTATAAATTTTTATTAATACATTTAAATAAAATATATGTGCACTTTAAATCAATAGTAAAAGTTTACTTAAAATTTTATCGATATTGTGTTCTGTATATAATATATCCAATTGGTATTGATATTGTTGGGAATTTCAGTGTTATTTTTCAGTTTAATCCTCACGAGATTTAGAATTTTCTTCAAAAAAAACCTTTGGCCCCCGTGAATATTGTGACTAAATAAATCTCAGTGGCCAAATGTTGGCATTGTCTGACCAAAATTAAGTTTAGGAATAATAAATAAGTATTGGTTGTAAAATACGATTGAAGAAAATAAGAAATTATAAAAAAATACCTATTTAAAATATCAAAATATTCAACTTTTACATGGAAACTCAACAAAAAATAAGAGTGCATTTTTAACTCCACATTACTTACGTTGCTATCAGTCGGTTTTTACGTTTGAACACGCAAAGTGAAGCTTAAAGTCCCTCCTATTGAACAAAACAAATTGCGTAAAAAATACTAATCCGGTCAAAAGTTATAGAGTTTTGACCGCTATCTCGCGAAATTGGCCACTGTGAGCCGCGTCCCCTGGGTTGGTATTGCTCTATCGACAATTATACTCTGCTTTACGTTTTGAATTGAAGTTTTGTACAAAAAGCTTGGGGTTTTTGAAATAAATAACTATTCGAACTCTTTTAGCATCTAGCTGAATGGCAGCAGCAGAATGCAGTGTTTCCTTTAAAAATTCCATATATAATTTAAGGACTGCCGCACCGATTTTAATGATATCTTATTTATTACATTCGTCTTAACTCTGAATAGCATCTAAATAATAATTAAACTTTGGAAATTTAAAACGAAATGGTATTCTTTTTCATGAAATAATATGAGAACGGTTGGATATAAATAAACTTTTTTCAATTATTCTGTATGACCAGAGGGTGACTCATATAGAAAGAAAAATTTAGATAATGAGTGATAAGTAAGGGCTAAAGATCATGTCTAAAAAGCAACGTCTGGAAAAGACCTCAAACATAATAGAGCGCAAAAAGAAGTATTCCTATTAGAAATTGACGAGAATGAACTGCTGCACCTGTACATTGAAAATATTAATTAGGGTATAACTAAATACCAAAAATAAGCTTCACTTTTTCTACACTAATGCCGCCAATAAATATAATGAAGTATTTTTTCGGGCGGTTTCTTTATACGAATTGCTGGTTCTTTAACAGAATAAAATTCAAAACTTTTGTAAGCCGTAAAAATTTAAAAATAAATTAAAAAAATGATTTGAAAAAGCTCTAAGACTTTAAAAATAAAATTAACAAAAAATTTAGTTTCCACTTGGAAGAACTATGACACAATACAAATAAATATAAAAAAGTGAAAACAAAATATTACATTTATTAAATATTTCACTTTATAATTAATATCAGTTAAATATTTTTGGTACAGCTAGTTTGTAACGCAACTTACGTTTATTATACTTTATTTTATTAAAATAAAAAAAAAAATAATTTAGTCAATTGCATTAAAATTTTGTTGAATTTGCCATTTTGTATTTCAATTGCCGAAATCGAGGCTCACACTTAAAGTGAGATATTGCGCTTGTGGTATTTTTATTTTTTGTTAAATAAATTTTCAGCACCTGATTAACTTTGCTCGCGGAATACGTTTTAACAATTGTTTACAAAAATTGGTTTTAGTATTGTACCACTCTTCTATTACTGCTTCCTTCCATACGACAATACTCTTTGGTTTTCGCTTAGCGACTCTGTTTTTAATTTTGCCCACATAAGTTTAATAACGTTCAAGTCTGGAGACTAGGTAGGACTCCTCTGCATTCCAAGGTTTATGTTTGGGATCACTTTCTTGGTAGAACTTGAAGTTGTCTTTTATGCCTTGACATTCGGCACTTTTCCTAACGTTTTCTTTTAAAATGTTTATATAACACTTTGAGTCCATAGTTCCGTTTATAAAATGTATTTTCCCAACCCCAGCCGCTGACGTAAAGCTCTATATCATAAGAGAGCCACCATACTGTTTGATGTCCTTTTCTATAAATTCTATAAAAGCGAATCTTTTCCAAGAGATTTATTTTTGTTTTATCTATTAAAATTACCTAAATTATTACTTTTAAAGATTCAGCGGACTGTTTTAGCACTAACACTAACATTTTTCAATTCAGACAATTTGTTTTTTATGTCAATTGCTGACAAAACTGGATCGTTTCTGATTAGCTTCAAATAATTTCTTCTCTTATTACAGACATTATTATCAGATTTATTCTTGTAATATTAAGAACTGTAAATTCAAAAAATTATATAGGTAAATATAAATGAAAAAACAATTTTAACAACTACTTTTTCACATAAAAACGGTCCACTTACATTTATTTCATTTAAATTTAATGTAATTTTCAATTATTTTTAAATGTTGATTTTGCAACTAACAAAATATGTAAAAACAAATAAAAAAGTACTGTTTTTCTATTTATTTTAACTAAGAAAATGTAACATACCAAAACATTAATAATTATTGTTTCTGTATTTATTTTAATTTATAAAATTTAACCTACCTTGGTTGATTCGGATATTGCATGCATTGCATGGTCGTATATCCCGGAGCCATGGACTTTTTGCTCCGCGGTCTTCATTCCCAAGGGAGCGAAGACTACGCATACTGTGCCGAAGGACCTTAGACTTATAAGTCTATCCTCCTTCCCTTTGAAAACATTGGAACGGATAATTGACCGACTCTCTGCCTCTAAACATGCGTACATTAAGGCAGATCCGTTTAGACGGCACTACACACTCTTGTTGGGTTTATAAAAAAATCCCTAGAGCATAAGCATAAATACACTCAAAAAATTTTAACATTAACTGTTTGACGTTTATTTAGGAAGTTTTCAGTAAAGTTAAAAATAAATGAAAATGTGGTTGTTTTAGGAAGAAAATTTTTATTTAACTTTTTTCGTCTGTTGTTAGAAAAACAAACGACAAAAAAATACTGATTTTCGGTGCAGTCAAAATTATTAATTAATTTTTGCCTTGTTTCAGTAAAAATGAAATACTTAATTAAAAAAAAAGTTCGTCAGTAGAAAAGTACTATTTTAAAATAGCTTTAAAATATATAATAAAAAACATAAACTGTTGGAAAATATGTCAGTTATAAAAAATATATTTAGAACAAAATAATTTATGAAAGAAAAACATAAAAAAAATATTGGTAAGTTTCTTACATAGTATTTAAAATTTACAGGCAGCCGTGTTGCCACAGCCCACTTGGGTAAATTGGTTGGTCTTAAACAAAGGTATGTCATTTAAATTTTTGAATTACAAATATATCGCTCATTTAGTAATACAACGTTATAACCCAAAAAATAAAATTTTTTATAACGTGAAGATCATATCGCTTTTTAAAACATCGTCATATTTCGTTCTGTAACTGTATATACATTTGAAAAGACGATCTTTTTAAAATGTATTGACCTTTTACAAGATAAAAATAATGATTTTTTGTTTGAGTTAAGGCGTTCTATTTCTAAGTGAGCGATATGTACTTTAATTATTGGTTGCAAAAATATAAACAATTTTGTAAAAGTACATTATTTTTTCAGCATAGAACAATCCTGAAATCCTTGGTCTTTCAAGGAAGAACAAAAATTTAAGCAAGTAAAAAATAAGAAGAATTTCTGTATCAAAATAGTATAAATAATCAATAAATAAATTAAATATTTTGATTTTCAAAATAAATAAGAAAGCTGTAGTTTTTATTGTTTTGGTAAGTTACTTTTAGAGAGTTGGAATAAAAGAAAAAAACAGTTAATTTTACTGTTTTAGTAGGTTAAATTTTATAAATTAAAATAAATACAGAAACAGTTATTTTTAATGTTTTGGTAGGTTACATTTTGTTAGTTGAAATAAATGAAAAAACAGTAGTTTTTACTTTTCTGGCAGGTTGTTTTTTCG
The DNA here is from genome assembly GCA_916610165.2 of Gymnosoma rotundatum. Taxonomy (NCBI): domain Eukaryota; kingdom Metazoa; phylum Arthropoda; class Insecta; order Diptera; family Tachinidae; genus Gymnosoma; species Gymnosoma rotundatum. Next base: position 86,734,705 of record OU744336.1, read on the forward strand.
TGCGTTGGAATAAAGGAAAAATTAGTTGTTTTTACATATTTTTTTTAGTTATAAAATCAACATTCAAAAACAATTGTAAATTACATTTAATTTAAATGAAATGTAAGTGGACCGTTTTTTAAATGAAAAAGTAGTTGTTTAAAGTGTTTTTTTATTTAAATTTACCTACATAATATTTTGAGTGTATGCATTGGTGGCCTTTCTATTACGATGGCACTGGAGAAACTGAACGTAAGTCGGTCAATAATCAGCTTTGTATGGAATCTTTTTACTAATAGCGTCATTAATTCCTGTATGGGTCAAGCTACCATGCGGATGACTCTGTGGTACATGCGGATGACTCTGCCGTTGCAGTGTCAGAAAAGTATCCTGATAAGCTATCACAATGTCTGCAATCGGCGCTAGGCTGTGTTAGTAAGTGATGTACCGAGAGCAAGCTTAGCGCGAACGCTCAGAAAACGGAACTTGTGCTCTTTATAGGAAGAAACAGGGTTCCCACTTTTCCGCTAAGACTTGGAGCTTGGGTTATTTGACAGAGCGAAATATCTAGGTATCATCCTAGACTCCAAACTGTCATTGATCCCCAATGTCCGATTTCGGGCGGAAAGGGCTTCAGTGGCTTTTTAACACGGCAATTAAACCCATACAAATGTATATACAAATGTATGGGGTTCTCGTCTGGTGGCCCGCATTGGGCAGACTGACAAACTGCAGTATACTAAATAGTGTTCTGCGTACTTCGGCCTTGATAGTCACAGGTGCAATATGCACCACTCTATCGAAGGCCCCTTTCACCATGCTGCACTGGCTACCGGCCGATCTCATGGCCAAATAACTGGCTATGAACTCGGCAGTTAGGCTGCATGCAGCTGAGGCATGGAGGAAAAGGGACTATGGCCATGCGGCCATCTTGGGGTGTACCTCGGCTATTCCCGAGAACATTGATTATTGCTCGCCCAACCCCATGTCTGACATTGGATTCGCAGTACCATTGTCAGGCACGTCAAACATGATTCGCATGGATCATCAAAGAGATGTGCTTGATGTTTATACAAACGAATCAAAGTCAGACACGGGGGGTCGCGGGAGGCGTCTTTATTCCTAGATTTAAGATGAGGATGAAGTTTAGGCTATAGGATCAATGTAGCGTGATTCAGACTGAGATCTCAGCTATTAGAAGGGCGGTTTGCTGGATGAAGTACCATAGGGTATACGGAGAGGATATCCGGATCTGTACTCACAGCAAGGCCGCGACACACGACATCCAGGTACGTGAAAGCTGGACATCTCTAGACGAGATGGCGAGACATTTCCAGCATTTTTTGGGTGCCAGCACATTCGAGCACACCCGGGAATATAGTTGGTCTGACGAGGTCACCTGCACAGTTTCAAGGACAGCCTGTGCAACCTTACCTTAATCTACTAAAACAGTAAAATTAACTCCTTTTTTTCTTTTATTCCAACCCTCTTAAACAAACGTACCAAAATAATAAAAACTAGATCTTTTATTTATTTTAAACACCAAAAGTTCTAAATTTATTTGTTTATTGTTTATTATATTTTAATATACAAATGCTATTTTTCTTCTTCTTTTTGGTTTGCTTTATATTTTGTTCTTTCTTTAAAATCAACTGATTTCAGGATTACTCTATGATAAAAAAATTAAGTACTTGTAAAAAATTGTTGATATACTGTGAGCGTCAAAATAAAGTGTACACAAACATTTTCTTTAGATTAGTTTTTATTTCTGTCTTAAAAAATACTATTTTATTTAACATTTTATGTTTTTTTAATTGTTATTTAGTTCCCTACTTAAACTTAAAAAAACAACAAAAAAAATTTACAACAACAAAAGTTATAAAACAAAAACAAAATCTATTCCATGTTTTACGCGTCATGTAGCATTTTAGCGAAGTAGAATCGCAAAAAATACCGTTACGTTTTGTTGTTTATTTACTTTCTTGCATTCTTTAAAATCACTACTACTGTTTTATAATAGACAGACGCAATTTTCGGACTATAACTTCTTTGCAGAAAGAAATTTATTATTTTATTAAAAATGGGTAGACAAACATCAACAGAAGCCATAGAACTTGTGATAAAACTTCGAAAAGACGGTAAAAATTTTCGTGAAATCGGGTCTATTATAAACATAAGCCATAATACAGCAAAGAGATTAGTTGATAAGCACGAAAAATTCGGCAAAGTAGAAAATCGTCCAGGTGCAGGCCGACCAAGAGCTTGAAGTGAGTCTGAAATAAGGTCTATTTTAAGTGATGTGAAGAAAAATCCATTTAAAAGTGCTGTTAAAATATCGGAGGAAGTTTCAGCAACAAAAAATACCAACGTTAGCGCCAACACAACACGAAGAGCTCTACACGCAAATGGTCTACATGGTCGGTTGCCGCCAAAAAAGCCACTTATATCGTTAGTAGATCAGAAAAAACGTATTGAGTATGCAAAAAAGTACGAAACTAAAGATGGTTCTTTCTGGAATAACATTTTATTTAGCGATGAGAGTAAATTTGGGATATTTGGCCAGAAAAAACCTGTAAAAGTATGGCATACAAAAAATACAGAGTATGCTGAACAAAATCTAATATCTACGGTTAAGCATGGAGGGGTTCGGTGATGGTGTGGGGATGCATTGCGGCAAGTGGAGTGAAAAGCTTGCGTTTTATTGAAGATACCATGAATAAAACGGACTACTTAAGCATTTTTAAAAACAATTTGTCATGCAGTGTGGATAAATTGGGCTTCAAGGGACCTTGGATCTTTTAACAAGACAATGATCCCGAACATACGGCAAAGATAGTAAAAGAATGGCTCCTTTATCATACTCCTAAGACATTAGATCATCCTCCCCAATCACCGGACCTTAACCCGATTGAGTATTTGTGGGAGCATCTTGACTGGCAAATACTTCTCCCTTATAATGGAGAAGTGGCAGAAAATTTCATCTGACATAACCAAAAAACTAGTTGAATCGATGCCCCGAAGACTAAGTGCCTTTACTAAAGCTAAAGGAAAAGCAAACAAATACTAAATCATACTAATTTTTATAATAAATTATATGTGTACACTTTATTTTGACGCGTAAAATATGGAATAGATTTTGTTTTTGTTTTATAACTTTTGTTGTTGTAAATTTTTTTTTTGTTTTTTTAAGTTTAAGTAGGGAACTAAATAACAATTAAAAAAACATAAAAAGTTAAATAAAATAGTATTTTTTAAGACTGAAATAAAAACTAATTAAAAGAAAATGTTTGTGTACACTTTATTTTGACGCTCACAGTATGTGTAACCAATACTTTAAGCACTTGTCGGTCATTTACTAATAAAACTACTTTATTCCAAAAAATTTATTTCAAGATAATCGCAGTTTAGATTTTAACTTGTTTTCACCATCTTGAAAAATATCAGACTGCTTAAGTCCCCACTACAATTAGTTAGATTCAGAAATAAAAAAGTCCATTGAAGAAAACTTTCATCAATTATATATTAAAGAATATGTTTTGGACAAACAGAGTAGAATGTTAGAATTATGATGTTATTGCCGAAATGTGTCGTTATTTGTGAAAAGAAAACCCGAGTTTTACCATATGCAAATGCAAAAAGTCGATACATTTTAAAAAGATCACTTTTTCATACATACAGTCACAAAACGAAATACGACGATATTTTAGAAAGCGATATGATCTTCACGTTATGAATTTTACTTCACAACTCAAATTTACCGTTGTTATTGACAAACATAGTTTCCAAACATGAAAAGAAAGACTTAAAAAGTGAAAAGTACAAAAGGCAAACAATGGCGAACAATTATGTAACGTTGTATTAGTAAATCAGCGATATGTTTGTAGTTCAAAAAATTAAATAAAGGCCACAGAATTTTTTTCTTTATTCTGTACCTGTAAGAAGCGAACATTATTGTACAAACCCGCTAATTTGTATAATAAATAACATATTTTAAATACATTAAATAATGACCGTTTATTTAATACTTCTGGTTTCTAATAATATCAATTTCTATCTACATAAATATATCTATATTTTTCCGTCCTGTCAATCACAGTTCAATGCTGATGTCGGTCTTCTTGACGGCGTTGTCATATTGGCAGCTTATGCAGGTCGCCACATCCCTCCAAGGTTTTTCAAATGAAGCTTTAGAGTCTGGGAACCTGAATTATCAGCGTGATGATAAGGTGTCGTCGATTTGGGTGAAGATGTCAAAACATTAGCAGATGAAGAAGGCAAATCCTTGGTATCAGAAGCTATTATTTGAGTCATTTGACTTTCTGTTTCCTTAGGTGAAGACTCCACAGGAACTTTCTTTAAGTGACAAACATTTCTTCGCAGTGTTTTTCCATCAGCTGTTATCTCTGCTATATTACCATCTCTAGCGGTTACAACATATTCAGTTGACTGAAAATTTGGAGTTAACTTGTGTGGGAAAATATCGTTCTTTACCAATACCTTGTCACCAACCGCTACGTCTGACCCCTTTGCCACTCTCTTTTTATCAGATCGCATTTTCCCTTTATGTTTAACCAAACAATCTTGGTCTTTTTCAGTAGAGTCAACTGCTGCTTCCTTCATGTCTTCAATTCTAGGAATTTTATCTCTGATTACCCGGTTAAACATAAGCTGAGTTGGCGCAACACCTGTTGTGCCATGTGGAGTGACATTATACATATGAACAAATTTTTGTAGCTCTTCCAATAAACTACGGCGATTTGCATAAGCTATCTTAAGCCGTTTCACTAAGGATTTGTTCAAATTTTCCACTTCGCCGTTGGCTTGTGGCCAATACGGAGGGGTTAATATCTGATGAATACCATTTTCTCTACAATATTGATTGAACTCCGAACTTATATATTGTCTTCCATTATCGGTCCTAATAGATTTAGGATAACCGAGTCTGCAAAAGATTTCTTTCATCGAATTTATAATGGCCTGTGACGATATTGTACGAAGAAGTTTGAATTCCATGTATCGGGAAAAATAATCAATGAAAACCAAAACATATTGTCCATTTGGCAATGGTCCCAATAAGTCACTTGCTAATGTAATCCAGGGACCTTCCGAAAATGGATGTCTATCCATTGGAACTGGAGGCGCTGGCTGAGATACCAATGTGCAATCTTTGCACGTTTTTACATATTTTTCTGCCTCCCGATCAATGAGAGGCCACCAAACTTTAGATCTCAATCTGCGTTTCATCACAGATTCTCCGGGATGGCCTTCATGTGCAAGTTCTAATACTTTACCTCGCAAAAGAGTGGGAATAATAATTCGTGTACCTCTCAACAAAATGCTACCTAAATATGACAGTTCGAACCGATATGGGTAGTAATTATTGCTTGTAGCATTAGACAATGAATTATTAGTAAGACACACTATCGCATCTATGATGTCTTCATCCAAAGAACTTTTATCAGCAATTTCCGTTATTGATAACGCAGCAGGAGTGTTAATGGACACAACATGTAAAATACTTTGCTCCCCTTTCCAGTCAAATGAACCAGGATTATTTTCGTGGCACAACCTAGACAATGAGTCTGCAATATTTTCTTTTCCGGCCTTGTAAATAACCTTGAACTTAAATGCCTGAAGTCGAAGTAACCAGCGTTCAATGCGTGCTGGAGGTTTTGACGTTGGCTTAAAAATATCCTCTAATGGCTTATGATCAGTCACCAATTCAAATTCCAGACTAGCCAGGTAATAATAGAATTTTTCTACTGACCATACTAAAGCCAGGCTTTCTTTTTCGGTCTGAGAATAGCGTTTTTCCACATCTAATAAGGATTTACTCGCAAATGAAATTATTTGTGGATCATTTCCATCGAACTGAATTAGAACTGCTCCCAATGCCACGGGGCTTGCATCCACTATCAAACGAGTTTTCTTCGTTAAATCAAAATACGAAAGTTTTGAAACATTGGCCAAACTTTTCTTCAAACACTCAAAAGAGTTCTTCATTTCCATGGTCCATTCAAATTTTATATGAACTTTTAATAGACGTCTTAAAGCCTCCGTGTGGTGAGCCAAATCTGGTATAAATTTTCCTACATAAGTTATTAAACCAAGAAAACTGCGAAGTTCCTCTTTATTTTTGGGGTCTCTAAAACCCATAATTGTGTCTACCTTTTCTGGGTCAACTTCTATGCCTTCACTGGATAAGATATGTCCCAAAAATGCTAGCTTGTGAGTCTTCCAAATACATTTGTCATCATTCAATAGTACATTATTCTCAGCAAATATCTTCAAAACTTCCTTGACAACTTTATCATGATGTTCCTCAGTTTGAGCAAAAGTTATAACATCGTCGATATAATTCATGGCATTTGGACATGATGCTAACATTTCTTCCATAAGTATTTTAAAATTTCGTGACCCGAATTGACTCCAAACAAAAGACGCTTATACCTGAATAATCCACGGGGTGTAATAAATGTGGTAATCTCTCTACTGTCTTCATGCAGCTCAATTTGATGGTATGCATTCTTCAAGTCTAAACGAGTAAAGTATCTTACCCTTCTGAGTCTCGGCATGAATGTTTCAAATGTTGGTAGGGGATAATTTTCTCTTGATATGGCTTTATTTGCTCTTCGCATATCAATACACATCCGGATGTCACCGTTTTCTTTAAAAACCAAAACAATGGGCGATATCCAACAGCTAGGTCCGAATATGGGTTCAATGATATCTGCATTAACACCTTCCTCCAGCTTCTTGATAACTTTTTCTTCTAGCGCAATCGGAATACGACGAACTGGTTGCTGTACAGGTGTTACTATAGAATCAATAGATAATTTTACCTTAATGTTTTTCCATTTTGGAAATGTTGTAAATTCGTCAACTTTAATAATATTAAGTCCTAAATGCAACACATTCAATTTAATAGCTGTATCTTTTCCCAACAACGATTGTCTTCCATTTTCAATGACATAAAATGTAGCAAATGTTTCAGGTTGTTGTTTTACAAATATGGGTGCCTCAAAAACATAGAGTACATTGAGTAAACGATCAGAAGCATATGCACGAAAATTATTATTCAACTCTGTTCGAATATTAAATAATGTTGATTTGTTCTGTTGTAATTGTTCCCAATCGTATTTGCTTAACAAGTTGAATTTAGATCCAGAGTCTATAACCATTAATATGGCCTGTCCTCCAATATGACATAAAAGTTTTTCATCCATTTCATGGTCGCTTGATATTTTAAAACATTTGCTTTCATTTTTCATTTTAGATGTGCTTTTCCCAGAATCTTCAACATGACGTACATCAAAACGCTTACGTTTTACATTCATAAATTTTCTTTGAGGATGTGGACGCTTCAAATTAGTTATACACTTTCGAGCAAAATGCCCAACACGATTGCATTTAATACATTCCCGATTTTTAGCTGGGCAGTCAAAACTGTTCTCATTATGAACATTGCGTCCACATCTACCACATTCATTTCCTTTATCAACTTCGAGCTTCTTAGCAACATTTATTTTATGTACAATATCGAAATTTTCTTTCGGTTCCATAGATTGCGATTGCTTCCTAATTTGTTCATCAACTTGACATAGTTGTATAATTTCATCCAATTCGTATTCTTTTTCCAACAATTTCCGCTTCAAATCCAAAGATGCCCATTCATCAATAATTTTGTCAATTAACCAAATGTTTTCGATTTCACGTTTTGTCGTACCAAACAAACATTTCGACATCTGCTGTCGCAATCTTAAAACGAATTGATTGAAATTTTCACCTACACTTACATTTATATTGCGAAATATATGTCTTTCGAACACAGAATTGCGCTTCGGTGTGAAATGTTCGTTTAACTTGTCAACCAATATCTGAAATACATCCTTTGGGTCCTTCTCGTTGAACGTTTCGATTGCTCCAGGTATTGAGTAAGCGACTTCTAGCAATTGTGGTCCCCCGATATGCAATAATTTATTTCTTTTCTTCAAACTTGAGGTTATTTCCTCTGAATCGACATATATTTGGAAAGATCTTAACCACCTTTCCCATTCCACACGAATCAGTGGTTTTTCAATCGATGCACACATAAATGGCTTCAAATTTTCAGCCATTTTATAAGATTTCCTGAAACGATAAAACATTTTATAAATATGTTGACAATTGAGTTATCAACTTGGCATTTTATCTAATTAATACATATGTACATATATTAATTTAATCGTTTTGTGGCAAACTGCCTCTGGCCTTCGCCAGTTGATAATATCTTTAATTAGCCCGGCCAACTGCCCTGGTTCTCCTCCAACCAGCTATTCCACTTTCCCCCTACCGGCAGTCAGCCCTTGCTTCCAGCAAATAATCTCCTTTGACAATCTGTCACTGGCATCTGCCATATACTTTGGCCAACTGCCTCTGCCGTTTTAGCAGATCATATTTTGTCCCGGCTACTGCCCCTGCCCTTTTGGAAGATAATAAACAATAATTTACATGTTTCCACCGTTGAAACACTCTTCACACCACTTTCCAAGCCCATCTTGCAACTTTCCGCAAAACCTTAATTTCCTCACTTATTTCTATAAAACACCGATTTAACTCGTCGCCAATATACAAACCCGCTAATTTGTATAATCAATAACATATTTTAAATACATTAAATAATGACCGTTTATTTAATACTTCTGGTTTCTAATAATATCAATTTCTATCTACATAAATATAACTATATTTTTCCGTCCTGTCAATCACAGTTCAATGCTGATGTCGGTCTTCTTGACGGCGTTGTCATATTGGCAGCTTATGCAGGTCGCCACAATTATTTTTTAAAAAAATGCAAATTTTAAATACTATGTAAAATACTAACTTACATATTTTTGATAATTTTCTTCCATAAATTATTTTGTATCAATTTTTTTAACTGGCATATTTTCCAAAAGTTTATATTTTTATATTACTAAAGTGCGCTTTGTGGTCAAAATTCGAGCAAGTTTATGATTGAACAGCTTTCTTCGTTAATGTGTAGTGGAAGCAATTTAAGAGTCATTTATTTCTTAAATTCTGAATCGATTTTAATGATAAAAGCTCGACAATATCAGTTTCGTGGTTTTTATAATTATTTATGACAAATGCCTTGCCTCAATTATAATTTGATCCTTTTTGTATAATTTTTAAGAAAATAAAATTTTAAACAATATGAAATATTATACAACACTAATTTAAGGTCGAAAAAAGTAATTGCATGTGCCAAATTCGTCTATGCCGAATCTTATATACCCTTCACCGTACATGTAAATCTAGTTTCTTTTTTATTGGACTGTCTTCATAAAGCTAGATTTGTTTCAAATGATATGGAAAAATTAAATGCAGGCGTGGTGTTTTGCCCGCTGCCTCGAAGGACATGCAACGATCTTGGTGATTTTTAATAGCAAAATTTTCGAAACTATGACCGATTGGAATATTTAAATTTTCTATAGCTCATCTAGTGCCCTCGCAAAGTTGATTTCAACCCGAATACAGACGAACATCGCACAATCGACTTCGTTATGCATAAGCATTCAGAATATATACACTTTATGGGATTGGAAATGGATATTGTAAAAATTACACACATGAAAATAAAAAACTCATATACGCCGTTTTTACAGTTTTTGTGGTGAAGGGTATAAAAGTTAAACTATCCCACTTTAAATGTGAGCATTGTAACAAAAATGCAAATATTTTCATATGCACGCTATAAAAAAAACTAGTGCTTCCGATTTAGTACCGCTTTTTTCGTGCATATGGCAAAAATATTTAACGAAACAGATTTAAATTCAATAATTATTGTTGTGTCCCACTTTGACTGAGGGTATCTGCATTTACCAAACTAAAAAACTTTTAAACAGGCTTAATATCATATTTGCGGTTCCAAAAACTAACACTTTTTGCGTTAAATTGTATGCTTTGGTATTAAATAATTATGAAGAAAAAAATTTTAAGTTTTTATGATTAATTTTTAAGTCAAAATTCTGAACCGAGCTTAAAAGAAATCTTTCTCTCTATCATTTGTCTCAGCGATTCTACCTAAATTTCTGCAGTTGACATTTAAAGTTATTTTTGGAACAATTATTCCTGTATATTTGCTACCTATATCTACATTCGATTGGTTGCAAATGTGCTTATTACAAGCAATTTCTGTTCTTTAAGTATAACTCGTAACGTATAAAAATAAAAGTTTTATATATGATTTTTTTGTCTTGAATATATTTTCGCAAAAATAAATTAACAAAACGAATTAACGGTAACGAAATTATATTTTTCTGTTGTCTGATTTAATAAACAAAACAAAATTCTTAATCTGTAAAAAGAAAAAAAAAACTAAAACAAATGTAGATAATTTTATTTCTTGGCATGTAAAACAAGCCGAAAACATACAAAACCATGACAGAAACAAAAATACAAAATTAACAACAGCAACATAAACTCCAAGAATTATTATTAATGACTTTGTCTAGAGAATTTTGTGTTGAGGCTACGAGGAACAACGGAGTTTTGATTTCAATACCAAAACCAGCAAACAAAAATAAATAAATAAAAATTGTGTGATGCACCAAGTAAATTGGAATATTTTCATTTTGCTTCTAAATGGAGTCACATGAAATATAAAACTTTAAGTCGACAAAAAATTAATCAATAAACTTCTACATGCATTTAATTCCTTATGAGTCTAAGTTTGCTATGTATTTTTAAGTATTTAATATTTGATTTAACAACAAATTAAATCACAACCACAAAAATACATTGAAAGATTTTGAATTTAAATTATAAAGAATTTGTTTTTATCCAGTAGTGCTCACAACTGGCCTTTTTCCTGCAGCCCACAAAGCGAATATTGTGACAAACATTATTAATCACGTTTAGATTGTGGTATTGAGTACTACAATATTTTTAAAATTAAAAAATTCTGTTATGCTGTTTTGATTTTGTATACAAATTTTTACATTTGCGTTCTTGAATAAGAATTTTGTTAAATAAGTAATTAAAAATAAATAATAAACATTTTATTCATTTCGAATTATTTATATATTTTTACATCGACAACTATAATGTAAAACAATGCATAATTTAAACGTTCATAATTTAGTTTTTATTGATTATAATTCACTTCATCAGATAAAATACGAGTTAGGTGAATCTTAACCATCTGAGATAAACAATTCATAGCAGAAACTTAAAATACCGGTTCACTAAGTGCATTTTGATCTTTTGTGGCGCGTAAAAGTATTGTGAAAAAAGTCTAACCCGGCATTTTTCTAATTTTTCCACCAAAAGGCGGATTTGTACAAAAATGTCCCAGCATTTAATTTCAAAAATAATTTTTTGTCATTAGCGTGAGGGTTAACTATTTTTTTCAACTCTCGGCATTATGGTATGAATGCTTCAAATGAGCTACATAGCACTCAACTAATCTTGCAAGCTCAATATCAACAACATCTTATATACCTTTTAACATCTTATAATCGTACATCTTTCACCATATACATATGTATGCGGAATCACATGTACCACACTGTAGATTTCCCATTGAAAATTTTAAATAAAAATGCTTTCTTTTTTATCATAAACAACAAACAGCTTAGTAGATGCAACCAAGTTTTCTACCTGTTCTTTTATAAAAAATAACCAGCTGCAGTAATACAAACGAGAGATAAAAACTGATATAGAGGCGTGAACAGACTGGTGGATAGAACTCAGAATAACTAAATGGCGTAGGAAATGGATATTGTAAAAATAACAAACGGAATGGCAAACTTAAATATACCCTTTTTCACCTATGGTGAAAGGTATAAAATATAATATACGCAGCGGCAAAATGAGCACCAAACTAGACTACGTTATTTAAGGGCTTAAACGATTGGAAGATGTCCCGAAACTATAATCAAATAACTGGCTGCATTAAACAAATCAGTTGTGTTTTTAAACGTTTTTTAAATCATATGCAATTGTACATAAATATTATTCTTAAAAATATTAGCCCAATTATAAACAAAAATTCGGCTTTCCCGAATCATTATATATGTATGTAAATCTAGTTTAGTGAAGTAACTTCAATCAAAAAAGCAAATTTTGGGGTGACAGAGAATTAAAAATGTTAATAATCACAAAGATAGTGTATTAAGACCAAAATTAATCCAAACTTTATTGTATCAACAAATGCGACTTTCCCTATGATATCACACAAATAAAAAAGGTGTCACGCTTAAATGCGAACCATAACATAAAACCTAGGAATAGCTGAACAAAAGGGAAGAACACTATAACTTAATAAATAATAATAATTAATAAAGAAATATGATAAAGGTGTTACAGTAGGAATAGCTTATTATAAAATACATATTTAAAACTACGAAAACTACTGCTTTTGTAATTTTTCTTTAAATGAACATATTAAGAAAGTTGTCACTTAATTTTTTATCGTTTGAATATTCATGCTAAACATAAAAAATACTCAAAAATACTCATAGCTTATAAACGCAGTATTAATTTCACATTATTATTTATCCCTTAATGAAGCTGTTTGGTTTTGATTTTCTTCTGGTTAAATTTATCTCACATGCATTATAATCAGAAGAAAAATCTCAAACTATTAAAAATTTTATAAGTTTTATTTTTAAATCACCGATTAATAGACTTATGCCAGTGTCTAAAAAAAATATTTCTTATTTACAAAAGATCTATTTAAAAAAAAACTTGTATGGTAACTCGTTCAACTTTCCCTTTTATAAATTAATATTGAATCAAATTAAAACAACGGTGTCCAGATATTTTTCAAATTATCTGGACCATATTAAAGTATAAATCATCTTCAATTTATTTGAATTGCTTTAAAATAATTTGTAAATATATATTTATGCAACATAAGAATTGCTTAGTTATTTGTATGTTTAATTTTTGGTTATTTTCTTCAGCAACAAGTAAAACTGTGACACTACAGCAGATGGCTCAGTGACCTAAGACTCCTTCGGCTCCAGAATGTTCAATGGCATTTTGTGGGTGGGTACAAATACGTCAGTAGTTCTTCTTCTGCGGAACTAATCAATGAAAAGTTTAAGCCAGTAACTGGAAAGAAATAAAATAAGAAAAAAAAAGAAAACTAAAACTATAATCGTATAAATGTTGTTCTTTTTAAAGTAGCTTGTAAAAGAGATATACATATATCTGAGTTGATCAAGTTCACACTGCGTGTGAACATTCCGAAAAAATACTTTAATTTGGTTTAAAAATATTATGTTATATATTATAGATTGTGTTTTATAAACTTATAACCGGGGACCGAAAATAACTGTTATTTTTAATTTTTGATTAAAATAAGCAACCTCAAGGAAATATTGGAGAATGAAACCATGGTATACTTTGAAAGTCTTGGACCAAATTGTCAGAAACTGCGATGCTTTTTAAAAGTCTGATTTTTATTTTTCAGGCAAAAATAACAGTTATTTTTTAATTTTTATTTTTTTGAGCAAAAATAAAAGTTATTTTTTAAGGAATTATTATTTAATATTTCAAATATTCTTTTCTAAATAAGTAAATTTAACGATTCACTATTGCAAACGCGCCAAAATTGACGTCGAACAAAAATGACTTATAAATGTGGTCATAACGTATTTTAGAATTATAAAATGTGAAAGAAAACATGTGTATTTATTTTCACACGGAGCATTTCAGAAAGCTTTAAGCTAATATAGAGTAGTATAGAGTATATTTAGAGTATAGAGTAGTATAAACTCAACTCCATTAATTTTTGATCATATGTAAATTATTTTCACTGAATAATTATCTTTGTTTGAAAAAGTTTTTTTTATAAATATAATGAAGTTATCACAAAATAAATTTTATTTTTGCTCAAAAAAATTAAAATCAAAAAATAACTTTTATTTCAAAAAATAATCTTTTTTTCTGACTTTTACGATAAAAGTTATAACAGTTATGGTCCCTGCTTCTAACACATTCAAATTATACAAAATGTTACGTATTTCCATTTTTAGATAAACGTTCGGAAGCTTTTGATTGCAAAACCACTGTGGCTGATTAAAAAATCATGTTTTATTTTCTTTGTGGCTTTATCTGGCTATACTTCTTGACCCTACGGTCTTGTGAATCCTATGGTCTCGTTTTTTACTAAACATGAGTTATTATTATAAACTCAACCATTCACGCTACACTACTGGTTACTCCGGCGACACATGAACTACTTGATGCCTTGTTTAGTAACCTTAACCATCCACACACGACTCCACTACGCCTTTCGATACCTTTATCTAAAAGCCACAACACACATCTGACATACACTGTTGTTATGCTGTTACACTTCCCTGCGCTCACCGCTACTGTCCTTCCTTTTTTTTTTGAAGGCTTCTTGACAATAATCTGCTACTCTAGCATTAAATTAGATGTCTTCACTTTATTGGTATGCCATAGCTTCACGCAATAATTGCCTTTTGCTTCTCGGGAGGTTTGTACTGCTTCTTCATAATTTTTAATTGCATTATAACAGTTATTATATTCCTTTGTACGCATGTCCGAAAGTGGGCTCGAACTCACGATCTTCTGCTTTACAGCAAGCAGCCAACGCACAGTGGCGCCCGTAGAGCAAACGAGGTTGCAAAAACCAAAATTTTTATAAGCGCCCACGAAGTTTTGAATAAACCCATGTTATAGGAAACTTTTCAACGATTTCAAATATGCCACTCTTAATAATATCACATTTTTAGTTTAGAAGATATAACCGTTCAAAGGTGAACGACTTTCGTTTTTCAAAAAAACACACAATTTTTAGTCAATTTGTTGCGATTTCAGGAATAATATCACGAAAAATAGGTAACGAATCGCCATATTTTTTGTTTGTATTGATTGATGTATTTATTAAATGTATAATGATAAAAAAAAATTACTTGTTTGCTTTGTGTTTCTCCTGGTAAATCACTATTTAAAAACTAACCGTTTTTTCACTATTTTTCAACTTTGATGGAAAATAAAAAAATCTATGTTTTTCTATATTTGCAAAACCTGTTCTTTGATTATTTCTTTACATATTTCAAAAGGTTTTATCTGCCCGTACGTGCCCGTTTGGCTTCTAGAGGTAAAAAAGGTTAAAAACACATGGTTGCAGAAATTGTATGGCATCCATCCCTTATATGTTTTGACTGACAATAGTTTTTTTTAGTAGTAAATTTTTGTTTAAAGTTTTTTTGTAGCAGTAAATTTTTAGGCATGGTAGCATAAGCCTATATATTGCAAAATAAGCACAATGCCTGGATTAGTCTACGACTCAAAGTTGGCGCAACAATTACTGAAACCATTAAAGAATTTAAGTACTGAAAACATGGCGTTGGACAATTTAAAATTATTTGAACTGTTTAGAAAGTCAACCACACCAAAGTTTTTCACGGAAGCTGCTTTAGAAGAACTTGATAGCTTATACGAAAATATTGAGAGAAACGAAATTATATATGCAAATATTAAGGCAAAATGGGTGAAATCTAATCGAACTATTCAGAACTTCAACTCCAAATACGAGGACTGGCTTAATGAAGACACCATCCTGGCTATAATGGCAGTAGATAAACCCACCACATCAACCAGAGGAGCAAAAGGAAGGCCAAAAAAAGTACTGAGGAGGGTTCAATTTTCACAAGAAAGAGGAAACTTGCCGATGCCACCAATGACTTGACCACGAATCATTTATCGGACGCGCTAGCTTTTAAATATACAAAGGATAGTGAAAGAGTTAGGTCTCAGATAACCAAATATTTTGCTGATGCAAGCCCACTGCGACTAAAAAGGATTAAGGAAAGCATTCCCACGCCCACAAACGCACACATTAAAAAGTATGGTTCCGAAGAAGCCTTGGCCTTGTTTATGGACTTAGAACTTTCCAAAGATAAATATGAGAAACAACGGGCATCTTTAACGCGACACGGCGCTGACGTTTTACCCGGATACAAGCATATTACGCAAGCCAAAATAAATTCTCGACCACTGCATACGGAGTTTACGGAAGTCTCTGCGAAAGCCAATCTGCAGGATCTCATGGGCCATACAGTGAAACGGTTGTTGGAGGGTCTTCCTGAAAATGAGGTGAAAATTCTTCCTGAGAAGTTGACATTGATCAGCAAATGGGGCTGCGATGGATCATCCGAACAAAGCGTTTAAAAAGCAAAGCATATCTTCTGATGACGCTACAATATCGGACGGAAATATGTTTATGGCATCTGTTGTTGCTTTGCGGCTAAAATCTGATGTTTCCCTACACTGGAGAAAACACGTCCGTCATCAGTGCATTATTGCCGACCAATAACGTTTCAGTTTGCAAGAGAATCGGCAGAACTCATAAGGACCACGGTGAAGGACATTGAAGAACAAATAAGCAAGATTAAGCCTACAAAGCTGCAAATTGGAGAAGGAAAATATATTGAATGCCATTACGAGTTCCACCTGACCATGGTTGACGGAAAAGTCGTAAGCTAACTGACAGGAACAAAATCAACAATGTCATGCCCGATTTGCAAAAAGAGTCAGAAGAACTTTGGTAATTTAAACGATTCAACAAATGAAGAGAGTTACGAATATGGAATGTCACCATTGCACGCAAGGATTAGGTGTATGGAGTCCTTGCTAAAACTGGCGTATACCCTACCACAAGAGGAGGAAAACTTCGATGAAAATACATCAATAAAGGATAAGGGAAAGATCAGAAAGAAGAAAATACAGGATGCTTTTTTTAAACAAGTTGGACTAAAAGTAGACTGTCCCAAGCACGGATATGGTAACTCAAACGATGGAAACACTTCTAGGAGATTTTTTGAAAATGATGAGGCAGTAATTAAAATCACTGGAATTGACAATCAAATCGTGAAAAGATTGGTAACGATCTTGGATGTTTTAAACTGCAATGAAAATGTCCATTCTACAAAATATGGAGAATATGCGTCGAAAACTGCATCTCTTTTAGCAGAAATGTATGCACAGAAGAAGTTGACCCCGACCGTCCATAAAATATTGGCGCATGGCAAAGATATAATTGAGTTCCAGTCTTTGCCAATTGGAGAACTTTCTGAAGAAGCACAGGAGTCTCTTAACAAATTTATAAAAAATATAGATTGCAGAACACAAATAAGGACCTCTTCAACATGTTAGCAGCATCTTCCGATCCACTTATTTCTTCTCTGCGGCATGTGCAGTCACGAAAAGAGTTAGAAAATAATTATAGTTTAGAAATGCTTAGTCTTTTAGATATACCTTCTCTTACGATTTGTGATGAATACTTTACAGAAAATTGAAAAAATTAATTTTAAAAAAATTATTTTTTTTTTAATTTGTTGGGTAATAATTTAAAACATAAAACCCTAAAGAAAAAAAATAAAAACTATTTAAAAATGTAAAAAAAAAATTTTTTGTTACCATAAAATTGATTTTTCTACTAATTTTAACTTTGATAACCCATAAGTAGGCCCCTACAAAGCGTAGCCCCCTCTCATTTCATAGGCTGAACAGTTATCTATCATATGCTGTTTAAACTTTTTAATTATCTTATTCGGTTCAAAAGATATGATTTTTGCAACGAAAAAACTCAAATAGCGCCACTGTGCAACGCAGCATTGGGGTTGCTCAGCATTTGTTACCTAATTGTGGTATTATTATATACACATACCAAAAATTATACAATATTTCCGATTTAAATGTTTTTAAATGCATTTCCACTAATGAAGAAATTTCTATAAAACTCAGATATAAGAAGTAAGAGTGTACATAAAAATGTCACTGGCTCTTAATGGGTTAAGCATTTTTTAAACATTTTAGTATTTCCCTTAGATCTCTTCAAAAGCTTTTAAATGATACCATACTGATATCTTAAACAAGTAAGAGCGCATAGCCGATATGCCTGATCTAATATACCCTCTTTCAACAGTATGTCTGATCGATTTAATA
The DNA here is from genome assembly GCA_916610165.2 of Gymnosoma rotundatum. Lineage (NCBI taxonomy): Eukaryota > Metazoa > Arthropoda > Insecta > Diptera > Tachinidae > Gymnosoma > Gymnosoma rotundatum. The sequence goes on from OU744336.1 coordinate 86,752,651, forward strand.
TTATTTACCTTTTTTATGAAATAAAACTTGCCTCGGCAAACACGGACGGACAGACCGACATTGCTCAGTTAACTTCGCTATGCATAAGAAGTCAGAATACATCTACTTTATGGGGTCGGAAGTGGATATTGTAGAAACTACACACGGAATGAAAAACTTAGGATACACCCCTTTTCCACTTTTTGTGGTGAAGGGTATAAAAACTTTGCAGTGGGGAAACTTATTGCACAAAATAGTTTTATTGCGAGATGTTTAAAAATTCTCCATGTTCTTATTATTGTTAAGAATTTGGTGTATAATTTCTCTACACAATCCAATTTTAATAAACAATATTCTATAAAAATAACATTCCCAGTACAGAGATTAATTACATGCATTATACAGAAAATAGTTTTGTTATTACAAAAAATATATTTAAAAACTAATAATTTAAGAAATGTAAATCCTGTAAATATTTTGTTATTAACTAACACTCAATGTTACATTTTCCTGATACATATTTCACATACTTTTCAAATTAGCAATTAGTGATTGAAATTATTATGAAATTTATAAAACAAAAGCAAAAAAGCTAAATATAAAATACATTCTGATGAAATGTCTATCGAACCAAATGCTTACAAACAGCAGAGCTCCAACACTGAATAAAATAAAAATGGTGAAATTACAAATCAACTTTAATGTTTAACCAAAATCAACCCCAGTGAAAACTTCTTTGGGTATTTGGTTTATTTGATTTTAAGCCCTTGATATTATTGTTACGATTTCTTTTCATCCAATTGCTAGATAACTTTTTTCCCAGTAATTTTTATTCGTTTCGGGTAGGCAAAGCATTAAAAGGAGATTGTTTGGTCATAATACTTGTTTTATTTTTATTTTATATATTTCTGTAGCAAAGAACCAGTACCCAAGAGATGAGGTAGAATGTGTCTGTGTGTATTCATGTGCAGGCATAAATATGTATCCTTTTCGTTGTATTTTAGCTGTGTACGTCATAGATTAATGACAGCAATTCATCAAAATCACTCGATGGACATGACGAAAACAAAGTGAACAAAAAAATAAAAATGAACAGAGAAAACAGTTTCAAGGGAAACAAATGTTTTGAAACTTTGTTTTTGGGTTAAATTCCTAATTCATATTCAGCATTTTTTTTGTTCCTTTGTTAACATTTGCAAAATTACATTTTTATGTATATCCTTCTAAACTTTGTTGTTTTTTCAATTCTGTATAATTTATCTTGGTTTAGACGTGTTACGAATCAGAAGACCTACTCATACAATAGGAATCTTTGAGTATGTTGAGCTATTTGTTTAAAACAAAGTAACTTTTAATAAAACAATATACAATTTCTAAACGTGAGGTAAGAATGTCTATCCTGGTAAAAGTAAATTTATAATTTTAAAAGTTTATTAAGCCACGGTAAAAACTGGTATCCATTATTAATTTCTATGTAAGGCCTACTTATTGAATTTAGTTTAATTAAGTTCGGCCTATGATAAACAACTTTTAAAACTATTAAAATTGTATATTTCAGTTAAAGTAATTAAATTGTTGCAGAAGGCTTCTGTGGAGTTAATGCATTAAAATTGAGAAACAGCAGTTCAAAATTTTCGGCAAGAAAAATACAATTCATGTAAATCCATTGCAAATAATTTAATCTATTTAATGTTTAGAGTAGCAGATAATTGCCAAAGCGCCCTTATAAAAAAGAGAAGCAGGAAGAAAGTAACCACATAACGACTCTTTTTGTCAAATAGCCATAGCGTAGTGGGGTCTCGGGATGGTTTAGTTTACTAAACAAGGCATCGAGTAGTTCGAATCTCGCCAGAGTAAGAGTGCTATTCTAAACGTAGCGTACATGGCTGTGTTTAGAATAGGGTTTAGTAAACCCTAAAGGGAAAACCGTGACAGCGTTAATAATCTTTCTCTAATTGTAATGGAATTAGTGGACCACTTCTTCATAAAACGCAAATTTAAGAACAAAAATTGAACACTTATCAATAGAATTTTAAAAGTTGGCACGTTTAAAAATATATATAAGAAGCAAAAACAAGAAAAATTAGAAAATATTTCATATATTAAACACTTTTTTTTATAAAAACAGCACCTAACAATGTTGCATAAATCAAAAATAAAATAGTCTGTACTTATTTCAAAGAAAATAACAACATATTCCAGCAATAAAATACTAAACAACTATTGACAAAATTTCGACAGTTGTTCAATTTAGAAAGTGACAACTTATATTTATCAAAATAACAGTAACAAAATGATACACTTTACGCATCAATTACAGTTCTTTTTAATCCAGTTTCCTGTTTTAAAATGATTCGAATACTACTTATGCCACCGAAGTATGTGAATCAATATTAAACTGATGAAAAAGAATAAATATCAACAAAATGGGAAAAAAACAGAATTAGAAAATATTTAAAAAAAATCAATGACAAATACCGCACGCATAACACAGTTCCCCCTCAAGTCAATAGAAGAAAGTGAAATTAACTAAAGCGGTTCAGTATCGAATAGTGAGTGAGGGTGTTTGTTGTCTGCCCATAAGAATGCAAATATTTATTTAGGAAATAAACGCAATTCGGTGATTTTTATTGCCCACGAGAATTTTCAAAGAAAAAGAGAAAAACTGACTAACAATCGCAAACTACAAACAAATACAGAAGCCAGCCAATTTTGGAAAATATTTTAATAAAAACTAAAAAAAAATTAACATGACAAAAAGATATTTGACAAGAAATTCGTCAAACTCATGAAGTAAAGAAGGGTGTCGTTCAGTATTTGCAATCATTTTATATGTATTTTAGTCATGATGTTTGTCTATCTATGTGATTGCTGTTCTTTAATGTTGACAAACACACGGTAAAAGCATTTTTTGATGAAATTTGAAATATTGACTAACTAAAGTTGTCCTTCGCCGTTAGACACGACACTTTAATAACACTTTAAATACTTAAACAATGGTACGAGGGCATACTTAAAAATTTTGTTAAAACAAAAAATTACTGGTACCTAAAGAATTGTTCTTCCTCAATATATCTATATTAGTCTCTTTGCTAATTTATTAATGCTTTCCTGTGTAATTTAATATCGAATGTATGTATATTTTCAAAAGAATTAATTTACTTCAGCTGAACAACTCAACATCAAAAAAAATAATTTCAAAACTTTTTATTTAATTATTTTGCACAGAAGGAAATAGCTTATGTTAAAATACAAATGTCTGTGACCCATAAATATTACTTTCCCTTACTTTATTTATTCCCTTTTAATTATTTATTATTGAGTAAATAAATAATTAATAATAATAAATAATAACAATTTCCTTATGCTAATAGTGTGTTATGAAATGTTTAGTGAGACGATTTTTATATCATTCGAAAATAAAGACAAATTTTTTTGTTATCAGTTGAATATTATTAAAGTAAATTTTTCGATCGACACAAGTCCTGCTTAAAACCTGTAGGTAGGCTTTTCAAAAATTTAAATGATTTCTGAGATGATCTGTGTTTTAACAACCCCCAATGGCACTACCAACTTGATTATGTGTGAGTGTTTTTTTCTTCTTTCTGCCATTAGAACTTTGTTTCACACAAAGAAATGGAAAAACAAAAATGTCTGACATTGACAAATGTCATCCGTCATTGCAAACATAAGATTGATATAGATTGGAATGTGACACACACACACACACACACGCACTTAACAGGAACCAAGTACGCACTAATACATTTGTAATAGCAGCAACCACCATCATCATCGTCAACTTCAACGTAATCATCAGTCCCATAATCATTGGCAGGCAAACAAAAGTGAATTTGACATCAACTCAACGCTCTGCATACAATGGAGGGCAATGAATACCAAGCAAATAGCTAAATAACAATATGAATACATCCATAATAGTGCGTACAACAAAATGACAATACAACGCATCAAAACGTATAAGATGATAGGAGACTATGACGCCTGTCCATCACTTCAGTCAACCCCATGTGTTGGGTAATTTCTATTGTTCATTTTAATATGACTTAGAGTACTATAAAGAAAAAAGAAATATCACATATTTCAAATTGAATCCCTAGTAAAAAAAACAATGAAGGAACTTCTTTTTTAAAAATGTTTACTTTTCTACGAATGCGTTTTTAAAATTATACGCTTTTCATTTCTCTAATTCTCTTTCGATCACAAATATAATAATTAATTAAACAATTTTTTAAAGTGAAGACAATTGGAGAATAAGAAATTTCTCATTTTATTCGTAAATTTTCCTTCTAAACAAAACATTCTGAACTATGAGAACAATAAACTATTATTTAATGCCTAATAGTACTTAGATAAATACAATATGCTTAAAATAGTATTTTAGTGGATTATATCGGATATTTTGCTAGAGCATTAGTCTAGGCAAAATTGATATACTGTTCACAAAACGTAAATGAATGGTTTTGTAAAAATCATCTGGATCTAATATAAAATCTTATACTTATTAAATACAACTACAAAACATACAATTCAACCCTACTGTTCTGCTCATTAACTCATATTAAGCAAAAGCCTTTAATATGGTTTGAGCTCTGTAAAAGGAAGTACAGGGGCTTAAGAGTATTGGTTCGATTGTACCGCAAAAGTGTTACAACACCTAAAAAGTACATTGGTACGTTTACAATATTTGTTAACGCGCACAGTGACTACAATTTTGTTTTATATTGGGTTGCACGTCATAGTGTCCGCGGACATAATGTCCAAGGACATTACGTCATTTTGAAATAATTCATAACTTCCATTGACACTATTTACTTGTTAGTATGGACATAGTGTCACCTATGAAAGTGTTACAATGTCCGCACTTATAACAACAACCGCTTCGCTTACCAAAGATTTCTTGCAGGTTATAAAAACGTTACATCTTTCTAACATAGAATACCATATGATAATCCTATAATTTCAATGGATATTATGACTCTACATTGATGGACATTATGTCCATACACGTACGCTATGACATGCCACCATTTATTGTTAATATAAAACTTAAGCAGGGACTCTTAAGTTTCAAGTTATGCGAAAAGGGGAAAAAAAACAAAAAATTAATTTGATTCTATCAGGTATATCACAGAATTCAACACCGACCGGAAGTACTTTCGAATGCGCAAGTTGGTTTTTCATAAAACGAAGAACGAAAAATTTCTTCGGAATGAAACCACATTTAAATCCAAGGTTTTGTTGATTTTCTTTCAAATTTTATTTTTTGCTGTTTTTTAATTTACTTTTGTATTTTTTTTTTTTTTTTTTTGTTTGTATTCTTCTTTGGATAAGCCTGTTTGTTACTTTGGTGTGACCAATGTTGCGGCATTCAAGTGGAGATTCAGCATTTTATATGAATATACAAAATGGAACTAAATCTGAAAAAGGTAAAACAAATTCAATTGGAATGTGAAAAGTGAAAGAAGAAGTAATTCTTATGACATAAAATGTTAACAGCATTTTTTCACGAATAATTAGCTACATAATGCCAAATAAAATTGAGCGGTATCATTTAGTCTAAATTAGTAATAGATAAAAACTGATGGCACCTCTTTATTACTGATTTTTAGAATTTGATAATGGCCATAAAAATTAAAAAGGAAAATGGTCACCAAGTCCGTTCTTTTTGCAAAAAGTTTTTATTTGTTACACTGTGTAATTAACAAATATTTTTGATGAAATTATAATTCAATAAAAACAAAGTGTATTAACCGATTTTTGTACAAAAAAAGTTCATGACCTCTCATATTGCTTTACAAAAAGTAACATTAAATTTCGTCTTTATCCCCTTTTGTGAAATTAGTTTTATTTCCCAAATATAAAAATAATAAAGAGTAAAATATCACTGAATTCCACTGAGTGTTGCTTTTTTTATATATATGCCTGAAGAACTCAGACGTTTCCGAACCGTTTTTAAATTTTTTTGGTAATATGATGAATATGGTCCCTTTTTAAAAAGAGTTCAAAATCTTAAAAATTAAAGGATGTCCCCATACAACATACATATTTTTTACGTGTATTATGAACTGTAAAGGGCACTTATGTAAAATTTAAAATGACTGCGTATTACTATAGCTCTTAGTAATACAAATATATAAAAAAATGGTTCTAAAAATTAACAGGTGTCCCATAATTGATGTAGATTTACTTATATGGGCCTATCTTTTGAACCGGTATAGACAAACGCTTGCAAATCATACAGAATGTCGATTGCTATGGCCGTTATAGTAACAAGTTTTAATTTGTTTGGTATAATAAGAAGTATATACAAGGGCTGCTATATATATTTCTGGCCTGGCAATACTGAGTGCTGCCAAGTGCAGTCTGACATTTCCATTGGAAAGTTTGTCATTTTTAAGCATAATCGTACTCAAAACGTTTTGACGTACGACCATTATTTGTGTTGTTAACAGTGACTTGAAAAAATTAATATAGAAAAAAATGGAATTAACTCGTGAACATTTTCGTGCCATCGTTTTTCACAACTTTCGACGTGGATTATCACGACAAGAGTGCATTGATGAACTTAAACCTTTGTATGGAGATGAAGCATCATCCTATAGCACTGTGAAAAATTGGTATAATGAATTTAATCGTGGCCGAAGTTCGCTCAAAGACGAATTCCGTGAAGGTCATCCAAAAACGGCTGTTGTGCCAGAGAACATTGGTGACGAATCATGGATTTATGCATATTAGCCCGAAACGAAACAACAATCGACCGTGTGGGTCTTCAAAGACGAGCAAAATCTAACGAAAGTTGTTCGTGGAAGAAGCACTTCGAAGCAAATGGTCGCCTGTATCTTTGGCAAAACTGGTCATGTGGTGACTGTTCCGCTTGAGCAACGTAGGACGGTCACTTCTGAGTGGTACACTACACTTTGTTTGCTTGAAGTCATCGGAGAAATTCGAAAAACCAACAAGAGAAGACGAATTTTTGTTCACCATGACAATGCGAGCTCTCACACATCGGATCAAACCAGAGCGTTTTTGACCGGTTAAAACGTCGAATTAATGGGTCATCCGCCGTACAGCCCTGACTTGGCACCTAATGACGTCTTCTTGTTTCCGCACATCAAGACAAAAATGCGTGGTCAACGATTTTCGTCGCCAGAAGAAGCTGTTGAAGTGTTCAAAAACCATGTTTTAGAGGTGTCTCAATCGGAGTGGAAAAAGTACTTCGACAACTGGTTTGAGCGCATGCAAAAGTGTATAAATCATGCTGGAGAATACTTTGAAAAACAATAAAACCATTTTTGATTATAAATATTCGCATTTTCACTATTAGGCCAGAAATATATAGAGCAGCCTTCGTAAATTATAAACTAAAAGGTTTTACAATAGCTGATATAATCTGATGGGCAAACTGTTGAACCGTTACAGACAGACGGTTGAAATATACGCAGAACCTGATTGCTTAAACTACTACAATAGCAAGTATCTAATTTGAATATGGAAATTAAAGCGTGACCCTATAGTTACTGCAATTTGATGTATATTGCCAAACTATTCTACAGTTGAATAAGTAAAAAGTTTGGAGATATAAGGGTGTCCCAATAGTAAATATAATCTTATGTATGTGGCTATACTTTTGAACCGTTATAGGTAGACAGATGAAATAAGTTTTAAAGTCGGTTTTTTTTTGCAAGAATTATTTACATTTGTGTTGGAAAAAATAAAATGCTGTTGAGACACAAAGTGGGCTATCTAGAATATAGATTATGATTGTAATTACTATACTATTATGAATAAATATATGAATTTCACTACAGGTAAACTTATAAACGAAAAAATAACGTTTCTAAAAAGATTATAAAAAATGATTTTTATTTAAATTTGCTCGCACTGTAAGTAATTTTTCGTTACTAGTCACCTCGAAATCTCCGTTTTTTTTTAAATACATAAAGAAAAATTACAGCGAGTGCAAAATAAAAATAAATTTAAATTCATTGTAAATATAATTCAATAGTATTTCTGTTAGTAATTTATTAAGTTCTATCAGTAAAATCAGAAAAAGATACTAATTCTTACTGGCGGAGTCTAAAATAAAAATTTAAGTTCCATAGTTTTATGTAAATTTCAGAACTCCGCCTCTTAGTGAGTATAAAAGGGCGCTCTTCAAGCAAAAGTTTTATTTTTTAAAGACATGATGTTCTTTTTATTCATCTTGTAGCAGTTTCAGAGTCCTGAGGAAAAGCTCACTAAAATATTTAGCTTTTTTTAAATTAATTAGATAGCAACAGAATGCTGTTTCTGAAAGTAATATTGCTCAGAAGGAAGTTAGAAAATACCCTTCTTTATTAGAAATGCCATACTAAGTATTATCCTTTTGTTTTTTAAATTAGGAAAATTAGTTGTTGCCAACCTTATCGTATTCAATGGTCCATATACATATATATAACTGTCTATGTTATCATTTCTATCAGTGTCTAAATGAAAAATCCAAACTCCATAAATGATGGTATCAATTTCAAACATATGATAATCTCTCCATTCTTAAAGGTTCATTATGGGTATGATTTACGGTTTATTAAGTATAGATTTAGTTGCAAGAAGCACTAGTATTGTTTAAATAGGCAGAAAGTATTCTTTCTTAATAATAAGTTAGTGTTTACGACGATTGGCTGAGTACACAGAAGCGTATAATCCTGGTGATGGGGCTGCCAACTTTATCCACAAAGGGGCTATTAAACTTATTTCGTTCTTTCGTCTTGGACTTTTTAGCGTTGATATTAAAAGCATATAAAAGCTGACTGTGCTGACAGGTAAATTCGTATTTACCAGCGCTTCTAAGGTTGCGTCTCTATCGCAGACAAATATCTATTGCAAATTGATATTCCCGAAGTATAGAACAATTATAAAGAGAGACCCATGTTACTACCTTCTAGTTGCGAAGGTATAAAAAGAGAGCAAGATATAGTTTAACTATAATAAAAGTTTATACTTAATTTTTTTTTTTTTAAATGTTGACTGCAACTATTATTAAAATATTTCAAAAAATTAAAATTATATAAAAATTAAAAACTGATATGTATTTCTACTCAGCTCTTTGTCAAATTACATTTAGAAAAATTTATTTTTTAACTCAATGAAAACAAAATAAAAAGAAGAGATAGACCAACAATATCTTAACTTGCATAAAGTGTGGAAATTCCCAAAATAATAATCAAGTGTTAATTATTTTATGGTTTTCAAAAGTTAAAATTTACGCATTAAGTGCTTTTTCTTTATTGTCTTCTTCTTTTGGTGGCACCACGCCACAAGTTATCATTCAAGATACCCATCGATTTTGGCACACCAACCATCTTCTCATACAGTTTTTTGATATTTATGTTGGAGTATATGAAAAGCACTTACATATTGCTTCGTTATAAAACTTCCGGTGTTTCATTGTTTTAAGTTCTAGTTTGATGTGGTGTGTTCTTTGTCATTCTTGTTTTTGTTCACCAAACAAATCCAATACACCCACTTTATTCATCTTGAATGGCAGCGAAAATGTTTGACGTAAAACTAATGTGATGCCATCAGCTAAGATGATGGCATTCAGATTAAGCTTCTGGCAATGACTGAATGAACTCTGAACGGTGATAAAAACATTAATCATCTAAAGCACAGAAACTTAGTTAAGTAACATACGTGTGCATTTATCTATGAATCGTTTTTAATAATAAAATACAATGTTTAAAGATTGCTTGACGGAGATGAAAGTTAAAGGTGTCGTATCATTCGTAAAGTGTGAAAAGCATAACATAAATAAATAAACTTGTTTCCGAACGCCTAAACGATCATTAGCTTTAACTGATTTCATGTTTTTAATTAAATTTTAATTATTAATGGTTGTCGTCGGGGCAAAAAGTGCAGCACTTAAATCTATTTTATTAATTAAAGTTGACTAAATCATAAATTTAATAGTAAATAATCATTGAAAGAAAGATTTAATAATTGCTTTAGCAATTGTTACTGAAAATTATATATTCTATTCAACTATATACGATGTTTGTTCAGATTATTTTCTTAATGTTGTTGCATGTAGAAGCAGTGTAGTATATTTAAGTCAAAACGTTTTCTTAATAAAAGTTACTAAATAAAAAAATACATGGACTAGTAATATGTATTTTTTTTAATGTTTTTACTTGTTGCTCTGTGTAAGAAAGCTTTAAAGTTTAATTTTATATTTTATATAAAAATTTTCGCTAAACTTTTGCACAATGGGGCAGATATTATTTAAGGAAAAAGTTTGCTAATGGTGTTATAATAATAAATGAGCTTGGTAGAGAAATAAGTGCCGCTGTATGATTGTGTACAGTACATTTTGATTAACGAACGTACCCGCTTGCGCTATTTGGCTTTTAAAGTAAAGTAAGCTCTGCTACTCTATTCACAGTTTATTATTATTTTTAAATTCAGTATTCTCAGATAAACATTAAGATGTTTATTTCCAGGATGATTATTTCTATCACTCTGTTTTTTATCTTACAAGCCTGCTTAGTTTTCAGGTTAATTTTTTGCTGATCAGTTAACATTTATATTTGTATTTTTTCTGCTAAGTATTGAGTTGCTTCTGATTAAAGAACGGTCAAGAAATAACATTCTTCTGCTTGCACCTACTTCAACAGATGTATAGTTATGATGAGAGATAATCGAAGGATCATTAATCTTCAAGTTCGTGTTAAAAACATTAATTTAATTACATTAGTAGGAACTATTTAATTTAACGGATATAAAACCCATAAAGTAGTTAAACCATTAGTCATTAAGAAAACCCAAACAACATGTTGTAAAGTATAGTTAAAGACAACAGGAACTGTCAAAACAAGACCACGAAATCATTTAATATTCAAAACAAAACTATTGAAAAAAAAACAAACAACAGGCACAAAAAGAAAATTATTTAAAGGACTTCCAACACTTATAATTGTGCGAAATAATCTCTTAAAAAGAAAAAATTAAATAAATTAACTGAAAATGTCTTTACAGATGTAAAATATCTAAAGGCAACAACAACAACAACTAAAAATAATCATTAGCATTGATTTTATTATGATTAAAAGACCACAAACCAACAATAACAATAAAAATAAAAATTTTTTATACTAAATACAATGAAACAAACATTTTGTCGAACATCATTAATAACAAAATGCAACAAGAATATTTCAAAAACAAACAATAAAAACAAAATGATTTCAATTCGAGTTGAAAATGGTTCAAGATTTTTACCACTCAAACGCCTTTTTACTCATGATGATAAATTAAGCAAACAAAAAAAAAATTAAATTATTTTCAAGTTTTGCCAAGAAGTCTGCCAGAATCTTAAATAAAAATAAAATTAAAACAATGCGTGTTAAATAAACATTTAGACAGCCACACCGCTGGGCTAAGCCCATCTAATGAATAATGGATCCTTAAGAGGAAAATTAATGAATTTTGCTGAAATAATTTCAATTCACTTGAAAACTACTTAGAGGTCTTGAGCAATTATTAACAAACAAGACTTGAAATAACAACAATTATATTGAACGTTAAACAAAACAATAAAAACTTGTAAACATTTTGATTCATTAGCAGAAAGTGTAAATACTCCTGCATTTTTAGCATAAGTGCTGCTAGCAGTCTAAATGCTGCTAGCAATCTAAATGCTTTATAAATAGTTTCACTAGAGTAGGCGAAAGCAGAAGTTAGGAGTCACAAAGTCTACACTGTAAAGTACATCTTTTTTTTTTGTAATTTTTAATATTAAACATACTTGTTAATGTTTGTGTATGTGTATGTTACTTCACCAACTTCTTGTTGAAAAGTTTCTGTTTTTCTTCTGATAATACCCTACACCTTCAATGTTTTTTGACTCTAAATAGTATATTGTATTTGTAATTAATTGCAAATTATCATCTTCATTTAAAAACCTTTTTAACAAGCTCAAGTTGAAATGAATCTAAATCATTATTTCTGTTTGTAAAATGTTATGAATTGTAAGCTTATTTTAAATAATTATAATAAGTGTAGCGGTTATTATTTTGTACAAGAATTTTTTTCTTTATAGAACTTCTAACATTGAAATATTTTCGCCTCCATTCAATTTGGCTAAATTGTTTTGTTAAAGCGCAAACTACAAAATCCATTTAAGAAGTTAGTACATATGGATTCTCAAAAATATTCATTCGCTTTAACGTTAAAATATAGAATTCAGACCAATTTCAAGAGTTTCTTCTCAAGAAAACAAAAAAAAACAAATCTAGTGTAAGTCTAAAAACTTACGCCACCAATTGTGCATGAGTGTGGTTGCTAAAGAAAAACATTTTTAAAGCTGACAGTTAAGGTTAAGAAAAAATGGAATATTATCTAAGAGAAGAACGTGTTTCAATTATCAAAGCAATTTTGCAGTGCGCTGTTGTCAGCTCTAGATATCACTGGGTCAGTCTGTTGCTAAATATTGAGTCAGGAAAGCACAGTTATTCTGCCTTTATTAGATGACATTATATGAGCAATGACAGATGCAATACATTATGCGAAGCAGTCCAAGTGCTGCACGAATCATTTCCAAATTATGTCTTTGTTTAATGGGTCATTTTTATTCCCCTTAATTCTAAAAGCAACGTACATGCTTTTCTACAGTTGTAGGCCTATGAGACTGTGGAGGTCCGCCATTCCAGTTGATTTACTTTAAAAAATAATCAGTTCTTAGTAACTTTGCATAACTTTTGGGATACTCTTTGTATTCAACTGTTATAGGGTATGTTACGACCGAACACTCTTTCAAACATTCCTAACGTATTTATTTTTTCTTGTTTTTCTTGTGAGTTTAAAATTAATTTGATCTTGTTAATGATCAATACAAGTACTTAACAAATTGTTAAATGGATTGATTTATCTATGTTTACAAGAAATTATTTATCATTATTTAGTGATGTGTCAGTGTTTGTTTTGGCAGCAGATATGGCTCACCCATAAAAGTCAATTTCATGTGAATTTAAATACTTCGGAATACTTATCGTATATAATTGTCTCTTACTTTATAAAAGGCAACTAACACTTGATTTAAGTTTTCTAGAGCTTAAACTTTTTTATATTTAGTTATTCAACAACTTAAACCAGACCAGTGTGCGTTTCATTTTTGACTGTATGAATTAAAAAATTGAAAACAACCTTATAAAACAATAAATAAAATATTTAAACTAATTTACTATCTCAACCAATCAAATCGTAATTACTATCGTAATTTATTTAAATATGTTACAACCACTTATATACTATGATATCTTTTGCACATTCGCAAATTCGTAAAAATTTATTAGAAAAATAATTTTCTATGCGACTTTGAACATCCATATAGAATGGTGTAAGCCTTCAGAATATTAATTGCATCAATTTCCATTTACAAATTTCCTTTTGTTAAAAGCTCTTTATTATTATAAATAAATCGGTTAAGTATGATTTTGAATCAAACGCGATTTGTTTTGCACCATGTAGGGTCACCATTGGAACAGCCTTTAATTTAAATTTTTTATACTTGATTATTTATAGTTACATCAATACACAGCCTGCGTTAATTTATAGTTCTGAAAATAAGGCCATACATGTGAAAATCACGTTACTATGGAAATTCCGATTATTCCGTTTTAATTTTTGTACTTTATCTTATAGCCGACATAGCTGTATATCCTCTGAACGGTTTAAAATATATGTCATTATTCGTCAAATTTACGTTCTTTTGGAAACACTCTTTGTATAAATTTTAATTTCTGCCTGCAACCGTTAAAAAACTAAAGCCATATCAGTGAAAATCACTTCAATTTAAGGACACCCTTTATTTTATTATTGGTTGCTATAGCGCGCATTATTTTACTGACATTGCACAAATTTGACGTGCCACCCTTTAATTTTTAGTACCTAACAACCTTTATTTTTAGTACTTATATAGTAGTACATCTTCTGCAAAAATTTCCAGAGCCTATCTATTACGGATCCAGAGGTACAGGGTTGTGACATACACAAAGACTTTGTGACGAAAACATCCTAAAAAAAAATTAAAACGCTGAACAAGTTAAAAAATCGAAAGTACATCCATTTGTATTGTTTTATTGCTTTGATAAAAAACGTCCTTAAGTATAAGAAATTATGAAGACGCTTGTATATGGTTGATTCTAAGACAAAAACTAATTTTTCACTTCATTATTTACTTACAAAGGACATATTACTTCGGAGTCACTAAAATAATTTTTTCATAATTTATTTTATTCTTCAAAATAATGCTTACCATATTGGGTAAATATTATTACCCTGCCTATCCCTAACATTATTTTTTATAAAATTTGTACACATAAGAATTTATATTAAATTATTCCACTTTTTTATGAATGATTGTCTTTTTAACAGACTTCAAAAAAGAAGGAGGTTACTCGTATACAATTCGGCTGAATGTTGCTTTTTTTATATTTGTGCCTCCAGAACTCAGTCATTTCTGATCCGATTTTGAAAATTTTTGGTAATATGATAGATTATGATTACAGATTGCTCCCGTTTTAAAAACAGTTCATAATCTTAAAAATACAACATACATATTTTTTACGTGTATTATGAACTGTGACTGCTTCCAAAAAAAAAAAAAAAATTATACAAAAACAAATCTAAAAATTAAAGGGTGCCCCCCATAATTGATGTAAATTTTATTATATGGGCCTATCTTGTGAACCGTTATAGACAAACGCTTGCAAATTGGACAGAATGTCGATTGCTATGGCCGTTATAGTAACCAGTATTAATATTTAGAATTATAAATTAAAGGGTGCGCCAATAGTTCATTTAATTTGAGGTATATGGCCATAATTTTGAACAGTTGTAGACAGACGCTTGGAATTTACAATGAACCTGTATTGGTAATTCCGCCATAACAAAAAGTATAAAATATTGTTTTGTAAGTTAAAGGGTGTTCCAATAATTGATGTTATTTCGAGTGTGTGGCCGTGCTTTTGAACCGTTATAGGCAGAACGCTGAAACTTAAAAGGGACTGGTATTTCTAAGTCCGCTATATCAACAAGTTTATAATTTGAATTTAGAATTTAAAGGGTGTCCCATAATTACTGTAGATTTACTTATATAGGCCTATCTTTTGAACCGCTATCGACAAACGCTTGCAAATTTAACGCAATATCGATTGCTATGGCCGTTATAGTAACAGCTGATAATATAAAAAATTAAAAATTAAAGGGTGCACCAATAGTTCATTTAATTTTGTATATGGCCATACTTTTAAACAGTTGTAAAAAGACGATTGAAATTTACAATGAACCTGTATTACTAACTCTCTACAACAACAAGTATAAAATTTAGATTTGGAAATAAACGGGTGTCCCAATAGTTGATATAATATGGTGTATGTGGCCGGACTTTTGAACCGTTATAGACTGAGAGAGCTGAAATTTACAAGGGACATGTTTTGCTAAGTCCGCTATAATAAAAAGCTTATAATTTGAATTTAGAAGTTAAAGGGTGTTCCCAAAATTGAAGTAATTTGTTCTATATGGCCGTATTTTTTGAACCGTTGTATACAAACAGCTTAAATTTAGACTGAATGTCCACTACTTTATTTAGTATAATAAGAAGTATAAAAATATAATATTTTAAATTAAATAGTTGATATAATCTGATGTATATGGGCAAACTGTTGAACCATTACAGACAGTCGGTTGAAATCTGCACAAAACCTAATTGCTAAATGTACTACAACAGCAAGTGTATAATTTGAATTTGGAAATAAAAGAGTGACCGTATAGTTGCTACAATTTGATGTATATTGCCAAACAGTTGAAAAAGTATAAAGTTAATGTAACCTAATATATGTGGCCATACACTTGAGCTGTTTTAGGCAAACAGATGAAATCTGCTTTGAAGTCGGTTTTTTTTCGCAAGAATTATCTATGCAAAGTTCAGAGGCCCATAACTCGGAAAATATGGGTGAGCACCAATTTTTCTTACTTGTTGTTTTTTCTTAATTCTCTATAGCCCGATCTTGCTAATTTTCAATCGCAAAATAAAAATAACTCATCTAGTGCCTTGGCTAAGTTGATTTCAACACGAAGACGGATGGACAGATGGACATCGCTCAATCGACTTTGCTATACATAAGAACTCAGAATATATTTACTTTGTGTGATCCGAAATGGATTTCATACATTACTTTTTCCACTTTTTTTGATGAAGTATATGTTAATATTGCTTAAACCATGCGTATATAAATAAATTTTGGCAACCCTAATTAATTAATTAATTAATCGTCATTATTTGCCTTTTGATAGAAAATTCAGCTATAATAAAATTTTGTTTATTGAAGTTTTTAACAATTTGTCAAAATATGCAATAATTTATTTAAAGTGTTTACAATGAAAAACCTATTAAAAACAAAAATATAATAAAAAACTGTTTAAAACTGCCAGCAAACAACAGAAATCAATATTTTTTAAGAAAACACCACGGAGCACCTGTTGTTTAAGCAGAATATTAAAAGATGAACAGAAAACAAATACAAAAAATTTAAGACATGAACAAAAATACAAGAAGAAAAAACTATAAATAAAATTAATAACCACTTAACAACCACTAGCATCACAAGTGAAGCTGTTTGAACGAATTCTTTACAAAAGTATTTCAAGAATAATTAATGATTCGCGATCAATGCACCAGCGATCGATTGATAGATGTTTGTATGTGTATATTCCATGTGTGTTTTAACAAAATGTTGCTTTTAGGCATTTTTTTCTGTTGTTGATGGTATCTTTAATTTTTTTTTGCTCCAAAGTAGAAAGGAAATGCCAAAAAAGAAACCAACAGTATAAAATATATATTTGTAGACAGCTTGGAACAGGGTTAGAGGGGTTTTGTAGAGTATGTTAGAATTGGCATCGTTATCATAATCATCACCAATATTGTAAAAGTGGCGTAGAAGTTAATGATCGAATATTTGTTGTTGTTATTTGTTGGTAGCATGAGGCGTTTAGCGTTAAGCATCAAATCAATCGATCTGTCATTTGTTACTTACCACTTATTCTCTTTTTCATTATATTGTTCATTCATATTTAGCCTTTAGATTCCTTGACGGTGCAACCAGAAAATATAAATTGTTTAGCACATCATTTATCAAAAGTAAAAAGAACCATCTAAATAGCTTATTACGCAAAAAAAGTTTTAAAGACTTAAACCAGTAAAGAACACTAAGAATAAAATATCTAGACAATATTGTAATGAATCGACAAAATTTTGAAGAGCTTGAAACCGTTTTGTTATTTTTTCGACATAAATGTCGAATACTTAGCCCCGGAAAATAAAAGAGTCGATTCTAAATACTAGAAATTTTTTATAACTTATAAATAATTGCTTGTTGCTACTTGTTGGGAATTTGTCGGTTTGAGTTCGTGATACAAAATGACTTTTAAACACTTTTAAAAAGTTTCTAAAAAAATATAGATATCTGGATCAGTTGGATTTCTTAGAGTATCTTTATTTAAATAGTTTTCAGTAGAAACAAAGTATGGCGACAAATTTTGAATTTTTAACAAATTATTTTTATACAAATAATTACACTATTATTTTTGTATTAACATTTTTTCATCCGATAACCATCTTTAAACAAATTTCCAGCTTTTATGATAAATATCACAAGTGATTTTATATTATTTTGTTTCGAAAAGAAGAAAAAAAGGTTTGATTATAAAAGTCTAGGTGAATACCTATAATACATTAAAAACTGAATTAAATTGGAGTCGAATGAAGATACAAAATTTTGAAACACTGATTATTTTGTATTTCCTCTGTTAAATTTTAAATCAACATGCTTTAAAATTTAAGTTCATAAGTCAACATTTTATTTTTACATAATTTACATTGTATTTTGTACAGATTACAGAATATGGAAATCCGTTCGCAAGAAAAGTAAATAAAAGTAAAATATGTAGTAAATTTAAAACATCTTTGGAATTGCGTTCGTGCTATTCCCCTTTCCAGATTTCGAGACCAAATCAACCAAGAGCCACCCCAGAAATGGCTCCAAGGAGCTATTGCAATTGGATCCCGTATTTGTTGGATCACTAGATGGCAATGTTGTAGGTTTTAGAACTCCAGGGGCCATTCATCATGCTAAGTAGATGGCAAAGGATATTTACTACTTAAAAATATTCATTTTTCGTCGTCAGTTTAAGATGTATGAAGGAGAAGAAAGTTCTGTGCGTACCATTTCTGTTTTCCTAGTTAAAATTTATTGCAAAGCATGGTTCAATGAAACAAAAGCACATCTTGTACCAAAGCAGATGGGGTTGTAAATCCAAAAGTTATAATAGATTAAAAGATATTGGTTTTGGAGGAATGGTAAATTTACTTACCAAATAATCGTTTATATTCATTGACCTATTTAATATAAAAACAGACTTCCAAAGACAACATTCAAATGCCAGGCCTCAAAATAATGACTTCCAAGAAGAATTGATAATTGTCAAATCATTAAAAGTAGTTAATGAACGCGGTGTTATATTAATAACCGACTTTAATGATCTTCTGACAAAAGATGAAGACCAAAAGCAATTTGTCCTGCAAGTTGTAAGCAAGTCCAGAGTATTATATAATGACGTTTCAAAAACTACTTTATCAAAAGCTCTAGAATAGATTAGATAACTATGTAAAATTATCAAAAAAATTTAGGTACTATATCTGTATGTGTTTTGTGTGTATTATATACCAGATGTTTATATTTAAATCAAAAATGTGAGAACAAAACTGAAAACTATTGATGATTAAAAATTTAACTTTAGATGCAAATTTGGACAAAAAACACCACCCAAAAATTACTAAATACTTAAATTTTCCTAATAAAATTTATCAAAACTTGATTTTTTAAGGTTCTGGTTCGATCTCCGGCTACGGATAAACGGATTTATTTGAGTTATTTTTATACCCTTCATCACAAAAAGTGGAAAAAGGATATATATATATATATATATATATATATATATATATATATATAAGCTCGTCATTCAGTGAGTAATTTCTACAATATACATTTCCGACCACACAAAGTATATATATTCTCAGTTCTTATTGAAATCAACTTAGCCAAGGCACTAGATGAGTTAGAAAAAATTTATACACGCCAATCGATCAGATATAGTTTCGAAAATTTTGCTATTGAAAATTAGCAAGATCGGGCTATAGAGAATTAAGAAAAAACAACAAGTAAGAAAAATTGGCGCTCACCCATATTTTCCGAGTTATGGGCCTCTGAACTTTGCATAGATAATTCTTGGGAAAAAAACCGACTTCAAAACAGATTTCATCTGTTTGCATAAAACTGCTCAAGTGTATGGCCACATAAATTAGGTTACATTAACTTTGGGACACACTTATATCTCCAAACTTTATACTTGTTCAACTGTTTGGCAATATACATCAAATTGCAGCAACTATAGGGTCACTCTTTAATTTCCAAATTCAAATTATATACTTGCTGTTGTAGTAGATTTAGCAATCAGGTTTTGTGCAAATTTCAACCGACTGTCTGTAATGGTTCAACAGTTTGCCCATATACATCAGATTATATCAACTATTTAAGTTAAAATATTACATTTTTATACTTCTTATTATGCTAAATAAAGTAGTGGACATTCTGTCTAAATTTAAGGTGTTTGTATACAACGGTTCAAAAAATACGGCCATATACAAAAAATTACTTCAATTTTGGGAACACGCTTTAACTTCTAAATTCAAATTATAAGCTTTTTTTTATAGCGGACTTAGCAAAATATGTCCCTTGTAAATTTCAGCTCTCTCAGTCTATAACGGTTCAAAAGTCCGGCCACATACACCATATTATATCAACTATTGGGACACCCGTTTATTTCCAAATCTAAATTATATACTTGTTGTTATAGAGAGTTAGTAATACAGGTTCATTGTAAATTTCAATCGTCTTTTTACAACTGTTTGAAAGTATGGCCATATACAAAACTAAATGAACTATTGGTGCACCCTTTAATTTTATATTTTATATATTATCAGCTAATACTATAACGGCCATAGCAATCGACATTGTGTCAAATTTGCAACCTTTGTCTATAGCGGTTCAAAAGATAGGCCTATATAAGTAAATCTACAGGAATTATGGGACACACTTTAAATTCTAAATTCAAATTATAAACTCGTTGATGTAGCGGACTTAGAAATAACAGTCCCTTTTAAGTTTCAGCGTTCTGTCTATAACGGTTCAAAAGTACGGCCACACACTTGAAATTACACCAACTATTGGAACATCCTTTAACTTCCAAATCCATATTTTATATTAGTTGTTATAGCGGACTTACCAATACAAAGCGTCTGTCTACAACTGTTCAAATGTATGGCCATATACATCAAATTAAATGAAGAATTAGCGCACCCTTTAATTTATAATTTTTCATAATAATACTTGTAACTGGCACGTCCATAGCAATCGACATTCTGTCCAATGCAAACGTTTGTCTATAACGGTTCAAAAGATAGGCCCTTATAAGTAAATTTACATCAATTATGGGGCACCTTTTAATTTTTAAATTTATTTTTGTATAATTTTTTGTTTTTGGGAGCTATAGTAATACGCAGTCATTTTACAGAATCGGCCTTTACAGTTCATAATACACGTAAAAATATGTATGTTGTATGGGGACACCCTTAAATTTTTAAGGTTATGAACTGTTTTTAAAACGGGACCAATCTGTAATCATAATCTATCATATTACCAATAATTTTCAAAATCGGATCAGAAATGACTGAGTTCTGGAGGCATAAATATAAAAAATCAACATTCAGCCGAATTGTAAAACCTCCTTCTTTTTTTGAAGTCGGTTAAAAAGAACGATTGAACACCATATTTTTTAAGATATCAATCATTCAGGAAAAACTAAATATATTTTTTTAAATGCTTAATCCATTAAGAACCGATGTCATTTTTACGTAAAATTATACGTATGCAGTACCAAATTTCTGTTATTTTTTAATTCCCTGCCACCCCAGTATTTGCTTTTTTGATTGAAATTACTTCACTAAACTAGATTTACATGTATGGTGAAGCGTATATAAGATTCGTCATAGCTGAATACAGCACACTTACTTTTTTGTTATGTTCTATATAAAACTCTTAGCCGTCGGGTTATTGTTCCTAAAAGGTGCTCAATGAATGTTTAAGCAATATTAAATATGTTTAAGCTACATCGATATTAACTTAGAACCTTTATTAGGATTCTAAATACTAATAATTAAGCAACGTCAAAATACAAAATATATTTAGAATATAAAATAGCGCCTTGGGTAAATGTAAATCTTGAAGCAGATATAAATATTATTTTAGCATAAAATTCTGGCAAAATGAATAAAATCAAATGTTGTAAAATTCCAAATTATAAATTTTCTTGTTATTCTTGTTAAAATATTGGAAAAAGTTATCAAACAGGCAAATTAATATTGTATGGACAGATCTTTCTTTAAGCTAAAGAATTATCTAAACGTCATTCGGTGAGGAACTGACGTTGTTAATCAATATATTGTGGGGACTCTGGTGGATTTAAGAAATAAACTAAAAAAAAAAATCTAGTTGATAATTTCAATTTATTGCAATCTTTCATCAGCTTTCTGCTAATGAAATGTGCACAGTTGTAAATAATTTAAACTTGAGAAATCCCCTAATGTTGTAATAATATTTTCAGTTGAATTTTTTATAATTTTATCATCTATCATTTATCTAACATGGCCATCTTTAAATAATTAAAATTGCTTTCATACCAAAACTCTTAAACCCTCCCGAAGTCAATGATTTTACTTTTGAAAATTTTTGATAAAATAATTCATGAGAAATTGTTCCGATTTGGAACTTATTAACTGAACGCTCAAATATCTATCTCGATTTAAGAAGGGTTAAAGAAGAAGTGGCACCAATAAATGCTTTAGATTTCATTTGTAAGATGTCGGATAAAAAGATCAGTTGTATTGCTGAAATTTACTAACGCAATTGATATTGTTCTTAATTAAATAATGATGCAGAAATTAAAACCGTAGGGTGTTGTACGCAATGAACGGAAATTGCTTTAAAAATTAATTAAAATTGACTTTTTTCATCTTTGGTTCATTTTTTAATTTAATTTCTAAAAATTTTTAGAAAGAAACATTATAATCAAATGTAAGCGGACGTTTTCCAAAGAAAAACGAATAATTAGACACCAGCAGATTGTAATGCCGCATTTTCTGGATCGCTACATCCTTCATCGGAATTTTTCGCATCTATCTACTGTAGCATGTGCGAATTGTAAACATCATCTATTTAATCAACTAATATTAATATTAATTGGGTTAGACGAAGTCCACGCACAACCTAAAGCTTTTCTTTGCCGTTCTCACTTTAACTCGTCCTCTACTGTCTCTTGTTTTCTTTGGAAAATATCCACTTATATTTGTTAATAATTTTTCTTTATAAAAATTTTGAAATAAATCAAAAAATTAAGGATATCCGAAAAAGTAAATTTTAGTTCATTTATAATGTCCACTGTTCAAATCCTGATTTGGGGGAAAAAATTTAAATTAAACTTCTTTAAAAATTGAAAACAACGTGTTCAGGTGAACAATGTGAAAATATTATTTAAATGAAGAAAGTGCAGTATCACACGGTAGTTGCCTGGGTCTTTGCTTTTTTTTCTACTTACTAAAGTAACCTTTGTAATCTAAGCCTAATCAATGTATTTTCGGATGACGTTTACTCTTTTTATCTATACAAATATGATGAAATGAAAACAATTCTTGTTTTTAAATAACAACGAAAAAATTACTTAAAGCTGAATGCAAATAAAAAATGTTAATTAAGTTTAGACCACCTTTTTACATGAAAAACAATAACTTCAGTATTTTAGAAAAAAAAATCCAGGTTTTGAAACCCATGACAGCCGCGTAACCAACCACGCATAGAATTTCCAGGTAAATGAAATCTTAGTAGATTGGTCCAGCTATTGGTAAAATAAGACTGTTAAAACACCACAAAGTCGTATAAACTATTTAATTTTAAAGTCGGGAGACGTGATGCCGAATAACGCTTCAACGGTTTACTTTAGCCAACTGTATCGCTTTCTAACAACATCTGCATCCTAATGCTGGCTGTTTTTAGAACTAAAGACAAATACTATATATACTTCACGGTGTAGGCTAGAATTAACTATGCAGGAAATTTATTATGTCGGTAGCCTTGAAATTAAGAACTTTACCATAAGGCTGAAATCGTTAAGAACATGTAAAGTTTTAATTAAAATAACATACGAGTACACTGCGATATGATTTCACAAACATTAATTTTGCATTACATATGCATTAATTTTTTTAATTTTTAGTTTAATTTTAAATAAAAGTTCATTCATATCATATGGCATTAATTGTCAGCTTGAATCAAATAAATAAATTAATCCAAAACAAGTAGGAGTGCTATATTCTTCTATGCTGAATCTTATATATCCTTCAACATCTTTGTAAATGTAATTTAGTGAAGGAACTCTAATAATAAAAAAACAAATATTGGGGTAACAGAGAATTCAAAAAAAATTATACATATGACATATATGTATATAACTTTACATAAAAATGTCATAATCTCTAAATGGGTTGCCCATTTTTTAAAAAAAAATTTGGTATTTTCTGAAAGAGTTCTTTAAAAGCTTTTAAATGATAACCACATTGATATGTTAAAAAAAATGCTGCACAAAAGTTCTGCTTAATAAAAAGTTCAGACGTCCATAACTCGGAAATTATGGACGAGTGCAAATTTTTTGACTTGATATTTTTTCTTATTTTTTAATTCTCTATAGCACATATTTTTTTTTATTGAAGTTACTTCATTGTTCCAACTAATATGGAAGCATTAGCGGCAAGCGCTCGAAGGACAAGTACTGATCTTGCTGATTTTTATTAGCAAAATTTCGAAACTGTATTTGATCGATTGGGGTATTTAAATTTTCTCTAGCTCCTTGGGAAAATTGATTTTAACACTAACACGGATGGACAGACGGACATGCGAAAATCTTTCATAAAAACCAATTTATTACAAATAGTAAGATTATGGAAAAAAAGCTCAGCGCCACTTTTTATTTTCGAATAGAGTTGTCTGCTTTAGGATACTAATAGCAACTGTGACCGCTGATTATAGACTTCTCCAGATGATCGCGTTTATTAAGACTTAGTATCACTATGTTTTTTTTTAAATACGAAACTTGTTTAAAGAATCCTCTTTGGAAAATAAGTAAGGACTTAATTTTAAATTTATTAAATTACAACAGATGAAACAAATACTTGTTATTCCATCATAGCCCATGTCTTATATATTTTCACAGTTTATCTTAAAGTAGCAAGAACTTCATATGATAGTTTAATGGAAAAAATTACATATATTTTTTTTTTTTTTCAAAATCCTATGAAGTCAAAATCGCTTTTATAGTTTTTACGATGACTAAAATTTAACAAATTTTAAGATGCGATTATAAAATGTTTTCTTACTCAATGCCTGGATAATTTTAACTTCAACTTTATTATATTTTAAAACCTAACATGTTCAACTTTAGAAGATTTAAATAAAACTGAAAGTGAAATTAGCAACTGTCCTCTTGAAAGCCATAATAAATTCTCAACGCACTTTGATCCAACAACATAAACATACGAACCTCTTACAAAAATGCCTAAAAATTAAGTTGCAGTTTAACTTTATTGTACAAATACAAATGAATCAAAAATAAGCAAATGTCGTAAATCAGACTTGATTGTTGTCGCTTTAGAACAAAGCGAATGTCAAACAGTGAAAACAAACAAATGAAACTACAAACGGTAAACAAAAACATGTAATAAAATGCAAAAATGCCCTGTATAGCCAAAAGCCCATACAGTGATTATAAAATAAACAAACGACAGTAGAAAAAAGGATGTAAAAGGACGAAAGTAAAATGACCTTTACACATATCAATACAATGTCAAATGGTTGACTGTAATGACACCCAACAGTGGGTCATACTGTGTCTGATAGCAGAGAAGCCTTTGAAATGCGTGCTCAAGTATAATGAATGTAGAGCAAATTTTTAAAGGATTTAAATGGCAAGAGATTAACTTTTTCTTTCTTTTATTTAAATCATATCTTAAGTAAATATTTGCTCTTGTTGTAGTTTAAGATTAACTCACAAATATCAAGGCCAACAGGAGGATTAGTAGAGTTAAAGTCAATTGTGTGTAGGCGTTTATTCTGTAAACGCTATGCAGGTCAGTTCACTGTTTTTCACACATTTTTCAAGGAAAGTGAAAAGATTTATGATATGAGCCTTAAAAGCAAAAGTGACACCATTAGGAAACTTAAAAAACTGAATTGATGTTACAATTTTTTTAATTAAACTTTTTATTTCAATAAAGAAACATTTTCAAATAAAAAATACCTTTCTAATTTTGCTGTAAAACAAAATAATTTAAAACAGATGGAAATGAATAAGATTTTCTTTAATCACGTAAGGTTTGCTTAAAAAGAGTACATCCAGGGATGAAATTATAAAAAGAGATTTAATACATCTGTAGTTTGTTATATAAACATGATCTTCTGATTTTTAAAACTAAGACCCTAAAACGAAGTTGCTATCTTACATAAAATTGTACATCGATAATTAATGAATCTTTAACACAACTCAAATAGATATACGTATTCGTGTGTCTTAAAACTAGGAATTTTCTTAATTAAATTTAGCGACTGCTTAAAAAACGAAAATATTTCTCATGGTTGCATGAGGAAACATAGTCCTCCCTCAGTCTAAATTTAATAAAACTTTTATTTTAAAATTTCATGTGTTAAGGGATTTCTTTAACTTGGCGACGGTAAAAGCTATTTTAATTTGATTTCTTTTTAATTTTGCATAATACACGTGCTAGAAACAAATAATTTTTTATGCTTGCTGGTAATATTTGTACAATTTTTTTAATGTTTTACGGAGAAAATCAAGGGCAGATTCCTTCTTAGTCGGTTGTTAAAAACGTTGCGGTCTGTTTGATACTTTTTAAATGATCCAGTGCATACCTCAGAATTTCTGCTGTAATGCATTGTTCATTTTTTTGTGAATGTCCTATATACCAAGGATCTGCAGTAATCATTCGCAGTATTTGGTTTTGGAGTCAACTTCGTGTGTATGCGATTTTTACACATTATTTATCCACCAAAAGGTATACTGAGGTATTTGACTCAGGTATGTTGTGGTGTTAATTGTTTTTTTTTTTTTGTTATATCACACATTTAAGTAGAATATCCTGCAAAATTCGCAATGCTATTTGGGAGTTTTCTTGTACACTTAAAAAACCTACGTTGCAAGCAAAAGTTGATGCATGGGCACGATTGTTGTTTAACATGAAAAACATATACAGCAAGATTAAAAAATTTTAACCTTCAAAATTTATAATTTTACGAAAAATTCCGTAGAAGATATAAAGAATGTACCCCAAATAATGTATTCATTATAGATTTTAATTATAAGCTAATCAATCTTAAATGGAATTTATTAAATAAATTATATATTTAAAGTAGGCCCAGTATCAGCTTGTACAAATAAGATTGTTTCATATTAAAACATAATTCTAAATTGTTAAATTATCCAAAAGACATATTTGAAATTCATATGCCAGCCAAAACACATGAGTCTAATTTTAGAGAATTATTTTGCTCTAATGTTTAATATTTAAGGCTCGTTATCCAATTCAGCTTTTAAAATCAAGTCAAATATGAATTAATAGTGTTTCCTTTTTCTGATGGCAGTAATCAAAATATAATTAACTAATGTTCATTAATTCACGCATACCATGGCTGGCTCTCACACACACCCGTTCATATTAAAATAAATTTTTTCAAAGTTACCATCAAAATCTTATAAGTAAAACTCATTAATGTGTTAAATGCGCATAAAAGTGGAATAGTAAAAGATTGCCTTTGTAATTATTGTAATTTATATTTCATTATTTTTAATCAAGTGGAAAAGAAAATTATTTTGCAATCATTTTTGTACAAAAGCAAAAAAATAATAAAACACAATCTCCAAATTGCAAAAACCATTTTTATATACAAATATGTTTGCAAATACTTTAAATTTAAGATTGCATGTGACTTGAGGTAAAAAACTAACGTAAAAGTGGATACAAACAAAAAAATATATCTAAAGATAAAACAAACTAAAAACAACTTTGAACAATCATCAAAAATTACTTAAGATTTTGATAGTGTTGCAAGTTGTGCGCACTCAATGAAGGATGAGTTTAATTTCTAATGATGATGACCATTAAAGAGAAATGTTCGTGTGCAGTCAATGTATATGAATATATGTATTATATTAACCAATTAAGGAATTAGTATTACTAAATCTCAGTAAAACAAAGTTAAACAAAAGAAAAACAACTCTTTAAGCTAACACTTCTTTAACTCTTCATATTCGCAAATAAAAATAAAAGCGGTGAGCTCACAGAGGAAAGTTTCAGTCAAAATTTCCCATATTTTGAATAAGTTTATTTTATAAAATATATGAACATAAATTGTATTATTATTACGGAAACAAAGAAAGTAGAAAATACAGTTAAATTAAATTTCGAAACAAAAAACCGGTCGAATTTAATTTTTCAACGGACATTAATTTTTATCATAAAATGTTATATCGAATAACTTATTTTCCCACCATATTTGGTAATTACTACCATTGATTGATTGTCCTAGAGATTGTAGATTCAATTTTATTCTACTCATCTTAAATGGCTGTTATTAATATTGTCCCTGGAATTCGATTACTTATAGCTCCCAAATCCTAAGTGGCGCGAAACAATTTCACATCAATGTTATAAAGCTGTATTCAGAATAATTCCTTCAATGTATTATAGTAATAATTTTTTACATGTTTATTAATTTTTGCTTTTTCTATATGTTTTATTTCTGTATATATATATGTGTCTATATAAATATATGTATGTACCCACCCAGTTAGCACTTTTTTGAATTATTAATCATATTCGAGTCTTTTTTGACTCATTTACACGATTATAATAATCGTTTTAGCGCGCATTTTAGAATCAAAAATTGTTGTTTTGTCGGGAGAAAATGGTACCCTACTCTTTTGAAAGAACCTCTTTTGACTCGCGGTTTGGACTCATTTTTGATACTGTTTTCAATCGTACCAATAATAATATACGAATCTATTTGGAGCCATTTTTTTAACATATAACAAGCAGTTTGGAAGTATAAAAATAAAATGCATTGACAACTGTTTTAGTACCATTCACATTTGTATCTCTATTTTCTCTATGAAACGACATATTTTAACGAAAAATAAAAATAAGCAATAAAATTTTTAAATAATTTTTTCACAGTTAGGCTGCTTTAAATATGTCTTGAAATAATTCCAAAAACAGTCGTTTTATTTTTTTAAGTAGTCGCTTTTTTTGCATTTGTTAGAATTATATTCGAGTCTCTTTTTAAACGTACAGCTGATTAATCAGTATTAAGTCATCTGGGGTAGTCTTAAAAGACCCACTTCGTTGACTATTGCTAACACAATCTTCCAAATGCTAACTGTATGTATATTTTCATATACAATTACACATGTTTATTTATAAGTTAAATTCGGCTGTTAAAATATTTTTTTTATTGTTTATTTAATATTGTTTTTGATACGCCTACATATATTGTTTTATTAAGGGTTCTCACGATGGGTAATGCAAACTGTGCAAACGGTGCAAATTTGTGCAAATACGCGTCGTTTTTATCAGAACAACAATAAAATATACGTATTTGAAATTTACTTCAATTTACTTCGGTTGCACTAAAAAAACATTGAGCAACAAAAGTTGTGCATATTCCCTCACTTTCGAAA
Source organism: Gymnosoma rotundatum (assembly GCA_916610165.2). Taxonomy (NCBI): domain Eukaryota; kingdom Metazoa; phylum Arthropoda; class Insecta; order Diptera; family Tachinidae; genus Gymnosoma; species Gymnosoma rotundatum. The sequence continues at coordinate 86,781,601 of OU744336.1, forward strand.
TAAAGTAAATAAAATTTTTTGACATATTTTTGAAAAGAAAAATATATAAAAATAAATCGTTTGTAAGCACTATACGCAGCAATAAAAAGGATAATTAAACATTTTTATTAAAAATTAAACTGCTAAAAATGAGTTCTACAAAACCTTACAGGGCTAAAAAACCAAATAAAAGACTGTCAAGAGAACTCAGCGCATTGTTTTTTTTAATTTAATTTTTTTTCTCGCTGCTTCTAGGCATTGTTAAGTAGCAAATAAAAATTTTTAATTTTATGTTTTGAATTCTTTTGTATATATATATTTTTTTTTTTTTGCTTTTTGATTAGGTGTCAGATTTTTTAAACAAATAAAATGTTTTTTACAAAAATGTACGCTCAAGAACTACTTTATATGCACAGCAAATTTACAATATGCAAATTTGCACAATTATCATCGTGAATACCCTTATCATATTTAATTAAAAATTGTTATCTTTATGCATTTTTGTATTGTCGTAAAATATTTTTTTTCTGACCAGTTTTATAAACAGTTCAACCCAGTCTTGGGCATGGAACAATACAAACAAAATAAAACTAAATGTTTCGAGTTGATTGCCATTGGATAAACACGTCTAGATAGTGTACCACACTCGTTCCTTATAGGGTTTAGGTTAAATCGGAAAATTCCAGACTAATTTTTCGATATTAAAAATTTTTAGTTTCTCTAGAACGTGTTTGACCTCATTACGCCATATATTGTCTCAAAATTCGATAAAAACGTTGTCTAGCACATTACAGTTACATATGTTGTATATATATATAGGAATCTGAAAATGACTGATTGCCAACCAGTGTCGCAAAATTTATAATTTTATTTTTGCTAAATCATTTATTTACAGTTAGGTGCTTGAATTATCTTTTTCAAATCAAGAAATATTGAGGGGGCGACCAAGATGTTTTCTACCCACATTAGAATTAAAGAAAGGTTTTTCTTTCATTTTACTTGATCTTGAATCTTGGATTTTGATCCCGGTGCGCTTCGCTACCCCAAATATTCTTAATTTTTTTTTTTAATCGATTCGGTGCATTTTTCCTCTCTTCCACTTACCCCTCCTTTTTTATTTTTTAAATAAGCATAACGATTAAACCCTAAAAATTTAATATTTATATATATATATATACATATATATATATATATATATATATATATATATATATATATACATATACATATACATATACGAGGGCTGCTCTATATATTTCTGGCCTAATAGTGAAAATGCGAATATTTATAATCAAAATAGGTTTTATTGTTTTTCAAAGTATTCTCCATATACATATTTATACACTTTTGCATGCGCTCAAACCAGTTGTCAAAGCACTTTTTCCACTCCGATTGAGACACCTCTAAAACATGGTTTTTGAACACTTCAACAGCTTCTTCTGGCGATGAAAATCGTTGACCACGCATTTTTTTCTTGATGTGCGGAAACAAGAAGAAGTCATTAGGTGCCAAGTCAGGGCTGTAAGGCGGATGACCCATTAATTCGACGTTTTGGCCGGTCAAAAACGCTCTGGTTGAAGCCGATGTGTGAAAGCTCGCATTGTCATGGTGAACAATGATTCGTCTTCTCTTGTTGGTTTTTCGAGTTTCGCCGATGACTTCAGGCAAACAAATTGTAGTGTACCACTCAGAAGTGACCGCCCTACGTTGCTCCAGCGGAACAGTCGCCACATGACCAGTTTTGCCGAAGAAACAGGCGACCATTTGCTTCGAAGTGCTTCTTCCACGAACAACTTTCGTTGGATTTTGCTCGTCTTTATAGAACCACACGGTCGATTGTTGTTTCGTTTCGGTCTCATACGCATAGATCCATGATTCGTCACCTGTGACGATCTTATAAACGTCTTTTGAAGCACCGCAATCGTATTTCTGCAACATTTCTTTGCACCAATCGACACGAGCCTTTTTTTGAGCGACTTTCAAATTGTGTGGGATCCAACGAGAACAAACCTTTTTTACGGTCAGGTGTTAATGCAGTATCGAATGTATGCTGGTGGAAGAAATGTCCAAGGATGTCTCTATCTCTCGGTATGTCGCATTTAGATCTTGCATTATGAGTTCACGCACGGCATCAATGTTTTCTGGCACAACAGCCGTTTTTGGACGACCTTCACGGAATTCGTCTTTGAGCGAGCTTCGGCCACGATTAAATTCATTATACCAATTTTTAACAGTGATATAGGATGGTGCTTCATCGCCATACAAAGATTTAAGTTCATCAATGCACTCTTGTCGTGATAATCCACGTCGAAAGTTACGAAAAATGATGGCGCGAAAATGTTCACGAGTTAATTCCATTTTTTCCTATATTAATTTTTTCAAGTCACTGTTAACAACACAAATAATCGTCGTACGTCAAAACGAAATGTCAGATTGCACTTGGCAGCACTCAGTGTTGTCAGGCCAGAAATATATATAGCAGCCCTCGTATATATATATATATATATATATATATATATAGAGAGAGAGAGAGAAATAAACTAGGGTTAGTTTTAAAATTTGTTTATTTACGTAATTATTTTATACAAATGTAAAATATAAATTAAATTATTTTTTTTATAAAACTTTACTTGTACCGTATATTCACATTTACTTTTTAAAAAAGGCTTCATATAGAAATAACTATTTAAAAAGTCGCTAACCAAAAATATTTGAATACCGTTATCTTAACATGCCAATCAAGTTGATAATTTGTATTGCTAAAACTATTGCTTTTTTAATTTTGTAAAAGTATCCATTGTCTGATATAGTTACTTCGCTTACTGTATCGAGTATAGTAACATTATGTCACTTTTAGAGCGACATAAAGTTGATGTGCCACCGTTCCAAAGATAACGACATATTCTTCAAATTCGCGTTTCTAGTGCACACACCCTTTAACTTAAAAATTAATATTTTTTAAATTTGTTGTAAGTGGGTATGAAAATTTTGACTATCAGTTAATAACGGTTCAGCAGATATGTAAAACCACGTGCTCGTATGGAAACACCCTGTAGTTTTTAACTTTTTATACTGTTTGTAATGAAAGCAAAAGAAGCAAAATCCGCAAAGTCCATATTTCTAAGGTAAATAAAAGGAATAATGAATTCAAAAGCAGTAAAAAGTAAAATAAAATTTTAGAAAGCATTTTTATACAATTCTGCCAGAATCAGAAATAATATAGCTATCATAGCTGGAATTTAAAATTTACTTAAAATCGTTATTCTCTCTTCCCCATAATTGCGAACAGTATTCATATTTTTGTTACACAATATAATTTATTGTGGCTTTTAGTTTACCATATAAAATTTATGTTCCAATATTTTATCATATTTTCTCAAGGTAAAGTTACCTGATAGATTTGATGAAAATATTCTCATATTTGTTTTAAATAGTTTTTAAATCGTTATTTTTATTGTTATACTTTCTTTCAAAAAACGTTTAATTTAAAAAAATACAAATTTTATAATTTACAGAAACCATAATCGACATTTTTTTATGATTAGTTAAAGCTTATTCAAAATCCGTTCGACTGAATACTATGTGTCGAACAAAAACTTTTTGAAGAAATCTTTCCTATTCTTAATTTCTGTAACGCTTAGGAAGTTGAAGATCCGCTGGATTCAGTGAATCGGACTATGTTTAACAACAAAATCTGTACGATAAAGGAATTTGCTGTCAAGAATGCTTTTTTCATAAGGAAAAATCTATCAGCTGTACCGAGAATTCAAAAAAGCTTCACTACCCTGATGATCGTGTAAAAGGAAAGTTTTAAAAACTTCGTAGAAGTGTAAAAACTGGTTTCGTGTATCTGAAGAACTTAATGATATTTGAAAAAAAAAATAAATAAACTCCAAAAAACAAATTACAATATCATTATTGGGAAATCAAATACCGTTACTTAAGTAATTTAAATCGTTTATGCGATCACAAATGTGTCAGGTTTTCTGAGGTTGTCTCTTGTTTTTATAATTTATTTGATCTAAAAAAATTAGAGTATGTAATTATAAGACAATAAACAGGAAAAGATATAACAGTAGATCCATTTAGCAATAATTATTAAAGTATCGAGTTATGGTTTTATAACTCACAACTGACACTGCAAAATTGACTTCGTTCTACTTCTCTAACTAGTCAACCTCTACTGATCTCAAAAAATTTCACATTAATAAATTGTATTTTTGAGTAAATAACTCAAACGAAGTGAAGCCTGACAAAAAAATTTATAACAGAAGTTATACGTTACAATTTGTCATTATCTGCTGTCGACTGTGACAACACATTTTTTCGAGTATGGCTTCATGCGCCTGTCAAAACTGGACGCTTTAACAGAGCACTATTGTGTAAAATAAATTTGTTTTCTCGTTTAAGTGCAACTAGAATTAAATTTTAAACTTGTACCTTAAAGATAAACTTATAGTAATAAAAAAAAATCATGTGAAATTTCTTAAAATAGAAGCAAAATATAAAGTAAATTACCCAAATGAAAAAACAGCAGCCATTGACCTTTAAGAGTTTAAAATTTAAAAACAAATCCCGGTATTTCAGCACCCAAGCAGCCGATGCTTATTTGTATAAAATTGTGATGATGGAAGTTTAACCAGTTTTAGTACTTGTAGATTTTAATTCGTTTTTAAACACAAACAACATTCATCCCTATTAACTGAACTGCACACACCATTTAAGAAATACAAAAGATATAAATTTTCTACCTGTCAATGGCAACAAACTACACAACTACTACAAGACTATTTCACCTTAATGAGTAAGAAAAGCACCAACAACAACAATAACCAACAGATGAACAAAAATTTTGTGTTCAAATATAAAGAATTTAGAATCTACTCAACACAGACTTAGTTCAAAGAAATTAAGTCGATCGGTCTGCCAGTCGGTTGATCAAAAAGTTTGTTGTCTTTGTTCCATTTTTCTTTTCATTTTGTTATTGTTGTGAATATTTTAATGTTTTGTTATTTGAATTTATTAAAGAAAGTCGTTGTTGTCTTTTATAATGGAGCCGCAGTAGAAATTAAACAGGGGTTAATCGAAATATTTTCAAACTAAAGTCACTTTTGAAAATATTTGGACAAAATGAAGGAAAAAAATGAATAATTTTCCTTAAATAAAAATTGAATTTTGAAAACAAATACAAAGTAAGTCGATGAATTATGTAAATTGATCACCATCTTTTGAAGAAACTTTCTTTTTTAACATACGAAAAACTAAAATTAAATAGATTTTACGTTTAACAATAATTCTAAACAGGGGAGTGCTCCAAACCGTCTGATAGCCAGCTCCTCCACCTACCGAAAATTTCTGAAAGTCTTTAAAAATACCCTGCTTTGCTTGGTTCTTTTGAAATTGTTCGGTTTTTAAAATTTTTTTTAAAACAAAAATTCTTACAAGCAACTGGTTCCTCTATGCCCCAGACATTTTAAGATCAGCCGCGTTCGTCGTGAAATTTGTTCGAAGCAGCTCACAGACCTTACGCTTTTGAAACAAATGTATTTCAACAATACATATTTTTATTGTCTGTACGGTTTTAGTGGTTCCAGAAATATCGAGCGATTAAAGTGATTTTCTTTAAATTTAAGAAAATTAATGACATTTTTTTAGCTGGATAAACGTCTTTTATAAACCCTTAAAAGCATAACAACCGTTGACTTCATCTCTTTATCAATCTGCTGGTTTTGTGATTTACAGGTTTATTCCTGTTGACTGAGCTGTTTGAAAAGGCAACTATCTTTTTCTAGCTAATTCCTTTAGGTATGATTTTCCACTCTTATTCTACTAAGTAAAATGAGCATTCCTAACACTGAGTTGTAGTTTGTTTATCGAGAGAAAATTTATTTATTTTCGGCGTAAGAATTTAAATTTGTCGTTGTGATGCATTTCTCCGAACTCAGCTTTTGTTTCATGATGTCTTTAGCACAGTCTTCATGTGGCCAAACTTTCAATATTTCTCTTTTAATAACCTTTTATTTGCTAAATATAACTAGATTTAGTTTTTACAAAATCGTATATTTTAGACCTAAATTTAAGCTGGTAATCTCTGGCAGAAGAAGTAATATTTGAATCACTTATTTCTGTATTGGACTCTTAACATGGCATTTTCTATCGTAAAATTACTCGTTTACGCAAATTATTGCATTGTGGAGTCAAATTAAAAATCAACTCAACCCAACCCAACTCAACTGAACTCAATGCATATATTATTTTTTAGAAAATTTAATACTTCCCATGATCTGTAAACTCAGTTCAATTTTTTTTTTATTTAATTTTATTTATAAATATAAAATGAAGAGTTTGAATATATTGCATGCCTAGATGCCATCCTAAATAATACCTTTTATAAAAATATTTACATAATTTTAATGAAAATCAAGTTCGATTTAGTTTCAATGTCAATTATTAAAATCGATGAAAATATGAACAAAATAGTAATTTTTTGTTTTTCTTTTTTTTTAAAGTTTATAAAAACAACATGTATGTATATGGAGAAGATTTAAACTACTGCTATATCATCACCACCATTATGTGTTTATGGTAAGTTCACATTTGCTAAGTACTTGTTGCAGAACAACAGTAGTAAGTGGCAATTATAAGCACTTTGTGCTGCTTCATTATACGATTGGAAATAAATTTTACACGCAACATGAGAAAAAAAAACAGAACAATAGCCATGTTACTTTAATAAAGCCATTGAAATGTCGCCCTTATCATAATAATATTAAAGTGATTGCAATCGTTTTAGGCGTGGACAATGACCGCTATGTAGTCACTCTCCAAAAGCTACACTATACTTTTAGCACCTCTTATTAACTCTGCATTGCGTGAAAATTTATTCCATCCCGACATCCATCTTAACCTTTTTCAACAACAACTTTTGAAAATGTCTTCATTTTATATGCGCCTGAAAAATTAAGAGCTGTGTGCATATTTTTGTAATTATATTTTTTATATATTCATAAACACTTGTATTCAGTGAATGAAATTATTTTGAAATAAATTTAAAATCGTTCTTAGGAGAAGGTTGAAAACAAGTAACATTGAATCATTATATGAACAAAAGTTTACAAGGTGCAAGGAAGCAATTTAATATAATTGCTTCCAGTATATTAATCATATACTTTTCACTTACCTCCACGTGCATGACAAGATGACGAGCTTTTTTCCATCCACTCCATGTTCAAGTTATTATGATCACGAAAAAAACATATTCATTTAGAATTCATTTAAAATAACATGATGAAACACTTATTGATGATTTTCTTTTAAGCATAATTATATTATTTAAAAGTAAGTTTTTTTTTACTTTTTCTATAAACACACGTCTTAAGAAACAAAACAAGATTTGTACACTCTCAGAAATGGCATGTATTAAAAACTTCACTAACATTTTTTACTCTTAGATTTATAACTAAAAATAAAACTAACTTTGTAAAAGCTTTACTTGTAAATTATTACTAATCTTGCTTTAAATTGGAGAAATATGCTTAGAAAATTACCGCGGCAATTGAAACAAATTACTTTATGTTTTTCGAGTGATCGAGGCAAAAAGCAAGTTAAAAAAAGAAAATTTAAGGTTAAAAATTTAAATAAATTAAAAAGCAAGTAAGAGAGCTATATTCGGCTATATTCCTTATATACCATTCACTATCTTTGTAGTCCAAGAAAAAAGCAAATATTGGGGTGACAGAGAAAAAAATAAAATAAAAAAAAAAATTTTAATAAATTTAAGCATTACTTTAAAGATCATGTCAAAAGCTTTAAGATGATACCCATAATGATATTTCAAAAAATTTTAAAATTTCAGAGCCCCGTAACTCGGAAAATATGGGTGAGCGCCAATTTTTTTACTTGATGTTTTTTTATTTTAATTCTCTATCGCTCCATATATTTACTTTTCAATTGGGGTTACTTTATTGTTCCAAATGACATGAAGAAATTAGTGGTAGACGTGGTATTTTGGCATGCTGATTTTCAATAGCACCTCTTTCGACACTATATCAGATGGATTGACACATTTATTTTTGCCTCTGAAAACTGAATTTAAACACTTTTTTCACTTTTTGTGGTGAAAGGTAAAATAAACAAGTAAGAGTGCTATATTAGACCAGGCCGAGTCCTATATACCTTTCACCGTTAATGTAAATCTAGTTTAGTGAAAGAACTCCAATGAACTCCAATCAAAAAAAAAAACAAATATTGGGGTGACAGAAAGTTAAAAAATAAGGAAAAAAAATATTTAATTAAAGAACAATTATATATAGTACTATAATTGTTCTTTAAAGTTTCATCGGCTCTTAATGGGTTATGAACTGCTTAAAAATCTTGAATGTTGTCTTCAAAGTTTTAAATGATACTCATATTGATATCTTATAAAATATGACAATCGTACTTTTCCATAAAACTGAAGCCCATAACTCGGTAAACATGCGCGAGAGTTATTTCGCCACATATACCCCCACCAAAGACACTAGGACATAACAACGACACCAACAGATCCACCAATAAAACCACCACATAATAATTTTAATAAACAATAAAGTAGTTATTGACCTTTAATTTGTATAAGCACTTTTGAAAACATTTAATAGAAATTATTGAGTTAAGCATTTTTTTTATTAAAGTTAAGTTTCATTTAAAAAAAGTAAAAAAAAAATCAATAATAGTTTGGAAGTAAAAGTAGTAAGCAGTAGTAAAATGAAAGTAATATTTTTAAATTATTATTATTATCTGTATATAAGCAAAATTATTAAGTAAGTATTTACTATTTTATCACCGATCTAAATCAACAAATTATATGAATATTTATTATTTGAATTTCTTTATGTTAATCTACATTAGTTGTTCTTGATTCTTTCTAATGAAATTTAAATCAAAAGTATATTATAAAATAACAGAGTTAATGTTTATTCTTTGAATTTACAGTACAAATTAAAAGCTTTTGGAAAATAAATTATTTAAAAAAACAATAAATTCAATGCTACATTTTTAAACAACAAAACTAATACTTAAGTAGAAAATGTTAAAGTGGATTTTCAACACGCCTCCTCAACTTTAATCATTTTTTGGTGTTAGCCCCATCTTATTGATACAGAAGTGATGTTTGATTTTCGGAACTGGTTTCGTCAGAACGTCAGCAATAATTTTGTCCGTTGGCAAGTACTCTATATTGACTGCACCATTTTCAACAGCTTCTCGTATAAAATGATATCGATAGTGAATGTGCTTAGTTCTAGAATGATGACTTCCAAAATTAGCCATATGTTGAGCACTTTGAGAGTCGCACATTATTGTAGTTGGATCATCGATAGCATAACCGAGTTCTTCCAATAAATATCTTAGATACATTGCTTCTTTTGCACACTCTGTTAATGCAATATATTCAGCTTCAGCGCTAGACGTTGCAACAACTCGTTGTTTACGAGATTCCCAGGATATAACTGCTCCTGCGAAAATAAAACAAAAACCAGATTGAGATTTTCGATCATTAGAATCCTGCGCCCAGTTTGCATCTACAAAACTAATTAACGGCAAACCCGTTTTTCTATACATAAGGACATAAACTTTGGTTGCTTTTAAATATCTAATAATTGACAAGGCTGCATTCCAATGTTGTTTTCTGCGGTCTTGAGAAAATTGTGATAACCTGTTTACACTGCAGGAAATATCTGGTCTACTAAATACTGCCAGATGTAGCAAAGAACCAATAATTTCTTGATATTTTGTCTTATCTATTTTTTCCCCGTCTCCTGGAATTGTTGGTTCTTTTTCAAGATTTATTTTTGGTTGCATTGGAATTTTATTAGTTTTTGCATTTTTAAGACCATATTTTTCGATTAAGTTTTCAATATAGCCTGGCTGACAAATACTTAAAGAATCGGGCTTCTGATTTATTTCAAGTCCTATACAGTTTTTAGGATCCTTCATATCTCGAATTTCAAAATTTTCAGAGAGTAATGCAATTAAACTATTAGTGAGTTTCTCATTGCTACTAGCAATAATTATATCGTCAACATACAATGCCACTATAACTGAATCTGCGCCTGTATTTATTGAATAAACGCATTGATCATACTTTGATTTTTTAAGATTAAATTTTCTTAAAACTGAATCTATCTCTTTATACCATTGTCGACTGGCTTGTTTAAGACCATATATCGCCTTTTTTAATAAACAAACTTTGTTTTTATTCACATCGCTAATAAAACCTTCAAGTTGTGTCATAAAAATTTGTTCATCTAAATTTCCATTCAAAAAAGCTGTAGACACGTCTAACTGCCTCAATTTAAGTTTTTTTCAACAGCAAGTGCATATATCAAACGCATTGAAGTTTGTCTAACGACTGGTGCAAATGTGCTGTTGTAATCAATACCATATTCTTGGGAATATCCTTTTGCTACTAAACGAGCTTTTCGTTTGTAAATTTTTCCATCGGGTATATATTTTGTTTTAAAAACCCACTTGCAGCCTATAGCTGTTCTACCTTTAGGTAAATCTACTAACTCCCAAGTATTATTTTTAATCAATGATCCATATTCCTGTTCAGTTGCACGTTTCCATTCTTCTTTATTGTCTGACTTCAGCATTTCTTTGTGGGTTTTTTGATCTTTTTTGCTGTAGCCGATCTTCTCTCCTTTTAAATATTGACCATGATCTCAGGCGTTCCTTAATTGAAGGTTCCTCAGGTACGTTTTCAATTCTGCTCGAAATAATCTTTTCTTCATCTTCTTCGTCTGTCAAAAGCAGATTCCGGTCATCTTGTTCTAATTGGTTTCCATTGTTTACATCTACCAGATGGATTGGATTTTGGTCTCTCTCTAAAGTTGATTGATTTTGTTTAGTGGAATCAGTTATTTCCAAATCGCTACAATTTGTGTTTAAAGATTTTAATTTGCTTAGTTCAGCCTGATCCCAATCGAATTCATAAAACCCTAATTTTTTATTTTCTATCTCATTTATGTCAACATCATAATTATGTTCTATAAATCTTACATCACGGCTTTTTATTATTTCTCGAGAACCACGTTTCCATAAACGATAAGCTTTTGCATTTGTTGAGTAACCTATTAGTACATATTCTGAGCTTCTTGGTTGCCATTTGGATCGTCCTGGTCTTTTGTTTAAAACGAAAGCTTTGCTTCCTATTTGCCGTAAATGCCTAATAGTGGGCTTTTCTCCTGACCACAATTCTTCAGGGGTTTTATCATTATTTAATTTGGTTGGGCACCTGTTTCTCAAATAACTTGCTGTCATTATTAACTCAGCCCATTAAAATTCTGGCAATTTGGCTTCTATCATTATTGTTCTGGCCATTTCAACTAGAGTTCGGTTCATTCGTTTTGCTACCCCGTTTTGTTCAGGAGTATATTCTGCACTTAGTTGATGAGTAATACCGCAATCTTTTAAAAAATTTTCAAAGTCATGACTTGTCAATTCCCTTGCATTATCAGACCGTACAGATTTGATCTTCCTACCTGTTTCTAGCTCAACTTGTTTCTTAAAATCTTTAAAAACAGCTATATATTCGCCCTTCTTTCTCAAAAATCTAACATATACTTTTCTGGTAAAATCATCAATAAATGTGGCAAAGTAGAGTTTTCCACTGATAGATTCTACTTTCATTGGACCACATAAGTCAGTATGTATTAACTGTAGCACTTCTCTTGATGATTTTTTATTTTTCCTGGGAAAGGCTTGTCTAGTTTGCTTAGCACGAATACAACTAATACAATTGAGTCCTTTGATTTTGAATTTAGGTAAACCAAAAACCATTTTTTGAGATTGAAGTTTTTCTAGATCCATGGTATTCAAATGGCCAAAGCGTTTGTGCCATAACTCTAATTCATTTTCGTATTCTTGAGCATTATAAGTTACATCATTGTAGTTTTTAATAGAATTAAAACAATATATACCACCATTTTTCTGGGAAAGTATTAAAATATTGCTATTTTTATATATTAAGATCTTGTTCGAAAATATTTTTATATTACAACCATTATCCGTTGCTTTTCCTATTGAAAAAAGATTGCTTCTTGTTAATCAAGAGATTAACAGTACTAATGCGCCCATTAATACGAACGTTGATTTGAGCTGTTCCTTTTCCCATGACTTCCAAATTTTTATTATCTGCCAGCCGGACGGATCCTTTAAAAGATTCGTCCAAACTGATAAAGTGTGACTTTAAGCTTGTCATGTGGGATGATGCTCCGCTGTCAACTACCCAAACAGACTTATCTTTACATGTAGCAAGCGAATAACTGGCAACTAATGTTGAATAAGCAAAACCTGATGACGCATATGCTTCATTGGCTTTATTTATTTTAACCTTACAATTTTTGGCCATATGGCCCTTCTTTCCACAATTATAACAATTAAAAGGGTATTTCATACCTTTATATTCCGATTTGTTGTTAAAACTGACATGCTTCTTTTTATTACCACTTTGAAACGCCTTCAGGGCACTGTCTGGCAAATTCACTTCTTCTGGCTTGTCACCAATTTCCAAGAGTCTTGAGCGTATAACATTCAAAGTTGGAAACTCATTAGCAGTGTCAAATGCAGCTTTAACCGCATTATATTTTCCGGGCAAACCATCCAACAATATCACAGTAAGAAAATCTTCATCCAAATTAACCACCGTTTCACGAAGTTCAGATACTGCAATGTCAAATTCGACTAAATATTGCGATATATTTTGATTTTCCGCCATCTTTAAATTCAGCAATTTTCGAAATAGTTCTGCCTTTTTCCGCGTAGACTTACGATCGTATGTGTCCTTTAAATACGACCAAATTTCATGGGATGTCTTGAAATTCTTTACCATCCGCACGATTTCTGGTTCTAAAGAAATAATTATTTCAGCATGGGCATCTTGATCAGCATTATCATAATCCTGCAGTTTCTTCAAATAATTTTCGTGCAATTTTTTTTCTGCTACTGTTGCATTGTCTCCGAAGATGACTTCTTCTGGCTTGGCTTCTTGATTTCTTGCCATACGCAATAACCGATTCTTATGCAACACCGCTTCCATTTGCGGTAACCAAGTAGAAAAATTGTTTCCATTTAGCAAAGGTATTCTTCCTGATACTATTGCCATTCTTATACCTGAATATATATAACACACTTATTAATTATTTACAAGGTTTGGGTCTGGGCCCATAACCTAATGAAATTTAAATCAAAAGTATTTTATAAAATAACAGAGTTAATGTTTATTCTTTGAATTTACAGTATAAATTAAAAGCTTTTGGAAAATAAATTATTTAAAAAAACAATAAATTCAATGCTACATTTTTAAACAACAAAACTAATACTTAAGTAGAAAATGTTAAAGTGGATTTTCAACACTTTCAAATATAAATATTTTGTGATGTTCTCAACAATTTATAGATGGTTGGTCCGAATGAAACAAAACTTCATTTGTTACTAGTGGATGAGGAGCATTTAGGCATGGCATACCATTATTTCTTGAAATTGGTATTGAAAACTTTTTTCAAAAGTTTATCCTAAATATTTTGTTTGTGCACCACGAAGATCCCTGATTAAAAATAAGAAATAATCACTATAGTGTTCGCGCCAATTTTCTGTGAATCAGGAAATATATCCGATTTAATATCACAGCGGGACAGTCAAATAGGCAAATTTTATTCAAATAAATTAATACATATTTAGCATTCAAGGAAAGGTTAAATTATTGCATATTAAGATATTTTTTGCTTAAAAATTACGTCGAAACAAGACGTAAAAACATTGCAAATTTGTAATACTTAAGACAATCTAGAATAAATTACAATTAAGTGATTCAGCTGTTGATTTCTAAATGAAATTTTACTTTTAGTATGAATTAAAATTATTAGAAAATTAATAAAATATTTTTATTTTTTATGAAAATTATATTTCTCTTCAACCGTGTGAAACTATTAATAAATAATTGGTGTATTTTAAAATTGTAGTGTGTTTTCGATAATTATAATAATTAAAAATTTCTTTAATTGTTTAAATTTCATGCTTCGCCATCAGTGATCACACCATTTTACATTGAATGGTTTTTCAAGGGGATACAGAAATGTGCACTATTAAATTTAAAATTGAATTTTATATTTTAATTCAAAAGCATATTTTTTTTATTGGAAAAAAAACTTTCAGATGCAAAATATAAAAAAGCTTATTGAAGTGTGTGAGAGAAAAGGGTATAGAGTGGAAACATGCAAGCTTGCATTGTTTATTTTTATGTAAACCTGTTTTTTATCTTTTTCTGATCTTTTTTAAGTCGAATTTTAATGAAAAAAATTATTAATTCATATTGAAGTTTCGGGCACATCAATTTAAAGTGGCGAATAAGATATTTGAATTTATAAAAGGTTACCTATAGCGTAGTAGAGGCTAGGTTTATGCGAAATCCAGCTGACATTTTAAAACGGACTTTTCTTTACCCTAAAAAATGCCTAGTTTCAAAACGGGAGAACCCATATGAGTTTTTCAAAAAAATTAACACGTTCGCATTGTGTGTGGTGAGGTTTTAAATTCAGTGGACGATACCCTGACATTACACTGAGTTATTATTCTTAGCAGACGGGTTTTATATATTTTTATTAAATCGTTATAGTATTTGCAGTCACGTAGACTAAGATTTGACGCCACGCTATTAAGGTTTGCTTCATACATTTTGTAAGTTAATGAGAATTTTTGACAGATCCAGAAAACGCTATAACGAAAACGTTGCATCATTCCCCTGATTTCACTTTATCCTGCCTTCTTTAAAAATTAATATAAAAATTCGTAAATAATATTTCTTTTTAAATTAAGTTAGAAACTAAAATATAGATACGCGAACTTTTTATCAGCGCCTAATATTCATAGTAAAACAATATTATTTGCCTGTAATGGAAATTGAAAATAAAATAATTGTTTGCCTATTGTCAGTTATAATTCACAAACGGTAGGTAGATGAAAGTACCTCGTTAGTAGAACGAAAAAAAAAACAAAAGATAAATATTTCTTCATGCTGGATTATGCAATTTTACATAATCAGTGTAAAAAAATGAAAACAAACGCAAATCTTACAAAAAAAAGAAGCGTACCAGTGGTCATTCAGCATGACAGCAACAGACAAGGATTAAACAGTCATAAATAAAAGAGAAAGTTTAAGCAGTAGTAAATTTACAAAAGGAAAACATTAACCTACGTACGATTCCAATTATTGAATTAATTAAAGCTAAACAAAATTTACATATTAAATCAAAATTCAATAAAGTTTATCAATTTCCTAAAATTTTCTTTTTCAATCTTTAAAATATACTTAAAAAATATGAAAAAGAAAAATAAAGAAATGTATAACTCATGTTTAAAACATGACTGGAACATTACATAGAATCTACATTATAGTTTTAATAAATGAGTTCCCATTAAGGTTTTTATTATATACATTAGAAGTATTGCTGTTTTTTTTTTTTTTGTCCTTCTTTTAAACCTTTTAACTTTTATATGGATGAGGGAAAAAATGCACAGAATAAAAAAGAACCAATTTTTCGCATTTATTTGCAAATGAATGAGTGAATGAATGACCAAAGCGAATAAATAAAATCTATAATGAAAATACAATTTAAACTTTTGAAGTAAGAGACACTACACCATAAAAACTTAACTTAGTATTTTATTAAATATCTAAACAAAATTTCAAAAAGACGTTTAAACTCAGTCTAAATGTAAAAATTAACGGTAATAACATAAAACCAACTCTTAATCGAAAACATGATCGATTATATCAAAGTTTAACTTTCAAATTTAACGAACGATTTACAAATACCACAACAAAAACATTATTACAAGTTGACATTAGTTAAAGGCAGGATTTTGCCTGCCCTGTAAATAGCTTTGCATTATTACAACTTTCTTTTTTATTGTTATTGTAAGCATTATTATTATAAATATTTAATGGATAAAAAAAGTTTATTAATGCAAAGCTATTCATCGGTTTAATAAAATCCTGCCTTTAACTAACGGCAAAGTATAACAATAGCCCAAAATGTAGCTATTAAAAACGTAAAAGTTGTCAAAATAAATTATTAATTAAAAACATGAGAAAAATAATTTTTAAGACGAAACGGACACTTTAGTTTGCTACAGCATTTTAAAATTTGTTGCTAATTCTTTACTTCGATGCAATTTCTCTCTTCAACGGAATATTTTAGGTAATTGCGGCATGTCTTAACATTCAACAACAAGATTAGAAGAACAATCGAAACCTATAATATATCAACAGAATAGAGTCGGTTATCTTTTTTGTCAGCATGTTAGTTGTCTATTTGCCTATTTTTTTATATTTAAAACTCTCAAAAGTATATATTTTCCAAATCCTCTTTATGCCGATCCTGAATGTTAGGTTAGGTTAGGTTAGGTTGTGCAGGCCGTCGGCAAAAAGAAAGACCGACTCACTTGGGTCCCAAAGGTCCCATTTTGTTGCCTGGAAACAGGATGTGCAGAGATCAGATTGAGGTCCCTACGGTACCATCAAAAGATCCACATCCAAACCACCCTGAAGACCGGATAAACAAGTTTATCCTAGAAACATCGCAGACGGATAAGTCTGCAAGGCCATGCAGTCTCGGGCTGCCAAAAGTAGCCGCTCTATTCCCAGAAAGAGCCGGGCAGTGGCAGAGCATATGCTCCACCGTTTCCTCCTCCTCCTCATCTTGACAACTTCTACAGTAGTCATGATGAGGAAGATTCAGTCTCCTAGCGTGAGCACCAATGACGCAGTGCCCTGTCAGCACGCCCACCAGTGTGCCCAGCTGCCCCCGAGGAAACCTCAGCAGATTCGCGGTTCTCCTATCATCGTACTGAGGCCACAATGTCCTCGAGACCCTGCAGGTAACCTCCTCAGACCATCTAGACTGTGCAGTTCTGAGGAGTTCCTGCTGAAGTAAAGCTCTACAGCAGCTTAATGGGACTCCTACCAGTGGATCTGTCTCCCGGTCTCCCAACCGGGTTCCCAATCTGGCAAGTTCGTCCGCAATTATATTCCCGGATACGCCCGAGTGAGCCGGTACCCAAAACAGTTCCAGGTTGGAATGTCTCGCCATCTCGTTAAGAGATGTCCAGCATTCACGTACCGATCTGGATGTCGTATAGACACCCGATAAGGAGTTAATCGCGGCCTTGCTGTCAGTACAGATCCGGATATCCTCTCCGTATATCCTGTGGTACCTCATCCAGCAAGCCGCCCTTCTGATGGCTGAAATCTCAGCCTGTAACACGCTACACTGATCCCGTAGCCTAAACTTCATTCTGATTTGAAATCTAGGAATGAAGACACCCCCCCCGACCCCCGTGTCCGACTTTGATCCGTCAGTGTAAACATCAAGCACATCCCCACGCATATTCGATGTGCCCGACGTTGACACCCCGAAACCAATATCAGACATGGGGGTGGGCGTGCAATAATCGATGTTGTCAGGGATGGCCGAGGAGCAGCCTAAAATGGTCGCATGTCCAAAGTCCCCTGACTTCCACGTCGCCGCTGCATTCAGTCTAACCGCCGAGTTCATAGCCAGCCGCTTGGCCATGAGATCGACCGGTAGCCAGTGCAGCATCGTAAAGAGGGCCTTCGATGGAGTGGTGCGCATTGCCCCGGTGACCATCAAGGCCGAAGTTCGCAATATTCTATTCAGCATACTGCAGTTCACAAGTTTGCCCAGTGCGGGCCACCATACAAGAACCCCGTACATGAGTATGGGTTTTATGACCGTGTCAAAGAGCCAGTACGACGTCCTCGGGTTAATACCCCAGTGTTTGCCTACGGCCCTCTTACACACATACAAAGCCACTGAGGCCCTGTCCGCCCTAAAGCGGATATTTGGGGTCCACGACAGTTTGGAGTCCAGGATGATACCTAGATACTTCGCTCTGTCAGACAACTCAAGCTCCACTCCATTAAGGAGTGGTAGTGGAAAGGCCGGAATCTTGTTTCTTCTCGTGAAGAGCACAAGCTCCGTTTTCCGAGCGTTCGCGCTAAGCCCACTCTCAGTACACCAACTACTGACGCAGCCTAGCGCCGTTTGTAGACGTTGCGATAGCGTGTCGAGATATTTTCCCGATACAGCAACCGCAACGTCATCCGCATATGCCACAGTCCTGAACCCCTTGCAGTCCATTTCCGTCAGTAATGCGTTCATGGCAAGGTTCCAGAGAAGGGGAGATAATACCCCCCTTGTGGTGTACCTCGCTTAGCTACCCTGTGTATGGTAGCTATCCCCATGCTGGAAGTAATGACCCTATTTGTCAATAGATTCCATACAAAGCCTATAATCGACCGACTTACGTTCAGTCCCTCCAGGGCCACCGTGATGGCCTCTGGTTTCACATTGTTAAATGCCCCTTCTATGTCTAGAAAGGCAACCAATGTATATTCTTTATGCTCTAGGGATTTCTCTATGCATCCCACAAGCGTGTGTAGTGCCGTCTCAACAGATCTGCCCTTGACATACGCGTGTTGAGAGGCGGAGAGTCGGTCCGTATTAATCGTCCTTCTCAAGTGAAGGTCAATTAACCGTTCCAGAGTTTTCAAAAGGAAAGAGGATAGACTTATAGGTCTAAAGTCCTTCGGTTCAGTGTGCGAAGTCTTCCCTCCCTTGGGAATGAAGACAACAGAGCAAAAAGTCCACGGTTCAGGGATATACGACCATGTAATACATGCTGTGTATATCGGAACTAACCATGGTATAACAATATCCGCATTATGCTGCAAATCAGCCGATATAATGCCGTCAGGACCGGCGGATTTAAACGGGTCAAAACTACCCAAGGCCCACATAAGTCCCTCCCTGTTTATAGGAAAGGGAACTGATGCCCGGCAGTCAAAAGGGGCTGAGTCTTCTCCACTGAAGGGAGCACAGCCCGGAAAGTGAGTCTCCATGAGAACCTCAAGGGTCTCTTGCGCACTCAGAGTCCAGTTGCCACATGGTTTCTTAATGAAACTAGGGACAATGGGCGTTGCCGATAGAATCTTACGAAGTCTGCTCGTCTCGGAGGAACCCTCCACTCCACTGCAGAAGGATCTCCAAGACCTTTGCTTCGCATTTCTTACCATATTCTTGAACCTATTCACTGAGGACTTATAAGCAGACCAGTTTCCTGATCTCTTAGCCTCATTGAAGAGCCTACGGGAGGCTTTCCGTGCCTCCACAATATCCGAGTTCCACCAAGGTGGTCTGCTCTTACCACGGCAGATATTTAGTCTGCAAGATTCCAAAGTCGCGCGCTCAAACGCATTGGTTAATGCATTCACCGCGGTTTCAATGTCCCGCCGATTTTCTATTCTCGGTGGACTCGAAAGAAAATCGGAAAGGAGAGACCGTTGCCGCTCCCAATCCGTTTTCCTTCTGTTTCGTCGGGGGGTAACCCCATATACCCGAATCACTACATCGAATTCAATATACCTATGATCAGAGAACGAGCAGTCACTAGAGACCCTCCATGCCCTAATCAAATCTGAATGCTTAGTACTAACTAGCGTAACGTCAAGAACCTCCCTTCTATTCGCTACAACAAAAGTGGGTTCTGACCCAACGTTTATAACGTCTAAATTATTACAAAGAATGAAATCAAACAGACACTCACCCCTTGCATTGGAATCCGAGCTGCCCCACACGACATGGTGTGCATTGGCATCTGCCCCGATAATAACCGGCAGGTTCCGTGTGGCTGCCATCTTAACTACTTTGCGAAGCATTGGCGGTGGTGCTTCGCATTCGTGCGCCATATAGCTGGAGACTACTATAACAGTTCCGCCATCTGTCTCCCAGGCAGCTGCTACCGTATCTTCATCACTGTAATCAGAGAGAATGAAGATATTCAAATTGCTTTTAGCCACTATGCATGATCTGATCTTACCTGGACCATTCATATATAGCAGCTTGAAGCCTCTAACACCAAGCCCGCAAACCTTGCCCCGGTGGAGCCAGGGTTCTTGGGCTAATACAACCTCCTCCCCTCTCCCTGAGATGCGGAGAAGTAGTGCAGCGGAAGCTGCTTTAGAGTGGTGAAGGTTTACTTGAGTCACCTTCACCATCCCTGTTTGCGGATACGATTGTGACGTTGGCGTCGTCTTGGTCCGAGTCCAAGAGGGCGTCCTCGTCAACTGCCTCGTCCATTCCCTCGAAGAATTCACCCACAAACTCAGAGTTTGATAGGGTGCCTTCCTCGGAGATCAGACTGGCAGTCTCATCATTTGCCACACTTTCCGGTGTAGGTTCATCACCCTCCGGGGTCAGGTTACCCTTGTCGTCGCCTCGATAGACACGAAGAAGGATCGTTTCGAAACCGTAGTAGATCCTTCCCCGTCTCTCCCGAAGCGGCGCCAACGATTCCTGACTCAGCAGGACAACAATCCTTCTGGATGCACCTTCAGGTTCAGAAACCTTCGCTACCTTCCAGTCACTGGTTGGTAGTTCAGGATTTCCTCCCCGAATGAGCTCCATTATATCCTTGGGTTCAGCAGGTTCGTCCGGTATACGTGCCGTGGCTCTAGGCCTGCGGGGTATCTCTTCAAGAGGCACCACGTCAAGCTTCGCTCCTTCCCATAGGCCTTCCAAAAGAGCGACGGCTTGCTTTAACAGCATAGCCGAACGCTCGTTTGAACATGCCATGAGTTTGACACGTCCACGAAACCAACCTGCATCGTCACATTGAGGAAAGGATCCTGGGTTGTCTTTGATGACCCTCCAGAACACTCCCATCAACTTCTTGCGGACCACCGCCCAGTTAGCGTGGGAGATGGAACTATCTGCGTCATTCCTGTCAATGACGGCGCGTATCAGGTTGCCCTTTGCAACCTCGCTAAAGCTCCTGTCCATTGACTTATAGTTTGGACGCTTCGTAGCGGGCTGCTGACTCTGCGCTTGAGCCTCCTCCTCAGATCTTTGCCGTTTAGGCACATCCGTAGATGTAGAAGGGGACTTTTGCAGGCCAGCCAGATAAAATCTCGCCCATTTCAACGAGGTGGATTCCTCTTTTGTGAGGGACTCAGATGGCTTTTTGCCCAGCTGATCCACATGTTTCTCGGCAGCACGCCGTTTTAAAAAGGCCCTTCTGGCAGGTGGGGCGTGCCGTGGGGGAATAGTTTTGCCTTTTACGGCTGGAGGCACAGCTTGGGAACCCGAAATCTTGTTCGCAGTTACCTTACTGGCGGGGGGAGGTGAGACAACGGAACCCGAAATCTGGTTCGCAGTTCCACTGCTCACAACCGGCACTGGGTTAGCTGTGGAACGTTGTTGTGTTCCTACAGCGCCCGAAGCAGGGATTTTAGCCTTGGCGGCACGGACCTTGGCTGCTTTGGAAGTGCTTGGAGTGAAATCCAGAGGCACTTCGCTGCCTTTTTGTGCAGTCTGTACGCATTTGGATGACCCTGGTTTCCCAGAGTCTCCTCCTGCAGTGACACCAGTAGTTTGCAGACCAGTCAGGCCTGGCGTTCCAACCTGACTAGCCCGGATTACAGTAGCATTCGATTCACCGCGGCCTGAAATCGCCACCGCGGGAATAGGGTCTCCGGAGATTATTAAGCCCCCGACCGGATACTTGGGGCATGTATTCTTCTTTTTCATTTCATGGGGGTGGAGAGTTGTTGCATTTTATACATACTGCCATGTATTTTAGACTCTGCCTAGTATGGACTAGGCAGACCACTAAGCCGCACCAATATGGTGAACAGACGCTCGTGGATTTCGGACAGTGGACCGTGGATCTAGCTGACCCAGAGAAACGGACGTACCCTGACAGAATGCCCAGTCTCATTGAAAGGGGAAACATTCGGTACAGGGTAGCTGATAGCCGCCCCATTGGGGAAACAGACGCTATCAGGCACTGAAGGGGGGGGGGGGGGCAGTTCTTAGTTTCGTACTCACCATGAGCCCCTCTGGCATGGGTATCCCTACCAGCACGGCCTGCACGGATCACTGCACTTAAGCCTCTGCATCACGTCAAGATGACTGCCCATCGCAGAGGATCCTGAATGTTACTTGAGGCTCTAATTTCACATCTTAAATATGCAGACTCGGTCGTATATGAAACGTAATTAAATACCAGGCCACAGATTGGTTGGTGTTTCTTTAAACTGTTAAAAGTTTAAAAATCATATAATTTAGATTTGAAACATTTTTCTTTTCCTTAATACTTAATTATGGAATTTTTGGAGACGATGTCAATAAAGATAACTTCATGCACTTTATGATGCCGACTTAGCTTTTTTCTTGATGAATAAAGTTTCAATATCTTTTTTATACCTTTGTTATATACCACAGTTGATTTTAGAGAATATTTTCGAAGAAGCTTCCATAAGTGGACATTTATTTCTCAATATGCAAAGCGAAAAAACTAGTAATACTTTTCCAAAAAATTCCTTTGTTTTAAAAGTTCATTGAGTTTACCCTCTTATATTGGTTATTTTTATTTGAACACAAAGACTCATTTATTTGTGATTAAAATAATCAAACAAAAATAGAACAGGATTATGATCCTGGTATATGGCAGTGAATAAGTGAAAGCAAGAATAATGGCAACCCTAAAATATTTAGGTCTTTGCAAAATCACGAATATATAAATATATTTCTAAGTAGCCACATACGCACAACAAGCTTTTTCCTTTCTAAATCTTTCTATCATTGTTGCTGATATTTAGTTTTTATTATATTTTGTTTGGCACCGTATTATTGAAGTTTGTGATTTTATTTTTTTTATTTTTTATAAATTCTTCTTTTCTTTCATTGTTTTGTTTTCTCTCCATCTATTTCAAAGAATACTTTGGATCTTTATGAATGAGTATATCTGTATGCATGTTTTTATTTGCGAGTGTAGAGATGTTTGCAAATGTTAGATTGCTTTATTTCGACATAGAAAACAAAGATAAATTAGTTAATTTCCCCTCGTCATTGTTGTAAACCCATCAATCGATGCCTCACAAACTTGTACGAGTAATAGACTAAACTTATTAATATACTTTTGCTACTACTACTCTATATTTCTCCTCCTCCTCCTCCTTTTCGTCTTCCTTTACATAGTAACTTAAACATTAACACCCACACACAAACACATTTTAAAATGCGATGTATATATTTCAGTACTTACAATAATTTTTTACATCGATCTTGAAATACAAGTAGTTATTACATCTTAGGATTACTATTTCTTTTTTTTTTAATACCAAATATATTTTCAACACTTAAAGGTTCTTTTTGAATTCTTTGGTTTGATGTAGAAAAATAGCTAAATAGAATTTTTTGATGAAATAAAAAAACAATGTAACAAATGTTCGTGGAACATTTTATTTTGTTTTACAAAAAATTTAATGAACGTGTGTACCACTAGGTGCTTAAAGTTAAAATTACCTTTTTAATTTCTGACAACAATTTAAAAACCACAAGTGCAACTATTTGAAAGTATACAGACTTTTTTAAGAGTTAATTCAAAAAACGTTAAATGAAGAATAAAATATCTATTTTTTTTTTTTTTTTGGTTTTAAATTAAACCTCGAATATAAACGAAGAATATATATTTATCCTACAGGGAGTGAAACTTGTCATAGAAACTTAATTTAAAACTTTAATTTCTCAAAGCTTAAAAATTACAATGAAAATTACTACGGTATTTTTCGAAGATTAATTCATAAAAGATATAACGTATCAGTAATTGACTACAAATCTGGTTACCCAGGGTTCAACCCCTGCGGCATGGTATAAATACATATTCAGAATTAACATTACAGAACGCAGCCTCCTTCGTCGGTACTTCTTTATAGCATATTCGTCGGCGAAATTAAATAACTAATAAAAAAATGGCTATATCTTTCTCCTTTCACCACCTGTCTTATCTCTTATCTATCCCTTTCCTGAAGAATTTAGCACGGTTGCAAAAATAACTAAATAGATATTGTTGCCTGAAGTGCTACTTCCCTTAAAAAAAACTACAACTCAACTCTGATCACCCATATTATAGATACTATTACTTTAACAATATTTTTTAAAGCATAGAAAATCAGACAGACGTGTCAAAAATTCTGTTACACGATTGAAATACATCAAGAGAAAAAAAATAAGGTTAATATTAATATCTTTTTATTATTTAGATTCAGATTTCATATTTAATCTGGATTTTTGCTCAATAAATATTTTTTTTTTTTTTTTTTGACATGACGACCTACTATCGGTTCAGATTATTTATAATTAAATAATCAAAATTAAAAGTCATACTTGTTTTTGCATAAAGATATACAATTTTTATTTATTATCTACTTAACTATACATCGGTGCCGAGATCATGAGTATGATGTCACAAGGAAACCTGACGTGTCATTTTTTTATTTACATATTAGTGTTTGGTGGCCTTAAAATATTTAAAAATTGTATAGGTAAAAAAAATTGATAAATTAAAAGTTTTGTTGGCCAGTGTTAGTTATTATCTTTTGTAAACCACCTTTAAATCTGAAAATCTTCAATTAGGAAAGCTTATTTTTAAAACTATTTCAATTAAATTCATTAAATTTGGTCACAAAATTTACCAAAACTAGTTTTATGTGTTGTTTCTGTATTACAGGCGATCAACCCGTCTTGAAATTTTATATGAAAATTACTCAAAAAATTTAGTGCTTTTCATACAAATTTTTTAGACGAGTTGATTGCCTGTAATACAGAAACAGCACATTAATTTTTAAAATAATTTCAATTGTGTCGTTTTACCCACAAAATGTCATTCAAAATATGATGATTTTTAATTAATAAATTTTATACATAATAAGGAACACATCCAAAATTACAGTTATTGACTAATATATTAAATTCGCAGATTTTAACTGAAAATAAAATTTATAATTTATTCAATAATGCCACAAACAAAAAAGTTTAAATTTGGTTTATTATATGTGAAAAATTTGTTTACATACACTTAAAGACCACTTCATTTCCTTTTTTATATTATAGGTCCAATCCGAGAAAACAATTTGTTACTCAGTTTTTAAATTTATTACATCTTTATTCATTCTTTACAACGTCTAAAAATAAAAAGTAACTATTATTAAGATACGGATACTCTAAACTATTCGCTTTGAATCATACAAATTTAATTGACAATTTCAAAATGGTATTATCAGACTCAGTGACAAAATTTTATAATAAATGATTAGCTGCAATACTGCCCAAGATCATGATTGACTATCCTAGACAATCGATTGCAATCGTACGATTTATTCACAAGAAAACTGATGGAATTCTGTCCTACTTAGAAAAATCACAAGAAAAAGAGTGTAAGGAAGATATTATTTTATGAAATTTTTTCTAAAATTAACGAATCGAAGAATTAAACCTAACACCATTAACTATTAAATCTTATAGTGCATCATGGAACTTAGGAATAAGCTATTTTAAGTTTAAAATCTTTATTTACAAAAAACTACGCTACAGTCCATTGGCAACGAGGTTCGGCATAGGTAATTTTCTAATATTCATTCTAACGAGTAATATGCCCTTCATTCAAATTGAAAACATTTACCACAGTGTGTATAATAATAGCTGGCGCCTAAGATCTTAACAAAACACTGCTTAAGGATAAGATCGCAAAACTTTAAAAATATATTTTACAATGTGAGAATACATCAAAGCTCAATTTTCAGTATCAAATACAGCGTTACGATTATGAAAATATTATACAAACCAATAATTGATTACTTCCATATTTAAGCAGAACACTTGACAAATTACACAGCTACACAAATAAGCATTTTATTTTTGATGCAGCAAAAATTATAGTTGATTTATTTGTTTTTAATTTTCTATTAATTTTAAGTTTTAATATTTAATTATATAGTTCGAAAGATTCTGGTTCGCTTTTTATCTAGATAAGTGACCTTTGTCTTGCAGTACCCCCATTTTTTAATTACGAAGCAAATTTTATAGTATTTCAAGTAATATAGGAAATTCACTTAATAGGCTTAACAACTTTTTATTTATTTAATATTAATTACAAAATAGTTTTTTTTTAGAATATACAGTTTTACCTATATTGGATTTTAAGGTTTTTTGGCCTGTAAATGTGAATAAAAAACTATTATTCTACAAAATAAATTGTTGCAATTAATCTATTTATGAAGAGTAGATCCTGCTGTGGCTTACGAATTCGATTTCTTAATAAATAAGCTTATATTTTACTTATGTAATTAATATTTACAATCAATTTAAATATTAATTCTATATTTGTATAACAAATATTTTTATGATGTATACGGAATATTCATCAAGGAATTGTGTAGCATTGAGGGTAGTGTTGCAAAATGAGAAGTTTGGGGCAGGCTCTTTTAACAGAAGATGTTCGTGAGAGAAACTGCAATGTGTGTGAAAAATCAGTTACTTGTCCCACGCTCCCCAAAGACAAACACGTGAAATTAAAACCATACTGATATAGCTGTTGTTACTTGAAATTCTTTAGTTAAGAAATTAGTTTTCTTATTGAAACAGACAAAGTACTTTTTCCTAAAATATTTTATTTTCCATTTAAACAATTTGTTATTTTAAAAATGACAGAAAGTATAATTTTTTAATATTCTAATATTATTTTATAAGGTCTCTGTTTAAAGTTCTGCCTTTATTTTAGCTACTGATACTGAAATTATAAGATTAAGATAAGCAGACGATGAGCTGAAGGGGGCCAATAAAAAATAAGTAAAACAAGTAGAACAAAACTGAAATACTGTTGCATCATTAAATTTAATATCATACTCATTTAATGAAATTGTTGTCGATTTGTTTGAAAAACACTCAAACCAAAACCGAATACAAGATTGTAAAAAATATAAAACTCTCAAGCTGAGTAATATTGTACTTGTTACTGCCTTATTTTTTGGATAAAAGTTTAATGTTCTTTTTCGACATTGTTGTTGTTATACAGTAATGGTGTAAACAAGAATAAAAACATTTTCGTAACACTGTGCTTTTAAATAAAGTGCAACATGGACTTCATTTGTGCTCACATCCTTTAAAATATATTTTTGTTTGTGTATGTGTCTACTATTATTTAATATTTAAGCTGAAAATAATGATTATGTTACCCATGGCCAAATAGATGAAAGTTGGTTAGATGTAACTTTTCTTATTGTTGTACAAACAAAATCCATTTAGAGTGTCCCCACAATATAAAGTGTTAAAACTGTTAAGTGTTCTATCATTAAATTCAATGTCCTCCTATGTATAATAAATATTTCACTATTTTTTTAGTTTATTTACACACACTCACACACACTTGCACACAAAGGATATTTATTTTTGGTGCTAAATTTAAGAAATGATTTTGGATTAGACTTTGTGGTTTGCAATAATAAGAGCATTTGAAGTTGTTGTAGTTTTTTTAAAAAAAACAAGTTTAACTGCCGTTAAACGAACTAATTACCAAAAAATTGACGTTAACACTTTTAACCACATATTAAATATAATAAAGTGCCAACAAAAAGTTGAAACTGTTGTAAAGAACGCAAAATTATTCTGAAAAAGGTATAAATTCAATTTATAATAGCAATTACACCTTCGGCATTGTTCCGAGATACTTTTCAATATTCACGTAATCATTATAAAACAGCTGTTTCTCACAAGTATAACTTCATTCTGTTCTTGTAAAGGTAATTGAGATCTTTTAAAATATTGAACAATAAAAACAAAATAGAATTCATTGGTTTAAAATTATAAGATTTTTGAATATAACTAAACGAAAGGTCTTAAGGTCTTTATCATAAACTGAACTGAATTTACCACATAAATATAAGGTCTCAACTTAAGGCTGCTTCTTAAATGTTTCAAGCCTTCTACCTTTTTCTTATAATATCTGCTAGATCTCATATATATAATACAACTATTTATATTTCTTTTCATATCCTTCATCAGGGGTGGAAAAACGGTATATCTTACAGTTTTTGAAAAAAAAAGCTTTATTTGAACAGAAAAGCTTTATTTATGGTAGTAAATAAATTCAGTGGGAAATCTGCAGGCTGATTTTAAAACTCAGGATCCTTATCTTGTGGATGAAATAGCCATTGTCTCTTTTTAAACTTAGACTTGGGCGTGATAAATCAAAATTATTTTTACCTCTAAATTAATTTTAATGAAATTTGAAACATATAAAAACCCTTATCAACATTCCATTCTCGAGATAGAAATGAATTTTTTTTCTTTGGGTACCCTTGAGGACAGACTTTATAAATTAGACCCAAATTACCCTTTCTAAATCAAAAATTGGATACGCTATATATGTAGTGAAGTCACAAAGTTAAGAAAGACTATAAAGTGTAATTAAATTTATCAGTGTTATGAAATACCCTCAGCACCAGGAAACGTCAAGTACTTCAATTAAAATGTATTTTTGTCTTTTATTAACGTGACGGTCTATTTCTTGTTTTTCCCTAATTAAAACAAAATGCACGGATTGCAAGTTTTGTTTTAATGACTATAGTCGGCTGAAATATTATTGTCGTTTGTTTTATATACCCAAATTGACTAAAAACAGAACAACTTAAGGAATTGGATTTAAAAACCTGACTTAAATAAATGTTAAGCAACTGGTTAAATTATTCTGTTTAGTGATGGTTGTTTGTCTATAAAAAGATATATTTGCGGGACGGCATTTTAAACATTTTAGACTTGTTTAAATTTAAAACTTTCTATTTTTGTCAATAGACTAGAGCATTTACGTTGAAGAGTTGTCTATTATCAGGAAGTGGTGTAGTAAAAATAATTTTTCTTCACTACAAGCGGTGAAATGTTTTGTTGTTACTGTAAAATATACGCAAGTATACATATTTCTTAGTTAAGTACTTTTAGTTATTTATTAAAAAAAAAAAAGGCAAGCGAAAACGACGAAGGACTTAAGTCACAATACGATCGGTAAATGCTTTTAGATTTGAGGCTGAAATATACATAACTGATCCTATTTTTAGTAGCTTAGATGCTACTCTGGATAAAACATTTGTATAAATGATGTTTTTAGTACACGTATTAATTACACATATATAGAGTTAACAAAATATTAAACATTTTTTGAGATTGTTTTACTTAGCTAAGAAATTTACTTAATTAATATTCTTAATTGTTTTTTTTTTATATTAAAATTTAAAAAATATTTAAATTTATTGATTTTATAAATTTAGATTTTCTTATGGATTAAACTTCAACATTATTAATCTATTCTCTTGAAATGACGACGGTAAAATTTAATGATATAAAAACGTTTTTTTTTTCGTTTGAGAAATTTGTATGTTGGGAGAGTGTGTAAAATGTTGATAGAAATTAAAAATAATCATTGTACATTTGTTAAACAATAAAAACCAGAAAATATTAATCAAATAAATTGTATTTAGTGAAATAAAGGAACACAAACAAAAACCAAATTAAGATATTCAAATCAATGTCAACACTTAATAAGTTTGTCCATTGTGTTCTCCTTTAGTTGTAGTTCATAAAAAATGTTTAATGCTTGATGGTAATGGAAATGGAAATAGCCAGCGGAAAAACAACAGCAGAATAATAACAATAACAATAAGAAAATATTAAACTCCAAAAAATAAATAAAAGAATTCATTTAAACAAATGTCAAAGTAAATGAGGCGCGCGCCGGCTGACAGTTTCAAATTTCAAAACATTTTTATATGTATAAACTTACTTATACTTTTAAAATTTAATGCTCACGCACACTTTTACTGCACCTTGCACATAAACACAGTTTTTTAAATAGAAATTTGCTCTCAATCTTCAAACCACTGTCATATAAAATCAACAACATCACCGGTATGGTGTATAAACACATTTCTCACATATGTTTCTGTTTTTGCTGTTGCTGGCGTTGTTCTGGAAGCCAAACAGAATTTTGACATGGGGATCCCTAAAAACTCAATTTTTCTGTTTCTTAGGAAATGTACTTCTGCCTTACTAGCATTCAGGAAAAATGTATTCGCATTCTTGTGTTGGCTAAGTAAATGATGGCGCTCAAACTCTCATATATTTTATATTTTATATGATATGCTCACACACACTATTAAGGCAGCCATATTGGAATTCATTCAAGTATTTCGAATATCGTGGGCGGAGTCTTTTCTCTCTTTCTATAGTTTGCACTTGAGTAACTAATTCTTTGTGTTTTTTAGTACACAAGTGTATGAACCATTTATGGTTGATATCGCTTATGGATACTGTGTGCGAGTAAGGAGAGCAGATCTATTTCTACATAAAAAATTTTTATTTGGCTGGTATTTTTTTCTTGCGCATGCTTGCTAATAGTTAGTTGCGTGTTGCAGGACTCTTGGTCAACTGAAAAATATCTTCGAATATATCTGAAACTGACTTGTAACTAATTTATTGAACGTAAAAAGTTTCGAATTTTAAAATTTCCTTCTAAAATTTTCTATGTAGCAGATTCGATATTATCGCTCACCTACACAGTTACACATAGGTAGATATTTGTTTCTTTTGTATTTTGGTTTAAAACTTTTTTTTTACTCTCAGTGATAGCATTTGTTTTTTGTAATTTTTTTTTTTGAACTTTGCAATGACGATGAAGTTAGAACATATTTACAAAGGTACATTCATACATACAAACGTTTGAAACCACAACGCCGAATTTGCGTTTATGAAGTAAATATTCTATTAGAGGTTCATTTGCGGCGATTGCCATCAAATGTGGAAGGATATAGTTCTCTATTTTTTATTTCCTGCTTTTTGCTCCTGGAATTGTTAGGAATATAATGTGTAGGTATGTACAGATGTATGTTAGTGGCTGTAATGTATACTAATGTCCTTAGTAATTATGTCTGAATTTCTATTTTGTCGTTTTGCTCTGCCATTTAAGTAATTTATTTTAATGGCAATGCAAGTTTTTATTTAAACCACAAAATAACAACATTAGATATGTGTTTTTGCGTTTTTAGTCATTTTCATATAATCATCTTTGTATACAAATACATACTATGTATTTTTAATACAGTACAACTTTAAATGTAATATTACTTAAAAATTGTATCTAATAGGTTCCAAGGACTGATTAAAAATCGTAAAGCAGCAATTGTTTTTTAATGATCAAAGTTATAATTTTACATAAAAAGGTATTTCACTTAAAAAATTATAACATACAAAAACATTAAAATGCTTATTAAGATTTTACTTTTCATGAAGGTCAAAACCCCAAAAAATATTTATTTTTTTGAGGAAATAAGCCAAGCTCTACGTGCGAGACCTTTGATAACAACTTTATTTTAATTCTCAACATTTAAAGCAGGTTTTAAATGTCAAGTCTCTTAAATTATAGGCTTTCCTGAGGTTCGTAAAAAAACATTCGCCCATGTGATGGATTTTATAAACATTTTCTTTCTAAATTAATATGAAAAGAAAAATTTTCACCCACACCAAAGTTTTTCCCCCACTAGAAAAACTCTCAAAGAGAATGCAAATTTTGTTGTCTCCATTAAAGAGCTGGCACTCTAGTTTATTAAACCATAAATCGTGATTAAAAAAAATAATGATAAATATTTTTATAAATAATAGTAATTTATTTCCTGTATGAATCATTTTAAGATATAAGTTTATCTCTCGTGCGGCAACCGTTAGGGGATCCAGATATAAATAATGGACCTTCGCTACCATCACCGCTCCGCATACGACTCCGTTGTAACCAAGATTCGCAGTTACATCAGCGCCATATCCGTCATCCACTTTGTCAGAATCTATGCAACCATTGGAACCGATGAGACAGGAGATGCATACATACGCCTGAAAAGGAAATTGTAATTGTGGAAGAGAAAAGTATACTCTAAAATATATGTTAGAAAAAAAGCGAAATTACTTTTTGTATCTTGGAAAAGTAGACATTTTTTGCATTGAAGTAAGACATTGCTTTAATTATGACATTTCTAATTTCTTGGATAAATACATAAGCCCAATTCACAATCTTGTACAAATGGTCTTGCGTCATAGCATACATTTTAATTGCGCAATAAAGGAATTTACGCAATTAAGTCCCTAATTGAATTTACTTTACCATATAAGAAATTAATTAACAAAATTTTCAATTAGCATTATTATAAAATTTTATGGAAATTCAAAGCTAGCGTGCAGTCAAAACTTGATCGTACAAACTGGAAGAGTTTCATATTTCAAATAAAAACTAGCAAACTTTCTTTTAAAGCCGAACTTTTCTTTATTCTTCCAAATTTACAAACACAAATTTTTAATGTAAAAATTAGGTCTGTTCAATAAATTTCCGGCAGAAACTAGCAACAATAGAGTAAAATAAAAATTTTCAACATTACTATTGCAAATAAAAAAAACGGAATTAACGCATTTTTGGAAAAAATTGCAAAGTAAAGGCGAACTGACGATAATAACAAAAAACCATAAAAATAAATATGTATCTAAAACAGCAAAAAAAACGGTATTCGATGCTTAAATAATTTTGTATTGCAACAGTTAGCATTTGCAAGAGCTTTGTCATCGAATATGTGCAAATTGCCAAAATTTTCTGTCTTTTATGTAAAACTTTTAGTTTATTTTATTCTATTTCTTTTGTTTATTGTTTTATTAACCTGGCGTATACTTGTACATAGTTTCCTCAGCTTTCTTCTAACTATTATACAAACATTAGCTTCAATTCAAATATTTTGTATTCAAAACCGAAAACTATAAATGTTATGTATATTTTTTGCTGTGTGGTTGTAAAAAATTTCAGCTGTAGATATTCGGTTTTGAAATCGCCATACAAATTATGGCAAAAAAGCCACAACGATGTGATGTAAATATTTTCGTGGAGAGTGCTATGAAACACTTTCAGTTCAAAGTATTTAATATTTATTAACTTATTTTGTAAAACAGAACAAGAATCAGCTGTTCTGTTCTTGACAGTAACAGAAGTAGTAACAAATTTATTAACATTCACATCTTCTACTCTTTTTTACTCTTTCACTGCTTCTTTTGAGGTAGTAAACTCTTTACAATAACAATTAGTAATAACTTCTTGTTATTGAACAGAACTATATTCTACTGTCAAATTTTAATTAAGTAAATTAAATTGGATATGTGTGAACACCAAAATTAATTACTCAATTATAATTTTAATTGTATAAATTAAAACGTATGTCTGAACAGGGTATTACTCATTACTATAGCCCAATTCACAATCTTGTGCAAATGCTATGATGCAAGACCATTTACACAAGATTGTGAATTGGGCTTATGTATTTATCAAAGAGCATATATGCCCAATAAATATATATCATTATATCATTAATCTCTTTGGCCAACATAATTAAATTGGAATTCACTAACAGCTCAATGTTTCATCCACCACCTTAAAGTGGTGTAAATTCTTTCCCGGCTAATTGTAGTTATCGGACAATTTCCTTTGTGGTCGAGTGTGTGCATTCGATTCGATAAAACATGTCACATTTTTATGTCCAAGTATTAATATTAGTTGCGATAAAAAATAGTTTAAATGAAAAGTGATAAAATTTAATAATTTATTATGTGATGCTTCTAAGTTTACAAAATTGCGAGGTTGTATTCTTTTATGGCTGTAACACACAAACTAGACGATGAAATTTTCTAACAATCTTAAGAATATTCAGAGTATATCATATTTTTGAACGCCCTTCCAGGGAATATTGCAGAAATAAACCCTTGGTAGTAACGATCTATGTTTCAATATTTCCGCCACCTAAATCTCATAAATTTCAATCCTTCAGTCAGATTTCTTCGTCATACCTCATAATTTAAATTAAGTATATATAAAACTATTAAATCTCCAAACGACTCAGTTTTTGAGTTTTGTAATGAAGGGCACAGATGCCGCAAATTCGCAACTTCCATTAAAACTGATTTAGTATTAGTGGAATAATTTAACATAATCTGGGAAATTTTATACAACCAGCTCCGCATAGTAATCGATATACCTTCTAAATTAAAAAAATAGTTTTTCGTAAACGTCGAAAACGTCTTCATGTAAAAGTAAATAAATACGTATAACAATAAATCGACTTACAAGCTTGTCACCATTACTCCTACAAATATTTTTACGAATTCCTAATTTATTTGTTAGAAATGTTATATTTCAGGGCAAAGTAAAGAGAAATTTACCGCACTTTCATCACCGAGGTTTCAAACTGTTTTTAAATTGCATAGTTTGAAGGATTTAATTTAAGGTTTATACATAAGATTCATATTAAAATACTGCTGCTACTAAGACGAAATCATTGTTAAGATAAGCATAAGCATTCTAATAAAATTAAAAGAATATATAAAACAATAATAAAGTTATTTCTATTTATTTTAACTTATTTTTTCTGTTTTTGTTAAATTTAAATTAAGAAATCTAAAGATGGTAATTAAAAACAAGAAAAATATTCAACGCTACATGACATGACATAGAATTCTCATAAATCATTAATCAACCACAATGAGATGAAGTAAAATTAAAAATCCAATCTGAAAAAATAACAAAAACAACCCAATATTGATGTTACAACAAACGAATATAAAAAAGATGATACGATGATTATGTAGAAGAAGACACTGAAAGAGGAGTAAATAGGAGTAGAATGAAAACAGGAAGATGTCGTTTGCTTCATCCATACCATTTGAAATAAAAACACTTGACTTGAATGCATTTAATGTTATATAAATAAAACACGGTTCGTATAAAATCGGAACGTACTTGATATATATTGGTTTTTAGAAACAAAATTAATAATTTTATTTAAGAATTTTAAAGTAATTTTTTTATTTTTCTTCCATCAATTCATTGCTTTTCATTAAAAAGCAGTACCACATTTATATTTATTTCTTGCTTTTTATATTTAATTCTTATTTTATAAACTTCAGGCAGTTTGTTTAACAATTCCTTGATTATATTCTTTAAGCAGAAATATAAATTGCTTGTCAAGTTGAATTAGTAATTATTTTATTATTAAAGATCACATGCAGAAAAACTTTATTGCAGTTAATTGAGTTTTTTTTTTACCAAAATTATTGAAGGCCTATAAAAATGGCTGCAACTATATCTGCCAGATAAATTGAAAAAAATATCATGTTAATCGTCAGACAATTTTTACAAATCATCAAGATAACTTAATTTTATTATTAAAAAAAAAAACCAATGAATTGATCAGATTTTGTATTTCTTTTGCAGCATAACGTGTACAACATAAGACATTCGATTAACATGGCGGGAAATATTCGAAAACTATATTGAAATTGGAACGGAGAAGCTTATGCAGCGGAACAATTCCGCTATCTTAGATCAGTGAAGACACAAAGCCAAATCAAAGCAGCTTTAATTCAGCTGCTTTGATTTGAAGAGTAGCCAGAAAGATCAAAAGAGGTTAAATAAAGAATAAAACATCTTAGAATTGAACCCTTAAAAATTAAATAAAATTAGTCCAAAATAAAGTTGTATCGGCAATTTGCCAAGATCTGAGACCTGATGGGTCAGGAGGAAAAACAACTTCGCAAGACTCTATGACCAAACTGTTTAAAGTAAATAGTTAAAATAAACGAATGGCCAAAATACACAAAAATGGTTCAGCATTTGCAAAGAGGTTAAAGAGGCCCAGAATAAGTAAGTAACTATAAAATTTCTTGAACATAAAATTGCTAACAGTGGCCATTCGAACCACTTTTTATTGGGTAAGAGATATTTATCAATTTAATTAAAAAAATTTTCCTTTAAAAAATCCTAACTCAAAAGTCTGAGAAGGTTGACTTAACAACTGAAAAGTGATTTTAAAAAATGTTCAAAGCACAAAAATGAACAATCGTTTTCAATAACAAAGCTTTGCAGTGGATGAGGTTTATATTTCTTATTTAATCGACATCAAAAAAAAGTACGAGTAAAGTATGTTTTATATTAATAATTTTGAGATAAATACAGATAACTTAAAATTGACTTTAAAAAAGTGAAGACAGAAAAGCAAAAATGTTAGTTAATATTAAAGCCAATATCTGTTTTTTTTAACTAAGGACATTGACGTTTTTAAACCTGTCCGGGGGGGCTTAGCCACTAAAGAATTAATCATATATCAGACGTACTTAGACTAATGAAGCATATTTTATACAAGCGTATTCTGAGCTAACTGCATTCGTATCAGAAATTAGACAACACAATTAAACTATAATTCTTTCACTTTACAAAAATATTTACATATTTCCGCATTTGATATTTTAAAAATTAAAAACGAAATGGACAAATATTTTTCCGAAAAAGTCAGTAGAAGAAAATTAAAAATAAATTTTTCGCTTATAATCAGTGTTGTCAGTTATGGCGATTTCTTGCCAACGGCGATAAAAATCCTTTTTGGCGATACAAATTTTAAAATGGCTAGAGGCGAGATTCGTGGCGGTATTTGAAATAGTTGGCGAAATTTTTTTTTGCAATTTTTTATAATTTTCTATAAGAAAACATTGCATTTAAAAAAACCTGGCAGCTTTATTTTATATGTTTATGGTTAGCAAACAATACATGTATATTGGCGTATTTACTAAATTCGTTTTGATCGGTATATTTGTACGAACCTTTTTCTCTGCCTTGTATATACAAATATATATTAATTATAGAACTAAAAGTTAAATGGTAAAGGCGCTTAAAGAACAAAAAAGTGACGCAAAAAATCAAAATTGTTAAAATTAAATGAGATATGGCATTGAAAACAACAAAAAGTTATAATAGAGAAAATAGCGATGAGTTGATAAAAGATTTAAAAAGGATTTTTGCATAAAATTTTAAACGGACTTGAACAAGACTTCTAGATGTAACTGATGCGTTAATTTTACAAGAAAGTTATTTTCTATATTTAAAAATATTCCTTAAAGAGATGCCTGTTATGTTTCCAGACAACATGTCTTTGTCTACTTATTGTCAATTTTCATATTAAATTTTCTTCAGTTCAAGAAAATTTTTAAAGATTTAGAGATCCTAATTACGCACTTGGTATTTATCAAACATTTTATTTTTTTTGTGACCTATAATACTTATTTTTTATAATGGCGGCATTTGGCGATATTCGAAAAGGCATTTAGCGAGAAAGCTCGAAAAAAAAAACTGGCAACATTACTAACGACCTGTTTGTCTTAAATTCCTTTTTAACCTATAAAATACTTGCAAAAGAACGCGAAATACAAACCAAACTTTTCAAAAATACAGTAACCACATTGATTACTGGTGTGTCCTTCTTTAAAATGTTCTCAATAATCTGACATCATAATAAGTCATTTATAAGTCGGTATTATAACCAAATTTAATTTTATTGTGGCTTTTTTATTAGTTTTTTACTGTGTTGTATTTGTAAAAGAATTTGTTGTTGTACTTTGCCACCAAATACACAAACTAAAAGTTGACCAGAACCACAATTCTCCGTTTCCATAAATTTAACTACAATTCTAGAATAAAAAAAAACATTTAAAAGTAAAAATCCTAACCCACCAGTCAGCTTTTTTTTCAATTTATTTAAACTTATATTGTTAGAAATGAGGCAGAATAAATATCTTCGTAGATATGTACATTCATGATTATTTGGTTAGAGCCACTAATTAGAAAAAAAAAACTCATGATTTTATTTCCCTGTAAGCGTTAAAATATAAAACTCTTAGATTTTAACTTTTTTGCAAAATTAGGAAAAATCATGCTTACTTAAAGTGAGAATTAAACATTGCTTGGTATTTTCAAAATTACCCATTTATTCTCCTTGTTCCCACTGCACTATCGGATATAGAATTTTCAGAAAAGCTAGAAACAATGCCAACTTTTAACGCTTAACAAAGTGTGATATATTCGTACAATATTTTCGAAGGATAATAAAATCTAGCCAAAATTTGAAAATCCGTTACTATTCACCTTCTTGTTTGTTTTTGTCCTACAGTTCGTTCAACAATAATTGAAACTGTGTGAACGAATCCTTAAGTATTTCACTTATTGAATCAGAAGAAGCACTTAAATTATTTAACCTGCTACTGTTACGGGTTTATTTGTTCTAAATTAAAATTCGTACATATATATTTTGCTTAATATCTGGTATATACAACCCATAAAGCAACATAAAATAGCAACTATTGGTGGTAACAAGGTGCTCCCGACTTTAATCGGCTAAAGGATCTTAACAAATCTCCTTTTTTAAAAACAAATTTTTAAAAATATATTATCTGAAGTTTTTATGGCAAAAAAGGGAATGCACAAAATGCACATTCTGTTGCGTCACTAACTCTTGCAGCTTGCAGTTATACTATTCCAAATTATCTGTTTGCGTTATTCCAGTTTTGAAAAGAAACTAAGTTAACGGTAATTTTAATAAGATATAGATAGACTACAATAACCATTTTAATAATATAAAATGCTATTACAGAAATATTTCTTTTGGAAGTGGAATAAGACTATTCCTTTAAATTATTATTAAAACACCTTTCTTATTGCAATTATTATTAAGTACTGCTACTTCTGTGTACGTTGTTAGTTAGCAGATATTATTTTTCTGATGCTAGTGCATTAAAAACAATCCGAGTTTATATTTGCGCACGAATTACGCACACATGCGCATACGGCAAAAACACAGTCACATAAAAACCAGACCCGCAACTTGCATAAGAGCAGTATTTATATATAGTGTCGGGGCATTCATATTTTCCAAATGACAGAGATTTTGCAGTTGGGGAAACAGCATTTAAGAAACAGGACCAATTATACACTGCACAAGAATAATATGATGCAATAAAGGATTGCCGATAAAAACTGCTTTATTTTGTATGAAATGAAGAGAGAAGACAACATGTCTTTGTCTACTTACTTACTTACTTTCTCAACCTTAAAAAATTTATCTTTAAATTACTTTAGGCAAAAATCTTTAGTTTATTTGAAATGTTTGTGAAAAGTTTCCTGAATAGCTAAGTAAGTGATAGCGAAATGGCCATCGAGACGTGCTTTCACCCTCAATAATTAATATCGTTGATTTATTAATTTAATCGGGATTATTTAAAAAATTCCACAATGTTTTTTTAATCTGTTTTTTTTTTTTAAAAGGTCTTAACGAAGCAATTTCATTTTTATATTTTTAATATAACTGAATTAAACTCTTATTAAATTTTGTTATTTATGTATTTAGATGTCTTCATTTTAACTGTTACTTTTTACATAAAAATTCATAAAAATATGAGCTTAGATTTGCTCCTTTCTTTCTTTTCAATAAAATTGATTAAAGTTGGCCAATATTTTTAAATTAATTCAAATGCAAATCCTTACATAATTCTACCTACATGTGCCACTAGTATAAGCGGAAATCAGGAAACATGCAACAATGCATCTAAAAAACTCCCATCGATTAGGA
This sequence comes from Gymnosoma rotundatum, assembly GCA_916610165.2. Lineage (NCBI taxonomy): Eukaryota > Metazoa > Arthropoda > Insecta > Diptera > Tachinidae > Gymnosoma > Gymnosoma rotundatum. Next base: position 86,820,998 of record OU744336.1, read on the forward strand.
CGCAGAATACTAAACGATTGTGGTTACATAAGACTAAAAGGAAAAGACTGTGTTCGGTTGGCCGAATACCAGATCAATGAAAGCTAATAGTTGCAGCCACCATAAGAAACATTTTTTTTTGTGTCTAGCCTGGCTGGACTTAATTAAGTATCATTGTTAGATTTAAGATTGAAAATTAACTGTTAGTTCAATATTTAGAAGATTTAATAAATAATTTGCGTATATTGCAAAAATATTTGGTTAGGCAACAAAATTTCTTATTTTAGTTTTTCTTAATTTCGCGTTGTATTCAACAAGCATTTAATTTAAAAAAATTGACTTTTAAAAATTGAAATTTTTTTAAATTAAAGATACGCCAGTTTTAAAATTAAAGATATGCCAGATATGTTAAATATTTAACCCAAGAGGCGTTATCCTTAAATTATGTAAACACTAGTTAAGGCATAAAAATCCTTCTCAATACAAAATCTAATATATAACAATTATTATATTATAAATCGTCAATTCTATGCGTCATTGAAATTAAATAAACATTTGTAAATATAGTGATTACTTTTACACGTAAATTGGCAATGTTTTGTACAAATCAAAGAAAAAGAACTTAAGCTTTTTCCGCTAGCTCCTATACTCCAAAAATTATTCAATAAGGGGTATCTGAAAAAAAATATTTTTCCTGATTTCCTTGTATCTGAAAAACAACAAAATGCGTCTAATTAAATAGCTCTGATTGTACACATGCTTATGCAAACAAGCATAAGTATGCTTTGTGTACTTTTGCATATATGCACTCGAATTTATTATGAACTCAAACACATTCAATTAATAAAGATACCAACTGTGAGTCGACAGGCATCTAAAGTATTCGTATGTTTTTTTTTTAGTTATATAATTTTTTTTTTTTGGTTCCTTCAATATTTATTCTTGTTGTATTTTTTGTGCTCAGTATTTTGGTAACTGCAGTGTGACATGAAATAAAATGATAAATTTCTGCAGACATTTGTCATAAATGCATAAATACTTATAAAAATCTACTTGTAGGACGGACAATTTGTATTGCAAAATCATAAGAGAATTATAAACCTAATAAACACATCCAATGAACATTGAGTTGTATGAGCATATAAATAAATTTCTTTAAAGTTTTTTATATTTATTTAAGGAGCAAAAAATAGGTATAACCACTTCAGTGAGATAAAGAATAGTGAACGATGCACAGTGATTTTAGCAATGTAAAAATTGTATAAAAAAATATAAATACTTGTAACCCTAAATTAATTGTAACACTATTAAACTCAGAAATATTATAGGTAAAACAGTGTATCAGCCGAGTTTTATATGTTTTATTTCAATTGAATAAAGATGTTTTCCGCTCTTTTTTTTCTTTTTTGGAATTTAAAATTTTTTTTATCAAATTTAACTTTTTTCATCGAGACTTGATCCAGAACATTATTGAGCCTGTTAAGATTTCCTACTCACTGCACCCATTACACAGTTCTCTACGAATTTTCCTAATTTCCTTTATAAATAGTATTTTTCCACTTCTGTTGGAACAAATTTCATTTTAATTTAAGTTTAAGTGCTTTTTATAGATTTTGATTTTGGAAATTTTAAAAATTGACAACGCTGCTTGAAGCAAAAGAAAATTGAATGCAAAGTATCGTACAGACAATGTGATTCGTTACATTTGATAATTTCATCAGTATCGTAGCACCCATACTTAAATCTATTTGACGTGTTGGAGGTACAGAACACCTTGCAATTTGTTTGTTTTCTGCGAATAAAAGACAGTACATGAGCAGTTCTTAAGCAGCTCTTAAACAGTTTTTAGTGGCTTTACGTAGTAATGCAGACTCGAAAGTTGTAGCAAGAAGATAATATTTTGGATATTATAAATCTATTTTAGCTTAGTTTATTTTTATTTAAAAAAAGAATGTCATCTTGATTTTTGACAATTAAAGATTTTAATGAGCTATTTTAGGTTCCCTTAATTGGAATGTTTCTATTTGTGTGTATTGTAATTAGTAACATTCTTACTTTTCATGTCTCGTAAGCTATATATGAAACTGGTTTCATTCACCCCTATTCTGCGTTTCGATTCGAATCGAAATTTTCTCCGTCTAGCAACTTTGGTAATCTGCGTTTCGATTCCGCTCAGTTTCTTTCGATTCTGCATTACAATCGGAGCTCACTTTTTCTCAGTTGTTTTTTTGTTAACGAAGAGCTTGCTTTTTTGTGTTTTTTAGTTAAAAATTTAAAAAATGTAAGTAGAAAATGAGATAAAATGTTCAGAAAAGATTAAAAAAAACAATTAAAATAATTTTTAATTAATTTATTTAATTAAATTATTTATTTTTTTTTTTTGTTCTAAATTGTTAATTTTTGTACCCGAATCTAATGTGTTTTTTATGTATTACAGCTCAAAAACCACAACACCAGAGCAATATGAAAAACTGGAAAATTAAATGGAATCTAAAGCAGATATCGCATGCAGATACCACTAGCGGCCAAAGGAAGAAGTAGCAGCGTTCTGGGAGGAAGTTTCAAGAATCCTCAATGCACTAGCTCCTCAAACAAAAAATGCCAGTGCATGGAAAAATTTTTATTTTGTTTTTATATATTATTTAACATTTTTTTAACCTTTATTAATTATTTATTTTTTATTTTTAATTGACATTTGTTTATTTTTAATTGACATTTGTTTATGAAAGTTATAACAAACTTGTTGTCTTCTTCTTTTTCTTTCGATTCCGTTTTTCTTCAGAACCAATTTTCGATTGCAACGGAACTGAATGCGGAGTCTTAATCGAAACGCAGAATAGGGGCGATTGAGTCAATTTCCAGTAGAGTCTTGCTGTTAACAACTTAAGCCATTTCCGTGTATTGCAATTACTGTTTGTTTCGGATTTTATGCAACTGACATTAAAAATATATTGTTTCGAAGTTTCGAAATATTTTCCCCTTAAATATACAAAATAATTCACCCCTATCGTAAATAAAATGTAAAATTTTTATTCCCATGAAATTTTCATTCTCCAAAAAAGGACAAATTTCCTATATATAGTGAATTTCATGGGAACGTTTGTTTCCGTAATTAGTTTATACTGAATGTAAAATAAGGAAGAATAAATTTTATAAACTAATAAGACAATAAATAAACATTTTAAATTTGAAAATATTAAAGTTTAAAGAGCCAAAATGTTTAGAATTGGAATTAGTGTATTGCAAGTGGAAGAGACCAAGCTACTGCGAATTGCAAGTCGTGTTTTGTTAAATGATTCCATTTCCTTGGATTTGGTTGATACATTTTCATTTGCTTAATTTGAAAAATAAACCGGATATTTATGTTTTTTAAGATTCATCCAACAAACAAATTAATAACTTGAATTCAAGGAGGAGAGCCAATTTCCAACTATTGGTGGGAGTTGAAGATAAGTAGTTATTAAGGCGCAAGACACATATAACTCTTAGAAGTTGCCCTAGATATTGCTACTTATCCATTTATATTTAATGCAATTTAAATAAAAAGCTACATTGTTAGGCTCTTTTCTACACTCTGTTATAATGTGTGTAGAAATCTTTACCATTTTACAGATCACCTTTTTTGCATTTTGTCGAGCATAGCGCCGCTCTGCACTGAATAAATTAATTTAAATTTAAAAAGTTTTAATATTCTAATTAAAACAGATATATAAAAACTTATATTATATATGTAGTTCCCTATCAAAATTCACGTAAAGAAACCAAATAGAAAAGTGAAAAATTTTAGGGAGAAAAATCGTTCACAATATGCCGACTTTTAATCGTATATTATTCACGATTGCAGTTTGCGGAAAAAGGTGTGATATGGGTAATTATTTTAGAACCCATAGTCTCATAACTTGGAGTATAAAAAATGGATTGAGTTGAAGTTTTAACAGTAATCCCATTAACAATAACAAAATAGTAATTGTTTTCTAGTGAAGATACTCGTATTCAAATAAAATTTTCTTTTCTGACTTCAGGATGGAGCAAATCCTGCATTCATGCACTCATTTTGCAAGTTTGCCCAAGTAAAAAATATATCAATGATACTAGAAACTCTGCAGAAGTGTATCCATTGATGTAATATATCTGTATTTTTAAGTACATTATTCATACCTCAAGTTATGCTGAATGATATAGATCAATTTGTGTAAAAATAAAAAATTTAAAACGAATAATAATTTTCAATTTAAAATAACAAATGATTTCCTATCAAACTAGCTCCGCAACCGAGCTCATCACATCACAATCAGATTTGGAAATTATACATATTCTTATAATATCCACACATGGTCACGATAGTTATTTAATTAACGCAAGTTAATAAAAAACAGAAAAGAGTTTCGAAGCAATGTAAAACTGCTTTGGTACATGGTGAACTAGATATTCTAATGCATATGAGAGAAAGGCGACCATTTTATACGATATGTATGAGGCAGTACTTACGACATTTGATAGTCGGCATTCACTGCTATTAAATATTATATTATATATTAATATGTAAGTGAAACAAATTTGAATGCATACTCGGAAATCGAAGGGACTGAAGAAATTGTCCGTTCAGTAGAGGTGTCCGCTTGCGGGAGGTGTCCGCAAGTAGAGTTTTCATTGTACAGCTTGAATTTTTTTTATTAACAAAGAGTTAGAAATCCATACTAGTAAGTAGCGCTGGTTTCTATAATAAAGCAATCTAAAAGAAAAGCAAAATGATTGCATTTGTTTGTCGAACAAACGCAACTCTATAAATGAAAACTTTACCACATTATGGTATAACTTTGAGAAGGTCGTAAAAAAGTTAGGGTCATATTTACAGATACAAAATTGTAAATGAAAAGAGATTATGAGAATTGCTTTTGAAACATGTTAAAAATATAATGTAGATGCTTCTTACTTATATCTCATTTATACTATTATATTTATTTATTTTCTCTCAGGCCTAAAGCTGCGAAACGATCGGGATAATGCATGACAGCGTCTACTATTCTTTCCCATTTTATTGATTATACATACAATTTTTTATGAAACATAAGATTTGAGTTAACAGTACTAAATTTTAAGTTTAACAATTTTGCATTAAAATAAACTAATTTAGGATACACTTTTCTCACAGTGCACTGTTGTTTCCACAGTTGATTATAATATTTTTTGTAAACGCTTAATTATTTTAGAGTTAAAAGAAAATTTAAATTTATAATAAAAAAAACAACTTTTTCAATTTAAAATGTAAGAAACAGTAAAATTTAAAATACACTACATAACGAGTATAAACATATTTTAGTACGAACAAAAAAAAGAAGAATTTTAGAAGACAATTTATTTTTCATCCTACAATAGTTTATAAAATATTTATTAATTTGTAAAAAACTTAAAATGGCAAAATTACAGCAATTTAAGGCAACTTGTATTTTTTTTTTTTTTTTTTTTTTTGTATTAAAGGATGTTTCCCAAATCGTTGCAAACCTGAACATTTTTTGCAAAATGTGCGATGTCATGGCACTTCTTTCATGTTTTTATTGAGATGATGAAGAACGCTAAATCTTCGGTCTGATGAAATTAATTTAAAATTCTTGTTTAAATAAATTATCTATAACGAAAAGAAATTTAATAAAATCATTCACAATTATAGAAATATTTCCTCATTTGCTAAATTTACATAAAAATAAAAAAATGAAAAACAAATTTTGCGTGTATTCAAGGTATTGTGAAAATCGATGTTCGCATTAATTTTTATACAAGTATAACTTAAGGTATTACAAAAAGCTTTTTAATTTTAGTATATTTAAGTTAATAAAATTTATTATTATTATTATTCTTTCATTAAATTATAATTAAAATTAGTTTCGTTTAAGTCATTTCATTGCAAAATTTAGTTAGTATGCATAAATTTAATCGAAATATTGTCCCCATATCATTTTACTCTAAATTTTTTAAGAAAATTTCACAAAATTAAAGTTTTCTGAAGTGACTGCAGAGAGATGTTATCGTAGTTGTTCTACAGGATTTTCTTCATAAACTTATGAAAACTTCATAACGTCCAAGGATATAATGTTCATGGACATTATTGGAGCAAATCCCAGGCAAAGGCCGGCTATGCAGACAATCTTTGGTAAGCCAAGCCAGTGTTGGTTATACCACAGAGGAAAAAGTCCTTGCGCCCGGTTATAAGGCCGGTTATGCAGAAATCCTTAGCAAGCGAAACCGTTGTTATTTAAAGTGTTTAAAAACGACACAATGCTTTGAAAAACGACACAAGTCCATAGACACTATGACTTGCCACCGGAAAAAATATTGTAAAAATATAAGTCAAGTGAATTCGAATTGTTATAAACAATTATCTTTTTTTGATTTTTTATCGGTTAAGGAGTTTGAACTAAAAATCTTTTAATGATTTAAGTAACTAAAACTTCTACTTTAGTAAAATTAAATCTGAAAATAGACCAATAGAATATAAATTTGTGTTGTACCTATTGAGCAAAGTTACTGTTTCGGGATATGTGATAAAGGCCGAAGTATCAACATAATTCCAATTCCTATTAACACTACCCAGCAAAAAAATTTTAGAAAGGTAATTAAATGTGGAATTAAGCATTTTTGTCGGAATGACTTCCGAAGAATCGATTACATTGATTATTGCTGGAAGTTATGACGACCATAGGAAATATTTTAAGTTATTCTCTTTTAACTAAATGAACTAGTTCAATTACTACTTGCTTCTTTTGCAAAGTAATGTAATGTGTTTTGTAAGCGAGTAACAAAAAATGGTAATCACAAAAGTAAGTCATTATATGGCAAGTACTTTTTAAGGTAATGTCTAATTTTTTGCTGGGTATCGATAATTTCATGAATATTAATAAATTATTATGAGAGGTACACAGGTAGTGGAGTAGGTTTTGTAAGCATGAAATTATTGAACGATAAAAAAATAAAACAATAATTATAATTTTATGGGACATGTTCTTGATAAAATATGTTAGGATACAAAGAAACAAGCTTTTTTTTTAAATAAAACGTAAGTTTATTAAACTGTCTTACTACTGGGTAAAAAACCAGGCTAAAAGAACGGACGAAATGTTTAAGAAACCAATTAGAATCCAGAAAAATTACATCACTAAAATAATGCCTGAAAGGCTTCAAAGAAAGTTCATAATGGCGCTTTTCGAGAAATGAACGTCATCACACCAGAGATGATGTAACTAATAAATTGAAGTGTCAAGACTTATGATATGAATATGAATTTGTATTGAAGATGCATCCAATAATTAAAAAAAAAAAACATATCTTTAAACAAATACTAGAGTTGAATCATGTAGCATTATCAATTAATTAAGTTTTGATCAATATTTATTGACAATTTATCTAACTCTTTTATGTATAAAATGAAGAAAGTTGTTTTAATTTTTTTTTTTATATTTTGTGTTTTAGTTATTTTATTTCTGATTTCTTTATCCATAAAAGTATATATTCACGTTATTTTATTTATTTACAATAATAATAATACAAATATTTATTTTTGTGTGTTCTTTTTTTTTAATATAATTTATTGTATGTAAATACATTTAAAGTTATTTATAATCATCTTTTTATTTTTTGTAAAATGCTTAATAAATTTATTACTACTTTTGTTATTATAATTTTTGTTTTTGATAATTTCTTACAGAAACAGGCCTAAATTTACGTATCATGGGAGGTTTAATTTTTTACGCCAACTACAAGTTTAAAATTTTTATTCTTATTTGCTTTTACTTTAGTTTTAAAAATTATAACTTTATAATTTAATTCACTGCATTGTGTTTTTCTAATAAATATTTCCAAATATAATCTTTATGTAATTTTAAAACGAAATAAACGGAAAACTTCTTTTTTGTTGTTGCTTGAATAGTAATCAGATGTTTTATAAAAACAAATAGTCACAGTAAGGTTGTCATTTACTTATTTTTGTCTTTGTTTTTTATTTTTATTTTTTCATTTCATAAAAACAATATAATTACATGTGCTTTTCTTTTTTTTAGTAAAAAATATTTACAAACGAAATTGTTCACATTCTTAACCAGGTAAAAGCTTTCAAATGACAGGAACTCTTTTAAAATTAATTTAAATGTGAATACAAACGTGACATTTTTCAACTAAAGCTACAAAATTTTATATAATTATAGTTTTTATTTGACCTTTTAATTATTTATTTTTTTAATTTATTTTCCAAGCACAAGGTCTTTTTATTTTTATTTTTTATTTTTTCAATATTTTGCTACTCCCTTGTGTAGCAACATCAGGAAAAACAAATATTTGTTTATATTATTATAAAAGACTTGGAAGATATCTCTGCATTTTTTGTACCGCCGACAAATGGCTCTTTTAACTTCTGAGTGCCTATTTTTTGGAGACAGCTATATTTTTCCTTTAACACAGATCAAAAAAAGGAAAAAATAGTTGTTGGTGCTTTGCAGTGTCAAGAATAAAAATATTCATTTGTTCATGGGTGTTTTTAATTTTACCACCAGTTTTATATGCGTATTGAATCATTTATACATTTAAAATTTCTAAACTTATGTGCTGTTTTTGTATTACAGGCGATCAACTCATCTGAAAAATTTATATGAAAAGCACTCAGTTTTTTTTTAAATTTATTTCCATATGAATTTTTCAGATGAGTTGATGGCCTGTAATATAGAAACAGCACATTAAATTAATTTTGGTATCATGTATTTACCATAAAAAAGATCGATACAGAACTGGAAATTGCAAATGAAAAGATAACGTGAATGAATGAATATCCAAAGAAGTTGTATGAAATTCAAAGTATCAATCAATTGTAAGGAACAACAGTATGGTGCTACTTTGTTTGTAATAATCTGTGTAGGGATAACATAGAAAAGTGTTTTAAATTAAAAATAGGTTAGAAGATTCTTAACACACTCAAAAAAAGGATCTGTTTCAACATTTTGTTCAATCAGTGAATTTATTTTTCAGGAAGAGGAAAATGATTTTGAAGGAATAACGTTTATAACGTCAGTACCATTTTTCCAAGCAGATATAAATGATTTGACAAGAGATCTTTAACTACTTAAAGACTATGGAGAGGTTTTGGAGAACAGCTTGCATGGACGTCCTTTGTTACTAAAAACTTTCTCAGACATTAAAAGTATAGCAACAACTCAGAGAAAGAAAACGGTAAGTTAGAAAACTTACAGAGAAAATTTAATTGCAAAAGTCTACCAGGACCTGAAAAAAATAGAAGAGAGCTATCAAGGTCAAGACCGTCACATGATGGCTGGCTACTGCCCGGGGATACACTTCATTTACGAAAGTCTCGAAAAACTAAGTTTTTATGCATATAACAACATAATAAACGCCGTTTTTAATGTGAAATTGTTTATTTCGGTCAATTTTAAAATTTATTAGGAACTGACAGCTGTTGCTATAAATGTTTTACTAATTTTTGCCACTTAGAGCACGTTTTCTGTATGTATTTTATTTATTAAAATTTATTACAATTAAGATTATAATAAACTAAATTGTAAATCTTTAGCAACTATGGGCTATAGGATTTTGTATGTATTTTATTTTTTTGATTTAATCTAAAATTTAGAAATATTTTTAACGGCTTGAAAAATGTCACGTGATAGTTGAAATTTTTGTGGCCGAGACGTAATCATGATCAATACTTCACTTTGAAAGTTATTGCCTCGTAAGAATAGTGTGAGTTATTAGGTTTTCTTATTATTAAATTTATGGGACTTTGGTATTAAAAAAGGTAACTCTTAGTTATTCATCATAAATAAGAAGTTATTGTTTTTGTTTTTAATTAAAAATAAATAACTTGCATTTTTACAAATTTTACTAATTTACATTGAGTATGAAAAATACAAATAATGCGGACAGAAACTCAAAGATGAGTTTAAACAAGTGTATTAAAAGTGTCACATATCATAAAGGAGTGTGTGTTTACGTTGCCAATTATATTCTTTTTTTGTTTTTCTTTGATTTTTCGTTATACATTATATCCTGTTTAAAAATTTTGAATTTATTATTTTCTTTTTTAAGGTTTTAAGCGTAACAAATACAAAAGAGCGCATCAAATAAAAATCCTTCCTGTGCGTCAAGTACGTCAAGTTACTATAATAATTAATTTAAAATAGATTCTAGTGTTAATGCTACAGAAAATACTTATTACATTGAGTTTTGATAGCGTAGGATAGAACGTGTAAAATTATGTTGGATGGATTTGAACAAAATTTTGTCAGGAAGTCTCTTAGAATCTTGGTTCCAATAACGAATAACAAAAACAAGTTATTTCGTAGATAAAATAGAAATACAAATGATATAGCACCCAATTTTACAAAACTCTAGAATAAATATTCAAAAAAGCATTTTTAAAATTTGATTAAAAAAATTTTAAATGACACGCAGACATAATCGTTAGCATTGCTGATTTACAATATTTTTAAATGAAATTATCATCTAAAGAAAATATTGACTGGAATTGAGAAAGGAAGCAAAGTACCTTATAAAAGTGAGTTTTAGTTGGTGGAAGCTCAAGTTTTGTATTTTCCTTAATTTTAAATTTTAATCTGAAGCATTATCTTGTGCACACAAAATATTAATGTCTACATATCCGTGAATGCACAGCTAAAGGAAAATAACATTTATTCTCAGCAAGAAAATCCAGGATAGAAGATTTAAAAAAATACTGTACGTTGAAAAAAATATTTGATACAACTTCGAGATAACAATTGAGAAATATTTTAAGAATGGAATATATGCACATGCATGCTGGTAAAAAATGAAAGGGAAATGAAATTAATTGAACTTAACACTTTGACGCACAATTACAATTAAAAAAATCATACTAGGAAAACGTAAATAGAAACGTAATAGAAATCTTTTATATACATAGATTTTCATTTTGTGTTGTAATTCTGTTGATTTAATTCTCAGTTTATTTAAAAATATATTTTTTTGCAATTCTTTTTTGTGAAGGTGTATTTTCCAGTGAGTAGCAGTGGTAGTAAAGTGTAGTTTAAAAACAGTTTTTGTTATATTATTTAATTTATTAATAATTATTTATTGTATATCGTTTGGTATATCTTTGTCTAATTTTTTGTGTTTTGCTTTTTTTTATTGAATTGTGTGTAAAATTTAATGTAAAAAGAAAATAAAAAAAATTACATATTTGTTTTATAAAAACACGCAATTTTTATAATTATTATTTGTTAGATTTGATACATTACATTTTATTAATTATTAAAAAATTATAAATATAAATAGATTATCTTTTGTTTTTGTTTTTGTTATTGTTTTTTTTTGTTTTTGTTTATTAAATACACCATATTGATTAAATTTTATACATTGCAAATTTTTGAGTTTTTTTGTTTTTTTTTTTTTTGTTTGTTTTATAAGTAACGTTTCTTTTAATTAAATATAATTTTAATTCTAAAAGGGGTTTTAATGTTAGGTTTAATAATATAGTTTACTTATAAATAAAATAAATTTATTTTTAATATTCTTTTAATTACCATTTTTTGCTTTTTTATATTAAATAACTTATTTAAACTTGAGGTCACATGAGTTGGTTTTGTTTGAGTTTACTTTACTATTATTTTTGCTTTTAGTTATTTTTCTTATTTATTTTACAAATATAAATATTATATTAAAATATAAAACAATTATTTTTATAGTCAAATTAATAATTTAGCAAACAATAAAGAAATAAACTACTTTATTTGGATAATATCTGAAAACAAAATTATATTTTTGAGAAATTTACGCAAGTTTTTTTTAATGAAAATTTCAACTTAAATTTAAATGAAAGTCTGCTATGCTCGGCCAACTGTTCACAAGTAACTGACCTACTTACGAAAATGTTAGTGCATTTTTAGATAACATGGTACCTAGTTTCTGTGCAAATTTGTAACACAAAAAATTCTTTGTTTATTTATGACGAAAAACCTACGATTTTAGCATTACATTATTCAAATGTATGTTAAAAAAATGTTAATGTTAATTTTAAATAACTCAGCATTTTTTAAAATTATTGATCATATTCGGGTCTTTTTTGAGTTTTTTTTTCACGATTATAATAATCGTTTATGCGCTTGTTGTAGTGTCAAAAATCATTGTTTTGTAAGGAGAAAATGCTACCCTAGCCGCGATTCTTCTGAACGAATCCATTATGACCTGCGTTGTTGGCTCATTTTCGATACTGTTTTTAATCGTAGTTGTAATGAAATACGAAACTTTTTAGAGTAATTTTTTTAATCATATTACTAGACGTATGGCGAGTCCTCTTCGAATAATATTATATGCATATTTTCAATTTGATTTTCTCGAAATCAAACATGGCAGATAATATTTTTCTTACTTTTTATTACATTCGTTTAGCGTGTTATTTCTAATTTTCTTAAAATTCAAATTTAGAAAAACGCATTTTTTTTTTAATTTTTTAAAACACATTTTATATTCGTATCTCTATTTTCTTAACGAAATGACATATTTTTACGAAAAATAAAAATGAAATATTTGAATTATTTTTTCATCGTCAGGCTGCGCTAAATATGTCTCTAAAATAAGTCTAAAACAGTTGATTTTCAAACACTTGCTTTCTGTATTTTTTGCTTTCTTAAAAGACACGCTTTGTTGATTTTTTTAAACAATCTTCCAATGTTAACTGGGAAAATAATAAAAATCTTTCCTATTGAACATACTTATAAAATGAGTACTACCTACAAAAAATAAGTGTAGTTCAATACCTGAATCTCGTTTTAATCAAGTTACCTATAAACTTGTTTAAGCAGAGCTGCGCAAAGAAGAAAGTAATGAATGAATGAAGTAAAATTTTTATTTAAGAGTAATTTCAAAATTAATATAAACGAAATATTGCAAAGTTTATTTTTTTATTTTGCTTAAAAAATCTTGCGTAAATATTCACAATATTTGAAACAAAATATTTTTAATTATTTCTTTTAAATAAGACATATGATTTTTTGTTTTATTAAAATGTTGAAACAACAAAAAAAATTTAGACTATTTAGTTCTATTCAAGTATAAGTTCTTTTTTAAATATATAATTTTTTTAAATTTAAATACACTCTAGCTGTTGTTGTATGCAGTTTTATTGTGGACTATTTGGCGGTGTTATTTCATCACCTTCACCGCCTGAACCGGGTTCTCCCTTGGTTTTGTTCTCCTTTTTCCATTTCATGCGCCTATTTTGGAACCAGATCTTTATTTGTCTTTCAGTCAAGCACAAAGCATGAGCAATTTCAATTCGTCTTCTGCGGGTTAAGTAGCGATTAAAATGAAACTCTTTCTCCAATTCCAAAGTTTGATAGCGAGTATAAGTTTGACGGCCGCGTTTGCGCTCTGTTGGTTGTTAAAAAATGAAATAAAAAAATAAATATTATTTTATATGTTAAATAAAGCTACAAATAAAAAAAAAATACACAACAACACTACATTTAAAAATCAAGAATTATAAAACAAAACACACAAACATGCTTTTCTTTTTATTTTATTAAACATAAGAAAAAAAATATAAAAAAAAATGTTGAAATAAAAAACCTTAATTTTTCGAAATGTGGTTTGTTGTAGTTTTGTATCCCCTTTTTGGCATTTGTACTTGTCAAATTCTCAACATGTGTTGTGTATGGTCGTCATCTTATTTTGTATCCAAAATGGGATTTTATGCTCATTATCAAATATTATATATGTGTAAATATATATGACTGTGTGTGTATGTATGCGCAAATATATATGTACATACACACAAACACAAGAAATCATTGTATAAAAGAATACATAAAAATTAAGAAAAAACAAAACAGCTTTTGGTACAACCTTGTTTTTTTATTTATTTTTAAATCAAAACGTTAAATAATTACACGCACTGCCTTAAGAAACATTTATTAAAGACCTGCTGCACATTTAAGCATCACTCCTAGAATTAGAAGAACCGCTGGCTGGCAGATTGGCTGTGCTGCTTATCAGAAGATTTTTTTCTTTTTGTTTTACCTCGAATAGCCAAAGAAGAGGTACTGCATTCGTGAAACAAATTTAAAGCAGAAAAAATATATTATGCACTTTGCACGTTTACTAGACAAGTGCCATCAATCAAGATTGAATGCAGTGTCACCTTTAAATGAAATAAAGATTTGTGGGCACAAATTGAAAAATATGTGCTCTTTCGGATTTTTTTTTCGTTTTAAATAGCACACAAGTATTTAAATATATTTGTAGTTGGCGGTATATGATTCAAAATTAATAGGTTTTTATTAATTACTTTTAAATATATTCGAAATTTATTACCTACATCTTAATTAAGAAAACAAACTAAACTATTAGGTAAATTTTAAGGTATTTGCGATAATATATTTTAACGGTAAAAACGGTAAAAAAAAAATTAAAAGATTTTTGTGACCTTTGACATGAACAACATGTCATGTTAGATATGTCTACTAGGCCCTTAAGTGCGTCCATTATCTCAATTATTTTTGTATAGAAGTGGGCTATTTTTACGTGATACGAGCGACTTATTAGGATTCTTTTTAATTTTTACAAAAATCTACTTGATTTAAAAGAAATTTCATATTTGCTTTTTAAGTCATCGATAAGATTTTTAAACCGTTTTCTTTAGCCTTACACCGGTGGCTTTTTCGAATATTCAATAGACCTTTTTTGAAGAACAGCAATTTTAATTTGTGTTTTTTTTTTCATCAGAATTGTAAAAACCTCTAAATATTTTTCTTGAATAAAACAAAACAATCTGCGGTTTAGTTATATAATCGCTTGTTTAGTAACATAGAAGATTCCTCGGATAACGACAAGAAGCAATAATTTATATGAAGAGTTGCAAAAAATAATAATTAATTACAAAACCTAAAGGCTTATTTTATACTTTCTTTTAAATTCTCCAACAAAAAAAAAAAAAAAAGAAAGAAAAACGTTTAATTAAAATATTTAACAAAAAAAGAAAACTAGATATCATTTATGATGATAACATACATTTATAACCGACTTCATAGGTTCTCAATTCGACTCAATACTGCTTTTTAATGTTTGTTCCCGCAGAACTCAGTCATTCCTGAACCGATTCTGAAAGTTGTTTCTTTATTTGAAAGGTTGTGAATACAGATTTGTTCCGTTTGAAAATCAATTTCTAATTTCAAAAATTAAAGATCCCATACAACACACAATTTTTTACGTGTATAATGAGCCGCAAAGGGCACCGCTTTAAAGTTTGAAAAACTGAGTATCGCTATAGCTCCTAATAGCACAAAGTCATAAAAAAATAAATCTAAAAAAAAATGGGTATCCCCATAGGTGACGGTAATTGACCTATATGGTCATATCTTTTGACCGTTATAGACACTGTTACCAGTTATGGCGATTTCTTGTCAAACGTGGCGATAAAAAAATCCTTTTTGGTAATTTTTTAATATGAATAACACTGATTTTGGCACGAATTTCAAATAGGAATGAATTGTTTTCTAGTTCTAAGAAGTTGCTAAAAGAATGATCATTAAAATAACGATTATGAGTCTTCAGAAGTATAAATTTAAGGGTGTGCCAATAGTTCATAGCCATACAGTTCAACAGTTTTAGACAGACGGTAAAAATTCACAAAGAACAAAAAACATAAGATTCGGATTTTGAAATTATAGAGTGTCCCAATAGTTGGTGTAATCTGATGTATGTGGTCAAACTTTTGAACCATTATATTCTAAATAGACAGCTGAAATTTATAACAAACCTGTATTACTATGCCTATTATAACAACAATATATAATTTACTTTGGAAACTATAGGGTGCTCCTATATTTGATGTAATTTGATATATATAGCCAAACTGTAAAACAGTTGTAAACAGACGAACGAAATGTACAGAGAAACTGTACTGTTTAGTCTGCTATAACAAAACGTAAAAAAATTAGATTTGGAAATTAAAGGGCGTCCCAATAAATAATGTAATTTGATGTATGTAGCCAACCTGTATCGCTAAGTCCACTATAATAACAAGTTCAAACTTTGGATTTGAAAAATAAAGGGTGTTCTTATAGAAAATGTTCCTTGATATATGTGCCTAAACTTTTGATCCATTATAGACAGATAACTACAACTGTTTTGAATTCGGTTTTTTGCAATTCTTTAATATAAATTATATACTCTTTTATTTAAAGGGTTACCGATTTTATATTTACGAAATGTTACTCGAAAAGTCACCTTTAATAAAATTCCCTAGTCAGCTTCCAAACTGTTGCATTTCTTTATCAGTTTTTGTAGATTTTTCTAAAAAATCGTATAACTGTGTTCTAACTTCACTTCTTATGTATTAAATTACAGATAAAACATCTTTTCCCAGAAGGGAATCTATTTCTACCTTATCAATGACTTGTCAGGCTTTAAAACTGGCTCTTATTCAATGTTAAAAAATTTTTTATTGAAAATGCTTTTCTTTATTTCCATAAATCGATTTCAAGGCCATTAATGATTTCGTTAAAAGTGAAAAGAAAAAGAAGAAGAGTTACTTATATATATATTAATATATGACTTTTGCATTTGCATTTAAATTGCAAATTGTTTAACTTCGAGATTATATTTTATATTTTGTATATATAAAATAAATTTGAAAACGATTCTTACCTCGCTGAAATCAAAATGAATTACAAAGTTTTAAAACTAGTGGAAAATATAACAATAATAAAAAATTTTCATGAGATTTGAAGGTGGCATTGTAGGGATATTAAAAACCATATTGTTTTAACATGTAATGAACTTTTGTATATATTTTATACATTTCATCTCCTTCTTTGTTTGTTACATATATATTATTTGTTTTTTTGTATTTCATTTTACCATAATTAAAAAGTAATATTAATTTATACTGCAGAAGCCATAAAATATAATTATTTTTAATGATTTCCTTTGAGTTTATTTACGTTTGAAACAAAAACGCACCCATTTTCCTGACTTTCATTATCAAAACCTGTGGCCAGTAGTATTTAGTTGTGGTGGTATTACAAACAAACATGGCCAATGGCCAACTTTATTTAATTTGTATAAAGAGTATAAAATGTCAGAAGAAAAAAAACAAACTACTGGTAAAAATTATTATTTTTTATTTATTAAAAAATGGTGGACTAATCGCTATTTAATTACAATTCACTTCAATATAAAAAACATTACATGAAAAAAAAGACTAAAAAATAATTTATATAAATATTTCCACAGTGCTGTTATTGATGTGAAGTATTCTTTCTAAAAACAATTTTGTATTTAATGTATATAAACAGTTTTGTTTCTTGCAGTAAGTTTTTTGTTTGGCCTTTTATTAGTTGGGTGCGTGTGAGTTTCCAAACAAAGATCTTGGTTTAATGCTTCTAACAATTTACCGCGTTTAAAGCGATTTTTCATTAGACCTTTTTAATGTTATTAAATTTTTTTCTCTCTTTCATTATTTAGAAAAAATTAAGGTCGCTTTTTTAAAAGTTGCGTTTGAAGTTTGATGAACAATATCAATTTAATCAAATTTATCACTTTATGTTTAAAACTGACAAAGTATTAAAAAAAAGCAGAGGAATGATAAACGCGTAAAAGGCGCCTTGCGCCATGTGGCAATTTTTTATTATTTTTCTTTTTGTGCTTACAGGTCATCTTCAAAACCAAAGTCATTAAAATGTAATTTTGCTTATGACGGCCCTTACCCCTGTGCGCTTAAAACAAAGCCCAACTACATTCACCACTACTGTCCAGGTTTGATGAAATACAAAAAAAAAAACAATTCAAGGTGTAAAACTCATATTTTTAAAGCTGCTGTTGTTATTTTGTTTTCTTTTTTTTCATAAGATTTTGCGTAATTTATCAACTGTATTTAAGGCTGGCATGCTTTCATTCCAACAAAAAAAAAAACGGCAAATAATAAAAAAGACACAAACAAATCCAAATCATATGCACCATCACCATGGGAGATCGTCTTAAACCAAATACGAAAAAAAATATGATTAAACTTAACAAAAATACCAACTCAAACAAATCATAGACCAAATATAGCTAACAGGAAACATGACTATAAGAGAATGAAACGTTTTCTAATAATACTTCCCTTACGAATTTTATTTGAAAAACAAAAGGTGTTGCAGATGAAGTAATTAATAAGCGGATTTTAGTCTTTAACATTATAATTTCTTTAAATACTCAGTTTCGAATTTAGACACCAGGGGTGCCAGAAAATTTTTAAAAGAAATCGGCACTTTTGCACATATTTTTACAAGCAAAAAGTATCAAATAATTTATCATTTTTAAAGATTTATGTTCAAAATAAAAGTGCTTTAATATTTAAATAAAAAGTTCTTAATAAAAGCTGATTTGATTTGTTTTGTTTTTATTATGTATTGATTCTTATATTAACTCTTTAACCAATGAGCCTAAATACATTTCATCTAATTTCAAAAAATGCTCTCTATGCATAAATAAAGTTCTTTTATAAAATTACTTAGTACAGTTCTTAGAAGCTTCTCCATATGGCTGTATAGGTTATGTATTTCAGTTGACTCAACTTAAAATATTCTGTTTATACTATTAAGAATTTCAAGTATATATTTAAAGAGGATAAATAAATTTTATTTGTTTCATTTAAATTTTTTATAATTGTTTTCGCTTTATTGATTTCAACAAAATTAGCAGTAAATCAAAAGTAAATTCTTAACCTCATACAAATCTAGTATTCAAAAAACTATTGCTTTAAGCGACAGCCATCTAGTTTGACTTGGGTGCAGTAATTTATGTTTTTATTTCTGGTAATTTTTGAATGTTTTAAAATTGGTAAAGTTTCTCTGTAATTAAAGACAAGCATATAATGCAAGTGAATGCCAAACATGTTTCATAATAAATAAACACATTTTATACTAACCGAATCCTATCAAAGGACTTGTAGTTTTCGTGATTTTGTGTAAAGCTTGTACAAACATTTGGCCTAACATTATCTACTTTTATCAATCGGAAGAAATAGTTTTCACATATACGTACAGCTAAACACAATGACTTGGTGTTACATAGATCTGTTGCTTCATTCACGCCAGCGAGAACTTTTTATTTTCTAATAGCTCAAATACAATTAAGAACTGTATTTTCCATAACAGAAAAATAGCCAAATATGGCAGGCCTGTTAGACACCCAAAAAAGAGCTTTAAATTTTAATAATAATTTAAAAAGTGGAATGTTGGAAATATTTCAATGGTATTGACAAATTTTTATTGATTGATTGATTACTGAATGCTTTAATTTTTTTATTATTTTTATTATGGTGTCGTTTTAAAAGTTTTGAAAACATTGACAAGTCATTGAAAATATATTCAAGAGTGTCCAGTTCTGCATATAAAACAATATTTTACTCAAAAACTACAAACAATCTAAATATTAAACAGAATCCAGGACCCAACCGTAAGTGTGCTTTTTTATTATTATTTAAAAACTATGAAGCAAAGCAACACAATTGAGCATTGCGCAGGTCCGTTTGTTTGTTGTGTAGCGATCTATTATTTGTGTGACGTACACATAGCATTTTTTTTTAACAAATGCATTTGTGTATGGAATAAAATGTGCAGTTAATAAATATGATAAAAACAATTTAAAAGCATGTAAGATGAGCTTTTTCAAGTCGGTTTGCTTACTAAATAATATTTAACTAAACAGGCTCATCATATTGAATGTGATGAAAAATTTAAAAAACAATGTTTTAGAGTAAAACGTACTTTTAAATTCGAAAAATTAGTGCGGAGCTTAATAAAATAAAAAATTTAATTCAATTAGACTTATTAATTTAAAATAACTAATGAATTAACCGCTAAAATAAATAATTGTCATGCAAGCCAATATTTAAAACTTTGGTATCCCGAAACAGCTCTTCTTTAGATAGTTTCAATCCTAAACTCAAAAGTTTTACTCGACTACATCTCTTTTCCTCTCGTTTAAATTTTTGTTTAAATCAATGCACCCGTTTAGAAGTTATGTCGTTATTTCCAATTTCGCGCCAAATATTTCTTACACTTTTGAACACAAACACTAATTTTCTTTTTATTATGTTGTAGAAGCACAGTAGAAATTTTTTTGGACGGTTGTTTTCTTGGGTCATGTTTTAAAACTAAATTTATCACTAAAGAGTTATAAACTTATCAGCTTTTGAATAAAATAAATAGTTTTTATCCGATCCGGTTTTTTTGACAGCTTAAAATTAGAAAACAAAACAAGTAATATTAAGAAAGAACGTTTTACTGTACTGTATTAGAGGAAATCGTGTTAAAAATTATTGTACATTCTTATATAATTTTACGTCGACAAGTAGCTTTTTAAGCGAAACAATTTTAACCGTAACTTAAGTCTGCAATAGAAAAATTTTTTTAAATTGTAACTGGTTGTCACTATTTGAATTAAATAAATGAGCTGTTAAAAATTTAAGAAATATTTCCTTTAAGGCTCTGCTAACAATAACATAATGAATATAAGCAGCAGCAAAAATAGATGAAATAAAACATGGTAGAAGTTGTAGCAAATGAAATAAAAAAATACATAAAGTTTGTTACAAATCCAAATTTTTTACATCAACCAATGATTAAATATGGCCGCCTTAGGTTGTAGACAGACATTCATGGACATAAGATAGACAGGCATTTAGAGCATCAGAAAGCTGTGGCTTGGATTTGCACAGTCATGTCATTAACAGAAAAATTTATAATTAAAAAAATATATAATAATAAAATTTATAAAATGAAAAATTAATATTTTTATGATGAAATTGTTTTTTATTTCATTCATGCAGTATCAGAAGGCAGGAATTGTTTTAAACTTATAAGTTAAAAACAAAAAAAAAAACAAAAAAACGTTGGGAGTCATTTAAAACATAAATAAGGAGACAATTCTTTAAGATCTATATGCTAAAATCTAGAACTTAATTCCGTAAAAATTCTCCAGGTCTTAACGTCTACTAAGCCCGCTTTCCTTTTTTGGTCTTAATGGTTAATAATGTATCGAAAGATTTTAAATTTTTTTTATATCAAATGTTCCTGTTTTATTCTAATTAAAAAGAATAAAACAATTTTGTCGTCTAGCACACCGATCATATTTTCACAAGGTACCTGAATGGTGCTTTAATAAAAAACCGAGCTAGCCGTTGCTTAAAGTCTGTGAAATATAACTCAACCATTTGTTTTTCTATTTTTGATTGTCTTCAAAATTTACACAAAAACTTAGAAAACTAGAAAATAAATACACGTGTATGTTTTAAACACATTTTAAAATGAAATTTCAAATCAATCAAAATGATTTGTTGAACAAGGCAGCAAATGACTCCTTAAAGAAATCAGAAAATCTTTTTATAATTGCAGAAATTAAGAAACAACATCATTCTTTTCTGAATACAAAGCAAAAATGCAAAAAAATATATATAAAATGCCTGCCAAATTCAAACAGAAAACTTCTGCCATTTAGACAGTCGTACTAAAGCCGTACAATGAAAATTCTATTGAAACTTTTTGTTTAACACAATTATTGTATTTATACGTGTGTGAATATCAGAACGCTTACACCAAAATGGTCACAAGAAAGCGCACATAATAAATGTTTATAAATTTATTATATGAACAACAATAACAAAAAAATAACATTAAAGGAAGAAATTTTTTTGCAACAACAAAATGAATACAAAAAAAAATTATGTAAAAATTCGTGTGTGGCATTTGTAATGTCATCAAGAAACAATCAAATAATGAAACCAAAAGCTTTTTTATTCTTTATTAAGCAAAAATAAAAAAAAAAACAAAAACTGTCAATTCATTGCGAAATGACTTGTGGAAATAGAAGGCAAAGTGGGGATTCCTTTGCTAGAGGTTAGAAAAAAATATTATTAAATTAAAGAAAAATGGCGAAACTAAAACGTTATACCGACTTTTTTTCAGGTAACAAAACAATAAGAAACCAGCTTAAATTTCCAGATTTACCAATTCTACTTAATAATTCATTTTCTTTTTCATATTAAATTGAAAATATTTTTTTATACCTTTAGAGAGTGACCACGCACACACCTTAAAACAAATACAAATATCATTTTAACTCTCTTAGGATGAACCCAAATAATATTCTAATATTTTTTCACATTGTTTTTTTTTTAATTATATTTAGTTTTTTTTTTTTTTTTTTGGTTAAATCAAGTAAAACAAAACGGAATATCATTCCCAAAAGTCAACTGCGCAAAAAAACTTTCATTTTAGTTTTTGACACATTTCAGCTGTTATGTTAACTTTTGTATTCTATCCACTACTGCTTATGCCATAACTGGTGATAAAATCAGAGAAGTAAAACCTCGCGGCACTCAAGCCGTTAAGTTACTTTTTTGTTTAAATAAAGGTAAATTAATTTGCCAAAAGCTATGAATTAACAACATCATAAATATAAGGAAAAACTTTTAAAAATTATTCCTTAGTTCTTTGTAATGTAAATCAACACCGACTAACCTTCTAAATACTTATATGAACAATTCACAAGCTTCCGTTGTGTATCCTTTATTGAATTAAAATTTTTATGGCAATGTTTGTAAGCAGTCAATTTAATTTTATTAGTTGCCAAGAAAAAATACGGAATTTAATCGTGAATGGGAACTTTTAACAATATGAAAATAATTTTTAGACACATTAAATTTTACTTAGAAAAAAAATCGTATGGAAATCGCAACAACAAGTAAAAACCAATAATTTATATTTGTGTTTCTTAAGTTTTTAACGCAGCCTGTTTTTAGCCAGTCGATTTTCCTCCTTTTTTATCCTCCAAAAATAAATCGATGTCCTCTAAATTGATTTTTGTTACTTTCCGCGGGCCCTGAAGCTAAGTTCGTATATTTTTGGTAAGAAAAAACTTCGAATAAGATATTTGATAATGCTTTGCCTTTCAAGTAGCAGTGTTTAAGAAAAGCAGGGAACACTTAATATTCTAAAAATCTAAACTATTCTAAAATTCTTTGTGAGATAAAAAATAATATAAAAAAAACTTAAAAAATTGGATAGATGGCAACCTGTCCATTAAAAACATTAATATCGGCCATCTCTGCCTTAACAGCTTTTGCGAATCTAAAAAATATGTTTGTTTCAAATGCGAAAATGGTTTGATGGCTCTTGACAGTTTCTGACCATATAATATCTATGAAAAACCCAACAGCAACAATAAAAACATAAACTTTATATTAAAAAAAAAATCACATTAAAAAAACCTAAAGGGAGGTTGTCAGTCAAACAAAAGCAAATGGTGGATATGAACGAAATGAACTTAATTTTTTTGTAACTTGCTGTTGTTTTTGGAGCTCTTTCAAGGGATTCTGTGGTATGTTAAAATATTTTTCTAATAAAGAAAAACGCACCCAGCTTGATTATAAATTGGATAAATAACAAAAATGTATTTTTTAATTAATTTTTTTTTTCTTTTTTATTAAAAACGAAGAAAACAAAAATTATGAAAAAATGTTTAGTCTTAACTAATTTATAAATAAAAAAGGTTTTAACTTCTAATTTAGTTTACAAAGCATTAAAAAAGGGGTTAGAATTAAATTTAACCTGTTTTAAATGTCAATTGAAGAATATAAAAAAAAAACAAAATTACTAATTGTGAAGAGATCAAGAATTATTCTTTTGACTTTATTTATTATCAAATTTCTATTTATTAGAGAAAATAAGTCTTTGTTTTTCAACTCTTGTTCTTTCAGTTTTCTTTATTCAATTTACATACATATGTATGTATGTTTGATTGTCAGTTACCATACTAAAAATAAACAACAACAATAAACAGATAATTTTTAACCATTTTGAAATTTTCAGCTTGGAACCCATGTCAAAATATTTGACAGCTGACTAAAACATCTCATATGAAGCCCATGTCCCATTGCGAAGCGTCAAGTGAAGCCGAAACAAATACAGAAAGAGAGAGATAAAAATACTCAGTCTTTGTTGAATTCGTTGTAGATTAAAAGGATTTTTTTTATTCTAAAAATATAATTTTACGCAACTGAGCAAATGCATAAGAATTTTGTATTGACAATGTTCAGCAATATAAATAAAACCATTTTATAGTATTTAATTTTAAAAACTATAGTTTTTGTTTTTATTTGAATTAAAACAATAATTAAGATAAAATTTTAAACAGCATTTTGGCATTTGTTTTTCCTTCAACAGAATTCTTTGCTTGTGTTAGATTTAACTTTTTGTTATGCATGAAATGTCTTTGAAAAACTAAAAAGTTTGGAAACTTAACAACAATTTCACGCAATTTGAAAATAATCCTTTGATCCTCCTGCTTAAGCATAGTAAAACCGTCAAAAGGAAACGGAAATAAAGTAAATAAAAATTGCTGAACTTGAGTCTGTAAAAAACATCATCTCCAATAGTCGACATTTTTTTTTTATTGTTTTCTTAAAAAATCTAAACAATACAATCGTTAAGAATAATTTCATAAATTTTTTAACTTTATAGTCGCTCTTAAAACTTTACTGTTTTATTTTTTTATTTATGTATTTATTTATTTGTTTTTTTTTTTTTTTTTTGAAAATGTGTTCTTTATATACATATGTTCTTAATATTTCGGGTATGAAAATTTGAAAGTATCCCAAGAATTTTAAATGAATAATTTCAAAAATATGTCTTATAGTTCTTTACAGACGAAGGGTTAGTTTTGCCACAACAGCTTAAGTTTGAAAATATTTCAATATCCATTGCAATTTCAAAATCCAGATATTTGTTAAGAGAATCTATTTTCAAAGATGGTAATTATTAGCTTTTGTAGCCAAGACTTTTGTAGAAGTAAAAAACAAAAATTACACAATATTAAGATGGTTACCGGCGTTTGTCTGTGAAAAGTTGTTTGCGAAAAACCTGGAAAATATTTGAATACTTTATTGAGAATGGGAAAGAAAATATTTTATTACTAGAAATTTAAGCGAATAAAGGAATTTATAAGAAAATTTCTGATATGAAAACAAGTTAAAACGAAACTCAAATGTTCACGGTTCTCAGATCATGATCATGCGACCAATATAAGTATTTTTTGTTTTTTTAATTATTTATTGGATCTTCAAAAGAATTGAACTAACAATAAGTTTCCAAATATTAAATCTTACAACTACACTCAATTAAGTCCAACTAGTGTTAGACAAATAAAATTATTTCTCATGGTAGCTGCAATTAGTTTTCATTCAAACGGACAATGTATTCCATTTTAGTCTAATTAATCAACGATCGGGCTAGGAAATTTCAATATGTTTCAAGTTCTTTGATATGCGTTGTTGCATGTTTCGCAATTTCGCTTTTACCAATGGTGCTTTTAGGTCTTTGTAAAGTAAAGTTCGAACATACCAGGGGGCAGCAGAGACCATTGGAAGAATTTTATCTTGTAGGTTTTGAATTTATTCTAAGTTTGAAGTAGAATACATATTTGTTTGATGATCGACTTGTACACCGGAAGTTTACAGTCTAAACTTAGGGTAAAGTTTCTGCCAATAGTCCAGTACTGCTAAGTAAGGAGCCAATCAAGATATATAACGAGGTGTATAACCTCCTATAGTAGTATAATTATGCTAAGAAGAGATCATGAGTCTCTACGCAGTGTCTACGTTATGTAAGTACGTTTTTCTTCATCCATCTTCACCTTCGATTTATTCTACTATTTTCTAAAGTAAATATATGTCTTGTAGGTATTGTAAAGTTACTTGGGGAATTTCAAAAGCTTTTTCAAATACATTTGGTAATCTATGTGCTTGTTCGATAGTAATATATGTATATTCTTCTGAATCGGAAAAGGTGGTTAGAATAATTTATCCTTTATCGCTTAGGGTTGGCTTCTTTTAAGATATCTTTGACAGGCTTATGGATCTGTATTTTTATACTTTTACGTAGTGTTTCCCTGGTTCTAGGATCATAGTTGTATCATTTTCAGACCAACCTGCAAACGACGTTTGCACCGTACGCTTGCGTATGGGTGGTCTTTTAAGATTTATAATTGTGTAGTATGGTCGAGGTCTTCTAGATAACTTTTCAGAGCTGATAATCTTCGAGAACATAATAGATCCGTTTCGTGTATTCTTTTAGTCTGTTCTTTTTTGTTTTTGGTTTATTGTTTCAAGCCGCTACTTTAAAGTTTTGATTCCAATGTCTTAAGCGATAAATTTTCCAAACAATGAGTACTGAGGTACTGTCAATATTTTAATCAATTTGTATGGGTGTTTGTGGTCTCTTCGAGTCCAGATAGTAATACGAATTTTCAAGAGTTTTAAATAAAAGCAAAAGTTGAGGAATGGCCTGGAGACAAATCGGATGTAGCCTTAACTTTTATCATTTCCTTTAAATACTGATAAAACTCCAGATTCAAAATTCAAATTGATGTAAATATTTGCAGACCCCATTTTTAAGCATTCAAAGACAGTACTATCTCTAACGATAAAAAGACACTAAGTTAAATTTTAGATAACCAACTTTTTGAAAATGTGATTAATGTATGCGTCAAAAAATGGTCTGCCTTGATTTTTACCTGGGTTTAAAAAGGCTTTTTGCAAATTCATCAACCAATTCTCCATACTTCTAAAAACCTTTTACTTAATAATGGTTTATTGCTATAACTTACGTTCGGAATTATTCTTAAAAAACAGGACACATTTCTTAAATCTAGACCAACATACATATTTATATAACTTAAACTAATACTGCGAAACTATTTTAATCATCTTTTAAACATTTTGAATTCATTGTTTCAACTTAAATATTATTTCTTGTTGTAGCTCCCTCTATTTTTTGGTTTATTATTATTATTTTTTTTAAGACATTAACGTCACTTTAGTTTTTCTTTATAGTTTTAAGCTAAGAAAATCGTCATTTTAAGTACTTATTGTCTTTCTTATTTTCGTTGAGCAGATCCTTAACGTACGCGCTCAACAGAAAATCCTTAAAAAAAACTTTTTATTTTAAACAATAGAAAAAGTATCGGACAGACGTTGTGAAAAAGGGAAGAAACAAAGAAAACGAAACACTAAGAAGCACAAAAACTTTTTCTGCTTGATGATTTTTCTATTGCATTAAAATTTCGCTGAAAAGTTTAAGCACAAGTTGAAGATAACTTTGACTTTTTTAAAAGCATAAAAATCTTACTAAGAAATAAAAAATATATATACATATTTTGGTAAAATTAAGTAAGAGAAACAAAAGAAAACCTATGTTTTAATGGGTTTTTTATTAAATTCATCTAGAAATTCACTACAAAATGAGTTTAAAAAGCAACTAAGAATAGTTTTCAGTCAGGTTTAAATTCTTTATTTTATTTATTATTAATTGTTATTAGATCAGAAAACTCGTACTAGCAAAATCAAATGTATTTTATGTATCACTTCGTCCATCTACAAATTTCTTTCTATCTTATCAGAATACAGATATCGATTGCAAATATTACTCTTTAAGAATAATAAAAAATAATTTTTTGGAAAATAGCTCTTATTTTCGTCCATGGTTTTGATTTTATTTGAAAAAAACATTACATACATATTTTCTTACAATTATTTTTTTCTAACGCATTCTATTTTTTGTTTTTATTTTTTTTTTATTAGGAACAATCCTGGTAAAATACAACTCCATATCTAAATACATACATATATTTTTTATTTCACATATGGCTGCCTCACTAAGGCTGAACACAAAAATTGTTTCTTTAATATCTAAAACATGTGCGCGTCATCAACTCAAAAAATTCTTAGTACAACAAAAAACATTAAAAAGTGCTGCATGTTACAATTTCGTAATATTTGTATTCCATGTGTTGCATACAAATTTATTTCCTACTTCATACCACAAATAACATGCTCTTGTTCTTTGAAAAAAAAACATAATATAAAGCAAGACACTTGTTGCGAAATTTTTTGAACGTTGCTTAAGAGAGGAAAAACATAATTTTCAATCTTAATAAGAAAAAATTAAGACCAAACAAACTCTACTTAAATTGCAGGATAGGAAAGTCAAAGGACTTATTTATGCAAGCAGGCAGAAAATTAAAACTTATTTTTATTTTATTAATAAAATTTCCCATTTTTTTTGATATTTTTTGCATTTTTGTAAAAAGTAACTTAATCTTTGTTGGTTAATTCCCTTTAACATCTTAATTCAAAATGTGTGGATGTTGTTTTTGTGTCTTCCTCTTCCTAACTATGGAATTGTTTTGTCTAAAATCGTGACCTTAGGATCAAAGGGGTTTTATGTTTTGCTTACTTTCGTTTTATTTCATATTTGTTGGTCCAAGCATTTTTTAAAACTTAGTCACGTTTATAGAACTTGAGTGTTTTTATTTAAGTTTTTTATTTGTTTGCAATATTGGCGAGCAAGATGGTCATTTATAATTTTAATGGATACAAGCAACTTAAACAGGCGTTAAGTGGTTATAAACGACAAAATACAGTGAGCCTACGAAGGAAATCATTTATTTTTATAAAGTTATAAAGGGATTTTGTTTATTTTTTTAAATTTAAAAACTACTGTGGTTCTATTCACAGCGACTGATTGTTTCTTTTTTTTACAGTAAAAATATTGTGTACAATATTTGGTTTGGTTTTATTATTTAGTTTTTTTTTATGAGGTCGCTTACACTAAGAGCAAAAATAACAATTGTGAAGCAAATAAAAAATTGACGCCGGCCCATTACTACTACAAATCTACGCTATTTTTGTGCCAAGTCTGTGGGTTTTTCGATAATCTATTTATGATACAATATTGTTTTTTTTTTTTTTGTTTTTGCCTAAATTAAAAAAAAATTATTTTGAGACCAATAATTTTTTTATCCACAAATAAGCGTCGGCCGAATTTATTTTCTTTTCAGACATACGCTTTAATTGCGAAATTAACGAATTTACGCAATTAAGGCCTTAATTGAGCTCTATTTACCATATAAGAGGTCAATTAATAAATTAAGCAATTAGTACTTAATTGAATCACTAATTGAATAAGATGCAAAATGCAACCCTTGCCAACAAGTATGTTTACTCTGAGAACTATGTTCAGTGAGAAAGAAAAATTCATTAAATTGACAATCCTACTTGCGGATTGTCAATTTTATGAATTTTAAATATAAAGAAACAAATAAAAAGGAAATGGCGGTTCATACTTAAATAACCTTTTACACTTCCAACATCAAAGCAACAACAAAAAGCCGTGTTGTTTTGGTAATAAAAATAGAAATCAGCTAGGTAGATGACCTGCCAAAAAAATATGCCTTGTGCTAATGGAATAAGCTTAATTGAGCATGTGTGAACACCAAATTAAATTGCGCAATTGAAATTAAATAAACTCAATTAAAAAAACTTTAAGAGACAGCCTGCTACAGGCCGAATCAAAGAATTATAAAAAAAATTTCTGATACTTTCAACTCACTTGTTAAAGTACTTATGATATTCACATGAATCAGATACCATATCGTTGGTAAAAAATTACGGTATATTAAGAGTATTGTCTTCAATACAATCTATATATAAAAATGCCACACTGTCGGGTTTTCTGATCTTTTTCGTTGCAAAACTATGACTTTAAAGTAAAATAAATATTTGATTATTAGAATTTGATAGGGATCTTCTTAGGTTACAAAATATTGCTTACACATATTTTGGTCCTTCGTTAAGCTTAACGAGCACACATTAGTAGACCAACCTTCCTGCAGTTTTTAAAGTGTTTGACCAGCCTTATTAAGCTTGGAGGCATCTTTAGCAGACAATCAGTTGGAATGCAATAGTTCGTCTTTCACTTAATAAGTCGAAAAATAATTTCTAAGTAATTTATTCAATTTTATATGAGAAAGGTAAACATATTTTTTTATAATATAAAAATTTATTTAAAATAGATTTTCGTTGCTTGTGTAAATCATATGCCCAAAGCCAACCAAGAGTGAGGCTTTTTTAAAATCATAAAACCACCGTACTTTGCGTGAGTTTGCCTCAGTTAAACTTGAGAATATGCCAAAGCTTTTTTTAACAATGGCAATAATACAAACTGCAAAAGCATGAATGAATTGAATTGTGTTTGGATTACAAACAGCAACAAACAAATAAATAAATCGAAAGAAAAAATACTAAAAATACAAAGAGAAATAAACAATAACAACAAATATTGTGTTTATGTAAAAACGCGAACCGTCGTGTTCCAAAGATTAATAAATTGATGGCATTCATTGCAGCACATAACGTGTAACTAATGGGTCTAATCAATTTTGCTTTACATCTCAATCTAGCAACAACAACATAAACAATAAAAACACCAAAGAAAACACGAAAACTTAACTTCAGAAACACAGTGTTTGTAACCAGGATCTTAAACGAAAATATGCCGTCAAGTATTTAAATAAATATTTTAATTTAAGTCGATTTTTGTCCAGCAGCAAATGGTCAGTAAATCCCACCACGTTGAAATAATCAAAGAAATATTTTCAAGAAATACCTAACAAAATGATTTTTTCGTTAAAACATTACATATATACTAGTGTATACATAAGTGTGTAATTCGTATATGCATGTATTAACATTACAAAATTTTACATAATTTTGGTGCAAAATATTAAAACCAACATCCTTTGCATGCTGTTAACTAAGGTCCTTTCATTAGTAACGCTCTAATTTTAAAATTTTTTGCTTTAGAACTCTGGTATAGGCAATTCAAATTAAATGTGTGGCCTCCTCATTTTCTAACAAACGGCAACAAAAACTAAATTTTATCCTTTAGCTTGAAAACAATCTGCCTGTTAAATGGTTATCTTTCGCTCTATGTGTGAATGTTATTTATCCTTTTTTTAATTAATCCTGTACCCTAGAATCCTTTATTTTCTGCGTCTGTTACAATTTCACTTTTGTTTTTGCACTGTCTTTAAGTAAATTTTGCCAAATTTTAAATTTTGGTTTTCTTCTCAGCTTTGTTCTGGCAGGTATTTAGTCGTCGTTTATAATTTAGTTTGCCAATCTATTGATTGATTGGTGAAGGTCCATAAATTTCAATGTCTATTATTAAGGCCTGCTTATGTCAAGGTTATTTTAAAATAATTTGGACAGTCGGTTTAAGTAAAAAATAGAATGTGTTTGGAATAAGAATTTCAAAATCCTGTTTATAATGAAACAATTAAGTACACATTTCAAAAATAAAGTAATTTTTTATTGAAAGAATTTACTTTGATCTAAAAAGTGTTTGGTTGTTTTTCTTTAATTGTCCTTTTAAAATCAGGACTCACACTACATTGACTTATACCGGCTTAATCCTTTAGTGCAACAAATGGCTATAAACAATATTGTATAGCGTAGACATTAAATAATATGAAAAACTTCAAGGATTTTTGAAAATCAACCAGATACACGTTCGAAAAAAGAATAAGTGCCTTAAACTTAGGTTTGTCATTTCGGAAAAAATATAAAAATACCTTAAGAAGAAATTATTACTTATAGTTATAAAAAATGGCACAAGTTATAAACATAAAAAAACAATCTTGCGTCTATTATTGTCAGAAGCGTTCATTATTTTATTCTAATATGGGTCTTAAGAGCCATTTGTGCAAATACTGACCCACATCCTTTGATCTGCTAAAAATAAACTCGTGTTGAATAGTAAAGGAAAATAGGTTAAAATTGCCAGTTTGAGATCCTAGCATAACAAATACAATAAGGGCTGCTCTATATATTTCTGGCCTAATAGTGAAAATGAGAATATTTATAATCAAAAATGGTTTTATTGTTATTCAAAGTATTCTCCAGCATGCTTTATACACTTTTGCATGCTCTCAAACCAGTTGTCAAAGCACTTTTTCCACTCCGATTGAGACACCTCTAAAACATGGTTTTTGAACACTTCAACAGCTTCTTCTGGCGGCGAAAATCGTTGACCACGCATTTTTTTCTTGATATGCGGAAACAAGAAGAAGTCATTAGGTGCCAAGTCAGGGCTGTACGGCGGATGACACATTAATTCGACGTTTTGGCCGGTCAAAAACGCTCTGGCTTGAGCCGATGTGTGAGAGCTCGCATTTTCATGGTGAACATTGATTCGTCTTCTCTTGTTGGTTTTTCGAATTTCTCCGATGACTTCAGGCAAACAAATTGTAGTGTACCACTCAGAAGTGACCGTCCTACGTTGCTCAAGCGGAGCAGTCGCCACATGACCAGTTTTTCCGAAGAAACAGGTGACCATTTGCTTCGAAGTGCTTCTTCCACGAACACCTTTCGTTGGATTTTGCTCGTCTTTGAAGACCCACACGGTCGATTGTTGTTTCGTTTCGGGCTCATACGCATAGATCCATGATTCGTCACCTGTGACGATCTTATAAACGTCTTTTGAAGCACCGCAATCGTATTTTTGCAACATTTCTTTGCACCTATCGACACGAGCCTTTTTTTTAACGACTTTCAAATTGTGCGGGATCCAACGAGAACAAACCTTTTTTACGGCCAGATGTTCATGCAGTATCGAATGTATGCTGGTGGAAGAAATGTCCAAGGATGTCTCTATCTCTCGGTATGTAGCATGTCGATCTTGCATTATGAGTTCACGCACGGCATCAATGTTCTCTGGCACAACAACCGTTTTTGGACGACCTTCACGGAATTCGTCTTTGAGCGAGCTTCGGCCACGATTAAATTCATTATACCAATTTTTCACAGTGCTATAGGATGGTGCTTCATCGCTATACAAAGATTTAAGTTCATCAATGCACTCTTGTCGTGATAATCCACGTCGAAAGTTGTGAAAAATGATGGCACGAAAATGTTCACGAGTTAATTCCATTTTTTTCTATATTAATTTTTTTAAGTCACTGTTAACAACACAAATAATGGTCGTACGTCAAAACGTTTTGAGTACGATTATACTTAAAAATGGCAAACTTTCCAATGAAAATGTCAGATTGCACTTGGCAGCACTCAGTGTTGCCAGGCCAGAAATATATATAGCAGCCCTCGTAATACACAACAACTTTGACTTTAAAGTTTATTTGAAAATCAATTTTTTCAGAGTTCCATTTTCTAGAGCAGCCACTAAGAATAAATTATTATCGACTTATATGCTTTTTTTTACACGTATTTATTTTATATTTTCGTAAAAACTTTGTTGCAAATGAGGAAATAACATAGTTATCAACCAAAACATATAATATGTAACAACAAACAGTTACGCAAAACAAAATTTAATAAAAAGATTATGGTAATATTCAGATATAGCCCTGTAATAAAAGAAGGGCAATAATATTGACAATATACAAAATGCCTTAATCTAAGCTAAGATACAGTATCAAATTTATTGACACAATATGTGAATGAGTAGAGCAGGGAATAAACATGATATTTAATATTAAACCACGTAATAGTAGACAATTCTTGCAAATAAAAATACCGATTTTAACCCATACAGATAGGCGGACAGAGGGTCGTTCAACATAAAACAAAAATTGCAACACACAGTTTTTTTAAATCGTGACTGTTGTTATAGCAGACATAGAATTTAACTCCAACGACTTAAAAGATCATATAAGGCAAGTTACATCAAATATATGGACACCCTTTAACACTTAAATTCGGTTTTTATTACTTTCTGTTATTGTGTGCTAAAAATTAAAACCAATTTTGTTAAAATTTTATATGGGTGTCGGTTGCGGTAGTAGACATATAAAAATCATGCGTTTTATTTGGAGGCACCATTTTATTTGTAATATTATGAACTTTTTTTAAATGAGACCAATCTGTAAATATCACTCTTTATTTAAAAGAGAATGTTGTAAGTCGTTTTAAAAGAGAGGCTGAATTCTGCGAGCACAAATATACAGATGAATTAGTAATCCTCTTATTATTTTAACTCGATTAAAAAATATAATTTTACCAAATGCACATGAAGCATTTTATTTAATTTTTCTGCTTTTAATCAACCACTGACATTTATGTGTAATGCGCCCGATTTATGAACTATTTTTCTTTACAAATTCTATCAAATTTCACATATTACGAGTAAAAAATGTTTCTCAATTACAGTTAAAAACTAAAACTTCGTTTAGAGTAATTTAAGTTTGTATAACATTACATTGGTTCCACATTTTACAAGCGTAAACATTTTATGTACATGTACATACGTCTACCAAAGAAACATGTTATAACATTTTCCACCCCTGGGTAAACCATTGAGAAAGCGACCTCTTGGCTTTATATTCATAACTACACATGCTTGATTTAGCAATGACATAAACCTACAATTTTCAGTTTAAAATTAGATCCAATTGTGAACAGAAAGGTGGTTCACAGATTAGATGGCAAACCCCTAATAAGAAGTCTCAAATTTTCTATACTTCAAAATATTTTTAAAGCTTAGAGTCCTAGCGATAAAATGAAATAAACATATTACATAAAAATTAATTAATTAAAAATTTTTATATCTTAATTATTTAATTAATTAAAGATTTGTGCTTGAAAAATAAAAAAATAAAAATAGTTAGTCAATGGTAACTGAGTTTTTGTATAAAAGTTCTTTGAGTTTTTATTGTCTTTTTTCTTTGTTGATTAAGTATAGTTTTCATTTAATCAATTTGGCTTGGGATATGTATAAGATTGTTGAACTTTTATATACAAAATTTTTTTAGAAGGATGAGCTGTATGAGCAGCAGCAAAATGGCCATATGGATATGCAGTAATATATTTTATGTTTTAGTTATAAATAATAAATATTTAATGAAAATATAATGAAATATTTATATTTAAAGGAATTAGGCACAATTAATGTAGATTTACATAAAACTATTAAATATTTTTTTAATTATATTTTTATTTATAAGAACGGACCTTAAGCTTAAAAAATAACTAATAAATATAATTAAGGCAAAAATAAAAAAGTTACTAAGAATTTCAAATTTATTAAAGAACATAAAAAATTAAATAATTACCAAATCAAACAATTTATGCTAATTTGCTTTCAAATCAAACTACTTAGCTACGACATTTACTTTAGGGATGCCAACTGGGTTTATTCTGTTTCAATAAAGTTCAGGTACGCAGTTTTTGTTTCCTAATACATATTTAATAGCACGTACATATATACATAGTTATAAATTGAATTACTTTTAATTTATTGATTAAATGTGTACTGCAACTATACAAATTTAAAATTTTGATAATTTATTAACTTATAACTTTTTATTAGAAAATTTATCTTACATTTATTCTCAATAAAATAGTTATTAAATGTTTTTGTACAGGTTTGTAGCGGAAAATAAAAGAAAGTGGGAAGAAAACAAGGTTATTCTAAATTTTTAATCCCTTTTAAAACTATTAAAAGATTTGGTGTTTAATATTTGAAATCAAGTTAATTTTCAACATAAAATTTAATAAATAAATAATTTTTCAAGTCTATAGTATTCGCAATTTATAATCCAAAAGCACATATTTACTTCACTCATTATTCGTTTTTTGGTAATTAATTTCAACGAAAGGAAATCTACGTTTAGCATATGATTATAGCTGTGTAAATTTTGATGGAAAAATTCCTTAAGCCGGGATATTGATACCATATGTTATTCACGTAGGTGTGGCGTTACAAAGTTGTTAGTTATATCACGATATTCATAGCTACCGTTACGCCGTTTTAATTTTAAAGAAGTAAGGTCCAATGATTCCTCCTGACCAAACTGCACACCAGACTTTCTTTTATAATGGATGCAAAGATGACTGATGAATAATTTGAGGGGTTTCCGTTACCCAGAACCGACTATTCTGTTTATTTACATATGTTTATTTATAAATGAAAATATGCCTCGTTACTATATATGATTTTTTCATGAAAATCGGGATTTTCATGAGCGATCTGTATCATCTTTTCGACATATGGTCGGGGGCGTAAATAGTCTAGTAAATGAGGCTCTTGTGTCAACTAATTCTTAAATGAAAACAAATGCAAATCCTTGTGCAAAATTATGGCAAAAGTTGTTCTTTGAAGACCAAGCTCCTGAGCACGCATCGAATCGCGGTTGATGGATTGTTTTGAACACTTTCTTGAACTACAGCCGATCTCGCAGTAGGTTGTGGTCCATGCTTGGGCCTATCACTTACAGACCCTCTTTCTTCAAATCCATCACTACATGATAAACAGTGCGTTTTGTTGGTACGTTGTTTCTCGCAAAAATTTCACGTAACTTTCGCACAGTAAACAATGATTGATTTTGATAACATGATTTAGCGATTAAAACACGTTGGTTTATCAAATATTTTTCCATAATAAATTTGACACGTGTCTGTCAAAAGTAATGGTTACCAGAATTGCGGCATTTTTATTTATAGTAAAACAAGAAAGTTTGAAATTCGCAATGAATAACATTAATATTTTATATCAACAAAATTAACTAAAAATCTAATATATGTAAAGTTAAAGAAAACTTAAATTAATAAATCATTTCAGGGTGATGGTGACTCAAATGAAGGAAAATATAATTCTGTTGTATAAATCTAATTTGAATACAGTATTTCAGATTCTAAATGGAATTTTCATAATTTTAACGTTTTAAAATCGCATTAACATATCTAGAAGCAAGCAGATTTAGCAACTAATTTACTCGCTTTTAGATGAATAAAACTTTATTGATTTTTATTTGCGAAAAAGAAATGCTATTTGCTTTTTTCGCAATACAACATTAGTTTGGCATCCCTAAGTAAGACTCTCTAGCTACACTGAAACAACTACGGTTTTTGTAAAAGAAGAAAAAAAATTCCACTTATTACGTTTCGTGGAATTGTCGATCACTTTCCTTGACACTTACCAAATTGACTTCGCATCCAGGGATACAGAGGCGAAGGCATCCCTGATGGTTGCGAATTTGGATTTTGTAGTGGTGGCGTATGCTGACCAGGATGTCCTTGATGCATTTGTGGTGGTCCCTGACCTTGATGCATGCTCATACCTTGTGGTGGTACACCACCAACAGATGGTACTCCTGTTTGCTGTTGGCCATACATGCCCATATTATGATGGTTTGGATGAACCTAAGGTAATTTAAAAAATATGTATGTAGCTTTAATTTTAGAGAAAGTATTGAAATCATAATTTACATCAAAACTAAACCATTAAGTTTTTAAATAATAAACTAAAATTAATATTGACTAATATTAACGATTATATACAAATTTTATTTATACTAGAGTTTTTAATAAAGACATCTTAATCTTACCTCCGCAACATCGGGTACTCCGACATCATTGTAACCCAACTAAAATAAATAGGACAGACAAGATCGGGCATTGAAAAAATTGGCTTTAAACAATTTTAATAATATTTATTAAAAACACGTGTAAATGTAAATAAAATTAACCAATGAAACCCGATCATACCAAAGAGAAAATAACAATCTACATACTAAATATTTATTTTTTACATATATATAATTGAGGTATCAACAACTTTAGATTTAAGCCACTGTTTGCAAATTTAAGTTACAGGTCACTAATTTTGTTTATTTATATTGTTGTTTTTACGTAAAACTCTTTACCCATTGCTTGTCGGTTGTATTTTTAAACCAAAGTACTTGATATCATTTTAATACCGTTGTTGATAAAGACCAAGAGTTTTTGGAGGTAAGCAACCCACTGTGTACCTAACAGCCAAACCTTAATTAGCGCGTAATACACAACGCAATCTGATGCTTAGCTTTTGCGCTGGATGTGAAAGCAAAATAAGAGCGTCAACTTTGTGTCCTTAACAGTAATGTTAACTCTTTTTATTTTATAAAACCCGCTGTATAAGAATAAGGATGAGATTAAACTTCTGGATTGCCTTGAAAATAAATAAATTTTCATTTCTTTTCAACAATAATAAAACAAAACAAAAAACATGCAGAAAACTTCACTTCCTAACGTACGATTGGACGCCGCGCTATAATGGTTTTCTTCATACATTTTGATGGTACATGAGAATTTCTGACAGATAGGTTGAGCGTTACGTGCTAATTAAGTTTTGGCTTTAAGTATCCCCATATGATATTTCATTTTAAAAAAACTGAACTGAGTAAAGCCTTTTTATACCAAAGTGAATTATAAGAATTTTATAAAAAGACATACATATAAACATTATTTGATGGGCTAGCAATATCGGATCATTAAATTATTGAAACTCAACTGTGAACATAATAATTCATTGGTCTTGTTTAGTTAAGTTGGCTTTTAAACAAAAAATCCAAAGTATATTACCTCCGCCTGAAAGCATGCTAAATGTTAAAGATCATTT
Source organism: Gymnosoma rotundatum (assembly GCA_916610165.2). Classification (NCBI taxonomy): domain Eukaryota; kingdom Metazoa; phylum Arthropoda; class Insecta; order Diptera; family Tachinidae; genus Gymnosoma; species Gymnosoma rotundatum. The sequence continues at coordinate 86,859,286 of OU744336.1, forward strand.
TTGAAAACAGTAGTAATAAAAATTCATTATAACATAGCGGTATTTTGATTTGAATTGTGCCTTTGAAATGCAAGGAAATTAATTATACATATTTCGTGCTAATAACGCTGGCGATGGAGGTAATTTTGTATGACACTGCGAATTAATTGTACCAGATGAAAGCACAAAATTTTTTACGATATCTTAATGTAAACAATATACACGCAGAAAACAATGAATGTAATTTGACAACATGATTAATAAACTAACGAGGGCAAACGATCATAACTTTTTGGCCTCGCGTGTTAAATTTAATTCGCCTTGATTTATTTCGAAAATATAATGAAGATACTATAAACTTTATCATAAATACAAAATTGACATAGTTTTCTGTGGGTGCGTTTATTTCACGCCCAGTCTTGGGTTTAGAGATTTATTCAACCTAAACTGTTCAAAGAATCAGGTGGACAGCACTTTAAGGATGGTGATACAGAAATTCATTTCTGGTTTGCATTTAGTAAAAATTATGATCTTAATTTGTCCGGCAAGAAGACCCAGCTTTCAATATTTTGAATGCCTGTACAGTACTTCACTAACCACGTTTATAAAACTAAAATAAAAAATTAAGATATTATGCTCTACTCGAATTATATGATATGCCTTACAACTATGGTGCTTGCCCAAAAATCTTATTCAGATGTAAAATTTTAATTTACGGTAAATAAATAATAGCAAACGATGTAAATATCAACAACGCATGAACATAACCAGAATACAAAGTTAGTGACCATTTTAAAGCGAAATTCATTTGATGCTTAGTTAAAAAATTATTGACAGCACTCACCTGAGCTTGTGTATGTTGCATATGATGTGGCATTGTCATTTGTGGATTCATTTGATGCGCTCCCACCATTTGATCTACCAAGGGAGGTGAGCCACCTTCAGGCACCATGCCCAGACTGCCAACAGCCGCCTGCAGTTTACAACTGGCATAAACCACTGGTTGCTGTTGTTGCAGATGTTGCTGCGTTGTTACCTGTTGCGTCACTTGAGGGTGATGTTGATGAGCATCACTTAATGGTTGAGGTTGAGCTTGCTGTTGTCCTACCATTTGGCCACCATTCGCCTGCGAAGGCGGCATACCACCCACCTGACTTGAAGGACTGTCAGGTCGCGAATAGACACCATGTTGGTCCATACCCTGGCCATTGTAGTAGGGCATACGATCATAAGGCGGGAAACGTGGATAAGGCATATTGCCTTGATGGTTTGGTGTCTGATTGTAATGATGCATTTGTTGCGCATCGAGATCGGTAACACCATTACCCGGATAGTGACCATGGTGCATGTCTGCACCCATATAGGAGTTGGTAAAATATGAAGTCATACTTTCACAATTATTTGTACTCATAGTCATCTTGAATATTGTGGGTATAATTTGTTTGCTGTGCGAATGCTTTTTAAAACTTAAAATCTAGTGACTCTTTGCTAGCAAGCAAATAACTTTTTATTATAACGCTAAACTTTTTTTATTTATTGTTGTTATTGTTCCGGGTGGTTGTTTTTTAGAATTTTATCTAATATTTTTTTTTTCTTGTGAAATTGCTTGAAGCTAATTTTTTTCTGTACAACTTATGTTTAAAATATAAATTACTACATTCCTTATGTATGTATGTATTTTCTCAGTGTAAACCTACAAAAAGTAAAATTGATCGAAATATATAAGGTTAGAGCTGTTTTATGGGCGGATTATACTCACCTTAAAATTTAAACACTTAAGTACAAATTTACAATTTAGTGATCTTAGCGTTTAAGAATTGAGGTATAAAATTATTACGTTTATATGATGTTCCTTCAAAGTTGTTCTTATCTTCTTTCGTCCTGACTTCGGTAGACTAAATCTTCTTTTTTTGTGCGAAAATTTTGAAGTTATAATCTCAAAAAAAATCCAATATAATTTATTTGGTGCATTTAAGAAGTATTAAAATATGTTTCCAAAAATTATTTGATTTCTTGTGGTTATTTGTATTTCAGGCTTTAAGGTGATATATTATCCGAAAAAATTTTGATTTGTAGTTGAAACTCTGTAAAGATAAAATACACAAAAATCTCATTAAAAATCTTCGAAATTGGAAAAAAAACGGAAAACGAGCGGATAAAGTCAGACAATTTAAATTATTTTTTAACTTTAAATTCTTTTAAATAAAGATATTAAGCTGCAATTTAATTACATATATTATAGATATTAATATGTGTATATTCATATTAATTGTTCGTAATTCTAAAAGGGCCATTGTAATAATACTTAAATAATGCGTGAATATATTTTATTATAATCAATTTTACCCGTACTATCTTTCCGCTGAATTGATTTAATTTCATAGACCTTTGTATTATTACCATAACACTTGACCTCATAAATCATAAAATTCCACACAATGCTTTTGTACTTACGTAGGTATGGTACATGTGTATCTAGTTTGTTTTGCAGACACAAACATATGAAAAGAATTTATTTATAACATTTCCATACCCAATATTTGTCAACACACTCCTAATAAAAGAATAAAGAATGTAGTCGTAAATATAATTTCAGCAAAATCTGTAGCATTTATTACGTTGGCAGCTCCATTGTATCTGTTTTCTTTTTATAACTGGCATCAGAGGCCGAAGTTAGTCCATGACAGATGTAATGGAAAGCTATTTGCTAAAGCAAATTTTTTCTTTTCGAAAGACGTTTTGCCCACTGCTTGCTAGAGTGCTTGCAAATACTTATGACTATTTTTAAAAGAATCTTTATGATTTTAATTCTTAGAATGTAGTGATAAGATTTCGTGGCCCTATATATTATAGAAACAACATTTTAGAATGAGAGGTATTACAGCAGTAGTCTTCATTAAGAGAAACACAAAAAAGCTTTAAAAACTTGACTCTCATTAAAATCTTTAAAATTTAAAAACAACCGATATGGTCCCACCCTGTATGAAAAATTTTGTAGTGTTGGTAATTTATAAAAACTTCTTAATTTTTTAATAAAAAATTAAAATATGGAACGAATAAAAAAATTTTTTTCGACAAGCACACACAGGTTTTTAATTCTTCAATTCTTAGAATGATTTTGCGCGAACCGTTAAAGCTGTTAACATGTGACAACAGAGTTCAACAATGTAGACACGTTATTCATTCGTAATTTGCTGTTAGCTGCCAAATCTTTTGCCAGGCTCTTTTACTCAGATCTATAAACTCAAAAATATAAGTTTATCCTCTAGTAAAAGTTATTTTTTACCACAGCTCGAGATCGTTATTATCTTCGTTGGCTCTATTTAAATATTATACGACTTTAAGTAAAATAACAACTTCTGCCAAATTATCAACAAATAAGAACTGCCTTAATCAAGGTGTATATTTATATAAACGTAGGGAAAACTACAGCCGAGACTGCGTTACTCGTACAGTTTCATTTGTTTGCCTTCAGATATATTGGGTAAAGTTTTGGAGAAAGGTACCTATAGTGCCATATAAGATACAGTCAGATAAACGAAGTAGGTTTCTAAATCACATTAGGACTTGTGGTGAGAATAAACTGAAATTAAATTTTTAATCCTCCAGTCATATGGTCTCTCTTTCTCTCTCTCTCTGTTACGAAAGTAATCAAAATACACTGGAAACATTATAAAATACTCTACTATCATATGTGATTATTCTAGTAATCATCGATCAGCGACATAAGTTCTCGCCGATAGCATTTCCATTCTTGCGCGAAAAAGGCATAACTAACTGCCATCCCTAAATTAGCGCGTAAGACGCAAAGCAAAGTAATTTATAGCCTGTTACGCTGGAATATCATCCCTAAATAACAGCGTCAACTTTATGTCTTTAACAGTAATGTTAACTCATTATATTTTATAAAACCCGCTATAAAAAAATAAAAAAGAGATAAAACCGCAAGATTGCCTTAAAAATAACTAAATTGTCATTACTTTTCAACCATAACAAAACGAAACAAACCAACAAGCAGTTGGCTGCTCACTTCCTAACGCACTGTCAAAATTAGATTTTCCAATTGCTAAGCGTTGACGCCGTGCTATTTAGGGATGCTTCATAAATTTTGTATGAACATGAGAAATTTGGACAGTTATCTTGTGCTTTACGTGCTAATTTAGGGATGTCAGTAAATCAACAAAGTGAGAGTTGGACTACAGGTGAAAGGTTATACACAATTTTTGCTTATTGTTCACCTTTTACGCTTCAAAACATAAGACAAAAATCGTTAAAGATATATGAAAATATTAATAATACCATTGAATACCATGAAAATATTAATAATACCATTCCAGAGATAGGGTTATATTTTTGGACCCTTTGGGTACGGAACCATAAATAACATGCGATATAGTAATAATATTGAGATGGTGTAAAGTGACCTGTGATTTGATAAAACTTTAAAATAATGTTATACATCCTACAGAATTTAAAACTTGTTTAAAAATATAGGTAATGTTTTCAGATTTTTTCATTTTCATAGATTCGTGCTCGATAGGAAATACATCGATTAAAGTGATTAACAATGTTGATAAATGCCACTCGGTCACTCCTATTTCATCAGTCGTTCTCAATAAAAATAAGAACAAGGGAGTGAGTGGGAGAGAGTAGAACATAGAGTTAAACTGACAAAACCAAAGCTTCCGTTTCAATTATAGTGAAACACAGTTAAGACACAACAATGCTGAAACGGAAACAAACATGCGATTATGCCAACAACAATGGCAAATACAAAAGTAAAAACAAACAATAAGTAAATAAGAGGAAAACGGCATCAGGCTTTTAAATATTTGCAGACAGCCTTTAAAATAAAAGAGCCAGGACGAGACAGACGGATAGAAGGATAACTTATCCAAACATAAATGAACAACAAGAATAGCATTGTGTGTGTGTATAATATAAATGTTTACAATCGGATGTTGGCTAAAGTCTATGACAAAATAAAAAAACAAAGAAATATTTTCATTTATCTGTAATGAATATATGTTCATATGGATGCGTGCAGTGTCTCAATATTCATTTATGTGTTCGTGAAGTGTGGCTACTAAAATCATATTTTTAACAAAGTTCACTCATGTTGAAGAATTAAGATAACAACTTCTGCTATAAAGACTAAACTATTTACTATGCAACATCCGTCTGAATTAAAAATTTACCTACAAACATACAAGCAACTAAAAATTTACTTAAAATTTTTGGAATTTAGAAAAAAGAAAGTTTTAACTTTTCTATCAAAGAATTTCGTTCAAATATTGTAGAGTGCTCAATTTTAGAGCTGCAAATGAACCATTCTTTTCATATGTATGTACATATATCTAAGTTTGTGTAATTTCTACAATATCAATTTCCGACCCTATAAAGTATCGAGCGATCGCCGTCCGGGTTCGGACTGAAATCAATTTTGCTAGTGAGCTAGAAAAAAGTTAAATACACCAATCGAGCAGACAAAGTTTCGAAAATTTTGCTATTGAAAATCAGCAAGATCCAAAAGACAAAAGACTACGCCTACCTCTAATTTTTCCATATCATTTGGAACTAATCTAGTTTAGTCAAGTAACGATAAAGAATTAAAATTAAAAATAAAAATGAAAAATTTCAAGTTAAAAAATTGACGCTAGCCCATATTTTCCGAGTTATAGCCCTCTAAACTTTTTTTTAAAAAGTACGATTGTGCAACATATTTCTTAAGATATCGATATGGGTATCATTTAAAAGCTTTTGAGGAGATCTTAAAGGAAATACTACAATTCTTAAAATATTCTTAACCCATTAACAGCCGATGACATTTTTATTTACTTATTTTTTTTATTCTCTGTTTTTTAATTGAAGTTACTTCACAAAACAAGATTCATATACCTATAGGTGAAGGGTATATAAGATTCGGCATAGCCGAATATAGCACTCTTACTTGTTTGATTTTAATTCGTTACGAATTAGCTACATTTTGAGTTATTTCTTTTTATTCACAAAAAAAATATTTTAATGAAATGAAACGAATTAGAGTTAGAACAATAAAATGCATTACAAATGAATAAAATCAAAAATGAGTTGCTATCAATCAAATTCAAGAGCAGATTTAGAGGGACAAAAAATGAAAATTTCTCCTACCAAACTGAAAATATTTAATGATGAAAGAAAACATGTAAGTCCTGTCTACATATTTATTTATAAAATCAATTCAAACTTCTGTCAATTTAATTCAAAAGAGTTGGTAATGAATTGCTAATTAGATTTTATAATTAATGAGTTAATTAAAAATCAATGCAATTAAAATAATTTGGAAATGAATTCCAATTCACTTTGACAGGTTTATTTGAATTAAAAGCGAACTGCAATTCATTCTACAAATTCATTTGTATTAGAAGCAAATCGCAATTCATTTTTACCAAATTCATTTGAATAGACTCAAATTTCATTCATATCAATTTTAATGTGAAAAGAATAATTTATACAAAAAACTTCGTGCTATTTTTTTATTTAATTATCCCGATTAAATTAATTACCGTTTTTCAACTGTATAAAAGAGTCAAAAAAAAGTCGATCGTATACAGTAGAGAAAGAAAAATAGAATTACTGTTGGTTATTGTTGTTTTTGCTTAAACTTTGATTTTTGTCTTTGCTTTATTGTTTGGACAAAAATCTCTAGTTTATTTAAAATGTTTGTCAGAAGTTTTCTGAAGAGTTATGTAAGCGGTAACGAAATGGCCATCGAGACGTGCCTTGACCCTCAATAATCAATATCGGTAATTAAATTAATCGGGATAATTAAATAAAAATAGCACGAAGTTTTTTGTGAAAATTAAATTTTAGAAAAAAATATTCCCGTGTCTTTAATAGAATAATTTATAATTTTCTAAATCAATCATGCTTTAATGATTCGCCAATTAATTTAATTATAAATGATTCTTTTACAGCTATGCTTAATTTAAATTTATTGATTTATTTAATTTACTTTATTCGTGCTTGATTCCTTAAAATATAAATATTTTATGATATTCTCATGAAATATTTATTTTTTTAAACTAAACTACAAAATGAAATGTATTACTGCGGGGAAAGCATATCCATATGGCCATTTCACTACTGCTCAAATAGCTCATCAGTGGATTTTACCCAAATTTTGTATAGAAAAACAGAAAGTCTTATATCAAAAGCCAAATTGATTAAATGAGAACTCCATTGAATCAATAAGACAGAATACAATAACAACTCAAAAATGTTCTACACAAAGCAATCAAGCACGAATAAAGTAAATTAATTAAATTTTAAAAGATTCCGAATAATAAATTTTTTATTGATTTATTTTTATGAAATTTGAATCGTTAAGTAAAATTTTATTTTTTTGAAAATCTTTGATAAATTGCATTATTGTGGTGAAATTTAAATGGTTTAGTGATATTCCAATTACCTGGTAGTTTTTAGTTTTTTCCTGAAATTTCGGTTTTCAATACAGCAAAGCAAAATACAAAAAAACACATTTAAATCTGAAAAACGTGAGGAAAATAGATGCGCCCTCCTTTTTTTAACATATTTCCTCTATTTAGAAATCAATGTTATTATATTACACTAGCAACTCTTTCAAAACTATCTAATAATGATGATCGTAAATTTCCTGTAGATCTGGGGACGCTTCAAAACTGATTTCAACCCGATTACGGACAGACAGACAAACATCTCTAAGTCAACTCGCCTATGAATAAAAATCAAGAATATATGCACTTTATGGGGTTGGAAATGAATATTGTATAAATTACAAACGGAATGTCTCCAATGTCAAATGCGACATTCGTACGCATTAAAGGTAAAAAAAACCATGTGTCAAAATATTATTTTCTTACATCGAAAGCGCTCGTCAAACGTACCAAATAAACAGCCAAAGGCGAAGGTTTTTACCGATAACTACAAGAAACAAAGGCATTCGCATGCGACAAAATCAGAAGTCGCTTTAAAGTCGAACAGTTCAAAAACTGATTTCCGCGAAACCTGATGGAATATTTTAATCCGGCTAATTTCAAAATGTGAAACATTCATGTACCTGAGTAATACTTTCTATTTGATTTAATAATATTAAGTATTTTATTTTTTATTTAATATTAATTACTGTGGCACGTTATGTATCGCATGACATTTTGTTCCATTTAAGTTTTTCTTGTTATTTTTCTTTTTATTTAAAAAAATATGCATAAGATGATTAAAACTGATTTTTAATATATTCAATATGTGTCTCGTTTTTTTTTATTAAAAGTTTTGTAATTTTGTTACATAATTCTTTAACCTTTAGTGCAACAAAATTGTTTGCTTGATATATATTCGAACAGTTTTAACAAAACTAGGTACCACAAGGTTTTTAGGGTCGTTAATTACGAATTTGATGACAGTTTTTAAAAACTAAAAATGGCGGATAAAATATGGCGGACAATTTTTAAAAACTGATCGAAACAACTTAAAACTTATTGCATGGGATTTTTTGGGGTCACTGATTGCGAATCTGATTTTATTTAAAAAAATATATAAAATGGCATATAAAATGTGGCCGATCAATAAAAAAAAAATAAAAAAATAAAGATATCTTAAGGTGCCCATACGCTTGCAATATAATTGTACAATAATTGATTTTGTACAATAATATTGCAAATGTGTATATTATATTTGTACTTTGCACAATACATTGAACAAAATCAAAAGTCTTTTGATTTAAATTGCACAAAAAATAATATTTTGTAATGTGTTGACAATATTGTACAATAACTATTTTTATTGTCGTTGCTAGACAAGCCTCTTTTTCATCACTAATGCCACTAAACATTATTTAATGCCGAATTGTGTAATATTTTTATTTAATAATAATTTGAAAAAATTTAGCTTTGTGTGAATGGTTTTGTTTACTTTTAACTATAATTTGTGCTTTTAACACATGCATATGAAAATGCCAAAAAATTTCACCATTGTTGCTTAAAAATATTGATACACCTATTAAGTAGTTTGCATCAAAACGACAATAATTACAGCAATAAAATACTCAATATCATTGTGTAGTGTATGGGTACCTTTAGAATAAATTTTATTTTGAATTTATACATTTTACACGTATGATGTCGCACGTGTCGACCTTTAAATAAGTACGAAGGGCAAAGCGCTAATTTTTTTTACCAATTTTTTTAATCCAATTTACAACTATAATACTATAATATTTTTTTTTTATCAATATTTGATGCCTAAAGTATAAATACCACCGACACACCAATAACAAATGTTCCTTTTTCATTGTAGCACGAGACATAATAAGGAACATTAGTCAAAACAAAACGAGCAATAGAAGTGTTTAAAACGGAACTGATGTGCTTCATCGACTTTGCATTTCAATATTTCAAAATATGTTGTTAATAAATATATTTTTTTTTTACATGAGGTAAATTTGACAGATTTTCCATAAAAATATGTTATAACAATATACTTTTATGGACTTTGAATTTTTTTTTTTGCTGCAGTTGACATTTCTGTGGAAATGACTATATACCATTTCTAACAGTGGTGAAGGGTATAAAAAACTGTGGAAACAAAAAGGTTAAAGAAGTAAATAAAATTGTAAATATCATTGCATACTTTAAGGCAAAGCGTAATATGTGGTGCCCTCTGTCGTGCATTGTTTCAAACATGAAGAAGAATTTTATTGGCTAATTAAACGCGTAAGGTTGTAGTCTGTGGTGTGATGAGAACTATTTCTACTTAACTTCAGGTGTCCAGCACAAAAATACTAAACGTAATCAATTAAGAAAAATAATAAAAAAATCCAGAAACATTGTGAAAACCTAATTGAAGTAAAACTTATTTTAGATTCAATTGTTTTAAAACTAAGAGATATCCTGATCGTTCTATTAAAATCAAACACTATATAGGTGTAAACAGTATAAAACAATGTTTTTTGTTACGTTTTGGTGGCGAAGCAGCCCCTGTAGTTACATAAGGATGTTTGTATATACGTAAATATGCTTTCATGATTGACAGAGTTTGCATTAATAAATTAGAAATTGCGTTTTTTATACCCCTAACCACAAAAAGTGGAAAAATGGGTATATCTAACTTTGTCATTTCGTGTGTAACTTCTACAATATCCATTTTGGCCACATAAAGTATATATACTCTGACTTCTGTCCGTTTGTGTTAGTGTTGAAATCAAGTTTACCGAGACAAACTTAATTTCACACAAAAATATATGTGTCAATCGATCAGATATAGTGTCGGAAGAGGTGCTATTGGAAATCAACATGATCGATCTATGTCCTTAGAGGCAGCAGGCAAAACACCACGCGTATCTCTAATTTTTTCCTATCATTTGGAACAATAAAGAAACTCCAATCAGAAAAATTAATATATGGGGCGATAGAGCATTAAAATATAAAAAAACATCAACTAAAAAAATTGGCGCTTGCCAATACGAGGCTCTGAAATTTTAAAATTTTTTTAAATGTCAATAGGGGTACCATTTTAAAGAGATCTTTGAGGAAAGGTAAAAATAAAAAAATGCTTAACCCACTAAGAGCCGATGAAATTTTTTCATAAAATTATATATATGTAGTACTTAAGTTTTTTGTCTTATTTTTTAATTCTTTGTAACCCCAACATTTGCTTTTTTGATTGGAGTTACTTCACTAAAGGTGAAAGGTATGTAAGATAAGGGCATTATCGAATATAGCACTCTTACTTAGTTTTGTTTGCAATACACAGCTTAGGAATTACTAAATAATTCTTAAGACTCATAATCTTTTTGTAGGTAGTATCTTTCTATTTTTGGGAAAGTGCGCAATCAAAATAATAATAATAATAATAATAATAATAATAATAATAATAGTAATAATAATAATAATAATAATAATAATAATAATAATAATAATAATAATAATAATAATAATAATAATAATAATAATAATAATAATAATAATATGAGGAAGAACAATATATGACAAATGGCTCCTTTGCACATAATTTTATTGTGCAAATTAAGTCAAATTTTTGCCAATAAACTCTCTAACATAATTTGAAACCATTTTATGTCATTATTATTATGCATAAAACTGAAAAAAGCGCTCTCTTTTACTGCTAAATATTTTGAAAAATATTAAAAATCATTAAAAACACAAACACAAACAAATAATAAATTTAATAGGAAAAATGAAAATTAACACCAAACAGTCATCACTTAATAGTTATAATAAAATACTTATGAAACACTACATATGCTGCAGCGCTTCCAACAACGGTTTTCCCAAAGATGCGACGACGTTATAAGAAACGTTTTGAGAAATCAGAAACCAGAACATGGCTCTTAAAGTAAAAACAAAGAAAAAACGCCTACAAAATTTGAAAACCAAAATATAATGATTATGGCGGCAATTCCAATACAACTACGATAAGTAAGAAAATAAAAATTTGGGAATTCTTTTTACATTATACCATCCTAAAAAAAAGTTTTCTCTACTTCGGCAATGACCCAAAAATAGTAAGAAAAAACTCAATGTGCATTGAAGTGTATAGTTTCGGCTACACTTATAAGGAAATAAGAAAAAAAATTTATTTATTAGACATTCTGTGTGTGCATTTTTTTTTACAAAACTAGACTTCTCTTAATTATAGGTACGTAGATCTTCTTTAACTCATTTCAGTTTAAGAAAATAAAATTAAAAGCTTTATCTGTGAGAAATAAGACTGTCATAATCAGATTTTAGTGAAACGGAAGTCAACAAAGCGATTTAGAATTTGTACTCCGTTGTTTTAGTTTCTTCGGTTTTTTTCAAAATATTTTTGTTAAGGCTTTTTTTGATTTTAGTGAAACGGAAGTCAACAAAGCGATTTAGAATTTGTACTCCGTTGTTTTAGTTTCTTCGGTTTTTTTCAAAATATTTTTGTTAAGGCTTTTTTTGCTTTAATAAAGGAAGTCAAGTTTGATCACACCATGCAAAAGTGTTCAACAAACTGACTTCAAAGATGTTGTGAATAAACCGTTGGATTAAACAATAGACAAAAAATAAAAGCAAAAATATGGCACACACATTATGTATAAATAAAACACTACTAATGCTATAAACACAATCAAAGGCTACCGACCATCGACTACCGACTACAAAAGTAGCTGGCTACAAAAATAGCCAAGTTGCCAGCTACTTAATTCTTTTAACGACCATCGACAACTAACTACAAAAAATAAACATCTGTTTTGACATACATGTATGTATTTAAGTTAACCAAAACAAAACAAACTTGATTTTTTTAAGTGAATTTGTGTAAAAAAATATTTTAAATGTCTCAAGAAAATTAATTTAACTTTATAAATACTATTGCTAAAATAGTGGAAACAAAGACTTCAGTGCATGAAGTGTCCACGTCCATATTTGCATGTAAATTGAACTAAACATTTACATTAAACAATGTAATAAATGTATATAAACAGTAAAAAATACTATTATATACTTATCAATGTCAATAAAAAACCCAAAAAACTTCACTTTTTTGAAAAAAATCTGATCGCACGCATATGTTCCCCCTTTGAGATAAAGTAATAAACTGATGAAAAATGTAAACAAATAAGCAGATGATTATTATTTTTCAATGGTGCCACTATAAAAGTTTTTCGCGTTTTTAAAAGCTATATTTAATGAATTGCGTTTTTAAAAACACCAATTCATGTATTTATTGTATTGGCACCACTAATCTGTTTTTTGTAGCCAAGAAAAATAGAAATTAGCCTAAGTTGGCTACGGGCTACAAAAGTAGCCGTGTAGTCGGTAGTCGTGTAGCTGCTAAAAGATTTATTCTCATAAGCACGCATGTATTCTATTTTTGACATCTTGTAGTCGATGGTCGGTGGACATGATTATGTTTATAGCATAACATTCATCTGATAGTAAAGGCAACTAAACGCTATTGCTCTTCTGCTCACGATGGTGATGATGAAGACGACGCATCACTGAATTTCTACGCTTTTAAAGCAACAATATATAAAGGTCGTAAATCAAAATGGTTGATAGCTAAATGGTTGAGAGAAAACAAAAAGAAGAAATAAAAGCTGCCATTGTTCAAGTAAATAATTTTAGACTTTTAACATGAAGATCTTCAGATATAAAAGATTTCAGGAAAAATACTTTTCAAGCAAATGCAGCCAGTTTTAATCGTTTTTTTTAACCTTTAGTCAACCTTACATCACTTTTAGGGAAACACTATGGCCCATAATGATATTCACCCACTAAAGCTGCTTTCTTTTAGAAACAACTCATGTTGTTAGCTTTTTACAATTACAGTCTATTACAGCATAATTTAGGTAAAGTTTATTAACTATATTTTAATAAAATTTCAATTCTCTTTTAATAGTTTCAACTCCTCCTTTAAACGTTAGGCATCTGTTTCAAAACTATTGTTGTGCAAACTATTTAGATTGGCCATAGAAATTACAACAACAAAGCTGTTAAGAAAAGACATTTATTGACTTTACAAAATGAGAAGAGTTATAGCAGCGTTGCCAGAACAACGATTTTTTAATTTATTTACTAATAAGAAGTAAGTGATATTTTTTCGCTAAAACAATTTTCCAAGTCTGGTTTACTATTGCGAGATACTGTATAGTTTTCAACGAACAATATTGGACAGATCTAAAGGCTTCACGCAAATTTTCAATGATTGCAGTTTACTCTTACTTTCTTTTTCAGAACACAATCGGGCGAATGGGAAAATGACAATTTAAATCAATTTTAAATTTGTGAGTTTCTAGATATTAACTTTTTAGTTCTGTTTTCTACTTTTTAATTATTTGCATAGTTTACTTTCAAATTAGCAAACAACGGAACGTTAATAAAATGTAAAAAGAAACTTTTACTTTCATTAGTTCTGAGTTTTATTTTTTTAAATCATTAACTGTTTGAAGAACTAGCGCAGGATTTTGCAGATATTAAAAAATGTAAAATGAAATTATGAAGTTTTTTGCAAAGTTTCTGGCAACCCTATAGGAGAAAGAATTTTATTAAAAATTTTCTCTCCAGCTCTCCATTATTTTCATTTTAATGGATGTGAGAATGAAGGTGGTTTTTTGTGTGTTGATATGATTGCATATGAATGAAGAATGATTGATTGTGTTCATTGGAGTGAATAAAAAAATTTCTTTGTGTTTGCTTAAGCAATGCATGTCTGTTATCTCTTTTACACAAAAATGATTTGTTGTTGTTTCTATAATTTGTATGGTGTGAATTGATGTCTGATTTTAGAAAACAAAAATTAATTCATAACATGCTTTTATCTTTTAAAGTTTTTCTGCTAATCATTAAAGTATTATTTTTTTCTGAAATGGAGTTGGTTTTTACAGCAATCGTGTATTTGGAATTTGTGAGTTTTGGTTGAGAGATATTTCTTGTCTAAGCATTGAAAGAACTTTAGAGAGCTGAATTTTTTAAAAGACTTTTTAATTTTTTTGGTTAGTGGGTTTGTTGTTTCAAGCATAAAGATGAATTCATGGATTTTTCAACTCTATAGGGGACGTTGGTATTTTTCTTTACTTAATACTTCTACGTTTATGTATCTAGGTATTATAAATCTCTTGTTTTTTTTTATTTGTTTGTCTGTTGCTTGTGCGTGCGTCAAATGAGCTGATATCACTATCAATGTGCAAAATATTTCCGTATGCAGACAAAACGGCTATAGTAGTAGCTCATAACAGGTTAGATGATTTAACAACGTTAATGCACCAGCAATTGGATATTGCTATAATAGTAATGGATTAATTATAAATGATTCTAAAACTAAACCAATGCATATAAAAACACCTCACTTCCGATATGTTGACATATAACTAAAATTTCACACTAGCGAATGTCTTCATAAGAACTACAATAGGGACATTAACTACAAAAATGATCAGTGCTCTACAACAATTGAAATTGTCAACGTTTATAAATACCTTCTTTATTAAAAGGTATTTTTGGGTTTAAGCTCAAATCCTGGAAACATAAATTTTCCATTAGAAGAGATAACAGACACAAGATAAAAAAGTGTATTATAAAAGTAAATATTTATGGTCAAATATGTTTTACTTATTATTACTAAAAATTAATTAATTAAAGGATTTTAATAAAAAAAACAAGTATGAGAGCGATCTTAAATACCCTTCAATATCTAGTTTAGTGAAGTAACTCCAATTAAAAATTAAATAGTGGGGTGACAGAGAATTAAAAAATAAAAAAAATTTTGATACTGCATATTTATTATTTTACGAAAAATGCAATCGGCTCTTAATGGGTTAAGTATTGATTGTAGAATTTTCAAGAGTTTTAGTTTGAGTGTACATGAAAATTTGTATTATACATCTAAAAATTAAAATTATAACTTAAAAATTTATTAACGGCTTGTCAATACTGTTGCCAGAAGTGCAGATTTATCTGCATTTTACAGATTCTACACACAGAAAACAGATAGTTATAAATTCGATTGGTATGTTCAGAATTTAGTTACTAATATAAAAATTTGATTTTTAATATTAATAATTAATAATTTTCATTTATTTTTTACATTAAACGCCAACAAATGATATTTGCCTCCAAATGTTGGTTATAACAACTCTTGAGAAAGTTAACCTGACCGATTTGTATGTTTACTAAAATCTATTCTATTAAATAGAAGACGCAACTGAATTTATCAGCATATTATTACTGAAAACCAAATTTTGGTAGTTAGAATCATAAAAATCGATTGTGTCTTCTAAAATCGAAAAATATTTGACATAATAAACATGAATTTGTACAAATTACACAAAAATAATCAATATTTTAGTCTAAAAATACAAGATATATTGTTAGTGGTAAAAAGTTCTCCAATATTGTTGAAAGGTAAGTCCAAAAACAACCTAACAAAGACATTTGTAAATTAAAAACACTCTTAAATGTTTAATACACTTCACTACAGCAAGACGTGCGGTATGGAATGGAAATTTAAAGAAACTATGAGGAAAAGAAGAATCATGATGCAAAGGAAGGAGAAGGCTTACGAGGGCTGCTCTATATATTTCTGGCCTAATAGTGAAAATGCGAATATTTATAATCAAAAATGGTTTTATTGTTTTTCAAAGTATTCTCCAGCATGATTTATACACTTTTGCATGCGCTCAAACCAGTTGTCGAAGCACTTTTTACACTCCGATTGAGACACCTCTAAAACATGGTTTTTGAACACTTCAACAGCTTCTTCTGGCGACGAAAATCGTTGACCACGCATTATTTTCTTGATGTGCGGAAACAAGAAGAAGTCGTTAGGTGCCAAGTCAGGGCTGTACCGCGGATGACCCATTAATTCGAAGTTTTGGCCGGTCAAAAACGCTCTGGTTTGAGCCGATGTGTGAGAGCTTGCATTGTCATGGTGAACAATGATTCGTCTTCTCTTGTTGGTTTTTCGAATTTCTCCGATGACTTCAGGCAAACAAATTGTAGTGTACCACTCAGAAGTGACCGTCCTACGTTGCTCAAGCGGAACAGTCGCCACATGACCTGTTTTGCCGAAGAAACAGGCGACCATTTGCTTCGAAGTGCTTCTTCCACGAACAACTTTCGTTGGATTTTGCTCGTCTTTGAAGACCCACACGGTCGATTGTTGTTTCGTTTCGGGCTCATACGCATAGATCCATGATTCGTCACCTGTGACGATCTTATAAACGTCTTTTGAAGCATCGCAATCGTATTTTTGCAACATTTCTTTGCACCAATCGACACGAGCCTTTTTTTGAGCGACTTTCTAATTGTGCGAGATCCAACGAGAACAAACCTTTTTTACGGCCAGGTGTTAGTGCAGTATCGAATGTATGCTGGTGAAAGAAATGTCCAAGGATGTCTCTATCTCTCGGTATGTCGCATGTCGATCTTGCATTATGAGTTCACGCACGGCATCAATGTTCTCTGGCACAACAGCAGTTTTTGGACGACCTTCACGGAATTCGTCTTTGAGCGAGCTTCGGCCACGATTAAATTCATTATACCAATTTTTCACAGTGCTATAGGATGGTGCTTCATCGCCATACAAAGATTTAAGTTCATCAATGCACTCTTGTCGTGATAATCCACGTCGAAAGTTGTGAAAAATGATGGCACGAAAATGTTCACGAGTTAATTCCATTTTTTTCTATATTAATTTGATAAAATATGAATTTTATTAGATATTAATCCCAAAAAGATTTTACACAAATTCTGCAGATTTTGCAGATTTTTTCGCGAAATATTGTTGTATTTCTAAGATTTTACACTACAAAGTTCTGGCAACACTGCTTGTCAATAATAAAATGAGTAAAAAGCATGAATCAAAAAAACATGATATATGAGTAAAGTAAGGCATCAGTAGATCAATCATATAACGTGTCTGTTTTACATGCTGGAGCAGTGTTGTTGATTAGTTCATATTGCATTTTATTTCTCAATTTGGTTTTCATAGAATTCATTGCAGAAAAAGTTCTTTCGAGACAAGCATATACATATTGTGGGAACAATGAACCTACTAAGAACGGCAAACGACAACTCCTTAGTTAGTAACCAGCAGCGATTACCAGGATAATCGTAAACTTTAGGCCTGAACTCGTAGAGGCTTTTTGGTACTTTGTTATCGAAATATTTAGTCCAATTCATGAAAGGAAGATTTGCCCCCTGTGCTTTATAAATACCGAGTGCGTAATAAGGATTTTCAAATATTTTAAAGACTTCTTAGACTGCAGAAAATATAATTTGGGATACAGAGTTACAGCATTTTGAAATTCTAAATTGACAATAAACTCAAAAAATAAACATGTTTTCTGACAGCCGATCAAGCATTTCTTTTAGCAAACTTTTTTAAATATAGAAAACAACTGTCTTTTAAAATCAACGTATCAGTTACATTTAAAAGAGTCTTGTTGAATTCAGTTTGCATGGCTGGTCCAATTTTGTTTGTTTTTTTTATTGCATTTTACAACTTTATGGACAGTCGAAAATCCTAAATATTGTAGTCATTCGTATGCTTTTTTGCATTTTGTAGTCTATTTTCTGAAACAGAATAATGGTCCTTTTTTCTTCTATGATAAGAAGCTACATTTTGATTGAGGTTTGATTACAATTATGTTACAAATTCTGTACAACAAACCTGTAAAAAGATCGTCCTCATTTGTTAGATTAAATATATCGATTGCAATACGTTGTAGTGAATAGTGACCTATTTTGTTGGTTTATCACAAATTACAATGTTCATTATTTCCACAAATATTTTTAAAGTAGATATCACTATTTTTTTTTATTAACAAGACAACGTATGTAGATATCACAAAAACTATTTATAAAAAAAATTGTTTTATATATATATATATATGAGTCAGGGAACACGTTTCTATTAAAAACCATTGTGGTTAAAAGTGTAAATAGCACTTTTTTAATATAAACCCTCGATATGAATTTTATTCTGTTTCAATGGAATCTTAAATAAGCTTGTAGTTTAAAACCAATTAATAGCAGGCATTGCTGTTGTTAAAACCTCGTCTACCGTGTTTTTAGGGGTTACATGTTTTGTCCTTCCGTAATAGAAAAAACCTCCATGATATGATACATTTTTGTTTTAATAAAATTAAAAAATTTCAAAATGTTTCTTTAATAAAGCAGGCACACAAAGAAAAAAAAAAACAAGAATTAAAACACTATAGATTGGTTTTTGATAGAACACTTAAAAAGCCATTAACTAGACTGAGCATTTTTCCTATCTCTCCCAGTTCTGAAAATAGATTTAACAAAGAGAATTGGCAAGAATCTTTGGAGTAACAAACACAAATAAAACTAAAATGAACATATAAAGTGATAAACTTTGAAACATCACATCGCATGAACATTATCAATGCCAAATTAGCAGGTTTTTCTACGCTTGCTTAGAGTTAAGCAATATTTGGTTTTGCCTTTAACATTTTTATTACATTTAAAAGTGATTTACAAAAGTTTAGTTTCAGCCTCTTAAGTAACGTTTGTTTTTCTATTATTTGACAACACTCTTATCGCCTTTTACACCCAATTGTTGCATTCGATTTATCTGTGCAGTTTTCTTTGCTGCATGACATTGCAGCAACTAAATATGCGTGTTTTTACGCATTTCTTTTCATTTAGTTTTTGTAAGGAACTTTTTCCTTGAATGTTGCAAGATCATGATGTTATTTCTTCTTCTGCTGCTGCTATTGTTGTTTCTGTTGAGTGTTCATCTGTTTTTATCGTTGATACTGCTCCTGCATCTGATGATGACGTATTTATTAAAGAATTTTTTTTCGTTTGTTTGTGGCGCAACAAAAAATAACAAAGAAATTGTTAAGTCGACTTCTTAGTGGTAAAACATAAAAAGTCGCACACAAATCAAATTCTGATCGCGCTCAGTGGAGTTTATATTTTAACTTTATTATTAAGCCCGTTGCTGTTGCAGACAATCTGTTTTCTGCTGTTGCATTTTAGTTGAATCTGGCTTATGTGCCAATCAATGTACCATGATGAAGTTACAATTTCTTAAATTATCATCGTTTTTGTTGTTTTTTATATTGCAGTGGTCTAAGGAGCTACAGACGCGAGTGTGGACAAAACAGACAGCAAACACAATAACACATCAATTGTAGAAATTTTAGTTTTTGTTTTGTTTTGGGCCGGTTGTTGTCTGGGTTTAAGCTCAATTAAATAACCATTTCAGTTTACCGATCTTTCTTGTAATAAAATCAATCGATCGAGTGTATGTTTTTGATCGCACGATTACAAATCAAATAAAAATCACATTTATTAAAAATAAAAAAATTAAAATTTCTCAGGACCTTTTACATCTTTTCTGTAGTTCTTTCTTGTTGCATTGTTAGAAATTTTTATTAAAAAAAATAAGAAAGGTACTTGAACTACTTTAAAGGATAGCTTTGAAAACCGTGTGCTTTTTCAAACAGAACAGCGGATTGTTAATAAAACTTTAAGTAACCACGATATTAAGATATTTTTTAAGGTGTTTTAATTGAATTACTGTTCATCACAATATTTTGAAGTCAATATTAAAAGAATTTAACACCGTTTCCGCGGTTTTAAATCCAATTTAAGATTTGGTCGAATATTCTCAGTGTAGTATTTAGCTTCCGGTTACTGGTTGCCTCGACAGATCTAGCAGAGCATTTTGATAGAAACATGTTTTTTAGCATCTGCTGGTCACCACTAATTGGCAGGATAGCCTTGCGACGAATACAGCAGTGATAATATCCCATTTGGGCATTACCAACTAATTTTTTATAATTATCTTTTTTATGAAATTAAAAAATTATTTATGCTTTGAATCAGTTGCAGTCTTTGCCAATCGCCGGTATAGGAATCAGCAGCAATGTTCTGGCGCGTTATTACTGTCGATGATTGACACGATTTTTTGTAGATGGAAAAGGTAACCCTAAATAACATCTGACCAGAAAACGTCATTGTTTTATCTTTTGGTAAACACCCTTCCCATGTCTTCCGATTTCAGCTCATAATGCAATCCGTTGCCACGCTAATGAATAATTTCTATGGATGATAATCTTTCTGAATTATGTCTTATTATGCCAGATCAACATTTCTCTTCAATTCCAGAAGGTGATTAAAACGTCGAAATCATTTTCATTAAAATCGATCATAAGAATTAGTGCTTTTTCATCACCTTTAACTTTCACAAACATATGCTGCTTTCTTAAAATGCTGCAAATTAACACAACAATTTATAGGACTAGTCCCTTTTCGAGGGCATGATATTCACTAAGAAACTAAATATTCACCCCTATCGTGAATAAAAAGTCAAATTTTTGTTTACGTGAAATTTTTATTCCACCCGAAGCTAAAATTCGTACCGGGAATTTCACGTGAACAATTTTTTCCACAACTTGAATATTGCATTTGCAAAAATGAAAAAAAAAGTTGTCTGCGGGGTATAAAATGCAAATTTCAGCTAAAAATTTTAAGTGAAAAATGTATGTATAATATGATATATATCGAGAAAATTAACATAATACCTTGCATCTTGTTAGGAAGAATGTCATTTTGAAATTTATTCACGGATTTTACCCTAAAATTACTTTTTATCAACCTTAAACTTCCTATTAGATGAAAAAAACTTATGTATGAATTCCAGCATAAAAATCAAAGTGAACAAAACAATAAAAAAATTCCATATTTCACCCAAAAAGAAAACATTCATGATAAGGTGAATTTGGTGATAGGGGTGATTATGTTGAAAATAATCATTCGTAAATAAACATGAGTAAACAAACGTCGCACAGGATTTACATCGAAAGACGTTTGCTTGAAAAAATAAAACTAGATTTTTAAAAAATTTTTGAATTGTTAAGTCATTCATTTTTAGTACTTGTATATTTTTTCACTTTTTTACGCATTTAACTTTGGTACATACCAACGCGGTGCACAGCTTACAAACATAATCGGTGACTTTAAATAAAACGGAAACCTGTGTGCCTAAAGCGGCTATTAGACGATCAAACTTCGCCTGTGAGCACGGCCTAATGAGAGTGATCAGGCCAAGTTTGTCAAACATCAGTATGCAAGCAGATTTTAAGCAGTGAAGATCGTATTTGTGATAGCGCATGAATTAGTTGCATTGTTGCATTTGGTTGTACTTTTTTTTTAAATTTTTCAAGACTTTTGTTTTGAATTTCTATTATTATAAAAATCACTTTTTATTTGCACAATTCCGGCAAACTTTTATATACTTTAATAAATTCTTTCAAAATTCGAATTAAAAAATGGCCCATATTAATAGTTATAGACTAAAGTCGACTCTTGTTAAAGTATACTCTAAAATAAAATGCTCTTATTATCTTTTTTGCTTTCATAGTCAAGAATAAAGTATACTTTAAGTTTAGCCGCCTTCCAATGGGTGTCAACTGTAATTTGATAAATGTTTTCGTACAATTTCTAAACAAACATTAGAAAAAAGTAACCTTGTTTTTATTTTGTTCACTTTGGTATAAAAATCAGATAAAGAGTATTGTGTTCTTTAACCAAATAAAATAATTTTGGAAAAATGAGTTAAAAACAGCTTTAGGTAGTTTTCAATTTAGAGTTGACTTTCTCGCCAAAAGTATATTTTAAATTGTTTATGAATGAATTAGAGTCGACTCTAAAGTAAAACCGACTTTAGTTCCCTTAAAGTATACTTTATTTTAACTGTGAATATGGGCCAATGTTTTTTTGTAGTTATTTCAAAAAGATATATACTATTTTATTGTTTATTTGTTTTATTTAAGATTTTATTATGATATTAAGAGAAGAATATAAAACTTAAAGCTAAAATTAAAAATTAAGTTATGTTTACCTATATTCAAACTTGCATTATCATAAAAAATTCACTAACTTCTCATTTATTTAAAATAAAGCAAGTTTTAAATTGTTAATATTTTATTTTCAACATAGCAATTAATAAGAATTTCAGTGTTATATAATTTAGCTATTACTTTTAATAATTTGTCAATACATGTTATCTTTATTTAACTCATGCGCTCTAGCTAAGCCATCTTACTGTTCGCCGACAAAAACACAAATGAAATTTACACTGTGTTTGACAAACACGCTATTAAACGAGTATGATGGACTGATGGCAAACACAAAATATCAAAAATTTTTGATTTTCATCTAGCGCGGCTGAGAAACACGAATTTTACCCTATTACACGGGTTTGATGGCTTGTCATCAGGCCGTGCTTACAGGCGAAGTTTGCTCGTCTAATAACCGCTTAAGAGCAACTCCAACTTTTCTAGTTGAGTCAAAATAAATGCTACCAGTGTTGCCAGTTTTTCTTCGAGCTTTCTCGTCAAATGGTTTATAGAATATGGCCAATATGAAAAAGTATTTAATATTGTTATAAAAACAAGAACTTCTTTAAGCAACTTTTTAAAAAATAGAAAACATCTTTTCGTTTAAAATCAAAGTGTCAGTTACATTTAAGACAGTTTTATTCAATACAGTTTGAAATTCGTGTCAAAATCAGCGTTATCTATATGAAAAAAGAATTTTGTAAATGCTCATTTGCTCGTTAAATGTTTTTTTATTACTTTATCGTTCTTTTTTGTATTAGATAAATTATAAGCCTTAAAAATTTTTCTTGCAAATGGAAATAGTGGGGTTTAGGGTTTTTGATAAAGAAAATGTTACTTTAACTTCAACCACTGTAAACTACTGGCTTTTTATTTTAGCATCTTTATCACTTTAAATTTAATTCAAACATTATTATTTATGTACATACAAGGCAAATTAAAAATATAGATGTCAAAGCAAACTTGGTAGATTCACCGATATACATACCTACATTTTAAGTCGACCTTCAGCATGAAAAATAAGACTGAAATGTTATTCATTATTATACCTTTCACCACAAAAATTAGAAAAAGGGTATATATAATTTTGTCATTCCGTGTGTAATTTCTACAATATTCGTTTTCGCCTTCTTATGAATAGCGATGTCGATTGAGCGATGTCCGTCTGTCCGTCCGTGTTAGTGCTGAAATCAAGTTTGCCTCGGCAAAAAAAAACTAAAAATGTCAATCGATCAGATATAGTGTCGGAAATCAGCATTATCGGTCAATGCCTACCTCTAATTTTGGAACAATAAAGTAATTTCAATCAAAAAATAAATATATGGGGCGATAGAGAATTATAAAATAAGAAAAAAACATTAAGTGCAAAAATTGACGGTCGCCCATATTTTCCGAGTAACGAGACTCTGAAATTTTTAATTTTTTTTTTTAATATCAATATGGGTATCATTTTAAAGCTTTTAAAGATATCTTTAAAGAAATATTAATTTTTTTTAAAAATGCCTCACCCATTGAGAGCCGATGTAATTTTTATGTAAAGTTGTATATATGCAGTACCATTTTTTTTTTATTTTTTATTTAATATCATTTTTTTTAATATCAATATTTATATCAATATTTACCTTTATGATTGAAGTTAATTTACTCAGTAGATTTACATAGATGGTGAAGGGTATGGCCGAATATAGCACTCTTACTTGTTTTTCTAATTGCAATGTAATCGTAAAGAAAATCATAAAAAATAGTTAAATATCGCTAGCAATCTCGCCTCTCGCTATTCTAAAGTAATTATCGCCTTAAAGAATTTTTTAACTCCACGCTTGGCGAGATATCGCCATAACTGACAACATTGAGTGCTACCATACAAGAAAAGCTTTTTACCTCACCAGCTTATTCGAATTTAGTTAAAGTGCAAATAAGTGCAAATGCACTACATATAACTTTGCAAAGGTGAAATCCTTCCATTTGTTGTCTCTTCTCTGTATTTTAATTTCGGAGAATCCATAGATGATATTGACGGTGTGTGAACATGATGCGTGAGAAATATTCTGACCGTGAACTCTTTTGTTTAAATAGATTAACACCCTTGGATTTATTGTTGCTAGGTTATACGAAGCCACCCGTTCACTAAGGAAGGAACCGAGAAATAAAAATTATAAAAAAGCTTTTTCATTTTAAATGTCAGTCTTTGCAAAAATCTTAAACATTTATATAATTCAAACTCCAGTACACAAAACGATGGTAATCTTAAACTTAATTAAAAATCAGATAAACGTTGTTGCTTGTGTTTTTTAAACTTAATTACCTGATGTTTAACAATTAATAATATTTTCAAAACAGTGTCTTGTGCAATCTTGTCAATCGCCCTCTCTCTCCAACTCTTTCTGACTAATCGATCATTATAATGATATCGATAAACAATTGGCGTTTTTTGCAATTTATTGTTATTGCTGTTGTCGTTGCTATTATGTGACAATTAGATTTATTATCAGAAAATGTTGTTTAACTGATTCACTGTCAAAGATAAGATATTCTGAAGTGTTTTCACAATGTATTTTAAATACAGATTGTTGGCAAAAAAGAGAGAGAAATGGACAAAAACTGATTGCAGATCAAAATTGTTGATGTGATTTGTGTATAATATTTTTTTAGTTGCTGTTATTTTTGGAATCAATGGTTCGTGGATTTTTGACTTTTTGTTTTTTACTTTTAACTGTCCAAATGGCTGTTGCTTGTCGTCATTTTTTATTTTTTTTTATTTTTTATTAAAATGTATTCCGTGTGAGTTTCGATTATTTCTCTTTAAGTTTGTTTTTTTTTAAGTTTATCTTTTGTAATGTTTTCATAACATTGTGCACGCGTTATAAAATGTTTAAACAAGTTGAAAAATTAAATATACAATCAAACTCATTGTCTTATAACATGTAGATAGATATTCCCAATAGTCATAATATTACACCGTACGTTTGTCTATAAAACCAACTTAACAATCTTTAAGATGCACGTCTTGATTTAAAGAAAAAAATGAATAAAAAATCATTCAAAGTAGAAAAAAGAGGTGAAGCTGAATTGGAAAAAATCTAGACGTTGTAGTTGTTTCTCCCCTGACGCAATCATTTAGTAAAGCTTAACTTAAAAATGTTTAGTTTTTCCTTAATATTTCAACAGACAAGCGGACAGACTTGTTTTGTTTTTTCCTTTACAGAAAAAGAGTTCACGTACTGAAGTCGTTTGGATAACTGGCCTCCTCCAGCTTTGCAGCAAAAACCAGCCATATAGTAAAGGAACTAAAGCCAGGCACTACCATTCCATATATACTGCATGATACTTCTACTTTGCTATTAATGCTAAAGTATATTAACTGTCAAACTTTGACAGCGCATACTGATTGTGTGAAGTGGTGTTGAACTTTTTAAACAGGTGCAAGCAGAGATTGTCTGCTATTCCATACACTTTGTATTCCAATTCTACTTAAGCTTCTTCTACTTCAACGCTTGGTCAATGTTTGCGATTTGGTTTATTTAAGTGTATGTTCTCTTTTTAATTAAAATGCATTTTTACTTGAAGCAGTCCGTCATCTGTGGCAGTTTCCAATACTGTTTATGGTTATAGGACGACGACAGAAGTCTTTTTTTTTTTTGCTTTAAATCTTTAAATATTGTTGAAATGTGTCCTTTTTGTCAGTTTTATTTACCTTTTTTCGCTAAAATTGCTGTTGTTGTTTGTGACTGTTTGTGAAAGAATTATTATTAGTTGATGCTGTTGAGCTCTGGTGTCATTTACTATTTATAATTTAATACAATTATCAAATAAAAATCAGGTATACATTTGTGCAGCAGATAAAATATAACTGGTGAAAAAAAGAATACAATTCATTTCCCGCAGTTTCCGTAGGTGATTGATTATATTTACCATTTTTAAATGCTAATTTATTAACCGTTGGTCAATTATAGTTAGATATTTTATAAATAGAAACTGATAGGATTTAAACAAAGAAAAAATATATTTAAAAAACTTTAGCAGAAATGCTTAAAACATTTTCACACAATTTCCTTCAGATTTAGAAGAAATGTGGAATAATTAAAAAAACACTGAAAGAAGACAAATGGGGCAAATGTTTAGTAAATAAAGAGTTTTTTCATTACAGAAGAAAAAATTAGAAAGCTAGTTTTCCTAATTTATAGACGATTGAAATAATTGCTAAATTTCTAACGAAATCTCGTGATAATAACATTTGTAGTTTTTTTAAATAAATTTCCATTCGTTTTAAGAATTACTTACCATGTTTACCAGGATGTCCAAAACAGGGCACCTGATACTTGCCAGGAACCTAAAGCAGAAAAGTAAAAAAACGGGATTTTGGGTCCGAGCGAGTTGACAAATGAATATGCCGTCTGCGGTATTAAAAGCAAATTGCGGAAACTCGGCTAAATTCGTTTTTAAAGCAGCTATTCTGAAAATATTTCAAACTATAGAGAGACTTAAGGTAGTTAAAAAAGTAATCAACACTTTCATTATATCTTCACATAGAAGTCGATTTGTCGACAAAAATAAATTATTTCCAACACTCAAATGTTTACACAAACAACAAAAACTAAAAATAATTATTTTTAACTCAACAAGAGATTATTTTTAACAAACATTTTAAGACATTTAAGAATTGTCATTTGTCTGTTTTATATTGTAGATTAATATTTCGTCTTTTAAGTTTTTCATTGTGCCTTAAATGAAATCATTTATTAAAAATTAAACGATATTTTCTGAATATTTTATTGTTGTGTTGCTGGCGCGAAAAATAACAACAAGCCTACTCAAAATATATGAGTCGTCTTTGTTGTTTAATAAAATGACAAATAAACTTACAACTACAACGACAACAAAATAGTTGAAAGAAATTATAATATTCTTGGCACCATTTCATGAAACAAAACTGACAAATATTTTGTTGCATGTTTTCAGATTTTTTGTCACAACTTTTCTTTGGAGTTTTTTCTTTTTGCTGTTAAGTTCTTGTGTGCTCTTTTACTTTAAGAAATTTTTACTGTCAGTTGTTACATTTGTTGTTGTTGTTGTTGGTGTTATGTTTGTTGTTTTTTTGCGTTATTCATATTAAAGACTTAAATAATTCATTTATTTCATTTAACTTATTTTGGTCTTTACACTATTTCCAGTTGAATTGCAGAACGATTGTTCAACAACTTAAACCGTTTTAAAAATAATTTGGTTTCGAACATCTTTAATATTGGATGTATTTGAAAACTTTGAAAACTATTTTATAAATCAAATATTTTGTTTAATAGATTGCAGTTTAAAATATCAAGCGAAATATTACCGAAATATGGGATAAAAAATAACAATTAAAAAAAAACTTAAAAGCAACAAGACACACAAGCAGAGGGAGAAGGATCTAGTGATATTTGCTTTGAATTTAGCAAATATATTTCTTCAGAAATTGCACATAATTTTGTTAAACAAATTTTTCATTTTCCCTTAACCATTCATATAACAGATACAAAATCGGAAACTTGTTTACACAACTGTTTAGAATTTTTTGCGTATCTAGATTAAAATGCTTTCTGGGATATTTTAAAATAATTTTTCTTCTGTTCGAGTGAGTAACTCCTTATATCTAAAGTCTAGAAGATTTGCTTATGCTTGTCTTACTGAAGGCTGACGTTTGTGTGACAGGCCATGAACAACAAAAAGAACAAATAGCGTTGTAGAAAATACACATGCAGCAAAAATCCAATAAGAAAAGTATAACAAAATAAAAAGTTTTTTTTCCCACTACCTTGTTTTTTTAGTTACACTCAGAGAAAAATGGTTTTAACATTTCGCAAGCGTTGCAAAACATTAAAAACAAAATTAAAAAAAAAAACAACCTAAAGGAAAATTGATAAATTATTTTAAAAATTTTATATTTAATTTTAAATTGAAGAGGAAGAGCTGTATTACAAAAGGATATTAAAAATCTTTATAAAAAGAAATCTTTAGAAAACAACTCAGATTGGTTAGTTTTTATCAAGTTAAATGTTATTAATGATTCTCTGAAATTAAGTATCCGGTGATGAAATATGGGGTAATTTTTTTAATAAGTTTTAAAAGTTTTAAGGAAGCAGCTCTTACATTGCTGATTCCATTTATACGAGTTGGAGATTTGTTATTATAAAAATCTTATTCTGGATCATTAAAGAATGACTTTGATTTTCAACCAGAAATAGTTTCTTATTGCCTTTTATTTACTTTTTTGTTTGGTATCATGATAACAGTTTACTGAATAAGTACGCATGGTTATATTGCTTATACATATTTACTATTTTAAGGTGAGGAATGACGGCAAGGCTAATAGTTACAATAATTGATATGGCGCTCAAGCTAGATGCACGGTGTACTGTTTTGTTTTCTTAATTAATAAACATATTGGTCAGATATATTTTCTCTTTTAATTGTATGTAATGATATTATTTGTTTTTGTAAATAAGTAAAAAAAAAAATAGAATATTGGCTATATCATCATCCAACACTGGTTTTAGAGGGTGTTTTTAATTACGTGGACCATTTTTAGTGTTCCTGAAACTTTGTTAAGTGGAAAAAAATATGTGTAGTATAAACTTACAAATCGCAAAATATTTTAATGTATTACAACAGTAAAAAATCCCTTGAAACTATTGTTTTAATTAGAAATGTCCGGTTTGTTTGAGTGTATATGTGTGAGTATGAGTTTATATTAAAATGTATTTGTGTTAACCGCAAACTCATTAGCCTCCATTGGTTGCACACTAATTTGATAATTATGTTTTGTTGTGGTAAACCTTTAAAACATTTACAAATAAACAACAAAACAATGTACTGGTTTTCCGTAACTCTACAATGAAAGATCCTATAAATTTTAACACAAAATGGTATTTAATGTAAAAGTAATGTACTCCTATAAACCAACAAACATACTGAAATGCTTAAACAGACATTCGTACACATTTGCTAAAACGGCTAAAATGAAAAGTAAAACAGTAACAAACAACACACAAATGTAGAATGGCCTGTACTTGACTAAATCGTCCATAAAGCTTTTGTTTTTTTGCTTTTGTTTCTTTTTTGGACCAGAGCTTGCACAAATAGCACACGTCACGTTAATTCAGTCAAAAAATTAAAAAAAAAAACACTCAACACTAACAAACAAATGAACAGGCAACCATAGAGCAATTCCATCGGGCATTTTCTGCTTACTTTGTGTTGTATCGAGCATGTGTGTTTCAGTCTCTAAAGCTCAACTACCGGGTTTTGTACTTCTGTTATGGTCGTGGTTTTTGCTTGTATATGTTACTAGTTTTTTTTAATAGATTTTTTTTTGTTTTTAGTTCTAACATTTTGTTTTTAGTTGTGTAGGGATCAACACAGGATATCTGTTTGTATGTGTTGGGGCTGTGCGAGCTAGTGGCGAATTTTGTTATACATGTGTGGTTATGTCAACTTTTATAAAATTTGTTTAGTTGGCAACATGATGAAGTGAAATGAATGAAGTTAACTGAAATGTACTTGGTTATCATTAAAATCACGCCCATTAAAACTAAAACATAGCGAAATAAAGAATAAAAAACTCTAAACACATTTAGAAAACTAAAAGCATAATCAGTCTTAATAAAAAAATTTACACTGATTAAATAAAATGTCAGCCTTGTGTTAACCCACACATGCACATACACACTCGCAAAGTTTCAGTTAAATTAATGTGAGAATTTCTTGGAATTCATAAAAAAATTATGTATGATTAAATAAAATCTGCAGAGGTTTATTGGACAAGGGTACTGAGTTACACATAAAAAACCTAATCAAGTGAAATATAATTTTATAGAGAACTGGACTAATAGAAACAACTAAAGAAAAAAATTAAAGAGAAACTTAAACAAACTAATTATTTGATTGTACTGAGCAATGCTTATTATTGAAACTAGAAAATTTTGGGATAGAATAAAAAGAAATAAGTTAAATTAATAAAAATGATATATGTAATTGGAGAAATGTTCTTTCTGTCTGTCTGTCTATCTGTGTTCGCATCACGTAAAAAACTACTAGATGATTTGAACAAAACTTCATGAGAAGGTCCCTTAGAACCTTAATTCCAGTACGAGTATATAATACTTTTTTTTCGTATAAATAGGTCATTTCGTTACAAAATAGAAATACAATTGTGAAAGCACCTAAAGCTAAGATCACACGATTGCCGTAATGCACCAATTTTTACCATTTTTTGTATGCCAATCGTGTGATTGCACAATAAATTGGTTCATGCGGCAATCGCGGTCAATATTGTGCTTGTTTTTACCAACCAAATGCAACCCTGATGCGGCAATCGTGTGACTACTTGATATGCAATTGTGCGGCAATAAAACTTCCAAAAATGTACCAATATTTATTGTGATTTTTTGCGGCAATCAAAGTATCCAATACGCGTCAATATTTTCAGTTTGTTGAGTGCCTTCAAGTTGTTTGTGTACATTTATATACATTTATTAACCGACTTAAAAAAGAAGGAGTTTATACAATTCGGCTAAATGTTGCTTTTTTTTATATTTGTGCCTCCAGAACTCAGTCATTTCTGATTCGATTGTGAAAATTTTTGGTAATATGATAGATTATGATTACAGATTGGTCCCGTTTAAAAAACAGTTCATAGTCTTAAAAATTAAAGGGTGTCCCCATACAACATACATATTTTTTACGTGTATTATGAACTGTAAAGAGCGATTCTGTTTAAAATGACTGCGTATTACTATGGCTCCCAAAAACAAAAAATTATACAAAAATAAATCTAAAAATTAAAGGGAGCCCCCATAATTGATGTAAATTTACTTATATGGGGCTATCTTTTGAACCGTTATAGACAAACGCTTGCAAATTGGACAGAATGTCGATTGCTATAACCGTTATAGTAACATGTATTAATATCACAAATTATAAATTAAAGGGTGCGCCAATAGTTCATTTAATTTGGTGTATATGGCCACACTTTTGAACAGTTGTAGACAGACGTTTGAAATTTACAACGAACCGGTATTGCTAAGTCTGCTATAACAAAAAGTATAAAATTTGGATTTGGAAATTAAAGGGTGTTCCAATAGTTAATGTAATTTTGTGTATGTGACCAAACTTTTCAACCGTTATAGACAGAACGCTGAAACTTAAAAGGGACCTGTATTGCTAAATCCGCTATATCAACGAGCTTATAATTTGAATTTAGAAATTAAAGGGTGTCCCATAATTGATAAAGATTTACTTATATGAGCCTTTCTTTTGAACCGTTTTAGACAAACGCTTGCAAATTGGACAGAATGTCGATTGCTATGGCCGTTATAGGAACAGCTGACAATATTTAAAATTATAAATTAAAGAGTGCCATACTTTTAAACAGTTGTAGACAGACGATGGAAATTTGCAAAGAACCTGTATTACTAACTCCTCTACAACAACAAGTATAAAATTTGGATTTGGAAATAAACGGGTGTACCAATAGTTGATATAATATGGTGTATGTGGCCGGACTTTTTAACGTTATAGACAGACAGCTGCAATTTACAAGGGACATGTCTTGCTAAGGCCACTATAACAATTTCTAAATTCAAATTATAAGAATTTAGAAATTAAAGGGTGATCCCAAATAATGTAGTTTGTTCTGTATGGCCGTTTTTTTTTTTGAACCGTTGTATACAAACACCTTAATTTTAGACAGAATGCCCACTACTTTGTTTGGTATAATAAGAAGTATAAAAATTTTAATTTATAAATTAAATAGTTGATATAATCTGATGTATATGGGCAAACTGTTGAACCGTTACAGACAGATTAATGAAATTTACACAGAACCTGATTGCTAGATCTACTACAACAGCAAGTATATAATTTGAATTTAAAAATTAAAGAGTGACCCTATAGTGGCTGCAATTTGATGTATATTGCCAAACTATTGAACAATTGAAAAAGTTTGGAGATATAAGTGTGTCCCAACAGTTTATGTAAACTTATTTATGTGGCCATACACTTGAGCTGTTATAGGCAGGCAGATGATCTCTGTTTTGAAGTTGGTTTTTTTTCGCAAGAATTATATTTATATATATTATATATATATATATATATATATATATATATATATATATATATATATTGTTTGTCTACTTCTTGGAATTTGTTTAGAGTCTTCTGGAATGCACCATCAGTAGCCCGTTTTTTAGCCAATCTCGAACCCATACTGTTCGTTTTTTAAAAATTCTTTTATATTTTATATTTTTTTGTATTTTAAGTATATAAGACACTAAAAGCAGCCGCTAGCTTTTTTTTTTAATACAACAAACATAATACAAAGTTTGCAAATTAATTATTTATATTTTCCCGAAACTACAGCTGCTGATTCTTGGTGTTGCCGCATTGTTTAACAATCGTATGAACGACAGGCACAATTTATTGCCACAACATTACTATTCACCAACTTGTACCAATAAAATTTTCATAAAATGGGGCAATTGTGTGACTGCAGAAAATTTGATTGGAACAATTTTAGTATTGTGCACAATATCTACACAATAAAAATTGGGCCAATTTGGTGCATTACGGCAATCGTGTGATCTTAGCTTAATTTACCGGTATAATGATACTACAACAGTTGTCAGAACTTATTACTTTTGTAGATGGAAAATATTTAACACTATCTACAAAACTCTAGAATAAATAGTTAAATTTGAATTTTAAGAAAAGGCACACAGAGGAAGTTGTGTGGGCACTGCTAGTATATTTTAAAAGGAATCATTTTACAATTAGTTAAGAAACCACTAAGATAAATGTGACATTTGCAAAAACGAAAATGTAAAAACTATTTCCTAAGTGTTTGTGTCAAAAAAAAAAAATTTACCCTATTTCGTCGCATCTCATCTACATACAATTCATTTTTCCTAAATCAATAGTTAATGAAAGACTTGTGTTTGGAAAAGTGTGAAAAACTTGTTTTGTAACTTTTTGGGGGTTAGAAAAATTAAGTCTTACGTTTCGTTCTGCTTTTAACTTTATTTTTGTTTTCGTAGTTTTTGTTAAACAAACATCAGCAAAAACTGAAAAACACAAACAAACTGCAAAAAACAACGACAGAAAAAATGATTGAAAATAAAATACAGGATGACTACGAAAAAGTTTTTACATTTTAAGTAGTTTTTTCTTATACATGTTAAATTTTGCATCACTGAAAATAACCTTAGAAATATTAAAGAAGTATTTTTACAGTTTAGTTAGTAAAAGGTTATTAAAAAAGATTCTAACTATAATTTTAAATTTTTTCTCTTTTCTCTCTTGTTCTTGTTTGAAACGCGGCAATAAAATTGTTTAAATTTAGATTTTAATTTTAGTATGGAAGATTCCGCATAAAGGAAACACTTATTGATAAATCTTGTATTAATACAAAGAAGAAATAAAATCTATCTTTCTTTTAAATTATACCCCGTTCAGGCATACGTTTTAATTGCGCAATAAAGGAATTTACGCAATTAAGTCCCTAATTGAATTTAATTTACCATACAAGAAATTAATTAATAAATTTTTCAATTAGTACTTAATTGAGAAATTAATTGATTAAGTTTCCTTATACAACCCTTGTGAAGTGTGTTCAGTAAGAGAAAATTTTATAAAATGACAAAACTAAATGCCATAAAAATTAAAAATAAAATATTTTCAAATTAAATGAAATGAAAAATTTTTGAAAATTTAATAGAGATTCAAAGCTAGCGTGCTGTCAGAACTTGATCGTACTAACTGGAAGAGTTCCTTATTTCAAATAAAAACAAGCAAACTTTCTTTTAAAGCCGAACTTCTCTTCATTCTTCCAAATTTCTAATGTAAAAATTAGGTCTGTTCAATTAATTTTCGGCAGAAACTAGCAACGATAGAGTAAAATAAAAATTAACAACATTACAATTCCAAATAAAAAAAAGGAATAAATGCAATTTTGGAAAAAAGAAATAGCAAAGTAAAGCCGAACTGACCATAATAACAAACAACCATAAAAATAAATATTTATATAAAACAGATGCGTGAAGCATTTTGTATTGCAACAGTTAGCATTTGCAAGAGCTTTGTCACCGATTGTGAGCACCTTTTTTCGAATACTTTGCAAAATTGCCAAAATTTTTCTGCCTATTTTGTAAAACTTTTAGTTTATTTTATTCTATTTCTTTTGTTTATTGTTTTCTTATCCTGGCGTTTATTTGTACATAGTTTTCTCAACTTTTTTCTAACTATTACACAAACGTTAGCTTCAAATCAAAATATTTTGTATTTAAAATCGAAAACTATGAATGTTATGTATATTTTGTGCTGTGTGGTTGTAAAAAATTTCAGCTGTAGATATTCGGTTTTAAAATCGCCGTACAAATTATGGCAAAAAAGCCACACCATTTTAGTCCAGCAACGATTTGATGTAAATATTTTCGTGGAAAGTGCTAATAAACACTTTCAGTCAAAAGTATTTAATATTTATTAACTTATTTTGTAAAACAGAACAAGAATCAGCTGTTCTGTTCTTGCCAGTAACAAAGTAGTAACAAATTTATTAACATTTACATCTTATACTTTTTTTTTACTCTTTCGCTGCTTCTTTTGAGGTACTGTAGTAAACACTATCCAGAACTATATTCTACTGTCAAATTTTAATTAAGTAAATTAAATTGGATATGTGTGAACACCAAAATTAATTACTCAATTAAAATTTTAATTGTCTAAATTAAAACGTATGTCTGAACAGGGTATTAAATTAAAGTTTGAGTTAATTTATTTAATTATATCTCTTGGCTAATATTCAATATGTTTGAAAATACAAAAACCATTTAAAACCATCTATTAGTCACTTAAAACGTAAAACAATTAACTAAAATAATTTCTAAAATCATGATAAGCATAAAATTGATCAATATATTAACTTATTTTATTAATTTAAACTATTGCAAATATTTTCAATCAAAAATCTTTTAATTCGAATAATAAATAAATATATATTTTTTTAATAGAACAATGTTGCTATTTAATTAATTATACGTTTAAAGGATAGTTGATTCATAAAAATTTAAAGTAAATTATTTGGCTTCCATTTTTGCTGAAAAGAAAAAACTTTCTTTCACTATTAAACTGCGTAAAGCGAAGTCATTGTTTCATATGATTTAACTTGTTAGTTCTTTATTATTCCTCAGGAAATTGCTTTAATAAACAAATGCAAATCCAAATCATAATATTTTTCAACAGTATTAAATTTTTTTAACACTAGGTTGAATAAGTATTTATGTTCTGAAAAATATCGTGTAGATTTTATTATTTTCATTGCAACCCAACCAAAAATTTAAAAAAAGGTAATCGAGTGTGGAATTAACTATTTTTGGCGGAAGGACTTACTATCTATATTTCCAGCCTAAAGAATTTAACAAGGCATTAGACTTTTATAATCAGCTGCTTAGAATTAATTACATAGATTATTGTAGGAAATAATGATGATCATTAGTACGTATTTTAAAGTATTCTCTTTTAACTTAAAGAACTAGTTCAATCACTACTGCTTATTTTGCGAACTATTCAATTATTCTTAAGTGCTTTGCTTATTCTACGCTCATTTATTGGAATTTTTCTTCCAGGTCTACAAGTTTTACACAAAATCGTCGTCAATGAAGGATTGTATAAAATCACTGTTTTTTGTAATAGTTCTAACATGTAAAAATTTTGTTAGGAAAAATGTACAAAACAAAAAATTTTTTTAGTAATTCTTGCAAAAAAATGACTTTAAACCAGACCGACTGGCAAGGATCATCGAATATGAAAAGGAAATTTTGATTCACACTTTGTTTAAATTTTAAAACAAGTCCATGCATACCCTTTGGGGTTTTAATTTCTAAATTCAAAAATTTAAACTTGTTGCTATAGCGGTCGTAGAAGTACTCATTATGTGTAAGTTTTGACCATAACAGTTCAAAAGCTAGAGCCATAAAACTCAAATTACTTCAGCTATTAGGATACCCTTTAGTTTTTAAGCTTTTTTATTGCAACACCAGGTTTGATAAAGAGTGTCCTTTACGGTTCCTTAAATATGTAACAATTCTTTTAAATGGGACCACCTTACAACTAAAAAAAAACAACTTGAAAAATCTGTTAATAAATTACTGAGTTTTGCAATCACAAATATATAACAAAATCAGACGAATTGATAACCTTCTTCTTTTTGAAAGTCAGTTAAAAAGTGCTGAAAAACCGTCTGTACGATAATTTGTCGAAACGGATTTTTTTTCCGTGCGCATACTTTAGAAAAATAAGAGTAAGAAAAAATAAGAGATTAAAATTGAAAACAAATGATAGCATTAAGGCAGATATAACTAAATGATTATTCGGAAACTTAGGCGGATGGAAGATATTAAGAATAATATTCATTCTCAAAAGCGAACATTTTAATTTTGTTTAAAATGAAAGTTTTAGTATGAAACTACGGTTATTTCTCGAAATGCTTTTAAAGAATTAATTGATTCAACTTTCTGCATATATTTTATGCTAAACTTGTAATAGAAACAAATAACAACTTTATTTATTATTTTCTGGCATTTTTATATGACTGTTGTTGATTTTTTACGTTTAGTAGTTATTAATGCGATTATTCGTAGAATAATAAAAGTGTGTGCAAAATTTTTACTGCAAATATCTATAACGAAGATGAGCGCGCTTAACATGCGTGTTTCACTAGCGTATCACTTCTAATCATTATAAGAATAAAATTTATTTACGCATGAGTGAGTGAGCGTTATTAAAGGCAAAATTATTCAAGAGTTTCATGTGTGATGAAGTTTCCCATAACGATAAACCGCATTAGTTACGAAATTAAAATTGTATTTTAAATTACACAAATAAAAAAAGAAACGAAGTCGTTTTCGGTTAAGTAAAAATAAAAAGTTGCTAGAATAATAAGACCGACTTTGAATATGTGAAAAACATTTCAGTACAGCCCAGTGACCACCTTCTAACTTCTTTTACAAAATAAAGACACAAAATGTAGAGCGCTTCACATATTTCATATTCTTTTAATTTAGAAAAAATACAGATGCAGACCAAAAGAAAATACAAGCAGCTTCATTGCTTAAAGTTTGTGCATTTAACAATTAATAAGATCCCCGTAAAAGCTTTTTAACAAAGCGAAATTTCTTTAAATGTTTTTTTTTTAATGTTTTTCAAAAATAGTTTTTGAATTCAAAGTTCAACTAAGTTAATTTTTCTGTTAAATCCGCTTTTGGAATTTCGACTAAATATATTATATTCACAGAACTTTTTCATAATCGAACTTGATAATAAAACAAAAAACCAGTCACATGCACTTCCCTAATTATTAGAAGTGAAAACAACAACAATAGATGAATTTGCCTTTGAATACCGATACACATATGTCGGGGATGTTTTTGTTTCCTCAGTCTGCTAGTAAACTATTGTTTCGTATTTTTGAACGTAATGAAAGTTAAAGGAAGAACAATTTTAATGGTTGCACTCATATGTAGTGGTTGTTGTTGTTGAGCATGTTATAGTTTTCCATTTGAAAAACCTCCCTCTATTTTGAAAAGTACACGAATCACAAGTTGTAACAAACAATGGAGTGTAACGTTACAATGGCAGTTGTTTTTTAGTTTGTAGATAAAAAATGTACTGAAGCATCAAAGAACTGCTATCTATAACTGATTGCTTGAAATAACTTTAAATTTACCTTAATCGAAAAACAAGTATCAAATACAACGAGGTGTGTATGTAACGCAGTAAGTGTAAACTTTTATATTAGGGTGGGTTGGTTTTTGAAATTTTACTTGTGTTACTTAAAAAAAAACTTGATTGGTAGTTTTATTTGAATTTCTGGTTTAAAACTCCAGAAAAATAAACAAAAACTTTACCCTCTTTACAACAAAAAGATTTTGTTTTTTGTTGGTTCCCTAGAGATATTTGTTGTCAGTGAAAAACAACAAACCGTATTCGATTAAAGAATAGGAATTGG
Organism: Gymnosoma rotundatum; assembly: GCA_916610165.2. NCBI lineage: Eukaryota > Metazoa > Arthropoda > Insecta > Diptera > Tachinidae > Gymnosoma > Gymnosoma rotundatum. Next base: position 86,897,679 of record OU744336.1, read on the forward strand.
TACATTTTCTGCTTGGTTTGCATTAAACTTATGGAGAACTAAAATAGAGAGTTTTAGGGCAAAAAAAAAAAACACTAACAGAAAAATACGTAGAAATGGTTTATCGATTAAACAAAAATTGTAGGAAGTGAAATTAACGTAACAAATACTCGTAGTACATATTCTTTATATTTTATTAATTAGCACCGCTTGTAGTTCAAAACAAAACAAACAAGAAACAAAATGTCCTCAAAACCTTGTATTATTAATAGTAGAGGAAGGGAATAGAGGATTTAAACAAGGATTTAAGGATGGTAATTTGAACAATTTTTTATATAATCCAAGGATTTACCAGAAATTGTTGAATTCGGAAGGAAAAACTCACTGTCTCAAAGCAAACTAGCCTTTCAAAATGAGGTTGTGTATGAAAGTAACATTCTATGCCTTTTTAAGTTAGATTGAGTTTTTTGGATATCGGAGTAAGTCACACTAGCAACAGAAGGGTCTTACTACAATAAAGTAAAAGAGCTTTTGAATTGGAAAATTAAAATTTTTTGATGTTCCCAGAAAAATTACAGAAGTTAATTGTTGGATTTATATATGGAGAGATTTTGACGGAACACTACAACTTAATTATTAATTCTGGCGTGAAAATATAAATTCTTAAAGAAAACAGGTCTTTACAGCAAACTTCAAACGAAAATTGAAAAAAATATTGAAAACTGAAAGTAACTTTTTTGATATTTGAAATACATTCTTATGCCCAAAAATACCGACTGATATAATCTCCGGGACAGTAAAAAGGCAATTGAAGATTTGTACTTTATGAAAGCCCTCCCACGTATTGATATCACCAGCAATAATATGCTTTTTGAATTCCAGCTTGTGGAAGACAAAGTAATTGTTTTTACGCTTAATGCCTTTGTGCGCCTAGAAATACTAAGTCTAGAATTAAAGATTTATTTGGGCAACATTAGCCGTTTTTCATTTTCCATTAATAAAAATTCGAACCGTATTAAAAGCGATAAGGAATGTATTTTGAACCATAAATTCGTCTTCAGAAGAAAGCATTGTACCACTGACTTTCCCAAAACGTACAATAAGCGTTTAAAAAGTCAATTAAAGTGCCGTAAGTTTATTCTAAAAGAAGAAAGTCCCAGCCAATTGAAGTTTTACTTCCGCAAATAGTATTTTATAATCCATTTATACTTATTGTATACATTTGCATGTTATATATCATTCGTAGAGAATAACGGTAAATTATTTAAATTAAACGCCCATCGATGTAAACGAACAACTAAGTAAAGACCCAACTAGCCATCATGGGTCTAATACCTTAGCATACAAGCAAAGCTGATACAGAATGAAATAAAATCAGTGCAGTTCAACGGAGAATTTGCATTTTGCGCACAGAAATAATTTTTGGCTGCTTTTAAATATTTTATTTGCTTTCAGAAATATAATTATTGAAAAACAAATACTAAATTTTTTTATTAAATAATTAATAATTGAATCAATTACGCATTTGATTAAAAAAGAAAAAAAATTACATCGATACAAAATTTATAGATTTTGATATTATAGCAAATGAATAAAAATTAATTTTGGCTTAAGTTCATTTTTATTTTAATTTCTAAAAGAAATTAAGAAAGAGAATTCATTTACAAATCACTTGCAATCAACAAGAAAAATTTATAAATTAAATTAGTTGGTTACAATGTACACAACCTGAGGTGGATCGATGCGAAGAATTCTGAGTGTGGATTTGGTGATTCCAAAAATGCAGCATTTAATTCTGCGTCTAATTTTTCCGGTTTTTTTAAATCTTTCGCATACATTTGTAAAAAATGGCCTTGGATTTAATTTTAATAACGGGCTGGCTCTCTTGATATGAAGTTTGTATTCTAAAAAAAAAAAAAAAAAAAAACAAAAACAACAAAAAGAAAAACATTTAAATAAAAAAGCTATAATAAGGATATTCTGGTATCTGAAATATCATAAAGTTGTCATATTTAGATTCTGGCCATAATAATGATTGCAGCATACATCTCTTTACTGCAGCCTGTGAGTAGAGTCTGTTTTAGTAATTACTCAAAAACGTAGGCCCTTACTATAAGTAGCATTCGATTTTCTATCTTCCTCGGCTAACGAAAATCAAATATCGATTGTCAAATTCGTATTATGAGTTGGTAGCACTGGCGAAAATTCGTTAAGCAACGAGTTTCAAATCGATCAATTTTTCAATTTTGCTTTCGATGGTTTGTGTCAGTTTGTAAAACTTATTGAAAATGTAAGTATTTGTGATTTTTTGTTTATTTTACAAATGATAAAAGTAAATTATTTTAATTAATAACTAATAATTATTTTTAATTTTTTGTTTATAAATTAGCGATACAATATTTCTTTAGAGTGAAAGCTGCTAAACATGTACTATTGTGAATAATCCAATTGAGTAAAATTCACAATAGCACTTATTTTAATCGAATGTGCGCTATAATACCAAATGAAAATTCGTTTGATCAGTTCTTTCGACTAACTAACTAATTTTTTCATTAGAAGTAATTGCTAATTTACTATAAAGTGGTTTAAGAGACCAGTACTTGCTTTCAGTCATCTAATGAATAATTTATATTGTTAGAAATTCATTTAATGAAAAAATTGGTTGGAATTCTTTCAATAACAATTGGTATAAAACTATGATTAGCTCCACAAATTTCTGAACATTGTCCATAAAACAAACCAGGTCGATTAATTATGAAATTAGTTTGATTAAGTCGACCTGTTGTTGCATCAACTTTTACTCCTAAAATTGGAACTGTTGATGAATGAATAACGCCTGCGGCGGTTACAATAATACGAATTTGTGAATTTATTAGGATAATTACTCGATTATCTACATCTAATAATCGAAATCTATCTATTGATAATTCATTTGTAGGAATTATATAAGAATCAAATTCAATATTTGTAAAATCTGAATATTCATATCTTCAATATCATTGATGACCAATAGTTTTAAGAGTAATAGAAGGTTTATTAATTTCATCAAGTAAGTATAATAAACGTAAAGAAGGAAAAGCAATAAATAATAAAATAATAGCAGGTAAAATAGTTCAAATAATTTCAATAGTTTGTCCATCGACTACAGATCGGAAGTAGCTCATAATAGGCACCATATTTTTAATAAAACGAATATAAAAGTAATACAAGACATTGGGACGTTATCCATTTGGATTTATTTTTATTTTAAAAAATGGGAGTCAGTTTTTGTTTTTGTAGTTTAATCAAACAACATTTTTGTTGTTTTGCAGACACTTTTTAAAACAACAACAAAATTATTCAATGGAAAAAAAAAGAAAATAAATGAAATTAATGCGCACGCCAAACAAATTTTAAACTGAACTTGACTGCGAAAAGAATCTTTTATTTTTTTAAGGGTATTTGGGATAATAAAAAATGTATACACAAACGCAAATAAAAATAAACATTTGAGTGTATCTTTGCTTTTTTGTAACTTTAAAAATACATCATTTTTGTTTTCTATAGAATAACTTAAGCTTATTTTTATTTAGTATTTAAAGGATTTGTTTATTTATTTTTTGATGCTTTTTTGGTTTGAGGGAGTTGATATTTTATATCAACACAAAAACTTTATCTTTGTTATTATATATTCTTCACAAAAACAACATTACAGAAAAAGTTTTTCTTTGTCGCTTTAGAAGTTATCTGGCAGATATTGAAAAATTAATAAATTTGACTTAATTGTGTATTTGTTTATTTCTATTTTTAACAAGTGCATACGTTTGACATGTGTGACACAAATTAAAAAAGTACATTTGCTATTAATAGTTTAATAATAACATTTCATATTTAGTGCATTAGTAATATGGGAAAACACTGTTAAAGAAGCAAACTATGCAAACTAAAATTATGGCTGCTGTCAACCAGTGATGACGACAAAAATACATAGAGAAGCCATTAGCAGCATAATTGAGGACGTAGAGCGAACTAATTGTACACAAAAATATATGTATTATACAATTTTTAAAATGAAAATTGGTTTCATTTGATTTGATCTTCGAATTATTTTTAATATGGCAACTATAATAACTGTGATGACCAAAAATAATTTTATAACTGCTTTAAGCTTTTGTCTTTTATCTTACCTAAAACCCTTTTACGAAGAAGGCGCGTTTTACATTGGTCACTTAGCAGAAATTTTTATCCGCATATCTCAATTTGGAGAGACAGTAGTTTCTGTAGAAATTATAAACGAAATAATAAACTTAGATGTACCGTTTTCCACTTGTGATGAAAGGTATAAAAATTAAAGGTAGAAAATGTTTAACTAGCCGATCATTTTTATAAAATTTAAAACTTTGATTTGTAATAAACTTTCAATTTTTGGATATATAGTTTTTATTTTCTTGTGTGCATTGTCAGTTTTAAATAAAATTTAAATTTCTTGATTGCAATTGATATTTTGGTGAAAACGTTATACTATGCTCAATTGTGAATGGTTAAGTAAAAATCCGATTTCTTAGTAGACTAGAATTTTTTTTTCTAATTTTTGAGATTTACAATACGACAAAGCAAAACACAATAATTATGTATAACAAAAAACAATAACTGGGGAAAAACTTAAGCAAAATAGACGTGCTCTCTTTTTTTTTAAATATTTCCTTCGTTTATGAACCGATTTTCTGACAGATTGGTGGGCTTACATTTTCTTTAGGTCTTCTGGAATCTTGGTAAAATGTTTTGTTGTTTTTGAAGAAACCTTAAATATAATAAATTACCAATTAAAACCATTTGAATTACCGATAGTGAAGTAGCTCATTAAAAATACGCGGGTATAGTCGCTACTCTATTTAATTATATTTCTAATGTTGCCTTTTTATTGTCTATTTTGGTTAATATATACTACTAAAAATGGTATAAGAATAAAAATATGAAGTACAGTGTTAAAATACTTTATTAACAGATGAAACATAAAAACAAATGTCATTAATTAAAAATAATTTAATATCATTAAGTTAAGGTAATTTAGTCTGCTACAAGAACAATTTATTGAATACAATATCGACACGTAGATTATAAAGAAAACAAGGCAATTATTTTTATAAAAAATATTAAAATTCATATTCTAAAAATTTCTTGAAACTATAAATTGCATGATTCAATACCTAAAGTAAAATCCTGTCCTTAAATATAATTTTGATATCATTATATTAAATACATGTTGGTGAGCAGAGTTGCAGAATAAAATTCCTTTAAAAAAGCGTTAAAATTGGAGAGAGTAAAAACATTTTTTGCATCAAATTAAAAATACGTTTGATTTATTTATGAAAAAGCAAAAGCAAAATTTAATTTTTGTTTTTTCAAAGGTTCTTGAAACCCATTAACATTCACAAGAGTAACAAGAGTTTTTAAAGACAAATTATTCAATATACGTCATGTTTTAACATCTAAAAGTCTAAAGAATCAGTTTCTAAACCTAATAATCTTAAGTCTGCTACTGAAAAAATTCGTAAGATCAACACCATAAATCTTAGAAAATTTTAAACCTTTTGACCAGCTAAATGCAAAATTTTCACTAAAATTTTGTAATGAAGTTGTATCTCCTTCTTGCTACAAATATGAGTAGAATAACGTTGTGTAGGTACAAAACTTTAAGAGTTAATTTTGTTTTAAAAATCTTATTTTTTCGATAGTTTAAAATTATATTTTTAATTTCAAGAAGACCAAACAAAAAGAAAACGCTTTATATTCAGTTGTGACAAAATTACCATTTACCTGCAGGCTGCATAATATTACATAAACGTTATAACTAAAATAACAGGATTCTATTGTATTTGAGGCTGAATTGTTGTAATAAATTTAAAACATGTAGATTTAGACTAAATAGAACAGCTGTAGTCGCATTTAGTGACTTTGTTTATTTTACTCTAATAAAGAAACCTGCTGAACCTGCTTGCTGCTGTTGGGATTTCTTTGAACAGTGAATAAAACTTGTATAATGCAACTGCGCCTGCCCAGCAGGCAATCTCAATATTATCTAATACTATTTGTTTTAATGTTATCGAAACACTTACACATCAACATATATGAAATACAGAGGAGTAACTGAGAGAAAGTGTACCTTTTGTATGTCAATAACAAAAAAAAAAATACTTTTGAGAAATTGTGTGGCCTTTTAAATTGCATCATCTCAACTCTTGGTCTTTGCATTTAAAGAAAACAAAGGTATCAATTTGGCATGTCGGTTAACTATATAGATCAAGGTTACTTTATTGTTGTAGTCAGGTAATAAAGACACAAGTAAAAAACGTAATAATGGTGTAGACCTAAACACAAATTGTTAAATTCTAATGTCTTGTTAAACATTCCCCAACACTTTAACAGAAAATTGAAAAAATATATATTTTATATAAAGTTATAAAGTAATTAACCTTGTTTCTTTATATCTACTGACTGTTATTAAAATATAATCTTGTTGCTAATGTATTGTCTTGCCCGTCCTTCAGTCTGTCTTAACGTATTTTCATGTACGTAGTTGTTGCACATAAAACTTTTAAAGTCAAATTAATTTGTAGCATTATTTGTACATACTTAAAATACCTGTAATGAGTCGTTAGTATGTGAATTTAATTACTCAATAAAATAAAGACTATTAAGACGCAGGGCAAATGTATCTATAACTTAAGTATTTTAAAATTTAGTCACAAGCACTTAATAAAGTCATTAAAATAACACGTACTTGTAATTAAATTTCCTGTTTTTTTAGATTCAAAAAAACTTATATTTTTTGTTAAATGTCTGTCTGTGTGCTCGTTTATCGGTTGGTTGAAAGCTATAAGAAGTACCTCTAATTTAAAAAGATGACAAGAGTTTGATAAATAAGTTTTGTTTAAATTAATTTAAAAGTGATAAAAAAGTTTCATCTAAAAACAAAATGTGTTTGTTTAATTAAAAACATAAAAAATACTAAATACTAAATTAAAAACCATTTCAGCAAACAGTTCAAGATAAAAATATACAATTTAAAAGCACAATAAGCAATTCAAATAAATACCAAATCATACAAGTATTGGTAAATATATTGCGTTCGGGCGATCTCAAATCTAAAAGGAATTGAATCCTGTTTAAGCATGCATATTATTGCAGTTTTTCTTTTATTTTCTCATATAAAAGTTTTACTCCGCAACTCATAATACAACATAAAAATAATATGCTGAATAACGTAGACTCAATATAGATTATGTTATTTATCTAAAACTTTGGGTTACAAAATTGTGTGCTTCCGACTTTTGAAAAATGTAAGCGTTTTTCCACATCATGCTTCTTCACGTTTTCTTTAAACACATTTATCATCCAGACCTTATCGTTTGTGATTAGCTAATCAACAGGTAGTAGGACCTACTTTCCGAGAGCTAATCAAATTAATTTAATGAGTTTTGAAATTGTAACATCATTTGGCACAAGCAAAAGTTAAAGAATTTTGCATTGGTTAAGTGAGAAAACTTAATGAATAAACTTACTATATATGAAATACCGCACGAGAAAATTCATGAACATTTACCTGCAACGAAGTAAAAAGAACAAAAAAATTGTTTAATTAAATGCCATTTACATTAAAACATTACTAAAATTCTAGCATTAATATTAAATGAAATATGGCAGAAAACACCACAATCAAAAAAGCAGTGCCAACCCAAACTAGGGAGAAAAAAAAACGTGGAAACCCAACCCACTAACTCGAGTTAATTAATTTTGAAAATAAAAATAGTTGACCATTTAATCGTTATTTAGTTTAAATGCCGGCCAAACAGCCATGTAGCAAATACAGTTACAAAGAAATTACTACAAACTAATATTAAATATTTACAACTATGCGCCATAATCGCCTAAAAAAAACACAAGAAAAATTTAATTGCAATTAAGCATAAAACCTTTTAGAAAATTAGGGGTGGAGGTTAGAAACACTAAAAGTAATATTTACAACACACGACGAAACATTTTGTCATTTGGCAGTTTCACTTCAATTAAACAAAGCGCGAACAAAAATAAAAAAGTGATAATAAAAATAAGAAACTATATTGCCGATAGCATTTATTTACTTTGAAAACCGCTTCGACATCGTACAAGTCAACAATTTTTTCCAACACAAATAAAAAAGAAAAAAAAAAAACGAAACAAAAAAACAGAAAAAAGGTGTAAATTGGAATAATGAAAAATTCATTAAGTCATACGCTCATGTATGGAGTCAATCATTCTTTTTTATGGTTTATTGTCTCCAGTTCAATCATTTTGATATTTATTTGTTTTGAATTCATTAATTATCACCTTCAGGAACTGCTGAAGAGTTAAAGAAGACTGCAAGTGACAAAATATAGCAGCAACATTCATTGATGACATTTTGCATTCCGGTTTTGGAGAAGTACGTCTGTAACATATGAAAGGAACGCTTAGCTAATTATCGCAATTATTGTTTAAATTTATAAATTGATATGAAATTGATTACTTGTTATTGTGTTAGTTTTTCTGAAGCTGTTGTCTCTGATTTAAACCAATAACTTTCAATCTTTATGAGTTTGAAAGAAGAAAATGAAAAAGAACCAAGCAGTGCCTTAATGCAATTTAGTATTTTATGAAATCTTTTATCTGTTACATTCGATACATTTTCCATTCTTAATTATTTGATCTTTTGAATAGGAAATAATTTTAATCGGCAGATATCAAATTTTATTTATTTTACCTCCAGTAGCAACTGATATCAACACAACATTTCTCACATTATACCAACAAAGTTGCGCTTTTAACCGACTCCGACTTATAAATTCGACTGAATGTTGCTTTTTTATGTTAGTGCCCGCATAACTCAGTCTTATTTCAACCGATTGAGAAAATTTTTTCTTTATTATAAGAGCGTCACTTTTAGATTGGTCCCGTTTTAAAAACAGCTTATAATCTTAAGCTGTCGACGTCTATGACCGTTATACTAGCAAGTATTATTACTCAAAATTAATTATTAATGGGTATCCAAATAGTTCATTTATTTTGATGTTTATGAACATACTTTTGAACAGTTGTAGGCAGACGCTTAAAACTAAAAAAAAAACTGTATTGCTAACTCCGCTATAATAACAAGTAAAAAAATTAGGCGTCCCAATAGGTGATGTAATTTTATGAATATGGCCAAATTGGAACCCTTATAGACTGACAGGTAAAACTTACAAGGGACTTGTTTAGAAATTAAAGGCCGTTCTCGATTAATGTAATTTGTCCTATAATTTCGTATCTTCAAACTGTTATATACAAACACCTGAAAATTAGACAGAATGTCCACTATTTTGTTTAGTATAAGAAGTATAAATATTTAAAACTAGAAATTAAAGGGTATTACAATAGTTGAAGCAATTTGCTGTATATAGCCAAACTATTAAACCTTTATAGACAGATGGTTGAATTTAACAAGGTGCTATAATGTTAAGTCCGTCCATTTTAAGTCAAGTATAAAATTGCCATATTTTAGCACCGTTATAGGCAGACAGATAAAATATGTTTTAAAGTCAGTTTTTTTCGCAAGTGTTATTTAACCATAATAACAGACATTTAAAATTAGTGTGTTTTACGTGTTTTACTAAACCGGTATAATAAAATTTAAAGGGTGTCCTCGTAGAAGACATAAAAAATGTAACGAATCTAAAGATAGTACAAGTACTAACCCTCATAATTTATAATCTGAATCTTGTAATGATGATGTGTTTATTAAAAACTTATTATAAAACTAGCTTATTCAAACTCTTCTTATCATTAAAATATACAAATTTATACCATTTGCCATTATTGAACTGAAGATTACTACAAAGTTATCTTGATCCTGGTCCTGATAAAATACATCAATCTTAGAAATTGTGATAAAAATTGTATATTAAAAAAATGATTTAACTCTTTTACAATATGTTAGCACTAGGTTGTTTTGTTTAACAACGTGTTGCAAAACTTGTTTTCTCTTCACTCTTTGCTTTTCATCTTTCATGGCTGTAGACCAATTAATTCACTGGCCATAATGATGAGAACCTTTAAGTGTATTTTTTTTGCTTCTCTTTTTGCACAATAAAGAAAAATAAAAAACTGATAGCTGAATTTTTAATTAAGTGAATTTTTCGCGCTTAAATATCAGCAACACATTTTTGAAACGCGTTCGGTTGCGCATAAACATTGCAGCCAACGACGAAGATCAACAAAAAACTAAAGAAAGAAGTCTCTATAATTAAATATAATTAAACTAAAAGTGTTAATAATGAATGTTGTTTTAAGAATTACACAAATATTAGATAGAAGGATTTTGAACAAAAAAAAAAAAAAAAAAAAAAAATAAAAAATAAATAAATAAATAAATAAATATATATATATATATATATAGATAGATAGATACATAAATTAAAATTATCATGCAATTTAAGTAATATATCTCATTTAAAATAATAAAATAAATTATACTTAGTCGAAAGAAACAACTTGTGAAAAGAATTAAAAAAAAGCTTATACATACATTAATTGTCAGTTTACTATCTCAATAAAATGTTCTGTCGTTAAATATGAGCATTTATTGATTACAAGAACAAATAAAATAAAAAAACCTTTTAATTTCATAAGTTTAAAATGAATTAAAAGCCGAACGATTTTAAGTTAATTACAAGATATTTGCAGTGACCATTATTTAAAATATTCTTACTTTTGATTTTAGTTGAGAAAACTACATCAAAAGTATTCACTTTAACGGTATAGTTTTATTAAAGCAGGAAGGCACTTCATGTCATTTTTGTGGAAAAAAATTGCCATCATTACAAAAAAGAAAAACAACCATAAGTAACGGGAGTCGATTGAATAATGTAACCAAAGTTTAGTATTAAAATTCACCTTAGAGAAAAACTAGTTTTACATTAACTTAATGAGAAAGTGTACCCAAATGCAAAATTTTGTAACGCTACGAGTACCGTTTACGAGATCTTAGTGGCTATTGTCATAAGTTATTTGCAACTAACTGGTAAGTGTCGTGTTTATGACTTTGGCAAACACAGTTTTTGTGACAAATACGGTGACATAAGTTATTAGGAAAATTGCCACTGTGACAAAAGAACAACCGTGACAATTTTATTAACATTTTTATTCGAGCGTAATTTAAATAAAGCAAGAAACAGAATTTTTTAAACAAATTTTTCAATTGAGCCATTAATTCATTTCACTCATTCTTGCTTTGTATACCATAATGCAAAAAAATAATAATTTATTATTATTCTAGACTTTGAGAACACAACAAACTATTTGATATATATCAGTTTATGAGACATGATCATCAAACATTTTTACGGCATTTTGTTAATTATCGTTATTTTGCGCAGTCCTCGAAGAGACTTTACTGAGCTATTGCGTCACATGCATGTATTTACAAGTGATGAAGCTTAAAAATTTGTGTCTCAAAATTGTCGTGGGACTGCGCGACCAAGCATTTTTTCAAGAGAATAGGTGGTAAAAAATTTAAAGGATCTTAGGAGGAAGACTGCCTAATTGTAATTAAATTTGACTAATTGCTGTAATTAAATTTGACCATTAAAATTATCGCATTTTTACATTATAGATTATTCACAGATTATTCATCGTTCATACAGGAATAAAATGAAAGACAAAATTCTCCATGTGGCCCCCATGAAGGTTATTTTAATTATGGACTATGAAATAATATCTTTTCAGGCCAATAGTAATAATAATAATAACAAAACATTTGGAGCTGACATGACTACTGATTACCATTTAAAAACAAAAGAATGTTACGTTTTATAATATTTAAATTTATTGAAAAATCAATGAATCAATCAATCAATCAATCAATAATCTTATTAATAAATCGCCATTTGCATAATTTGTTTGAGGAAATTGAGGTAAAGTAGTGTCAAATTCCGAGTCGATATTTCTAAGTTGATATTTTTAAGCAGGAATTCTGAATAAGTTAAACCGGTTATAAGTCTGTAAGACATATGAAAAAAGGTTTAAGTTTGGATTCCATGTTGTGTTATCTACACGAAATAAAATAAAATGTTTCTTTAGAGATTTAACAATCCTCACTAAGGATGTGTACAAACGTTTGGGTTTTAAAGTGTGAATTGCTTACGCTTAATAAGGCTAGAACGCTATGAGCTTCATTTATCAATATTATATTGTGTTTAATTTAAAATCGAGAATACAGAGCACCGTAACAAATTAAAGGTGATGGAAACTCAAATTTCCAATGAATGCTGTAAAAATGCTGAAAAAACAATTGACACATTACAAAGACACTTTAAAATCTAACTTATCAATGGATTTAAAAAATATTTTTCTGCGAAAGTGTATGAATTTAACTTAGTTAAATTTAAAAGAACTATCAGAATTGCAGTTTAATATCACAACTAGCAGTGCCCACTACTTCGCCTAAGTGTCATTTTTAATTTTCATAGAAATGTATAAATATGTGGTCAAAAACAAGGTTAGAATATAATTTGTAACCGTTTTTTACAGTGATATATAATTAAATAAAAAATATGTAACCACCCCCCCCCAAAGCCCACCCACTAGGACATCCTAAAATTACAAATTGAAATAAATAATACAACACAAAAAGAAAAACCTCCAGCGGCAGCAATTACCAACATGACAATTTGTTGATGCCGCAAAATCCAGACAAAGTTTTATTATGCCATAACAGCCATAGTCTTATTTGTAGATTATTCAGTTGCTCTAAAAGTACATATATATTTTTTCTTAACAAAACAAACGTGTTTATTGATAGAAATCTTGAAATAATTGTCAATCAAACTTCACATGCAATATTAAATAAGAAATCTAAAATAAAAAGTTAACTAGAATAGCAAGTAAGCTAAAAGTTCACTGAGAGAAACGGTGCTTGACTGATATATTTGTACATAGTTTGTGTTTTAAAGAATTCAAATGGATCGTATGGAGCATACATATTTCGATATATTTTCAGTAGCTTAAAAGTATTTTATATGAATATGTTAGCTTTTCATCAACGCGCCTAATCTCGTTTCGGTTCTCCTAATTTAAAAAGGAGATCTATGCTTAAAATTCTAGGTCTGATCATCAAACATGTTTAAAAATCAGTTATACACAATTAATCCAGGGCTTATTTTATAATTAAATGCCGAACAGAAAACAAATCACAAGTTGAAAGACACAATATTTTAACTGGTTCAGAGGCTCTGATAAAATATGGCTTTAAAACTACACACCAGGTATGACAAAAGCAAAATAAACGCAGTGTATTTTGGGAGGTAAATCCGTTGCGAAGGAAGCAAACAGACAGTAAAACTGACTTGTAAGGCCTCGGCTACGGTTTACTGACATGTACATGGAATTATTAACAGTAACTACTTGGAAAAATAAAAGCAACAAATAGATGATTAATTCCTTATTTAAGGGCATATTGAGCTCCATCACGATAATTCTCAGATACACTTAACATAGGTTCTATAGCAAAAAATAACAAACTGAAACGAAAAACCACAAGCTTTAAAAGCTGTCGTAGAAAGTATTTGTTAGATGAAATATATATTGAGAACAATTTTTCTTATTCTTCCATTTTGAAACAAACAATTTTGTAAAAGTTGTCTTCTTTATAGAAATTGTAAAAAAAAATTCAACTGTATATTACGAAGAAGTTACTTTTGTTGCTTTAATTCTGGGCCTTTTTTGTGCCAGGGCTTTTGTTCTTATACTGTTTCAACGTAAAGTTCGATTGGTTTCATTAAATGGCTCGGTAAAAAAGTCATATCATGGGGTTGTTAAGTACTTTGTGTCGAGATTAAGAAAGTTGAATAATCATCAGGCGGGGTACTTTGGAGTTAATATGATGAAAAATAAAGAAGTTTCTGTCTCTCTCCTCGTGAAAGCTTCAAACGCAAAACTTTAAGACTTAACACGCATTCATGCGCCGTAAACAATACTAACCGCAAAGGGGTTCACATTGATAACGGAGTAGATTAAATAAGTATAAGATAACTTTGACGTTTAAAGCGGCTTTTAGACAATCATACTTTGCATGTAAGAACAGTTTGATGAGAGAGAGTTTAAATATCAAAATATTCGGAAATCTATCTTACGCCGCTGACAAACACGACTTTTTCCTATTACAAGAGAATGATGGCATGACACAGTTGATCGTATAATAGCCATTTGTTCAGATAAGTACTGCCTACAAAAAAGGGAACACCTTTTATCGGTTACCCAATTCTACAACAACTTTTTCAAAAATTTAAATTTGTTTATTTATTTTTGTTTTTAAATTGAGTGACCATTTGAAGTGACACTTTTATTTCAGTGTATTAAGTTATGTCGCTGTTTGCATATTGCAGAAGTATGAGTAATTCGTACATATGCTGCGGCAAATGAATAAATAAATAAATACTTTAGTGTTGCTACTGCGCTGGTGGCATTTAATGTGCTTTTAATAAGTTTATCAGCGCTATCAGCAATTTTAGTATCCGCTTTTATTGTATTCTCTCTCTGTTTGTGTCAATGTCTGTCCTTCATTTTAAGTCTTTTAAGTGTGTACAAGTTAATATGATATATGAACACATGTTTACCATAGTGTGTTGCACATTGAACATATACATACATTCAAAAGAGTTTGTTGTAAGCAATTGTGTCGCCTTTTTTAAGGAAAAAAATTTTTAATTAATTTCAAACAATACTTTGCAAGCAGACAAGAAATAAGAAAAATCTAGTATTTTTATATTAAATACCTCTTAATCAAACATGATTGTAGTCGACGACTATTATTAAGTACTCGTATGGTTCAAACATAAAAAAGAAACATTCAGATAAGCAAATTACTGGCGCTTTAGATCAAAGTTAAAACGAAAATAAAAATAAAAAGAAAAAATCATACAATTACAAGCATTTTTAAACTTAAAAATTTGTCATGTTTTGAACATTTTTTTAAAGTTTAACAAACTGTTCGGTATACGCTGCTTCTTCATCTTCTTTTATTATTTGTAGATTTTCGTTACATTAATTAAGTTATCGTGTTGTAAAACAATTGAACAATTGACTTAATCCATTGTTAAGATCAGCTCGTGCGACACAAGCAACAAATAAAACAACAATAAAAGCTGTGCTTTGCTAAGAAAACGAAATCAGCAACATCAGTAGTCAGAACCGGCCAACCGCATTATTGGAATTTAAAACATTCTCTGGGGATTGGTTATTCCGAAGTCGCATTTAGAAAATTATACTTTGAAATAGAAGCAACAAAGAACCAAACATAATAAGTTAAATTTGTATAATTTAGGAAATCGCACATTTCACGTTAGTTACGACGGCAACACATTTATTCTTCATTAGAAAAATAAATTGGAGATAATCTTTTAAGTTGAAATAAGTGACAAAATAATGTAGATTAACGTTTAACCAATTCCGGCAGTCTTTATTTATAATCACTTTCACTTGGCTCATTTCTTCAAAAATATTATAATATTTAAAAACTTTTCATTTGTCTGTCCACTAACAAATTTAATCCCAATAGCTAATTGTTAATGTTGTTTAAACTATTATCTCTTGTGGTTAATTGTGTTGTTAAATCCTTATTTGTAAAACAACAGAAAATAAAACTAGAGTATTAAGTTGTTAACTTCAATTAAAAACAAAACAGAACTCTCACTCGCTTTTGTTTTAGGTTTACTTTTTTTTGTAATTGCAACCGCTACTGGTATGTACGAGTAAATGTCTTTTTTACGTGTACACTTATTGCATTTTGTTAATTTGTGTTGTTGTCAAGTTTCTTGTTATATACGAAGGCAGACTAAAAAATAATCTTACGCAGAAAAGCACAAAATGACTTTAAGCTAGTTCGCAAAATTGGTTAGGCAATATTCTATAAAAACATTCCTAAATTTAAAATAAGGTCTTACGTCTATAAAATGGTAAATTTACGAGTTTAAGGTGTGATTATTATTCCTATTGAAACGAGCTTCTTATGGGAATATTTGAAAAAAATTAACAATTTTTGTAGGATTTATATCCAATTTGAGCGTGTAGCCCTTAAGGAATTGTTTCAATATGATTCATTATAGAATGATTGCTTTTATCGTTTACTCATCAATATTATAATTTTTTATTATATTTTTTAATAGAATTTGTCAACTTGTTTATTCTAGTTTCCTATTACAAATCATCAAAATTTATTTATTGATTATCAAATATTAAAAACTTATAAATTTTAATTATGTTTTTTGCCATGAACGTTTTTTTTTTTTAGAAATCGATCAAAACTTACTATTACAAGAACGCACCTGATACGACTATGGAATTCCCATTAAAAAGTTCTACTCCTACTTTTCTTTGACCCCCGCTAAAAATATTATCAAACAGAATAATAGCTTAGAAGCAGCCGATTTAATGTGTGTGAAGATAAATTCGAATTTAACTAGTAGAGACATAAACCAATTTTTTTAACATAGCTAATTTTGCAGTTAACAGAGCACTGTTAATCATTTAACAGTCGTTAGAATTTTGACCTTTATAAATTAAAACGCTTAACCCGGGAATTTGGGACCCGGTGTGCAATATGTAAAAATTGTGCTAGAGTGTACTGGGTGATATTATAAAAGTTAAATGGCCAAAACAGTTCTTAAAGAACAACAAATACATAGTTTTTTAACATAGTCATTTTTGTAATTTCTTGAGAAGATTGGTGGTCATTATGGAAAAATGGGAAATGGCTGGTATAACACACCCTATACAAATGGAGGCCCAAGGGCTATTCTATTGATCCATATTAGTGGGATATCTGAAATAATCTTAGAAACTAAAACAAATTTAACTTTTTTAACCAGCCATTTCCCATTTTTCCATAATGACCACCAATCTTCTCAAGAAATGTTGAAAAATGACTATGTTAAAAAACTATGTATTTGTTGTTCTTTAAGAACTGTTTTGAACATTTAACTTTTATAATCTCACCCAGTACACTCTAGCACAATTTTTTCATATTGCACTTAAGATGGACCGGGTCCCAAATTCCCGGGTTAAGCGTTTTAATTTATAAAGGTCAAAATTATAACGACTGTTAAATGATTAACAGTGCTCTGTTTACTGCAAAATTAGCTATGTTAAAAAAAATTGGTTTATGTCTTTACTAGTTAAATTCGAATTTATCTTCACACACATGCCGATTTATTTTTTAAATTGGTTTATATTTGCCCATTGCACAGTGCATAACCGAGCAATCTTTTTTCATATTATCCCAACAGGCTTCCTTAACTTGAAACTGTTCGCGACAATTTTCTAAAATTTTATAGTTTTTTAACTGCCCTCGTATGTATGGCGGAAAATATGTTAATTTATTTTATTATACTTTAGAGCTGCAACAGCAATGGAAAACACTAACAAGTTGTTTTTAAACTTTTTTTTTACAACGTTAAACAAAACACATGCCCTGGTTTAAACAACAAATGATACCAAATACAAACGACAAGAGCAACTAAGAAAAAAAGCAACACGTCTGCCAAAAGGGAATTCCTATTGTTTTAAATAAAAATAAATTGAAAGAAGAAGAAAAATACATACACAACATGAGAACATGTGCGCTCGCGCTTTCAAATATTTTAGTCCTTTTTAGTTCAATGTATTTTTGTTACAAAACGTTTCTCCCTTTTTTAAACTTCTTATTTTAAACTACATTAATGTCAAGCAACTTTTATATTTTATTTGATATTTTACCGGCAGTAAAATAAAAAAAGACTGCAGTTAGTTTTATGCAGACGTCTTCCAATTCTTAAACAAAGGGATGACGACATTCAATCTTGTTCAGGTTTAATATTAGGGTTTTGGCCATGTTCTATTTTTTGTTTTCTTTTGTAATTCTTATACAATTTTTGTACCGCCAACTGTGCGCATAAGCAGTTGTTGGTTGGTCTTGTAGTTTGTTTGTTTTTGTTATAGGGAAGTTTATAAATAACTTGACTTAAAGGTTATTTGGTCAGTTTTAACCCTTTCAACACATAATAATTCTTATTTTATTTGTGTTTTAAACGAATTTTAAAACAAATGACTGTTTTGTTTTTTAAAGTAATTTAAATAAAAATTCTTTTGGTTTTGTTTTACGTTTTGAGCAGCAGGAAAACAGGTTTAAGCCAAAGTAGAAAGCAAAGATTATTGCAGAAAGCTAAGGGACACGTGCCATTCGCGCAATTGTTATATTGAAAATGAAAATAATTAAAAATAAAAATAATATATACGGTAGAAAGTTATTTTGATATTATATAGAGTCGTACGTATTATTGTTGTGGTGATTAGAATGAATTATGTAAAGAAAATTATGTATGCCTATTAATTATGCCTATATGTGGTAAAAAAAATAGCTTTTAAACTTTTTTTTAACGTCCGGCCTTATACTTCATTTCGATAAAACAGTTATGATAAATATTTAAAAACGAGAAAAACAATTTCGAATTCTGAAAGGTCCAGAAAGCTCCAACACTCTTGCTACTGAGTTAGAAATTAATGACTTGTTTCCAAAATTATTTGCTTCTACCCTACTGCGCAATTTGTTAAATCTCTGACGGGCTACGAAATGATAAACAACTTTTTTAAGTCATCTAACATATTTTGTAATTTGGCGTAGTTTTTTGAGCATAAGTAACTTAAATAAAGTAAAAAGATAGCAAAAGAATCAAAGTCATTCACATTTCTATTTATTCATGATGACAGCAACGCGTGAACCGAATTTTTTTTTTACCCCAATCATCGATGAGAGTTATATTTAATTACAAAACAGAGAAAAAAGCATACAATGCCGTTTTAAAACCCGCTATTTGAGAAGTTTTATTATTTTTTGTCGTATCCCTCAAAAAAATAAGCATTATGGGTTGTAAGAATATTATTTTCCAATGAATTTCTTAATTTTATTTTTTCATAATTCCTTGCGTTAATCAGAGAGCTCAAAAGCAAGACAGTAAAATCTTAACTCTCAATATCACCGATTTACTTATTATTTGGTAGAAAACATTCACAAAATATCTATTCTGCAACATTTTGTTTTTGATACACATTTATTAGCAACATTTATATATGAGGCAACTTTTTGCATTTTATTCAAATTGTTTAAAATTAATTTTTTATTAAATATTTTTCCCATATTTTTGTTTGCCTTAATTTATTTTTTTACTTTAACTTTTTTGTGCTCTTTAGATAAAAAGTAAACAAGAATAAACAAACTGCAGCAACTGTGTTCATTACTAGTTAAAGGAGTCCTTAACCAATGTGGCAACAACCAAAACCATTAAATTTTCAACAATTTTTTCAAACATTCTTTATTTAACAACAAACACAAGCAGATACAGCAAAAGCAAAGTTCCCAACCAGTGTTGCCGTTTGGTTACATTTTATAAAATTTTTGTGCCTTTTAAAGACTTTAAGTAACATATATAATATTGTGTGTTTGGTAAAATTTTCGTAACTTTCGGTACAGACACGAAAAAAAAGTATTATTACTGAAAACTACTTGTTTCATTATTTGAGGTAAGAATCTCTGTGACAGCAGTTTTTCAAATCGATTTTAACAACAATAGTTACACACTTGCACATGCTATCAAAATCCCAAATTAAAATTTAGTTCGGAATAAGCAAAAAATAATGCCAATCACAAAAAATATGCTTCATGTTTAGAAATATCAAAACCTTTCTGGCACCGATTTTGTGCGGAAAACTAAGTACTCTGTTCAAACTTGCAAAAATTGTTACCAACTTTATTTGTTCCGCTTGAGAAATTTGACAACTTGCTAATGGTGACGTACTAATACCTCGATTAAGAAGAAAGTTGTCTTTTACTTCTATAAAGAAGTGCCAGATTGTATTACGGAGACATTAACAGTAATTTTATGTTGCAACTTTTAGCAAATAACACTCTAATTTGTCAATCTTGCAAAGAAAAAGGTAAAGGGATTTAGTAAAAAATCCTACTTTAATTACTTTTAATAAATGGCAAGAGCATGCACTTTTCAATCATGGAATATTAGTACTGAGCCCTAATTTAAATACTTACGGGTTTCATCGGTTTGAAAAGACTTTTTTCATACGTTTAATTTTTTTATTATTATTTATTTTTTTTTTCATTTTATATTTGTTCAATAAATAAACTTGTTGCCTTGTTCTTTTCAGTGAAATATAGAATAAACGTTTTACTATGTTTGATGTAAATTAAGTTACTATCTAAGGAAAATTTCAAAATGTAACTTAATGAATACAAACCTTTTTTGAAGGCAAGGCCTAACTTTTTCCTATCTTTCCCTGGCAACACTGTTGCCAACTATTTTTTAAATACGTATACAAATGGAGTTGTATGCAAATGACACATTCGTGCCCATATGAAGTTGTATCCTTAAAGTAAATATTGAGGAAAAGCACACTAGCATATGGGAAAATTGGCAAAAATGTCAGATTTGTTGCTTAAAACAGTAAAATTAACTGTAAATAAATATTAAAGCTTTACAAATAGAAAAATAAAATAAAAAAAAGTAGAAGACCATTTACAACAATAAATCATAATTTTCTGTAACACGTTGCAAACGTATTTGCGGTAATATTTAATAATTTTGCTTTTGCCACCATAATTATAGCATTTGATTTTTTCCTTATATCGGCGTCTTAAACCACCACCTTCAATTTAAACTAGTATATGCAACCTTATATTATATATTATATGTGGCATTTTGTAATTTTTTAACTGTTTGTTTTGTTTTTTTAATATTGGCACGAATTTTAAGGAAAAAAATAATAGAAAAAGAAACTACATAAAAATTGCATGATAGCACGCAATTTTAAATATTCTTACCAATTTTTAGTGTTTCCACAGAGGACTAAAAATATTATAAATCTCATGTTAGCGATATTGTTTAGAGAAAATAACACATTTAAGGTCTAGCATGTTTTTGATAGACAGAAAAACTCCATAGTTGCAACGACAGGCGATAAGCCTCTGAACGATAGATACCAAATAACATAACTGTGCTTCCAGCTTTAAACAAACTTTAGCTCATAATGATTTACAAATAATAAACGAATTTTTTACAACTCTGTTTTCATTTGGACATATGTAACACCAAATGGGATTTAATAAAAGATTATTAAGTTTAGTATGCTCATGAAAGCTAAATATTTCTTCCCAATTTGGCTTAATTTGTAAATTGAGACTGTAGTCAAGTATAACTGCATTGAAATTTTTTGTGTTCTCAACAGCAACCATTTACATATTTATAAATTGACTATAACAGCAAATCATGATGGCAGTTTTAAATAGATATGCGTTTTCAGTAAAATATTGTAATAATAAAACTTACATTTTAGTGTTGTTATGTTTAACTTTCTTTTCCCCTAGTTCAGTATAATTCATTTTTAGAATATAATTGCAACCTGGGTCTAAAGGTATAGAAAATCATATGGTTGAGAAATTTCTGTAATATTCGTATTCGTTTGTACGTGTTACAAATAAGCAGGTGTAATTAAAACATTTGCATAAACACTTTGGAGAAAATACAACATATCAGCAACAACAGCCACAAATAAAATAAAAATAAAATAACTTTATAGGTAATATTTCGTATGTAGTTGTTACACACATTTTCTTAATCTATGATAAATATTATAAAAAATGGAGGAGGTAACATTAAGTGTTGAAAATTATCGAACATGAAAATAAACAAAAAATAACAAAAATAAAAAATATGTAAAAGAACATGAAATTCAGATGTAGAAACGAAATTTCTTCCTTCAGCTTTTTTCAGCACTTTTAACTTCTTCTGCTTCATGCTAGTTTCATGAAAAATAGCATAGTGTAAATGCAGTAATGTTTTATATTATTTTAAATTGTTTTAGTTTTTGTTCTGACTAGTTTTTAAGTTTACTTTTAAGTTATTTTTAGGAAAATTTTGAAGTGATTTAAAATACTACCTTCGTTTATGAAAGCTTCGGAAGCAAAAGCGAATGAACTTTTTAACACAACTTTTAATTCAATTTTTATTTAACTACCTTCCGGAAAGTTTGATGCTTTTTCCATTTCTGTTAATTAAGATATTGCTTTTCAGTCTTAAGCTTTTCTCCTAATAATGTAAAATTATAGTTTGTACATATAAGAAATAAAAAAAGGCTCAATAAATTTAATTTAAATTTGAAGTAAGGTTGGTGTAAACAATGTTGTTAACAAATATACTATGATAAAAACGCTATAATATAATAACTTTATACACAATATACTATTTACCCCTATCCACATGTATGTATATGTAAATATCATTGTTATTATTGAATTATTATTATTCTGATAGGGTTATGTTAGATATTAGTTATGATAATTGTAAAGAGAACAATAAAAGTTAGATACTAGCAGAATGAAGTCCCCTTTCTGGTTCCCTACAACCTATCTCAGTATTCTTCAATCCATCTACAAGGAAATTAACAATTGTAAATTTGCTATTTATACGACTAAATATACAGGTTTCTATATAATTTTAATACAGTGTGTATTTCGAATCAAATTTATTTATATCGAATTTATTGACTTATTCTAAAAATAACATCAAGAAAAATACGCTATAAATTCAGCTTTTTTAAAATTTGTTTAAAGTACTGCTTATGAAGAGATAACAAATCTTTAACAGCTAATACGTAAAAACGGAAAAAATTTTAACAGGTTCGTCCTCTACACAACGTGGCATTTACGAAAGAGTATCTATTTACACAAAAGCTAGCTAAAAAAAAACCGAACAACGTTTGCGTAATAGTATGATGCCCTCAGAAATTTTGATAGTATTTATCACTGGCGCGTAGAACGGTTTGATAAAAGCGCTAAAAATGCCTGTATTGAAAATACATATAATTTTAAAGTAAAATTAAAAGTATAAACGCTTTTTTCATTGAAATTGAGAAAATTCCAAATGAAAATTAAAATTGAAGTTGTGAAAATTCCAAATGAAAATGAGAATTTTATTTGAAATTAAGAAAATTTCAAAGGAAAATGAGAATTTTAATTTAAAATTGAGGAAATTTCAAATAAAAATGACAATTTCAATCTGAAATTAAGAAAATTCCAAATGAAATTGAGAAATTTAAGATGACAACATTTAGTTATAAAATGTAATGTAATGTTTACTTGTATTAAATAAACAAATTAACATTAAGTAACATAAGTATCCAGAAAATTAAAAAAATACAGTATTGCAATCTCCAGTACATAGTTACACATGTTTTTAAAAGATTGATTACCTCTTCTAAAAGAACAAGCAAAAATTGTCTCAAAATGATATGATGATGGATATATGAATTGCTATAAAGTTATAACAATAATACCGATGAGACTTAAACTGAAGGCCTGTTTATGGAAAATGTTTAAACTAAAAATTTTTGATATAAACTTACGTCAACTTGTTATAAATTCAAATTCAAAAGCTATGAAAAAAAAATTTAACCATACGGAAAGAACAAGAAATTAATTAGTGTTGATATTTATTTAACAAAATAAAAATGTAAAAAAATGGTTTAAAAATTATGTTTACTATTGATGCATAAGATTCACTGCAGAAGCTATTCTTTCATGTGCAAAAATGTAACTGACGCAAAAGAAAAAAAAAAAACGTAAAAAAACAAACAATACAAATATATGTGGACTTTAATATTTTTAAAAGACAGTTGCTTGAAGTCAATTAAGCTGCTTAAGACAAAATTTCCTTTAAAAATTTAAATTTCTTTGTTGTGCATTTTTTATATTTATCACATTAATTTCATTCAAGAAAATCATGATGAAGAACATTCCTTATGGTTCTGCGACATAATTGCTTCCGTAAAATATCGTGCGAATTAGAGGCTAGTCTAAGAATTCCTTGCTTATCAACAGGTAAAAGCACGTATTTTGTACGGCCTTTCATATTTTTCCATAGTTTTCTTTTATTTTATAAAAGTCGACGCGACGTGAAAGTATTCTATTCGAGTGGCGCGAATTTCGATCATCTATCAAAGAAAATCTAAGAAAAATTTAAAAAAGGCTCTCAGAGAGAACAACTGTAAGTTACCGAATTAGAGAACAAAAGAAACCTAAAAAAATTATACGCTTTAATTCTTAAGCAACTTTTTAGGAAAACTATTAGGGGTGTCCTGTATATAATCACACTTGTGGTATTTCTGGGGAAAATCCTACGTTTGAAAAATATATCTTTTATCTCAACTGATATTGTTAAACATTAAATCTACATTGATAGCCATGTTTTGTTTTCACCGGCTACATATCAACAATAATAATTAGTTTTGCCAATAAATTTTATTATAAAAACACACCTACAATGTTAAAACGTTGCGGCACAATACTATAAAACTCAAATTAACATAAAACAAAATTCAAGAAAAAATTGTGAACCAATGGGTAAAAGTATAAGGAATAAAATCAAATTTCAACTAGTCACAATTGAAATCAATTTCATTTAATAAAGCAAATAAAAAGTGTACAAATTTAAATCTTTACGTGTAAAGAAGCACTGCATTGGCTTATATTTATTTAAATATTCTAAATGTATTTTTTGCGTACAAATTTATCTCAAGCTTTTCAAAATGTCTAGATTTTAATATTTTCAAAATCCAACCAACTGTTTATTTGTTGTTATTTGATAGTCATAGCGAATTAGTTAGTCAAGTACTTTGACTACGAGTTACTTTTATTCTGTTCCAGTCTCAGTTTTTCTGAGTTGCCTGCATTAACTGACAGATGGACGGACGGATATTAACATTAGCACTGAAATACATAAACATATTTACTTGTGTGAATGGCTGTATATGAATTACATAAAAAGTTTACAAAAAGAAATGAACAGATAGAAATACAGGCAGGCAGACAAACAGACAAACGTAGAAACTTTTAGACAAACATATGAAGACAATAAAAATGAATATTGTAAGCGCGTGTTGGAAGCGACATTTTGACTGACAGTTTTCTCTTCTGTTTTTTCTTGCTCTTCTATTTTTGCTCAACAAATATCGTTTACAATATCAAGCCACATGAAATTAAAAAACAAAAAAATTTATTTAAAAAATTTAACAAAAGGGGAAATTCCTCCTTTTTGAAAGTATCTTCTTAAATCTTATTACTTCAAAATCAGCTATAAAAACAAACTGCATACCTGCTCTATTCTACAACGTTGTCAGATTAGTTTTTTATGTAGATGATTTAATTGTTAGCGATTTAATCCAGATGGCGCTAACGGTAGGTTGTGCTTGCCTCTATCAAATAAACACATCTAGATTTACTGTTATAAGGCGTTCACACTGCAATCATGGTGTTTAAGCTCGAAATTTTGTCAGCTGTTAAAACAGCCTTTTTAAAAACGACAAAGGCATGTATGTATAACAATTATGTACACTACAAAAAAACATATTTACATTTTTAACATTTCGTTGTAGATATTTATTGTCGCCATAAAGTGCAGTGTCAAAATCCGAAAAACAACTAAGCATTCTGCGTTATCATATCGAATACCGCCTTTTCCTTATTTCACGAAGTACTAAGACTTGCCCTAATTAAATTAATACTTGTGGACGCCTTATTATTCACTATTATCCTTTTTTCGGTTAAATATGAAGAATTTACAGAATGTTTATAGCGATGGTATCATTAGTGAAGGAATGTGTCCTGACAATTTTCAGGCTTTCATGATGATGTGAAAACTCTTATTAAATTCACGAAATGCTGGGCCCATTACGAATGAAAATTTTAAGAAAATTTGATTGTATATCATACATGTGATAAGAATTGTTTTATCGGTTCGCATTTTATATTATTTGACCGCTAAGCGGTCGGCAAAGTCTCCAGATCGTAACGATATACGCTTCGTTGTTTGGGCTTTTCGAGTTTTTATGAATGAGTTAAAAATCTTGCATTCACACTAAAATGTGACGAATTGTTGGCCAAAGTTATTGTTGCTATAAGTAAAATGATGTGTAAAAATTCACGGACCAATAGTAGCACCTGTATATCTGGCATTATCATCATAGTGAAATCGAAAAAATTCTTAAGTCTGGTTTCAAGTTTTCTTACAAAAATATTTGATTTATTTAGATTATTTTAACGCACCGATTCGGGCTGAATGTTTAAAAGTCATGAGTGTATTTTTATTTTAAAATCAAGTTGAGTCGATTTTTTTTCTTGTCTAAATACAAAAAAAAATATTTTGTTGTTGTTGTTTCTATTTGAACAATTCCATTTTTTTTTGTTCATTTGTTAAGCAAATTTTTATACAGCTTAGTAACTTTTTACTAACTGTTTAATGTTTAAAAAGTGACGTTTTAACAACAAAACAACACATTTAGAATTTAAGTCGGATTCAGTCAAGTCATTCAGCCAACCATTCAGTCAATCTTTTAAGTTAATGTTTGAGTAATGTTTTTCTTTAGCTTTTTAGTCTATTTTTATTTCAACATACATTTGTATGTGAGAAAAGAAACAAGTAATCATAGAATGTTGAAATATTTTTTAAATTGTTTTTTGTAGTTTCCAGCAATTAAAATTATTTTTTTTTAATTATTGATTAAAAATAATAATCTGTATGTTGTTGTAGCTATTGTTGGTACAACTTGATTTTTTATCACATTTAACACCATCAGCATGTTTATTCGTTGTAAAGTTCAAAACTACATTTTAGATGATGCTTTTGTTTTCATTATATTGCTAATTTTTCAATTATTATTTTAGAAGTTTAATGAAAATAATAACAATAAAAACAACAACAATGATAACAATAATTGAGCTGTCATTGTCACCTGTCACTGTAATCTGTTGAAAAACATCTATCTTTTCTTCTTTGTGATAAACTGTGATTATCTAATTCATTTGGCTGTATGTAACTTTGTGTTTGCGAGTATACTTATGTGTGAAAGTATTTACATGTATTAAAATTAATTCAGCACAATGTGTGATAATGTGTTTATACATGATGTATATACATGATGAGTTCATGTTTTTGTCATAAACAATAAGATTTTTGTTGTTGTGATAAATGAGTATTTTAATGTAAAAATTACATTTATTTATATTTTCTTCTTTCAGATAATTATTAATTTTGGTTTTAGATTTAAATCATACCGAATAAATAAATTTTTGTTTAAAGATCTAGAAGAAAGTCACTTCAAAAGAAACCACGCCCGGTCCAAATCCAACGCACTTTTTAAGAGTTTCTCTTTGTTAGAGTCTACTACCTGCACCTAATAATGTAAATAGAGAGTCAAAGTTATATAATAGAAAAGTCCATGTGTGGTCGAAAATGCACGATAACGTAGCTGATTTGAATATTTGTAACTTTTTAAAACTCCTTTTAAGTAACTGGGCTATATCTTTTACGGGAATTTTTTTAAAGGATTCAGAATAAAATTAATGGTAATTATATTATGTTTAATTTATTATTACTTTTGGAAAACAGCTTTAAATGTCTTATGAACATAATTCGCTTACTGCAAAAATTTATCATTTAGTTCTCATCCCAAGTTTTCACACAGGCAAAATGCTGCTGAGCTAAAGTTTATTTTTATTTGAAAAGTGTTATTGTTTTATTACAATAAATAAAGAATGCTTGTATATTTATTTATTTATTTATCGTAGGTAATTCTACTAATAATTTTTTATGTCCTTAAAATTTTAGACTAAAGTAACACCTTTTTAAATAACTGTTAGAAATTATTTTTTTTCGCAACCATTGCAATTAGCGGACATTCTTATGTGTTTTATATTAATGCGGAAAATATTTAAGAAATAATCAATGCAGCAATAACAT